>OZ025294.1:229689872-234673402 GCA_964019185.1 Maratus speculifer | reverse complement strand
TATAAGTAAAATCAAACGTACGTAATTTTTTTTTTTTTTTTTTTTTTTTTTTTTTTTTTTTTTTTTAAATCCTGGAATCCGGTATTCCATTCTTGAGTAAGAAACCATATTCAATAATATTTCCTTGCGCTAATTTCATATTTTTAAGAGTAGAACTCAAAAGTTATAAAAACAGAACACTACAAACAGAAAATGCTTGCTATTTGAGGAATTAACAAAAGCAGTTGCACGCAGAGATAAAACTTCTGCTGTGCTTTAGAAAACTACTAAAATTCAAAGTTTAATCAAGAAGGAAAGTATAATTTGGATAAAATATGAATTTTTTATTTATTTATTTTTTTCCCCCCATCACAGTTGTGACTTTTTTAACGCTAACTGCACATGTTTTGCAACATTACTGTATATTATGGAGGTAAAGTAGAGGTCGATTTTAGATTCAACACCTTAAAAAAAAAAAAAAAAAAAAAAAAAACCTTTTTTTTCACACAACGGTTACTGTGTTAAGACAATTTCTTGACACACTGTACTTTTGATTTCAGCTTTATGAATGCTTTTAAACAATGTCTTACATGATAGACAAAGAAAAGATTTTTTTTCAAGTACATTATTTAGTCCCTCTTCCCTTGAATCTTAAACATATTTATGAATATTTAATAATGTGTAAACATGTGGATCAATAGCTTTTATTATTTTCCCCAATTTGAACTTTTTTACGTCTAATAGTTTACGAGGAAAAAAAACAAAAGCTATGACAGACACAAGAGGGTTTTTATAACGGTTCCGATCACACTTTTTAAATATGGATACCTAAAAATACAAAATACAAAGAAAGAAAGGAGAGTAGTAAAATTAAACTTCTAATGGCAGAAATATTATGTTTTAGAATTATTTTCATTAACTAAAATGTATAAACAAAAAACAACATGTAAAACTGTTATAAATATAAGTTTTTTGTATTTGAATACTCAAGACTATAGTTAAAAACGCATGTAAATTCCTATTTTTGATTATGCTGCATAATGAAATCAATTAAATATTACTTTACAGAAAAAAAAAATAATTAAGGGAGTCTGAGACACCTTTTAAAATAATGTTTATTTATTGAGTTAAAATTGTGAATTTTTTTTGTGGTGGTCAATAATATTTTTTATAGACAAATTCATATGATTAAAGTTCTCAAAATTTTCTTTTAAAAAGTAAAATTTAATATGTATTAAAAGCAGTGGAATAATTTAAAATCGTTAAAACTTGAAACATTTTTTACAGAATTTAAATTTATTTTCTTTTAAACAAACATTGATATGTAAGTTTTAAACTGAATTCAGAATTTAAAAAACATCAATATAAATAGAAAAAAAATTAAAGCAAAAATCTTAAAAAATTTGGTTAAATTAAAACAATTGAACAAGACATGTTTCTAGTATGAACGAATTATAATTAACGGTTCTTGATTTGTAACAATTTTAATGCGAGAAATAGTGAAAACCCTATCATGAAGACATACGCATTTTCACAAGGAATCCTTACCATGGCAACAATTGTTTGAAAGTTAGATTTTGAAAATAAACCAAAACGAAAATATAGTATTTCCTGTTCTAATTAAGACAGAAACATAAGGGTATAGCCGGGTTTCATAGTAAAATATGCTCTTGAGTCAACCACATCGAGTCCTACATGGATCGATAGCCCATAAAAAGTAATTTATTTCTCCCCATTTTTAAGTTTGTATCTGAAGACCATAGGGGTCAATGGCCCTAAATGCCTGTTTTGGAAAAGTGAGCATTGTGACTAAACTACTAAGCAAATTTCAACGAAAAAAATAAGTGATGTATAAAAACCACCATACGAATGTTTGACAGATTTTCTGATTTTTTTTAAACAAAAGAACTAGTTTTCTAGCATTTTTCCTCTTTTTAAATGAACATTTTAATTAAAAATAAACTGAAATTTCAGAGTGACCACCTTAATTTTTTCACATGATATATTATGAGACAGGATGCATATTCACTATCAATTTCAACTTTCTACGTATGGTGCATTACATTAAAAAAAGGCAAAATAATATTCTAGCGGAAATGATGGGCGTGCAAATTTCACGGATTCTTTTCAAATCTACATATTAATTCATACAGCATTTTTTAAAAAAGGCGTGAAATTTGTCCGAGACACGCCCCACATTACCGCCGGAAAATGATTTTGCCCTTTTTTTAATATGATGCACCATACGTAGAAAGTTGAAATTGATAGTGAATATGCATCATGTCTCATAGTATTTCATGCAAAAAAATTAAGGTGGTCATTCAGAAATTTTAGTTTATTTTTAATTAAAATGTACATTTAAAAACAGGAAAAAAGTTAAAAACTTGTTCTTTTGTTTAAAAAAATCTGAAAAAATTGTCAAATATTTGTATGGTGGTTTTTTACATCCCTTATTTTTTTCGTTGAAATCTGCTAAGTAGTTTCGTCACAATGCACTCTTTTCCAAAACAGACATTTAGGGCCATTACCCCACCATGGTCTTGAGATACAAATTTAAAACTGGGGAGAAATGAATTTCTTTTTATGGGCTATCGATCCATGTAAGACTCGATATGGTTGACTCAAGGGCATATTTTACTAAGAAACCCGGCTATACCCTTTAAACGTTAAACAGGGAAAATCAGGAATATTCTTAATGCAATAAAATTATTTTAGAAAATTCGAAGTGTTTTGTGTCCCAGACTTCCTTAAATTATAATATATTATTTTAGTATCTGCATATCCCGCATTATTGCAATATAAATTACATCTAATTAGCGATTTAGCAATATAGAAACTTAAGTAAACTAAAACCGCAGAATAATATCATTTGAATATAGAAGAAAGGCAATTATTTTTTCGACAGGTAAAATATGTACATGAAAATTTGCTGTATAATAATTTAGTCAGGCAGCCAGATGTCCTCTGTTTGTGATTTTTAAATGCAACCTAAAATGTATTTAAGACAAAATTCCATGAAAGCCATGGAACTGTTGGGCCAAAATCCCGAATGTTCGAATCCACTACATACCGTCTACGAGCTTTGAAAGCAGAAATTTATCATCCGCTATTCAGACCTGCCAATTTCTGTAGATACTCTATGAAAATTTGTGTAAAATACTTTTTAGTTAAAGCCGCTAAATGAAATATAATTAAGTAAGTAAATAAAAAAAAAAAACAGCGATCGATAAAAGGAGAACAAACTTTGCAGACGTACCTAAGCAATTTCATTCAATTTGCTTAAAACAAAATTTCCTCTGTGTCGAAACTAAGAAGAAAATGATTTTTTATGTCAAAAAATAAAAGGTTAAAGAAAATATATGTATGTCCACAGAATAGTATTCGAAAAAAAGACAATATATTAGAAGGTAAAATATGTAATAGGTATAAATGTGCAAAAGTTCATTTCTGCGAGTGGTTTACAAAATAAACAAGTCTGAAATTGTACGTCAGACGTAGAAATGAGTTGCGTTCGTATTATAACGAAGTTTTTAAAATATACAATACAGTGTCTAAAATCTTTTATACGCCCCTGTAAATACTAAATGTTTTCTATTAGACAGTAATCCACTTCTAAAAACAATAGCAAAGTATATCAATTTTATAAAACGTGAAATAATTTAATATAATTTAATCGCATCTCGAACAATGTTTCCATCTATACCATTATATACAAGAATACTTTTGTGTCGCCTTGTAAAGACAATATATTAGAAGGTAAAATATGTAATAGGTATAAAGGTGCAAAAGTTCATTCCTGCGAGTGGTTTAGAAAATAAACAAGTCTGAAATTGTACGTCAGACGTATAAATGAGTTGCGTTCGTATTATAACGAAGTTTTTAAAATATACAATACAGTGTCTAAAATCTTTTATACGCCCCGTAAATACTAAATGTTTTCTATTAGACAGTAATCCACTTCTAATAAACCCTAAACAAAGTATATCAATTTTATAAAACGTGAAATAATTTAATATAATTTAATCGCATCTCGAACAATGTTTCCATCTATACCATTATATACAATAATACTTTTGTGTGGCCTTGTAAAGACAATATATTAGAAGGTAAAATATGTAATAGGTATAAATGTGCAAAAGTTCATTTCTGCGAGTGGTTTACAAAATAAACAAGTCTGAAATTGTACGTCAGACGTAGAAATGAGTTGCGTTCGTATTAGAATGAAGTTTTTAAAATATACAACACAGTGTCTGAAATCTTTTATACGCCCCTGTAAATACTAAATGTTTTTTATTACACAGTAATACACTTCTAATCAGCCCTAGCAAAGTATATAAATTTTATAAAACGTGAAATATTTTAATATGATTTAATCGCATCTCGAACAATGTTTCCCCCTATACCATTATATACAAGAATACCTTTGTGTGGCCTTGAAAATGAATAATAACTATTCTATTCGACGCATATTTTTAGAATGAATATTTTAGTGCACTTCGTAAATTCACATAAATTTTAATATGTTTGACAAGGTATAACATCTTTAAAATTAAATTAAAACTATTTTTTTCAATAGACCGTTATGTAATTGAAATACTTCTGCTTGTCCCTGTAAATAACCTAATCATGCTTGAAACTCAGCAATGTATACCAATATAATAGAGTTTGAAATAGTTTAATATAACAAAAATGTGCCCCAAACAATGTTTTTTCTTACACCACTATGTAAGGGAATACTTTTGTGTGGCTCTGTATATTAATAAAAATATTATTTGCACTACAGATTGTACAAAATATATATTTTAGTGCATATTTCATAGATACATATGAATTATATTATGTTCGAAAGAGTGTAACATCATTAAAATGCACTTGAAAATAATTTTCAAATTGTCCGTAATATAAGGAATAATTTTGATTGTCCCTGTAATAGAACTATATATCAGAAACTCAAAAACTTTGAAATGAATGGACAAAATCATGTAATAATTATATAATTTTACTTTCAAATGATTCGGCTGTGCAGTTTTTGGGTTGTTATACGCCGTCAGACGAAAGGACGAACTGAACTATAGTTGCTACACACAATTACGAACGCACTTAAAAAGAAAAAAAATGAAAAAAATGTAATTATAAATGGGGACTGAGTGAAATATATTATAGAGATAACTACGCTATTGGCGATATTTGAAAAAAAAATAGTATGTCAACAGTAGGTATTTTTCCATAATCCGGATGCTGTTAATATAAATGTAATAAAATTTATACGGCTTTTGACATCAATTTTGTAAGTTGCAAAGTAACTTAATAACTAAATGAGTGATATTTTGGAGAATATTTTATAGTTAATTGCAAGTATCTGCGGTTTGAAAACATATATACTGATGAATAATTTAAAAAAAATTGTTATAAACCTAATGACATTTGGGAAAATTTATTTCATGCAATAGCATAAAATCTTTGAATGTGTCATAAGATGTCGTCTTGGTTTAATCATTACCTTTTTTGCATTCCAGGTTAAAGATATTTAGTTCAATATAATGCAAAGATACATAAACGTACCTTTATTTATTAATATTTATTCATGGTTTTTAATATACAATGTTTTCTTTCGTAATAATTACTTTTTATTTTACTCATTTCAATAAATATTTTAATAATGAAAGAACTATTTATAAATTATGTAGCATCCATAAAAAAACTATGTATTTAATTAGGAATTAGATAAAAGAATAGAGAAAAGAAATTTAAGAATAAGAATATTTTCTTTCATTAAAGTTTCTTAAATTAAGCCATTTTTTCGTAATAGTTACTTTATTGTTTTCAACTTGAAAATAACATTTTTCTATATTGAACATTCGTTAAAGTACTAAACCCAAATTATTGAATGAATTTTTTTGTTTGTCTTTTTCTCTTTATGTTTTCATTATTAATAGCAATGTTTTCGCATTATTTGGACATTTCAAAGAGTGTGGTACCATTATTATTAATAAGAAAATTACTATTTAATAATTTAAACTGTAGGAGGAACTGGGGCACATTAATATGGTTTTTCTCTGAGAATTTTTTTGGTGTCCAGAAAGTAGAAATTTCAAGTTATTTTTTCATGTGATGCCAGCAAACTTGTGTAGTGTGTTATTAAAATGTAAAATCGTTGTTTAATACAGTATTTTTGCATGTAATTTAAAAATAAATTAAAAAAAGCTTTTGTATCAATGTGCCCAATCCCCGGAGCAGATTGATACACCTCATGTGGCACTTTGATACATTATTAAAAAATGGAGATAAAATAACACCAGTGCATATTTTTCATAAAAAATGAGTTAGCAAACCATTTTATATTTATTTATAGAAATTCAAATCACTCACAATTAATTTTTAAGCAATATTAAAATTATCAAAATCAAATGTATAATGACCTGATGTTCTGGCTGTTCCTTGACTGATTATTAGCAATGGGAACTTTGTAATATTTCGCATTTCAACCCCTGTTTTATCTTCTGAAATGGAGAAACGGTTGGATTAAGAAGTGTATGGTACAAAAAAAATTAATAAAAGATAATAAAAAATAAACTAAAAAAGATTTAGGTTGTCTGTAGCTATCATGAAGCACATTGATGTGTATCAATGTGCCCGACAGACTGTTTCAATCTGCCCACGCAGCCATTTTGAATAACACGAGTCTCAAATCCATCACTTCATAATTTACTTAACAATAAAGAATGAGGAACTGATAAAGAACAGTTTTACTTTACAAGGAGATTATTCCTTTGGGTTTAAAGTACTGGAACAGTTGTATAATACAATTGCAATTTAACAACTCAAATTTAATTTTGTTCCATAAAAAACATAAATCATCCGACCCATTTCATGAAACTAGTAAATCATCCCAAGATATTCTGTATATAGTTGTGTACACTAGCATCATCTTTTGGAGCTGTTGTGAAACTTCCTGTAATAACCTTGTGAACAGTAGAGGGGGTGTATCAATGCGCTCCAGTTCCCCTTAATTGTACTCTATCGTTATAACATGAAACAAACTTTTGTTATGATATAATAGGGAGACAACGTAATAAATTAATTACTAAAATGAAATGAAAAACTAAATAATTTTGAATACGGGCTTCAAAATTGTGACACAACTAGTTTTGCATGATTAAGATTATTGCAGGAAATAAAAACCTTTTTAGTGTATTTTAATTTATTATCCCTGTAATGGAAGACAGAATTGTAGTCGAAATTATTTTCGTTATCAAGTTTTTGCCAGATTTACACGTTTTAGGTATGAGATATCCCGAAAACATGTTTATACAAAATGTCTGTTTCTCCACATGTGTGTATGTATGATCTCATTGTATCATGGAAAAGCATATGAAATCATGCGTATCATTGAACAAAATTCCATATGTGGATTATGATCATCAGATACTACTTGAATTTCGTAATAATTCGCCGGAAGGGGATGCTGTAAAAATAATTTTGTGCTGTATGTATCATAGAAAAGTGTAATAAGTTCTGTACAAAATTTAACTATATTTAAAATTTATGTTGTTTGGATATGGCCTCAATTCGATTTGCGGCTTTTTTCACCGGAAAGGGTCTCTTTAATAGCAATTTTTTTACTTTTTTGGAGTTTTGGAGTTTCGTTCAGCTCACAAAAGCCACTCGTCTCAATTTTCTGTCTCTCTGTCCGTCACAGATTCAATACACAAAATCTGTAAATGTGAGATGCTTCAAATTTTGTGTACTAACAACTAAATACCTAGTGTCACACGAGAAATCATAAAAATTTTAAAAAGTCGATTATCATAATTAAATCAATTTTATCAATATTATCCATTCATTTTTTGCGATTTAAATTTTAAAACACAACCTTAATTTCAACGTACTTAGTGAATCGGGGTCCTTAGTTCGAACCCCTGAGCTGAAGAAATTTTCATGCTTACAAGGATTCAGTTATAAGACATTTCGTATTGTTTTGCCAATTTATTGGTTTACATTTTTTTATATCACTGACATTCATAATATTTTGTGAATTCTGTTTTCTTTTTAATTTAAAAGCTATTCCGATTTATTATTGATTCAGCAATTTTAATATCGTTTAATCATTTTTTTTTTTTTTTTTTTTTTTTTTTTTTGTTTTTAGAAATTTAAAATTTTATTTATATCTTCGCTATTTCTTTTATTTCGAATTTTCAAAAAATTTGGAATTCTAGATTTTATTTAAATAACTTTATTTGAACATTTTTAATTTGATTAAAGAAAATAACTTCTTTTTATAATTATTTTAAAATAAAAATTTTAATGCTACCATCTGTGTAAGAATTTAATAATTATACATTAACAAATTGGATTTGAAAGAAATATTAAACGCCTAAATAATCCTTAGTGCGATCTGCGATAGCACTTATTTACTTCTTTTAATAGTGTATCGCCTAAAGTCTATTAACCCTTTCGGGTCTGGTGTACTATTAGTAGCTCATGTCTTTTCATCAAGTATTATATTACTTTAACTACTATTTTTGTTACTCTCTGCATATAGAAATGATAGTATATGTCTGTGCCTCTCTTATTATGATTTCATGTATGTTTTGACATTTAGTGATAACAATAGTAATAAAAGTTTACTTAATTCTCTTTGCACAGATCGCTATTCCTTTATTTTTTACATATGTTTCATTTTTAAAATTTAAAACATAAGTTACTTTTCTAAACGAATCATGTGTGATAAAACCCAAAAAATATTACTAAGTAGAAATATCTGTTAAACTCTGATGTAATGCGATATTTTCCAAATGTCTCCAAAAACTCTTCTTTAGCTTATTATCATAGAAATATGAAGTGAATAGCATACAGAATAAGCATATTCAACGCATTTCAGATAATGAGATAAGGAAGTCTATTTGGTTAGCTACGATTAACATTATTAAAGTAATAATGATTTTGTTCTCAAAACGGAAAAAAAATTGGACCCGAAAAGGTTAAGTTGAGAGAATCTTTACATATTTGTTTTTGACTGTAGGTTCAACCAGTGACTGATAAGTTGTTCACTTGAAGCTGATAAATGGGGACCTGGGTAATTTCATGTAATTACAGATTAAATTCTCTTTCTTCTCCTCATTTAGGTCACTCCCCATAGGACTTATCCCCTTTGCAGATAATCGGCCGTCATATTCAACATACAGTTTCTGACTATAGACATCATGCCCAACTGAAAACGTGTATATTCCTCCAGAAGGGGACTCTGCGATAGCGATTTCTGTGCAAAATACTTTATTATAAATTGTTATTTTATACATTATCTGTACATACAGCGACGAGAACTTTGCGTTCTACCAACTGGACGATTCACAAGCAGCTGATGTACAACATATTAACAAAAAAACTGATTTTAATAAATACCCAGATAGAGATTAAATTGTTTTCACTCTGATTAATTGACTGATACAGAAATTTAAGATTAAAATAATAATTTCTGTAGTATTGAAGCAACAACAAAATGTGTAAACAAATCTAAAAATGTGTAAAAACCTTTTGAAATAGGAAATCGCACGTCAAGCGTAGCAAAGGAGCTGAGTTCGAATTATAACGAAGCTTTAGAAATATTCAGATCTGGGTGTAATGCTATACAGTACATCTAATACAATATAGTGGCAAAATCCTTTTGTGCGTCCCTGTAAATACTATCTGCTTTGTATTATGCAGGAAGTAACTTGTAGTAAACCTCAATAGCGTAAATATATTTCTTAAACCGTGAAATAGTTTCATATAACTAAAATGCACCTCAAACAACGCTTCCTCTTATTTTTTGATGTAATGGAATACTTTTGTGTGCCTTGTAAATAAATAACAAATATATTATTATTAATATATTATTAACATACTGATGAAATACTTTTTTATTAAATTTTCCACAATGGTACTTATAAGTACCATCGGTAGATATAGGGTTAAATAAATTAAGTTTAATCAATATTGTAATTTCTATAAAACTTAAATAAGCAATTTTAAAATGAAGTGTAATTCTAAACTAGTTGATTTCTATTCCACAATCAAACTTCAGATAGTTTTTGACAGTTTAAACTTTTTTTATTCTTTTAAAAAAGAAATTTCTCTTATACTTAAAAATGAATAGGATATAATATCTGCCTTTATAAATTTGCCAAGCTTCATAATACTCAAGTGCAAATATTGATCAAATAAAATTCTTTCAACAAAACGAGAATTTTACCATTCAACGACTCCTTTCATCTAATTTCGTAATCAAATAAAGTCTATTATCCTAAGTCTCACAGCTTTTCATGATCGATGCGCAAAATATTTTGAGGTTATTGTTTATCCTATAGTTTATGCGTTAATTGGTGATAAATTTAAAGACTCTTAAATTATTATGTTTGCAATATTAGTAAATGTTTGCACGTGTGTGTATGAAGATTACTTAAAAAATCGATTATATGTTCGAAGATGGTCCTGTCGAGTATTTAAAAATGAAAGATCAAATATCTTATGAAAATCAGAATTTGTCTTTAAAAAAAATCAATCTATTTACCGGAATAAAATTAAAATAATTCAGCCTCCATAAGCGTATGTGCAAACTGCTTTTTTATTACTAATGTTATTTTATTATTATTATTATTATTATTATTATTATTATTATTATTTTGAATAAATGAAATAAGTCACTAGTGCTTATGTAATATATCTTCTGCATTATCCATTCTTTCTTTAATTCCCTCTCCCCCAATTATGTTATTTAATGACAAGAGAAAAAAATAAATTGAGGGAGGAACGGTAAGTCCCCCTCCATATCAATATTTAAAAAAATGAACAATGCCAATCGTTTATATATTGTTTGTACCCGTTTGCATCTTTTTGTTTGTATCTCATTTCTACAGTTTTTGTGGGGGCTGGAGAAACGGCAAGCCCCCCCCCCCCACACACACTTCAATATTTAAAAAAATGAACAGTGCCAATCGTTTATACCCGTTTGTACCAGCAATCTTTTCGTTTGTATCTCATTTGTACTAAAGTAATAAAGAGGTTTTAGTGTGTTGATGGAGAAACGGTCAGCCCCCCCCCCCCCCCTACCTCAATATTTAAAAAAATGAACAATGCCAATCGTTTATATCTTGTTTGTACCCGTTTGTAGCAGCAATCTTTTCGTTAGTTCTTCATTTGTACTAGAGTAATAGCCTTTAGTGGGGGGGCTCGAGAAACGGCCAGCCCCCCCCCCACTCCTCAATATTTTTAAAAATGAACAATGCCAGTCACTTATGCCTCGCTTGTACCAGCAATCTTTTCTTTTGTACCTCACTTGTACTAGAGTAATAAAGAATCATTAGTGAGGGGGGGGAGTGATGGAGAAACGGCCAGCGCCCCACCTCAATATTTAAAAAAAATGAACAGTGCCAATCGTTCTTACCTCGTTTGTACTCGTTTCTACCAGCAATCTTTTCGTTTGTACCTCATTTGTACTAGAATACTAAAGAGTTTTCAGTGGGAGGGGGAGGTGGAGAAACGGCCAGCCCCCTCCTTTCAATATTTAAAAAATGAACAATGCCAATCGTTTATACCTCGTTTGTACCCGTTTGTACCAGCAATCTTTTCGTTTGTAACTCATTTGTACTATAATAATAAAGAGTTTTTAAAGGGGGGGGTGGAGAAACAGCCACCCCCCACCTCAATATTTAAAAAAATGAACAGTGCCAATCGTTTATATCTCGCTTGTACCAGCAATCTTTTTGTTTGTACCTCATTTCTACTATTGTAATAGGAGTTCTTAGTGGGGGGGGGGGCTTTAGAACGGCCAGTTCCCCACCACTTCAATGTAAAAAAACTTTAACAGTGGAAATCGTTTATACCTCGTTTTACCCGTTTGTACCAGCAATCTTTCCGCTTGTACCTCATTTGTACAAGAGTAAAAAAGAGTTTTTAGTGTGTGTGTGTGTGGGGGGGGGGGGGTGTCTGGAGAAACGGCCAGCCCATCCCCACCTCGTTATTTAAAAAACTGAACAGTGCCAATCGTTTATACCCATTTGTACCAGCAATCTTTTCGTTTATACATCATTTCTACTAGAGTAATAAAGAGTTTTTAGTGGGGGTGCTGGAGAAACGGTCAGCCTCAAGGCTAAATATTAAAAAAAAACTGAATAGCGCAAATCGTTTCTACCTCGTTTGTATCCGTTTGTGCATACAATATTTTCATTTGTACCTCATTTGTCCTAGAATAATAAAAAAAAAAATAGTGGAAGTGGGGGGAGGGGATTACTCGGCCATCACTCACATCAATATTTAAAAAAGAATGAGTAGAGACAATCTTTACACCTCATTTGTACCCGTTTATACCAGAGAACTTTTCGCTTGCACATGAACTTTACTAGAGTAATAAACAGTTTTCAATAAGGGGGGGATGGGAGGCTGTAGAAACGGGAAGCTTCAATTTTAGAATTTTACAAAATAAATTGCTCCAATCAACTATCTCAACTGTCAATGCTCTCAATGCTATCTCAACTGTATCCGTTTGTAAAAACGGTGATTTCGTTTCTATCTCAGCTGTACTAAAGTAATAAAAAGATTTTAGTATGTTGATGGCACTGGAAACGCACATTTCAATATTTAAAAAAAAACAAAACAGATAGCGTCAATTTTTTATAGCTCTATTGTACCTTATTTTTACAAGAGTAATAAGCGGTTTTCTGTGTGATAATAAAGAAACTTTCACTCCCCTACTTCAATATTTAAAAAAAATGGCGCAGTCACAAATAATTCCTTTGTATCCATTTGTATCAACAACCTCTTCGTTTGTACCTCAGTTATAGTAGAATATTAGAAAAAATTAATGGTAAAAAAAATAATGAATATTAGGCATTTAGGAAAAAAACAAATTAGGGAGGAGTGGTGGAGAAATGGGAAGCATCCATTTCAAAACTGGTCACTAATAGCAATCCCAAAACTTTCTTCCATCTCATACATACTAAATTTTCGAAATTTTCTATCATAGTGCCTAAATTAAATTGCAATCTATGCCCATCATGAGAATTCTAAACATATGAAATTCCGTGCATTAGTTTTTGAGATATGACTAAAATCGGGCAAATCCTACAAAATGCAGTATAGCAGCGTTACTTGTAAGGCGATTCGCACTAAAATGTATATAAAACCAATTCATGTCTACGATTAACATAATCTGAATTTTGAGGGAAATCCATGCCTTAGTTATTGAGATAGAGTTGTTACAGATATCGTAACAAATGCTGTATAACAGCGCCAACTGAAGAGCTATTTATACTCTAAATAAAAAGGAGCAAATTTTCGCTCTATCGCAGACTCAAAATATGTCCAACCTCTTTAGAGTGACTATTCACTGTGAGCTAAAGTAGAATAGGTGACTCCCTGAAACAGTGAACACTCACTCCAAGGAAGTGAATATTCACTTTAAACGAAAATCCATAATCACTTTTTTGGGGAGAATGACTATTCACTCTTGCTAAAGTAGTGCATTTTTTCACCCCTGATAGAAGTGAATAGTCACTCTTGCTAAAAGAGTGTGTTTTTTACCCCTGGTAGGACAGAATAGTTACTCTTTCATAGGAGTGAATGTTCATTTTTTATGCAGTGATTTTTTTTCTTTTTGCTGTCATGGGCATTTTAAAATAATCACTAGCAGGAGTGAAAATTAACTTTGCGTTCAACTGGATATAGCACTATCACTGTATCATTCACTCTGTATTATAACTGTAAAGAATGTTATTTATAATAGTAATATTTTCAAAAACAATCAATAAGAAAACTATGTTTGTAATCACATGTTGATAAATTTTACTGTATTTTAAAATTTACAACGAAAGGATATCGATCCAAATCAGTTTTTTAGCTGAACTCTGATTAGTTTAACCATGCATCTCGAATCCTATTAAGAATGTATAAAAAAATTCTTCACATTCTGAAAGATAATATTTTTTTGCCACATCTAACCAAATTTGTAGACATTTTTTAATTTGGCGACAAATACGTGTTTTATCTTTCGTAATCTTAATAGTCAATTTTTCGGCCAAATGTCGCTAATATTTTCTCAAATATCGCCAACTTATTGAATGTTGCCATATTCTCGTAACTCTAAACCGTATTACCAAAAATGACCCACGAAACAAATTTGATCAAACATGTGACTTAGCTCAATGGTCTTCAGGTAATTAAAAACAATAAGGAAAGGGCAGCTGACGTCACTGTGGACAAAATTACTGTGGATCCACAGTTATTTCCTGCCCGTCTTTAAGACTCCTACTGCACACAAGAAGACAAGGTGATCTGATTGGTCTACGATTGGTCTCATATGTCTGCGATTAAAAGCTCTGTTGTATAATTAGTCAACGTCGTCATGATGAATCCTGTAACGATCGCTAAAGCAAAAATGTAATTGGTAGATTGGTTGAAAGAAGCGTTTGTTTGTAAACATGCCCTTTCCATATAGAATGTAAAATTGAATCAAAATCGTTTAAGCCATTTCTTAGGTAAAATTAGCTTGAGCATTCAGCAATAAAGCGAAATGACCCACTAATATAATTTTGTTTAACGGGCGACTCAACTTAACAGTCTTCTCGTGACAGAAAACGTTTCTTTACAAAATTTAGGTAAAATTGATTGAGTCGTTATTATATATAATTAGAATGACCCTAACCAATTATGACCCAAAATGACCCACTAATCGAATTTTCGCGAGCATGTGTCCTAGCCCAATGGTTTTCTTTTTCCCGAAAATGATATAATACAAAGCATAGTCAAAATGGTACGAGCCATTTTCTACATAAAATTAGCATGACCCATCATGACCACAAATTACCTTTATAATCAAAATCTCTCGAGCATATGACTCAGCCCATTAGTTTCATCGTGTCTAAAAATTGTTACATACAAAATTTCGTTAAAATCGATCCAACCGTTCTTTAAATATAAATAACTTGACCCAGAAACTTAATGACCCAATATGACCCATTAAAATCTTTTTTCTCGAACATGTAACCTAGCCCATGTTAGGCTATTAGTTTTCTCGTGTCTAAAAAAATGTTACAAACAAAATTTCGTTAAAATCGATCCAGCCATTCTTTAAATATAAATAGCTTGACCCAGACCCTTTATGACCCATTAATCGAAATTTCTCGAACGTGTGATCTAGCCCAATGATTTTCTCGTGCCAAAAAATGTTATATACAAAATTTCTTTAAAATCGATCCACCTGTTCTTTAGATATAGCTTGACATGATCCATTATGACCCATCATGACCCACAAATCACCCTTATAGTCGAAATCTCTCAAACATGTGATTTAGCCCTTTAGTTTTCTCATGTCAAAAAACTGTTACATACAAAATTTCGTTATAATCGATCATGCCGTTCTTTAAATATAAATAGCTTGGCCCAGACCCTTAATGACCGAATATGACCCATTAAAATTTTTTCTCGAACATGTAATCTAGCCCAATGATTTTCTCGTGCCCAAAAACCATAGAATGCAATTTTTAGTCAAAATTGAGTGTGAAAATCTCTAGATAAAAATGGCATGACCCATAATGACCCCAAAAATGAACCACTAACCGAATTTTCTCGAACATGTTACCTAACCCAATGGTCTTTTGGTAATCCTAAACGATACAATATAAAATTTGGTCAAAATCGTTAGAGCCGTTTTTTAGATAATAATGGCTTGACCCATAATGAGCCAAAAATTACCCCCTAATCGATGTTTTTCGAACCTGGGACCCAGCCCAATAGTTTTCTCGTGCCAAAAAATTATTGGATACAAAATTTCCTTAAAATCGATCCAGCTGTTCTCTAGATATATATATAGCTTGATCCTGACCAATTATGACCCAAAATGACCCAATAATCGAATTTTTTCGAACATGTAACCTAGCCCAATGGTTTTCTCGTGTTCGAAAATGGTAAAATCCAAATTTTTGCGAAAATCGTTCGAGCTGTTCTTGAGATAAAATTTACACACACACACACAATTTTTGCTCGCAATATAGTATAACATATCTTTTAGAGCATACAATGAAAATAAATACAAGCATGGTAAAGATTGAAATAAGATACTTTAATGACAATATTTATTTATTTAATTCATAGTTTGTAACATCAATCGAACTTTTTAAGGGAAAACTTATTTAAAATTCCATTAAAATTAAATTATATTATTGACAGAAAAAAAAACTAAAATATTTTATTCTAATCTTTCTCCATCTATTTGCTTTTACTGGTAGCCCCATAAATATATGATAGTTTTAAAATGTCCATAAGAGCAAGTTATTCAATAGTTTTAAAATCTTAAGTAGGCAATATTTTTTTAGATACCCATTAATTTTATTTATTATTTTAATAATTCCGTGATGCGCGTTATCTTTGTGGTTTTTTTTTATGTGTAATTAAAATTTTTTGCTGAAAAACAGATATTAATAAAACCCGTATTTATAAAAAGACATAATAAGACATAAATAATTAATTTTTTTTATTTCCGAATATAAGGTAGATGTGCCATTGATGGACACCCTGAAAGAATATCTTTAATATTTTTTATTAATAGTTATAGTTATTATATTCAATATTATATTAATCAATGAACAAACAATATTTAACTATTCTTATACCCCATTTATCTATATGAATATCCATTTAATTTTGTTAAGAGACATCAAAACCCCCAAAAGCCCAGTAAATAGTTGGTACAAACGAGGTATAAATGATTGGCACTGTTCATTTCTTCAGTTATTGAAGTGGGTGCTGGCCGTTTCTCCAGCCCCCCCCCCCTAAAATTCTTTATTACTCTAGTACAAATGAGGTGCAAACGGAAAGATTGGTAGTACAAACGGGTATAAAACAAGGTATAAATAATTGGCATCGCTCATTTTTTTAAAATTGAGATGGGGGTGGCTGTTTCTCCAGTCCCCCCCTAAAAAATCTTTATTACTCTAGTACAAATAAGGTTCAAACGGGTACAAACGAGGTATAAACGATTGACGCTGTTCATTTTTTTTAAATATTGAAGTGGGGGGAGGGACTCCAGCTCTCTCCAGCCTCCCACTAAAAACTCTTTATTACTCTAGTACAAATGAGGTACAAACGGGTACAAATGAGGTATAAACGACTGGCACTGTTCATTTTTTATAATATTGAAGTGGGGGGCAGGCTTTTTCTTCAGCCCCCCCCCACTAAAAACTCTTTATTACTCTAGTACAAATGAGGTACAAACGAAAAAATTGCTGGGGTAACGATTGATAACATTACCGGTAATTTTTGAGTTGGTGGAAGGGGGGGGGCTTGCGAAATGCACTTTAATAAAAGGGTCAGTACGTTGTGATTATCTACTGGAAACATTTTGCAATACAGTGACTAGATTTAACTGAACTTAAAACCTAGGACAGCTAAAATTGTTTATAGTCTAATATCTGTAATTAGAAAAGAAATATAAATATATTCCTAATACTAGATGCTTAAGTTAAGAAATTAAGAAAATAAATACGTAAAAAAAATAGAGTAAAAAATTAATAAACGGCTATTTATATATTTATCAACAAAATATGTAGAAACATGAGAATACATGCCTTATAAACCGTGAAACGGCACATTCACCTCTTTGAGTTCACGTCTGAAATTTCAGAATCGCATATTAAAACCCAGTCGGTATGCCGAGTCATATTTTGTGGAATACACATAAAAAATCTATTTTAGCTTTGACTCGAAGGTTTACTGTTGTCTGTACCTGCGCCGTAAGGAATAAAAACATGGAGAACTTGAAGCAGAAAAACACAATGGTAACTTACGAATCAACCGCTAAAATTGCGTTTTTCGGTGTCTTTCACCAAAACATTACTTGGCAGATCGATTGAGCTTTAATGTGGGAATTGAGTTTTAGCTAATTCTGGAATTTCAGCCGTTAACTCGATAAAGTGCTGCCGCTTCACGCTCTGTAACATTTATAGTAACCAATTAATTAAATAAATTTAATATTCTTTGCAGATGAAGATAATTACTATTAACTGACCAGTTTTTTCTCTCTTGAATATATTCTCTAAGCTAATGATATAGCTTTTATTCAAAGATTATTTAATCGCTCTTTTTTTCTCCTTTTTTTATCAAATAAAAAGATTTTGCTTGAGAAATAGACCCATATGTGCACCACATTGGCGCGATTGCAACAAAATGGTAATTATATGTGCCTCACATGGTAATTCGGGTATTGTTATTTATTTATTAATAAACTGTATGTTTGGTTTTCTTTTCTTTTTTAAAATGATATAATTTTTTTTATTCTATAATTATTAACTAAACTTTTTAAAAATTATTTTTCCCTTTTAAAATAATAGAAATTAGTTTAAAATATGTATGTAACTGGTATTTGAAAACGGAATTTTTGCTAAATTGGCGTCAGAAAAATAACGCGCCAATGTGGTGCATATATGGCATCTCTGTTGATAAATCAAGAACTCAGTATTTTTTTGCTAGCCCGGCGCAGATAATAATTTGCCAAATATTGACCTGTGGCATTTTTTCGTACTTTATTAATTATTAAAAATATAATATAATCCTTTGACCCATTTCATTTATAATATATAATTTCAATTTGAAACCGAAAAGTTTAAAATTCTTGACTTTTATTTATTTTTTAAAGTAAAAAGAGCAGAAAAAATAAAAATAATGATATTTTGAAACTCCATTATTGCAACGAAAGAACAAAACATAAATAAATCCAATTTACCACAGCATAAATCTTACCAAAGAACTTTTGCATAGTAAACCATAAGATGTGTTTCTTTAGGATGTTGCCACTAAACAACTAACAAATAATCGTGATTTTTGTGCCACATACGTTAGCGTAATATATATATATAGATTATTAATCCAATGATTTATTCAAATCATATTTTTTATCAAAGTCATCCTCCATCTGCAAATAAACCCTGATATTACATTAATAAATATTTTTAACACATGCTTAAAATATATTTTCCCCTAAAAGAGTGAGCTATCAATCACTTAGACGTACCTTTCATTAGTATAAGAACATCTAAATACTACCCATTTATGCAGAACACATCTAAATACACATCGAATTCTTTCTAATGATACAACCACTAGATTCGGCAATATATTTTTCTTATTTCTTATCTATGACCCTGAAAGCACGATGAAGCATGTTTGATTTTAGATAAGAAGTGAAATATCGACTCGCAAGCCCAGAGTCTCTCTGCAAGTATTGCAGATGAATTATTATTATTATTATTATTTCGTATAACTGGTGTCTTTGTAAATGATTTTCTCTAGAGAGAAAACATGAAGAGGTGAGTTTATGGAGATTCCCACTAGAAGCACACTTTCACTGATTGCAGTTGAAAACAAGGGACACAATGTGTCCAATGGCGATCCCAATAGGCCAACATAGACTAAATTCTGAACAAGGGATCCTAACTCTTATTAATTTCCCTTAAAAATCAAGAAGACAAATTTTACTGACTACAGTCTAAATGTTCGGGACACGCGTGTTTTTCATGTTTTATTAATTTCGTATGATCTGTATGACCAGTTTAATGAGGCCATGATAGTAATTTAGGATTTTCCGTCAGTTAAGAAAGTAATATCAAATCAATACAAATTAAGTCCTTAAATCTACTGCGCTGTGTTCATTTCGAGATGTACTCCAATATCTTTACTTATTATCCGTATATTTACATATGCTGTTTTGTCTTATTGTCATCCCTATTGTGAGGACCAGACTTATGGGATACAAAGTTATAAATTTCAACGTAGATGTGTCTGCATAGATATTCCTCATCTCTTCTTTTCTTCAATTCCCCATGCTATGTATAAGCATTTGTACTACACAGTTGTATAAACACGCTGTGAAAGTCATTACAGTATGATGCCTGCAACTTTATAATAAAAATTTATGCATATAATATTTTTAAGAGCTATACTTTGTTTGAAAAATATATGCGGTGTTTAATCACCAGAAAAATTTTGAAAAATCCTTTGCAAGCTTTCTTTAACTAAAAATTATTTAATTGATAATAAAAATGAGTCATTATTTTGTTTATTTACAAAAAAAAAAAAAAAAAAAAAAAAAAAAAAAAAAAAAAAAAAAAATTACAGAAAAAGTTGTTTTTTTAGCGTAAAACTTGTGACTAACTGAAAATTTAATGCATGATTTCAATTAAACCATCAACAGTAATTATTTTCTGCCTTTCAAATGTTTAGGTACGGACTTTGATTTGTTCGAACGACAGTTGGCAAACCTACTAAGTCCTTAATAATAGGTATTGAATGCGTTTGCTGTTATTATAATGTGTTAAAAATGTCATTTTTATCAATATTTAATGCTGGAAATTTTTTTTCTAGTTTACTGCGATGCTTTTTAATTGTGATTAAAAAACAAAAATGTCATTAAATTTTAATTAACTCTTATTATACGCAATCAGTAAAATCAAATCTTATAAAGTTCAAAGTTATCTTTTAAAAAAATTAACTAAAATGAATAAGGCCAAATAGGGAAAAAGGTATTCATCTCTAATTCATTAAAAAGATGTAACATGGTGTTTTGAAAAAAAAAGGGCTTTTATACAACAGCTGGCAAATTTTGAAAACTCTTTTCCCTCACTTCTTATTATTGATTATGTGACAAGTTTTCTCGCATAAAATTTTAACTTTAATCAGTTTAAAAGTAGTTTTCTTTTGAAGAAATGCTGTTTAATTAAAATATATTAAACGCATAATAAGCTTAATATGAATTTTTGTTTAAGTAACCGTTTTTTAAAGTGTGATAGATATTACAACAGAAATATTACAGAATCAATGTTTAATATATATAAATATATATATATATGTATGTGTGTGTGTGTATTTATAAAGTTGATTGGTTTGTACTTTTACGGAATGTTTTTTCTAGTAAAATAATTTTATGAGTGTATCGGAATACACATTTCAGAAAATCCTTGAAGCATAACTGTTTTAAAAATCTAGTTCATTTGTTTCCCTAAAATTTTAGTATTTATTTTGTAGGGGAGAGTACCCATATTTGTCAGTTTAGTATGTCGTAATTACAGAAAGAGACGCTATGTACCGTGAAATCCCATTCATCAGAGTGACATCTATTATAATTAGAAAAAGCACCCGCACCCGCCTTCCAAGTTTTGTTTTCAGACAATTTTAAAAAAGATCTAAAATTAGCAGATCTCATATAATTTTTCCTTACTAAACGTAAGAAATTACTTTCAAACTAAATGAAGGAACTTGAGGAAATTTTAGTGTTTTCACACACATATTAAAATTCATGTGTTTATTGCGTGTATTTTTTCACTTGGATTTGTTTGTTTGTGTTTTGTTCAAAGTTTTGAGATTAACTATTTTTTTTAAAAATGGCAAAAATGTCTTAATTGGATTAATTAAAGTATACGATCATCATTTTAGTGTTACTTCACCACTTACTCCTGATGAAGAGATATGACTGAGATAAGATCTGTTGATCCTCCTGCTAGTGAGATTTTGGAGTCTGAGCCATTATTTACAAAACTTGCTAAAAGTATGTGGGTAAAAATAATGAAAACAATACAGACAAATTGTCAAAAGAAAAACTTCAGTGACAGGATGTATGGCAGAGTTGTTGTCAAATATATAAGAAAAGAAAAGGAAAGAATAAATTGAACCAATGAACCAATGCATGAATATACGAAGTTCCTACTGAAGTCGTCTTGCTTCAGTTGACCTTCCATCGATGTTGATCATTCAATTCGTCATATTGCATAGGAATTCAGCAGAAAAATGCAGAAATTTTAGCGAAATTTTGGAGCATTGGGATAATCGAATAAGTTAGAGAGTAAAGCAGTGAGAAAAGCCTAGAGCCATGTATTATATAAACAGGGTGTCCAGCAAATAACACCCTGATTTCAAAATTAAATTTCTCAAAAACAAAGATCGATAGTAATATGCGGTAAACGGTTTTTTTCATTAGGTAAGCTGTAAAAATCTTATGCAGAAATTTCAAACAGTGAATATTTTGAAAAAATTGCGTTCTGATTGCATAGAATGCTTTGATTCGACATTTTTCTTGCTTTAGATTGCTGCCAGAGAATGTATTTTTTGGCTTAAAATGTCATATTTCATAGTTTTTTTTAATTAAATTTTTGAAATTTCGAAATTCTAAAAATTTACTTTGAAAAATCTTTAAAATATTGCACTGTAAGCTGTAAAATTATTTCTCTTCAGGCAATCTAAAACAAGAAAAATGTCAAATCAAAGCATTCTATGCAATCAAAACGCAATTTTTTTCAAAATATTCACTGTTTGAAATTTCTGTATAAGATTTTTACAGCTTACCTAAGGAAAAACCCGTTTATCGCATATTAATATCGATCTTTGTTTTTGAGAAATTTAATTTTGAAATCAGTGTGTTATTTGTTGGACACCCTGCATATATATATATATATATATATATATATATATATATATATATATATATATATATATATATATATATATATATATATATGTGTGTGTGTGTGTGTGTGTGTGTGTGTGTTCGTATTTCAGGGGAAGCGCGGACGAAAACAGGTTTACACACCGGGGGTGTGAGGACACACACGGAACCGAGGACGTCCTCGGATAGAAAAAAGTCAATTTCTTCGTTTTTAAGCACTTTTTATGCTTTCTACAAATTCTTATTGTTTTCTAAAATTTGTCCTCTGTTGGAGGTTTTTGCTGTTTTCGTGTTTGTGTATCGATTTTTAAGTGTGTATCAGGTAGAAAAAGTGGTCCTCTGTACCATGGCAATAAAAATCCGGTGTGTGTCCTCGGATTACCTTAAAAATAAGCGTTAGTGTAAGTCCTCTAAATCCGTTAAAAATAAGTGTTCTGTGTATGAGTCCTCGGATTACCTTAAAGTTACGTGTTAGTGTAAGTCCTCGGATTACCTTAAAGTTAAGTGTTAGTGTAAGTCCTCGGAATCAGTTAAAAATATGTGTATGTGTGGGAGTCCTCAGAATACCTTAAAATTAAGTGTTGTGTGTATAGGTCCTCAGAATACCTTACTTTAAAGTATTCTGTGTATGAGTCCTCTGAATCCTTTAAAATTAAGTGTTGTGTGTATAGGTCCTCAGAATACCTTATTTTAAAGTATTCTGTGTATGAGTCCTCTGAATCCTTAAAAATTAAGTGTTGTGTGAATAGGTCCTCAGAATATCTTATTTAAAAGTATTATGTGTATGAGTCCTTATAATACCATCTTTTAAAGTATTATGTGTAAAAGACCTCAGATTACTTTGTTTTAAAGCATTCTGTATAAGAATCCTGAGAATACATTAAAAAAAAGTTATAAGTTCTAAAAATACACTAAAATTAAGCATTTAGTGTGTGAGTACTCAGAATACATTAAAATTAAGCATTTTGTGTATTAGTCCTCTTACTTCTTTATAATAATTAGTTCTGCGTTTTTCTCCTCTAAATAGTTTAAAATAAAGGGTTTGATTAGATTGTTAGTTCTAGCTAAAAAAAAAAGGACAATTTGTAAATATGTCTCTATTTTTTAGCGAAACTTGTGTCCAGCAATAAAATGAATGTTATTTTTAATTATTAACCCATAAACATTTTTAAAACCGTAACCCCATAAACATTTTTTAATTTATGCAAAAAAAGAATAAGTAAATAAATAAAATAAATATATAAATTTGGAATTGTTATTCAATTTAAATAATTTCCCTTTAACGAAAATTGAGCAACATTTAATTGAGAGGAACGATATGTCGAAATGCGTAACAGTCTCACCGGACAAAAACCACTCCCTGTGGTAGAATTGCTTCATTTCGAATGAAGTTTCTTTTACAGAATGAAATTTCAAACATTTAAAAAATCTACTTTACTAATATGACTTTTACAACAATTCTTCAGCTCCCTCCCCCCCCCCCCCTCCCTGTGAATTTAGAGTGGAAATTACGACTAGTGTGATACATATTTTCTATTTCAATTCTACAAGTATCAAAAACCTTTTATTGATTATCCCGCGACTTCCGCGGGGAAGCATTTTTCATTGTAATTAATCCTCATTGGTTATTTCCACAATTTATTTTTTACGTAAATTTCGCTTTCTTAAATCAAAACATTTTCCCGAATAAATTAGAGAAAAATTACTGTTTTGAAAATCCAGTGATAAAAAATAAAAAAAATCTGTAAATGCACATTTTTTGATCAAAACATTTAATTAGTGAGAGGATTAATACACATAAAATCGCAGGGGTTTTTAATTAAAAAAAATGATATATATATATATATATATATATATATATATATATATATATATATATATATATATATACATTCCCTGCTCCTCCCTCAATCTTTAAAGAGAGTATATACATTATCACAATGCAGTGTTCCTAATATAATTTTAGAGTAGTCAGATTTTCAATAAACACACCAGATTAGAATTATTTTTTTTATTTATTTATTTCGACATTCTTGCTCTTCTGCTGTGTGAGCTAGGGGGCGTAGTTCAAAATTTGTTATGATAAAATTTTATTATTTCAAATTAATAAAATATACCCAAAATCCAGATAAGAATAATTTTTATTCTAAACTAAGTCAACTCTATCACACTGGTGGAGCGCAAATATGTATCATGGAAAATAAAATTTTACTTCAACTATGCTAAAAAGTTTTAAAGTGACAAGTCAATTGGGTATGTTTGATTAATGTTATTTAAGGCCCCACACTAGTCACCGAAAAATACATTGGGCCGAATGATAATATTAAGTCTACGAGGGCGTTATTTTCAAATATTTGGCTCAAATTTTAATATTTTTACATGATTTTTTTTTTCTGCATAGAATAGCTAAGGATGATCTACAGCCGGGCTAGCTTTTACTTTACAATTTTGGTTTCGGATTAAAAAAAATTACTTTAACTTTCAAAATCGGTTGGAACCGGTTCTGAAATTTAAACTATCATAATATTAAAAAATATGTAACCAAAATCGAAAAAGTAAACACTATCCCGGTTGTAAATCATCCATTTCAATATTTTTAGCTGAATCTTTTTCATTGGACAGGTGAAGTCGATCTCTGCGAATGCCGCTTCTTACTTTTTCAAATTTATTGCCATACCCCCCCCCCCCTCGAAAGCAGTTTTATAGCTAAAAACATCTTCATTAAAAAAATCCTGCAATCAAAAGGAAAAAAAAAAAAAAAAAAAAAGGAAACGGTCTTTGTAGAGAATGATCTCAGTTATCCAATGCTTTTAATAAATAAAAAATAAAATTAGAAATACTAAAATGCAAATGAAATATCTTTAAAAAAATCTTCATTGGGTTAAAATTCGCACTCGGATGATTTCGCGTGAATGAGGTAGCTTCTTACAATCACATGCAGTACATAAACAGTCTTTTCGATTTACATAGTGAAACTCTTAATGATAAGGATGGCTTTAGACCACACATTACCTCCCATCCCCGGCACACAGAATAAAAAAAAGAATATTACTTTTCTCATTTTAAACAAATATTCATTGTAATAACTCATAATCTACGAATATTTACTGCTTATGCGAATGTCAAAACAGAATATCAAGTTATTAAAAATTCCTACATGTTAAGTTACAATAAAAACAATGAATCTGAATGAATGAAAATGTGTGAAAATATCTGTACATTTTAAAATACAAATAAAGTAAAAATTCTATCCTAAAGGTTATAAAAGGCAATAATGCATACAAATGCATTGTATATTTTAAAATTAAAATTATTATTATTATATAATTTCCAAAGCAAAATCATGTTGACAAAATGATTGATTAAATCCTGAGAATTCAATTGCTAAGTTTCGAAGCCATCAAATTATAGGTAATCTAATACGCTTTTTAAAAATAAAATTAAGTTTTTTTTTTTTTTTTTTTTTTTTTTTTTTTTTTTTTTTTTTTTAACATAAAAAAAATTTTTGTAAGATACACAAAATTCTTCAATCAGATTACTTTTATTTTTAATAAAACTTTTATCAGTAAAATTATGTTTTCTTAGAAAGTATTCCAACTCTAAATACACATGGGGATTCTGTCCGCGAGGAATTTGTCCTGGACCATTTTAAAACAATTCAACCAAAATCGAAAAAGTAAAAACGCACAACGATTATATACCGACCTCAAGTGTTTTATGATATCTTTATGTACATATTAATTCCAGCTAGAATTCTGAAACGAATACTACCGTGGGTTTAATATTAGCTTAAGAGTATTTTCACAGGAGTCAACACAAGGACCGCAACGCTAACTAAAAAACGGCGCCTTTAAAAATTTCTCTATCTGTCGCTTACATTTTGATAGATTTACTACTTTATGCACTGACGGTACTTT
Organism: Maratus speculifer; assembly: GCA_964019185.1. Taxonomy (NCBI): domain Eukaryota; kingdom Metazoa; phylum Arthropoda; class Arachnida; order Araneae; family Salticidae; genus Maratus; species Maratus speculifer. Next base: position 234,647,044 of record OZ025294.1, on the reverse strand, counting down.
TAAGTATCACTGAAAAAAATTCAAAGAAAAAAAAAACTTATTTAATCGTTCTATAAAAAAAGTTTTTTTTTTTTTTCTTAACACATAATATACTCTGTTCAATCTAGTTTAAGTATAATAGAGAAATAGTCGAAAGTAAATGTTTTTTAAATGTGGTAATTTTCTTAATCATTTTCATAGGTATGTCTTTTGTTTCTTTAAAAAATGTTATATGAAACATTTTCTACTGAAAAAGTCTATATATTTTACGGGACATATGCCTCGCTCTCAAAAATAATTTTCTACCCTCACAAGCTTGAAATTTCCTGATACATTTTAAGACTCATTTTTAAAAGTAAAAACATAAAACTTGCTGAGGTGATTTTTGAAGAGATGTATAAGATGCTGTGTGATTACATTTTTTTCTCTCAATTTATTAGAATTTGATTTATAAACAATTATTTTCTGATTATGACCCTTTTTCCGTTTTTAGATCCCTCGCTTCGGAAAATTCGGTTCAAAACGCCCATTTTGATATCTTTGCTTAGCAAAATTTTTTGCATTTATAAAAAATCTATAAGCACGGCACACTGTGTAGTTTCTAAAAAAAAATGGCAACGTTTGAGAACAAAAATGAATTTAAAAATAAATCAGAAAATAAGCAGTTTGGATTGGAATATCTTAAATCAAAAAGGGCAACTTTGTGACATAAGTTTTAATTTATAATTGATCGGAAATGCATGAAATTTGCAGGTGTTGTTCAGAAACTACCTAATTGCACTCATATTTTCGTTTTTTTTTCTTTCTTTCTTTTGCAAACGTAATAGATATTTCAGAACAAGCTGTCGAAATTGAAGTTTAAAACGGCATTAAAAAAGAAAAGCTTGCAATACAACATAAAATTTTCTGGCACATTACGAACAATCTTAAAGACATAAAACCACTGTATTTGCAAATATAACTGCTAATTTTTTTTTTTTTTTTTTTTTTGTTAATTTATCGATAGATGAATTAAATCTTTAGTAATAAACGATTGTTTTCTCAGGGTGGCAATATTTTTTCTTTTTTAGTCCTGATTCAAAGGATTAACTTCGACAGAGATATTCTACTTACACATAAAAAAGGAAAAAAATGTTCGACTTCATAGTTTTTATTAAAAGAATCTGCCCATTTTCCATCAGCTGCCCTTTTTCGTCCTAGATTTTACTCATTTAAACAAAATAATGGTTGAATATAATATCTTCTGGTCTATTTATCTATTAAAAAAAAAAAAAAAAGAACGGAGAAAAAGGTTACTTTTTTGTATTTAAGTACTAAGAAGTAACGAAATACCAAATATTTGATTTGTATAATTTTCCTAGATGAACATTTCTTTAAAATCGCTTGAATAATCACACTCGAGAATGCTCGTTTTTATCAATACTCAATTTCTGGCATTCATAAATTAATTCTTAGGCGTCATTTTTTGTATCAAGTCAGGAATAAATAAATTAACTTTTAAATATGGCCTTTATGTCATTAAAAAATAAGATAAAACTTTACTATCCCTGTTACAACATATTATAAATTCCACAAGCAAAACTTTTCTGTTATGTATACTATTAAAAAATGCGATATTTCTCTTTTTTAGGAGTATATGTGTATGTGTGTGTGTGGGGGGGGGGGGGGGAGGTGCGCTTTTATCTATTATTCTAGTATCTTATAGGAGTGTTTATTTTATTTCATATTTTAATATTTAGAATCAGGGTTGGCTCGGTTTAAACCAATTGGTTTTAACCATGGTTTAAACCACGGTTTAAACCAACTGGTTTTTTTCGGAAAAATCCAATGATATTTTCTCATTTTTCTTTATAATTTAACTTACAAGTTATTGGATATAAATATTTCCTGCTTTTAAGACTTTTGTGCAGCTATAAGTATTAGATATAGTGGGTCTAGTTTTTTTTTTCTTTTTTCTTTTCTTTTTTTTAACATATAGGATAAAAATCAGTATGCATTGGTGAACATATTCCATTGCAGTAAAGAAAAATCATAGAACATGTGAATTGATTAAAGATAAAATAGATTACAAATATTCAATATTTAGTACAAAATATTTTCATCAAAAAATGCAGATTATTTAAAATAATCGATCATAACATGCACAATGCTTTTGAATATGGAGCTACATAACTTGATGATCTTTAAGATTTTGGTGAAACTATAATTTTATTTTATTTTATTTATTTATTTATTTATTTATTTTTTTGATGGGGAGATTAATAATTAAAATCAAAATATGAAGTTGAATAAGAGAGTATTCAAAAATTGGGTGCTAGTTATAGTATTTTAATAGTAACAAACTATTTTTCCCTCACTGTTACCTGCTAAATCTAATGACAATAAATGCTGATTTCAAATTGTCTGTCAAAAACAAAAAATCCCAGAAATATCTCAAATTTATTTTTCTTTTTAAAATTCTAGAAAAGAATATTATATTCATCAAACTACATCAAATGCTTATTATAAGTAATCAAAAGATTGTTTATAAAGATTTTCAAAATATCGATGTTTCATGGTGTAGAGTAGTTTATTGTTTGAACATAAGAATGTTTACTAATAACTGTTTAAATTAAAATATGATTTTTTTTTTCAATTTTCTACATAATTCACTGTAATTATTTAATTTAAATTATTGTCAAATGAATTTATACTACTTATAATCCAATAATGTCTTTTTTATCCATAAATATGCATGCATATGTAATAAGAAAAGCATGTTTAAAAAAACCGGTTTAAACCAAAAAAACCGGTTTTTTGGTTTTTTCCAATCCTGTTTAGAATAATATATCTGAAAATTTCATAATCTATAACAAAAAAAAAAAAAAAAAAAAAAAAAAAAAAAAAAAAAAAAAAAATCAATAAATTGCTTTTATAACGCGTCAAAAAAAGGGAAGGATAACAAACTTTGCTAATTTACTTATTTTAGGTGTTATCTCAACAAAGGCCTTGTTCAGGACCATAGCTAAGGGGATTCTGGGGGCGACTCACTCTCCCCCCCCCCCAGCATCACCAATATTTTGAGCCTTTCTTGGAAAAAATTCCAAAGTTACCTAATCAATTTCTGTTCCGAAAATCCAAATGAAATTCTGTTCAAAAACCAACTTAGTTTTGAGGCCCTTTCACAATTTTGCAGAAATACTAAATTGTAACTAAAATAAGCGTTTCAAAACTAGCTCATCCTATTGCATTGACATTATGTTTAATATTGCACTAGTTACACACTCTATTTTTTCATCATCCTATTCCTTTCTTAGAATAAAATTAAGTTATTACAACAGTTGAATAAGAAACATAGTATCTAGAGCATGAATATGCATTAATTATCTTTCTGCTTCGGAGAGAGAGAGAGAGAAAGAGAAACTATGACCCCCCCCCCCTTATTATTCCCTTCTAACTACGGCCTCTAATCTTGTCCCTAGCTTATTATCATTTTTTTGTCTGTTTGTTCAATTAGCAATTAAAAATACTAATGCTGCTGATCAGAACATAGAAAATTATAAATTTTTAATTTAAGAAGTCTAAAAATGTTTATTATTTTTAAAAATACAATTTTAAGCTAATAAACAAACAATTCAAATAATATTATGTTAAAAAAAAAAAAAAAAAAAAAAAAAAAAAACTCATTATTATTTTAATTAATTTTTTTAAAATTATAAAATAAATTAAAAATAGACAAAAAATAAGTGAATTTATACACGCACAAGCTAAAAATCAATTAGTTATGTAAAGAGCATTCTCGTATGCAAACATTTGCACATTTTCCAGTTTTCGCAATTGTAGACATTAATTAAAATGAGCATTTCTATTCGCGCAGCTGTGTTATAATGCCGAATTAAGTATAAGCATAGCATTTTTATTTTCTTTCGTGTCCTGTTTTTACCTTGTCCCCTCTTTTTCGGTCACCTTTTTTCTTTCTGTTTTTTTCCGCCCTTCTTTTTTCTGTCTTTTTTCCCTTTAAATAATAAGTTTTTTTTTTTTTTTTTTTTTTTTTTTTCAGGTAACCACATATGTCCCCCCTCCCTGTCCAATTTATTTAGAATTATATACTCTAGAGGTCTGCACGGTCCCGGACTTGGCCCGCGGGCCGGGCCTACAAACAACATAAACGGGCCGGGCCGGCAAAAAAATTGAACGGGCCAGACGGGCCGGGCCGATAAAATAAATTCCCGGGCCTGCCGGCCCGTTCTGAAGATTTCAGCAGAAACAATAAAATATGAGGTGTTTTCAACGAAAATGGTTTTAACGAGAATAAGTGTAAATGTGTGTCACGAACCATACTAGTTTGACTACATCGATATAAAAATTTAGAGTGTAGAGATCTGTATCGGAGAGTAACGTTGTGGTGTAACCCGTTTTAATAATTTTTAGCTTAGTCATGCCGGGCCGAGATCAAGCTTGCATTACTTTTCTACAAATAGATTGGCCGGACCGGAACTACACTTAATTGTCCTCAAGATCTGTAGGGCAGAAAACATGATTTGTAAAATTATTAACAGCGATAAAGATTTTAAATCTTTGGATACATACTTCTATGTTTATACTTCTATACTTCTATTTTGGATGTATACTTCTTGATGGTTTTTAAATTAATTTCTCAATAATGTAAAAGTTTGACACATTTTCTGATTAATTTTAAATTGTAAAAGTATAAAAGTGATAATCCTAACTATTAAAGGGATTTGGAATCGAATAGCGTTTTTCATTTTTAAGTAAATAAAATACTTGTACAACCTTGTTGAGACATAATAGTTTCTCAAATGATTGCAGGTTTTTCTCCCTTCCCATGCTATCGCTTCCGGAAACTTTATTCAAAACGCTAATTATGGCAGTATTTTATTTGCTTGCAGTATTTTTAAAATGCTTGTATCAAAAAATGGATAACGCCATTCGATTATATAGTTTCTGAATATACATACCTGTTAATCTTATGCTTTTCCGAGAAAAAAAAAAGAATTCATAACTGTATCAGAAAGGAGCTTCTTTGAATTTAAGAATGAATTTGTATTTAAAATCGTTAATAAAATCATATAGAAATATTTTTATAAATCTTCTTTTATTAAACAGCTACTAAAGTAACGATGTTTTTAGCTTTTTTTTTTCTTTCTTTTTTCTTTTATTGTAAGCCATATTAATTTTTTAATGAATCTTCATTCGAATGTTGAAAGCCTAAGAATCTAAGTAATCATTAATGTTGTTAATGTGCATTTCCTGTAAAATGTACTGTAAAATCCTTCCATAGATATGCATGCAGTATTCTTTAAAGGAATCTTAATTATATGATAAAAATCTCAATTTTTTAGAAATCGTAGAAATTGTAACGGGCCAAAACGGTCCGGACCAGGCCTAAAATATGAAAATTTAAACGGGACGAACCAGGCCTAAAATATAAAAATTTAAACGGGCCGAACTTTTGAGTTTTACAACGGGCGGGCCGAAATAATTTTTCTACGGACCGGGCTGGGCCCAGCCCTGGAAATTTCGGCCTGTGCAGACCTCTAATATAGTCATATGTACATATTATCTTGATGTGATGGAAAAAAATCAAATTTTAGATCACTCATTTTATTGTAAAATTTCTATTCATGAAATATAAAATTTAAGATACAATTTCAAACTTATGTTTTCTTTTTGTTTTGTTTTGTGTTTTACTTTATATCAGAATTATTTAATTTCAAAGCTTTTTATGAATTCAAATTTTAAAATTTTACTCCAGGTAAATGCATGAGAAAGTGTGTTCAGCATGCCTCGAATTTGACACCATCGCCTCACCCTTTCTTGAAACAAAATCTACTCTGCTACTGTATGCAAAATTCAGTAATTAAAAAAAAAAAAAAAAAAAAAAAAAAAAAAAAACTGTTAAAATTAGTTTAAAGAACACTCCCAGTTGTGTTTCCTTTTCTATAAATACAGAAATATAAATTCTGTCATTTATTAAATACTTAAAAGAAATATTAGTGTGATTAATTAGATTTAATATTAGTAAATTTAAACGCTAAACAAATTTCATAGTAAAGAATAAAATAATCCTTAACTGAAAACTATTTTAAATTTGAGAATTCCTTTATTAAGGTATCTTTTATAAATGTAATTATTTGTAAAGTATTGCGATAAGAGAAATTCTACATTCGAAGTGTTCCTATAAAATCCAAGCTTTCTTATAGAACATTTCAAGCAAATATTTGTGTAAAAATACTTTAAAGGAAATGGCTAATAAAAAATCCTGAATATTATTTTAACAGCAGTTAAAATATTCTTTTGCATCAGATGGAAAAAATAGGAAAATGGAGTTTCCATTCGCTTAAATTCTTTTATTTTTTGTTTCGGTGAACACAACCCCGTTTTTTTCACCTGATGAAAGGAGCTGTTTTAACTGTCCTGGAAACTACATACATGTATATATTTTTCTTTTTTTTCTGAAGTATCACGAAGTTCTTATACACAGTTTATAAGATCTTAAGGTTTAAATTTAATGAAGTTTTGTGCAGATTAGTACCGCTAAAGATAATTTTTATACCGGCCAAAAAAAAAAAAAAAAAAAAAAAAAAAAAAAAGGGGGGGGGGGGAAAGAAATTTAAGTAAAAAAAAAATACTTTGTTCTAAAATTTTCTTTCAAATCACATTTCAAAAAACTATTCCTATATTTTGCGATACAAAAATTTTAAAAAATAAATTTATCATCATTTTAGTATCGATATCCAAACTTCTGCAAGAGAATAACATTACATCCATTTGAAATCTTAACTAAATCCGATATTATGTTGTAAATTGTAATTGAAAATATTAGTTAAAGATTTTTCATTGGTTATTAGTTCCTATATTTTTCAGTTTATAAATTTTGAAATCTAAAAACACATTCTAAAATCATTTTAATTATTATCTAATATTGTTACATTCTTTGTCTGAAATTTTTATCTACAAAAGAGTGTAGGGTTTTCTTTCGTTGTTTTGTTATTTTCTAATTTTCATAGAATTTTTTAAAGCATCAGTTTCTTTGGGAATTTTATCTATGGCGGCTCGTCTAATTGAAACATCTATTCTTTAGAGGCTTGATATAGTAAAGAAGTGAAACCATATATGAATTTAAATATGAAGTTCAAATGTTATTTTATCTTATAAGTTTATGATAGATCTGAATCAATATTTGAAAATTTTTAATTAATTTTACATTAATTTTTAATTAATTCTTGGGTTTTGATAAAACATTCTTGAAATCATGCTTTTCCTTTTTAATAATTATATATTTTTTAACCTTCTAAAATTATATTTTGTAGAAAGTGTTTAATCTAAGGTTTCTTGTATAAAGATAATTCCTAATAATTTTGTGTAATAAAAAAAATTAATGTGCTATATCTGCATTTAACTGCATGTTATGTCAAATTAAAAAAATCTGCTTGGTTATGTTATTAAAAGTGATGTTTTTTAGCTAATTAAAGTTAATTTACTTATATTTGTAAAAAGCATAGTAATGTTTAATTAAATCTTTTTTTACTACAGTAAAAAATTAAAACTATATTAAGTCATGTATATCAGCTATAACTAATTTATATCAAGACAGTTATTTACAAAATATCTCATAAGCTATTACTTGGTAACTCTTAAAATCAGTGCGGAAATATCACGTTTTCTATTTGTCTTTTTTTTTCTTCTTTGCTTCAATGCGATTTACCTGTTTTCAAGAATGCTTGCAATCAACACGTGTTCTCTATTACAAAAAGATTCCCCAATTTCTTCTAGAGGAGATTACATAGGGATTAGTTTCTTCAGGTGTCCAAGGGTGGGAGACCAGTTGTCAGGGCAAGTAGAAATTGAGTGTCCTTGCTAGACACACACACAATGGTCTGGATTCTGGAATAGATTATTGATTACCCGCAAATATTGTAGGGGAGAAATCACTCTTTTGAGAAACGCTTCTTACGATTTAGTTTCTCAAAGATTGAACATTTACAGAAACACAAAATATATTTTCAGTAAATCTTTCTGAAAGGTTTTGAATGGAGACAGCTTGACTGCGAATGGGTTAATTATTGATAGGAAAAACATATTATGGTATTTTATGAAATAAGAAATGGTTTTTTTAATTATTAACTTTAAGTGTTAACTCAGTTTACAATATTAATAATTTTAAGTATTTATCATAAACTATCTGTAATACATGAATTTTCTTTTCTTTTCTCATGCATACAACGAATATTAAAAATACATATTTGTATGAAATCCCATTTTACATATAACTGAAAATGGGGATCTCAAAAGAGGATTTTTTCCCCCTTAAAAAGATGTTCTACAGAAGATTATTTTTAAAGGCTATTTCCATACGTGTTGTACATATTGTAAAGTATTAATCATTTGGGATAAAATTAGTGATTTATTTCCAGTAAAATTTACATCAAACTAACCAATATATAAAAAAAGTATTTTCACTGAAAACGCGTGTGTATCTTTTTTTAATTCATCCCTATAGCAATAATTTTTTATTTAAGAATGAAATTATCATTATAAATGAAAAAAATATGGAATGAAAATATCAATACAAGAAAGAATTTTTTTCAAGGAAATTGAAACGCATTTCTGATGTACTTTTATACTAGTTTTAGGGAAAATTAAATTAGAACAAATTGAATACATTGAATATTTCTTTTTGAATTGTATATTAAAAATTCCCATTAAAATTTCTGTAACAAAAAATAAAATAAAATAAATAAATAAATAAATTAAATAAATAAAATAAAAAAAGGGTGCTGGTTTGAAATTTTTTTTAACAACCGCACTTACATTTTTGCAGTCATATCTCTATATAGTATAATGGACTTTTAATATATATACTAATTATTAGTGCGTAAATATTTAATTTAACAAATGTAACAATTTATTGTTAAGGGTGTATTAAAAAAAACGCTTTTCCACCTTCAACAGCTCGAAATTTTCCGATACAATTTCTGGCATATTTTTAAAAGTAGAAACATGAAACTTGCTGAGGGGATTCTTGAAAAGACGTATGAGGTGCCGTGTGATGTCCTTTAACGCTGAATTCATTAGTAATTATTTATAAACAATTATTTTCTCAGCGTGACCCTTTTTTCGTTCGCAGATCTCCCACTTCGGAAAATTTGGACCAACACGCCGTTTTTAGCAGCATTTTTTTTTTTTTTTTTTTTTTTTTTTTTTTTTGCAACATTTTCTACAATTATCAAAGAATCGACAATCACGGCATCTTGTGTACTTTCCAAATAAGAGATTTTGAAAGTTTGGTGTATTTGAGAGCAAAAATGAATCCAAAAATATATCGGAAAATGTCCGTTAAAACTAATAGATGAGATTCCTTAACTTCAAGTGGTACCTCATAATCTTTATTTGCAGTTTCAATATGCTGGTCCTGTATTGAGGTTATAAAAAAAAAAAAAAAAAAAAAAAAAAAAAAAAATTCATGTATTTTTCTTTATAAAGTATTATAGAATATTTATAGAAGATTTTGGATTTAAATATCTGTATTCCAAAAGTAACTGAAAAATACGTAACCCAACTCATATACTTTACTCCTTTTAAATACTTCAATTACAGAGCTAATCCTCCGTAATCAGATTTACAGCCAAATTTTGTCACAGGCATGATCAATCAGTGGCGCTAACCTATATGAGCCTGTGAGGCGCGAGAGAGCAACCAATAATCTGATCGCCGTGCCTATTTATTTTTATTTAATCGGCTCGTGTATATTTATTTTTGATAATATTTTGTGTTATTTATTTTTTATTTAATCGCAGAAATCAAATTTGATTTTATTGACGTTCTCAAAATAATTTTGTTCGAAAAATAGTAAAATCATCAATTGAACTTATAGAGAACTGAAAACTTTTTTCAAGGATGTATAATTAAATTTCTTTCAAAGATAGATTTCCTGCATATTTTGCATCAGATTTGCATTGTATTATAATTTCACTTTATTATTTAATAGCCTGTCATTTAATATTTTCAAGTTTTAGTTATTTATTTAAAAATAAAAAAATTTTTGCTACTTATAATAAATATTAATGTATTTATGAATAAGAACTTATGTTAATTTAATTTAATTAAATTATAATAACTTTATATTTTACTTCAAAAAACAATAACTTGACCTCGAATTATTGCTTTTGTTCATTGGCTTCTCCCCCACTCTTCTCTACATACACTCCTAGTAAGGTTGAAAAACTCTATTTTATTCTACTGAAAACAAGTCCACCCTATATTTTACGAAAGTTGGCGCTTCTGTGAGCAATCCTAGCAACGTTTATTTTCAAGTATATCAGAATTATAATCCTTATTCACCAAAAAGGAGCGATTTTTACATATTTTGAGAAAAAGTTTTTCATTTTATTTTTTAATGCATATATTTTTTCTTTCTTTAACAAAACTAAAATTTATGAATTTAATTAATTATTGTAACAAAATTTACGTCCTTTTATTAAACAATAATTCTTAAGTGTAAAATGAAATGAGACACTATGAAAGACAACGCTTTATTGATGGGAGTACGCAGAAAAAGGAGTGCAAAGGAAGTTCACATTTGTGAATTGTTGGGAATAATAATGATATATAGTAAGAGAAAGAGAATTTTCCTCTTGTAAGGATCTTCTTTCTAAATGCCATCTACTAAATTTTTCATTAATCCTTACTTTTTTAAGGTCTTCGCAGCAATTTATTTTTTGTGCTGTTATTGGAATGCGCAATACTACCTTCACCATATCAAAGCTTTCGAAGATCTTAACCACGGTAAATAATGAAAAAAAAGTTTATTATTTACATTTGAAATTCAACAGATATATTTTAAATTACAGCTGAGTATTTTTATTCTTAATTCTCAGTGTTTAAAATTTAAATGAACAGTAAACAAATAGGAAACGTATAAAAATGCTGTTTCTTTCAGCAATTTTTTGCGTTTGGCCTTTATAATATAGATAGTTTGAATCTAGGAAAAAAAGTGACCTGAATAAAAGTTATCGGAAAAAAGTGACATAAAATTCACAAGCGGAAAAAAGGTGACACGGAAAAAAAGTTACCGAAAAAAGTGACAAGGAAAAAAGTTATGGGGGAAGAAGTGACAAGGAATTGATTTTAGGGAATTATAATTGATTTTGGAGATTCATTGGTTAAGTATGAAAGGAGGATCGGGGGAAGGTTCATAATTTAGGCAAATGGTTTTTTCATGCTGAATTAATTGTTTTGGTTCAATTTTTGAGTATACGTTCATACTGAAAAGACGCTTGCCTGGTTAGTCTTTGGAAAGGACAATTACCCCGCCCCCTCATCCGACCTAAATTAGGTAAATTGGTTTTTATGCAGAATTATCCTTGAATATAGGCTCTTTCTGATAAGGGTTATATATAGTATATAATGCCTGAAGGGATTTGGGAGTTTACTGGTTTAGCATAGAGGGACAACAGGGAATAATCTCTCTTAAATTAAATTAATAGCTTTTTACGCAGAATTATTCGATTTGCTTGGAATTTTGGACATAAGTTAATTAAGATAAGAATATCTCTAATTAAGTATGGTTTTTTTTTTTTTTTTTTTTTTTTTTTTTTTTTTTTTTTTTTTGCCTCCCCTCTTTATTAATAAAGGGGGGAGGACGGCAATTATCTCGCTTCAAATTAGATAAATCGTTTTTTATGTAGAATTATTCGATGCATTTCACATTTTAAATGTAGGTACTTTCTGATAAGATGAATCCCTGAATAGTTTTAAGTGTTTAATGTCTTAGTATAGAAGAGGAATGGAATACACCTCCACCCCTTAAATTAAATAAATGGCTTTTCACGCAGAATTATCGGGTTTGCTTCAAATTTTGGATTATAGGTTCATTGTGTATGATAAGGTGCACCCCTGATTAGATATGAGGTTCTTTTTCTAATTATTAAAGTTGGGCGGGCGATTATTACCCCCGCTTAAATTAGATAAATTGTTTTTATGCACACCTATCCGATGTATCTCATATCTTGGATATAAGTTCTTTCTCATTAAGTGAATCCCGGAATAGTTTTAAGGTTTAATGGCTAAGTATATAGGGAGGAAGGGAAAGGTTGATAACCCTCTTTAATTAAATAAATGGCCTTTTACGCAGAATTATCCGATTTGCATCAATTTTGGATGTAGGTTCATTCTGACAAAGCGTATCTTTGATTAGCTATGGGGTTATTTTGCTAATTAAAAAGGGGGCGATTATCCCCCCCCCCCTTAAATAAGATAAATTGTTTTTTATGCACACTTGTCCGATGTATTTAAATTTTGGATATACGTTCTTTCCAATAAAGAAAATCTCTGAATAGTTTAGAGGGTTTAATGGCTAAGTATAGAGGGAGGAACGGAGGATAACCCCCCTTAAATAAAATAAATGGTTTTTTAAGCAGAATTATCCGATTTGTTTCAAAATTTTGATGTAGGTTCATTATGATAAGGCGAATCCCTGATTAATTGTGGGTTATCCCCCGTATCCCCCTCAATACTTAGCCATTAAACCTTTAAAACTATTCAGGACTTCATTTCATCAGAAAGAACTTATATCCAAAATTTGAAATACGTTGGATAATTGTGCTAAAAATAATTATCTTATTTAAGGAAGGGGAATAACCCCCGCTCCCCCTTTTTAATTAGCAAAAGAACCCCATGGCTAATCAAGGAAATACCTTCTTATACTGAATCTACACCCAAAATTTGAAGCAAATCGGATAAATCTGAATAAAAAAAAACATCTATTTTAATTTAAGGGAGTTATCTCCCGTTCCCCGCTCTATATTTAACCATTAAACCCTTTAAACTATTCCGGAATTCACTTTATTCACTTTATCATAATGAACATATAATCCAAAATTTGAAGCAAATCCGAAAATTCTGCGTAAAAAGCCATTTATTTAATTTAAGGGGGGGGGGGTTGTATTCCATTCCCCTTCTATACTTAGACATTAAACCCTTAAAACTATTCAGGGATTCATCTTATCAGAAAGTACCTACATTTAAAATTTAAAATACATCGGTTAATTCTGCATAAAAACGATTTATCTAATTTGAAGCGAGATAATTGCCCGTCCTAGCCTTTATAAATAAGCAAAAGAGCCCCAGAATTAATCAGGATAGTCTTGTCATAATGAGCTTATGTCCAAAATTCCAAGCAAATCGGATAATTTTGCGTAAAAAGCTATTAATTCAATTTAAGAAAGCTTATTCGACCGTTCCCCTTCTATGCTTAACCATTAAACTACCAAATCACTTCAGGCATTATATACTATACATAAGCCTTATGAGAAAAAACCTATATCCAAAATTTGATACACGTTAAATAATTCTGCATAAAAATCAATTTAGGGCGGATGGGGGGGGGGGGGAGGTAATCGTTCCTTCATAAAAGTAATCAGGCAAACATCTTTTCAATATGAACGTATATCCGAAAATTGAACGAAACAGTTAATTCAGCATAAAAAACCCATTTACTTAAATTATGAGCCTCCCCCCCGATCCCCCTTTTATACTTAACCAATGAATCCCCAAAATCAATTTTTTGTCACTTTTTTCCGAATTACCTTTCTTTCCGTGTCACCTTTTTTCCGCGTTTGTAGTTCATGTCACTTTTTTTCCGATAACTTTTTTTCGGTCACTTTTTTTCCGTATACCAGATAGTTTTAGATAGGTATCGTATGAAGGAATTACTACCTATTGTGGACGCTCCTATGTTGGAATTTTTGAAAAATGTTTGCAGATCTACACCGATCATGACAGCCATACTCTAAAACTACGACAGTAAAATCTCTATCTATCAATCAATCTATCTATCTATCTATATCAATTTTCCTTGGACATGATAATTTCTATAATTCTGCTCAAATCTCTTCCAAACTGATACGTAAAATCAAGGGGCATAACATCTCGGTCAAGCTCATTAATGGGCAAAATCGGACCATTTACTATGAATCAATAATGTATTAATGTATCATACAATTCATTATTTGGATTTTTTCCAAAAATTTCGTTCTCCCCGCCATCTTTTGCCTCCTACTATTACTTAGAGAATAATATTTTTGAAATTCCAATAAAAATGAATTCTGCCTTAGATACTTTATAACTAAAATATTACATACAAAATTATTTACCTAAATTTCCAGTACACATTGAAATTTGAGCTTATTTTTCTCCTACTCCCCCCCCCCCCCCACCTCAGGTATTACACATATCACATCCGTTAAAATTTTAACCTTTTTACAAACAAAATCTGCTATATTTTATTATTTTATAACGTTTTATCAAAAAATGAATTAAAACTTTTTATAACAACTTCTTAGAAATGCGGATTTGCACATTTCAAATAAAAGCAAAATTTTTTCTCAAGGGTTAGTGAAATTTTAGGTAGATTTCGTATGAAATACTACCTATTGCGGTCGCTCCTATGTTGGAATTTCTGAAAAATTTTTGCAGATCAACGCCGATCATGATCTGTAGACCCCAAAACTACCAAAAGGTCGGCACATTATGCACATTATAACTTTAAGCGTTTCAATAAGCAAATTTAATCATCATTAACATTAAATGCCGATTTTTTTTTCACTGAGTTTTTCCAAAGACAAAACTTGATATAGTTAATTGTAAAAGTTTTGTATAATTATCTTAAAATTTTATTATTTTGGGTTAAAGTGGCCAATTTCGGACATTCATAACGGTAGCTGTTCCAATGTACTAAGAAAAAAAAAGTTTTAACTTGTTTCCAGGAGATTCTAATGATGAACAACGAATGCATAAAGGAAATGGATAATATTTTTTTAACAGATGGCAGTATTAATTTATTGCTTTTTGAAGTTAGAAAGACTTTTCTAGAAAGAATTTTTCTGCATTTTCAAATGCCTAAATGCAACGATCTAAACAAAGCTGCTATTTTAGCGCAAAACACATTAAGTAAGTACTTTAAACTCTTTTATCTATCTTTAAAATCCTTTCTGTTTAATTTAAAAGTATCTGTATGTGTTTTGTAACTTTTTTTTGCAATAAATGCACGTTTATTAAATAAGAAATTGGAATGTCCGAATTGCGTAACAATCTAAACGCCGATTTTTTTTTCCGTAATTTTTTTTTCAAAGATGATCTGATGTCCTGAAATGTATAATAAGATATTTAATACAATGTTTTAGCATAAATAATTATGTATTTTGAGTAAATAAAGCGTATTTAATACCTGTAATAATATAATTTTACTTAGAAGCACGCTCAACTTTCACGTGTAGATTGATTAATTAAATGCTTTAATAATTAATTTTCCAGAATAATTGCTGTCTTTTAATGTTTGTATATAAGTTTATAGACTTATATACTGTATTGTAAAAAAAAAAAAAAAAAAAAAGAAAAAAAAAGAAAAAAAAAAGGTCTTAAATTTGAAAATTTAAAAAATCACTAATAAGTTAACGTTTAATGTTCTCACGTTTTAAGAATTTCCCTTTAATTTCGGACTTCCTGGCCGTCTGTGTGTCAGTTTTAAATTTAGTAAGTTGCTATCTAATTGATATATCATATTGAAGTTTACTATGGAATATTGGACACTGGAAAATGAAATGTGTAGTATTTACAGCTCGTTTATAGGGACACTCAAAAAAATTCTTTACATTTTGGTGCATGGTAATAGATTTTTTGCGATGTGTTTTAATGATGTTATTTAAGATATATTGATATTAATATGCTGCACAGAGTTGTTCTACAACATGCTTACGTAGAGAATTCATTGGATTTATCATTTTAAAAAAAAGCAATAGGTCAATATTGTATTTTAATGTTAGCAGGCGCAGGTAATAAGACGCTAAATATTGTACAGATAATTATTATTCAGCGCAAAACATTTAGCTGTAATCAACGAATCACGGAAAAAAGCGCACCGGAGAAAAGTATCCCCGGAAAAAAGCGCTACCGGAAAAAGCGCACGTTTACTAGAAAATATATTTAAATATCTACTTTTCTGACACATTTCAGAAGTAATGCAAATGTATGTGAAAATAATTTCTTTGACACCCTCAAGAATATGAAGGGAGGGGGGGGAGGAGATTCAGTATTTGCCAATTCAGTGAAACGCAAACATAAATAGTTTAAAAGGCGTTTGCTAATTAGTTTTATAATTTTAAACAAGTTATCAAAATTAGAAAATGCAA
This sequence comes from Maratus speculifer, assembly GCA_964019185.1. Classification (NCBI taxonomy): domain Eukaryota; kingdom Metazoa; phylum Arthropoda; class Arachnida; order Araneae; family Salticidae; genus Maratus; species Maratus speculifer. The sequence goes on along the minus strand of OZ025294.1, from coordinate 234,630,875 downwards.
AAGGGTTTAGAGTTTTTATTTGTAAAAAGCTTAATAATATTTCTAATTATATTGGTAACTTTCGTCAAATCTTTCAGAAATAGAAAGTGCATTATAGTATTTTTATTAAAGTTTTGAACAAATTTGCCAGTTCAGTTTGTAAATTTGCCAACTGTAACAGTACTTTCAAACGTTTGGAGGGAAGGAGGCTCCCCCTTGTGTCCCCCCCCCCTTAGCGAGGCCCCTGAATATAAATGTTATAAATAGTTGTTAATTTGTTTACGCTTATTTTACATATTTTTTAGGATACATTTATAAATTAAGGTTATATATATTCTCGGAGGGGTTGCGGACATAATCCCCGCGGACAAAATCCCCACGGACAAAATACCCGCGGACAAAATCTCCACTGGACAAAATCCCCACGGACAAAATCCCCACGTGTATTTAAAATTGTAATACTATCTTATAAAACATAATTTTATTCATAAAGATTTTAATAAAAGTAAAATTAGTCCAACTGAAGAATTTTGCGTATCTTATAGAATTTTTTTTAACATAAAAAGAAATATAGTTGCATTAATAAATAACATAGTAGATGACTCAGAGAGTAATCCCCCGTAGTTTGATGGTCACAAAATTGAGCAACTGAAACCTCAGGATTAAAACAACTATATTATATAATAATAGTAATAACTTTAAGATATATGGTGCATTTGTATGCATTATTGTCTTTTAATTTATCCTGAATCTTTAGGATAGAATTTTTACTTTATATTTTAAAATGTAGAGATAGATATTTCTACACTTTTTCATTCATTTATTGTTTTAATTGTAACTCACCGTGTTGGAGTTTTTAATAATTCGTTAATTCTGCGTCGACATTGTCATAAGCAGTAAATAGTCGCAGCTTTAGAGCTATTACAGCGAATATACAACTTATATACTGTATGTGCTCATAAGAAGCCATATCATTCACGCGAAATACCCATTTGCTAATGTTAATTCTATGTAATTTTTTTTTTTAATTTCTATGAAGATTTTTTTAAATTTAAATTTTTATTTATTGAATTAAAATTTTGATTTAAAAAAATTTTATTATATAATTTGTAAACAAAATCACATGATTAAACTTCTCATAAATATTATATATATATTCAAAATATGGGTAAAATGAAATTGTTATGTATATTATTTGCAGAATTTCACTTTTTCTTTCACTCAAATAAATAGGAATATAAACGCTTTAATTTTCATTCAGCATTTTTGGAAATACTAATTTAAATAAAAATTAAAAATACTTAAATTAAAAATATAAAAAAAATAAAACTTAAAAAAACGTCATATTTTTAAATGTAATTATTATTATTATTATTATTATTATTATTATTATTATTATTATTATTATTATTATTATTTTGAGTCAAAATTACTGTAAAAGAATTAAGAAAGACATATTTCAAGTTTGAACCATTTATCTGTAACGATTCTTGACTTATAACGGTTTATCTAAGAGAAATGGTGAATAAACCCATCATGAAGAAAATCGCACTTTCGTTGTTTCCATATCAATCTTTGCTGGAAAGTGCTAGATTTTGAAAACAAACCAAAACATAAAATTTAATATTTCCTTTCCAATTAAGATAGAAACCTGATTTAAATGTCATTTTAAGCAAAATAATAATAATAATAATAATAATAATAATAATAATAATAATAATAATAATAATATTATTATTATACTGTTTATTTTATTTATTTATTTATTTTATTTTATTTATTTATTTATTTATTTATTTATTTTTTTTTTAAGGAAAATTTGAAGGTTTTCGCGTCTTGAATTCAAGTTGGTTTTAATATTGTTTACGAAACTATTGCAAAATCAGTATGCATGTTTCGAAGGGAAAATTATAAAAAACAAATGCTATTATTCCGAATTTTTTCTTCTTTCAGGTATGGATATTTTATTTTCAGCTGTGTGTCGATCTATCTAACTGAATTTTCAAATGATTTTTTTTATCATTATTATTATTCCTCTATCCAAAATGGGCTATTATTTTTTTTCAACTTAATTATTTATCTTTTACTCAGGATTTTTTGAGAATTTTAAAAAATGGGCTTCTTATCCACAAAAAAAAAAAAAAAAAAAAAAAAAAAACAAGAAATTTTACATCTTTAGTTACAATAAAATAAACACACATGCACAGACACAGGGTGACTCATATTTATCGAAACAATAGGCTATCTCTTTAAATATTGCCTCTAGACACAATTTTTACAGTGCACAGTTTCTTTTTTTTTTTTTTCTTACTTATTTATTGCCTAAGTGGGGCAGAATCAGAAAAGGGTGCAAAGTTTGCTAAAATAAGTTGCAATTACACAGGGGACTATTAAGGGAAATACAAAAATTAAATTTTTTATACGGCCCTGGTTGGTTAAAATTTCCCCTTAGGAAGTTTTTCCTTATCATTTTTAGGTGCGTTCGTAATTATGTAAATGCGTAGCACCTATTGTTGTCGCTCAGTCCGTCCGTCTGTCTGTCTGTCCGTCTGATTGTCTGTCCGTCTGTCTATCTGTCTGTCTGTCCGTCCGCATATAACAACGCAAAAGCTACCCAACCGAATCGTTTGAAATTTAAAATACATAATTATTACATAATTTTGTCGAGTCATTTCAATTTTTATGAAAATCGGATGCATAGATCAATTACAGGGGCAATCAAAAGTATTCCGTTACAATACGGTCAATGGGGAAAAAGTTTCAAATCCATTTTAATCGTTTGAAATTTAAAATACATAGTTATTACATAATTTTGTCGAGTTATTTCAAATTTTATGAAAATCGGATGCATAGATCAATTACAGGGGCAATCAAAAGTATTCCGTTACATTACGGTCAATGGGGAAAAAAGTTTAAAATGCATTTTAATCATTTGAAATTTAAAATACATAGTTATTACATAATTTTGTCGAGTTATTACAAATTTTTTGATAATCGGGTGCATAGATCAATTACAGGGGCAATCAAAAGTATTCAATTACATTATAGTCAATGGGGAAAAAGTTTCAAATGTATTTTATAAGTTTGAAATTTAAAATACATAGTTATTACATAATTTTGTCGAGTTATTTCAAATTTTATGAAAATCGGATGCATAGATCAATTACAGGGGCAATCAAAAGTATTCCGTTACATTACGGTCAATGGGGAAAAAAGTTTAAAATGCATTTTAATCATTTGAAATTTAAAATACATAGTTATTACATAATTTTGTCGAGTTATTTCAAATTTTTTGATAATCGGGTGCATAGATCAATTACAGGGGCAATCAAAAGTATTCAATTACATTATAGTCAATGGGGAAAAAGTTTCAAATGTATTTTATAAGTTTGAAATTTAAAATACATAGTTATTACATAATTTTGTCGAGTTATTTCAAATTTTATGAAAATCGGATGCATAGATCAATTACAGGGGCAATCAAAAGTATTCCGTTACATTACGGTCAATGGGGTAAAATGTTTCAAATGCATTTTAATGGTGTTGCACTCATTTGAACTTAATAAAATTTATATGCAACTATAAAGTACATATTATAATGTACATTTTACATAATTTGTGATGCAAAGAACATTTGTTATTGATTTACAAGGCCACACAAAAGTATTCCATTACATAATGGTATAGGGAGAACATTGTTTGATGAGCGTTCTAATTGTAATTCACTATTTACAATTTTATGAGATTGATATATGAGAGTAATATTTTTAAAACTTCGTTATCGTACGAACGCACCTCGTTTGCTAAGCTTCACGTGCAATTTCCAACTTGTTTAATTTAAACAACAACAAAAAATCTATCTTGATTCCTGCAAAACTCTGATAGTTATGTCTATTTTAATAATTTGCGGGATTTCAAGGGATCAGACACAAATGGAAATGCGTGTTATTCAATGCGCAATACTGTCATTATTCTTTTATTTATTTATAGAGTTAGAATTTTGAATGCTTTGAGATGGTTAACCATATAATTTGTAAACAGAATCACATCATAAAACTTCTATTAAAAATAAAAATGCATTTTTTTTTTTTTTTTTTTTTTTTTTTTTTTTTAGAGTAATTTAAAACTGTTATTAATCAAAGTTTCATTCGTCGAATTGAATTTTTTTCTTTTGATTAAGTATCCTATTTTTTATTTTTATTTAGCATTTTAAATAATATTTATTTAAAAAAATTTAAAATATTTAAAATAGCAATTTAAAACTAATCGGATGTGGCAATCCCAAAACTTCTGTCTCATGCATGTGGATATTTCAAAAAGCGCTACCGATGCGCGAAAATGAAATAACAAACTATGCTCATCATGAGGATTCTAAGTACATGAAATTCCATGCATTATTTCTTGAATTAGACAATTGCAATATTGGAAAAAATGCAACACAAAAAGCGCCACTTGTTGGGCAACTTATACCAAAACATAAAGTGCAATAATATTTATCAAGCTATACCTGAATCTGAAGTTTGTTGAAAAAAAATCGTGCATTAGCTCTTGGATTAGAACTATTGAAGGAATCGGGAAAAATTCAGTATAGCAGCATCACCTGTTGGGTTATTGACACTAAAATATAAACAGAACTAGTTCATACCACGGATTTACTAAATCTGAAGTTTAATGAAAATCCGCATATTAGTCATTGAGATAGAGCTCTTGCAAAAATCGTAAAATAATACAACATAGCAGTGCCACCTGTTGAATGATTTACAACAATAACTGATCAGTTTCAATGTATATCAAGAACTATCTGAATATGCATTTTTATTGAACTCCGTGCATTACTTTTTGAAATAGAGCTATTGCAAAAATCCTGAAAAATGCAGCATAGCAACGCCACATGTTAAGCAATTCACATAGAAATGTAAACAAAACTATTTAAAAGAAAAAAAAAAACTGTTTTTTGGAATCTTTGACACTTAAAACGTAAAAAAACTGGAATTCGAAAATTTTCATGAATCCAATACTTTCTTCATATAAAAATAAAAGAAAGTAAAAACATTAATTATGAACAATTTGGAATATTTTCTTTCAGACATTTTACAAAATGCACATAGATAAGCAAAATAAATGTTGCAAAGAAATATTCGTATCTACCAATGTATCACTTTTCTATTATTATCCTTCTAGTAATTTTTCTTGAAGATGTGGCCATTTTTGTGATACTCTGCACATAAATGTGAGCAGTGTTCTCACTGACATTTAACCAACGTTAGTATTTTGGCTAATTAAAAATAAACAACATTCGCCAAATGAAAAAAGTATTAGCAAAATAGATTCGCCGTGTAGCACACACACACACACAAAAATCTAATATTTAAATGTTCCCCTTTTTTTCAATATGTTCTAAAATAACCAAAGTTCTTATAATTGCGACAACGATTGTTATTAATCTAATTTCAACTATCCTCTACAAATATATTAAAAATATGTATACATGCATACGTATGAAAAACGAAAAAGGAAAGAAAAAAAAAGTAAAAATTGAGCACTAGCAATTTGGCGAATCTAATCGCTTGTTTACTCGCCAAATAAAGAATTTAATCGCAATTTGGCGCAATGGCGAGCGACAGCGAGAACCCTGAATGTGAGTAGTACTGGGTGCATAATTTATGCATACATATAATACATATGAAGTTTAGCACTAGCCACTTCCACATTATTCACAAAAAATTCTATCATTCATCATGGAAGATCGTTCCAAAATATTCATTGTCCCCCCCTCCCCTTTCCTCCGTCATAGCCGTACTCGGACCCTGTTTCCTTTATATTTAACAAGATACTTTGCATTTAACATTTCATTGCTAAGACTGTGGCAAACTCAGTAGTACATTTTTCCACCCCCTCCTCCACCCTCCGCAGAGTACCAAGAATGCCTAAATAAATTAAAAATCATCATCAGGTGATATTATTTACTAAAAATACGCATTTTCTAAAATTGATCCAGAAAGGCTGTTATAGATTGTATACCCCCTCTGCGGTGAGTGAAAGGGGGACAAATTAAAACAATCATTACATCTTTGAAAAAAAAAAAAAAAACGTATAATCTTAAAAATATTAATATTTGTATAAACGAGATCTAAAATACTAAATTCGAAGCATTAGACAGATTTTAATACACTTAAAAAGCAATTAAATTTAAAATATATATATATCAATTAAGAAAATAATCAATTTAAAAAGTTGTTTCATATTTAGTGTAAATAGTCTTTATTTCAGACTTCAAAATGTACATGTATATTTAAGAAATATAAAATATCTATCACATAACTTATAACTTCCAATTGTCACTTTCATTTTTCAAATAAGCTTAAAACATTTTTAAAATGTTTAGAGATCCTTTTTGAAAAAGAAACTTGGTCAAAATAGAGCTTTTATTCAGCAAAGAGGGTGTTTTGTCCGGTGGAGTTTTTGTCCGGTGGGGATTTTGTCCGGTGGTGATTTTGATCGCGGGGATTTTGTCCGTGGGGATTTTGTCCGCGGGGATTTTGTCCTGGACTCTCTCGGAGCGCATTAAAACGAAAAAGTTATGTTTTTGCTTATTCAACTGATTTTCACTTTGTAAGGAGGTCCCTTCGTAATTCTCAGCGTCTTGTTTCACAAACATCTCCAAACTTTTCTCCGAATTAGATGTCGAACAATGATTACAATGGTCTTCTATCGTCCGAACAATACCGGTACTTCCGTTAAATTTCTCCCTCCCCAACAAGAATAGAAAGCGTGTTGACGATTTTTTCGTGTCCTTGACAATTACAAGCTGATAACCAAGTCACCAGTTTAAGGAAACATGTTAGAATCGAATCACCGGAAAAAATCTACCCCGGAAAAAATAGCCCCGGTAAAAATCGCCTCCAAAAAAAAAAAAGGTAGCCGAAAAATAAGGCTCGTTTTAATTAAGATTGAAAAAGCCCCCACACATTATGAAATACAAAGATTAGATGATTTTGATTATGGCAATTATAATTTCAAGTAAACCACGTGCTAATTACGGGCATATATACTGGAAACAATTACTGTATTATATACATATCGTTTAATAGTAAAACATCCATATCAAATAAGGTCCTACTTCAATGATTATCGCAAGGGCAAACAGGGAATCTGCCCATGCTCTCCAAACTCAAATTTTGAGCACAGGTGTCATATACGCACCCCATTTTCACGAGCTTTTTCCACCTCCAATTTGGCATTGCACATCTGTGCCAAGGAGAAGATCTTTAATAAATTTATAAGAATTTTAAGGGAAATAAAGTGAGAAAAATGAAAGATTTAAGTGAAATGTGCTGATTAAATGACACAACTGCATGCATTCAATATGGCTAAAAGTATTAATATTTACGATATATTGTGAAAATCATATTTACTGTTTTGTTTATATTGCCTGTTTATTTATTATTTCCTTTTATATTAAATTCATGTTTATTTATAGTTATTTTTTAATGCTTTATTTTTTTATTATGTACTACATCAATGATTATTTGTATCGAATTATCATTTATTTATTTTTATTTCCTTTTAAGCACTTTCCAACAAAGTTGTAAAGTGCTTATGCATTCGGTTTGTCTGGCCGTATGGCCGTCTGTCCGCGCTCCAACTCCCGTAAATATACTCGGATTGCTATGAAATTTTTATACGTTATTGATGTTTATCCTAGCACGAACCCTATTGAAAATGAAGTTTCTACCATGATTAGTTTATTTACAGGGAGAGTCAAAAGGTTTTGATTACATTAAGGCCTATGGGGGAAAATCGTTTAAATGAACTAGCATACCCAGCCCGCTTCGCCGGGCTTAATTTGAAGGTTTATTTAATAATTTATGTGTATGGTACGCTTCTCTCTCAGCTGGCGACGGATCCCCCGGTGACTCTACGCTTCTCTCTCAGCTGGCGACGGATCCCCCGGTGACTCTCCCCGGACCATCGGCACTCCACGTGCGTCGGGTGAGCGTCAGAACAAACTTTCAGCATATACATATGGGTGGTTGTACTTGAATGCACAGACCTGCGCGTTTTTTTCTATCTTGCTTTTATACCTCTGGACCGAGTTGGCGCATTGCCAAGATTTGCTTCCTCTGGACCGAGTTGGCGCATTGCCAAGATTTGCTTTCCCCTGTGCCTCAATTAATTAATTATCCTCAGAATTCCTTTTATTTATAGAGATTACAGGTGTTACTCCCTGTCAAACATACTCATATTCATATGGAAAGTGCTAAAATATGCATTCTGTAATGTATGCAGTGAAAGTATAGCTATTATTAATTTACAGGGCCGCACAAAAAAATTTCATTAGATAATGGTAAAGGGGAAATTGTGTGCGACATATTTTAAATATATTAAACTGTTTTATGTATATTAAAATTGATATATGTCACTGAAGCTTAATATAAATTTTAGGATACTGTCTTGCATAATATGAAGTACATAGCATTTACAGGTCCATACAAAAGATTTCAAATAGAATATTCTTTCCGAACTACCGTATATGCGTTCGATGATGGCTGGTGGAGAGATGTAATGAATTTTAATTATGATAAGCGCGTTTAGGTTTCACTAAATATATGCACATTATATGATGAGTATAAATGTTATAGTTGATATACAGGGCTACCCAAAAGAGCTCGCAAACGTTACTGGATATGAGCATAAATTACTTAAACGTGGTACTTAAATAAGATGCATTTTTATACTGAATTGCATTCAATTTACTGAGAAATATTTGCAGAATATAGATAAAAGGATATACAGGGCCACACAAAGAATTCGGTACATGGACGCCTATGAATGATAATTTATGAGAATGTGATTTCAGTTGTTTTAAAAGTGTTTTAGTTTACAATAAACTTTAGTTAATGCCAACGTATAATAAAGGTACAAGGTAAGTTACAGGGCTGAACAAAAGTATTCAAGTATGTATTTATCTAAAAGTATGAACTACTGAAAAAAAATTTCAAGCTACTGGGCATTTTCTTGCTAAACTAAATTTTCCCATTATATTAACTGACAGATAAAATACAGGGCTGTTCAAAAGCGCTGGAATACATATTTAGGTATAATTCATTTGGCTATGGTAAACGGAAAAAAAGTGACCGGAAAAAAAGTGACCTAAACTACAAAAGCGGAAAAAAAGTGACACGGAAAAAAGTGACAAGGAAAAAAAGTGACACGGAAAAAAAGTGACAAGGATTGGTTTTGGGGATTCATTGGTTAAGTATGAAAGGGGGATCGGGGGGGGGGGGCTCATAATTTAGGTAAATAGATTTTTCATGCTGAATTAACTATTTTGGTTCAATTTTTGGATATACGTTCATACTGAAAAGACGCTTGCCTGATTAGTTTTGGAAAGGGACGATTACCCCCCCCCCATCCGTCCTCAATTAGATGAATGTGTTTTTATGCAGAATTATCCAACTTGTGTCAAATTTGCATATAGGTTCTTTTCGATAAGGCTTATATATAGTATAAAGTGCCTGAAGAGTTTTAGGAGTTTAATGGTTAAGTATAGAAGGGAAACGGGGGATAACCTTTCTTAAATTAATGGCTTTTTACGGATAATTATCCGATTTGCTTCGAATTTTGGACATGGGTTAATTATGATAAGACGTATTTCTGATTATTTATGGGGTTCTTTTGCTAATTAAAAAGGGGACGGGTGATTACTACCCCCGGCCTTAAATTAGATTTTAAAAAAATTATGCACACTTATCCGATTTATTTCAAATTTTGGATGTAGGATCTTTCTCATAAAGTAAATTCCTGAATAGTTTTAAGGGTTTAATGGCTATGTATAGAGGGAGAAGGGGGATAAACCCCCTTAAGGGTGTATTCAAAAAACGCTTTTCCACCTTCAACAGCTCGAAATTTTCCGATACAATTTCAGACACATTTTCAAAAGTAGAAACATGAAACTTGCTGAGGATATTTTTGAAGAGATGTACAAGGTGCCATGTGCTGTATTTTTACGCTCAATTCATTAGAATTTGATTTATAAACAATTATCTTCTCAGTATGACCCTTTTTTTTCGTTCACAGATCTCCCGCCAGGGGAAAATCTGTTCAAAATGCCGTTTTTGATTGCTTTTTTCGCAATATTTTCTGCATTTATCAAAGAATTGACAATTACGGCACCTTGTGTACTTTCTAAATAAGACAATTTGCCAGTTTGATGCATATGAGAGTAAAAATGAAGTTAAAAATAAATCGGAAAATAGGCAGTTTGAATCGAAATACACCCTTAAATTAAATAAATGGCTTTTTGCGCAGAATTATCCGATTTGCTTCAAATTTTCGATGTATATTCATTATAAGAAGGCGTATCTCTGATTAATTATGGGGTTCTTTTGCTAATTAAATAAGGGAAAGCGGGCGATTAATTTCCCACTCTTTAAATAAGATTTTTTTTTTCACAATTATACAACGTATTTCAACTTTTGGATATAGGTTTTACCTGATAAAGTGAATCCCTGAATAGTTTTAAGGGTTTAATGGCTAAGTATAGAGGGATGAACGAGGGATAACCCACAAATAATCAGGAGTTCGCCTTATCATAATGAACGCACATTCAAAGTTTGAATCAAATAAGATAATTCTGCGTAAAAAGCCATTTATTAATTTAAGGGGGTTATCCTCCGTTCCCCCACTGTATATGTCGGACGTTCCTCTCAGCCCGCACAACTTTGAAGAAAGTCCGTGGTAGTTATAGCTGCCACCACCGATATTACTAGGTGATATCGGTCACCCACTGTGAGGATTGTGTAAATGAACACTGACGCTGTCAATTAACTGAATTAACAGTTTATTTAGAATATATGTACACACTAAATATGCTATTTACCATTATATACAATTACAACTCGGATATAGGTGATCCGGTTCAACATTAAATTAAATACAGTAAAGGTTGGCTGTGTACCATTCGAATTACACCTTCCACCTCACACTCAATGCACGTTAGATTAGCTTTATCGGAGATCACTTTCGAATCTCCCAACACATGGATACTCGGCCTGCACTTCTCGGCCCAGAGCACTAAACACCAGGACATCTGTGTCCCTTGCTCTCCAGATACGCACTGCCTCCACTCTACAACGCAGAGCACACCCTATCAGGACCTCTGTCCTACACTACTCTCTAGGTATGAGCCCAGATACGAACTGAACTAATCTGAGATAAGATTGGCTCATCTCAAATCACGGTGTTTCCCCAATGTCAACCCCCCTTTGGGGCTTATCCATTGGACACATTCCACATTCCTTTCTTGATTAGTGACATGTTGCTTGTCAGCTCATCATCCACATACCTGACTGACGGATGAACACGCCTCTCCGCCATCTCCGCCATCTCCTCTTTCTCACTCACCACCTGTAGAGGATTACCTGTCAATTCTCCCTTCAACAAAGAAAGAATGTCACCTTGAAAATTCTAGTACTCAGCCGGTATAATATAAAAGAGATTAAGATAGAGAAATAACGGAAATTCCAATCTTTAGCAGAGGTGGTCTCAGAACCTGACAGTATACTTAGCCATTAAACCCTTAAAATTATTCTAGGACTAACTTTATGAGAAAAAACATATATCCAAAATATGAAATATATCGGATAAGTAAACATAAAAAACAATTTATATAATTTAAGGGGATCGGAAAATCACCCGCCTTAATTTTTAATTAGAAAAATAACCCGTATGTAATCAGGGATACGCCTTATCATAATGAATCTATAATCCAAAATTTGTAGCAAATCCTATAATTCTGCGTAAAAAGTAATTTAATTTAAGGTAGGTTATATTCTATTCCCCTTCAATACTTAGATATCAAATCCTTAAAACTATTCAGGAATCCACCTGATCAGTAAGAACCTATATTTAAAATTTGAAATACATGGGGTAATTCTGCATAAAAACCTATTTATCTAGTTTAAGATGGAGATAATTGCTCGCCCCCCACCCTTTATAATAAGCAGAAGAACCCCATAACTAATCAGAGATACGTCTTATCATAATGAATCTATGTCCAAAATTCTAAACAAATCGGATAATTATGCGTAAAAAGTTATTAATTTAATTTAAGAAAGGTTATCCCCCGTTCTCCCTCTATATATAACCATTAAAACTCTTCATGCATTATATACTATATATAAGCCTTATCGAAAAGAACCTATATTCACAGGGCCCGATTTAGACAGTGGGGGGGGGGGCCCTGGGGCAAACATTATTAGAGTGGCCCCCTTCTATCTTAAAAATGTTTGTGAATTATACTCAAGTGACTAAAATTAAAATTCAAACCTACTGTATGTATGCATAAATTTTTTACCAAGTACTGATTTCAGTATTTATATTTCACATCTTTATACATAATAACAGATGATAAATAATTTTAACTATTAATTTTCTTATGATGTAACTATTACTTTAAGGGAACGTGGGGCAGGGAAGCAAAGGGTGTAGGAGAAAAAAAACCCCTTAAAATTGAAAAAAAAAAAGAATTTTGGTAATATTTTGCTCTTTTATATCATTTGGCCCTCTTTTAACAATAAACTTTTCTCTCCTTGGGGGCCCCTCAAACCGGGGGCCCGGGGTAATTGCCCCGCATGCCCCTGCCTTAGTCAGGCCCTGTATATTCAAGTTTGACACACGTTGGATAATTCTGCATAAAAACCCATTCATCTAACTGAGGACGGATGGGAAGGGGGGGGGGGTAATCGTCCCTTTCCAAAACTAATCAAGCAAGCGTCTTTTCAGTATGAACGTATATCCAAAAATTGAACCAAAACAGTTAATTCAGCATGAAAAACCCATTTACCTAAATTATGAGCCCCCCCCCATCCCCCTTTCATACTTAACCAATGAATCCCCAAAATCAATAATAATTCCCCAAAATCAATCCTTGTCACTTTTTTTCCGTGTCACTTTTTTTCCTTGTCACTTTTTTTCCGTGTCACTTTTTTTCCGCTTTTGTAATTTAGGTCACTTTTTTTCCGATAACTTTTTTCCGGTCACTTTTTTTCCTAGATTCATTTGGCTATACACTATTATTTCCCGAAATAACGAAGTTTTGTTAAAGATTTCATGAAGTGTTGAAAAGTGCTTTATAATCTATGCTTAACGCATGATTTTTCTTACTTGTTTAAAATACTGGAATCACTTTCATTTTTTATGCGTTAATTTATTTTTATATTGCAATAAAAACTTTTTCGGCTTTTTTTAACCACTTTTTTAACCAACTTACAAATCCCCTCCTCCCCCCTCCCCCTCTCTCTCTCTTCTGAGATAAGGTCAACAGTACATATTATTATCAGACTTATTTAAATATGTGATTTATAAGGTGCGCTTTTTTCCGGGTGCGTTTTTTCCGGTGCGCTTTTTTCCGGGGCGCTTTCTTCCGGTGCGCTTTTTTCCGCCTACCGTCATGAATAGTTTGCTTGGATGGCCACTTCACTTTTCATATGCCAAGCGGACAATTTTAGTCAAAATTATTATTATTATTATTTTAACAAAACTGCATATAAAAGTCACACTTTTATAGAAATCATTTCAATAATAATAATAATTGAGGGATGAGTTGCATTGAAGTATATAGTATTTTGAAATGACTTTAGTGAAAATTAAATTAACAACATAAGGGGCTGAGCAAGTAAAAGGTTATAAACTTTTTCGTAATATTGGACCCCTCTCCCTTTTTCGAGATCATTCGCTATCATAATACATCTAATTCCCCCCCCCCCCCCAGGTAATAATATCACTATCGAAATTCTTATTTTTATTTATTTTTTTTTCTTTAGAATTTATTTCTTTTGTTTGGAATTATAAAGAAAGCAGGTTACATTTATTTTTCGCATGATTTAGTGATTCAAATGATTCAACATTAATCAAAGCAACATTATGAAAATATTTCTGTATCATTTTATTAAAGGTTTTCTCAAATCCAAAGGAGATTTGGAAACGCATAAGATTAGCAGGTGTTTTTATTCAGAATCTATGTAATAGAATGGCGTTAACCATTTTTTAGATGTAAGCAATTTAAGAATATACTGTCAAAGTGAGCATTTTGAATCGGATTTCCAGAAGCGGCAGCATGGGAAGAAAGAAAAATATTTAACCACGTGACAAGAATGTCTTATATCTCATCTAATCTATATAAGTATCTTATTTACCAAAAATGGAAAACTCTATTCGATTCCAAATCTCTTCAATAGTCAAGCTTGTCAATTTTATACTACAGTTAAAAACTAGTCGGAAAATGTGTCAAACTTCCGCGTTGTTGAGAAGTGAGTTTAAGAGCCACCAAGAAGTGTATTTCCAATGATTAAGTTAACATAAGTTCTTTATTTATATTAATACTTTTACAATCATGTTATCTACCCTAAATGTCTTGAGAACAATTAAATTTGGTTCCGGCCCGGCTCGACTATATGCAGAAAAACGATTCAAGCCTAATCTCGGCCCAGCATGAATCTGCTAAAAAAATATTATGCCTGGATTAGACACAAAGTAACTCTCCGATGCCAATCTCTTCATTGTACAAGTTACAATTCTGTATTGATGTTGTCAAACTAGTATCGACACGTGATGCGCGTTTAAATTTATTCACGTTAACGCCATGTTCTTTGAAAATAACTCTTATTTCATCGTTTTTATTAAAATATTTATAACGGATCGGGAGCCTTGCTAAATTTTTTTATTGGTCCGACCCGGCCCGTATGGTCTGTTATTTTTATTTTTACTGGTCCGGCTAGCTTATTTTGTTTGTCGGCCTGGCTTGGGCTCCGCATGGGCATCTAATGTTTATGATTCAAGAGTTATATCAAAAATTAAGTATATTTAAAATTTAAAATTTAAATTTTCTAAAGAATGTTTTGAGTTTGTCAGTACTTCTTTTTTTCTTTTTAACATTATATAATACTATATAAGTACATGCTCATAAAAAAAAAAAAAAAAAAAAAAAAAAAAAAAAAAAAAAAAAAATCCAAATTTTTCAAAATTACTATGAAAATTACACATTATACTTATTAAAAGAAAATTTGTATTTTCTTAGACGAGATTCTTTAGAAAAAATCTTAATAATAATAAAAAAAAAACAATAATATCTTTTTAGGTGCGTTCGTAATTATGTAAATACGTTGCACCTATGGCCGTCGTTCAATCCGTCCGTCCGCATATAACAATATATTGAAAATTTGAAATATAAAATGAAAATTGAATTCATAGTTTAATCACAAAAGCAATAAAAAATTTTCCTTTACAATAAGGGCAATGGTAAAAAAATAGTTTCAAGTGCAACTCAATGGTGTTACGCTCATTCGAACATAGAATTTATGTGTATCTATGTAAGTATATACTAAAATATATATTCTGCACAATCCGCGATGCAACGAATATTTATTATTAATTCACAAGGCCGCGCAAAAGTATTCCATATTATGTAATGGTAGGGGAAACATTGTTTAAGGCGCGTTTTAATATTAAACTATTTCACATTTTATGAAATTGATATACGTTGCTACGGTTTACTACAAGTTACTTCCTGTATAATAAAAAACAGATAGTATTTACAGGGATACACAAAAAATTTTGGATACTCTATTTTATCCGCAGTTCTGTATACTATTACCCCAAGACCTGAACATTTTTGAAACTTCCTTAGTACGAACACACATTATTTGCTGCGCTTGACGTACAATTTTCAACCTGTTTGTCACTAAATTGACAAATATACGAGTTTAAAATTATTTTATTTTATTCTGAAATAATAGTGTTAAAAGGTGAAACAATTAAAATAAAATAAAGAATTCATTTAATAATCCTCTATCTTTATCGATAAGTATGCTCTGGTGTGAAATATACAGCTTTTCAAGCTTTATTTTGCTGCAAAAGTCAAAGTAATAGTGAAATTTACTTAGGCACTTATCTTAGACTTTTCGTGTTTTTTTTTTTTTTTTTTTTAGTATACCATTTTTCTATTTTGATTATTAATATTCTTTGAAATGTTCAAAGTAATAATAATAATAATAATGCTTTTTGAAAACAAACCTATTTTTGTTTGAATGACTGACTTGTTGTAATAGGAAAAAGTAAATAAATAAAAATAATTTTATTATAGGTTTTTTTTTTTTTTTTTTTTTTTTTTTTTTTTTGTGAGTAATATTTGATTTATTTTCATTTATAATTATCAAAAATTACATTTTCTATTGAAAATGAATTGTAGTAAAATTCATTAAAATTAACTTCCAAAATTCAGCTTCTATAATACACTCAATTAGGAAATATAACATTTTTTATGTAGCATTTTAGACATCACACCTTTAGCTATCAATTTATACATTCGTATGACGAAAAAATATATTTTTAATGTAAATTTTTAAAAGAAATATATGATAGATTTGTGCTTTTTTTTATCCCTTCGATTATGAAATGCTAACGAAACACAAAATGTTATGTTATAATATTATACAAAAATTGCAATAGTTTAAAATTTGTGTTTTGCAGAAAATTCACAGAACTACGTAAAACATATACGAAAAATAATTTTGTACGAATTTAGAGTGAACAAAATAGGCTGGCTGTCGAATACAGAAGCAAGATTAATTATATCCTGTAAAGACCCAGTCGCGGGGTCTGAAAATGTTTTGTTGCAATCGGCGTCGACCCAAAGAGAAGAAAAGCAGAGATTCACCCCAAGCATTTTTTGATGCACCCAAAGACTTCTTTGTAAGAAAACAACCACAGAGGGTTTTGTGTAAATAGTTTTTGTTGTGTTTATTCCCATCAGCATTGTGAACAGAACTGCGTGTGAGAAGTGGGGGTTTACATATATACCTATATAAAAAAAAAAAAAAAAAAAAAAAAAAAAAAATGGAAATAAAAAAGCGTTAACTAAATTTTCGGAATTTTGCTGTTTAATTAAGATGGAGGTTAACTTTGAATTTTGAATACAGTATTGATTGCGAAGCTCTTTTCTTATTGATTTTACGTTTTCAACATTAAAATTATAATTTAGACTATTTTCTCATCTAAACTTGTTATTTTGTGAAGTATTCATTGAATCATTTTTATTTTTAAACAGGTAAATTTCATAGACATTGTTATTCATATAATAATTTGAGAAGCGCTTTCTTTTATACTTATATAGACAAAACTTCTAGAAAAAGACAGAGAGGGGAAAAAAAAAAAAAAAAAAAAAAAAAAAAAAAAAAAAAGCCGGGAGGAAGAGGTAGCTTTCATATACTTACATATTTATTTATTTATTTTAAGGTAAGTTACATTGTTCAAAAATACTAAGCTCAAATTAGTGCAAAAAATCTTATAAAATTAGTGATTTTATAAGATTGAATGCTAGTTTTTGTCAAGACTGAATATTAATAGGAATTTTTAGAAATTAGTCATCTTTTATTCAACCTGGTTTTATTTTAAGCGATTTAGAGAGTCACCAAATTCCACGATATCATAAAGTGTATGCCATTTTAAAGCAACATTGTGGATCGTTCAGATCAGACCGTTTCAAAATGTCAGCCATAAGCAAAATTCAAAGTGCTATAACTCAATCATTTTTTAAGATATAGACGAAATAAAAAATTGTTCTGGAATCGTTGTTTTAAGTTCTAACACGTAAAAGAAAAATATTTTTCAACTTTTAAATTTTTCGCATTAAATTTTAAATTTTAAATTTAAAAAAAAAATTAAAATGGCCACCATTTTGAAACAAAATGGTGGATGATGCTGGCCAACGAATTCGGTCGAGACATTTGTGTGTACTATGTACATACCAAGTTTCATTGAAATCGGTTCATAAATACGCGTGTTATCACGTGACAAAAATCAGATCTTTTCAAAATGTCAGACATAAGAAAAATTCAAAGTGCTATAACTCAATCATTTTGTAAGATATAGACAAAATAAAAAGTGTTCTGGAATCGTTGTTTTAAGTTCTAACACGTAACATAAAAATATTTTTCAAATTTTGATTTTTTTGCATTTAATTTAAAATTTTTAAATTTTAAAAAAAATTAAAATGGCCGCCATTTTGAAACAAAATGGCGGATGTTGCTGGCCAACGAACTCGGTCGAGAAATTTGTATTTACTATGTACATACCAAGTTTCATTGAAATCGGTTCATAAATACGCGTGTTATCACGTGACAAAAATTAGATCGTTTCTAAATGTCAGCCATAAGAAAAATTCAAAGTGCTATAACTCAATCATTTTTTAAGATATAGACAAAATAAAAAGTGTTCTGGAATTTTTGTTTTAAGCTCTAACACGTAAAAGAAAAATATTTTTCAACTTTTAATTTTTTCGCATTTAATTTTAAGTTTTAAATTTTTTAAAAAATTTAAAATGGCCGCCATTTTGAAACAAAATGGCGGATGATGCTGACCAACGAACTCGGTCGAGACATTTGTATGTACTATGTACATACCAAGTTTCATTCAAATCGGTTCATAAATACGTTAGTTATCGCATGACAAAAATCAGATATATATATATATATATATATGGTTATATATATATATATATATATATATATGTCAACATTTGAACGGAGGGTGGTTTTGGGGTCTGGGGGGTCATGATCGGTGAAAATATACCAAAATTTTCCGGAAGTGCTTTCCTCCGGACGGCTGCAATAGGTAGCTTTTTACTTTTTGTAATGAAAGCTACCTAAAAAAGAGCATTGAAATAGACATTTTGAACTGATTTTACAGACAGGATTGCAGGAAGCAATTCAAGAAAAACTATTCAAGAAAGCAATTAAAGATGTCATAAATACATTGCTAAATTAAAACCACTATTGTTTTCAAAGCACGTAAATAATAATTTCCACTAATTCTATGCTTTTACATATAAATTTGACAGAAAGATCAACTTTGTTGACTGTAAACTTTTAATTTTTTTATTATTATTGTTGTTATTATCAGAGGTCACTTTCATGTTTTCACATGCACAAATACAATTTTAATACAGTAGACTCACTAATTTATTGAATATTACGTATGCTGTAATTTTTTTGTCTTTATTCTAGTTATTTCTCTGTGTTTCTCATTTAAAAATACTTATTTCCATGGATACACTAATTTAGACATCACCTGAACTATATATTTTTCAGAAATCGTTCTTTATTGTTAGATTAATAAAACTGTTGACAAGAAATATTCTTAAAATATATTTATTTATTTTCCTGAAAACTTTCTTACCATCTTGAAACTTATAAAATTATAGTAGCAATATTACCGCGTCTTAATTAATTTTAAAATTCACATCAAATCTTTTTTTATGCAAAAGAAGGGAAATATTTGAATTATTGCATATATTTAATATTAGCTTTGTTTTTAAATCAATTCTAACAAATAGTTTGATTTTGTGATAATTTTTTAGTGATATTTAATAAAATATGAAAATTCTTATGCAATGCATGTTATTGTTTATTTTGCTAAGCAGATAAAAATATCTTTTAGCATGCTTTTATAAACAAAAAGCAAATAATATTTAAAAAACTTTTTTTTAGCATCTAAAAAGAGCATTATCTATAAAATGGTAATGTATTTTAAACTTCTAAATGCAAGGATACATTAAAGTCACATATTTCTAGAGGTCGAATAATTTTATAAATATCGAGAGAATTTTTAAAAAGAAATAATGCGCCATGTAAAACTTACTGAAAGGTATTTAAGACTAAAAACAATTATTTGTAAAGTTAAAGCAGTTTTGTTTAATGTATCTTTCTATTTAAAAAAAAAAAAAAAAAAAAAGTCGGGAAAATAATCCCCAGGGGGGGGGGGCGCTGAGCCACCCATAGCACCCCCTTAGCTACGGCCCGGCCGTTTCTCTAATCTAACCATACATTACTATTCGAATATCACCGAAAATATTTTTGTAGTTTACACATACAGAGTGGAGTTGAATTTTCGTTTCTCTCAACCTCAAAAAATATCTAAAAGAAATCCTTCGTGTTCTGTATTTTTTCTGGAGTCGTTAAGGTATTTAACTTCTCAACAACTTTTCAAATTTTTCATAAAATTATTGTGGAAAATAGTGGAATGATTTTTAATTAAAAATCTGTTCTTCATATTTTCAAGATATACGTATCTTGAAAAGGGGGAAAAATATTTTTGAAACTTAAGCTTTAAATACAATCCAACCATGTCAAATGCATTCAAAATATTTTAAGTGCAAAAACGAATTTTTGATGTTTATTCCTTCCACAAAAATTGCTTACACGAAATCCTTAATATTTTTCTTGAACCGCATTAAGTTTTGTGTTAGTGAGTTTTCAGTTTATAAATTTAAGAAATATACGAAAGAACAAGCTTAAAAAAAAAAAAAAAAAAAAAAAAAAAGGAAAAATGAAATTTTTGGGACTTGCATACCTTAAGAAAAAAATTTACTACAGTTTTGAAATCTGTTTGCCTATACGAATCAATTTATATTTCGGAAAATCTTTTTGGTTGGACGTTCTCCTTACAATTTTAACTATACCATTTATTTTATATATCAGTGCTAAATAACTTATTATTCTCTTCCTCTAATTTTTGCACAATTCTGCACAAAAATCCCAATTTTTCCAATCGCAGCCTAAAAATTCGACATTATTTTTACCCTTTATTAACTAGTGAAAATTTTGAAATTGAATGTATGAATTGGCACTTTTGCCTTGAACCTCCACTTAGAATTTTTAATTCCACTGGGTTGCAATACTTGTTC
The DNA here is from genome assembly GCA_964019185.1 of Maratus speculifer. Lineage (NCBI taxonomy): Eukaryota > Metazoa > Arthropoda > Arachnida > Araneae > Salticidae > Maratus > Maratus speculifer. Next base: position 234,610,153 of record OZ025294.1, on the reverse strand, counting down.
TAATATACTGGCTTCTTCAAAGGGACAATGGATAAAATATCCCTAAATCGAACGTTTGTACGCACTGCTTGCTTCCTGTAAGAAATGTACGCATGAAATTACTTTTCAGAAGCAAGTACGTACAAACGCGGAGTACTTTAGCCCCAGTAGATTCACTTTGGTCACCGTCCTTTAATTATTTCTGTCTCTGAGTTATTCTGTTTCTAAAATTATGAAATAATTCACTGACACCAGAATTTACAAACTAATTTATTAGAAAAAAGTACATGCTTATTTTCACGTGCGCTAAAAAAGTTATTTTTTTATTAAATTTTCTGAGTGGCTGTTGAAGTTATTGTAAACTCAAATACCAATATGTGTACCAATATTGTAAAAATATTGTTAGATATTTTGGTGTTGTTAAAGTGGTAAAACTGCGCCAAAAAGAATTTGACAATTTTCAAATTTTTTTATTAATCATTATCTACTCGATATCGGGATATTTAAAAATTGCATAAATTAATGTTTGGTGCGTTTGTTAGTTCAGATCTAAAAATCCCATTGAAAACCTGACTCATAAATGTACCACCAATGATTTTAAGTCTTACATTTCTGTTTAGATTGTGGATTTTTAAATGCGAACAAGCGAAATCGAAATCCTCGCACGTTTAGTTATCATAAAATTTTTAAAAATTATCCGCCAATATGCATGCGCATATCCATTAGATATCTACACCGGCCGAAATTTCTATGCCCGGTCTCGGTCTGCCCCGCCCCCCTTTTTTTTTTCATATTTATAATCTTTATTTATATACAAGTGCCGCAGGCTGCAACAATTATATTTTTAATGAAACTCTGTTTATTGTATGTAAACGTTTCAAATATCATTAATAATATTAATCTCTATTCTATGTAATGGTGACATGAAAAAAAAAAAACGGTACATAGTATAATTTTTTAAGACGGAATCGCATTAAGATAAAAAGAATATTGCCCAGTTAAACTGATTGCATTGAGCTCACAGGCTACGCATACTAATTGTACATTACAGCCTTGTATTTTTGTTAATTCCGTTCGAAAAAAAAATTAGGAAGGGGAAACAGCTCTTCCCTTTCTCCTTTTTTATACTTAATCATTGAAACTCCTAAACTATCAAGGACATGCTTTATCATATAAAAAATCTATATCCAAAATTCAGACCAAATCGGATAATTCTTAATAAAAACCCATTTAGCATTTATATAATTTAAGAGGAGTTATTCCCCTCTTTTATACTTAACCATTAAACTTCCAAAACTATTCAGAGATTTGAACGAAATCTGACAATTCTGCTTGAAAAATCCATTTATACAAGTTAAGGGGAGGGGCATTAGAATCCCCCCTGTTTATATTTATTCAATGAACACCTAATAACAGCCACGGTATCGCCTCATCAGAATGATCCTATATCTAAATTTTGAACGAAAACTGTTAATTTTGCATGAAAATCCCGTTTATATCAATTAAGGGGAGGGGCATAAGCCCCTCGTTCCCCCTGTTGATACTTATTCAATGAACACCTAATAACAATCACGGAATCGCCTCATCAGAATGAACCTATATCTAAATTTTGAACGAAACAAAAAGCAAATAATATTTAAAAAACTTTTTTTTAGCATCTAAAAAGAGCATTATCTATAAAATGGTAATGTATTTTAAACTTCTAAATGCAAGGATACATTAAAGTCACATATTTCTAGAGGTCGAATAATTTTATAAATATCGAGAGAATTTTTAAAAAGAAATAATGCGCCATGTAAAACTTACTGAAAGGTATTTAAGACTAAAAACAATTATTTGTAAAGTTAAAGCAGTTTTGTTTAATGTATCTTTCTATTTAAAAAAAAAAAAAAAAAAAAAAAAAGTCGGGAAAATAATCCCCAGGGGGGGGGGGGGGGGCTCTGAGCCACCCATAGCACCCCCTTAGCTACGGCCCGGCCGTTTCTCTAATCTAACCATACATTACTATTCGAATGTCACCGAAAATATTTTTGTAGTTTACACATACAGAGTGGAGTTGAATTTTCGTTTCTCTCAACCTCAAAAAATATCTAAAAGAAATCCTTCGTGTTCTGTATTTTTTCTGGAGTCGTTAAGGTATTTAACTTCTCAACAACTTTTCAAATTTTTCATAAAATTATTGTGGAAAATAGTGGAATGATTTTTAATTAAAAATCTGTTCTTCATATTTTCAAGATATACGTATCTTGAAAAAGGGGAAAAATATTTTTGAAACTTAAGCTTTAAATACAATCCAACCATGTCAAATGCATTCAAAATATTTTAAGTGCAAAAACGAATTTTTGATGTTTATTCCTTCCACAAAAATTGCTTACACGAAATCCTTAATATTTTTCCTGAACCGCATTAAGTTTTGTGTTAGTGAGTTTTCAGTTTATAAATTTAAGAAATATACGAAAGAACAAGCTTAAAAAAAAAAAAAAAAAAAAAAAAAAAAGGAAAAATGAAATTTTTGGGACTTGCATACCTTAAGAAAAAAATTTACTACAGTTTTGAAATCTGTTTGCCTATACGAATAAATTTATATTTCGGAAAATCTTTTTGGTTGGACGTTCTCCTTACAATTTTAACTATACCATTTATTTTATATATCAGTGCTAAATAACTTATTATTCTCTTCCTCTAATTTTTGCACAATTGTGCACAAAAATCCCAATTTTTCCAATCGCAGCCTAAAAATTCGACATTATTTTTACCCTTTATTAACTAGTGAAAATTTCGAAATTGAATGTATGAATTGGCACTTTTGCGTTGAACCTCCACTTAGAATTTTTAATTCCAATGGGTTGCAATACTTGTTCTAATATACTGGCTTCTTCAAAGGGACAATGGATAAAATATCCCTAAATCGAACGTTTGTACGCACTGCTTGCTTCCTGTAAGAAATGTACGCATGAAATTACTTTTCAGAAGCAAGTACGTACAAACGCGGAGTACTTTAGCCCCAGTAGATTCACTTTGGTCACCGTCCTTTAATTATTTCTGTCTCTGAGTTATTCTGTTTCTAAAATTATGAAATAATTCACTGACACCAGAATTTACAAACTAATTTATTAGAAAAAAGTACATGCTTATTTTCACGTGCGCTAAAAAAGTTAATTTTTTATTAAATTTTCTGAGTGGCTGTTGAAGTTATTGTAAACTCAAATACCAATATGTGTACCAATATTGTAAAAATATTGTTAGATATTTTGGTGTTGTTAAAGTGGTAAAACTGCGCCAAAAAGAATTTGACAATTTTCAAATTTTTTTATTAATCATTATCTACTCGATATCGGGATATTTAAAAATTGCATAAATTAATGTTTGGTGCGTTTGTTAGTTCAGGTCTAAAAATCTCATTGAAAACCTGACTCATAAATGTACCACCAATGATTTTAAGTCTTACATTTCTGTTTAGATTGTGGATTTTTAAATGCGAACAAGCGAAATCGAAATCCTCGCACGTTTAGTTATCATAAAATTTTTAAAAATTATCCGCCAATATGCATGCGCATATCCATTAGATATCTACACCGGCCGAAATTCCTATGCCCGGTCTCGGTCTGCCCCGCCCCCTTTTTTTTTTTTTTTTTTTCATATTTATAATCTTTATTTATATACAAGTGCCGCAGGCTGCAACAATTATATTTTTAATGAAACTCTGTTTATTGTATGTAAACGTTTCAAATATCATTAATAATATTAATCTCTATTCTATGTAATGGTGACATGAAAAAAAAAAAAAAAACGGTACATAGTATAATTTTTTAAGACGGAATCGCATTAAGATAAAAAGAATATTGCCCAGTTAAACTGATTGCATTGAGCTCACAGGCTACGCATACTAATTGTACATTACAGCCTTGTATTTTTGTTAATTCCGTTCGAAAAAAAAATTAGGAAGGGGAAACAGCTCTTCCCTTTCTCCTTTTTTATACTTAATCATTGAAACTCCTAAACTATCAAGGACATGCTTTATCATATAAAAAATCTATATCCAAAATTCAGACCAAATCGGATAATTCTTAATAAAAACCCATTTAGCATTTATATAATTTAAGAGGAGTTATTCCCCTCTTTTATACTTAACCATTAAACTTCCAAAACTATTCAGAGATTTGAACGAAATCTGACAATTCTGCTTGAAAAATCCATTTATACAAGTTAAGGGGAGGGGCATTAGAATCCCCCCTGTTTATATTTATTCAATGAACACCTAATAACAGCCACGGTATCGCCTCATCAGAATGATCCTATATCTAAATTTTGAACGAAAACTGTTAATTTTGCATGAAAATCCCGTTTATATCAATTAAGGGGAGGGGCATAAGCCCCTCGTTCCCCCTGTTGATACTTATTCAATGAACACCTAATAACAATCACGGAATCGCCTCATCAGAATGAACCTATATCTAAATTTTGAACGAAAACTGTTAATTCTGCATGAAAATCCCGTTTATATCAATTAAGGGAAGGGGCATGAGCCCCCGGGTCCCCCTTTTATACATATCGAATGAACTCCAAAAACTAATCAGGGAAGCGCCTTATCAGGATATACCTATATACAAAATTTCAAGTGGATCCGATATTTTTATCGCGTTACGCACGTACGAACGTGCTTACAGATCGGACGGGCACATAAGCTCTCAGACTATGATAGCCTGTGAGCTAAAAATTGCAAACACAAGCTTTTTTTAAGCATGTGTAAATGTATTGCATGTTTCTCACATATTATTGCATGCATTTTGCATGGATGACACATTTTTCAGTTTAAATCAAAATTCCGTTTTAGGCAGGTTCTTTTTTATACGCTTAACTTTATTTTAAAGTAGTTATATTTTAATATGCCAAGAAATCTGCGATCCTTTAAAAATAATAAATTTTAATGTTTAATTGTAGAATAATAGCAATTTAAAAATATAAGAATTTTTTACAAAATTTTTTGCGCCAGGCCAGATTTTATTGATCTTTGAACGGACATAATCACGCCAAGAACATGATTTTCATACGGGCTGGCTCAAAGCCGGAACTAGATATTTTGATCCGTAAAGTCTTGAAAGAATAAAGTCGTACAAAAAGAAAAAAAAAAATAGCACATAGGCATCTGGCCCGGCATCCGGCCCTATCCTTCAGGAAGAAAGTAAGCCCGAGTCCAGCCCAGCTCGGAAAGAGTAGTGTCTAGGTCCGACCAGTTCCGAGCCTTAAAAAATAAGACCCGGGCCCGGCCCGAGTACAGTAAATGGGAACAGGTCTGAACTTGGTCTGCAGATCGGGCGGGACTCGGGCTCAAGCTGGGGCTTCGGGTCCGGCCCTTGCAGATATCTGATATCCATTGTCATAAAAGTATGTCCACGGATAGATGTATGTATAGGCATGTCCGCGGATATATGCATGTATGCATATGTCCTCGGATACATGTATGTATTCATTTGTTCTCGGATACATGTATGTATGAATATGTCCTCGGATACATGTGTGTATGCATATGTCCACGAATAGATGTATGTATGGGTATGTCCACGGATAGCTGTATGTATGGGTATGTCCACGGACAGGTGTATGTATGGATATGTCCTCGGATAGATGCATGTATGGGTATGTCCTCGGTTCGATGCATGTATGGGTATGTCCTCGGTTCGATGCATGTATGGGTATGTCCTCGGATACATTGAAAAAATACCATATTTAAAAAATTAAAAAATTAAAATTTCAAAATCAAATACGTATTGTTAAACATATACTTATTTCAAAAATAAAAAAAATCTAGCTAAATACACATTTTCTGTGATGTCCTCAGTGAACCGGATTCTGACCTAGTCCGCACTCACCATGTTACACGAGACTGTGTGTGTGTGTGTGTGTGTGTAAATTAAATAAAATACTAAAAACTATAGGTAATTATCGAAAATAACGAGGAAAATAATAAATGAAGGTAAAAAGGGTTTAAATTTGAAAAAAAGAACTGAGAAACAATAATAATAATAGCTTAAACTGGGATAATTTCGAAAAAGAACAGAGAAAATCAAGGGGATACGACGAGCAACGTCGACGCCCAATCCGGAGAGAGGAATTGACCAATGAATTTCATTCTTACAAGGTCGTGAAAACAACGAACGTCAGCTAAGGAAAAACGTTTAATTGACCACTAGCATTGGGCGGAGCTTGCAATGTTTCCCACAAGCGTTACGGCATTTGATTGGCTTTTCGTGAACGCTTGTGGGATAAATGGAGAAGCTGATTAGCTATAATCCATCGTGACGTTCTTTGACGTCAGAAATGCTTGTGGTCCATTTAGTGGAATCATGCTTGAAGAAGTTGACACGCAGGTAGCCTGCAGCCATAAAACCCTCACAAAGGTAAAGAATCATTAGAAATGTTACTTCACTTGGAAAAATTGGTTAAGTCAATGTATAAAAGGAATTAAAACATAGACGTGTTAACATCTCACCAAAATCATCTTAAATCATCTTAACATCTAAGCTGTGTTTACAACAAACCGATGTAGGAATGCAATTTTGTGTGTATGATGCCGAAATCTTTAATAAGGATGAATGGAACAAGTCCTTTACTAGGCTATACAAATTACATTTTATCGTACACTTTACATAATAACAACAATAATAATAATAAAAGAACTATTCAGCATTTTGACTTGAAATTAAACATAAAAATAAAGTATAAACTGTAGATTTGCACAACATTATTTTTTATCGAGAATAAATTTAAAAAATATTATTTTAATTAATTTATTTCACTTGTTTTTCCATTATGGACGCATTTTTGAAAATAGAAAATGAAAAACTTATATTTTCAGAAGAAAAAATAAATCACGCAGTTAGTAAATATAGATAGAATCATGATTAATTAAATAATTAAAATATATATTTTCATTATTCCGCCAAAATGTCTTGAAAACTGTTTTTTGAATTTAATTAAAGAAAAAAATATTTTTTGATTTGGAAGAAATAAAATATGATTTGCAGATTTCGACAATATTATTTTCTTATTGAATGATTGTTTAAAAAATTTTTCTTTTATTATTTGGTTGAATATATTTTTCCATTACAGATTCATTTTTGCTAACGAAATTGAAACTTACGTATTTCTTGCATTAAATATTGAGTGAGTCATTCATTGAGTCATTAAATATGAGTAAAGTCATGAATGATTAAATACGTAAAAGATTATCGTTGCATCAAAGGCTCTCATGATTTTTTTTAATTATTTAAGTAAGGAAAGGAAAAAAATATATATCTGCATTTTGAAAAGACAAAATATTTTAAACATTGAAAATAAGTGTAAAATTTATATTTCAAACAGTAAGAGAACATTAAACTTTCTTATAATAAAAATGCATGTTGTTTGAGAAGAAAATGTACATTTTAATAGAAACTTTTATTACGATTGGTTGGAAATGGCACAGATTTTGGAGCTCATTTATTTTAATTATAATACAGTTTCATGATTTCTTTTATAAAATTTTTAAAATACATTTTTTTAATAAAAATTATAGCATATTTTTAATGAATTTAAATTTGCGAAAATTCAATTATTTATATTCAATTTTAAAAGTATTTTTCAGAGTTAAGGGTTTAAATATATAATTTATTCCTTTTATGTGAAATCATTTACGAAAACGATACTTACGCATATTAAAATAACTAACTATACTAACTAACTTTTTTTCGTAACGTTGCAGCAAAAATATTGAAACAAATAAAATTAACTGTTAATATTAATTACTATTATAAATAAAAAGTTCGAGGAAAATCTCATTTGACTGAATTTACATTTCTAAAATAAAAATGCGCCAAAACATAAAATAAAGTTTTTGTTTAATTAAGATGCAAAAATAATTTAAAACAAATATGTTTACTTTCAAATATTCATCTTTTGAAATAATATTTCGCGAATCCAAGTAAAGTACACTTTTGCTAGTTTGTTTTCAAATTTTCATTTTTACCGTATATAATTCTTCATATCTCATGAAATATCTCCACGTTGTTTATTCGCTTTAAAATTAAATATATGTTTATAATTTACAAAATTTTTTACTCCAAACAATTTGCTGGTACTATACAACTGACGAAATATGACTCACTTAGTAATATTGCGTGTATTTCATAAGATGGGGGGAAATAATGAATGAAAGCAGTAAAACTTGTTTATAAATATACAAAAAGCAAAAATATCAGAATGTCTTTCACACATTTTTAATTAGTTTTTCGTTTATTTATATAATTATTTCATATCTTTGAGCGAGGGAGCTTGAAAATTCGATTACATTGCATCAAATAAAACTAACAGCAAAAATTAACATTCAGAAATACATGATTAAAATCTGTTTTATATTTTATGTCGTGGGAGTATCAGTACCACTTATGTTGTCGTTGTTTTATAATGTGAAAATACGAATGGCTGCATCAAAAAAGATAAAACTAATTAATTTTTGTAATTTTCATTAATTAGAAATGTTTTGCACTCGAATAAAACTATATTTCTATAGAAATTCAAAAGTCCTTATTATATTTCTAACAAATAAAACAAAACTCCTCTAATATTTTCTGATACATACAGAACTTTTAAGATTTAATATTTTGACTGTCACGGTTAAAAGCAAAAATAAACAAACTTTGGACTTAAGGAGGCAAACTCAAGTAAATGAACCCAATCAAATGTTCTAATGATCGTTCATTAACAGGCTGAATTCGGAATTTCGCCATTAACATAAATTTAACGATGTCTATTATTTCAAATCATTTTATGATGTTAATTAAAATAAAGATCATTAAGCTTGCCATAATTGCACTCATTTTCTTTCGTAATTGGTTACAAGGCATATGCTTTTCAGACAAATAATATCCCTTTTGCGCTTTATAAATTAACAGACGCATATTTGAATGGAATTCATTAGTGAAAGATTCAATGTGTAACAGTGACTTTTTAACTAAAGATTAAGTTATGCAAAATATTACTTTCTTAGCTTTTAGAATTAAATTGAGAAAATTAAAGAAGATAAAATAAGTTAAGAAAAAAATGCATCAAGTGCTGTAAATTGAAGGCCATATTTTTAAAATCTTCAAATTTTACTTTGGAAATTAATTGAAGCGTGGCATTCACTTTTTATCTTGAGATTATATATTGTATATATTTATTATTATTTTTTTAAATTTTATTTATTAAATTACAAAAGGCTCTTTAGTTTTAAAAGAATCCTAAAATATTTTATGTACGATACTTATTTTTTAATATATTATTTCATTGAAAGGATTTAATACATAACATCGTCTATTAGCTAAACAATAAATTTTGTTAAATTCTTCTTCTTGTTTTTTTTTTTTTCTGTAATGTCATAGTATGAAAAATCAAAAAGGATTTCAGTAATTAAAAAAAAAAAAAAAAAAAATCTTGAAAAAGCGCATATATGATAAGTATAATTTAAGAGAATATTTTCGTTTTTTTTTTTTTTTTTTTTTTTTTTTTTTTTTTTTTTATCATTTGTTATTTCACTATAAATTGTCTATTACTTATGTAAAACAATTTTATCAAATTCGAACTTCTTTCGTAAACAGTTAGTGCTTTAGCGTAACCCTTTTCAAGGCTCACAGTGTTTGGAACACTATAAATGCATTTTAGGCTAAAATTATTTTTTCTAAAAGAGATTTTCTGTTTTTTCTTTTTTCTTTTTTTCTTAATCGAACAAGTGAAATAGTTTTGGTTTGAATTGTATTCTAATGATATTACACTATTTTCTGAAATACATAAACTGATATATACTATTGCAAATTATATATGAGGACCCCAGAAGCCAAGGGGTATAAGTGACAAAATTGAAAAAATTGAGTTAAGTGCACAGGGTATCTGGAAATATGCTTTTTTCATTTCAGGTAAAGAAATATAGGTCATTTTCTGATTATTTGGGGAGTTATAGAGATAAACCACTTTTTTCAAAAAACAAACAATATTGATTAATTATACATTTAAAGAAAATTGTACTCTATTTTTTTAGCAGTTATTTAAATGAGAGTTCAGAGATTAGAATGCAACAAGCAGATGTTTCCTATTTCAATTTAGTCAATTGTTATTGATGTTCCAATTTAACATCAATTATCTTTAAACTCAATTTACTCCAAATCGACATTTTGTCACTTGTACCCCTTGGCTTCTGGGCTCCTCATATATACATATATATATATGTACTAGTGAAAAATGCTCCAAGGAGCAGTGCAAAAGCAGAATATGATTTTAATTGAGCATTAAAAAGTAATGGACAAGTGCTTCTGTTAATTACTGAGCATGAGGAAGGATAAGGGATCCCTTCTTGGCTACAACTCACTTCAATGCCAACTTTGAAAAAATCATATTTGCGCTTTTTCCATATAAAAGAAATTTGCGGTTCTTTAGTAGAATTTTCCAAAGTGCTTTAGATGTTAACCAGGGGTGTAGTCATAAAAATAACATAAGATATATGCTCTAAGCAGAGGGATATTTTAGAATGTGTATACTATAAGCTTTCTTGAAAAACAGAGGGTATATGGTGTTCTATTAAAAAGTCCAGAAGGTGTGCGGCGTATAGCCTGTACTACATCTCTGATATTAACTGCACTGTTCACTCTGCACTATACTACAAATCAATTTTCTGTGCAATTATACACTTAGGGTATGCTTGGTGGCAGTGCATGAATGTGATACCTGCAGGAACTAGGTATCTGGCATTATGTCGCCTTCCTTTACATTTATGTCTAATTAAGCTGCATCTTTACACTATACATTTTTATAGTAACTGCGACTGTTTGTTTTCACGAAAAAAGCGCAAATATGATTTTTTCAAAGTTGGCATTGAAGTGAGTTGTAGCCAAGAAGGGATCCCTTATCCTTCCTCATGCTCAGTAATTAACAGAAGCACTTGTCCATTACTTTTTAATGCTCAATTAAAATCATATTCTGCTTTTGCACTGCTCCTTGGAGCATTTTTCACTAGTCCTTCTATTTTTCCATATTCCATAAGGATACTGCACAACTTGTTTTGTATTTTATATATAGAAAACAAAATCTTATTTGTATTGAAATTAAAAAAGGCTACATACTCTAATACTCTGGTGTTACAAATTAAAAAAAATTTTTAAACAGGTTTTTCTATACCAAAATTCTACGGTGGTTTTCAAAAAAAAAAAAAAAAAAAAAAAAAAAAAATCAGTTTTTTACTAAAGTGAATAAAATAATAAATTCTTTCAAAGAATAGATTTTTCATTCAAATATCCATTATTTTTGCCAAAAACAGGAACTTTTTTTATGCAAGAGTAAAGTTTGATACAAAAACCATGCTTCTTTGTTTTCTTAATCCGTATTTATTACGGACTTATTAAAAACGTACTCCACCGCTTTTATAGGAAACGATTGCTTTACTGTGTTATGGAGCATTCTCATTGGCCATAAAGAGACATTCTATAAAAGCTGTGGAGTGACTCTGCAACAAATGGGTCAAATTTTTAACAGTGCACTGTTAAAAATCTGCTGCATTTTGCTGCAACGTCCTCCACCACTTGTATATATCTCTATTCCAACCAATGAGAAAGCGCCATTTCACGGCCAAGTAACCGTTTTCTATGCAAGCAGGGGAGTGCGTTGCAGCAAAATGCAGCAGATTTTTAACAGTGTGCATATCCTTGGCGCTATAGTTTACAGGAGTGGTACATTGTTCAAAATTTGAAACTTTTGCTGCATCGCCACTCCATCGCTTTGATAGAATAACTCTATTTTGATCGGTGAGAATCCTCGATAATGCATTTAAGTAATCGTTTTCTACTTATCTACTATATCGTTTCCGTATATTTATTTTTTCAATCAGCACCAAGATGCGCACTTTATTAGAAGACGCGCTCTATTAGAGGGCGCATTCTATTAGAATAAATACGGTATATACTTATAGTAAATACACTTTGTTAAAGTACAGGGCCCCAATATTTGACAGGTATGCCAGGCATTTTTGCCATTGATGCCATTGTGCTAAAAACAAAATATAAATAAATGAAAAAAATGGATAAAATATAAATTTGGTATGGTGCAAAAAATTGCCTAATTTAAAATTAAAAATCAAATTTAACAGCCACCAGGGCTAGACACCGTGCATAATTATTCAGTAAATGATTCATTAAAAAATGACAAAAATCAGCATGTCAAAAATTTCAAAAAAATTCATAATTCGTTAAAAAATTAAGTTAAAAATAAAAGAAAAAAAGCATTCTGTATTTTTTTATGCTTAATCGAATGGTGTAACTGGTTTTTCTCTCCGATGGTCACAAGTACCTTAGATTGATGACTGTTATTCTTTTATTTCATCTTGTAAAAAAACTGTTTAACGTAAAGCTATGAATTTTTGCAGGATTAATTAGCATCGCAAAATCTTTAAAATAAACTTTACCGCAACATTCTATCTGCAATAGAACGTTAGATATACCCATTTATGACCAAGTTTGGAAAATACGCAATTTCAGAAAAACTGCCCAGCGAAATAACGTTTTCTCGATGACTACCCCGGGATAAAAAGTTTGTCTTTTGTTTAAAAAAAAAAATTAAGTTTTTATCTTTAGTAGTTTTCGAGAAAAGTGCTGTGACACAAAATTTTTGTCCGATTTTCAGAATACTCTACAGTACACCTACAGTATGCCATAAAAAAAATAATTTTTGTGCTATGTTGTGCTTCTTGGTCAGACGAACATTTAAAAAAAAATCATCAAAATTGGATAAGTATTTAGTTAGTTATTGCAAAAAGAAAAATTGAAAAATCCGTGTGCACCATCGCTCAACCATATTATTGTAGCGCGCTGCCGCGCGCACAATGATATATACAGCACTTTAAGAATAATGTATAACGGCAGATCCAAAGTCCCGTGCCATAATGAAAAATGATATCAAACTATTAAACTTTAAAGGAAATAAAAACGAGTAAGAAAAACAGTATAAAGACAATATAAAAAGGCTGTGGATTTCATCAGCGGTGGGCAGTTTTAAAACACAGCAAATACATATGAATGGATATTGAAAAGGACTATTATAATGTAGTGGCAGTGGGTTTCGATCAGAGTGCTACAATTAAAAAAATCAAATGTACAAAAACATTTGAAATCATAACACTCCCCCACCGGACCCAAACGCCACATAAAACAGCATATAACACATTTAAAATTGATACTGCCGAAATGAACAAGTATGTAATATAACTTAAAACAGAAATAAATAAAGTTGTATTAACCAAGCTTCAGAGAAACAGCCACACAAAACTACTAAAAACCAGCATCCAAAATCAATCCGTATTCGTCTCAATGTCGTTGCCACACGATTGCAGTCATCCTTGTAAAACCGTCCAAAAGGCTTTAAGTTATACAAATCATTAACTGTCAATCATATAGCAATTACTTAAAAATGCAGACTGTCAGTAAAACTAGTATATTTTTTAATAAATTTTAGAGGTAAATTATTCTTGTATTGTAAGATATTAATTAAATGAAGAAGTTCCTTTAAAAATAAATTTTTATTTGAACAGAGCTTGTAGTAACGAAAAATTTGACCAATAATTATATTAATGTAAACACGTTTATGAATATTTGAAGTCCAGTTAACCAACTGATTAACTTCAAAATTAAAATTATGGAAATTTGCAAATCATTTGTAATGTGGATTTTTAAATCGAGATAGTCAGCAGTGTTATTATTTTCATTAGTTTTTTTTTAGGACCAGCATATCAGGATAAATATCGGATGAAATTTCCAAAAAATTACGCTCACAGTTCAAAATAATTAAATCATCAATGTATCTGAAAGCCAGAAAGTTAACATCTTTATTTACACTTGAAAATTGATATTCATAAAAAATAAAAAGAGATTAGCTGCCGTGGAAGAATAACTTGTCCCCATTCCTATCCCATTACTTTGTAAATAAATGTCTGAGCCTGTATATACATAATTATTATATAAACAAAAATTACACAATAATCTAAATAAATTAAGATCCATATCGATGTCACCACTGATCAAATCAATAATTTTAAATAAAATACTATTCAACTCTGCAATAGTAATGTTAGTAAAAAGGTTTTCAAAATCAAAAGTTTGTATATTTTGTATGTCATTTTTAGTCAATTCATTTTTAATTTCAAAGCTATTTAAAATAATCCAATAAACATTACTATTTTTATATTTAAATTTTAAAATATCCAAAATCTTCTTTAACATTTTTTCAAACCTGCAATTAAATTCGTTACCGATGCTGTTTACATTACTACATATAAATCTATATTTAACAGGCGTTTTGTGAAATTTGGGGGTTACGAATAGAAAAGGAAAAGACAAATTTTTAACTTTAGGCAAAGGAATATGAGCTTTTTTAGAAAAAGCTAGATGTTTCTTTATAAGCGTTTGTATTGTAGATTCATATAAACTATAGGTCACACTATTGTTAAGCTCAGCATGTATCAGACCAGCATAAAAGCTTTTTCAGATTATTGCAAAATTATTAGATGCTTTATCAACTGAACAAAAAACAAAAGAATTTTTTAATTTTGAAATTTCTCTCTGTATATCTAAAGTAAGTTTGTGGTAAGTATAAGTAGAGAGATTCATGTAATTGGTTTGAAAAACTTTAAAATCATCCAAAATTTTTAGTTTCCAATCGTTAAAAAGCGGGATAGGTTTATTATATTTATAGCTTAAATTAAGTATGAACGTATGTAGCTCTGATTTAAATAGACAGAAAGACTTTTTTAGATTCATTTTCCTGTTTAATCTGAATTTTGTTCCAAAACTCATTAGATGTTTCAATTCATCATTAGATATGAAATTAAGGTTACCGGTCACTACATGTTTTTAATTGTCATCATAATAGGGGGAATTCTGATATGAGCTACAATCTCAAGGGACATTTAAAAAGGAATCCAAGTTTTGTGCAATTTCTCTATAATTGAATAATTTATTACCCAAAGTATTGACATATCTGAAAGTTGAAATAATAGATAAATTTTTTATAGGAAATATTTCACTATGTTTAGTAATAATTTTATTTAAATATAAGTTATCAAAACTTTTTTGTTGGAAAGTACTAACAAAATATATTTTATCCATATTGCACTGTTTAAATTTACCTATTTTATACAATAAAAAGTCTGTCAATAAATCTTTAAATTGCAAATTATCACAGTTAAAATCATTAATTTTTTGCTGTAAGCTTCGTAGAATCTTAAAATTTAAACTAAATAAAATAGTTTTGATTTCTTTAATGTTATAATTCTTAATAAAGAGATTATATAAATCAAGTAATATAATGGCTGGATTTATATTTTTATATCTAGCAAACAATGTTTTGTTAGAATGATTCCCTCTTTTACCTCTATTGTACTGAAATGAAGATGTGTAAACTGAAGAAAACAAACCGTACACACTCATTGAATTATCAGTTTGATAGCAAAGTTTAGTATTTAACCCATGTGGATATAAAGATTTAGCACGTAGAATGTAAAAACT
This sequence comes from Maratus speculifer, assembly GCA_964019185.1. NCBI lineage: Eukaryota > Metazoa > Arthropoda > Arachnida > Araneae > Salticidae > Maratus > Maratus speculifer. The sequence continues at coordinate 234,594,617 of OZ025294.1, read as the reverse complement.
TTCACTTCGTAAACGAAATGAGTTATCAAAAATCTGTTCTAAAATTTGTATATTAACATTTTTAAAATTATGTAAGTGAAAATGTTTAATTTCAAAAGTCGAATTACCGGTGTTTCTTTCAAACATAGGTCGATGATTATTAATGCGTTTATGTAGCTCGTCCGAAGTTTCACCCACATACCTTTGATTTCACACCATGCAAGTTAACAAGTAGACAACGTGAGAAATTTTACAGAAATTATAATTCAGGTCTATTGTACTATTCGCATAAATGTTTACCGACAAGTCCGCATTTGGGCAAGTTTTACAACGTTTATCTGTGCACTTTTTTAGTCCCATAGTTAAAGTAGATGATGAATTTTTTATTTAACTTTTGTCGAGCGAGTATACTCGTTGCAAATACAAAATAACAAATAAACAAAAATGGACACGAAACAAACAGATCTAATCCGAACACGAAGACAAATGCAAAACGATATAGCGCTATAGCAGCATAATTATCAAAACGCAGAATATAGTCCAAAACTTTTAAAGTTTTGAGTAAACTTAAGTTAACGAAAAATCCACATGATCAGCGCTATAGCTGCAATAATCACGTAAATTATGTATATAGCACTTTAAGAATAATGTGTAACGGCAGATCCAAAGTCCCGTGCCATAATGAAAAATGATATCAAACTATTAAACTTTAAAGGAAATAAAAACGAGTAAGAAAAACAGTATAAAGACAATATAAAAAGGCTGTGGATCTCATCAGCGGTGGGCAGTTTTAAAACACAGCAAATACATATGAATGGATATGGAAAAGGACTATTATAATGTAGTGGCAGTGGGTTTCGATCAGAGTGCTACAATTAAAAAAATCAAATGTACAAAAACATTTGAAATCATAACACTCCCCCACCGGACCCAAACGCCACATAAAACAGCATATAACACATTTAAAATTGATACTGCCGAAATGAAAAAGTATGTAACATAACTTAAAACAGAAATAAATAAAGTTGTATTACCCAAGCTTCAGAGAAACAGCCACACAAAACAACTAAAAACCAGCATCCAAAATCAATCCGTATTCGTTTCAATGTCGTTGCCACACGATTGCAGTCATCCTTGTAAAACCGTCCAAAAGGCTTTAAGTTATACAAATCATTAACTGTCAATCATATAGCAATTACTTAAAATATATATATATATATATATATATATGTGTGTGTACATATATAAGTAATAAAATAAAAAAAATTTGCGCCATTTTTTTGTTCTCTCTTAGCTTCAATTCTAAATTTGTGGAACATATTTCAATCTTAGTTTCGTAACTTGTAACAGCTAAAATTCTTTTTCTTACTTTAGTTATTAATAAATTATTACTTGCTTCTCAAAAAGGCGGGAAGTATTTCGTAAGCTTTTTACTTTCTGGCATATTCCTGCGATTTTAATTTTATTTTTTATTTTTAACATCGCGTGACAGGTGTTACTACGCGTTGCTAAAGGGCTTTGTCTTCCGAGGAAAAAATATAGTTCTTGCCAATAGACCGCCTATTACGGCCAATTAGAATTGATCATTTTGTCCGTTAGAGGCTCGAGTCCATCCTGATTGGATTTTTAAAATGATTGACGCGAAGTAGGAGGGCGCTAGTTTTGTCGTGAAAATGATTTTTTCATTTGGCTTTTCAGGAGAACAGAATGCACCTTTTCTTTAAACTATCAAGACGCGCGTTTCATTGCTCCGCTGAATTAGAATGCATTTTTTCTTAAAAACTACTCGGAAGCCATGTCATGTTTCCCGAGAATGCGATTGACTTTCAAAAATTATTAGGATGCTGTTTCTCTTTTCCCCCGAAAATTCTAATATCTTGAAATGCAGCTTAATCACGAAGTTGGTGAAGTGGAAGTTATTCGATGAGAATGCCAAGGTGATTGCGTGAAAGAACTTAACTTATTTATGAGTTCTAATAAAATTAATTTAAAGACTGCTTGATTGAACTTTCTTATGGGGAAATAGCCCAATAAACTCATCCACTGCTGGTCAAATTGCCGGAGCGACTGCTCAGCTCGTCCCACTGTTGATTCAAAATAGTAGTAATCTGTTCTGCCTCATAGATGGTGTGCCACTGGAACTTGTACATTGTTATGGAACATCGCCTTCGTCGATTTATCATTACAGTGGAAGCCGGTAGGATTTTTCAAATGAACCTGCATACGTCTCTAGAGAAACCTTTTCGTCACAACGCTAATTGTGTACGCGTCATTTTCGCAGAGTTGGAGACTGGTTACTGAAACGTCTGACTTCTTTATCTTCAACCTAGACAATCACTAGTTATCAAAGTGATTCCACTGGTGTTGCAAGGAATGCTGTCGAAAGAAAAAAAAAAAAAAAAAAAAAGAAAAAAGATCCCAGATAAATAGGAGTCTTTAAACGATCTTCATCAGAGCTTAATGATAAGGAAGAATCCTGTGAAAAAAAAAAAATCATAGGAAATATGTTGTGAAATTTTATTTGTGATCATTGTTGGCACCTACAGGAAGGAAATTCTTTGTTTGTGAATATGTCTCACAGTATTTTTTTTTCTTCATAAGTAACAGCTACGAAATCATCTACTGATTATTACTTAATCCAAAGAACAACTGCACGACAAAATTCAACATCATTTTCTTTTATTTATTTATTTATGTATTTTCTAGATAACAGTACTGAAATAATTTGATAAACTTTCATTTCATAATCAATGAACACCTGCAGCATGATTGCGAAACTACGATTGATTCCATCGGTAATATAAGTCAATTGAAATTTGCACCTGTGAGTCGTATCTACGAAGTGCTTTATTTTTTGTTTATTTTAATAAATTTAGGTATTTGAACAAGGCCACAGCGAGGTGTCTGTAAGTTATTATTTTATTTGTTTATTGGTTAAGAAATTTTAATAATAATTTCTTTGTTTAAATACTTGATTTTTTTTTCTCTTTTATTACAGATATTAAAAAATAAATTTGTTCTTAATTTATAATTAATTAAAATTTTCTGCTCATAGAAATTTTATTTAGTTTTAAAGGTGTTTTTTCTTTTTAATCGAAAGATGGATTAATTTGTTGTTAAAAAATACTCTGTTGCTAAATTTATTTTCCATACGTAAAGAAAAGTATTTTTGTTCTTAAAATTATTTGTTATTTCCCATGTATGGAAAACCGATATTTATTATTTTATTACTTATTTATTTATTTCACATGAAGTCAAACAGAATTGATTTATTTATTATTTATTATTTTTATTGTTATTTATTGAAGTATTTGAAGTATAGTAAATGAATTTTAATAATTGAAGTATAGCATTTAAATATTTTCCATATGAATTATCCTCTTTCATGTTATTAAGGTCAGGATTAGTAAAAGAAGAAAAAATGTCAGAAAATAAACTTGATATTGTCCCTTTTGAATTTGGGTCGGGCATGGATATTTTTAAATGGTTTAAACATTTTGATCGAGAATGTTTTGTAAGAAAAAAAAGATAATGAGTGGAAACACCAAAATATTTAAAGGGGGAAGCGCTAAAAACTTATATAAATGATTGTTTGGATTGTGCTACTTATGAGGAAATTGTCGAGATTTTAAGTGAAAAATTCATTCAAGTTAGAGTTCCAAAATTTTCTGAATTTACTTCCTTAAAGATAAATGATCTAAGTGATTTTGATTCTTATTTTAGAAAGAAAGTTGAGATTGGAAGGCAACTTCAGCTTGGGGAAAATTCAATTATACAGGGATTAACTGATGGACTTCAGCCGGAGTATCAAAATTGTTTGATGGTTAACCCTCCTTCCAATACTCGTGAATGGTTTCGCATTGCTAAACAATTAGCAGCGATTCCAAATCATACCTCTAATAACAGCAATAGAAATTTTCAACAAACTAGACCTATGCACAATCCCAATCCTCAGCCCAGACATTGGACTCGACCTACTCCAAACAATCCATTCCAAAATTTTAATCCTAGGTTTTTCACTCCTAGAATGCCTACGGCTCATTGTCAAAACAACTACCCAAGTCGTCCGTGCAGAATATGTTTAAACAGAGGCATAGAAAATGCATATCATTGGGAGAGGAGTTGTATATTTAACCCTAATTCCTTTCAATCTCAAACTCCTGCTCATATTCAACCACCCCCTACTAATAATATTTGACAATTAATCATCCCTGGATATGTGGGCAATAATAAAGTGTATTGTGTGGTTGATAGTGGATCAACTGTCTCAATTTTACCCCTCAAATTTGTTCGATATTTAAATGGTAATTTACATAATGTTACCCCTATTACTATCAGACAGGCACAAGGAACTCTTACAATTAATAAATCTTGTCGATTATGTATTAAATTTGGTAATATAAAGAGATATGTTAATTTTTTAGTAAGTAAACTTGATTTGGACTATGCTATTTTAGGTTTACCTGATTGTGCCAAATTTAAATTGAAAATTGATTGTGCAAAAAGCCAGGTGTTACAAGACAATATTTCGTTAAACCCATATGTCAACATATCCAGTGATAACTTAGAATTGCTTCATTTTGGTATTATAAAAAATGATACTACTGTGCAACCAGATTATGGAAATACCATAACTCCTCAATCCTTGTCGCGAACTAATAATGATGATTATAATCTATTGGGGAATCTGAATGCTATTCAAAATAAAAATGTAAGGGAACTTTTAAGGGATTATTTAGATATTTTTGCAAAAAATAAATATGATGTAGGGAGAATTAATATTGAACCTCAGCGTATTTATCTTAAATCTGACCTACCAATATCTTTGAGGCCTTATCGTACATCCACTGCTGATGAAAAAGAAATATCTCAGCAAATCCAATCCTTATTAGCTGCTGGGTTAATTAAAGAAAGTTATAGCCCATACTCTTCTCCAGTTACATTAGTAAATAAACGAGATGAAGGTTAAAAAAACCGAATGTGTGTTGATTACCGAAAATTAAATTCTATCATGAAAAATGACGCTGAACCTTTGCCCCGAATAGATGAAATTTTAGACAAATTAAGTGGTGCCCAATATTTCTCTGCACTAGATTTAGCCTCAGGCTATTGGCACATACCTATTCACCCAGCCGATTCCGAAAAGTTAGCCTTTACTACTAATTGTGGGCTCTGGGAATGGAATGTTCTCCCCTTTGGTGTAAAGGTAGGCCCCCCAATTTTCAACAGGACAATTAGAAGAATTCTTACAAAATATAAAATAGACTTTGCTTGTTATTATTTTGATGATATAATTATTTTTTCTAAATCAATAGATGAACATATACAGCATCTCATCCAAATTTTTGATTTATGCCGAATAGAAAATATTAAATTAAAATTATCTAAATGTACTTTTTCTCAAAAACAAATCAATTTTCTAGGGTATGAAATCCAAAATGGAACTTTAACTCCAGCTAATACTAATATAGAAACAATTAAAAAATTAAAACCTCCTACTAATACTAAAGAATTACAAAGATTTCTTGGTTCTATAAATGTGTATCATAAATTTATTGACAAATATGCTGAAATTAGACACCCCCTAAATAAATTACTTAAGAAAGATACTATTTGGGAATGGAATACTGAATGTCAAAACTCTTTCCAAAAATTAAAAGATGCCCTCATTGCTAAACCAATTTTAAAGATTTATGACCCAAAATTACCCCTACACATGTTTGTTGACGCTTCTCAGGTAGCGGTAGGTGCAGTTCTTAAACAACCCGACCATAATAACTTTTTACATCCAATTGCTTATTTTTCTAGAGGATTGAGAAGTTAATAGAAAAATTATTTCATTACCGAACTAGAGTGTCTTGCTATCATTGATACTTTAGATAAATTTTATCATTACTTTCACGGTGTACAATTTACCATCCATACGGATCATGCATCTCTTGTTTGGTTAAAAAATGTCAAACATTTAAGAGGTCGATTATTTAGGTGGTCATTGAAGTTAAGTATGTTCGATTACAAAATAGAGTACTTAAAGGGATCTACAAATGTCGAAGCCGACATGTTGTCCCGAAACCCTATTTCTCATTTTTGTAAACCCCTTACTTTTCTTCTTGACGTTAAAGAGATTATTGAGATGCAAGAAAAAGAAAATGTGTGTGGATCAAATTATATTAATGACAATGGACTGATTATAGTTAAAAGAAAAGGTTTTCGTAAAGTGGTAGTTCCCATGTCCCTAAGAAAAAAATTGCTTAATGTTGCTCATGAACAGTTTGGTCACCCTGGTGTTCAAAAAATGCAAAATTTAATTTCTCCTAACTATTATTGGCCAGATATGACCCAAGACATTACTAACTTTGTTAAATACTGTGATATTTGCCAGAAAAATAAAAAACCTAGACAGAAAAAATTTGGCTTATTACAAGCTATGCCCACTACAGATCAACCTTTTGACTGTCTGTCTGTTGATACTGTAGGAGGGTTCAATTATTATAATTCTACAAAAAAATATCTCCATATTATAATAGACCATGCCACAAGATATGTTTGGGCATTTCCTTCCAAAAGTGTCACTACAGAAACTTATACAAATTGTCTGAAACAAATCTTCAATATCCAAATCCCTCAACAATTATTCTGTTTTAGTAAGATTTCAAGTGTACAGTCCCCTCAAAAAATACTTAGTGACAGGAATGCTGCTTTTACTTCTTCAAGATTCAAAAAATTCCTGCGAAATCATAATATTAAACAACGTTTGACCACTGCCCATCATCCACAAACGAATGGGAAATGTGAAAGAGTAAATCAGACAATAGTAACTAGATTAAAATGTAAAGTAAACTCCACTACCTCTAAAATTCCCTGGACTAAGCTTTTAACTGAGGTAATTAATGAATATAATAATACACCCCATTCTATTACTAAATTTCCACCTGCTTACTTGCTTTTTGGCCAATTACCCTATGACTCCCCCTTACAACAAAATTATTATCCCCCTGTTCATGAAGCACTTAAAATTGCTAAAACAAGAACTGATGAATTTCATTTAAAAAATAAAAGATATTATGATAAAGATTATATCGAACCAAAATTTAAAATAGGAGATCTAGTTATCTATGAAGAATTTCAGTACCCTAATACTAGAAAGTTGTCACAAGTATTTAGTGGCCCTTATAAAATTCTTTACAAATTATCCGAAGTAAATTTTGAAATTGATAGGCAAAACCAGTTCAAAAGTTCAGAAATAGTACATGTATCTAAATTAAGGCCTTATTATTCCCCTGATAAATTTAAATTAAGTCATGAGCAACAACCCCCTAATCAACAACAACAAACTCAAGTAAAAACTGTAGCTTAGACTATATCTCTAGTTTATCATTTTATAATTTTTTTCTCTTAAACAGTAAATTTCTTTTCATATTTTAATTCAGATAATATCCTGTAATTCTTACAGAATGGCAATGATATCTCTTGACTGCAGCGAGAGTGTCACTTGTCTGGAAATTTTTATATTTGTTTGTTTATGCCGGCGTAGACGAACAAAGTGGAAATTTCTTATTCTGTACTGAATTACTCTACTTAGAATATTTTTTTTTCTTTCAACTGAACCTATTTGTAATATTAAATTTAATCTATCAATTATTAAATTAATTATATATCAAGTAACAAAATTTTTATCACTTTATTTTAATTTTTTTTCTTTCTCTCTCTCTTTGCTGCTACATTCCAGTCCAGGTACATGTCAATTATAATATAATTTTGTTTCATTTTCTCTTTTCTACTTGTATCTTGCAATGTTTTATCACACCGAGAGAATATTTATTGCGTAATTATTTGACATGAATAGATCTTGTTTTTTATTTTTATCATTTATTAATATTTCTTTTTAAGAATCTTAGTAGTTTAAAGGTCACGTGCATTCTCAAACATGAACAAAATTTTTATTTATCTTTATTTTATTTTAATTTATCATATTATATTTTAATTTTTTTTGCACATATTCCTACTTAATCATGTACTCGAATTACCAGATTAAGTAAATGATTTCATAATTGATTGTATTTTTTATTTTATTTCACTTCTCTCTATATTTCATCCCAAAAATATGAGATGAGATAAACGAGATTAAGTATTTAAAGAATGTCTTTTGTGATATTTATTATTACTTATTAAGAGATTTACTTATACCCATTATGAGATTTACTTATACTTATGATATTTATTATTATTGATATTTTTCCTTATTATGTTTCTTACTTATATTGTTTATTATTTACATTGTTAAAGTTTATTATTACTATATTATAAAATGTCTTACTATATTGAATTTGGACAATTAATAATGATATAATTAGACCTCCTTGAAAAGAGGCAATGGACTATACCACTCCAAATATGACTCTTAAATGGATTTTTGAAACAAACTTTCAACATTGATTTCAAGAAAGTTCTATTAAATTCCTTCATTTCTAGATTTGACATTGTTAAAAAAGAATTCAACGTTATTGTTTTTCATTTTTATGTTATTACTATGGGTAATTGCTTATATTTTCAAATTACTTTATGATGTGTACTTTAAACAAGATTATATCTTGTATTTGTATTGATGCCTATTTTATTGTATTTAAATTTGAAGTTATTCCACGCATCACCTTAGTGTTTTTAAATTTGAATTCTATATTTATATAAAACAGAGAAATTAATTTAAATTTTTTTTTATTTAGTATCTAATTATTATTACTTATATCAACAACTTCGTGAGCTAAGTCTGCATCATCTCCCTTTCTGTGAAATTGCAGGTCTCAGACCTACTTTTTCACCCGTCTTTCTGGGAGGGGGGATTTGTAATAAAATAAAAAAAATTTGCGCCTTTTTTTTGTTCTCTCTTAGCTTCAATTCTAAATTTGTGGAACATATTTCAATCTTAGTTTCGTAACTTGTAACAGCTAAAATTCTTTTTCTTACTTTAGTTATTAATAAATTATTACTTGCTTCTCAAAAAGGCGGGAAGTATTTCGTAAGCTTTTTACTTTCTGGCATATTCCTGCGATTTTAATTTTATTTTTTATTTTTAACATCGCGTGACAGGTGTTACTACGCGTTGCTAAAGGGCTTTGTCTTCCGAGGAAAAAATATAGTTCTTGCCAATAGACCGCCTATTACGGCCAATTAGAATTGATCATTTTGTCCGTTAGAGGCTCGAGTCCATCCTGATTGGATTTTTAAAATGATTGACGCGAAGTAGGAGGGCGCTAGTTTTGTCGTGAAAATGATTTTTTCATTTGGCTTTTCAGGAGAACAGAATGCACCTTTTCTTTAAACTATCAAGACGCGCGTTTCATTGCTCCGCTGAATTAGAATGCATTTTTTCTTAAAAACTACTCGGAAGCCATGTCATGTTTCCCGAGAATGCGATTGACTTTCAAAAATTATTAGGATGCTGTTTCTCTTTTCCCCCCAAAATTCTAATATCTTGAAATGCAGCTTAATCACGAAGTTGGTGAAGTGGAAGTTATTCGATGAGAGTGCCAAGGTGATTGCGTGAAAGAACTTAACTTATTTATGAGTTCTAATAAAATTAATTTAAAGACTGCTTGATTGAACTTTCTTATGGGGAAATAGCCCAATAAACTCATCCACTGCTGGTCAAATTGCCGGAGCGACTGCTCAGCTCGTCCCACTGTTGATTCTTGGTAGTAGTAATCTGTTCTGCCTCATAGATGGTGTGCCACTGGAACTTGTACATTGTTATGGAACATCGCCTTCGTCGATTTATCATTACATATATATATATGTATATATATATATATATATATATATATATATATATATATATGTATGTATATATATATATATATATATATATATATATATATATATATATATATATATGTATATGTATATATATATATATATATATATATATATATATATATATATATATATATATATATATATATATATATATATATATATATATATATATGTGTGTGTGTGTGTGTGTGTGTGTGTATTATCAAGTATTCTATTAGATTTTTCCGATAGATTTCGTAGAAAAAGATACCTATTGTATTTCGTTAGCATGGTCAAGGCTAGAACAGGCGATTATTTTTATAATCTGCCCGCATCTGTATTTTTCAAATATTAAACTTGTAGTACATTTTTCTTGCAAATATTGTCCATGTGTGCAATAAGAATTGCTGTTTTGAGAAAGTGAATTAAAAAATATAAAATAGTTGCTTTGTGAGCCCTGCTTTGTGCGATTTTTTACAAATACCTTTATAACTTTGCATTATATGATAACAGGAACCCGAAAACACTCCCGCCTAAAAAGTTTATAATGTATGTATATACTATGTTTTGTATTACTATGTAGTATTATGTGGTATTTAAAATGTAGTATTTAAAAGTAGTATTTAAAAGTAGTACTATGTAGTATTTAAAAATGTAAAATAGTTGCTTTGTGCAATTTTTTACAAATACCTTTATAACTTTGCATTATATGATACCAGGAATCCGAAAACACTCCCTCCTAACTATTATGTAGTATTTAAAATGTAGTATTTAAAAGTAGTATTTAAAAGTAGTACTATGTAGTATTTAAAAATATAAAACAGTTGTTTTGTCAGCCCTTCTTTGTGCGATTTTTTGCAAACACCTTTATAACTTTGCATTATATGATACCAGGAACCCGAAAACATTCCCGCCTAAAAAGTTTATAATGTATGTATATACTATGTTTTGTCCGCATGATAAAAGTCGTAATTATGCATGGATAATCTTCACATTTGCCACTCGGTTGCCAGATTTGGCCTCTTTTTTAAATCTTTTAAATCCGAAATTTTACGTTCGTACCAGAACTTCTGTATGGCTTTGTTTTGGTTAATTAAAGACAGACGTAACGTGATCATCTACAGTGAAAAATTTTCTTTCAGAATTTCTGATGTGAATTCGAAGTTTTAAATTGAAAGTAGAGGCCAAACTGGCAACCCAGATTTGCCAAAAACATTGATATGACTAATAAATCGACGGGGATTGCAAATGCACGAAAGCGAACAATGGGGATTGAAATGGGAAGGTTTAATCCCTTAACTGGTTAATTCTTCTCCGTTCAATAAATTGAAAATAGCGGACTCACACCAGTATTATTTAAATAAAATATTCGTAAAATTTAGTCTAAACATTTCGGCTTTTCAATAGTATGAAAATTTTCTTTAAAATAATAGTGGTGTCAAAAAGCTTTAAATGATGGAAAAAGCAAATTCGTCTTGCCAGAACGATGTTCAGACAAACCAGTTAATGGGTTAAAAATTTTGAATACCGCCTAAGTAGGATTCTGATAAAAGCAGCTCTTATAGAACAATGACAAGAAAAAATAAACAGTTTTCGTTATAGCATTTGCCAACAATTAAAAAACACACAAAAAAATTTTCGGTACAGGAATTATTTTTCTATGGATCAGTTTGAATCATGTGATCATAAGCCCACTAAGATTTATTCAATTAATCATAATCGTCAATTTGTAGCTTGAATTATGAGCCAACAAATCAAATTTGAGGAGAAAACCAAAAAACACACCTGGTTGCTAAGGCAGGTGCTAGGGTATGAAGTCAATTGAAACTGATCTATTGATTAATTTTCACGTGCAAAATTAAAATGGAATGAACATATTACTAAATTTAAAATAAATTGAATATCAATTCAGAAATTTAATGTAGCAATATTTCACATGAAAAGTTAAATTGCAATAAATAGGCATATGAATTTAAAAACAAAAGTGACTATTATGTCAAATTGGAAATATAATGGACGTCAGCAGTTGGTGTAACGTCACATGAGTTTGGAAAAAGATCTTAAAAACCTTACTATAGAGATATTAGCTATTTTAATGTTTTGAGGCTCTCTGAATTTGCTTTTGCCTTTTTCAGATCTATTCCATCTTCCTTTTTGTGTGTGTAGAGTGCATATTGAATTTTTTATAAAAGACTTAGGTCATGATAGTTTATTCCTAGTGAATAAACTTGATTTATCTCTCATCTTGATTTAGTTTTTGTAGGTTAAAATAGTACATAATTTCGAAATCTACCTACGTCTGTAGGCCGAGCCGGCAGAGAATTTTTGTTACCTGGAAACTCTCTATACCATAACTATTGACTAAGAAACAAGGGTTTGTCTCCAGTTTCATATTTATTTGGGAATAGTGAATAATTATAAGAATATTAAACATAAATTAAAATATTAAATTTACATTTAGAAGTTACAAAAAAATCAACACTTGTTTTCCACATTAAACAAAATTTCTCGTTTAAAAACATAACAAAAATCAATAATTGATTCAAAATTTAGAATTAAATGTTAAAAGTATATATTTTTTCCAGTTTAAAAAAATAATCCATTTCTTTTAGTTCTACTTGACACATACATTTGAAGAAAATAGTAAATTAAATTATTATGATTATTAAGATAAGATTAACTCTACTATTTTTTAATTGTTTCGTCATTATTCTATAAATCAAAAGTTACAGATTTTATTATTTCTATTTTCTTTATTATACATGGTTTATGTTTACACATGAGCTCCGGTTTGTAAATTTAACGGTTTATTTAATGTTTTTTCTTAATATTTCCACATTTTTCGGAGCTTTTAAACTCTAATTATGTATTTGATAAATTTGAAAGCGAGTTAATCAAATAAAGTATTATTATTATAATTATTATTATTTATATTACCAATTCGTCAGACATTATTACATATATTCTCTTCACTGCACAGTTACCCTTTCGTATTCATAATGCTGATGTTTGACAAATTACTAATCTAAACAATAAAATAGCGAAACAAACATTAAAACTAAAGATTTGGAATTTCTGCAATTTTAATACGTTTAAAAAAGTTAGTTCAACCGAAATGTTATAAAAGCCAAAATTAAACATATTTAAACAACACGATGCCACTGAGTCTCTCGAGTTTAAACTCTGTTTTCTACTTTGAAATTTGTTAATTTTTTATGCATATGAGTATCTATTGGCTTTTTTCACATTTTACTTCATACATAAATGTAGTAAATTATCTAACATCCGAATGATAGGATTTCCTGTTAAGCATTCTTGCTAATTCTATTGTTATCATTTTATTAATACCATTCAGACTGTTTGATTGGTATCGCATTTTTGATAAAGACATGTTAACTTTTATGTTATTCCTGATTTAATAAACAAATAAATTAGGCGAATATTAGTTTTATAAAAACTATAGCAGTCAGACAACTTTAATTAAAAAATTACAACAAGGCGCAACAAATTAGAACAAATGAGTTACGTTAAAGACGTAGCAAATGAAGAAACTGCTAACGTAATAATTTTCTGGAAATTGTTCAGTTGCTACCGCCGGTGGATCATTTCCGTTTACATTATTTGATTACCGATAAGTCAGATTTATGCAGTAAGCATTGACACAATCTATAGAACAGGAATATCCATGCGAAAATTTTCTCAACAAATATTATACATATATTCATGACTTTTCCTTTTAAATTCTATATTTAACAATTAATTTTGTGAATTTTCTAAATATTTTCGCATTTTTACAAAACTTATCAGCACAATTAACTGCAAAACATATTCGAAACATAAATTAAAACATAAATTAAAATACATCAAAATAAATTAAAAATACAAATTAAGCTAGCTTGACAAATACGCTTCCAGTAACTTCAGAACTTTAGCGGATTACGGATACTTAAATTTTTATAAAATTAATTATTCAATTGCATATCACTAATACTTCAGACATAAATTCAGTTAAATTTATAAATTTTCTAAATAGTTCCTATTTTTCTAAAACATTTCAGCACATTTAAATGCAAAATATTTTAGAAAGTTAGAAACATAAACTAAGGTACATCAAAATTATGTAAAAATACAAATTAATTCATTTCGACAAATATGCTTCTAGTAACTTTCACAACTTTAGCGGACTACGGATACTTAAATTTTTATACAATTGAATACTCAATTGCATGTCATCTAATACTTCAGATATAAATTTAGTAAATTAACTTAGCGAGTTTCCAGAAATGTTCTCGTTTTCTCCCTCACAGATAATTTTCGTTTACGAGATTTGATTACCGCTAAATCAGGTTTATGATTTGACCATTCACCAGAGAAAAGAGGTTACTGAATCGGCTAATTAAGTTACTAAGTGACCTCGTGACATAGGGAGAAATTTCATGATATGGAGCAAATCACTTTAAATTTTCCTGAGAGAGTTTTAGAAACTATTTAAGCATTGTACAAAATTTAGTTTCTCAATGTGCTCATGTTATTTAAATCAGGATATGAAATTCGCTGTTCTAAGAATACTTCATCTAAACAATGTCTAAGAATAATGAAAATTAAGTTTTTAAGCTACATTTCATATTATTTAATTTTTACTAAAATTGAATATTATCAAATTAGAACTATTCAATTTCATAGATAACAATTTCACATAGGGAAGAATTTCATATACTGCTCTAGATTTTAGCGAGCTTTTTTTTTTTTTTTTTTTTTTTTTTTTTTTTTTTTTTTTTTTTTTTTTTTGGCGTTAAATGAACCAATGTGGCTATGATTTTAAGTCTTTAGGGTTACTTTTCTAATTACTGGGATGGACTTTATCCATATACCTTTTGCATTCAGTATATTTTTCGGAAAAGGTTATGGCTTTTGCTTTATTTTGACATATATAATAAATATGTCTAATACATAAAATTCTTGTGTCACAGTGTTAGTTGCCATACTTCTCCGAAACGCCTTAACCGATTTTGATGAAATATTATAAATATATTCAGTAGGTCTGAGTATAGGTGGTTATCTATTTTTTATACCCTAAGTGATAAGGGTGATCCACCCCAATCGTGAAAGCAAACCGTAAACAAATGATAGCGCCTCCAATTTACATACTATGATACCATAAGAATTATTATTCACGTCCAAATCATTGTTGCAGTGCTTTGCGAATTATTAACTTTGTGGTTTAATATTTTTTACCGTTCATGCAAATGAATCTCTTGCATTTGTTTTCTTTATGAAGTCGGATAGTAAGTTGGAAACTTAAATTCAATTGAAGTCATCGTAAAATATATGTTTATTAGACACAACAATATTTGAAGTTTAAATAGAACATTTGGCACACAATGTCATATAGGGTTTGGCGCGATGTTTTTAATAAAAATTTTGCAATAACTTAATTTTTGAATATCAGTTACACACATATTTTTAAATTATTTTCTATTGTTTGAAAGAGAAAATAATAAATAAACAAAATTGTTTACATTAGCTATATAGAATAAAATAATTTATGTCATTATAAAAAATAAAATAAAATAAATGCTTAATAAATAAACAGCAATAGCCTGATTAAATGAAATATTTTACACAGATGTCGTATGTGCACCAGGTTTGGCGCGATGTTTTTGAAACAAATTGTCGAAAGCTTCATTTTTAAATGCCAGTTACACACATATTTTTAAATTATTTTCTATTATTTGAAAAAGAAATAACAATAAATAAACGATATTTTATAGATTGATTATAAAATAAGTAAATACTGGTAGATGCAAATGATAATGAACAAAACTATTTATGTCATTTTAAAAAAGAATATAGAAATTTTCTCAGTAAATAAACTACAATAGCCAGGTCGTCATGTCAGGCAAAATAATCCCGGTGCGTATATGAAATTTGGGAAAGAGTTCCGTATCCTCTTCTGTTGGCGCGACTGGCGAAAAAATCGAAATTGGCAACAAAAAGCCTTTTTAGCATTTTACCAGATTTCTCAAGATGGATGAAAAACATGATTTTGAAATGGTTTATAAAGATATATTTATATAAAAAACGTTATATATGTCACGTGTTAAAAAATATACAATGTTTATATAAATATTTTTATTTATACACATTTTAGATCTATTTCTATGTATATGTAATTATATATAGCGATGTACATATATGAATACATAATATATATATATATATACCTATAAAAAATACATCTATACATCTATAATGTCTATATTTACACAAAATAATTTGTTTTGACTGACTAATAATCAAGGCACAGCTCAAACTATTGAACTTAGAAGCAGGAAAATTGGGAAAAACATATTTCTTATGATGGAAGCGTGCACTAAAACTTTTGAAAATCCCTCCAAGGGGGTTAAGTGCTTGGATCGAAATTTTTTGAACATCTTGCTATATCTCAGCAATCGTTATAGGTAAGAACATGAAATTCCAGAAATAATTAAACACATATTTTATAGATAGCAATTTTAAAAATTAACCTCCATAAGGGAGTTAAAAGGCGGTCGAAAAGTTTAGAGCACTTGACATATCTCAAAGTCCATTTTAAGTAGGAACTGAAATTGCAGAAAATCTATTATAAAAATAATTAAATATGTATTTCAGCAATTTTAAAATTTCTACCCTTGAGAAAAGCTAAAGTGGTGGTCGAAAATTTTGAAATTTTCTTTTGACCCGTCATGTGATGTATCGTTTTAAAGTATTCGGGCCACTCTTTCAAATTTTGGAACTTTCATTCCTCCTCCCCAACTTGGACCCCCGGGCGGCATATTTCAGATGTGTATATTGCTGGGACGATTACTGTTTCTAAACCAATAGGAGACCGTCATTATCACGGTCAAGTACACGCCCACACAGTTTGATTGACAGGAACTCGTGGACAATTGATCGTGTGTGTTTATTATTTATTTGTACTCGGATTGTTTGAATTTGTACTCGGTAATTAAAAATTAAAGGTACGAAAGAATTTTTTTTTTTTTTTTCAAAATGACTGAATTTTATTTACTTCAATTAGAAATTATACTTCCTCTGATCCTGAAATAAATAAATAAATAAATAAATAAAAATTAAAGTAAGAATTTTGCTTATACGGATATTTTCGCAGAATACTTTTTTTCCCATTTGTTTAATATATATATATAAATCATTTTGGAACGATATTTAGAATATTAAAAGGGTTTGAAATATTTTTTTAAATGTCTTATTTATTAATAAAAGACAGCCTCCAATAATTTAAAAAAAAATCACCAACGGACTCTCGGTCCGCGATGGACTCGAACCCATATCCTCCGGTTTCAAGCTCGACGCTCTAACCATTCAGCCAGTCAGCTCACTTTCATCCGCAACAGATTATCGTTATAATTATCACCGTCAATTGTCCACGAGTTCCTGTCAATCAAACTGTGTGGGCGTGTACTTGACCGTGATAATGACGCTCTCCTATTGGTTTAGAAACAGTAATCGTCCCAGCAATATACACATCTGAAATATGCCCCCGGGCGATGGCAATTTTCGAATTTTTTTAAACTGGCATTGTTTTTATCATTTTAAATCGGATTTTTTTTTTCGGAGCCATTTGATAAATATTATTTGTAATACATGAAAAAATTAAACAAAGAGAGGAAGATGTTTTTCGGGGGGGGGGGGGGAGCAGGATAGTTGGAGCAGTGGGTTTTTTTCAACTTTTGCCGTCACTAATCATGTGACAAATCATTGTAAACCTGTGTAAATAATATTTTATGTTATACGCCTTCTGAGTCCCTCCCCCACTTTGCCCCCAAGGGGAACATTTTTCTAAATTTAAACGACACTTTTCGTGTGATATATCGTTGTTTAGCCCTGTGACCACTTATTCCTATTATGCACTTCCCTTGCTCCTCCTGGGGGTACGCTTAACGTATTTAAACAAAATATCTTCTAATAACAGTTAAACTATGGAACTGTTCTTAAATAATGGTGAAAAAATCAGCAAAAAATATTGATTTCATTCACCATCCTTTTAGTTCTTGTTTTTGCCTCAAGGGGAGCTTTTAATTCTTATTTCTTTGGCTGTTTCCGTACTAATTGTCCAAAAATTCCAAATTTTGTTACTTAAACTCCTTTATCATTTTACCCTTATTTGCGCCATTTCTACTTCCTACAACGATGGAACGCCGTCTCATGACTTTTCCACTAATATGGCTTTCTTATAGCCTCCCTTTTGTTTATTGTTTTTTAATTCCCTCTGTTTTTAATTTCCATGCATTTAATAAACTCGCCATGTATTTTATCTATATTAGAAATTCCCCCCCTAAGAGGGTTTAATGGATGGTCGTAATTTTAGGACATTTCGAAACATCTTTGTAGCAGTTATAGGTAGAAGTGCGAAATTCAAGATAGCAAATAGTTAAGCATTTGTATACTATGTCGTCAATATATATTTTGAAATGAATAATGTGAGATTATACGAAAAAGACAACGATTATGGCTGTTTGATTAGGTATTAAGTTTTTAGCGTTACTAGATGCATTTTGTTTGATACAAGAGTCTTTTAAAGTAACCGACCAGCGTAGCGGGCGAAGGCTCCTAGTAAAAATATAAAAGTTCAAGTGTATAATAATTATTTATAGGCGTATATAGTGCATATTTATGTATTTATATCTCTACTAGCAGGCTATGCCCGCTGCGCTGGTCAATATTTCAAAATCAACCGTGGATGAAACGAACTGGTGAATTTAAATTTGTATTTTAAAAAATTTGGACCTCCAGCAGCACCTTGCTCATTGCTGAAAATGATTTAGACACCATTGTGATATTAAATTATCTTAAACGTTGCGCAAAAACCAGCTATTTAGAAATAACTATTTTAGTTTATTACTAACAGTGCACATTTGGAAGCGAAAAGAGACCATTATGGCAACAGGATTTAAAATTTTCCCTTATCTGAAGAAATATTAATTATTAAAGCCGTTACCATGGTACAACTTCTGAAAAATTTCTTCACAACTTTTCATTATGTGAAGCCAGGAACCCAAAGCTACTCCCACCTAATATATATATATATATATATATATATATATATATATATATATATATATATATATATATTAAATTTTGTCCACGCGATAAAAGGCACAATTATGCAAGAGTCACCTTCAAACTCGTCAAGTACATTGAGATGGTTAATATCTCAGTGGGAATTGCAAATGTGCAAAATCGGCCCAAGGGAGTGGTAATTGCGAAGGATTCAAAAATTTGAATACCATCTTAACATGGCTTTCACAAAACCAGCTCTTACAAAACAATAGCAGAAAAAAAAAACATTTTTTGTTACAGCAAGGTGCCAACGATAAAAAAAAACATTAAAATTCTCACTACAACAATTACTTTATTATTGCAAAATTTCCTCCTGAAAAATGAAAATAAAATTATTTGCTCTTTCGTATTTAAGCATTTTCTCTTTAGTTATTTAAGATAAAATTATGTAAATTTGTATAATTTGGCGAACGATTTGGCGAAATTGGTTGACGTGATAATCAAGTAGTAGCCAATTTACACTTTTCATATTTCACTAAAGATTCCTACACAGACATCATATACGCAATAGGTTTAGCACGATTATCTTGCAACTACAATGTGGCAAAATTCTCGTTTTAGAATACCAAAGAAATTTATGTATATTTTATTATTTTCTATCATTTTAAACAGCAATTAACAATAAATAAAAAGTAACTGTAGAACAAAACAACAAATATCATTTCAAAAAAGAAAAAAATGAAAGTAAATAAACAACTTATCATCAGATAAACAACTATAGCTGGGTTACCATATGAGGCAAATAATGCCATTTTGGCGCTAGTGAGATACCTCGATGAGTATATGACCAAATCCGTGACAAAATTTCCATTTGGAAAAAACTTTAATCGGTATTTATACTGCATTTTCCCTACTTATGTATAAGAAAAAACTTTGACACAGATGTCATGTATGCACCACATTGGCGCAATTTTTTTTCTGGCGCCAATTTGGAGAACTTAATTTTTAATTACCAATTTCATAAATATTTTTTAATTATTTTGTATTATTTGAAAATAATAATAATAAATAAAAAAGTTTAATTAATAGCTATAGAACAAAATGATTTATATTATTTTAAAAAACAAAATGAAAGTTAATAAATAGTTTATTAAAAAATAAACAACCATAGTCGGTTTACCATGTGCGGCATAAAATCGCCATTTTGTTGCAATCGTGCGAATGTGGTGCATATATGACCTCTCCGCGAAAACTTTAAAAAGTTGCAATTAAACTATTTTACAGTTTAGATGAGGAAGACATTTATACTAAAATTTAAACATTATACGCTTTTTTGCAATAACTGCTATTTATATATTTACAATTAAACATAAAAAAATATCCTAAAAATGCTCTCACACATTTAAAAGATAGTGAGAGAGTTTAGTAATTCTGAACATCGCTCCGGCTTATGCCTTCTTGGTATAAAATCGCATTGTTTGATGACAAAAGTAAATTCAAACACCCATATAAACAAATAACATACAATTAACAGATAAAACCATTTTTAAAAGTAATTCTGCTATTTTGTCCTGTAAGACACATAATGGTAGAATTAGATTTTAATTTTTTTTTTTTTTTTTTTTTTTTTTTTTTAAATAGAAAAATATTATTTACGTTATCTAATAAAATATTTAAAATACATTTTTGTTAGCTTGCGCGAAAGAGAATAGCGAAAGTTTGATTGAAGAAATATTGAAGAGGAAATGGTCAATTAAAAAAGACTTGTGAATTTTATTCAGCGGGAATTTTTCATTTCAAAATGTTGAATTTATCTATAGTAATAACGCATAATTGCATAAATTTACTTTGAGTTGCAAAATTTTTCCTTCAGTACTACTTGGTTATACCGTCGACCAATTTCGCCAAATTATACAAATCGCCAAACTATTAGTCAGATTATATAGATTAGCATAAATTTTCATTGAAATAACGAAAAACAAATTAGCAGAACATATATAACAGTAGAAATAAAGTGTCGAATTAAAAATCCCTTGATGACATAATTACTATTTATTAATGTCAAGTGAATGTGACATTTACGATCATTCATTATTGACATTTAATCTTGGAATTTGGGAGTAGATTTTTAATCAGTGGGGTAATCTTTCCTTCTTCAGTTTTTAAATTTTAAAGCTGAAATTTTTCCTGTAAGTGAAATTGACGAAATGGCGCAAGAAAAATTAAATTAACAATGAAAACATTTGCAAAAAGAAATAAAAGAGTTATATCTATATAATTTACGATTGAATATTAAAATATACTATAAAAATTATCTTCACTTGGGGAAAAAAAAAAAAAAAAAAAAAAAAAAAAAAACAATATTGCGACCATTAAGAACCTAAGTCAGGCATTAAGTCAGTAATGCATTTTCGGCTTAAAAACACATTCTTTGGCGACAAAAGCAAGATGAAAATGGTATAGAAACGAATAGTAACTCACAACTTATAGTGTCTTTTACAATCAGATCTGCTTTTTTTCTGCTGTAAGTTATATTATACGGAAATTCGATAAAAAAGAGAAAGTAAATAATAAAAAGGGAAATAACTATCATTCAAAATTCATTTAATCAATTTCTGAAATTCATGTTTTTATTCTAACACCAGGGATAAGTCGCCAAAAGTTGAACCAATTGTTATATTTCGCGTTAATTTATTGTTTAAGCATTACAAATATTTTTTTCATTTTCAAGATAAATATATTTTTATAATATTACGCCTCATTTAAGCGGTCTTTCTTTATTATTATTAATATTATCAGTAGTTATTTTCTGCTATTATTTGCGAAATATTTGTAATATTTCTAATAGATATAGCCATTTTAATTCTAGTAATTATAATTTCCGCCAAAAACAGCTACTGGCAACCCTTTTGTCAAAAATAACCGAAAAATACGAAATTTACTACGAAAAATCAGAGTTATCCCTGTAAATTTGAATCATAAACCTTCTTAAAAAATATTTCCTATCGAATGATATAATCTGCAAAAAGATCCATCGGGTAGTTTTTGAAAACACTCGTTTGGAAGTTTCGGAACTTCTGCTTTATAATATATATGATATATAATTACAAATACAGAGAGGCAAGCAGATCCGCCCGGCGTTGCCAGGACCATAGATGTTTTCAAACAATTTGCAAATATTCAAAATCTAAATTGATATTAAAATAGATTAAAAAAAATTAAAATTTTATCTGAAGAATATTTTAAAATTCAGAATATTTTAAATTTTATCTTAGTGAACACAGGTAAGTACTTCTGTTATGAAAACAGGTTTTGGGAGAATAAAGTAATATAGTTGTTGATTTTAGTTGTTTTCAACCACAAAAATAATGCAATAACTGAATTATTTTAAAATTCCTTTCTTAAATGAGACCTACTCCATGCAAAATCTTCTGATCACGACGTACGCTGCACATCTGAACAAATTCTAAAAAGAAAACATAAAGGGAGTAATTACCTAATTTACTACTTTTTTTGATGGTGACATGGGTGGATGTTAAAGATCGATTGTAAATCAAAACGGAAAAGTAAAACCATCAACACAGGAAAAATTAACAAATGCGTGTGCAAATTATTGCTACACTGTTAAAAAGTTGAAACTGTTGCTGCATCGTCCCTGCACCGCTTTTATATAAAACGATTCTTTACTGTATTATAGAGCTTTCTCATAAAAGAAAATAGAGATATTATATAAAAGCAGTGCAGTGATGATGCAGTAAAATTTTCATATTTTAACAGTGTAGCCTTCAGCCGTAAAACGCAGTATTTCAATCCCATATTTACTCCATGCTCTCATTAGCTGGCTGCTTCGTTGCCGTGGATTGCGGAAAGCTGCAAATATCCTCTTACATAGTAGGTTTTAATTTAAAAAATCTAAATTGAAATTTTAAAATCCGGCTGTTAAGTGCACTTTCTGGTGTTAGCATCTACACATGACAAAAATTTCTGAGACCTGAGTGTTAGAATTTTGGATTTTTTCGCGGTCAGTCAGACAGATAGACATCTATTACATATATGTAAGAAGAGAGACGTTGACGTAAGAAGAGAGATCGAGAGACGTTGGTGATCAAGGAAGAACATCCGATGAAATGGACCATCCCATCATACCACTGTCCAACCCGAATTCTTTTATACTCTCCGCCAAAGAACCATTTAAGCACAATCTATGTCGTGACCGGCATATAAATGTAGACAAGTGAATTTGGTGGTTTAGTGGTTTCTTCAAATAATTAAAAATGTACGAGAATAGAGAATATCACATTTTATTATTGTTCATTTTCACTGCTATTCCACACAACATTTTATTTCCATTATTCGATAATAAATGCAGAATATTGTTCTTAATTCAAACATTTCCATAAAAAAAATATTTACTACAACAGATAAACCATTCGTTTTGAGTCAGCATCACCGTAAATAATAAAGGAATAAAGAAGGGTTCGTGTAAATACGTCTTTGGAAAAACATCGCAACTCCACAAAACGTACTAAAATAATTGGATAAGCACTGGGAATTCTTTAACAGTCAGAAGGTCAGTCTATTCTGCTCCTTTTACTGCCAAACTGACAGTTCTGAACTTACCTCGGAGATCCTCCCCTGGCTTCCCGGCTGACGCAAGCATGTAAAGCCCAATCAAAATAACCAGAAGTGTAGAAAATTTCTAACACTTTTATTGGTCTGTAGGAGAAGTTTGAGTCTTTCCCCACTATCGATAGTATACAAAATTACACAGAAGTGAACAGTCCATGCGCAATCTTTTTTTGGAATTCAGACGATAAATTAATAAAAAATAATAAAACAAAATTAAAGCTTTTGAAAAATGTTTTTTATTCAAAAAAGTGGAAATGGTTTAATAGAATAACTTTAGTATTTCGAAATAAGATACTGACATTTAAGTAATACAGTTGAGTTCTTTTTAGGAAAATAAATAAGATATTATGCTGAATTAAACAAAAAAGGGAACTTTAGCCGATAATTAAATATTAGTAGATTACGAAAAATAATAATGAAAGCACATACTTATAAGAATTTAGAACGAAATCGAAATAGAAAATGGCGATTTTTTTTTATTATTGCATATATATATAGATATATGTTACACAAATATATATAAATAAAAATACTATTTCTGTAAACAACGCATTTTATTTGTAACATGTGACACATGTAACGCTTATTATATAAATCTATGTTTATAAATATTTATATACCATGATTTTCCACCATCTTGAAAAAATAATTACGATGCTAAGATTTTTTTTTTACACCATTTTGGATTCCTTCACCAATCGCGCCATCCAGAACAGATTATGGGTCTCTGCTCTTTACATAGCATATATTCAGACCGAGATAAATAGATAAATAGCCGAATTCATGTAGCAAAATCTATACTTAAATCTGTCAAAACCAAGAATAATGAATGCAAATCCTTGCTTCTCTAACACACTGTTGCCACTTACTGATGAAAATTAGATTTAAACGAACAAAATGATCTGTTCTTTTATAAATCAGGCCCCACCAGTGGCCGAGAGGTTCGGACCTCTCAACCGGTAGACGGCAGGTGCTGGGTTCGAACCCAATCGCGGCTGTCGGCCTAACCGTTCGGAGTTTTCCGTGGTTTTCTTCGAACCTTGCGTAAATACGGGTTAGGTTCCCTTAGAAAGACCCCCACGGAGGGCACTCCCCCTGGTCCTATATCCCATTAGCGTGGATAATAGGACGACAAAAATCAACCAATCAATCTTTTATAAATCAAGCTAAATTAAAGCAATTTTTTTGTTCATAAATTTAAGATGATATTAGAAGAAATATCTTCACCACGTTAAATGTAATAATTTTATGCACTTTTTCTAAGAAATGCCGAAGATAATCTAGATTTTTTTATGGTAGTTAGATATAACGTCTTATAAATAATACTTGATATAAATTTTGTAAGGAGGGTCGTCTGAATGTAGAAAAAAAATTAACATTTTCAAAACTAGTTTTGAAATCATATTTGGATTGTATGGTAAATTTTATCTTTGAATATCGAAGGAGAAACCAGTAGTTTAGGAATGAGAAATAGTTTCTATCTAATATAAATTTGTTTTAATAGTTGGAAATTTCATTGCCCAGAAAAGTATTCAATTACCTAATGATCTACGACGTTAAACTCTTTGCAGCGTATTTTAATTATGTTACACTATTTCAAATATAATGAAATTGATATACATTACTGACTACAAGATACATTTCTATGATATGATGCGCTTGTAACTTAAAAGGTCTGTAAATGTGAATTAGAAAACTGTCATCGACAGATTTCATTAACGCTACTGGATGTCCAAGATAATTGAATGTCGTAAAATACGATGTATATAACTCTAACTAAAATAACTTTTTATCTACCAGAAAGTTTATTTAATAAAAAGTGATTTATTTCTAATGTTTATTTGTGTATTTGTTTTCGCAAAAAGTTCTATTATTCTTTGAGGCAAGTGTCATTTTGGGCAGGCGATGCAAACCTGATGCTTCATTTTTTTTTTCATTTATAATCAACGATTTGCTTTTTTTTGTAAATTAAGTGTTCAATGTTTCATCGGGACATAAATATTGTAAGAATATACATAAGCATTTAAAAACTGAAATGTGTTCTAAATAAATATTTTTGCTGTCTTTTACCTTAATAGATTTTAAGACTCTTCAATATAAATGAAATCAAATGCTTTTAAGAGCAGTAAAATACCATATACATTAACCCTTTTACTCATTTTTATTTTAAAAAGCAATTTGAATGGTATTATTATTGAATTAATAGCCTTGAATTTCAGTAAGTTCCCAATTCGAATGTAAAATGGATAGATAATAAGAGAGTCATTATATGTTCATTGATGTATTACAATTTAACAAGCATAATTTTTTTCAGTTAGAAATGAATCCAAAATTATTTATGATGAATGCTCGACATTTTTTTCTGGTTCCATTGTCCAATTTGTGCAAATATCTCAAATAATCCTCTCCAACATAGCGAAGATAGTTGAGAAAAACTGTTGCATATTTCATATAAAAGCACACCATAAAATGATCTAGTATTCTTTTCAACCCATTCGTTCCAAAAAAGATAAAAAAGAAAATATCAAAAACTTTAGAAAACAGATCGAATACACATAGAAAGGAATGTGAATCAAAGACATACTCAATCATAGACTATGAATAGGTTCCTCCAGCATCACTTAAGTTATGGCTTAAGGCAATTTTGCACGCCTTGCAAATGGCATCTTTGTTTTAACTTAGAGCAAACATTTTTTTTTTTCCGTAACTTAAAGATTACTTCATTTTTGTCTTTTGAAAAAATATATAATTGAAATATAGCTTTTTCTAACGGATCATGCTTAGTCAAGTAAAATGCTAATGAAAGAATATGCTTACAAGGCTGTTTGAGCAAGAAGATAGATGTCCATTTATATAGTAATAAGTGGATTTTCTTGAAAATGTGTCTCATCATCCAGTGAGAAAAGATAAATGTTACAAACTGAAGTAGAAAAGTATTTTTGTAATTATTTTTTTAACTAAAGAAAAATTATGCGTAGAAATTTTTTGAACTTGAATTATGAATTTATCCTTCAAGATTTTAGGGTTACTTATAACAGATTTCAATGCATACTTATATTCTTTTATATATTTTTAAAAATTAAATATTATTAACACTTTTGGTCTTGATGTTATTAATAGTACATCTTGTTCATTCATAGTATTTAGCAATAAAGCAAAAATTCTCCTTAAGCTTTCAAGTTATTTTTAAAGATCAATTCGCTGAAAATTGATGGTAAGTTCTAAGAAAACTCCTGAATCTGATAAATTTTAATATAATTGTTATTGTAATGTTCTGATTTTTTAATATAGCATTTTTAATGTAGATTTTTAGATAAATTCCATTTAAAGATCTTCTCTCTTTTTTTTCTTGTGGTTTTATAAATTTTTATTTTTTTATTTATTAAATATGCGTTTTGAGTACGAAAGCTGTTAAAATCTTCATTAATTATTATTTTATCTTAATCAAAATTAAGTAATGTATTTTGTTTATAAAAAGTTTTAAAAAAATTAGAGTTTTCTGCGTTTTTTCTCAGTAGTTTTTTTTTTTTTTTTTTTTTTTTTTTTTTGTAGCAAAATAATTGAAGTTTAAATAAAAAAATAAAAAAACACTTTCCTGCTCTTTTAAACTATAATACTATTAAAAGTAACTTGTTACTCGAGTTCATTAATATCATAACAAAGACTTGTTATAGCAGAAGAAACCATTTTACTAAAGAATCTTAATGATTTACAAATTTTCAGAATTTTTAACTGAAACTTGAAGAGGAAGGAAACCATCTTTTTTTAAACCCTAAACTAAATTTCAATCAAAGCTCTAAGCCAAACAAAAAGCAACTACTACAAGACAGATAAAGAGTTTATAACATCCGTTGCAAATTAAAATAAAACGAGCAGAAAATTTCACATTAAACCATAACTTTAAATATTGGTACCCCGTAATTTCCACAAAGATATTGTTAAAGCAGTAAGACAAATAGCTTACGACTACCGCTATTTAACAATTAGGCAGCACAGTATACGTCCACCAGTACAATGACAAAACATCGTCTAGGTTTTGTATCATGAGCTGGTTGCATCACAGCAGGACGACGGGACCAGCCTGAAACGCGTAATAGCCCTTTCTTTTCCAAAGATGTTCAATGTGCGGTCCTTGAAACAGTGCTGATTGGAGATGGCGAATCAGTTAAATCAGTGATACTTGAAGAGCCTATTGCTGGAGTATCAACATGGGAACTCCCCCCATTCCACTCATCGGCAATGGCGATATTTGGGTAAGACCTTTTGTGTAGATAAAAACAAGTTGATATTATTTAAGCCGATGTACTAACGGAACATACACATTAGGGTAGAGTGAAAAATCGAAAGTTAAAATTTTGAATTTGGATAGCAGCCAAAAGTTGCCTTTTACTACCTCTAATACGCGTGCAAAATTTCATGAATTTGGGAAAACTTCTTCAGTTCCCTACCAGAACATTTATATTTTCATTGAATAATACAATAGATTCTTACCATAAATTGACCATTAACAGCCTTTTTTGGTAATCTCGTTTGAAATTTTTATATTTAAAATGTTTAGTGTAACTCCTTTCATCATTTTCAAACTCTAAGTCTTTATTTTTAAATATTTGAAACGGTTTATTGAGTTTTATAAATTGTATGTTGTCATTTTTACAGTCAAAATGAGTGTGTGTGTAAGCAAATCGATGTTTCATTACTAGTAGTAATGAAATATCCTATATTTGGTGATTCTTCAAAACTAAATAAAGCTGTTTTGACAACAATAGAAGAATACTCTAAAATATTATTATTATACAAGACAATAAATAAAATACAGCATTAATTCTATAGTTCCGCCAAAATCAGGGGTAAAAAAATCCTAAGAGAAAATATCGAAGGCATCAATTATTGTAGTTTCCCAAGACGTATTAATCAAATGTTACACAACAATTTTTCTGAATATCAGAAGCATTATCAATTCCCCAAAATCAAAGGAAATGATGGAAAATTGGAGATAGATTACATAAAAGAACTATAAGTCAAAAACATATATCTCTGATTTGAAGAGTCAAACTAATTGTTTTTGGGACACATTACACTGTCTTTTGGACCAGGAAAGATTATTGCAGAAAGTATCAAAATATTGCATTGAAATAAATTTAAACCTTGATAAATTTATGGCAATAGGTTGTGACGGAACAACTGTAAGCAGTAAGATAAAAAAAATAATGCTAATAGATTTTTGAAACTAAGATTTAGTCATCCGTTGTAGTATTTAATATATCAGCTTTCTGCAAAGGAATTGGCACTAAGTCACTAAATTGATAAAGAAAATAAAGGCTCACGAGCTTTTCCTGTTCCAGTTGGAAAGTCATTGGATCAATGTGAATAATTGACAGTTACGTAAATTAAAAATATCTGCTCTTATCACCGTTAAATGAACTCTAAAGAGTTAAATGATTACTTAATTTGCAGATTGGAAGTCAGAGTTCCTCCCAAAATCTGAAGATTATGGCTGAATTTGTAATGATAGTACATTCGTCTATGTTGTTTCACTTCAAGAAAGATTCTTCTTGCAAAAATGGAGCTCAAAATGTCTTTTTTCTAAACAATTAAGTTGTGTCGTTATTTGAGGGAATATTTAAAGAATATTGCCAATCTCGTTATTCAACAAAACGTATAAATTTGTCATTGAGATATAAATTTACAGGAACGATAACTGATAAAAAATCATGTTTAGGAATTTGGATTCCGAAGAATATTGAAGATAAAGGATATTGTATATTCTACAATAAGACAGTTTCATATTCCAATATTGAAATTCAGTATTATTAACTACATAAATATTAGGCAAAAATGTGAAATCACCCCACATTCTTAATAGAGTACCAACAGAGGACCTGGAAATTCTCAGAAAAAGATCGGAAATCCTCTCTCTTCAATTGAAAAATTTTCCTGTTAGATTTAAGCATTCGAAAGATGCGTAAACTTAGTTACTGAAGCGCCATTAGCGGGTGTAGTAGTAGAATCAAGAAACGGATATACAGGGTGTATCTAAACTACTGGGCAAAACTTTAAGGGGTGATAGTACACATGAAGACAAATAATATTAAATGGGAAACTAAGGGTCCCAAACGTCTTCTGAAGGAGATATGCGCCATCAAAGTTTAGGGTCCAAAATTTGAAATGATTATAATAAACGGAAAAATTGATCGATTCGTTTGCGGTTTTCACGAAAACTGTTCTTTATATCAACATTGTTTTGAAAATAAATCATAAAGATAAACTTCAAAAAAGGCCGATAGAGGGCGCTTTAGACTTTGGATCAACGTACAACTATTTTTTACCGCAATTTTTTGCATCTCATCAAATTTTTTTAGAAGCTTAGACATAAACTTAAATTTGAGCTCAAAATCTGTGGTTAAGTAGCACAAACTGAACTGTGTTCAATGGGAGTGGGTAGGTTGAAATATCAAATGACTATAAAAAATAGAAAAATTGGTCAATTGATTTGCGGTTTTCACTAAAATTATTCTTTATGTCAGTACTGTCATGAAAATAAATTATACAGATAAATTTCAAAAAATGCCGATAGAGGGGCGCTTTAGACTTTGGATCAACGTACAACTATTTTTTACCGTTATTTTTTGCATCTCATTAATTTTTTAAAAAATCTTAGACATAAACTTAAATTTTGTGCTGAAAATTTGAATCGTTGAGAGTGGTTAAGTAGCGCTAACTGAATTGTGTTCAATGGGGGTGGGAAAGTTCAAATTTCAAATGATTGTACAAAACAGAAAAATTGGTCGAGTTGTTTGGGGTTTTCTCTAAAACCATTCTTTATGTCAGTATTTTATTGAAAATAAATTATAAAGATAAATTTCAAAAAATTCCTTTAGAGGGCGCCTTAAATTTTAGAGTAACCAACAACAATTTTTAACTGTTATTTTTTGTATCTAATTAAATGCTTGCAAAAGCTTAGACTTAAATTTTGAGCTCAAATTCTGAATCGTTGTGAGGGGTTAAGAAGCGCAAACTGAACCGT
This sequence comes from Maratus speculifer, assembly GCA_964019185.1. Lineage (NCBI taxonomy): Eukaryota > Metazoa > Arthropoda > Arachnida > Araneae > Salticidae > Maratus > Maratus speculifer. Next base: position 234,564,133 of record OZ025294.1, on the reverse strand, counting down.
GTTCAAGAGTTTAAATGTTAGCCTGACCACCCTACGAACACAGTTCAATTTTTCGCTACTTAATTAATCACAACGATTCAGATTTCGAGCTCAAAATTTAAGTCTAAGCTTTTAAAACATCTATTTAGATTTAAAAAAAAAAAAAAAAAAAAAAAAAAAAAAAAAAAAAAACGGTTAACAATAGTTGTTGGTTACTCTAAAGTTTAGGGCGCCCTCTAACGGAATTTTTTGAAATCAATCTTTAAAATTTATTTTCAAGGAAATACTGACATAGAGAATGGTATTAGAGAAAACCGCAAACGAATCGACCAATTTTTCCGTTTTTTATAATAATTTGAAATTTGAACCTCCCCACCCCCATTGAACGCAGTTCAGTTAGCGCTACTTAACTACTCTCAACGATTCAAATTTTCAGCACAAAATTTAAGTTTATGTCTAAGCTTCAAAAAAACTTAATGAGATGCAAAAAATAACGGTAAAAAATAATTGTACGTTACTTTAAAGTCTAAAGCGCCCTCTATAGACATTTTTTTTAAAAATTTTCCGTATAATTTATATTTAAGACAATGCTGACATAAAGAATAATTTTAGTGAATATCGCAAATCAATTGACCAATTTTTATGTTTTTTATAATCATTTGAAATTTGAACTTACCCACTCTCATTAAACACAGTTCGGTTTGCGCTACTTAACCACAGATTTTTAGCTCAAAATTTAAGTTTATGTCTAAAAATCTAAAAAAATGTAATGATATTTTTACAATAACCGTAAAAAATAGTTGTTCGTTACTCCAAAGTCTAAAGCGCCCTCTAAAGGTATTTTTTGAAATTTATCTTTATAATTTATTTTCAAGACAATACTGACATAAAGAAAAGTTTTCGTAAAAACCGCAAACGAATCGACCAATTTTTCCGTTTTTTATAATCATTTCAAATTTTGGACCCTAAACTTTGATGGCGCCTACCTCCTTCGGAAGACGTTTAGGACCCTTAGTTTCCCATTTAATATCTGGTCTGGATGTGTACTATCACCCCTTAAAGTTTTGCCCAGTAGTTTAGATACACCCTGTATATAAGCAAAAATCAAATCCTGAAAGGTAATATCTAATTTTGATAACAAAGGCCAATATAAATTAGAGTGAAATGAAAGATCGTTTTACAATACATGGAATATATTCTTTTCATTACATTATTATATATTCAGAAAACTGCATTTACTTTATATTTAGAGAACTATCTTTCATGTGCATTCGAAAAATAAAAGTGAATTACATGTCTAATTATTGTGCTTTATCTTCTCTGCAATAACACGATCCACGATTTAGGGTTACATTCGCGATTTAAAGAGTTAAAACACAACGATACTTAGATTATTGACAAGTAAGACTTTAAGTGATTTTTTGTGAGTTTTTTTTATACTAAAATCACAAATTTAGTAAAAAAAAAAAAAAAAAAAAAAAGGTTTAAAATTTTACACTACATACTGTTGGTTTTCACATACAAAGGACATAACCTTTAAAAGCTGGTAGGGAACTAAAAATGAAATGAAATTTTAACTTTATATTCAGTGCGCCAAAAAGCAACTTTTTAAACCTATCCAAAGAAAAAATTTCGAAAATTTTTTTTTTGGTTATATATAGTGAAATTATGGTTTCCACATATAAAGAGCATAATCTTTAAGAGCTGGTAGGGAACTAAAGATGAATTACAACCGAAATAGAATTTTAACCTTATATTCAGTGTGCCAAAAGGAACTTTTTTATACCTATCTAAAAAATAAAAAAAAATCCGAAAAAAAAAATTTTTTTTTTGGTCATTTTTACTTTACCTAATACACATCCATCAAAGTATCCGGTGGAAACACCTTTTTTTGCTATCATTCGTTGCTCACGGACCTTTTAAAACCCAGGTTATATCAGTAAGCAGGAAACGGGGACAAATTTTCCTTTTTTTCTTGTATCTTTGTATTACTGACATTTATGTTCGTCTTGTTACAAACTTGTGTCGTCAAATCTGTACGCTAGGATATCAGAGTTCGCCCTTATAGATGATCCTAGTTTTTGGCTGGCGTTAGAGTATTTTTTGTGATACCCTCTAGTTCTCATTTAGTGGGATTCTTCTGTAAGTTCCAACTATGGGGGGCGATGACGTAACAATTGCTAAAAATGGACATTTTCCGAGATCTTTTCCATGTGTTAAGTTCTACTGCAGCCTCTGAAGTGCCTGATAATGCATCGTACGATTGTCAGTATTAGCTCAGTACACTTATTCAAATAGTCTAACAACAATATATTAGATTTCTGTACATAAGCGGACTAAAAGAGTTGAATTTGTAAAAATAATTTAAAAGGTTTCTAGTTTGGTAATCGAACGAAAAACGATTGGTTTAAATCGCCTATGCTCTTCCAACGCAGCTAGCTAGAACAACAAAATTCAGGCACATTTTAGCCAGGAATTTTTTTTCGAATAGAGTCAGTTCTGCTTTGTAGACAACTGAACAGAACAGATGCTGTTGCCGAAAGATTATCTGAGTGAAATATGTCTGTCGGTTGTCATTCAAGCTAGATCATTTGGAAGGGTATTGGCGATTTACGCTAAAGCTTCTCTTCTCTATTTACGTCCTGGGCCCTATTTCAATATGTTCGGAAATTTTTTACCCATATGATTTCTCTATGAATCAGTGCGACTGAAGAAAATAAATAAAATTTAAAACGGATAAAAAACGGTAAGATGTGAATCCTTTTTTTGTCAGTGACACAAATTAAACAATATTTCGGTACAGTAAAGGAATTGTAAATATAGAGCCTGTTTCATGTTTAACTGAAGTGTGTAATTCTGCGATATATCAAGAAGACCACAAAAAAATTTACGAAGTCAAATACTTGTTTTAAAAATTATCAAAAAAAAAAAAAAAAAAAAAAAAAAAAAAGAAACAGTTTGTTGTGTGAAGTTTAGTGGAAAAGAATTTCCTAATCGAAAGGTACTTATTGAATTATTTATTAGTTGAAGATGTCGGTGTTCAGTGCTCTGCAACATTTCATAAATAAAATTTCCATGTCGCCCAATCCAAAGTTGCGGGTGTGACATTTGCACAACTTAATTTAGTCACCAGCAAGAAAATTTTTGAGCATTGGTTTCATTTGTATGAATTTCAATGTAGACCACTTACACATACATTTATCCAAATCTGAAAATTGTCCTATGTATCATTTATTTATAAAAAAAATAAATAATTTCCGCCTGTTGCGGGTGTGACATAAAAAGGACATGCATTTTCATCTTTCAGTGCAAAAATGCAAAACTCTGTGAATTATGACAACTGAGTGAATTGATATTTTTATATATTAGACAGTAATACTTAAATAATTATTCTATGAAAAAATTACATTACTTGCTCAATTCTTGCTTTTGTGGGAAATATTCAAAATTTTCGTTGCGGGTGTGACGCCCTGTTGCGGGTGTGACTTGTATAGCCAATAAAATAATGACATACACAAATATTTCCAAGATGCATCTGACTGACTGGGCCAAATATGCACGTTTTCTTAAATTTTTTTCAAACTTTCTAATTCTATATCGTCACCATCCATTTGTCTTATTTGTCCATCAAAGTTTTCACTTTTTTAATGTCGAGAATAAATCAACTTCTACAAAATCTCCAACTGCACATTCATCGTTGAATATTATAACCTTGTCAAAGTATGGATACATCTAACTGACTGAGCCAAATATACACATTTTCTTGATTTTTATTCCGATACTCTTATTTTATAATATCCCCATTCATTTGTGTTATTTGTCCATCAAAATTTTCACTTTTTTTTATGTGGAGAATAAAAGAACTTCTACAAAATCTCCAACCGCACTCTTATCATTGGATATTATATTTTTGACAAAATATGGTAACAAAAAAATTCTCTTGTGATCACTTTCTGAAGTTATTGCTACATTAATTGTTCCTACGTCAATAAAAACAACATGATGTATCGATTGAATGTTGAGCTCCGATTGTGCTTGATGCCAGCATTCATGAAGCATTTTCACAATATCTTCTGGAATTTCACATTCAGCAAAGTTCTTTTATATTTTTTAGGACTTTTTCTACACACATGGCAAAATCTGAAGCTGAATTTATAGTTGCAGAGCATGCTAGTGTTACCATTTTCTTGACAACTGCACCAACCCCATCGTAAACTCCTTTACCATGAGATGAATTGCAAAAGGATTGCCATCCTTTACCATGATTTTTTAAAATAGTCTCTTTTTTTTCTCCCTTTGCTTTGTCTCTTTCCTTCTCTTGTTGTAGATATGCTTTATATTTAAAAGGGTTTTCCTTAATCTTTTTACAATGATATCGTGATCATTCTGTACTCTGCATTCTCTGCAAGAGAGAAGAAATTAATGTGTAAACTGAATAAATATAGCACTTCCAGTCCAAAAATATAAGCTTAACAAATCTTTAATAGTTATCCCTTGAAATTTCTAATCTTACATAAAGTTAATTATGTTAAATTTTGGTTAATTTCAAACTAACTATATACATTTTATGCTAACATAATAAACATTTTAACAGTTTCTATTATTCTTACTTCTTCTTTTTATTTAATTTGAATTAAACGAGAAAAAAATCTTCCCCTAATATTGATTTACTTATTTTAAAAAACTATATATATATATATATTAGATAAATACTATCAAATAACAAAATTAAAAAAATGTATATAAAAACAAAACAAAATTAACAAATTTAAAGAAAATTGCTAAAATATTGTTTCGCAATTTTCTTTTTTTAATTTCTAAAAAATCTTACCTTTTAAATTAATTTCTTGATCATATCTCACTAATAAAATTATTTTCTTGCAATAAAGCAACAATTTTATCAATCCAAACTGATTCTATGAACTGCACACAGTGTCACATGCTCAGACGATGCAAATTTTTATTTATTAACTGGAATTCCCTCTGTTAAATCAAAGGGTATAGTTAAAGCTGCCAAGTACATGTTTTCCAGCATATTATTCTTTTATAAATTTACATATAATTTGTTCAAATATGCATTTGTAATCAATTTTAAAAGACGTTGCGGGTGTGACTAATTAAATGTCACACACGCAACAGGGACATGTCACGCCCGCAACGCTCAATAATTATAATTAAAATATTAATTAATTTATTTTGTGCCTGTAATTCAAAGTATCTTTATAAACTATTTTTGAATATAAAGTTTCATAACTTTAAATCAAAAATATTTTTCTGCAGAGATAAAAATGTAACTTTTTGTTGCGGGTGTGACACAATCCTTAAGAATAATTAAATATGCTTACCTTTTGCAATGAAGATTAGTGAACACTTCTCTGCAGACAAAAACTCTCAATAATAGCTGTCAGATCATATATATCCAAGTTTGGAGATTTTCAGAATGTTTGTTCAGCTGTACGAGACCATGAAATGTAAAGATTTTTGCCGCAGTCTATTTTACAAAGTCATAGTGTCACTTTATTAATTAAAATAAGTATGTTAATGACAAAAATTTAATTCTTTTTAAATAAAATATGAAATAGTACACTCTTAACAGTTAATATGCAAAATTTCAATCATATTTAAAGAAATTTAAATTTCATCCTCATATCCATTTTTTCGTGGATTGGGCGATGTATTTATTTGAGTTGCAGGAAGAATTAAGCTAAGTCGCACTTTCGTTTCTTCTTTGTCATCAAAATATAATAATATCTATTTGTTTCCAATTCCAGTTATTAGTGTTATTTTAACTCATTATATGATTTTTAAATTATTAAAGCTATTTTTTTGTTATATACCTTTAATTATTATTTATTATACTAATGAATTAATATGGAGCAGAATTATAGCAAGAAATTATTGAGCAGGAATTGGTTTTGGGAAACGGTTTAACTGGCCGTTTTTTCGCATTGTCTTTTGGTTGAGTTTCTTTAAATTTGTTAATTTTTACGTATATAATGTACAAAGACATTTACATATTGCATATTACATATTGCACATATTTATGTAAATTTTATAACAATCCCTTAACGTTCGCGAGTGTTTTGTTCCCGAAAAAAATTGCGAAAGTTGAGACCATCTGTGGAAAAAACAATTGAAGTTGAAAAAGTACATTTATTAAGCATCATACATTAAAAGTACATGCTTTCAATGAATTTGAACAAATATAAACAAATTATGTAGAAAAAATATTTGGTTAGTGTATAATGCAAAAAATTTGGTGATGTGCAATTTGGTGATGTTTGACATAACCGATCTTATGTTTATGAATGTCCATGTAAGGAAAATTTGTGGCATCGACTTCTATTATAAATTTAAAACTCCTCACCTGTATTTTATACATTGATAATATTTAAAATTTCCTCGCCAATTTTTGCAGAAAATATTTTTGCTGCAACAAAAATTTAAATTTAAAAAAATTTTAATTTTTTTAAAAATTGCATAAAAAAATAAAGGAAATTTTTGTTCTATATTTTTCTTCAACACATTCACGCAACTCAGGCGATACAGTAATGCAGTAAGCTGTATTAAGTATGTACACTTATTACTTGGTATATGTACACTTATGTACTAAGTATATAGTACATAAGTGTCCAGTGCCACCTAGTTCTTAGAATTGGTTAAGCAAAGTGAATTTACTGTGTAAAAAAATATTCTTTAAAAAACAAAATTCACAAATAACCAAATTCAGTATTTGCTAATCTTGAAATGTTCCACATTTGTTATTTTGCGAATAATCAAAATTCGCGAATGCTAAATCCCCGAATGTTAAAGGATTACTGTAGATATACTTTGTTTTTATTTTCCCTACATTTTTGCTACCTATACTTCTACCTATATTTTCTAACTACACCTCTCCAAAAGTTTTTCCTTTAAAAATAAAAATTAACATGAAATAATCATCCTATAAAATAAGAATTATCTATCTGGTTTATAATTTTAAATTGCAAAATAGCTTTTGATTTATTTGTCATTGCAACAATTGCATTTTTTTTTTATTCATTAAGTTTTATTTATATGAAAGTAAATATATTTTAATCTAAACGTAATATTTTAAATAGAAAAACACTCAAGTACTTAGGTGATAAAATAATGCAGTAAGCAGGATATACAGTAGATAAGTATCCAGTGTCATCTAGTTCTTAGAATTGGTTTAGCAAAGTTAGTTTACTTCGTAAAAGAATATTCTTTACAAAACAAAGTTTGCGTATAACCAAATTCAGTGTTTGCGAATGTTGAAATGATCTTAACGTAATAGTTTTAACAGAAAAAGTCAATATTTTACCTTTAAAATACTTAACATTTGAATAGTTATAATTATTCTAAATATATTTTAACGTAATGATTCTAGTTTTAAAGAGTTGAAACTCAGAAATATAGATGCTTGTATACGTTCCTACGTATCTTCACAAAAAATACATTTTCAATAACACTACTTATACACATTACTATTCTGAACGCCGTTACGGAGACTGTACATTGCTACATCAATCATGCAAAATGATCCGACATTGCTTTTGATCCGTTAAAACAAATCCTATGCATTTTTAATGTATATAAAATATTTATAACAATCCATCGCTAGCAGTTTGATGCATTGCGGTTAATAAAAAAAATGGATGAACTGAAAACTAGTCAGGTCATTTGTCTTTTATGAAGGCTTGAAACCATTAATGAACGATTTTCCACATTTTACGAGGTAACACATATCAAACGTAGGAGAATTTTGTAAAATGATTAATGTGCTAGATAAAAACACTTATTCATGAGAAATGAAATTAAGTCGCTTATGACAATATGAGCAATGAATCAAATGCTTAATTTTAATTTTAAAATTAGCTTTTGATTCAGTGATAATTATTGCAAATACAATATTTATTATTTTAAGGCTATTTGTGTATATGCATATAAATGCATCTAACCACTGAACGAAGTATTTAAGCAATTGGAAACACAGACGGTTTTCAATTTTTATTTTCAAAAAATGCATACTTAACCCGCGAGGACGCGCGCATGGCAAAGACCCGGGGTGCGTATGGTTTTTACAATTGTAACCACTAATTTTTAAGAGTAATCTTCAATTTATTTTATCGCACAATTTGTAAGAATTGTCTCCGTTTTAATAAAGTGACTGTTATAATTTGATCTTATTGGTGGCAAAATTAAAACAAATCAAACCCTGGGTAAGCGCGCGTTCTCCCGGGTTAAACAAATCTATTAGGAAAATACATTTTCTTATGCAATTTACTTAAAAACTGTATTTAGATCTACTTTTTTGTGGGATTTTAAAGTAATTTTCAAACATGAAAATTGTAAATCTGCTTGCAACGTATTTACAGAACAGTGTCATATGCATTTCATACAATGTAAATAATTCATTTTTCGTTTGTTTCCGTGCAATATTGAATAACTAAACTGACAACTGAAATTAAACAAAAATAAGTAATTAAATCACGACTTAAAAAAATAATTGAATTATGTACTTTTGAAATGAAATAATCAAAATCCCTAAAACTGCTAAAAATGTTATAATTTTTTGCAATAAACCATTCGGATAAAGGTAACACGAAAATACAAAAAAAAAAAAAAAATGTTTGGTGTATCTATGACGTGGATGGTCAATCTAAGAAATGTAAAAAAAAAAAAAAAGTCTATTACAGTTTTAATTTAAATGATTTTCAGTTATGTTCAATAAATGAAGAGGTATTTGCTCGTAAAATACATTTTCAGACGCAATTTGTTAAAAAATGTATTTCAATCTACCGATTTTTTGCGGATTTTAAAATGATTTTCACGCATGAAAATTGTAAATCTGTTTGCAAACTAATTACAGAAAATTGTCATTTGCATTTCAAATAATGTAAATTATTCCTCGTTCGTTGGTTTCCGTGTAATATAGAATAATGAAATTGACAATTAAAATTAAAGACAAATACGTAATTAAAACACGGCTTTAAAATACATATAATTGAACTTGATGTTATCGTATAATGTATGACGATCGATCATCTGCATGAGAGATATACGCCCTAGGGAAAGTGCCCTCCTTGGGTATCTTTCTAAGGGAACCTTATCCGTATTTATGCAAGGTTCAAAGAAAACCACGGAAAACTCCGAACAGTTAGACGATGGGTGCAACTGGGTTCGAACACAGTACCTCCTGTTTACCGGCTTCGAGAGCAGAAACTCTCCGCTACTGGTAAGGCAATATATAAGGTGTGTCTAAACTCTTGGGCAAAACTTTAAAGGGTGATAGTACACATCAAGAAAAACAATATTAAATAGGAAACTAAGGGTCCCAAATGTCTTCCGAAAGAGACAGGCGAAATTAAAGTTTTTAGAAAGTGGAATAACGAACAACTATTTTTTACCGTTATTTTTTGCATCTCATTAAATGTTTTCGGAAGCTTAGACTTAAACTTAAATTTTGAGCTCAAAATCTGAATAGTTGGGAGTGGTTAAGTAGCCCAAACTGAACTGTGTTCAAGGAGGACGGAAAGTTCAAATTTCAAATGATTATAAAAAACGGAAAAATTGGTCGATTCATTTGCGGTTTTCACTAAAACTATTCTTTATGTCAGTATTTTCTTGAAAATAAATGGTAACGATAAGTTTTAAAAAAATGTCGATAGAGGTAGTTTTAGACTTTGGAGTAACAAACAGCTATTTTTTTACCGTTTTTTTTCATCTCATTAAATGTTTTCGGAAGCATAGACTTAAATTTTGAGCTCAAAATCTGAATAGTTGGGAGTGGTTAAGTAGCGCAAACTGAACTGTGTTCAAGGGGGGGGGGGAGGGAAAGTTCAAATTTCAAATGATTATAAAAAATGGAAAAATTGGTCGACTCGTTTGCGGTTTTCACTAAAACTATTCTTTATGTCAGCATTTTCTTGGGAAAAAGTTATGAAGATAAATTTCAAAAAATTCCGTTAGAAGGCGCCTTAAACATTAGAGTAAACAACAACTATTTTTTATCATTTTTTATTGTATCTAATTAAATACTTGCTATAGCATAGATTTAAATTTTTAGCTCGTATTCTGAATCGTTGGGAGGCATTAAGAAGTGCAAAATTGAACTGTGTTTGAGGGGTGAGGGGAAGGTTAAATTTCAACACCTGAACACGGTTCTGTTTGCGCTTTTTAACCCGTATCCAATGATTCAGAATTTGAGCTCAAAATTTAAGTCTAAACTTTTGCAATCATTTAATTAGAAAAAAAAATAACGGTGAAAAATAGTTGCTGGTTAATCTAAAGCTTATGGCGCTCTCTAACGAAATTTTTTGAAATTTACCTTACCATTTATTTTCAAGGAAATACATACATAAAGAATAGTTTTAGCGAAAACCACAAACAAATCGACCAATTTTTCCGTATTTTATAATCAATTGAAATTTTAACCTTCCCACCTCCCTTGAACACAGTTCAGTTTGCACTAATTAACCACTCCCAACTACTCAGATTTTGAACTCAAAATGTAAGTTTAAGTCTAAACTTCCGAAAATATTTAATGAGATGCAAAAAATAACGGTAAAACATAATTGTTCGTTACTCCAAAGTCTAAAGCGCCCTCTATCGACATTTTTTGAATTTATCTTTATAATTTATTTTCAAGAAAATAATGAGATAAAGAATAGTTTTAGTGAAAACCGCAAACGAATCAACCAATTTTTCTGTTTTTTATAATCATTTGAAATTTTGGACCCTAAACTTTAATGGCGCTTATCGCCTTTGGAAAGCATTTGAGACCCTTAGTTTCCAATTTAATATTGTTTGTCTTGATGTGTACTATCACTCCTTAAGGTTTTGGCCAAGAGTTTAGATTCACCCTGCATAATTGATCTATGAGCTTATAGAATGAAATAATCAAAATCACAAACGCTGCTAAATTAGCATAATGTTTAACACAAAAATACAAACTATATATATATTTTTTTGTGTGTGTGTGTATCTAAGATGTTGTTGATCAATCTAAGATTTGATCAATCTAATTAAAAAAATATTTTAGCGTTTTAATTTAAACATATTTCAGATATGTTCAGTACATGAAGCGATATTTCTGGCATCTTTATCACAATTGATCTAATTAGATTGTCTAGTTTTACTAAATACTTTTTTGCACTTTTTTTTAATATAGTAAAATAAAGTGCATTAGTTACAAATAGAAATAAGTATTATAGTTCAATTTAAGCATATGGTATAATTGATTTTTTTAATCGAATCGAAAATTATATTAACTAATTGATCAATTCAAAAATAGTCAAACAAAATTTGAAAATATCTGTACGAAAACGGTGCTCTTACATTCTTCGGGATTTGTGTCTTTTACGAAATTTTATATCGTTTCTCACTGATTTTTAAAAACAGAAATCTTTGCTACTTGAATTGGGAATTCTACAATCTCTTCAATGCATTTAAAGCAAATTGAATTTACCTCAGCATGTAAAATTGATAAATTTAAAAACTAAAAAAGTGCCGTTCATCCTACTAGAGTCAGTTTACGATTTAAAAAAAGGTAACTCGATCATTTTCTAATAAACTACTATTTAAAAATGAACGTTCGTTAAACATTTTGGGTTGAATTATACAACTAGAGCTTTAAGAACTAAAAAAAATCAAAAACAGCAATTTATGTGAATACCTGTTGGTTTACTTTCGAATATTGCTGCCTGAGATTGGGACCTCCCGAGCACTTGGCTGAATTGAGAACTTATATATTTTGCATTCGACTACTTCCATCATTAGAGTCGCGGCAATAAAAATTGACTTTTCAAGGACAATATGTCCCCTTATTGTTGCTCAATCCTTAGCCCTTATCATAAGTTAGTAACTATGGAAACAACCACGTGACCGGTTGACCGCTCTTTTTTTCCCACACCGTTTGAGAAATCCAGTTGGTCAAATACCGCAGTAGCTCATACTCTTGCATAGGTAAATTTGTTTTGTGGAAGTGCCGTGGAGTAAACGGGATGAGGAACTAACGTTTTCTAATACCATGGCAACGAAGGGAAAATTAAAAGAGAACATTTGTCCTTGAAAGGCCAATTTTATAGCCATGGTCAATTCAACTCATTTGTCAATGTTACATTCAGTTTACCACAGAGCTGACGGGACCAATCACAAATGAAATAATTTTCAATGAATATTTAGGAATTTTATCCATAAGTATTTCATGAGATCTATTTTCCTTGAGGCAGTACAACAGTTTCTTTAATAGCAATGATAAGAGATAAATGCAAGTTTCTTGCCTATTGCAAATGTATGTTGTAAACATTTATAGAATACTTCATGAGAATCTGTCTCATCCAACTTGGGGGACTGTTGGAAAGAATATATGGTTTAGGGTAATTGATAAATTGTAGCTGAATTATCAGAAGAAAAAACGCTTCAAGCATATTAATGTAATTTAATTGATCGTAAATATTTTGAAATAAAATAGAGGGGACAATGATCCGCATTTTATGAAAACATTCCTTTTTCTAAATTACCACAAAAAAGTTTCACAGCATTACATCAAAAGTCTCATTGACAATTACTACAGAATTTGATAAAAAAAATTAATATTTTTATGGAAAATTTTTATATAAAAATATAAAGCAATGATATTCTTAATTATTTATACTAATATTCTGCCAAATATTTACTGGGTTTTTTTTTTATGCATAGTTCTAAATATTATAGCAAAATACAACTTAACTTTAATTTATCAGATATTTATAAGAAACATTTAAAAACAAAAAAAGGCAGGAATAAATTTTAAGCCTCTTAAATAACCTATTAATTAATTTTCTTTCTCAAACAATCATTTTTTATAAAAATTCCAATTACGTCTTTTGGTAATGATAGAATTTCCAATAAGACGATGACTACGAAAATAAATATGTTCAGAACCCATTAAGCACTATAACCTTTTCATCATTACGGTTCATTAAGTTTGCGCTATTAGTTTTGTTCAGTTCTACTGACAAATATATGTATGAAGATTTATCGTTTCCATCTGACTTAATGAAGACTGAAAGTCTATTACTATAAAAATAACTATTAATGTTTTTTCTGAATTGCTTAAAATTTCTTCTAACAAGTCGACGTTAAGTTTGGCAAAACATCTATTTAGAAGTATTTGACACGATATTTTTTCCAGTAGTGCTGATTTATTACCACGCTTTTTATTAACTTCACCTGTATGTTTGTGAGTTTGTGAGTTTGTAACTCTCCTTATTTTATGTATGTTCACCGATTACTCCGAAACCATGCAACTGATTAACTTGGTTTTGTTGTTAAATGGAAGACGATGCTCTCGAATTGGTACCACTTCAGTTTCATTGAAATTGGTTCAGTACTTTTTTAGTAATTAGGCAAAAACTAATAAAATTAGTGATTTTTCGCTAATTAAAAGTGTTGAATACGTTCACTGAATGGAGTGTAGACAACATGGCCGAGCGGTCTAAGGCGCCGGATTGAAGCTCTATTTTTTGAAAGAGATTGTGGGTTCGAACCCCACTCCTGACATTTTTTACATATATGTAAAATTAAAAGAAAAAATTTCGTATTACAATTTTTATTTTTAAACGGCTTCAGAAAAGGAAGAAGAAGTTATCAATTCGACGCGTATGTATTTTTTTTCTATGTATGTTCACCAATTACTCTGAAACTATCCAACCGATTAATTTGGTTTTTGTATTAAATATAAATATAGTTTAAAAAAACGAAAAACCACGCTTTTAAAGTAATCAAACTAAAAAAGTGAAAAATAAATATAGTTTTAAAAAACTATAAAACAAGCTTTTTAAGTCTATCAAACTAAAAAGTGAAAAATAATTCGTACTATAAGCTGAAAACGAAAATAGATGAAAAATATTATATTACTATAAAATCATTGTTATTATAGAAATCAATTAATAAGCAATAAATAAAATTATCGTGGAAAAAAAGCGTGGGGTGCTTCTTAAGAACTGATAGATGGAGCATGGTAGATGGAGCACCCCACGCTTTTTTTCCACGATAATTTTATTTATTGCTTAATAATTGATTTCTATAATAACAATGATTTTATAGTAATATAGTATTTTTCATCTATTTTCGTTTTCAGCTTATAGTACGAATTATTTTTCACTTTTTAGTTTGATATACTTAAAAAGCGTGTTTTTTAGTTTTTTTAAACTATTTATCCTCTCAAATTGTTTCTTCTTCAAAATATGTAAGGTCATTGTGCATAAATGAGACGCGATTCCAGAGCTGTCCTTATGGATGTGCGACCGGTATGGCGGAACAGAACCCCGAGGCTAGAGAGGCCTCACACCTGAACACATGATAGTTTTTCTTTAATTTAAAAAGGAAGGTATATTAGAAAATCTTTATTATAAATTTATGATTTTATTTAAAAAATTGGTCTTGATGTAAAATATATTATACGTTGAGAGAGGAACTTTTACTCTCAATTTGCCACCATTACTTTTGAAATAGGTCTAGAATTTTCCCTATAAATACAAAATAAATTGTACTGCATTATAATTGCAAGATGAGGAAACCTTGGCTCCCGGGTAACAGTATACAGGTGAAAACCATTCCTTTTTTTATTGCTAATATAAATAAGATTATCATAATAGTCTGAAAGGAAAGAATTTGGCAATATCCTTGCACTGGGCCACGATTTAAGCCCATGTTTCCATAAGCACGGCTCTGCTCAATTCGCCACAGTTTTGTCATATTTTGTGTGCATTTGGAAGTTTATTAAATAAATATACAAAAGATGAACTGAGGGGGGGGGGGGGGGCTCTTGATCTTGTAAAATTAATCCTTAGAGACTGTGAGGCGGCAGCACAGACAATCACCTCATCGAGTTCACGGTTAAAATTCCAGAATAACTTAAAACTCGATTCGCATATTAAAACGCAATCTGTCTGCAAAAGATTACTTTAAATGAAATTAGAACTTTCTGTGATTTATATTATTACAATTACATAAAATACGATTTATATTAAATCGAAAGTTACCTATAGCAAATTTTTTCTGAGATTTAGATCCTTCTCTTTTAAAGTATAGCTTCAAGATTAGACATAATGGCAGAAAGCTTTCGGAATTTGATGACATTTTTAGGTTAATTGCTGTAGATATATCCGTGGTTAAAAAAGCCGTACATTGCCCGTTTACAGCACAGAAAAAATCGCTTTTTATGTAAAATACTAAAAGATTTTTTACATTTACTGCAAATTTTTGAATACCCAAAACATTATATCAAGAAGCATATTTGATACTTTTGTATTAAAAAGCTGTTAATTGCATTTTTTATCACTTACAATGTTCTTTATTTCTGATATTTTCAAATAAATGTATTAGATATCTTATAATTTATTTATTTATTTATTTATTTTTTCGAAAGGGAGTGTGGCATTTCAGTGTCGTTTACCGATTTAGTTATAAAGTACTGCGCACAAAAGATATAAATAAATAAATAAATAAAAACTTAATTTTTAAAATTGTTTTAAGAGAAATCGGACTCATCTTTTGTAACTGAGTTACATACATATTTATACAATATTCATGCTTAAAATTTATTTTATAATCCATCAAAATTCAGTACAATAAAATACACTTTTCAAACAAATCAACTTTGGAAATATTGAATGTACAATGTTCAGAAGTTAAATAAATTGCAGTAAAAACAAATTTCATGGGTTAGGGCCCTTTCCATCAATAAATTTCGCTTTTAATTTAAAACCTTTTATTACACCAGCATTACTCATGGCCATGTCTTTTCCTTTTAAACAACGTTAGGCGTAAATGGGTTCATCTATCGTAATTTGGTTCTAAGTAAATTTTTAAATAGCCATGTTTGAAAATTACTTTAATATCTATTAAAAATCATCAGACAAAAGAGGTACAATTTCATATTGAGAGTTTTATTGAGAGTACTTTTTCCGATAGACATTGTAAAAAATTAAACTATGCAATTTTTAGAAATAAAGAAAAAAATCCAATAAAAGCATAGTATATACGCTAAAACATTGGGACCAATTGCATGATTCCATCGTTACTCACTGACATATTTTTGCTTTATAAAGCAAAAATTTGTAAGTGCTTTAACCCTTTATCTACTGACGTTACTTATAGTACCATTAAAATTACTTATTATAAAATTCTTTTAATACGTCAATTATTTGTAATACTGTTTATAATGAGTTACAAATACATTACTTTATTTTGTTCCAAAAGTATTATTGGTTACACAAAACAAAAATATTTTTAAAAGGATGAATTATCTTGCCTTTGTATCTTTTCAGCTTTTTTGGCACTGAGGGAGGGATGTTTGGATTTTTCAAATCGGAAATATTTCTATTTTTATGTTGTAAGAACATCATATTTGTACGTTTTATAATTCTTCAAAATACTAAGAAAACAATTTAAAATAAAATATTTGAGACGGGTTATAAATGTTGCACGAAATCACTGTAAATTCAAATTTAATTAATCCTTCTAAATCCTTCAATTCTTCTAAAATCCTTCAAAAATTTATTGAATAATTATGTAAATCTTTTAATTTAGTTTAAACAACTTACGTAAAATGCTTTAGAATTTAAAATTTCCATGAATTCATAATTCGGTAAATAAAAGGTTGAACGGATACTGACAAGGAAGGTCTCCATACGGGCATACTCCGAAAAAAACTGAAAAAAATACAGAATGTTTTTCTCATGGGGATATATACGTTTATAAAAAAATTTCGGCGGAACTTCCGAACCCTGTCCGTAAAAAAATAATGAAAATTTCGTGATTTGGTGATTTGGTGATTTATCATCGGTTGGCGATGAAAAGTAATTTCACAAAATGTTTGATTTTTCTTTATGTGAAATGCATTTTAAAAGAAAAAAGTTTCACGTTCAACGTGTCTAGATAAATTAAATATCTTTGTTTTAGTTTGTTTTAAGTATAATTTCGTTATATTGATATTTATATGTATTCAATTCAAATTTAACCCTCAAAATCTGAGATTTGAAACGAAATTCAAATTTAAATTAATTAAAATTGTTTCAAGTTCAAAGTCCAGTTGAGCATTGTCAATTCGATTTTGTTGCTATGGAAACATATAGCTTTTATTTTTGAATACGCTTAAATGTATGAAAATAATTTTCCTGAATAACAATTTTTTGTGAATGAAAATATTTTTTCCAGAGGTAAATTAAATAACTACAGCAACAAATAATATATACACATGCATTTTAATATATATATGTATATTAAACTCTCCATTATTTATGTTTAAATTCATCAAACATCATTTACGCGGATTCTAAAAATCCAAAAGTTTTCAGTTGCATTAAAATCGTTTGCTTTTGGCAGGGAAAAGTGCTGCTCGCCAAATCGAGTGACACTTTTGTCTTTTCACGCCAAATATTCGAAAGTATTTTATTTTTTTACACGTTTTCTTCTACGATTCTGCCGCTAAATTTTACTGATCCTTTATTACACACATGAGTAGCTGAATTAGTATTTTTTTTTCAAAAAAATCTGAGTATGTCCAGTATGAAGACCTTCCTTGTGAGTCAACATCATTTTAATTTAGCAACAGTCAAAGACACAGAAAGGATTTTTCCATAGCTGGGATAGTTTCCTCTATTGTAGTTTATCACTATCTAAGCAACGGCCTCTTGTGTTAAGAATACAAACAAAATGCATCGCATCAAGCACCAAACAGGCGAAATCTTTTTGAAATGCGGAGTTGAAATTAGCTATTTATAATATTTTATATTAGTTGTACGCAAAATATAATTGGCAACTCAATTGCCGAAGTCTAAATTTCTTAGCATTTTATAGTGTACATTTTCACAATGTTAAACAAAAGATCGCTATTTCGAAATTTTATCTGGACTGCTAAAAGAATTTCGGAAATGTTTACATTTTAAGGACTATTTCAGACTGTATTCATTTTAAATAGCAGATTTTCTAATTTCTATACGAATAATTAGGTTATTTGATAACATAATGCAATAAAGGAAAAACGATAAGGAGTTTAAGATAGAAATGTAGACTTGACGTGAAACATTGCAAAATCTAACTTTCTTTTTTTTCATTTGGATAATGTTTTTATTTTTTTATTCGTTAAACCGCGAATGTTGATCAAAAGACAACCTAAACCTTGAACTAAATGAATTGACCAGAGAAGCTTTCAGAAAAGGCTACTTTATCGGAAAATGTAGCAATTAAATGCATGGTATGCATTTTACTTCATGATTGTGTTAAACAATTGTCATGTGCTAGAATTATACCATTTTTCGCAGAATAAGGCCCTTACGCTATGTCATTGTTATTCATTCATTGAAAATGAATGAACTTATGGCTACCTAACGAATTCAACAGTTTTCATTATCGAAGGAATTGCTGATTTCTACAAGGTCATTATGTAAATCACAATTCTATACTTGAACTAAAGGAAAAGGATATCGGGAAAGTGTAAGTACTTCAAAGTCTGATGTTATATCCGTGATATTTTTTAGGATATATATTTAGCATATTGTTTCACTTCTTTACTGGTATTGATGACTCATTAAAGTATTTTAAAAATCGGGAGGACGATTTATTAACAAAAGCATTTATAAGTAGTATTTTTTAGGGTTTTCTTTCATCTGTCGAAATCCTATTCGTCTCACTTTTCTGTCTGTCTGTCTGTCACAGTGTCTATACACAAAGACTGTATAAGTAAGGAGCTTTAATTTTGTGTACTTACAGCTGAATACTTTGTGTCACAGGGCAAACCATAAAATTTTGAAAAAGTCGATTATTTTATGTAAATTATTTTTTTCAATGTCACTCGAAATTTACGATTTCACATTTTTACGATTCAAATTTTTAACTAATAACCTTAATTTGGAAGTGTTGCATGTAGACACCTTAGCTTGGAAGTAAAGTGTCTCGATGGTAAACTAAAGATTCTAAGTTCGAGTGCCGGTGTTAGAAATTAAAATTTTCGTATTAAAGTGAATTTAATTAAAAGCAATTTCGTATTTTTTTTCAAATTTAGGTTTTTATATTATTAGAATTTAATTCATCTAACATTCATATTTTTTAATTCAATTTTCTTTATATTTCAAAATCCACTGTTACTTATTAAGAATTCAGCGTTTTAAATTTCAATATCATTCGTTCATTTTTTTCAATTTAAATTTTAAAAGAGAATTTAATTTCAATGCTGTTCGTGTAGTTATCAGCTTGGAGGTAAATCTTCTTGCTGGTAAACAGGAAATTGATAATTCGATATCGTTAGTTCGTACCCCGATGCTGGAAGTTGATTTTTTTATAGTTTTAAGTAAAAGAAATTTTGTATATTTTTTCCAAATGTAAGTATATATATTATTAATATTGTTATTATTATTATGCTGTGATAAATAATCATTCATTCATCTGACATTCATAATAATTTGGAATTCAATTTCTTTTCTATTTGAAACAATATTGCGTAAGCTTTTAAGTCTTGTTTAAACATTTTTTTTAATTTTTAGAAATTTAAACATTCATTTATATCTCCGCTATTTTTTTTCAGATTTTCAAAAGACTTGTAATTTTGGATAGTTTTTATTGAATTAAATTACTTCTTTTTATAATTATTTCGAAATTAAATTTTTTTGGTGCTAATATCTATGAAAGAATTTAATAAGTATAAATTTTAAATTTTCATTTATTAATTAAATGATCAGTTGTTTTGATAAAAATATTAAACGAAACCCTCTGTGCAATCTGCGATCACACTTACCAACTTGTTCAACCACCACATTTATGCCTACATTTTAAAAGGTATTTTAAGTCTAATGATCACAACTGCGCACTAATTTTTAACCTATTTTAATATTAAAAATGTTAAAGTGGAAAAGATATTAAGGGGGCAAACGACCCTTATGCTTAAAAAAAAATCGATTTTTCACAAAAAACATATGTGAAAGTCTAAACATTTCTACGCATTAAAAAAAAAAAAAAAAAAAAAAAAAAAACATGAAATTATTTTAATTATTTCCAGAGATATGATATAAAACATAAAAGTAACTTCTGTGGTGAATTATTTAATAATTTACCTTTACAGCCATTTATCTCAAAATGTATTTTTTTCACCTTGCGAGCAGGATATCTCTGGAACTATTTATAATTTTTTCTTGAAATTTTCACAGATTGTGTAGCATATCAGATCCTTCAAGCTGAACCGAAATTTTTTCATCCCCTATCCCTTTCCCCCTTTTTCATGCAGGTCATACTTCAGATTTTAATAAAAAATAATTGTTATTTTAAACTTAAAAAAAAATATTTTTTTAGCCTAAATTTGAACAAATTTAGGTTCAGATTTAGCAGAAAGTATTGTAACATGTTATTACAGTTGATGTTTTGTATTACATTGGAAATTTTGTTTGAAATCATGCGCAAAATTAGTTGCATCAATTAAAATAAAATAAAATAAAATAAAATAAAATAAATTTAGTGTCTGAATTTTTACATAGAAAAAAAACTTTTTTTCTTTATAAAAATATAAAAAAGTCTTTGAATTTATAAGGCCTCAATTTATAGCCAGTAAAAAAGTTATACTCTCAGAGCAGATACATTGTGAGAAATTAAATGTTAAACATGAGGATTTTTCTAGCCTAATTTTCACTTTTAAAGGTCGTATGTGCCCTTAAGGAAAAGAATTTTTTCACTAATATCTAATTTTATGTATGTTATTTTAATTATTTTAATAGGAGATGACAAACAAACAGCTGGAAAAATAATAACAAGTTGGAAATTGAACATCAAGCACTTAGCAAATGAAAAAAAAAATCGTACAATAACGAAGTTTTTATAATGTACAGTACTTCAGATACAATACAGTACCAGAAATCTTTTGTGTGTCCCTGTAAATACTAAATGCTTTGTATTATACAGGAATTAACTTGTAGTAAACCTCAGCAACGTCTATCAATTTCATATACGTGAAAGAGTTTAATATAATTAAAACGCACTCCAAACAATGTTCCTCCTTATACCATTATAACAGAATACTTTTGTGTGATTCTGTATATTAAAAATATATATATATTCTTTGCACCACAGATTGTACAGAATGTATATTTTAATATATATTTCATCTATTCATAGATTTTTATTAAGTTCGAAAGAGTTTAACACCATTAAAATGCAACTGAACCTTTTTATCCCATCGACCGTAATGTAACGTAATTCATTGTTCCTGTAATTGAACTATGTATCCGATTTTCATAAAATTTTGAAATGACTCAACAAAATCATGTAATAATTAAATGTCTTAAATTTCAACGGATTAGGCTGGTTAGTTTTTTGCATTGTTATTTGCGGATTGACGGACGGATATACCGCGGACGGAGAGACAGACGGATGGATTACACAACGAATATCGGTGCTACATATTTACCTAACTACTAATGCACCTAAAAATAAAAAGACAATTCTATTCACGATAATTAGAATGTGTTCGATTTTCCCTGATTATACATACATGCGTATTAGAAAGATTTGGGAGAAAATTATCAACATAACAAAATCGCCGTTGGCTGTCCACATTACATACGAGATGTCGAAATTGGCAATAAAATACTCAATATTTCGTCATGTAAAAAACTGTGTGGTTTATTTGTATTTATATTGCGCTGTTATATTGACTGAGAATTAATACCATAATAGAAGTTTTTTTTTATATATATAAATGTAATATAAGTAATTTTATTCAAAATCAAATTTTCTATTGTTGTATAATTCTCAGTTTGCGCTGTAGAAATGAAAAAAAAAAAAAAAAAAAAAAAAAAAAAAAAAAAAAGATTTTTCAAATGTGAGATACATTCTTCTTCAGTTGATCAAAATTTAATTAAAATTTTTGGCACTTAAATATTCATTATTTAAAAATTCATAAAACTGTAACACTGTGAATATTTTATGGTGTTTCATTTATAAAAAATTATATATATATATATATATGAATTGTAATTAACTGCTATTATTTTTTAAATATGTACAAAACGTTTTCTAGCATGGTTTTGCCTAAGAGACTTCTAAAAAATTTAAAGAAAGAAAAAATTACTGATTTGTTTTAGGCCGGGAGACAGTGTATCGTTGGAAAACATCTGAAAACCTAATTTTAACAATTGATCCGTAGGGTCTTGCTGCCAGTTATCCATTATTTTCATACAAATGAGTGCGAGAAAATACAACTGTAAACCTACAAATCAACCGCTAAATTTGGATATTTAGATATTTTAGACATTTTCCGTCAAAATACGACTTGACAAACTGATCCCGTTTTGATATGCGAACTGAGTTTTAACTAATTCTGGAATTTCAGCCGTGAACTCGATGAGGTGATTATCTGTGCTACTTCCACCCGGTCTATTTTTATTTAACCCACTAATGCGCATGACCGCCTTAAGGAGACGATGAACATTTTTTTTTTTTCTTATCATAGCAATATGGAATTTTCTGTACATATACATTTCCCCCAAAACATACAGAACACTTAAAAAAAATTTCCATTCTTATTAAATATTTTATGTTTTTTATTTAAATTTTTAAACGAAATTTTAATATGCTTTTCATGTTTTAATTTTTGAGATATTTTCTCGCATTTGCATTTTTATCACATAAAACTTTATTATAGACAAGTTTATGTAAAATTTTTTTAATCTCTTGAATAGTTAATATTTCAAAGATTTTTTTCTAGATTCCATATCGATTTTCATCCATATTTTGCCTTTTAATAAGTAAAAACTCAAATTTGACTATCTTAATAAAGACGAATTTAAAAAAGCTTACACAATTTCTTTCTAAACAATATCCAGATACTTCCTTATCAATTTCATAAATATTGACCAAAAATTACGTCGCAAAAAGTATTTCAAATATCTAAAAACGCTGAAAAATTAGTTTTGAGAAAAACACATTTAAAGTATATAAATACAATTACCTTTATTATTTACTTCTTAAAACCTTCATAAATGATATTTTAATAAGAAAAAAAGCACAAATTTCCCTGCTTAACCTTTTATGTGCCGAATTACGAATTGATGAAAATTTTATATTCTAAAGCATTTTACGTAAATTGTTTAAATTAAATTAAAAGATTTACATAATCATTTGATTAATTTTTGAAGGATTTTAGAAAGATTGAAGGATTTAGAAGGATAATTAAATTTGAATTTACAGGAATTTTGTGCAACATTTATAACCCCACTTAAACTTTTTATTTTAAATTCTTTTCTTAGCATTTTGTAAAATTATAAAATTTACAAATGTGATGTTCTTACAATATAAATGTAGAAATATTCCCGATTTGAAAAATCCCCATCCCCCTCCCTCAGCATCAAGAAAGCTGAAAAAATACAAAGGCAAAAGAAATCATCCTTTTAAAAATATTTTTGTTTTGTGTATCTCATAATGCTTTTGGAACAAAATAAAGTAATGTATCTGTAACTCATTCTAAACAGTATTACAATTAATCGACGAATTAAAATAACTTTATAAAAAGTGATTTTATTAGTATGTACTTATAAGTACCGTCGGTAGATAAAGGGTTAAAGACACTCATAAGATATTCAAAATACAATCAATAGTTAGGAAAAAATGGCAAAATATTCATAACTTCATCATTCAAGGTTATAAAATATTTTAAACTCTTGTCGTTCACCTACGTTTTTCCAGTTATAAAAATTAAAATGATATGTTAAGAAAGAAGATATTTAGATCTATTGTCTGACTGTCTTTTTATATTTCACAAAATCTCTTTCTAAAATATGGTAGTTGAGCCGGGTGCCAATACTAATTATTTAAATTGATCCTAGGACGTCATAGTAAATCTTATAATTAACCTTTTATCCACCGACGTTAGTTATAAGTACCATTAAAATTACCTATTATAAATTTCGTTTAGTACGTCAATTATTTGTAATAGTGTTTAGAATGAGTTACAGATACATCACTTTATCTTGTTCCAAAAGCATTATTGGTTACAAAAAAAAAAAAAAAAAAAAAAAAAAAAAAAAAAAAATATTTTTAAAAGGATGATTTCTTTTGCATTTGTATCTTTTCAGCTTTCTTTTCCTTGATGGAGAGAGATGAGGATTTTTCAATTCGGAAATATTTCTATATTTATATTGTAAAAAAATCATATTTGTACATTTTTTAATTCTACACAATCCTAAGAAAACAATTGAAAATAAAAGATTTGAGTGGGGTTATAAATATTGCACAAAATCCCTGTAAATTCAATTTTAATTAATCCTACTAAATCCATTAATCATTCTAAAATCCTTCAAAAATTTATTAAATGATTATGCAGATCTTTTAATTTAGTTTAAACAATTTACCTAAAATGCTTTAGAATGTAAAATTTTCATGAAATCTTAATTCGGTAAATAAAGGATTTAAAAAAAATCTTATTAGTTTCCGATATAGGATTGTTAATTATTATTCTTATTAAAGGTAATTTCAAGAAAAAATCCACCATTTTTCGGAAAATAAAGAAAAACAAAGGGAAACGCGTGCTGATCGAATTGATGAACAACATATTTTTCTGTTATAAAATAAAGATATTTATCTTTGATTTTGTTTTCTTTCTATAAATCTAGTTGATATATTTTTGTTTATATAATTCTTTTAAAGTTAATGTAAAAATACTCATGTTGATAAAATTATTACGAATTGCAGCATGGTTTTAATAATTTTCATCCCCATGAGATAAAAAATTTCAGGTTTCTTTCAAATGTAGATGAAAGAAAGTGTGATAAAAGACGGAGTTTTGATGAAGGTGTCTGAAAATAAGCCAACCGTTTCTGCTAAGATTTAAAATGTGTATCCAGACTATAGCAAATTACTTTACAGAAC
Source organism: Maratus speculifer (assembly GCA_964019185.1). NCBI lineage: Eukaryota > Metazoa > Arthropoda > Arachnida > Araneae > Salticidae > Maratus > Maratus speculifer. The sequence continues at coordinate 234,539,257 of OZ025294.1, read as the reverse complement.
GAAATTTTTGCTTCAAAATTTCTCAATTAATGAAATTTTATTGCAATATATTATCATTTTATCGTAAAGGCACTCAAGAAAAATTACGTCATAATTATGTAACTTGAAAATATGGAATTAGTAATTTTCAATTAATCTACTTTATGAATTTGATTTCTTGATCATGATAAGAACAATAATAAAGTATTCCTACCATATCAGTCCAAGCTCTTTATATGGTCACCAGCGTATATCTCGTAGAAAATTGTCTCGGGCGGAAAAATAGCAGCATATGTTTGACAGTTTATATGTTCTTAGCATATGGAAATAGATTTTATTAAAAACGACACTGGCTTTGCCGTTTTTTTCAGACCACTGGAACTTTTGACACAGCATTGTTAAAAACGGCATGTAAGCGTTCATATGAATACGGCGTAAATCATTGATTGAATTTTACAAACTTTGCACAATGTTCAAGGTAAAATCACGATATTTAAAATGTGTATTAATATACTCCTTCTTTTTATTCTGCTTCAATTTGAAACCAGAATATGTGAAAAACAGAAAATTACAATAACATCAGGGAGTATAAGATCTAGTATTTTTAGGGTGAACTTAATATTAATCGTATATAATTATTATCAATGCTAGGTAAAATATTTTTTTGTCAATATTAGAAGTAAACTAAGGATTCTATTAAAACTGTGGTAAAGTGATTTCAACAGTGCAAACAAGTAGAATCAGCAGTTTTGACTATTCAAAACGGCATGTTGTAAGTAGCTTAGCCATAGAATATAATATTACAAAGATAATTATTTTTATTCTTTTATTTTGTTTCAATATCTGCACAGTATCTGTTAAAGTTTAACAATGTATTTTGAAAATTATGGCTTAATAAATTTTACTATTTTACATTTTTGTAATATGCCGATTAAATAAGATCAAACTTTCTATTAAAATTTTCCAGGCCAAATAATCCAAAGAGTTAACAGCTATGCTTTATTTAAAAAAGATACTAATTCTAATAAAGACACTTAAAGTGCATTTTGTATTGAACTTTTCTGGCAACAATTAAACATCGACAACAGTATGCATGGTTTATTATTCTAAAAACATCCATAAATATTAAATCAAACAACATTTAAAATAATTATTCTGGTGTAAAACACTTCATTGCAATCTGAAAATTTAAAGTGGTTTTGTTTACTATTGATACCTTTTGATGAATATATTTTTTTAGGTAGGAAAGAAAAAATAAGTTTATTTTTTCCCTATTTCATACAATGTAAGATCAGCACATCTGATTGCTGCACTACTTTTCTGCTATTAAATTTCTCTCTCTCTTCATATTTAAAATAATTTTGTAATTGTTGCAGGGATATGTAGTTAATAATTTAATTGTAATCAAAGCAAGTAAGAAAAAAAGAAAAAAGAGAGAATAAATAGAGCTTATTTTTTAATTTCATGATTATTTGATTGCTCATTATTTTCTTTACTACATGTTTACCCCAACGTTATACAATTTTTTTAATCAATAATACAGTTTTTTTCTTTCACTTTATAAATTCTTTTTACAGTTTATTTTAGATTATCAATACATAAAAACAAGGAAGAAATTCCTTTTTAAGAATTCGCGAAACGTGACGTCTGAAAAACGCAACTGTTAACATATTTAAAGCCTATCGAATATCAATATCCATTGAGTTTTCAAGTACAAGGAAACATTATTTTAGAGGGACCACATAATTTTGTAAAAGGGTTATTAAAGTTTATTGCCACGGTAAATGATTTACTTTTGCATTTTATACAAGTACCTGTTGAGAGACATCTTTATTTATTCTTTTGAATGTTTATCATTGCATATGACTTCATAATTAGGCATTTTTTGTTATTGTTGTTGTTTATATATTTATTTATGTATTTAAAAAAATCTGGTTTAGATTTAAAAATATAGATAATAGATGTAAAATTTGAGAACTAATATGTTAAAAAAGATACAAGTTTATTTTAGAATTTTGTGGAAAAATTAAAGTTATTCATTTTAATATAATGCTATATTCTATTTTCGTTTTACATTCTCTCTCTCTCTCTCTCTCTTTTAACATAAAATTTTTAAATTCTGAAATTAAACACTATGCAACTCTACAATGTTTACTGTGTTTCACAGTGATTCACACAGGATATCGTAATGTATCGATGAGATATAATTCAAAGAATTAATATAATAAAAAATACTGATAGATTTCTTATCGCAAGAGAAGTATAAATCTTGAATGTATTTTTAAATACTTTTCTTTAAAAAAAATTTTTTTTTTTTGGTTCTCAAAAGAGAAATTTAACATTACGATATAAAATCACACATTGGTAATTTAAAATACTCAAAATCAACTCCTTTCAAAATTACATTTCGTTTATTTATTTGTGCACTCGTAAATTTTAAAATCTCTTCATTTGCTGTCTAATATAACTTTATTTTTAATTCATCTAAATTTTTTTTATAATAACACTATTTTCTGTCAAAAATAAATCTTTATTCTAGCTGAAGTACTTTCCTTTTGTAATTTAACTGTGTCTTGCATTTTTCATTAATCTGCGCAAAACTTAAAATACGTTTAACATCTGGTAGTACATAATTGAAATGATAGCAAGTAAATTAATTACGAGAAAGATTTAATGCTTATTTCACACTACTATTATAAACATTTCTCTTTCATCATCTATCACTTGATTGACGTCGTTAGATTTTGAATTTATATGGAATAAGAATAACGAATTTTTTGACGTAACGTATTTTTTTTTATGGTTTGGCGGAATATATTATCTTGGGGATTTGGCTACTGGCTTTTCAACACTAAGGATGTAAAAATTCTGTGTTCGCTTTAGGACGATCACCTGTCCTTGTTTTTGGCTATCATAATAAACAATTATTTCTGGGAGATTTTGTGCTTATTTTGTATTAAATTCAACATTTACGGATGAGAATTTTTGGGTACTATGAATGATGCAATGAATATTACTAAATCCAGCCTTATGCTACATCTCTAGATCTTTGCAATAATTTACCAAGTAAAGAAATTAAATCCATTCTACAAATTTCCTGGTAAATATATAATGGAAAATCTAACATTTTCCAGAATTTTGTACTGAACAAATAAATGTCCCGCAACATAATTCATTTTTTAAAAAATTATTTACTTTTTTGATTTTTAGATAAAGGTATTACTCTTATTTGAGGTTCTGTATAAGCAATAAGAGATTTTGAGAATACTTGTGGAAGTAATTTTAGACACACATGCAAATTGCTAATTTTCTAATTTCTTTGAAATATTTAACTAGGCAAACACCATTTAGTAGTTCAGTTTCGGTGTATACGTATTTAGAAATAACTAGAAAGTAAATAAGAAAAATGAAATAATAACTTGTTATGCTTACAATTTTTAAATCTCTATTTAAGCATAAGGCGGTTTTATTAAGTAAAACTAGTCGTTGGAGGCCACCGTAATACTTACCCATCATGGATATGCATAGTACAATATATGAAAACATAACGTATGTAAACAATTTATAAAATGCATTACAATTCCAAAACAAAATATAAACGTATATTTAAGTCTTTTTAACACTTGATCATGGTCTATTAATGAATTTCTGATGAACCAATTTCGATAAATTATATGAAACGCCAAACTATTCAAGTAGCACTGAATTGCGTAAAAGAAACATCCTTATAACTCCAAAAATAATAATCATATTCACTAACGGTTTCTTGCACCGAATTAAGTATCTCATTTCGAATCAAAAGATATCTTTGAATTGAAATTTGAATGAAATACAGGGTCATGAAAAATCAAAGAATGTGGAAAATAGGATTAGAAATATCTCAACAACTAATAATCCGATTGACTTCGCTTTTTATGTAAAATTTGTGTTCTTTTATTGCCTTTTACTTCCACTCTTTAAAATAAAAGAATTTGGAAATTTTTATATACCTTTCATCAGAACGAATTTTTCGAGAGTCCGAAAAAAATAATTCCGGATAATCGAGGTTACTGATATTAAATAGGCTTCGTCCCATTCTTACATACTAAGCACATACAAAATTTCAAATCTCTATCTCAATTTGTTCGGGAGATAGAGCGGTTACAGACAGACAGACAGACAGACAGACACACACACAGACGGACGGACGGCAAAATTTTTTTTCTAAAAATATGTTTTTCGGAATCTCCAGTGTCCGAAACGTGTAAATCCGTCAAAAAAAATTTTTCGATTTTCAAAACGATTGCAAGATTTACCCTATACTGCGTATGATGGGTAAGTAATAATTAGAAAAGCAGATAATGGTTTGCCAAAATGTGAACGTGTATATTTTTTTTATAATTCATATAATTAGGGATAGTAATTAATAGAAAAGAATAGTAAATAATGATTTATAGTGTGTAATTTTTTACAATCTATATATAATTAACGTATAAAGTTTTATAAAGCAGAATAATTACAAAATTCCATATAATTAAACCAAATGTGAAACCAAATGAGATGTTGGTCACTGTAAGACGGCGAAACCTTGAAAAAATGTTAGAATATAGTTGGAACAAGGTTGAAATAGGAAGCTCCAAATGTTGGCACAATGTTTCCCCATCTTATGGTGGCAACTACTGAGCACCAAAATTTGGTTCAAATTATGACAAGAGTTTTAACAGTGTAGAAAATAGAATGGCCATCGTTTCCTGAAAACTGGGTGATAAAATATAAGAAAAGATGCGTCAGCTTTACCACCGAAAATATGCAAAACAGTCACCAACAAGGCCAATATCAGGTTATTTGTGAACAAATTTACACGAATCGGTAGCGTGGTGGATGAAAAAAGCATTCTGTATGACCATCAGCATCTGACAATACCAGTTAGTTTGAATTTGTTCACAAGTACCCTGATGTTCTTGGCAATTTTCCATAGTTTGGACGGTAGAGCCATGGACAACTAGATATATAACGGCCTGAAATTTTCACTAAATTCTCCGTTAAAGTGAAGCTTGATTAAACTTCAAACCCAGAACCATTTCATTGGACCACGTGGTGCAATCCTTGCCTAAATTAACATTAAATAAGCCGATTTCTGTTCTGTGCACATGGTCATTGTTTTGGTTCAGGGTTGGAACAATTGGTCAGAAAAACTTGGGCAGGGTATCAGCGTCCTCTGGCGGAATGCTTCATACATTAATCTCAATTTAATGGGACGTATAGCTCTAGTTGGCCATGGTAGAGATGACACACCTCTTCATATGTTTTATCACCGAGTTTTCAGGTAAAGATGGCTATTTTTTCCTAAGAAAAGCATTTCTTTAAACAGCTGTGAAATCAACAATAAATTAGTGTTTTTGAAGAAAAGGATTGTTATTTTGGGAAAACCCCTGTATTTGGCACTAAAACCGTTAATTATTCGCCGAAGTAACTAGTAAGATCGGGGTCTAAAACAAAATAGATTATTAGATTTCATGTAATAAAAATGTTTGCAAATAATAAGAAATTCAAAAATATTTTTTTACACAGTACAACAATAACAAGAAAATGTTATAAATAAGGTAAATTTAAAAACAACTTATTAATAGTGTAAATTAATCCTTGTTACTTGAATCTCAAAAAGAACAGCAATACACTTATCACGAAGCACATTTTTTTCTTGTAAAAGCTTTCGTCATTTCGTTTACGTAGATTGCAAAGACCTTTCTCTCTCCAATGTGTTTAATTTTTTTTTTTTTTTTTTTTTTTTTTTTTTTTTTTTACAAGCAACGCATCAAGTATGTTGTGCAAGAAGTTCCTCACTCATCAATAACGATAGAAAAAAATATCTTTATAAATAGTTTGAAAAGAAAGAATGCTGTAATTTTATCACGATTTTACTTTTTTATTGTATTTTTTGTATACTTCCAGATCTTTAATTGAAAAAAGGGAATTTGTTTCTCTTTTAAAATAAGAAACGATAATAGAAAAAAGAGTGTTTTTTTTCAAGTGAGGTGATGATTAATTTTTATTTAATGATTTTTTATTTTTATTATTTTTGTCTGTGAATGTTTGAAATAAAAGAATAAGTGGTGTAATAGAAAAAGGGCATTAAGATTAACACTTCAAATGTAGTTACGAATGCTAAATTTGAAACATCCCCATGATATTTAAGTTTTCCATAAATCTATTGATCAGTGTAAAAAACGAAAAGAATTTTTGTGTATTTCGATCGAAAATTTAATTGAAATGGTCCTTACAAGTTTCACATTGAAGCACTCTAATATAAAGACATTTGTTATGCAACGTAACGTAAAGTTTTCTCAGAAAAATCAAACAAGGGGGTAAGAGTGATCGCAGATTGCACAGTGAGTTTCGTTTAATATTTCTTACAAAACAACTTATCTTCTAATTACCAAAAAATTCAATTTAAAAATTATTATAAAAGTAACTTTTTTTTATTTAAATCAAATTAAAATGCCCAAATCAATATATTTAAATAAAATTCAAAATTCTATTTTTTTAATTCGAAATTAAAAAATAGTAGTGCAGATATAAATAAAATTTTAAAAGTCTAAAATCTAAAGACATTGTTAAAATTGAATTTTAAATGCTAATTCATTAATAAATCTAAAAAATTATCAAAATTGAAAAAAAATTCAATTCTAAAAAATATTTTGAATGTCGGTTCAACAAAACCCTAGTAATATAAATTGGTCAAAAATAGGAAATTTATCCTTATATATATTATAAATGTGAAAGTGTGTCCGAAAATTGGAATGAACTTGGCTTCAAAACGGATGGATTAATGTCTTTGAATTTTTGGATATAGATAGATTATTGGTCTGAAATGAACATAGGCTAATTTTTATTTATTTTATTCAACTATTTTTCTTAATAATTCAACATTTCACTATTTTTCATACAGAATAAATTGAAAAATTTTCCATATCATCTTTCTTTTTTCGTTGCCAAAAAATAAAAAAACCGGAATAATTATTTCTCTTCTGTGATTAATTTTCAACTGAAAGATTTTCTCGAGATAAAAGAAAATGAAATAAATAAATGGACCCTATTCTGTTTTCGGTTCGAGGTTAAAAACCGCGATTTTAGCAATTGTGACGTCAGAGGAATACTGTTTTTCTTCTGATATCACGCAGACGATTATATAAAATTTCTTTTACACTTAAAAGACTTCACAAGAATACAACTTCACACTTTACAAGAATAGGAATATTTTTGTAGTTTTTCCAGATATTAATCCGTAATAAAAATGAACTTTTTTCTTTCTTTCGGTTCGAGGATATAAAATTCAACTTTTTACCAATTGTGACGTCACAGGAATACTTTCCATTAAAAATTTTAAAAATATCAATGTAACGTCTTATCTGAAACAAAGTATAAGTTTTTAAATTTTCAAAAATTCTGTTTTTTGTTTTACGGAAATTACCCCCTTTTTGACACTTTCTAACATGGTCTAAAAGTGTTTACGACTTCAACCTGTCTGTATACCGGATGCCGAGTGCCTGGGGTCTGCCGTCTGTTTGTCCGTGTTTTAACTTGAGTAAATATAGTGGGATTCATACGAAAATAACATGCGTTATTGAGATTTGCTATAGCATGTGCGGCATTGAAAATGAACCAGTTAGCAATTATAGCTGAATCACAGGAGCACTCAAAAGGAGACTTTACATTATGATATACGGCGAAAAAATCATTTGTGGTGTATTTTGATAATGTTGCATAATTTTAAATGTAATGAAATTTACCTGCATTTTTAATGTTCACAAGAACATGGTTACTATCGAATATGTTAAGTATAGTACTTATAGTGTGCGTACAGTGAGCTCAAAAGTATTTCAATATATCATAGTCTGTGAAGAAAAACCATTTGCAGCATATTTTAATAATGTTATTTTATTAAGGTTATTTTAATAATATTGAAATTGATATCAGTTTCTGAATTGCACTAAAACAGGATTTCTGTAGAAAACGGGGTGAAAAGGTTTAACATTCTTTTACAAGATAACAGAAAAATGTTCGGTAATTTAATAGTCTACGGGGAAAAAATATTCCCAGCGTATTTTAATTGCGTTGCACTATTTTAAACATGATGAAATTAATATACTGAGATAATCAATACAATGATAAATACTGAAATTTACTAATATGCTTGCAGAAAAGTATGATTTGCATCACATTTGTTGTTCATTTACAGAGACGCATAAAACATTTTGGACCTGTATCCAGATCTCAGATATTGTACCCAAAGTATGGTCTATTAGAAAAGATTGCTGAAGAGCTTCTTCAATTATAGTATGTATTTTAAGGAAAACTAATGCATCCTGAAGTTCAGCTACATTTGGTATAATAAGAGATGTTTGTAGAATTTAAATAAATCATGTATCGGACTATACAATAAACTGGATATATGGTAACCTGTGCAATAGCGATTCCCGGAAATATGAATTCAATAATTTGAATCGGGTTTTTTGCTTGAATAATTTAAGCTAAATATGCAGTCGTATAAATATTTGCACGTAATATACAGGACTGTACAAAAGAATTCAAGTACGTTTCTGTCTATTATTAGAAATTGCTAAAGGTGAATTTTAATCTTCGTTATACTTTTTCTAACTAAGCAAAATTTTAACGTTGCATTTAGAATATTTACAAGCACATAGATCACATACACAGATGCAGAAAAGAATGGGCCAGAGAAGTTATGTATTATGGAAATGTTGGATATTTTTTTTATTACCAAGGTTTAACACATGATTTTTCTTTCTTTGATATGGAATTCTGAAATGCACTACAACATGATTTCTGTACCATTGGGGTGCGTTACAGGTGTTCTACAGTATAAATGGTTGCAATTTCATTTTTGCGATCGTTAATATTATCTAACACATTTTCCATTTATTTGACTGAATTCTTTAAGTCCCCTATAAAAAAAAAAAAAAAAAAAAAAAAAAAAAAAAAAAAAAAAAAAAAAAAAACTTTTGCATAGCCTGGTATAAGATATGTGTTATATATTTTTTAAATTATTGTTAATGAAATGTTTTGTTTAATTAAAGCGTTTATCTTTTTTTATGCTACGTGAACGACGTCACGGGTAACAGCTAGTTCTTACTAAATCCTTTTTAATAATGAAAATTTCAAGTTCCAGCATCGGGGCTAAAACTAACAACCTTCAGTTTGCTAGCAAGATGCTTTAGCTCCAAGTTACTATGTCTACACGAAAAACGTTTAAATTAAGGTACTCTTTTAAAATGTAAGTCGTAAAAATGAATGGGTGACATTGATAAAATTTATTTAATTAAAATAATATACTTTTTCAAAATTTATGATTTGTAGTGCCCATAGGCGTAATTTGGGCTCTAAGACTGGGGGGGGGGGGCAAAAGTGTCGAAGTGCTCTTCTAGAAAATTATACCCCCCCACCTTTGCAGTCACCGTCCGCACACACATACACTTAAATGCTTAAAAATTGATTATTTAAGAAATTTAAATTTCAACAATATACGATAACATACGGAAAAATGCAAAATTACTCATTTAATGTCTTTAAAAAGATATTTTTAAACACTGAATGCACAATCGTTATATCTGTTATGCATGTCATCGTTATATCTCTTTGATGCATTGTTCATCTTTAACAAAGCCTTGTAGAGATTTGCACAGGCCGAAAATTCTGAGCCAGAGCAGGCCCGAACGAAAGTTATTTTTGACCGGCCCTGTGTAAAAATTAAAAGTTCAGTCCGAGCCCAAAAATCATCGATTTTTTGTAAAAATTGAGTCCGCCCGATCTGAAACAACTCAATTCCTACAAAAAATTCGGATTATACATATACAATTATGATTTGTTTTAAAGAGTACTGCATACATATTTATGGGATAAATTGACAGTATATTTTAAAATTGCTATGTGCAAGAAAAACAATACACAATAGCAACAATAATGATTACTTAAATTCTCAGACATTTCAAAATTTAAATAAGGATTCATTAAAAGTATAATGTAGTATAGAATAAAAGAACAAAAGCTATATAATATAAAGTAGATTTGTGAAAATATTTCATTTATTAAAACTATTATCGAATCCAAAATAGCTACTTTCAGACACATTTCTGAATTCAATTCTTTTCTGAAACAAATAAGATTGGCAAGTGTTCTTATTCAGAAACTATGTAATTCAATGGAATTATACATTTTTCGATACAGATGATGCATCTTTGAGATAATATTGTTAAAAGCAGTGTTTTGAATCGAATTTCCAGAAGTGACATTACAGAAAAGGATAAAAACCTCAAGACACAAAAGAATCTCTTATAAGTCGGCAAGCAATTTATTTATAAAAAATGGGAAACACTAATCCATTTCAAATCTCTTCAATAGTGAAGTTTCTCAGTTTAAAACTTTCACAGTTAGAAATTAGTCAGAAAATGTGTCAAAGCTTCGCGTTATGGAGCAATGAATTTGAGAACCAACTTAAAGTATATTTCTAAAGATTGCGTGCAATTTAAAACAATCTAAATTGTATGAATACGATATAGTCCAGGCATTTGGTAAAAAATAAATGCAAGTTTTGGTGTAGTTTTGATTTTCAATGATCAATACATAAATTAAAAAGCACAAAATTTCCTACATTTTATGTATTTAAAGTTTTTTTTCTCTGATCAATCGTTTAGCCGTGAGAGAGCCGCAAAAATGGGTGTGAAAAGCAAAAAATTCTGAAAAACGTGAATTACAGCACCGTACGTCGATGAAACATGAAAAACAACTATTTTACGCAAATTTCCTCCACTTAATAATACTAAATATATTATTATTGACTATATTTTATGAATCTGATGTTTCTTGTTTCTTTCATAACCAAAAAAAAATAAATAAAAATGAGCATTTTTGTGATCAAAATCTTCATTTCCTATTACAAAATAATAATAGTAATAATTTCTTAATTTGACTTTTAAATAATGTAAATAAAATAACTAAAACAGGCTTTAACTGATCTCATCTTCACTTTCCCCCTTGATTGAAGGGGTGCAAGTGTGAAATAACATTGGTCAAGCGCCCACCTCCGCATCCCACGTCCACGTTCAGTGGAATACTACCCCCCCCCCTTCCTCACCAGTCTCGCCTCTGTTAGAAATATGCGTCGCACAGATCATTAGCTAATCAGGAGGACATATTCCTCCCAGTTTCCATATGCAACTGCTTACTTATAATTTAGTAACACTCACTGTTTGTATCTTCGTGAATATAGTGAACATCTAAACTGATTTTGCGCGATGTCGCTGTGTTTTATTTGTGACTCTCCTTTAGAAGAGGGCCATCAGTGAAAGTTAGTCGAGGTATTTCAGCGTTATTTAAGGTAAGTACAGAAAGAAAGGATGAAAAGGCAATTTTCCTAAAGCGGAAAACCTCAGTAGATGTGCATGTTAAGTGTAGAAAAGCATACGTAAATGAACGGATGGTTACTGCTTAAGTGAAGAAGAATGAGGAAGAAAATGTTAGCACTTCTCAAATTTTAAGATCAACTCCTCAGTTTAATTTTCGAACTAATTGTTTTATATGTGGACTGTGCATTTCGGAAAAGTTCATTGCAACACAAGCGAAAAATCCACCAAGCGAACGCAATACTGCATACAGTGTGCGATACATGGGATTCAAAAGTACAATTCTGAAAGCAGCAAGAGCTCGCAATGATGATTATGAGCAGGCTATAAATCAGCGCATGGAACCAGTGAACGATTTGATCGCAGCAGATGCTCAATACCACATCAAATGTTTTAAATATATTTATGGGAGGCGGAAGGTCCAAGAACAGAAGAAACGTGGTCCATTTGCCAAGGCAATCGAGAGAGCAATGCAAAGTATATACGATTATCTTGAAAACCATGATGACGAGTGTCAATTATCCATGGAAGAGCTAATAAAACAGGTTACAGGGAGTTATCAACCTGATATGAGAATTATAAGTTTAACCTCATTGAGAGACATGAAGACGACATACTGATCACAAAGAATCAGAAAAAAGTCCATTGTGTGTTTCAAGAATATAGAAGGGAAAGATACTGACTAATGCATGGTGTCAGCAAACGTGTAAATCTGATCGAGATGAGAGGCTGCGAGTGGTTGAAGCAGCAGCAAAAATTATTTGCGAAGATATCAGATAGAATATTTGCTTCGGGAAACTGCAACAACATGGCAGTTGTGTATCAAGACGAAGAAGATGAGCTAGACTTTATAGCCGATCTGGAAATGGATTGTCCATACAATGAATCAGAGCACCCAATGGAAGGGAAAATAGTCATGCTGCAAGGTATCAAATATTTACTATTAAAAAAAACTTTTATTTATAATATTGATAGTTATAAAAATACCCACTGATTCCCTTCGCACGACTTTGTAGATGTCGGTGAAAAGCAGGGACCTTCAAATAAAAGAAAACGGAAATAGTACTTTGTATTTTAAGTAAATGTACTTACTAATGTACATAATTATTTATAATTAAATAATAATTCATAATGAGTTGTCATTTTTATTGTTAGAAACTTCATTATAAAATATAGTCGATCATAATATTTTCAGAAACATTTAAACTCAATCTTTGCAAAAAATGGTCAGTTTTCATGTTAAATCTATGTACAGTGCTAAATATCCTATTTTCCGGATTTTTTTTTTTTTTTTTTTTTTTTTTTTTTTTTTTTTTTTTCACACCCACATTTTGAACTTCGAGAACTTTAAGAATTGGAATCCGTGTCAGCTTTTATATGTTAAAGCCTGTATTATTTATTTTATTTACATTATTTAAAAGTCAAATTAAGAAATTATTACTATTATTATTTTGTAATAGCAAATGAAGATTTTGATAAAAAAAAATGCTCATTTTTATTTATTTTTTTTTGGTTATGAAAGAAACAAGGAACATCAGATTAATAAAATATAGTCAATAATAATACATTTAGTTTTATTAAGAGGGGGAAATTTGCGTAAAATGGTTGTTTTTCATGTTTCATCGACGTACGGTGCTGTAATTCACGTTTTTCAGAATCTTTTGATTTTCACACCCATTTTTGCGGCTCTCTCACGGCTAAACCATTGATCAGAGAAAAAAACTTTAAATACATAAAATGTAGGACATTTTGTGCTCTTTAATTTATGAATTGATGACTTTTATGTAAAATGCATAATTTTGAAGTTATTTAGAAAAAACGAAAAAAAGCACGTTTTTTGCCAAAAAAACGTATTTCCGGGGAGAAATTTTGTTGGATAATGCCAGATTCGTGTTCAGCGACCCAAAAAACATAAGGGGAACCAAAAATCAAAACTACACCAAAACTTGCATTTATTTGTCCTTTTTGATCACTTAATGCCTGGACTAATAACCATATCCCATTATATGAAATTAAATATAACCACGCAAAATTAAATTAAATATAATTTACTTCTTAACAGAAACTATGCATTATTGAAGTATAATAATTACTTAATCACTAACAACTGTTTTGAACTAACGTATAATTACGAGAAAATCCTCCTAATAAGTTAAACAAAGGTCGGGTTTCTTGAACACAATAACATTCAAGAATATTTTATTAAATTAATTTCCCTCACAGGATAATATTTCTATTTATAAGAGATTAATTATACCGCAGTGTAATATGACCTTTCGTTATTCATAATATAATTTAGTATCGCACAGATCTATTGTCTTTAATTTGCATCAGGTCTTTTGATTGTTTGTTGGAAAATAGAAGTTGATTTTATGTTATGTTTAGAAATTATCCTAATATTCTTTTTTAATAAATAAGAAATTTAAAAAAATAATTTTTAGCGTGTACTTTAAATATTTCTCAAAAGGTAAGTATGTTTTCTATGCCGTCATTAGCACATTAATAGTTTTAAATATTTAATCCTTTTAAAAACGGCGGACTATAAATGACGTCATTTTGATGAAAACGGAAATGTATTTTGGTTAATGAATCAAAACCTTTGCTTAAAATAAAAGTATTTTTTTAAACAAATAAACATTCTGAATTCAGCTATCTTCTAAAAACCTTGAATTTCCCAAATTAGATAGTAATTAGAGAATAAAACCTAAAAAATGAGATAACACATTTTTTGATTTTCTCATCTGAATAAGAAGAATATTTTTCCAACCAAGCACAAAGGGATTAAACTTGTTTCATATCACTGGTTTATTGAAAGAGAAAAAAAAATATTAGGGTGTGGCTAACCCAAAACTTTATTTTTTCTCATACATATTAATATCTCCAGAAAAATTATGAATAGCAGCGCCACTGAATAGATTATTTACACTAAAATCAACCACAATTTATGTCAAGTTCTAACTGAATATAAAGTTTGATGAAAATCCGTGCGTTAATCTTTGAGATAAAATCTTTGGAGAAATATGGATAAAAGCGCCACGAGTTGAGCCATTTACTACAAAAATTAAAGAGTATTAATTTGTATGATGTATTATTTGAATCTAAGGCTTTATGAATATTCGTGACTTAGTTCCTGAGATAGAGCTGGTGCAATAATCATAAATAATACCGCATAGCAGTGTCACCTGTTGGGAAAATTACACCAAAAATTAATCCGCACATATGAAGGAGTAGCAGAATCTGAAGTTCAATAAAAATCCATCCATTAGTTCTTGAGATACAGCTATTGTGGAAATCGTGAGAAAGGCAGCAGTGCAGCATCACCTGTTAAGCGATATGCACCAAATAATAGTCAGCTCTAGTTTATATCTAGGCTAAACTGAATCTAATGTTTTGTAAAAATTGGCGCATTAGTTCTTGAGATAGAGCGCCCACAAAAATTTGGCACATACAGAGCGACAGATTTACAGAGATATTTTTTGTAGAAACATGCTTTTGGAGTTTTCTGACCCACTAAAACGTGTAAATTCGTCAAAATTAGGAAGTTTACACAAATCCGACATTTTCCACCGATGTCAATTTGACAACAGATGATTTTGGTATTCTTTTTTAAAAATACCGAGTCATTTATCTTAAATATGGGGAATTATGTCTTTACTAATATGGAAGTTCTGGAAAAATAAAGTTTAAGCAAGAATCTCAAATCTGTCACCACAATATATTCAAATTAAAAATAATTTTTTGTTTTTGGATCTCTGAACTAAAAATGATTCCCTCCATGCAAATGTTCCATTGTTTGAAACAGATCTGGAAATCGTCTTCTGTGAGCTCTTTCAAGACGCGATGCACTTTTACTTTCACAGCATCAACGTTCCGAAACCCGTTTCCTTTTAATGCAGATTTAAGGACCGGGCACATAGCACTAACTTCTTGTGGTCAGGCGTCGCTATTTTTGATCTTTCGTGTCGGCGCTTTGATGTAAAATTGCTTTTTCGGTGAACTGAATCTGCACTTCAAGAGAGATATCGAACTCGAAATCAGTTGACAACTTTGCGACTGAAGATGGGGGAGATAAATTTTCACTTCCTTTGTCAATTCGGTAGGGTTCTTTTCTCAAAAATCATTTAAAGAGATTCGAAAACTAGCATCCTTTTTTTTTCTCCTTCCATCGATAGTCAGAAAATGCATCTTCAAAGATAGATTTATTGCTGTTTTAGTGTAAATAAAAGTAGTGCTGTTTGCCCACAGCCTTAAACTCGGGGAACTGATGAAAGTCACATGATGCCATTCTAAAAGAATAAGACAAATGGTCCAACCCCGGGATAGATACATGGTTAGAAACGTCTTGACAGAGAATACATTGCGAGCCGTTGCAATGTCCTGATGAAATACTCGAGTCCTGTTCTTTCAAAACTCGTGTCTTCTTATTTTTCTCCTTTTTTCCTGTAAGCTGAACAAGGATCTCAAGATGGTATTATTGATTTTTAGAACGATCTTCGGGAATACTGTGGAAAAGCACAATATCCATAAATATGGTATGATTTTCTCACATTGCAAAAAAAAAAAAAAATTCGTCGAATTTAAGGCAGAATAATTTGTAATTAAAAAAAATACATCTAATTTTACTGCAATTTTTACGGCAAAAACTGCTGGCAAACATTTTTTTTTTTTTTTTTTTTTTTTTTTTTTTTTTTTACAGTGCAGTTGTTTACGTGGAAGGACGATCCACATTCATCTTCGAGGTCTTTTCAGCCACCTTGGAAACACTTAAACGACACACAAATTCAAGCATCTGATAAACATTCGTTGCCATATTCTTCTCTTAGCAAATGATGAGTTTTAGTCGTTCATTTTCCAAGTTTAAACATAATTTTCATATAGATTCATTGCTCTTTTAAAACAGTCGACATTTTCCTCCAAAACGCTAAAACAAGATCCATAACAAACGAAATTTACGGCTAGGCTAATTTAATTACAAAAAATTTAGAGGAAATAATTAATACAGGGGTCTTTGCCCTTTAAAATTATTGGTCGTACGTGCTTGGCGCATGATCCGTTTTTTTCTCTAGAAGTATCAGTCCCGCTATTAAATAACCACAATTCTTACACACTCACTGTTTCAAACTTTAATAATACTGGAATATATTTACTCACAAATGTAAGTTATTTAGGAAAATTTCAATGCACATTTAAATCTAAAAACTTACTCATTCACTTAAATACCCTTATGAAAACTAACTAACAAACAGAATGTTCTTCTCATAAAGATATATACTTTATAAAAAAAATTCGGCGGAACCTTGATACAATGACCGCAAAAAAATAATGAACATTTCCTTATATGGCAATTTTTCATCTGTTGGCAATGGATTGCGATTTCAAAAAATACTTTTTTCATGTCAAATATACGTTAAGGTTAAAAAAAAGTTTCTTGTTCAACTTGTTTAGAAAAATTTAATTTAAATAATGTTAGTTTTGCCAGTTTTAGTTTGTTTCAAGTATACGTTTGTTATATCGATATTTATATGTATTTATATTCAAATTTAGCCATCAAAAGTTTTGATTTAAAGCGAAATTCATAATTTTAATTAAAACTGTTTCATGCTCAAAGTCCAATTGAGCACAGTCAGTTTAATTTTGTAGATATGGAAACTTTTATTTTTATATATGCTTAAATATATGAAAATAAATTCTCTCAAGATCATTTTTTTATGTATGAAAACAAATTTTTCCATTGCTAATACACACGCACGCACATATATATGTAAATTTCTGCTCGAAACCACATCATTTAGAAACAATGCTCTATCGAAGATTTAGCAATCGTATGGTACAAAGTAGCTTTATCGTTTTAACTGTAAAAAAAATCTGTAAAGTTACTAAAACTTTTCTAGGAAACTAAGGTTAATAGAACGTTTTATGTAATGGCACCAACAAAAAATGCATAACGCAGTACATTTTGCCACAGTAAATCAAAAAACCTATATAGTTACTAAAAATTATTTATGAGACTGGGATGCCTAGAATTTTTAATGCAACACTAACCGGGTTACAGATAAAAGTTTAGTAAGATTAATCTGATTATAGCATATATTTTTATTATTGCTGCAGATCTACAGAAGCTATCGGTTTTTGAAGCTTTACAAAAATTAATTTTGTTGATTTACATCTTTTTATGTACAGTGTACAAATAAAATTTCAGTAATTTTACAGGTTTCTGTAAATTTAGATTTGTAGAATTACAGATTTTGTTTTATTTTCCAGTGTGCTTTCATATACGCCTTTATTAATACAAATTTGCAAATTGCCCTTACTGTATTATAATTAATTAAAAATTTTAACTCTTTTGTCAGTTTCTCTGTACAACATATGTACTTACTTATGCACAACGTATATACACTAAGAGTTAGCTTGTTTCGCCACCCAAAGCTTTCCATCACAGCTAATCTTAAAATTCAGCATCCGGTTTATTTAATAATAGACATTGATCGATTATGTAGCTGTTAATTACATTTTTAATATCTCTCAGTGATTCACACGACATGTAAGAAATTCTACGCTCAAATTGAAAGTCCATCAAAGCTCATTACTTGTTCAGTATCAATTATATAAAACGAATATTTTAGTACAATAAAAAAGTGCATTCTCTTATATTTATTTTACTGTGTCAAAAACAATTAACCTCTTAAAGGGAAGTTGATTTTTCTATTTTAACCCTACTTTGCATAGTGATGCAAATTTGCATCACATTTATTTAACTTTTAAAAAATAAATTAAGTTCTTAGCAACCACTATATTTATATAGAAATTACAAAAATGTGTCTCTATATAAAGTTAAAAATCTATCTAAAAATTTCTGGTGTCTAATCCTTAATATAAGAATAAAAAACACAATTATAAAAAATAATTCGTGCAGTTAAGAGTTAATTATGTGAAAAAAAGTAACATATCCTTTCCATGTAAAAATAATAATAATAATAAAATAAAAAATAAATAAAATATACTAGTTCATGGCCAGATGTAAAGTCTTATTTATTATTTCAACAGTGCTTCAATAATAACAATTTTGTTTTTAGATAGCATATTAACACCATGTAATGAAAATACCACGTATCTTATAATTATTTTAAAAGCTTTATCCGCTTTTGACGGAGACACTTCGCTACTAATAGTTCTCTGAAAAATCAGAAAGTATAGGATATACAGAATGACTCTAATTTAATAACATGTCGCATGTTTTGGCTTTCAACTTCCGATAAATGAAACATACGTTCGAAGCCTTGATATCGATACAGTTCTGGATCTTCAAAGTCAAAAAGGTGAAATCCTTATCCCGGTTTCCCGATTATTCTTTGCATTTAAGTAGTTATGAAAAACTCTGATAATGGACGATGTATAAAATATGTGTTATTTGGAGAGATCCATTTAAACGGAACTTTTTAAACGCTTCAAAATATTTCGCGTTTTGAACCTAAAATTTGAACGGTTAATTATATTGTTTTATATAAATATCTTGTTTTAACATTTTACGTAGAAGATCATTATCGCATGTATATAGATCGTCACATGTAACACAATCACATTAGTTTTTAAAATATATATTTTTATACTCTTATACATCTAATAAATAAAAAGAATTAATTTTATTTGCATTATTCTTTGCTCGTTTGAATAAACAAAAAATGTTTCTTGTACTTTTGATGTTGAACAAGAAACAACCATTTTACCAGAAAATAAAGATATTAGAGAAATGGATTTTTTTCTCCGAAAGAGTCGCTTTCCAATACTTGGACACTGGTATTCCTTGTACACTCTTCGATATTTAGTGTATATAATCGAAAGATTTATAAACTAACAAATACCTCTCTTCAACATACTTTATTGCATTAAATTGAAACTTTTCGAAAATAATATAGACATATTATACAATTAGATATACAAAAAAATAATAAAATGAGTTTTTTAAATCTTTGTAATCCTGAAAGTAAAAAAAGGAATTTTCCATATTGTAAATAACTTTATTTAAAAGATATTTGATATGTTTAAAAAATAAATAAAAACTTTATTCACATTACACCGATTTAAAAAATATATATAATGATTCCTATGCTTTAAATTAATTTATTGATGTCTATTCCTTGAAACACATACAATTTTTTTAAGCTGAAAATTTATAACTAACAAAAGAGGCTTCGTGTTTTCTGTTTGTCGAAACATGGTGCAAACATTGTATTTTCTGTTGCTTTGTTATTGACGCAAAAGAAACATTTACTCGAACGTAAAAGAAAGCTGCAATTGCGGTTACCGTTTTCGACAGAAACTATTGTTTTCCAATAGTCGAATGTTATTTTCCTCTGCGAATTTAGTTATGTTTCATTGCTTCTGCTGTCAGGAATTAGAAAAAATAATCAACTATCTTCAATATTATTGCAGTATTTCTTGTTTTACAATAAAGAATTGATTGAATAAATATAGTATCGTACTCATCCCATGTATGCATGAATGTATTTCAATATTTTATATTTTTCTTTTATTTCTGTATGAAGGTAAATGATTAAATAACTTACATGTAGGGATGTAGTGGAGAGTATACGCGGGTATATGCAGGTATACGCCGTATACCTTCTGGATTTTTTAAGGAACACCGTATACTATCTGTTTTAAGCTATAATATATACGCACCCTCTGCCTTGGGCGTATATCCTGTGGTTTTTCTATGACTACACCACTGCTTACATGTGTACAAAAAACGCTTTTTAAAATTATTGCAAGCCGTATAACAAACAATACAAAATAATGTGCTATTGCCGTAGCATATAAAACAAACTTTATTGTTTTTATCAGTGTCTTTTATCAATAATCCTCATGATATATTCTTATTGCGCATCTTATAAACATGTTTTTTGGAGATTATTAGTACAAAATACTTGTATGAACAATTTAAATTTGTCTTACATGATCTGCCCCTGATAATGGGGTTCATTTTTTTTTACAAAATGTTTCAACATGTCTACAAATGTATTCCAATATACTTAGATAAAATTAAAATCGTGAACTTAATAAAATAACTTTTACATTTGTCTATGATAATTTTCGCATAACATTAAAAAATATATATTGTTTCTTTTACATAGCTGTAACTGAACCAGTGTTGCCAAATCTGGCATTAATTAATTTAGTCATTCCGACTTACGAACAAAAAATTTAAATACAGTCGGTTCTCCTTAATCCGAACTCGCCCGGATCACAAGAGATGTTCGAATTATGGAATGTATGAAAAGAAAGTATGCTTAAAATAATACTATTACAAAAGAATTAATGTTATAGTGTTTTTTAAATTTATTTCGTCTGTTATCAATAGAATAAGACTTAATATTAAATTAAAATACATTAAAACGTACTAAATATATAAACTAATTAAGGGATTAGAAAGAAACAAAATGAAAGAAAAAAATGAGGTGTCACTGATGGACAAACGGAAACAGGCGACTAAACCCTGGCCGTCCACACAAGGCAAGTCTCTTCTGATTGGACCGTAAGATAGTGCATTTCTATGAAAAAAGCACTAAGGAAAGCTTTTAATTTAAACAGCCGAACCAAAGTGTCGCCAAATTCAGCGACACGTTGATTACCCATTTTGTGGTCCAATAGAATTGAAAATTAATTCATTTCCGCTATCCATTATTTCATGTAATATCTACTAAAGAAATTTCTAAACACAAAATTGCATTTGCAGTAAAAACTTTTAGCTTCGAATTTCAATTTCTATCCAGTAACTGTTTTTGAATACAGAGAAAGCAGCATTCAGTAAGCAAATGCGTTCCAATGTTGCAAGAGAGCAAAGTTGTTTTGCCACAGCGCATGCTCATTGAGCTAGAATTGATTAGATTTCTTTTATAGAAAAGGTTAGTTTTACGGACCAATCAGAGAAGACTTGCGTTATGTGGACGGCCAGGGTCTAGTCGCCTGTCAAACGGAACACTAAGAAAGTGAATATATAATGCATGGGATTGTATGCATACTAGTTTAGAACAATTCTTACAAAAATCAAAGAAAGAATCTGTATATTGAAAGGATCTGAAGTCTACGAGAAAGAAAGGAAAGAAATTCTGGTTAGTTCGAATTAAACGAAGTCAAGAAAAAATGAGTTCGAACAAATGAAAAATTTAATGTTATTCAGACATTGAAAATTTCAGGTGTTCATGTTTAGTTCGAATTAAGCGAAGATTCAATTTATTCGATTTTGATTTAGCGAGAGTCGACTGCATTTATTTCTGATTTACATTGGATAAACAAGTTACGAATAAATTTATTTATTTTATGGTTTAATTCAGAATCTCTAAATAAAAAATCTGCTAGATCTGAAAACACTGAATCATTTTATCGGAAATGAAAAACTTTTATTGAGGGTATCGTTTCCGAGAACGGGAGTTCTTTTTGAATAGTGGAATGTTAATTACATTAGAAAATACCTTTTTTATATCGTTTGAACTGTCAATAATTAGAAAAGACAATAGGCTATTTTAAATATTCATTAGTATTTTTGTGTTTAAAAAAAAGGGAACAATAAATGAAAAATAAATTACAGTGATGTGACGTGCAATTCACAGAACCTACACAGTATTTTCTATTTGCATTCCATTAATGGTTTAATGGAGTTGCTTAAAAATATGTTGCATGCAGCAACAACATTTTTTTTTTATAAATTAATGTATGTACAATAAAAAAAGAAACAGGAGAAAACACATACGTAATCGAAAATATTGACTCAAATCGGGCAATTTCTGCAATGCCAGATTCAAAGATAGATTACATAAAATATGTCCAACAGAATATATCTTTATGACTGTAGTTTTCGAGAAAAATGCAAAAGAAAAGTACTACATCCTATTTGGTTAAAAAGGAAAAAACTGAATTGGAAACATGAGCAACGGTATTTGCAAAGGTTATGTAGGAAATTTACAAATTGTCTACCGCGCATGTCGAGGCATGCATGCGCACACCTTGGAATGCCTTACTGACGTGTTACTGTAGTTTAGCGTCCATAAAATAATAATTTGTTGATGCACATTTTTAATAATTAAGTAATAATTTAAAAAAAGACTTGGCGTTATTTTATGACGCTCGCACGGTTGCATGGTCGATATTTTGTGAATCATCGTTTGCAAAATATATGTGAATAATATTGTCATATATTCAAAAAAGTTTTTTTTTGTGCCGGATACGACGCCGCAATTTGTTTTCGTATTCTTCTCGAAAACTATGGGTCGTATAGTTACAGTGCTCTGGATGTTATTTATGAATTCTAATCTATGTCTCTGGCTCAGGTCTTGAATCTTCATGATGGGTCACCATTTTATTAATTATTAAGCATAAAAGAAAAAAAATAGTATTTTAATGCACTCTTACACGAGCAATGATTATCTTAAAAATAAAACATAAGTTAACTGCACCAATTAATGTTCAGAAAAATTTGCTTTAGAAAAAAATAGTGTAGGTATAAAACAGATGGAAAGATCAATTCTTTGTTATGCTTGGTTTAAAGCACAAGCAAGTGATTTTATTAAAAAATATATAATACTTGCTATGTTCTTTATAAAGACATTTGGAGCATGAATGAAAAAATTAACCATTATTTAACTATCGTCATAGGCTTTCGAAATTGTTTTCATAACATATAAAAATAAGTTAAGTAATTTTAAATTATTTTTCTAATTTACACTGTTTCATTTTTATTACATCTTATTTTGTGCTTTTTAGGATTTAAAATATTTCGGTGTTGCACTTGCAATGATATTTGGTGCTTTGGCATGCTTGTATTGTCGCACATATTTGCCAATCGTTTATTTTTATATAAATATTTTTATAGAGAAATACTTGTTTTATAAAACCACACAATTTCTCAAATTAAATAAATAAAATATTTATGTAAGTATTTATTGGAACTATAGGAATTTGGAGGTGGACAGCTATAGATGCATAATCAAATTTTTTGTTGCTACAACTCATATGCAATTGTTTAAATTGATGAGATTATTTAGTTATTAATCACTTGTGGCGGACTAATGTAATAAGGTCTTAAAATCAATGTATAAATATATAATTATATTTGTTCATTATATTATACATATATATGATAATTAAAATCTAAAAATCTAAAATATTGTATTCTCATCGTGAACACACCTGTGAATGTCATCACTTATACTTGTTGCTTTTCAAAAAAGGGGGGGGAGTGAAATACAAAATCACATCATTAGACGCCAAAACCTGTTGGAGTTAAATTAGATTAAACAATCGGCGATGAAAGAAAAGTAACTTTTTATGTAGTCATGAATTATTTTCATTTAAATTATTAATTCTAAGCAAAACACCAAAGTATACAAAACGGAACGGAAAACTTCAACAGTTTCAAAATTAAAGATATTTTCACCTATCCATCATACGTAGTATAGGGTAAGTTTGCAATCATTTAGATTATCGACTTTTTTTTCTTTTTTTTCAACTGATTTACACGTTTCAGACACTGGAGATTCGGAAAACATATTTTTAGAAAAAAAAAAAAAAATTCCGTTCGTCTGTC
Organism: Maratus speculifer; assembly: GCA_964019185.1. NCBI lineage: Eukaryota > Metazoa > Arthropoda > Arachnida > Araneae > Salticidae > Maratus > Maratus speculifer. The sequence continues at coordinate 234,515,299 of OZ025294.1, read as the reverse complement.
AGGTGTGAGTGTCTGTCTGTCTGTAAAAGCTCTATTGCCCAAACAAATTGAGACAGAAACTTAAGATTTGATGTTTACTTAGTATTTTTTAAAGAAAAGAAACTATTAAATATCATTGATCTCGATTATCCGGAACTAAAGTTTTCGGACTCTCGAAATATTCATTCTGATGAAAGGAATGTAAAAAAAAAATTGATTTTTTTTATATTTTATGGAGTGAATGAAAAATACAAAAAAAAAACATAAATTTCACATGAAGAACGAAATCGATCAAATAATTAATTATCGAGATATTTGTAATCCTATTTACCACACTTTTCGATTTTTTATGACCCTGTATTTAATTCAAATTTCAATTCAAAGATATATTTTAACTGGATATCAGACGGTTAATTTGAAGCAGTAAACTATTATTTAATATGATTATTATGTTTTAAGTTATAATGGTTTTTTTTAACTACTTGATTATTCCGTCAATAAAAAAACTATCACCAAATTATGAGATTAAATGCCAATAATAACTTATCATAAATGTCATATTCACTTGATATTAAACACATTATACGTGCTTTTTACGTCATCAAACGATTTTTCATTCGACGTTTAATTTTTTTATTATTAATCTTTTTACTAATTTATTTGGTCTTCCGTTATTTAAATTATAAGTTATGCCAATTTGTAAAGTTTACAGTGATTTATATAATTTGTCGAAGTGGATGACGGGATAATCAAGAAGTTCCCACAATTCCATAATAGAGCATTACTATATATTAAAAATACTTAAATATACTTTTAAATGTTATTTTGAGGATGGAATGCATTTTATAAATAGTTTACACCTGTTTTATTTTCATATTTTATAGTAGTATATCCATGATGGGTAAATATAACGGTGGTCCCCAACGACTAATTTTTCATTTATTTTCTTTCCATTGGTCAGTTTGAACGTAATGTGAACGAAGAATTTATTTATACTATTATTACTGAACGAGAAATAAAAACTTTATCGGAAAAGAAAACTGCAATCGCGGTGGACGTTTTCGATCGCAACAGTTGTTTCCAATACTCGGATTTTATATTCCTTTGTGAATTTTCCGACATTCATTGTTTATTCAATCAATAATAAGATTTAGAAAAAAAATCATCTCTTTTCTAAATATTTGTTCCTATTCAGCGAATAATAGAGCACTGGATTAGATTAAAATACAGCATTATATTTATTAATGCAAACAGAAGAAAAATATCATATATGGCATTAAATATTTTTATTAATAATACAACGTCTACATTTTAAATAATTCGAGATGGAATAATACAGATAATAAAATTACATTAATTTATAATCTATGATCTATATTATAATGAGTTTGTTAATTTGTAGGGGTTAATCTCCGGAACTACGGAACCGATTTCAAAAGTAATCGTACCAAAATGATAGTGTTCAGGATATATCTTATGTCCATTTCGCTGATCCAAAAAAGATGCTGGATAGAAAAAAAATGCAATTTTTGTGTTACTGAAGAGCTTAGAAACAATAAATTTAGTATTATATATATTGGTTATCCAAATGTTCGAAATTATTATTAATTTTTTACTCAATTCTATATTAAATACTCATCTCTCGTTTTAAACTGTTTATTCTCATGAGAAAACTCAATCAATTTCTTTTGAACATAGATAATTTAACAAAAAACAACTCCATTATAAACCATAATATTTTAGCACATATACTCATAAAAAACATTCTAATCACAACTCAAAACAAAATAAAAAACGTGTTTCACAGAACTTAGGTAAAAGCTGAAGAAATAAACAGATAATGTATTTTTTACAAATTATCGTTTGCACAGAAAATATTTTACATTTTGATATAATTTGTTTGCTAGGCAACACCGCCAGTATAAAATTAAATAGCATTTTATCAAAAATACCGCCCCTCTTAAAACCTCTGAGGGGAGTTTCAAACGAAAACACTGCCATTACAACCATTGTAAAAAATATAAATAATAATACAATTAAATACAATATAAATGAGTCACAGTTAAGTTAAATTTAAACAAATATCTAAACAATTTTACATAATACATAATAAATAAAGGAATTTTACAATAATGTACACTTTCTCATAAAAACTGAATTAATTTTCAAGAGGTAATACAATTTTGGAAACTGCTCTTTTAGATATCCCATTTGGGGATTTTATGTTTACAACTCTTACTCTGTTATCGTTACCAAAAAATACCTCTACAATTCTCTCCAATAACCAATTAGACACTGGAAGATCATCTTCCTTTATTACAGCCATATCTCTTATTTTGAGGTTGTTTTTTGATATCATCCACTTATGCCTTTGCTGCAATGTACTTAAATAACTATTTTTCCACTTTTCCAGATGGTCTGAACCATTTTAGTGGTCTTTTGCCATAAGGTCAGTCTATTATCTTCAATATTACTCAAGTCAGATTCAGCAATGACATTAAGTGGGCGACCAATAAGAAAATGTCCCAGGGTCAAGACCTCCAAGTCATCAATATCTGTACTCAAGGGAGTAAGCGGGCGCGAATTTAAGATACCTTCAATTTGGACAATTATAGTTAACATTTCTTCATAAGTTAATTTAGAGTTGCCCAAAATACGTTTAAAGTGGTACTTGAAAAACTTGACTCCCGACACCCATAAACCTCCAAAATTTGGAGCTCTAGGGGGAATAAATTCCAAAGCAATACCTTCAGATAACAAGTAATTGGTAAGGTTCTGGTCTGGTTTGTTTACTAATTCATGCAACCTTTTACGCTGTACATTAGGGTGGTGCGGAAAAACAAAAGTTTTTATTTCCGAATCGCTATAGTGCGGAAAAGTTGCGATTGGTAAATACAAGAAAAACTAAAAATTTTTTTTTGAAATCGGACATTATCTTCCGATCGCGCAAACCACCTAAAAATTTAAAAAAAACTGAAAATTTTCGATTTTTTCAGAATTTTTAAAAAATATTACATATACGTATATTTTATCACTATAGTAAAAATATTTACATATTGTACTATTTAATAATAATAAAAAAATAAATTACGTTTAGAGAATATCTTTCGATCGCGCAAGCTCATTAAAAATCGGGAAAAATTAAATTTTCAGTGATTTTTGATGCATTAAGAAAATAATTAAATAAGTTCAATTTGCGGTCTCACCTTAAAATTTAAATGTAAATTAATACTATTGTGCATTTTATGCTATTTTTGAACAACGGAGATCTTACCACGACGAGATCGCTGCAGGGCGAAAAGGTTTAGTAGTTCGCACAACTCCTGTTAGCCACGTTGCGAAACAGCGTTGAAGTCGCCCTATGTGTCCACATCCTTTTCTCTCCCCAACCTCGTCCACTTGCACGGTGCGCCATTTCGTATCAGTGAGACCGTGAACGAATTTCGTTTGTTAATTAGATGTATTGTGTTACTTAAAATACATTAACATGTGACAGGTACACGGATCTGCCATCGTCGTTGACAAAGAAAATTACTAGACAATCTTTTCATTATCCTATATTTTGTCATCCCCAAGAGATTTTTTGTCAAATATTCTTCACGAATATAGCGCCTGTGCAAGAAATTAAAGAAAATCTTTTAAAAGAATTTAAATACTTCTAAAATTGTTAAAAATACTTCTAGACTTTTTCAATAAATGCGTCCATATAACATGTATTGATATGTAGAATGATGCATGTTTGAAGATGGTTTATAGTAATTTTAAACAGCGTATGTCCATCGTGATATTTGTCTCAGGACTGAGGAGGATAACTAAATAATCGTCCTTTTTTCATCAAAATGTATGTCATGTGGTTCTTCTGATTTCACTTGACTTTGCCGTAATTTTTTCTCTTTCTGTTTGTTTTCTTCTAATTTTGTATAGGTCAATAACTTGAAAAGCATCTGTTTTAGTTATTACAGGAATATCTTCTACTACACTCAACACTTTAGCAGCACCTGCACTGTCAGATACACTACTGCGATCGCAATGTAAAGATGTAGATTGTAACTCCACTTTCATTTGCCATTGTAATTTCTTCTTCTTAAATCTGATAGACTGTATCCGTCATGGTAATGATATTTTACATATACCTACATTAGCATTAAAATTCTCATGTATTTCATCTAAATGCTCAAGGTCTTTTATTTTCGCTTCAACAAATTTGGAAATTGCCTTTTCAATAAATAGTTTCGTCTTCCAAGTCTTGTACTCAGTTTTTTTCTTTTTTTTTAAACTTTAGTACCAATTTTTTCCGTTCCGTCCTTTCTCTGGAGGTAGTTAAATCTATGCTCAATGACTGGAATTTTGTCTCAATTAGTCACTCCCTCAGATCTGGTGACTTTTTACAGGAGCAATATAAATTCATTACACGTTTGCAGGCTGAAATATCACACAGTTGAGTTTCTTGTTTTTTAAATTCATCAAACTTTTTTATAAGGTTTGGATATTCCTTGTCTCGAATATAAGATTTCGTTAGTTTAGAATATTATCGTAGTAGGCATTAATTAGCTAAATGATTCTAAAATCAAACACTTTTGGGATTGACGCCTTCTAATAAATATATTTTATTTTTTGTGCCACTGTATTGCTGACAAATGAGAAACTCACTTTAATGATGTTGAATTTACTTGCGAATAGAGACCTCTCCTCAAGATAGCATTGAAGAACATCTTCGTGTGTTGGAAGAATATCTGGCAGAAAATCTCTCGATGACCGAATATAGGACAATGAAAAGATTGTCTAGTAATTTTCTTTGTCAACGACGTATCCAGATCCGTGTCCCTGTCACATTTTAATGTATTTTTAATAAAACAATACATCCAATTAACAAACGAAATTAGTTCACGGGCGTTCACGAAATGGCGCTCTGTGCAAGTGGACGAGGTTGGGGACAGAAGCATGTGGACACGTAAGGCAGAGCTTTCTTGATATACTTGATATCTTGATATTATTATCAAGATATGGCCTTGCGTAAGGCGACTTCAACGATTTTTCGCAACGTGGCTAATAAAATGCGCGCGAAACTCTAAACCTTGAAGAACTACTAAACCTTGCAGCGATCTCGTTGTGGTAAGATCTCGGTTGTTCAAAAATGGCATAACATGCTCAGTAGTATTAATTTACATTTAAATTTTAACATGAGACTGCAAACTGAGCTTATTTAATTATTTTCTTAATATATCAAAAATCACTGAAAATTGAATTTTTCCCGATTTTTAATGAGCTTGCGCGATTGGAAGATATTCTCTAAACGCAATTTATTTTTTTATTTTTATTAAACAGTACAATATGCAAATATTTATCACTATAGTGATAAAATATGTGTATATGTAATACTTTAAAAAAAACTTTGAAAAAATCGGAATTTTTCAATTTTTTTGACGTTTTAGATGGTTTGCGCGATCGGAAGATAATGTCCGATTTCAAAAATTTTTTTGAGTTTTTCTTATATTTACCAATCGCAACTTTTCCGCACTATAGCGATTCGGAAATAAAAACTTTTGTTTTTTCGCACCACCCTACTGTACATTAGTTTTCACAAAATTGCCTGCGTTATCACTGAAAATTTTTCGAGGTTTGCCTCGTCTTGTCTGGCAAAAAAACCTCTTTAATGTGGCAATAAAAGCCTCACACATTAAATCACTAACTAATTCCAAATGCACTGCCTTTGCTACCATACAAATAAAAATGCAAGCATAAACTTTATGAAAAATACCTTTACGTTGACCTTTATATCTAATCAAAAATGGACTACAGAAATCAGTTCATATGCAATTAAAAACAAAGTCTAAATTTATTCTTTCTTTAGGGGGCTCGCCTATAATTTGCTCTAACAATTTAGGTCTGGCCCTAAGGCATGTAATACATTTATGTACTATTTTTCTGCAAATAGCCCTACCGTTTAGAGGCCAAAATTCTCTTCGAATACAATAAAGTAAATTTTGTGGTCCTATATGTAGATATTTTTTGTGATAAAACTCAATAATTAATCCTGTTAATTTGTGTTTAGAGGGCAGTACAATTGGATGTTTTTGGGGATAATTTACCATGCTATTTTGGAGACGACCTCCAACTCTGATTTAATTATTTTTATCCAAGAAAGGATTTAATGAAAGTAATCTACTATTTTTTGGTAATTTCTTACCCTTAGATAACAATGTGAATTCAGAACTGAACTCTTTTTCTTGCACAGATTTTATGAAATATTGCTCAGCTTTCTTCAATTCAGCAGATGTTAACTTACCCGAATACGTTTCTTTGGACTTCTTCAGATTCTGAATGAACCTGAAAACATAGTTAAGAATTCTTATTAATTTAGCATAATTATTACTCAATTGTACAAAATAGTCAATAAAAGATGGACAGTCTGATATTAAAAATGAAGTCTCTGAAAAAGTCTTTGAAGCTGTATTTTTAAGTTTACTTATTGAATAGATCGTTATCATTTTGCTCAAGTTCGACAGTATTTGAAGAAGGATCAGTCTGTTGTGTTAGGAATAGTGGACCCTTCCACCATAAGCTACTCTGGAGAAGTTTGTCTGGATCTACACCTCGTGACACAAGGTCAGCAGGATTGTTAGCAGAAGCCACATGTCCCCAATGGCTGATATCAGAAAGGTTCTGAATTGTAGCCACACATGATGCCGCAAAGGTTTTTAAGTCACACGGCTATTTTCGAATCCAACATAATACAATAGTACTATCCGAATAATAGTAGACAGCTTCTTTAGGAACTTTTAGGGTTTTGGCAGCCTTATTCATCGATTTGGCTAATAAATCTGCACCACAGAGCTCCAGTCGAGAAATAGTGATTGTTTTGATTGGTACAACTCGAATTTTACTGCAAAGCAACTGAGAAATTTGCTCTCCTGCAGAATTTGAAGACACAACATACAATGCAACACCGTAGGCTTTCTCCGAAGCATCTGAAAAGCCACAAATTTTAATTTGCACCGGATTATTTGTAAAAATGTATCTAACAGTACTTATATTGTTGATGGCTCTTAATGATTCTAAGAACTGAAACCAATCATCAAGCTCAGCTGTAGGGAGATTTTCATCCCAACCAATTTGCAGTCTCCACAATCTTTGTAGGAAAATTTTTGCTTTCGTCACAACTGGACCTAGTAGATCCAAGGGGTCGAAAATGCGAGCAATATTTGACAGCACACTTCTTTTAGTTACCTTGCTTTGTTCACTGAATAATACACTAAAAGAAAACGTATCATCATTCGCCTTCCAACAAAGTCCTAGTGCCTTAGTTTCACTCATATTTTTAAAAGTGTAATTCTCATTTTTAAAGGCTGGCTCCATTAATTCTGGATGGTTACTAAACCATTTATGTAAGTTCAGGCCGTACGTATTTAATAGTTGAATAAGCTCAATTTGCAATCTCTTAGCCGATTTTAAGTCAGCTGCTCCAGTCAGAACATCGTCCATATAAAAGTCTGATTCAGCCACACCAGAAGCATACGGAAATTGAGATTCACCATTTATACCAAGCTGTTTAAGGCAGCGCATGGCTAAATAAGGGGCACTAGTTGGGCCATATGTGACTGTACATAGTCTGTAATATTTCATCTCATCATTTACAATATCTTTCCAAACTATGCGCTGTAAATCACGTTTGCTTTTATCGATAAATATCATGCGATACATCATTTTTACATCTGCTGTAAATGCGTAGCGGTGTGTACGAAATCTAAGTATTATGCTAAACAAATCATCTTGAATGACACCTCCATTCAGCTGTATGGAATTTAGAGATTCTCCTGATGAAGTTGCATGTGAGCCATTAAAGACAACTCTCAATTTTGTAGAACTTTTATCTGGGCGATAAACAGCATGGTGAGGTAGATAATTCGCATGTATTGACTCATTTGTTTTCTCTACTTCCTCCATATGGCCTAACTCTCTATACTCCGCCATAAATACGCAATATAACTCTAAAATGTTTGGATTTTTGACTATCCTATTCCAAAGTGAATTTAATCTATTTTCCGCAAATTTCTTTAATTCTACCAATGAACTAGGATTTTTTTTCAATGGTATTTGTACTATGAATTTGCCCGTTATATCTCTCTGATGATATCTCTCTCCCGTTATATCTCTCTTTTTTGACGCAGTGGAATTCTGATAGACAATTGAAGCACAAATTATGTTTTTAAACAACTTCTACTCTTACCTGTACATTACATTTTTGAAATTTGGGACATTTAAAAACACTGTGATTTTCCTGGTTACATACAACACATTTTTGCAAATTTTTCTCATTTAAACTCACAAACATGGAAGTTACCTTTGAAAAGCTATGCTTTCTTTGGCTTTCGTTTTGAAAATTTTGTTTTGTATTTACTTGTTTAGACGCACTTAGTGTAGGTGCGTGGTCTCTCAAGAATTCTAGTAATTCAGTTAAACTCGGTAAATTATCCCGCTTAAGATGTCTTTCCCACCATATCTTTGTATTTACATCTAATTTTTGATCCAAAATATAAGCAAACATAGTCATAGAAAACCCCTCAACTTTTTGTCCTAAAATCTCTAACGACCTAATGCATTCATTTGTTATATCTATTAGATTTAATAATGCGGGTGGGGACTCATTTTGAATAACGGGAATATTTAATAAAAACGCTTTAAATGCGCGTAAACTTGTTCTCTCGAATTTGAAAACCGTTTTTCCAAAAGCGACCATGCAACTTTATAATTAGAATCCATGATTGTGATAGACTAAATTATACGAAAAGCATCTCCTTTCAATGAAGACTTCAAATATTGCAATTTCATTGCCCCTGACAAATTTGATTTTCATGTACAGTAGCCTTAAATATATCCTTAAAAGAAAGCTATTAATGCAAATTACCCGTAAATACAGGAAGAGTTAATTTCGGCAATTTCATGTTATTTTCAGCCTTTGAGACGTTTTCTAAATTAACAGTTTGCAATTTCATTTTTGATAACTTTTTGCTAAGTTTGAATTCCATTATTTCTAATATTTCATTAATTTCCTCGTTTTCCTTAATAAAATCCTCAATTTCATCTTCTTTACTTATCTTATAAACAGACTCAAATAACTCAGAAAAATTTTGCTCTAATTTATTCCGTTTCTGCTTTGTGAGAATTAATTCATTTTAATTCTAGCTCAGAATTCGATAATTTTTCTTTTAGTGTTGTCAAATTTGTTCTATATATTTTCTTTTTCGCTTTTAATTCTTTCATACTTATTTTTAACGAATAAAAATTCAATGGATGCACTTACCTTTCTTGACTCTTTAAAAGATTATTTCTAACATCGAAGAAATAGCAAAACAGCTAAAAAAATTCAACTGTTATCCTTCAGTCATTGACGTAGAATAACAATTCGCTGATTTCTCTCCGTAGAAGACGGTCCATATGGTTATCCAAATGTTCGAAATTATTATTAATTTTTTACTCAATTCTAAATTAAATACTCATCTTTCTTATTAAACAGTTTATTCTCATGAGAAAACTCATTCAATTTCTTTCGAACATAGGTAATTTAACAAAAAACAACTTTATTACAAACCATAATATTTTAACACATATACTCATAAAAAATATTCTAATCACAACCCAAAACAAACAAATTATTGTTTCACACAGCTTAGGTAAAAGCTGAAGAAATAAACAGATAATGTATTTATCACAAATTATCCTTTGCACAGAAAACTTTTTACATTTTGATATAATTTGGTTGCTAGGCGACACCACCAGTATAAAATTAAATAGCATTTTATCAAACATGTATAAGATATACCTGATCACTAACAACATTTGCTCAAAAATACAAAATTTAAAACGGGTGAAAATGCTCGAAAAGCGTTCAAGAAAGGTTTCAAATAATCTCGTGTAGCGAACTAAATGAAAAAACGTAATGAAGTGAAAATGGTGGTAATAATCCTTGCTCAACATAGATTATATCTTATTTTGGATGCCACTACCCCAAACGAGATGCAAGAGAAAACGCTCTAAAAATGCAATTTTTGTGCGTGAAAAGCATCCCAAAAAACATTCTAAATGACGATTTGTAAGCAATTCTGCCAAGTTGGTATATTTTGGCGAGTAATTTCGCTTGCCAGATTTGGCGATAAGTTTTAAAGGTAAATATGGTAAATTTGGCGACATTTGACCACAGAACCGAGTCTCTCGGATGGCAGCTTCTTGAGGTTTTGCTGTATCTCCACAGATTTCCACATTTCTAAATCGTTTGTCCCATTACAAAATTGTTACTTTTATGTAGATTTCGTATGAAACACTCCCTATTGCGGTGGCTCCCATGTTGGAATTTCTGATAATTTTTTTGCAGATCTACACCCATCATGACCACTAGACCCCAAAACTACCACCAGTAAAAAAGTTTATCTACCTACCTATCTATCTATCTATGCATCTATCGGTCTATATCACTTTTTTATCAACACGATAACTTTTAAAATTCTGCTCAGATCTCCTTCAAACTTTTACATAAAATCAAGGGGATTAAATCTCGGTCAAGATCGGTAATGGGCAAAATCGGACTAAGGGAGTGGAAATAGTGAGGGTTTTTTTAACAGAAAAAAAGCCCATAACCTCTTAACGAAAATAGATACTGAATCAGTTTAAAGTTTACATTACTTCTAAAACACGGGTAAAAGGTTCATACATGACAGATATTTCGTAAAATTAAAAATAGGCTCAAAGGGCGAAAAAAGTGGGTTTTGGTGAGAAAGAAATTCATAATTTTGTCAATTCTCAAGATTTTAAATCCAAATAAATTTTTCATAAATGTATTCATTATCTAAAACTTTTGTACTGATGAGTTTTTTATAGGACCAACTCTTACTGAAAGAAAAAAGAAATTAAAAACGAAAACAAAAAGGTGGGGCGAAAAAAGAAAAAAATCCATAACTTCTTCAATTGTCAAGATATCAAATCCGATGAAATTTATTTTACATCTTTTCAATAATGTCTATAACTTTTACACTGACAAGTTCTTTATAGGAGCAATTTTTTTAGCTAAAATGAATTAAACAAAAGTAGGATTTGTAGAAAAAATCTTACTTCCAAACTTCTTATATATTAATTGATTTTTAAAATAATTTTTGATTTTAAAAGCATCTAAATGACAAATTCTCTTATTTAGGAACTATATAATGTGACGTATTAGGCAGTTTTTTTGATAAAGATAGAATATATTTCAAATAGGGATTTGAAAATAGCCATTTTGAGCCGAATTTTCTGAAGCGATAGTGATTGAAAATTGAGAAAGTATTCAAATAATAAACTGCTTACTTTCTGACTCATTTTTAAATCTATTTTTGCTCTCAAACGCATCCAGTTGACAGGTTCTCTTATTTAGGAACTGTATAATGTGCCGTATTGGTCAGTTTTTTGATAAAGGCAGAATGTATTTAAAAAATATGCTGTCAAAATGGACAATTTGAACAGAATTTTTTTAAGTGAACGTGATTGAAGAATTGAGGATTTATTTAAATAACAAATTACTTATTTCTTGACTCTTGTTAAAATTCAATTTTGCTCGAAAAAAAAATTAAATTTTAAACAGGTGAAAATGCACGAAAAGTGTTCTAAAAACGTTTTAAATAGGGATCTTCAAACAATCTAAGGAAGTAACAAAAGGGTTAAAAAATGTTTTCAAAATGATGGTGACAATCCTTGCTCGAACATTGGCTGTTTGTTATGTCTGTGTCACTACCCCTAACTGGATGAAAGAGCAAAAAAACGCTCTAAAAATTTATTTTTTGTATTACTGTGTACCTAGAAGCATAAAATTTACACAGTAGTTACTAATGAGATATAAATCATAGGTAACAATGTTTCGTCAAGAATTCGCAATTTAAAAATCGTAATTATGCACAAAAAACATCCTAAAGACGTTCTAAATGGCAATTTGTAAGAAAGTTTGCAAAGCTTGATAAATTTTTGGCGATTAATTTTTGTCGCCACATTTGGCGATATATCGCCAAGTTCGCGACAAACATGGCGACATTTGATGACAGAACCAAGTCCTTCTGATGATAACTACTTGCTATTTAGCTGTATCTCCGAAAATTCTCATTGTTCTATTTCTAAATCGTTTGGCTCATTTCCAAATGGTTACATTTATTTATCTATAACTATATTATGAAGAGATAAAGTTAGTTTTTTTGTAGAGGAGTAAACTCAGGAATTACCAAACCGATTGTAACAATAATGGTACCAAACTGATGGTGTTCGCACCGAATTAAACATAGGCTATTTCTTATGTCGATTTCCCTAATCCAAAAGGGATGCAAGAAAAAAAAAATTTAAAAACGCGATTTTTGTGTTACTGAAGGGCCTAAAAATATGAAATTTGGTATGTTAATTATTTATAAGATGCAAATGATCTCTAATATTTCCTGAAATGTTTAAAATTTAAAAAGGGTGAAGATGCGTAAAAAAGTGTTTTACACTGTGAAAAATCTATAGGATTTGCAGCAACATGACTCCACGCTTTGACAAAAAGCTGTAACTTGACTATATCATGAAGCATTCTCATTGGTCCGAATAAAGATAGTTTATGAAAGAGGTGGAGTGACGATGCAGCAATTGCTATAAATTTTTAACAATGTAAAAACGTTCGAAATGACGATTTGTAAGAACTCTGAGTACGTACGAAACCACTTTTAAATATAAATTGGTGGTGCTAGAAACTGTTAAAAGATAACAAACACAAGATACATTTGATCTCGATGAAACTATCAACAAAAGATTGCAGGAGCCAAAAATATTCAAAATGGCGATTTTTATTGTACGTAGGAGTCTAAAAACTTTAACCCTTGAAGGGCGGTGGTTTCATAGATATACCACTTAATTTTAATTCCCAAACGCCACACTGACACCGGAATTTTATTAAAGAAAATTACGGTTTATTGAATGCGTGATGTATAGCGTTTTCTTATTTACAAATGAAGTTCTTTTCAAATTCCGGTGTCAGTCATTAATTTCAAAACTTAAGCAATGAATTTGCCCTGCCCAGCAAAGGGTTAAATTTGGCATGGTAATTACTTATAAAATATAAATGTCTTCTAAGAGCAGTAGGAAGTAAATTTCAAATTAAAAAAATTGCGAGGTGAAGGGACGGAGCGAAAATCCTAAAATAAAAAAAAATCCGAAAAAAATCCTAAATAACGATTTCTGTGCAAGCTCAGGAAATAACCAATTATAAAAGTAATAGTTTGGAATCAATGGTGACACTCTCTGATCCTACATAGTCTAAATTCTATGCCGGTGTTGCTAACATCTGGAATAAGCAGAAAAAAAATAATCTAAAAAATCCTACTAAATTGCGTTTCTATGGAATATTAAAAAATATCAAGCCAATTTCAGGAATAACATTTGTAAATTAATGGTGACAGTCCATTTTTAAACATAGGCATTTTATGGTAGTGCCACTACCCTGCAAAGTCGTCTGACCCTTAGAAAAGAAACTTAGATTTTGACATGCTAATTAATTTTAAGATGTAAATCCATTCATAGGTTGTTTCTGAAAAAATCAAATATTTCAGGTGAATAATGAAAGAAACATACGATTTGAGCATAAAAGTTTCAAAATATTTTCTACATTATTGTTTATTTAAAGTTTTCGCATTTTTTATTTTTTAAGTCTCCTTGCGGAATAATGGATCTAATAATAAAATTTTGTCAAAGTATGGCTTAATCGGAAGTTTTTAAATTATTCCTTAATATATTATTGCTTTTATTAAAAATCAGACATACAAATGTCACCTGTCATATTATAACTATTGCGCAAGCAAAGCCACGGGTTTTGATAATACAATGTACATTAATTAATAAATAGAGAATATTCATATGCAACATGATTATGTCATTACTTTATCTTTAATAAATGGTAAAATTGCATTAACTTTAAAAATATGGAAAAAATGTGTTGATATTCAATTTTTCTACAAATTAAAAAAAAGGGGGAAAAAAACAATGTTACACAAATTTAAATTCAATTAAAAGAAAATGTGTCTTATATTAGATTTTAAAATTTATTAATTACCTAACTACTTTTCGTTTTGAAACAATTTTTTATGGATCTACCTGTAATTAAAACTTTTATAAAAATTCTCGTTCCAGTGAATGTAATGGAACTGAAAATTTCGTTAAGTCGTGTTGGTGTACAAATGATTTTTACCTCCTTATCTCTACATATATGTATGCGTGTAGATGTATGCGCATACGAAACCGTATAGATATGTGTTTGCTTACGTATTTTAAACAACTGTAAATGGTTTGATTTTCCATTCTACGAGATTTAATTAATTATATATGTGATTCCATTCAAAATAAGCAAATCAACTGTGGCCGACACATCCCGATGTTAATGAAAATCAGCATATAAGTAGACCATTTTTTTATATGTAAGGGCAAAATAATAGATTTCTGGATTGTTTATTTAAGTATCAAAACTTATATTAAAAATTCACAGGAATTCGAGGATCTACATGCTTGATGTTTGATTTAGATTATAAGCCATAGGAATAGAAAGACTGTACAAAAATTAATTTATAATTAACAATGAATTATCAGTAATAGTTTGACGTAATTTAGTAATTGTTTTTATTTTCCTTAATGAGGAAAAAAACAAATTATGAAATACTTTGAAACAAAAATGGAATATCTTTATTATCTGTTTGAACATGAAATACAGCACTTAAAGTATTGATACTTGTTGACACTGTAAATAAAAGTATATATTTTAAATACATAATATTCTTTCTTGATTTTTTCTTCCTTAATTAGAAAAAAATTTCATTCAAAACAATGAAAAATTTTGAGACGAAAATACAATATTCCTGTTATTTGTTTAATCATAAAAGAAACTTTTCAAAAAATTTAAAATGGTTTAACATTGCAGATTAAAATGTACATTTTAAATACAGAAACATTAATTCTTGCAATGTATAAAATTGAAACTGGTGTTATACACAATTGAAATGAAAAAAAAACTTCTTTAAACACCATAAAATAAGTTAACTGCTCAAGGCCTTTCGAAAGAACTTAGTCTTTCTTCGTCAGGCGCAAAAAAAGACGTGCGTCCACAATGAATGTAGTGGCACGACGTCGTGCCACTACATTCATTGTGGACGCACGTCTTTTTTTGCGCCTGACGAAGAAAGACTAAGTTCTTTCGAAAGGCCTTGAGCAGTTAACTTATTTTATGGTGTTTAAAGAAGTTTTTTTTTTTCATTTCAATTAATTCTTGCCTTCAATATATTTTTGTCTGTCTACACATTCTTCAGCAAAAATGTTTTAAAGTAGAGTAGAATTTAAAAAAATAATTAAATTGTAATCCTGACTCAATATAGACCCAGCACTATTACTTTTCCCGAAATCCAGTGGAAAATGGTGAAAAACGCGCAAATTTTGAAGTGCAATGATTCATTGATTTTAACAAAAGTTACCCTTTTTAACCTATTAGGAATCAAAAGGCAATCTTGAATATTTTGTGCATACTATATACTTATTGATTTCTATGCTTGTGCAATATTGTATGTCTGCTATTACCTTTAATTTATTTTTGCACGCACAAAATATTAAAAATTGAGATTTTGATTTTTTTCTTTATACTTTCTAACTTATTTTTAAGATGAAGGAAGTAAATGTGAACTTTTAAGCTTCAGCAATGCGATTCACATGTGTAACACTGCACTAGACTTGAATTTCAAAGATGTTTTTAATTCCTTTGAGTTTTGAAATTTTTTAATTCTCTCAAAATAAGCAATTTTTTAATGTTTTCTATCAACTTAAGGTTAAACACAATATTACTAAATTCTTAATACTAAATAAATTTGAAATTATTTTTACAAGGATTAGAATATTATTAAAAATTTCAATTTATGTTAAATACAATGAAATACGTTTAAAACGAAATTGAACGCACCGATTTTTTTTTCATGTTAAAAGAGTCATACACTGAGAAACATTTTTGGAAACGTTACTCCGTAAAATTGGTGGCAGCATTGCTGCCTCCAATTTTATGGAGTATTTTAACCGTTAAAACCGGTGTAACATTGTCATGTTACACCAGTAATATATGTTTAGATTACACCATTGTATATGTGAAAACAATTACTCCATGAAATTGGAGGCAGCATTTGCCACCATTTTTACACCAATTGTATGGAGTAACGTTTCCACAAATGTTTTACAGTGTAAGAACAAGAAAAAAACTCACCAATATTTTCAATGTAATCGTATTTTATTTCCATTTCCTGTTAAACTACTAGTAGTTTACGTCCATTATGATAAAAAAACAAGTTATAAAAATACACCTATTTAAAAGAAAAAATCATACATCCGTTTTCGAATTAACTTTTTCAGTGTCATATTGTCCACAAATTGTTTGCGATCATACATTGTTATACTAATTTTTTTTTCAAATGTGCATCTAAATAACTGCGCAAACTTTTAATCACTTTCTTTCATGTCTGAAACATAGATGACAGGAAATGCATCTTTGATTTCGTTGTTAAACTCTTCATCAGAATTTAACTGGATAGAAATATTTGGGTTATGTGCGATTTCCAAAATCTCGTTGTCTGCCAGAATTGATGCTGTAGCCATATCATCCTCGACCAATGCAGTGCGAAGTGGGGGACGAAGGCGGCAGTAGCCCCGGGCGCGGAAATTGAGGGGGCGCCAATTTATATTACCATCCTCGTTTGTTTCTTCTTTTTTTTCTAAAAAAAATCATATATATATACACAGTGAGACTTTTTTGTGTGAAAAGAAACATACATTCTCAAAATAGCACGTTGCTTCCTTCTTGGAATTCAAGAGGACTTATACAATGTTGTTAGATATTTTTTTACACACATTTTTTCCAGATCCTCTTTGGAAAAACAATTGGAATCCAAAAGGAGTTAAACTGTACTGTTAGATACATGTTTTCCAGATCCCCTTTGCAAAAATATAAGTTCAATGTTATTTTATATTACTTAGTTGTTAAAATTAAACCTATTAAAGTTTCAAAATAAGCAACAAACATGTATTCAATAAAATGAATTTGTGTTTTTAAACTTTTCAATTTTGTGACACCTATCACAAAGAGAAATGGTAATGGAAGTGTGTGTGTGGGGGGGGGGGAGGGGATCTCCAAATTGAAACTTCGCCCAGGGCCCAATTTTATGTTCGCGCGCCGTTTTCATCGACCTGCATCACATTCATTTAATGATATTGTAAGACAGGCTAGTAATGTTGAGTTTTTATCAAACTTTTCATTAAATGTCGGCTTCGTTTCACCATCTAATTTAACGAATTTTTTAGTTGCCAAAGAATTCGTTAGTTTTAGAGAATATTATAAGGCGAAAACAATTTTCAATTGCCGCAGGCTTATCTATCTCTTACGTTGAGCACAACATGAATAATGCATCTAAAGCGATTTTGTTTCTTGTTAAACGGTTTTTGTTTCGTTTTAAAAGAAAAAAAAATGTATTTAACTTCATAGTATACTTTTCGGACAGCTATATCATTTCGTGTTAATTGATTTTTCATATTAAACGCTGTCGCGTTAAATATATTTCATTGTAGTTTTTAAGATACTAAACTTCAAACGTGCAACATCGCATGATTGCACAGACACCATTCAATATCACAAGTTTTTTAAATGCCTAGACCTGATAAAATGTTTTTACTTTTATGTCAAGGTATGTTGCATAACTCTATTTAACTATGAAATAAATTCATGTAAAAATCGGATAATATGTGGCCACGATTAGTACTTTATTATTTACTCATGGAATGAGCTTTATTGGCTCATTTTTTATGAAATGGAATATAGAATAATTTTTTTTTTATGGAATGCGTTTGAAATGTACTTTCTTGATTTCTTCCTAAAAAGATATTAAGTAGAAATATTTTTGTTAATTTATTAAATAATAAAATAAATTTAATATTTCATTCAGATTTATTTGTAGAGTTTTAAAAAATGCGATTCTTTTGAAAAAGGTAGTTTAACACATTCGGTGCCGCTGCCGCTGAAGCGAAAGCGCATGATATGGCGCCAATGTTAAGAGGACACTCACGTGCCAGCACGTGATGTGGGGTGATGTCCAATAGCCAGTCACGCGCTGGCGCGGGAAAATCTTTCACTGATTTTTTGTTATAAAAAGTAAATCGGCTTCTGGGAGAAACCCACTTCTAGAGTGAGGCATTGACTATCATCACATCTTCACGTAAGCGGCGGCAGCGAACGTGTTAAATAAAAGAAAAAAATGAATACATTACTTTTTTGATCTAAATGAATTATATCAATGTATTTCTATCAGAAAAAACAATAAATGTAAACATTTTGTCAATTTTTTATAGACATGGTTATACGTTAAACACCCGTGTATCCATGTGCATATAAACTCTTATGTGCTGGTGTTTGAATACACTTCCAGGCATTTGTTTTTAATTATAAGAGATTTTGTTTAAAATATCTGAATAAATTCGGATATGAAATAATACAATATATGAATCATTATGCATTTATGAAACACGATTTTCTAAAAATTATGCTATTATGTTATTTTTTCTGTGTTAATGCAGATTTTAAATAGTTTGATTTTTTTTCTTTGACGTATGCATATTTCATAACTTTTAAAGATATTTATTAATTAAAAATATGATAAAAATAGATGAATAGAATAGGAATATGATATGTGGTATATGTGGCTGATATGTGGGTAGTAAATAAAAAAAAAGTCAAATAAGTTTTATTGAAACATTTTCCTTTAAGGAAAACCTTATTATTATGGAATCCTTTCATTTGTTTATTTTATGTGATTATTTAATTTGTTTGAATAATTATTTTTGTCAAAAGCAAAAATACAATACACATTTCCTATCTCATTTATTTGTGTCCATTTTTTATAGGAAAAAATAGTGACAATATTCATAAATGAAGCTACGTTCAATTTAAATGTAAAAAAATCTCTATTGTATTTTATAAAAATTCAGTTTTTAAATATTTTAGAAAATACCCTTTAAATAAATTAGATTTCTAAAGAGAAATCTTGTTTTCCAATTATATTAAAATAAAAGCTTATATCGAAAAACAAGACAACTTAAAATAATGAATTACTTTACATTTCAAATTACAAACTTTTAACAAAGGATGACAGATTTGAAAATTGAGAAACTATAGGAGAATACAATGTTGATCGGGAATATATTAATGAGTACTTATATTTTTTAAACCCTTATTTTTATCTCAAAGCACGATAATTTATTTCTTAACGACGTAATTAGATATGATAGAAGTTTATGAAGTAAAACATTTTTTAAAAAGAGGTTTTTAAAATAGGATTGGGTTCTTTTGTAATCTTGCTGTACGCGAACATTGTTACGAATTTTGATGAAATGCAAATGAGATATTTTTAAAAATAGAATTTTGTAAAATATTATTTATTAAAATTTGATCAATGGTATTTTTTTTTCAAGAAAGCTTTCTTTAACCGTGCACATTTCAATATATTAGGAGTTTTATTTTAAATTCTTGTATAAAAATGTACCGGCATGGCAAAGCAATTAATCCATTTTTGAATCATCCGCTGTACACTTTTTACTCTGTTAGAATAAATCGCAACTGTGCTTTTTCAGTTGTAAATGTAAAAAAAATGATATACAAAAACTTTTAGCTTTAAAAGGAGAAAAAACGAAAAAATAAAATAATTTAACAAATTACAACAAGTACTTGGAAAATGGTTTTTACAAAGAATAAAACTTATAAATAAATTCTATGTTAAAAAAATGGTCTTTTACAATCAATTAGTTCAACTTTTTTTTTAAGACGATTTTTTACATGACGGCTTTTTTGGATTAGGTTTTTCCATATCTGATATTTTGCGTCTACCAATTTTGTCATTTTTTTAATTTTTTCTTTAATGGCAACGACATTTAGATTTCCTATTTAGATAACAATCTTCTCAATGTAAAGAATTTCGTTAAAAAAAATGCGGAACATTTATTAAAAATGTAGTAAATGTACCCAAAGTATAAAATGTTAAAGCGTTTTCATTGAGTGAATAAAAATCGGTAAAATCATCATTTTTATGATGATCAAATCGTTCCTTAAGTAAAATTAGTGTCCCACATTACGTACGCCATGGATTAAACATTTATATATTTGGACCAGTAAAATGCGGACATCAAAAATGATTCATCACAAGGATCGAGATGTGTATCAGATATACCGGGTGTCCAGTAAATGACTGACCCATTTTGAATGTAAATAACAAAAAAACTGTTTGAGATAAAAATGCGCGGCTTGCTGTATTGTTATTGGAATATAAATAAATTTTAAAATATGCACTTTGTTAATATAATATAATAATATTTAAAATATTATCTCAGTCTCAAGACTGAGGAGGGGAAATATAATACAGATGGTTCAATCACAAATATTATTTTAAATCACTTTCTAACCAACATATCCTATTTCTGAAGCTGATTTGAGAGTCGATTCAAGATATAGATTCAGATTCAGCCGAAAATCTCATATTTATGAAATTTAGAGTCATGTCTCTATTGAAACAGCCTGTTACCGCCAGCGCGATATTTTTTTCGAAATTTGAACTATATTAACAACGTACATGTTTAAAAAATTATTGATTTTCTAATAACAATACCGCAAACCGCGCATTATTATCTCAAACCGTTTATTTGTTATTTAAGTTCAAAATGGGTCAGTTATTTACTGGACACCCGGTATCTGTTCTCGACCGAAAACAACAACCCTTTTCCAAATGGTTAAAAATTCAAAGCTGTTATAAAATTGAATTTCTTAGATAATAAAATATTTGCTTTTGAAAATTTTTTATCTCGGACACTAAGCTCCGACCTCTTACCTTTTGCTTATATGAGGAATGCTTTACAGACCCTTCAAGCTTGCGTGGGAATGGATGAATTTAAGGTTCTGTTTTAAGATCCAAATTATAAAATTTATCAGATGTCAATCAATTAATTCATTTAATTGAAATAATATAAATCCTTTTGAAATTTTTATGATTTCCCGTGTGATCGGAGAGATTCAGCTATAAGTATACAAAATTTCAAGTATCCATCTTATCTAGTTTCTAAGAACGAATTATACTACAGGTAGATAAACAGGCAGAGAAGTGAGATGAATAAATCAGTTTCAACCACGTAATCACCTGCCCCACAAGTTTTATTCAACCAATAATAATCGACAATTTGTAGCCTGTATTTTGAGCCAACATATCGCAATCGACCAAATTTGAGGAGAAACAAAAACAAAAACAAAAGGAAACAAAAAAACACACATCTGGTTTTTAAGATGGTAGCTAGGGTGTTAAACAGTAGAAAATCATCTACAGTGTTTCATCAGATGAATGATACCCTATAAAATTGAAGGAATTCTCAAGACGGAATTTTTCATAAATTTCAAGGTTGTTTAGACAATTTCCTGCATACAATTCTTATGTGTATAAGGATTTTTTTTTTTTTTTTTTTTTTTTTTTTTTTTTTGTGAAATGTTTTTAGCGTTTTCCACCAAAGTTGTATAGTGTTTATGCATTTGATTTGTTGATTTGTCTATTCGTTTGTCCACGATCTAACTCCCGTAAATATAATAGCATTATCCTGCAATTGGGAAGGCTTATTTAGGGTCACAAAAATACGCTTAGTATTGTAAAAGTATGCATATAAGATTAATGGTTCATTTACAAGACACTCAAAAGAATTCAATTACATTATGCTATAAGGAGAAAAAATCATTTGGAGTGTATTTTAATGATATTACACTATTTCATATCTATTCAAACTGATATAAATCATTGAGTTTAACTACCATCACACTAAAGCAGAGCATCATATTTTTTTTATTAGTTTACAGGGACACACAAAAGAAATCGGTTTCTTGTACTGCCATTGCGTAATAATTTTTGGAGAGTTTCCTTTAAAATTCGGCATGCGCTGTAAAATGTAATTAGTTTTTTGCATATTACTCTTTGTATATAAATTCGATACATCATATACGGGGGCACACAAAAGTATTCGCATACCATTATCCTTATAAGAGGAAATTGTTGAAGGGAAATTATCACTGAAATATATGTATCCATTAAATGAACATTCAAATTAAAAAAAAATCTTCTAAATATAAAGAATTTCCTAAAAATAAATAAATAAATAAATAAGTGCGAAATATTATTGCCCAAGCAAAACGTTTCAATGTTTTCTATTGAGTTAATATAAGTCAATAAAATTATCATTTTTATACTAATCAAAACGAAGCTTAGGTAATAACAGAATGATATATTACATTTTATATAAAAATAATTCATTTTCAATCTAAAAAAATATTCAAAACTTTAATATTCTACAACTTCTAAGTCATATCATTAATAGCCGTTTAAATTATAAAATAAAATGGAATTTGTGAAAAATTAAGTACGATTCATAACCTACAATTTTTTCATTCTAATACTGCCATGGTAATATTTTTATTTTCCGATCGTCATTATTAATCATTAGTCGCCATCAATTTATTGATCATTTTTGGGCTGCAGTGACTATTTTAATCTCAGTTGTCTATCGACGTAATTGCATTTTCCTCTTCCGTTGAAGCGGTGAAAAAAAAATATATATGATTGACTGAGAGAGAGAAAAAAGGAAGTAATGAGTAATTAACTTTCTCGCTTTTTTATGTAAAAAAAATTAGGAGATTCTTTAGTCTTACCCGCTAATGCGCAAAAAGTTTTTTTTTAATTGCTAACATTTTTATTTTGCTATTTTTTATTGGATTTTTATAAACTCGTGTTTTATTCATTAAAGCACAAATTTTAGCCTTGATGTGTGTTAAAAATTATTCGAAAACTAACTTTTTTACTCATTTAAAAATTGTTTTACACAATAATCTAGTTTTCTCATGGAATTGTCTAACAAAATAATTTGTCAAAATTAACAATTGTTTTGGATTGTTTATCAAAACATTTATCATAATAACAGTTACAACATTGACAACTTATCATAATAACAGTATTAATATGTTCCACCGTTAATAAACTAATACAGAAACGACAGTATATGTATACTTTAGTGAATGTATCATAAATGATTATACTGTGAAATATAAATATAAAAATTTTTTAGAATCTCGAAAAGAAAGTTAATTAATTCAGTTAATTTTTTTCAATTAAATTATTTCATTAAACTAATATAACACTTTTCAAATTTTTATGATTTTTCGTGTAATTCTAGGTGTTAAGTTATAAATATGCAAAATTTTAAATCTCCATCTTATATCGTTCCCAAGAACGAATCCTATTACTGTAGATAAACTGAGAGATAAATGAGGTGAATAGAGTTTTGTTTTGATGAATAAAATACCTAAAAATTGCTGGAATTCTCCAGTCACAGAAAGGAATTGTCTAAATTACAAGGTAATGCCGACAACTTTCTGCATGCAAGATTTTTGTGAATGGGATATATTTTTTATTTCTTTAAGTGAAAAATTACTTATTTAGTAATTCAATATACCAAATAAGTACAATATTAATTAGGCAGAACATAAAATCACTATATGGGTGATATATTAGCAAATATAAACTAAACTAAATCCTTTTTAAATGATTTTTAATGTAAATATCAATTAACTTTTCAACTACAAAATAGATTTGAGAAAATTTATTTGAAAAAAAAAATTTCAAAAACTTTACTTAAGAACTTTTATGTTCAATAACTTTTAAGTCATATCATTAATATCCATTTAAATTATAAAATAAAATGGAAATTGGTATAAATTAAGTACGAATTATAATCTGCAATTTTTCATTCTAATTGTGTCATGGAAATATTTTTATTTTGAGGTCATCATTATTAATCATTAGTCGCCATCAATTTATTGATCATTTCGGGTTGCAGTTAATATTTTAATCTCAGTTGCCTATTGCATTTTCCTCTTCCGTTGAAGCGGCGAAAAAAAAAAAAAAAAATACATGATTTACAGAGAGAGAGAAAAAAGTAACGAGTACTTAACTTTCTCTTTTTTTATTAAAGAAAAATTAGGAGATTCTGCACTCTTACCCTCTAGTGCGCAAAAAGAGTTTTTTTAGTGCTAACATTTTCTTTTGGTAATTTTTTATTGGATTTTTATAAACTCGTATTTCGTTCATTTTAGCCTTAATGTATGTTAAATATTATTCGAAAATTAGCTTTTTTACTCATTTAAATATTTTTTAATAAATAAATCTGTTTTTCTCAAAATATTTTCCAAGTGGAATAAAACATTACGTGAACTAATGCAAAATTTTTATCATAACAGTATTAATTTATAATGTTTTGAGGGACTTTAATAAACTCGAATATCGTTCATTAAAACACTGACTTTTAGCATTAATGTATGCTAAAAATTATTAAAAAATTAACTGTTATCCCTCATAGCATGCACGGTCACAGTCACGTCACAATGACGTCATTGTGAGTCACTTTGGTCACATCACATCTGTGACGAAAACGCCACCACTCGGTGACGTTACATTGTGACTGAGACGTGACTTTCTTAAAAAATTTTAGAAAATTACAAATATTCTTCAAAACATATTTACTTTAAAAAACATGTTTCTGGTAATTTAAATATCGTCGCTTTTGTCACAATTTCGTCACAATGTTAATGTCAAAATAGTCACAAATGACACACTTTTCACAAATTGGTCACATTCTGACGTCACAAAGTTGTCACAATGTGACGTCACAAAAAGCTCTAAAACGGCCATAACGACTTCACATTTTAGTCACCGTGACTTCACATCGACGCCACGTGACGTCACGTCGACAATCAATTGTCACAAAGTCACAATGTGACTTCACAACGACGTTGCAGTGACGTCACCATGTCTTATGGGATATTCATTTAAATATTTATATATATATAATATTAATCTGGTTTTCTCAAGGTTATTTTCAAGTGGAATATAACATTACTTGAATAAATGCAAAATATTTATCATAATAAAAGTAGTAATATATCCACCGATAGTAAACAAATGCAGAAACAACAGAATATGTATGCTGTAGTGCTTGTATCAAAAATGTTTATGCAGTAAAACATAAGTATAACCGTTTTTTTAGAATCACGAGTAGAAAATTCTTGTAAGAAAATATTCAATATATACAGTCGTCTCTATATAACGAAATTCATCGTTCCAGTAAAAAATTCGTTATATAGAGAAATTCGATATATAGACAATGGTGTAAAAATTCGTATTTAATGTCTAAATTTTGGACAAATATCATTTTTGATCTTTTGAATTAAGAATTTGATATGTTTAAAAGTAAATATTAACCTAACATTTTATTTCTTAATTATTTAAGCAGTTTCAAAAAAGAGAACAGACATCATTTATTTGAAAGCTTAATGAAAATCAAATGAGGAAGACTTGAATTAATTTCAGACGAAGAAATCTGTAATTTTTTTTTTTTTTTTTTTTTAAATTATTACGCTCTCAAAAAAAAAAAAAAAAAAAAAAAAAAAAAAAAAAAAAAAAAAAAAAAAGCTTAAAATTTAGCAAGGAATGAAAAATTGTATTTAACATTTTCCTCCATTTGAAGGCCTCTCTTATGTGCCTCTCATTGATTCCTCTCTTATATGTGTAACAATCCAATTGATTCTGTTTTGAGAAGGATGTTGAAAGGTGTGTGAGAGGTGGGGTGAACTTGTTGGATTTAAAGAACAAAAAGAGAAGTAATATTAAAAAAAAAAAAGCGCAGCACTGAACGTAAAACAAAAATAAGTGATGGAAATTTGATTCCATATGATTTCGAAGCTTTTTTAAAACTGAATAAACTAAGACCAATTTATGAAAAAATTCGTTATATGGAGACAGATATTTCGCTATATAGAGACTGTTTTTAATGTAATCATGCGAAAAGGGACCGTTCCTACTAAAAATTCGTTATATAGAGAAATTCTATGTATGGAGTTTCGTTATAGAGAGACTCGACTGTATATATATTTTTAAAAGAAGAAATATCACTTAATCTAATAAGAAGATTTAAGAAAAATAATGTAACATCATCCTAAACTCGTTCTTTTTTATTCTTCAGAAACATCGGAAGCCAACATATTTCCCAAATAACAGAAAAAAAAATCTAAACAGAAGTTTCTTTTACAGTCCATAAGTGCAGTCCATGCAGTCACTGTATGTATGATAAATAAATTTAACACATATAAATTGAACTAAATCCCTTCTAAATGATTTTTAGTGTTAATATCAATTAATTTTCCTGCTACAATTTACTTTAAAAATAGGTTTCTTTGAAAAAAAAGTCCCTCTAAATCAAAGATTTTATTTGAAAACTTTAATATTCTGCAAATTCCAAGTTATATAATTTATAACTATTTAAATTATAAAATAAAATGAAATTTCTTATAAATGAAGTACAAATTATAATCTACGATTTATTCATTCTAATACTGTCATTGTAATATTTTTAATTTGAGACCATTTTTTATTAATCATTAGTCGCCATCAATTTACTGATCATTTTGGAGTACAGTGTATATCGATATCAGTGATATCAATTAATATTTCATCTACAATTCACATTAAAAATACGTTTATTTTAAATTTAAGAAAAATCCCAATCAAAAAATTTATTTAAAAACTGCAATACTCTGCAACTTCTAAGTCATATCATTAATATCCGCTTAAAATATAAAATAAAATGAAATTTGTGATAAATTGAGTACGATACATAATCTGCAATTTTTCATTCTAATATTGTCATTGTAATATTTTTTATTTTGAGATCATCATTATTAATCATTAGTCGCAATCAATTTATTGATCATGTCGAGTTGCAGTGACTATTTTAATCTCAGTTGTCTAACGTCGTAATTGCATTTTCCTCATCAGTTAAAGCGGCGAGAAAAAATACATGATTCACACAGAGAGAGAGAAAAAAAAGTAACGAGTAATTAACTTTCTCTTTTTTTATTAAAGAAAAATTAGGAGATTCTGCACTCTTACCCTCTAGTGCGCAAAAAGGGTTTTTTTAGTGCTAACATTTTTCTTTTGGTAATTTTTTATTGGATTTTTATAAACTCGTATTTCGTTCAGTTTAGCCTTAATGTATGTTAAAAATTATTCGAAAATTAGCTTTTTTTACTCATTTAAATATTTTTTAATATATAAATCTGTTTTTCTCAAAATATTTTCCAAGTGGAATAAAACATTACGTGAACTAATGCAAAATCTTTATCATAACAGTATTAATTTATAATTTTTTGAGGGACTTTAATAAACTCGAATATCGTTCATTAAAACACTAACTTTTAGCATTAATGTATTTAGCATTAATGTATGCTAAAAATTATTCAAAAATTAGCTGTGATCTCTCATAGCATGCATGGTCACAGTGACGTCACAATGACGTCATTGTGAGTCACTTTGGTCACAACACATCTGTGACGAAAACGCCACCACTCGGTGACGTTACATTGTGACTGAGACGTGACTTTCTTGAAAATTTTTAGAAAATTACAAATATTCTTCAAAACATGTTATTTACTTTAAAAAGCATGTTTCTGGCAATTTAAATATCGTCGCTTTTGTCACAGTTTCGTCACAATCTTAATGTCAAAGTAGTCACAAATGAGACACTTTTCACAAATTGGTCACATTCTGACGTCACAAAGTGGTCACAATGTGACGTCACAAAAAGCTCTAAAACGGACATAACAACTTCACATTTTAGTCACTGTGACTTCACATCGACAATTGATGGTCACAAAGTCACAAAGTGACTTCACAACGACGTTGCAGTGACGTCACCATGTCTTATGGGATATTCATTTAAATATTTATATATATATATAATATTAATCTAGTTTTCTCAAGGTTATTTTCGAGTGGAATATAACATTACTTGAATAAATGTAAAATATTTATCATAATAAAAGTAGTAATACATCCCACCGATAGTAAACAAATGCAGAAACAACAGAATATGTATGCTGTAGTGCTTGTATCATAAATGCTTATGCAGTAAAACATAAATATAACCGTTTTTTTAGAATCACGAGTAGAAAATTCTTGTAAGAAAATATTCAGTATATATATATATATATATATATATATATTTTTTTTTTTAAAGAAGAAATATCACTTAATCTAATAAGAAGGTTTAAGAAAAATAATATAACATCATCCTAAACACGTTCTTTTTTATTCTTCAGAAACCTCGAAAGCCAATATATTTCCCAAATAACAGAAAAAAAATCTAAATAGAAGTTTCTTTTACAGTCCATAAGTGCAGTCCATGCACTCACTGTGTGTGTGATAAATTGAACTAAAATAATATAAATTGAACTAAATCCCTTCTAAATGATTTTTAGTGTTAATATCAATTGATTTTTCAACTACAATTTACTTTAAAAATAGGTTTGTTTAAAAAAAAAGTCCCTTTAAATCAAAGATTTTATTTGAAAACTTTAATATTCTGCAAATTCCAAGTTATATCATTAATAACTATTTAAATTATAAAATAAAATGAAATTTTTTATAATTAAGTAGAAATTATAATCTACGATTTATTCATTCTAATACTGTCATTGTAATATTTTTAATTTGAGACCATTTTTTTATTAATCATTAGTCGCCATCAATTTATTGATCATTTTACAGTGTATTTCAATATCAGTGATATCAATTAATATTTCATCTACAACATTAAAAATACGTTTATTTTAAATTTAAGAAAAATCACAATCAAAAAATTTATTTAAAAACTGTGATACTCTGCAACCATTAAGTCATATCATTAATATCCGCTTAATTTGTAAAATAAAATGAAATAGGTTATAAATTGAGTACGATACACAATCTACAATTTTTCATTCTAATACTGTCAGTGTAATATTTTTATTTTGAGATCATCATTATTAATCATTAGTCGTCATCAATTTATTGCTCATTTTGGGATGCAGTGACTATTTTAATCTCAGTTGTCTATCGTCATAATTGCATTTTCCTTTTCCGTTGAAGCGGCGAGAAAAAATACATGATTCACTGAGAGAAAAAAAAAGGAAGTAACGAATAATTAACTTTCTCCTTTTTTTTCACTAAAGTAAATTTTTTATCCGCTAATGCGCAAAAAGGTTTTTTTTTTTATTGCTAACATTTTTCTTTTGGGAATTTTTTATTGGATTTTTATAAACTCGAATTTCGTTCATTAAAGTACTGATTTTAGCAAAGATGTAAGCTAAAAATTATTCTAAAATTCATATATATTTCTTTTTAATTGAAAGAGACGGTGGACTTTATTTATATATATATATTTTTTTTTTTATCATAGCGATGTGAAATTTTATGGAAATATGTATTTCACAATAAGTATGTAGAACACATTAAAAGAAATTTAAATTTTATGGCTTGAGATTTGAACCTATTTTTAGTAAAATTTTTAACCGGAGTTTCAAAATGCTCCATCGGTGCTCAATGAATGTTAATGTTTTAAATATTTCCTTGATTTTAGGTAGATTTCGTAAGAAATACTACCTATTGCAATCGCACCAGTTTATATATATATATATATATATATATATATATATATATATATATATATATATATATATATATATATATATATATATATATATATATATATATATATATATATATATATATATATATATATATATATACATATATATATATATATATATATATATCTTACTTTTTTATGGACACGATAACTTCTATAATTCTTCACCAATCTCCACCAAACTGGTACATAAAATCAAAGGGGATAAAATCTTGGCTAAGTTCGTTAATGGGCAAAATCGGACCAAGGGGGTCGGAATAGGGGCGTTTTTGTAAAAACCGAAAAAACGCCATAACTTCTTAATTAAAGTAGATATCGAATCGGTTTAAAGTTTATATTACTTCTTAAAAATGGGCCAAAAGTATATGCATGACAGATTTCGGATAAATTTAGAAGTGGGCTCAAGGGGCGAAAAAAAACAGGGATTTTGAGAGAAAAAAATTCATAACTTCGTCAATTTTCAAGATATCAAGTCCAACTAAATTTTTTGTAAATGTTCTTAAAATTATCTAAAACTTTGTATTTACAAGTTTTTGATAGGACCAACTTTTACCGAAGAAAAAAATTAAAAACGAAAAGAAAAAGGGCGCTGAAAAAAGAAAAATCCATAACTCCGTCAATTTTTAAGATATGAAATCTGATTAAATTTATTTTACATCTTCTCAAAAATATCTACAACTTTTATATTGACAAGTTTTTCATAGGACCAATTCGTATAGCAAAAAGAAATTAAACAAAAATAGGAGTTGGAGAAAAAACCTCAAATCCAAACTGCTTATATTCTGACTCATTTTTCAATTCATTTTTGATTTTAAACGCATCCAAATGGTAGATCCTCTTATTTAGAAACTGTATAAAGGGACGCATTGGTCAATTTTCTGATAAAGACAAAATATATTTAAAAAAAGGCTACCAAAAAGGGTATTTTGAACAGAATTTCCGAAAGTCATCGGGACTGAAAATTGAAGGAAGTATTCAAATAAGAAATTGTGTTTTTTGCTGACTCGTTTTTAAATCCATTTTTGTTCTCAAACGCATCCAATTTACAGATCCTCTCATTTAGGAACTATATAATGTGATGCATTGGTCAGTTTTTTGATAAAGACGGAAAATATTTCAAAAAAGGCTACCAAAAAGGGTATTTTGAATAGAATTTTGTGAAATCACCGTGATTGAAATTTAAAGAAGTGTTCAAATAAGAAATTGCGTTTTCTTCTGACTTGTTTTCAAATCCATTTTTGATCTCAAATGCATCCGATTTACAGATCCTCTTATTTAGTAACTATATAATGTGATGCATTGATCGGTTTTTTGATAAAGACAGAATATATTTTGAAAAAGGCTTCCAAAAAGGGTATTTTGAACAGAATTCCCCGGAGTCTTCGTGATTTGAATATTTAAGGAAGTTTTCACATAGCAAATTGCGTTTTTTATGACTCGTTTTAAAATCCATTTTCGCTCTCAAACGCATCCAATTTACAGATCTACTTATTTAGGAACTATATACTGTGACGCATTGGCCAGTTTTTTCATAAAGATAGAATATATTTTTAAAAATGCTGTCAAAGTGAGTATTTCGCACAAAATTTTCCGAAGCAATTACGATTAAAGAACTAAGGATGTATTCAAAGAACAAACCGGTTATTTTATGACTCATTTTTAAATTCAAATTTTTTCTCAAATGCATTCAACTGACAGTTTTTTGTTATTTAGGAACTGTATAATGTACAGTTTTGGTCGATTTTTTTAATAAATTCAGAATCTATTTCAAAATATGTTGTCAAAATGGGCATTTGAGCTGAATTTTTCTTAAGATAATTCTGATAAAAACAGTTTTTGCAGAAAAATGAAATTAAAAATTTTTCATAAACGGCCAAATGAAGTTATTAAACTGGGTTTATCTCTAATCATATATATATATATATATATATATTGTTGAAATGAGCACTCTTCGAAATCTACCTCCGCCTATGGACCCAGCCGACAGGGATTTTTGGATTTTTATCACTAAGAAATCAATTAAGAACAAATCTGTGCATAGATTTTTTTAAATCCTTGAGTAGTTATATGCAAAAGCTGTTTCTTTCTAAGCAATATGAGCACTATTCCTCATTATTTTTTTCCCTTGATTTTGGAATTTAATCACTAAAAATTCAATTAAGAACAAATCTGTGCATAGATTTTTTTTAAATCTTTGTATAATTAATTTTTTTTAGTGATTTTTTTCTGAAGTCGATATTAATTTTCATCAAAATTTTGCCTTTTAATAGGATAAAAATCAAACTTAAATGTCTGTCTGAAGTAGAATTTTAAAATGTAAGCGCTGTTTCTTTGGAAGCAATTTAAGAATTCTTCCTCATTAATTTCTTTCCTTGATTTTGGATTTTAATCACTAAAAAATCGATTAAGAACAAATATGTGCATAGATTTTTTTACAGTGGACTCGTTCCATGTGTAGATACTAGGTTTAAATAAACGTAAGATTTTTTTTTATATTCATAATCTTTAGATTGGTTGTGCTGAATTTTATTTCTAATATAGGTTTTAGAATTACATTAATGACCACCCGAACATTAAACAGGAGCAGGTTAATTAGCCAGTTTTAGCTAATTTTCGTTTCTTTCAAAAATTAATCGATTACTTTACAGCGTAGAAAGTGTGTTTAGCTGTTTACATTGTAAATGTTCGTTCGTCATTCGCTATTATTTGTAATTCATCCGTAAGTATTAATGTTTAAAATATTTAGCACACTGTAAGCAAAAAGTATTTGTAAAGTTACATCACTTTTTCTAGGAAACTGGTATTCCAAGAACTTTTCATGTAACAGTAACAGAAAAAATTCATGCAACCTTTATCGTTTACATGAAATTTATCGTTACGTGAAAGGTTCTTGAAATCCCAGTCTCCTTGAAAAAATTAGTAACTTTACAATGTCTTTTTTTTCTTTAACAGTGCATGTACAGGGTGTCCAGTAATTGACTTTTAAAAATTAAATAACAAAAAAACAGTTTGATATAAAAATGCGCGGTTTGCAGTATTGTTATTAGAATATCAATAAATTTTAAAATATGCACTTCCTTCAAATAGTTCATATTTCGGCCAAGAGATGGTGCTGGCGGCATCAGGCTTACACCCTCTTTTCTTGTTTTTAAGCTCATGATCTTTCCGGCTCATTTTCCAGAGTCGAATCTGAGTCGAAATGTTGAATCGGCTCTTCACTCAACTTCAGAAATAGGGTTTGTTGGTTGGAACGAGGTTTAAAATGACATTTAAAATTGAATTATGCCAATTGCATTAACCTCCTCATAGAAATATCATGGAGAACGACAAAATCTAGATAAAAATTACTGTAAAACATCTCCAAATGTGTATCAATCTATAAATAACTACTTATGACAAGCAAACATTTATTTAAAAAACCTAGAAATTGTTTTAACAATCCTAGAAACATTTAAATTAATTTAAATGATGTTCTTTAGTGTTTCAAAATTCTCTTCGGAATATGTTATTTTAACCGCTTAACTGATTCTCTTTTTTACGTACAATAAATTGAAAATATGGGATTAACGCCGCTTTTTTTAGCTAAATTAATCGTAATATTTAATTTAAATATTTCTTCTATTAAATTGTATGTAATAATTAATATTGCATTTAAAATTTTTAGTTGTGACAGAAAGCTCTGAGTGACGGAAGAAGTAAACTATTATTGCCAGTATGGGCTAATCAGTTAAATGGGTAAAACAATGGCATGCAAATAGCGTTTCCAAGTCCCCTGTCTAAGAAATAAACGGGTCAATTACTTATAAATCGGCACATTATTTTTTTTTATTCTTACAATAAAGGAATCCATCTACAACAAATCCTGTCTGAAATATAAAAAATTATTGATCCCGAAGTAGAAAGAAACACACAAAACTACCTGCTAATACAAAAACCTGCCTGAAACAAAATATTATTAATTTTTCCGAAAACTGAATTCATCCTTTCTTTATATTCATATTTTGTCATTTAACGTATCTAAAAATTTTATTACGAAAGCCATGAGAGGTTTTAAGATGTCTTTTGCACACACCTCGCCCCCCACCCACGACAGCAAAAGTATCTACGCTAAAATGGAAGGATGTTTAAAAAGAAAAAAAAAGACGTACCTGTTTTTATATCCTCTGAGTCACTTCTTTTCAAAACTTCATGACAAAAAGCATCATAGATCCTGAAATATACTTTCGTCCTCCCCCCCCCCCCTTGTATTTAAGTTATTCTATTATAAGTGCTAAGAGCATCAATTCGATGTTTATTGCTTTTTTTTACAGTTATTCGGTATTGCATTACACAAATATAACTTCAAAAATTGTAATCTGGGCTTTTAAAGCCGATTTGTATTTTAACTCATCAAATCTAAAGGGGAAAAAAAATCTAGAATCGGGAGGTATTAAATGAAAGAAAGGATCGGGACAGTAGATACTTCGTTGGCTTCAGAACTGTTTTCCACAGCTTTTGTCTCATGTAATATTAAAAAAAAAAAAAAAACTAGGAGAAAAAGCAACGAAACTTTATTTCAGTAAAAAGTTTCCGTAAAAATGTTTTGCCATGAAATAGCCTATAGATATTTTAGTTTGGTTTCGTTTATTTTATGTCGGCCGATTATCTACACTTGGGATATAGGTCCGAAAGGGGTAGGATGCCCTCCTTGGGTATCTTTCTAAGGGAACCTAACCCGTATTTACGCAAGGAAATCCAAGGTTCGAAGAAAACCACAGAAAACTCCGAACGGTTAGATTGACGGACGCGATTGGATTCGAACCCAGTACCTGCCGTCTACCAGTTGAGACGCCAGAACCTATCGCCCACTGGTGGGGCCATAGATATTTTAGATAAAACTGAATGTGTACTTATTTTAGTTCAATTTTAGAAACATAAATATAACAAAATAAATTGAACTTTGGTATTTTTAATATATTTTTTTAAAAGATAATAAATCATATTTTTAATAATATTCCTTATTTCAAATCAGATACAGCAGATATTTTTAGAATGTTTTTTCTCGTTCTTTTTCTCATAACGAATAATTTAAATATAGGGGAGGGAGAGGACGAAAATATATTTCAGGACCTATGATGCTTTTTGTAATAAAGCTTTGAAAAGGGATGAATCACAGGATATAAAAACAGGTACTTCTTTCTTTTTTCTTTTTAAACATCCTTCCATTTTAGCGTAGATGCGTTTGCTTTCGTGGGCTGTGGGGGGGGGGGGGAGTGCGGTGAGAGGGGAGAGGTGTGTGCAAAAGACATCTTAAAATTTCTCATGGCTTTCTTAATAAATTTTTTAGATACGTTAAATGAGAAAATATGAATATAAAATAGGGATGAATTCAATTTTCGGAAAAATTAATAATATTTTGTTTCAGACAGGTTTTTGTATTAGCAGGTAGTTTTATATGTTTCTTTCTACTTCGGGATCAACATATTTTTATGTTTAAATCAGGATTTGTTGTAGGCAGATTCCTTTATTGTAAGAATTAAAACAGTAATTTTGAAGTACAGTAATTTTAAACTAGTTTTTGTAGTTCCCCGTGATATTTGTCTGAGGACGTTAATGCAATTGGCATAATTCAATCTTAAATGTTATTTTAAATCTCGTTCCAACCAACAAACCCTATTTCTACAGTTGAGAGGAGAGTCGATTCAATATTTCGACTCAGATTCAATTCTGGAAAATGAGCAGGAAAGATCAAGAACTTGAAAACATTAAAAGAGGCTGTATTTCTACAGCCTGATGTCGCCAGCACCCTCTTTTGGCGAAAATTTGAACTATTTGAAGGAAGTGCGTATTTTAAAATTTATTGATATTAGTTTAATAACAATACCGAAAACCGCGCACTTTTATCTCAAACCGTTTATTTATTTATTTATTTATTTATTTATTTTTTGTTATTTAATTTAAAAATGGGTCAGTCATTTACTGGAGACCCTTTATATTAATTTTAAAGTTGAATGTTTCACGTCACATATTCAATGATTAACCTTATTTCATCAAACATAATTAAATGAATCTTCCATCTTACTATTATTACTAAAAATCTAACTTTCGTATATCATATTGCATACTTAATTTTTGATATTTTAAACTTCTTGTGGTATACAGATAGCAAATAACGTAACAGTTGAAATCCAATTTTTAATTATTTCGAATTGTTTCTAGTAAATTCAAAATGTATGCAGGCAATTTCATAGCTTCGCATATGCCAATTTGATTATACGGTCAAAAATGTCAAATAAATGCAATATTTGTAAAAGTGAAATAACCTTGTAATAAATTTTATGATAGCAAGCTTCCGAGGGAATAAAATCTGAATATAAAATTGCAAAATGAACAAATGGAATAAACCCATTTTATACGAATGATTTTTAAAAAATAAAGATTCAGTTGTCCATGTAATTCTTTAATGATGATTTTTGAATTCTGTAAACGAGCATTTTTTTTTTCCTTGAAATACTTAAATACAGAAATTCCTACTTTTGAAAATTCTTTACTTTTTATATCGATCCAAAGAAAAAATAGAAATTAAAAAAAAAAGGACGTATCTCATTCTTTTCAGTTTTCGAAAATACTTACTCATTGCAGAAAAAACCCATAAAATAATCAAGTGTCAAGTACATTTTTCGTATATTTCTTATTACCACTTCATGTCGTCTCAATGATTTAAAAAAGAAAACATATTAATAAGAAATTTTTTTAATCATGATTTGTTATATAAACCTAAGTATTTTTTTGTTGTTAATGTTGTTTTGTAAATTTATGCATCGTTTGTAAACTAATAATAGCAAAATATCAAAACATGCCTTTTTAAATTAACTTTCTTTTTCTCGAGTTAGTTTCGTTTAAAAATGTTATTTCTGCTCTTTGAATTACATGACCTGTAAAGTACTAGGGGCGATCAAATGAACAGGTACGAAACGCCTTGACTACCAAACCGGTTGAAATTTGAATATGCCGTTTTGGTATAAAGTAGTGATACATTGAGAGATACGTAGTTTTGAACATGCGTAGGCGCCTGTGCATGAAGGGGGAGAGAAGCAGACAGCAAGTGAGTTCCGTCCAATTGACGCGGCAGTGCTTGTGAGGCCATCATGGCTTTCCCATTGCAAAATCGGATGATTAAAGAGAAGCGAGGTGTCTGATCAAAGTCTGACGCAGTGAGAAATCTGATAACACCTCACTGCACTTTAATCATCGGATTTTGCAATGGAAAAATCATGATGGCTTCACAGGCACTGTCGCGTCAATTGGACGGAACCACTTGCAGTCTTCTTCTCTCCCCCTTCATGCACAAGCGGATCCGCATGTTCACAATATCGCTGGATATTCCAATCGCATCTCTCAATGTCTCACTACTTTATTCCAAAGCGGCATATTCAAATTTCAACCGGTTTGATAGTTAGGGCGTTTCGTACCTTTTCATTTGATCGCCCCTAGTACTAATGAAAACATGTAAGAAAGTAAAATGGTATTTTGTTGCACGTTTATTATAATTATTACAAAGATTTATTTTGAACATGGATACATATAAAAACATTTACACTTATTATCAGAAAATTACATCAAAATGATAATAAAAATAATGATGGACTATTAATTAGAGTTGAACCCATAACTGGCATTTAATACTTGAGCTCTATCATATTTTTTGAAAAAATATCATGAAAATATTTTTCACAAATCAATCACCTGCTATCTTTCATATAACTCTATTAAACAAATCATCATCATCATCATCATCATCATCATCATTATTATTATTAATTATTATTATTATTTAGTGTGGGTACTTAATATTGCTTCTAAAAATTTGAATTTTGTATGGAAGACTATGCTTTAAAACTCTTTTCGTGCCACTTACAAAGAAAAAAAAAATATATAAAATAAAATAAAAATAAATAAAAAATTACAACAGATCACTCTCTACCATTTAAATATTATCATTTACCATTTATCTACCTACCATTATACCTACCACATACCTACCTACCTACCATTACCACTATTACCAAAGTAATAGTGGATTAAGAAGACACAAGATTTTTAAACTTTAAATAAATCCGTTTTCGGATTTCGTTTTATTCAGATTCCATTTTATTCTTTTATAATAATAATAATAATAATAATAATAATAATAATAATAATAATAATAATAATAATAATAATAATTATTATTATTATTATTATTATTATTATTATTATTACTATTATTATTATTATTATTATTATTATTATTATTATTATTATTATTATTATTATTATTATTATTATTATTATTATTATTTGGAAAACAGTTGTTATCTTCGATAGAGAATTAGGATATCCGAAGTATATCTAAATCTTTATATTGTTTAAATTCCGCAACTTATTTTATGTCATTCGTTTTGTGATTGGCCCATGCTTAATGTCCAAAAAGGGAATACTTCTGTTTTTTATTTTATCCGTTTTCTGATTTTTCCATGTTTAGTTTAATGTCCGAAAATGGAATACTTCTGTTGCCCTCGATAGAGAATTAGAATATCTGAAGTACATTTAAATCTTTCTATTGTTAAAATTCCACAACTTATTTTATTTTATTCGTTTTTTGATTGGCCCATGCTTAATGTTCATAAATGGAATACTTCTGTTTTATTATTATTATTATTATTATTATTCGGTTTTCTGATTTGTCCATGTTTAATGCCCAAAAATGGAATACTTCTGTTGCCACAATGACAACAGTGGATACTGTTCGAGTAATATTAATAATATGTTTTCCACAATGAAAAAGTAAGAATTATATTATAAGAATTATATTATAAATAAATATTTTGCTTATAAGACGTTGCTGTATTAATAAAAACATTTAAAATACATTAAAATTTTTTATTTGCATGTTTCAACTCTTTTAAATCGAGTCACCTTCAGAATGTAAATAGAAAATAAAATTACAATCATAATGAACGTGAAAAACTGGAATAAATAATTATTGAAATTAAAATTAATATACCGTATTTACTCGTGTATAAGGCGCACTTTTTTTCCAAAAAATTGGGGCAAAACTCCCAGGTGCGCCTTATACACGGAATATTTTTTTACTGTTGGATGCAGTCGGACGATATACATATGAAACAAGAAATTATTCAAAGAAGATATTAAAACTCGGAAAATGTTACTTAATTGAAGTATTACTGCATACTTATTTCATTTACTTGCAGTTTTTTATACAACAGAGCTAATGACATTATCTAAACGCTAATTAGCAATTCTGTTTACCTTCACTCATTCCTATATCCCGTCATTCTCTTACAACCCGAAGTCTAAAAATGCATTTTCGTCTTGTTTTCTGGTCTGGTGTAACATTTGTTTCGATATTTTTTCTACTGAAATTCATTTGGTCATTCTTCATTAGCGTATCAAATTTATGGTGCGTCTTGTACACGAGATTTTAAGAAATCGCCATTTTTACTTGTAAAGTAGGGGTGCGCCTTATACACGCGTGCGCCCTAAACACGAGTAAATGCGGTATCATGCGCTTTTTTAATACATAAAAATGCGTTTTAATATATAACGCGTTGTGTAATATTTATTATTAATGTTACGATGAAGTTATTAATGAACGTAATAAAGGCTTACAACTGTTATTTTTCACATTGATACTATACGAGTATACTAATAGAGACAATCATTTTTGTAAAAAAAAAATAAAAAAAAAAAAATAAAAAAAAAAAGCCTTATATTTTTTTTATAATAAATTTCTTTGAATTTGACGACCGACAAAAATTTTCTTTACTTCAGTATTGCACATTTTGTTTAAAAGCGTAAATAACCTAAGCAGTTCCCTCAAAGTTATGTTGTTTATAAAAAAATATCCTATTTTTCTATCTCATTTTTTGTCAGGTAAATAAATTTTCTCTATGAATAATTTATTAAATAAATTCGCTCTATTTTGCAAAATGTTCTGAATAAATTACTCAATCAAAATGGTAAATTATTGGTACTATATGTTGATATACATAACCAGGAAATTTGTCAAGGAATTTTTTTATAGAAATAAAACCTATCGGATACGCATTGCAATTATAGGTAATGTAAAATTTACAAATTAAACCGGAATTTTATATATATAACAATTATGAATATTTCAGTATTCGTTGTTCAAAGACAAATATTTTATGTGTAATATTCATTTTTTAAACAGCCTTCCAATATTTTTTTGTATTTAAGATAAAAGTTAACATTATCAAAAAAATCTGAAAACGTCGATATTTATAAAACATTTTGAAAATGTTTAAAAAAAAAACCGTGATACTATCTTTAAATGAAGATGAATTTATGGAATAAAAAGTTTTTAGGCTCCATCTTCGAGAATTTTTACCACGGAAAAATTTTTTAAACTAATATCCAAGCAATATGTTTGGAAAAAAAATAATTAATATTGATTTATTTAATGATACAGTAAAACGTATATGTATTTCAATTAAATAAAGAACCTTTAATTTATTTATTTGCTGATTTTTATAATCTTTATATCCATTTATTAGTGATTTATGTTTTATTCCTCGAAAATATGCCGCAATTTTTTCATATTTCTTTAAACACGCTTTACCTCATACGTAGTAAGCTTTTTTAACATTCACCTGCTTATAAAAAACATGCTGTGTTGATAAATTATTAAATTACGGGTACCTCATGGGGAAAGCCGAAAGGCCTTACACCAGAAATAATATATAGAAAAAATCTATAAGTAAAATGATTACTTATTGGTAACTTACGCTGGTTGCTGCATATCCAGTTTGGATGATAAAAAAAATGGAGCCGTTAATTGTAAGGCTCGACCATTTTAATCCATAAAGTCATTAGTTTAATCAATTTATCCGGGGGTTCAATGGAAAAAAAATCACTTAAGAACATAGAATCGTAACCAACCAAGTATGAAAAAGGCTTAAGGTTTAA
Organism: Maratus speculifer; assembly: GCA_964019185.1. Lineage (NCBI taxonomy): Eukaryota > Metazoa > Arthropoda > Arachnida > Araneae > Salticidae > Maratus > Maratus speculifer. Next base: position 234,474,703 of record OZ025294.1, on the reverse strand, counting down.
AAAAACATGAATCTGCATATTTCCATTCCCTACTCACTACTGTTAAATGGTAATACTTTTTCTATTAGTAGGCTTGAGGGTGAATTCTTACTTTTTTGCACTGGGGATAGCGGGATCAATTAATCGGATTTTAATTTGAAGTAATTTAATGGAAAATACATAATTGGTAGTTTTTAATTTTAATTAAGATTTTTTTAATAATATCTTACTACATACACGGTGTTTTTTTTTATAAAGTAAGAATATTCATTAATTTACTTTTTTTTTTCAAATTAGTCTCTGATTTCGATGAATACAGATTCAGCATTTTTTTTTATATGGATACTAATTAAAAATACGGTTTCTTTTATTAACGAGATAAATTTCATTAGACGTTTTTAATTTTTTTCAATTTTATGTCACTTTAACTACTATAAATTGTTATTTCAACAATTTTTTTTTATAGTTTCTGATGAAAAGGTACGTGTAATTAAAGAGTTTATCATCTTCCCCTTCCTTATAAAAAAAATCAATTTATATTATTATTCTTGCCGCCGAGAACTGATATATCCGTTTACCAATAAGTAAGTTTCACTGACATAAAAGCATTATTTAAATTAATAAAATTCAACAGATACAATACAGCTTTAAATATGGAGTAATGATTAATATGCTCAAGGCTTATACTCATATATGCTTTTTTTTCGTATTGAGAAAACTACGAAAAAATCGGCAATAAAATTTGGTATTTTTGTTAATGGAGCATGCATTTAAAATCTTCTTCTTTATTTATTTATTTATTTGTTTTTGTGTGTGTGAGTTCAAATTAGATTTATATCGCCATAAATATAAGACACTTTATATATTTTTTTGTCGGACCTTGTTTGTGATTCAATGAAGGATATGCATGAAACTGTTTGTATTGCAATTAGTAATGCACCAGATATCCCACTTTTGGCTCTGAAACTAAATTTTCGGTCTAGCAAGATACATAAATATTCGATTGCCTGAAAGTAACTCATTTTTTTAAATTGCATTTTTAACATTAACATAAAAAGTTAGAGCAAATTTAATTTTCTCTTTATCAACATTTTTTCTTCAAAAGGAATGCTAATTGCTAACAAAAAGAAATACTAATGTACACATTAATGATTATGATAAATTAATTTTTAATTAAACTTGACAAAGAAGCTTGATTTTTCTTGAGTAATAAAATAATAGTAAAAAAAACTTAAAAATGTAAAAAAAAATAGATTCTCAAATGTTTATGTAAAATGCATTACACTTTTTGTCTTGTTTAGTAAAAACATACATCAGTAGCAAGTGAATTTTATGACTAAACTTATAAATTAAATTTAAAAAACTCAGTAAAGAGTATTTTTAAAAACTTCTTAAATTATGTTATTAAATCCTTAACCAATTAATGAATGGTATTTTGTCTTACAGAACCATTATGGGGAAATACGTTTATAACATTATATAATATATTATATTTATTTTTTTCTGGTACATGATTAAACTTCTAGATATTTTAAGTTAAATGTAAACTACTTTCAGAACTATATCAAGCATTCCAAATTTTGCTTTGTAACATTTTGCCTTAACATAAATATAGACGGAAAACTTATAAATAACTTGGCCTGATGAATTTTTTTTATATATATAAGAGTTAACCAGTATAGACAAGTTGCTTATAAACAAAGCAGTTTTGTTAAAATACATTCAAAAAAGAATTCTTCAGATATTGGTGCATTTAAAAATTAGTTTATTCAAATATTAAATTCAAATTTTCGTTTTTTTCTACAGAGTTAAAAGTCTGTTTTAAAATTGCTATATTAAAGACAAAATGTCTGCGGCATTGTAGATAATAAATTTTAAAATATTTTTTTTCACGCGTTTCAATTATTTTTTTTTGATAAAATTAATTGATTTTTTAATATCACATTATCAATGACAATAATGCCAGTGATAAAAGGGAAAACAAAATTCGAGTGTAAATATCTATATACATACACCTCAAGATGAATAATACCAAATTACTGTAGTTCAAGAAACAATTGTCGCGCTGTCATTAACAAATGATCAGTAGCGGACAGTATTTAAACCAAAGTATGTAAAAAATATTTTGCCGTATATTTTCTGTTTAACAATTCTTTGCTATTGATCATCTGATGGTGAAAGCTGCTAATTAATTGTAAACGGAGCTATCTATAGTATAATGTATTGTTATATATCATAAGGAGAATAAAAAAGATCTAGTTTTATACATAAATTGCAAGATCTGAGGAAAATGGTCTTGCTAGGAAATTTCATGGATTAAACTGTTTATTTGACACACAAGGGATTAAGATAGGAATTCTGCTCAGGTATTGTTTTCAGTGTTGGGCACGTTCACAAAATAAACGAACAAACTCAAACTCACGTTCAATTTTCGAAAAGTGATTTAAGTTCACGTTCAAATTCAAAAAATTTCAAACGAACTCGTTCAAATCAAACTCATTTGTAAAAGTGAACGAAGTTCACTAAAAAGTTCACTTTTTTTAATGTTTGAATATTATCGTCCAAATTTACAAAATTTTGTGAATTAATCATTCGATTATTCGATATGTAAGATAAAGGTATGCACGGACGGAAATTTCCAGGCCCGATCCATAGAAAAAAAATGTCCGGCCCGATATTACAATAAAAATTTCGACCCGATCCCAGCCTGGCTCGTAGAGAAAATTTAGCGGCCCGACCCGGCCCGATATAATAGCTAAAATCAAGGCTCGACCCGGCCCGATATAATAGCTAAAACAAGGCCCTTCCCGGCCCGATATAATAGCTAAAAACAAGGCACGAGCTTGGCCCGGCCCGAAAAAAAAAGTTGAAATTTCGCACCGAACTCGGCCCGACTCCGAGTACATTGATATTTATCCTTTCGGAAGAGTTCTGGCCAAAAACACTTACCTTAGTCTGTTTATAATCTCCATTTATGCAGAAGTGCCGTAGGCTGCGATGTTTATGCTTTCTTTTAAAATCTTTCCGATTTCTTTAAACTCTTTCCGATTTAGACATATTTCCGCCTTACACAGTCCACCTTATACAGAGAGTTTACTGTATATATCTATTTTCGGCGAAATTGCATACAGCTCAGGTCCAGTTCGGCGCGACCCGAGTCTGCAGAAAAAGTAAGACTAGGATACTGCCCAGAGAAGTGATATCCAGACTTAACCCGTCCTGAGGCTCGTGCAGGCCTCTAAATGGTATTTGAAAGAGGGAAAAAGTGTACTAAGGTCAGAAAAAATTTTAAATAAATTATGAAAAAAATGAACGTAAATTTGAACGTAAATTTCATTCAAACTCGTCTGTTTTTTGAGTTTCCGTTCAGTTCAAACTCGTTTATAAAATAGTGAGCGAAGTTCAGTTCAAAGTTCACAAATAGTGAGCGAAACTCGTGAGTTTTCGTTCAGTGAGTGCGTTTATACCCAACACTGATTGTTTTATATGTTAGTAGTGGTGCAAGGTCTTTCTCGAGTTTCACTATAAAACGTCAGCTATTTACTAATCTGTGAACGCAGTGTTTTTAATTTATTATGATTTTATTTTAATAAAAATTACTGGTTCCTTACCGAAAAAACCAGAAGGGGAGAATGTAACAAAATGACTGCCTTCCCTGACTTTTAAAACATTTGATGACGCTGTTGCCACTTTCAGATAAATATCTAAGGATATTCTGCAGAACTTGAAGAGAAAGGAATTAATAGAATTATTATTGCGCTGGTTGTAGATATTGTTGTATTCGAAATTGTATCACATCTAGAGATATTCTAATGTCTGTAAAAGTAGAATTACGTTTATTCGATTGTTCTAACAAGGAAGTTCTCCATACGGGCTTAATCAAAATATTCTGAAAAAATTACTGAATGTTCTTCTCATGTGGATATATATGTTTATAAAAATTTTGGCGGAACCCCGATAGTACGTTTGTAAAAAAATAATGAATATTTCGTTTATTTGGCAATTTATTACCGGTTGGCGACGAAAAAAAAATGTCAATTATTTTTTAAGGTAAAAAATGTTTCATGCTAACTATTTCTCAAAATATTTATTTAAGTAACTTTATTTTTTAGGGATTTAGTTTGCTATAATTATAGTTTGGGTCATATATATATATATTTATATTGAAAATTAGCTATGAAATTTTATGAATTAAAACAAAAATTAAATTAATTAAATTTGTTTCAATTTCAAAATTAAGTGCCATTGAGACCGTGTATTCAATTTCGTTGCTATGGAAACAAAAACTTATCCGATATTGAAATGGTTACTGCAGCATTCTACATCTAGTCTTTATTTTGGAATATGCTTAAATTTATGAAAATGTATTTTATATATGGAAATATTTTTACAGTATTAAAATTAAATTATTGCTGCAACAAGGAGCATATATATGTAATACAATATAATATATAAATTAAACTTGCTCATTGCTTAAGTTTAAATTCATCAGATATCATTTAATCGCATTCTAAATATCTATAACAAACAATTTTCAATTGCATGAAAATCGTTTGCTTTGGGCGAGGAAAAATGATCCTCGCCAAATCGCGTGTCGCTTTTGTCTTTTTAAGCCAAATATTCAAAAATACTTTATTTTTTTACAAAGTTAATACTGTTATTCCGCCGCTAAATTTGATTGATCCTTTATTACATACATAAGTAGTTTAATTTGTATTTTTTTTTCAAAATATTCTGAGTAGGGTAACATTCCTTGTAATTGGCATATTAAGAATTTGTCTTTAAACTTACTTCAATTTTCATTACCAAGAAATAAAATATTTACTTGCAAATATTTTTAAATCAAAGAATGCATATCTGTGCATCTATTTTGCCCACTAAAAGCAAAAATTTTCGAAAAAGTATTTTTTTTTTAAATGTATTTATAAAAAGTAGCTGTAATCACCAGTAATTGGCACCCAGCACCAAAGTATGACACCTTGTGATCAAGTAATTGGCACATGTTTATAAAAAAAAAACTCTATATTTTGCATTGGGTTTAATCGCTTTAAATAAGTTTACTGTAGTTGAAGATGCCATATTTCAGGTTTTTGAGAGTAAGAAATCAGCATATTAGTCTGAAATGTGAACACTTTAAAACAATACAATATATTTATATTAATAACCAGTAGTTGTCATGCTGTCCTCAGTAATTGACATATGAAGATTTAATGGATTCCAATTACTGATAATATTTCATACTTTCAAATAAAACAACTGATAAACAAAATTAGTCCATAACTTTAAAAGTACTGCCAAAATAAGTGGTTTAATCTCAAATCTTGCGATTCCTTGGTAATTGGAATAGGTGCCAATTACTTGGAACTAGTAAAATTGAAGCACCATTAATTGGTATCTACCATTAATCCAGAAATCCAAATATTTGTGTCAAAAATACTTTTACACAATTAAAGTAACTTCTAAACAAAACTGTTGTCAATTAAAATTTAAAATATATTATAAATCAGATAATAATGAATTGAAAAGCATGCCTTTCTTAAGCCAGAAAAAAAGCATTTTCAACAAAAATGGCTAATTTGATACAAACCATAATTGTTTCTCTTTCCTAGGCATTATTGTCATCTAGTAGCATAAATAAATGTTACAATCTTTAAAGTAAATGAGTATATAACTGGTATATGGTTTTACATTTTTAAAAGACTGGATATAAATCTTATTTTAGGACATGTTGTAGGATGTGCCAATCATTGGTGCATGCCAATTACTGGGGATGTTACCCTATGCCCAGTATGGAGACTTTCCTTGAAAGAGCTGTAACGAAGTTTGATGCAATGTTTTTATGTTGTCGAATATTAAATATGTATTCGTTTAAGTGACACACAGTCTCTGAAATGACCAATACCATTACAATCCTGTATGTTAATATGTTTTTTTTTAATATTTTTAATGATGTTTTATTTTAGAAATCGTAAGTTTCTTTTATATAAAAAAAACACTATGAATTAATTTTTTAAATGTTTTTCCTTTTTTTAATTTCTTAAAACAAGTCTTTTCACATTAAGTTAATTGTATTATCTCACACACTAATGATTATGATAACTAAATTGTTAATTAAACTTGACAAATAAAGCATAATTTTCTACAGAGTAATAAAAATAATAATCAAAGAAAAGGCATTTAAAATGTTTTAAAAAATAGCTTTACAAATGTTTATGTAAAACGCATTAGATGTTTAGTCTTGTTTAGTTAAATAAAAAATCCTGGCATTTCCATTTGCTCCCAAGTAATACAAATAAATACAAGATTTGATCAAAGTATTGAATAAATTTCAAAGACGGCCTGCATTATTCATGTTAGTAGGAAATAGGGACATGGCGTAAGCCCATGACGTGATTTCGCAAACAGATATCGGAATTTGTTCTTTTACGTTTAAATAAAAAATGGTAAAATATAAAATTTAATTGAACTATATAACATGAAAGAAAACGAGCTTCCCTATAATAGCTTGTTTTATTCACCTACATTAATTTTTAAGTTGGATAAAATACATCTTTTTACAATATTTTATTTCATTTGAAACATTTAACAGAAAACATGTAATTTTTACTCAATATCTGTACTCGAATTTTAACTTACTTCCAATTTCCCTATCGAGTTAAATTTTGCGTAACATACGTAAATCCCATGGCAGAGCTATATTGTTATAATTTGAGTTGCATAGATACTACCTACAAACAGAAATTTTAACTCACCAGAATTTATGAATGTCATTATGGTACTCAACAGCCTTTTCTCAAGTAAAAATGGGGTAGATGCGCACCACTTACGAACTCTGGAACTAAGTATAATCGAAGAAAATTGCTGGTACTAAACGATTAGAAATAAAAAATATTTTTAAATGCAGTAAATACAACTTGCTTAGGGGTAATCTACATGTTAAAATAAACCCAGAGTCTGTTTTTTCCTATGACAACACCCGATTTTGACAATATATTTTAAATATTTTAGTTCAAACTATGCATAGAGTCAACATTTCAAGTCATTTAAAGACAAGTCTTTGAATTATAAACATTCCAAATTTAGAGCTTTTAATGTTAAATTACTTTTTTATATTTTTATTAGTTTCTTCCGAAAATATAATCTTATTGTTGTAATTTTTTGTGTGCTTATAATACTAAAAATGCAATGAACATAAATACATTGAATTTCAAGTTTTAAAGATTTTATAATATAAATTATGAAAAATATGTGAATGTATATAAGTAATGAATCTATAATAACAAATTCTGAAATTAAAATTTTATATTTCAAACTATTTTCAATTTATGATTAAAAACTCCAAAGTGATGATTTAAGGGTTCGTCTATGAAGGGCAGAAAAGAAGAATTAAAAAAAAAAAATATGTACATTTTACTCATTTTGATTAAATATTTGGGCTATCTATAGTGCAGGGATTCTCAAACTATGGTACGCGTACTAGTACTGGTACGTAAAGCTCTGTTTAGTGATACGCAAAAACCCGAAATGGTACATGAAAAAAAAAATATATACAGCTTATCAAATGAAAAAAAAAAAGTTTACCCCCCATCCCCTGTTTTTCTTGATTTTTCGGTTCATCGGCTTCGAAGTTTCTGCTGTGTGATGTTACTGTTTTGATAGCATTCTGCTTTATCTTATTTTAATGTAATTTCGATTACTGTTTTCTGATAAAATAGAATTAACGCTTCATGGTTGAGATGAAATTTTATCGCCAAAAAAAAGTTTATTTCGGTTACTATTATATATCTTTAGTTCAAATACAATGATCTCTAATCTCGTATTAATTAAGCAATTTTTTTCAGGAGGTATGTGAATTTTTTATGTGCGCGTGCCATGTATGGAATTATATTTCTATATATATGTATGAATTTAGTCTATATGGCATTAAATAGTCTTTTTTCCTACCAGAACTATGTATAGGTTATGTGCATAATTATTAAAATGTATAATATTTACTATTTCATTTTTACTATAAAGCAGACCATTCTAATAATGTGATCATGCAATTAAATTCCGTAACATCAGCTCAGATGGAAACACAAAACTATGGTAAAATAATTCTTTTTTAACATATTCCGTTTACACAGATTTTTCTGTATTTAGCTTTGAGTTTCTTGCCTGCTGGTACGCGGAAGTTTAAATTTCTATTTTATGGTAAGTCAATCTGTTTCAGGATCCCTGCTATAGAAGAAACATATTATTACCAAGTCACTTTCACTTTCTTTCCTAATTTCATATTATTTATCTTGAAAATTTCATTGAAATAAGGATCCTATAATTATATTTTATGTGTATACATTTTATGGATCATAAACGAAACACATCGCGAATCATTTTCCGTAAACATTTTCTGCGTTTTGAATAAAATAACTGATGGCGAACTATCAACTTTGCCGTGCGTTTCCAAACAAAACTAAATTTTATCATAATATGCAGTAGAAATCCATAAATCGTATACTGCGCTGCAAGAAAGGATTCCAATATTTTAAGATCAATTGCTAAAATTGCTTTTACAACTGAGCAATGCGTTTTGAAAATTGTCTTCTTCGTTGCCATTTTTCTCTTTGTTAAACAGTAAGTTTTATTTTAATATTCTACATGTGTTGGAAAGCGTTTCATGATCCATATTTGAAGCTGATTTTTCAATCTTACATATTTTCAAAAACGAAATACCTAGCTCACGTTTGGTACAAATAATAGGTGACTAATTATTATTCCACGCTATGGTAAACTGTCCTTCTGGAGTCTGAAAAATTGTAAATGCTCTGTACAGTGTCTGATTTGTCTATAACACACGGTAAACGAAAGCTCAAGGCTGATACATTTTCCTTTCTGAATTACCTTTTCATTTTAAGAACAGTATATATTCCTCTCGCCTGTTGACAATCCATTTATCAAACTGTCAGGATTGATATGTCTCATGTTGCTATCAGTTTGAAATTGGATGTGGAGTTATATTAATGGCCCCAGGTAGCAAATAATTCTAGATAAATTGCTAAGTTTGTGTAATTCTAAATGCAATTTCATGTAAATTGATAGACTTAGTACATATTTTTATAAGTAATGCTTAAAATTATGTAAAATATATAGATTATTTGTTTTACAAAAAGAAAATATTTTACGAAAGATTACATGGTTTTAGTTGCACGTGAAGTGTTCTTTTTTAATTCGAAAATTTAATATTATGGAACGTCTATTCCAAGATTTTGTAACCATTCGAACAAGTTTTCATAAAGACTCCCAATTATTTTATCAAAAAATATCATGAAAAAAAATATCTATATAACCAACAACATACCATTGTGTTCGAATCGAATAAAATATATAATTTTAATAAATACTTGTCTATATATTAAATCAAAATTTAGTTACTTTTGTGACACTCTGGTTCCAAAGAGCATTAAAATTTTGATTTATTATATAGAAAAGCAAAATACATTTTGTAATTAATTAGACATAATTTATTAGAGTAGACCACAATGGTATTTAATTGGAGAGTAGAACATGATGGTATTTAATTGGTTAGATAAATTTTTATCTTAGTTATATATTTTTATAAGATAATTGGAATTATTTATGAAAATTAGCTCAAATGGTCACAAGAATAACAGTGGACTTTTCTATTAATAATAAATAATTTTGTGTACGCGAATTTCAAAACTCGCAGGATCCAGATAATCCCTTTTTAGGTGCGTTCGTAATTATGTAAATACGTAGCACCTATTGTTGTCGCTCAGTCCGTCCGTCTGTCCGCGTATAACAACGCAAAAACTACCCAACCGAATCATTTGAAATTTAAAATACATAATTATAACATAATTTTGTAGAGTCATTTCAAATTTTATGAAAATCGGATGGATTGATCAATTACAGGGACAATCAAAAGGATTCCGTTACATTACGGTCAATTGGGAAAAAAGTTTCAAATGCATTTTAATCGTTTGAAATTTAAAACATATAATAATTGCGTAGTTTTGTCGAGTCATTTCAAATGTTATGAAAGTCGGGTGCATAGATTATTTACAGGGACAATCAAAAGTATTCCATTACATTACGGTCAATGGGAAAAAAGTTTCAAATGCATTTTAATGATGTTTCACTCATTCGAACATAATAGAATTGGCATGAATCTATGAAATATATACTAAAATATGCATTCTGTACAATCTGTGATGCAAATAATTTTTATTATTAAATTACAGAACTACACAAAAGTATTCCACTACATAATGCTCTACGGGGAAACATTGTTTGGGGCGTGTTTTAATTATATTCAACTATTTCACATTTTATGAATAAGATATACGTTGCTGAGGTGTAATAAAAATTACTTCCTGCATATTTACAGAAACACAAAGATTTCGACTACAATACTGTATCCGAAGTACGCTCTACTATATCAGCAAGATCTGAATATTTTTAAAACTTTGTTATCGTACGAACGCACCTCATTTGCTACGTTCACGTGCAATTTCCAACTTGTTTTCTTTAAAATCGGCTAAAACGTCCGACAGCATCTATTGATTCGCATTCAAAAGTAAAATTCTATAATAAAAAAAATGCAGGTTAAGGACGCTGGTCACTCAGCTTCCGAATTCGCTTCATTAATGGAAAGTTTATATGAATTTCATGGATCCGTAAATTGTTAAAAATTTTGTCGTAGTTTGAACCAAACTTTAGTGCTCAATAGCTGCCACTATAAGAATGTGAAATATTGAACCAATATTTGTAGCTCTTGAGCTCTTCTCGAAGCATAGTTCCGATATTTGGAACGAGGTCGAAATAGGATTATCGAAATGTTCGTACGAGATTTCGCCATTTTATGGTGACAACTGCTGGGCACCAAAATTTAGTTCAATCTAGAGTAAAACTTTTAACAGTGTATTTTTTAAAAATCGCCTAGGAAAATTAATATTTTATGTACATACTTCTTAAAACATGTCATTGTTTTCTTACTTTTTAAATTTTTTTCTAAAGCATATACTTAATGCTATGTGAAGTGTTAAAATTTTACTTACAGTTTGCAAATTTTTAACTAAGAAAAAAATAAATAAAAACCTAATTTAACACGTTCGCTGTCGCTTACGTGAAGATGTGATGGCAGTTAATGCCGCACTATAGAAGTGGGGTTTTCACAGAAGCCAATTTTTTTATAACAAAGAATCTGTGAAAGATTTTCCCGCGCCAGCGCATGACTGGTTATTAGACATCACCGCACATCACGCGCTGGCGCGTGAATGACCCCTTAATGTTGGCGCCATATCACGTGCTTTCGAGTGAGCGGCAGCGATGTGTTAAGAAGAGTACGCAGAAAAAAAAAATATATATTATTTCCCCAAGAGGTATTTTAAATATAAGAATGCATCAAACGGCCATAGACTTATAATTATGAAGGAGAATTCCAAAGCTGTAACAAAAATCACAGTAATTTTACAGCAATGCATGCTGGCAATACGGGTGCCTGTAAATTTTGCTAGAAAATTACAACAGTTGTGCTTTTTACATTTTACAGCATTTTTGTATATTTTTACCATTTTTGCTGTTAATATAACAAAATTTGTATTTTAGATTTTATAGTACTTATGTAGATTCTCAGCATTTTTAGCTGTTGATTTAATAATTTTTTTGTGGATTTTGCAGAACTTTTATAGATTTTTAGCACTTTTAGCTATTAATTTAACAAATTTTTGTATTTTAGATTTTACAAATCCTTTAAAATTATTTTTATTATTGTTATTTGCCGATTGTAGTGTTTATTGAATCTGGGTTTACTTACATAATAGATTAGTGGAAAAAACTATTGTAAGAACTCGTCTTACTTATTTACAAAAAGAAAGAAAAGCACCACTTATATAAATATGGATATCTCCGGGCTACAGTCTTCTTTAAATACTTTTTATTTCTTGAAAGACAGCACTAACATTTAGAACATTAAACACATATCAATTATTTACAAATAAAGCTTTTTTTTTACATAATTCTCCTTGTGCACGCTACCAACACAAGACATAAACTCACTGCTCACAACCAACTTTCGAATTTTCGAACATCACTAAGACTAGAATGTTTTTAATAGAAAAAAAGTGTTGCCAGATTTTTCTTAAGTCGGAAAATATTACAACTACATTTTTAATTTAGCAGATCTCAGGTCACGTGACGAGGGACAGTCTATTTTTTTCTTTTTTTATTTTTCTTTGGAATGCGCGTGTTACACTATAATTTAAATTTTGGGGAGGGCGAGTTTTGAAAACGAAGTCCTCAATTGTGATTTTATATTCGTTACTGCAATTTTAGTTAGTCAAAAATCGGCATTTGGGCTTAGAAAGGCAGATATGTAGAACTAAAGTCCAAGTCGAGTGTACCTGAATTTCTCGTGGAATTTATATTTAATAATGACAATCTTTATACCGTGAAAATTGCAAATAAAGCTTTTGTGCAAAATATATTAAGATAGAAAACCAACGTTAAATACACAAATAATGCATGAAAATTTAGCAAACTGCCGCTTCGAAATTTAAACTATCTCTTTCTATTCGCAACACTTACGGTTTCACTTTCCAGTTTACATTCAATTTATCAAGCTGTCCGGTATCATTGCGACATCTCCTCTTGTTATCCCTTTAAAATTGTTTATGGTCCCATATAGGAAATAATTCTAGATAAATAGCCAGAGTTAATGCAATTCTGAATGCAACTTCATGTAAGTTAAAGGAATGTAAATGAATATTATTTGTACAAAATAAATATTAAATATTGGATATATAGAAATATATATATTATATACATTTTTCCACGAGTTATGATGAACTTTTTAATGATTTTAAACGACGTAAGAATTGATATAGCAATATTTATCAAAAGAAATTAGCTTTGCTTTTATGTTAAACTTCAGAGACGATGATAATAAAAATAATCGACTGTCTGATGTACTGTCCTAGTACGATTAAGTAAATAAATGTATCTGTTCATATTTAAATAAGTGATATATCTACTGTGACAACTCTTTACACGATAATAACTTCTATAATTTTTGGAAGAATGAAATTGCGTTGAGAAAAAATCATAAATTAGATGCAGTAGTATATTAAGTTTGTTTACTTTTACTAGAAAGATTTATAAATATACTGCTATATATATGATGCATCACTATTAAATGTTAAACAAGATTTCAAATTTAATATATATTCCATTCCGGTGTAAACTATCTCTTTATATTCGCAACGATTACGGTTCCACTTCCCAGTTGACATCCAATTTATCAAGCTGTCAGGAATCATGCGACATCTTCTCTTGTTATCCGTTTGAAATTGTTCATGGTCCAATATAGGAAATTATTCTAGATAAATAGCCAGAGTTAATGTAATTTTGAACAGAATTGTATGTAAGTTAATGGAATATAAGAGCATTATCTCTGTATAGAATTAATTCTTGATATATACATACATTTATTACGTATAAGTATACCACAAAATACGACGAATTTTTCAATGGTTTGAAACGAGGTGAGAATTCATATTGTAATACTTATAAAATGAAATTTGAATTGCTTTTAAATTAAACTTCAGAGATACAGATAATAAAAATGATCAATTATATTGTGCACTGCTCTAATCTGATTATAGAAGTAAATGTATCTCTTCATATTTAATTAAGTAATATCCCTACAGTGGCAAGTCTTGACATGATATTTATTCATATATTTTTTCAAGGAATGAAACTGCACCGAGAAAGATTCATTTAATAGATTCAGTATTATGTTTAGTTTGTTTACTAATACTAGAAAGATTTATAAATGTACTGCAATAAATATGATGCATCCTCATTGCATGTTAAACGAGATTTCAAGTCTAATATAGATTCCATTCGGGTTCAAACTATCTCTTTATATTCGCAACAATTACTGTTCCACTTCTCAGTTGACATCCAATTTATCAAACTATCAGGTATCATGGGACATCTCCTGTTGTTATCCGTTTAAAATTGTTGACGGGTTCCATATAGGAAATAATTCTAGATTAATAGCCAGAGTTAATTTAATTCTGATTGCAATTTTATGTAAGTTAATGGAATGTAAATGTATATTCTCAGTATAAAATAAATATTTGATAGATATAAATATCTATTATATGTTTTCTTCGCGAATTTTGATATATTCTTCATTGATTTGGAGCGACCTGAGAATTTTTAATGTTACAATTATGAAATAAAATTAGATTTGATTTTATGTTAAACTCCAGAGACGAAGATAATAAAAATGATCAATTATCTTATGTACTGTCCCAGTCCGATTATGTAAATAAATGTACCTCTTCATGTATAATTGAGTGATATTCCTACTATGGCCAACTGTTCGTATGACATTTATTCATGTAGATTTTCAAAGAATGAAATTGCATCAAGAAAGAGTCATTTTATAAATTCTGTATTATTTTAAGTCTGTTTACTTTTACTAGAAAAATTTCTAAATATACTGCAATATATATGACCCATCCCCATTACAAGTTAAACGAGATATTTCAAGTCTAATACACATTCCATTCAAGTTTAAACTATCTCTTTATATTCGCAACTGTTAGTTAGTTAGATAGTATTCCAATTTATCCAGATGTCAGGAATCATGCGACATCTCCTGTTGTTATCCGTTTGAAATTGTTGATGGTCCCATATAGGAAATAATTCTAGATAAATAGCCAGAGTTAATGTAATTCTGAACGCAATTTTATGTTAGTTAATGGGTGTAAATGAATATTCTCCATATAATATAAATCTTTGATATATATACATACATCTAATATGCACATTTTCCCCACGAATTACGAATAATTTTTTTATGATTCGGAACGATGTGAGAATTGTTATTGTAATATCTATCAAATGAAGTTAGATTTACTTTTGTGTTAAATTTCAAAGACTCAAATAATACAAACAATTGTATAACGTACTGTCCTAGTCCGAATTGTGCAATAAAATGTATCTATTCATATATAAATAATTGATATTCATACTTTGGCAATTCTTCACATGATAATTATTCCTACATTTCTTCGAATAATGAAATTGCGTTGAAAAAAATCATATAATAGATTCAGTATTACAGTAAGTTTGTTTATTCCTACTAGAAAGATTTATAAATAGCAACTACAATGTATGTAATGCATCCCATTACCTGAGTAAACGAGATTTCAAATGTAATATATATTCCATTCAATTTTATAATATCTCTTTCTACTCGCAACGGTTACGATTCCCCTTCCCAGTTGACATCCGATTTATCAAGCTGTCAGGAATCATGCGACTTCTCCTGTTGTTATCTGTTTGAAATTGTCGATAGTCCCATACAGGAAATAATTCTAAATAAATAGCCAGATTTAATGTAATTCTGGACGCAATTGTATGTTAGTTAATGGAATGTAAATGCATATTCTCTGCATGAAATAATTATTTGATATATACATATATCTATTATACATTTTTTTCAACGAATTGTGACGAATTCTTCAATTGTTTGGAACAACTTGCGAATTGTTAATATGATATTTACCAAATGAAGTTAGATTTGCTTTTATGTTAAATTTTAGTGACGAAGATGCAAAAATATTCAATTGTGTTAAGTACTGTTCTAGTCAGATTTTGAAAATAAATGTCTCTGCGCACATTTAAATAAGTGATATTCTTACTGTGGCAACTCTTCACATAATAATTAATCCAACGTATTTTTTTTTTTTTTTTTTTTTTTTTTTTTTTTTTGTGATGAATAAAATGCGTTGAGAAAAAAAATCATTACTATATTAAATATTTTTGTAGTTACTAGTTATATTTTTTAATAGTGGCAATTTGAGTATTGTATTTCTGTGAAACATAAAGGGAAAATAAATGATCGCTGTATATTTTTGTTGCTATTTTCTGATAGCAACTAAAAAATAATAATAATTTAAATTCTTGCTATTTCCGAAATGTCGTCGGCTATAAAATCCGGTGAATGAGGGTTTTATTTCGTTTTTATCCATGAGTTAAATCTATTTGATTTTTAGTATATTTGATACTTACTTTACAAAAGATACATTAATTTTTCCTTACATAAATGAATTTTAAAGAATATTTTTTTGACTTATTTTCTACTGATTTACTTTATTGTTCTTAAAAATTGAAGTAATGCAATTTTTTTAATCCGTGTGAAATATTTTCCGAATTTTGAAAAGAAAACAAATATATATATACGTGAACTTAGATAATAGAAATAATTAACTGTCTTATATACTGTCCTAGTCATGCAAATAAATATATGCAAATAAATGTATTTCTTCAAATTTAGTTAAGTGATATTCCTACTGTGGCAACTCTTCATGTGATAAATGTTCCTATATTTTTACGAAGGATTAAATTGCATTGAGAATAGTATCATATAATCGATTATGTATTGCAATCAGTGTGTTTACTTTTACTAGAAATATTTATAAATGTACTGCAATACATATGATGCATCCCATTACAAGTTAAACGAGATTTCAAGTCTAATATATATTCCATTCGGGTTTAAAATATCTCTTTATATTCGCAACGATTACTGTTTCACTTCCCAGTTGACATCCAATTTATCAAGCTGTCAAGAATCATGCGACATCTCTTGTTGTTATCCGTTTGAAATTGTTGATGGTCCCATATAGGAAATAATTCTAGATAAATGGCCTTAGTTATTGTAATTCTGAACGTAATTATATGTAAGTAAATGGAATGTAAATGTATATTTTCTGTACAAAATAAATATTTGATAGATACAAACATCTATTATATGTTTTCTTCACGAATTTCGGCAAATTTTTCATTGATTTGGAGCGACCTGAGAACTGTTATTGTAATATTTATCAAATGAAATTTGTTTTTCTTTTATGTTAAATTTTAGAGGTGAAGATATTAAAAATTACCAATTATCTTACGTACTGTCCTAGTCCGATTGTGTAAATGACTATATCTCTTCATATTTAATTAAATAATTCTCCTACTGTGGCAGCTCTTGACATGATATTTATTCATCTATTTTTTCAAAGAATGAAATGTGTTGAGAAAAAATTAATCATCATATTATTTTTTTTCTAGTTTTTAGTTCTATTCCTCTATTTATGGCAATTTGAGTTCTGTATTTATGTGGTAAGTAAAGGGAAAATAGCAGATCACAGTACATTTTTGTTGCCATTTTTTGATAGCAACTAAAAAAAAACAATGATTAAATACCTGCTACGCCCAATATGTCGCCGGTTATAAATCCCTGTGAATGTAGGCTTTATTTCTTTTTTATCTTTTAATTTATTTTAAACTTACTTTACACACACACACAAAAAAAAAAATCATTTTACAAAAATGTATTTAAAGAATATTGTTCCGTCTTATTTTCTAACCACTTACTTTATTGGTCTTGAAAACTGAAATAATTCAATTTTACTGATCCATGGGACATAATATTTTCCAAATTTCGAAAAAAATATAGATAAATAAACTTCAGTGGCAAAGATAATAAAATAATGAATTGTTTTACATGCTATCCTAGTCCTATTAAGTAAATAAATGTATCTTTTCAAATTTAATTAAAAGATATTCCTAGTATGGAAACCCTTAACATCCGAATTATTCCTATATTTTTTGGAAGAATAAAATTGCTTTGTGAAAAAAATCATATAATATATTTAGTGTTACCTTAAACTTGTTTATTGTTACTAGAAAGATTTATAAATATACTGCAATAGATGCGATGCATCCCCATTACAGGTTAAACGATATTTAAAGTCTAATATGTATTTCATTTAGGTTTAAATTATCTCTTTCAATTCGCAACGGTTACGGTTCTACGTCCCAGTTGACATCCAATTTATCAAGCTGTCAGGAATCATGCGACAGCTCCTCTTGTTATCCGTTTGAAATTGTTAGTGGTCCCATATAGGAAATAATTTTAGTTAAATAGCCAAAATTAATATAATTATGAACACAATTTTATGTACGTTAAAGGAAATTAAATGAATATTCTTTGCATAAAATAAATATTAAATATTTGATACGTACACATATATAATATATAGTTTTTTCCATGAATTACGATGAATTTTTCAATGATCTGAAACGATGTGAGAATTTTTATCGTAATTTTTATCAAATTAAATAAGTTTCACTTTAATGTTAAACTTCAGAGACGATGATATTAAAAACAACCAACTGTCTTACGTACTTTGCTAGTCTTATTATATAAATAAACGTATCTGTTCATATTTATATGAGTGATATTCCTACTGTGGCAATTCTTTACATGATAATAATTCCTACATTTTTCGAATAATGAAATTGCGTTAAGAAAAAACCATAAAATAGGTTCAGTAGTATATTAAGTTTGTTTACTTTTACTATAAAGATTTATAAATATACCGCAATACATATGATCCATCCCCATTACAGGTTAAACGAGATTTTAAGTCTAATATATATTCCATTCATGTTTAAACTACCGCTTTCTATTCGCTACGGTTACGATTTCACTTCCCAGTTGACATCCAATTTATCAAGCTGTCAGGTATCATGCGACATCTCCTGTTGTTATCCGTTTGAAATTGTTGATGTTCTCATATAGGAAATTATTCTAGAAAAATAGCCAGAGTTAATGTAATTCTGAACGCAATTTTATATTAGTTAATGGAATGTAAATGTATACTCTCTGTATATATAAATCTTTGATATATACATATATCTATTATATGTATTTTTTTCACGAATTACGACGAATTTTTCAATGAATTGGAGAGACGACGTGAGAATTGTTATCGTGATATTTATCAAATAAAATTAGATTTGAGAGTTCATATTTATTTAAGTAATATTCCTTTTGTGTTAACTATTCACAGGATAATTATTCCTACATATTTTTTTAGAATGAAATTGCGTTGAGAAAAAATTCATTATCATATTAATTTTTTGCAGTATTTAGTTCTATTTCTCTAATATTGGCAATTTGAGTAATGCATTTTTGTAGGAAATAATGAGAAAATAGAAAATCACTGGATATTTTTGGTGCCATTTCCTCATAACGACTAAAAAAAATAGTATTTAAATTCCTGCTTGGTCCAAATTTATCATCCGCTATAAAACCCGGTGAATATTGTTTTAATTTTGTTTTTATTCATGAATTAAATCTGTTCGATTTTTAGTGAATTTCAAACTTTCTTTACAAAAAATAAATTAATTTCTCTCTATAAAAATTTATTTTAATCAATATTTTTGTGTTTTATTTTCTAACCATTTACTTTCTTGGTCTTAAAAACTTATAAAATGCAATTTTGTTATTCAGTGTGAAATAACATTATCCGTATTTTGAAAAAATATATAAATGAACTTCAGCGACAAACATAATAAAAATAATCAACTTTTTTACGTTATGTCCCAGTCCCAATTATGTAAATAAATGTATTTCTTAATAATTAATTGATATTCCTACTGTGGCAACTCTTCACAGGATAATTATTCCTATATTTTTTCAAAGAAATGAAATTACACTGATAAAGAAAATCTTACAATAGATTCAGTGTTACACTGTGTTTATTTACTATTACTAGAAAGATTTATAAATGTACTGCAATATGCATGAAGCTCCTCCATTGCAGGTTAAACGAGATTTTAAATCTAATATATATTCCATTCAGGTTTAAATTATCTCTTTCTATTCGCAACAGTTACGCTTCCACTTCTCAGTTAACATCCAATTTATCAAACTGTCAGGAATCATGCGACATCTCCTGTTGTTATCCGTTTGAAATTGTTGATGGTCCCATATAGGAAATAATTCTAGATAAATAGCCAGAGTTAATGTAATTCTGAACACAATTTTATGTAAGTTAATGGAATGTAAATGTATATTCTCCGCATAAAATAAAGCTTTGATACATACGTATATTATTAAAAAAACCCTTATTTAAAATATGTATTAAACGGTCTAAAAGAAAATATTTTGTTCTTGATTTAATATTTAATTCTAATCAGAGAAATTTTTTTTAATGTATCGATACTGATAAAAGATAAATGTTTTTTTAACCGACAATAATATAGTATAATACAGTAAAAGAACAAAAGAAATTTTACAATAATATGGCTGAGTTACCTATGATTTAGGTAATGGTTTTTTATCATTGAAAATCTTACAAAATTTCGAAAAAAAAAACATAAAAAAATAACTTTTTTTATTACATTGATTTCCGAATACGTTTACAAAGAGATCTTATAGAGTATTAATAAGTTTTTAAATCTTGGAATAAAATTTTTCATATTATATGAATTCTCGATTAAACATAGTCAGCTGCATAATTCAATTTATGCATGCAAATTTTACAGTTAAAGTAGAAAAAATAATAATTACTTAGCAAATAAATAAATAAAATGCCAATTTCATCATTAAAAAGTAAATTTAAAATTACACTATATGCAAACAATTTAAAAGATGACAAAAAATATTTAAAAAGATGTTAAATTACTTTGTTTCTCAGTACTCTTAAATGTAAACAAAATTTTTGCCAGAGAATACAAAATATACTGTTATTAAGTCTTAATTTTTAAAGGTCACGTGATTAATGTCGAAAGGAGTGAAAGTGAAAGTCATTTTTATAGATCGGGATAGCATTGAGAAAATAAAAGATAGGATATGGAGGAAAGTTTAATATTATTTGTTTTATGATTTTTTATCGTTTTATCTTACAGCACTCCCAGAATTTCGATCAGTTTGCTTCAAAAATCATAAAATTAGTAACATTCCACCTTACTCAATATCCATATTTTATTTTTCCATGTTTTCCGAATCTAAAATCGACTTTAACTCTCCCTCTTTTCCGTATCAACTACGTGAATTTTGAAAAATAAGACGTTAATAACAGTATTTTTTATATTCTTTGACAAGGTTGTGGTGACAGTTGAAAGTACAAAAGAATTAAATCAATTTAGCATATTTGTAAATATTTTTGTCATCCTTTAAATAGTTTGCATATGGTGTAATTTTAAGTTTGAGAACTATATAATAGAAAAAAGAAAACTCTTCAAGTAACCTTTGAAATTCAACACTTTGCTGTTTTTAGCAAACACACTATCATAGATTGAGAGCTTATGTGCCCGTCCGTTCTGTATGTACGTTCGTACGTTCGTGCGTAACGCGATAACTCATGATAAAAATATTGGATCCACTTGAAATTTTGTATATAGGTATATCCTGATAAGGCTCTTCCCTGATTAGTTTTTGGAGTTCATTCGATATATGTAAGTGGGAGGCTCATGCCCCTCCCCTTAATTGATATAAACGGGATTTTCATGCAAAATTAACAGTTTTCGTTCAAAATTTAAATATAGGATCATTCTGATGAGGCGATTCCGTGACTGTTATTAGGTGTTCATTGAATAAGTATAAACAGGGGGAACGGGGAGCTCATGCCCCTCCCTTTAATTGATATAAACGGGATTTTCATGCAAAATTAACAGTTTTCGTTCAAAATTTAGATATAGGAACATTCTCATGAGGCGATACCGTGGCTGTTATTAGGTGTTCATTGAATAAGTATAAACAGGGGGAACGGGGGGCTCATGCCCCTCCCCTTAATTGATATAAACGTTATTTTCATGCAGAATTAACAGTTTTCGTTCAAAATTTAGATATACGATCATTCTGATGAGGCGAGTCCGTGGCTGTTATTAGGTGTTTATTGAATAAGTATAAACAGGGGGAACGGGGGTTCTAATGCCCCTCCCCTTAACTTATATAAATGAATTTTTTAATCAGAATTGTCAGATTTCGTTCAAATCTCTGAATAGTTTTGGAAGTTTAATGGTTAAGTATAAAAGAGGGGAATAACTCCTCTTAAATTATATAAATGCTAAATGGGTTTTTATCTCTGAATTTTGGATATAGATTTTTTAATATGATAAACATGTACTTGATAGTTTAGAAGGTTCAATGATTAAGTATAAAAAAGGAGAAAGAGGAGAGCTGTTTCCCCTACTTATTTTTTTTTTCGAACGGAATTAACGAAAATACAAGGCTGTAATGTACAATTAGTATGCGTAGCCTGTGAGATCAATGCCATCAGTTTAACTGGGCAATATTCTTTTCATTAATGTTAAAACTGTTAGTTTTAAAAGATAAAATGAATGAATCTTTGTGAAAAATAATTTTCATGCGTTTTTTTTTTTTTTTTTTTTTTTTTTTTTTTTTTTTTTTTGCTAATGGCTAAGAAAAAACTGGAGCATAATTATTCATACAAAATTAATTGGCAATTTCTACTCAAGTATTTTTCCACTCTCCCCATAACAATCATCATTTCTAATAAAAATTTATTTCTAATAGTACAAATCTACTTTTTACATTAAGAAATGTAAGGTAAATTTATTCAAATTATCTTCTTTCTAAAGCAGCAAGCGAATGTCTAAAAAAAGACATTCGCTTGCTGACGATTATGTAAATAAATCCATTGGTACTTAATATAAAAATTTCAGCATTTGTTTTCAGCTTATATGAAAAAAAGAAATTAAAATATTCATCAATCTATAAATAAGACACTGTGCAAATAAAACAAATACAAAATATTTAATAAACCATTAAATGACCAGAATTATTTTTAAGGTTGATTTTATACAATAATAGTTGGTGCTTTTTTTCTTCTGCTAACTGCTGGAGCTAAAACCAACATAAAACTATCGCTTTTGAAAATTTTCAAAACTTTATTTAGATTAGTTACTGCTTTTTTATATATTTTTGTATAATGTTGCGTATTCTAAAATAAATATGAAATGAAAAAAAAAAATCTAATTTAGTTATCTCCTAAATAATTGTTTTTTTTTCACCTGTATTATCTAACCTGTAATGCAGGGGTATATTCCCTTTTCCGTTTTAAAAGCACATAAATTTATAAAATTTAATAATCTTTTCAATATTATTTTAAAAAATCATTTGTGTAACAGATAAACTGACATACTACATTGAATGCCAGATTATACAGCTTTTTATTTTCATTTTAAAGATTAGTAAATGCACTCTAGTTCTATCCGGTCTGCTTTACTATTAATAGTACACGTCTTTTAAAGAAGTATTATTTTGTTTTTTAAAATACTTTTGCTATAATTTATATATGTAGTAATGTTAGTATATGACTGTGCATTTATTATATGACTTCATTTATGTCTAGACATTTGATACTAATAATAATTATTATTATTTGCTTAATTATCTTAGTGCCTTTTACGATACTTTTATTTTAAACATATATTTCACTCTTGAAATTAAAAATAAAAGTTACTTTCCTGAAATAATTTTGTGTAATAAAGCGCAAAAAGTATTACAAAGGTGTAATATAAGTTAAATTTTACTTAATACAATATTTCATAAACATTTCCAAAAATTCTTCCTTAGCCTATTGTGATATGAATATGAATTGAATAGTACGCAAAAAAAACATTAGTTATCTTTCAGACAAGGAAATTTTTGTTAAACATTAATTAATATATTTCGAAAATAGTATTAATGCTCTTAACGCAAAAGAATTTTTTTTTTCTAAAAATTGAAAAAAAAAATCGGACTCGAGAGAGCTACTATAAAAAGTTCAAGCTGGTGTTAATCAGTTGAAGCGAAAAAACTTCGTTTAAACACCATAAAATAAATTAAATTGCGCTAAATTTAATAACTGCGATAAATTTAATAATTGCTATAAATTTAGCGCAATTTAATTTATTTTATGATGTTTTAAAGAAGTTTTTTCACTTCAACCGGGAGGGCCAGAATAGATGATATATTCACAGTTAAAGGTAAACGAGAATTAAAGTCTGATACATTTCTGATCCAATTTTAGATTGTATCAAGCTTTTCTCAACAATTTATGTCCCCCCTTTTAGTAACTGTCTATTTATCAAACTGTCAGCAATAATACATCTCTGTTCGCCATCCGTTTCAAATTGGTTGTAGGATAATGTTAATTGCCGAAGATAGGAAATAATTATAGGTAACTCCGTACATTTGATAATCTTTAAAGTGAATTTACTGTAATTTAATACGATATAAACATAAATCTTCCACATAAAATAAAGCATGATTTTTTTTTTTATAAAACCTCTTCATTGCGTAAAAGTTAGTATATTATAAAATGCAATTTAGTAAATATATATTTTTTAATGTTTCATATGTTTTATATATTTCATGATACTGTATCATGAGGGAATTATATTATTTTTTAATTGCTGACTTTATCGTCATCGTCCGAAAGATGTAGGCCACTTTTAGGCGGCTACTTAAAAAGTAAATAATTAAAAATAATGTTGTTATTTTTTTCTTAAGATCGTTACTAGATCTAAAATAATTTGAAATTCATATTGAAAAATGGAAAAAAGAAAAGTATAAGTAAGGATTTATTTCTTTTTTTTTTAATTATTTTTATTAAATTGGAATGAAGTCATCTTGTGCGAAATAACAGAAATTTGCAGGCATTCAATAAAAGTGTTGAGGATCACTAGAAGTACCTATCGTAGCAGAAGCATAAAACTGATTGAAAATGATTTTTGAAAAAAAATCGTCGAAAATTAGCCGAGCTATTATCCCTTAAAGTCACGGACGGTTTGGAAATACGTAATCAAAGTTCTACGAATTTTACGTAACATCGGCTTTTAAAGCTTAGATAACAATTTTTAACAATAGATTTGTATAATGCAATACCTAGTAGCTATAAAAAGCAGTAAATCTCAAATAGGTAAAACAGACTAATTTAATTAGAATTACTCATATAAATACCGTGGAATTCACATCAAGTTTGTGTTGAGTGGGACTCTCAATACTCCTTCCTACCTCAATACTCTTTTCCTACATCATAATTTCATCCCGTAACTCGATGACGAAATCATTTTTTGCAGCCAACTCCATAGCAAAGTAAAGACAATGGGGTTAGAGAAAACAATAACATATAGCCAACTGTTAGGTCTTAAATAGTGCAGAAATATAATGAATCTGGTCAGTTAGATAAGAACTCTGACGATATTAATTCAATGAACTTGGATGCGTTCTTGTTTTTCAAATACATCATTAAAAATATTTTTTTTTATATTCTCATTCCATACACTCTTCTCCAATTATCTACATTTTTTTTTTATTTTAGCAAATTAAAAAATTTCAAAATTATGTGCTGCATATTTTGGCGTATAATGTAAATTTTTTGTACAGGAAAATTATATCAAAATTAATAAGCGCGCATTATACGCTTACTATAAAATTAATTTTTAAAATGTCAACATTTATTAATATTAGAGTTGATATACATTGCTTTATAATGAATAACATATAAAATTCATAGTTTTCATATTTTTACTCATGCAGATACATTACCGATTTTTTAGGTGCGTTCGTAATTACATCAATACGAAATATTCATTGTCGTCATCTGGTTCGTCCAACTGCCCGCGTATAACAGAGCAAAATCTACTCATCTGAATAGTTTGAAAGTTAGTTTATGTATTCGTTGCAGAATTTTGTCGTGCTATTTCAAATTTCATGAAAATCAAATTAAAACTTAATTATATTGATAACTGTTTTCTTCATTATTTTAAGTCTTATCATACGCATAATCAATTCAGTGCTATCCTATGATAGGTGAAGATTCTAGGTTGCCATGGCGATTACGTCCTACTTACGACTGAGTTGATTATTTCTGCATTACTAAATTCAATATATGTAATACCAATAAATTGTGTATTTATGCATTTTTTCTTGAGAGCGCAACAGTTATTGCACCAAAATCTTAAAATGTATAAAACTACTTATAGTGTGAAAGCATATCATTTTCCACGTCTAACGTACAATTTTCGACTTGTTATTATTATAGTCATCAACATTAGTGCTCTTGTCTGATCATAAATAAATAATTTGAGTTGTGAATAGATTATTAGTACTACAACAATTTGAATAATCATTGAGTTTATTTGACCATATTTTTTATAATCATCCCTATGCTTTATATCTAGAATTATTTCTAATTTTCTTTTAAAAATATTATTGTTGATGTATAAATTGTACCATCAACAAAGTTTTAGTTCATAAAATGAAATTATATAGCATAAAATATGTAATAAATAATAAATTAGTTAAATTTATCGTAGTGTATACAGTTGAAACTAATTTTAAATTACTTATATCGACAAACGAAACTTAGATAACATGATTTCTTCATATGTGCAAGTACATCTTTGATTAGAGTAAAATTTAATTTCCTCGAATTTGCAGAAAATCATTTAAGGCAGTCTCTGTAATTAAAATATCTAATCCGATTTATTTTACAAAAGTTTAAATGAATTTTGAAAATTTAACTTCTAGTAAATCTAAATAAAATTATTTGTCTTTGTTTAATTATACGCTATACATTAATTAAATTCTATTTAACTTGCCCTAACAATTGCAGTTTATTTAAACGGCTTACAAATAATTTACTTTTTGCATTTTACTGCATTTGGGGCATTCGTAAAATGATTTACTTTATCTAGCGACATTAATTATAAGTAGAATAAAAATTATTTATTATAAAATTCTTTTAACACGTTAATTAGTTGTAATACTGTTTAGAATGAGTTACAGATATATTAATTTATTTTGTTCCAAAAGCGTTATTGGTTACACAAAACAAAAATATTTTTAAAGGGTGATTTCTTTTGCCTTTTTATGTTTTCAGCTTTTTTGGGGATGAGGGAGTGAGTTGGGAATTTTTCAATTCGGAAATATTTCTATATTAACTTGTAAGAACATCATATTTGGACATTTTATGATTCTACAAAATACTAAGAAAACAATTAAAAATAGGAGATTTGAGTGGGATTATAAGTATTGCACAAAATTCCTGTAATTTCAAATTTAATTAATCCTTCTAAATTCTCCAATCCTTCAAAAATTTATTAAGTAATTATGAAAAAATTTAGATTTAGTTTAAACAATTTACGTAAAATGCTTTACAATGTAAAATTTTCATGAATTCATAATGCGGTAGATAAAGGGTTAGATTTCTCTAATTGGGCTTATATACAGTCGAGTCTCTATATAACGAAATCCACCGTTCTAGTAAAATATTCGTTATACAGAGAAATTCGATGTATGGAGAATGATGTTAAAAATCATATTTAATGTGTGAATTTTGAACAAATATTATTTTTGATCTTTTGAATTAAGAATTTGAAATGTTTAAAAGTAAATATTAACCTAACATTTCATTTCTTAATTATTT
Organism: Maratus speculifer; assembly: GCA_964019185.1. Classification (NCBI taxonomy): domain Eukaryota; kingdom Metazoa; phylum Arthropoda; class Arachnida; order Araneae; family Salticidae; genus Maratus; species Maratus speculifer. The sequence goes on along the minus strand of OZ025294.1, from coordinate 234,447,431 downwards.
AAGCTGTTTTAAAAAAGAGAACTGCATTTATTTGAAAGCTTAATGAAAATCAAATAAGGAAGACTTGGATTAATTTCAGACGAAGAAATCTGTGATTTTTTGTTGTTTTGATTTTAAAATTGTTACACTCGCAAAAAAAATGCTCAAATTTTAGCAAGAAATGAAAAATTGTAGTTAACATTTCCCTATATTTGAAGGCCTCTCTTATGTGCCTCTCATTGATTCCTCTCTTACATGTGTATCAAATGCCTCTCATTGATTCCTCTCTTACATGTGTATCAATCCAATTGACACTGTTTTGAGAAGAATGTGGAAAAGTGTGTGGGAGGTAGGATGAATTCGTTGGATTCAAAGAACAAGGAGAGAACTAATTAAAAAAAATCGATAAATTAAAAATAAGTGATGGAAAATTGATTCCATATGATTTCGAAGCTTTTTAAACCTGAATAAATTATGACCAATTTATGAAAAAATTCGTTATATGGAGACACGTATTTCGCTGTATAGAGAATGTTTTTAATGTAATCGTGCGAAAAGGGGACCGTTCCTACTAAAAATTCGTTATATAGAGAAATTCGATGCATGGAGTTTCGTTATAGAGAGACTCGGCTGTATATTGTATAAAGAATTAGAGTTTCAAACCTTTTGGTGTATGTCAATTGATCTAAAAAGTGAACCGCTTCTGGTGTTGTTCATACCGAGCATTGAGACTCTGTGCATTTTAAAGCCCTATATTAAGAAGTTTGAGAACCGAAAAAAAATTCAGCTGAAATCATATTCTTTGATTTTGCAGCTGTATAACTTTCAGAAAATGCTATTTTCGAGGCCACTTATCGAACTATTAAAATAGTTTTTCTTTTTATTTAAATACATAAAAACATTTTTTTTATTTAACATTTCTTTTTATTTAAACATTTTATTTAAGCATTTCTTTTTATTTAAAAACATAAAAGCATTTAAAAACATAAATTAGTTAATAATAAATATAAAATATAAAAAAAAAATCCTTCAAAAACACTGGTTTTGGTTCTGATTTTGGTTTTGAAAAAACACGACATTATTTTTGGCGTTAAAAAAAATTGATGCCTTTTAAAAGTAGAGATTTTCGGCAATCCTAACCTAACCTAAAATCATAAATTAGTTAATAATAAATATAAAATATTTAAAAAAATCCTTCAAAAACTGGTTTTGGTTCTGATTTTGGTTTTGAAAAAACACGACATCATTTTTGGCGTTAAAAAAATTGATGTCTTTTCAAAAGTAGAGATTTTCAACAACCCAAACCGAATGTTACAGTCCCAAAATAAGGCAAGCCAAACTTCATTGCGCAATATTTGGCGTCTTACCTCAGTTTTGGCGTTAAAAAAAGAATAAAAAATGCTATAATAAAAAACCCCTCTCGGCTTGACCTATAAGCGGAGGTAGTTTTTAAAGTTAAAAGCTCATTTCAAAAGCAAAAAATAAAATATAATAGAGATATATCCTGTTTAGCAACTTTATTTGGCCGCTATGAAAGAAATTTTAATTTCATTTTTATGTAACAGCTGCTTCTGTCAGAATCACCTTAAGCGATATTCGACACAAATGTCCACTTTGACAGCATTTTTTTATTTATATTCTGACTTTATGAAAAATTCGACTAATACGGCACATTATACAGTTCCTAAATAATTACAATATTCTACACAAAGTTTCTTAGCATAAAATGGATTTATTATTACAGTTAAGTGCGGAAATTTAGTAATACAGTGTGAATATGCACTAATTTTTCTTTCTGCATCACAAAGAGAGAGAGAGAAAGAAAAAAAATGAGCCACCTCTTCCCTACATTTTCTTGACCTCACCCCCCCCCCCCTCCCGCCTAGGAAACCCTTCATTATTGCGTTCAACAAACTAATGCATCTGGTTCTAATTATTCTTGTTTCACGGAAATTGTAAAAACTAATTGCTAAAAGCTACCGCGGATCGAAAGTAACACATGTGATAATTCAAGACAACTGAGGGTAATTAGAAACGCACCTAAAAATAACCTTAAAAATAAAGTTAAATTGAGGTACAAATTCTGTGAAGTTAAAAAAATTATTTTTTTTTCTACAATTACATATGGACTCGATTCTAAAATACTTCACAGTAATACTTTTTTACTGGACATTGCTAATGTGCATGAGCGTCAGAGCAATATCGAATATATGTAATTTAAATAACTATGTGTTTGCTATTCTATATCTTTTATTTTGGATTCTTACATGTTTCAAATTACATATTTTCTGATATGCTATAAGCGATGTGATTAAATCTTCGAATTTTTAAGCTTACTGTACTGATGTCAATAACACTGTGTCCTAACGAAAAAGAAAAAAAAATACTCCATTGTTCAAATGTAAAAAAAAAAAAAAAAAAAAAAAAAAAAAATGTTGAGATTTATAAGATCTTGTGTGTATACTCCTTATATGCATAATATAAAGAACAAAATTTAAAGTAGGGAGAAATATAATACAAGTTCAATACAAAACGTTAAAAAAATATTTTAAAATGTCATTGGCTGACAAAACAGTGCATAATTTTATATGTATGATATATAAAACAATCCGTCCATGGTGACGAGATTGCATCGTGAATTTTTCAAAAGAATAGATTTTAAAAATACAAATTTAAATACAAAAAAAAAAAAAAAAATAATAAGCGCAGTGAAACGCAAACAGAAGAATCTCTGTAAATCGCTCTAAATAAATTACAATTGTTATTCGGTAAGTTAATTAAAATTTAATTAATGAATGTCGAATTTATATAAATGGTGTTAAACAAAGACAGGAAATTTTATTTAACTTTAATTGAAGTTAAATTTTTAAATTCATTTAAACTTCCGTGAAATAAATCGGATTAGATATTTTAATTACAAAGACAGCCTTCATGATCTTCTGCTAATTAGGGATAGTTAAAATTTATACTAACAATAAATGCACTTCTATTAATGTACTTGTATTAAATGAAGAAGATATGTTATGTAAGTTTATCTTGTCTATGTAGAACATTTAAAAATAGTATATGTTTACGATATATTTATCTTTTTTAGAATTTTTAATTTATTACATCTTTAATTTTTATACTTCACTCTGAAAATAATCCTTTAAATGAGGGGGGCTAATAAAGACCATTTTTCGCCCATCAGCACCTAGACGTGAAATACATTTTTTTCATTAGTATACCTCATAACAAGTAAGAAAATAATAATATCTTGAATGAAAGATTAATAATTGATGAAAAAAATAAAATATAGATTTAAGTAAATATTATGTGTATTAACGAACATAAACACTATTGTCATTAATTTTAATCCATATAATGAATAGTAAATACAACAATAAGTGTAAATTTAAGATGAATGGAGCTTACTAAGATTATTATTTCAATATATGAAATATCGGAAATAATCAATAAATAATAATAATAATAATAATAATCATACAGTTTCTGACATTTTGGACAATGTGTTTTAGATTACACTGATAAACAAATTTTAACGAATTTTCTGTTTCTTTATATACATTGGGTGTTTCTTATAGATTTCAAGCTGCTGAAAAAGAATATGTTTGTAAAAAGTTTCTATCACCCTCCAATTTTGAGAAATTTTATTTATACGTTTGGTAGTAATTAGGCATCATATAGGCATTATAATTATATTACATTATTCTCTTACAGGTGTTTGATTCACACAAACATTCTTTTTTATTATTACAACGATAGAAGATACAGCGAGAGACCAAAAACAGATGTCCCCCTAATGAATTTTATTTTAGCGACCTTGAATAGACAGCCCCAGCCGCCCCCAATGTATTTGGTTTTAACACAAATCCGTGACAGTTGAAATATATATTTTGGGGGAGAGGTACTGCTGTTTCTTTGCTCTGTGAGACTTTTTACTTAATTATAATTATCCTATTTTCCTGTAAAATATGTGAAAATGTCTAGAGAATGCGTTAATGAGCCCGATTTTTTTGTTATGTGTGCGGAGTGCTAAATTTGAAAAGCATCGATTCGTTTTCACACTGCTTATCACATATACTTAGAATGTAAAGTAGGTGAACAAAATAAGAAATGGACACCTCATTCTTGTTGTACACGATGTGCTACAAACCGCCGGGCGTGGATGAAATGAGTGATGATACAAAAATGAGTATGCCTTATGTTATACCCATGATATGGCGCGAGCCGAAGGATCATATAACTGACTGCTACTTTTGTATTACAAAAATTAAAGGATTCTCTGCAAGAAGTAAACAAATTTAAGCACCCAAACTTATATTCAACAATACAACCAATATTACATAATGATGATTTACCAATACCGAAGCCTCCAGATAATTTTACATATGACGATGCGGCAGTAGAAATGGAAACTGATGAAACTGAAACTTTCTCAATATCTCATATAAACTATTCTCCTGGTATAAATGTAGAACCACACCTAATTACTCAAGAAGAATTAAATGATCTTGTGAGAGATTTAAATTTATGAAAGAAAAACTCAAAGTTACTTGGATCAAGATTGCAAGATTGGAATCTCCTGAAAAACAATATAAAGATTTTTTTTTTCAAAACCGGCAATAAAGGAAAACAAAAGTTACCATTTTTATCTAGAGCATTTTTGAAATTGCATACTTCAAGGAAACTTTTTTTAAAAAGTGACCCGAATAATATTTGTGTAAAAGATGCCTGAGTACAATGGTTTCAGCCTTAACCTTCCTACCCTGTTGAATTTTTATTAAAAATATAGATTCATGAAATTTTTTTACACCAGCATTTTTATTTAAAATATAGATTCGTGAAATTCTTTTACACCAGCATTTTTATTTAAAATATTTACTTTTTAATATTTATTAATATTTTAATATTTTAATATATATTAATTCTGTCTCAGACAATTATTTATTTTACTTTATAAAGAATAACAAATGTAGAAAATTTTTTGTAAAAAGGAATAACAATTATAAGAAATTTCATAGAATATGTAGCGGTAAATGTCTTATCTGTGGATGCTCACCTATAGGTACAACCGCTAGCTTCCGTAATAAGGTTCCAAAAGTAATATCCGAGCATATTAGTGATCCACCTTTCTTGATATCGGGTTTCCATTGCGGAAATATCCTAAAAAATTATCTTGAATTGAAAATTATCTGAATTAAATGATCTTGTGAGAGATTTAAATTTATGAAAGAAAAACTCAAAATTACTTGGATCAAGATTGCAAGATTGGAATCTCCTGAAAAACAATATAAACGTATTTTTTTAGGATATTTCCGCAATGGAAACCCGATATCAAGAAAGGTGGATCACTAATATGCTCGGATATTACTTTTGGAACCTTATTACGGAAGCTAGCGGTTGTACCTATAGGTGAGCATCCACAGATAAGACATTTACCGCTACATATTCTATGAAATTTCTTATAATTGTTATTCCTTTTTACAAAAAATTTTCTACATTTTTCTGTAAATTTATAAACAATGCATATTTTCTGTTTATAAATATTAATTTTAAGCTTTATAAGTGTTTATTTAAATGTTTGTCATTACTAAAATACCAAATGATAAATTTCATAAGGTATATGTGTTGAATAAATGCTACAAAATTCAGATTTTCAAAATTTTGAATTTTTTAAAAATCTGAGGGTGATGGAAACTTGTCAATGCCATATTCTTTCACAGCACCTTCTAAAATATAAGTCACCACATACTTAGTTAGAAACAGAAACCTTGTTTATCAGTGTTATTTTCCTTATTGATTGCTTCACCAGAATCACTAATGGATCATCCAGTGCCCGCGTCTTGCACAGTATATGAACATATTCAATGTTTGGTTTTTTAATTTTGATTGAGCTATTGCACATTACAGTAGCATTGTAAGCCAGAAACCATAATATGAAAACAACATGCACCCAGTACTCTATGACACTTTCGCGTATTTTACACTGACAGTACCATTATGTTATAATGTTTCGCTGTGTTTTTATCCAAATATTATAGGTTTTAGAAATTGTGCGCCGAAAAATAAAATTTTGTTTACGAGAGGTATCCCTTAGCATCCCCTGTTGAAAACTGTTGCAAAAACTGCTGGCAGCAATGTCACCAGCCGTTTTTGCCGTAAAAATTGCAGTAAAATCAGACGTAATAATAATTTAAATCTAATTGCGCGACAATTTTTTACGGCAAAATCTGCTAGCAACACTGCTGCCAGCAGTTTTTGCCGCAAATTTAACGGATTTATTTGTTGCATTTTATAAATTAAAATATTGTAAAAGAATATTTAACAAAACTGTTTATCATAGATAGTTGTTTAAAACATAACTTTTAAACGTCTAAACACAAAATCAGCTATATTAATACAAAATTTTCAAATTAACTTATTCATTATAACTTAATCTAATATGTCAAAAAAATTTGCATAGTACTTGTATTATGAATATTGTTAATTTGACTTATTATTAATGTTAAATTAGAATTTCATTATTAGTTACACAGACCTGCGAAAAAATACTTTTTGAAAATTGTTTTAATTTTGATAACTAATTTTTATGTTTTTTTTTCCTTGCTGATTACAAAAATGAAATCCATTTTTTTCTATCACGTAAGGATTTTTCACAAAATGGTTGCATAATTAAAAAAAAAAAGAGGTAAAATAATGAAATTTCAACATTGAGTTTTAATTTCATATATTTATAAATCAATATAAATTACATTTATATCTGAATTAAAGTAATAGTTAATTATACACACAAGGTTGCAAGTCATCAGAGTATTATTTTTTCTTTCCATCAAAAGTTTTTTGCCACTTTTCCTCTTGTGAATTTTGCAAGGATTGTCTCTTTGTAGCATCCAGTGGAATGTCAGCTATCATGCTGACATTCCACTTGCCTTGATATCGCCTCTCCATTTCCTTTATATCCTGGTGAAATCTTTCACCTTGTTCCTCACTAACTGCACCTAAGTTTTCTGGAAAATAGTCAAGATGTGAATCGAGAAAATGAATTTTTAAGCTCATATTACACCCTAAAATCTTGAAATTTGTTACCATCTCTTCTACAATAGACTTGTAGTTTGGGTCCTTTTTGTTGCCAAGAAAACTAGTAACAACTAGTTAGAAAGATTTCCAGGCTTTTCTTTCATTTAATTTCATTTTATTCTCCAAATTTTCATCTTTCATCAATTTCCTGATGTCTGGTCCTACAAACACACCTTCCTTCAGTTTTGCTTCGGATAAACCTGGGAACTGCTCACAAAGGTATTTGAAACATTCACCTTCTTTTGGTAAAGCCTTGACAAATTGTTTCATAAGACCTAATTTTATATGAAGCGGTGGAAGTAACATTTTTTTTTGGATCCACAAGATTTTTACTTTCAATATTTTTGACTCCAGGATCTAATGTCTTCCTGATTGGCCATTCTTTCTTAATGTAATGTTGATTTCTGTCTCGACTGTCCCATTCACAAAGAAAACAGGGAAATTTTGTGTACCCTCTCTGCTGACCAAGCAACATAGAAATCACCTTCAAATCACCGCAAACTGCCTACTTGTGATCTGAATACGATATTTTATTTAAGACAAAATCAAGATTTTCATAGCACTCTTTTAAGTGAACAGAATGTCCAACAGGTACAGAAGCATATTCATTTCCATTATGCAATAGTACTGCTTTCAGACTTCTTTTTGATGAATCGATAAAAAGCCTCCATTCGTCAGGTTCATATTGGACTTTGAAACATGCTATGAGGCCTGGAATATTGTTACAATAAATAAGTTCTTCTTCTTTAGAAAAGAACGGAATAAAATCTTTTTCTCGGTTTCTAAATCAATAAAATGACGTACCAGGAGCTAGCAAATTATTTTCTTTTAGTCTGGAACCTAAAACTTCTGCCGAATCCTTAGACAGATTTAAGTCTATGACTAAATCATTTAATTCAGACTGCGTGAAAAGTTTAGGTTCATCGCTAATAGAGTCATATACTTCATCAATATCATCATCACTTTCACATTCAGGCACAGTATCTGAATCAATATTTTCCACTGTTTCTGGAGGGGAAGGAACCGGAATACCAGGTCCATGAGAAACAGGACGTATAGCAGATGGAATGTCAGGATAAAATATTTCCTTTTTGTTCTTTAAATTGAATCCTTTCACATCACAAAGACAAAAATAGCAATCATCACTATGATTTTTTGGTTCTCTCCAAACCATTGGTATACCAAATCGAAATGATTGTTTCTTGCCTTGAAACCATTGCCTTAATTCTTCTACGCAAATAATACAAACTTTGTGTGGAGCCCACGGCTTATCTTGATCACCCAATTTCATGCCAAAATAAGCGAAATACACTTTTTTAACAAAATCAGAAATGCTTCTCTGTTGTTTTTTCACTGTATAATTACCGCAAATATAACAGAAACAATTCGGTGAATTAACGCATCCTCTGGGAGTGGAAGCCATGTTCTCTAATGCAGCAATAACTAGAAGTAAAAATTTCAACTATTACTATTAAATCACTGCTCGGAATAAAAACACATGTGTACAGCACAGAGTAAACAAAGACACTGAATCAGGAGTAGAGATAAGGACAGTGAAAAAGGGTGTGAAGAAGAGGGGGCGTACAGACACCTGCAAGCAGAAAAGATCCGATTTCATCTTGTTTCCTCTGTCTTGAATATTGTGTTTAATAGGCGGTTTGCCGGTTAAAAAAATATTCTGCATTGAAATAGTTTTTTCTTTCTTTTTTATTAGTTAAATACACAAATTTACTACTTAAAGTCCATAAATTTATTTGACAAACTCATATAAATAATAGTTTTTTTTTTGTTCGAAATTTGCTAAATTCATGAAATAATAAATTGCGATTTGTGAAGAAACTGTACGTGATGGAATTTTTTCAATATTTTTCTAGTAATCAGCATCCAAATAACTATAAAAAATACCACTTACTATGCCGACAATTTTTTCATCGCACGCTTGTGTTATTGGTCATTGTTAATCGTAGAATTAAGGGGCATCAAGACTGGCTGAGAGATTTATCTCTTGAAACTTGTTGATGGGAGGTGCTCTGTTCCAACCCAATCGCGCCCGTCGTTCAAAAAGTTAAGAGTTTTCCGTGATTTTCTTCGAACATTGAGTAGTCTTGTATAACTACGGGTTAGATTCCTCTAGAAAGACTCTCACGTGTGGCACCTCATCTATATCCCTCGTGTAGATAATCGGCCGTGACAAATAACAACACTCCACCGTAGAGTTAAGCGTAAATTACTGTTCCAAATACTTCGGAGACCTCATATTTCTTAAAACTACATTATGTGCAAATTACTTAAAGACGACTAAAAATATTTAAAAAAGGTGTTAAATTACTTTTAATCCTTAGCACTTTCAACTGTAAACACAGTCATCGACAGAGACTATATTAATACAAATATTAACGTCTTAATTTTCAAATGTCACGTAATTGATGTCAAAAAGAAGTTAAAGTGAAAGTAATTTTTTCAGACCCGGAAAACATTAAGAATATAAACTGTAGGATATTGAGGAAAGGGAAATATTACTTCTAATATGTCTCTTTAAGTAAACTGATCTCAATTCTTGGAATATTGTAGGATAAAACGTCGTTGCAATCAATATTTTTTCAGTAATATTTTTTTAATTATTCTCGCATAAATGATTAACGGTAATTCTTCAAGAAACGTATAGTATTTGCATCTTCGAAATTAAGGTGAATATTTTGCTTCTGGTTGAATCTTGAAAGGATTGTTGCTGGATGTTTGTACTTTAAATCTCTCAAAGTTTCTTTGATATGATCTTTAAGTTTACGAGATGTTTTTCCTATGAATTCGAGATAAATATTTTCTGTTTTGTTTCCCTGTATAAAATATTTCCCTGTCAAGACTCAACCAGAAGTAAAATATTCAAGTTAATTTAAAATATTCAAAAATTATATGTACCTTAAAGACTTACCGTGAATTAATCATATGCGAATCAATAGAAATTATTACTAAAGGAAATATTGTTTGTAACGATGTTTTATCCTACAATATACCGAATTTGAATCAGTTTACTTAAAAAAGGCATAATACAAGTAATATTCCACTTTTATCAATGTCTGCGTTTTATTTTTTAATGTTTTCCGTATCTAAAAAAGTGACTTTCACTTTCACTCTTTAAACCAAGTACATGACATTTGAAAATTTTTATGTTAATATTGTATTTTTATATTCTCTATCGATCGCTGTATTTACTGTGAAAGTATCAAGGATTAAAACTTAACACCTTTTTATTTATTTTTGTCTTCTTTAAGCAATTTACATATAGTGCAGTTTTAAGTTTACCTATTTTAAAGATGAATACAACCTGCAGTGTAATACCTATACGCCAGAGTTAAAGGGGCGTTGTTCTGCTGGAAAATTCAATGTAGGTCGCTATTCTCTCCGTAAATGGTTTTCTAAAAATTCTTTGTGATCGGTAGCCAAATGCGTTCAGATGCGTTCTGGGTGAAAGGCCACGTTAAATTTACCAACATAGTCGAAGACTTCAAATACCATTAATAACCCTCTACTTACCAGCGATGTTGAAGGATGCGCACAAGGAAACCAGAATGGGTGGGGTCAATATCATCAAACATGGAAGAACCAGCACTATCATGTTATATTCTCCGATTAGAAAAAAAATAGTTTGAATGGTTCAGACATCCTTGCTTTCTATTGGTATGATATGAGGAAAACAGAGGAAAGTTTCTTCAAAAGACAGCATGGGAGAGGCTTATTAATAGTGTTGGGAGGCATCGATTATAGTGGGAACAACCTGACTTTTCTTTCATACTGCATGTAGACTATAAATTTCCGAAAATTGCTAGAAAGTCATTCACTGCCAAATGCAGAGAGAATTTGTGGCCTAAGAGGTGTTTTCCAACAGGAAAACACTCCCATAAACTTTGCAAAATCCTCTTAGGAATGTGTTTTGGATAATTGGAGACATGCCATAGAATGGCATATATCTTCACCTTAATCTCCAAAAAATGATGTGGGGTATCCTCAGCAGGGCTTTAAATGCCAATGGCAGATGCTAATGGAAGTCTGTGGCTGAACTGAAGGCCCTCATAATTGAAGCTTGGGATAATATTGATACTGCTAGAGTGCTCTGCAAAAATTTACACAATGATTGATTACGCTTCTATATTCATATGTATGAACCGAATTTTTGTAATTCATCTGTCATACATTACTTGTCACTTATCCTTTATTCATAAACAATAAATTTTAAATTTCATCTTTTACTTAATATATAATGACAAAAAACGAAATTAACATTGTGGCAAAAGTATAGACAATTTGTATACTTACAGAAAAATAACAACAAATTAAAATCGAGTTACCAACATTGTCTGAAATTAGTACAAGAATGTGACTTTTCATCGAAGAAACAAAATGCTGCGTCACTTGGGGTCTATTTTGAGCGAAACATGTTCAATAGCAGCTCGAAGTTCATTAACAAAAAGTATAGCAAAAATTTGCATAAACCTTACGACATATAATGTTACAAAGGTTTTCGATTGGATCCAGTTCAGTGCTACACGCCGGCCAGTTGGATCAGTAGCATTTTCAGAGTTAAATGAAGTTCTTGTTTTGGGTGCAACATGAATAGACGTATTATTTTGCTATATCCATATTTTGGGCCAATTAAAAGTTCCCCAAATGACTACAAATTGATCTGCACCGTATGTATGTTATTTTATGTTGCTAGAGAACCGTAATATAACTCCAGAGATATTCGAGCATTAAAGCAAAGTGAGGACCAAATCATTAAAAAGTCACTTCCTTGTTGTCGACTGAAGAAAGTTCCAGGCTCTTTACGCAAATCGTGCCTATAGTATGCCGACCCGTTTGGGCCATTCAAATTTTACTTCTTTTTCCTTTTATTTATTAGTAAATTCAATCTTCATTTGAAATATTCTTCACTTATTCTTTCTGGAACCGTGATTGTATATGCATACACATACGATGAAAAACAGGAATGTCAAACATTAGGGTCTTCCACATTTTAGAATTAAATAATTTTCTAATAATTCAGTGATTTTAAAGGTAATTTTGCATTTTAATAAAAATAGATAACAGGCTAAAAAAAGATAACCTTCAAATTTGTAGCAAAGACCTTGTAACAAGTAAAAAGAGAACATTTTGATCGGATATAAAATGATATCGATATCAAAAGATAGAACCTCCTCCCTCAAGAGGTATCTTACAATATCAAATGCAAGATACTCCCTCCTAAAATGATAAAGTTATATTTGTGCAGCTTCTTTAAAGGAAATTTGCAATTTTTCTTTTATACCAAGAATATTAAAACGTTTTTTATTATTTATTTTTGCAATGTCTATACTTTTATAGAAATAATTAAATCTAGAAAAAGATCAGAATGTTCCCTTTTCATTAGGTCAGTTAACTTTCTACGAAAAATTTCAAATAAATTCCATGTACAACACATATAAACCAAATTGTAGAAACATGAAGCAATTTAAAAATACCGGAAGCGTAGTGAAACGAAAAAAAGTAGATTCTTTGTAATCGCTCTAAATAAATTGCAGTTGTTATTTGGTAAGTTAATTAAAATTTAATTCATGAATGGCGAATTATATAAAGGATGTTGAACAAAGACAGGGAATTTTATTCAAGTTTAGTTGAAGTTAAATTGTCAAATTTACATAAAGTTTCGTTAAATAAATCGGATTAGATATTTTAATTACAGAGACAGTCTTCATGATCTTCTGCTAATTAGGGATAGTTAAATTTTACTATAACCAAAAACGTACTTCCATACATGAAAAAGATGTTATGTAAGTTTCAATGGTCTGTATAAAACATTTAAAGATAGTTTGAATGGTATATACTTACGATATATTTATCTTATTTAGAATTTTCTTATATGTTTAATCTTGTACACCTACATTTTTATAAACTAAAATATTGTGAAAGAATACATTATAAATGTGTATATAATACATAGATGATTTAAAAATATTTTTTAAACGTTTACAGGAACAAAATACTTATAAAAATGAGCTATATTAATAAAAATTTTTAAATTAGCTTATTCATTTTCATTTAATTCTAATTCGAATAAAAAGCATAGTACTTGTACTTGGAATATTTTTAATTTGATTCATTCTTACGTGTTAAATTAGAACTGAATTATTTGTTATTAATCATTCTTATTCGTAGAGTTAAACGTAAATCAGGCTTCCAAAGACTTTGGACACCACTAATTTCTTACAGATTATTTTGCAATCGATAATCGCAGATAATCCTGCTATTAATAAGGCGATTGATAAGGCGATTAAAATTGCTTTATAATATTGGACTCATCATAGCATTTGGACAACATTTCGTCTATAACATTAATTGTATAATCATTATTGTTATTTTCACTCATATTACTTGTTAAATTGAAATTGCGTTATTATTTACAGTTCATTGTTATTCATACAGCAGTGCTGCCAAATTAGAGGATTTTTGGAATAGCAACATTCTTTTATGTATAATAGCGAAACAGTAAGAAATTAAATAAACCGAAGATTACTATTCAGACTTTAAAAATTCGCTATGCAAGCATATGAACTATGGTCTCTTAAGTGAATGATACTAGAAAATGTTTAAGAAACAGAGTAAAAAAAAAATATTGTTTGAAAAATCTGAAAAATAGTTATTCGGATGCCTTTCAAAAAATTGATTTGCAGGCTACAAATATATCTACTTTATTCTGACATTTTTTTAAAGTAAAATAAATAAATAAATAAATCTGCGGATATAACTGGTAAAGAGCATGTAAGCATGTATACATGGATATCTGGAAATCAAGTAATAGGATTCCATAAAAGAATATTTCTAATGACACAAATTACCTTTTCTACTAGTTTCTCGCAATTTTTTAGGCAAATAACTTGTATTTTATCAAATAAGATATATTAGTCATAACTATAAATCAATATTTTCCATAATATCGATACCTATTAATGACTAAAAGGAAAGAACGTATAAACATATACTATGAACTTCAGTAAGTGAAAAATAAACAAGTTGGAAATTGCACGTGAAGCATAGCAAATGAGGTGAGTTCGTACGATAACGAAGTTTTAAAAAAAATCACTCTCATAAAATTGTAAATAGTTAATTACAATTAAAATGCGCACCAAACAATGTTCTCCCTATACTATTATACAACGGAATACTTTTGTGTGGCCTTGTAAATCAATAGCAAATGTTATTTGCACCACAGATAATGCAAAATGTATATTATAATAAGTATTTTATATTTGCATATCAATTTTATTATATCCGAATGAGTGTAACAGCATTAAAATTCCTTTGAAACATTTTACCTCATTGAGCGTAATGTAACGAAATACTTTTGATTCTCCCTGTAATTGAACAAAGTTTCCGATTTTTATAAAATTTGAAATAACTCGACAAAATTATATAATAATTACGCATTTTAAATTACATACGATTATATTGCATTTGAAACTTTTTTTCCCCATTGACCGTAATGTAACAGAATACTTTTGATTAACCCTGTGTTTGAACTATGCATCCGATTTTCATAAAATTTGAAATTACACGACAAAATTACGAAATAATTATATATTTTTAATTTAAAAAGATTCGGTTGCGTAGTTTTGTGTTGTTATATGTGGACGGACGGACGGACAGACTGGCTGACTGAATGACAACTATAGGTGCTACGTATTTACATAATTACGAACACCTTCTAAAAACCGTTAAGTGCTCGAAAGTAAGCCCCACGTTTGCAGACATTAAATTCTAAAAGTTTTAAGAGATGCTTATAATTGGAACTTTTGTGAAATAGATAAGCAAAATTCGGAGAGTGAGAGGATTAGTTATGGAATTTATATCGGATTTATAGAGTTATATGTAAAAGCTATGAAAATATATGATGGTGTGGGGACTTATATTTAGAGTTGGCTTACTTTCAGTATTTTAGGTAATATTTTTTACTTACAAAAATATATTGTTAGTATGTATTTTGAAGATTATATGTCTTTGAGTAATTAAAATTAAAATTCAATCAGTGATTTAACTGTGTCGCTTTACTATGAATCTTTCGGGTCTGGTGTACTAGTAATAGTACATACCTATTAATGGATTATTATTTTGATCATTTGATATTACTTTACCAATCAGTTAGATTGTGTTGAAAATAACAGTATATCTACGTACCCATCGTCATATGGAGTTCCACTACCTGCGGTCTATTCTGTTGAGCTGTCTAAATGACAGACTAGATGTTATGACCAATAAGGTTATCTGAGCGAAAAATCCCAGCTGGCTATCGCCCAGTTAGCTTAACAGGTAAAGCATTGGCCTTGTAAGCCAAGTATCTGGGTTCGATTCCCAGCCTGGTCAATTTTTCGCTCAGTTGGAAATATTCAATTCGTATGACTATTATTTTGGTTTAAGAAATAGTTTTACCAATATTAACATATAGTAATGTCTATTTTATCTGACTAATTTTCGTATCGAAGAATCCCTCTAAAGAAAAGATAATCTACAACAGATGAGACGAGGGAAAAATTGTACACTATCGCTATTACCGCGTCCTTTTCAGGAAAAATATCCGTAAATTATACTGAGACTGGCTGGCCATTGACAAAAATATACATATGAAATTTGGTTAAATTCTATACCTAACATTATATGCTTTTCGATGATACAGATAGGACTTACACACGGACATACAGACATTTGTAAAAAACACATTTTTCGCCACTTTTGAGCCTTAAAGCCTGTAAAACAACTGAAAGCATTTCCATTACATTACTTTTTAATATAAATAGTAGAAGAAAGTAAGAAGGTAGTACAATAGAGAACAGGTAGCAAGAGATGAAAGACAATTTTTGGAATTTTTGATTTACTTGATTGCTATAGAAAAAAATGATAGAAATATTTCAATTAAAAAAAAATCTTGGTTAATAGCGTAATCTGAAAGTAGATGAACAAAGATAAAATAAAATGATAAAATCTATTTTATCTCACCGGTTTGCGTATCGACGAATCCAAGATAAGATAATCTAAAGCAGATTTTACGCTGAGGCCAGGGCATTATATATGATAAGTATCTCTGCTTCGATACAAAGTAAGACATTAAAATAAATTATATTTGGAATGTTCATTTGTATAGAAATAACAATTATTTTATCTACAATATGCAAATATTTATTAAATTCAGTTGTTCCATCGTATAAACTTAATAAAAAGTAAATAAATAAAGTGTCCTGTATCTGCCAATTTGTCTTCTTAACATAATAAAAAATGAAATGTACAATTAAAAAAAAACATTAATAAATAAATCTATATTTTTAATTTAAAATGTGTGTGGCACTATTTCTTGAATGTTATTTTGGCTTTTATAACAAGTATGAAAGACAAAAAGTAAAGTTAATAAAAAAAGATGGATTTTTAGCATCAAAATCAATAAATCTTTACATGTAAAAAAAAAAACAACATCGCCCTTTTCCCATCAAAAATTCAGTTAATCTTAAATTTATAAAATTTGTATGATGTGTTGTAAACTATATCAAAGTGTAAAAGCGATCATTTAGTTTTCCTAAGTTTAGTTTAATTCCGTAAATTCTTGGTGCGAAAACGTATCTTTTCTCTAAGTTTAAAAAATTATTTTTTCACTATTTTATTTTATTTTTAGATTTTATTAATTAGCACATGAAATAAGAACGTAAGGAAGTATCAAATTTGTAAAATCAATAATAAAAGATATTGCTCTGCGATTATCAAATCCCAGTAATATATATATATATATATATATATTTCTTTTTCTTTCCGTTTCACGTAGTTTACCGTGGCAAAAAATACAATTCTGGATATGGTTTGGAGGTGGAATTTTTTTAGATTTATAGCAGCTGAACTGTTGTCTCGAGTGTCCAAAACTTGAGAAAAAACAAACAAGATCGAGAATGAAGTTAAAACAATCCTAGAATTAATTACCAAAATAAAAACAAATACACGTTTTTCACGTGATTTATTTAATCCATTAATTCCTGTTAGATACACAATAATTTTTAAATCTATTTAAACTTTTGCAACAAATAGAAGAGAAAACAACAACAAAAAATGAACTGTTGATATTAAAATAAATATTTTTAAGTCTTTTTCAAACTTTTATGATTTGTTGTGTGACAAGAGTTATTCAGCGGTAAGTATACAAAATTTGAACGCTCTGCATTATATAGATCTTGTGGAATTAATTACCAAAATAAAAACAAATACACGTTTTCACGTGATTTATTTAATCCATTAATTCCTGTTAGATACACAATAATTTTTAAATCTATTTAAACTTTTGCAACAAATAGAAGAGAAAACAACAACAAAAAATGAACTGGTGATATTAAAATAAATATTTTTAAGTCTTTTTCAAACTTTTATGATTTGTTGTGTGCAAGAGTTATTCAGCGGTAAGTATACAAAATTTGAACGCTCTGCATTATGTAGATTTTGTGTGAAAACTCTGTGACAGGTAGACAGAGGACAGAGACGAATGGAGTTTCATCAGATATAAGAAACCCCCTAAAAATCTTCCAAATGAGGATTAAAAAGTTGCAAGTTAAAATCGGGAAATAATAAAAATTTCGTCATAAAATTGTATTTACATATCTATATTATAAAGGCCAAACGTATCTGTACGTAACGCATACGTCATTTTGTGAATGGCAACAATTTGAAATTTGAAATGAAATTTTGGTTTTTCATTTTTTGCTTCTACATTTTTTTTAATTTCTGAATATCGCACTTTTTAAATTTTTACACCGTCATGTAGGGTAAAATTGCACTTTTGAATGCAATTTGTTTGAAAACTATATCTTAATTTATTTTTGAAATAGTAATTTTTTTGCTGTTTTTAATACTTTTTTTTTCTAATTATGGCAACAGGCGTACTCCATTTTTATTAAAAGCAGAGGAAAAAATTTTATAACTGTATATTTATGTTGCCATTTTCTCATGAAAATGGGGGAAATTTTTAAATTTAAATATGATCTGTTATAAAACCCGGTGAATTTGGATTTTATTTACAAAATTTCATTTACACGTAAAAGAATATCAACAGTTTAATGTATTTTTCAGCTAATAACATTGAGACTTCAAGTTATGAATCCACATGATAAAATTAAAATACCATTTTTTTTGTTTTTGAAAAGTTAAATACAGATATGAAATGTACATTTGTAAATTTTGATATTGTGAAAATGATGCTGGGTTTAGATTTCACGGGGATATGTCGAAATTGAATAAATTTTGCTGTTTTTTTTTTTTTTTTCGGAATTCTAGCATAAAAACATTAACTAATAACTTTTTCATAATAACAGACCTTTATTATTTTTTACTGTTTACATGAATGATTAAAGTTTAATTTTAACAATTTCTACAATTGAGTTTTATAGAAATAGTGTTTTTTATAACTTTACGTTTAATTTAATTTGTTTAAGAGTTAGACTTACCAATATAAGATGCATTTTACTGTAATTAATTGTGTATATTTGTTATAAATGAATTAAACAGTTCTTTTTTAAACATTTTCTTTCGTCAAGGTTTGACGGGTTCTACCTCGTAAATATTAAAAGAGAAAGAAACTGTTAAAAGAATGAATTCAACAAAATGCAAAATCCGCCGCAAATAATAATAATAATAATAATAATAATAAATCCTTTTTATTAACATAAATATCTTTACGTGAACATCAAAAAGAGAAAAAAAACTTTTAAATAATAAATAAATTCATTAATGCATGTTAAAAGCAATGAGTAGAAGAAATTACGTCATATTTATGATGACGAAATAACATTACAAAACAGATAAAAAAAAAAAAAAAAAAAAAAAAAAAAAAAAAAAAAAGATGAGACGTATACTTTATATTTTGATATTATCATTTGAACTATCGTTGTGAATTCTAAGACGGCACAAATAATATTTCCTTTCGAACAAAAAAAAAGTATTTTCACGTCAGTATTAAAAATAGCAAGAAAAAAATTCTTTCTTATACCGCGGTTCAAAAAAAATCAGGAGGCAACGACTCTGTGTATTTCACTGTGTAACTGATCTTGTTTATTCATCCATGTAAATAGTCAAGAGATGTTTAAAAGCAGTTGATTAGACCTTAAAATCTCAATCAAAGGGAAATGAATTAGAACCTGTTTATAGGGAAATCACCATTATAAGCAAAAAGATGGAGGGCTGTATCCATTTATCCATTGAATATAGTCTATTGAATATAATATACAATACGACATGCATTATTATATTTGGATACAACCCTTCATTTTTTTGTTTCACATTGGGAATAACGGATTTTGAGCTTAATCTATCGACGAACGCTTTCAGAATTTCCAAGCTATGTTTTTGAGACTTTTACAAAAGTTACTTTATACATCTAGATAATATAATAGGCAAATGAAATTTCTATAGCAGTCTTCTATAGCTATTATATATGCGCAATGAAATATTATTTAGTAAACTTGTTCATTTTTCATGCAATTTTTAGTATTTTTTAATTCTGATTAAAGGGTATTGTATAGAATATTGTTTGTCATATTTTGGAAAAGAATATTAATTTATATTAAGAACCGCACAAATTATAAACAAAATATTTAAAATTTGGCACTGTTTTTATAAAAACTTTCTACGATATTTCTCTTCTAGTATACGTGCTTTCCGCCTAAAAATGAACACAGTTAATTGCAATAAGCTACTTAATCATAATCTACAGTTTGAACATGTTTGCTTCATTAGTTTTGATAGGGTTATCAAAAGATATTCGTTCTTTTACAATTTGTTTACGGTCCCCTATGGATTTTGGTGAAAAAAAATCTTCACGGAAATGTATGACCTGTATTAATATGTTTACACATTTAGAGTTTCGGGATAACTCCTCGTATATTTTTTCTAGATATTTAACAAAATATCTACAATCGCAAGTGGCCAGTCACCTTTGGCCATATAGCATACATCTATATATATATGTGGTTGTGTAAATATGTTCATATATATATATCATAGCAAAGGGGGTAGCGTTTGGTATAATATATTTTTAAAAAAAATGGAAGATGCAAACGTCTTTTTGAAGTTTCTGGTGAACCAGTTGACCTACGACAGTGATTTGTTTTTCAAAAGATAGAACTCGATGAGACGAATAAAAGGGAAGCATGAAAAAAAAAGTTATTTGACGATTGATCAAAAAATCGAATTTGTGTATTAAAGCTCCAGTTGAACATTGTTTCTTGTTGTTGCTGTTGCAGAATTTTTTATTCATTGCCACCAAGTTGAAATAAAAATATTTTTTTTGTGTATGTGACATAATTTATTCAAATTAAATAAATCACGTGAAAATCATGGTTATTTGTTTCTATTGCGAAACATTTAGTTTTGGTTCTTTGAATAAAGTTGCGAGCGCACTGTAATTTTTTTCGTTCTATTCCTAGGTTTATTTTTTGGACATCATACATTTTATATGGAAATGCAATAATTTTCTTAATTATTCTAATACAAGAATAAAAATTTGAACGTATAAAAAAATCCTCAGTTTTTATCAAAAAATTTAAATGACAAGTATTTAAAAATGCTCTAGTGAGCAAAAAAAAAAAGATTAATATCTTTTTAAATATGAAAAAGGGGTTTGACAAGTGCTTCTAATTGAGCATGAGAAAGAATTAAAGATCCCTTCTTGGCTGCAGCTCACTGTTAATGCCAAATTTGAAAAAAAAAAATCATATTTGCTCTTTTTCCATATAGAAGAAATTTGCGTGAAACTTCCCATCTTTCTTTTTAGTAAAATTTTCAGTAATGCTTTACATGTGAACTGCACTTTTGATTCTGCAGTGCGACTCTACTATAAATCAGTTTTCTGTGCATTTCTACGCTGCGGGCATGCTTGGTGGTACTGCAATAAATATGATACGTTGCAGGAACTAAGGTTTCTGGTACTATTTCGCCTTACATTCATGTTTAATTACGCTGCGGTTTTTTTTTTTTTTTTTTTTGACTACGTCTTTGCACTACGAGTTTTTATAGTAATTGCAACTAATTTATTTATACGGAAAAAGCGCAATTTTTTTTTTTTTTTTTTCAAATTTGGCGTTGAACGTGAGCTGCAGCCAAGAAGGGACCCGTTGTCCTTTCACATGCTCAATTAGAAGCACTTGACAAACACTTTTCATACTTAAAAACATATTAACCTTTTTTGTTTCTCACCAGAGCATTTTTTAATATTTGTATGTAAAATTGAATATTTCGCAATCTTTTAAAATCCGATGAAAATAGTGTAGCGTGATTTTAGAGTTTCTTGTCCCTATAGAGGTTGACTAGCGTAACTCATAGGCGGCAGAGCTCTCCCTTTGTTAAAACAAAATAATACTTCTTTAAAACCAGGTGATGCTTATTTAAACAATATAATACATATTTAAAATATTATAATACTTATTTATACTATAAATAGTATAAAAGACCTGAAAGGGTTAAATTGTTCTTTACAGCTCATTATCAGCAACCCTTGAAGGAATTATTTTTTTTAAGTACGATTGCGGAAAAAATCCTCTGCTTACTCAGGCAAAACTTTAATGTAGAAGAACTTTAATATTACCAAATATTTAGAAATAAAGTCAAATTTTAAATGAGGTATTTAAAATTTTCCTAAAGAGACACTTATATATCACAGACCTTATTTATTTCAATAACTATTTATTCCTTTACCTATTCAAGAAGTACTTTATTCTGCGCTTTTTGGTCCCAAATTACAGCGTATTTAATATGTGTCACAGGCCCGTAACCAGACAGGGGGCAGGTGGGGCTCAGCCCCCCTATCGTCCTCTAGAGCCCCCTCTAACGATTTCTTTACTCTCTAGTTTTTTTTAACAAAATGCATATTTTAACAAGACAATTTTCTGACTTGAATAAAATGGGAATACGCCAAAAACTTTGTATTCGGAACCCTATTAGATTATTTTCTGTTATCCTACTGGCGGTATCTTGCAATTCTCAAAACGTATTTCATAGGAGTATTACTTTCTCCTGAAAAAAATTAAGTCCAGATGCACTAACTGGTCACCACATGTGTTAGTACATCGTTCAAAGCAACGATCTTACACAGGATGAATGGAAATGGACACCTGCTCCAGTTGACTGATAATTAGTCAAGCAATTGTCAAAGTCTTGACTAAAACATAGTCATTTAAAAACCCATGTTTCTAAATTTTAATGGTTTGCCTGTTGACAATACGTACTTATCAGCAGATTTGGTTAACGATGAAATATCACTTAGAAACTTGAATGTATGAAAATTAGAAAGATAAAAAATGTCAATTTGTACACGTGGAATAAAAAAAAATAACTGAAAGGCAGTAATTGTTTCATGTTATGGGGTTGGAAGGGATATATTAGAAAAATAGGAAAAGGTTTTTTTTTTTTTTTTTTTTTTTTTTTGTATTCAAGGAAAACTTTTTTTTTTTTTTTTAGTTTGTCATATAACTTTAAAAGTATTAAGCAAAAAAGCATGATTAAGGCTTAAGTTTATATTAAGATTACGACAAAAATATCTTCAATTATTTGGCGTATGGTACATTAAATTAATTTCGCGTTTAAATCCGCTAAATTTTAACTAATTTGCAGAATAATTTTTATTTATAAAGGCATAAAATTAGCAGATATGTTTATTCAGTCTCAAAGAATAAAACTGTGTAATTATGTTTTATAAGCTTGTTTTCCAATCCAAAAAAGCCACTTTTTGACACATTCATGAAATAATTTTATTTATAAAGATATTTGCAGGTATTTAGCTATAAGAAATCGAACAGCATTTTACATTTTTTTGTAACAGAAAAATAATCTGTCAAAAAATTATGGCAGATTTGACGTCGATTGATTTTCATGGCATTTAGAGACAAATACTAGTCGTCGAGTAGTAAATGACTATAACTCAATGATATATGGCATTTATAAGAAAATGGAAAACAGTATTCAATTCTTAGGCGTCTGAATGTGAGAAGATGAAATTTTTAAACAAATAGAAAGAAAATCATTTTTTGAATGCATCGTAAATATTCTCGTTATTGAGTGAAAGAAAAACATTTTTAAGATCAATTGAAATTGGAAAGCACCTAATAATAAATAGTCACCTTACATTTAATGAAAGTTTTTCACATCTTTCTAAAATGGGTGTTTACATCAGTATGCTTTATTTTGTTTTGTTTTTAAAGGACAATGGACAAATTTTGGGAAAAACGTGAAAAACGTATGCGGGAAAAAAAGTATTGAAGAATTAAACTAAAATTACAATCGCAATCTATTTTTTTTATTATTATTAACAAAACCCTTATTAATCTCTTGATAACGAGCGACCCATGTACGTGCAGCCAAAAAGTGCTCAGAACCCTTGTTTATATCTGTAAAGGCGTTTTCCTTTACATATTAGTTAATAATTGTTTTTCCCCATAGTTAAAATTACAATATTCCCTTAATTTGTATCTTTATTTAATAAGCTAGATTTTTTAATCCCTTTAATTCTATTCAGTTACTAACGGCCATTTTCCCTTTAAAATATAATTTCAGTTATCTCTAATTCTTTCTTTAAAACCACAACGTACATCCGTTTGTTCATGTACATGTATGTATTTTCCCATAGCAACAACCTTTTAAAGAGTTATTTCTCGGCTGTTGTTAAGCATAGTTAAACGCTATTCACTTAAGAACCAGATGTGCTATGTTTGTCTTTATTTTATTTCATTTGAATTAATTTCCTTTCTGAGCCCGTGAGATTTTTGGTTAACCCTATGTAAAGAATGCAATCCTTGTGGTTTCCCGAGCCATATGCTATCTTTTATCATTTGGCGTTAATTATTTCAAATCATGCCCTTTGGTTTCTATCATTGAAAGTCTATTTAACGGAAACTCTCCACGTGCCTTCTCTCACCGCAATTTGTGCTTATCAGTCGTTTTTGGCTATTTTTATGCACATGTATCGCGCCAACACTTGACGATGTGAAAAATGTATTTGTGACCATTTCTTCTCTGTAAGTACTAGCGATCGGACCTATCTCTGCGAGGGTCCCTCTCTGGCACGGCAACCTTTCTTGGAACTGTGAAATTAATAAAAACTTGTCTCCAGTAAATTAGCCTCCTGTGTTGCCTTTCTCAATTATTCATGGATTATGTACGAACTTGGGATTGAAACTACACTTACGATTTAGCAACGCAAACTTCCTATATGATGTTGAAACCGTCCTCATATATATTAACTGGTGCCTCGTCCAGTCCTTGAATAATTTAGTGTCAGAGAGGGATCCCAGTATTGTACGATTTAAAAAAAACTACATAATAACAACGTCTAATATTCTTCGGTATTTAAAAATATCATCAGTCATCGACAAATTAGATTTGTTTACATGCTGAATTTCCTAAGAAGTGCGAACTCAATTGTGCATTCCAGTGACCACCAAGCGAACAAAAAAAAAAAAAAAAAAAAAAAAGACTCTTCTAGTGTGAACCGCAGTAGAAACCTTTAATCATCGGTGAATTCATCTATTTATTTCTTCATGCCGATAGTGAATCAAAGAAAATGTTCTTTCCCTCCGCTTTCTGAAACAGCTGTTTTTCATCTGCTAGAATACTATCACAGCAAATCTGACTCATCCAGTTGCGCTTAATACGTCTGCTACGATGAAGAAGTAATTAGTCACCGTGCTTCTGTACTTTATAATGTGAAGAAAGAAAGAGAGACAATTTCTGCCATAGAGTTCCGATGCATTTTTCCGGGAAACAATGTGTTCGTTTTGTTATTCGTCGTACGGGCATCACTGAGATTTATTTGGGTTCCAACCTTCTTAAAAAAATGGATAATAAAAAAAAGAGTAAACGAATCCAAGATTTTACTGATATTTTCGTAAAAGATTACGTTTTTTTCCCCCCATAAGTGGGCTATGTAAGTTAATTTTACTTTTCATTATTCTAGCCTATAAAAAGCTAAATTTCTTGCTTACTCTTAGTTAAGTTAATATTTTGTTTCAAAAATAATCTGGTATAAGATACTTCGATAATAACTTTTTAAGCGTAACTGTATATATTTTCCTGTGCACATTGCGTAATTTCTCGTGATTCTTTCTTCGATTAAATCTACTGCATTCTTCACCTTTTGTGCTACTGTGGAGATTAACAAGGAATGAAGAAAATTTTACAATATTCCCTTAATTTGTATCTTTATTTAATAAGCTAGATTTTTTAATCCCTTTAATTCTATTCAGTTACTAACGGCCATTTTCCCTTTAAAATATAATTTCAGTTATCTCTAATTCTTTCTTTAAAACCACAACGTACATCCGTTTGTTCATGTACATGTATGTATTTTCCCATAGCAACAACCTTTTAAAGAGTTATTTCTCGGCTGTTGTTAAGCATAGTTAAACGCTATTCACTTAAGAACCAGATGTGCTATGTTTGTCTTTATTTTATTTCATTTGAATTAATTTCCTTTCTGAGCCCGTGAGATTTTTGGTTAACCCTATGTAAAGAATGCAATCCTTGTGGTTTCCCGAGCCATATGCTATCTTTTATCATTTGGCGTTAATTATTTCAAATCATGCCCTTTGGTTTCTATCATTGAAAGTCTATTTAACGGAAACTCTCCACGTGCCTTCTCTCACCGCAATTTGTGCTTATCAGTCGTTTTTGGCTATTTTTATGCACATGTATCGCGCCAACACTTGACGATGTGAAAAATGTATTTGTGACCATTTCTTCTCTGTAAGTACTAGCGATCGGACCTATCTCTGCGAGGGTCCCTCTCTGGCACGGCAACCTTTCTTGGAACTGTGAAATTAATAAAAACTTGTCTCCAGTAAATTAGCCTCCTGTGTTGCCTTTCTCAATTATTCATGGATTATGTACGAACTTGGGATTGAAACTACACTTACGATTTAGCAACGCAAACTTCCTATATGATGTTGAAACCGTCCTCATAATATCCACCACTAAAAATTTTATGTAAAATTTGCCTTATTAAATCAGAGCATTTTCTTGGTTTAACAAGGCACAAATTTGTTTTTAAAAACCGGTGACAAAACATTAAAAATTTCTTAAAAGGCTCATGCCTCTAAGGGGCAAAGTCCAGATATGTTTCAAAAATAAGAAATTAATATACATTTGAAAAATGATTCATGTTTGAAATTATATAATTATAATTATTTTAAATTCTGCATTTAATTATTGTGAATTGTTAAGTAGTTGGTTTTAAAAATCCTAATTTTAATAAAATAAGGTATTTAGAACATTATTTTTAGATTATTTTAGGTTATTTATTTTTAGATTTTAGAATATTTAGACCTATTTTTAAAACAGCCGTGACTTTAAAATGATCTAATAATTCCGCAGAAAACTAAATATTAATAAAAATAACGACTTACTATTAGTTAAATATATTAAAAATATTAAATTAAAATAAGAATAACAAATTATTTTCATTAAGTCTGTAATTTCAACCAAAACAATCATGCAAAAACTGCTAACTGTTAGCTAAAAATGAAAACCTTTTTTTTTACCAAAAATAAAACAGACTTCAAAATCTATTGCTATATATCAACTCTAACATAGAATCTTATATTTTAAAATCTATGCGTTTGATTGCTATTTTATCCATAATGGCCAGTATAAACGCACTATTTGATACTAATCATAACTATAGTTGCTAGTCTTACTAGAAAATAAAATTTATAACATGAGAAAAAATGTTACAAAAATGGTAGAATCAGATTTTTTTAAACTAAATATTAAATCGTAAAAAATCTGGATGGGTATCTATTGGATACTTATATTGAACTTGGCTTCACTTGCACAGACACAAAAATATCAAATTAACTTACATAAAAATAAATATAATATGCATGATAAATGCGCATGCTCTTAACTTGTTATTAATTATTATGTAAAAATAATTTTTTACTTTGCAATAGTTTTTGAAAAAGTTTTTATTTTTAATAAAAAAGAAAAAAATATATGTTTATTTTCCAATGATCATGAAATATTTCGTATTTAATTATTTCCTTATAGAAAAGTTCTGTTATAGAGAAGTTTTACTTTAGACAGGTTCCTCTACAGACAGGTCCATTTTATCAGTTTTTGCTATATTTAGTTTGCTTAAGATATAAATTGTTAAAATATGTTAGGCCCCAGAAAATTTTCAGACCCCCCCCCCCCCCTGTCATGACTCGCTGGTTACGGCCCTGATGTTTCATAACTGTTATCCTTACTGTTGAAACACATATTTAGTATTAAAATTTTGGAGAATTAATTATAAAGAAAGTTTAGGACAGTTTTAAGAATAAATACCGCATAAACTTTTAAATATTATAGTTTAGATCTAAAGTAGATTTAACGTTACAAATGTTATTACCATGGTCATTGTAAGGCGTATTAGAATTATGAGTTCACGTACATAGCAAAGAAAATTTCAAATATTTTTAAAGAATTTATTGCTATATATTATAAAAAATTGCAGAATTTTTATTATTTCACAAAAATTATCTAAAAATCAGGAATTGATGTAATAAAATTTAATCTTTCTTTCGAAGCTAAGATTTCCAACAGCGGAGAATGACCAATAAATATCTTTTACAAGTACGGATAAAAAAGCCTTACTATTTCTATAACTTCTTTTTACATCCAATATAGATTTGTGTTAAAGCCTTTTATTTCTGTTTATATTTTATGCATTTAATTAAAAAAATAATTGAAACCTAATCAAAATTTTTAATTATTCTACAACATTTTATATCAAAATTGCTTTGAATTTTGAATCTTCTTTCTAAACCCAAATAAAAAATTAATTTTCTTTTTGAAATAAAATAAAATTTTAAATATAAAAATCATATCATCCAATTTTTATATGATAAATTTCATGTACAACATCTAATTAAAAAATTCATATCTATTACAATACATAAGTTTCATAAAGACTTAAATAATATTGCTTTTTTGAAAATAATTTACATGAAAAGCAATTTTCTAGATTGGAAGGAAAATAATATGTAAAACAACAAAGGTATTGATTTTTCTTGATTAAAGAATTCATATAAATTTATTATTAATAATAATTTATTCTTTTAAAAAAATACATTATTAGAAAGTAAAATAATTAATTTTCTGACTGAAAATGGTCGGTTAATAGAAGTTCTCTATTTTAATATGTTTCTAATATTTCCTTTGTGACATATAAAATTAAATCAATTTTAAAATTTTCATTTAAGTTTTGGAATAATTTACTAGTATCTCTTTTATGATTAAAATTCTAACATACAGAATACTTTATATTTTGGAAAAATTTTATAAACTAGCAAAAGAAATTTCATTTTATCTTATTTTTATTTACTTATTTATTTATTTTGTACTCGCAACTTATATAATGTACGTAATGGACCTTACTAGTAATTTGAAGATTATTATTAAAATAAATAGAAGCTCCTTCATTAAAAAATTATTGAAGATTAATTACAAAAACTATCTCTTTAAATACATTCATAAATTTATTTCTAGCTGAGAAATGTGATAGATACTTAATAAAAGTTTTTATACAAAAAGTATGAAATGTTTTGAAAAATTCATGAAAAGAGGATGAAAAAAAGAAAATATTTGAAAATTATTAAACAAGAGAAACATGAGCAACAAACAAAAATTTTACAATAAACACAATTCCTCAGGATGGCTAGTTTGGCCTCCATTTTCAAGCAAAAAGATCGTAATAATAATAATAATAATAATAATAATAATAATAATAATAATAATAATAATAATAATAAACATACTTGAAGTAATTTTGAAAACTTTGTCATTAAATAAATCTGAAAATACTTTTAAGATTTTTTTTGGTCCATTTTCTGATTAAAAATGGGGGCCAAACAGATAGCTCTGCAAGTCCTAGCTCTTCGGAAAATGATAGGCGTAATGAAGTATCAACAAGTAGGATAAAAACGTAGCAAAATGCTCATTAAACGTAGCAAATGAGGTGCATTGATGCTATAAAGAAGTTTAGAAAATATTCTGATCTTGGTATAAAAATATATAATATTTCGGATACAGTATAATAGCCAAAATCATGTGTGTGTCCCTTTAAATACTACATCCTTTCTATTATACAGGTATTAACTTGTAATAATCTTCAGTAACGTATATAAATTTCATAAAATGTGAAATAGTTTAATACAATTAAAACGTGACCCAAGCAATCCCCTTCACTATACCATTATTTAATGGAATACTTTTGTGTGTCCTTGTAAATGAATAATAAATATTCTTTGCGCCATGTTCAGAATTTATATTGTAGTGTATATTTCATGGATGCATATCAATTTTATAATATTCAAAAGAGTTTAATACAATTAAAATGCACTTGAAAAATTTTCCCCATTGACCGTAATGTAACAGAATAATTTTCATTAATCCTGTGTTTAAACTATGCATCTGATTTTCATAAAATTTAAAATGCCTCAACAAAATTATGTAATAATTATATATTTGAAATTTTAAACGATTTGGTTGGCTAGTTTTTGCGTTGTTATATGTGGACATACGACCCGACGGACTGAAGGACAGACGGAACGACAACTATAGGTACTACGTATTAACTTCATTAATAACGCACCTAAAAATGAATACTTCATTGCTCCACTCACATTCCGAATATGTAGAAGTTGCATTTATTGTATATATGTTTCTTTCGTTTAATTCTTTTTAAATATTGTTGTTGCTTTTGTTTTTGCATACATATTTCATCGAGTTTTCATAAAATTTTATAGTTTTTGGCTATGATCTAAACTGCTTGTGTGTACATAACTGATGCTGTGCGCTGGTGAATTAAACTGATTTTTCTTTTACACATTTCAAGTTGATATATATATATATATATGTATGTATATATAATGAATTTAAAAGAATATTCGAAATATACAGAACCATAGAAGATTCACCAGACCCCATATATATAAACAATAAAATTTAATACGAATTACTACATTGGAACATGGAAAAAATAAATTGACATGAATATAACTGAAATTTTGTAGAACAAGAGTAGCATCTTCATCTCACAAATACTTTGGAACCACAAATAAAGTGTGTGGTTTCATCTTCGTAATAGCTATAAAAAGCAAAATTGTACTAATATGGGGAAGCCAATACACACAAAACCAAAATAAAATGGAGAAAAATAAATAAAAATGAATGAATACAAAATTATTAAAATGGATAGCAAAGGAAAAAAACATACCAGACATTATAGTTACCCTTGAAATGATGTAACAACAAAATATACTGTTATAAAGTAATTAAATGTGTTACATATCCGTTTGAAGATGCCTTAAACATATACTCTCAGACGATATATAAGTAAAGTTTAAATTATTTATTTAATAAAAAAAATTATTTTAAATTATAAGAAAATGGTTAATTAAATGTAAATATGTAAAATTTAATGTGGCATTACATATCCATTTAATGCATTATATATCCATTTGAAGATGCCTTAAACATATACTCTCAGACAATATATAAGTTTAAGTAATTTATTTAATAAAAACATTATTAAAAATTAGAAGTAAATGATTAATTAAATATAAAAAATGTAAAATTTAATGTGGATGAATCATTATAATGTTTCCTATAATTAATTGCACCACATTATATCTCAGTAAAAAATTCAATGATTAAACTATTCTTATAATGTCGTAATTACTTAATAAGAAAATAATATAAAGATAATTAATTATTTAGGTATCTATAAAATATCAAGGATCATTTAAAGAAAGAAATGTAATTTAAAAGATTATTGTTATTTTTTAAAAATCTATTTATTTAAGAAAATGATCCAGTTTCATAATCGGTATTTTTAGCAGCATTTTTTTTATTTCAGAAAGAATGTACAATTTGTGTTCTTAATGTACAATCTTTTTGGTTTCTAGTCTTTTTTTAATGCAATTTTATACTTTTAACTTTTAATAATTCTATATTTCGATATATATTTATCTTCAACCAATTCTTCTGAATTCTTGTTGGCATTGAAGAGAGAAATGAGTAATTTTAGTATATATTTCTTATTTGACTATGTAAAATAAAATAATAGCTTTGCATTACTCATATAAATTATATTAATGCAAAAATTTATTTTTTGTACATGAAATATTGACTAAATATTGCTACATGCATTCATGATTAGTTTAATAAATGTTACAAAATTCGTCCAAAATTCGTTTCAATATTTGGGGGAATTTAATTTTGACTGTAGAAATAGCAGAGAAGGGACGAGCGCAAGAATATTTGTCCGAATTAAGTATTTTAAATGATATATATAAGAAGTGTTAATTAAATACTAGGTTTGTAATAAATTGGGATCCTTTGGATGTTAATAAATTAATGCATTGACGTTTAATATACCTTATTAATTTATACATCACGTAATGAAAGTAGAATGTTTAAAAGTAGAATGAGTGGCCGAGAGTTTCTGACCTCTCAACTGGTAGACGGCAAATGCTGGGTTAAAATCCAATCGCGGCCGTCGGCCTAACCGTTTCGAGTTTTCCGTGGGTTTTTTTTTAACCTTGGATTTCGTTGCATAAATACGGGTTAGGTTGCCTTAGAAAGACCCCCATGGAGGGCACTCCATCCATTTGAAGCCTATATCCCACGTCTTGATAATCAGCCGTCATAAAATAAACCAAACCAAACAAATC
Source organism: Maratus speculifer (assembly GCA_964019185.1). Lineage (NCBI taxonomy): Eukaryota > Metazoa > Arthropoda > Arachnida > Araneae > Salticidae > Maratus > Maratus speculifer. Next base: position 234,415,620 of record OZ025294.1, on the reverse strand, counting down.
AGAAGTACAATGTATCAAACATCTTTCAATATTACAAATCTCAAAATCTTATAATCTCAAAAAGACCTGAAAAAGAAATATTTTTAATCAATAGACATACAGAAAATTTTCCATGAAAATGCTCACGTTTCTTTCATGTTACCATGAAATAGCTATTTGAAAGAAATATTTTACTGTTATGCTACCCTTTCATAAATGTCCAAGAGGAAAAAAATACTATATCTCTAGTGGGGCTCAAATTTTTGTTTGAATGCTTCTTATGTGTATGCGAAAAAAAAAAAAAAATTGTATTGTGTAAATTTCCTTTGCTCTTTAGGTATGAGGATTATTTTGTTGTTGTTGTGGTTGTTCAGAAAAAGTTAATTTTAAAGTTCACATAAATCTATTTTCTAGGGCGGCTATTTTAAACAATGTATAAAGAGTATTCAAAGATATTTATTGCAAAATTCAAAAAATTTTAATATTTAGGAGATAAAAGCAAATAATACTCATAAAAGAAGTATGTTTCTTTACAGGATATATATATATATATATATATATATATATATATATATATATATATATATAATCTCAAGAAAAATGGATTTTGCAATTAACGAAGATTTTGATTATATAGTACATTAAATATTAAAGTATCACCCCTTCTTTTTGGGGCTATATTTTAAAGCGATATCATTTTTACTGCCTATAAAAATGGCATCTTAGACGGTTTGGATACTTTGTTAGTAAAGGTAAGGCGTTATTTTTTATGAATTTCTTATAATCAATATACATTTAATGAAAATGCTGGAGGAATTTAATTTTGAGCGTATAAATCGCAAGGAAGGGACGAGCAGACGAATATTTGTCCCAATCAAGCATTTTAAATGATATATTTGAGGAGTGTTAATTAATTACCAGATATGTCGTAAATTTTGAGTCACATTACCGTTGAATGCTTGCAAATTAATGCATTAATGTTAAATATATCTTGTTAATTTATACATTATGCAATGAAAATAATGTTTAAAGGTAGAATGTATCAAATATCTTTCAATATTACAAAAGACATCGCTTATAATCTCAAAAAGCCCTGAAAAAGAAATCTTATCAATAAATAGACATATAGAAAATTTTCCATGAAAATGCTTACGTTTCTTTCATGTTACCATGAAATAGCTATTTGAAAAAAAATATTTTATTGTGATGCTACCCTTTCATAAATGTCCAAGAGGAAAAAATATACTATACCTCTAGTGGGACTCAAAATTTTCTTTGAATGCTTCTCCTGTGTATGCGAAAAAAAAGTTTTCTTGTGTAAGTTATCTTTGTTCTTTAGATATGAGGACTGTTTTTGGTTCAGAGAAACTGGCAAAATGAGTACAAAGTTAATTTTAACGTCACATAAATTTATTTTCTAGATTGGCTATTTATCCAATTTATAAATAGTATTTAAAGATATTCATAGCAATATTCGTAAAATTTTAATATTTAGGAGATAAAAGCAAATAATTGTCATAATGGAAGTATGTTTCTTTTACAGATATATAAATATATATGTGTGTGTGTGTATATATTAAGTCTGAAGAAAAATGGCTTTTGCAGTTAACGCAAATTTTGATTATATATTACATTAAATATTAAAATATCGCCCCTACTTTTGGGGGGTATATTTTAAAGACATATCATTTTTACTACTTATAAAAATGGCAGCTTAGACGTTTTTTATACTTTGTGAGTAAGGGTGATACGTTATGTTTTTAATGATATTCTTTTATTTATATATTCAATATACATTTAATGAAATTGAATGTTATTTTCGTATGTTAAATTTTAATAGGGCAGTAATGTTTAAACACTTTCGGGTTTGTATTTCGAGTTTGTGTCCATTGTGTTTTTTCACTTTAGATCAAAATTATTTTTACGTTAATAATGTTAAACGTAACTATCTAAATATACTTACTGATGTTTAAAAAATATCTCATTGCCTGAAGTATAACGAATGTACTTATTTTGTGGACTATCAAATTCATATTCATATGATAATAGGCTAAGGAAGAGTTTTCGAAGGGTTAAGAAAATATTGCATTACAACAGGGTTTAGCAGACATTAGAATTTACTAATGTTTTTTTTTCATTTTTTGCGTTTTATCACACATGATTCGTTCATGAAAGCAATCTAGATTTTAAATTTAAAAGAGTGAAATATATGTATAAAATAAAGAAAATTGTAAGGGTGCAAAGAGAATTAAGTAAACTTTCATTATTATTGTTATTATTAAATGCCAAAAAATAAATGAAATTATAATAAAAAAATGTATAAGCATATACTATCTTCTTTTTTCGTTTTTTTATTGTAGCAAAATAATTGCTACTACAAGAAAGAATAATACTCAATGAAAAGATGCACTATTAATAGTATACAAGACACGTAAAGGTTAAAAAAAATTCAAACTTATTTAAATCCCATTTATGTATCAATAACAAATTTTCTGTTTATTTTTAATGCTTTGTTTTACTAGTCGGTACATTTAGCAATGTTTGTAATTCTTTTCACAAATTTTTTAGCTGTTTTTTTAATTGCTTAATAAAAGAAAATATTTGGAAATTATAGAATCGTTTGTATTACCTATTTTAATATTTTTCTTACATTCAGAATGATATTAAAAACCAATATTATGAAAGTATTTATCTAAGTGTCGGGAATTGAAAATAATAATAAGGTTATTATATTAAATAACATCATTGCATTGAATAAATAATTGAAAATTTCCACTATTCTGAAAAGCGAATGCTGATAACGGCCATAAAAATAAAAAGTCTTATAAAAATGTAGATACATACAGCTCATATTCAAAATATTAGAATAATTACCTTTTTTTTAGAAATTGAAAATATCGTTTGGTAATTTAATGTCTTTTAATGAAAATATGCAAACGATATTTTTATTAAGAACTTATTGTTGATTAAACTTACTTGTTATCTTAAATTTAATATCATTTTTGAAAAGATTAATTGCAAAAAAAATTATTTTGAAAACTCAAAATATTAGAATATTTATTCAAGTGGTTCAAAATATTAGAATATTTCACATTAATTCTGCTTTAATTATTACCAATTCTTAACTGGTGGCATCATTGATTAAATTCAGACTATTTTATTTAAAATCAGTATTCTTTTTTGCAGTTTGTTTCTTTTTCGTCTTAAAATGGGCCGTGTGAGTGATATTCCTGAATCTACTAAACTTCGTATGGTTGATTTGTATCGGCACGGTAAAAATCAATGTTTTATAGCGAATTATTTACATTGTTCGCAATCGAGCGTTAGTAAAATACTAACACAATATTCAAAAATTGGAAAATTTCAAAATAATCGCCGAAATGGTGGCTGAAAACCAAAAACATCTGCTAGAGATGACAGGAAACTGAAGCGTATAGTTAAGAAAAACCGTTTTAAAAAGTGTGCGATTCTTGCACCGAAAATGGAAAGAAGAAGGAGTTGAAGTTTCTACATCGACAACATTAAGACGTCTCCATAAATTTAAATTTGAATCTCGTGTACCGAAAACAAAACCTCTCATGACTGCAAGACAAAAGCGTATAAGATTGAATTGTTGTAAATCAAGACGTTTATGGAGCAATGAAGATTGGAAAATTATATTATTTAGTGATGAAAGTATGTTTTGTGTTTCATATGTAATCAAGGTATTCGAGTTTGGAGAATGAAGCAAGAAGCATTTGATAAAGAATGCCTTAAACGTTCCGTAAAATTTGCTGCTAGTGTCATGGTTTGGGATTGTATGAGTGCAGAAGGACCTGGAAAGTTATGCATCGTCTACGAAAAGGTTAACTCTCTGATATATCAAGAAATTTTAGAATATTACATGATTCCATCATTAGAAGATTTATTTGAAGATGATTTCATCTTTCAACAAGATTTAGCGTCCCCTCATACCTCGGTGTCAACTAAGAATTGGTTCCGCCAACGCAACATTAAGGTACTTCCTTGGCCACCAAATTCACCAGATCTTAATCCCATCGAAAACTTATGGTGTATAATGAAGAAAAAACTTCAAGAAAATCCTCCTTCATGTAAAACTGAGTTAGTGGCACGTATAAAGTCTATTTGGGCTAATATTGATAGAAATGTTTGTAAACACCTTGTATATAGTATGCAAGATCGATTGTACGCTGTTATGAAAGCTAAAGGGGATGCTACAAAATATTAACTACCATTTACTTCATATTCATAAGGTAATATTGTTGCGTAAAATAAAATATTCTAATATTTTGAACCAATCTAAATTTTATTCTAATATTCTGGTGTGTTTAAGGAAGCTGTATACCTAATTTATTGTGCTGTATTTTATATTTTATAAATGTTAAAATCTTATCTAAACATTCCAGATTTAATTTATAAGAAATTTAATTGCATTTACTTAGTATAAAAAATAAATAAATGACAAATAATTTTTTATTACTTTTTCTCAATTATTCTAATATTTTGAATATGAGCTGTATAATATTCAATGTAAATGAACTACATGTATATATTATGCTACAATAAAAGTAAGATTTGAATGAATAATTTGTATCTAAGGTACTCCCCTTAAGAATATCTAAAAAAGATAAACATCAGATACTATCATCATCATACTATCATCATACGAAACATCAAATTAGTTTTTTCGAATACTTTTTTGTGAATAAGAATAAACTCCTCGACATGACGGATTTCTATTGTTGAAAGAGATAGGTGAAATGTGTATACAATTCATTTTAAAACGAAATATATTTTTACCAACTCTACAGTTACTTTAACAACAACAAAAAAATATACATATATATACATATATATATATATCCGCTAAATTTACGGCAAAACTGTTGAAAAAATTGCAGTAAAATTAGACGTATTTTTTTTATTACATCTTATTTTACTGTAATTTTTATGGCAAAAATTGCTGGCAACATTGCTGCTAGCATTGCTGACGTAAATTTAGTGGATTTTTATTACAGTGAAGTATGTATACATACACAGGGTGAATCATAAATATCGAAACAATAGGCTATCTCCTTAAATATTCTCCCTAGACCCATACATCCAATTGAAAAAATTCATAAAAAAGTTGAAAGTTTTGAAAAGTTACAACTCGATGGGGGGTGTATTTGAAAAATACGAAAATTAAATCTTTATACGTTTCTGTAGGATAAAAATTCCAGTTAGGAAAACTTTCCTTATCCAGTGATGAATTAGACACAAAAAAATTGCATCTTCATATTTTCAAAATTCACAGCGTTATAGCCGTTTAAATAATTCATCAGGTTTTAAGGGATTAGACACAAATTGAAATGCACGTATTCAAGAAACAATGTTGTTTCAAAAATGCTAGGAAATATGTAAAAAAACCATCTTTTAAGTTAGAATTTTTATTATTTTTATTTTTTTGCGATGGTTAGCCATATAATTTTCTAAGAAAATCCTAAAATTTATCAAAATTTCAAATGATTAGTACTAGTTTAAATGCAATAATTTAAAGTATTTGGAACTCAAAACATTTTTTATCGGATTTCAATTTCTTCCCATATAATTAAAGATGAAAATCTGATGTTAGTTTTGCTCCAGGGTTATTTTTAATATTAATTTTAGAAATATTAAAAATATTTATTTAAAAATGATTAAAAATGATATAACTTAAAAAAAACACAGTTACAATAATAAATAATTTTTCAAATTTGCCGAAGCAAAGCTAATGTAAAGTTATTCAATAATGACATGTTTCAAGTTTGCACTTTTTTCTTTAACAATTCTTGACTTTTAATAATTTAAAGACCAGAAACAGTGGGGAAAAATTTATAATGCAGAAAAACGAATTTAAAGATTTATATAAAGTTGAGCTCCTATAAAATGTTTAAATGTTTTTTAAAGAACTGAAAGTGTAAAATAACTCTTTTTTATATCTCAAACTTCTGATTTAGTTTAACTTTTCTCATTTCCATCTCCTTTCTGTACTGCTTAAATGTCCGTCAGTTATTTAAAACGATGCTTTTTTTTTTTTTAATGAGGGTTAAGTCTTTTTTCACAATTTCAGGCTTTTTATCAGCATGGAGAGGCTGTTAAAAAATCTGTATTCAGGGCCCCAGGTCGGGCCAAGACCGAGATGTTACTTTTTTCTGAAGACATGCCTGGCCGGGGATAACTTACTTTTCATAACGGAGAGGACTTCTTTCTTCCTAGGTCTGCACAGGACGAAATTTTCAACCCCGATTCCGGCACAACCCGAATTAAAAAATCGCCTTTATTAAAAAAAAAAAAAAAAAAAAAAAAAACTTAAAAATTTATTTTTTAAAATTAATAGTATATTCAAAGGCAAAAAAATTAAATACAATAAAACCAGTGAAAAAAATCTACCTATGACAGAATCCTGTCATAAACAAAAAATGTATTGATCCATAAAAAATAAATATAATTATACCCGAGAAAAAATTTAATTCCATTTACGCCTTCTAAGTAAGGCATTTGTCCGCAAGGTATACTTTCTTTCGTATGTGATTCCGTCTTAAAAGGTTTTATTGTATAACATTTTTCAAAGTCTCCAACGCATGGAATATGGATTAAAGATATTAAAATATAAGTGAAACATTTACATACAAATGCAGATTCATTAATAAAATTAATACATCACAGCCTTTGGCCTTTATTTAATAATAAAAAGTATAAATATGAATAAAAAGAATATTGCCCAGTTAAACTGTTGGCATTGAGCTCACAGGCTACACATACTAATTGTACATTACAGCCTTGTATTTTCGTTAATTCCGTTCCAAAAAATAAATAAATAAATAAATAAAAAGGGGAAAGAGCTCTCCCCTTTCTCCTTTTTTGTACTTAATCATTGAACCTCCTAAATTATCAAAGACTTGCGTTATCATATAAAAAATTTTTATCCAAAATTCAGAGCAAATCGGATAATTCTTAGTAAAAACCCATTTAGCATTTATATAATTTAAGAGGAGTTATTCCCCTCTGTTATACTTAACCATTAAACTTCCAAAACTATTCAGAGATTTGAACGAAATCTGACAATTCTGCTTGAAAAATCCATTTATACAAGTTAAGGGGAGGGGCATTAGAACCCCCGTTCCCCCTGTTTATACTTATTCAATGAACACATAATAACAGCCACGGTCTCGCCTCATCAGAATTATCCTATATCTAAATTTTGAACGAAAACTGTTAATTCTGCATAAAAATCCCGTTTATATCAATTAAGGGGAGGGGCATCAGCCCCCCGTTCCCCCTGTTTATACTTATTCAATGAACACCTAATAACAGTCACGGAATCGCCTCATCAGAATAATCCTATATCTAAATTTTGAACGAAAACTGTTAATTTTGCATGAAAATCCCGTTTATATCAATTGAGGGGAGGGGCATCAGCCCCCCGTTCCCCCTGTTTATACTTATTCATTGAACACCTAATAACAGTCACGGACTCGCCTCATCCATGATGATACAAAATTTGAAGTGGATCCGATATTTTTATCATGAGTTATCGCGTTACGCACGATCGTACGAACGTACATACAGAACGGACGGGCACATAAGCTCTCAGGCTATGATAGCCTGTGAGCTAAAAACGAAAAGTTTTGGTAAGAACTCTTCCATACGAAACAGTTTTTAACGATACCACAAAAAAAAAGAAAAAAAAAACTATGTACAGCTCATGTTCAAAATATTAGAATAATTACCTTTTTTTTAGAAATTGAAAATATCGTTTGGTAATTTAATGTCTTTTAATGAAAATATGCAAACGATATTTTTATTAAGAACTTATTGTTGATTAAACTTACTTGTTATCTTAAATTTAATATCATTTTTGAAAAGATTAATTGCAAAAAAAATTATTTTGAAAAGTCAAAATATTAGAATATTTATTCAAGTGGTTCAAAATATTAGAATATTTCACATTAATTCTCCTTTAATTATTACCAATTCTTAACTGGTGGCATCATTGATTAAATTCAGACTATTTTATTTAAAATCAGTATTCTTTTTTGCAGTTTGTTTCTTTTTCGTCTTAAAATGGGCCGTGTGAGTGATATTCCTGAATCTACTAAACTTCGTATGGTTGATTTGTATCGGCACGGTAAAAATCAATGTTTTATAGCGAATTATTTACATTGTTCGCAATCGAGCGTTAGTAAAATACCAACACAATATTCAAAAATTGGAAAATTTCAAAATAATCGCCGAAATGGTGGCTGAAAACCAAAAACATCTGCTAGAGATGACAGGAAACTGAAGCGTATAGTTAAGAAAAACCGTTTTAAAAGTGTGCGATTCTTGCACCAAAAATGGAAAGAACAAGGAGTTGAAGTTTCTACATCGACAACATTAAGACGTCTCCATAAATTTAAATTTGAATCTGGTGTACCGAAAACAAAACCTCTCATGACTGCAAGACAAAAGCGTATAAGATTGAATTGGTGTAAATAAAGACGTTTATGGAGCAATGAAGATTGGAAAAATATATTATTTAGTGATGAAAGTATGTTTTGTGTTTCATATGGTAATCAAGGTATTCGAGTTTGGAGAATGAAGCAAGAAGCATTTGATAAGGAATGCCTTAAACGTTCCGTAAAATTTGCTGCTAGTGTCATGGTTTGGGGTTGTATGAGTGCAGAAGGACCTGGAAAGTTATGCATCATCTACGAAAAGATTAACTCTCTGATATATCAAGAAATTTTAGAATATTACATGATTCCATCATCAGAAGATTTATTTGAAGATGATTTCATCTTTCAACAAGATTTAGCGTCCCCGCATACCTCGGTGTCAACTAAGAATTGGTTCCGCCAACGCAACATTAAGGTACTTCCTTGGCCACCAAATTCACCAGATCTTAATCCCATCGAAAACTTATGGTGTATAATGAAGAAAAAACTTCAAGAAAATCCTCCTTCAAGTAAAACTGTGTTAGTGGCACGTATAAAGTCTATTTGGGCTAATATTGATAGAAATGTTTGTAAACACCTTGTATATAGTATGCAAGATCGATTGTACGCTGTTATGAAAGCTAAAGGGGGTGCTACAAAATATTAACTACCATTTACTTCATATTCATAAGGTAATATTGTTGCGTAAAATAAAATATTCTAATATTTTGAACCAATCTAAATTTTATTCTAATATTCTGGTGTGTTTAAGGAAGCTGTATACCTAATTTATTGTGCTGTATTTTATATTTTATAAATGTTAAAATCTTATCTAAACATCCCAGATTTAATTTATAAGAAATTTAATTGCATTTACTTAGTATAAAAAATAAATAAATGACAAATAATTTTTTCTTATTACTTTTTCTCAATTATTCTAATATTTTGAATATGACCTGTAGAAATTAACGTTGAGCCGGACTATGATTTAAACATTTTCCAGGCCAGTCCGGGATGTGATTTTAACATTTTTCCAGCCCGGGACGAATTTCTTTCCCTGTAGGTCGGTTTGGGCCGCGATTGGGTTTGAACCCAGTATCTGCCGTCTACGGGAGTTGAGAGGTTAGAACCTCTCGGCCACTGTTGGGGCTTGGAGAATTTGGATTTTAATATTTCTTTGATGTTTTTAGATATGAAGATGACATTTTTTTTGTTCAATATAGGAAGGGATAAGGAATAAATTCCTAATTTGGAATTTTGCCCTATGGGGGCCGTATAAAAATTTAATTTTCGTATTTTTTCAGATAGACCCTTCATAGAGTTGCAACTGATTTTATGAAGAATTTCACCTTTTTTATGAATTTTTGCAATTGGAAGTATGAGTCTAGGGGCAATATTTAAGGAGATAGCCTATTGTTTGGATATTTACCACTCACATTGTACAGTAGATCTACAGTCTTTTTAAAAATGAAATTACCTACCAGTAAGAATTACTTGATAATTTAAAAAATGTAAAACTTCGTAGTAACATTCTTATTTGGATTAAAAATAATTGAGAAACAGCAAAAAATGGACATACGATACACAAAATAATTCTCGAAACTAATTGAAATACTGATATTGAAATTCGTTCCTGTCCCAGAAGCCTTGTAGTTTCACAAACCAACAGTGACTCTTTTTTCGGAAAAATGTAACAGCGTATATGTAATTTTCCTGAGTGCATCATTATGGTTCTATATACTGAGGAAAGTTTTCCAACTTTGAATAATATTATTTTTGTACTTTTTCTTTATCTATTTTGAGATCTATAGGATATCATTGTATTCTCTAGACTTTTCTTTACAAATTGGTATAATTATTTAAAAAAATAAATAAATATAGCTTGCAATAGGAAAGGACTAAGTCTATCCATGTCACGATGGAAAAAAATGCCCTGTATGCGTGTAATGTTCCCTAACCTACTCGAAATGTGTAGGGATAAATTTTCCAACTATAATTTAAATGGTAAAACACAGGTAATAAATCTTCTTTGGTAAATAAATGTATGCTTTATTGGAAATTAAATGCACAGTAACAGTATAGTAACAAAACAACAACAAAAAAAAACCAGTTTTATTGCATTTTACATTTTATGACGAAGGTCCAAAAACCTTTCCGGCTGGGATTGTTTCAAGATTTTTCTTATCTCTTCTATTTGATTCCTTCTGAACTTTGCCTTTTTTAAAATGAATTTCAGGTCAGAATGAGGTCAGAACCTCTAGACCAGTGGTGGGGCTTTCTTATATCAGGCACGTACTAGGTCAGTCAGAGACAGTGGTTTTAATACGGATTGTTCGAAACCGAGATTGAAGATTTCGTCCCGTGCAGACCTAGGAAGAAGGAAGCAGTCCCCTCCGGCAAGGAAACTACATTAGACCCAGATAAGCGAGTGTTCAGAAAAAAGTAACGTCTGGGTCCTGACCCGGCCTGGGCCCAGAATACAGATTTTTTATCAGCCTCTCCAGGACGATAAAAAGCTTGAAGTTGTGAGAGGTAAATTTCTAAAAAAGACTTAATCTGCAAATTCGAAAAGCATTCTTTTAAATAACTGACGGGCAGTAAAACAGTACATTTCGTTTTTCTGGATAATGAAATATTTTCCCGACTATTTCTTGTTTTTAAATTTTTAAAAGTTAAGAATTCTGAAAGAAAAAAAGTACAAACTTGAAAAATGTCATTTTAAAATTATTTGACAGTTTATTTTAGTTTTGTTTTGGGTAAAATTGAAAAAAATATTTACTTTTGAAAATATGATTTTTTAAAAAGTTATATTATTTTTTCAATAAATATTTTACTAGTTTTAAAATTAATATTGAAAAACAAAAACTCTGAAACAAAACTTAAATCGGGTTTTCATTTTTAATTAAATAAAAAGAAACTGAAATCCGATAAATAATGTTTCGAGTTATAGCGATTTTTAACTATCCCATTTAAACCAGTACTAACCATCTAGAATTTTTATAAATTTTAGGATAAATTTTAGGATGTGATGTTGTTAGCAAATTATATGGCTAACCATAAAAAAAAATAAAAATAAAATAAAATAAAATAAAAATTCTAATTTAAAAGATAGATTTTTTTTACATGTTTCCTAGAACTGTTAAGGTAATATCTTTTAATAACGAAACCCCTGAAACAAAAGTAAAATCAAATTTTCATCTTTAATTAAGTAAAAAGAAACTGAAATCCGATAAATAATGTTTCGAGTTATAACTATACTAGTTATATATAAATTTCCACCAAAGACGCAGGGGTTTTGACTCATTGTAATATTGTTTTTCGAAATGAGCCTAATATTCAATTTGTGTCTAATCCCTTAAAATAAGATGAATTATTTAAACGGCTATAACTGTGCGAGTTTTGAAGTTATGAAGATGCAATTTTTTGTGTTTTATTCAAGACTGGATAAGAAAAGTTTTTCTAACTGGAATTTTTAACCTACAGGAGACGTATTAAAAGTTAATTTCTGTACTTTTTCAAAAAAAAAAAAAAAAAAAAACATGGAATTGCAACTTATCTTACAAAAATTTCACCTTTATTTTAAATGAATTTTTTGCAGTTGGAAGTATGTGTCTAGGGGCAATATTTAAGGAGATAGCCTATTGTTTCTTTATTTATAACTCACCCTGTATGTATGGTAGTAATAATTTTAATTGATTGATTAGGTAATTTAAAAATATATATATTTTTGTTCATTAATGTCATTAAATGTCATATTTTGGCATTTCTTTTCGAATTTGCAGGATACCACCATCGATTTTTGGTTCGGGAATGTTCGCCGGATATAAAAATCAGCCGCTTATTAAAATATATTTGGCTCAGAGCGAATATGATTCTATTAAGCGGAAGTTACTGTATTGATAGTTTTACTAAAATGACTAAATGAACAAACGCGTTCATTTTATGTATGTTTTTTTTTTTTTTTTTTTGGTTGAGTTTACAACACAACAAATATATTTGTTTTGCAACTCATTTAGCAGGAGGCATGTTTTTCAACGAGAAACAGACTGGAAAACATACCTCATATGCTATTGAAAAACTACCCTGTCGCTATATTTGAAATTTTGAGCTACCTGTATGAAAAGTGATGATATTTTCCAGACAAACGCATAGTTACATGAAGAATAGGACCCCCTTTTTAGTGCATGCGATATCTGAACATTTAATTGAAAGCTAGTACTTTATTTTACGTTTTAATAAAGACCTAAAATTTCCCTCCAGTGTTGATAAAATGAAAAAAAAAAAAAAAAAAAAAAAAAAAAAACGATCTCCTGATTAAATGCCAGCCGTTACTAAACTATAACTTTTGTAGAAGTTGCTTATAATTTTGCCGCTTTTGCCAGTTTATAGTACTTGACACATCTAGTGCCTCATTCAAAAAAATAAAGCGAGTTGGAAAATTTGCAGTATGGGAAATGTGTCCTGTTCTCCCTAACAGTTACACTAGTATCTTTCATTTTCTTGTGTGTGTACCCACAGTGTGTCCCTTTGTACTACTACTAATATATAATAAGGTATATAATGCCTGACTTTAAATTTTCACAGGAATATAAAGAAATAGATATATTTTTTATGTGAATCAGGATGAAAATGAGAATTTTGCTGTACCATACTGCCTATACTCATCCCGATTATAGTCTTGAAACTTAGATGTGTGCACATTTTTTGATTTCCTATATTCTTATGAATTAAGGGTAAAATTGCTAGCAATCTCAAGCATAGAAAGTTGAAGACCTGAATTTTTAGGCTACCTTCGCAAAATATGGCAAGTATATGTGCTGTGCTGTATACAATACGCACAATTTATGAATTTGAACATCAGTATTTTGCCGAAAATTTTGTCTATATAAACTTTTAAATAGAATGGTAGATCTTAAATTAAACAATTTTGAATTATATATTTTTGATTAATTAAAGCATGAAAAATTCAGAAAAGACGTAAAAATTACTGGCGTGCAATTACTATTTATTATCTTAAATAATAAACATTTTTTTCAACACAGTTTTGCAAATAAAGTTATTTTCAAAAATTTTTTAGATATAATTTTTACTCTGATTCATCTTAATAAATGTTCTAAAACAGTTATTTAAAATCAATTTTACATTATTTCTCATCTTCATACCGAATACTCAAAATAAAACTACAAAAATTAAATAATCCAACATTTTGAAAATTAGTAAAACTGTTGTTCAGAATAATATGCTCACAATATTACAAACCATTTAAACATATCTTTTGAAAAGGGAAGATTTTTTAGCTATCGTAAAGATATATTGCTGCTACTGAATATTGTTATACGTATTTAAAAAGTTCTGTAAAAAAAGCAATGTAGGTAATGCACCAAACATATCTATTATGCTACAAGGGAAAAAGGATTTGAGAGAAATGTCTTGTTGTTATGATATTCTTTTTAAAATGTTTAAAAAAAATAAGATGAAATATACATCAGGTGATATACAAAGCTTTTCTTCGAGTAGTTTTCTTTTGTATAGGAAAAAAAATGTTCGCTGTAGCATCAAGCTTTTTTCTATAGACATGATAAACGACTACTATTGACAATGATAAAATCTGTACATTAAACATTTTCAACTAAAATATAATATTATTTTGTAAATGCGTTTTTTTACATAAAGGTATAAAAAGGAAATTTAAGAGAGACAGGGAAATTTATTTTACATAATTTAAATTTTTAAAACATGAGAAAAAATATCATGTTAATGCTATGTTTGGGAATATACTTTCTGTTCATGAAAGAAAAATATAATTTAAGTATTATTATTTTCCAATTTTTCAAGAAAAATGCTTTTTAAAAGTCAAATAAATATATAAACTTAAATGTATAATTCAATGTGGTGACAGTTTTGACAAAACTATCATTGAATGGTGAAATGGAAAGACATTTTATGCTACATGTTATTTCTTTTAAATCATTTTGGCTGATGACGTAATGAGTTCTTATTTGTTAAGATAAAGCTAAAATCCTAAGATTCTATTTAGGCTTGAGGATTTAAGCGTTATTCATTAATATTTTATATTTTAATTTTTAATAATGTGAAGAGTATTAATAATTTGTAATATTTGATAATTAAATGTGAACATATTTTTCTAAGAGAGTTTGGTACACACTTATTATTTGGTTCTTGGCACATGGTATCAAACAGAAAATAAATCATCAAATTGAAAACGAAAACTTTTACTTCAAATTTCTTCAAATGTAATTTTTTTTTACTTAAAATTTTATTCCACTAAGTTTATCATCATAATATTTACTAGAGAACATAAATGCTTCTCGAATCACAGAGTTTATTCATACCAATTTTACATGAATGGTCTTTGTTTTATGCTATTTGGTATCTTTTTAAAATACTAAATATTAATGGCATAACTTTAAAAAAGTCTTCAATGATGTTGTTAATATGTCAGAAATTTAATAGAATAGTATAGCATGGAAAATCTTATTTAAAAATTAATATTTTGAATTAGTTAATTATCTATATACATAGTAGTGGGAAAAATAAAGCAAAAAACGTAGAACATTATAAAATGTAATAAAAGTGTTCAATTAAATATTAGATTCAATTAATTGATACAAATAAAAAAAATCAGTGATGGAGATACATAAGATATTCATTCAAAAGTATGCATATGCATCATATTGCAATGAAAGAGGGATTTGAAAGAAGTAGTTTTCTAATATGCTACAACTGTACGAATATCTAAAAGAAGATTGGATCAGGAGCATGTCAAAATATTTCTCCGAATATTTTTGCTTGTGTGTAACCTGTATGAAATGGAAATGCTGAAGTATCTTGCAATTCGATTTAAAAAATAATAATATAACATTTTCCGAAATTTTTGCAATTTCGATAACCGATCTTTTATACTAAAAAAATTCAGCAAACAATTGATTTGAAAGAATGAAAGAAGTATTCCTGAAAAAAAAGGTTTACATTTCAATTTTGTGGTACCATTACTTATATAAAACGTTTTTAATTTGTTTTTACACCTTTTTTTTCAAAGCTTGTCAGTCCATTATCTATATAAATTGTTTTCGAATACTATTGTTTCTCAAATAAACATTTTCATCTATAAGCGACCAAAATGCTCTATTATCAGCATTGTTTGCAAGAAATTGGTGTACAACTTTATAAGAAAATATCCTATATTTCATGTTGATTTCGAGTCGTAAAACGAATTGTTAGATTATAAAAACGATTAGGATTTTTTTTAAATAATTGTAAGATGTGAGAGGAGCTATTTTTCGTATAATGCTTTTTTAAAAATAATTTCAATATATTCATGTCTTTGATGATAAACGATAAAGTAAGCCCTTTTCGAAATCGTTGGAAACTCGATAGAGGTTATAGTACATTTGTATAAACCTTCTTGCTATATCAAGATTTATTCCTCGTACAGCGTAAAAATATATATTTTTTAAGAACATTTTGTTTTACTTAGAAATGAGAGGTGTGCATTTTGAAATTGGAAAAATAGTTACAGATTTATTATTAAAGAGATGTAAATTTGCGTTATCCTGATGTGTATTTTTATAAAAGAATGATATACATTTGAGTTATGTTTTACACGCTTTTTCCAAGAATGTGTCTCTACATGTAGTGAATTGTTTTTAAAATGAAGAGCATTTTTAACACAAACTTAAATTTGTGTTTCCTACCTAATTGATGCGATAAAATCATTACAAATAGAGAGTTTTAGAAGTATGGCCGGTCACACTAAAAGAAATAGAATTTATTAAAATTTGTAACGTTACATGCATACTGGGTGTCATTTGTAACGTTAGGTTGGTCGTGGTGGAGGTTAAATGTAGACATACTCAGTGATTAAGATAAAACAACAACGTTTATTGAAACGATAAAGGCTGAAGGGAAGTGGAGCAAGTCTTGATTTTACACAACTGAGAAGACTATGAAAAAACTAAACACATACTCACAAGCTTCGGCCTAGCTCAGTCGGGGCACCTTCTAATACTTTCCGCTATCTCTTGGCTGATCTGCTAGATAAAGCTTAACCCTTTCATGGTTATAAGCGCGTATACGCGCCCAGAATACCACTTAATTTGAATTGCGAAATGCCATACTGACACCGGAATTTTTAAATGAAAATTTTAATTTTACAAAAAACGTAAAAAAAAAAAAAAAAAAAAAAAATTATATATTATGAAATAAATTTGTTTTTAAATTCCGGTGTCATTCAATCATTTTAGTATTTTATGAACAGAAGTGCTTTAACCGTCAAAGGGTTAATTAAACAGCCCGTGGCTGTGGGTAATCCTTTATTCACAAACAAACCAAATGAAACTAAGAGGTTCCTTACCCCGGCCAACTCTCAAGTCAACTGTCGGAACTCCTTTCCACTCACTGGAGGCTTCGTTGCTACTTTTCAATCGGCTAGCACTTCGCTGAACAATACTTCATTTCGCTATCTAATACCAGAGATCCTCACACACTGGCTAGACTCAGATGCTCTCTCGCTGGCTAGTGCCAGAGACCCTCACTGGCTAATGCCAGAGACCCTCACTGGCTAATGCCAGAGACACTCCTCATTACTCAAACCCAAGCTTTTATATGCTGCAAACTGAGATACTTCACATTAACATATTACTAATAACCGCAAGCAAACTGTAAAATCCGAAAGAGCACACACACTCTAGAAATTTAAAGTAAAAGAGAGGATAGATGTCGCTTTTACGCTTACACATGTTAACTTATTGACGTCACGATCTCAGAAACACTAGAGTGCCTTTATTGAAAGGTCACTCCCTCACAACCCCCCCTCGGATTCTACAGAGAAAAAGGACTGGGCCAAATGCATGCCCAGAACTTTTTCTTGTTATAAATTTCGAGCCGTAATAACACAGTGATGGGTGAAATTTAGCGCCGAAACATAACTTTTAAAATATTAACTTTAACCCATCACAACCAAAAAACCTCAGTTTGCCTCAAATATTCACATATTCAATCCAATCATTCTTCTATCTTACAAATAGCCTCCGTAAAACTTCCAAAAACTCGTAAAACTTTCAAAACTAATTACTTCTTTTTCCAAAACAGCCCACTCCACTGGGAGTGCTAAAATTTCTCAAAACACTAAACTTCCGAAATTTTCCTCAATATTGCAATACAACTATAACATTACCAAAAATTATCTCTCCATAACTTTCCTAATACTAAAATTCGCACCAAGTCCAAAAAACCCAATGCGCAAAAATTTTCCTCATCCAAATACCGAACTCATCTAAAATTAAATTTTACTTCATACTCAAAATAACTCTGCTATTACGTAATACCTACATACCCATTAGCCAATGAACTAACTCCCAAAATTCTTCAGAACTTAACTCCACTTTAACAATAATTGGGGCACATACGTACAGCGTCATATCGCTGTGCTTATGCAACAATCAAAAAAAATATCAAAAATTTACAAAATGACGTCATCATGCTCTTCATCTGTATTAACTAAAAGAAAAATAGCAGAATCAATACATAACACAGGTATACTTCCCTGCAAGAAAATCACATTAGCATTCAATTTTAATACAATACAATTTCAAATTCAAACGCAGCTTAAAAATTCGCAACTTGCGGAAACCATTCCCAACTAAAGTACAAACGCAACACATAAAACACGAACGATAAGGAGAAAGTTAATTCATTAAATGTTAGTATAAGAGATAGAAAAGCGTGTCAAGGACTTCTTGACCGCAAAACACGTGCGCGCCTGAACCGCGGCGCGTGTACAAAATAACCCAAATTACTATCTGTACTTTCTGAAAATTTAAACATACATTAACATACATAGTAACATTTTTAACAAATATCACAACAATTTAACAATAGATCCAGAATTTTTAAAAGCAGTTAAGACCAAAATCTCAAACATACATAAAACTAACAATTTTGCAAACAAATTTTGAACACAATTAAGCACCAATCGTGAGTCCGTCAAAAAATTCCAAAAATGGCCAAAAGTACCAAACAGTCTTTCTGCTTTCTATTCTTTCACATTGCTACCACATATATGCACTCTAATAGAAATTTAATAAAGAACATTATCACCCAATCATAGAGATGATTCGCTGCTGGCAGGCTTCATACTACAGGATGTTTTTCTCCTCTTGTCCCAGAAACCTTGTACGAAGGATCTTTCGTCATCGGAACTGTATGGTGACGCCACAGTTGACTGTCGTGCCTGCAGCCTGGTTCTGAATTGATGCCGTGGGATACTTGTAGGTTCCGCTCGACGACTCTGCTCTGGCCGGTTCGCTGGGGTCACTCCATGGCGAGATTCACACTGTTGATGCCGGTAATCTGAGAGTTGTCTCCTCTTTCTAGACGCACCCGAAGTTACTGAAGATCCTAGGCCACGTTTCTTTCCGGATCTATGTTGTTTCTTATTAGGCAAAAATTCGGAATTTAAAGTTCGTTTAACAGTTTGCCGAGTGTCCATCTGAAATCTTTTCCGGGGATTAAGTACCGAAGATGGTGAACTATTAGATAATGTATGTTTGTGAGGTTGCTGTCTCATAAGTGGAGGAACGGGATAGTTTATAATCTTTTTCCTTTTATGGCACACAGAATCTGAAGTATTTGACACTGCTCTCTTATTTTTGTTATCATACTTTGCTATCGGATTGCTAGGCTTTCGACTCTCAATAACAGTTTTTGGAGCTGTTTGACCAACTTTTCTTCTTGAATATTGATGAAAAGAATTAGATGAAGAAGTGCTGGACTCGGGACACTCATTGGATCGGGAATTTCGCGAAACACCACTCGACACATGAGAACCTTCACTACCATTTTCTCTAAACTTATAAACTCTAACCTGATCCAAATTAACCGTCATTCTTTCACCATTGACATCAACAACCAAATTATTATTTCGAACTTCTAAAACCTCGAACGGACCTACAAACTTCGGACCAAACTTAGCTACTCTCTTTTGACGACTTGAACTTAACCAATGCTTTTCTACTAACACAAAATCTCCAACTTTCACTTCTAACTCCCTCCTACGCATATTATAATACTGAGCTTGCTTTTCTTGCGCTTTTCCCATCTGAACCTGAGCTTCCTTAACCAACCTCTCAATATCCTGGCACATGTACTGACTTTCCGCATCTGACACCATAACTAACCTTTGGAATGGAGTAATGACTTTTCTACCCAAAAACAATTCAGCTGGCGTTTTCCCCGTTGACTCATGAACTGCTGTACGAAGTGCATACGCAAAATGCTGAAGAAACTGGTCCCATGTCGCGTGATGAGAACCAACATATGAAGAAATCATTTGAATTAATGTACGATTTACACGTTCAGCCATATTAGACTGAGTAAGTTCCTTACCGTCCCCAGTCTCCAACTTTTCACACGAAGACTTAAAAATATTAGATATAAAATCATAACGAAATGGTTTACTAGCAACAAGTGCGTCAAAACCAATATAAATTTCATTCCTTAAACTCTGTTTATCTGAAAAAACTTTACCAAAATCGACTAAAGACTTATTAAACTCCACTTTCTTAACCTCACTTAAACCCGACTCCTCCAAATTAACTGACACTAAAACAGGCTCTTTCTTACTCACATTCTCATCATTATTCACGATTAACGACTTTTTGAAGAAATCCAAACTAATGCCTCTATCCTTCATATAATCCACACCAACTATACAATGCACTATTAATCCATCTAACACACAAAACTCCCAACATGTCTTAACCGAACGAATTTCAAGTTCCAATTCTACTGAACCTTTATTATCGCAAGCTACTCCCTGTGCCGACTGTACCACCAGACTTAACCTCTTCAACTTCTTATACGAAAAATATTTCCGATAACAATCAAAAGAAATGAACGACTTATCTGCCCCTGTATCGAAGACACTTTTAACGACAATACCATCTAACACAATTAACACTTCAGGTAACTCAACCGGATTAATAGTAATTTTATTCAAACTCACCGAAGACATTTCCGACCTCTGAACACATTTGTTTTGCATTGACCTATTTTCAACATTCTCATCCGAAGTTAATCTCCTTACTTGCGAAGAAACATTCCTGTCCCGTCCTCCCCCACTACGATTATAACCACTATTCTGTCTATTTCCATACATATTTCTCTCACCACTTCTAAAATTATTAGCACCACCACCATTCCTGTTACCATTACTCGTATTCGACATATTACGACCAAATCCATCATTTCTATTACGCAAATTATTATCCGGAAATCGCTGTCTCCCTCTCACAAAATTACGATCCCCCTCATTTCTCAAATTACTATCCGTGACCGGTCTCTGACGAGGGCTACGCAAATCCCGTTGATCCGAGCTATGCCGAGTCTCATACTTCGATAATATCTGATGCATCTCTGCAAAATTCTTCGGTGCTCTAACTTCAATAAAGTCCTGTATACTTGGATTAAAAAGAGGAAAAACAATGTCCAACAATTCCTCAAATGTGATATCTAAATCTAATTTATTTTTTAGTTCAAGCTTACGTAGATAGAATTTTGACGCCGACTCATAAATATTCTGCTTATTACAATAGAACTCTTTTCTCAAAATACTTTTATCTTTAACTGGAGGAAATGCTTTCTTTAACTCAATCACAGTTTGTTCAAATCTTTTCGCTTCATCATTAATCAAAAACTTTCCTATATTTTCCAACCACAAAAGTGCTTCGCCCTTCAACGAGCATTTAAGCACTACGTACCTACTTTTCTCAGGTATATTATTGAACAAAATATAATCATCTAATTTAACTAAAAATTCACTAATATCACCTTCACCGG
This sequence comes from Maratus speculifer, assembly GCA_964019185.1. Classification (NCBI taxonomy): domain Eukaryota; kingdom Metazoa; phylum Arthropoda; class Arachnida; order Araneae; family Salticidae; genus Maratus; species Maratus speculifer. The sequence goes on along the minus strand of OZ025294.1, from coordinate 234,394,345 downwards.
TAAAATACACACGTGGCACAATCTCACAATGTCCAATGTTTCGTTGGGCGCCATTTGTAACGTTATATGCATACTGTGTGTCATTTGTAACGTTAGGTTGGTCGTGGTGGAGGTTAAATGTAGACATACTCAGTGATTAAGATAAAACAACAACGTTTATTGAAACGATAAAGGCTGAAGGGAAGTGGAGCAAGTCTTGATTTTACACAACTGAGAAGACTATGAAAAAACTAAACACATACTCACAAGCTTCGGCCTAGCTCAGTCGGGGCACCTTCTAATACTTTCCGCTATCTCTTGGCTGATCTGCTAGATAAAGCTTAATTAAACAGCCCGTGGCTGTGGGTAATCCTTTATTCACAAACAAACCAAATGAAACTAACTCTCAAGTCAACTGTCGGAACTCCTTTCCACTCACTGGAGGCTTCGTTGCTACTTTTCAATCGGCTAGCACTTCGCTGAACAATACTTCACTTCGCTATCTAATACCAGAGATCCTCACACACTGGCTAGACACAGATGCTCTCTCGCTGGCTAGTGCCAGAGACCCTCACTGGCTAATGCCAGAGACACTCCTCATTCACTCAAACCCAAGTTTTTATATGCTGCAAACTGAGATACTTCACATTAACATATTACTAATAACCGCAAGCAAACTGTGAAATCCGAAAGAGCACACACACTCTAGAAAGTTAAAGTAAAAGAGAGGATAGATGTCGCTTTTACGCTTACACATGTTAACTTATTGACGTCACGATCTCAGAAACACTAGAGTGCCTTTATGGAAAGGTCACTCCCTCACAAATTAATATACGCAAAGAACATTTCAACTTATCACTAAAAATTGATTATTTGGGGGGATAGGAACACTTCTGTTTCATTATCATAAGGCGAGTATCTATGCTGATTGATCAGATAAGAATATTAAAAAAAATATTAAAATTACGTAATTCTAATTTTAAATTAGACGTGTATCCGTAAAAGTTGAAAAAAATGACATTATATTAAAATGTAGGCAAATTTTTTTTTTTTTTTTTTTTTTTTTTTTTGCTTTTTAAAACTAAAAATTTTCTGAAATCAACTTACCACATAATATAAGTTTGTTTCGAATTTCAACTAACTACATTTTCCTAACAAGGTTAGTGTTATCGTTTACATTTACAATGTTGGATGTTCCGTAAAAGTTATGCGTACAGCCTCCGCTATTTTTGCGGTTTACTGAGCTCGTTCGTTTTACTAGTAACTAGGAAATTAACAGACGACGGGATGCTATCGAGGAATATATATATATATATTTTTAATAATTAATGACTACATTTCCCAAACTGCAATTTTTATCGGCCATATCTCTAAATTTATTTTGGAAGATTTCTTTTTAAAATATTAATAAACAAAATAATAAAAAACTAGACGAACAGATTAATAAATAACCGTACGGCTAAAAACGCTTGAATCGTATTATGTGTATTTTAAAAAAAATCGAAATCCGAAAAAAACTCTTAATATCCAAAATTTCATAATTAACCTTCCTACCCTGAATGGGTCTAATCGACCTAAAACTATAATTTGTTTTATACGATTCGAACCAGAACATTTTTCATAAAGAAAGTGAAATAACAGATTCAGAGAAAGAAACCAATTAAACATATTAATTTTTTTAATATTAATTCTGGTGAAATGTTTTTATCAAGATTGAGCAAAATTTGAACAAAGTAGGAAGGTTAACATGTAATAGTATTTGCAGGCAATAAAACCTTTAAATTGCAGACATCATTGGACCATAGAGTTTGCTCATTATTGAGTATTGCTTGCTATTTTAGAGATAAAATCATACAAATACAGTTGGCAAAAAAAGTATTTGTACACTCTAAAATTTTTAATTTTTTACTAAATAAAAACAGATATTTTGTCAAAAATAGTTTTAATACAGTCTGTTTACCGTGCGTTTTAAATTACACAACAGAAAATTTCGATAAAGATGTAAAATAATTTTCTAATGGGAAAAGTTTAAAAATTTCTTGCAAAAAAAGTATTTGTACATTTCTCCATCCTGATATGTACTGTGTTTTATAGTGTTTATGGTTCAAAGGACTACTTTTACAGAAGCTGTTAATAATTTTTAAGTTCATATTATATTTGTCTGACATTTAATTTAATTTGCTCTTGAAGTAATTGAATATAGAACCTAATACTAGAGAGGCACCTCTAGATATATGAAATCCTATGATTGAGCATAATAAAAATTTAAATACGCAACAAGAATTTGTAAAAGCTATTAAATTACCATTTACAACTATTGGATGTATAGTGAGAAACTATGAATAAATTAAAAGAATCGAAATTCAATGAAAACCAGGACTTCTTAGCAAACTAACAATGAGGGAAAAAGAGAGTGTTGTTAAAAAAGCTTTAAAAATTCCTGTGCGTTCGGTTCAAAAATTTGCTGGAGACCTTGCGACATCTTCTCGCATCAGAGTAATACCTCAAACAATAAAAAATATTCTTCTCAATGCAGATTTAAAAGGAAGAACCTCAAGGGAAAATCCATTCATCAACGAAACAAATAGGCGAAAACGCATAGTATTCGCTTTCGCATACAGAAGTAAATCATTGGATTTTTGGAAAACAGTAATTTTTTCTGATGAGGAAAAATTCGGAATTTTCTTACCATCAAGCATTCGAAAAAATTGGCGTAAAAATAAAACTGTTCTAGATCCAAAACGTATACCTCAAACTATCAAGCATGTTGGGGGGAATATTATACTTTTGGGGTGTATAGCTTCTAATGGAGCAGGACATTTAAAATTTTTTGACAATGGAAGGACAGGTTTAACATACAGTGATGTGTCGCGCCATAATTTATTAAACTGTGCCAAGAAATTATGCATAGAGGAAGCTTTCCACTTTCTGCAGGATAATGACCAAAGCATACTGCTGTGATCACCAGCACATGCTTACGACAATACTCGAAGACGACTGGTAATTCCTCTAAAATCTCTAGACTTGAATCCAGTAGAAAATTTGCAGATGCTATTGGATGCAAAAATCCGAAAAAAAAAATATGTATTAGTAAAAAACAGTTTTAAAGAAGCTCTTATTGTGTCATGGAATAACATTAACCAGACCACTACAAAAAAGTTGGTGGAATCTATGTCATACCATCTAGAAGTAGTCATAAACGCTAAATGAATTCGCACAAAATATTAATTTGTATCATTTTACTAAATTTTCCTTAATTATATTACATTAAGATAGTGTACAAATACTTTTTTTGCATTATAATTTTGTATATTTGTTTATTATAATGTAAAAAATTGATTCGTTTAATTTTGTTTCTGCTTCTATAATATTATAATGCATTAAATTAATGTATTACAGTATTTTTTGCTTAAATCTTTTGTTTAATTTCATTATAATTTAAAAAAATGAAGTGTACAAATACTTTTTTTGCCAACTGTATGTTGATTTTTAGGATTCATCAAATGCTCTCTATGTAGGTGTGTCACTTTTTGGAAGTTTGCTTTATGGAGGTTTAACAATATTAATAACAAGTAAATAGGAAAATAAGTCCAATACAGTGAAATCTCCAAATAAGGGACACCTCTATTTAAGGACAAAAGTTCCGGTCCCAGTCCCTTGGTATCGGAGATGTAATGTATTTTCCTCTGAATAAGGGACACTCAATTCAATTGGCATTTGAAAATTATATTAAGGGGGCTGTTTTTTGGCATTTTCATTCTGAAGCATTCTGGAATATATATATATATATATATATATATATATATATATATACAGGGTGATTCATAAAAGATGGGCAGAACTTTAAGGGGTTATAGTACACTTAAAGACAAATAATATTAAATAGGAGACTAAGGGTCCCAGACGTATTCCCAAGGAGATAGGGGACATTAAAGTTAAGGGTCCGAAATTTCAAATGATTATAAAAAATGGAAAAATTGGTCGATTCGTTTGCGGTTTTTGCAAAAAATTTTCTTTATGCCAGTATTTTCTTGAAATAAAATTTTAAAGTTCAATTTCAAAAAATGCCGATAGGGGGCGCTTTAGACTTTGGAGTAACAAACAACTATTTTTTAACATTATTTTTTGTAATTCTTTAAATGATTTCGAAAGCTTAGACTTAAACTTAAATTTTGATCTAAAAATCTGAGTCCTAACGAGTAGTTAAGTAGCGTAAACTGAAATTTGAAATTTGAAACCCTTCTCCCCCCAGAATAAAAATCAGTTATTCCCGATCTTTGTGTCGTAGATTAGGCTCTAACTACTGCCGCGTTTTGCTAAAATTATTCTTTATGTCAGTATTTTCTCGAAAATAAATTTTAAAGAAAATTTTCAAAAAATTCCGATTGAGGGCGCTTTAGACTTTGGAGTAACGAACAACTATTTTATACCGTTATTTTTTGTGTCTCATTAAATGCTTTCTAAAGCTTAGACTTAAATTCTCAGCCCAAAATCTGAATCGTTAGACGTGATTAAGTTTCTGGGGAGAGGGGTTTGAAATTTCTACTCCTGAGCACAGTTCAGTTTACCATGTCCACACATTGTGTGCTGTGATACGAGGTAAAAAGAAACAAATTAGGATTATGTTACCAAAGCATATTTATTAACATGTAATTACAATAAATGTTCAAAATTGTGACCACCAGAGGTTATGCACGCAGAACAACGGCGAAGAATGGAACGGCGAACATTCGCGAAAACATCAGGCTTTTCGAGCACTTCCCCTACAGCGGCGGAAAGTCTGGCGACCAGTTCCTCGGGGGATTCAATGGGTGTCTCATACATAAGAGCCTTCAATTGTCCCCCCCAAAAAAAAATCGAGGGGTGAAAGATCTGGCGAGCGAGCAGGCCAAGCAACAGGACCACCTCGACCAATCCATCTGTTCGGAAATGTGATGTCCAGATAGTTGCGGACGTCTCGTACGTAAAGGGCTGGCGCTCCATCGTGCTGGAACCACATGATCCGCCGGATGCGTGGAGGAACAACGTTTAACAGGTCTGGCAGCACATGTTGCAGAAATGTGTGGTATGTTTTACCGTTGAGGCGTTCAGGAAGAAGGTACGGTCCGATTAGGTGGTCTCCGAGGATTCCTGCCCAAACATTGATGGAAAAGCGTCTCTGATGAGCATGTGGATACGTAGCATGTGGATTGACATCCGCCCATACATGTGCATTGTGTGTGTTAAATGTACCTTCACGTGTGAAGGTACATTCATCGGTGAAAAGCACAGTTCGTCCAAAATGTGGATTTAGCGCGTTCTGCTGCAGAAACCAGCGGGCGAATTCAATACGATTTTCGGAGACAGTTTCTGGACTCGTTGCACATGAAACGGGAGCAAATGTTCATCCTTCAGTACCCTCCAAGTCATGGACTGTGAGGTATCCACCTGCCTAGCCACTGTTCGTGTACTTGTACTTGGCTGCGCCGCTACTACATCCAGAATGGCTTCTGCAACAACTACTGATTCGTCCTTTTTTGCACGACCTGCATTCGACCGGGAAGCGAGAAATGATCCCGTCTCACACAACTGTCTGTGCAAGCGCTCGAAAGTTTTGCGGTTAGGCAACCGCCTGTTGGGAAATCGCTCTCCGTACATTCGTTGTGCCTCTGCACCATTTCCATCTGCCGCTCCGTAAATTTAATGCATCTCAGCCTTTTCCTTATTCGTGAAATGCACCATCTTCCGATTCATTACTACAGCGACTTACACTTGACTCACTGTTCAGTGGTTTTTATGCCTGAATCGTGTCGAAATTTTGCATACGCGTTCTTCTTCTTCCCCATTTGACATTTGCATACTTTCTGTCTCCTTCTTCACCCGGTGACTAGCGTCAGGAATGGAGCTTTAACGTTTGCATGAGCGACGTTTCCAGCTGTGCCAGTGCCTTTATGAGTGAATTCCGACTATGCAGTCCTTGACGAAAGTTGTATTTTTGCCTCGTATCACAGCACAGAATCGTTGGGCATGGTTAAGTAGTGCAAACTGAACTATGTTCAGAAGTTGAAATTTGAACCCCCTCCCCTCGCTACTGAACCACGCTCAGCGATTCAGATTTTAAGCTGAAAATTTAAGTTTAAGTCTAAGCTTTAGAAAGCATTTAATGAGACACAAAAAATAACGGTATAAAATAGTTGTTCGTTACTCCAAAATCTAAAGCGCCCTCTATCGGAATTTTTTGAAACTTTTCTTTAAAATTTATTTTCAAGAAAATACTGACATAAAGAATAATTTTAGCAAAACGCGGCAGTAGTTAGAGCCTAATCTACGACACAAAGATCGGGAATAACTGATTTTTGTTCTGGGGGGAGAAGGGTTTCAAATTTCAAATTTCAGTTTACGCTACTTAACTACTCGTTAGGACTCAGATTTTTAGATCAAAATTTAAGTTTAAGTCTAAGCTTTCGAAATCATTTAAAGAAATACAAAAAATAACGTTAAAAAATAGTTGTTTGTTACTCCAAAGTCTAAAGCGCCCCCTATCGGCATTTTTTGAAATTGAACTTTAAAATTTTATTTCAAGAAAATACTGGCATAAAGAAAATTTTTTGCAAAAACCGCAAACGAATCGAGCAATTTTTCCATTTTTTATAATCATTTGAAATTTCGGACCCTAAACTTTAATGTCCCCTATCTCCTTGGGAATACGTCTGGGACCCTTAGTCTCCTATTTAATATTATTTGTCTTTAAGTGTACTATAACCCCTTAAAGTTCTGCCCATCTTTTATGAATCACCCTGTATATATAAACAGATTTTTTTTTTTAACAAATAGACAGGCAATTATATTGATACAGAAGAATACAAGATAATTGCCAAGCATTTATTTATCCATGCTTTAGATGAAGAAATCGGTGCATTTATCCCAAATTAAAAGTAGTGTACAATTTTTTTTTTTTTAAATAACTGAAGAAGAAATGAAAAATATAAAATATGTAACTTCACAGACGTTTTAAAATACTTGAAGCAGTTGAATACATTTTTCGCAAATAGTGCTGATAATTTGGGACTAACATTTATAAATATGATAAATGAGCACTTGAAATTTTTGTAGTAAAAAATTGAAATCTACATAACAATAACTTTTTTATTATTTCCTAGTAAGAGTCTTTTAAATATCATTGTACTTTTTGGATCTACATAATTTTTTATGTAAAAAATACAACTAAATAATCCTACAAATCATTTAACGTAGAAATGGATTGAAATTTTTAATTAATTCTCTATTCCTTTTATATCTACGCCTGATTAATGTAATTTATAATCTTCAGGTACGTGTTAACTTTACCTTTAATGTTTTGTTACTTTTAAGTCCCTCTGAATGATTAATTAATAAAATAACGTAAAAACTCTGAATTAGGGACAATTTAATAAACAAAAGTTCCGGTCCTATGGGTGTCCCTTATTTGAAGGTTTTACTGTATCGCCCTTTATTTTAAAAAAGTTAATTGTGAAATTGGAGTAAACATGGATGCTTAATTTGAATTTTATCAACTACTTATTCTATTTCGTTGGATGTTAAACGAAACTTTTAAAATTCTGCACTCAAAAAAGAAATTTCCAAACCTGAGCAAAAGATATTTAAATCTGAGTATGCCACATAGCCAAAATCAGTCCGAATCAAAATTAGTTAAATTTGAAAACAGTATATATTCATTTCTGAAAACACCGGCATACTCCATTATAAGCACATGTTGTTTTATTTTTGAGTGTAGATATTCTTTCAGAAATGAGTATACGCATGTTTTGAATTTGAGTAGTTTATAATCGCACTCCTTCTGAATCTGCGACTTACTCAGATTTGAGTTATTTTTTTCTCAGTTTTAAAAATGACGTTTTCAAAGTGTAAGAATTTCTGTGCATAACTAGCATTAATTTTAAGATAATTTACAGAAATTAAATGTGTATTCAATAGAAATGGGTATAAACATTTCAAAACATTACATAATTAGCATTAATTTTAAGATAATTTACAGAAATTAAATGTGTATTCAATAGAAATAGGTATAAAAATTTCAAAACAACAAAATCAATGAAATTACTTTCATGTTTTTCAATGAAATTTTGCAAATTCCACATGTTAAGTTTTTTTTTTTTTTTTTTTTTTTTTTTAACAAATTTATTTTTTTTTCAGTTTTGGAGACTGGAGAACCAAGTCTAAGATTCTGCGATCACACTAAAAAGACTTTTAAGTATTATTCGCTATAGCGATAAAAATGTAGTTTGCCAAATACTAAATTTCATGTAAAAAAATATCATTGAAAGAAGCGTTTCGTTCAGAGTTATAAGAAATGAAATAGCACGAATAAATTCAACTACACTGGTGAAATTTACTACATTTAAGTAACAAATGTATTTTTATTTAAAACTGAGCGTTTCCAGTATTTCAGAATGAAAACATTACGTCGTCATATTTGAAACAAAAATGTCATAACAAAATGAAAACCTCGATTTTCTCAATTTTAAAGAGTCATTTTTGTAGGTGCATGAAAATCATTTTGAACTCTATGAAATCGATGCATACATATTTTAAACAAATTCTTTATAGCAAAAATTTAAAAACAGACTGCATTAAAAAGCTATTTTGCACCCCCTATACACATTATCCAACCAGAAAATTTGAAAAGATACAATATTTTACATATGCCGTTCTATCATATTGTTGGTATTGCCGATATCGATAAATGTGCAAAATAATTTTTTATATAGAAAAAGAATATCCAGAAAATTTTTACAGAAATGCAACCATATATGATGTATTACAAGGAAAGGGAGATTTGAAAGAAATATTTTGCTGTTTTGCTGTTCTTTCAAGAATGTCCACAAGAAGATGAAATATATATTAGGTGGTGGACAAAATAATTCGCCATTTTTTGTGTATGTGCATAGGCATAAAAATCCATTTGTAACTTTTTTTTTTATTGACGGCATGACAAATTGCTATTGTTAGAAGAGAAATATAAAACTTATACCTTATCCATTTTAAAGCAGTATATATTTTTATTATCCTGATATGTATTTTTACTAAAAAGAAATAGGATTTCAGAGCTATTTAATGCTTTTTCAAAGAAAAGTACATTAAGGAAATAACAGGAAAAAACATTCGAAACCTTAATGTTTTTCTGATTAAAATTTCAGCTTATTGTGGAAGCATTTTTTTTTTTGTTCTTACAAAATTACTGATTATATTCGACTCTCGTTAAAGTTTTTCTGGTTAAGACATATCTCCGGTAAATGAAATCTAATTTCCCGCAAAGCATGGTGACGTCACAGCAACGTCGTTGTGAAGTCACATTGTGACTTTGTGACCATCGATTGTCGATGTGACATCACGTGACGTCGATGTGAATTCACAGTGACTAAAATGTGAAGTCGTTATGGCCGTTTTAGAGCTCTTTTTGTGACGTTTCACAAAGTAGTCACAATGTGACAGATTTGTGAAAAATGTGTCATTTGTGACTAATTTGACATTAACATTGTGACGAAACTGTAACAAAAGCGACGATATTTAAATTGCCAGAAACATGTTTTTTAAAGTAAGTAACATGTTTTGAAGGATATTTATAAATTTCTAAAGATTTTTAAGAAAGTCACATTTCAGTCACAATGTGACCTCACTGAGTGGTGGTATTTTGGTCACAGATGTGATGTGACCAAAGTGACTCACAGTGGCGTCACTGTGACCATACATGCTATTAGGGTTAGATTCTTCTTCGTCTTCATTTTCAATGAATATTACAGATGTCGTCTCATGTATCTACTCATCGGCTGAGACAAACATTTTTTCACTCATTACTTGTGTAAAATATAAATTAATTTTGTATCTTGTTTCTTCAGAAAAAATACACTGTTTAAAACAATTTGGAGGAGCACATGACTTTAACGAAATTTCTCGAATACTTACACCGATTAGTAACATAAAATAAATTATATACCATTAAAAAACTAGCAGGAAACAGAAGAAAATTTTATACGCAAATCAAAGATCATGACACCAAAAACCAGAAAAAATAACATAAAGGCAAAAATCAGGATAGTGCAGAAATGTCTGTTTTACAGCCTTAACTGTAAAAAAATTGCTCAACTTTTTTTTTAGGTATGGATACTTGAAAATGTCTCAACAACGTGTTTTACACGAATTCATGGCATAGCGTAATATAGGCTGACTTGAGCCCGGGCATAAATAACAAAGTGTCGTGGATATTGTTGGATCTGTCAGAAGTGTCGTTGCAAAGTTGTGAAATCGCATCCAAGAAACAGTTATTGTTACACGTCGACAAGGAAAAGGTCGGCTATGCGCTACAACAGCAACTGATGACTCGTAAAATACTGCTGACAGCTGGTCGAAACAGAACAGACAATGCTACTCAGCTGCAATGACAGTTGTTCTTGGTAACAGGACAAAGGGTGTCCAGTTAGACTACAAGTAATAGACTTCATCGGGGAGGTTCCTAAGCAAGTAGGCTAATGTCTGCATTCCATTGACCTCAAGCCACCGTGCGGCCTGAAGAATATGGACCGCTGAACATCGAGACAGGAAGCAGCATGATTTGAGCCAAGTGCGGTTCATAAACGAGTACCATTCAGTCTGGAGTGTGACACCTGACGTCTCTTGGTATAGAGGGAAGAGGACACTCAAAATAACCCCATATTCGTACGTGAAAGGTCACAATAGAGACGAGGTGGTTTGATGGTATAGATTGGAATCAGCATAGGTGGACATTCGGAAAGGTACTTTCACGGCCCAATTATATGCAGACGAGATATTGAGAACCACATATCATAACTTACGCTTCAGCCTATAGAGATTTCTTTTTTTTCCATCATGATATTGCTCGACTGCATACAACTCGTCTTGCGGAGAATATACTTGAAGTTGATACAATACAGTGTATGAAATGCCCAGCATGCTCTTTTGATCTGTTCGAGGCTTGGAGATTGCACTTCTTCAAGAATGGAACAGTATTCCCCAATCAATAACATCATCGCATCCATGGAAAACAGGTTTTAAGCTCTGCTAGCTGTTCGCGGAGACCACACGCCATATTAAAAATCTTGCATCATTTCTAAACAATACTTTTTTTTAATCATTTACATGCTATCAAATTGTTGCTCTTAATCCTCTTTTCATATTTTTTTACGTCTTTTTAAAAAAAATCAAAGCTTAATTACATTTTATTTATTTTTTTTTATTTTGTATTGCGTGTGTACTATCCATTTTATGAAAATACATGGCTGTCTCCCGCGGTTTTCTTAACTTCTTTGCTTGCTCCTCTAATTTTTTGAGAAGTGTATTTGGCATAATTTTCTTTATTGGAACGCCAAGAAAATGCAGACGAAACTCATGAACACAAAGAAAATATTCCAAACCAACAATCGTAATAGGTTCGAAAATTATTAATGCCTGTTCATCCATAGATGTCTTACTGTGATCCTTAATTGCTATTTTTATATATTTTTTGTCACAATCTTTTTTTAATTACTTAACTGATTTGCCCGTATGCTATACGGACAAGAAAAGTTTTCTTGATTTATCCTATAAAGCTTTTTCATACCACAATTATAATTTCATACTATTAAATCACAGAATATTTGAGTTTTAAAAAAGTGATGTTTATTACACACTTTCAATTTATCGCACTAAAAAAAGATCATTTGAGTGGTTAAATGAATCATTAACTCATTCGCGACGGAAGCCTTTTACAAAATTTTAAATGTTTTGTAACCAGTTAAAAAAAAAAAAAAAAAAAAAAAAAAAAATGCGATTTATTTAATCAAGAAAATACTTCTATTGAATAAGACAAATTTTACAATATAATTTTAAATTACGATTTAATGAATTTGTTATCAAAATGAGCTGTAATGCTTGAAAATTGATGAAAATTTTCAAAATTGCGAATCAGATGTTTTAAGAAAATAAACTAATATGCGATTTTTAAAGTAATTGCAAAGGAAATTCAGTGCAATATTTGATCCTCCAAAAGATATTTGTACAGTATTACAAGATTTGAAGAACTGGAAATAAATTTGAAAAAATTGAAGAAAAAGGATAATCAATTCCTGGAAGAAAGGATAAGCAATTTCAGAAGTAATGAAAAGTATAAGATTAATCAAAATCTCATGTTACTTGCCAAATTTTCGAGTGTTGCAAAACTGAAAAAAATATGTGATTATTTGTTTGACTGCAGCAAAGATAAATTAGATATTACTTTAAAATATAAATATATATTAAAAAAAATTTCTCATGTTTTTTCTTTCTAGGCTAACTTAATATTGTGTGTAAGTAAATTTTTATCAAGTTGCTGTTTCACTAAAATTATTAAATTAAAGAAAAAACCTTCTTTATCTTAACATAAAATTAGTAATCCATTTAATTTTCATCAAAAATTTAATTCAATTTAAATAACACAATAGTTTTTAAACCATTGAAATATTAACATCGCTTGCATCATAGATTACCTTAGTTTAAATCGTTAATGTGGACTAAGTATATCCTTCCTTGGACACCTGTTTTAATATGACTTTACAGCGCTCTGTAAAAAAAAAAAAAAAAAAAAGTTTTTATTTTTTCTGTGTATTTTGTTGTAATTTTGCAAAAATCAATAATGTAAAATCGGATTCAATCAATAAGTGAAAAAGAAACTGAAACATATCTATCACGCGCAACACACAGCCAATAAAAACCATACTTTATCCAGGTTTGAGAATATTTACAACACTCTCAAACACAGAAATTTCATAGCAACTGTGTTGGCTGCTAGAATGTCAGCACCTCTTATTTTATAATACAGTATTTTTTACAGAATATTAATTTTATTGGATTTTATTATATTAGCTGTTGATATATTTCGAATATATTTATAAAGTATTTAATTCAATACTTTTGGGGACATGCGAATAAAAAATGCTTTATAATATTTCCGTTTTTTTAGACTTAACATATGGTTATGTCTGATAGACACAGCCAAAATCCGTATAGAATTTTTGAAGTGAAATTTATGTTCATTTCTACTATGTGTATTCATAGTGTTTAAAATAAGTATACAATTATAAATTCTGCATGATAAGTTTAATAGAAACAATCTTTACTGAAAGAGTAGTCTGATACTTGAATGCATGTTTTCTAATACAGAGGCTTTAAATTGCAACAATATTTGATTTTCAATGTCCTATATTGAGATGCGCTTGCAATGTATAAATCCTATAAATATTACCATGAGTACTACTAGTTTTTCTTAGAGTATTATAAATGACAACGCTCTTATTGTAAGTTGCATGTGGATATATTAGCAGACCCATCTCTCTCAAAATTATCGCTAATTCTAATAATTTTAAATCGTGTTGTGATCTGTGTTTAAAGTTATGTACTTGAGGAATCCTTCATTTCTCTTCATTTATGTTTCTTATATACTTTAAAAAAGATCAGACTTGTCCTGAATTTTATGATGTAATTGTTCTACAGCCGAATATGTAAAATCAAATGTAAGCGCCGATTGTTTGAAAACGAATTCGAGCAACAAGCGAAGTAAAACTTGATTTTTTTTTCTATCACGTGCAACACACAATCAATATGCGACTTTTTTACGACATGAAAGATTTTACAGCACTCTTAAAGACAGTAGCTCATAAATTTTGCAGCACTGTGCTGGCAACCTCGGGCCAGCACAGTTTGTTTTAAAATACAGTGATTTTTCTTTGCAATAATTTTCAAGCACTGATGCTGTAAAGCTGCTATTAGATTCACGGACTTTAGCCGAGACAAACTTTTCAGCGGATTTTAACTCCAACATTTTCCCGTTCAAACAGAGAAAAAGGTTATAATAGTCTTTGAAAAAGTTGGAGGAAAAGCTGGAAAACCAGTTTCTACTCGTGCGAGGCGTTAATATTTATCGCCTACTCGTATCAATCGCTCATGTCTGATTCGTTGAAACATTCGATGTTGGATGAAAAATCTAAGCTTGACCAGACTTTTTTGAACCTGTGGAAAAAAGTTGGGGAGACATTGCAATTTGCTACTACACTGGATGTTGGGAGGATATTTCGCGGAAAGTTGGAGGAAATCAAGTGTTGGCTCAAAAATCTTACGGAATGTTGGTGAATCTAATAGCGGCTTAAAGTCGAGTTTAAGCACCGATGCTGTTAATTTAAATTTAGCCACCGATCTTCTGAAAACGAATTAGAGCATCAAGTTCAGAAAAAAATCGAATTTTTTCTAACATTTGGACCACGTAGCCGATTGCAACACGACATAGTATATTTCGATGATCAGTTCCTGTAATTCTAGTTTATCAAACCTGGAAGGAATAAAAAAATATCCCTGTTAATAACGAAAACAATATGCATACATTTTTTTTATAATAAATTTTATTATTATGATGTTCCATTAATATATTTTCAGTTTTTGACAAAAATACTTGATTTATTTTGAGAAAATTCATATTATTTCAGGAAATTCACTCGTATCATTCACATCGTATTCATTACTCGTATCATTTTGTTTTGCACTTGAAAAAAACCTGTTAAAAATTGTAGAAATGTGTAAAAGCTTAACGAAATTTAGGTTTCGGTATAGCATTATATGTCTTTAAAATTAAGATATTACAAACATAAAATAAATTTGTTCTTTATTTACACATAATTTAAGAAAAATAAAACTGAAAAATGAAGATCATAAATATTTTCGAATGTCTTAAATATTATATTGTTCGTTTATTAAATAGCCATAAGCAATGGATATTTATAGAAATCCAAGATATTTTACATTCAAATGCACGCACATCTGCTGAACTACAATAAAATGAGATTTGAAAGAAATGTTTTGTTGTTATGCTACTCTTACAAGTATGTATAAAGGAGATGAAATATACATCTGGAAGCGGACAAAATATTTCCTCGAATATTTTCCTTATATGTAGGTATAAAAAGTATTTTGCAATGGTATCGTTTTCGCTAAACTATTCCCAGATTATCAAAATATGAATAAAGTCCATTTTAAAGGGTGATTATTTATGTTGTTAGATATATATATACTTTATAAAGTAACGCGGGTCACTATGTATTTGGATCATAAGCTATTTTATATTTTAAAAATTATCATTTTTAAGTTTTAACTTTTGTTAACATTGTACTCCTATCTCTATTTCTTAAAACAATGTGTATCAACTCGATAATAGCCCAAATTCTGTGTTTGCAGTGATATGTTACCGAAAATTTAGGCTTAATTTTTTACAAACATCGTCGATTTGCTTGAACTTCTTCTGCATTTTATTTAAATATTGTAAATATTTCAGTTAAAGAACAACTTTTTAAAAAAATTATGAATATAAATAGATTAATATCATAAGGTATCCGTGTTCGAGTTATTTCATACCTTTTCAAGAATACGATAATTGGACATGTATCAAGGGTAACTGAAGCATGTGAAATACAGTTACCCCAATAATTATAAATATGTTTTTAGATTTTCTTCCTGCCGCGTGAAATTAATGTCTTCATTGTTCTTTTATTTTTACTAAAGGAGATTATGTAAAATATTATTAAAATTGCATAATATATATGTGACATTTTAAAGTTAGGAGCCAGAGACATCATCGCCGGGTTTCCCTTTCACCGCACAGAAATCATGGCCAGCGAGGAAAAAAACAAAACAAAATAAATAAATGTAGAGGATCCAATAAATTACTCATTAGCTGCTGCAAGTTCATTTATTAAACTGTAGTCATGATAGAGGGAAAAGCTCCTTTTGCAAACGATCTTTAACCGAAATATCCAAAAAAGAATATTCCATCATTTACTTCAACCAGCCGTACTCATAGAAGAAAAAACCCAAGACTCTCCCTTACCACCTCAAGGCTTCCTCTCTTAAATCTAAAAAAAATTCTAGAACACTCTTTACTCTCAAACCATCATTCTTTTATGTAAACATAACTCATGCCCAGAGCCGAGACCATATTCCACAGACGATAATTTTATTTAAAAAAAATATTTAACCAATTTATAATCGACTCAGAATTTTCAAATATCCATGCAAACGATATAGTTTTGCAGACGTTTAATTTTAAGAGAAAAAGAAAAGAAATGAATTTATTGTTATGCACACATATCGAATGTTGAAAGAGGGAAAATAAATAAATAGATAAATAAAAATAATGATATTTTTTGAAAGGAATGGTTTTGGAATAAATTTAATAGGACTTTCTTAAAAAGGGTTGATAAAAATTAAAGTTTAATTAAGAATATTTTTAATTTAGAGTCATCTTTTAAATTTACGCGTACTGGAATAAATATTTTTTAAGGCGAATTAAGAATTTATATCGTTTCCCATAAAGATTAATAGATTAGATCTAGAAACAAGATTTTAATTTAATAAGTTAAACTAAGTATAGGATATTGTTATAAGGAAATTAATATAGTATAAAGGTTAATTTTGGCGAAAAAATTAAAAATTTGTAATATTATCCCCTCTCCCCAAAACTTTGTATGAAATTGATAGTTAAATAAAACTACAAGTTTAGACAACAGAAATCTAATAATTTAGAAAAGTTAAATTTTGGAATAAAACTGTCAAACCCATTAAGCCAAGAGATGGAAGAAAAAGAAAATTAAAACAATATAAAAAATATTAGCGATAAAATTAAATAGTTAAGAGCAAATTAAATCGAATTAAGATTAGGTAGGAGCATTTTCCTGACAGAAAATACAATAATGTTACAATATCGCTTACCATTTGTAAGTGCATAGGAGATAATACATAAAATAAGTTATAAATATTAATAAGCAAGAAATATGAAAGATATAATAAAAACAATAAAAAATCTCTTTCTCATGGAAGTTTAAATATTTACAATAACTTAATGCATAGTTTATTTTAAATGAAGTCCATCAAATGACAAAAGTCTTTCATAGTTTTTAAAAATGCAATTCTTCAATGTAGTTCACTATCAATAGTTAATCTAAATAAGAATTTCCGGAAAGTTTACTAAATACTATCCTTCAAATAAAAGATCTTCAATTCAGTTTACTAGTGAACTGCATAATTTTTCCATTTTAGTTTAATATTGTGTTTAGTTTATTGTTGGATTCCAACATTTTTAAATAATATGTCAAATTTCTAATAATAAATTGTATTACTTCAAAATATTAATAATAAATAATATAGAAAAATTCAAATAATAATAATAATAATAAGTAGTATAATAAAACTCAAAATTTATAGCAACAACAATAATAATCCTCCATATCTTATTTTTTCTCAATAAAAATGTAATTCAGACTATATTTCATTATAGAAATAATAATGAAAATAATAAAACAAGAGTATAATCAAAAGAAAATATCACAGTTTGTTTATTACTGATAGGGAAAATATTGGTTGAGGATAAAAATAATTACATAGCAACTAAATAATTTTCTTATCTTATAATAGCATAAGAAAGTATTTTTTGCTAGCCGAAAGTATACACAAAAATAATAATAATTATAATTCCAAAATCCAAATAAAATTAAATCTAACTATTTAGAAAATGGACTTTCAACTAGTATTTCCTTACAATAATTCCTCTCTAATACTCTTTTACAAAATTGTCAAATTTGGTTATAAGTTTTCAAATGCCAAATGTAGAGTAATGTTTTATCTACGCTTGGTTTATAAACTTTACAAATAAAACAAATAGGAAATAAAAGGTGTCATTCTTAATTGAGGAATGGAAATAAAAATAATTTGCTTTTTTGAAAAACTTTTAATAGCTGTAGTTTTCCCAATCACTGAAAATCACATATTAAGTTATAGGTTTGAGTAGAATCATCAAATTTTATGACTGTTATCATATAAATATCTGTTGAATAAATAGAATAATACTAATGTGAAATAAATGAGTAAATATAGTTAGAATTAAATACACTTAAAATTAATATATCTACATCAATTTGAAAGCTTTTACAATCAAAATGTGCACCTTATGCCTGCATAAGGAGCCCAATTTAACCCCAAAAACTACAAAAAACACGTAATATTCTTGTTGGCCACCAAGAACATACCTTCTAATGTTGAAAATTATGGTGATAAAATATTTAAAGAATAAGAATTAAAATTTAATCTACTGTCTTGACTTTAGTTTGATCTAGTGATTGTGGTTGTATCTGAGGTTTTGTTTGTTTTTTGGGTTGCTTTTGAAACAATTTAAAATCTTCTGGTGAAAAATAGGGTCTTAATTTAGAAACATGCACAATAATGGAATTCTGTTCTGTCTCATAATTAAATTTATCTATTTCATAAGTTACATCAGATTATTTATTGTAATTTTGTATGGTCCAGAGAAAGTAGGTTCTAATTTTCGAGTGTTAGGATATTTAAATTCTTCATAAATTTCAGAGTCTTGTATTTTTAATGGGGATTCGACAAAATTTCGATCATAAAGTCTTTTACTTTTAAGGTGAAATTCACGAGTTCGCGTTTTTGCAATTTTGAGGGCTTTGTCTACTGGTTATGTTTACATTCTAGTTGTCTCACACAAAACTATTATCCACCCTTTAAAAAGTCTTTATCAGAATTATCGTGAAATTTTGACTATATTTAGCTGTTAACTTTAACCAGAAATTTTGTCTAATAAAAATAGAATTTGTAAATATCATAGTTGTACCTTAAATTGGAATTAACTTTTAAATTCTATTATTTCATAAATCATAAACAGATACAAAAATTTTAATGACAGGTAATTTCATACTTAAAATCACAAAATTTACTGAAAAAATTAATTATATTTATCAGTCAAAATTCTAGCAGCAGCTTTGTACAGTTCCATCTTTCTTATTGAATTTAAATAAATTATAAGAATCCGGGAACTAAAGCTCATTGCAACCAGAAATTCTAACATATAAAAGAAAAAGCATAAATGTTAACTTAGTCTTCTAGCTCAAATGTCTTGTAATAGGAACATCATCATAAAAATATTGCATTCTGAGAATAGTTCTTGATAACAAACAAATATCAATAAATTAGAAAATGTACTTTAAAAAAATAAACATGAGCTTCTAAGTTCTTTTATACTTCATTATTATTACAAACTTATCTTACAACGTGCATAAAAATATCATAATAGTCTTTAATATGCAACAGTAATTGTCTTAAGAATATCATACTTCACAATTTAATCCTTAAGAACAAAAATGTTTCAATCTCCAACAAATAATAATGATAATAATATTAATACTCATAAATAGATTAATAAATAAGACTCAAAGAAAAACAAACAAATAAATAAATAAACCTCACAAACAGAGATTAAATAATCTACACAAATACATAAAGAGGATACAAGTAATATTCAATTAACTTTGAAAGTAACTCACTCTTACGAAAAATTTTTCAAGATGATCCTAGGGGAGACAAGAACAACGAAAATTACAAAGTAATTAGCAATCGGTGTTCAGTTGTCCCTCAAAGTTTTTTTATTTTTCTTGTTATCACTACCAGTCATGCCTAATGTCATTGATGATGAATGTCAGT
This sequence comes from Maratus speculifer, assembly GCA_964019185.1. Taxonomy (NCBI): domain Eukaryota; kingdom Metazoa; phylum Arthropoda; class Arachnida; order Araneae; family Salticidae; genus Maratus; species Maratus speculifer. Next base: position 234,374,824 of record OZ025294.1, on the reverse strand, counting down.
CAAGATGACAGTCATCGTGGCGCTTCTATTTCCTTATTAAATCCAATTCGAAATCACCAGGTCTCAAAAATTTGTCATTATGACTAAAAATACCAGGCTTCAGGAATTCACGCGATATTTCGAAGAAATCTTTCAAATCATTCTCACAGAAAGCGATTTAATCCTCTCAACCATGGCGGAAAATATTCTTCGGCGATCCATAGGTTTTATTATCACTTCGTTCCATAGCAAATTTCTTTCGAATTCCGAAAAAAGGCAACACAGGCATTAGCAATCCTGTCGACTCAAATAAATGACTGTGACATTTTAAAGTTAGGAGCCAGAGATATCATCGCCGGGTTTCCCTTTCACCGCACAGAAGCCATGGCCAGAAAGGAAAAAAAAAACAAAATAAATAGGTGTAGAGGATCCAATAAATTACTCATTGACTTCTGTAAGTTCATTTATTAAACTGCAGTCATGATAGAGGAAAAAGATTCTTTTGCAAACGATCTTTAACCGAAATATCCAAAAAAATATTCCATCATTTACTTCAACCAGCCGTACTCATGGAAGAGAAAACCCAAGAATCTCCCTTACCACTTCAAGGCTTCCTCTCTTAAATCTAAAAAAATTCTAGAACATTCTTTACTCTCAAACCATCATTCTTTTATGTAAACATAACTCATGCCCAGAGCCGAGACTATATTCCACAGACGATAATTTTATTTTAAAAAAATATTATTTAACTAATTTATAATCGACTCAGAATTGTCAAATATCCGTGCAAACGATGTAGTTTTGCAGACGATTAATTTTAAGAGATAAAAGAAAAGAAATGAATTTATTGTTATGCACACACATCGAATGTTGAAGCAGGGAAAATAAATAAATAGATAAATAAAAATAATGATATTTTTTGAAAGGTATGGTTTTGTAATAAATGTAATAAGACTTTCTTAAAAAGGGTTGATAAAAACATAGAAAAAATGAGTTTTTATTTGGAATATTAAGAAATAAAGTTTAATTAAAAATATTTTTAATTTAGAGCCATCTTTTAAATTTACACGTATTGGAATAAATGTTTTTTAAGGCGAATTAAGAATTTATATCGTTTCCATAAAGATTAATAGATTAGATCTAGAAACAAGATTTTAATTAAGTTAAACTAAGTATGGGATATTGTTATAAGAAAATTAATGTAATATAAAGGTTAATTTTGGCGAAAAAATTTAAAATTTGTAATATATATATATATTTAAAAGTTTATCTTTGATTATCAAACCAAATTTATTTAGTGACACATCCAAACCTTGACAGTTTACGATATGGATGAAGAGGATGGAAGTAAGATCATTAGAAAATTATCAAAACTAATAAAAAATAGTTCTGTTCGGTATAAAAGCATGATTGCATTCTACAAAAATTTAATAACAATATTTTATTGTGGTAAATTTACAAAGAAAATGAGATCCTATAGCACTTACGTTCCCGTTTGTTCATAGATTTATTTTATATATTTTTATATTTTTTTCTAAAAATATCATTGCGACTTTTATATCTATTACCTACACTAAAGTATAAAGTATATGGTTAAGGATGACCGGTCACTTGCAATTTTAAATGTTTTGTTAAATATTTTAATTCTTTATAAGAAATTTTCCAGAAATACCAAGTATGCGAATAGAATTGTATAGGTATTATACTTCAGCGAACACTTTTTTTCCGGAAACCTCATACAATACACTAAGCAAATTAAAAACGAACTAATAATTTTTGGATGACCCTGTGAAAACTAATGTAACATTCAAACTGTAGATTATAAATTAAGAAGTTTTTTGTAATAAACTGTCTTCAGATGTTTGAGGGTAGTATGTATACTCAGAGAGAAATTAAAATTTTTGTAAAACCAGTCCCAAATTTCACAAAGTTTTTTGCTTATAGTTTGTAAGGTTATTATTATAAAAAAATGGTTTTTAAAGAAAGTATGACGAACAATACTATTCATAATATCCTTTAAATAATAATAAAAAATAATAATAATAACTATATGAAAAATGAGCATGTTTGCTAAAATAATGTTTCATTGCGTATGCACGAATGAAATGAAAATGTAATTTTCTTAATGTATCAGATAAATGTATAAAGCTACTTTTGGGAAATTTTGCTTGCAAATTCTGACAATTTACAATATTTGGATACAGCTCAACATCTTTTTGCTTCGTTTTGGGAACAATGGACTTCAAGCTTGTTCTATCGAGGATAATTTTCAGAATATTTGTCAGTGACAAATATAACTTTTTATTCAAAGATTCTTGTAGAGAAATTATTTGTCATCCGTGCATTTTACTATTCCATCTAACAAAATCTACAAAACTTAAAAATTACTTTATAATTTAATCATCTAATAATTTTAAGAAATTCCTTTTTATTATTCACAATGATAAATCAAGCAAAAATTATGAATTTATATGCAATCATCTACCCAGTATATCGCAAGAAATATATAAAATCCGGAATAACAGAATTTTCTCAAATACCATAAAAATATAATACTGCAACAAATTTAAATAATAAATGAAAATAGAAAAAATAAATCTATAAAATATTTCGTCTACACAAAGTATGTCCTACTTATAATACAGTTACTTTTGTGTTATTCTTTCGCAGTTACTTTTCTTAATTTTTTTTCTTCTTAACATTAAGTTTCAATTACTATCATATAACAAGTTTAAAATGAAAAATATTGAGTTTTTCTCGACGTTTAATTATTAAACAAATTATCCTCGAATGAAAAATGACTCATTTTGTATGATTACGTTTTTAATGAAAGTTTTTCATCATTTCGGTTTCAAAAATAACTTCATATTTCATGCTATAAAAAATTATGGAAAAGTTTTAATTAAACGGTATACAGACTCTGTGATATATTTTGAAATAAAGTAATTTTAATAATGTTTGCGTTTTTGTAAGACATTTAATAGAAAACTTGCGGTCAAAATTAAAGCTATGAAAAAATAATAACAAAAAAATTATACATTAATTTGCCATCTCTCTTAAATAATTGCTTTCAGATTAGATATTTTTACAATGAAAAGAAATCTACTTTTTAAAACTTTAATATTGATTTTTTTTAATTTAATTTAATTAACATTTAATTAGAGAAAAGATAATCCTTTTATAAGCTAATAAGAATTCGGTATAACAATGCTAATTACATTTTATTTTTCATTCATTCGATTTTCTTTATAACATATTGACTGATGTATGCAATCACTCATATAGTACACGGCCAATAATGACCGGACGCTTTTAATTTTTGATATTTTTTCGAATATTTAAAAATATACTTCTCTTATTCTTCCGGAATTTCAGAATTAAAAAGAATATATTTTAATTTCATTTTTATCAACGTTAATTTAATAAAGGGGACAGTAAGAAGAGCAACAAAAATGAAAGACAAAAAAATCTTGGGATCACTGTGTAAAATGAAATCAATGAAATGATACATAGGCAGACATTATACAGCATGTGTGTCTATTAGTGTATGAACAGCTTACATTATTGGAGATATGGCGAATTCTTTTTCATTAAAATAAAATCTTGCATAATTTTTGGTTGTAACACAAAAGATTTTAAACAAATTTAACATCAGTTTAAGAAAAATTATACGATTTTAGTAGAAATAATATAGTGTAACTGGGATATAAATATATTAAATATTTTATGAAAAAGAAACAGTTATATGACAGAATTTTCATCTGTGCATATGTGAACAATAACAAACAATTTTTTACATAATTTAATACTCAACTCTATGGAGCAAATCATAAAAATAATTCAGACAAAAGTCACAAAAATTCAGAAACATATCGGCTATAGACTTACGTGATTTTCAATTGATCTCTAGCAGTGATGAATGGTAAGAGATTTTCCACAAATTTTCATTTTTAATTAAGTGATTTTCAAAAACAAAAAGTTAGTATTTAGTGAATATCAACGAGTAGATTTGAAACAAATGCTTCGAATTTAATATTTTATAAAACAGGTTCGTTCTTGTGATTATATAAGAAGAACTAAAACATGGGTAAAATATAAAAATTAAAGTTAAAAATTTGCTGAAAATCCTGTATAATTTAGCTGCTTTTAGAGAGCAACTGAAAATTAATTCACACTATCATCGATATCTTTCTGTTTTTTTACGATATTTAATCGGATTTTTTTAAGTCGCTCCATACAGTTGATTATTAAAGTATGAAAAAAAAAACTTTGTTATAAATCGTTCATGCGCAGAAATTTGCTCATATTTCATATTAATATTTAATATATATTCTATATTCATTAATATATTCTAATTGCAATATATTATTTCAACTACATTTTGATTATTTGTATGAAACTGGCATTACATTTGGCTAAATACACTGCATGATATAAGCAAAAATTATGCTAGATATTTTTTTATTAATTTAAAAAGGAATTGTTATACCTCCATGAATATACGTGTTAATCTTACACAAATCAATAAACATGTTATACAGAATCCGTATGTTTTTATTCGGCAGCGATAGATCATTCTGTACATTTTTATTTTGCAAAGTGTTTTCCAGATATTATTACTTTTCTTTGATCTTTTGTTTATCCTCTGATTGTACTCTTTATCAAATGCATGTTGATAAATATGAGGTCAAACATATTCTTTAGAGATGCAAATTTCCTTTGAATCCAACAAGTATAATTTTAAATATTCAACAAAATGCCTAAAATTCAATATGTCCGGACATTAATTGACATATAATGATTGTTATACAATAACATTGTTTCATGCTGTGTAAAATTATGGTCATATGGTCAAAAAGGTATGGACATATTTTACGACGTTATTAAACAAATAAAAGCAATGTTTTTTTTTATACGTGTTCAACATTGTTTTAATTTTAAAAACGTGTTCAATATTTTGCGAAAGGTACGAGAAACATCTGTTTTCATAACACTTTACAGGTCACAGTACCATATCATTTTGATAAATAATGATAAAAATGTCGAATTTAAAATTTTTATTCTAAAATATGTCTTAGTATTCATAGAACATTCTGTCCAAATTTTTGGAGCGATTGTTAACATTATAACCCATATAGTTGTCAACATTTCTATTAATCACAGCACTTTCTGTACAGCCAGCATTAGGAGACACTTCTGTAGACAAACATCATTTTTTCAAATCACCATACCATGTAAAATTCATAAACTCACCATAATATTTGTCTTCGTTAGGTTCTTTCATTATCTTGACTATTTATGAAGGCTGTTTTGCCCAAACGATAGCAGCATTTTATAAGGCAATCCATTTCGTTTTTTAACTCTGAATCAGTCGTCTTCATTTCTGTAGAGCAAATAAAAACAGTTCTTCAGAAAATCACGAGAATACGGAAGTAAAATTGTCTGATTTATTTAGAATATTTATAAACATACAGTTAGTAGTTTACAAAAATCACCTGCAGTTTTATTTTTTAGTTTCACAGTGTTGCCACTACGTAATAAAATATCTATTTTTGTGAAATGTTCTTTTTAAAATGGAAATTCTCATATATTTATTAAGAGGTCAGGTAACATTTGAAGAATCCAAAAATCGATTTTTGAAAAAGTACCTTATAATTAAGTATGATTCTTTAGAAACATTTAAAAACAAACTCGATACAAAAATTTGCATTAGAAGATAAGTTATGTTTAAAACACTTTGAGCGTTTCGTACATGGGTGATGTAACCTTTAAAGTCATTTTTACCATTGAGCGCACGATTTCTGAAAAACGATTGCCTGGAATTTCGCAAAATTTTTACTAAATATGTAAAACAAATAGAAGCACAAAATGACCTATATGTTTCTCAAGTTAAAAGTTTAAAATTTACCACAATTTTTTTTATTTTAAAAATCCGATATTTCGAATTTCTTTAAATACATTTTTTTTTCTTTGGATCTAAAAGTTTTATTTTTTTCATTGTAAGCCATTTTGAAAACAGTTACCTCTGTGCTCATTAAAAAAATATTGGTTTATTTTAGCCATTTAAATTTAAAAATTCATGCGCGCAATGCATGTAAGAATAATTTTGCCGCAAAAAATGTACTTAAAAAATAAATTAGAAAACTTTATACATGTGTATACATTTTTTAAGAATTTTAAATGATAAGATAAACGTTTCTGAATGTATGTTTTCATTTCTATATTAAAAGACAATTAGATAAAGAGTGACTGCAATTCTTACAAAAGTCACTTTCACACGTATCATATTACCTCAAATGTGACCTAACCCCTTAATAATACAAGGTAGATCTATGTGAGAAAGTTCCGAAAAGAAAGCGAATACGATTCTGCACATTAAATATAAAACCGCTATGCTTTGATGTTGAAACAATCTTGGACTATGATATTAATATTTAATATTTTACAAATAGTATTTAAATCGAAAAAAATTGAAAAGCAAATGCATAGCAACAGTCAATAACGCGTACACAAAACTATTAATGTCGAAAATGACATGATTAGCGGAAAGTAACTATTTTTTTTTCTTTAAAACTCTACTAGATCGCCCAAAAAAGAAAACAATTTTAAACAAGTGTTGATTTTTCAAGTTGCCTCATTTCAGAAAATATAAATAAAAATCACTTTGTGTTTTAAAGAAAATTGTATTTTCGTTAAAAAAAAAAAAAAAAAAAAAAAAAAAAAAAAAAATTAAATACGATTGCATTACAGTAAAACCAATTTTCTTCTGTTAGCATCGAAATTAAGGCTCAGCAGTTCGAAATTTATTCGAGATATGTTGGTAAATTATAGTTTACCTACAGGATTTAAATTGTACATTTCTTTTACTTTAAAACTGTAAAAAACATTTTGTTATTTTTAAGATAGCTATTTTAAATATTTTGTTATAATGAATTTTTACAAAGTCTAACATGATGCAATGGATACACATAGAAATTTCACACAAATTTACCTAAATGGCATCGTAGTAGAATTCTCCCAATGTTTTTGTTTTGTTTTAAGAAGAAAAATTTCGAGATTTCCATGATTTTTCTTTTGATTGGTTGCACTTTCATTTTGGCAACTGTTTATATTATTAGCCATTTTTTTATTGCTAAGTTATATGTTAAGACCCCTTCAAATAATAAGTTTCCCTATTGTCTATAAAGAGGTAAAGTTTCTTTATTTGTTTGTAAAGGCTAATCATTGGAACTACCGAACCGATTTTAAAAATAATGGTACGAAAATGATGGTGCTCACCCGAAATCAAACATATGCAATATCTTATGTCTATACCACCACTTCGGATCGATTTCAAATGTAATGGCATCAAAATGATGGTGTTCCCCTCGAATCAATCATAGTTTATATCTTATGTTGTCTATACCTATATTATAAAGAGGAAAAGTTTGTTTGTATCTTACAAAATCTGAAAACAGATAGCTAAATGTATATGTTTTTAATTATCTGTAGTGAAATGCTTTACTTAGCGAATGTATCTATTTTTCTTTTCATTCTATTTTAACGAAATCTCAGGAAATAGCTAGAATTACATATTACGCAAATATTCCTTAGGAAGTCACTTTCTCGTTTTAAACAAAGAAGTACAAGTATCCCAATTAATAAGTGGATTTTTTCTCTACTCATACGGAGTGCTGATTTTAAGTGCATCATCAATTATTCACAAATATATTTTTTTCAGACCCTATTCTGTAGAAGAATGATATTAAAAACTTACAAAAGGAATTAGAAAAAATCTATTTTTTTTCTATGCAGCTATCCATTCATACGGCTTAAAAGTGATGACTTAACAATTCAGAAAAGCAAATGAGCATATTCGCTTATTACAAAATCTACTGTTTGAGTATTGTGGTGTTAGACATATGGGGAGCACAGAACTCAAGTGGATCAGGTCGGTAGTTTAAAATTTAGAATGACATTGGTTATGTTGTTGTCATTGAGATTTTTTAGAGCTAACACTAATATTTTTTTTAGACATTCCGTGACGGCTTTACGGCAATGTGTGTATAGTCACAAGGAAAAATTACAATTAAGACGCTACACTAGTCACAGGAAAAGATCCGGATGATAACGTAAAGTCTATGGGTGCATTCTTTTCAAATATCTCGCTCAAATTTTAATATTTTTTCGTGATTTTTTTTCATACGATGGCGGAAGAAAATCCACAACCGGCCTAGATTTTACTTTTTCAGTTTCAGTTCCAGATTGAAAAAAAATCAATTTCAAAACCGGTTTAAACCGGTTCTGAAATTGAACTACCATAATATAAAAAATGTATAAGCAAAATTGAAAACGTAGAAACTAGGCCGGTTGTGGATCGTCCTCAGCTATCCTATGCAAAAAAATATCATTTAAAAGTATTAAAATTTGAGCGAGATATTTGAAAAAAAAAACCTCTCCCATATACATTATATTATCAGCCTGGTCTTTTTCTGTGACTGGTGTTGCGCCTTATGGAAAAACTCTATATCGATGCATCTCGATAAGATGAAAGATGAACTGGATTCACTTGACCCGTCTCATATGGTGTACATAACGTGATTATCTTATAAATTTAACTTTTTAGAGAATATAGCTAATTTTAAATCAAGAATTAAAAAATACAAAAAAATCACTGGTCTACAGACATTAAATCTTGTATTATTAAACCTATAATTCCCATGGCAGGATACATTCTAAAAACTCCGTAGTTTAGTAATCTGAATTCACACCAGAATATTTCATCAATAAATTTTATAAAATTTAAATGGGTTTATATGTTACTAAATAAACCAAAGGTTTATATTTTAAATTCTTATCTTAAAATTGGAATATCAAAATTAGAAAACTCACTAAATTCTGTTGATAGCATGTGTGCAACTATGGGAATTAGAGGCTTAAGTTTTTGTTTCGAAATTTAATTTAGTTTACAAGTAATTATTCGATATTAAATTATCGCTCAAACAAAATAATTATCCATTCAATGTCTCCCATTCCATCTAAAATAAGTCATTAAGTATTACATTTTGTATATTTCTATTTGCAAATTTTTAGATTTTTAATAGAAATGAAATTAATTATTATTTAGTTTTGAAATAAAAGACTTCAAAACTCCCATTGTTACTAAAAATTTGAAGGTTGTGAAGTTTTGACTTGAAAGTGTATTATCATGTTATACTAGCCATTTTTTTTCTCTTTTTAAATAAAATGTAAAAATCTCTGTAACAATGAGTATTATTATGTTTGTATGTTGATATGGAATGTTGTGTTTGGTTGTATCAACAAACATTCACAATTATTTTATTCAATGTTGATGATATACAAGAAATAACTTAAAAATCTACGCAGAAAAAAAATTAAAACTTTATTTTTTCAGCTTCACATTTAATTTGCCCGAAATTGGTAACGTGACTTTTACGAAACTCACATAATCTTGTTCATTTATTATAACTTACAGCATCCCCTATATTATTAGAATAAATTTGATAATTTAAAAGCTTTTCGGATGCTTTTATTAATTAATTTATGATTTTAAAAAATGTGCGTAGTCTATTAATCTCAGGACTGAGTTCAAATATTGGCTATACCTGAAATATTAATTAGATATTAATTTTCTTTGTTATAAAAAGAATTGAAAAACACGCAGAGATAGTATCACTTTTTTGTTTTTAGATAAAGAAGATTGCCTTTGATTTTTAGTAATTATTCACAAATATTTTTCTTTAAAAGATGATGCTGCATAACTTGTAGAAATAAGTTATACGAAATCGATTATTTACAATTAAGACACACACTAAAGGTTGTTCCATTTTTTTTATTAATTCTATTTATCATACTTTTATGTTTCAAAAAACATTATTAAAAATGGATTCAATTATTTAAAAGCTTATAAAATATTTTTGTTAAAGAAGATTTTATTAATAAATTCATGATTTTAAAATTCATGCTTTGTCACTGTGCGCAAGACAAGTTCACTGTGTTCACGTTCAAATATTGCATGCATCTGAGGTATTCTTCAAGTATTAGTTTTCATCTTTTATATATACTGAATTACAAATCCGACAATAAGCGAATATTTTTTCTTCCTTTTGTATGTTTTATCTATAGTTAATGAATATTTTACTTTCTCATTCATGATGCCTGAAATTTATGGCGTATAAAGTTAAACAAGTAAAAAAATCTCTTTTATTTTTAATAGCTCTACTTATTAAGTATTATTATAATAAACATACTATTAAAAATTCTTAGACCTCTTATTGATACAGTTTTTATTAATTATTTTTTGATAAGAAAAATCCGTGCAGTATGATTGTGTCTTAAGATTAAATTTACATGTTAAATATGCCTCAGTTATTCCTCAAGCATTGATTTCCATCTTTTATAGCAATTGTTTCCTGAAAACTGAGTGATAAAACATATGATGAGGTGCGTGATCTGTACCATCAAAAATACGAAAAACAGTTAGCAATAAGTGCCAATATCAGGCGACTTGTGAACGAGAGCTTCTTTCAACTACCCCACGAATGGTCTTCATGGTATCATCTATACTCTATGTAGCTGCAATTGGCTTCTCAAGGTCATCTCTCTTCTTCATCCCTTGGTTTGGCATTGTGAAAAGTAGAGTGGTTGAGTCAGCCGAATGGGATGTTATCGAACTTAGGACAGTGTCTGACATTGAGAAATAAACTGAAATTACATGTAGTATAGTGTTGATGGTCATCTAGGACGTTTTTATTCCCCAAGTCTACCGGTTCATCTGAATTTGTTCACAAATAGCCTCATATTGATCGTTATTAATGGCTGTTTTCAGTATTTTTAAAGTTGCTGTTGACGCACCTCGCAATATGTTTTATCTCTCGGTTACTGGGAAACGATGACTATTCTTTCTTCTAACGAGATCATTTCTGTGAACACCTGTGAAAAAAAATCTATTGATTACACTTTCCATAAAAATGGATCGTTAATTTTGAGACACCCAGTATATATTTATAAAACGAATTACATATCACTGGTACAATACAAGCGCTTTTTTTCCCTGCATATAAGTCAGATGGCCTGAAGTTATTTCATCATATTTTATAACTATTTTTCTAAAAAACCATAATTCTGCACATAAATAGTTACATTAGAAATTAACATAAAATAGTTTTATGTTATCATAGTTCATAAAACTTAATTTATAAAACTATAGTTTATGAAAATTTTTATTTTCAGCACCTCATTCACGAAGTCTTAACACGTTTGCTGTCGCTTACATGAAGATGTGGTGATAGTTAATGCCGCACTGTAGAAGTGGGTTTTTCTCAGAAACCGATTGACTTTTTATAACAAAGAATCAGTGAAAGATTTTCCCGCGCCAGCGCGTAACTGGCTATTGGACATCACCCCACATCACGCGCTGGCACGAGAGTGGCCCCTTAACATTGGCGCCATCTCACGCGCTGTCGCGTGAGCGGCAGCGAACGTGTTAAATTTCTGATATAAGAAATAAATCAAGAAAATAATCATATTCATTTAGTAAATTTTTTATTGTTTGTGTAATATAAAAATACTATTATTATGAAAAATTAATATTATTTCTTGTATAATTATTAGTAAGTACAATGAACGTTAAAATATTAAAAAAAAAAAACATTTTTTTTTTTTTTTTTTTTTTTTTTTTTTTTTATAATAAGTGATTTTCAATCGTTAAGCATCTGAATAAAAATGAGCATAAGATTCACAATCTACTGCTAATTTAATATAATTATTTAATATATTTTGAAATTATTTGTTATATATTTCATATTATTATCTTTTTTTTTATGTTTCTATTTCTAAACTTAAAAACAAAACAAAGCAAAAAAAGAAATTATAAAATTCAGTTGAGAAATAACAAAGATTACCATTTCTCTTATGTTAAACATTTAAACAGTGTATTGTATATGCTAGGATTTGAATATGGTGTATCAAATATGCCTTAGGCAATCACTTTCTTCTATTATACAAAAGCGAATGAAAATCTCCCTATCAATAAGTGGTTTTTTGCATACTGATAAGGAATGCTGTCTTTTATTCTATCATCAAGTATTCTTAAATACTTTATCTTCAACCTCGAATTTTTTCTGTGAAAGAGAAATATTAAAAACTATACAGAAAAAAGTCTGAAAAATATAAAAAAAATAATCCTGCCTTTTGATTCATGCTGCCGGCTATGATTTAACAATGAATCAATAACTGAAATTATTTATAAATAAAAGTATTTATCATGAATTAGAGATTCCCTCTTTCAGGAAATTCATGGAACATAACAAAGTGAAAGGAAAGTAAGTTTACATCCATTAATATGCCTTTTATATTATATTTTATTAATATAAATTTCATTTTTCGTAAAGAATTTACTATTTTATAAAATAAAAAGTTTAATGAAATGCATACGTATTTAAAATAAACATTTCGTGTGCAATACGGAACTTATTTAGCATGTTTCATTCCAATTTTGTTTATTTAAATTAATTATTATTTGTATATTCTGTATGAACATTGTACGATTATTTAGGAAATAATCCAGTTGAAAAATAAAAATCTATAGAAGTTTTAATCGCAAACACTTAGATGACGTATATTCTACATTTACTATAAAAACATACTGTTTCCAAAATTTGAAAGAAACGTTTATCTATTCGTCGATTAATACTGATATTAGACAATATCTGGTAAAATCAGTTTTTGAAAATATGTTAATAAACTTAACATTTTGATCAAGTTGAATATCGTACCAAGTGATTCAGTTGATAGAACGCCGGAGCGCAATTCCGATCACCTGGGTTCACTACCCGGCTTGGTTACATTTTCAATCTGTTGGCATTTGCAGCAGTAGTACAATGGGTGAGAAATTTTCAACAGTACAATTCATGCGAATTATACTGCATTTACTTGTACTGTGCTGTGTTATTCAAGCAAATTGTATAGATTTATCTCCGCACATTATTTATTTCGCTGAATATAAAAATAATCCTTTTTCAAGATTTTACATTTTTAAAATGGATATTTAGCGGAGAGCCAATTATCCGGACCACTCGGGACCGAGAACGATCTGGTTAAGAAAAAATCCGGATAATTGGACAACTTAAAAAAGGGTGGTAACGTTTTAATTGAATTCCCTACACATTTTTTCCAGGCTTAAGACTGCCAATTGTAATAGTGCCCATTTTACTTTATTACAAATGGCGTGTTTAGAAATTATTTATTTAACATTTATTTAATTTTTTTCGCAAAAAAGTCAAAGATATGCATAAAAGTACTGATAGAATCTATTACATACATGTATACACACACTGTACACACAAACGAGAGTGGAACGAGGAGGCGGGACGTACCTCCATCTGAGGATACAAAAGGTCAAAATAAGTTAGTTTTTGATAACCTGAAGAGAATCTGAAGATAAAGAGAGATTTTCATGGGATAAAATGTATTCATGGGGCTCTTACGTGTTAGAAGAAATCTTTTTGGTTTCTATAAACAGTTAACTTTATGATGCCATATTTTGAATTTTTTATTGATTTTATTATTTTAGTATTAAAAAATAGTTATTTAATATTTACGACACGTTAAGCTAAATTTATTCTACCGCAAATTTTCCCTTCAAAAATTTGGAGAAAGTAGAAAAAGCCCTTTATCGATCCGGTTATTTAGCATCCGGATAATCGATACTCTAGAGTGATTGAAATTAAATTACAAATATGAAAAATTTAAACAAAACACTGAAAATGAAATTTACATCCAATTTCACGCTTGAGTTAGTTATGAGATTGGTGTGAGGATCAAAAGTTTACAATCTTTCTCAGGGGTATTACATTACAAAATAAGTTATTAATTCTCTGTACTTTTGAACTTTGTAAAGCAATAGATAAGATTATGTACCACAGTACTCCACCATCTTCAAAGAATAAGTTCTCTTAAATATGCCAAAGTTCACTCTTATAAATTATTAATTACTTTGATGCTTCGAGAATTTTCTTTTCCCCCTGAAGGCTGCTTAAGTTGCTGACTCTATAAAGATTTTGTAATTCAGAAATACAATTATACAGTTAACAATTCCATTAAAAACTGATAATTTTAAACAAAATATTAAGATAATGTATCCTACTTCAGTTCTGAGTGAATCAAGCTATTAAAGAACAGACAAAATCTACTTCACAGGTGTCACGAAAAAAAAAAAAAAAATCTATAGACAATCTATTCTTTTGCGCTTTAAGAAGATGGGTAATATTGTACCAAGGAATCCCATTATCTTGAAATTGTAAGTTATCTTCAACAAGATAAAGTTCACTCTCAAAAACACATTCAAATTAGTTAGATGATGCTTCGCACATTTTTTTCTTTTTTTTTTTACAACTCTGCGTCAATAACAGATTAGAACTTCTTAAGCATTTTCCACCCAAAGATGATTGATTTAATGCTAACGCGTAATCCATTATCTAAAATATCACTTTAGGCCAAGTGCTTCTTAATTGCTTCTACGCACTCCACCCTTCTGAGAACAGCTATAGTTGCAAGGATGTGCTGACTGATTCAGTTTTCTCGACTAAAATCTTCGGATTTTTTGCACCTGAAAACTCAACAAGTTTCAAAGGGAAAATTTTACATTAAGAAGATAAAATTTCCTGTTTATTTTTTGTTGAGTTTAGAAGTGTTTTATTAGATGCATTCGTAACTATGTAAATAAGTAGTATCTATAAACGTCGTTCAGTCCGTCCGCATTAAACAGGGCAGAAACTACCCAACCAAATCGTTTGAAATTAAAAATATATAACTGTAACACAATTGTGACGTGTCATTTCAAATTCTATCAATATCGGATACATAGATTCATTACATAGACATTAAAAAGTATTCCGTTGCGTTACTCAGAATGGGAAAAAACAGTTTCAAGTTATTTTTAATAATGTTACATTCTTTTGAATATTAAAAAATACATGTATCAATTAATTAAACGCATAAATATATATTCTGTTCAATCTGTGATACAAAGAATATCTGTATTAATTTACAAGGCCACAGAAAAGTATTACATTAACCTCTCACTGACAGGCCCGTATTAATACTTTCACTAAACTTCAGGTTTCACTGCAATACAAGCAATATTTATAAAATAATATAATTGTATTCATTTAATAGATTTTTATTATATTGAACAGTAATTAAAGCTTTCAAAGATAAAATTCATATTCGCTTTTAAGTTTTTTATATAAATTTGAAAGAATCATCTTTTTTTTGCCATTTAAACAGAAATAAAATGCAGGGAAAATAACATTACAATTTTGCCATTTCGGAAGACTGTCAGAGGAAAACGATGGCATAGGGGTGCAATGTTTGAGCCGTATTGTAATTAAATTAAATTATTTTACATTTTATGAAATTGACATACACTACTTAGGTTTACTACAAGGTACTTACTGTATAATAGAGAGCATACAGTATTTACAAGGACGCACAAGAGAATTTGGATACAATAGTGTATCCGAAATACTACATACTGTTACACAAAGATTTGGATACTTTTAATTATTTATTTTTATTTTATTACGAACGCACCTCATTTTTTAAATTTGACCTGTCTTTTTTATGTAAAGGTAATAGCAAAAATTCATATAACAGAACCTGTTACATAATTTTTTTCCGTTACTGTTACACAAATTTCTAGGAATCCGAGTTTCCATGAAAAAGTTTAGTAACTCTACAGATATTTTTTATGTTGTCTGCTCTTAGAGAACAATCCAGACCGTACTTCAGATAAGTCGATTGAAGATCATTAACTTATGTATTTAAATTACGCCTATTATGCCCTAAATATATTTTTGGAATAGAAGGTGGTTGATACAGAAAATAATATGCTACAGGCATTTGGTGATACATTATGGGTGTAGCGGCACATGTCGAAATTGTTCTTAGTTTGCTTCCTTTCAATTTTAAACTTCTGCATTGTAAAAAAAGAATCTGTAAAGATACTAAAAAAAATCTAGGAAAGTGGGATTCCTAGAATTTTATACGTAACGGCAACAGCAAAAATTCATGTGACAGATGCAAATTTACACTGATAATAAAAAAATGTGCAAGATTACTAAGAAATTTTTAGGAAACTCAGATTCCTATAATTTTTTATGCAACTGCAACCCATGTTACAGGTAAAATTTTAATAAGATAACTATAATTTTAGGAGATTCTTTTGTAAAGTTACAGATTTTTGTAGCTTACAAAAATTAGTTTTGTGCATTTACATCTTTACTTGTGCAGTGTAGCATACAGATTTCGCCCACTTTACATCTGTAAAATTACATTTTTTTTTTTTTGAGTTTGTGTAAATTTAAGGCATAGAATCCATGGAGAAAGATCTTCGTCCTGTATGATTTATTTTTCTAGACAATCAGTTTCTTTGTTCCCTGTGACTATCTAGCGTCTTTTTAGCTATTCAAAGAGAAAAGACTTGCTGAATTAATGTATTAAATTTAAGCTGTCTCAAGTCATAACGTCAACTGTATCCATATTTCTAAAACCGTTAATACCGAGACGATATCAGAAGAAAATAAAAGTGATTTTTTTAAATTTACTTAAAATACAACTTTTTAAAAGTAAAAGTTCCCCCTTTCGTTAAAAACGTAAAATATCTGTTGTTCTGAAAACGGAATTATCATTAGAGATACCAGCATTCAAAGTATGTACTAAAGTGATCTCTTTAAAAGCATTAAAAGGACCAAAACGCACAAGGCACAGTTGCAATGAATACACCGAAAGAAAAAGTCTGTAAAATATTAAAAAATTTTCAGAAAAAGGGATGCCTAGAACTTTTTACGTAACGGCAACATCAAAAAATCCTGCAATAGATGCACGCTTGTACTGTCAATCGACAAATTTGTAAGGTTACAATGAATTTTTTAGGAACCGAAATTGCTACAACTTTTTATGAAACAGCAACCCGAGTGAGAGATAAAATTTTAGCAAAATTTCTGTAATAAAAGTAGCCTCTTTTGTAAAACTACAGATTTCTATAGCTTTACAAAAAATAGTTTTGCAGACTTACAACCTTTTTTTGTACTGCGTACAGATTAAGTTTTATTAAACATACAAATTTACACAACTTTACATCTGTAGAATTGCAGATTTTTATTTATTTATTATTATTATCTTGTTTTTACTGTGTACCTCATTTTGAGTGCCCCATTTTGTTTAATTTAACTCCTTGCTTTCCTCTAGATAAGCACGGGAAACTTCAGGTGGATCTTCTAGTATACATAAAAGTTTGGTGCCCATGTTTCTATGTTCACACTAATAAAAACTCTTAGTATATTTAGTAGTACAAACAATTTGCATTTAAGATAATTTTTCATTCTTAAATGATGGATATTTTCACTAAAATAACTAATATATATCCGATTTTAGTGGATGATAAAACAGATTTAAAAGAGTACCAGCAAAAGAATATTTTCTTTCTGCACTGAAAAAAAATTGTAAAGTTACTGAACTTTTTCAAGGAAACTGAGATTCCTTGAAATTATTATGTAACGGTAGCAGAGAAAATTCATGTAACTGAATTGGCTACACACTGTAAAAGAAAATCTGTGAAGGTACTAAACATTTTCTAGGAAATTGGGATTTCAAGAACTTTTCATGTAACGATAACAAGAAAAATTCATGTAATCGATTCTGAAACTTGAATTTTTGCTGTTACCGTTACAGGAAAAGGTCTTGGAATCACAGTTTCCTAGAAAAGGTTTAGTACCTTTGCAGATTTTTTTTACAGTGCAGTAGTTTTTGCAGTTATCGTTACTTGAAAAATTCTAGGAATCCCAATTTTCCAGAAAAAGTTTAGTAATTTTACAGATTTATTAAAAGTTATATATATGTCTTAATTTCATGGATTCTAAATTAATATTTTGCTTTAAAATTCAGCAAAATAATTTGTAAGTAAAGGTAAAATAGATTCGTTATTTTATTTTTTTTTCTCTCTTTTTCCTTTCCATTTTATATTATTATAAGAGAGGAATTGGTATTTTAGGTCTTTAAGCTATTTTTGTAACACTTTCTCTCTCATACACACATACACCAAAATTTGTATTGTATTTCACAAATTAAAAAAAAAAGTGGTATGCTGAGAAATTGACCAAAAATTAGAAACAGTAATATATTGGGCAAGTTCTACATTATATCTTTTCTCATAGAACAAATAAGATATCTTCAATAAGTTCTATGAAACTTTTCTATAAAAATATGCTTTAAATTCTTTTTAAACTTCTGTCCAGAAATCTCTGATTAAGATCTGCAATACTCAAGAATTAAGATACTTTATCTGGCATTTAATCGTAAGTCTACGATCTATAAGAAACTGGGAACTTGGAACTTTATGACGTCTCACAATGAAGAATCAAGTGGTGGGGGTTCCATAGCAGGTTATCTATGATAGTCGAGATTATTTTTTGCTGATTCATCTAAAATACGTTTCTATAAAGCTAGCCAATTTCTCCATTTATATCGGTGAATTCATTCCTTTTGTTTCTGAATGAAATAATTTTGAAGAACTTGTCCTCACAAAAAAAAAAAGTTTCTACTAAAGCTGCTTCATCTATGAAAAACTTCTGATTGACAAAGAACTTCAAACTGACAGGGAGAAAATCTGAACCAGAATTTTTCGTTTAATTGAATACGGGAGGGTCATTGAGGCGTATTTTATAAGAAATTATTATCTATTTTACGAAATCATCAAGATTAAAAGAAAATCAGTTGAAATTCCTTGATATGTTAAATTTAAATCGAAATAAGTTAAGCTTTATAATTAATAATAAAAATTACAATTCTATCTAAAAAAAATCATTTAGAATATCATTAACAGTTTTTTTCCTTTATTGTTTTAATTTTCCTTTTCAAACGAGATTGTTTAAATATTTGAATATCTTCTAAACAACTACGATTTTAATGTATTTTTATCACTCGGATATAAAGTATAAAATAGAAACTTGAGAGAAAATCTTATATGATCATTATGAATTTTAATAAAGATATTGGAAAATCTGTTAAATACACATTAATAGTTAATCCATTAAGCACCATTGCTCCCATTTTGGGAACACTACTGCAGGATTTTTTTTTCTAAAATGAACATTTTATGCATGTTTTTCAAAAGTTTATATTATTTGTTTATTCAATGTATGTGATGACTTCTGTTTTTTAAACATGTTAAAAAAACAAAATAAAAACAGAGATTTTCTTTAAAAAATTTATTTTGATACTCATCGTTTTAAAATACTTGTAGCGGAAGATAATAGATGTAAATAATAAGAATAAATCCTGCAGCTATTTAAGCTAGAAATGCTTACATAAATACAATTTTGCTTCGATAATTGAAATTTTTAGTATTTATTTCATGGAAACACTTTGAATATCTTATCAAGCATATAATAATTATTTTATCATTTCGGAAAACTTCCGATATTTTAATATTTCTTAAACTTACTAACATGTAACTTTCAACATAAAATGGATTTAAATAGAACATTTCACCAACAATATTCTTTCTACCATCGTAGCCAAACTTTAATGCGAATTTTTTTTTGATCGACTCGCTTAAACTTCCATTTAAAATATTGGTTGTTCACAAAACAAACCGTATTAATTACAACTTTAATATTTGAAAATGTATCAGAAATCCATTAAATGAAAATTGAAAAGAAGGAAAACGAAAAAGTTAAATAATAGTGGAATACGTATACTCAATCACTTATTTTAAGGTAATACGAATCGATATCTTTGGACTGTTCAAAAATGAATTGATGAGTGCAATTTATTTTTCCTGTCGCTATTTAAATATTGAATTCCTTGGATTTATTTCTAAATGTTTGTAACGTTACACTTTGTAGTTTGAATTCTTGCCATTAATTAAAGTAAGTTTGCTATCGGCATGGAAATTGAAGAAAATAATTATTTTGTTGAAGTTTAAATTGTGAAAGAGGATTTCCATGATATTTTCTAAAAACGCTTTATTGAAACTTAAATTAAGAAAAGCTTTTAAAGATTTAGAGTCTGTTTAAATAGATTAATATACATATTCAAGTTTTGAACTTTGGATGTTTTAGAAACTACTTAAAAAGTTGCAAAATGTTTTAAACAACATTCAGTGTCATTAATTTTATTGTATTTTATGTCTTATATTTATATAAAATTTACGATAGAATCGATGTCATAACTCTAAAAATGTTAACACTAGAACGGCGGTAGGGGTCATTTTGACACCTGAGCACTTTCGTCCTTGGATCACTTTTGTTTGGTTGGAAGAAATCGTTTGAAATTTTTTTACTTTTCCTAAATAGATAACATATATTTCTTTTAAAAAAATCAGCATTCTAGATTTGTTAGTTTTTGAAATATTTGCATGTATTCCTAGAACGGCGGACGGGGGTCATTTTGACCCCTTTGGTAAAATAGTCTTTGTACGCGAAGCATTGTGAAACCATGAGAAAAATTCAGTGATAAGCTTTTTTTCGGATGCATTTATACTGTCTCCCAGAGAAATACAAACCAGGGTGGTCACAATATATTGTTATTTCTAAGATAGTTGTTTTCCTTTCTTAGCTTTTTTCCATTATTTTAAAGAAAATATTTCAAAAAAAAAAAAAAAACAGGTGCAGGGTTTTTTATACTTACATTTCATTTCACAAATAGACAAATGTATTTTCGCATTTGTTACTTTTGTTAGTTCAGATTACTCGCAGCAGGTGGTAACCATAGGGGAGGGATTTTATGATTTGAGTACGAATTCCATTGTTCCTAAGGCAGGCAGTTGAACGTATATCTTCCCGCTTTCATCGACAAAAGGGTGTCAATTTTTTGGCCATAATCCCTTTCTTTGCACCTGTCTGCTTTCGTTCTCACAATAAAAGAAACATAGATTACGCCGGTGAAATGAATCCAGGTCCCTGTGTGGAACGCGCGAATACCAGTGACAGTTTGGCGGGAAAATTCTGCCGTCACATTCATTATCGTCTTACCTTTATTCTGTGAATGATACGCTGAAACATAAACTCTGTCGTTTGCTGATATTCTGACTTTTTCCCATCTTATTTTCAAATTTTACAAAATATGTCTTATAAGCGAAAAAGAGGTCTTACTAATGAAGAAATTAAAAAATTGTTGCAGGAGCTCTCTGAAAATGAGTCTGACGGAGGTGAAAATGATAATTTTTCTGTAGAATCTGAAGATGAATTTTAGACACAAACTATTAGTGAATCCGAGGACAGTGATGTGAACGAAGAACAGCTAAGCAGAAATAAACGAAAAAAAGCGGATCAGGGTATTATCAAAACTGTTTTCACTGCCCCTGATAACACTATCTGGAATGAAATAAATTCTAAAAATTCAGCTTGCGGCCGTGTTCCTGCTTATAATGTTCTAAAAGAAACGGCGGGACCAACATCTTTTGCAAAGACTCGTGTTTTTGAGGACAAAGTGTCTAGTGCTTTCAAGCTTTTCATTGACGATGCTATCTTGTTGCATATAAAGAAATGTACAATCAGAAGCTCATCGACAACGTGGAAATAACGACTGGAGTTTATCTCTAGCTGAGTTAGAGGCTTTTGTTGCTATATTATATATTCGTGGAGCAATAGGAGCAAGGGGTTTAGATTTATATTCATTGTGGTCTGAAGCATGGGGCATACCATTTTGCAAAGAAACTATCTCAAGAGATAGGTTCAAAGAAATAAAAAGATTTTTGAGGTTTGACGAAAAAACAACAAGATCTAGTCGATTACAGACTGATAAATTTGCTCTTGCATCTGAAATGTGGAATAAATTTATTGAAAATTTCAAAACATGCTACCGACCAGGACAAAATATTACAGTTGATGAACAATTGTTCCCATCTAAAGCTAGATGTAAATTTACGCAATATATGCCAAATATACCTGATAAATTTGGAATAAAATTTTGGTTATCTGTTGACGTTGATACTAAATACCTCTTGAATGGATTTCCTTATCTAGGAAAAGATGAAACAGGAAATCCTCAATTACGTTTATCTGAAAATGTTGTCATGAAATTAAGAGATCCCCATCTAAACAAAGGGAGGAATATTACGACAGATAATTACTTTACTAGCATCAAATTAGCTGAAATGCTAAAATCTAAAAATACAACTTTGTTTGGCACAATGAAAAAGAACAGAAGAGAAATTCCTATAGCTTTGAAAAATATGCGCAGTACTCTTTATTCATCGAAGATAGTGGAACATGATAATATGACACTTACCATCTATCAAGCCAAACGAAACAAAAGTGTTTTTCTATTGAGCTCATTACATTCTACTGTAAAAACTGAGGACAGCCTGAAAAAGTTGCCAGATTCAATAGATTATTACAACGCAACAAAGTGTGGTGTGGATATTCGTGATCAGATGTGCCGAAAATACTCCGTTAAATCTGCTTCTAGACGATGGCCTGTACATATATTTTTCAATATTTTGGATCATGCAGCTTTGAACGCCTGGATAATTTATAAAAATGTAACAGGCAAGCCCATCAGTAGATAAGATTTTCTATTGAAATTAGGAGAGGAATTAAGAATGGTTCTTATGGCTTCAAAACTCCCAAATATCCTTCCTGAATCTTCAGAAAAAACAAACGAAAATAAAGTGGATATAAAGAGAAAAAAGTGTCAAGTGCAGAAATGCAATGGAAACAAATCTCAAGAATTTTGTGCATCGTGTTCCAAAGTTGTGTGCGGAAAATGCACTGGAAAAATTGTTAAAAATTGTTTTTGTATCAATTGCATTAATGTCTAATACATGAACGGGACAATGTTAAGCATTGAAAAAATTCAAACGAAATGCTTTAGATATAAACCATTCAGCTACATTTATAATGAAATAAAGGAAACAACAGAATACGTTTCTCATTTATTGGATTCAGAGTGTGGTTCATTCGGCGAGTAAGTAGATTAAAAAAAAATTATTATTTTATAAATTGTGTTTTATTTTAGTTAACATTGGTTTTAATTTTTGAAAACATTTATTTTAAACCATTTTTTATGTCAAATTAATGAGTTTTTTGAGTAGTTTAGTATGTACCAAATTGATCGCCTTGCAGCCGTTACATACACAGTACTTTAAAAATTAAATAAAATATCGAGTAATATTAACTATAAATTGTGAAATACAGGGAAATTACATATTTGTCACAATGTATGCCATTTAAAATTGTTTTAGCATTGTTATTTCAGTAGTTTCATTGAGGGGTCAAATTGACCCCTTCCGCCGTTCCAGTAGGTAAAATTTTGCCGCCGTTCTAGTGTTAAAGAAGTTTTGAAATGCAAGAGTAAAATGGATAAGTATTGGAAACTGAATACTGATTGTGATACGTAAATTTATTTTAAAATATTATAAGAAATTTAAAATAAAATAGCTACGCTTCGCTTTAATTACAGTAATCATGAAGATATGAATGAAGATAAAATATTAATGCATTTTTAAGTATAAAAATATATTTGTGCATATATTACAGTCTAAAAGAGAGGTTGTCTAACTGTTGCCAGACTGAGGTCATCAGGTCGTTTTATTTTATAGATGAAAAAAATATATAAAATAAGCCAAATATACTATTTTGTGTATTAAAAGTAGTGACAGTTAAATAATCTGAATTTAAAAAGCTCCCAATCTGGCAACACTGGCTTTCTGCTGTCCGGTTGGTAAAATGTCTATACTAAATGTCCAATATTAATCACAAAAGTATATGCAGTGGTAACTGTCACCTTTTATGAGTGACCACGATAAAAATAAATAAAGTTTAATTCATAATTTAAGCTTTTCAAATGCGATTTTTTCATAGAGATTTTTTTATTCATTTTATTATAGGAAGAAAAAAAGCAAACAAAAATTTAAAAACAATAAAAAATCCAAAATAATAACAATAACATTAATAACATCACATTTGTGGCCGATTAGCATTAGAGGTAACTTATGTATGAAAATATTTCTTATAAAATAAAAAACAAACAGTAAAATTCTTTCTCATATTTTTCAAATTCTAAAATTTTCCTTTCATTATCCTTCAAATTGCCAGAAGAGATTGATATAAATCTCGGATCATTGATAGACGCTTTTAACTGAGTCGATTTTGCACATAATAATTCTTTATACATAATGTTATATCTTATAGCACTTTATAGGAAAGGAACACGTTTTGAAATATAATAATTATGATTGACAACACTTTATAAAATAAAAATGTTTAATATTATCTTAATGCACTTTAACGAAAAAGCATTATACATTCACTATATATATATATTTTTAATACAAGAATCGAAAAATTTCATTTTACATAAAAGAACATATATTTACATTTATAAAATGTCAATAAGTCATCTTTTAAGAAGTCATCAATACTTGTTTGTTTTTGTTCATGCCGAATTTGTTAAATTTCCTTTTCTGATGCATTAAAATTCGTCATTGCATTTGAATTTAATCAGCAATTCAAAGGAAACTTATCATAGTGCCCAGAATTCATGAACCAGAAGCATAAAATGAGACGATTAAAGTTTTAGTTTAATCATTAACACCATCTTCATTTCATAGTCATTATCACCTTTCTTTTTCAGCTAGCTCGTCATCAAAAATAGCTTCAATTTCTCTTATTGCCGTTGATGTTACGTTTTCATCAACACTTATGAAATCTTGGAAAAAAAAAAGAATCTTTGCCTATGGCTCTCCATTCTTCTTCGTATATGTGAAAATCATTGGGTTTTTTCCTATAAAAGAATAACTTCAGCTCCATTTGAATGAACAAACCCCGTTTCCCTAAAGTCATCAGAAATTGTTGTGGCTATTGCATTATTTAAATAAGAAACGGAATTTTTAATATTTTTTTTCAGACTAACGAAACGAATTCACGGATAAAACATCTTTTCTCGGAGTACGGAAATTATTATTTTTTTAATCAGGACTAATGTATACAAAAATAAGTTTTTCAGGCAGTTTACTGCAATGTCCATTTTTTTTTCTTGCTTAAAACTAAATATTTTTATCTATGTCAGCTAGAAGGCTTTTTAAAAAAAATAAAATGTGAAATATCAGGCTTCACATCACTGTGCGATTTTACCTCACTTTCCCGTGAACATATGTATACATATTGCCCTTTCACTAAATGTTTAAAACTTACGTAACATATGTTGAAAACCTTAAGCCATTGTCCCTTCCCACGAAGACACTCACGAGCTAATGCTATTCCTATGGAAAGGCATTTTCTAATAATTCTTTCACATTTTGACATTTTTAATTATTTTTCTATGGATAGCTGAGGGCCCTCTCAAGATCGCTCCTTGATTACTTTTTCGATTTTGATCGCAGATATTTTTTATAAAGTTATTTTCACTTTCAGAACCGGTTCAGAAAGTGAAAGTAACTTTATAAAAATGCTTCTAACCAAAATCGAAAAAGTAATCATATAGCGATCTTGAGAGAGACCTCAGCTATTTTATGTAAAAATAATAATAATAAATAAATGTTAAAATGCGAAAAAAGTATTAGAAAAATGCCACCAGATAAAAATAGCATTAGCTCTCGAGTATATTCCTCGGCAGGGGCAGGGATCTTAAGCACTTTTTTTTGTTTTATATAAGATCCCCTGTGGCAATAACGCTAGGATAGCTAATAACGCCATTTGCTAAAATTATATGAAATTATGAAGGAATCTGGGAGATGGAACCTATCTGCTCATAACAGAAAGACTTTGAGTCATCTGGATCACAAACAGCCTTTAAAATTTAATTTGTTCTATTTATAGATTCTGCCACTATAAAATATTGCATGTAGAAGTTCACGTAGAATCTAAATTTTGAGAGGTGAGTTCTGTGATCCGAAGATTACACATTAATTAGTAAATATTTTGTTTTCTACATAAATTTGTAGTGTATTTAATGTACTTTCAAAACGTTGTGGGAGATTTTAGATGTGTTTACGAGGTAGTTTCTAGATTAAAATATACTTCCCAATAAGTATACTGAGGTAATAACGCCATCCACTGTCATTATTACTCTGAATGATTCTTTCCAGTGCTGAGACTGCATCCGAAAAGGGTTATTTTTGTATACAAATAAGCATTATTGTCATTGTTGAAAATTTAAAAAGTTAAAGAGAAATTTGTATGTCATAAGTGCCGCTATTTTTTTTCATATCAAAAGAATAAAATATCAAATGATTGTTACTGCATCTTGATATCGGAATTAGTGGTAAGTAAGAGAAATTTGTTAATTTCTATGGCTGTGGAGTTTATATCTTTAAAATTAAACAATTTACACGCCATTATTTCATTACATTTTGTTTGCATTTTATTATCAAATACTTTTATAAATATTCAGATCATCGTGCAATAACTGTTCCACAAAATGTATTACAATTATACACGTTAAATTCAGTAATACGTAAATAGTCTAACTTTCATCTTAAATATAAGATTATCACCATGGTAACCTAGAATCGTTACCTATAATTGAATTTCATTGAATTAATTACGTATAATATGATTTAATAGAATGAAGAAAACATTTATTAATATATTTAAAAGTTTTGATATTTGATTTTCATAAGATTTGTAACGATTCCAGAGAGTTCTTTATTAGTTATATATATTTAATTTCAAATAATTCAAATGGGTGGATTTTGTGCTGTTATATGTGAACAGACGGACAGTCAGACAGATGAATGAGTATGACGACGAGAATAGTTTCTCATTATGATGATGTAAAAATGTAACAATGGGCGGTCCTAAAAATGTATTTTTTTTTATGTTCTGCATGGTAAATTTTGTTATCCGAGAAGCTCAGGTTTGATATTTTGGTGTGATACAGTATCCAATATTTCAAACTTCAACAACACAAACGAAATTAAATTGAAATAAAGTAAAATATATGTAATACAATGTAAAAAATGTCAGATGTTTCTGAATATATAAAAATGTACTGAAATCAAAAACGAAAGTATACAGTAACCTCTTCTAACTCACCTAAGATTTGGAAAACCGTTCCTTTATCTTTAAAAGTCCCATAAAACTATTTGTTTTCTAAATTTAAAGAAGAATTTATAAAAATTAATTTTTATTAGCAGCCCGTCCTTTTCAGAAACGTTTCTAAGGAGCTTTTACAGTACATAAATCACTTTTCTCAAATCAAAATATCACTTTTTCGGATTCTATCAATTCTCAAGAAAACAATTTCAGCTGTATAACTGATTTTGTGCATGCAATTGTAGCAAAATAATGTTAATTTTCGTATTAATGTTAATCCTGATAATATTATATGTTTGTCTATTAAACATGTACTCTGAATATCAAAATATTTTCGTATGAATTGGTAGCATCCGAAAAAAGTTATATTTTGATTTGAGAAAAGTGATTATTATACTGTAAAAGCTACTTAGGAACGTTTCCAAAAAGGACGGGCAGCTAATAAAAATTAATTTTTACAAATTCTTCTTTAAATTTCGAAATCAAATAGTTTTCTGGGATTTTTAAAGGTAAAGGAACGGTTTTCAAAACCTTAGGTGAGTTAGAAGAGGTTACTGTATATTTTCGTTTTTGATTACAATACATTTTTATATATTCAGAAACATCTGACATTTTTTACAGTGTAATAACATAAGTCACGCCACTATCATCAACAGTTCCGGGCTGATTGCCTCGCTCTTTTTATGACACGCGGCTATTTTGGCACTTTAATATTAGCCGGACGTAGGAGAAATTCTTCAAATTTGTTCCATCGCCATTATTTCGTCTGCATTAAAATAGTTCAATTTATGTGACTGTCAGTTGCCATGATCGCAAAGAATTCTTGATCCCTTTATGTTAGTCGAGGGCAAATTTTTCTAACAGCATTTTTTCACTCGTCAGTTACCATTTATTTTTTGCGTGGTAAATTAATGGGA
The DNA here is from genome assembly GCA_964019185.1 of Maratus speculifer. Taxonomy (NCBI): domain Eukaryota; kingdom Metazoa; phylum Arthropoda; class Arachnida; order Araneae; family Salticidae; genus Maratus; species Maratus speculifer. The sequence goes on along the minus strand of OZ025294.1, from coordinate 234,346,887 downwards.
TTCTTTGATTCTGAAATTAAATGTCTTGGATTATTGCATTATTTACAATTCCTTTCTTTTTTTCTTTTTTTTTTTTTTTTTTTTTTTTTTTTTTTTTTTTTTTATAAAGAAATAAATGAAAGTCTTGGATTTTAAATATTTCAGTTTAAATTAAAGTTATGTATTTTAAGTTAAATAAGTTGAAGGATTATATTTAAATTAAATTAATAAAATACGAATAAATACAACGGGACCAAGTTTGGCATTTTATCACTTGATCCTTGCCAGGCAAAAATACAGAGTTCTTGATTTCTTCGTCGGAATTTTCTAATTTGGCAAAGGTTTAACCAAGTAAATTAAATTTTGAATAAAAGTAACATTACACAATGCTTGGCATACATTTAAGAGAGCTCAAACTCGTCTACATCGGCTAGCAATAAGAAGCACAGTTATACATGCAGGGTGTTTCAAAAAATGACCGGTATATTTGAAAAATTAATAAAACCTTTACGGGCAGCTATAGAAAGACACCGTTTGTTGCAATATGCTTGTGACAACAGTAAATTTTCAGGCAGGCAAGCTTTCGAAATTAATTACAATTATCAACAAAAGATGGTGTTGTAATCTGGAAAAATCTAAAATACGATATTTTTCACATATCCACCGTGCGCAGCAATAATATGGCGTAGTCTCAGAACGAAACTACCACAAACCTTTGTAAACGCGTCAGGCGTGATGGCTTTACATGCAGAAGAGATTTACTGCTTCAGTTGTTCAATTGTTTCTGGATTGTGGCGGTACACTTGGACTTTCAAGTTGAAAATCCTCTGTTCTAAGGAATAAACCATTTTTTACAGCAAATTTGCAATATGTGAACAGCGCACGCAACACAGAATGGCTAACTCACAGACTGAGTTTTTCTCCTATATCTTTCAAAGCGCCTGCAGCGCCATCTGTTGTTCAAAATTGTAACTAATTTCGTAAGTTTGTCTGCCTGAAAATTTACTGTTGTCCCAAGCATATTGCAACAAACAGTGTATTTCTATCGCTGCCCGTTTAATTTTTATTGATTTTTTCAATATACCGGTCATTTTTGAAACACCCTGTATGAACTATGGCACGTTTATCAAATAAATTCAATTTGTTGTTTATACTAATATTCAACACATTGGAACTATTTTTGAATTTTATTTCTTTTTTGCATGCATTACAAAACAAATTTAAACTATGTGGTACTTTCTAAAATCTTTTTTTAGTATGTTTTTTATTAATTTATGAATTTGCATTTTGTAAAAGTCTTTCCTGCTTTGAGAAATTGTTTTATAAAACCTTAAGGTTGAAAAAAAAAACATTTTTGGATAAAGAACGGGAATATAAAAGCCAGTTTATTTATCCAATAAAATACACATTAGCCGTACAATCAAAAAGCGATTAAGAGAGAAAATCGAAGAATAAATAGTTAGATATTTTTCCTTTCTTCGAGTTTTCTCTTCATCTTTCAGATTAATGATTATTTTGCTGCACGAAGAATCAAAGCATAATTGTATTTATATATATATATTATTTACAATTTTAAGAATATATGCATTTCAAAGCTTATATTATTCTATATTCATTTAAATCTTTTCAATCGAGTACAATAATTTCACAATTCATTTTTTGTTTGAGTTTATGTAAGCATGATTCTTTTACGACTTTTGCGTAATAACAATTGTTAATTCATTTGTGTGAAACACACACAAACACACACAAAAAAATAGTACGTCATTTTTAACCATTTAATGGTAGCATTAAATTACGGTTTAAACATTCAAATTCAGTTTTGCCACCCCTTTTTTGAAAAAAAAAATATATATATATATATTCATTTTATTTAATGACATGTAAAATTATACCAAAATAAAACCAATTACACTGTTTTATAAAACTGGTGGGAATCAAACAATTCTGAATAAAAGCCAAGAAGCTTGCATCCCGTGAATGTCTCGGACGCGACGATTAAGTGGTTAAACTGCTTTATTATAAAAATGTATGTTAGGAATAATTACAAGAGATGTAATTACCAGAGACATAATTACAAGAGAAAGAAAATAACCTGGATAAGAAGTCAGATGAAAGTTTTTGACATCATTCAGTAAGTAAAACCGCTAAAATGGTAATGGGCTAAACAAACTGCAAGAAGAAAAGACAATGGATGGAGAAGAAACAAACTACAGTTGTATCCCAGAGATGTAAAACGGTCTAGAAGACGACTTAGAGTAAGATGGAGAGACGAAATCAGAAAAATGGCTTGTGTTTATTGGTTGGCATTAATACAAGAGAAAGGAAATAACCTGGAGAAGAAGTCAGATGAAAGTTTTTGACATCATTGAGTGAATAAAACCGCTAAAATGGTAATGGGCTAAACAAACTGCAAGAAGAAAAGACAATAGTTGGAGAATAAACAAACTACAGTTGTATCTCAGAGATGTAAAACGACCTACAAGACGACTTCAAGGACATAAGATGGAGAGACGAAATCAGAAAAATAGCTGGTGTTCATTGGTTGTCTAAAATACAAGACAAGAAAAAAAAGGAAAAATCTGGGAGAGCCTACATCCTGCAGTGGAATGATGATAATATATATTTCTTTTAAAATATATTTCATTATTCATAGGGTTATCAAGAAAGGATTATTTCAAAAATCAATGTAATTTTAAAAGACAATGAAGTGAAAAGTTCCATCTAAATAAAGAACTGTTCCCAGCAGGTGCTGATCCAAGGTTCTTTTTCAAGCTGTTTCTCAGTGGCTATCCCAGACACACCTAAAATACGCTATTTTTATGCGCAGGGTTTTCCCATTAAATTCCATTTGCAATATTACATAACTCATAATATAAAACCATAGGTCAAGGAACATCATTAAGTCATTGAATATTTTAAAATCGGTTATTTTCGAAAAAAAAAAGATTTTTTTTTAATATTACGATGTAGATTTCCGAACAGTTAAAAAATTGTTTCCAGATTATTTTTTAACTGCCCCGGTCGCATTTGGGTACTTGAAATTATCGGTTCTCAATCGCTTATTTAATTTTTAGATTTTTCATTTATATAACCATTTTCTTCCATAAACCGCATACAGAAGCTTTTTTTTTTGTTACCAATGTTAAATACACTTATATTATGAGCTCCAGTTTTCTATTTGTTAAACATTTAAAAAATATATTAATATGAAGTACTCATACTTAAAACACTGACTATTACTTATATACATTTATATAAAGCTTTCACAAAGAATCAAAGATGCTATACCCCTTAATACACAATACTAACTTGATGCAACTCAGTGGAACTTTAAAATGATGACATACTTTCAAAGGAATGTCATATAAACTTGTCGAAACCTCTCCTTAGTTTTTAAATATTTCTAGGAAATAATAATAATTATTATATTTTTGGGAGGGAGGGAGGGGAGCTGGATATATACAGAATAATATGAGAATAGATTACACTCTAAAAAATAAATGTGTAAATTGGCCAATTTTACCCATGGATATGTGTAAATTTGTAAATTTACACACCTGTCGTAAAATTTACACATTTTTTCTCCGAAATTTACCTATTTTTATGTGTATTTATCTTATGAAAGTAAGTGTGTAATTTATTATCACTTGAAAAACTCAGACAAGTGTGTAAATGTTGAAAAATGCCATTATTTACACGAATTTGTGATTTATTCTAATTTAAACATAATTATATGTACACAGATAAGTGTGTAATTTTTTTTAAATGCATACTTGACTTAAAATTTACACATTTTGAGGAAAAAAATTACCTGTTTTTATGTGCACCTAACTTGAGAAATCAAATGTGCAATATGTTATCGCTTTATAAACTCAAACAAATGTGTAAATGTTGAAAAATGCCTGAAATTACACAAATGGCGTGTTAGACATAATTACAAGCAGAGAATATTCGAAAAATCCGTTTTGTTTTCGTTTTCGGCCCAAAATCTGAGTTCTGCTGAAAATTCGGTTTCGTTTTCGTTTTCGGCCCAATATTCGTATTTTGCCGAAAATTCAATTTCGTTTTCGGCCCAAGATCTGAAATTCACCGAAAATTCGGTTTCGGTTTCGTTTTTGGCCCAAAATTTGAGTTTCTCCGAAAACTCGTTATCGGCGGAAATGCTGTCAGAAATTCGGCTGGACCGAAACTCGGCCGAAACTATCTGAATTCTAGAAATCTTCTTTCTTCCGTTGGAAATTTTTGACATGACTTGTTGATTGAGCTGTTTCCGCTCAGATGAGAAACTCTTTATTTAATGTTATGAATAAAGTTTATTGTTTATAATTATCGACCACAGCTGATTCATGACGTGAAATCAAATTAAACATCCTCCTACATACGGCGCTCTTCACCTGCTCCTTAAAAGCTGCACGCTTAACAGTAATAGAAAATTTTTAGTTTAAAACCGCAGATGTTTCGATTGCTATTTCTAAAAGTTCTAACATTCTATGTTGTTGATGAATTAATTACATTTTATTTTACATGCAAATAAAAAGTTTTGTTTAAAGTAGAGATGTGCACGCATCCGAGCTTGGCTGACGATATGAATCAGAATTTTCAAATGGGCCGGTAATCAAAATAAACGGGTTTGGGCCGATAAAATAAAATATTTAGCGGTCCTACCGGCCGACATAAAAATTTAAACCAAGCCGATAAAATATTAGCTTCTTTCAAAGAATTTGTTTTTCATCAGAATAAATATAAACCTGCGTCGCGAGCTGATGCTTGATAAATAACATTAATGAAGAAATGTAACATGTCCACGGAAGAGACTGGCATCGGACATGGTGTCTGTTTAGATTTTTTCAGCACACTTGTGCGGTATTAAGATCAGATTTGCATTTTTTTTATTACATAGTGGAGCTGGGCCGGAACTGAACGTAGCTGTTCCCAGGATGTGTGGGGCAAGCAATATGTTTTGTAAAAATATTAGTAGTGATAATGAACTTCTGCTTACGGAATCTTTGGAAATGTACCTTAAAATGTTTTACTTACCCATCATACGTAGTATAGGGTAAGTCTTGCAATCGTTTTGAAAATCGAAAAAATTTTTTTGACGGATTTACACGTTTTAGATAGTGGAGATTCCGAAAAACATATTTTTAGAAAAAAATTTTTGCCGTCCGTCTGTCTGTCTGTCTGTCTGTCTGTCTGTCTGTCTGTCTGTCTGTCTGTCTGTAAACGCTCTATCTCCCGAACGAATTGAGATAGAGACTTGAAATTTTGTATGTACTTAGTATGTAAGAATGGGACGAACCCTATTTAATATCAGCAACCTCGATTATCCGGAACTATTTTTTTCGGACTCTCGAAAAATTCGTTCTGATGAAAGGTACATAAAAATTTTCGAATTTTTTTGTTCTAAGGAATGGACGTAAAAGGCAATAAAATAACACACATTTTGCATATAGAACGAAGTAAATCGGATTATTAGTTGCCGAGATATTTGTAATCCTGTTTTCCACATTCTTTGATTTTTCATGACCCTGTATTTCATTCAAATTTCAATTCAGAGGTATATTTTAATTGGAAATAAGACGCTTAATCCGATGCAGCTAATTGTCAGTTAATAGAGTTATTATTTTTGGAGTTATAAGGATGTTTCTTTTACGCAGTTCGGTACTACTTGAGTAGTTTGGCGTTTTATATAATTTGTCGATATAGGTAATCAGCAGTTCTTTAATAGAGAATTACTATGTATATTAGCAATATTTAAATTTTGTTTATGAATTGCAATGCATCGTATGAATAGTTTTCACATGTTTTATTTTCATATACATATCCATGATGGGTAAGTATTACGGTGGCCCCCAACGACTAGTTTTAGCTCACAGGCTATCATAGCCTGAGAGCTTATGTGCCCGTCCGTTCTGTATGTATGTGCGTTCGTGCGTAACGCGATAACTCATGATAAAAATATCCGATCCACTTGAAATTTTGTATATAGGTATATCCTGACAAGGCGCTTCCCTGATTAGTTTTTGGAGTTCATTCGATATGTATAAGAGGAGGAACGGGGTGCTCATGCCCCCCGTTAGTTGATATAGATGGGATTTTCATGCAGAATTAAGTTTTCGTTCAAAATTTAGATTAGGATCATTCTGATGAGGCGATTCCGTGACTGTTATTAGGTGTTCATTGAATAAGTATAAATAGGGGGAACAGGGGTTCTAATGCCCCCCCGTTAGTTGATATAAATGGGATTTTCATGCAGAATTAATTTTTCGTTCAAAATTTAGATTAGGATCATTCTGATGAGCCGATTCCGTGACTGTTATTAGGTGTTCATTGAATAAGTATAAATCGGGGGAACAAGGGTTCTAATCCCCCCCCCCCCGTTAGTTGATATAAATGGGATTTTCATGCAGAATTAAGTTTTCATTCAAAATTTAGATTAGGATCATTCTGATGAGGCGATTCCGTGTCTGTTATTAGGTGTTCATTGAATAAGTATAAATAGGGGGAACAGGGGCTCTAATGCCCCCCCCCCCCGTTGGTTGATATAAATGGGATTTTCATGCAGAATTAAGTTTTCGTTCAAAATTTAGATTAGGATCATTCTGATGAGGCGATTCCGTGACTGTTATTAGGTGTTCATTGAATAAGTATAAATAGGGGGAACAGGGGTTCTAATGCCCCCCCCCCCGTTAGTTGATATAAATGGGATTTTCATGCAGAATTAAGTTTTCGTTCAAAATTTAGATTAGGATCATTCTGATGAGGCGATTCCGTGACTGTTATTAGGTGTTCATTGGATAAGTATAAATAGGGGGAACAGGGGTTCTAATGTCCCTCCCCCGTTAGTTGATATAAATGGGATTTTCATGCAGAATTAATTTTTCGTTCAAAATTTAGATTAGGATCATTCTGATGAAGCGATTCCGTGACTGTTATTAGGTGTTCATTGAATAAGTATAAATCGGGGGAACAAGGGTTCTAATGTCCCCCCCCCTCCCCGTTAGTTGATATAAATGGGATTTTCATGCAGAATTAAGTTTTCGTTCAAAATTTAGATTAGGATCATTCTGATGAGGCGATTCCGTGACTGTTATTAGGTGTTCATTGAATAAGTATAAATAGGGGGAACAGGGGCTCTAATGCCCCCCTCCGTTAGTTGATATAAATGGGATTTTCATGCAGAATTAAGTTTTCGTTCAAAATTTAGATTAGGATCATTCTGATGAGGCGATTCCGTGACTGTTATTAGGTGTTCACTGAATAAGTATAAATAGGGGGAACAGGGGTTCTAATGCCCCCCCCTTAATTTATATAAATGGGTTTTTCAAGCAGAATTTTCAGATTTCGTTCAAATCTCTGAATAGTTTTGGAAGTTTAATGGTTAAGTATAAAAGAGGGGGATAACTCCTTTTAAATTATATAAATGCTAAATGGGTTTTTATTAAGAATTATCTAATTTGCTCTGAATTTTGGATCTAGATTTTTTATATGATAAAGCATGTCTTTGATAGTATAGGAGGTTCAATGATTAAGTATAAAAAAAGAGGAAAGGGGAGAGCTGTTTCCCCTTCTTAATTTTTTTTCGAACGGAATTAACCCTTGAAAATATAAGACTTTAATGTACAATTAGTATTTGTAGCCTGTGAGCTCAATGCCATCAGTTTAGCTGGGCAGTATTCTTTATTAATTCCCTGCTCAACGTGAAACTTTGACACTTATTCTGACTAATATTATTTAACAGTAAAGACTTAAAATTGACAAGCTTGACTATTAAAGGAATTTGGAATCGATAGCGTTTTCTATTTTTGATAGATAAATTATTTTTCGACAAATAAGAGTTTCTTATAGTGGCTTCAGGTTTTTCTCCTTTTCGTGATGTTGCTTTCGGAAATTCAATTCAAACGTTATCTTTTGCACGATTTTTTCAAAGCTACATTGCCTTTATCAAAAAATGGATAACGCCATTCGATTACATTATTTATTTATGAAAACACCTGTCTTATGGGTTCAAAAAAAATATGAGTTCATAAATGTGTCAGAAAGTAGCTCTTTGGGGTTTAAAAATAGCCTTAGTAAAAGAAAGATAAATATTTTCACAAATCTTCTTTTTATAAAAGAGTTTTAAAAATTATGTTTTTAGCATTCATTTTTTTCTTTTATTCAAAGCAATATTAATTTTTTTATGAATTTTTATTTGAATGTTGAAACGTCCAAGAAATCTAAGTAATCGTTACTGTTGTATTGCGTATTTTCCATCGTAATTTTAAAATATACGTTAAATTTATCCCATAGATATGTATGCAGTATTCTTTAAAAGAATCTTAATTGTATGTTAAGAAAAATCTGAATTTTTTGTAGAAATTGAGTTGGGCCATTAACTGTGAAAATCTGAATGGGCCGGGCCGGGTTCGAGTCGAATTTATATCATTTTTACACCGTACTGAGCTGTATCCAGGGCCTGAAAATTCCGGCCCTTGCAGACTTTTAGGTTAAAGACACAGAGATTCCGCCAACTTGGGCACAAAAGATAGATTTTTCAAACAAGGACGCTATTTCAAAGCATTCGTATAGAGGCGAGGGAGTGGCAAAGTTTTTTCGGGAGGAAGTAGCACTTATTTATTTAAGCATACGGCTTATCTATATTTAAATCTCCATTAAACTAATAATAAATTATCAAATGGTTATTTTTTTTAAAATAACAACTTACTTATAGTTAGTTTTCTAAAAAACGTTTAAGCAATTTATTTTAACTACTTTTAATGAGAAATATTAAATAACTGAAAAAATGTGTATATTCAAAAATTAAGTATTCACTATTGATTTGTTCTTGATTATTAATTGCATTATTAATTAATTATTAATAAATATATATGAGTATTGATTGTCAATAGCAAAAGCAAATATAAAAGTTATATTATTATTTATATTTTGCTTTTGCTTGAACTTGTGCACATTTATACATGTTTATGTATGTTTGTTAAAAATGTGCGTCTAATAAACACATAATTAATTAATAATTATGTGTATTTATGTATGTATTAATAACTTAAAAAATGAACATTTTCGTTTTCAGCCGAAAATTGAAAGATTACCGAAATTCGATTTCGGTTTCATTTTCGGTCTTACAGACCTGTTTCGGTCGATCCTTTTTATAAGTATATAAATCTGAAAAAAAAAAAAACTGAAACGAAATAAACCGAACACGAAACAAAACATTTTTTTTTTCACTTCAAGCAACAAACATAATTTAGTGTTTGTTGGCTAATATTCCACAATGAAATAATAAAAAAAAACTTCAGTAAAAACACGTACCTATATAAAACAAAAATTTAATAGACATGTAATTGAACTAAGCGCATAAATTACTAAAATATTAGAATTAAAAAAATTTGCAGCCAGCAAAATCTATGATTTCTCAACTATTGCCTCTTGGTATGATTCCTAGCTTATTTTTAGGAGCAAATTTTGCATTTGCGATGGAAGATACAAAGCGTACTTTTCTAATTTAGAAATATTTTGCATTATTGTCTATTAAAATCATTTTTAACTATTCTAAATTTGAACATTGTTTAATTTGGTATGCGATCTATATAAGTATAGTTATCGTTACAATTGACAAAAAGCTTAAACTTTTTTGAAATAAATCGAAAAAAGGCATAAAAAATGTCTTAATATAAGAAATTTTAAATTAAAAAGTCTTCACCACATAAAGAAACAAAAATAATTCACCACATAAAGAACAGAAGAAAACATCTGCCATGTGCCTAGATAAAGAACTCGAAAACTGCAGACGATTATCAAATATAAATAAATGAATAAAAAAAACACCGCTTATTTAGTCTTTGGAATACGCGGAGAACATTTGCAAAGAACAAAGATAGCCATTTTATGCGCGTATAGCCTCAGTCTGGATTTAAAAATCTTACCAAAAAATTCGTTGGAGTCATTCCATGCGTACTTTTGATGAAATATGTATCCGAGAAATGTACAATTGCTCTGGGCATGGTTAAAAATATTTATGCCAGTGTTATTGTACTTATTATCGGAACATTTATTAGATCTACAAACATCAAGGATTACATCAGAAAAGGAAAAACGAAGTCATTGAAAAATAGGTATGAAGAAATATTTTCCCTGTTTCTTTTCTTTGAATTATAACTATTTTATTAAAATAAATAACTGTCTTTCGACAACTAAAATCAGATAATAAAAATCAATTATTTAAATTACTTCTTTTAAAAATAAGATTTGTGTACCTGTAGAATATCAATCGTTAAAATCGCATATTTTCTGAAATTTTAAAATTATGTGGAAAAATATTGTAACCACAGTTTATCATAATTAGCAAATAGGTATTTAAATTACTGAATAAAAAACTTTCATTTAAAATAAAATTGTTTGCAAATTTAATTTTTAAATTTTGCATTAAGTAATGACATGAAAATGCTTTTATAAGAGAAAGTTGGTATTCTTTCCAGTTTTAAATTTGTAAATTTATAATATTGATGTGAAGCATATACTTTTCTGCTTATTTTAAATATGAAAAATTATTACTATTTGCTATTTATTCTTTTATTTATTTATTTTTGTATATATTCTTAAAATGATGCCTTTCTAGCATCCGAATAAATATTTGAAATTTAAACATCTAATAGCATTTGAAATAATTCTTTGATTTAAAAATTGTCTGTTTCAGCATGCTTATCATAATGTTTGCTATAAAGTTAACCAGTTTTCATAGTTTTACATGCTATAGATTTCTCAATTCTATTTCTACTGATGTCAAATGAAAATTAACGGATTTTGATTCATGGTTTTTCATTTACGATTTTTAGATTGAAGCAATTAAAAATTGTTTTTAATTCATTGAAAACATTCATAAACTACAAACAAAATAAACAAAAATAAAAATTTTAATTAAATTAATTTCATTACCCTGTTTATAGTTTAAAGAATACAAAAAATACTGTATAATACAAGAGATTAGATTTTTATGTAAAATTAATTTTGATAATGCTTTGAACATTTAAGCAGCAATGTTTCTTATATACCCTAATTTCCTGCCTATAATCCGCGGATCAAACAATTCTTTTTCGACCCAGAAATTTTATTTCGTAAATGAAGGCAAATATTTACGGCGATCTGAAAAATTATTTTTTATTTAATAAAATTTCTGGGTCGAAAAATGATTGTTTGATCCGCGGATTATACGCAGGAAATTAGGGTAATTTCAAACCTTAAAAAAATCTATTAGAAATATTGCACCTAATTTTCACGTAGATTGATAAAAAATAATTCTTTATCAAATTTAACACAATTATTATAATTGGTAAATAAATCACACAAATTGCCATTTTTCAACATAGTCCAAAAGTGTATAGGCCTGAATTTGAATCTTAGAGCTTTGAGAGAGCTTGCAATATTCTGCCAATTGAGCTATCCAGGATAAATCTGGAAGACACAATTCAGCCAAAGAACTACAGATATATAATAAATAATACTAGACTGGCAGCTTACTCCAAAGGTCCCTAGTTCCTGTCCTGCCCTAGATGCTTTTTCACCTATTTGGTAAAATTACATTATAATTCTTTTTGAACGTTATTATTTAGAACTAGTAGTTATCTGTAGAGCTTCTTAGAGCTCCTGGTGATAAATTTGGATGCCAAATTGAACAAAAGCAAGGGTATGTAATATGTGACTATAACATTGCTAACAAAGCATAGAACCAACATAGTGAAAATTATCCAAGTCGGGGATCGAACACGTAATCCTTGAAATAGCTCTCCAAGTGCTCTACCATTTAAGTTACGAGGAAGATGGCCAGCTTTTCAATTCTCACTCACATTTTGTTGGTAAGCCTGCAACTGCAGCACAAAATAATAACGTCTACATGAGCACACAAACTTGTGGCATAACATGAGACACAGATAAGAGAGACACATCAGTGAATACATATTTAATTATAATAATTTTTTAATTATTTATCAGCAGTGAAATTACGCTTGAAATAATTGAATATTTAATATGTGATTTCCACATTACTAATAAAGCGTAGAACCAAAATAATGAAAAATGTCAAACCTGGGATCAAACCCGGAACCTCTGGAATAGCGCTCCAAGTGCTCTCAGCTCCAAGAGCACTTGAAGCCTTAATCGGAGCTTTCTCCCTTTTAATATTTATGATATTATCAGAGTTATAATGGACCTGGCAATACACATCTAACCAGCCACATACATCCTTGATACAAGAAAGCAAAAAATCATGCGTCAAACATAGATTATAAAGCACTTTCCAATACATTCAGAATAATGCAACAAAACTGCACTTAAGAAAAATAAATATAATATTATGTCTAGGTCCACCATATGGAAATGTATAACACATTTTAAAATAGAATTTCAGCTGTTCCTATTCACAATGGAAAAATTATCCGAATTTTTTAGCAGCCCTATATATGATATAGAGATTTATATCTAATAATAGCATGCATTTCAAAATTTAGTTCATTAAAGAGATACATATATTTGGGTGATTCTCAAAATAGGAGACTTTTTCAAAATTTAAATCTTTAAAAAATTACTGTTAGCAAAATTTCTGAAAAAAATAGGTGTTGTTAATATAGTATTAGGTATACTTTACATGTAGTCAGCAGAGCTAAATATTTAAAAATTAACTTAAAAAAATAATTAGTATTTTTTGAGCCATGCTAATGACAAAAAAAAATTGCATGGAATAAATATATTAAGAAATTTATTTTCTTCCTGTTTAAATATTTTTTTCTATATTTATTAGCCTTCCTTTTCAGCAAATGGTTTCCATTTTTACATATATACATACAAGGAGAATAAAAACATTACCAAAGAGCAAACTTTGTTTACATGAGCAACATTCTGACACTAACAACGTAAGAAGCTGTCTTATTGATTTTCTGACAGATTTAATGCATATTTTAGGGATAATAAATGTAATACGTAAATTTATATGTAAAATTAAACTTTATAAAGGATACAATATAAGCACTGGTTACATTTATGCACATAGAAGTCTTTAGCATGGACAGAAAAACCATGCTAATGACACTGATATTTGTCCATGCTAATGACAAATTTTAATTTAAATAAGATTATGAGCCATAATATAATCACAATGCAGTAGTCCTTTCTGGGGCTTTTTAAAACACAAAAGTTTTATTCAAATAAGTAAAATAAAAATTTTAACTATAAAATAAACATGAAAATTATTATCCATTCTAATGACATGCAATTGATGTATGCCCCTAATATTCAACTTCTATTATTAAAATACAATACATGCTTCTATTTTCAGGCTGGGATAAAATGGATATTTGTTGCCATGGGGAAACCTTATATTTTCAAACTATTGTCATATGTGAAAATGAAATTTTGATTAATAACTAGCTGTTATAGTATGACCTTGTTTTGAAAATAGAATATGGAGGACAAACTTTAATTCTTTTTTTATATACTATAATTTTATTTTTAAAAATAAATTTATTGGATAAATCCTCTCCTTGATTAATTTAAAGAAAGAATAACATTTGTTTTATTTTATAAACATGACATTAACTCTTGAAAAATGCTACTATACACTAAGCACAGCTGCTGTGGACATCCATGCTAATGACATTTTGAACCTTTATTCTGTTATTTTAAGGTGTTTTTAACTAAAAAGTGAGTAATTCTTGAGTGCAAATTATGAATAATATTAAGACAAACATATCTAAATATAAAAACATAACAGAAAACCTCTCAATTTATTTTTGTATGTCGAAAGACATAAATTGTCCCCTATTTTGAGAATCACCCATTTCAGAAAATTCTCCTTCAGCAATTTTTTAATAATAAGGAGAATGGTAGGCGAATACTTTTTGTGCAGCCCTAATTATGAAGTATAATATATATATATATATATATATACAGAGTAATATGCAAAAAACTAATTAAATTTAAAAAAGTGTATACTGAATTTTAAAACGTACTCTCTAGCATTTATTAAGCAAAGATAACTGTAATCTATACAATAATGCAAAATACTGTAATTAATTCCTTTTGTTTGTCCCTGTAAATTAGTGAAAAATGCTATGAATACTCTGTTTTAACGTGATCTGAGTTATATCAGCTTCAATATATTTGAAATAGCAAAATGTCATTAAAATACTCTCAAAACGATTTCCCACGTGTACTATAATGTAATCGTATTCTTTTGAGTGTCCCTGTAAATGAAATATTAATCATACATACTTAATATGCAATACGAAACATGCTTTGGTGACCTTAAATAAGCTTTATCAATTGCGTGAAATTTATAGGAGTTAGAGCATCGACAGACGGACTGGCAAACCGAAGCACTTTTCAACATTTTTGGAGAGTGCTAAAAAAAGAACATAAAAATATCACATTATAGGGAAACTAGAGTAGATGCGGTGCTGTGTAATATATACAATTAATGATAATTTTTTTTCTTTTAAATTGTATATTAAGATATATTATTAGTTTAAATGTATAATGTTCAAATTTATTGTTTTAAATGTGTAATTTCATAAATATTTATGTAACTTTTGCAACCTGTTATTAAACTTATTTTTTAATAATAATAAAAAGTTTTTAAGTATTATTTTACTGCTTGTAAATTCTGACGTAAAATGAATTAATCCAAATGACACCTTTTAAAAATTTTTATTCGTGTTTTTTTTTTTTTTTTTTTTTTTTTTTTTTTTTTTTTTTTTTTGTGATTTTTATTAGGGAGATAATTAAAAATTATTTTTTAATACATTGAAGACTTTTTTATGCGTATTACATTCAAAAACTATTGATAGCAAAAAAAAAAAAAAAAAAAAAAAAAAAAAAAAAAAAAAAAAAAAAAAAAAAAATAAATAAATAAATAAAAAAAATTTTAAATGTGTAATTTGATATCCGTAGAAATAGTACAATACACGAGTAGACAGAAAAAGTCAAAAGTTTCAAAATATCAAATTACAGAAACAGAAAGATTTGCTAGTTTCCATTTTTTATTTTAATAGTATGAAAACTTATTGTACATTTTAGAATCGAAATAGTTTGAATTTTTTTAGATGCATTGCATTATAATCGTATATTTCATTCATAGTAATTAGTATCTTACAATTAATGTAGATAAAATATAATTACTTAATATCGGTTTTACTTTTTATCTTTTAATATTTTTTTATAGCTGTTGTGTAATAAAGGATAACTAGTGACTTAAGGTTCAAAATGCACATTAAATTGCTAAATTAATTTCATTTTTGTCAATAGTAAATTAATAATCTTTAAATTCAGGCAATCAATAATCTTTATTATTTAAATAATACAAAAAGTATTATGTATAATTCAGTGGATCATATTTTTATATAAATTTTACTCTGATAATACTTTGCACATTTAAGCAGAAATATTTCTTTAGTAATTTTAACTCTTAAAAAATACTGTTACAAATATTGCTCTTAAAATTTACGTAATTTGATTTAAATATATATATATATATATCTATACATTTATTACTTTTAACACAGTTATTATAATTGGTAAATAAATCAAATGCCTTGTGAATTTTTCCAGCAGAATTAAAAAGTGTATAGGTGTGGGTTTGAACCGGGTACTTTTGTGAGAGTTGCCGATGCTCTACCAGATGAGCTACTATCCTGGATAAATCTGGCAGACACAAATCAGTCAAAGAACTAGAGTTACATACTAAGTATAGTTAACCAATGCCAGACTGACAACTTAAATTAAAGATCCGTGATTCGAATCCTGCCCTGGACGCTTTTTCACTCATTTGGTAAAATTACATTAAAGAAAAAAATTTTCTTGAACGTCATCGGTTAGAAATAGTAACTATGTGTAGTACTTTACATGTGTGATGATAACTTTGGAAGTTAAAGCGAGCAAAAGTTTTTAAAGAGAGTACAAAAATACATTTAACACATACAAAAAAATTGTAATAATTTATTAAAAAAGAAATAAAATGTATAATTTTATTTTACATGGCAACAAGTGAAAAGAAGAAAATAGTATTCCGTCCGTTATAAATACAATTAAAGTTATACCATTTTCAAAATATGGAGAAAAAAATGTACATGTATTTCTAAAAGAGAATATTATGAATTTATTAAAAACAACACAAGATACTAGTGACACTGTTACAATTGTTACACATTGTTACAATTGTAAGATAGAATGAAAAAAGTTTAATTTTTAACTTAATTTAGAAGACAGTCTCCACGCTGTCTGTATTCAAATTATACATCCCTGTTCATAAATTACAATTCGGATTACAAAACATTATAATTTCAGACGACCCTGTTTCTTGTAAATTAAGCGTATAATGATTTGTGGTTTTGCTTTAAGTCTACAAATCTGGTAGAAAGAAAAGACATGTCAAGCATATGAGTTTGTTCTTAATGCAATTTTATTTCGCGATCATGAAAGCATTTTTTTTTTTCAATTAATACGTAAACGCATAACATAAAGCTATGTACACAAAACTGTGCATTTTAAATATTACACAAAAATACGTGTTTTGCATGTTGCGCATACATATGTGTAAAAACAGAATATTACATACAAATCTGTGTATTCTGTATATAACACAAACATATGTGTAATTTGCATATTACACAGTATTATGTGTATTTTCTTATTACGCAAAAACATATGTAAAAACAGAATATTACACAGATATATGTGTAAAAATAGTACTCAGAAATATGTGTATTTTAGTGCAATTCACACATTAAAGTGTGTATTTTAAGTGTTATCAGATAACTTTTACACATTTGGACTTATCATCAAATTACACATTAAAATGTGTATTCTGAAATTTACACATTTGGCGCAATTTACACACAAATTTACACATATAGACATGTCGTTTTTGTATCATCGATTTACACATTTTTGTGTGTAAATTTACACATTTTTTTTTTTAGAGTGTAGGGATATTAACATAAACTCATCAGCCAATTATGTATTTAAGAAATAATCTTTTGTCTAAAAAGTTCCATATTTAATTTTCGCACTTTTTGAATTTTCTTTTCGCTCTTTTAAAACAAACAGTTTCAAATTAGGTTTCTATGTTTTAATTCAACATTCATCTTTTTGTAATTTATTTACCATGTAAATTCAGCATCCATATACTGATTCATCATTTACCGTCTCGGGGGTTACGCGCAACACTAAATTGGTCGAACTGCTTTAAACAACAGATGCGTAAATTTATATTTTTATTTGGTGTTTATCTTAATCGTGAAATAAATTGCATTATAAAAAATAAAGTACGAAAGTTTTATGGATTCACACACTGAGACTATGACTTAACGTACCTTCTTTTTATAAACTGAAAAATTTAAGATGATCCTGAACGACAAAACTAACTACAAGTGGAGATTCCCAAAATTTTTAAAGAGCCAGTATCACCTAAACCTAAATTTTCAAGTCTTCACTGGAGCTTTATTCCTTAAAAAAAAAAAAAAAAAAAAAAAAAAAAAAAAAAACGAGAGAGAGAGAGAAAACGCGTATTTTGTTTAAAAAATCGCAGAAGGAAAGCTAATTTTATCAAACGATCGTAACACACGCAACGATTTTTGTCAAAGAATCACTGAAAAAGGTGGTTTTAAATAGAGGATCGATAACAAAACACGCGATGTTTGTTAAAGGACCGCCAAAAACGTGAGATTCTCATCAGAGTATTACGGAAAAAACGTAATTTTCATTACATTTATTACTTTCTTAAAAGGTGAAGCTAAAAAGATTAAGAACAACATTTACAGATGTTATATGTCCCGAGATCTTTCGGATATACACATGTCCATTCTCAAGGGTAGTCATGAACTGGATGAGAAAACTAGAACTGACGGAGATACAAAGCAAAGCATTAACACGCATGTGCAAGAATTGAGCCGGTCTATTTTCTCGAAAGGGGGTAATGAATTCATATAGAACTTTCAGTGGTTACTCTTCTAGAAATGCCCAGGATGTTATGCTATATCGCAGGAATATTTTATGAAAGGCTGCCGCTACATGTATTATAATTATTACTTAAAATTTCTATTGATTCCCGGATTATTGAAAGATAGTAGTTGGAAGCTTGAAAGATAATTTTTTCTTTATCGAAATTTGTTTTTATGTTTTCTTTCTGATTCAATCTAGATAATATTGTTGAAAGATAATTTTTGCTTTATCGAAATTTATTTTTATGTTTTCTTTCTGATTCAATCTAGATAATGCTGTAAATGTTGTTTTTAATCTTTTTATCTTCACCTTTTAAGAAGGTAATAAATGTAATGTTTTTAATTCTTGATTTAATTATTGCAAGGTGTAAATTCCAGGAAGACCAGTTTTTTAAACAGTGATTTGTCTTTTAACGTAATTTTCGTAAAATGATCACGGAAAAAACGCAAAATTCGCCAAAGAATGGCGTCTTAGATGCCAAAAATTAGTCGCCAAGTTAAAAACTTAGGTGACCGTGAATCTGCACTTATAAAATTCACCCAGACAGCATTTTTAGCATGACAATTCCATCTGGTATATTATGCAGTTAAATTGGCAAAGCTACAGATTAATGGCTTTGCAATAGAATTCGCTATAAAATATTAAATATCAAATTGTTAAATTATACGCATTGTTAATTATTATGTGTTGACATTCTTTTACTCATTTGGAAAATGTTTGTTCAAATGACTATTCATTAATCAGTATTTGTGAGATAAGTAAAAATGTACCACAGAATACAATCATTCTATAATTCTTGTTTAATTAATAATTAAAGTGTACGAAATAAAATCTCCACTTGCTGTTTTTGAAAGTTTGGATATAAATGAACTCAAAATACAAAAGCAACAACTTTGGAAATCTGATAAACTCAGTTGTTTTAGCACTTTTATGTTGACAGCGTGGTATGAATCTCTAACAGTATAATATCCGACGTTCATACGTGCAAATATAAGAGTATGGACAGTAATGAATATTTCATCGATTGAGGATTATGTTGGATCATTTTATTATTGTATAGTATGAATATACAAATATACTAGTAATACCGCTGTCTGGAAAGACATTTTGTTATCTTAATTAAACATATTTAAACATCTATCAGTCTGTGATTATCTTTCTAATGTGTTATACTTATATTATCTGCGTGTAAATCCCATTATTGTAGGATATTACGCACATTTTATTGCAATTTTGCACTGTGCTACATATTAAACGGAAATATTAATAACGTTTTTTCCTTGAAAAAAAAAATTAGCTTTTATAAATATATTATTTTTGCCCACAGTGATCAAAAAGACTTTTATTTAATGTCCTTTATACTTTTCACATTTCTCAACAACTACGATTAAAATCAAAGTAACATAAAGAAGAGCATATGCATTGCATGTTTATTTAAATTCACAGAGAATAACAATAAGCTATATTAAAATTAAAAAATTATGTTTACTTTAAATTTAAATTATCCTTAAAAAATTATCCCCAGTTTTTAAAAGGAAAGACAATACACTATCCCTCCCCCCCTCAATCTCGTGAGAAGAATACTCACACTTTCTTTTGATTGATGGTTTTCTAATGCTTCTAACAATACTTCACACGCCCCATTAATTTAAGTGGTCCTTTAGAATGCTAATTAAAGCTATAAGTGAGCTAGTCGACAAAGTACAGTATATTGAGTTTCAATCGTTTCTGAAGTGCTTCAAAAATGCCGTATTTTTTAATGAAAAGTGATATATTTTATCTGTTTAAAATGGAAGCTTACTTACTCACAGAGTCATCTAAGAAATTTTTATTTTTATATTTTTCAGGTGCATTAAAATTCGTTAAAGAATATATTTTCTACTCATTCATATTAAAATCGTGGTCATACACTATATGAACAATGGTGACCAGCCGTTTGTGATTTTATATATTTGGTTAAATATCTAGAAAAATGCATGAGGAATTATCCTGAAACTTTAAACCTGTAAACATAATAGTGCAGGTCATACATTTCTGTGAAGAATTTTCCCCGAGTCTCCATAGGAGACCAACAAACAAATTGAACAAACAATTTTTTAACAAATTGAAAAATTGCGAATATCTTTTGGATAACCCAGTCAAAACTAATGTAGTTTAAGCGTTCCAACTGTAGATTATGATTAAGTGGCTTATTGTAATAAACTGGGTTCATTTTTACCCGAATAGCATATATACCCATTATTAAACTGAAAAACTAATGACATATTTTTCCTTGGCCAAAAACTAATTTGTTTTAAATATCTTATTTTTGACCACAGTGATTGAAAAGAAATTTGTTTAATGTCCCTTATTCCCTTAAAATTTCTCAACAACTACGATTAAAATAAAAGTAACATAAAAAAGAACATAAGCATATGTTCACCTAATAACACAGAAAATAATAGTAACCCATATTAAAATTAAAAAAAGTACACTTACTTTGGATTTAAATTATCCCCTAAAATTATACCCAGTTTTAAAAAGGAGAAACAATTCACTATTCCCACCCCCTCAATCTCGTGAGAAGAATACTCGCACTCCCTTTGATTGATGGCTTTCTAATGCTTCTAACAATACTTCACACGCCCCATTAACTTAAGTGGCCCTTTAGAATGCTAATTAAAGTTATAAGTGAGCTAGTCGACAGAGTACAGTACGTTGAGCTTAAATCGTTTCTGAAATGCTTCAAGAATGCCGTTTTTAAAAAACTTTATTAGAGAAGTGAAATATTTTATTTATTTAAAATGTAAGCAAACTTACCATAAGAGACATCTAAGGAAATTGTATTTTTATATTTCACAGGTGAATATAAATTGATTAAAGAATATATTTTCTACTCACTCATATTAAAATCGTGGTTATACACTATATGGACAAAAATGACCGGCCGTGTGTGATTTTATATATTTGGTTAAATATCTAGAAAAATGCACGAGGAATTATCCTGAAACTTTAAGCCTGTAAACATAATAGTACAGTTCATACATATCCGTGAAGATTTTTTCTCGAAACTCCATAGGAGATTGTCAACAAACTTAAAAAGTACGAATATCTTTTGGATAACCCTGTCAAAACTAATGTAGTAAAAGCGTTCAAACTGTAGATTATGATTAAGTGGCTTATTTTAATAAACTGTGTCAATTTTTATGCGGATAAGATATATACTCATAGAGAAATTAAGGTTTTTGTATAAACAGTCCGGATATTTTATTTCAAATTTGCTTTGTATTACATATTGAACTGAAAATCTAATAACATGTTTTCCCTTGGCCAAAAAATAGTTTGTTTTAAATACCTTTTTTTGACCACAGTCATTAAAAAGAAATTTATTTAAAGTCCCTTATTCCTTCAAATTTCTCAACAACTACGATTAAAATAAAAGTAAAATAAAAAAGAACATAAGCATATGTTCACCAAATAACACATAGAATAATAGTATATACTAAAAGTTAAAAATTACACTTACTTTAAAATTAAATTATCCTCCAAAAATTATCCCCAATTTTCAAAAGGAAAGACAATTTAATATTCCCTCCCCCTCAATCTCGTGAGAAGAATACTCACACTCCCTTTGATTGATGGCTTTCTAATTCTTTTAACAATACTTCTCACGCCCCATTAACTTAAGTGGCCTTTTAGAATGCTAATTAAAGTTATAAGCGAGCTAGTCGACAAAGTACAGTACGTTGAGCTTGAATCGTTTCTGAAAAGCTTCAAGAATGCCGTTTTTTTTTAACTTTATTCGAGAAATGAAACATTTTATTTATTTAAAATATAAAAATTTACTATCAGAGACATCCAAGGAATTCCTATTTTTATATTTCTCAGGCGCATACAAATTAATTAAAGAATATATTTTGAACTCATTGGTATTGCATGGTTATATTTAATGGAATGCGAAACACATATTCTCAGTAAATTGTTTTAAATACTGAAAACGACTTTTTTAAAAAACAAGATATACTTGTTTTATTACATATAGACATATAAGCTTTGAGAGTAAAAATCATAATTTAATTTATTAAAACTGTATTATATTTTTATAGTTACATTAAATAATGCTAATTTAAATGATGCTTCTAGCAGAGAAACCTGCAGCTTAGTTAAAATATTAAAAAATGTATTTCCTTATAACATGGTACAATTTTTTATTAACTATAAAAAATATTAACTTTGTGAATATAAATTATATCCGAATTTTCTAAAACTGGACTACAACTATAGAAAAATATTAGTTAAAATTATCCTTCTATTGCTGCGAAACCTACAGCCTAATGAACGTATATATCAATATCTGCGGCGGTGAGATTAAATAATCGTGAAGAATATTGTTCTTTTTTTTTTTGGGGGGGGGGGGGGGCTATAATGTCTATCTCTGTTTTTTTTTTTTTTTTTTTTTTTTTTTACCATGGTCTCCGAGTTTCTTTACAGCATGGCTTTCGGTCAGTCTAATGTGGAGTCCCAGATGTTTATTTATGAAGCAAGCTTGGTACAGGGTCCGTACGTCTTCTGGAATTTTCCGACTATGAAATTCTTCTGTACCAGTGTATACCTGATTAAATAAGACTCGAGTAACTTAAATTTATTTTTCTATAAAACAAAATACCAATATTACTCCTGGAAAATTCTCTGAAGTTAAGAACACTTCTGATATTCATTTTGTCGATCCCGATTGAATAAAAGATTTAGTGGATTCTTGACCAACTGGGAGTCGTATTCTCGACCTGCGTGATTCAGTCCGGCACATTGTCATCTATGAGCTTCTTTAAAATTGTTTTCAGATACCTCGATAAACAGCAAAAGTGTGTCAGTTTTCGAAATTAACATATCGTAAATAGTCAAGATATTTTAGTTAATGAATCTTGTAATTAGAATCATTTTGGTTGATCAGTATAAACCAAAGAATTTGCGTAATCAGTATAATCAAAATAGTTTTTTTTAGTCACGTTAATCAAAAAATAAATCTTAAACAACGGTTCAGACGGTTAGTTTTAATAGAAATGGGCATTCCCTTTTAATCTACGCTAGAAAAAATTCTTCACATTCACATTGACAAATTAGATTCTGGTGTTTTAAATAAACTGTCTAAAAAATAATAGGTATTATGTATCAGTTAAAAAATAATTAAAATATGCTGTTTATGAATTAACGAATATATATATGAAGCGAAATCTTTCAGAAGTACAATAGATTTTTTTCCCGCTGAATCATAAAAGTCATGCATTGTACTCAATAAAACCAGCTTTCATTGCTCTGTCAAGTAAGGTGTTCTTAGACTCTCATGTGGTCTCGAGTTCAAACTCCAGCAAGGGCAGGAACAAATTGTGTAAAAATTAGATGATTCGGCTGTGCAAATTTACTTGAAAATACAAATTGTTTGACATCAATGAAATATAAGTGATTCACTAAATTAAACTGTTGTAATTAAAAATAACCTTACAGAATCTTGAGTGTTTTTAATGATATTAATTTACAGGGTCTATTATAAATTTACCAAATGAATCCTCCGTTATTTAACAGAATCTCGGTTTTTCTAATATCTGTAATTTTACATCAGACTTAAAATAATGTATTCCCCGTAAATTCTCTGTAATTTCACAGTTTTTTTTTTTTTTTTTTTAACAATGTAGGCATTGTCTGTAAAACATATTTCTTTCTCGTTATCTTACTGGCATTTTTCAAAATTATAGCATTATGCAAAAAATAGATTTCTCCCTGCTGAATCATTAAAGACACACTTTGAATTCAACAATAATAGCTTCCATTGCTCAGGCAAGTAAGGTGTTCTTCGATTCTCATGTGGTCTCGAGTTCAAAATCCTGGACGGGCAGAACCAAATCGGGTAAAAATTAAATGGTTCGGCATAGCAAATTTAATCAAAAATGCGAATTCTTTGACATTAATAAAAATAATTGATTCACTAAATTTAACTATTGTAATAAAAAATAAACTTACAGAGTACTGTGTGTTTTTAATGATGTTAATTTACAGAATCTGTTACAAATTTACCAAATAAATCCTCTGTTATTTAACAGAATATCGTTTTTTCTAATATCTGTAATTTTAAATAAGACATAATATAATGGATAACCCGTAAATTCTTTGCAATTTCACAGAAAGTTTTTTTTAATAATGTAGTCTTTAAAATGTATTCCCTTCCCCTTATCTTACTGGTATTTGCAAAATTATAACTTTAGGGAAAAAAAATAGATTTCACCCTGCTGAATCGTCAAAGACATATACCAGGTATCTAACCCGTTAAGCTGTGATAACTCGGCAGGTAGGGGCCTGGTCATGGGTTAGAAAAAAAGAAAAGACATACTATTTTGTACTCAACAATAGCAGTTGATCAGTCAAGTAAGGTGTTAACCAGTTGTCATGAGTTCTCGGCTTCAAACTCCAGGACGGGCAGAAACAAATAGGGAAAAAATCAAATATTTCAACAGTGCAAATTTATTCAAAAAATTCAAATTCTTTGCTATCATTGAAACGTAACTCAACTGTCTGATTCAGTAAATTAAACTATTGTCGCAAAAAAATAAGGGGGCTCAGGGGTTGAAAACTTTTTTAAAAATCGATTTTTTTTATGATTTAGTTTTATTATTCAATTAATTCTGAATTCAATGCAAAAAACCACATAAAAATATTAGCATTTTTAACGGAGTTATAAGCATTTATGTATCAACACTTTCAAAGCCGCACCCATATAATTTCAACTTTAGGTCGCGTTTTCACAAAACTTGACTTTTGACGACTAACACCAAGATTTAAAAAAAAAAAAAAAAAAAGAAAAAAACAATTTGATGGAATCGCTTACTTTTTTTTTGCATGCATATAACATCATTATTTATAGAATGAATTAATATAATTTAGATAGTTTAATATTTTGAGTATTTTCAATGAAGAAAAAGTTGTATTTTTTAGCAGTTTTTTAAATTTTCAAATTTGTGAGTTTTTTTAATAATGTTGTTTTCAGCGATAGTTATATCCTTAATTCATTCTATAGAGTAAAGTTTCTGGATCATTTTAAAGCAAAAATTAGGTTCTTATGTCAATTCACCGTTAAGATATTTTGGTATTGGTGATATAACACATAATTTTTTTTCGAAAATAGTGTTACGTAAATTTTGCTATATTTCTTATTATATTACATTGAAGTACTTCATTTTATAATTTTATAAGACTATAAACATACCTTTAAAATATCAGAAATTTAAATTAATTACATTGAATACTTCTGTTTTTATATGGACTCGAAGCGAGAGCTCTTTTTACATGTATTTCCGTATCGATCAACCCCTGAGCCCCCTTAAAGAGTCTTGTGTATTTTTAACGATCTTAATTTACAGAGTCTGTTATAAATTTACCAAAAAACTCTTCTCTTATTTAACAGAATCTCGGTTTTTCTGATTTGTGTAAATTTACATAAGACTTAAGATAATGGATTCGACTGCAGGACGCTTTGTAGCTTCACAGAAAAGATTTTTACAATGTAGCCACTGTCTTCAAAATGCATTCCTTTCTCCTTATCTTTCTCGCATTTACAAAATTATAAATTCATGAAAAAATGATATAAATTTACAAATGCATCAGAATAAGTTGTCTTCTATTTCTGCTATTATCTTATCGTAGAGCATTAAAAATTACGAGCACATTCAGATATTTCAGTTCTTACAGTATAATAATGAAAAGCACTAACTTTGCAATAAATTAAAATAAAATAAAAATAAATATATTATCTGTTGTGAATATGTTGAAGATATACCGTATTTACTCGTGTATAAGACGCACTTTTTTTTCCAAAAAATTAGGGCAAAACCCCTAGGTGCGCCTTATACACGGAATAATTTTTTACTGTTGGATGCAGTCTCACGATATACATATGAAACAAGAAATTATTCAAAGAAGATATTAAAACTCGGAAAATGTTACTTAATTGAAGTATTACTGCATACTTATTTCATTCCTTGCAGTTTTTTATACAACAGAGCTAATGACATTATCTAAACGCTAATTAGCAATTCTCATTATATTCACTCATTCCTATTTTCCGTAGTTCTCTTACAACACGAAGTCTAAAAATGCATTTTCGTCTTGTTTTCTGGTCTGGTGTAATGTTTGTTTCGACTATTTTTTAACTGAAATTCATTTGGTCATTCTTCATTAGCGTATCAAATTTATGGTGCGCCTTATATACGAGATTTTAAGAAATCGCCATTTTTACTTGTAAAGTAGGGATGCGCCTTATACACGCGTGTGCCCTATACATGAGTATATACGGTATTAAACTAGAAAATTTAGTTTTTTTTTCCACTATATGCCAGAAGCTCAGTCATGTAAAAAGTAAATTGGGTAGTATTATTTCAAATCTGTTATTATTATTAAGAAGTTATTTTCATTGATAAATGCTTTACAAAATACACAATAATCTTCTAAAATTATGTCTCACAAAATGAATAAAATGATTCAAATGCAAAAAATAATTTTTAAATAATAAATTACATTTTTTTTCTTTTTACTTTTCTCTTATTTCTCACAAAAGGTTTTTTTCAATATTAAAACATTAAAAAAGATATAGTGTGCGACATTTTTTAACATCTTGTTATACATTTTTGTAGTAAAAAAAGTATATTATAAAAATGATATAAATTTACGAATGGATCTGAGTAAGTTATCTTTTACCTGTACGATTCTCTTATCTCAGAGTATTAAGAAATTACGAGCACATTAAAATCTTTCAGTTCTTACAATGTAATAACAAAAAGCATTAATTTTCTAAAATAAAATCAAATAAAATCAAACATAAATAGTAAATATATTATGTATATGTTGGAGAGAACACAATCATTTTATCACTAGAGTGTATTTATAACCCTCCCTTATCCCTTTCCACAATAGTTATTTAATGAACCATCTATAATATTAAATTTTCTTTTTTTCTATATATTATTTTTCAGCTTCTTTTAACTCAATATCTTGAAAAATAACCAAGTTAAACTTTTTAAAACATCATTTCATCAGTTATGGGTCATTGGGTTTCGTTTGAGCGATAAACGTATTAGCTAAATTTGACGACTTCATATGTGTATCCACTACAGAAATAAAAAGTGATTTACAATTTATGCAGTGGAATTAATGACCAAGAATCTGTATTAATAAATTCTGTAATTTTTCTACTTATATAGTTTATGATGCTGATAAAGTCTGTCAGTATATTTAGATTTCAATAAATAAATCTATGCAACGTCTCGGAAATAATTAACGACCTAAGATGATAAAGATGGTATGTGACAAAAAAATAGAAAAGAAAGTCAAAAATCATTGCGTCAATCATTGCCATACTTCAATCATTGCAAATGAGGTGCGTTTGTAAGATAATTAGTTTTATATATATTCAGATCTCGGTGTAATAGATGTTGCACTCTAATGCGAAAATGCATGAATACGACATTTATTACGATTATATCTTTTAAATTCAGTAATACGGAAATAATATGATTCCATCTTAAATTGGACGTAATCATCATGCACACTTAGAATCGCAACCTATTAGGGGATGATTTTTGAGTAGAAATGCTTTGCTCCTTTAAGGATTAACTGCACTAGAATACGAAACTCTTGACTATTTCATAGTGCTATTTGAACTCTTATTTCAATAAATATGGAATATATATGTTACAGGCCAAACCCGATTTTAGGCCAAACTAGATTAGCCAAGGCCAAACTAGTCTATCCTAACGCCCATCGGATAAACTAGTTTTTCCTAGGCCAAACCGGTCTATCCTAACGCCCATCGGATAAACTAGTTTTTCCTAGGCCAAACCGGTTTATCCTAACGCCCATCGGATAAACTAGTTTTTCCTAGGCCAAACTAGTCTATCCTAAGGCCCATAGGACAAACTAGTTCTTCCTAGGCCAAACTAGTTTGGCCTAATTCTTATAGGATAAACTAGTTTAGCCTACTGTTTATTGGTCTGAACTAGTTTATCCTAGGCCGATCTAATTTATCCTAGGCCAATTCAATTTGGCGTGATTTTATAGAATTTATTGACCGCCTCAGCGCCAACATTCTAGTTTGTCCTAGGCTGATCTAGTTTATCCTAGGCCAATGTAATTTTACACGTTTTCAGCTCATGGGCGTCAAAGCCAAAGAAATAATGGGCTCTCAGGTTCTGTATGTATGTATGTACGCATGTATGTACGAATGTACGCATGTATGTACGTATGTACGCATGAATGTACGAATGTACGTAACGCGATAACTCTTGATAGAAATAATGTAATTTGACATGTTTTTATCTCATCAGCTATCAAAGACTGAGAACTAATGTGCCCGTGGGTTCTGTATCTATGTATGTACATAAGTACGTAACGCAATAATTCTTGATAGAAATACTCGATTTGCATCAAACTTTTAATATAGGTTTATTCTTATGAGGAGCACCTCTGATTAATTTTGAGAGGTCATTGGACAAGAATAAGGGGGGGGGGGACGAGAGGCTGATTCGCCCCTTCCCTTAATTCAAATAAATGGGTTTCCATGGGTTATTAGCATAGTTTATTCAAGTTTTAGATATGGGAGTATTCGGTTGAGGCGCCTCTATTAGTTGTGGGTGTCAATTGTTTAAGTATAAAGGGAGGGGAGAGTAGGGGTAACGCCCCATAATTTATGTAAATGCTTTTTTCACGCAGAATTTACTGATTTGCTTCAAATTTTAGAAATAGATTCATTCTGATAAAGCGTTTCCCTAATTTGTTTTGGGGATTAATTGAATAAGAACAAAGGGAAGAACGGTGGAATCTCGCCTAATTTTGTTAAATGGGTTTTTCATGCAGAATTAACCGATTTGCTGCAAAACTTGGATTTGTTCATTCTGATGAAGTGTTTCACTGATTAATTTTGGTGTTTCTTTGGTTACGTATAAAGAGGAAACGTATAATTTATTTCCTTCCTTAAAATATATAAATTTGTTATACTACAGAATTATCCAATTTGCTTAAAATTTTGAACATGAATTCATTTGATCAGGTGATTCTTTAATTAATTTGGGTCTTTTCTTATGGTTATGTATAATGCGTTAGTGTACGATTTATCGCCTTCCTTAAATTAAATAAATGGGTTTTTATGCAGTTTTATCCGATTTGCCGTAAATTTTGAATATAGTTTATAGTTTTTTCTTTAAAACGCGAATCCCTGAATTGTTTTGAGAGTTTAATGATAAGTATAAAGGGAGGAATGTGGGATTACACTCTCTAAATCAGATGAATGTTTTTTTGAGCAGAATTATCTGATTTGCTTCAAATTTTGGATAATTGTTTAATTTTATAAAACGTATTTGTGATTAGTTTTAGGGGTTCACTGGTTAAATATAAGTGGGGGAAATAGGAAAAAGTAATCCAACTTACTTTATTTTTCAAGGGTGTTATTCTTTAAAAAAATAAGGCTATAATACACAATGACTGTAAACAGCCCGTGAATGCAAAGCCATCAGTTTAACTGGGCAATATTCTTTTTAATATTGATCCCGATTACTGCTCCATTGCTAACCTTGTGCAAAATGGTTTTGTCATCACCCCTATGTAATGTATTTTATTCGAAGTGTTGTAGAATACTGTTAGAGGTTTGCACGGGCCAGAATTTCGAGTTCCAGGCCCCGCCTTTCACGAAGGAAAGTTATTTTGCTGTGACCCGGGGTAAAAATTAAAAGTTCAGCCCGAGACCTGCCAGTACAAAAATATGTGAAAAAAGACTCAGTCCCGCTCAATCTGTCCTACTCAATTTCTGCAAAAAATTCAGATTTTACTTAACATACAATTAGGATTCCTTTAAAAAAACTGCATACACATATATTGGATAAATTTACAGTGTATTTTTAAATTACTAAGTGTTCACAGAATGGAAAATACACAATGTATTATTGATTATTTTTATTCTGTGACCTTTCAAATTT
The DNA here is from genome assembly GCA_964019185.1 of Maratus speculifer. Lineage (NCBI taxonomy): Eukaryota > Metazoa > Arthropoda > Arachnida > Araneae > Salticidae > Maratus > Maratus speculifer. The sequence goes on along the minus strand of OZ025294.1, from coordinate 234,316,927 downwards.
CAATTTCTGTGACATTTCAAAATGATAGGGATTCATTAAATAATTAATGTAGTTTAGAACAAAAGAAAAAAAAAGAGTTATAAACATCATAACTAATCTGTTCAGTAAAAAGTAAATTTGTGAATATGTTTCTCTGTCATTCCTTAAGACTTTTCTCAAATTCAAAAGAGCTACACCCTAACACATTTAAGAACTAATTCATTTTCGAAAAGGCATAAGATTAATAGGCATTCTCACTCCGAAAATATGTAATCGAATGGCGTTAACCATTTTTTTCATAAAAGCGATGTACCTTTGAGAAAATACTATTAAAGCTAACGTTTCAAATCGAATTTTTGATTACGACTTCACGGAAAAGAAAAAACTTGACGCCCGCCGTGACAAGAATAAATTATATGTCGACAAGTAATTAATTCCTAAAAAATGGAAAACGCTGTTAGATTCCAAATTATGTTCAGCTCCGATCTGGCTCGAATATGCATTAATAATAATAATAATAAATGCAAGCCTGATCTCAGTTGGCACGAGTCTGCAGAAAAAAATACTATGCAAAATGCATTATGTCTTTACAGTAAATATGTGAAATTCCTGTATTGATGTTCTAAGCAATTACTCTTGACTCACATTTATACTTATTCTAGTGAAAGACATGTTTTTTACCGGCCTTACCGGCCAAACCCGATTTCGCGCCAAATTAGATTAGCCTAGGCCAAACTATTTTATCCTAACGCCAATTATATAAACTAGTTTTTCCTACGTCAAACTTGTTTATCTAAATGCCCGTAGGAAAAACTAGTTTTTACTAGGTAAGAGGGTAATCCTTCATTTTCCCTTCATACTTTACCATTAAACCCTCCAAAACTATTCAGGGAATTGCCTTATCAGAAAGAACCTATGACCAAAATTTGAAGCAAATCCGTAAATTCTGCGTTAAAAACTATTTATCTAAATTATGGAGGGGGATACCTACATTGCCCTTTCTTTTACACTTAAACAATAAACATCCACAACTAATCCCGGAGGCGCCTTGTCAGAATAATCCTATATCTAAAATTTTAAATGAAAACTGATAATTCTGCATGATAAATGCATTTCTCTAATTTAACGGTGGGGGATTAACCTCCCGTTCGCCCCCTTTATTCTTATCCAGAGAATTTCCAAAACTAATCCGAAAAATATCTTATCAGAAGGAAACTGCATCCAACATTTGAAGCTAATCGGATATTTCTATCAAAAGTTATAGCGTTACGTACATTCGTACGTACATACGTACAAACATGCGTACATATATGCGTACGTACATACATACAGAACCTGTGAGCCCTTTATTTCTCTGGCTTTGACGCCCCTGAGCTAAAAACACGTAAAATTACATTGGCCTAGGATAAACTACATCAGCCTAGGACAAACTAAAATGTTGGCGCTGAGGCGGTCATTGGATTCAATAAAATCACGCCAAATTGAATTGGCCTAGGATAAACTAGTTCAGACCAATAAAAAGCAGGCTAAACTAGTTTATCCTATAAGAGTTAGGCCAAACTAGTTTGGCCTAGGAAAAACTAGTTTGTCTTATGGGCCTTAAGATAGACTAGTTTGGCCTAGGAAAAATTAGTCTATCCGATGGGCATTAGGATAAACCGGTTTCGCCTAGGAAAAACTAGTTTATCCGATGGGCGTTAGGATAGACCGGTTTGGCCTAGGAAAAACTAGTTTATCCGATGGGCGTTAGGATAGACTAGTTTGGCCTAGGCCAATCTAGTTTGGCCTAAAATCGGGTTTGGCCTGTGACATATATATGTTTTAATTTAAATAGAGATTAAAAAGTTTAAGTAGTTATTTAGTTTAAAATGTTAAATTAGTTGATCTCCAGAACGTAATTCGAAATTAGAAAATCACTAATATACCTTTTCCTCTTAACAAATAGCCTACGCACTTAACTATTTTTTTTTTTAAATTTTGTCTCTTAAACTTCTTAACTTTTGATGTCGTTAAGCATATTTGTAGAAACAAATTTATGCATGTACCTAAGCATATGTATTTTTGAGAGGATGTTTATGCATTGTACATATTTAAATATGCATATTACATATAATTAAAAAGAGCAGAGGAGGGCACGTTCGAACTGGGGGCTCCTTTGAACATTTGAAATATGTTCTTTCAAATAAATTACTTTTAAAAAATGCAGATATCAGCACATTACTACAGCTTCTACGCACTAAGTATACAAAACTGCGTTATTTTGTATGCACAATACTGTCTTAGAGATGTATGTAGTTTTTTCTCTTCCTTGAATCTGAACTTAAGAAAATAAAGTTGTAAACTTTTTATTGACAATTTTGTATGACTAAAATTCTAATTTATTGTTCAATATTTAATTAAAGATATTAACTTTAGTTTATAAGCTTAGATTTTTTTTTCAAATTGTTAAACATAATTGAGTAAATAATTGTAATGCTAAACTCCATGTGATAGGGCACCAGTGAACAGAAAATTTGGGGCACCATTGCACATATAAAACTATGAAGTAAAGAGTTATGAACATATCTAAATTATATTACTTTTGGATTTTTTTAAGTAAAAAGGGGTTGATTAAGAATGTCAAATAACACGAACTTCTATTGTTAATAATTTCCTCTTGCTACAAACAAAGATTACAACCTCTATATGTGCCAGTATTTGGAATTTTCAAATCTAAATTGATAAATTGATGAAGCTAAATTAAAGATTTAATTACTGATGCCAAAGATCAAGAAGTAAAGATACTTGTTCTAGAATATTTATACGTGAATGATTTGATTTTAGTTTAATTTCATACAAAAAGATCTACTCATCATTATATTAGTCAGATTGAATAACATTTGAGCGATAAAATGAAATTTATTGCCAGATTTCTTCGTAAAAGAAATAACGAAAAAATGTTATTTTCCAGAGTTATCAGATATCAATTTAATGGATTTTAAAGATCTTGTAAAAAAGTTGCTAGAACAAAACACAACTGGAGGGAGATTCCTTGATTTTTCAATAAAGAACTTTGACATCTCCTTTGATAGATATCAATTTGCTTAAATAATAAAAAAATAATAATTTCAGTAAAATGCAGCTATTTAATTTTATTCACATTAAGTTATGTTTCTGAAAGTTATGCAGCTTTTCATAAAAACATAATATTTTCATACTTTGTTCATTGTTCAAAGGTGCCCCTTGCTTGTTCAAAGGTACTCCTACATAGGACAAGTTTGAACAGAACTCTTCCAGCTTTTTAAACCCACACAACATATTGAATTTACTTTTAAGATTTTTAATTTATGGCTCATTTGATGAAGAAATGCATTATTTTTATTATGTAATATTTTAAACGCAATTACTTGAATTATATTTATATAATTCAAGTAAGAAATGTATTACTTTCTAAAAAAGTGTTCAAACGTGCCCTCCTATCCCCTTCATATTACCTAATGACTTTTAGCTACATACCAGGTGTAATCTACGGATGTATATAAATCATATAAAACAATTAATTACAAAAAGTAGTAATGTTTTATCGTTACCTTTTTTTATATTTTATTATCATTTTTAATTTAACATTCTTTTTTTTTTTAATCTAATAAACAATACAGAAAATATGAGTCGTAAAAAAAGCAAGTCTAGCTGAATATGTTTATGTTTATATATAAAGTAAATACAACAACATAGATGTTTTTATTATTATTATTTGGATGTCTGAAGTTTTCTTCAATATGCAATTGGTATTTAAACTTTTTTAAACTAATAATAATACATTATTTGGTTAAAAATTCTACTTTGAAAATAATTAATCCCGATATTAATAGAAAAAATTGTATTCATTTGTCTTTTGTTACCTATTCTCTAAATATTTAGTTTCTCATTTAAAAAAATAAAAAATAAAAATAAATTTCTTTTTATCAATTCTCTCTCACAATTCTCACATTTCGAGAGCATGTCAAATATCTTATTAAATACAAATAACCTTACGTACCATATTCTTAACGATGTAAAAACTAATTATTTTTAAATGCAATTCTCTTGGCATATTATTTTCCAATTACCAGTGACGATGCTATCACTGAAAATTTATAATGCTGGAAATCGATCGAAACCTTCCCAGTCCATTAATTAAAATAACTTTTATAGTTGGCTTCAAAGGTAGCATTTTTTTCTCTGAAATTACATCATATTATATTTAATCAACAAGTAAGAATTAATTTTTAGAAAAATATGGAAAAAAGATATTATTACTGGACAAAGAGTACATCGAGTTACACTTTGAAACACTAATAATCGTATTTCAGTTACGATTGATTTATATTGCTAAAAGCAATTCTAATTAGAAAACCAAAATAATATGTTTTTGTTCAGTGAGCTTTAGAAAAACTAAGATATTTTCTTTTTTGAATAGTTATTTTTTGCTTATTAGGGATTAATTGAACCACAATGTTATTGTGAAAGATTAGCTTAAAAGAATAATAAAAATAAAATAAATATTTAGATTTATGATGCATAAAGGAAATTTGCATAATCTTCTCCTCGAAACATAAATGAGCTTTATGTTTATAGACGATATAGAAATTAAAAATTCTTTAATATTCGAATAAATATTAATAAAAATATGTCTGTTAAGATGATACACCAAATGTGTAAAAAATGATTATTAAAATATGTTTCGTTTTACATAATTTATGAACATAATTAGCTACATTGTTATACGTTTCGATTAGATAAAGTGAAATGCCTATGGTATGGGTTAACAATGATCTGACCTTCCCCCCCCCCACACACACACACAATGGCTATAGCATCCATATATATGAATAAATATAAAAGAAATCGTTCTCTATTCTCAAATGACGTTTTGTATAGAAATGACTTTATTAGCAGCTCTGAATTGTAGTAATATATCCAATCCTAAGCTTAATTAAGCCAGATACTGCATGCAAAAGTGCAGAGTTAAAAGAAAGAATGAGATTTACTAATAAAAATTATAGTTTATTTTAATAAGAAGAGAAAATTGAGTTTGAAAATCGCATTCATCATCGGTATGTATCCATTAGGCCCTTTCTATGTATCCTGATTTTGAAGTCACTGACAACGAAACGTCCCGAAGTTGGTGTCACCAAATGCGAGCGACGAATTTTATACTTCGATATATTATAGTTAGTATGTAAATGTATCACAACTTTAAAACAAAAACCCTTGGGGATGTCGGCTTTTATAAAATAAATCGAAAAGACCACGATACAATTTACGATTAGATTTTTTTTTCGTTATAAGCAAATTTCCAGTAGCATGGTTGGAAGCATGCTGGATTTGAAATTTTTCTACATGAGTTCAAATACCGCTCAAACATTTTTTTTTTTTTTTTTGAACGAAAATTTTTATCGATGATTTTTTAAAAAAATTATACGAATTAAACGAAAAACAATTTATAATATTTGAAATTTACGAACAATACGAATTAAATGTATATTTTGTAGTATACGAATGCATTTCTAGCTACGACTTTTTGCATGTTTAAATATATGTGAAAGAAAAAAAAACATATATGTATGTCTATAAACTAGAAAATCTTTGTTATTGTTTAAAACTATTTACTATTATTTCAAAGAGTATCTACTAATTTCAATAGAAAAATATAATATACGAACTAAATATTAATTTCACTTAGTTTTTCGCATCCTAATATTTAATTTTTTATTGGGAATATGCTTTTTTATTTTTAATATGATTTTTTAAAGTCTATAAATCTTGATTTTCAATTAATTTTAACTAAAAAAAAATCTCGTCAAGAGGCGTATAAAAACGTATTTATTTATTTATGTATTCACTAATTTTTAATATTTTGTGGGATGTTGTTCGGTACTTAAAATACAGAACAGAGATGTTACAGTCACATTTTTATTGTAGACGATACAGCACAAAACACACTATATACAAATCGCATGACGACGCGCAAAACAATCAGTTTAACATTCATAAAATGGCTTTAGCGCAAAAGAACATCTCTAAGGGAGATGTATTCCGAACATGCATCCAAATGTTACTCTCATGAAACTAAATTACTTCACTTCATGTTTTTAGAAAGGAAGGCAAAATATCACAAGATATTTTGCCGAAAGTGGCACTAGCGCCACCTATAGATTCTATAATTTAAGGAAGGCAGTCATGTTGTAGAAACTTGATGTATTGTCGAGTTGACAATGTTCTCAAAATAGGTAGGGATTACCCTTTTTTTATATATACTTTTTTGAATTTTGTCGGGATGACACTATCACACACAGCTTATATTAAAGAAATTAGCACAAAACTGGAGTATACCTTGATACTTGATATGGCACATTTAAAATATAATAGAACTTTTTTAAACCACAGAAGGAATTATTCCATACGAACACGACGCATTTGAGAACATAAAACTTGATTTATTGTCGAGGTGACAATAATTGCAAAGTGAATACGTATTACCCTACTTTAAATATAATTTCTGGAACTTTTGTCAGATTGACAATAGAGAACTTGACACAAAGGGAACTTTGAAAACACAAATGTTCCAAAAGAACTCTATTTTTCGTTGGGCGCTAGTGTGGGATGTTGTTCGGTATTTGAAATATAGAACAGAGATGTTACAGTCACATTTTTATGGTAGACGACACAGCACAAAACACACTATATACAAATCGCATGACGACGCGCAAAACGATCAGTTAAACATTCATAAAATGACTTTAGCGCAAAAGAACATCTCTAAGGGAGATGTATTCCGAACATACATCCAGATGTTACTCTCATCAAACTAAATTACTTCACTTCATGTTTTTAGAAAGGAAGGCAAAATATCTCAGGATATTTTGCCGAAAGTGGCAATAGCGCCACCTATAGTTTCTATAACTTAAGGAAGGCAGTCATCTTGTTACAATTTTTTATAACTTTTAACAATAAATATTTCTAATCTTTATAAGTGTATTTTGTTTATGTTTTTAGTTTTCTATTTCATTGTATTTTTAAATATGAAGAAAGTTTTATAGTTAAAAAAGAACTTGTATTCTAGAAAACACACAATGAATTTCATATTTCGTAAATTTGAATTACTATAGATATTTTTTAATTTGCAAGGTGAAAATGATAGATGAAAATTTTCGTTCTGATAATTAAGCCCGAGCACGATTCGAACTTACGTGGGAAAACCTCAAATCTATCAATCTGCAGATCTAGATGCTTGCCAATGAATAAAGTTTATCATTGTGAGTATAATTAATAAGACGTTCATATTAAAATAAATTATATATTGGCTATATATCTTTTTTTGTGTCAGCAACCTTATGAGTCTACATTAGTGACGCGAAGAAAAAAAGATAAGTTTAATGTTAAATGTACGGGAAAGCTTTTAAAGATTTCGCATTGAATTTCATTTGTTGCGTTCCTACTTATGTAAATACGTAAATACGATGCGTCGATAGTCGTCGTTCAGTCCGTCCATCCGTCTGTTTGTCGGTCCGATCGCATATAATAGTGCAAAAACTACGCAACCAAATCATTTAGAATTTAAAATATATAATTTTTGCATGATTTTGTCATTTCAATTTTTATGAAAATCAGATGTATAGTTTAGCTACAGGACACTGAAAAGTATTCCGTTACATTACGGCCAATGGGTAAAACATAGATTAAATTGCATTTTAATGATGTTACATTCTTTCGAACATAGTGATATTTTGATATGCATGCGTGAAGTATAAACTGAAATATAAATTCTCTAAAAACTTTGGTGCAAAGGATATTTGTTATTAATTTACATAACCACACAAATGTATTCTATTACATAATGGTATACGGAAAAAAATTATTTGGGGGTGCATTTTAATTATATAAACTATTTCACCTTTTACAAAATCGATATTCGTTTCTAAATTTTACTACAAGTTACTTCATGTATAATAGAAAGCATATAGCATTTTCAGGAATACACAAAAAATTTCGGATATTATATTGCTTCTGAAGTACTGTATTATGTTTTGAAAATATCAGATATAGATCAAAATATCAGATATCTTTTACACTATCGACAATATCCTAACATTTACAAACCCTATTTACAAGTATTGAATTAAGAGATTTAAAAAATAAATAAAATATCTGTAATTATAATAGTTTTTGAATATGTAAATGTGACTGAAATTTTATAGGAGATTTTATAACGTTTTTTCCCCTAGATTTTGAATTTATTCAACTCAAAGTTATATTACATTATTCTTTGCCATAAATACATCGGTCTCTATTAAAAAAAGGAAAAAAAAAACTTTCACAAATTCTTCCATTTTATGAAAAGCGTTAAAATAAATATTTTCGTATCTAGGCTACCATTTTAGTTTTTCACTGTGAAATTTTATATTATACTAGCTTTCCGCCCGCGGCTTCGCCCGCGTGGAATTCGGTTATATTGCGGTATAAAGCACAACTATAAGAAAACTTCTCATTTCCACGGAAAAATGTAAGAAGTGCGATGTAACGCTGGATACGATTAGTTGTTAAACCAAAACTGAATGATTAGTTGTTAAACCAAAACTGAACCCGGGAACACGCTACATAGAGCTGACCATGCTGACGTTGCGCCTGTTGCGATAAACGGACTTGAGTACGAATATCGTTCTCAGAAGCCCTCAAAGAAGCTTGGCGAGCGGCTTTCTCCTCAAGTCTTTGCTGGCGCTGAGATGGTAGCTCAGCAGCTCTCGAAGCAGCCTGACGCTCTGCTTGTTCGCGCCTTCTTAATTCAGCATGGAGAGACGATTCTTGAGATCGGGCAATTTTCATCGCCCGAGCTTTAGATGAGGTGCTCGATAAATTAGATTTACGTTTGCGAGGCATTGTGAAAATATAAGTAAACTATAAACCTAAACTAAACTAAAATTCCAAACTAAACTATAACAATCTAAACGACGAATAAAGCGACGTAATTACCTATCGAAAAAACAATAACTACTTTAGATATCTACCTAGAAAAAAAGCTCTAAACTAACCTAACCTAACTATTATACAGCTACTGCACATCGTTACCACGTTTTAAAAACACCCAGCGCCATCCATCGCATACCTCAAGAACTAAATAACGTAACTAATACTTATACCAATTAGTAATTCGTTGACTTAGAGTTATTTCAGGATAAGTAGATATAAAAAAAAACATTTTAGACGATAAAACAAATAGTACGTCATCCCTCGGGAATTCCTCATTTTCGAGGATTCATTATCGTATCATTTAGCTTCTAAATTTACATGTTCATATTCGTTTGCAATATATAAGTAGATGTAAAAAAACAGTTTTGACTATAAAACAAATTGCACGTCATCCCTTGGGAATTCCTCATTTTCGGGGATTCATTATCGTATCATTTAGCTTCTAAATTTACATGTTTATATTCGTTTGCAATATTTTATCTTGTTTTAAACGACACACAGCGCCATCTCCAATCCATCCATCAAGCAAACTATATTTTTGTTTTCCCTCGGGAATATCAATTTTTTCCGGGATAAAAAGTACCCTATTATTTAATCCGGACTTCTAATTTTACGTCTGCAAAATTTCAAAGCAATCGGTTCAGTAGTTACGGCGTGAAAGCGGAACAAACAAACAAACTCACTTTCCGATTTATAATATTAGTAAGGATGATTATTACAGTTTATTTTTTCATTAATCATGAAATCGTTAATCATCAAATGCTAAAAAATATTTTTTTTATGAAAAATTATAAAAAATACTTTCTGCATAAAAAGTATGATGTACATTCTGTATAAAAAATGAATTTATGGTATTACAATATAAACAAACTAATATCGCATATATATTTACAGCAAAACGTCGCCATTGGAAAATGACTTATTCTATTTAAACTTCATGAAGATCGCTAATGTTTCTGTGAAATCAATTCTAACTTAATGTATTCAAATGTGACTTAACTATGTTTAATAGTATGATAAAACTTTTCACAAGATATAATTGAGTCACGTTAACAGTTCATGTAATTCAAATTCGCGGAATTTATATATATAGAATATAATTAGATGCTCGGATCATTATTATATGTTATCGCAATAAACTATTCAGCTTTCTAATTGAAACATTCTATGAATGGACAAAGTTTTTTGTATTACAGGAAATATAATAAAAATCACATGAAAGATAACACGAGCTTTTATTATATTGTTATTTTAATTAGATTAATATGTATTTTTCAAAAATATCACATTTTTATCTTTACTTTTGAAATAAACTTTGAAAATAAACTTTTATTCTACTTTACTGTTATATTATATATTTTATGTAAAGAGATTTTTATAATGAGGGACTAATTTAAATTCGGTAACGTCATTGTTCATTATGTCTGCGCACGTCTGAAAATATTTACAGCGATTGTTTAATTTCAGATTCTTAAAGTCATATACCAGTAGAAAAGATTAAACCATTGTAATATTATACTAATGAGGGGTACAGACTATAAAAGAAATATTTTTAATAAAAATAAAATAATGACAGGGTGTTATTTTGACAAGAAGAAATTCAATACATAATAAATAATATTTAACTACTTTATAAAATTAATTTTTGTGTTTTAATGCCTATTTCTTCTCTGTTAAAATTAAAATGATCTTGGAATTTTATTCTACACAATTTGTAATTAAACATTGGCGATTAATCAAATAACTATCTATGTATTGAAATACATAATCAGAATTCATAGAAAAATCCTTTTTTTTTTCAATTAAGTCTTGAACGGGCAAAGTTAGAATTGTAAAAAAAAAAAAAAAAAAAAAAAAAAAAAAAAACTTTCTAACAATTGTAATACGACTATGCGTTTCCATACAGTAGTGCTTACAGCGAGCATAGTGATTAATGTCGGAATTGTTGACATTCTTTTGAAAACTTTTAAGCAAAAACTAAATAAATAAATAAAATAAAATTAAACACATAAATAAATAAACATTTTAAATAAAATACATATTGTTTAATAAAAAAAACTTTAGACTTATAAATACTTTCTATACCTATATTAATAAAATAACAAATCGCTCTGTGTGTGTGTGTGTGTGTGTGTGTCTGCGATAGTTAGCGAAAACTACGGTACGTACGAAGCTCAAAATTTTTCTGAGAGTAGCCCAATACCTCTCCTGATGCACCTGACTCTCAGAATTTGAAAATTCTATTTATTAACTGAGTGATTAATTAAATTCCAAACCTCACTCTCATAAAAATCGCTTTTATTTTAGCTTTTTTCCTTTTCATTCTCTTATGGTTGGTTGGTTGCATAAAATTTTCGCAGAAATAAATTAAAAAAACTGGGACTGACCTTTAAAATTCATAGACTGGCAAACTGTCAGTTTAAATGAGGATTGTTTTTATTACAGCTGCTGTACGCCAAGGAGGAAGAAGATAGGTGGTGGCGAAGTAAACGGAAAAAAAGGTTTGCAATATGAAATCATTTATCTCTGAAATTTAAATGTCTCAAAATAAAGCACGAGGAAGGAATTTTGTATTAATAATACGGATTGGAAGAAATGAATTACAGCTGAAGCATATTTTACGAAGAAATAATAATTTTTAAATGGTTTTTTCTATTATATTATTTAGTAAAATAAATATTTGCTTTTAAAATAATTGAAATTGTAAAATTAAAAATAATTAAATGTCAAAACAAAATAAATAACATTTTGAAAACATATGATTTGAAGTAAAAAATTGTATTACTAAAAGTTTTCTCTTATTTTCAGAAATTTTTAAAACTTTATAACGTAGATGAAAAATGTTTATGATTTAACAATATATTAATAATTCCATGTCAATATATAAAATATAGTGATGAAAAGGATTCTTTTAAAATCATGCAAATCATTCCTAAAATCATGCATGAACACTTAAATAATAATATTAATCTAAAATCTAGATTTCAGAGTGCAGACGATTTTAAGACATTAACGAAAGAATGTTGATTTTTCAAGCAAAGTCTTAAATGATGCTTCTATATTGATATTTCAAAGTCATATGATAAAAATTATCAAAAAAATTCTTGCCTATGATTGATCTAATTGTATCTTTCATGCATTCGAATCGTGTATTACAGGCAATAATGTCACAAAACGTTATTTTTTTAAACGAAATTTTAATCATCTATTCAATAACAGTTTAAAAGGTAAAAAACAAAGACAAAGAAATACTGGTTTAAACCAGTTTGAATTGATCGGAGTTTCAAAGGACATGATTTGCTTATTTGGACTTAATGTAGCGGATTTTAGAGTTACAGTTTTTGCGTCACCCCAAGACATTATACTGCCACTCTATTAATTTCTTTTTACTATATGGTTTTACGCATATTTTTGGCATTTCGAACGTTAGAATGTATGAGTCATTAGCTGTGTTCCTGTAAAAAACATTACCCAACACATTTCTATGAGTTTATTTTTTTAATCATTGATTAAATTTAAATGTGTTCTATTCAATTTAAAATTGTAATATGGCTTTAATTTGTTTTTAAAATAAAATAGCTGTTTGGCGTACAATTGTTTATATCCGCAAACAATTCATTTACCATAATAAATTATCAAATAGCAAAGTAAATTATCTATCAGAAATAGCCATAAAAAGAATAGTAGCAAAATTGATTATAACCTTAATGATTAGACTAATTTAAACATAACCCGATCCCAACCAGAAAAAAAAACAGACCACACTCCGATCCTTGATACACAAAAGTTTCGTGAGTATAAACCCGACCCTGACCTAAAAATTCTGTTTGGAAAAAACTATGGATTTGATAACTGACCCGAACCAAATCTGAATCCCGCAAAAATGTTTAAGTGAAGCATAACCCGATTCAAACAAGGAAAAATAATTTTCGTGGGTATGAAACCTGACCCGAACATAAATATTTTCTTGAAAAGAACCTGAAATATGACTCGAACGAAATCTGAAACCAATAAAAATATTCAAGAAAACTATAACCCGTTCCCAGCAAGACAAACTACTTTCCATGGTCATAAACCCGACTCAAACCTAAAAAACTCCATTTGAAAAATCCTGAACTTTGACCCAAACCACATCTAAATCTGACCAAAGTATTCGAAAGAACTATAACCGGATTCGAGTAACACAAAATAATTTCCGTGGACATGAACCCGATACGAACCTAAAACTCCCATTCAAAAAATACCTGAAATATGAATCGAACCAAATCTGAATGTGACAAAAGTATTTCAAAGAAACGCAACCGGATCCAAACACGACAAAATATTTCCATGGACATGAACACAATCCGAACACAAAAAAATTCTTTGAAAAAATCGCGAACTGAACGAAATCTGAACTTGGCAAAAATAGTCCAGTGAAGCATGTCCTTATTCGAACAAGACAGAATTATTTCCGAGAACATGCAAGAAGACCCGAACCCAACAGTTATATTTGAAGAAAAAGCCCGAAATCTGAATTGAACCAAATCTGGACCTGACAAAAATATTCCAAAGAACTATAACCTAATCCAAGCAAGACGAAATAATTTCTATGGACATAAACCCAACTCGAACCTAAAAAATTCGATTTAAAAAAAAAAAACTTAAATTTGACCCAAACCACATCTAAATTCGACCAAAATATTTGAAAGAATCATAACTGAATTCGAGTATGACAAAATAATTTCCGTGGACATGAACGAGATCCGAACCTAAAAATTCTACTTGAAAAAATACCTGAAATTTGAATCGAACCAAATCAGAACCTGATAAAAAATATTCCAAAGAATCGTAACCGGATCTGAATAAGACAAAAAATTTCCATTCACATGAACCGAATCTGAACCTAAAAACATTTCTTTGAAAAAATCACAAAATCTGAACTGAACCAAATCTGAACTTGAAAAAAATATTCCAGTGAAGCATGTTCTTATTCGAACAAGGCAGCATAATTTCCGTGAACACGCAACTAAAACCGAACCCAAAAATTCAATTTGAAGAAAAAGCCGAAATCTGAATTGAAACAAATCTGTTCCTGACAAAAATATGCCAAAGAACCATAACTGTATTTGAGCAAGGCAAAACAATTTCCATGGACATGAATACGACCCGAACATTAAAACTCAATATTAAAAAAAACCTAAAATCTGAACCGGACGAAATCTGAACCCGACAAAAATGTTCTAATGAATCATAACCAGATCCAAACAAGACAAAATAATTTCCATGGACATGAAACCAATATATGGTTTGGTAACATTTAGGTTGCAATTACATTACGGTAAGTCTTTGATTATATTTAATTTCCCGTTTGGTTACAGTTAGGTCACGGTTAAGTTAAAGTTAGATTAAAGTTAAATTGCATTTATGTTATGGTTAGAATAAGGATATGTTACGATAAAGTGAAGGCTAGGTTACATTTATGTTATATTTATTTTACGGTAAGGTACTGTTAAGTCAAAGTTAGGTTACAGGCAGGTTATGGCTACGGTACAAAAGTTTACGGGTAGGAATTTATCCATAGAGTGAACATTACGCATGATTTGATTAAAAATAACACTTACTTTTGTTAAATGGCTCTGAAATTATAATACTACATACCAACACTTTAGCTACGAGCGAGTATCGATTTCATTCATGGTATAGTCGGATTTAAGAGTGAAATAATTTAAAATTCAAAATATTTCACTTGGGATTTCTATGTGAAAAAAAAATAATTAGTTACATGACTTAACAGTGATTTTTGATAAATATCAACACTTTAACACAAAAATCACGCAGTCGTTGGATACATATTCCCTCCCGCGTTTCTCATCGCTCATTTTGAGTATTTTTAGAGCTTAACATGAGCTGTTTTTTAAACCGATTTTTCACACAGTCAGTGGCCACGTATTTCAGACAATGCATTTCTGCATGTTTCGAGTTAATGCTAAAATTATACAAATTTCAAGTTCGTTTAATATTTTTAATACGGACCCGCGGAACGCCGGCGGGTCAGCTAGTTTAAAATAATAATAATAAGGAACATCATTTTCATGATAATCGGAACGTGTATTAGATAATAACCGAGTCATATTTTATCTACGCCATGGATTAAACATTAATTTTCCTAAACCAAGGATAAAAAAATTTAAATGATATCTCACTTTTACATTTTTCGGTACTACGAATTTTTAAATTTCTAAACATCGCACATTATTTTTTACACCGTTGTAAAGGCAAAAAATAGTACTTTTAAATGTTTAAATGTTTCTATAAGTTGTATCTCAATTTATTTTTGAGTTATTATTATTATTATTATTATTATTATTATTATTATTATTATTATTTTGTAGATTTTAGTAATATTTTTGTCATTATGGCAACTGAAGTACTCTATTCCCGGACATTAAACATGGACAAATCAAATAACGAATAAAATCCGCACATCATAACATTTCATATATGTTTCACATGTAAAAGCATACAGTGTCCTAGACTTCATAAAAATGACGTTTTCATATAATTTATTTCTAGAGTCCTATTTCTTTAAATTACCAAAAATTAACTAAAATACATAAATAATGTTTTGTAGACTATCAGGCTTTATTTATATTGAATTCATATTAAATATTTTAATTATGTACACTAAATCTTGTAGCACACCGTCAATGGCAGTTACACATTTTTGAGTGTACGTGTATTGATACGACTCTAGAAAGATAAAAACTTTTTAACTTGAATTGTTTATTCTAAAAAAAATGCATCTTTAATGCATGTGTCAGTTCTATTAGTATATTTTCGTATGATCTGCAGCACAAAACTAATCCAAACAATTACACGTGAACCTCTTATTAGTAATCGGAAAATGTACACTTTTTGTTCGATTTTGAATAAAGTTATTTTTTAAAATGCCATTTCAAACTAATGGAAAATGTTCCATACTTTTAATTTTGACGTATTTACTCTAATTCTATTAGGTTTCAGATTTTGGTGGTTAATTTCTAAATTTCACAAGGAGGAGCATTAGATTTATACTCTGGGAATATAACTTGATGCAGATATTTTCTTTTGTTTAAAAAACAAACAAATGAATTAGAAAATGTTGTCTTTTATTTTTTTTTAAAGCAATTTTTTTCTATTTTTTAAGAGAGAGTTTATGTACGCATAACATATTTTAAGAAAAAAATTATGTACTCGTAGTTATGTGAAAAAAAAAACGGTTCTTAAAAAAATCTAAATTCTAATTCATTAATTCAATTAATAAAGTATACTTTAAAAATGAAAAGGAAATTATATAAAAAATGCAATCGGTATCGTTAAATAAATGTTATCGATAAATTTTATTTAAGGACAATTCCTAAAAAATGTTTTTATTAGTGGTAGTAGTTTATATAAAAAGTAGTAACTATTTGGTATTACTTTAGTGATCTTCTTTTCTATTCTATTTTTTAGCTCACAGGCTATCATAGCCTGAGAGCTTATGTGCCCGTCCGATCTGTATATACGTTCGTACGTTCGTGCATAACGCGATAACTCATGATAAAAACATCGGATCCACTTGAAATTTTGTATATAGGTATATCCTGATAAGGCGCTTCCCTGATTAGTTTTTGAAGTTCATTCGATATGTATAAGAGGGGGAAAGGGGGGCTCATGCCCCTCCCCTTAATTGATATAAACGGGATTTTCATGCAGAATTAACAGCTTTCGTTCAAAATTTAGATATACGATCAATCTGATGAGGCGATGCCGTGGCTGTTATTAGGTGTTCATTGAATAAGTATAAACAGGGGGAACGGGGGGCTCATGCCCCTCCCCTTAATTGATATAAACGGGATTTTCATGCAAAATTAACAGTTTTCGTTCAAAATTTAGATATAGGATCATTCTGATGAGGCGAGACCGTGGCTGTTATTAGGTGTACATTGAATAAGTATAAACAGGGGGAACGGGGGTTTTAATGCCCTTCCCCTTAACTCGTATAAATGATTTTTTCAAGCAGAATTGTCAGATTTCGTTCAAATCTCTGAATAGTTTTGGAAGTTTAATGGTTAAGTATAAAAGAGGGGAATAACTCCTCTTAAATTATATAAATGCTAAATGGGTTTTTATTAAGAATTATCCGATTTGCTCTGAATTTCGGATATAGATTTTTTATATGATAAAGCATGTCCTTGATAGTTTAGGAGGTTCAATGATTAAGTATAAAAAAGGAGAAAAGGGAGAGCTGTTTCCCCTTCCTAATTTTTTTTTCGAACGGAATTAACAAAAATACAAGGCTGTAATGTACAATTAGTATGCGTAGCCTGTGAGCTCTATGCCATCAGTTTAACTGGGCAATATTCTTTTTATTTCTCCTTATGAGTAAAACCCATTTTTTATAAATATTTTATTCTAGTTTATACATTTTTAAAAGAATTTTTTTGTAGTTATACATTAGACATGCAAAAGAAGGTAAAATGTATTAATGCTGACTTACCAGCTCTGATTCATAATTTAATATTTTTAAAATAACTTTGACTTTCTTAAATCTCTCC
The DNA here is from genome assembly GCA_964019185.1 of Maratus speculifer. Classification (NCBI taxonomy): domain Eukaryota; kingdom Metazoa; phylum Arthropoda; class Arachnida; order Araneae; family Salticidae; genus Maratus; species Maratus speculifer. The sequence continues at coordinate 234,299,402 of OZ025294.1, read as the reverse complement.
AGTGCAATGCATTGTTACGGAAGGGAAAAAAAACTTTTTTGTTGAATCATCAATGCATTCAACTTTATTTCTTGAAAAGATGGATAATAATTTGCGTTCGGAAAAAAAAAAAAAAAAAAAAAAAAAAAAAAAAAAAAAAAACATTTTTTTTAAATATTATGCTTACTTTGAGTATAAAAGATTGAAAAAGAGAAAAAAAATTTTAGTTGATGTGTTTAGGTGAAAAGAAGAAATTTTCCTTCAGAATTTGGAAGATGTCTATTTTTTATGAGTCATTAACTTCAAATCTATATAATCACAAAATAAAAAGAAGTTACAAGAAAAAAAAAGAAAGAAAAAAAGAAACAATTTTCAAGCAAATGATTTAGAAGCATAAACTAAAAAAGAAGAAAAACAATTGAGGTTTTTTTTCTTTTTTTTTGTGATTTGCGTTTTTTGTCCTTTAAATACTTAAATATGGGTATGTTATTGGTTATCTATAGTTTGATACTGCTTTTTCACAGTAACTCCGCTCTATTTTGATACTGCTGGTAATCAAACAACCAGTTTTATTAACATAGTTGTTTGTTTACCATGCCATTAAAACTGATTTCTTTGTCATTTAAGCAACTTCTTTCTTTATACCAGATAATTTCATGATGGTTTTACTTCAATCATGGGAGTTTTTGTGGTTTTAGTGAAAATGAAAATGTATAAAAAGTCCCTTTGTAATACGATAAAAGTAGCAAACAGCATACTTTCTGGAACATGCAAAGATTTGAAGAAACATAGCTTTATATTATGGAATTTTAAATGATCCTTAAGTTAGACTGATACGTTTTTTAGGTGCGTTCGTAATTATGTAAATACGTAGCACCTATTGTTGTCGCTCAGTCCGTCCGTCCGTCTGTCTGTCCGTCTGTCTGTCCGTCTGTCCGCATATAACAACGCAAAAACTACACAACCGAATCGTTTGAAATTTAAAATACATAATTATAACATAATTTTGTCGAGTCATTTCAAATTTTATGAAAATCGGATGGACAGATCAATTACAGGGACATTCAAAAGGATTCCGTTACATTACGGTCAATAGGGAAAAAAGTTTTAACTGCATTTTAATCGTTTGAAATTTAAAGCATATAATTATTGCGTAATTTAGTCGAGTCATTTCAAATTTTATGAATATCGGATAGACAGATCAATTACAGGGACATTCAAAAGGTTCCGTTACATTACGGTCAATAGGGGAAAAAGTTTTAACTGCATTTTAATCGTTTGAAATTTAAAGCATATAATTATTGCGTAATTTAGTCGAGTCATTTCAAATGTTATGAAAATCGGATGCATAGATCAATTACAGGGACAATCAAAAGGATTCCGTTACATTACGGTCAATGGGGAAAAAGTTTCAAATGCATTTTAATGATGTTACACTCATTCGAACATAATAGAATTGGCATGAATCTATGAAATATATACTAAAATATGCATTCTGTACAATCTGTGATGCAAAGAATTTTTATTATTAAATTACTGGGCCACACAAAAGGGCCACTGGGCCACTATATAATGCTATACGGGGAAACATGGTTTGGTACGTGTTTTAATTATATTCAACTATTTCACATTTTATGAATAAGATATACGTTGCTGAGGTGTAACAAAAATTACTTCCTGTATATTTACAGAAACGTGAAGATTTCGACTACTGTACTGTATCCGGAGTACGCTCTACTATATCAGCAAGATCTGAATATTTTTAAAACTTCGTTATCGCATGAACGCACCTCATTTGCTACGTTCACGTGCAATTTCCTACTTGTTTTTCTTTTGTTTGTATACACGAATACATATTTTACAAATAAAATTACATACGCGAGTTGTTCTGAAAAAAAGTATTTTAAATTCTAGTTTACAGGTATAATTTAAATATAAAAATATATTTTTAAAATCAAAAAGGGATTACATTAAGAAATGTAATCGATATCTTTAAACAAATGTTATGGAATAAATTTTATTCAATGATAATGCTTTAAAAAATGTTTTTAACAGTAGCTGTGTTTTATTAAAAAAAAATAATTAATATTTGATATTAGTGATCTTCTTTCCTATTCATTTTTTTTCTCATAAAAAAGTAAAACGCATAAATTTTAAACATTTTATTCTAATTTCTAGATTTTTAAAAGAAGTATTTTGAAAATATGTAGGAGGTATGGAAAATAAAGGTAAAATGTATTAACGCAGATTTGCCAGCTTCATTATATAATTTAATATTTTGTTAAATAACTTTGATATTCTGAAGTTTGTCCAGAGCACTGTATTTTTATGAAAAAAAACGTCTTCGTTGAATTATCAATGCATTCAAATTGATTTCCTGAGAAGATTGTTAGTAATTTATGTATATATAAAATAATGCATACGTAGATTATAATGGATTCTAAAATGAAAAAATTTCATACAATGCTTTAAAGATATGAAATAAGAAATGATATTCACTTTATAATATCTGTTTTAGAAATAGTCAATTTTAATTATTCAGTGAGACAAAATGTAAACAAAAATATTCTACTTACAGTATCTGATGCTGCAACATTCTCATTTTAACGACCAGTCAGATAAATAATAATAATAATGGACAAATATACATCAGATGATTTACAGATTTTCAACAAAATTTATTATTATTATTATTAATAAAACCCATAATTTTAAAATATCTTATTACAGTTTCTATATTTTTAAAAGGAGTATTTTGAAGATATGCATTAGACATGCAAAATAAGGGAAAATGTATTCATGCTGACTGGCGAGCTCCATTATATAATTTAATATTTTGTTAAATAACTTTGACTTTCTGAAATCTGTCAATAAAAATGTAATTTTACGAGACTTCTTTTTTAAAAAAATCATTAATGCATTTAACTTCATTTCTTGGGAAGATGGATAGTAATTTATGTTCTGAAAAAACATTTTTAATATTATGCATACGTTGAATATAAAAGATTGAAAATAGGGAAAAAAGTGAGTAGGTGTGTTTAGGGGTAAAGAAGAAATAATCCTTCAGAATTTGGAAGATCTTTTTTTTTATGAGTCATTAAATTGAAATCTGTTTAATCACACAATAAAGACAAGTAAAAAAAGGGGAAAAAAACAATTTTCTAGTGAATGCTTTTAGTATAATAAAATAAACGAAAAAAAAATAAAAAAAAATTTCTTTGATTGGCGTTTTCTATCCTGATAAATATTTAAATATAGATAATGGAATACTTTTATTTAGTCTTTTATTTAATATTACGGAATTTCTGCATTATTTTTACTCTTCAAGTGTTGCATTATGTTAATATTAAAATAAAGAAATTGTAGGTACATACAGTCGAGTCTCTATATAACGAAATCCATCGTTCCAGTAAAAAATTCGTTACATAGAGAAATTCGATGTATGGAAAATGATGTTAAAAATCGTATTTAATGTGAAAATTTTGAGCAAATATTATTTTTGATATTTTTAATTAAGGATTTGAAACGTTTAAAAGTAAATATTAACCTAACATTTTATTTCTTAATTATTTAAACAGTTAAAAAAAAAGAGAGGACATTTATTTGAAAGCTTAATGCCAAATAAAGAAAAATTAAAGCCAAATAAGGAAGACTTGCATTAATTTCAGACGAAGAAATCTGTAATTTTTCGTTGTTTTTATTTTAAAATTGTTACGCTCTCAAAAAAAAAAAAAAAAAAAAAAAAAAAAAAAAAAAAAAAAAAAAAAAAAAAAAAGGCCTTAAATTTTAGCAAGGAATGAAAAATTGTAGTTAACATTTTCTCCAGTTGAAGGCCTCTCTTACGCGCCTCTCATTGATTCCTCTCTATGTGTAACAATCTAATTGAGTCTGTTTTGAGAAGGATGTTGAAAGGTGTGTGGGAGGTGGGATGAATCCGTTGGATTTAAAGAACAAGGGAAGAAGTAATATAAAAAATCTCAGCACTGAACGACAAATCAAAAATAAGTGATGGAAAATTGACTCCATATGATTTCGAAGCTTTTTTAAAACTGAATAAATAATGACCAATTTATGAAAAAATTCGTTATATGGAGATAGATATTTCGCTATATAGAGACTGTTTCTAATGTAATCATGCGAAAAAGGGACCGTTCCTACAAAAAATTCGTTATATAAAGAAATTCGATGTATGGAGTTTCGTTGTATAGGACTCGACTGTATTGTAATTGTGAAAAGCTTGTGCATAAATTTATATTTTGATTAAATAATTGTTAAATTATCTCCGAAATAAATTCTCATCTGAGGAAAATGATCCAAACCTCTAAAGAAATGCTTGAAATTGTAATTTCAATATGCGTTGCATTTTACCAATGTTTTTTTATTTTAATATTTTATTAATTAAACCGATTTGTTGAAATACTTTTAATTAAATTTATACATCTTAGAAATTTGCAAAAACGAAGAATAAAGAGCAATGAAATCCAACAAAAATCAGCTTTAATGTGTTAAAATACTATGTAGGTGTATTTCATTAACATAGTTTTGTTAAACATATGTGTAAATGCACAAATTTTATAAAATGCTTTCGAGATGTGAAATAAGAAATTATATTCATTTTGTAATATCTGTTTCAGAAATCGTCAATTTTAATTATTCAGTGACACGAAATGTAAAGAAAAATATTCTGTTGTGAGCATCTAGGGCTGAAACATTTTCCTAGTAACGACCCATTAAATTAAAAAAAAATGGTCAAATGGACATCTGGTAATTTACATATTTTAAACACAATTTATTATTATTATTATTATTATTATTATTATTGTTGTTGTTGTTGTTGTTGTTATTATTATTATTATTATTATTATTATCATTATTATTATTATTATTATTATTATTAATGCAAAATAAAAGTAAAATATATAAATGCTGATTATATAATTTCCATATACTCCATTATATAATTTAATGTATTTTGTTAAATAACTTTGACATTCTGAAGTCTGCTCAGAGCAATGTATTTTTACGGAAAAAAATAACTCCTTTGTCGAATCATCGATGCATTTTTATGAATAGTCTATTTAGAACATATTTTAAATTATGCATAGGTTGAACATAAAAGATTAAAAAGGGAGGGGGATAGTGAGTTGATGCGTTTTGGCGAAAAAAAGAAATTATCCTTCAGATTTTGGAAAATGTCCATTTTTTATAAGTCATTAATTTCTTATCAATACAATCACAAAAAACGAGAAATTAAAAAAAAAAGAAACGATTTTCAAGCAATTGCATTTATAAGTATAAAACAAACGAAAATAAAACAATTGGGGAATTTTATTTCTGTGATTGGTGTTTTCTACCCTGGTAAATATTTAAATATGGATAAATAATTATTATACGACTTTTATCTCACTACGAAACTATTACATTATTTTTATTCTTCAAGTCTCATATTATGGTAATCAAGTCTCATATTATGGTTTCGATTTTTTGATTAGAATTTTTTAATTTAATTTTATCGATTTTTAGCGGGATTTTTTTTTATTTTTCAAGATGATTTTTCTACATTAGTGACAAAAATATGTTTTCATTTTTTTAACCCAATATAGTAAATTTGTCCTCTTTACATTAAATTGTTTATGGAACTCCTTCAGCGATTTGTGAATTTTTAGCGAAATTTTAATGCAATTTTTAGGGGTTTTTTTCGATTTTGCATTTTGCCTCTTTTGTTTAAAACTTTTAGTGTAATGCTCAAAATTTTCGCTGGTAAGATTTTAATTTCAATGATTTTTAATGCAATTTATAATGTCATTTTTAGCAATTTTTCGAAATTTTTGCGTAATTTATGATGAAAAAAAAACATTTTTCAAATTGTGCATACGATGAATATAAAAAGATTGAAAAAAGGGGAAAAATGTACTTTAGGACATTTTGCGATGATCTTGCGAAAATGATGCGTTTAGGCCAAAAGAAGAAATGATCCTTCAATGTTTGGAAAGTGTCTACTTTTTATGAGTCATTAACTTCCAATCTATATAATCACAAATTAACGACAAGTTAAAAAAAAGGAAACAATTTTGAAGCAAATGCTTTTAGAAAAATAAAATAAATGAAAGAAAAACATATGAGGATTCTGACTTCTGTGATTGCAATTTTCCACCCTGATAAATATTTAAATATGGCTAAGAAATTACGATACGTCTTTTATTTGATAAAACTACTGCATTTTAAAACTACTGCATTACTTTTACTTTTTAAGAGTCATATTATGATAATGTTACAATATGAGACAAGTTGCAACTCGATGGGAGGTCTATTTGTGAAATTATAAAAATCAAACTTTTATAGTGCCCCTTTAGAGCAAACTTTTCCAAGTAAAAAAATCCCTTAAAAAATTGTTAATTTTATATACATTTATAAAAATAATCTCAATATTTGCAAAAGTCGCAGAGTTATTAAAATTTTAAATTTGTGACTTGTACTATATAGGCATGTTCGTGAGCGATGAGTTAATGAGTTGTTTTGAATATAAAATGAGGATCAGATAAAATAAAGATACGGATCGTCGATAAAATAAAGATAAGGATTGTACCTTATTAAAACTCGATTTAAGAAAGTGTCTCTCCTTTGGACATAAAATAGCAGCATGTAAATTTTACTTTAAGCTTGACTTTAAAATATGCTGGAGGTCTTCATTAAAGGTCTACACGGGTAGAAATATCCAATACAGATCCTAAGCCGACACATAGAAAAAAATAGTTCAGCCCGGCCTGAATAAAAATTAAAATCTTAGCCCAAGCCTGGCGCGCGCTGTCTAAATTTGTGTAATTTTTTTTCATCGATATGTTTACAGATTGTTTCACATTGAGGAATTCTGACCAAAAATATCTTTTTCGTCACATTACGGCCTACGAGAAAAAAATGTTTCAAATGAGTTTTAAAGATTTTACACCTTGTTAAGCATATTCAAATTTATATGTATTTACGAAGTGTATTAAAATATGCCTTCTGTAAGATATGCGGAGAAAAGAATAGTTATTATTCATTTACAGGACCACACAACAGAATTCCATTACATAATGGTAAATGGGTAATTGCTTGTAACATATTTTAATTATATTAAACTATTTCATTTATACTAAAATTGATATTCGTCGCTGAGGCTTATATAAGTTTTTCACTCATAATACGAAACATTTACAGAGACATACAAAAGATTTCAAATACTATATTACATCCGAAGTACCGTATATTATAGATGATTGCTGTTGGATGGAGGAAATGCAATTTTAATTATGATATGCACTTTTATCTTTCCCTAAATGTATGCATATTCTAGGGTGTGTATTATTGCTTTAGTTGATATACATGACTACACAAAAGAGTTCGTAAAAATTACTGAATATGAGCGTAATTCATTTAAAGGTGTTTTCAAAATAAGTTATGCATTTTTCTGATAAACGGAATCCAGTTTACCTAAAAATAATTGCAGAATATAGATAAAATTATATACACGGTCACTCAAAGAATTGGATGATCGCCTATGGATGATAATATTTGGAAATGTGATTAAAATAGTTTTAACAGTGTTTTGGTTTGAACTAAATTTCAGTTAAATACTGGTGTGTGGTAAAGGTTCTGAGTAATCCAAAGGTCTGAAAAAAGTATTCAAGTATGTTTCCATCTATTAGTACAAGTTGCTGAATGAGAAATTTCGATTTGTTGTGCGTTTACTTGCTAAAAATAATTCTCCGCAATATAGTATAATTATGGACCATCAGATCAAATACAGGGTTTATCAAAAGTATTAGAATACATATGTTGCTGGAGACAGTAACACCTTATTTCCTTAAATAGCGAAGTTTTCTATAAAATTTCCCAAAACATTGGAAAGTGTTTTATAATCTATTCTTAAAACATGATTTTTCTTACTTCTTTAAATTTACATTTTATATATTTTTAAAAAAATCCTGTAATATAATTCAAATTATCCTTTCTTCTATAATTAAATTTAAAAGAATTGAAATTCGACAATTTGAAAAGGATAAAACCTCTAATTGGAAATTTTGATTTGCAGGGACCGTATAAAAATTAAATTTTCGTATTCTTTGATGTATACCCCCAATGGAGTTGCAATTTATCTGATCTAATTTTGCACAATTTTTATGAAAATTTGCAACATGATATAAGTGCCGTGGTTTTATGCTTAAAGAGATAGTCTATAATGTTTTGACATTAATGAATCACACTGTATATATATGCCGGGTGTCCCAAAAATGACTGATGGATTTTAAAATTCAATAACTTGCAAACGGTGACAGCTATTTAAAAAAATTTTGTAAGAGGGTTGTGTATAATGTCAGGAGTTTTTTTTACTGTAACACTTGATTTTATTTCGAATTTCAAACGATAGTTAGCGCTGACGGCGATTGAAGGCCAGGTTGACGCTTCACTCAGCTCTGATCACCTGGCCTTCAATCGCCGTCAGCGCCACCTATTGTTTGAAATTCGAACTAAAATCAAGTGTTACGATAAAAAAAACTCCTGACATTATACATAAACCTCCTGCAAACATTTTTAAATAGCTGTCACCGTTTGCAAGTTATTTAATTTTAAAATCCATCAGTCATTTTTGGGACACCCGGTATATATATATATATATATATCCTAGAATAATTTAACAGCCTGGTGGTTTCTTGTAAATAGCATAACACGATGTATAATTTAATAATATTTCTAAAAGCAGAAATTAATATTTTTATTAACAATTTGGAAAAAAGTTATTGTCCTTGGTAGAAAATTGGGAAACCTGAAATATATCTGAAATAAACCTGAAATCTTTTTATCTGTTGAATTCCGAAACTTATTTCATTTTATTTGTTTTCTGATTGGTCCATGTTTAATATCCAAAAATGAAATACTTCTGCTGCCACGATGCCAAAAAAGTATTAAAAAATCTATAATAAATAAATAAATAAATAAATATACAAATAAGATACAAATAAAAATAAAAATAAAAATATAAATAAATAATAGCTTAAAAACAAACTGAGATACAGCTTTCAAACTAATTGCATTTTAAAGTACATTTTTTTTCTATACGACATTGAAAATGTGTCTTGCTTAGAAGTTGAAAATTAGCAGTACCGAAAATTGTAAAAATATTAATTTTTAATATACGGCGTATGTAACATATAAGACTCTTATAACGTAAACCACGTTTTTAAATCATCATAAAAATGATGTTAATTATTATTATAATTTTTAAAATATAGAATATATTTATAAGACTAAAATTTTAGTCTTTGAAAATATAGTATTCCAAATAGTCATTGTAACTTGTTAAATTACATTTTTTTCCTTGTGCTGTGTTTGCCATAAACAGAAATAGTGAAATAAATTTAAAAACATATTTTGGGTGGAGAGGGTAAAATATACGATTTTTAAATTTTATTCGTGAGAAAATTACTTAACATTCATAGTAACAAATTTATGATTGCGTGTTTAGTGAACATAAAGTAGCAGGAGAAAAAGTAATTTTTTGGTAACGGGAATAGTGCAAATATTCTGAAATGTTCATAACTTTTGAAAGTTGACAGCGTGTAAAATTCTCATTTATCTATTTCTTATCTATTAATAATATATCCTTAAATAATCAGTTACGTATCTTTTTAGAATTTAAAATATATTTCAACATTAAATTCATTAATTAATTTTTATATGCATATTGTTTTACAGTGCAGTGTCTGGCATATGTGTAGATTTTTTCTTTCTATTTCTGAAATTCTATTTATTTATCATACAACAAGAAATTTCATGAAATCATATTGTGCTATTAAAGTCATTTGTATTTTAACTATTAAATATGATTGAAATAGCACTGAAATATATTAAAGTTTCGGAATGTTTCTTCTTATTATTACTTTGTTGTTACTAATACATTGAAGATCTACAATTTATAATAAAAAATAAAACTTATTTTAATAAATCAAACGAAAAATCATGCATCAAGAACCTATCAAGAAACAATTATCAGCCATTCCAAGTGTTGTTTTTTTTTAATTCTTTTTTTATAAAATGAAATGAGATATAAAAATAAACATTTTAAAATTACATTAAGAAAAAAAGCTGCTACTTGGTTATACCGTAGACCAAAAAAAAAAAAAAAAAAAAAAAAAAAAAAAAAAAAAAAAAAAAAAAAACAGTCGCCAAACTATACGATTACTTGCCAAAAATGGATGACTGTAAATGTCACATTTACTTGACATTTACTATGATACATGTGTGTATTACATCATGAAGTAATTTTGATATATGTCAATTTTTGTAATTTGGCGAACAGTTTGGCGATTTGTTTAATTTGGCGAAATTGGTCGACGGGATAACTAATTAGTACCGAAGAAAATACATGATGCAGTCGATCAAACCGTACCTGATGAGCAAATGAACTGATCATAACAAAGTAACGTTCACAAATTCTTTTTTTGCCGTACAGTATATTCTCCATAGATTTTATAAACTGCACTTATTACACTAAAATATAGAATAGTTAAAAATTACTTACCATAGCAGTAAAACAATTCCGAGTATATCCTGCTTTTATTTTTTTATGTAACCAATCTATTTTTTTAATGACCCTGTAAATGAAAGATTAATGGTGTCTACTCTCTAATCTGCATAAAACGTGTTGTAGTGCAACTCAACAGTAAATATCCATTTAGTTAAGTTTGGAATATCGTACCAATAGTAAAATGTACGACAAATTTTTTTTTCCTCTAAGATCACAGTAATAGTAATTTTGGCCGAGTTTCTGTTAAAGGGGTCTTTGAAAGAAAATTCTCAAAAAAATGATAATATAATTTAATATATGAAATCGTCTTAAATTTATTTAATGGTTACACAAATTCTCCAACTTATATTGAAACATTCGTATAGAAATATCTTCAAAAGATAAAAATTTAATCAAATCCTGTTTTATATTATAACTATTTAAAAGAATTATGAGATTTCATTTAGAATTTCCTTAAATATATGCAAAAAATTTAAATATTTGCAGTCGACAAATAACCAACCAAGCCATATATACATATGATTCTAATTATATTCTATTCACATCGTTATATTTTGAAGTATTTTTTTAAAAAAAAATTCTGTTAACTGAAGTAAAAATGTTTTACATAAAAAAGTAAATAAATTCGTGTACGAGATATATGTGCGTGGGATGAATGTTTGGATTTTTAAGGGTTAATAAGGTATTCAGCAATTCTAATGTATCTTAATGACCAGCGTTAATCATTTTTTATAATACAAATTTGTGCATTTATTTTTACTTTTTTAATGAAATTGAAAACAATATCTGAAAGACAAATTCTTTGGCAAATCTTCATGAATTTTGTTATTAAACGAGCATCAATCTCCTTTGTTTTAAATTTCGTATAATTTATGAATAATATTTTTTTATAATCTATGTTACTTAGGCTATATAATTAAAAATAATTCCGCTGTAATTCATAAAATGCTTGACAAGAATATAAAGCATGTTTTTAAAAAAAGTACATTGATTTTTTTTTTCAATAAATGTAATTTATGCAATCAATATATGCATTTACTTCGAGTTGAATATCCACGGATTATTACCTTCAACAGTATACAGAAGTGTATAGAAAAGCAATATAGATAGTAAAGGATAAAAAAAACCTGAAACAAGTCATAAGTTAGTCCGCTAAGTATGTGTCCTAAAAGTGCAGTAACTAATAAAATTATTTATATTTTATGAATAATATGTTTTACAGATTTTACAAATATTGATTCTTTGGATACCTGTATTTTCAACGCACAAATAAATGTTTAACGTTATTGTATTCTAATATAAAATCGATAACATTCCTTTTTTAACTTTAAGGGTGTATGGGGCACATTTTACAATAATCTTTAGTTATTGAGTTAAAACTTTTCATTTTTTTTTTTGAATGATTAACCATATAATATATAAACAAGTCACATGGTTAAACTTCTCATAGTTTCTTAAATAAATTTAAAATTTATTAAATACTAGGGGGAAACTTAAAATCGTTATGACTTATAATGTTATCTGTAGAATTTAAATTCCTTTTCTTTTAAACAAACAGAAATATATTAGGTTTAATTTTGATTCAGAATTTTGAAATATAATAATTTGAATAAAACTTACAAATATTTAAACAAAAATTTGAAAAAAAATATGCAATTTTAAAACAGCCATATCGTGAAAAGAAATTAATTTCCGGAATCAAAATTAAAATAAAATTATTGAAAAAGACATGTACAAAGTTTGTTTATTTTGTTTATTTGTATTTATGTCGGCCAATTATCTACACTGTGGGATATATGCCCTCCATGGGGGTCTTTCTAAGCGAACCTAACCCGTATTTACGCAAGGTTCGAAGATAACCACGGAAAACTCCGAACAGTTAGGCCGACGGCAGCGATTGGTTTCAAACCCAACATCTACCGTCTACCAATTTGGAGATCAGAACCTCGCGGCCACTGGTGGGGCCTGTAGAAAGTTTGAACAAGTGAACATTAAAGCTTACTGAGTTATAACAATTTAAATTCGAAAAAAGGTGAAAAAACTCATCATGAAGAAAAAAATATATTTTCATAGGAAGTCATTTCCATGACAACCATTGCTTAAAAGCTAGATTTTGAAAATAAACTACAACAAAAATAATAATATTTCATATTACAGTTAAGATAAAAATTTAATTTAAACGCCATTTTTAGCAAGAAAAAAAAAATAAAAATAATAATTTTTTTAAAGAAAAATTGAATATTTTTATATTCCAAACACCCTTAATATATATCTGTATATTCAATTGCCATTATATTAAAACGACAGTATATCTTTTAATATTTCAATGCACTTCTCATTAAATAAACGTACTTTCAAAGCGTATCGATAAAAAAAGTAGCAACTTCTAAAAGAAAAATGCAGTGTTATGTTATTTATGAATAAAATCTTTAAAAATTGTAATATTTAAATGAAGATCCATTTTTTTTCCTTTTAAAATTTTCAGGGTTTATATAGAGATGTCTGTTTGTAGTCGCAGTGTTTTAAAATAGTAATTTCCATTTACTTAGAAAAATAACACGTTGAGTGCCATGTCCGTCACCGATGATTAATACTGAACTTCTCCTGCATGGTCGCGTCATCACCGGTAACTGACATAATAAAATATGTTATAAATTTAATATATATATTTTTTAAGTAATTACTGAAAATTTATTTGAAATTTATATAATATCATGCTTTACATTCTCAATCACCAGTGATAGATGCGTACTAAACGGAAAGTTCATTGTCAGTCGCCGTGACACACAATGCATTAGATAAGACAAATATTAGTCGAAGAAAAAATGATATTCAAAACCTAGCTACTCTGCAGCTCTTTTTATAATTCTTACTAGGGAACTGAAAGAAGTGTAAGTCACCGATTTTGACGAAAGTGGTTTCGTAGGAAAGATCTCATCGAGAGCAGTAAAAAATTCAATGGAACTACCTGTCGCAAATCAGCCGTTTTCAAGATATCCGACAATTTATGTTGCGTAACTAGTGCATACTTAATGGTGAACGCAAAAAATTTTATTCTCAATTTTAACGAAACTGATATCGTTAAAAAGATATCATCATGAGAGAGAAAAAACTCAATAGAACTATCCGTCAGAAAAGAGCCGTTTTCGAGATATCCTATAATTTATTTTACGTAGCTGATGCATACTGTTCTAGTGCACACTTAATGGGGGACCTCAAAAAATCGTTGTTTCGATTTTGACGAAAATGGTGTCGTTGCAAAGATATCATTGTGAGAAGTAAAAAACTCAATGGAACTACCTATCTGAAATGAGCCGTTTTCGAGATATCCGACAATTTATGTCACTTAATGCAGTTTCCCAGCAGTGTGCATTAGCAGTGTGGCACAAATTGTCGGATATCTCGAAAACGTCTCATTTCCGAACGGTCATTCCATTGAGTTTTTTAATCCCCACGATGGTATCTTTTCAATTATACCACTTTCGTTAAAATCGAGACTAAAATTTTTTGCAGTCCCCCATTAAGTGTGCACTAGCTACGTGACATAAATTGTCGGATGTCTCGAAAACGGCTAATTTGCGACGGGTAGTTCCATTCAGTTTTTTACTGCTCACGATGAGATCTTTCCAACGATATCACTTTCGTCAAAATTGGTGACTTACACTTCTTGCAGTTCCCTAGTTAGATGTGTTTCTTAATTCCTCTAATCCCTTTGTTGCAATAAATAATGCCAAAATTGCTAAATGAACAGATTTTGGAAATGGTTTTATTGTATGTTTCTAAAAGTTTTTTTCAAGTATTAATCAATTTTAAATAGTAAAATATGCATATACTACAACTTAACAAAATTCAATTTATTAAATTTAAGCTGAGTAAAAGAATTTTTTCTGGAGTTTTTATAAAAATGTGACATCGAAATATGTTCACTAAATTAACATTAATTTTAAGCAGATTGTAAAATCTAGCTCAAATATTCTTTGGTGGCATTTTTAACGACTGCGAAATATCTGGCTGAAATTTGAAAGTAAAACCTTGATTTTTAAATTTTTGCAATATTAATACTAAAAGAAAATATTTTTTGCAAAAGTTCAATGCAAGTTTGATCTTCACTGCTATCGGAACACTGAATTTACAGAATCAGAAGTTAAAACGAAAAGAAAAATCCCGTTATATTGAAAAACCTTATTATTGTTATTATTATTGTTATTATTATTATTATTATTATTATTATTATTATTATTATTATTATTATTATTTCAATTTAAATAAAATCCGGAAATTTTATGCATTATACTAAAACATACAGGTGTTATTTCTTATGATCTTATAAAAACATTTTAAAATCAATAAAATATATGTCACTATACAAAAAAAAAAAAAAAAAAAAAAAAAAAAAAAAAAAAATTGTGTGCGTAAAAGGTACGTTTTTTTCCAATGCAAAAAAAAAAAAAAAAAATCCGAAATTTTTACACACAAGACTAAATAATACAGATATTTATTTTTTATGATCTACCTACAGGGTTTTAAAATCAACGAAATATATATCACTATTAAAAGATAATAAAAACAATTAGCAATTTATGAAATTTTGTACGTAGAAAGTTATATTTTTGTAAGTGTAATGGTATATTACGTTTTATTTATTTATTTTTTTAATAACACAAAAATAATTATGTTCTTAAGAAAAGAACTTTATGAAAACCTTGAAAATTATAGCTAAAATCATGCTAGTTTATTTAATTATTCCTTTCTATTGTTTAGTAAATGATTCATTATTAATTTTGCCGGTGCATTAACTTTCAATTTATTTTTCCATTTTTAAATTTTAAAGGAATATGGATGAACTGCGCAACCAAAATACCATTTAAAAATTATAATACTTGTTACATCCACAAAAAAACCCAAGCAGCTGACATAGAAATTTTTTTATGATATTTCCTTAAAAAAAAAAAAAAAAAAAAAAAAAAAAATGACATAGTTTTTTTTTAAGATTTTAAAAATTCACATATATATTTCCCAAGCTATCCTAAAGCTGAAATGTATTCGCGGTTGAAAAAATGTAAATATTAGGTTAATTTTTTTCGAGCATGCCAGTCCCTGACGTGTATATAAAAAAAATGAATGATGTTTAGAAGAAAATGCTGAATTGAGACAAGGCCGCGAGGCAAAATACATTAAATTAAGACATAATTCAGTCATATTTTAAACTTAGTTAAACTGATAGTTTCAAATAGCTGAAAAACTAATTTTTTTCAGCTATATCAGTTTAAGGAATATTTTAAAATAAGTTTTTATTTATATGAGATTACAAAAGAATTATTTATTTCTTTACTCCTTATTTTTTTTTCAACATAATACGAAAGAGAATATTAATGCAGGTCTGAAATAATTTTCCTAATAACAAATTCTTTTCCTTATGTATTAAAATATTATTTTTTTTTAGATTTTTCATTAATGTGCAATACTTCATTCTTATCTTTAACATGTTCAATCACATTATGGATGAATGTGCTTTTTAGATAACTCAGCGCTTTAACATTTCCGAATTATTTTCTTTTATGCCTTTTATGTTCTTTTAATTCAGTGTAAAAGTTAATAAATGTTAACTCAATCGCAATATATTTTTTAATGGCTTGACTGCTTAAAAGGGATTGATCAGGCAGGGAAGTCTTGTCTGTAGAGAAGAGTGTCCCTCCCTGTCACCTTTATTAAGGTCTTTAAAAAGTTCATTATTTCATCCAGAAGAAAATAGAAAAGCAATACAGACTAAAATCAGTCGCTGAGGCACAAACTGCCCCCTGCGTTAGAGAACGGGAGAGGAAAATATGAAATATTTCGTATTTTGGTAAAATATCGGTTGGAGCACTTGCCCCCTCATGACAATCAACTGGTAAAATGGGATCGAGCATTCTCGACATCCTGCTAAACGAGAGAAGAGACAGACTGCTAACCGGTTATGATGGAAACAAACATTAAATAATTATACACGTTCCTTAGTTTAGCCAGCAACGCTGCCCGAGATAACATTTCTTGTAGCCAGGATAAGATTTCCTTTAAAGCGCTGATACACATTAAATAAGCTCTTCGTACAAATTAAGAACTTGTTAAAATACCTCTCAAAGCATAGCCGAAGTCACCCGTGTTCAGATGCAGAAAATTGGTATTATGACACACTGTTCGGAAAATAGTAAATTTCATGAAATCACAAAACATTTATTATTGACGACACCAAAAATATGTAAATTACAAGTAGAAAATACGATTACACTTCACAAAGCTAATTTCACATATTTAAATATAGGTAAAACTAAGAACTGGTGAATTATGTTGTGGCAATCTACTGATGTGACTTTTGTCATTACCGACAAACTCATAATACCAGTGGGTATAAAAATATTCCACGGAAAGAATCAACGACCCTATAGCGTCCACTGGCCAGTTGTGAGAAAGCAGCAAAAAAGATGTGCTGTTAATGCATTTTAATATTTCATAACTTGGTCAATTTTAATGTTACATGAAAGGAGATCTTATTGGATTACTTGTCAGTGTACTAGAAAATTTTTACTTATTATAACTTATAGAACCTGGAGAAAATATAAAAAATTAAATTTCATAATTTTTTAGACAAAATTTTTATTGATCTAATTCTCTTTAAAATCAAGCAGGACGGTCGTTCTGCCAAGCCAAGCTAGAAAAAATAATATGCCCGCCAAACCTAAAAACGCCAAGAACCAGCGCTTAACTGCTTAATATACTCGAGACAACTTTCCCATGTGAAATCGACCAAACATGGCTTTTTAAAATTTAGGATATTTAAGAAATGAAGTATCGCAGAGAAATAAAACAAAAACTAAAAGAATTTAAAGATGAAAAGCTTCAATTTGAGATCAAACTCATCTTTATAAAATAATTAATAAAAGCGATACAGGATTTTTTAAAAACCGTCGAGATACTGCAAATGATCATTTTTTTCTTCGTCAAACAATTTTATTTCAATCAAGGTACAGACTTAAATAAGGGCCAGGAAGAAGTATAGAATGCATTTTCGGATAGGTAATTATTCAAGCTACGTGCTTTTGTAAAATTCAATTCTAAAAAACAAAATTTCTATCAATAATAAGCAAAAAACTGCTAATTAATTAACAAATTATGCCAAAGTGTCATAAACCCGCCAGTCGTGTATATTAGCTACATTATAGTAAAGCAAATCATTTTAAATGATGCCACTTCAAGTTTCATATGCCAATCAGATATTTTTCTTCGAGATTATTTTTTCGAATAAAACAATGTAAAAGTTCATTTTTAGAATGATCTTTAAAAAAATTATTTTTTTAAGGAAGAGATATCTTCTAAAGTGTAGTAATTTAAAATTATTAGGATTTTAAGTTTCATTCTTAATGTAAACAAAACTTTTTAAAAAAAATTGAGTTGAGTGTGATTTTTATACAAAAAGAGAATCATGGTAAACGGTATTCACTTTGTGTGTGAGCAAAGAATCAACATAGATAACAACTTTGACGTCATTGCATGGTGAAATACGATTTTACCATAAAGTGTTTAAAGAGAGTGATCTCTGGAACTATCGAACCAATTCTAGCAACCGAATCTTTGTACAATTATATTAACCAATAGTATTTTATATCATATCGGTTTACGGCCATCTTCCATATTTTACGCAAATTTTTAACCAATATTTAACCGTTACCATCCAACGATACCAAATAGATTACCTACAACTGGACAAAACTTTTAAATTTCAACACCAGTATTTAAGTACGGAAGTGTCTGCTATCTAAATGTCTGAATAAGTAACAATTTTGGATTCTAACCATGAATTTGAATACATTAGAATTTAATGTCAAATGCGAAAAGATAGCCTCCAGACCAGAATTAACCAGTTATGATCATCATTAATAAACTACAGGCATTTCATTTGCGGGAATACAAACCAATCAGAAAATAGTTTTGGCTCCATTTTCCTAGGAATAAATGAATTCATGTTTTTAGCATTTTCCAACAAAGTTAAAAAGTTCTTATGAATTCGGTTTGTCTGTCCGTCTGACCGGATGGCCGTCTGTCTGCGCTCTAACTCTCGTAAATATACTCGGATTTTCATGAAATTTTTCGACGTTATTTAAGTTACCCTAGCACGAACCCTATTGAAAATAAAGTTTCTACCGTGATTAATTTATTTACAGGGACAGTCAAAAGTTTTCCATTGCGTTACGGCCTATCGGGAAAAATCCTTTCAAATGAATTTTAACGTTTATAACACTTTCCAAAAGTTTGAAAAATGCTTATGCATTCGGTTTGTCTGTCAGTCTATCCGTCTGTTCGCGCTCTAACACCTGTAAATATACTCGAATTGCCCTGAAATTTTTGTATTTTATTGACGTTTATCCTAGCACGAACCCTATTGAAAATGAAGTTTCTATCATGGTTAGTTTATTTACAGGAAGAGTCACAAATTTTCCATTAGATTATGGCCTATGGGGAAAAATCATTTCAAAGGCGTTTTAAAGATGTTACACCCTGTCAAACATATTAAAATTTACATGCATTTAAGAGGTACACTAAAATATGCATTCTATATAATATGCGGTGAAAATATTGTATTATTCCTTTACAGGGCTTCACAAAAGAATTCCATTGGATAATGGTAAAGGGGGGAATAGTGTGCGACATTTTAAAAATATGTATAACAAAATTGATATATATCAAATTGATATATGGCTTAATATAAATTATACGATACTGTCTTGCATAATATGAAGTACATTGCATTTAAGGGACACACAAAAGATTTCAAATAGTATATTCCTTCCGACGGACTGTATATGTTTCCGATGATGGCTAATGGATGGATGTAATACATTTTAATTATTATATACGCATTTAAGTTTCACTAAATCTTTGTACATTTTAAGGGTGTGTATAAATGTTATACTTGATATACAGGAGTATCCAAAAGAGCTCGCCAACGTTACTGAGTATAAGGGTAAATTACTTATAGGTTGTTCTTAAATAAGTTATACATTTTTACGCTGAACTCCATTCAATTTACAAAGAAATGTTTTCAGAATATAGATATAATGATGTACAGAGCCACGCAAAGAATTGTGCACATGGACACCTATGAATGATAATTTATAACAATGTGATTTCAGTTGCTTTAAGAGTTTTAGTTTAAAATGAATTTTAGCTTCTTATTACTGACGTGTAATAAAGGTACAAGGTAAACTACAGGTCTGAACAAAATTTTTCAAGTATGTTTCCCATTTATTAGTGCAAATTGCTCAAAAAGAAATTTTAAGCTTTTTTCTTGCTAAACTAAATTTTCCCATTTTATAATATGTATATCAACAGACAGATCAAATACAGGGCTGTTCAAAAGTATTGAAATACATATTTGGCTGGCTATATACCCTTATTTCCCTAATTAATGAAGTTTTTTTTTTTAAGATTTCATGAAGTGTTGAAAAGTGCTTCATAATCTATGCTTAACACATGATTTTTCTTACTTGTTAAATTAGTTATGCAGTTTTATGCTGAATTATATTTAGAATACTAAAAGCTGTTTACTGTATACAGATAAAACGATTTACAGGACCACGCAAAAAATTAGATATATGACCGTCAAAGGATAATAATTTTTGGAAGAATGTTTTTACTAGTTTAAAGAGTATTTTAGCCGTAATTAAATTTAAGCTAAATAGCAGCGTGAATTTAAAGATAGCAGATAAAATACAGGGCTGTAGAAATGCATTCAAGTGTCGTTTACTTTCTAAACCAGATTTTCGTATCATATCTTACTAAAATAGCAAATATAGATCTGTATTTTATTTCGATTCTATCAGTTCTTTACAAAATTTTCATACTTATAAATGATAAATTACTCTAAGAAATAAATGATATATAAATACGTACACATATATTTCTTACTTCCTACTTACAGAGGTTCTACGAGAACTCATTCCAATTTAAGTCAGCAGATTATTTAAAATTTATATAATCTCTTTAAAAAAAAAAGTGATATCTACTAAAAAACACTTTTCAAAAGTAAAAAAAAAAAAAAAGCCAAGCAAGAAAAAAAAAAAAGATTAAAGTTGTGTTTAAAAAATAGTCTGATATCAAATTTCCAAGCTTATATTATGGTAATTATTTAACATTTTCCATTAAAAATTACTATTTCTAAGTCAATGCCTTTGCATATGTTGATAGAAATCCTTTTCTCTTGTACTAAATACATCGTAAACGTGTTTTGAAAATTTAAATGTTTTAAAATTATGCATGATGGGCTTGGCGGCCATCTTTTCATATTTTACACAAATTTCCAAGCACCAAGTTTGTAAACGAAAGAGTAGTAAGTTTACATTAAGTAAAATTTAGAACTTCTGATTTTAACTATGGACAAATATATTTAACACGTTGCCACCCAGCTATCTATTTATAGATTATCTGCAATTAAACAAAACTTTTAAATTTTAACACCAGAATTTTAGTACGGAAATGTCTGTTTAAGTAACAATTTTGAGTTTTAAATTTTAACTATGGATTTGGGTACATAGAAATTAGTATACAATATGGAAAAATGGCCACCAAGCCCATCATGCATATTTCTAAAACATTTAAATTTTCAAAACACGTTTACGATGCATTTAGTACAAGAGAAAAGGATTTCTATCAACATATGCAAAGGCATTGACTTAGAAATAGTAATTTTTTTAATGGAAAATGTTAAATAATTACCATAATATAAGCTTGAAAATTTGATATCAGACTATTTTTTAGACACAACTTTAATCCTTTTTTTTTTCTTACTTGACTTTTTTTTTTTTTGAAAAGTGTTTTTTAGTAGATATTTTTTTACATCCATTCAAAAGAATTTTGTCATTGGAACTATACATTTATGAATAACGTTTCAGAAATTTTCCATTGGACATTATTGTAAGTATGTACCCTGTATATGTAAACACATGTGTATATCTATCTATATACGTGCTTATTTATATATATATATATGTACATATTTTGGGAATTATGTGAAATGAAAAAATACAGGAGCCGCGTTGAAATGTTTTACTACTGCAAGATAATGCATGAGAGAAAAATGCAACTCGGAAATTCTAAAGCTTACTTTAGTTATTTCAGAAAAAGTTTCCTTCTCTATATTTAGAATTATCCCAAAAAACTTCTCAAGTAATATAAATTTACATTTCTTCGCTGTGCAAATTATCTATTCAGATACTTTTTAAAATTCGAATTTACACGCTGAAAAATATTTCAGCGAAATGTATTTCTTTCATGCAAAAAATATTTTTGAATAAAGTTTTCTTTGCTATCCAACAGAAAAAGCACTGCGGGAAATTTATGAGAAAATTTCTTTTTGTTATTTCTTACATTTTTTCTTTGAATGCAACTAAATATTTTCACAGAAGATGGTATTCTTAAAGATAAAAAATAAAAATAGTTGTATTTTGTATTAAATTAAAATTTTATCGTTTCTCATGATAAAAGTATCAGATCAAATCGATTTAATCCGTTTTCCTGTTCACATTTCTCTGAAACAAATTACAGTATTTATACTCAGGTTGTTTTTCTAACATTTCTTTAAAATAAAACAATTTAGAAAGGTCTTTGAGTAAATGTGAATTTTCTTTCTTTTTTTTTTTCTTTTTATTTTTACTAGATTAAATCAGTGTTGAATTCAGAACTTTTCTCAGTTAGTATTTTCTATGGCTCCGGGGTTATATTATCGCGTTCCTAGGGGAAGGGGGAAATCGCACTTTTTGACTATTGAAACCACAAAATCTTAAAAATTCCGGCATGGTTATCTCATTATCCGGGGTGAATGTCCCTACCAGACCAGCCCTGGATTTAACACCTTGATTAAATGATTTAAATTGGAGAAACACATTTTCAGGCCAGAAAATTTATGTATCCAACGTATCGTATAACTGCATATTTTGATCATAGAAATATATATCATGGTATTAGATAGATTTCGTCTGAAATACTACCTACTGCGGTCGCTCCTATGTTGAATTTTCTGACAAAATTTTGCAGATCTATACCGATCTAAACCCATAGACTCCAAAGCTAAAATATGTAAAAACGTTGATCTATGTATCTATCTAGCTATATGACTTTTTTATGAACATGATAATTTCTATAATTCTGCTCAGATCTCTTCCAAATTGATACATAAAATCAATGGGAATTAAATCTCGGTTAAGAACGTTAATGGTCAAAATCAGACCAAAGGGGTGGAAATAGGGAGGGCTTTTGTGAAAACAGAAAAAAACCCATAACTTATGAGTGACAACAGATATCGAACCAGTTTACATTTTATATTACTTCTAAAAAAGTGCCAAACGATTATGAATGACAATTGTTTGATAAAATTTAAAAAGGGCATAAGAGGCGAAAAATATAGGGTTTTGGAAAGTTAAAAATTCATAACTTTGTCAATTCTCAAGGTATGAATTCCAACTATTTTTTTATAAATGCACTTAATATTATCTAAAACTTCTGAAGTTACAAGTTTTGATAGGATCAACTCTTACTGCGAAAAATTAAAATAAAAAACGAAAACAAAAAGAGAGGGGAGACGAAAAAAATTCGTAATCTCGTTAATTCTTATGATATCAAATCCGATTAAATTCATTTTCAGAGGCGTAGCTACAGTTTTTTTTTTTTTTTTTTTTTTTTGGGGGGGGGGGGAATTTAGAAATTTCCCAACATGAAAAATATTGTTCTAATTTCCAATTAAAATCATACAATGGAATGTGCGTAAAATGATAACAATACTTATTCATTAAAATAATTCCTTTTCAAAAAAAAAAAAAAAAACTAGATTTATTGCTATTTTTTTAGCCTGAAAAAAAAAGATCAGAAGAAAAAGAGATCATTCTTTTACCCCAAAGGTTAAAGAGACAATTTTAAATAATGCAGTAAATGTAAGATTCAAAGTTAGAGACATTACATACATTTAAAGAAAATTATATAAATATATTAAATAAGGAACAAAAAAATGTTACATTAAGAAAAATTGTAATGATTGCTAATGCACACTTACATTGTAATTTTTTTCATTTAACATTGATCATTCTGGTCTTCAAGGAAGCCCACCTAATGATCACATCGTCCAGTTTAAGTAAGTCCGCTATTTCATATTCACATTTCAAAAGCATTAAGCTATCCAGTCTGTCATTGCTCATGGTAGTTCGAAACTCATTTTTTGTATTTTTTAGCTGACTAAATGTCCTTTCATTTGACGCAACACCATAAGCTGTTGTGAATGTTAAAATGCACAGTTTGAAGGCTTGGCCTATATAGTTTTTGAAATTTTTGGCATGAACGAAAAGTCCGTTAAGGGAGTCAACATTATTGTTTGAACATAAGTTAAAAAGTATTTCCATTTGACTCTGCAAGTCGTGTATGTAAGGTTTATCAGATCCAGGGGGAAACATGTTAATAACTTTTTCTAGATTACTTATGTTCAAATTTGCTTTGGTGAATGGTAACTTAAAAATCGAATGTATCGGTTCAATATTATCTTTGATATATGAAACATTGTCATTGAAGTCCATTATTAATGTTTCCAAAACTTCTTTGAATTCTTTCCTGTAAAATGTATTTAAATCTATGTCTATTGCTGTTCTATTGTTTTCATCAATTTTCTTAGGTGGAATCCTTTTTCTGTGGTGTTTTCGGAAGTCTGATTCAACATCCATCCCCATTTTCTCAGCGAATATAATTGAACTTTTTATAAGATTATTCATTCCAGTGGAATCATCACTAATTGCTTGTAAGCTTTGGACAGTACTTTTTTTTATCGCTATTCAGTCAATGACGTCAAAATCAGGTGTCTCCAGAATTTCAGTTAAAATTTTTATTTTACTTAAGATGTATTTCATGAAAAAAAAAATGATGCAATAAAATCAAAAGTTTTCATTTTCTTAAAAATTCCATATTTAAATTCATTTTTGATTTTATACGTAACCAAATAGCAGGTTCTCTTAATTGGAAACAATACAATGTGACTTATTAGCCAGTTTCTTGATAAAGGCAGAATGTATTTCAAGAAATGCTGTCAAAATAGGAATTTATAACATAATTTTCCGAAGCGATAATGAATGAAAAATTGAGGAATTATTGAAATAACAAATTGCTTATTTTCTGATTAATTTTTAAATCCCCTTTTGCCCTCAAACACTTTCAAGTTACAGGTTTTCCTATTTAGTAACTGTATAATGTGCCGTAGTGATCAGGTTTTTGATAAACGCAGAATATTTTTCAAAATCAGCTCTCAAAGTGGGCGTTTCGAACAAAATTTCTCGAAGCGATCGTGATTGAAAAAATTGAGGATGTATTCAAATAACAAATTGCTTAGTTTATGACTCGCTTTATAAATTCAATCACACATTCAATTGAAAGTTTCTCTTATTTAGGAACTATAGTCTATCGTCGTATTATTAAATTTTTTTATAAATTCAGAATATTTTTCAAAAACTGTTGTCAAAGTGGACATTTGAGCCGAATTTCCCTCAAGATGATTCTGATAAAACCAGCTTTTCTAGAAAAATAAAATAAAATTTTTTTCAAAAGCGACAAAATTGTTATGACTGTAGACATGTGTTACAATAAAACTTTCCCGATGAAAAAATGATCATCCCCGCCAGATGACCTTGTTTTACAAATTAAGTGATAAGCAAATCCAAAAACAGAGCGTTTTGAGAGATAAGAATTTTCATCCTTTTCCCATTACACATTGCTAGATCTATCTAGAATGTGTCACACGTCACTTGCCATTTCATATCAAATCACATGCAGATAAGCATTTGGTTTTTTAATATGGCACCGAAGTAATTTCTTAAATATTAATGTATGAAACCACTTTCTTTCTTTTTAACCGATAACCAGGCCCCTAACTGCCAGGTTTTCTCCAGTTAAAAAGGTTTAATTCTCCGTATCGGGGCAGGTGACCGCCTAATCACTGCGTCGCGGCAATGAATCTGTCGATCGCTTTGATCTTTAACCTAACGGTGTTGCCTAGTGCTTAGTTTATCCGGTTGTTTAACATTTTGCTCTTGTTGTTTGATACTTGCGGTTTTCTACACGTGTTGATCTTGTTATTTAAAACCTTGATCAGTTGACGAGAGCTTCATCTGGCAAGGCATCTCTAGAGGTATATTTCACAGTCTAACTTAGAGGACGTTGCACCCACTGACTTCAATCCGATGACTAGACCCGTACCTGCCATATTTCCCTAGTCAAATGAGTTACTTTTCTGGCATCCGGGTGTTTGTCTCCCTAGTTTCCGCATTACGGCCATCCAGTAAACAACACCTTCCCCCCCCACTCGAGCTAATTGCAGAGTGTGTTATTTTGATCATTGCTGTGTTATACTGGTTTCTAAACTAACTTTGTTGATATTGCTCCGGCACAATACTCATACATATGTATGAAACCACTGTATGATGAATTTTGTCCACATTTTTCAATAAACAGTATGTAATACATATTTTTTGATATTAATTTTAATTTGGAATTGAAAGTAGATCGGAATTGTTCCCAATAACTTGAGATCCATTTTAAGCTGACGCATTTTAATAAGTGTCTAGTGCAGTGATGCGCAAATTGTGGTTGCGATCCCAAATGGCGTTGCGTGAAATTTTTCATGGGTCGCCAATAAAAAATATAAGGTTTTCCTTCAACGCATATAAATTAGTGATGATAGTATTGCTGAAATAGTCAAATCGTGCATTTTTCTTTATAAAAATATGAGTATGATTTTTTCGAAAGCATTTGTCTTTATTCTTCATATACAGTGGCGGTCAAAAGTTTCCGGCCAGCAAAAATTTTTCAGTTAATTTGTAAATATACCCATGTGAAGAGGAATCTCAAAGCGATACTTATACATTATATTGACATATTAGTTAGGAACTTAATTAAAGAAGAACGTGTAAATATCAATAAATTTTTTTGACAAAATTAAATATAAAATGCATGTTCTCAAAAGTTTCCGGCCACTTATCATCCTTTAGTTTTTTCTATCCATAAAGTGTTTTTTGGTTGTGTTTATGAATGAATCAACGTATATAGCATAGTTTGAATTCAAATTTGAATAGTTCAACAATTATTGTTTATAAATGAGTGATTAGTTTGTCTCATAAAAGGCCAATCTTCTCGAGATATTGCGGCTAAGGTAAAATCGACTAGGTAAAATCGTCTGTAAACAATATTTACAAAATTATGTAAAGATGGTTATGGCTTTCAGGACTTTCAGAGGTCCGGGAGACCCCGAAAAATTACTATTCCTGAGGACAGAATTATCAGGAGAAAAACCATTGATAATCCGCATGAAAATTCCGCTGCAATATACTGCGATTTACGGAATGAAAATATTGCTGAAATAAGTTAGTCTACCGTGTTATGATGCTGACGTGATACAGAAATTTACTGAAGAGTTGGTGTTAAAAAATTTTCAGAGGTAAAAAAAAAAAAATACCGATTTACCCTATTTTCATTTTTCAAGGAACACAAAGTATGGTCAAGTGAAAAGTGGAAAAAAGTTTTATTTTTCATCAATCGAATTCGAATCAGTTTTGCAAGTGATGGCAGATACAACGTCCGATGACCTAACAACAAAAGATATGATTCGACCTTTGTTATTCCTACAATGAAGCTTGGCGGAGGACATGTTATGCCGTGGGGAGTATTTTCCTCAAAAAGTGTCGGTCCGTTATTTGAAATCCACCGCCAGGTGAATTATACAATGTATAAGGATATCTTGCAAGGCTATTTTCTGCCTAATTAGAGAAAAAAATTTGGTCGCGTCTATTTTTCTTCACATGATAACGACATAAATAATGTTTGCAAACCTCGATAATCAATGGTTTTCGCACAAAAATTTTCGTTTTTGAAATGATCAGCCCAAGAGCCCAGCATGAATTCAATAGAAAATCTTTGAAAAGAAGTTGACAAAAGTCTGCGGAAATATAAATATTCCAACTCAGCCGAAATTTCGACAAAATTGCAAGAAATGTGGGAAAAACATACCATAGATGATCTTTAACCGTTGATTGTATGAATGTCACGTTGCTGCGCCGCAGTACTTATTGCTAAATCTAATAAAATAGTAATACGATAAAATACTAATCGTAAATGTTGATGATCACTGTAATTTTCTATTACAATACCACTTTTTTACAAACTTGTGAAGGTGGCCGGAAACTTTTGAGAACATGCGTTTTCCTTTATACTTAATTTTGTCAGTTAAATTTATTGATATTTACATGTTCTTCTATAAGTAAGTTTCTAATGTCTATTATGTCAATAAAAAATATAAATATCGCTTTGAGATTCCTCTTCATATGGGTATATTTACAAATTAACTGAAAAATTTTTGCTGGCTAGAAACTTTTGACCGCCACTGTATATTACGTATGCACCGATAATCGGCAGAAGAACGAAAATAGTTATAAAATATAATTGTCAAATTGGAGTGTTCTTGTATTGCTCTTGGTTTGTATTCACATGCAATTTCTTTCAATTTGACGTTTTACGGCGATGCTATATCTTTTACAAAATAACTCTCCCCCTTCCTGCTATTTGAACTTCATATTGAGGTCTTTGCGAGGACCATGCAGTTCTTTGACTCAGTGCCGCAGTATTTCAGTTTTGCTACATCTTACTTTATTCAAGCGCATTCTATAATTATATTTATATACTGCTTTTGTTCATTAGATACTGCTATTGTAATTAATTATATTAATAGTGACACTTTAAATAATCGTCTCTTTTCAATACTTGGTAATGGGACAGTTTCTTTGTATGAGACATTAATACAGTATACAGAAGTATGATGGATTTTGCGTGGTAAAATACTGCGAAGTATTTTCAATTTGAGAAAGGATGTTTACGTATCTTTTGTTAGAAAACAAAACATATGTTAGCAAGACTTTTCATTAAAGAGGATTGACTTAAAAAGCTCATTTACATGGATTACATTATTGAAAACAATTTGAGTTTAAGTCTGTAACTATTCACAATAAATCTTTTAGCACCGAACAGTAAAATTGAAGCCTTTAAGAATAAATTGATAGATTGATAATGAAATCGATCGAAACCAACAGACATGTTCTCACATTTTCAGATTTTACAAAAATAATATAATTATATTGATTTAAAACTAATATGCTAAGCCGTTTCGAAAACAAAAAAAGGTTATTAATATTTCGTTGGTCATTTGTGTGAAAACGATTTTTCAAAATAAGTTTCTTTTAAAATAAAATATTACATCTTAAAGATGATTTACTAAATGCGATTTCCAATGCAGATTCGAACACAGGAGCAATATCGATATTTTGCATGGGCATATCTCCCATTAAATTCTTGTGAAGAGAAGTTTTTTTTTCATTAAAATGTATTTACATACATGTGCATAGGTCAGAGAGTAAAAAAAGTTTTTTTCGGAAATTTTTTTCTCCCTATTGCGGAACAATTGTGGAGTGGTATCAGTAAAATACTCACAAAATTTCAGAACAATCAATAAATATCTTCTAGTTCCACTTTTCGATCGAAATATGCAATTTTAGCCAAAAATTTTGTAAATTTTCATATTTCAGTAATATATTTTTTTTCGTCCTAGCACGAAAAAACTGAAAGAGTACATAAGGTACACAAGTCCAAAATATTAGAGGAAAATAAATTAAAAATATCTTTTGGTTCCATTTTGGGTTCTAAATATGAAAATTTGTCGAAAATAATACAAATTTTTACATTTTGGTCATTTTTTTTAATTTTTCATTTTCTATTCCCACTGGCACGGAAATGTTCGAAGTATATATAAGAAACATAAGTAGAAAACTATGGAATGACCAATATATATCTTCTGGCTTCCCTTTCGAGGTCTAAAAATGTCAAAGTAGCCAAAAATTGTGTACATTTTCACATCGCGGGGATTTTTCTTCTTATCAGTTTTCTCTTCTCGCTGGATCGGAAAATCATATGAGAAACATAGCAGAAGAGGTTATTGGTGACACATTCCCTATGTAATTGCAACCAGGTTCTTCAATAAGTATCATGTGTTCCTTAAGCGCTCTTTGTTGATGGACCATTCCCTCAATATTCCTCTGAATTCAATTTTGATCTTTTTGACAGTCAAAATACAATCTTTACAAGGAATATGTGAACATAAAACTCTAATCTTGGACTTGGCATTTCACTCGATATTTCTTACTTTGTCTTCTTATGTTGTCTGCATATAACATTGGATATGCCGTCATTTGTCACAACTCCTAAGTCTTCAAGAAGTGTGCTTGTTACTGATTTTGCAGCTCGTTCGAACACTCTCATTGTGTCTCAAGTTCTAGCTAAGGCAGGAAGAACGTTCGTGATATACTTATAGCATTTACGCTCGATTGCAATGACTTTAAAGGTTTATCAATAAGATCGTGATACAGTTTTTCATCAACAATACTAGGAAGAATTCAATATAACCAAGTCTTCGCATGAAGCAGTTGTGATTGTTTTTCCCCTTTATACTATATTCTGAAACTTTCCGATTCCTTTTCAAACCTGCACGTTCATATACTATGTATCCGTTTTGTGGACCGTGTTTCCACGTGTATCAACTGGGTCTATCGACATTTTCCTTGAAATTCTCTGATCCTCAAGAAACTGTCTTCCAATTCTGAGTCAATTGAAGTTCAATATCTTTATTCTGATATTAAAATTGCAATCCATATAGCAATTAAAATGGAAATTGTTAAATTATTATTTTAAAAGTTTTTACCAATATACTTTCGTTATAAAATTATTGTAAGATTTTACATACACTGTCGTGCAGTTTTCAAAATGCGTCTCTGAATATTGTATTGTTTCAGAACATAGCTTGAACCATATTTCGATAAAAGAAAACTGAAAGAAAATTAAAGAAAGAAAAAAATAAATCTTTCATTATGTTTCGTCATTACCAAAAAATATCGCGTTTAGTATTATGTTTTCAAAGGGAACTACGTTTATTCAATGTTAATTTTATGCCTGAAAAAATATTTTAAAAAATACACAAACATTATTTTATTTCCTTTAATTATGTCTACTCTTATGTAGCAATTTTCTTCTCTCTTATAGCTCCCCAATTTTTAGAAATACAGTTATTACTTGACAGGCCGTCAACTGGGAATTCCCGGAAAGGCCTAACCTGTTGAATTGTTTTACCAAATTTACCATAATAAATTTTGTCCAAACAATCTCGCACAAATATTCGTAAACATGAAGGGATATAAAAATTATCCCACAAAACTTTAACAAAAAAAGAAAATTTTATCATTATGAAATTCTAAAAAAATGCAAACTTGTATTTCCTTCAAATTTATACAACGACCTTCGAAATTAGTGTTGTGATTTTTTTTTTTAACTTGACAGTATTCAATTTCTGATATTCAGTTTAGAATTTCCTGTTCCGTACACTGTTAAAAATTTTGTGCTACTTTGAACCGAAATTTGGTGCTTAGTAACTGCCACCATAAGATGGTGAAATCTTGTTCCAAGATTTAGAACTTCGGTTGAACCATAGTACCATTTTTTCAAATAATGTGGTGTAAACTCGTTCCAAGATTTGGAACTTCGATTGAACCATCCTATGGTGGCAGCTAGTAATAGCTGCGAACACCAAATCTTGGTTCAAAGTAACAAGAAATTTTTAACAGTGTACATCATGAGAATTAACTTAACATATATTTATAGAAATATGGAAATATAGAAATGCTCTGTCGCCCCTATTTGAAGTGGATCTATA
Organism: Maratus speculifer; assembly: GCA_964019185.1. Taxonomy (NCBI): domain Eukaryota; kingdom Metazoa; phylum Arthropoda; class Arachnida; order Araneae; family Salticidae; genus Maratus; species Maratus speculifer. Next base: position 234,268,053 of record OZ025294.1, on the reverse strand, counting down.
TGATTTACGCTCTAAGAATAATTGATTATATATTTAGAATACTGGAGCGTAACAGAAATCCGTGATCAATTGTTTTTCACAAATACATTATCTAACTTTTACTTAAAGTGTCATTTACTAGAATTTTAAGTCTCATTTGATCATAAACGATTAGAATACCTTAACATGATATCTTTATGACACGTTTGAAAATATTACTTATATATATACACATCGTTCCATATAGCTTTTTTTTAATAACTAACATTTACATCTTTGGAACACGTGAAGATTAGTTATGATTTTCTGTACATCTTTTAAAAACCTTTGCATATTAATGAGCGTAGGATAAATCGCCAATTTTTTTATGCATTTCAGTTGAATTTATTTAAAGAAAATAAAAACTATGAAAACTTTTCTGCTCGAAATATTTTTCCTTTTGTTTAATAATATGAAATAAAAATTCTCTTTAAACTATATCGAAACTTTTGCATGGAATTTTCATTTCTGTAAAATCTCTCGCAGTATGTATTTCCTTTTTTAATTTTAAAACCATGTATTTTTGGTATGAATTTTATACTATACTACATTCGGCTTTTTTATAATCTTTCCATGATTATGAATGAATATTTGATTCTTTTACATTCTACTAAAATATTCAAAATGTTATAGTCTGCAACTTGCAGCTTGTCTCTTTTAATAATCATTTTTCTGAATTTTACGCAGGGCAATGAATTATGTGCACAGCTTTATTCACTCGTTATTCAACTCGTTCTTTTTTTTCAATGAATAATTTTTAGGAGGATATTTATTTGCATATTGATTGGCTGAAAATTATTGTGGAAAGTCCAAAACTAAAAGAAAGATTTCAAATATATAGAAAAGTATATATTTTTAATTCTAAGTCAACATTAAAAAAAATAAGAAAAGTTATTCGTTAAGCATATGTTATGAAGCACTTTCCGTAACTTCCTGAATTCTGTAGCAAAAGTTCGTCAATTATGGAAATAAGGTGTTGTTTTCCATAGCCAAATATGAATCCCAATATTTTTGAACAGCCTTGTATTTTATCTGTCGGTTTATATATGTACTATATAGTGGGGAAATTTAGTTGAGCAAGGAAACGCCTAACTAGTTAAAATTTCTCTTTCAGCAATTTCTACTCATAAAAGGAAAGATACCGGAATACTTTTGTTCAGCCCTGTAATTTACCTAATATGTTTAACACACGCTAGTATTTTTTATTTAAACAACGATTAGTTTTTAAATAAATATTTGTTATATTTAAAGTCGCCAAGGAATTTATCATATGTATTTTTTGTTTTCATAACATAAGATTTAATTCAATGATTTTAAATTAAATAATTAAGAAAGATCTTTGAAAAAGACATAATAACATAAACGCACACAATACACACACATATATAAGAAGAATGAAGCATAAACCGCTAATACAAATTCTGTAGGAAATCATTCTTCTACGTATATGTGTTATTTGTAAGTTTAGAATGATTTTACAATATTTTTTATGATGTAGTATTTTTTGTGATTTTATTTTTTAGCCATTAGTTTATTTTTTTATGCCATTTTATATAACGTATTTGCATACGATACATTTTAAATTCTAGGAACAGGATAAATATTATATTGCAAAAGTACCGCATAAATAATCTTTTCAAAAATATATCTTATTCAATTGAAACATATTTCTTCAAGTACAGGCATATATATTTTATTTACACATTATTTATAAATGTATGCATCTTAAATTTAAAACAAAGTAAAATATCAAAAAATTTACTGATAGCTTTTACTTTATGCTGGCTTTGAAAATGTATCGATATACATACTTTTCATAATGTGAATTTTTCGTTTCCGCCGTTTTAGCTACAATAACATTTCAATATTTGACATGCAGGTACATTAAAAGTAGTTTATAACGTTTTCCTAACAACCATTTGTACTTTTCCTATTTAACATTCTCGTAAAATTCATATGATATTTTGAGAACGACATTCATTTATCTTTCATTATCGTTCCAGCTCACGCTTATCAGGTAAACATATCTTATTTGAAATGAGAATAAAATACTTGTTATTACTAAATTTGATGGCTGGTAGAGAAAAGTTTTAAACATAGTTATACTACATAAAGTATAGTTTATTTAAATCCTTCAGAATATACATTTATTTTCCTGCCATGCCTCGCTAATATATGAAAGTATGCTTTAAACAAAATATTTATGAATACATAGTTGATATTACTTCTCATGTAGTATTTTTAAAATATTGAAATTTAAATGCTGTTTAGAAATATTATTACTGTTGCTTATACATTTTATGTACCGGGTGTCCCAAAAATGACTGATGGATTTTAAGATTCAATAACTTGCAAACGGTGACAGCTATTAAAAAAAAAAAAAAAAAAAAATGCAGGAGGGTTATGTATAATGTCAGGAGTTTTTTTACCGTAATTTTTTTTATTTTAGTTCGCATCTCAAACAATAGGTGGCGCTGACGGCGATTGAAGGCAGGTGATCAATGCTGAGTGAAGCGTCATCCTGGCCTTCAATCGCCGTCAGCGCCACCTTGTGTTTGAAATTCGAACTAAAATTAAAAATTACGGGAAAAAACCCCTTACGTTATACATAACCCTCCTGCAAAAATTTTTTAAATAGCTGTCACCGTTTGCAAGTTATTGAATTTTAAAATCCATCAGTCATTTTTGGGGCACCCGGTATCTTAACCCTTCAATGTCTATGTATAATATCTGATATAAAAAAAAAATTATAATTTTCATTATGTGCTATAAAGTTGGACAATATAATCTCTGCTTGTGATCAGGAACTATCCAAAGAGTGGAATAAAATTTCTTTTGTCCGTATCAGATGTCTGCACTATACAAAAAATTAGAATTTGTTTCCTTGAAAAAAAAAGAATTTTGATCAAACTGTTATGATAAGTTTTTATTTCATTATTCCTAATGAATACTTAAAATTATTGACATAAAAAAGTTGGAGATTGTTTATCAGATAAAAATTATTAATTTAAGCAGTTTTTGTTACAAAATATAGCAATACAATATTTTAAAACCATAATTCTTTGCACATGTTATATACCATAAAATGATAAATTTCAGTTGAAAACTGAAAATTGAATTTTTAAAAATATTTTTCTCATTAATAGGTCAATATATTGTCCTTTCGGGTCTGGTGTACTATTAATAGTACATCTATTTTCATTTAGTATTATTTTGCCTTAATAATTACTTAGTTACCTTTTACATATAGCAATGATAACATATGGCTATGCCTTTCTTATGAATTCATTTAGGTTTTTATATTTAGTAATAATAAAAATAATAATAATTAAAGTTTATTTAATTCTCTTTGCACCATTGATGTTTCCTTTATTTTATAGATTTTTTCACTCTTTAAATTTAAAATATGAATAGTTTTCTTAGCCAATCATGTGAGGTAAAACGAAAAAAAAAAACATTAGAAAGTTGTAATACTTTCTCTAATCATACTGTATTACATTGTTTTGCAAATGTATTCAAAAATCTTCTTTAGCCTATTATCATATAAATATGATTAAATAGTACACAAAATAAGACAATCAGATTGTCTGGAAACTTTAGTAAGTATATTTGGATAATTACAATTAACGTTATTAAAATAAAAGTACCGTATTTACTCGGGTATACCGCTCATTCGTGTATAACGCCCACCCTGGACATTATAAGAAAAAATGGTGATTTTTAAAAATATCGTATATAATGCGCACCTTAAATTTGATATGCAAATGAATAAATAACTAAATGAATTTCAGTAAAGAAAATACATTTTAAACTTCGGGTAAGGACTGAATGACGGCAGTGAGGATTGCTAATTAGTGTTTAAATAATGTTACTAGCTCTGTTGTATAAAAAAAGTTCAAAGAGGGAAAAAAAGATGCAGTATTATTTCGATCAAGTTAGATTTTCCGAGTGATTATGTCTTTTTTGAATACATTTCACGATTCATATGTATATCGTGTGATTACGTCCAGTAGTAAAAAATTATTCCGTGTATAACGCGCACCTAGGAGTTTTGCCCTATTTTTTTGTAAGTGAGCGTTATACACGAGTAAATACGGTAATTTTATTCTCAAAATGAAAAAAAAAAATCAAAGATAGATTGTAAATTCTTTATATAAGAATTTTCTAACATAAGAATAGAAAAACTTCGTGCAGTAAATTGATAAATAGGGACAAAATCGAAGTTTCGTTTTGTTTTAAATTTTATGTACCACAGTTAAACGGCAAAATTCAAATAAAAATTAAGACTTGTAAAATATTTGATCTGAGGTGGCTGTGTTTTATATCACATATCCCCCATATATAACAAATGAATAAATTAAATAATCAACAGTCTGAAAAAGTTTCTTTTTCCAAATGAATTATATTTTATCAAGAAATCTGGATATGCCAAAAATGTGCCATTTGAAATATAACATTAATAATGATGATTAGGAAGTTTACGTGAAGAATTTAAATAAAAATAAAGATTAGGCAAAGCGCAATGTTTTTCGTGTTTATTATAATAATACAGGGTGGTCATAAAAAAAACTTTGTCGATATATCGAACTCTAGCTACCGGCCCATTCAACCGATCAAGATGAGATTTTAGATACAGTTATTCACAGACATGAGCTCGATATTCTGTCAACGGCAATAAACTGGCTCCCGCGGTTACGGTTATAGCGACAGAAACTCGAAATTTTGAAATGGCAACGCCCATTTTTTTCCCTCCCACACTGCTTAGCGCATGATAAAACCTTACAGGGAATTAGAACGGTGCACGTATCGCAATAAACGGAAGCGTTATGCTCGCTCAAAAAACAGCTCTGCGAACAACTAAAAAAAAAAAATAAAAAAAATAAAAAAAAAAACACGATCACGGCACACGAAGAAAAATTGCATATAACAGAGACAAAATACCAATTACGGAACGCCGTTCGTCAGATAGTCAGCGTAAAAAAAGGATAAAAAGTGGTTTGGGAATGTTAGTTCTTCAGTCGGGAGCTTGCACATGCCGACGAATTGACTCTTCCAACGAAAGTTCATGGTGAATTGATAAAACTCTATTATCAGAATGAAATGAATGCTGCGAAAAACTTGCGTGTTTACCGTCTAAACTATTGCCATATATTTTGCCCATGTAGCCCGGAAGCTCTTTGTGATTTCGTAAATTATTTCGAAGAAACTGGCTGCACCTGTGGTAGATCCAGACGACCAACTCTTCCTGAGGATACTGTTATAGAAGTGCATCACATAGTGATTGCAGGACACACGCAAAACTGTAAGAGGTGCATATCTTGTATTGGAAACACCGAAATCAATGGTGCTAAAGCTAGCGCGCTCTTTAATCCGCATGTTTCCTTACGTGTACCAGCTAGTACAGATGATGAAAGTGAGGGATCATCAACAACGTATAGACTTTGCTAATCAATTTCTTATCAAATATGATGGAGATAAGGACTGGCCTCTTCACTTATTATGGACAGACGGGGCACATTTCATTTTAACTGCCAATGTCAACACGAAAAACTTCCCACACTGTTTCACCCGTACTTTTACACGACATGGAAGTCACTGCGTGGTGCGGCATTGCATGCACAATTATTCACGGACCGTATTTCTTTTTAGGAAGTGATACCAACGGGATTTGTAACTTGTTCTGTAACAGGTTCCCGCTATACGGCAATGCAGCAAAATTACGTCATACCAGAATTACTGCAGAGAACTGGCTTGGAGTGTTGTAATCAGTGATTGTAGTAATGAATCTGTGTCATATGCAAATTTCTTCTGTGTGATCTGATCGTCATTTTTGGGGGGTGGGGGGGAGCGATTGAAGAGCTCTTTTCTGTGCGTACATAACGAGTCAGTTTCTTGCGATACACGTAGGGTACATTCTTTAGGGTTTTTGCATGCGCTGATCATTTTTCGACGGAAAAAATGGGCGTTGCCATTGGAAAATTTCGAGTTTCTGTACCTATAACTGTAACCGTGAGCCCCACGGTGCCGTTCACAGAATCCCGAGCTCATACTTCATAATAACTATATCCAAAATCACCCCTCGATTGGTTGAACAGATCAGCCGCTAGAGCTCCATATATCGCAAAGTTTTTTTATGACCACCCTGTATATAAAAAAAAATATGTGAGTCAATACCTGATAAATGTATTAAAAATACATTTACAAGACAAATATATACCTTTATTTACTTAAACCTCCATGTTTAATTGCATAGGGGGCGATTTTATCAAGATCTATACTGATGTAAATATTTTCGCATAGTTTTTGAAATGGAAATCATAAGATATCATGTATATTGAAAACAAGCGCTTTAAAAAATGGATATTTGTGAATCGGAATTATGTTATGATTTGTTTCTTATTCTGCAAAACAACCCTTTTCATTATTTCAGTAGCACTATAAAAGAATGTGAATGTGACATTCCAAACTGATGTCTGCTTTTTCAATACTGATATTCATGACCACACATGATTTTGCTTAAGGCCCCACACTAAGCACAGAAAAATACCCGGATGATGTAAAGTCTATAGGAGCGTTCTTTTCAAATATCTCGCTCAAATTTTAATATTTTTACGTGATTTTTCTGCACAAGATACCTGAGGACCGTCCACAATCGGCCTAGTATTTACTTTTTCGGTTTTGGTTTCTGCTTTTTTAAAAAATTACTTTAACTTTCGAAAGCGGTTTAATCCGGATCTGAAATTGAAACTATCTTAATATAAAATATATATGAGCAAAATTGAAAAAGTAAAAACTAGGCTGGTTGTAGATCATCCTCACCTATCTTGTGTAAAAAAATCATATGTAAATATTAAAATTTGAGCGAGATATTTGAAAAGAACGCTCCCATAGACTTTACATTATCATCCAGGTCTTTTCCTGGAACCTTAACGAAAAGATATGATTTGACCTGCTCTTCTTAATCTTTTATATCTCAAATTATGAATGCATGAAATTGCACCTTCTGAAGAATTTCCTGTGAATTTTTGAAGCTAAATTAGGAGATTTATTCAATCATTTAAATAATTTTAGAAAGAGTTTGCCAATTAAAATTTAATTTATTAAATTTGAATTTTTAGGGTGTGGTTGTTCAATATACATAATTCCACTCAAGTTTTTGTTTAAAATACCTTTTTTAAAAATATTACTTAGAATTGAGAAATGTACAAGTATAATACTGCTACAATAGAAATAAAGAAATATTTCCAAACTTAATATTTTTTCCCACTATCTTCCAAGTTAAAGAAATTACAAACATGTAAGTAAAAATGAACTAATCTTTTCATTTGGTTCAGTTTTAAAAATATTTTTTACAACCAATATTACTTTAGAGATAAAGTAAAGTATGTATCTATTACTCATTCGAAACTCTAGTACTTTTAATAGATGTATTAAATTAATTTTATAACATTTTATTGATAATTTAAAGTACCTTCGGAGTACTAATTGTTAAACATTTAAAACTTTAATTTTACTCTTACAATGTTAACTTTATAAGAGCTGAAGAGTTTTAGGAATTCAAGGACTTGGTTTTGAATCCTAAATAACAGGAAAATCTGTGATATATAGGAAAAATTCTAATGTCAAATTACATCAAGAGAGGATCCTCAGTATTGAGTGGTGCAGTCTCGTCATAAATCGCGGAAGAAGAACAAATTGTTTTCTTCTTCTAACTTATTATCATTTACACAATTGTGTGGGTCAGGTCTAAAAGAGCTCTTCCATAAATCTTTGTGAACTAGAACTGCAAAAAAAGGGTCGATGTGGGAAGAATATTTAATTGTATTCGCTATTAAATTGAATTTCTAATATATTATCAATCTATTCACTATTAAAAAAGTAATTGTTAAATTTTAACTGAAGATATTGAATTTGAAATATATTTATATATTTGCGATCTGCGGAATCTACTATGGTTCCGTAAATTGCAAAAATATATTTTCCTTTTAAGTTTTCATGCTTTGTTTATGTATAATTTTTGTACAATTACTGGTTTTCATCATGCATGTAATTTGTGATTTAATATTTTAAAAGTTAAATTTAATATTCAAATTTTTTGAGGTTAAATTCACTATCTCGATATATATTATTCTTTTTTTCTTCCATATTCAATGTGATATAATTTATTAAATTCAATAGTTAAATTCAAATGGTTAATATTGTTTACTATTAATGGTCTTATATATGTACATATATATATATATATATACATAGGAGTTTGTGCCATTTTTTTTAATGTTGTGGGATAGTCAATTATTGGATGTTTTTCTTTTTAGATAACATTTCTATAGACTTATTGATTACTGATTCGTAATAGGTTGAAGTACGTTTAATTATTTCAGTTTGATCAAAATGTACTTTGATTGATGCTCCTTGCTATAAACTTGAAACTGCAGTTTTAGCATTATTTCATTTAATATCTGAAATGTATTCATTCAAATGAGTTTTCTATTTCATTAAGATCATTCCTACATAGTTTTTAATTTTACAATATTTCATGTCATTTCCTTTTATTTTTTAGTGACTGAAAATACATGCAATCTCGTGATACTTTCATCTTTCACTGTATTAGTCTTAAGTAAAATAATAAGATTAAATAAACGTCAACTATTATACATTTACCAAAAATGGTGATGGTATAGTGAAATACCAATTGTTTTTATAACTTTCCTTTTTTTTACTTTATTTGTTTACTGGTCATTTTGTATCACCAAATTAAATATCTGGTATTTAATATAGGTAAATCAAAATTATCAGTGTACCAGAAAGCTATAGTAACCATAATTATTTTTTTATTGACTGAACATATTTTTTTCAGATTGTTATAAACTATTGTTTACTAAATTATTTAAAACAACAATTTTTTCTGTTACTTGTAAACATTATAACGTAAAAGATTACGCTCTGTAAATATTTATGTCTTTTTTTGTCTTTTTGCTGTTCTTAAAAAATATAATAATATATTGAAAATAAACACAGGTCTAAATGAAAATTCCAAATAATTATAATCTAATTTTTCTTAATACTGTACGAACAGCCATTCCAATTGAAGAGTTGTATTTAAGCTAAAACTCTATTTTTAAATCCCATTATACTTAAAACCTAAAATATTTTTTCGCATTACTAAAATCAATCAATAGAATGAGCGTAATTTGGTTCCATAGCAAATTAATTAGACTTGTGAGAAAGTAAATATATATCGTTACCTAAAATTATAAGCATCTAATCTAATTTCTGTATTTTGGCCTTATTTTCAAATGCATTTGCAAAATAATCGTTTTAATTGCATATTAACGTTCACCACATTATTAATCTTACTTCATGTATATATAATAAAAATGTCATAAAAAATGCTAAAACTAAATTTATTCTTGATTTTCTTTAATATTACACTGATAATTATTCATGAAGACAAACATTTTAAAACTGCAAATTGGCATGTGGGCAGAGCTGGGCAGTACTGACTACATAATTATTTGAAATACGTTTTCAAAAATTATTTGTAATTTGTATTTTCTATTTTAAACCTTTAGAATTTTGTATTTTCAAAATACGATAAAAACAATTCACCAGATTTCAAGTTGTCGTGTCTAAATATAGTGAATAGTTTTAGAATTCGATTTTGAAAGTTTATATATGCATATTATGTAGCACTTGGTGCGATGTACGATGAGCACATTAATGAATCGCATATTTACTTCTGCAGAAGCATTTTTAATGTGTAGTCAATAGTGTTTTCTTATAATTCATAATACATACAATGACAATTTAAAATAAAATGTGGTGTGAAATTTGTTGCATAGGCTAGTGTTCCCTATTTAAAGTACATTAGGAGTGTAATTATGATATTTACCATAGAAGCTCATGGAAAACCTCACTGCTAAATTTCACAATGGAAATTTACAGGTAGTATAAATTTTATTATTATAGAATGTACGCTGTTAGACATAAAACATTTTTTAATGCTTTGTTAATGGTAGAAAAAAAAGTAAAGGTACTAGCAACATAAAACAAGATGTTCGATTAAAGCTTAAGTTTTTGTATTACAAAACAAGTTTCACTATCTATATAAAAAACAGAATTTATTTTATATAATCATATAGTGATTGTAACAATATTTTTCTTAGTTTCCTAGAATTCATTCAATGAGGATTTTAATATGATTTAACATACCTTTGAAATTCTTTTAATTGGAATCGAACTTTAATATAAATGTTGTTCAATTTATTCATAAAGTATGCAAATGTTCATTAACTGTATTAACTGTATCGAGCATATTAGATGTTTAAAAAAGGACTTCGTCATTTTAATGTTAAGCGTTTACACGGAAACTTTGCATTTCCAAATATTTTGACACATGCAAATCTAACCCTGACTTCCTGACTCACAGAGCATACTGCTTTTTGTATAAAACATAAATTAAAATCATTATATGTAAAACTCTAACGCATGTTTCATGTTTATTTTTTTTTTCAAAAAAGAAAGAAAGTTCGAATGAAAAATATAAATTTTGCATTTATAAATGTTTTTATTTTAATTAAAAATGCTACTTTCGCATTAGGAACAAGCCAATAATTAATAGCCAAAGAATTTGCTAATAAATTTGCTAATTATTGAAGCTTTTTTTATTCTACATATTTGAGTGGAAGTTCGGTTATATATCGGTTTAATTTGTGTTTATTTATTTATTTATTTTTGATAATTTTTTAATATTATAATTCAATATTGTATATTGAAACGTAGATTTTAAAAATATTTTTCAAAACTAACATAAAAGTGACACCTTATAAGAAGAGAACACTGAAAGAAGAAGTTATAATTATTAATTTTCTGAGGAGATATTTTAACGGGAGATTGAATCAAACTCCCGTAGATTTTACAATACGAATGGAAAACCGGAACGTGAGTTACAGCAGCCTGAAGTGCCAATATGAATTAAGCATTGTGTTTCCGTTGGAAAAGTTTGGAATGGAATACAGTAGAGAGCTGATTATCCAAACTCTGATTAACCGAATTGTTCAATTAACCAAATCGGTAAAGGGTCATTTTTTTCATTCGTCTGCAACATTTTTGTAGTGAAACATCTTTAGGCATGGTAGGGTAAACTTGGCTGGATGTTTCGAAAATTTTACCGTTAAACAGCCATTTTTTAATCCCGAAATAAAAAATTACCAATAAAAGCAAAGGCAGCAATGTATAGAATTTATTGTTTCTAGAACCAAAGAAGTTTCACTTGTAACGAGAAAAAGAAAAAAAAAAAAATACTATCTTAAAACCGCAGCCACAAAATTATTCAAGTTGAAAGTAATCCACTCATCTTATGATTTGAAAGTCAGCGACTCGCAATGAGTTGAAGCAACTCGAGTGAACGAGTTGTTCTTAAGCAATTTAAATCAGGATGAGTAATCCAAATAAGTAATTTAAATCAAGAAGAGTAAAACGTTTCAAAAACAGCTCATTCACGATCCAATAGATTACAGGCCTTTTCTGAGAAGTTAAATCCACTCTTTCGTTTTAAGAGTGTGTATGAAACAAAACACAGTTAAGAATTTTCCCTATGACAATAATTTTTTAAGGTATGTACTCCACAGTGTATGCATACATATATAATAATATATGTATGTATTTTTATGTATAATTATCTAATAATTTTGTGGAAAAGGAAATAAAAAAATAGTTTATAAAATTGCCATTTACAATTAGTTAAATGTGCACAGCCATGCATGTCTGCTCTAAAATTGCAAAAAAAAAAATCTGAAAGAAAGTTATCTAAAAACATTGCCACAGGCATTTTAAAAGTTGTCTCATTATGCAGGTTTTTTTATTAACCGGATTGGCCTCAGTTTGGACAAGTCCGGATTATCAGCGACCTATTGTACTATTACTAATGAAATATCAGCTTGATATTGGATGTCTTTCCTTTAAAATATCAATATTGTGGGCTTCCTGCCTTTACACTGACACATTGTTTTATACAGGTGACTGTACATTGCGAAAAAAATGTAATTTCAGACATGTAAAGTTACAAAATTCTGTATACTGACTGAAACTATACCTGTACGCTGTTCAAAATTATTTAAATCTACAAAGCTTATGTTTGTAAAGCAACAGAAATTTGTAGCTTTACAAACGACTTTACTAAAAGTGCAGTTATAACACTAAAATTTCATCTGTTCTCGGATTGCCGTTTCCTAAAATGTTCTCTGCATTTCAGTTTCCTAAATAAATTTTAGTAACCTTACAGAATTTTTGAATTACAGAACAAATATGTATCATTTACATGTTTTTTTTTCTGTTGCTGCTACATAAAATGTTCTAAGAATTTCAATTTGCTGGATAATTTGTAAGTCCTTTACAGTTTTTTTCTTTTTTAATGTGCTTAACGGAAAACTGCTGAGGTAATGGCCTGACTAACGCATGGACATGCGGGGCAATTGCCCCGGTCCCCCCCCCCCCGGCTTGAAGGGCCCCCTCCCCAAGGACAGATATAAGGTTATACGTTTTTCATTAAAAGAGTGTTAAATGATAAGAAATGGCCAAAAGTGACCAAAATTCTTTTTTTTTCAGTTTTAAGGGGTTCTCTTCTCCTACCCTCTCTGTTTCCGTGCCCCATGTCCTCTTAAGGCCTCACATTTATCTCTATATTTCTGTAACTGAAAAAAAATTGCGTTCTATAGTTTCTTAAAGTTATCTTTCTTCTGTTGTTATGTATATCAATGTAAATAATGATTGGTACGAAATTTATGTACACATACAATAGGTATGAATTATAGTTTTAGTCACTTCAGTATAATTTATGAAAAATTTTAAGATAGAAGGGAGCCCCGCTATTAATGTTTGCCCCAGGCCCCCCCCCCCCCACTGTCTAAGTCGGGCCCTGGCTGAGGTACTTATACGGACATTGCAGGGTTGTCCAATATGTATTCCGGCCATTTTCAACGTAGTGTCAAGTCCGTTACCAAATGTCAAGTCTGTTACCGTACGGTTTTTTTTAATGATTATCATTTTTTTTTCGCAATTCTACTTTTATTTTTTATTCAACTAAGAAACAAATATGCAATTTCCTTAAAATTTAATAATTTGCATGAATATATACTGTAATTATTAAAAAAAATTCTTGTACAATTTTCTATGTTATCAGAATCTTGTGGGTAAAATTGTCTCTCATTTCAATTTAACTTAAGTATTATTGATAAATGTTTTGAAATTTAGGGAAATAAGTCACTTTAAAGTAAGTTGATTTTAGGAAATTTAATAAATTTGAAGCTGAGTATTTTCAGTAATTTTGCATGGTAACGGTCTTGACAATTTCTCTTACAAGCCAACTTTAAATAGCATTTAGATATTATATTATAGGGCAAAGTGCACAACCATTTTTTTCATGTACCTTAAAAATTTACTTTAACACATGTTTTCATTTTTAAAACAAATTATTAAGTTTGAAAAATAAAAATAAAAATTCTGAAATGTAAGCGAATGGTGAAAATGGCCCATCCGCTAGAAATGATGCTGTTTTTACTATGTTTCAAAAGTAGTATTTGTCTAGAATATAAATCTGAGTGATATTTCTGTGTACCCGCAAAATATAGATTATGAATAAATAATAACAAATATATTACATAAATAAAACTTTATTATATACTTCATCAAAATGCAGTAGAAAATGTGGTAAAAATATTTGTTTCACACTTGTTCAGTTCTCGGTAAAAAAGATATATATCTCTGTAAAAATTGCAGACTTGATCACAATTAATGCAGCAGGGCTTGTGAAAAATGGGAGTGTTTTCATCTGAACATGCAATATTTGGCTGATATTCACATTATTGTTTGTGTGATAGAATAATATGAAATGGTATAGGATCGAAAATAGAACATGATCTCCATGTTGTTGGCGCTATAGAACCTGTAATGAAAGTGAAATGAAAGCACATTTTAATTACAGATATTTTACTTATGTAATAACAGAAAATTAATACCAGACATTTCATTTACTAATTTTTATTTTTTGCGTCTTATGTATGATAATAAATCAAATGGGAACCAGCAAAGTATATTTATTAACATTACATTATATAAGAATTTTAAAAAAACATGGGAGCAATCTCTCTGATAATTTTACTTACCCATCATACGTAGTATAGGGTAAGTCTTGCAATCGTTTTGAAAATCGGAAATTTTTTGACGGATTTACACGTTTTAGATAGTGGGGATTCCGAAAAACATATTTTTAGAAAAAAAAAATTGCCGTCCGTCTGTCTGTCTGTAAACGCTCTATCTCCCGAACAAATTGAGATAGAGACTTTAAATTTTGTATGTAGTTAGTATGTAAGAATGGGACGAAGCCTATTTAATATCAGCAACCTCGATTATACGGAACTATTTTTTTCGGACTCTCGAAAAATTCGTTCTGATGAAAGGTGTATAAAAATTTTCGAATTTTTTTGTTCTATGGAATGGACGTAAAAGGCAATAAAATAGCACACATTTTGCATATGTAACGAAGTCGATCAGATTATTAGTTGCCGAGATATTTGTAATCCTGTTTTCCACATTCTTCTATTTTTCATGACCCTGTATTTCATTCAAATTTCAATTCAGAGGTATATTTTAATTGGAAATGAGACGCTTAATCCGACGCAGTTAATTGTTAGTTAATAGAATTATTATTTTTGGGGTTATAAGGATGTTTCTTTTACGGAGTTCGGTACTACTTGAGTAGTTTGGCGTTTTATATAATTTGCTGAAATTCGTACATCAGCAGTTCTTTAATATAGCATTACTATGTATATTAACAATATTTAAATTTTGTTTATGAATTGTATTGCATTGTATAAAGAGTTTCCACATGTTTTATTTTCATATACATATCCATGATGGGTAAGTATTACGGTGGCCCCCAACGACTAGTTTTGTCATAAAAAAAAAAAAAAAAAAAAAAAAAAAAAAACATTTACATTTTGCTTTCTTATTAACTACTTAATCGTCGTGCCTGAAACATTCACGGGTTGCAAGTTTCACGGCCTTTTATTCTAAATTGTTTGATTCTCACCAGTTTTATAAAATAGTGAAATCGGTATTATTTTGGTATCAATTTATTTGTCATTAAATAGATGATTTTTTTTTCAAAAAAGTGGTGGCAATAATAAGTTTGACTTTTTAAACCGTAGTTTAATGCGACTATTAAGTGGTTAAACGGACACTAAACTTCCATATTTGACGCAAGAGGTGAGATAACCTACCTCACTTCGATATTGCTTCATTTTTAACACAATATTTAAAAAAAATTGGAGCTGTAAATATTTCTTCATGTGAACCAATTTTAATAGAAAAAAATTATACAAAAATTTGTTTTTGTATCCCTTTAAATAATTTTACAGATACATAATAATAATTTTGTAAAATTAAATTAGACTAATTAAGGATTTTCAACGGCATACATGGGTTGCGCTAATAAAAATATATTCGATATATCCTCTTAATACATTATAAAACAAATCTGTAAATTTATTAAACTTTATCTTAATTGGAGGTTCCTAGAATTTTTATGTAACTGTTGAAGAAACATTTATATAACTATTTCTGTTAGATGCATTTTCGCTCTTATCGTTACATGAAAAGTTCTAGGAAACCCAGATTCCTAGAAAAGTTTAGTAACATTACACACACACACACACATATATCTATATATATATATATATATATATTACCGTGAAAGACCGAAATTGGAGAATAAAGATCGAATATTTCATTACATTCTTGTACATTCGGACCCTCGCCGGTGTATGTCGCAATCACAAATGTGCTCTGATAGAGGTCGGAAAGAGAAGCGCTTGAATCTCTTTCTCCGATTTGAATCCACATATTTTAGTAAGTTTTTTATTGCTATTATTTTATTTTCTCCTTTAGAACGTACTGTATAGTTAAGTAAGTTATTAACTTCAATTATTTTCCTCACTGATTTTGAATTTACTGTATAATTAAGTTTTTTTTTACTTCTAATATTTTCCTTTCTCATTTTGAATGTACTGTGTGTTTTACCGGGTGTCCCAAAAATGACTGATGGATTTTAAAATTCAATAACTTGCAAACGGTGACAGCTATTCAAAAAATTTTTGCAGGAGGGTTATGTATAATGTCAGGAATTTTTTTACTGTAATTTTTTATTTTAGTTCGCATCTCAAACAACAGGTCGCGCTGACGGCGATTGAAGGCCAGGTCGACGCTTCACTCAGCACTGAGCACCTGGCCTTCAATCGCCGTCAGCGCCACCTATTGTTTGAGATGCTAACTAAAATAAAAAATTATAGTAAAAAAACTCCTGACATTATACATAACCCTCCTGCAAAAATTTTTTAAATAGCTGTCACCGTTTGCAAGTTATTGAATTTTAAAATCCATCAGTCATTTTTGAGACACCTCGTAAGTTCTTAGTCATTCCTCTCAGAAAGAGAGGCGAAGAATTTATCGCGACTGAATTACGGAGGAAAAAATATATATAAATCCCGGATATGTTCAACACTCACCATTAGTGCATGGTGAATGTCGACATTTACCGGTGTAAGTCAGAAATAAGGGTATTTAGCAAATATTTCTGACATGCACCAAGCGACTATGTTAATGTTGACATTCACCGGTGAAAGTCGACATTTTCCAGATTTCGGTGTTTCACCGTATCATATATATTATAACATCATTTTTTAATTTCATCTTAAAATAATAATCATATTTACCGATCAAAGTATTTTTTCAGTTCATTAATATCTTAAACGAAAAATGTAGGTTAAATTTTTAATAAAAAATGACAAATAAACAAATATATGCAAGGTTTTTACTTTATAATAAGTAGAAGTTATAAAAAAGCAAACTAAATATAGAATAATTCAATATTTTGAGTTTCGATGTTACTTAATTCTTGAAATATGATGCGCGCAATAACAAAGATGGAAATTTGAATAAAATAGCTTTAAAATTTAAATTTACTGCACTTTGGATAAGTATCCGTTACATGTATTTGAAAAAAAATATTTTTAAATGGAGCATTACTTTTTTTTAATGTTCTGTAATATGTTATTCTTCCTTATTAGACCAATAGACCAAAAAAAAAAGTTTTAATGTGGTCTCCCCCTTTAAGACTTAATGGAAGTCAGATAACTAAAAAAAATCTTTTAAATATTTATTGCATAAAAATTTTAAAAAAATTTTCGCTTTTATACATTTTTTCAATGAATTCTTTAAATAAAAAGCGTTGCTTAAAAACTAATAAAACTTTATTTACAAAAAAAATCTATACAACGTAGGGTTCGGTAGAGCTGTACCTATTAGAAAATTACGAATGCGTATGCCATAAAAGTTCAAAGAAATTTTAAGCCTAAATTATATCAAATATTGCTATACTGTATAACTGTTTTTTTTTAATCTTATCCTAATCCGTTTATGATTAACTAAATTCGGTACTGACAATAAAACTACTGCATGCTTAAACTTCATTCGATATTTCATAAAACTAAATTTAGCGTAGTATTCTTTTCTTTTTACAATGTAGCTAAAACAAAACGCTTATTCAAAGTTTAAAATTGGCATTGTGCTAAGTGCGGATACTCCGTCTTGGTTATTGCTGCGTTTTTTCAGATAGTTTTTAATGAACTTTTAACGATCCACTCAATATAAAGTAGTCGCAAATACCATAGTATTTATCTACTTCTAATTATAAATTTTCTGTTTTTTATTAATTTGATATTTATTGCTTTCACACTATTACTGGGGGTTACTTTACACGCATATATCAGTAAAAGTTGTTATTTAAGATTTAAAAGGCGATGGTTCATAAAATGTGACGCCCCTGTTACCGATGATTATTTTGAAATCAAAGTATCATTTATGCTTTTATACATTTGCACGGTAACTCCCTGGATAGATAACTTCAGTTCCTCTCAACACCTTTGCTGAATGCCCGCAAATCGAATTTTATGTGTAATAGAAAAAGGCTCTTTTTTTTCAAGATTTGTGTGCCTTAGGGTAATCGCTAAAGTTGTCCTGTAAATTTTAAATTAACGTATACAAATTCTATTTTTTTTAATTATTATTTTAGTATCAGTAGATTCGGAAATAGAGGGAATATTTTTGCGATACATTTTTTACAACATTTCTTAAAACATATGCGAAATTAAAAGAATTGTGTACTTGAATTCATCATTACGAAAGCTTTCACACAACACATCACACAATTAACAATAAAAGATTTTTTTTTCAAGTAACTTAATAACTCTTATATTTTTTCTAAATATATTTGTGAATGTATAATGACTTATAAATATATGGGTCAAAAGTATTTATTATTTCCTGCAAATTGAACTTTCCACACTCCATATTTTAAGACTAAAATGGTTGTGACATACAAACGAAAAAAGGGCTGATTCTATAATGATTCAGTTTTTAGTTTTTATGCACGGAACCCTAAAAACATTAAATTACATATAAAATAATAAAAACAACTGCATCTATACTTCTTTCATAACATTAACTAATAGCTTATAGCTTTTTTAACGCGTCTTTGAAATTTCGAATCCAAGTGTTAATCAGATTCGGAGTTATAATAATCTAGATCAGAATCTAATTTACAATATATCGATGTACTTGACCCATTAAAATTACCGGGTAAAACAAATATGAGAGAAAAACAATACATGTATTTTTCTTAAACGAAGGACTTATAAAATTTTAATGAAAAATATTTAAATAAAAATTAAAATTTAAAGATAGTTTCCTGTTTTTAGTTAAAGGTAAAGGTGAGAATGAATGACTGATAAGCAAAATTTTACTTTTGTCATCACAATATATGAATTAAGAACTTTTTCACGTTACCTAAATATTTTAATCCCCCTTTTTTAAAAACTAATATTACTTTAAATGCTGCATAATCTACAGATAATCTGTTTTCAATGTTTTCGAAATGTTTATGCCGATTTCTTTCTCAAGTTTAACTTTTAAAATGAACATCTGATGACATCGAAATGCAGGAAAAGGATTTTTATGCTAGCTACTATCGCACTTTTAATCTACATAATTAAAGCTGGGCCAAGAAAATTTTCCACAGCAACATGTTTGATGAGGATTTAATTATTTCAAATAGGCAATCATTCTAAGAGCTTATCTCTGTCGTCCAGGTTACATAAAATTAATGATTAAATCTCAATATATTTTACAAATGTTTTGTTTTACCAAGCAAGGAAAATTGAATATATACGTTAGATATACGTTTAATGATTAATCTATTGGTTATTTACTGAGACATTTAAATAAAAAAATATATATTTATAAAGGAAAAAAAATAAATAATGTTTGAAAATTAAATTTCTATTACATATTATCGTACAAGACAGTCATTTACAAAATTTTGGAAATGGTAAATCATTATGGTAATGTAAGAGTGACCTGCACAAAAATTAAAGTACAATATATATATATATATATATATATATATATATATATATATATATATATATATATATATATATATATATATATATATTGGGTCAATCCACTTCAAGTGGTCCAGCACTGGTCGCTCGACATTTTTAAAAAATCTGAAATTTTTTGTACAACAACCCTAACATGATCGAAGTTCAAAATGACCGTTTTTTTAATTCTACTATTTTTTGTTTGTGCATGGCGGCCATCTTTGTTTCATCGTGTGCAGCGATTTTCTCAAATACTAGGATACACAAAATTGTAAATATCTCGTCTTCTATTTTCCCAATTGAAATGGGGTTTGCAGCATTTTGTTCAAATAAAATAGGCTAAATATACAGTAAAAGAAAAATTTTGAAAAACAAATTTTTACAGGTGAAATTTTAGCACAAAGTTTACGGTTTTTTCCAAAATCTATCCGTTTGCAAGAGGAAAATTTTCATGCAAGGGAAACTGTCAACCTTACACAATTTTTTCTACAAATAAGTCAAAAGTGCGTGTACTCATACACCAAGTCCCAGATCTGAGAGTTAATTTCTCTTTGCGAAAAAAATTCCGAAATTCGTCAAAAATTTCAAAAATCGCATTTTTTAGGCTTTGATATCTCTGGTGGGGCACGAGATAAAAATCTGAAATTTTGGCCTATGATAGCATTGTGTAGTAGCGTCATGTACAAAAAATTTCAAGAAGGAGATTTGATTACAAGCTGAGATATGACATGGAAAATATGTGTAAACAATACTGCCAAACTATTGTAAACCTACTATGTAATTGTTCAAAAAGACTGTCAACCTTGTACAATTTTTTCTACAAATAGGTCAAAAGTGCGTGTACTCATACTCCAAGTCCCAGATCTGGGAAATGATTTCTCTTTGCGAAAAAAATTCCGAAATTCGTCGAAAATTTCAAAAATCGCACTTTTTAGGCTTTGATATCTCTGGTGGAGCACGAGATAAAAATCTGAAATTCTGGCCTTTGATAGTATTGTGTAGTAGTGTTATGTACAAAAAGTTTCAAGAAGGAGATTCGACTACAAGCTGAGATATGACATGGACAATATGTGAAAAACAATAGAGCCAAACTATTGTAAGCTACTATGCAATTGTTCATACCTCCAAAATTTTAAATTAATGATTTATGGTACAAAGTTAAATGTTAATTACAAATATCTTTTTCAAATGCTTCTGTGTGATTTAAACAATTCAGAATGTATGCTAAGTCAATACACTATTTGTGCAGATGAACAAATCTACTAGAAATGCTATTGCAACAATTTTACTCGGAACACATTTCAGGAAAAGTAAATTACAGACAAAGGATTGCAACTGATCGAGTTGACATGGCTTCAATTATTAAACCTAAAGAATTTCATTCAAGTTAACAAGGGATGACAAGACTTGGGGGGCTTCAAATAAAATTTTTAGAAAGAACAGCCTGATGGACTGACAACAGTAACTGGTCGAACTCATAACATCTCTCGTAAATATTGTTAAGCTCTTTGTTGAGCATACGTAGTATTTTGTAAATTAAATGTTTATTATTTAACTGTTTTCAGCAAACGATATTTTCTGTGTAAATATTGTAATAAAAGAAACTAATTTCATTTCTCCTAATGTACTCGTAATAGCACTTCTTAGCATTTTTTTAAATCGCCGTATCTCAGGTTGTAGTCAAATCTCCTTCTTGAAATTTTTTGTACATAACACTACTACACAATACTATCAAAGGCCAGAAATTCAGATTTTTATCTCGTGCACCACCAGAAATATCAAAGCCTAAAAAGTGCGATTTTTGGAAATTTTCTACGAATTTCGGAATTTTTTTCGCAAAGAGAAATCATTTCCCAGATCTGGAACTTGGTGTATGAGTGCAAACACATCTGACCTATTTGTAGAAAAAATTGTGCAAGGTTGACAGTCTTATTGAACAATTACATAGTAGGTTTACAATAGTTTGACAGTATTGTTTTCACATATTTTCCATGTCATATCTCAGCTTGTAGTCAAATCTCCTTCTTAAAATTTTTTGTACATAACGCTACTACACAATACTATCATAGGCCAAAATTTCAGATTTTTATCTCGTGCCCCACCAGAGATATCAAAGCCTAAAAAGTGCGATTTTTGAAATATTTGACGAATTTCGGAATTTTTTTTCGCAAAGAGAAATTAACTCCCAGATCTGGGACTTGGTGTATGAGTACAAGTACTTTTGACCTATTTGTAGAAAAAATTGTGTAAGGTCGACAGTTTCCCTTGCATGAAAATTTTCCTCTTGCAAACGGATAGATTTTGGAAAAAATCGTACATTTTGTGCTAAAATTTCACCTGTAAAAATTTATTTTTCAAAATTTTTCTATCACTGTTCATTTAGCCTATTTTATTCTGAACAAAATGCTGGAAACCCCATTTCAATTGGGAAAATAGAAGACGAGATATTTACAATTTTGTGTATCCTAGTATCTGAGAAAATCGCTGCACACGATGAAACAAAGATGGCCGCCATGCACAAACAAAAAATAGTAAAATTAAAAGAACGGTCATTTTGAACTTCCGTCATGTTAGGGTTGTTGTACAAAAAATTTCAGATTTTTTAAAAATGGTCGAGCGACCAAAAAAATATTTTCTGGACCACTTGAAATGGATTGACCTTATTATACATTAGATTATTACCTTTTATTAAGTATCGAGCATGGAAATTTTATTTAATTATGGAATTATAATTAAGCAAATTATAATTTTTTCCTTCAAAAAGTATGAATTTAAAAATTTTGTACATTATCTGTATATTTTGATGGTTTTTTTTTTATTATTATTATTTTCAATGATGTATAATCTACGAATAAGCTGTTTTCGAAATGTTTATGCCAATTTCTTTTTCATGTTTAACTAATAAATGAACATCAGATCACAACACAATGTTGAGAAAATTACATTTCAGCTAGCTGCTATCACACTTTTAATCTACATAATTAAAGCTGTGCGAGAAAAGTTTTCTGCAGCAACAAGTCTGGTGAGTATTTAATAATTTTAAATATGCAGTCATTCTAGGAGCTTATCTCTGTCGTTCAGGTTGCATAAAACTAATGATCAAATCTCAATTTATTTTACAATAGTTTTGACTTAACAAATAGAGGAAATCGAATATGTTCGTTTAATGTTTAAAGTAAAGGTAATTTTCTGAGAAATTTAGATAGTATTTGAAAATTAAATTTATATTACATCTTATCGTTCAAGATAGTCATTTAGATATAATTAAGATAAAAAATAAAAATAAAAAAATAATAAAAACAAAACTTGGTTAGTATTTACATTATTATTTGTATTAATTTAATGTGAATTTGAATAACATAAGATTCTTATATCTCAGTTCTTATATATAGTTCATAAGATCTTTTATTAACTATCGAGCATGGAATTAAGCTTCAATTTCGGAATTGTAATGAAGCAAATTTTATTTTTTAACTTCAAAAGAATGAATGGAAAAATGTTATACAGCATTTAAATGTTTTAATGTTATTTCGTAAGCTAATATCTCTTTCAATGATGCATAATCTAGGATTAAGCAATTCTTTATATTTTCGAAACGTTTATTCTAATATCTTTTTCATGTTAAGTAATAAAACGAACATCTGATCACACTAGAATGCTGCAAAATGACTTTTGAGCTAACTACTATTGCACTTTTAATCTAAATAATTAAAGCTGCGCGATAAAAGTTTTCCACAGCAACAAGTCTTATGGGCGTTTAATTATTTTAAATATGCAGTCATTTCAAAAGCTTATCTCTGTCGTCCAGGTTACTTAAAACTTAAGATCAAATCTCGATTTATTTTACAATAGTTTTGACTTACCAAATGGCGGAATTCGAATAAGTTCGTTTAATGTTTAATGTAAAAGTAATTTTCTGAGAATTTTACATAAATAATGTGCATTTATGAAAAAATAAATTTAGATAACATTTGAAAATTAAATATGTACTATATGTTATCATTCAAAATAGTCATTTTGATAATTTAGAACACTATAAATCTCTATGATAATATGTTAATATTAGAGTGACGTAAAGAAAAAAAAACCTTGGTTAGCATTTACTTTATTATTTGTATTAATTTAATATGAATTTGAGTAACATTAGATTATTATCTTTTATAAAATATTGAGCATGGAAATACGCTTTAATTTTGGAATTATTATTAAGGAAATTTTATTTATTACCTCCAAAAGATGTGAATTCAGTAATGTTGTGCAGTATTTAAATATTTTAATGTTATTTTTTAAAACTAATATCTCTTTCAATGATGCGTAATCTACGGTTAATTCAAGATTTTCGAAATATTTATTCTAAATTCTTTTTCATGTTTAAGTAATAAAATGAACATCTGATTACACCAGAATGCCGAAAAGTGAATTTTCAGATAACTTTTATCGCATTTAATCAGAATAATTAAAGCTGAGCGAGAAAAGTTTTCTGCAGCAACAAGTCTGATGGATATTTAATTATTTTAAATTTGCTATCATTCCAAGAGCTTATCTCTGTCGTCCAGGATATGTAAATCTAATGATCAAATCTCGATATATTTTACAATTGTTTTAATTTACCAAACGAAAGATACCGAAAGTATTCGTTTAATGTTTAATGTAAAGGTAATTTTCTTACACATTTAAATAAATAATATGTATTTCTATGTAAAAAATGGTAACATTTGAAAAAATAATTTCTGTTACATGTTATCGTTCAAGAGAGTCTTTTAGAAAATTTCGGAAACTATAAATCTTTATGATAATGTATGAGTGACTTGGATAAAAATGAAAATAAAATATATATCATACAGCACGATAGTGCTGAATAGTAGAACTCAGATGCATCTCTAATGTTAAAGTCCAAAATTTGCCTCTTAATAACTTTGGACCTAATCATCGAATCGCGACGAAATTGAAAAGACAAAGTGTCCTACTTTAGACCTCAAAGTTTACTAATTTTCATCCAGATTCACCGATTAGTTATGGAGACACAGTACCCCTGTTTTGTCACTTTTTCTTATTGAAACAAGATAAAGAAAACAGTTCAATTATAACTAACCAGGAAAAAATCAGTGACATGTAATATAGCTTGTTCGAAAGCTTTTAATTTAGGTACATTCCTTTCGATGATCCCGTAAAAAATATTCAATATAAAAGAAATGACACTCATTTAAATCTTTTATAGCGTTATATCTGCCGCAATTTAACATTAAAGAAATCTCTCCATTTTAATTTCAAACTCAATCATTTATTTGAAATGCCGCTAACTAAAAAACAGACCATTAATTTAAATAAAAAAGAAATGATAACATGTGTTCTTTTTTTTTGGTCAAAAAATATCATAGATTCTGCCAATAGATTTTTTCCTTTTTAAAACTGACGTCATCCGAAACAGAAAATACAAGTTTTTCATAAGCATATATAAAAAAATATCTATATATGTCTTAAATCAGCATCGCACGTTTTTTTGAATGTTTTCGAAGTCAAAACATTTATTATAATAAAGAAATTCCAATTCCAAAGGGATAATTTAGAAAAAAAAACCATACATACATAAAAAATAACGATTTGTAAATGCAGCAAAGAAAATCTGAGTAGATGGCAATGAACAAATGAAAATCTGTGTAGATACCGCGAAACTATAGGGGGATTACCATCAAGGGAGGGAGGGGTACTGACGCCAAATGTCGCCAGTTTGGCGATATATCGCCAAATCTGGTGAGCAAAATTATTTGCCAAAAGTGACGCCAAAGTGACGCTATTTCCTGCATTTCGCTAAACTAGTATATCAACTAATCACTTAAAACTAATGCTAATATTAGTTTATATTTGTTAGTTGATGCTGGTTGATAAAATTCCTGAAAGAATCTGAAAAACTGTTGGAACCAGAGACAAGTAGAGCTCGATCTAAAAAATGTTACAGTGAAAATACATGAAATATTTCCATTCTAAAAAAGTGCTTAGAAAAGAAATGGAATCAGTTAACCTCTAAAGCTCACGAAATTAATTAAACTTTGTTAGCTGAAAATGGAATGAGCTTTACTGGTGCCTTATTATTATATAAATTATTATATAAATTAGATTTTTAAACTGGTTAATGGCAATTGGGATATGAAGTGTATTAAAAATGTCTATTTTTCTCTGACTGATTTCAAGGCACCAGTAAAGCTCAGTCCACATTTTCAGCTAACAAAAATTTCATGATTATATGAATCATGATTTATTGAATCATGATTATATGAATAATGATTATTTATGAAAAATTTCATGAGCTTTACACATAATCTGATTCCATATCGTTTCTACGCACTTTTTTATATTGAAAATATTTACCATATTTTACTGTAACATTTTTTATATCGAGCTCTACTTAGTTCTCTGGTTCCACCAATTTTACATTACAGTACAACATTACCTTCATCATTTGTATTTTTTTAATACGCATTGACATAACATTACATTAATACCTTTTATTAAGTATCGAGCATGGAAATATGTTTTAATTACAGAATTATTAATAACCAAATTTTAATTTTTACCTTCAAAAGGTATAAATGCAAAAAATTTGTGCATTATCTAAATATTTTCTTTTTCTTTTTAAAAAGTAATATCACTTTCAATGAGCATAACTTAGGGTTAAGCTGTTTTAAAAATTTTCGAAATATTTATCGTAATTTCTTTCTCATGTTTAAGAAATAAAATGAATATCTGATTACATCAGAATGCTGGAAAATGTCTTTTCAGCTAGCTAGAATCACACTTTTAATCTAAATAATTTAAGCTCTGCCAGAAAAGTTTTCGGCAGCAACAAATCTGATGATTATTTAATTATTTTAAATATGCAGTTACGCCAAGAGCTTATCTCTTCGTCCAGGTAACGTAAAACTAATCTCGATATATTTTACAACTATTTTGATTTACCAAATGAAAGTAATCGAATATATCCGGTTAATGATTTATCCAAAGGTAATTTTCTGATAAAATTAAATAAATAATATGTATTTATAAGAGATATATATAGATAATATATGAAATTAAATTTCTATAACACGCTTCGTGTTCAAGATTGTCATTTAGAAAATTTCGAAAAATATTAACCTTTATGGTAATGTAAGAATGACTTGGAGAAAAAAAAAATTATAAAGCATTTATTTCATTATTTGTATTAATTTAATAAGTACTTGTATAACATTAGATTATTACCTTTTATTGAGTATCGAGCAAGGAAATATTTAATTACGGAATTCTTATTAAGGAAATTTTAATTTTTGCATTCAAAAAGTATGAATTCAAAAATTTTGTACTATCTAAATATTTTAAAGTTCTTTTTAAAATTAAAATCGTTTTCAATGATGAATAATCTATAGTTAAGCTGTTCTCAATGTTTTTGAAATGGTTATGCCAAATTCTTTCGTATGTTTGACTGATAAAATGAATATCTGATCACATCAGAATGCTGGAAAATAAATTTTCATTTAGCTGCTATCGCATGTTCAATCTAATTAAATCTGTATGATATAATTAAATCTGTGTGAGAAAGGTTTTCTGTAGCAACAAATCAGATGAGTATTTAATTATTTTAAATATGCAGTCATTCCAAGAGCTTATCTCTGTCGTCTGGGTTACGCAAAACTAATGATCAAATTTCAATACATTTTACAATTAATTTCATTTACCAAACGAGAAAAATCGAATGTATTATTTTAATATTTAATATGAATTAATTTTCTGATAAATTTAAATAAATAATATGTATTTATAAAGAAAAAAATAAATTTGGATAACATTTGTAAATTAAGTTTCTGTTACGTGTTATCGTTCAAGATAATTATTTAGATGATTTCGGAAAATATAAACCTTTATCATAATGTAAGAGTTTCCTGTACATTAAACAAATCAAACATTGAAGCAAAAAATAAGTTTATCTATATATGTGTGTACATATAATAACAGTAATTGTAAAACAATGTATGAACAATTCATTTTAATACAAAATTACTAAATTTAAATATGGAGGGGCGGGAATTAAAATGAAAACAAATGAAATTTGCTGAACCAATGCAGAAACCTAAAGCCCATAAATTCTTTGGAACTAGGTATAAAATGTGCGGTTTCATCTCCGCATTAACCAAGAAAAATAAAAATACTACGAATTTGGGGCTACCAACACGCATAAAACCAAAGTTAAATAAATAAAAATAAATAAATAAATAAATAAAAAATAAATAAAAAATATGCCATAATAACATTAGGGTCATTCCATGTCAATTCAACCAATATTTCCCCCATTTGTAACCCGACCGACAGGGATTTGGATGAAATTTGTGTGCACACTAATTCTATCATGAAATGATTCCATCAGAAATTTTTCCTTCCCAGACCTCATAGTTTGTGAGATATGGGGGGTCCAATTCTTGGGTTTTTCTCAAATCGAACATTTCTCAGTCTGTATTCTGAGATTGCAGTTCCATCTTCAAAAAATTGTTTCTCTGGATCTAATACATGAATCATCCTAAAAATATCACTGTAAAAAGATAAAAAGATGCAGATTTAAAAAAAAATATTTTAAAAAATTACTTGTAATATTTAGGATAAAAAAAGTCAGCCAAAGTTGAGAGTTATGGTTATTTTTCCAAATTTTTGTGGCTTCACGAAAAAGGCTGTACACAAAAAGGCAAATTAAATTTTCAATTTCTTTTTGTTTTAAATAAAAGTTTACACTTTGGGCTTTCTATTTATGAAATAAAAATGATGTGTTTCGCATGGCTTATGCAAAAATTTTGGGTACTTTCCAATTAGCCGGATAAGTGCTTTATTTTTACGTATTACATATGCACACAAAAAAGCAAATGAAATTTCCAATTTTTTTTTTTGTTTGAAATGAAAGTTTACACTTTGGTATTTCTATCTGTGAATTAAAAATCATTTCTTTCACATGGCTTATACAAAAATTTTGGGTACTTTCCAATTACCCGGATGCGTGTTTTATTTTTACATATATACATATATATAGATCTATATAAATACAGATGTATTATACATGTACATACGTATGTATATATATAGTATATTGATATATTATATATGTATAACACTGGTGCCCGTCTAACCGAAAAGTACCAAATTTTCCCTTGTTTTGAAAATCTGCACCAATTAAAAAGGAAAAAAAAATCTGACCAAGTTTAGCTGTGGTACTTAAATAATTACTGTAGTTTCTATGAGTTACTGAATTTCATGTTATTTGATACAAAAACAAATTGGAAATTTCATTTGCCTTTTTGTGTAGAGACTTTTTTCATAAAGTCACAAAATTTCGGAAAAATAATCATAACATTCAACTTTGGTTTTTTTCGGCCGTATATAAATCTCTATTAACTGCCCTAATTGCTTTTTTCACTTGATTTTTATGCCGCTTAAATGGATTATATAATTCATACTTCATTAACAGCGAAATTCTGTGATGCTCACATATATTAATAAAACGGTTGTTACTTAATTTTTGTTTTATAAATGCAATAGTCCTAAGTAATAAAGGTTCTTTTTCTGAATCACAGAGATAATCAATGTAGTCTATTTCTCTGTTATTTGTATAGCTAGTTTTGTGATATTCTAAACCAGTTAAAATTACAATACTGCAAGCCTGAAGACTAGTAGAAGGTTTAATCATATCATCACTAGTAGAAGGTATCAGGCTCCATATTAAAACAATAAAGCAAAAAAATATTTATACATATCACAAACTATAAAATATGAAAAATCAGAATATATTTTAGTAGCACAGTAAAAGTTAGATCATTCTTCTATGATAAGAAACAACAGAATGACAATAATTTGATTAAATTGATTTCAAAACATTTGCTTTCATACTAACGAACATTACCCTGCCTTTATCAGAAGGTGTTTATACAAGGCAGGTGCAATTAAATCTTTCAGACTATAGAAACAAATTTAAGTTCTGTTAAACATTTGTTTATTTAAACTTGCCAATATAAATATTTAAACTGATTAAAATTAACCAAGAAAAGGAAATACAAGTTTTTGAACATTTTTTAAACACAAATAATTAATATATAAGCATTCAAAAGAAAGAATGGAAATGTGAGGCGAAAAAATTATCTATTTTATACTGTACAAACAAAAATCTGTTTTGAGTTTAATTATTGAAAATAAAAGTAAGAGATTCTTTAGATTAGCAAAAAATGCCCATTATTAAATAACTAAATGAAATATATGGACTATTCACTAAATTTAATGGGGAAACATATTACAGTCAGATTTTTTTTTTAATCAGAAAAAACAAAGCCTAAACTTTACTTTGCAAATAAAAAAAACATGCATCAAATAACATTAAATTCAATAACTCATAGAAATTCCAGTAATTATTTAAGTACCACAGCTGAACTTAGATTGTTTTCTTCTTAGTTGGTGCAAATTCTCAAAACAAGGCAAAATTTGGTACTTTTCGGTTAGACTGGCACCAGTGTTATACATATATATATCAATATATTGTGTATATACATACATATGTACATGTATAATACATCTGAATTTATATAGATCTATACATATATACAAATGTACAAATAAAACACGCATCCGGCTAATTAGAAAGTACCCAAAATTTTTGCATAAGCCATGCGAAAGACATCATTTTTATTTCACAGATAGAAAGCCCAAAGTGTAAACTTTTATTTAAAACAAAAATAAATTGGAAATTTCATTTGCCTTTTTGTGTGCATATGTAATATGTAAAAATAAAACATGCATCCGGCTAATTGGAAAGTACCCAAAATTTTTGCATAAGTCATGCGAAAGACATCATTTTTATTCCACAGATAGAAAGCCCAAAGTGTAAACTTTTATTTAAAACAAAAATAAATTGGAAATTTCATTTGCCTTTTTGTATGCATATGTAATATGTAAAAATAAAACATGCATCCGGCTAATTGGAAAGTACCCAAAATTTTTGCATAAGCCATGCGAAACACATCATTTTTATTTCATAGATAGAAAGCCCAAAGTGTAAACTTTTATTTAAAACAAAAAGAAATTGGAAATTGAATTTGCCTTTTTGTGTACAGCCTTTTTGGTGAAGTCACAAAAATTTGGAAAAATAACCATAACTCTCAACTTTGGCTAATTTTTTTTATTTTAAATATTACAAGTAAATTTTTTAAATATGTTTTTATTAAAATCTGTATCTTTTTATATTCTTACAGTGATATTTTTAAGTTGATTCATGTTTTAGATCCAGAGAAACAATTTTTTAAAGATGGAACTGCAATCTCAAAATAGAGACTCAGAAATGTGCGATTTGAGAAAACCCCAAGAATTGGACCCCCTATATCTCACAAACTATGAAGTCTAGGAGGGAGAAATTTCTGATGGAATCATTTCATGATAGAATTAGTGTGTACACAAAGTTTCATCAAAACCCCTGTGGGTCGGGTTACAAGGTCTGGTTGAATTGACATGGAATGACCCATTATTAAATTGGATAGAAAAATATATGTGTATAATATATATGTATAATATATATGTATACACGTACATATAAAATATTTATTTTAACATTTGCATTATTTATTTAATATACACTGTAAAAAAAATCTGTAACCTTAGTAATCTAAATTAACCGAAATCTCTTATGCTTACTAAAATTTTATGTGTACACTGTACAAGAAAATGATGTCATTCTACAAAACTTGTAAGCAAAACTAAAACCATCAGTAACTTTACAAAAGAATTTACTAAAATTTTGGTAACTTTACTAAAATTTTATCTATAATGCTCGTTATCGTCACTTAAAAAGTTCTTGGAATACGATTTCCCAAAAAAATTCTTAGTAACCTTGAAATTTGTTTGATTCAAAGTGCAAATCTGTATCTGTTACATGAATTTTTATTGTTGCCGTTACATAAAAAGTTCTTGGAATACAATTCTACTAGAAAAAATTTTGTAACTTTCTCAATTTTTTTTACAGTGTATACTTGCATAACATTACATTATTACCTTTTAATAAGTATCGAGCATGGAAATATTATTTAATTACGAAATTATTAAAAAAATGAGTATAAAAAATATGAATTCAAAAATTTTGTACAGTATGTAAATATGTTAATGTTCTTTTTAAAACTAATATCACTTCCAATGATGCATATTTAACGATTAAGCTGTTTTCAATGTTTTAGAAATGTTTACGCCAATTTTATTTATCATGTTTAACCAATAATATGAACATTTGATCACATCAGAATGATAGAAAATTACTTTTCAGCTGACTACTATCGCACTTTCAATCTAAATAATTAAAGCTGTGCCAGATTAGTTTTCTTAGAAACAAGTTTGATGAGTATTTAATAATTTTAAATATGCCGCCATTTTAGGAGCTTATCTCTGTCGTCCAGGTTCTATAAAATTAATGATCAACTCTCGATATATTTTACAATTGTTTTGATTTACCAAACGAGGGAAATCTAATATACCTGTCTCATGATTAATCTGAAAATAATTTTCCGAGATATTTAAGTGAATGTTATGTATTTATAGCGAAAAAATAAATTTAGATTACATTTGAAAAAGAAATTCACAGAATATATTACCCGTCATTATAACCATTAAGATAATTTCGGGAATTATAAAGATTTACGGTAACGTAAGAGTAACCTGGAGCAATATAAATGTAAAGAAATTAATAAAGCATTTATTTTATTAATTGTAGTAATTTAATTTGTATTTGCACAACAGTAGATAATTTGTATAGTAATACGGAAATATTATTAAACAAATTTTAATGTTTGCTTTCATAAGATAAAAATTCAAAAACTTTGTACATTAACTAAATATTTTTTTTTTCTAAAACTAATATTACTTTCAATGATATATAATCTACGATTATGCAATATTCTAAAGGTTTATTCTACTTTATTTCTCATATTTAATAAATAAAATAAACATCTGATCACATCAGAATGGTGGAAAATGACTTTTCTGATATCACTGTCGCACTTTTAATCTAAATGATTAAAACTATGCCAGACACGTTTTCCGTAGCAACAAGGCTGATCAGTATTTAGTTATTTTAAATATGCAGTAATTCCAAGAGCTTATCTCTGTCGTTTAGCTTACATAAAACTAATGATCAAATCTCGATATTTTTTACAATCATTTTCATTTGCCAGGCATGGGAAATCGAATGTATATGTTTAATGTTTAACCTAAAGGTAATTTACTGAGAAATTTAATAAAATAATATGTATTTATAATGATAAATTACATTTACATAACATTTGAAAATTTAATTCGTATAATGTGCTATCGTTCATTATACAGTGCTCGTACATCTAGAAATTTTCGATTATGAAATTCTTCGATACCAGAATTTTTTACAGAAAATTCCTGCTTAAATTAAGGCGAAATATAAGCTTCAACCTATATTCATATTTCTACTATTAAAAAAATACTGATATTCTTCCTGGGAAATTTCCTGAAGCATGCAAACCCTGAATATAGTCATTTAGACTATTTTGAAAACCATAAAGTTTTATGGTGATGTAAAAATAACCAGGACAAAAATTAAATAAAAAAAACTGATGAAACATTTATGTATTTTCAACGTATTTTATATTATACTGTATATTTTACATTAGTTGTATTAATTTAATTTATATTATTGTAACAATAAGTAATTTCATTTTATTAAGTATCGTAATTAAAATATATTATTTAGTTGAAAGCAGAAATTCCTAACGCATTTTAATCCAAGTGAAGTACACTGTAAAAAAAAAATCTGTTAAGGTACTAAACTTTTTCTTGGAAACTGGAATTCCAAGAACTTTTCCTGTAACGGTAACAGCAAAAATTCAAGTTTTATAATCGGTTACATAGGTTTTTCCTGTTACCGTTACATGAAAAGTGCTTGGAATCCCAGTTTCCAAGAAAAAGTTTAGTACCTTTACAGAATTTTTTTTTACAGTGTACAAAAAAAACTTTCACTAGTTTGGAATTTTTTTCAATTTTAATTCATCACGAAATATTTCTGGAGTGATAAACGGGCAATCATAAAATATATGAATTTTTTAACCTAAACAAATATTTAAGTATAGGTATCTATGTCCGTATTTGTAACTTTTAAAAATAAAATATAGTAAATTATAGTATTGCGGTAATATCCTTATTATACGATGTGTGCTTGGGCTAACAGAGTTTTAGCTACTAACTGAGTTTTAGTAATAATTTACATTAAATTAAAAAATTATTTTAAAGCTTTATTCAAATCGAAAGCGAGTAGTTTCAGACACAATTTTTAATTCATTTTTGTTTTGAAACTCGTGAATTTGACAGGTGATGTCATTAAAAAACTATGTAATCGTAAAAAGTTTTTCTATTTTTTGGTAAACGCAAAATATCTGTTAAAAAATACTGCCAAAGTTTGAGTTTTTAATGAAATTTTATGCAGCCACGTAAGCAAAATCGTTTATAACTCGACAACTAATTTATTAAAAAAAAGAATCCATTCGATTTTAAACAGCTTAAATAGTCATCCTTACTAATTTATTATTTTATATTTATAAATGAGTAAAAAAAATAATAGCAAGAAGTCTCACGTTGTTATACAGTAAACTTGAGAACAGCCTTAAGAACAAGTATAATAGTAAAGGTAGTATCTGTAAAACATTTGGGGTAATTAAAATTTGTAATCAGAAGGTACTTTAGATTATCTGTAAAATAAAAATAATGCCGAGCTTCTTATAAATGTTGAACTACACTATAAAAAAAATCTGTAAAATTACTAAAAGTTTTCGAGGAAACTATGATGCCTATATCTTTTTATGTTACGGCAACAGCTAAAATTCATGTAACAGATACAGATTTGCACTGAAATTAAAAAACAAATCTGCTAGGTTACTAAAAATTCTTTTAGGAAGCTTGGGATGCATAAAATATATTATGTAATTGCAGCCCAAGTTGCACATGAAATTTTAATAAGATAACTCAAATTTTACTCTCTGCAACTTTACAAACGAATTACTAAAATTATAGTTATCTAACTAAAAGTTTACTTCTAACCTGGGTTGCCGTTACATAAAACATTCTAGGAATCCCTGTTTTCTAAAACAATTCTTAGTAACCTCCAGATTTTTCAATTTTCAGTGCAAATCTGTGTCTGTTACATGAATCTTTTGCTGTTACCTTTGCATAAAATTTTAAGAATCCCCTTTCCTAGAAAACTAGAAAAGTAACTTTACAATATTTATTTTATTTATTTATTTATTTTATTTTTTTACTGCGTACGAAAAGACAAAACAAAAAAGAATATCTATGATAGAAAAATGAAAAAGAGAGATGAGGAATAATAATAAAAACCGAATACATTGAATTTTTATTTATATAATACGAAACTCTGCTCTCGCTGACTCGACACTTTTCTATAATTTAAATTTCTTTGAAAATTTTATTTATTCAGAGCCTTTATTCTTTCTAAATTCTTACAAGAAGGGATAAGAGATTTATTAATTTTAAAATTTTGCAATAAAGCTCTAAATAAAAGTAACTAAATTTTACACTATCAAGGTCTTTTCGCACGAATTTTTTTTATAATTGCGTTGCTTGTCACCCCCCCCCCCCAAAATAAATAAATAAAGAAAGAAAGAAATCTTATTATGTTTAATTGGATAATAATATGCAATTTTCATGTTTTTACACATAATGTCTTAATTATTTCTAAAAGATTGTATAACGATGAAAATTAATATTGTCTAAAAAATTAATAAAAAAGAGAAAGATTGTAAGTACAACAAATAATCCTTACGACAAATATCCAAGTTCATTTAAATTTCTGCGTAGATGTCATCTGCATTATTGTAACTAATGTCGTATCGTGTGAAACATTTTAAAAATATCAATATCTACAAGTATACAAAATTAGATTGTAAATTGTAAGTATGCCTTACGTGTTACACAAGTAGGCATTAGTCCGTCTGCTCATTGGTGTGCTGGGAATTTGCAGTCTAGATGTAAATTTTAGTGATGGAATGCCTTTAAGATTCCAGGTTGAGTTATTGACACGAGATAAGGTACAAAAATGTCTTGAATTTGATGTATTGATGAAATCGTTTCCAAATGAATGAAAGTGAATACTGATGATAATGTGCCATGGAACAGCTGATCATTGGGCTATAGAATCACACAGGTTCTCACTCACGTTCTATAAAAAGGGTTGGCAATTGCCTGATATTTGGCGTCCTCTATATTGGGCGGATCTAGATAAAATAAATAAATAAATAATCAGATACATTGCTCTAAATTTATTTATTTTTTATTTTTTACAAAATGTTGTGGGCATATTTACTGAGATGAGTTATGGAAAACCATGCAAGAACATAAATAAATAATAATATATTTCAAATTAAACCTATATATATATATACATATATTAATGTAATATCATAAATAAACTTTGAGATAATACATGTAAGATTACAGCCAAGAAAGACTTTTTGGGTTCTAAAAATATTTTGAGGTTAAGACTTTAAGAAATATAAAGCAAAATATTTGAACATCTTCTTATACAAGAATTTTCAGAACAGTAAACATTTACCACAGAATCGCCGAAGAATAACATTACGTTCTCAGTAAAGCTCCATTACAACAAAAGCAATTAAATACGTTGTTAAACGTTAAGAGTGACATCAAGCGATTAAGAAATGATAGGTTTCTATGAAATATTTCTTCGAACTAAAATATAAGAAAAAATATACAGCAGAATATATAAAACTATATTAGCATTTTGCAAAGTTAATGTTATAACTTGATGTATGCAAACACCTCACATATTTCTAATTTTTATTAACATGTTTATACCTAAAATACATAAGTTATTTACAATAGAATAACGGTAAACAATTCCAGTGTTGATGAATTCAATTTAGTCGTGTTAGTTTTTCCTATGTTACAACAGTATTTATGTATTCCGTTAATTTTATGAAGCTCAATCTAATAAAAAGCAGAAATATAAAAGATAAAGGTTTCGTATTACTTTTCTATGGATAAGTATACAGTGCCCTTGTAGTATTAACTTGAAAAAAAACTTTCACTAATTACAGTGAATGGCGAGTGGTTAAAGAGTCAAAAAAGCTGTTAAACACCAGTATTTTGTCAAAGAAAAATTCGCCTTTTTTAATCACCTTATATTATTTGAAGTATTTTTTAGAAGAAAATATTGGTACTTTCCTCCTTTTATTGAGTATGTTTTTCTCTGACCACTCGCGATCCTGATACACAAAAACTAACAAAACACGTTTGAATTGTTTTAAAAGATTGTTACAAAATATGTTAATAAATTTTTATTATGTTGGAAAAAAAATTCCTTAATTCAATTTCTCAAAAATTAATCGGAATGGTAGTAATAATAAAGCTGTAAATGAAGGAATACTAAATTTACAAATTTACAGGTATTTTATAATTTAATATATTATCATTTAAAAGTCATTTAAAAACTTATCTATAATGTATGAAAAAAAGCTTCACATTCTTAGATAAAACTAACATTTACAATTATTTTAAAACTTAAATTTTAAAAATTTCATGTTTAAAGTAATACTAAATTTGCAAATATTAAATGAAATCTTTTGTTCCCTAAAATAAGTATAATTTTTTCTTTTATAATAATTTTAATAATTTTATAATAATAATTTATAATAGTAATATAAGGTGTAATAATCATTTATAATAATTTTTATATTGATAAGAATAAAGAAAAATTTTGGCAACTTACTGAGTCTTTACAGTCTGTACGTAGTCCCTTAAGCTTTTAATATATCATTTATTTATTGAAAATTTTAGGTTTATTAATATTTTGAGATTTTTTAGTGACTTCTAAACGCCAGTTAGCTTTACTTCAATATGGTTTAATACAACGATTAATGTAAATTATTTTAACATGTTACCATAATTTAGAATTTGGTTATTATTACTATTTGAACGAACTGGATAAATTTGGATTCAATATTATTATAAATATACATTTAAATGTTTATATAATATGAATTTAGTATGATTAATATTAATGTTTTATATACATAAAATTATCTGTCTGCGGTATTCTGCTGCATTGTGAAACATGCAGTTTAATAATATATAAAAATTTTGATTGCATTTTGTACCTGATACTTTAATTTAGAATCTCCTTCTGACTTTATAAAATTATTTTGATTGGTTGAAAATTCAGGATAAATATAGCAAGTTAAGCGCATTTTATAATGCATTTATTGTATACATTCCATTTAAACAATTCCATTGTTATTTTCTAAAAAGTGCAGCATATTGCTTATAATTTAACTTCTAGTTTATAGGTAATTTACTTTCGTAGAATTTAATACTGTACCTTTTTAATTACATGCCCTCCTCATTAAGAATTTTGGTTAACATCGTTACCTGAACTTGTGAGATAAAAACTGATTCACACACACATATATATATATATATAGAGAGAGAGAGAAAGATAAATTAATTAATTTCAACACTATAATTTTAAAGATTAATAATCATATACAACAATAAATATCAGGTCATAGAAATATTAAATTTCAAATTTTTAATAATTATTCTTATTTTTTAATGTTTATATACTTAAATACATTCTTGTTTAAAAAGAAAATTATTTATTTTAATAAAAATCAATAAAATATTGCATTTTTTTTTATAAAATTGCTGAACACTCCAATTTTTTATTAATTTTAAACAATTTCAAAAAATATTTAAAAATATCTTTATTTTTTTAGAAGATAATAAAAATAAAGTAAACAAAATTGTCTATAAAAAAGCAAACGAAAAAAAAAAAAAAACTAATGAAATAAGTTAAGAAATAACTTACGATCCCATGAAAAATAGTTAAATTATGGTTTCTAATAGTTAGAAAAACAGTGCCTGCATTTATTTTAATTTTGTGTACATAATACTGCCACTTAATTGCAATTCCTATTCTGTTAATAATGTGCAAGATTTTTAATATCTTTTAACATACATTCTATTTGCATCGTTCTTTTTCGCTAGGCTCCATACGTTCCCTAAAATTCATTACCTTTTCAATCATTTCTTCATAATCATCTTGCTATATTTTTGCTGCTGGTGTTAACGAAATTTACAATTAACATGATGATTTTCAAAATGCTTATACACTCACATATGAACAAATATGATCTTTATAGGGAATGAAATCAAGAATAAAAAATATACAGAATCGCCTCGATTAATCGAGGTTTCTGTAAAGCGAGCCGATAATGAAGTATTTTGTGTGTGTATGTAAAGAAGCCGGAAAAACACCACACTTTTTAGTTCAATGTCCGTGTCCCTAAAATATTTGGAGAAAAGAAGCTATGTTGGTCAAAAATTGGCAATGACAGAAAATCTGGAATTTTCAAATAAAGGTTACAGACATTTTAACCCCTTGTGGGGCGGAGGTATGCACATGATACACCTTAATTTTAATTTCCAAAGAAAACATTGGCACTAGAATTGTACTAAAAAAAATCGATGCCGGAAAAAAATTCGATGGTTTATTAGATACGTGAAATACAGTTTTTTCTTATTTATAAATGAAGTTGTTTTTAAATTTCAGTGTCAATCAATAATTTTAACACTTAAGAAAAGAAAGTTCTAAACACCGCAAAGGTTTAAAAAATAATATAGATTTAAAAAATTAATGTAATTAAAATTAAAAATATTTTTTCATGAGACTTTTTTTAATATGAATTTTTCAATATTAAACTTAGTATATTTAAAAAAACTTTCATGCTTTTTAAAATTTACTGCTAGTAGTTGATTTTCTTTTTCAATTTTATAAAGTGCTAAATATAACTATAACTATGTTTACTTTTATCATTTAAAAACGTTCTATCACTTATTGTTCTAAGAAATGATTAAATTCGCGAGCACGACGAGGTTTTATACACAATTTCAGGGTGGCGAGGGTCAGGAAAAAACAGAGTAAGAAAAAAAGGAACCTACCAATATTTACTTATAGGAAATACTTCAAATAACATAAAGGGATTAAAGAAGGCAAATTTCTCTGTAACAGAATACTGAAATCGAGCATCTTTTTTGACTCTGTTTTTCCCTGACCACTTTCCACCCTGAATTTCTATTAACTGAGATTTCCAATATCAGAGGTACTAGAGGCTTCAATTGGCTGGGGTAATCGAGTTTACACTATTCATGTAAACATGGTATATTGATTTAATATTATTGTTCTATTATGCACCTGAAATTAAATAATAAAAATAAAAAATAAAAAATAAAATAGCATACCATATAGAAAATAAATTTCTTGGGTGTGTTGTTTCCATTGCAAACAGAGTATCTCTCACAGTAAAA
Source organism: Maratus speculifer (assembly GCA_964019185.1). Taxonomy (NCBI): domain Eukaryota; kingdom Metazoa; phylum Arthropoda; class Arachnida; order Araneae; family Salticidae; genus Maratus; species Maratus speculifer. The sequence continues at coordinate 234,228,133 of OZ025294.1, read as the reverse complement.
TCCTTAGATGAGACATGAAGACCGCACTTCCGATAACTCATGTAAGTATCAAAACTTGCTATTTAGCTCTTTTAATATCGACTCTATTCTCAATGTTGTATTGCTTCATATGCACATCAAGTGTTCTCATCACGTTATCGATTGGCTTGAAGAATGTCACATGTGAAGGGTGCATGCAATTCTGGTAATGACAGGTTAATGGGATCGAAGGATTTTTTTCACCACGAAACTGACATTTTTGGTTAATTACGTACACAGTCCAATATGGCAGGTTTTTTAATCATTTTTTAAGATAACAAAGGACAGGCAAGCTCGGAATTGACAGACACATACACTAGAAAAAAAAGAAGTTGTAATTATAATTCTCATATAAATATATAATTAACAGATAAGTAACATAAAAGAATATAATATTAATATATATGTATATATATATATATATATATATGACACATTACAGAATGAAATAAGTACCATTAAAATTAATTATTATAAAATTCTATTAATACGTCAATTAGTTGTAATAATATTTAGAATGAGTTACAGATTCATTACTTTATTTTGTTCCAAAAGAATTATTGGTTACACAAAACAAAAATATTTTTAAAAGGATGGTTTGTTTTCATTTTGTATCTTTCCAGCTTTACTGGCGCTGAGGGGGAGGAATGGGAAATTTTCAATTCGGATTTTTTTTTTATTTTATATATGTTGTAAGAACATAACATTTGTACATTTTATAATTCTACAAAATACAAAGAAAATAATTTAAAGTAAAAGATTCGAGTGGGGTTATAAATATTGCACAAAATCCCTGTAAATTGAAATTTAATTAAACCTTCTAAATATTTCAATCTTTCTAAAACCCTTCAAAAATTTATTAAATGATTATGTAAATCTTTTAATTTAGTTTAAACAATTTACGTCAAATGCTTTAGAATCTAAAATTTTCATGAATTCATAATTTGGTATTTAAAGGGTTAAGAAAGTTCTTTACAAATATCCTTTTATGCAGTATGTTTCAAAAAGAACAACTCAGTAAATAAAAAATGTACATAGCAATATATATATGTGTGTGAGTGTGTGTCACATTTATAAATTAAAAAAATGTACATAAAATTTTAATTCGGTAAATGTGTTTTCTTTTTAACAATTTACACTAATTAATTTTTTCGAAACATTTGTAAAACGGGATTTTTAAGCTATTGCTGTAAATATTATTCCTGTAAATGCTTTAAATTCCGTAACCGAAAAAAAAAAAAAAAAAAAAAAAAAAAACTAACACTCGGCTAACTATGTTTCAGTTCGGCAGACTTCGCCATAGTATCCTTCGGTAGACTTCGGCAGATATTGACGCGGTATTTTTCAGATATTTAGAGGATATCAAGTCTCAAACTTATATTTCTTATTTCAGTTACTAAAAATCTATAGTTTCAATAATAAACATTCCTTATAAAATGTGTATAGAAAAGAATCGTCTTAAGATAAAACATGATAGGATAATGTAGCTTTTGGTGATTAGAGACCCGCCCAATGGTGAGGATCGAAAAATTTAAAATGCTTATAACTCGCGATCTAATTTTCGTAACGTGGCCAAATTTTGATTGGTAATGCGATAGTGTTAATATTTTGTGACAAAAGACCCCCCACGGTGAGGGTCGAAAAATTTAAAATGCTTATAACTCGCGGTCTAACTTTCGTAGCGCGGCCATATTTTATTTCGTAATTTATTATTGGACAGTTTTAATTTTTGGTGACAGGAGACCCCCCCCCCCCTCCACCGGTTAGGGTCGAAAAATTTAAAATGCTTATAACTCGCAATCTAATTTTCGTATCGCGGCCAAATTTTGTTTGGTAATTTATTATGAGGCAGTGTTAATATTTTGTGACAGGAGACCCCCCCCCCACGGTGAGGGTCGAAAAATTTAAAATGCTTATAACTCGCGGTCTAACTTTCGTAGCGTGGCCATATTTTATTTGGTAATTTATTATTGGACAGTTTTAATATTTGGTGACAGGAGACCCCCCCCCCCACGGTTAGGGTCGAAAAATTTAAAATGCTTATAACTCGCAATCTAATTTTCGTATCGCGGCCAAATTTTGTTTGGTAATTTATTATGAGAGAGTGTTAATTCTTAATGATAGGAGATCCCCCATGGCTACGGTCGAAAAATTTAAAATGCTTATAACTCGCTATCTAATTTTCGTAGCGCGTCCAATTTTTGTTTGGTAATTTATTATGAGACAGTGTTACTTTAGGTAACAGGTGACCCCCCCCCCCCCACGTTGAGGGTCGAAAAATTTAAAATGCTTATAACTCGCGATCTAATTTTCGTAGCGCGGCCAAATTTTGTTTGATGATTTATTATGAGACAGTGTTAATTTTTGGTGACAGGAACCCCCCCCCCCCACGGTGAGTTTCGAAAAATTTAAAATTCTTATAACTCGCGATCAATTTTCGTAGCGCGGCCAAATTTTGTTTGGTAATTTATTATGAGACAGTGTTAATTTTTGGTGACAGGAGTTCTCCCATGGGTAGTTTCGAAAAATTTAAAATGCTTATATCTCGCGATCTAATTTTCGTAATGCGGCCAAGTTTTGTTTGGTAATTTATTATGAGACAGTGCTACTTTTGGTGACAGGAGACCCCCCACGGTGAGGATCGAAAAATTTAAAATGCTTATAACTCGCGATATAATTTTCGTAGTGCGGCAAAATTTTGTTTGGTAAATTATTATGAGACAGTGTTAATTTTGGTGACAGGAGATCCCTCATGGTGAGGGTCGAAAAATTTAAAATGCTTATAACTCGCAATTTAATTTTCGTAGTGCGGCCAAATTTTGTTTGGTAATTTATTATGAGACAGTGTTACTTCTGGTGACAGGAGACCCCCCCCCCCCCCACGGTGTCATTTTAAATACTGTACAATTATTGATATAAATATATAAATAAAGGTGTACATTTACTTACATAAATTTAATATCAGTTGTAAGGAAAAAGATCATGAGTGACTTCAACGTACATGTAATACATTTTCGTTTTGAAAAAATTCGTAAGAGATATGATCAAAAAATATTCGCCTGTAACTGTAAGTTTACGATACCCCTACTTAGATACAAATATATTTGTAAATACGATTGATTAAAGATTGTAATATATATCATCAGATATTATTACGAACTATTTAAATATGTCTTATAACTATTAGATGTTTTCATGATTTCTAAAGTATCTGATCAGAAATTTAGCTAGTCACTGGTACGCACTGGTAAAATTATTTAGTGTGCCAATAATTGATTATTTTTGAATATATAAAGACATTTTGCATTAGATTTTTACGTATTTTCTCGAAATTTTAATGTAACTGGGATTATTATGATACCAACACTATCCATTATACTGTAATAAATGACAAGTTATTACAAAATATCATTGTCAAGAAAAGTCAAGATCAGAATAAACTGAAATATGTGATGAAATTGAAGAACAGTTATGTCTATAATGAAGGGATACTAGGAATTTGAGGTCCTTAAAGATAACAGCGCATGATTATTTAGATTCTCATGTAAGGAATGGCTGTTCATAAAATTTAATAAGTAGGTTTACGAGAATCGTTCTTATCAGTAACACTTAACTAACTTTACGATATAATTATAGTAAATCTCAAAGTAGATGAGTAGAAATTTATTATTTATAATCAAAATGCACGGTCATGATATATTCTCATATCATTAACAAACAGATAATTTCTAAATCATAAGTTTTAATGGTATAGTTCCTTTTGAATGAAAAAAATCAAAAGTTATTCTTTATCATATGTAAAGACAATTACGTCGGTAAATAAAAATGTTTTTTTATGTTACGAAAATTTATTTTATATACATTTTTTGGATATTCTATGATTTATATTATGAAAAACCTCTTACTTTAATTGGTATACAAAAAAGTAAAAAGCTCATTTTCACTTATCCAAACTAAACAAATTATGATATTTTGAAATGTTTAATTTTTAGCATTTCCTCACACTAAAAATACGTTCATAAAATTCTCCTTTTATGCAAGTGTTTTGTGACAAGTTACTTGAAATTACTTATGCGTTGAATATTTATACAAAAATTAAAATACGAAAAATTGTAAAATTTTAATTTTAATACTGTTAAAGAATAGCATATAATATAGTGAAACCTCCTTAAACGGCCACCTCTGAACAACGAAAACCTATGAATATCAGTCACATGTTGATTGAATTAAACACGTTCCATAGTATTAACATTAATACGAATCTATAAATAAGGAATTTTGAACAATGATCACTCAAAAATCACGACAAAAAAAAATTACAGCTCCTGACACAATTTTATGTGTATTTTCTGACCAAAATGTGAACTAGATTTAAAAAAATGACTTGATATATATAAAAAAATGACTAGATAAAAAGGGGGAATATCAAGTAATATTCATAGAACGGCAAGAATAACTAATACACTATATTGCCATTGATTATGGGACACTTGCGATTTTAGACATTTTACTAAATATCTAGAAAAATACACGAGGAATCATCTAGAAACTCTTAGTGTATAAATATAATAGTATACGTCATACATCTCCGTGAAGATTTTTTACCGAAATGCCATAGGGGACCGTCAACAAATAAAAAAAATTAATATCTTTTGAATAACCCTGTCAAAACTAATGTAGCAAAAGCGCTCAAACTCTAGATTATGATTGAATGCCTTATTGTAATACACTGTGTGCATTTTTATGCAAATAGCATGCGCACTCGCAGAGTAATTAAGGTTTTTATAAAAATGGTCCCAAATTTTTCCAAGTTTTTTCATTATAATTTTCAGAGTTCTTAATATAAAATAATATTTTTTTCAGAAAATATGACAAACAACATTGCACACAGTACCCTGTAATCAGAATTAAAAAATAATAAAAATTGTATGAAAAATGAGTAGCTTTACTATATAATTTTCTACTGCGCATGCGTCAAAGATATCAAAATTTCATTTGCATATTATGTTAGCTAAATGTATAGAGCAACTTTTGTAAAAGTCTCAAAATCATAGCTTGAAAATTCTGAAAGTAATCGTCTATAGAAAAGGGACAAAATCCGTTGTTTCCAAAATGAAGCAAAAAAATGAGGGATTTTATCCAAATGCAGTAGTACATCCCATATTGTGTATTCTATATTGACACTAATCAATGAATATATGGATACAACCCCTCTTGTTTTTGCTTCATTTTGAGAATAACGTATTTTCGACTTATTCAATTGACGATTATTGTCAGAATTTTCAAGTTATGATTTTGTGACTTTCACAAAAGTTGCTCTGTACATTTAGCTAACATAATATGCAAATGAAATTTTGATATCGTTGACGCATGCGCAGTAAAAAATTATTTAGTAAACCAACTCATTTTTTATACAGTTTTCATTGTTTTGTTATTCTGATTACAGGGTACTGTGTGCAATGTTGTTTGTCATATTTTCTGAAAAAAATAATATTTTATATTAAGAACTCTGAAAATTATAAGGAAAAAACTTGGAAAAATTTGGGATCATTTTTATAAAAACCTTAATTACTCTGCGAGTATGCATGCTATTTGCATAAAAATGAACAAGGCTTATTACAATAAGGCATTCAATCACAATCTAGAGTTTGAGCGCTTTTCCTACATTAGTTTTGACAGGGTTATTAAAAAAATATTCATTCTTTTTTAATTTGTTGACGGTCCCCTTTGGAGTTTCGGGAAAAAATCTTCACCGAGATGTATGACTTATACTATTATATTTATACACTAAGAGTTTCGAGATGATTCCTCATGTGTTTTTCTAGATATTTAGTAAAATGTCTAAAATCGCAAGTGTCCCATAATCAATGGCAATATAGTGTATAATGCAGTGAGATTGTACATCTTGATAAAAACGTGGAGTTACTGCCACATTTGATTCCAAGGAGCAAATGGTGGAGGATAAAATCACTGATTTTTTCAAACTATTAAAACAATGAGAATTAATTAAAAGGGCTGTATGGGTCTCTATTTAAATTTATGTCACTATGATTTTCTTTAAATGAAAACTTCGAATAGTAACCACCTCTGAACGGCGGTCACTTTTTGTTGATCCCACTGGTAACCGTTATTCAGAGTTATCTCTGTTTTTTTTACCAACTATAAATATTACAGGACGTACACGAAAAAAAAAAATGGAAAAATTCGTTTCTGGCATCACAAATATTATCTGGCTGTTCAATTTAGAAAGTCTATACGATAAAAATACTTTTAAAAAAACTTACTATTTACATAATTGTTGTCCTTATTTCATGGTGATCTGTCCTCTGTCATCCAACAGGCTTTCGATTAGGTTGACTTCTATAAATTCCATTAATCTTTTCCACTGTTGGATCATGATATGCAAATTCATGGTCTGCATTCGAAACAAAAAATATTACATATGGTTATGAAACGTTGTCAATTTTTTTAAGAGCATTGAAACACTAAAACTACATTAGAACCCATTTGACAAATATATTGACAAATACATCCAAAATTATGTTATTTCTGATTTAAAATTCATCAGAATACAAACCTCAGTGGCTAACAACCAAGAACACGGTTTTTAAAATTATTTCTTACAATTGTTTCTAGCTCGCAAAAAAAAATCTTTATCTGTTAGTATTATTTAGCTATTGAAAACTGTAATTTCTGGTTGTTGTCTTTATGTATTGTTTTAAATATATCAATTAGCATTTTAATTTTTTAATATAGAGGTCATTACATTTCATAAATAAAAAGCAAATTTCTTTATATTCAGAACAAAATTAAAACGATCTACACTTTTATCATTAATTTTGTCGGAACACTCAATACAAACATTTAGTTTGATTTTTCAATCATTATACACTTTAAATTCGACAGCTTATATTTTAAAACATCTTTCATATTTTCTATGTATTCTTTCTATGTATTCACCTTTCTATGCATAGCATTTTTCATCTTTTTCATGTCACAGAATACCTAATCCCTATATGACATAAAATGAGTGGGGAAACAAGTGTTTTAAATTAACTAAATGAATATAATATAGGTTTAGAGGTTAAATTGTTCAATGGGACGATATTTAATTTTATAATATTAATAATGCATTTTACAAATAAGTTTGTAATAATTATTCATACGGTTGTAAACACCATGTGATACATATTTTCCTTCCAACTATGAAAATTCAATTTTCTTTTTTAAGCGTAGTTTCTTTTGAACTATCAGATATATTTGAAAGATAAGAGTTTAATGTGGCTATATAGATATATATATAAGTCAAATTTTCAACGAAAAGTGGAATTATTAAAATTCGCGTTGTTAAAAGACATGATGAATATGCAGATTATAAAACAAGTATATAATTGCACTGTATAGTATAGTATAGTCACAAGTGAAACTGTAAGATAAAGCATTTTATACAGTAATGTATTACATATTTTAATTATTTATAGGCTTTTTTGCATTTCAAATTATTTTGATATATTGATTCACTGTTGAATTTTTATAGAATTGAAGGATCTTGAAAGTATATTTTATTTACTTGCTTCAGTTCATATAAAAATAGCTTTAATAACTGATTATATGTGAATCGGAAACAAAAAACGATTAAACACTGTGTGTTTTTAAATTTTTACGTTGTTCATTTTCAAACATATACTTTTCTCACTCTAAACTAATCTAAGCACCTACTTCTTCTACTACATAAATATAATAAATTTGCCCAACTTACCCGGAAATTTTTTTCTCAAAAGTGGACTGTCATCTTGTCGATGACTAGAATAAAGAGGTGAAGCACCTAAAGACGTACACTCTGCTGCTTTGCCCCCGATTTCTGGTCTAGAATATTAAGAAATTACTTAATTAGAGAACAACACTGCGCAACATCGCAACATCGAAAAAGAATCACACAAAGAACACCTATAGCATTTTATTAGTGATGCAACATTCTCTAAGTTAATTAATATAGCTCCTAATTAAGTGACAAACTTAAATAAGCATAATTCTTATTGTTTTTTTTTTTTTTTTTCTGGAATATAGAATTTTTTTCTGAATATTTATCAAACTTTTTAATTTTTTCTGTGATTTTACCATCGATTTTTGGTTAAAAAAGGGTATTAAATTCCTTAATTAAAGAATAACACGGTGCAACAACTCATCATCGAAAACGAATGACACAAACAGCATCTAAAGCATTTTATTAGTATTGAAACATTCTCTAAATGAACTATTCTAGCTCTAATTGCGTGATAATCTTAATTAAGTATAATATTTATTTACTCTTTTCTGGAATATACGTATTTTTTGCAAAATATTTATGACACCTTATTAATTTCTCTGTACTTTTCTCCTGATTTCTGGTCTAAAATATTCAGAAATTACTTAATTAGAGAAAAACACTGCGCAATATCGCAACGTCGAAAAAGAATCATACAAAGAACAATCCGAGAATTTTAATAGTGAAGCAACATTCTCTAAATGAACTATTTTGTCCCTTAATTACGTGATAATCTTAAGCACATAAGTACAAAGTACAGTAAATAAGTACAGTACTTATTTACTCTTTCCAGAGATATACGCATTCCGGTAGAATATTTACCACACCTTATAAATTTCTTTGTACTTTTCCCCTGATTTCAGGCATAAAATATTAAGAAATTATTTAATTAAAGAAAAAACACAGCACAACCTCGCAATATCGAATAATAATCCCATAAACAACACGTAGAGCACTTTATTGGGGATGCATCAATCTCTAAATAACTGATCTAGCCCTTAATTTCATAATAGTTATAATTCAGTAAAACCATAATTAACAATTTTCTGAAATTTACATATTTTTTAGTGAATATTAACACAATTTTTAAATTTCCCACCCTTTTACTGAATATTGAAATCTATTTGCTTATTATAATTGTTCTGTCTTATTTCATTCAATACTTTCTCCGTATAGGAATCCTGCATTTTCTAGACGATTTTGGAAAAGAAAGCAGAGTTGTCATTCTTCTCATGCGTAAAAAAAAGACTTAATTTTTCTTTGTTGGATTACTTAGCATATATTAAATGCTTTCTTATTTCTTCCCTTATTTAATTTACATCATATTCCTCTAAAATTTGGATATGTTAATTCAAATCTATAAGATGACAATATAAGCTTAAATAAATCTTCTTCCTATCACTCAAAAAAAATTTTTAAAGTTATTAAAACTAGTTAGCATAGCGAATTTTACTTTGAATTATTCTAGTATATTAAGTTAAATAAAGAAAAATCCAATTTTATTACTTTATCAGTTAAAATTGATTTTAAATACATTTTGTGTAAACATACCGTAAGACCCACAAAACTTCTACAAAAATATAAAACTGTCTTATTACTTCGACATAGTTCCGTATTGAAGGGGCCCCACCAGTGGCCGAGAGGTTCGGACCTCTCAACTGGTAGACGGCAGGTGCTGGGTTCGAACCCAATCGCGGCTGTCGGCGTAACCGTTCGGAGTTTTCGTGGTTTTCTTCGAACCTTGCGTAAATACGGGTTAGGTTCCCTTAGAAAGACCCCCACGAAGGGCATTCCCCCCTGGTCCTATATCCCTAGCGCAGATAATCGGACGTCAAAAATCAATCAATCAACCGTATTGAAGGATTATTTTAATTAAAAGATTTCGGTTTAAAAACAATGCAGACAATTTCAAAAATTGCAAGTGTCATGCAAAATATTCAAAAAACTGCAAGTGCCACGCAAAATATTCAAAATTTCTGAGCAGTTGAATTTTTTGAGAAACCAAAAGAATAAAAAATATAATATTTTAAACGAATACCTACATAAAATATTATTATAATACACGAAAATAAGACTCCATAATAAGTATTTTTAGATTTGACAAAATCATTTGTAAAATATTTTACGAAAAAAAAAAAAAAAAAAAAAAAAAAAAAAAAAAAAAACACAATTCATTTTTACATGCTGTTTTAAAGTCTTCTAAAATAAATTCAATTTCTTTTCAAATTTCTACTACATATACTTTACACAGGTCTTAACTAACATGGATAGATAATGTATAAATAAGTCACTTACTGGTGCCTTGTTTGTATTTCATCTTTGCTAGTATCTGTATTTAAAAAAAAGACATACCTTAGTAAATCTATAACTATACATAGATGTTTGAATTTCAAGAAAATAACAAAAAAAAAATTATTATTATTATTTATAAAATAAAATATCAGTTTCTTAAGACGCTTTCAGTGTAGTGGGAAACTATTTATGCCTTATAACAAAATGTTTTATTACTTTACATGCAGTTATAATATTTTCTAAAAATATGTTAAATAATGTATCAAACATAGAAACCGTTTTTTAAAGTCAAACCTTTGTTCTGTTCACGACTGAAAGCGTCCAGAAATGACTATTTTATGCAATTATTATAGATTTATTAAGCATTCATGAAAATGTAAATTTACATTTTTTTAAAAAGGTCATACGAAAAACAATTTTACTAAACCTTTTAGAGAATTTCATGGTACCTAAGTTATTTCGGTGCCTTGCCCATAACGTTGATATTTTATGCACGTAAATAACATACGACATAACTTCAGGGGTAATAAATGAATCTGACAGGGGTACTGTCGGATTATTTAACTGCAATGTTAAATTTTAGTATAGCCTAAATAACGATTATAAACGGATTACCACAAACGTTTATAACTGTTGTATAATTTGTCGCAGCTCCAAAAATTTCGTATGGTAAACGTAATAGTTTAACCTCTCACTGACAAGCCTGTCTATAGACGTTCCCTAAGCTCCATGTTTCACTGCAATGCAAGCAATAATTAAAATTATATAACTCAGTTGATTTGATGGATTTTTAATACATTGTGCAATGATTAACACACTCAAGGATAACATTCATATTCGTAAATAAGACTTTTTTATAATTTTGAAAGAATCATATTTTTTTAGCAATTAAAACAAAATGCTGAGAAAACAACATTACAATTTTGCCTTTTTGCAAGACTGTCAGAGGGTGGGCGCAGGTTCTATAATTATTTTTTACAGAGGAGTGTTTTATGTTAAATACAGCTCGAGTTATAAGGGTATGAATTTCTTAGGATTTTATATTTATAATACACTAAAATACGGGAGTTGAGAACCATCTATTCAAATTATTACATTTATCATACGAATTTTTGGTGTCTTGCGAGAATTGGATTCGAGGTATAAGTGCTTGTTGTTATCAGACACTCATATTCGAGGTGTATTAAAACTTAATAGGCTTCTGGGTTTATTTGTTTATTTATTTATTTTAACGATTATGTTTTTTGGTTTTTTGTAAAATTATGTACCATTGTTCTCTAACCCAAAATTTCACCACGCTATGCAACTTGATTACGAGTTATAAAATTTTAAATTCACATTTCTCTAACATCTTTTTTATTTCAATTTTTTGGATAATTTGATAAAAAAAAAAAAAATAATTGTATTTCTTCATGCTGAACCACAGAATGTTTGGCGATCTCCCTACCTCAATAAGAGTATGATTTATAGGATGTGGTTTCTACAGTGATGAAGGACCAAAACGGCAAAGGGCTAAAATGCCTAAGGACCAAAATGTTATTGGGACAGAAACGGCGGGATCGAAATATCAAGGTATCTCTCATCAATATGGACCGGGAGGTGGCAGTACAGGCATATCACCTCATCAAGTTCACGTATGAAAATCTATTAGCCAAATCTCGATTCACATATTACAACGCAACAGGTCTGTCAAGTATTATCTTGTCGGTAAGCTCTTCGATTTTAGCGGTTGATTCATAAGTTTACCATTGTGTTTTCATGCTCCCAATCAACAATGTTTTCAAATTTTGGGGTGCAGGAAAGTACAATATTAAATCTGCGAGTCAACCGCTGTAATAAGGAAAGGGCAGCTGACGTCACTGTGGACGAATTACTGTGGATAAGCGAGAAAAACCTGTCCGTTCTTTAACGCCTGACACTGTACGGATAAGCTCCGGGAAATTGATTGGTCTAAGTTTGCCAATGTATAAGTAAGTATGATATGATCGGGCTACGTTGTCAAGATGATTCCTTCAATGATCGTTATGCCAAAAAATGCCGCGGTAGATTGGTTGACACAAGTGTTTGTTTGTAACCATGCTCTTTCCTTTTCGGGTTTTTGTGTTTTTTCCAACCAGATAGGACTTTCTAAACCGACTGCGTTTTAATATACGAATAGAAATTTAACTAATCCCAGATTTTCATTTGTGACCTTGATGAGGTGATTGTCTGTGCTGCCGCCTCTTGGTCTAATTGGAATAGACTGAAACAATTACTTTCTTCGTGTATGAATTATTCAGCGATGTTATGCATTTTCCAGCTCAAATATATTTATTTAATACAGACTAATTTATTCTTATTATTTTTTTTCATATACAAGAATGATCTGGAGATTCAAAATGCATTTACATTTATGCATTGTAATTACTTGTAATGCGACTTTAGGTATGCCATGCGTTTCACATCTGAATTTAATTTTTGCCTAATATGCTGTATGCATACAGATTTATTGATTATATAATGTCTGTAAATTAATTTTTAGAAAAAAAAAGGTGTAGGATCTATACAAAGCTATAGATAATATACAAGGCCTTTCTAAAGAATTCTAATATCTTATCCATTATGTGCAAATTATTGATAATTTGTTTTAAACTATGATATTATTTTTGAAATTTATTTATTTGGCAATCTACTTTTATCTTATTAAAAAGTATTTTGTTACATTATTTTTAAAGTATTTTGGAAAGTGTTTTATATTGCATTAACTTCATGCATAATTTTCCCTTCTTGTTTAAATGTTCAAACATATTTGTTTTTCTTTACTGTTGTTCTCCATATGCAGAGACTTTGTAAAATAAAAAATATAGAATATTCAAAAATTTGCCTTTTATATGGATGTTAAATTACATTAAACATACTCGGTCCTTCAAAGATGACACCAAATTTGAATGTAGGATTTTAATTTATTTTGAAGCCATTTCGTGACCTATTGTATACAAAGAATCAGGAAAAAAATGTGCCATATTATAAGTGATGAATATTGTGGTAATGTATAAAGGCAATAGGAGGCGAAGGCACCGCCTTGAGTTCCAAAAAGGGCATGTATACTGCACGAATACAGGAGATTTCATTGTATTCGCGATTAATGAAAAATATATATATTTTCTCCCCTTTCTGGATCACTAAACGAGATGTGTAGTGGATTGATCCAAACTTTGTCTATTTTTCAAAAACGGTCTCAATCATTTAATTTTTTTTTTTTAAATTATCCATAACATTTTCACATAAATGAATAATTAAGCTTAGAAACTTGGTACCAATACAAACCATTCATTCTTCTCTTAAGTGACATTACTACTGCAGTGATTAATATAACAATGAGCAGAATTCCAATGCCACCAGCCACTCCAACAACAATCATGAGGTTCTCTTCTTGCAACAGCATTTGTACCCATCCAGCAGGCGCTGTAAGAGATAATAAAATTTAGTGAAAAGAAATAACAATTCTCCTTAATAGAAAATATTAGCTTAAAGGCTTAAATTTTAGTTATCTTTAAACTTTTTCGGAGTAACTAGTTCAATCGAAACAAGCAATCGAAATTAATATTTTTAATACTTTAAGCACTTCGCGCTCCTTTGAAGCATGGCTCAACTCATTTGAGTTAGGTATAGAAAATTGGTAGAATTCATGCAATTCAAAATTTTATAACTCATTCAGTTATTATGGTAGATGTATAAAACCTTTTTTTTAGTACTACAGGGAATGTTTACTAAATATCAATTATGGGACCAGGAAAGGCAATATAAATTGCTAAACTTTAAAAAAATTATTAATCACAAGACTTAATTTAATTAGCCTCATTCAAAACATTTTTATAACTGGAATTACATGTGGTTCATACTCCAACGGTTTAGGTATTAGACATTGCACAGAGTTGAGAATGGAAATTGTGTTTATTTTGTTTTTTATTAATAAAGATATAATGTTAATAGAAAATGTCAATATAATGCTAAATTTAGAATACTTTAATAATGAGATATAAGTTTCTCACGTCATAACCACTTTGTAGGGGAAAAAAATCTCTCATGGTTTTCCTTACAGTCATTTTAAAACTACTACCAGAATTTTTTTTATTTCGCACCAAACTAATAGAGCCATCTTCATGTTTGATAATCTATACATGTATATTACGCTATCGTATGTGGCAAAAAAATCGCTAAAATAAAATAATCCCAAACGGTGGAAAGAGAATTAAGCATATATTTATTATTATTAATATTAATATTTGGTGCTAAAACTTTAAAGAAATCTTGTCGTAAAAGCATAGACAGAAATTAACATTACTACATGGAAACAGGAACAAAAGTATTTGTTAAAATAAAATAATACTTAACTAATAGACATGTACTATTAATAGTACATCAGTCCCGAAAGGGTTTTAATTAATTTATATTTGAAAAGAAAATGAATAAAATTAAACGAAATATTTTATTAAATATTTTATTTTACTAATGTTTTACCGGATACAATTTATAGTAATTAAACAATATAAATTATGCGACAAAACAAGAATTTAAAATAATAGGTTGATTTAATTATTTTCTTCAACTCGAGCACTTAACTATATTTTTTTTAAATATTTAATCTTTGGAGAGTGATTATGATGAGTTAAAAATGTATCTCGCGATTTGTTTGAATCATTAAGAATAATGATATGTCTCATTAAGTTTCTCGATAATTCCCTTTCCGATGTGTTCCAGTCAAATGACCTCCTAGTTGGATTTTCCCTTTTATTTACAGCATGTGTTAGATCATGTTTATTTGCTACAATTATAAAAGAACTGTTTTTTTTTTTTTTTTTTTTTTTTTTTTTTTTTTTTGCTTATGAGACAGTCATTAGCGAAAAAAAATTATGAATCTCATTAAGTTTGGAGAAATATTTTTAATGCATTGTCTCCTTCATTACTATTTTATGTTAAGATTATGATTTACGTTGATGCTTAATGGAGGTGCACAGTAATAACATTGCTATACAGTTGAACTTGCTTTTAACGAAATCTGCATTTAACGAAGTTTTCGACTTAACAAGATTTTCTTCTGAAGTAGTAACATCATGAACATGTGATTTAATCTCAATATTTCGAAAATTATATTCTATATAACGAAGTTTAATAGTGCGAAGTTTAATAGTTAAATTTTTTGTGCGCGTACAACTCTCAAATGGAGAAGTTGCTGTTTCAATCGTAGCAGATAGTATGAAAATGCAATCATCTATTTATTTAATTATTCTCATTCCAAAGAAGAAATGCAAAAAATCTTCAATATAGTAACAAAAGGGTTCTAGTTTCACGAGAATGTCTCACATAAATTGTTCTGGAGCTTACAAAAATGAGATTTTTTTTTGTGAACCGTGTACATTTCACAAGAAACCTGTGCAATATATCTTTGTAAAAAAGTGGAATAAAATCAATTTCTAAATGGATTCGCAAGGAACCACCTTTCCCCACATCTCCATCATATAATAGATAAGAACAATGAACAACGAACTCATGGCATCAACGCGCAACAGTATAATTTAAAAAAACTATATTTCTCAGTTTGATGTAAAAATTTAAATAGCATATTATTTTTAAAAAATCTAAATTTGATAATAAATATAGAAAAGTCATAAAAGTTTATTTTTTTTTAATATTTATTAAAATCAATTGAAATATGTGACTCAATGTTTTATTTTACTTACATCTGACCGGATGTAATTGACAGTAATTAAACAATATAAACTATGCGGCGAAACAAGAATTTAAAATAGTAAATTGATTTAATTATTTTCTTCATCTCGAGCACTTAACTATTTTTTTTAAGTATTTAATCTTTGTAGAGTGATTATGATGAGTTAAGAAAGTATCTCGCGATTTCTTTGAATCATTAAGAATAATGATATGTCTCATTAAGATCATGTTCTCTACAGTCGTTGGGTTACTCAGTAATTTTCTTTCCAATGTGTTCCAGTCATATGACCTGTTAGTTGGGTTTTTCATTTTATTTACAACATGTATTATATCATGTTTATTTGCTACAATTATAAAAGATTTTTTTCTTATATGAGACATCCATTGGCAAAAAAGAAATATGCATCTCATTAAGTTTGGAGAAACATTTTTAATGTATTGTTTTCTTCGTTACTGTTTTATGTTGTAATTATGATTTGCGCTGAAGCTTAATCGAGGTGCACATTATTAATATTGCTATGCAGGTGAACTTCCTTTTAATGAAATCTGTATTTAACGAAGTTTTCAACTCAACAAGATTTTCTTCTGAATTTAGAACATCATGAGCATGCAAATTAATCTCAATATTACGAAAATTATATTCCTTATAACGACATTTATATCTTTTTTGTGAGTGTACAGAACGAAGAAGTTGTTGTTGCGATGGAAGTGGTAATTTATTTTAGCAGATTCTATGAAAATGTATTTATTTATTTATTTAATTATTTCCATTCAAAAGGAGACATGCAAAAAATCTTCGATCCAGTAAAAAAGAGGATTCCAGTTTCACGAAAATGTTACAGATGAATTGTTCGGGTGTTTAAAAAATAATTCTTTTTTATTTTATGATCAGTGTACTTTTTGAAAGAAAACTGTTCAATATATCTTTGAAAAGATGTGAAATAAAATCAACTTCTAAACGGTATCGCAAGGAACCTGGGATTTTAGTCCCACATCCCCATCACATAATAAACTGGAACCACTAACGGTCAATAACTCATGGCAGTAAAGAGAAAAAAATTAAAATATAATTTTAAAAAACTGTAATCCTGAGCATGATATAAAAATTTAATTAGTATATTAATAAGAAAAAATCTAAATCTGAGAAAAGAAATAGAATGTGCTTAAAATTTTATAACTTTAACATAGAATAGAGTCAATTGAAATATTTTAATCAATATTTTATTTCACTTGTATCTTACCGGCTGTAATTTAGAATAATTAAACAATATAAATTATACGACAAAACAAGAATTTAAAGTAATAAATTGATTTAATTATTTTATTCATCTCGAGTACTTAACTATTTTTTAAATATTTAATCTTTGGAGAGTGATTATGATGAGTTAAAAATGTATCTTCTTATTTGTTTGAATCATTAAGAATAATGATATGTCTCATTAAACTCATGTTCGCTACTGTCCTGTTGTTCGTTGAGTTTCTCAATAATTTCCTTTCCCATGTGTTCCAGTCAAATGACCTCTTAGTTGAGTTTTCCCTTTTTATTTACAGCATGTATTAAATCATGTTTATTTGCTACGATTACAAAATAACTTTTTTTCTGCTTATGAGACAGTCATTAGCAAAAAAGAAATATGTATCTCATTATGTTTGGAGAAACATTTTTAATGTATTTTCTTCTTCATTATTATTTTATGTTAAAGTTATGATTTGCGCTGATGCTTAATCGAGGTGCACAGTGCTAACATTGCTGTATAGCCGAATTTCTTTTTAACGGTGCCCCGCTTTAACCCATTAACCGCCAAAGCTCCCATTGCGGGAACATCTATTTTTTATTTTTTTTTTCTAAAAATATTTTAAAGCTATTTGAAAAAAATACATTTTATAGAAAAGTCAAAAGCATAGAGTCTAAAATATATTTTTTTCAAAATAATATTTTTAATTTTTCTATTTTTTGCAGATTTTTGAAAAAAGAGATTTTTCGGTTTTCCGACAATCTCCAGTAAAATTACTAAAAAAGAAAAAAAAAATAATCTCATTTTTTTTCAAGTACAACCACGTTTTAAAGTCAACATTCCAAATAACAACATATTTCAAATTCGGAGTAAATAGCTGCATTTAAAGCAACAATAGAAAGGTTTTCATGGAATGTTCCCACAGCGGGAGCGTTGGCCAGAACCGGGAGCATTCCCTCCCCCTATGTTTGAGAGCGCGCTTTCATAAAGAAAGGTGAAGTGGACGAGAGTTTTATCGAACATTATTATTCCATGAAACTATAGTCGAGATTGTTCGTGTTTGGTTCCTTAAATTAAATTCCTCTTGGCATTTTTTCTATTTATTAGGACGTCACAAACATATAAAAAACAAACACTAACATTAATATATTTACATAACAAAAGATATGTTGTTTTTCGGGAAGTATAACATTATCCCTGTCATCATAAAAACAGGTATCCACTTTTCGTATTCTAAACATTACGTCACCGCTCTTCATCCGGGTGACAGCAGGTTGATGGTATAAATCATTTTATTGTTAGTGCGGATACCCGATGTAAATTATGTAAAAAAAATCCTCGAATGAAGTGTGAAAAATGCAATGTAATGCTGCATCAAAGTTGTTCCCTGTATTTTCATAGAAAATTGTAAAAGAAAATAATTAAAAAGGTAAGCTTTTCTATTTAAAATTTATTTGTTAAAATTATTTGTTCCTTGAAATTTCAAAATCCAAAAGAAACATTGATTTTTTAATTCAGTATGAAATTATTTATACCTGCATATTCAATAAATTAATTGTTTTAAGTCATATTTATGGCATGCAAAAAAGTAATTCATTGCTTTGTAAAAATTTTAAGGGCACAACTTCTTATAATTATTTTATAATTAGCAGAAAAATAAACCGTACCTGACTTCTGCCTGGGGAAAATTTTCCTCCTATTACACGCCAACGCTCCCGCTCCGGGAACATGCTTTATTTAATAAACGGTTACAGTTTTCGAAAAAAATTCAACTGCTCTATAATAGAGACATCCAATGTATATTAAAAAATTCAAAAGGTTATAATTTATTAACGTTGTTTATATAGCGGCGTTTAATGGGTTAACAAAGTTTTCTATTTAACAAAATTTTCTGCTAAAATTTAAAAACTATTAACTTGTAAATTAATCTCCATATTAGAAAAATGTAAGTATTAAGAAAGCGAAGTTTATATCGTTTTTGTTCGTGTACTGCATTCAAACACATAAGTTATTGTTGCGTTAGATGTGTGAATCTATTTCAGAGGATTGTATGAAAAGAAAATTAGTAATTTATTTAATAATTTCATTCAAAAGAAGAAATGCTAAAAGCCTTCGATACAGTAAGAAGGGATTCCAGGCTCATGAAAACTTTGCAGATGAATTTAGAACATTATTAACATGTAAATTAATCTCAATATTACGAAAATTATATTCTATATAAGGAAGTTTATATCCTCTTTTTGCGTGTACAACATTCAGACTGAGAGGATCCTGTTGCGATGGAAGTAAGAATCTATTTTAGCAGATTGTAGGAAAATGCAATTATTTATTTATTTAATTATTTCCAATCAAAAGAAAAATTTCTAAAAATCTTCGATACAGTAAACAAAAGATTCCAATTTAACGAGAATGTTGCACATGAAT
Source organism: Maratus speculifer (assembly GCA_964019185.1). NCBI lineage: Eukaryota > Metazoa > Arthropoda > Arachnida > Araneae > Salticidae > Maratus > Maratus speculifer. Next base: position 234,208,651 of record OZ025294.1, on the reverse strand, counting down.
TGTTCGGATGATGACAAAGTGAGAAATTTTTTTATGAGCCGTGTACCTTTTATAAGAAACCTGAACAATATATCTTTGAAAAGAAGTGGATTTAAATCAATTTCCAAACAATTTCGAGACGAACCTGGAAACTTTGCCCCACATCCCCAATCACATAATAGATTAGAATCACGGACGACCGCTAACACATAGAAGCAAAGAGCAAAAATTTTAAATATAGTTTAAAAAGTTAGAGTATAATTGGTAATAAATATGTAATTGGTAATAATTAAGCAATATGAATTATGTGACGAAACAATAAATTAATTATAAATAATTACAAATAATTTAAAATATAGTTTCTCAGTTTGATATAAAAATTTAAATACTATATTAATAAAAAAATTAAATCTGATAATCATAATAGAAAGAGCTTAATAGTTTATAATTTTAACATGGATTAGAATCATTTGAAATATTTGACTCAATGTTTGATTTTACTTACATCTTACCGGTTGTAATTGTTAATAATTAAGCAATATGAATTATGTGACGAAACAGGAATTTAAAATGATAAATTGATTTAATTTAAATATTTTCTTCATCTCCAGCATTTAATTTTTTTAAAATATTTAATCTTTGGAGAGTGATTATGATAAGTGAAAGATGTATCTCGCGATTTGCTTGAATCATTAAGAATAATGATATGTCTCATTAAGCTCGTGTTTTAAACTGTCCTGTTGTTTGTTGGGTTTCTCAGTAATTTCCTTTCCAATGTGTTCCAGTCAAATGACCTCTTAGTTGCGTTTTCCCTTTTATTTACAGCATGTAATACATCATGTTTATTTGCTACGATTATAAAAGAACTTTTTTTTGCTTATGGGACAGTCATTAGTAAAAAAGAAATATGTAACTCATTAAGTTTGGAAAAATATTTTTAATGTATTCTCTTCTTCATTACTATTTGATGTTAAGATTATTATTTACGTTGATGCTTAATCGAGGTGCACAGGGCTAACATTGCTATGCAGTTGAACTTGCTTTTAACGAAATCTGTATTTAACGTAGTTTTCAACTTAACAAGATTTTCTTCTGAACGTAGAATATCATGAACATGTAATTTAATTTCAATATTACGAAAACTATATTCTATATAACAAAGTTTATATCCTTTTTTGTGCGTGTTCAACATTCAAATGGAGAGATTACTGTTGCGATAAAAGTATGAATTGATTTCAGCAGATTGTATGAAAATGAAATTATTTATTTATTTAATTATTTCCATTCAAAAGAAAAAAATGCTAAAAATCTTCGATATAGTAAAACGAAGATTGTAGTTTCACAAGAATTTGCACATGAATTGTTCGGGTGCATACAAAAATGGGGAAATTTTTTAGGAACCGTGTTTTTCTTCTAAGAAACCTGTACAATATACATTTGAAGAAAAGTGCAAAAAAATCTACTTCGGAAGGGTTTCTCAAGGATCCTGGGACCTTTGCCCCATATCCCCATCATATAATAGATTAAAACCACGAATGACCACCAACACATGGCAGCAACGGGCAAACATTTAAACTGCATAATTAAAAGAAAATTATATTTCTCAGTTTGATATAAAAATTTAAATAGTATTAATAAAAAGAATCTAAATTTGATGATCGAAATAGAAAGGGATTAAAAGTTTAACATAAATTAAAATCAATTGAAATATTTGACTCTATGTTTTATTTTACTTACATCTTACCGGATGTAATTGATAATAATTAAACAATATAAATTATGTGACGAAAGAGGAATTTAAAATAATAAATTGATTTAATTATTTTTTATCTCGAGCACTTAACTATTTTTTTATAATAATTCTTTCGAGAGTGATTATGATGAGTTAAAAATGTATCTCGCGAATTGTTTGAATCATTAAGAATAATGATATGTCTCATTAAGCTCATATTCTCTACTGTCCTGTTGTTCGTTGGGTTTCTTAATAATTTCCTTTCCGATGTGTTCCAGTCAAATAATTTCTTTGATGGGATTTCCCTTTTATTTACAGCATGTATTATATCATGTTTTTTTTATGCGATTATAAAAGAACTTTATTATTTATTTATTTTTTGCTTATGAGACAGTCATTAGCAAATAAGAAAAGTGTGCCTCATTTATGTTTGGAAAAACATTTTAACGTATTGTCTTTTTAATTACAATTTTACGTTAAATTTGAGATTTGAGAAAGTTTTCAATCAAGATATGCATTGCTTACATTACTATGTAGTTGAACTTCTTTTTAACGAGATCTGTATTTAACGAAGTTTTCTACTTAGCGGAATTTGCTACGGAACTTAAAATACCATTAACATGTCAATTAATCTCAATATTACGAAAATTATATTCTATATAACGTAGTTTATAAAAAATTTTGTGCGTGTACAACGTTCAAACGGAGAGGTTCCTGATGCGATGGAAGCATGAATTCATTTTAGGAGATTGCATGAAAATTATTTATTTAATTAATTATTTTCATTCAAAATACGAAATGCTAAAAATCTTCGAAACAGAAAAAGAGGATTCCTGATTCACGAAAATATTGCAGATGAATTATTCGGCTTTTTACAAAAATGAGAAATTTTTTTATGAACAGTGTATTTTTTATAAGAAAACAATACAATATATTGAAAAGAAGTGAAATATAATCAACTTCTAAACGGTTTCGCGAGGAACCTGGGATCTTTGCCCCACATCGCCATCACATAATAAATTAACACGAATGATCACTAACTCATGGCAGCAACGGGTAAAAATTTTGAATATAGTTAAAAAAAAACTATATTTCTGAATTTGATGCAGAAATTTAATTAATATATTAATAAAACAGTCTAAATCTGATAACATAATTAGAAAGGGCTTAAAACTTTTAACATGCAATAAAATCAGTTGAAACATTTGAATCAATATTTTATTTCACTGATATCTTCCCTGTTGCAATTGATAATAATTAAACAATATAAATTATGTGAACGAAACAGGAATTTAAAATGATAAATTGATTTAATTATTTTATTCATCTCGAGCACTTAACTATTTTTTTAAGCATTTAATCTTTGGCGAGTGATTATGATGAGTAAAAAACTATCTTGCAATTGGTTTGAATCATTAAGGATAATGATATGTTTCATTAAGCTCATGTTCTCAACTGTCTTGTTGTTTCGTAGGGTTTCCCAATAATTTCCTTTCTGATGTGTTCCAGTCAAATGACATCTTAGTGTGGTTTTTCCTTTTTATTTACAGCATGTATTATATCATGTTTATTTGCTACGATTAAAAATGAACTTTTTTTTTTTTTAAGCTATTGCATAGCTTTTATCGCGGGCTTTGAGCGCGGTGACCGAATCCAAAAATACCGTAACGCGAAAAAATCCTAACACATCGGTAACGAAAAAACCTAACACTCGGCTAACGTCGTTTCCGTTCGGAAAACTTCGGGACAGTATTCATCGGTAGAATCCGGCAGACATTGACGCGGTATCTTTCAGATATTAGGATATCAAGTCTCAAACTTATGCTTCTTATGATCTAATTTTCATAGCGCGGCCAAATTTTGTTTGGTAATTTATTATGAGACAAAGTTTATTTTGGTGGTCTTATTTATTTTGGTGTCAGGAGACCCCCCACCGTGAGGGTCGAAAAATTTAAAATGCTTATAACTCGCGATCTAACTTTCGTAGCGCGGCCAAACTTTGTTTGGTAATTTATTATGAGACATAGTTAATTTCTGGTGACAGGAGACACCCCACGGTGAGGGTAGAAAATTTTAAAATGCTTATAACTCGCATACTAATTTTCGTAGCGGGGCCAAACTTGTTTGGTAATTTATTATGAGACAGTGTTACTTTTTGGGACAGGAGACCCCACACGGTGAGGATCGAAAAATTTAAAATGCTTATAACTCACGATCTAATTTTCGCAGCGCGGCCAAATTTTGTTTGGTAATTTAATATGAGGCTGTTCATTTTTGGTGACAGGAGACCCTCTACGGTGAGGGTCGAAAAAATTAAAATGCTTATAACTCGCGATCTAATTTTCGTAGCGCGGCAAAATTTGTTTAGTAATTTATTATGAGACAGAGTTAATTTTTGGGGACATTAGACCCCCCCCACGGTGAGGGTCGAAAATTTTAAAATGCTTATAACTCACGATCTAATTTTCGTAGCGCGGCCAAATTTTGTCTGGTAATTTAATATGAGATTGTTAATTTTTGGTGACAGGAGCCCCCCGGGGTGAGGGTGGAAAAATTTAAAATGCTTATAACTCGCGATCTAATTTTCGTAGTGCGGCCAAATTTTGTTTGGTAATTTATTATGAGACAGTGTTAATTTTTGGTGACAGGAGACCCCCCACGGTGAGGGTAGAAAAAATTAAATGCTTATAACTCGCGATCTAATTTTCATAGAGTGGCCAAATTTTGTTTGGTAATTTATTATGAGTCAGTGTTAATTTTTGGTGACAGGAGACCCCCCCCCCCCACGGTGAGGGTCGAAGAATTTAAAATGCTTATAACTCGCGATCTAATTTTCGTAGTGCGGCCAAATTTTGTTTGGTAATTTATTATGAGACAGTGTTAATTTTTGGTGACAGGAGACCCCACACGGTGAGGATCGAAAAATTTAAAATGCTCATAACTCGCGATCTAATTTTGGTAGCTTGGCAAAATATTGTTTGGTAATTTATTATAAGACAGTGTTAATTTTTGGTGACAGGAGACGCCCCCATGGTGAGGGTCGAAAAATTTAAAATGCTTATAACTCGCGATCTAATTTTCGTAGCGCGGCCAAATTTTGTTTAGTAATTTATTATGAGGCAGTGTTAATTTTTGGGGACATTAAACCCCCCACGGTGAGGGTCGAAAAATTTAAAATGCTTAAAACTCGCGATCTAATTTTCGTAGCGCGGCCAAATTTTGTTTGGTAATTTATTATGAGACAGTGTTAATTGTTGGTGACAGAAGACACCCCACGGTGAGGGTCGAAAAATTAAAAATGTTTATAACTCGCGATCTAATTTTCGTAGTGCGGCCAAATTTTGTTTGGTAATTTAATATGAGACTGTTAATTTTTGGTGACAGGAGCCCCCCGGGGTGAGGGTCGAAAAATTTAAAATGCTTGTAACTCGCGATCTAATTTTCGTAGGGCGGCCAAATTTTGTTTGGTAATTTAATATGAGGCAGTGTTAATTTTTGGGGACATTAGACCCCCACGGTGAGGGTCGAAAAACTTAAAATGCTTATAAGTCACGATCTAATTTTCGTAGGGCGGCCAAATTTTGTTTGGTAATTTAATATGAGACTGTTAATTTTTGGTGACAGGAGACCCCACACGGTGAGGGTCGAAAAATTTAAAATGCTTATAACTCACGATCTAATTTTCGTAGCTCGGCCAAATTTTGTTCAGTTATTTATTATGAGACAGAGTTAATTTTTGGGGACATTAGACCCCCCACGGTGAGGGTCGAAAAATTTAAAATGCTTATAACTCACGATCTAATTTTCGTAGCGCGGCCAAATTTTGTCTGGTAATTTAATATGAGACTGTTAATTTTTGGTGACAGGAATCCCCCGGGGTGAGGGTCGAAAAATTTAAAATGCTTATAACTCGCGATCTAATTTTCCTAGCGCGGCCAAATTTTGTTTGGTAATTTATAATGAGACAGTGTTAATTTTTGGTAACAGGAGACAACCCACGGTGAGGGTAGAAAAATTAAATGCTTATAACTCGCGATCTAATTTTCGTAGCGTGGCCAAATTTTGTTTGGTAATTTATTATGAGTCAGTGTTAATTTTTGGTGACAGGAGCCCCCCCCCCCCCCCCACGGTGAGGGTCGAAAAATTTAAAATGCTTATAACTCTTGATCTAATTTTCGTAGCGCGGCCAAATTTTGTTTGGTAATTTAATATGAGACTGTTAATTTTTGGGGACATTAAACCCCCCCACGGTGAGGGTCGAAAAATTTAAAATGCTTAAAACTCGCGATCTAATTTTCGTAGCGCGGCCAAATTTTGTTTGGTAATTTATTATGAGACAGTGTTAATTGTTGGTGACAGAAGACACCCCACGGTGAGGGTCGAAAAATTAAAAATGTTTATAACTCGCGATCTAATTTTCGTACCGCGGCCAAATTTTGTTTAGTTATTTATTATGAGAAAGAGTTAATTTTTGGGGACATTAGAACCCCCCACGGTGAGGGTCGAAAAATTTAAAATGCTTATAACTCACGATCTAATTTTCGTAGCGCGGCCAAATTTTGTCTGGTAATTTAATATGAGACTGTTAATTTTTGGTGACAGGAGCCCCCCGGGGTGAGGGTCGAAAAATTTAAAATGCTTATAACTCGCGATCTAATTTTCCTGGCGCGGCCAAATTTTGTTTGGTAATTTATAATGAGACAGTGTTAATTTTTGGTAACTGGAGACAACCCACGGTGAGGGTAGAAAAATTAAATGCTTATAACTCGCGATCTAATTTTCGTAGCGTGGCCAAATTTTGTTTGGTAATTTATTATGAGTCAGTGTTAATTTTTGGTGACAGGAGACCCCCCCCCCCACGGTGAGGGTCGAAAAATTTAAAATGCTTATAACTCGCGATCTAATTTTCGTAGCGCGGCCAAATTTTGTTTGGTAATTTAATATGAGACTGTTAATTTTTGGGGACATTAAACCCACCCACGGTGAGGGTCGAAAAATTTAAAATGCTTATAACTCGCCATCTAATTTTCGTAGCGCGGCCAAATTTTGTTTGGTAATTTATTATGAGGCAGTGTTAATTTTTGGGGACATTAGATCCCCCCACGGTGACGGTCGAAAAATTTAAAATGCTTAAAACTCGCGATCTAATTTTCGTAGCGCGGCCAAATTTTGTTTGGTAATTTATTATGAGACAGTGTTAATTGTTGGTGACATAAGACACCCCACGGTGAAGGTCGAAAAATTAAAAATATTTATAACTCACGATCTAATTTTCGTAGCGCGGCCAAATTTTGTTTGGTAATTTATTATGAGGCAGTGTTAATTTTTGGGGACATTAGATCCCCACGGTGAGGGTCGAAAAATTTAAAATGCTTATAAGTCACGATCTAATTTTCGTAGCGTGGCCAAATTTTGTTTGGAAATTTAATATGAGACTGTTAATTTTTGGTGACAGGAGACCCCACACGGTGAGAGTCGAAAAATTTAAAATGCTTATAACTCACGATCTAATTTTCGTAGCGCGGGAAAATTTTGTTTGGTAATTTAATATGAGACAGTGTTAATTTTTGGGGCCATTAGACCCCCCACGGTGATTGTCGAAAAATTTAAAATGCTTATAACTCACGATCTAATTTTCGTAGCGCGGCCAAATTTTGTTTGGTAATTTAATATGAGACTGTTAATTTTTGGTGACAGTAGCCCCCCCGGGGTAAGGGTCGAAAAATTTAAAATGCTTATAACTCGCGGTCTAATTTTCGTACCCCGGCCAAATTTTGTTTGGTAATTTATTATGAGACAGTGTTAAGGGCTTTGAGCTCGGCGACCGAATCTAAGAATTCCGTGACGAGAAAAAATCCTAACAGTCCGGCTAACGACGTTTCAGTTTGGCAGACCTCGGCACGGTATCCTTCGATAGACTTTTTCGATAGACTTTCTTAACCTTCCATTGACGCGGTATTTTTGCATAAGTTGATGAAAAATGCTATGCAATAGCTTTACCGCAGCAGTCCCCGAGTGCCACACATATTTTTTTTTGCTTATGAGGCAGTCATTAGCAAAAAAGAAATATGCATCTCATTAAGTTTGGAAAGACATTTTTAATGTATTGTCTTCTTCATTGCTATTTGATGTTAAGATTATGATTTGTGTTGATGCTTAATCGAGTTGCACATTACTAATATTACTATGCAGGTGAAATTCCTTTTAATGAAGACCCTATTTAACGAAAGTTTTCTACTTAACAACATTTTCTGCTAAACTTTGAACACCATTAACATGCAAATTAATCTCCATATTACGAAAAATATATTCAATATAACGTAGTTTGCATCCATTTTGTGTTTGTACAACTTTAATTTTGGAGAAACATTTTTAATGTATTGCCTTCTTTATTATCATTTTTGTTAAAATTATGATTTGTGTTAATACTTATTTGAAATGTACTATATTAATATTACTATACAATCGAACTTCCTTTTAAGTAAGTCCTTTTTTAAGAAAGTTTTCATCTTAACAAAATTTTCTGCGGAAATTTGAATACTATAAACTTGTAAATTAATTTTCATATTTAAAATATGTATTCTTGATAACGAAGTTTATATCATTTTTGTGCGTGTACTACATTCAAATAAAGAGGTTTCTGTTGCGATAGACGTATGAATCTAATTCAGCAGATTGTATGAAAAGGAAATTGTATATTTATTTAATAATCTCCATTCAAAAAAAGAAATGCTAAAAGCCTTCGATACAATCAGAAGAGATTCCAGTTTCATGAAAATGCTACAGATGAATTGCTTGGGTACTTACAAAAAATAAATAATTTTTGTTAACCGTGTACCTTATATAATAAAATTGTACAAATTAATTTTGCAGACTTATTTTAATTAAGGATTTGGATATTAAGGAAAGAAAGGGAAATATTATGCTATGCATAAATTTTTGTTTACTTCTTTTTTTTTTACATTATTCTAAATGATTATTCATATACTTCACAAATATTTTTCTCATACATTATATGTAAAAAGTTACTGTCCGAAATAAAATACATTTTTTCCAATATTTCATTTTTTATGTTTATTTTTCATCTAATAAAATTATTATTTTCGTTTTATACATGTGTATTTTATTAAGCAAATTTCATGAATTTGAGTTAAATTCTTTTTTATGAATTTTCTTCATAACGAAGTGCTTGAGTGTAAATATGAGACTTCTTTAAATGGAAGTTTCAAAGTATTTAAATCTAATATACAGCCTGGATTGCTGAATAAATATTGAAAACATTATAAATATTCCCATTGGCCAAAGAACTCTTTAAAAACCTTGGTAAGACCTATATAGATGCTCTGAAGCCACATCAAAGTCGATTCATAAATACGAGTACTACAGCATTACAAATTATTTGTGAGTTAAGTATTTGAACACAACCATTTAATCAAAAATGAGTACGTGTGTTTATTAGTTTGAGTACATTTGAATCATAGCTACTTTAAATATGTGAAGTACTTAAAAATGAGAAATTTTTACTCAATTTTGAGAACCAATATTTTCAGTGCTTATTAATTCTACACAAAATTTTATGGATAAATAAAATTGATTTATATTGAAGATATATATATACATCATGAAGCTCTTATTTATTACCATTATTATTAATAGTAATAAATAAAAGCTCTTTTACCAATTTATTGTCTATTTATTGTCCTTTTAGAAATTAGTTTCCACATATCGCGTAAAAATCATTTAAAATAAATGTAACATATGAAAAAAATTCATTTACTAACTTAAATACTAATTATAAATTTATAAAAATGATCCATCTTTACACGCTTAACTTTTTAAATAACTAAATATATTGTAATTATATATTATCTATATACAGGGTGTCCAGCAAATAACACCCTGATTTCAAAATTAAATTTCTCAAAAACAAAGATCGATAGAATTATGCGGTAAACGGTTTGTTTATTAGGTGAGCTGTAAAAATCTTACACAGAAGTTTCGAACGGTGAATATTTTGAGAAGATAATGTTCTGATTGCAAAGAATACTTGGCTTGACATTTTTCTTGCTTTAGATTGCTTGCAAAAAACGAGTTTTTCAGCGTACAGTGCCATATTTTAACGATTTTTCGAACTAAATTTATTGGAATTTTGAAATTTCAAAAATTCAATCCAAAAAATCATTAAAAAAACGCACTGTAGGGCAAAAACCTCGTTCACTACAAGCAATCTAAAACAAGAAAAATGTCAAGTCAAGTATTCTTTGCAATCAGAACACTATCTTCTGAAAATATTTACCGCTCGAAATATCTGTGTAAAATTTTTACAGCTCACCTAATAAACAAACCGTTTACCGCATAATTCTATCGATCTTTGTTTTTGAGAAATTTAATTTTGAAATCAGGGTGTTATTTCCTGGACACCCTGTATATTAGCAATATTGAAAATTAGGTTCCATTTATTGCATAAAAAATGCTCCTAATATCAATCTAAATAAATGTAACATAAAATTAAATATTCATTTCTTAATTTAAATAACACTTATAAATTTGTGAAGTCAATGAATCTTTACACGCTGATTTTTTCAAATTGTTAAAACATTATAAAAACATAGAATAATATTTGAAAACAAGCATAAAATTATTCAAATATAAAAAATCAATTATTCTTACAAAATGAGTTTATTTTCTTTGTAATTGCCTTCGTCATTATTATAGAACTAAATGATTTTATAACAAACATTTCTACTTCGGCAGCATTCGAAGTTCATGCATACTTTGAAAAAGGGGAAGCTTCAATCAAAAAAATTTCCACGATACCAATATTAATAATACATCTCTATGGTCAGTGTAATGACGCTTCAGTCGACATTACATTTAATTAAACGCTCGTAAGCCGCTGTGTTTAATTTAATCAATTTCGTTTAATAATTAATTAATTTTCATTCAATAATTAATTAATTTTCGTTTTGAAGTTGTTCGGTTTTAAATTTTTAAATTTTTTTCTTTGCTTCTTGGCTTCTGCAATACACTGGTGTCCAAAATTTAAGCATAATTGGTAATTAAGTAATTATTTTTAAGTAATGAAAGAAATATGAATCGGAATGTGCTGAAACTCCAGGTGTGTAAACAAAATAGTACGCGTCACATATTTTCGCGAAGAGTTTCCCCCGAAATGAACAGGGGACCGTAAACAAATTGAAAAAGAACGAAGATCTTTTGGATGACCCTGTCAAAACTAATGTAGCAAAAGCGTTCAAACTGCACATTATGATTAATTGGCTTATTGTAATGTACTGTGTTAATTTTTACAAGGATAGCATGTATACTCGTAGAGAAATTAAGGTTTTTATAAAAACAGTCCTAAGTTTTTTGCTTATAATTTGCAGAGTTCTTAATATAAAATAGTGTTCTTTTTTGAAAAAATGACAAACATCATTGTACACAATACGCTGTCATCAGAATTAAAAAATAATAAAAATTGTATAACAAATGAGCAGGTTTACTAAATAATTTTTTACTGCGCATGCGTGAACGCTATTAAAATTTCATTTGCATATTATGTTAGTTAAATGTATAGAGCAACTTTTGTGAAAGTCTCAAAAACATAGCTTAAAAATTCTGAAAATTATCGTTGATAGAATGAGATCAAAATCCTTTATTCCCTAAATGAAGCAAAAAGATGAGGGGTTGTATCCATATTCCATTGTTTAGTGCCTACACAATATTCCACGTACAACTATATTTAGGTAAAACCCCTGATTTTTTTGTTTCCTTTAGGAATAACGGATTTTGAGTTGATTCTATAGGCTCCCATTTTCAGAATTTTCAAGCTATGTTTTTGAAACTTTTACAGAAGTTGCTCTATACATTTAGCTAACACAATATGCAAATGACATTTTGATATCTTTGACGCATGCGCAATGAAAAATTATTTACTAAACATACTCATTTTTCATACAATTTTTATTATTTTTAAATTCTGATGACAGGGTATTGTGTACAATGATGTTTGTCATATTTTCAGAAAAGAACATTATTTTATAATAAGAACTCTGCAAATTATAAGCAAAAAACTTGGGACTGTTTTTATAAAAACTTTAATTTCTCTACGAGTATACATGCTATCCTTGTAAAAATTAACGCAGTACATTACAATAAGCCAATTAATCATAATGTGCAGTTTGAACGCTTTTGCTACATTAGTTTTGACAGGGTTATCCAAAAGATCTTCGTTCTTTTTCAATTTGTTGACGGTCCCCTGTTCGATTTCGGGGAAAACTCTTCGCGAAAATATGTGACGCGTACTATTTTGTTTACACACCTGGAGTTTCAGCACATTCCGATTCATATTTCTTTCATTACTTAAAAATAATTACTTAATTACCAATTATGCTTAAATTTTGGACACCAGTGTAGTTTCAGAAAAAGGGATGTAAATAAAGACCTCTAAAATGCAGTACGCCGAGTTTTGCGAATTCTACGTTTTTTTTTTTTTTCTTTTTATTGCTTTTCAATAAGTTTATGCTTTTGACGATACGCCTAAAAATGTGATTAAAATCTCCAAAACTTAAAGTTTGAAAGAATTTGTAAATAATTAACGACGTAAATGTTTCTATTATTACATTTATATGTATATATTAACGCTGGTGTCCGGCTAACCAAAAATAGCATTCAATTACAACAATTGAATTACGCTCTAAATTATTGAATAGTTTATACGTGAAAATTTTCATTTTGATAACTTAACTTAAACTAACAGAATTAAAAACTGTTCAAGCCAGGAATCGATAGCGGATCCCTCGAATATCATTCCAACTTTAAACTAAAACTCTAAGAGGACGAATGTTTACCTATGCTTGAGTTTATTTTTTCTCATGTTTGCTGCATGAGATCATGAAAGCTAGATATAGCACTTGCTGCTTACCAACATTTAAGCGTAAGAAATGGCAAGCTGGGCTAGTCATTATAACTTAAGCGCCTACACTACTGATAGAAAAAGACCCGGATGATATTGTAAAGTGTATGGGGGCGTTCTTTTCAAATATCTCGCTCAAATTTTAATATTTTTTACATGATTTTTTTGCATAGAATAGCTGAGGGTGATCTACAACCGGTCTAGTTTTTACTTTTTCAATTTTGATTTCATATTTATTTCTTAAATTACTTTAACTTTCGAAACCGGTTTAAACCGTATCTACAATTGAGACTATCATAATATTAGAAAAATGTAACCAAAATCGAAAAAGTAGAAACGAACCCCGTTGTACATCGTCCTCAGCTATCCTAGGCAAAAAAATTAAAAATATTAAAATTCAAGCGAGATATTTGAAAATAATACCCCATAAACTTTACATTAACATCCGGGTATTTTCAGTCAGAAGTGTGGGCTCTTAAAGGTAGAGCATCAGAGCGCTATTGTGGGGATTTGATTTCAATTCATAGCTTTCACGTTTTTCATTGTGTTAATTTATGCTTGGTTAACAAAGAATAATATCTCGTTTATCTACATATTAGCCAAATTAACCATATTTTTTATTTGTCCTTTATAAAATATAGTTACTTCATTATTGGGTATATTTTAAAGAAAAACTGCTGAAGAAATTATCAGTGTAATATTTTTTAGTATTTTGGTTTTTTTTAAATGATTGCTGCAAAAAAAAAAAAAAGATGAAAGTTATTTACAATAACTTTAAAAAACATACTCTTTTGAAAAATATTTTTTAAATGAAATTTTGTATTATGTATATATAGATAGATAGATATTTATATTGTTAGAAAATCCAACTATGGCTAAAAAAATAGAATGTTTCAAAAGTTCCTATTAATTTGTAACGGATAAATTAATATTGCCAAGTATGATAATTTTAATGAAATAAACATAAATCTAGGGTCAAAATGAATATGTAAAGCATAAAATTACGAAAAGGCATCGGTAAATAAACGATAAGGAGAGAAAATTTAATTTCTTGCCGATTGGCAATACTATGCACTAGAGAATTAAAAATAAATCTCTATAAATAAAAGGAATTCCGAGGATAATTAATTGAGGCACAGGAAAATCGTCTGCTAAGAAAATCTTTTTTCATTTTGAACTCTATAAATAAAAGGAATAAAGCAGAAGAAATATAAAACAGATAATGTATTTATCACAAAAAATCGTCTGCTAAGAAAATCTTTTTTCATTTTGAATAAAATTAAATAAAATATTGAAAACATTTGATTTAAACTAAAAATTGTATTACTAAAAGTTTTCTTTTTTTTTCAGAACCTTTTAATACTTTATAACGATGAAAATGACGTATTTCAGACAATGCATTTCTGCATGCTTCCAGTTATTGATAAAATCATACAAATTTCAAGTTCGTTTAATATTGCTAATACGGACCCGGGCAACGCCGGGCGGGTCAGCTAGTACCTTATAAAAATACTTTTAACATTAATCTAAATAAACAGAACATAATGTACTGAAATTAATTTATAGCTTGAATAACAAGTATAAATTAATCAACTCTGTCTATCTTTACTCGGTAAACATTTAAAGTCAGTAATACATTATGAAAACGATGAAAATATATAATTACAGAAGTAATAAATTATTTTCCCGATGCATGTTTATTTGCTTCTCAAGTGTATTCACCATTATATTTGAGCTAAACTATTTCCTAAGGAATATTTCTCTTTCTGGATCATTGAAGTTTATGCATAGTTTGCAAAGGGGGACACTTCAAGCAACAAAATTTTCGTAGGATGTCATTATTACGCAAAATGCTCTATGGTCAGCATAATGACCCTCCAGTGGCCATTTAATGAATGACACTTTTCCGTTTTCTCTTGCCTTGAGTAAAGTAGCGGTTTGGTGAAGGGGGAAAGGAGAAGTATCATTAGATTGCCACTGGGAATTAAGAGACATCAAAAGACTAACATTTTGAAATCTTTTATTATATGTCTGGGAAGGAATGTGATGGAGAAATAAAGTTGATCGATTTAGAATTAATTGACAGAAATTATGAAGATTAATGGCATATTTGAATTAATTGTTCTAATAGGATTATTAAATTATGCAGTCTTTATAGTTATAAAAATGCTTAAAATGCTTATTTTGATTTAGAACTAAGTCACATAAGAAAACCACAATTTACATACTGTATAATAATTCATTTGTATTAATAATTAAAAAAAAATAATAAAATAATATTAAATATACTGTTAAATTTGTATAATTTCATATTTTCTCTAACTTCTCTATCGGTAATCGTATCTAGTTCAATACATTAATGATGACGAAGATATTTATGTTACTAAATTCAATTGGTATATAATAATTTTTAGAAATTCTGCAGAAAATGTTACGCACGTCTTTTTTTTTTTTTTTTTTTTTTTTTTTTTTTTTTTTTGAAAAAATAAGCGAGCAAAATGTGTGGTTTAGTATTTTAAATATTTGTAATATATTATTAGTATACTTCAGAAGAAATATTTAATGAAGCTTTTCAGTATGCTGTGTTTCAACTTTATTATAATGAATTCTTGCACACTATGTTAAAGCTGTACCTACATATAAAAAGTCAAACATTTTTAATGTTCATTATGTAAATAAATTTGAAGTTTCTATTGACTCTTAGTGCAACAGTATTAGATATCCCATATAGCAATTTTAATTTGCTGAAAAATTGTAGCAGTTGAAATCTTTAAAACATTCAGTACTGTAGATCTTGTTGAAACTCAGTTTCCAAAATTGCAAAACATATTTGAGACTAAAAAAGTTCAACTAAGGAGGAACTAAAAATTTAAAGAAACACCATTGATTTGGATTATTTTGTTAACATTATATGTTTTTATTTAATTTGATTTTAACTGAACCATTTTAAAATTTGTAAACTTTTAATAGAAAACATATATATATAAATTTAAAAACAACGTCAAACTATAAAGGTTGATATAAAACATCATACATGTGAATTTATTTGTTTACATTATACGTTTTTATGTAATTTCATTTTCATTAAGCCATTTGAAAGGTTACAAACTATAAGTATAAAATATATATAAGTTTGAAAACAACGTTGAAAACTCCAAAATATGGAATTTTTTCAGACTAGTTTCGGTCAGCATTTAGCGTACTGTCTTCAGTACACTGAGGATGATATTCTAAATTGTATCTATGTTAGTCTACTTATAGTAAGCATATTATACAGTTTTCAATGGTGTTTTTAAATGTATATCGTACTGCGTCAAGTAGCATCGTAACAATTGTAAAAGAGAGTATTTTAAAATATTTTTTTTAATCAAGGTGATACTGTACACGTTAAAAACATACTTTTAAAAGAATAATACGTACGGTCAACGTATACTTATGCACAATCATTAATAAAAAAACTTTCTTAACGAAAAGAAATATAAAAACGTGTATTTGTAAGATGATATATTAAAAAAGAAAGATAAAAACAGGTAACATAAAAAAAGAAAAGTAAAAAAAAAGTAGCACAGCGAACTGTGAAGATTTTCTTTTGTTATGCATAATGACAAAAGAAAGCAAAAAAAAGACAGGCAAAGGTATTCATAAAAAAATAAACACTCAAGGGTTCATAGGTTAGTTTTGAACATAATAAAAGTTTTTTTTTTTTTTTTTTTGTTAAATTTATGTTCTTTTTCGAAACCATTAATATAAGCATTTTTAACAGATATGATAGACAAAGAAAACTTTTTTTTAGTTAATAAAATAAACTTCTTAAAAAAATTAGAAGAAGCTTTTATAATAAAAAGTATGTTTAAACATTGGTTAAAGCTTCTAAATGTATTACATAGTTTCTGAATACAGAAAAAAAAATTGAAATGAAATTTATAGAATACGTTTGATACAAATATTTTGTATGCGTGTTCTTGATTATATTTATGTCAAATTTCGTACCCTTATTTATTTATTTATTTATTTATTTTTTGAATCGGTGATTTTAACACAAGTTTTCTTTTTTCATTTACACAGAAAAAGACAGAAATGTAATCTAGTATTTTCTTTTATAAAAAAAAAATATTTAATTGCGCGAAATTATTGTAAAATTCATATTATGAGTGTAACACATTTTTAAGTTTTATTAATAATGATATATCTAGCCATCCAATATATGCTGCTATACGTTTAGCCATAAATTAAATAAAGAAATAAAAAATCTTACTTTCAATGCAGGATTTCATTTTCATTAGAAAGCCGATTTTTTTTTCCATTTAATAGAACAACTGCATTGTTTATGACTAAATTTGTTTATTATTCTGCAATAATGACGTCATATGCATACTATTCTGTGGATATTGTTTATGATTGTACTCTAAATGTGTAATTCTTCAATGGATTCGAATGACGTTGTTTCATGTAAAATAAAAGCGCGTGTTTAAACTCTCAAAACGGAAAGTTTTGTACGATCTGGATGTATATATGTATATATATATATATACATGCATTATCGGAGACGACACTAAATTCTGAAATAACAGAATATAGAGATTATTTATAAATTTTGAAAATATTTATCTTCTGATACTTTATTTAAAGGGATAGGGTCTGTTAGGTAGTGGATAGCCATTATGTTTCTTTATTTCTGGTTAGCTCTATACTGTTAAACTTTAAATGAAACTCTTTTATAGAACTGTATTAATCCGAAATGAAAAGTAATATGTTATCCATTATGTGAAAAAGAAAAAATATATATATTATCCAAAGAATTGTTAACCCAGCCATCATTTCCATCTGTTGAGGAGTAGTGAATATGACAACGTAATTTATGTGCTGCATTTCAGAAATACCTGAAGATATCTTTTTTTTAGTTTTAAATTAAAGCATGAAAATAAAGTATGAAGAAAACCTGATTTATTAGATCTATTAAATGCTATAGTTTGAAATCCGACAAAAAATTTTATTTTGGAAGAATTTTGGTATAGAGAGATCTATTGAAACTGTTTTCTATTCGATAATAAAATTATTTGTAGGAAAATCGTGCTCGGCAGAACATGAATTACCTTCTTAAAAGTAAATAAAATAACTTTAAAAAATCTATTGTACTATATTAAAGTATTTCAAACACAGTTCCTCAGAAAAAGGAAATAATGATTGAAAAGACATTATCTAAGTGTAATTTTTTGAGTCGAAATTTAATGAGCAATATTTTTTTTTTTTTCAAATCTTTTCGTAGAGTTATTTGAATTTTTTTGTGAAAATTCCTATAATTTCGGAATTTGTGTAATAAATTAATTTGGAACGAATTTTGAAACGAATTTATGATGGAAAAGAATAATTTTAAAATTTTACGTTATTGATTCAAGTTATTTATTAAGAAGCAGTATTTAAAAATCGCGTTGATTTCTTCTTTTCATTACTTTTTAAAAATTGGAAGGAGCCTTTCCTGGTGCTTCTTTCATAGATAATTCAATCACAAATTAAACATGAGAAATATTAAATGTAAATATGTAGAAAATTCATTAATATTGAGTTAATTTAAAAAAAATGGAAATACATCTCAGTACATGATGGAAATCTTTCCAAATTTTCACGATGTTTGACCATTTTTTAAGTTGTCCTACATAGGAGAAAAGTAAAAATGTTATGTATATTTTTCTGTATATGTAGTTTAAAGACTGTATCCTAAATGTGAAATTCTTCATTGGATGCGGATGACGTCATTATATATAAAATAAAAGCATATGTTTAAAATTTCAAAACTGAAATGTGTTTTGTACTATCTATATGTATATACATTTTTTTTCATCGAAGATGACAGCAAATTTTGAAATTTTGAAAAATGAAAAAAATGGTTCGGTGGTGGGGAACGGTTATATTTCTTTTTTTCACGTGAGCTCTACACTTTTAATCTTTAAATAAAACTCTTTTACGGAACCGTATTAATCCGAAATGAAATGTAATATATTGCCCTTTATGCAAAAATGATAAATATACAACCCTTGGCACAAAGTTTCCGATCATTACATAAACACTACCATTTTTTATACGAAAACATTATTTATTCTCACTACATGAAAATAAATGATTATTGAAGATAACAAACTTGTAGTATATATCATAAACAACAATATGCAATAAAGAAAAATCATTATACATCAATTTATAAACATAATAATGGAGATTGAAATTTAAACACCAAAGAAAAAATTATCCAATCACACTTTGAGTTGGAAAAAAATAACCGATCACTATACTCAATATTTAGTAAAACCACTTTTAGCTCGGATGATAGCCGAAATTCTTCGAATAATGGACTCAATAAGTTTTTTTTATACTCATTGGGAGTGATTTCGCACCAATATTCCCTTATAGATTTACGTAGTTCTGTGGCATTTATGATTCTTCAAAAATCGGTTTTTCTTTTTAATATTTTCCACGGATTTTCGATGGGATTAAGATCCGGAATATTGGGCGGCCATGTCATGGTTTTAATTGGATTATTTACCTATAGTTTGTAGGAGTTTCTTCACTGATTGGTGCGATAGGGAACTGTGTTGTCATCTTGAAATTAGAAGTCATTTTGATCCCCGAACCATTGATCAATGCTGCTAATCAAGAAATCCTCTAAAATGTCAATGTAAACTTCAAAGTTTACTGTACGTAACACAATACACAACTTGCCGACGGCTTGTGATGTAATACAACTCCAAGCTGCAAATACAGCTGAAAATTTAGTCTTCGTATTGACACACTTATCATTGAACACTCCTCCAAACATATATTCCACAATCATCACTTTTACCGAGAGATATGCGAGATTCATTGCTAAAAATAACTTTATTTCATTTATCATACGGGCAATGCACATGTTTTTTACATCATTGTAGGCGCTCTTTTCTATGCTTCTTTGTCCAGTAAAAATTTGTTTTAAATTTACAGGATTTAAATCTTGCTACATTTAGACGATTACGCACAATGCGGTCACATACCTTTAAGTTATACTTAGATCATTCGGAATCAAATTGTTTTGAGGTTGCTCGCCGCTTTCTTTTCGCTCTTTCCACAAGTTTTCTTTTCATTCCTAGTTACTGACATTTGAGGTAAATTTTTCACGCTGTTAGTCAACTGATATTTTTTCCAAATATCGCACTCCGTATTTTGAGCACAATTTAATAAAGCAGCCACTTTCCATTGTGAATTTCTTTCTTCCAACAATTAAATCAAGCGGATTTTTAAATCACGAGAAAGGTTTTTCACACGAGTCATTTTCCAGCACTTCAGAGCTGTTTTTGATCTCGAAACTGGAAGATTTCTTCTTTTAAATAGGATTCAGATATCGTATGCATTCGCAGACACTCCAATCTGTCTTCAATATGCAAATTTCAAACTTGTTTCCTCAGTGTTCGATTACTATTTTCCAACTTCTGTCTTGATCGGATATTTTTTTCTCACGAAGAAGCATTTTTTGCCTGCATTATAATTATAAATTATATGATTGTTATATTGAATTCACATTTTATTTATATATTAATACACTTTATTTTATTTGGCATATTGTAAAACGCTCCTATGCTCTTGAATCGCGAAAATATGCTTCGAAATACAAAACACATGAACTTGATAACAGTGATCGGAAACTTTTTGCCAAGGGTTGTATATTACTGGAAGAATTGTTAATCCAGACATCATTTCCATCTGTTGAGGAATAGTGAATTCAACAACGTAATTTATGTGCTGAATTTCAGAAATAGCTAGATTTTTTTTTCAGTTTTGAATGATAGAATGAAAATAAAGTGTGAAAAAAACTTGATTTTATATATCAATTAAATGCTATAGTTTGAAATACGGCAAAAATTTATATCTTGGAAGAATGTGGGTCTAGAGATATTTATTGAAACATTTTGCTATTCAAAAATATAGTCATTTGTATGAAAATCGTGCTTGAAGGAACGCGAATTACTTTCTTAAAATAAATAAAACAACTTAAAAAAATCTATTACACTATCATTGAAATTTTTGAAACATTCTTCAGCATAAGGAAATAATGGTTAAAAAGACAATTATCCTAATCTAAATTTGCATTAAAATATGAAGTCTAAATTTAAGGAGGTATACTTTATTTCTTCTAAACTTTTCATAGAGATATTTGATTTTTTATGCGAAAATTTCTATGATTTCTCATTTTTTATTATAAATTTAAATTAAACAAATTTTGAAACGAATTTACGATGAAAAAGAATAATTTAAAATTTTACGTTATTTATCAAGTTATTTATTAAGAAACCGTTTTTAAAATGGGTGATTTTTTCATTGAGAATTCAGTCAAAAATTAAACATAATAAATAATAAATGTAAATTAGTAGAATTTTTTTCAGTAAACAATTTCAAATAAATGGAAATACATCTTGGTACATTGTAGATATCTTTTTCTGTGAATTTTCACGACCTTCGACCGACTTTACTTATTTATTTATTTAATTTTTAAATATAAGTTTCCCTATATAGGTTGAAAAAAAGCTGTGTTTTGCACATTTGCAGTCAAAAGTATTTCAGACACATATTTATATTTTATAAAATATTTTAATTTAGCTGTATTGCATATTCGATATTTTCCATCTACTACTTTTTCCCATATTGTCTGCATGTGACGTTAAATTTTATGCAAAAAATGCAGATATTATTAAAGAAACATTTATCTATTTATTATACGGATCAATATTACACAAAAGACTTAAAATGTCCGACAATACCCCTATTTATACTCACTATTCATTTAAACAGATCGTTTAGAGCATTATATTTACAAGATGGCCTTGAGTATTTTTTTTTACTTCAATTTGTTTTTGCCCTCATATATTGCTCGTATAACCAAGCATTCACTGAGAAATATGAGATCATCTTCTTTGCATCACCAATGCTCCAGAACTATTCGTCATTTCTTAAAATATTCAACAGAACATCTGAAATTGAAAGATTTCCCTGATTTGTGATCATATAGACTATTATATGAACTTTTTCTTTTTGAAGAGAATAAAATCAATAGTGCTAAGTTTTTTTATAAAATTATTATTTTATTACATATTTTTATAATATAAAACTGTGATCACTGATCGATTGAGTACTTTACTGACATTCAAACAGTTATATAGTAAATTATTTTCAAGAAAATTTAGACATAAAACATCTCAAATTCAGCTCAAAAGGCAAAGTGTTGACTCGCGTTTTGAACACAGAGACAGCACTCATCAGATGAAGATCAACACTTGGCCCTTTTAGAGTAAATCATTTTGCAAAAAAAAAGTTTCAGGAATATATAGAAGTTTTCTTAAACTGGAATGGTATATAATTTTCCCCTTATTGCTATAGTGAGGATACCTTTTAATGTAGCTTAAAGTAACACTTAATGATGAAGACGATAATATAAACAACATTATGCAGTGTGTCGTTAATGCTTTAATATTATGTAAAACATTATGCTGCTTGTAGAAATCAACACTTTTTCATTGCATAGTATTGATATTTTTCATAATTTGTTCGTCTGAAGAATTTTTTCTTATATTCGTATACTGCATGTATTTCATTCTATTTCTAAGCTATAATTATAACGTAGTTAACATGTTTACAAGAATATTCAGAGTCACATAGAAAATGACTACAATTTAATATTTTAAAATTATAAAAAACACTTTATAAATTATATTAATTTTTACTAAAAAATTATTGGTTAATAAATATATTTACTAGTGATTAAATTTATTGCTGTTCAAATAATATCGAATAGGAAAACGATATTTATTGTTTCGTTTAAAGAAAAAAAATACATGAAGCGCAGTTTTTATATATTTTCTTTATAAATATTATAAAAAAACAGTCAAGTAGAGCATTGAAAGAATTGCATTACTCTTAAAATAGCTATTTAAAATTTCAGTAATTTAAGAACATGGATTTTAGATCAAATAGGAAAAATTATAACGCTCAATAATAGAAAATAAAAAAAAAATAAATAAAGAATAAAAAAATAAACTATGAACCAATTGGATGAGAAATAAATAAATAATAGAAATCATTGTGTTAAAAAAATTCTATCACACTTTTTTAGTATTATCTGCTGTAATAAATAATTTATAAATTATTTTAATATTTACCAAAAAAATTATAAGTTAATAAATGCATTTATTTGTGAAAGAAATACAAAATTTGTATAATTTTTTTTCTTTTCTAAAAAATTGTTCATACAGTATGCAATCGGAGAACAATATTTATTTTTTCATTTAAAGAAAAAAATAATTTAAAAATATGAAGCATATTTTTTACATATTTTCTTTATAAATATTGCAAAAAATCAAATATATAAAACACAGAAAGAACAGTGTTAGTCTTAAAATAGTCATTTAAAGTTTCCATAATTTAAGAGAACTGATTTTAGATCAACTAGGAAGCCCAATAATGGATAAAGAATAAAATACAGACTATGAACAAATTGGATAATTAATAAATATTATAAACCTTTGTGTTAAAAATGTTTTTATATTCCAATGTTTTTAATATTACCTGCCGTAGGATGACGAACACTTTTGATATAAAGCTGTGAGATAAGTATGAACAGTATTTCAAAGTGACATTTAAGGCAGTTAAGTTCAAATGGTTGCGGTATCAGCTAATCTTGGATTACAATGCAAATCGCCATAACAGTTGCGAGCTATGCGGAATCAAAGACCTAGTTAATGCTGCTAATACAATAGGGAGAATAGTTTAGAATTGAATAAATCAGCATTTATAAAGTTCTCATTAAGATATCTCTAACTATGCGTTCCAGAATTTCGAAATGTCACATATCAGCACTCAATATTACACATGGGTATAACAAATCCTCCCGAATAGTACATTATAGTGTAATATATCTTACTTAGTATAGAATAGGTAAAAGCTTGAGTAAAGCTTTTTAAAGTACTGAATTTAACTCAAAATATCTAATTCTAACAATCACCAAGAGTAGCTAGTTGTTTGAATTCTTGAACTATTTTTAAACGTCTAAAAATATTTCGTAACAATAAATTTCATCGTATAATCTAGCAGATATTTAGATGTATTATGCCACTTATTGATTCAATTAAAACTTTTTAAAAGTATTTGATCATTAAAATAGTTTCTTTCTTTATTTTTTTTTTAATTTTGAAAGAGTTTGAACAATTGGTAGTGTTAAAATACAATGTCATAAAAGTGAGATAAAAATTACTATACTGTTTATGTGAATTATGTTTAACAAGTATAATTTAAAATTCAATAAAGTACATTATTAAGTGTACATTTCTTAATAATTATATATATATATATATTTAAATGCCAAAGTTCGTACCTATGAAAAAATTCAGAGACTTTTAAATGTTACACGAAGCATAAGAAAATAATAATTACAAGGTGATAAGATATAATTTTAACTGATTAAAACAAGTTAGTGTTATAATCAGACGGAGGTACAATTGGCAAACGTTTTACTTAACAACTTTTTGAGCTTTCCGTAAGCTTCAATGCTAATATTACCTTTATAACAGTTAAGATTAAATAAAACAAAAATTACCTAAAATGACCATTCAAAAGCTTTATCGCAAGGAGAAATCGCGCCCTATTTTTCTTCTCATTTAAAAATCAATAAATTATTGGGGTAAAAATAAATAGTGAATTAGATTTATTTAAAAAAAGTTTTAAACTCCTACCTTACATTTATACTTGTTTTGAGTTTAGTAACCATTTGGGATTGACCAGAAGGTAGTGAAATAGCATTTAATAGTTAATGCTTATTACATGGTTAAATTTATATTATCCTAGCTCAGTATCTTTAAAAATAACAAACAAATAATACCAAGATCTTCATATTCAAGTAAAACGCATGTGTCTTCTGTCAATTTATTACGAAGATACAGAAAATCAAAAATGCTATTTTTTGTGATATCCCTTTCAATACTGTCCGAAAAGAGTTGAAGTACACATCTGGTAGCCGCTGAAATATTTTTCTGTATATTTGTTTTTGCATAGGGGAATATTTTGTCACACTATTTTTTTGTATGACATCAGAGTTAGAAGATGTCAGATTTCTATTGTTGAGACAGAAGACGGTAGTAAAAAATTCATTTTACAGAAAGATACCTTTTATCTTTCAACTTCTACATGTAACAAGTAAACAAAAATAAATGGTTTTAAAAAACGTAAGGATATAGTCTTTAAAAAATGTATACAGTGTAATTCAAAATAACATGGACAAAATGAAACAACAAATCAAGCTTTCAACAAAGATAAAAAATCACATAGGAACATAGGGTCGCAAACTACTTATTGAGTCACAAATACAGGGTGTTTCATTCTAGCTACATCCGGTTTGAAAGTAATAATTTCGAAGAAAATAAAAACATTGTAATGAAAATGCAACGATATGTACCTTATTTTGTGTGAAATGTGATAACGTTACGAAAAGATCTGGAAAAACATATTGCTTAAGCAATCGATGATACCGTATAAACTGATTATCACATTCAAAAATGTGAGGTGCCAAATGCATATTCCTGGTGCGCATAATGCAAACTTCTATCACTTTTGTTTGCTGTTATCACATTTAAAACAAAGGTGAGAATGTCTGTTAAATGTTTATTATAATATACTTCTGTTTTCTGAAATTTATTACCGTCAACCCAAATTGAGTTAGGATGAAACACAGTGTATGTGTGACTCAATAAGTGGTTTGCGGCCCTATGTTCCTATGTGATTTTTTATCCTTGCCGTATGCCTGATTTGTCATATCAGTTTGTCCACGTTTTTTTTAATCATCCTGTATATGAAATCCTATATCGAAAAATGAATAAGATTTCGTACATTTTCAAAATTTTTGGTTTAATCATGCATATGTTTCTGATAAATTATTATTTTAGCTAAGAGGAAAGGTAGAGAAATAAGGAAGATGGCCTGCATTTTCTTTATAATTTTCTCGGAGTTTCTAGTTTTCATAAATACCTTTTTTCGTTAAAATGTGTGATTTAGTGATTGTTTATTATTTTTTATATTTCGCTTTTCAACCATTGTTTTAAAAAAAACAAGTAGGCGTTAAAAATTTATTTGCCATTATATATTTTCAAACAAAGCAAATATAATATATATGAAAAGAATGTAGAAGAGATTATATAAAATAAATTATATGTAACTTTCCTGACACTAAGGACATCTTTTTTATAATATACTAAATTCAAAATGCATTATTATTATTTTTATTATTATTATTTGCTTTTTTTCTTGGGGAAGAGGGGAGGAATAATTCAATGGCGAATTTACCTTGCCTTAGAATGGCAAGACTATGTAAGACGATGAAGGATATAGCAAGGAATATCTTTAGAATAGCAATAATTTATGAGCCTATGAATAAAGCAAATGTTACCGACAAGTAATATTCCCATAACATAATTTTATTCACAGAAAATAATTGCAGACTTTTAAATTTAAACAAGCAAGAAAAATCATGCGTTAAGCATAGATTACAATGCACTTTCCAACCCTTTATAAAATCTTAAAAAAAAAAAAAAAAAAAAAAAAAAACTTCGTTAATTAGGGAAATAAGGGTGTATAGCCAAATATGTGTTCCAATACTTTTGAACAGCCCTGTATTTGATCTGTATGTTGATATACATATTATAAAATAGGAAAATTTAGCTTAGCAAGAGAAAAGCTTAAAATTTCTTTTTGAGCAATTTGTACTAATAAATGGGAAACATACTTGAAAAATTTTGTTCAGCCCTGTAGTTTACCTTGTACCTTTATTACATGTCAGTAAGAAGCTAAAATTCATTTTTAAACTAAAACTCTTAAAACAACTGAATCACAATGGTATGATTTATCATTCATAGGTAAATTATAACATTGTCCATGTCCATATAATAGTCCATGTACCACTTTGCGTGGCCCTGTATATCATTTTATCTATATTCTGCAAACATTTCTTTGTAAATTGAATGGAGTTCAGCGTAAAAATGCATACATTATTTAAGAACCACCTTTAAGTAATTCATGCTCATATTCAGTAACGTTGGCGAGCTCTTTTGAATAGCCCTGTATATCAACTATAGCATTTATACACAGCCTTATAATGTACAAAAATTTAGTGAAACTTAAATGTGTATATCATAATTAAAATGTATTACATCCATCCAACAGCCATCATCGGAAACAAATACAGTCCGTCGGAAGGAATATACTTTTTAAAATCTTTTGTGCGTCCCTGTAAATGCAATGTACTTCATACTATGCCAGACAGTATCGTATAATTTATATTAAGCCTCAGTGACATATATTGTTATACATACTTTAAAATGTCGCACACTATTCCCGCCTTTGCCATTACCCAATGGAATTCTTTTGTGTGGCCCTGTAAAAAAATAATAGTATATTTTCATCGCATATTTTACAGAATGTATATTTTAGTGCACCTTTTAAATGCATGTAAATTTTCGTATGCTTGACAGGGTGTAACATCTTTAAAACGCCTTTGAAACGATTTTTCTCCATACACTGTAAAAAAAATCTGTAACCTTAGTAATCTAAATTAACCGAAATCTCTTATGCTTACTAAAATTTTATGTGTACACTGTACAAGAAAATGATGTCAATCTACAAAACTTGTAAGCAAAACTAAAACCATCTGTAACTTTACAAAAGAATTTACTAAAATTTTGGTAACTTTACTAAAATTTTATCTATAATGCTTGTTATCGTCACTTAAAAAGTTCTTGGAATACGATTTCCCCAAAAAATTCTTAGTAACCTTAAAATTTGTTTGATTCAACGTGCAAATCTGTATCTGTTGCATGAATTTTTATTGTTGCCGTTACATAAAAAGTTCTTGGAATACAATTCTACTAGAAAAATTTTTGTAACTTTTCCAATTTTTTTTACAGTGTAGGTCATAATGTAATGAAAAATTTGTGACTCTCCTTTTAAATAAACTAATCATGGTAGAAACTTCATTTTCAATAGGGTTCGTGCTAGGGTAAACGTCAATAACATACAAAAATTTCAAGGCAATTCGAGTATACTTACATGTGTTAGAGCGCGGACAGACGGATAGACTGACAGACAGGCAGATGGACAGACAGGCAGACGGACAGACAACCGAATGCATAAGCACTTTTATGCATAGCACTTATAAACCCTAAAATTCATTTAAAACGATTTTTCCCGATAGGACGTAATGTAATAAAAAACTTTTGACTGTCCCTGTAAATAAATTAATGACGGTAGAAACTTCATTTTCAATAGGGTTCGTGCTAGGGTAAACTTAAATAACGTCCAAAATTTTCATGGCAATCCGAGTATATTTACGAGAATTAGAGTGCGGACAGGCGGCCAGACGGCCATACAAACAGACGGACAGACAAACCGAATGTATAAGCACTTTTCAACTTTGTTGGAAAGTGCTAAAAAAGGGCAAAGGTTAGTATTCGTATATGGATTACTAAAATGCTTACAGACATAAGAACCATGGAAACTCAGAACAAGGCACAAAATGTTAATTTTCTTTTTTATAGATACGAAGGTTATTCTGATGAGAGATTTAAATAATAGTATTTTCTCTATTAATGCACTTAGGTATAGTAAAATAAATTTTTTCACAGTTTTTACCAACATTGCTACTTAATTAAGGAATTATTTAATCAAAAATTGATATAATTCTCATTTAATTTTGTTTCTTTTTTCTGTGTAAGTTACTATTTGTGCATAGTAAAAAAAATACTATTAAGTACTTTTTTTAAATAAAACTTGCTACACTTGTTGATGAATCTTTCAATACTTGCATTAATTTTTAAATTTGGAGGTAGAAAAGATTGTACTTTTACGATAAGTTTTACATCTGTGATATGTTATCATTAGAAATTGTTTGCGTTCAGAAAAATATATTGAAAATTAAATCTTATAATTAATTCCTTTATGAAACCAAAATGTAAAACCAAAGATAAAGATAATTTTGTGAATACTTCCGATTTTCTCTTCTAGACTAGAAAAATATCAAGCAAATTATACGATTTTTTTTTTTTTTTTTTTTTTTTTGTTATTTCTGTAATTAAATACTTTTCTATAAAAAGTTAACTCTTTCAATTTTGTCACAACGGAATGATAAGAAAGCATTGATATGTTATTCCGAAAGGAAATTAATGCGTTTAGACTTACTTCGGAAACGAAGAAAAATATTCTATTCTACAATTTTAATCGGGAACTTAATTTTATATATTTATCAGCATTTAAAAAGACAATCATTATTATCTTTCTAGTTTTTTGCTGTATTTTCTGTAGGCATTGTTCCATAATCTATGCATTACAATCGCATCTGTACATTGATTAACAACATTTCTATATAAATGAAGTTCCATCTTTAGAAAAAAAAACTACTCTTAAATGTGACTCACTCCGATACCACCTTATAAAAATATATATAAATAAAACTTTAATTTCATTAATATTTTTGAATTTTGCCAACTTTCATGCACAAAGAAATGATAAAATAAAATTTCCGATAGAGGAACTATAGAAATGCCAATGTTGAAATGCTGCGTTTTCTTCTTGTTTCCACTGAGAAAGAAATACATACCGGCTTTACTTGGAATGGATTGTTAGTCACTTTCAGAATCCCTAAACTACACTATACAGGGTGTCCCCTCTCAACGGTGGCCAAGGGCTAATTTCTAAACCGTTGGTCATAGACATATAGTTCCAATTGCAAAAATGCTTTAAAAAAGGTAAAGAATGATTTTTTAAGCGATTTAGGTAAAAAAAATGCTTTACTAAAAAATTACGAAAATTAAATTTTTATACGGTCCCCCGGTCCTATAAGTGATATTTAGAAAATGTTTACCACTACTCTAACAAGTAAGACAAAAAAAAGTCCCATTCCTCTGCGATCAAAATTGACCGAGTTATAGCTGTTCAAAGTTGAAGCATATTTTTTGCTGCAAAATAGGGGTCAGTCACAAATTTACTGGAAATAAAAATAAACATCAGATAGAAAATTTAACTTTAAACATTGAGAGTAAAAAATATTTTTACAATGTTGTTTCTGAATTTATGTTGACATTTACATGTTAAAGTAAAACACGCAATTTGTGCTAAAAATATAATTTAAAAAATAACAGAAATTTTGTTAAATTAAACTATGAAAAGCAACAGTCATAAATCGTTACAAAATTATACATATTTAAAGCTCTATTAGATTACTCAATCTAATAGAATTTGATGTAGTCCTATAAAATAAATAAATGGAACGCACCTAAAATCGTATTAATATTACATTGTCATCGGGTTTAAATAAGTATGGGAATTGAACCTCAATCAGATATTTGGAAGTGAGTTAAAATTTGAATATAAGTTTTGAACTAGGAAAATTTACATACAAAAACTAGGAATAAAATAAAAGCTTATCAAAATAACATACCTTTTTAAAATAAAATCACGAAAAAAATCAGCTTAATTTGCTTACAAAATAAAACATACGTAAAAATACAATTGAGGATATGAATTTCAAAACTCGACTTACCGTTTTTTGATTTCTCTATCAGTTTATACAAACCTCCACTATTGTAACAATGCAATCTCAAAATTTATAATGAAAACCAATAGATGCATTTAAAGTTTTTTCGCTATTTCCCAAAATTTGATTTTTTCGATAAAGAGAATTTTTAAATTCATGTCTTCAGTTATTTTAATAACCAATCCAGAAGTTAATTAATTAAAATTAACACTACTGTAAAACTTATATGGTGACAGCGCCTTCAGATAAATCGCTCATTTAAAACATTTTGTAATTGGAACTATATGTCTGTGACAAATAGTTTAGGAAGTAGCCTTTGAACAGCGTTGGAAATCGACTCCCTTTATAATACTTTAAGCACTTAGTGTACTTTCCCTTAAAGCTCCGTCGAACTCATCCGTTTTCAGCTATAGAAAAGTGGTTTAAGTCATGAAATTTAAAGTTTCATAACTCGGTCAATTTTAATGTTACATGAATGGGACCTTTTCTGTATTACTTGCTAGAGTGTTGAAAAATTTTTACTAAATATCACTTATAGGACCGGGGGACCGTATAAAAATTTAATTTTCGTAATTTTTTAGTAAAACATTTTTTTGACCAAAATCGCTTAAAAAACAATTCTTTGCCTTTTTTAAAGCATTTTTTCAATTGGAACTATATGTCTATGACTAACGGTTTAGAAATTATCCATTGGCCACCGTTGAGAGGGGACACCCTGTATTGCCATTGATTATGGGACACTTGCGATTTTAGACATTTTACTAAATATCTAGAAAAATACACGAGGAATCATCTCGAAACTCTTAGTGTATAAATATAATAGTATAAGTCATACATCTCCGTGAAGATTTTTTCCCGAAACTGCAAAGGGGGCCGTCAACAAATTAAAAAATAATGAATATCTTTTGAATAACCCTGTCAAAACTAATGTAGCAAAAGAGCTCAAACTCTAGATTGTAACTGAATGCCTTATTGTAATAAGCCTTGTTCATTTTTATGCAAATAGCATGCATACTCGCAGAGTAATTAAGGTTTTTATAAAAATGATCCCAAATTTTTCCAAGTTTTTTTCCTTATAATTTTCAGAGTTCTTAATATAAAATATTATTTTTTTCAGAAAATATGACAAACAACATTGCACACAGTTCCCTGTAATCAGAATTAAAAAATAATGAAAATTGTATAAAAAATGAGTTGGTTTACTAAATAATTTTTTACTGCGCATGCGTCAATGATATCAAAATTTCATTTGCATATTATGTTAGCTAAATGTATAGAGCAACTTTTGTGAAAGTCACAAAATCATAACTTGAAAATTCTGACAATAATCGCCAATTGAATAAGTCGAAAATCCGTTATTCTCAAAATGAAGCAAAAACAAGAGGGGTTGTATCCATATATTCATTGATTAGTGTCAATATAGAATACACAATATGGGATGTACTACTGCATTTGGATAAAATCCCTCATTTTTTTGCTTCATTTTGGAAACAATGGATTTTGTCCTTTTTCTATAGACGAGTACTTTCAGAATTTTCAAGCTATGATTTTGAGACTTTTACAAAAGTTGCTCTATACATTTAGCTAACATAATATGCAAAGGAAATTTTGATACCTTTGACGCATGCGCAGTAAAAAATTATGTAGTAAACCTACTTATTTTTCATACAATTTTGATTATTTTTTAATTCTGATTACAGGGTACTGTGTGCAATGTTGTTTGTCATATTTTCTGAAGAAAATATTTTTTTATATTAAGAACTCTGAAAATTATAATGGAAAAACTTGGAAAAATTTGGGACCATTTTTATAAAAACCTTAATTACTCTGCGAGTGTGCATGCTATTTGCATAAAAATGAAAACAGTGTATTACAATAAGGCATTCAATCATAATCTAGAGTTTGAGTGCTTTTGCTACATTAGTTTTGACAGGGTTATTCAAAAGATATTCATTCTTTTTTAATTTGTTGACGGTCCCCTATGGCTTTTCGGTAAAAAATCTTCACGGAGGTGTATGACGTATACTATTATATTTATACACTAAGAATTTCGAGATGATTCCTCATGTATTTTTCTAGATATTTAGTAAAATGTCTAAAATCGCAAGTGTCTCATAATCAATGGCAATATAGTGTATAAATATAATTATCCAAACTATGCGAATAGAGTAAATAATTAATCTGTATAAATGAAATGATCTAGAATTTCCAGTCACTTGTTTTTTAAGTGACGAAACGATATTCAATCGTTTCATAAATTCATTTTGTGCGAGAAATTTTTGTCTTATTTCGGGAATAGTTTCGAAAAATAGAAATATAATTACTAAAAACTAATCTCTTGTCTTCACATCTATTTGCAGATATTTTTAATAAGTCTGAAATCGAGAATATAGGAAAGCGCAATTGAATTCTAATAGGAGACTCTAGAACTCACAAGGGAACTCAAAGGGAACTAGAATTCATAAAGATGAGATAGAACTGTTTTTTTCTAGAGCCACAATTTAGATTTTATGTGTCAGAATCATATTTTTTATCAGTATAGAAATAAGTAATTCAACCATTGCCGTTTAGCTAGATTCATATGTTTATTCAAAATTGCGATATCCGGTTTTTCACAACTATGTGGCTTTAGGTATTTCGCCCCTAGATTGCTTTCCTGAAATCCAAATTGATAACAATAATAACAGAATCCTATCAATACTTACGGGACATCGCAGTTAAATCTAAGAAACATGGATCCGATGCACCTATATCATTGGCTGCTATACAAGAATACTTTCCGTAAACAGTAGGATTTGTACCAGAGAGTGCAATAATGCTTTCTTGACGAGTAGTATCTTTTGCTTCGTTGAAGATCGATTCGTTATTTTTGAACCACGTAAAATTAAAAGCTGGTGGGACCGCTGATGATCGACAGCTGAGAACGATGCTTCCTTCATCTGTAAAATCCTTCCACATGGAGCACAGCGGCCGATCTGTAAAATAACAATAGTATATTATGAATACATAGCATATGTCTTTTTTTAGTATTATATAGCTTCTGATTAGAGGTTTTGTGTGACTGTTTTTCAGATTATTGGACCTTTTTTTTTATAATTTAATTTTCATCCAATATTGAAAAAAATTCAAAACAAAAGAAACAGCGCCTCATCATATCCAACATGTGGCAGGACAAGACTAAACACGAAGTATAAGTTTGATATAACCATGCATATTGAAAATTAAGTAATTGGACAATTTTGATACATGTGGTTCGTATCTGTTACCAAAATTTTAATTTATACTTATACATTTACTAATTGTTGGAATAAACCACAGCATGGAATTAAACGCGCTATTTAATATTATTTACATAATAAAATTATATAAAAAATAATTGATATAAAATATATAAAAAGGGCAAAGGTTAGTATTCGTATATGGGTTACGAAAGTGCTTACAGGCATAAGAACCATGGAAACTCAGAACAAGGCACAAAATGTTATTTAGTTTCCTTTTACTATTCTTCATACCATAAAAGTTTTTGTAATACAGGCATAAAATTAACTGTGGTTATGCTTAAAAAAAAAAAAAAAAACAGATGTTTCAGTTTTATTCTTTCCAAAATAGCATTCTTTTCGATGTTTATAAGCATTCCTGACAATTAAAATAGCATAAAACAAACACTTGATTTTTTTTTCAGGAATAAAAAATATTTGGTGAACTAGAGAAAACAAATGTATATTTCTAATTTTATTTTCTAGCTATACATAGTTTTTATATATATTCGAGATTTTTTTTTCAGTTATGTTTGTATCTCAATTCATAATTAATGCCCCTAGTGAGGTTAAAAACATTTCATAAAAATCATCTTATAATATTATTAATTTATATCACAAATCTTTTTTATTTGCTTTCAACATATCGTCACTTTTGAGCAATAGTTATTTATTTTACTCTCAATTACACATTTGTCTCAATTCGTAAAAACTGTCCCTGGTGGCTTTAGAAACATTTTGTGTAAATCAAGTTAAATTTAACAAAAAAAATTTTGCCATTATTTTTTTCCTTTAATATGCAAACTTATTAAGCTTCTTTCAAACTTTTTCATTTAGTAGAAAAATGCTTAAGGAACTGTTTAAATAATGCTGCGTAATAAATATCGTTAAGAGAAAGTTTCTGAATCCCTGGGAATGATAAGAAATTTAGTTTCATGCAAATGAAGATTAAAATTAAGATTTTTAATTTCATACTCTAATATGCAATATAAACTATAGAAAGGAAGGAATTTGAAAATGTTTATCCTTCCTTGAGTAGTGCATTTCATCAGTATGTGGAATTGATTTTTGTTTGTTTTTGTTAATAATAGATATATTTGTATTAATAATGGATATATGCATATTGAATTATTTACCGTACCATTTATTATTATTATATTTTTTTTTTTTTTACTTTTCCAACTAAACTTTTCTTAGAAAATATAACCTGCTCTCAAAAGATGAATTTACCATGTAGTATTTAAGCATTCGGTAAATAAATGCGTGTATTTATCTCTTCCAGAGAGAAAAGCATAAAAAATATTTGTTTAATAAAAACTATAAATTACACACAACCGTGCATGAAAATTGCTTAATCTTAAACTATAACTAGGAATAAATGAATCAAAAAACTAATTAAACTCCTCAAAAATATAATGATTTTTAATACAAAAGAATGTATCTTTCTAAAATTTCCTTGATTTAAAATAGTTTTGAAAAATATGCATTATCATGCTATAAATATCCGATTTCTAAAAGCAGCCTTGTGTTTTCATTAAATTGTACAAAAATATCCGCAATTAAGATTTCTTTTTATGATGAGCACCAGTTCCAGAATTTATATTCTGAAAGTAATTTCAAAAGAACGCTGGCTAAAGGCTAAGATTATTATCGTCAAAAAATAATTCATATATTTTACTTAAAGTTTTTCAAAATAGAATGAAAGTGAAATTAGAACATATATATATATGTATATATATATATATATATATATATATATATATATATATATATATATATATATATATTGTATATATGTTATACATATATGTATATAATGTATTACCCCGACAGTTTAAACCTTAAGGAGCAACACTAGTCACCTAAAGAGATTCGAGTGATAATGTTGACTCTATGTTGGCGTTCTTTTCAATATCTCGCTTAAATTTTATTTTTTTAATAATTTTTTTTCATAGGATAACTGAGGATAATTTACAACTAGGCTAGTTTTTGCATCCTATTACTTTTCTTACTACTGGATAGAAAATAACTTATGTATCAATTACCAAAATATGTTTGGTAAATACCAAAAATACCAATAATAGTACCATTTTATGGTACAATTACCAAAATAACGAAAATATAGTGTAATTCAGACATAAGAGTGACTGTGGATTATGCTTTAAAAAAACAGCTGTTTCAATTTTACTCTTTCCAAAATTCCATTTACTTCTATGCATATAAGCATTCCTGACAAGTACGATAACATAAAACAAACACTTGAAAGTTTTTTAGAATAAAAAAAATATTTAATAAACTAGGGAAAACAAATATGTATTTCTATTTTTATTTTTTAGCTATGTATAGTTTTTAATGTATTCGTGATTTTTTTTTTTCGATTACGATTGTGTCTCAATTCATAAAAAATGCCCCTAGTGAGGTTAAAAACATTTTATAGAAATCATCTTATAATAATATTAATTTATATCACAAATCTTTTTTATTCGATTTCAACATATCGTTGTTTTTTAACATTAGTTATTGTATTTTACTCTCAATTACACATTTGTCTCAATTCATAAAAATTGTCCCTGGTGGCTTTATAAACATTTTATGTAAACCAAGTTGAATTTAATAAAAAATATTTTGCCGTGTTTTTTTTTCCTTCAATATTTGATCTTATTAATCTTCTTACAAACTTTTTCAATTAGTAGAAAAATGCTTAAAGAACAGTTTAAATAATACTGCGTAAAAAAGCTAGTTGAGAGAAAGTTTCTGAGTCCCTGGGGATGATAGTAAATTTAGTTTCATGCAAATGAAGATTAAAATTAAGATTTTTAATTTCATACTCTAATATGCAATATAAAAAATTAGAAAGAAAGGAATTTGAAAATGTTTCTCCTTCCTTGTGTAGTGTTTTTCATCAATATGTGGAATTGATTTTTGTTTGCTTTTGTTAATAATAGATATATTTGTAGTAATAATGGATATATGCATATTGAAATATTTACCGTATATATTTTTTTAAAACTGTTCCAACTAAACTTTTTTCTGAAAATATATCTTGTTTTAAAAAGATGAATTTACCATGTTGTATTTTAACATTCGTTAAATAAGTACACGCACTTATCTATTCCAGAGAAAAAATATAATAAATAGTTGTATAATAAAAACTATAAACTACACACAATCTGAAAACTGATTAATCTTAAGCTATAAGTGGGAACATTAAGAATAAAAAAACTAATTAAACTCCTGATAAATGTAATGATTTTTAACGCAAAAGAAATTATCTTTCAAAATTTTCCTTGATTTAAAATAGCTTCGAAAAATATACTGTATATTGCTATAAAATTCAAATTTTCTAAAAGCATCATTGTGAAAAAAAATAATTACCGACAGTGCATACCGGTTGATTTAATATTTCTGTGATACTAAAAAAAAGCATTTCATCATATAGAGCTCAAGCAGGACAAGTATAAATGTGCTAAAACCCCGTGTATTGAAAATTAAGAAATGTTACGATTTTAAAATCGATTGTTCATACCTGTATCTAAAATGTTAATTTATATTTATACAATTATTAATTGTTGCAATAAATCACAGCATGAAATTACATGCGTTGTTTGATGCTATTTACATAATAAAAAGCATTTAAATCGTGTCATTATTATTTAGCTTCTTCTTATTTTTCTTCATTAAAAACACAAAAAATATATTATGTAACCCAATAACTAATATAAAGAGAGTCTTATGTAGTTCGGCCATAAAAGTAACTGTGAATTTTGTTTTAAAATTGTAGATGTTTCAGTGTTACTCTTTCAAAAATACCATTTACTTCAATAAGTATAAGCTTTCCTGACAATAAAATAACATAAAACAAACACTAGAAAATGTTTTAAGAATAATAAAAAATTGATAAACCAGGGAAAATAAATATATATTTCTATTTTTATTTTCTAACTATACATAATTTTTAATATATTCGTGATTTTTTTTTCAGTTACGTTTGTATCTCAATTCCTAAACAATTCCCCCAGTAAGGCTAAAAACATTTCTTAGAAATCATCTTATAATATTATTAATTTATATCACAAATCTTTTTTATTTGTTTTCAACCTATCGTTGTTTTTGGCCATTAGTTATTTTATTTTGCTCCCAATTACGCATTTGTCTCAATTCATAAAAATTGTCCCTAGTGGATTTACGAACATTTTATGTAAACCAAGTTAAATTTAACAAAAAATGTTTTGCCAGTTTTTTTTCATTCAAAATTTAATCTTATTAAGCTTCTTTCAAACTTTTTCATTAAATAGAAAAATGCTTAAGGAACTCTTTAGATAATGCTGCGTAAAAAATATCGTTGAGAGAAAGTTTCTGAGACCCTGGGGATGATAAAATATTTAGTTCCATGCAAATGAAGATTAAAATTGAGATTTTTAATTTCATACTATAGTAAGCAATAAAAAAATAGTAAAAAAATGAAAATATTTCTTCTTCCTTCAATGGTACATTTCATCAGTATGTGGGCTCGATTTTTGTTTAATTGTACTACTAATAATAGATATATTTGTATTAATAATAGATATGTTTGTATTATTAATAGATATATTTGTATTAATAATAGATATATTTGTATTAATGGTTGATATGTGCATATTGCATTATTTACCATATCATTTTTATTTATTTATTATTTTTATGTCCCAACTAAACGTTTTTCAGAAAATATATCTTGCTTTACAAAGATGAATTTACCATGTAATACTTAAGCATTCGTTAAATAACTGCGCGTATTTATATCTTTTAGAGAGAAAAACATAATAAATAGCTGTTTTATAAAAACTATAAATTACACACAACCGCGCATGAAAATTGATTAATCTTAAGCTATAACTAAGAATCTTAAGAATCAAAAAGCTAATTAAACTCCTGAAAAATATAATGATTTTTAATGCAAAAGAATGTATATTTTTAAAATTTCCTTGATTTAAAATAGTTTTTAAAAATAAGCATTATCATACTGTAAAATTTCGATTTCCAAAAGCATCATTGTGCTTTCAATCAATTGTATAAAAATACCCGTAATTAAGATTTTTTTCATGATGAGAATCATTTTCAGAATTCATATTCTGAAAGTTCTTTCAAAAGAACGCTGGCTGAAGGCCAAGATGATTACCGTCAAAAAATAATTTATATACTTTACTTAAAGATTCTCAAAGTAGAATGAAAGTAAAATTAGAATATATATATATGTGTGTGTGTGTGTGTATTGTATATATGTTATACATATATGTATATAATAACTGGTGTGCAAAATTTAAGGACGAGTCCCAAAATGCCAATTTTCAAGGGAATTTCAAGCGTTAATTTTCACGCGAATGTTCAAAACGAAGTGATGTAATTCGATTAATTATTATTCTTGCATAACAGCTAGTCCATATAACATCTCATTCAGGTCACATATGGTCACAATAGGCACAGTCACAACGAAATAGAACAAACAAAAAATAGAAAATTCCATACGTCTCTTTCATGAGTCTCAAATGTGACTCCACTGACAGGTCACTGCGACTGCTGCTTTGTGTTGAGTCACCAGGTGACTTTACAATGTCGTTTCATTGAGACTCTCATGTGACTGTCATTTGGAGACTTAATTTCAAAGTCATAGTGAATGTTGCGCTATAATAAACCAGCAAACAATGTCACATTAAAGTTACATGGTGACTTTCGGTCACAAAACTTTGTCAAATGGTGACAGAGACACTATTGTGGAGTAACCACTGGGAAAGGTGGTGAAAAGTCACCATGTGACTTTAATGGGATATTATTTGGTAATTTATCATAATGCAACGTTCACAATGACTTTGAAATTGAGCCTCCAGATCGGAGGTCACACGAGAGACCCAATGAAACGACATTGTAAAGTCATCTGGTGATTCGCCACAAAGCAGCAGTCACAATGATCTATCAATGAAATCACATATAGTTGTCATTTGAGACTCATAAAAGAGACGCATGAAAATTCCTATTTTTTGTTTCGCCATAGTGACTGTGACTCTTGCGACCATGTGTGACCTGCATGAGATGTTATATGGATTAGCTGTTATGCAGGGATAATAATTATTCGAATTATATTACTTCATTTTGAATATTCGCGTGAAAATTATCGCTTGAACATCCCTTGAAAATTGGCATTTTGGGACTCAACCTTAAAATTTGCGCATCAGTGTATATTACCCAGACAGTTTAAACCTTAATAAAGCTTCATATGATCATAAGAGATTTAACTGTCTAGACGTCTATATATTGCAATTGAAGAAAATAGTGTGATCTCATGTATTTATGATAAGAAGAATGATTTTGATTTTAACACAATTAAAATTTTACATTTGAGTTCAAATGCGCATTTTTCTATATTAAAAAAAGTTTATATCAATGATTTAATTCTATAGAGATTATTATAATCCAGATATGGAAATATCGTTAAGGATATAGTTTAACTGTATAATACTGCTATTGAACATGGTTATCCCATGAGTGTTTTAACAAAGTTGGCCTTGAACTTTTTAAAAAGTAAAAAATACTGGAAGTGATATATTTGCATATCGATATGTGCCGATTAAACTAGAAATTTACAAATTAAATATAGACTGGTACAATACTATATCTTTGTCTTTCATAGTTTTATTCTGGCCTTGGCATGTATAGGGCACGTTACAAGTGTAATACCGGTAAAACTCAGCTTGCATGTCGTTCGCCATGCAGCTTTACTCCGCAATTTTGAAGCATTAAGCCTTTCCTGACTTCTTTTCTTAATCAAGTAAAAACTAACTCGGATGTAGCTCGTCCTCCCATATCCTATGCAAGAAAATTCATGTAAAAATATTAAAATTTGAGCGAGATATTTTAAAATGACGCCCTCATAGACTTAACATTACTATCCGGGTCTTTTTGAGTGACTAGTGTGGGCTATTAATCTTATGCTTGAGATGGTTTCATTCATTCATCACTTAGGGGTTAAATGAACAATGAGATTCACCAAATTGCGATTGCTCGATTTCTGTCCTTTTTATATGTGTGCCAATACAGGTGAGATCCTTTACCGAGTTAGTGAACGGTTGATGTCACTTTCATGTTTCTACTGTACCGTCCCATTTACATTGCTTTATTTATAGAGATACTGAGTCAACACCAATTCAGTCTAGACAATCTAGTCAAAACAAACAAAAGGTAACGCAATAGATATTTCTCTACCGTCAGGTTATCACTATCTTTGCGCAAGCATTTCGCCGTTAAATACACAAAGGGCCAAATAGAGAAAATTTTGCTGAAATGCGACATTGAAATTAGCCATTTATCATACTATTTATTTATTCTATGCA
The DNA here is from genome assembly GCA_964019185.1 of Maratus speculifer. Classification (NCBI taxonomy): domain Eukaryota; kingdom Metazoa; phylum Arthropoda; class Arachnida; order Araneae; family Salticidae; genus Maratus; species Maratus speculifer. The sequence goes on along the minus strand of OZ025294.1, from coordinate 234,167,814 downwards.
AAGTATCATTGATCGGTCAATCTTTTTTACTTGTTAGAGTCAAAGTTTCATAGTAAATTTTAGTATATATTTCCCCAGATATAAAACAAAGAACTCTGATTTGAATTTTAATGTAGGTTTAAATAGGGTTTTCTTTAACATTTAAAAAAAATATTTAAAAATTATAAAAGAAAAAAATATTTAGAATGTATTTATTTTTAAGAGTTTCTGTAGCAGACATTCAAATTTCTATTTCACAAACAACTACAAAAAAATAGGTTATTTTAGAAAATATTGGAAAAAAATTACATTAAATCTATTACTACAAGAATGGGTTAAAGATCAACTTTTCAATGTTTCACGCCGAGTTTCATACATTTCATTATGACCGTTAGGAAATTCGGATTCTTTTAAAGTATCTGCTTTCACTCACAATGTTTGTGAATTCCTGTTTGCTTTTCTCATTAAATAAGATAATGAGGGCCCCGTGTAATACAAACATAGTGAAATTGTAAATGGTTTTATAGAAGACGAAATACCGTTCTTTTCGAAATATAAGTTGATGCCGCTATCTCCTCTTATATCATTCGACGATTTTCTTGCAAGATTGCCCCCACTAGTGTTAATATTTCGATCATTCATGGCACTTTCTGGGCAGCCAGGCTTTGTAGCCAGCTCTGCAAACTTTTTTTTTAATAATAACAATACCCTAAAAATTGCAAACTTACCAAAACATTGGTCTTTTTAAGCTTCTGCATCTGCTTTACCTCAAATGATAGAAAAATTTTATGCCACAATGCATTTCGTATTTAATCTCTGACGTTACTCACTTTCATTGCTATAGGGCAAATGAAAACAGTTCTTTAAACAAACTGAAAACTAAGAAAATAAAATAATCTGTTTTTTTTAGAACATTTATAAACGTACAGTTAAAAGTTTGAAAATATAATCTTCAATTTTACCGTTTAGTTCCGTGGTATTGACATAACATAATCTTTCCGTTTTTATGGAATGCCCTTTGTATCATACATGCTTAAGTTGTTGTTTTTTTTCGGGAGGGGGAGGGAGGGGGGGTGCCTATTATGCCTATATCTTACTTTGTGGGAAGTTCCATTGTGTTAAAGTCATAACAACACTTCTTTTGTATACAGGAATGAGGCAACTAATATATATTGTACAATAAAGACAGTAAGGATAAGGCTGCGAGCGAACAGCACTACTTTTTATTACACTAAAAGAGCAATAAATCTATCTTTGTTTCCGAACGGAAAAAAAGGTGAAACCTCTTTAAATGATTTTTGAGGGACTGACCCTACCAAATTGGCAAAGGAAGGGAAAGTTTTATTTACCCCATCTTCAGTCGTAAAGCTGTCGACTGATTTCGAGTTCAATTTCTCTCTTGAAATTCAAAAAAGTTCACTGAAAAAGCAATTTATACATCAAAGCGCCGACACGAAAGATCAAAAATAGCGACGCCTGACCGCAAGAAGTTAGTGCTATGTGCCCGGTCCTTAAGTCCGCTCGAATGTCTATCAAGTGACCGAGTGATGAAATGCAGTCCAGTTAGAGATAAAGAGATTTCTTGGTTTACAGGGGAGGACTTCCACATGCCCTTTTTACTCCTTAGGTAGAAGCTGATCTAGAGAGGAGTTATGGTACTCTTGGTTGAAGTTATGAGGATAGAGGCTGGATATTTGAGCCCCAGATTTGCAAATAACAGTCTTTCTAAGAAAAGATTCACTATTGTGGTCAGAAACTTATATGCAGAGGGGTATAAATATAGAATACAGTACCGTAACCTGGGTGGTTCTCTAATAAGACTTGATGAGTTCAATAAAGTCATATGGGAAGACCACGTAGTTTATTAATTCTACCTTGTACGTATACATCATTTTAACGTATACCTTAGTAATGGACATGATCTTCTATATCCGAGTCTATAATTGCAAATATTGTTTTTTCTGTAAATAATCTGTAAATAAAGAATTTTTTAATATCAATTCAATAAAATAATGAATTATTATCCTTCTCACGTTCTGTTCGTAACATAAACTTAACGTAAACATCTATTTTCTAAATACTGTTTAAAACATGAACATTACCAAATCTCTATACCTTAACTTTATTTTCATGTAGTGTATGCCAAAATGGAGTACAGCAGTTTTTTCTCGTTAACGCTTTTAACATTCTGTGCGTACATATTTAATTTTTATATTTTTGCTTACTTTATTAATAATACTATATTACAATAATTTTTATTTATTGCTTTGCAGTATAAGTGGGATATATTTTCTATAGATATACATTAGTTAAAATGTACACAATTATAACATAATTTTTGATTAAGAGGTTCCTGTACACATTTTAATGTAGTTTGTATTTATTGATTTAAAATTTTGATTTTTTTGTGATAATATACTGTACTATTTGAAAACAAAACATATGATAAAACATCTCATTTTTTTTATTTAAAATTTTTTTAAAAAAATAGGAGTAAATTAAAATCGTTATGACTGAAAATATTATCTGTATAATTTTATTAATTTTTATTGTTAATTATTATTGATAATCGTATTTCATTCTTTTTTGCATTTAAATAAACAAACGTTTCAAAATTTTAATTTTGATTTAAAATTTTCAAAAATATTATTTATTTATTTATTTATTTATTTATTTTTTAATAAAAAATATTTAAATAAAAAATTTGAAAAAAAAAAATGATGCAACGTACTTTTAAAAAAGATCTATTTTCAACAATATTTTTTTATTATTTTACATTATTAAAAATAAATTAAAACAATAAAAAAGAACGTGTTCCAACTTTGAAGATTTTTTTTATAATGTTTTTTACATATAACAATTTAAATCTGAGAAATTGTAAGAAAATCCATCATGAAAAAAAAAAAAAAAAAAAAAAAACGCATTTTTACAAGAAGTCATTTTCACGACAATAATTGCTTGAAAGCTAGATTTTGAAAACAAAACAAAACAAAAAAAAATTTCCCTACTTTAAAAGTCATATGCATTTAAAATATATATATATGTATTTTTTTTTTTTTTTTTTTTTTTTTTTAGAAATATGAAGATTTTTGTGTCCTGGACCCCCCCCCCATCTTAAAGAATTTTACATATATATATATATATATATATATGTGTGTGTGTGTGTGTGTGTGTGTGTGTGTAACTATTAAATTATAGTTGTACAATATTATGCTGTTTGCATGCATGAACATTGTGCAAATTAAAATATTCTTTTCTATAATAATTATAATTATTATACGTATATCATCTAGAAAATCTTTAGATAGAATGCCTTAAATTCTTTCCCATAACAGTTGTTGAAAAAAAAAATAATTTTCTTTTTATTTAATTCTATAGCACATCATTTGGAAAATTTCCAGGGCAATTACGTAATTTTTATATCATATTAATTCTTTTGTCCTCTAAATGGTGTATTTTAGTTATAAGTCTGTCATATTTTTGGCAACGAGACAAAAAAGTTTCTCGTTTTAGATAAACTTAGACGAACTTACTCCATAAACTTAACTTTTAAAAAATTTAAAAAATGGGTATATTAGAGTTGATTTTAATGTATATTAAAATATAAGAATAGTGAATGTATTACTGATGATTTTCTACTTTCATAATATTAGATTAAAATTATATAACGCAGCAAGTTCTTTCTAAACATATTTTCAAAAAATAAATGAACTCGTCATTAAATATATTCTTACTTTTTTCACTAAATGAAATTAGTTTAATGTGATATCACAGGCAAAAATTACACATCTATTTATGAAGAAATGTAAATTTTCACAAAATAAATTTTCCTGTAAAACTGGTTAATAAAAAAACCAAGATTTTTGATACATCTTCTATAGATTTAGATATATATTGAATACATAGATTTTGATATATATTGAAATTATATATCGGAGTCAATAGGAGTTTAAAAATTTTATTATAAAAACTCGATATTTACAGCAAATAAAATAAGTATATTTATTTACTTAAAAATTACGCATTGTTAACCACTTAATTGATCATTTTTTTAAAATTATGAAATAATGCTTCTTTTTAAACTTTTTTTTTTTTTTTACAAAATTTTTAATCTTTTATTTTCGGCTTTTCAAAACACAAATTTTTGCCAATTCGAATTTATGGATTAAATAATACAAAATTTTCAGTAAAAATTTATTGGCGAAAATAATAAATCATCAATGGAATATGGATGCCCGTACTTGGTATGGGCTAATCATGGATGGCAAAAAAAAATGCCCATATGACGTACGGGCGAATCAGGAAAGCAGTTAAAAAAATGCATTTTGCATATTAGCGGGAAGTTTTTAAAAACACGTATGCATATTGCTTTTTTTTTCTATTTTGAGTGAAATTTTTCTTATACACCTTTTTATTTTTCATCTTGCAAAGTATTGCCGTGCCATCTTAATGGTCGCCTCGACTATTGTGTTCTGTACACTAGATCCTGCTGATTTTTATGCCAGTTATGTTTCAATTAGATAGATCTGCTATAGTTCCAACATTTTTTAAAGTTACTGTGAATAATTATATGTATACTAAAAATCGAATCACTTTCAAATTTAGAGCATCTGAACTAAGATCCAATTCGATTGCAATATCCTCATAATTTTTCATAGTATAAAAGGATTGCACACATATAGGGACTTCATAGAAAAGAGAAAAATAAATGGTTGTAAAATCATCAACGTTCATAAGATTTAGTATTGCCTAAATCACTTGGACTACAAATCGAATGATTTATCATCTGAATTAGATTAATGCGAATTTTTTTTTAACCACGAAGATTTTAATGTAAATACAAGTTATTTATGATTTATTATCGAATTAATAGGCTGACAAAAGTACTTTACTATATTTTATAATTTATTGAGACATTAATTTTCGATTAATCGTATTCGTTTCAAATTAATTCCAATTAAATTGGCATAAAGAATTAAAATTTAGTATACTTACGTAAAACTGTTATAGACACTGTTGCTCTGGCTGTTCCATGACGATTCATAACGACGCATGTATAGTTACCGCCCATGGACCTGCTCAATGAGGAATTGAATGATAGCACCGGCCCGCGGGCAACAACGTTTTCACCAAGTTTCCAAATGAAGTTAGGTTGTGGATGCGCTGCTGCACTGCAAACAAGATCATCCAGAACATCGCCTTCCATTACCTCTAACCGAACAGCAGATATTTGAATGTTTTCAGGAGGATCTGGGGGAAAAACGAAGCTTTATGCATTAATCATTGGCTAATTTTTGAATATGGAAATAAATGTTATCCATTATGAAAATGTCTTTTAGAATTTTATATAAAAGTTTTATAGATTACTATAAAATTATGGCTCAATTTACCATAAGCTAAATTAGAAGTTATATAAATACCTGTAGAAGTTTAAAAGAAATGTCTGAAGAGAGAAAGTGTTTAATAGAAGTTTAACAGAAATGTCTACTCCACAGCCATTTCTAATGAATTTCTACGGATATTTCTACAGCTTTCAAACTAGCTTATAGAAAAACAGGCCATGACTCTATTAGATTTTATTTAAAAAAAATTAGGTACTTACGTATTAACGCCACCGCAGTTATCGTTTTGACTTCTTGTTGCCTTGTTTTTTGCTGATTTTTGACGCCATTTTTTAGTGTTGTAGTGCTTTTTTAGTGTTTTTTATTGCCTTTTAGTACATTTTTTGCTCATTTTTTGACGCCATTATTTTTGTGTACGTACGAGCAACAATATTGCTCTTTACTGGCGCGTTAGCGCAAGTTCTGCTGCGGTGGCGTTAATACGTAAGTACCAAAAATGTCTATAGAATTCTAAAAAAAACTTTTTCGTAAGCGATGAACTATAAGTTCATTTTAAAAAAATATATATGCTATTAGTTATTAACGAAATTTATATACTGCCTAACATGTAAATATTTATGGATTGTTTTTTACACATACTATGTATCTCTTTTAAATACTATGCATTACTTTCATTTACTTAGGAGGGAGAACAAGGTGACAAAAAAGAAAACGTAAAACTGTAATAAAACCGAAACATTGATAGGCTATTTTAACTGTCGATATGGAAAAAACACTCGCTTATACTTGAGTTTTACAACAAATTTGAAAAACTAAAAGAGATAATTAAAACAATTTTACACGAGATTTTTTAAAAAAATATTTTAGTTAAAATTTCAATAATTTATAGTTTTGCTTTTAATTTTTCGTAGCATTTTCATAGCCTATTTCAACATAACGTTTCTTTGGGATTGGTTTATATTGTATTCGTTTTCAATCATTGGATGAAATCTCATAAATTTTATTTGAAAATGTCTAAAAATAGTTAGAATATATTTTTCCTCACATAAAGTACTTTTAATACACTTAATGTGTAACACATAATTTGCTACAGAGTTTACGCTTAAGTACATTTGACTGTAAAAATTGCCTTGTCTTAATTTAAGGTATTAAAGAAAGTAACATTATAGTATAACATTTGAACTTTTCATTTAATAAGAAGAAGGCATTAAACGGCACGTTTAACGAAACGTTACGCTGAGTATAATTGCAAAAATATCTTTTATCAAGCAGAGGATCGAGGTCACATATTCTAAAAATAGCAGAAAATTGGTTTGGGTTTATTATTCTTTAATAATGTTAATATAATGTCTAAGGATTTATACAGTTTTCCTGATTTTAGTGGATAGTAAATGTAAAGAAGCATAAAACATAGATTTTTTTTATGAAAAAGTTATTATTATTTTACAATATATATATATATATATATATATATATATATATAGCCAAGAGAAAGCTTTTTAATTTTGAATTTAACACAGTTCTTCAATACATCATTTTAATATACATGGAAAATAATATTTGTTGACTTTTTTATTGATATAAGTTTGAAACTTTTTTTATTATTATGTTATTTCTCATAAGCTATTATACCGACTTTTTATAATTGCTAAGGGCTGTATTTTTTACTGTTTGTTCTTCAGAATCAAAGAATAAAGCTAGATTTTACATAACTTCATAGAGTTTAAAAAATCGATTTATTTCAAGGTTTAAACCCAAAAGAAACAATAAACCCTCGAAATTATTTCCGAAACACTCAATAAATTCCTAAAATTCGGAAAAAAGTTTCTTCTCAAAACAATGATTTGGTTTATTGCCAGGTTCAAATTTTATTTCATTATTATTAGTAGTAGTACTGGCAGAAATAGATTTAAATTTCTATAATTTTCAAATTATTTTTGCAAATTACGTTAGATATTGTTAATAAGGTGTTGAAAATATTTTGCAATTTTTTTAAAATTTTTGGATTTGTTTGCTATTTTGTAGAGAAGTTAACTAGTGAATGTCTCAAAAATTTTGAAGTGCTTACTTGAGCATAATCTTGAGAAGTAGCAAAAATGAAAATTTCGATAAACTGTATGATACCAAGTGTGCGATATACAATAATATTGTATTTCTTTCACTGTAAAACAAAATTTCTCTATTTTAACACTGCAGTTTTTGGATTTTCATTAAAATTATTGCACAGTATTAAATTTCAAATTATTACATAGTATTAAATTTCAAATTATTACAGTGTATTAAATTTCAAATTATAGAGTTTTTGAAACTAGCATCATATAATAGAAATCTGTTTGTGGCTTTTTATTATATTACAGTGTTATTTTATTCATTATTCTCTAATCGTGTGATTGCATTCATCATTCATTCAAAATATTTTAATCTACACCAAGCATGTCAAACATGTACATGTACAAATAAATTTTGCTCTAGTTTGAACCAAATTTTGATGCTTAGTAGCTGTCACTGTAAGATAGTGATTTATCATACCAACATTTGGAGCTCCCTATTTCAACCTTGTTCCAACTATTGGAAGTATGCTTTCACGGGAGTTCCAAATATTGGTTCAAGATTTCACCATCTTACAGTGGCAGCTATTGAACACAAAAATTTGGTTCAAACTAGAACAAAATTTTGAATAGTCTATGCAATGTGGTACATCTGAGCTGTTATCTAGTGGTTCACGGCTATATAAAACGATACTATACTTCAGACCCCGTGTGTTGGATTCAGCTGTTCGAGTAATCAGGCACAAATTTCAAATTGCGTAAAATCTCATACATAATTAATCTCAGTGTTTAAAATGGAAACCAAGTAGAAATATATGTATATAAATTGTATTATTATTATTATTGTTGTTGTATAAACTTGAGATGTATGCGCAGGAGGTTCTATATGCAAATCTAATTTTCAAATATATAGTGAAATGTGGCCCTTGAACTAGAAATTTAATAAAAATTGCATATTTTATGTAACAAATTTAGCATTAATAAATCGCTTTAAAAAACACTGTGCTATAATTATCAAGCAGTGCAAACATATTAAAAGGTTACAGTAAATACAACGCTAATTATTGCAAACATAAATTATTTGTAATAAAAAATTATAAATTTAAAATTTTAGGTTGTTTGTTCCCAGAGATAATCTCTAGAGATCTGTTCTCAGGTATTCTGAAAAATCTACCTTTATTCTTTGATGGTGTAGAACAAAGTATAAAATATAAAGCTCTTAATATGAAATATAAAATGTAAGAATTTGGCAAGTCAGAAATAATTTATAAAACAATTTAATGGTGAATTACAGTTATTTAATAGTTGAGTATATAATGTTATTTTATACAAATATGGGAACCATCGAAATAAAATAAAAGACATGTTATTATAAATAAATTCATTAGACGAAAAGCAATATTCCATCTGGATTCAGTCACAAAATACATAATATAAATTTTAAAAAGCTTAACGTTTTACTTGAAAACCGACATTTATAATAAAATAGATGTTACAAGTTAAAAATATACATCATTTTATTTAAAATTTCTTATTGTTTTAGGCCTGCAGTTTTTAAGGCCATCACCAGTGGCTGAGAGTTTACGCTCTCGTAACTGGTAGACGGGAAGTGCTGGGTTCGAACCCAATCGCACCTGTCGGACTAACTGTTCAGAGTTTCCCGTGGTTTTCTTCGAACCTTGGGTAGTCTTACATAAATACAGGCTAGGATCCCTTAGAAAGCCTCCCCCACGAAGGGCATTCCCCCTCATGCTTATATCTATAGTGCGGATAATTGGCAGTCATAAGTAACAACAAGAACATTGGAGAATATTTTTATTATTAGTTTATGTTCCATTTATAAATTGCATTACTTTGTTTGAAATTCTCATTTAAGTTTGGCGATTATAACTCAACAATTTTATATCCGATGGTATGTCGAACCATCCTATTTCCTAAATTTAACCTTTACAAGGAGACTCCGACAACATAAATGGGGTTTTAGTATGTATTCTCCGACAGAAAGTCCAATCTCCATATTAACGTTAAAAAATCAACTTATACACCGAAAAGTCTTGTAAAAAATCTAACAATAATTAAGCATTTAAATCTATTTAACTATCTTTATACAATGCTGAAGTAAATTTACATAATGAAACTCAAATATAAATTTGTTTTTATTTCTTTATAACTTAGTTGAATTTGGTGCGAAAATTTTCCTTTTGTATATCAGCAATAAGACAAATATTTTATTTATTTATTTACTTTTTTTGTTATAACATAATGTTAACTGCACGCATTTGTTGCGTACCATTGTCAACTTATGTAATACTTGTTATGAATTCATGTGTGAAATGGGTTCAAGTTTAATTTAATATGATATTTACATCTGTTTCTGACACATATAATTCTGTGAATAGTTTCACTTATTCATTTGATTTTATTTTATTATTATAGTATTTTAAACTTCTCTTGATATATCCATTCACTAAGCTGCAAGCTTTCACTGTAATATAACCATTATTTAACTTAATATTATTGTATAAATATAATGTAGTTTAAAGACATATTGTAATGATTAATACTTTCAAAGATTTTATTCATTTGCGTAATTACCGTAATTTCGGGTGTATAAGCCGCAGCTCAATCAATTCTCTTTCGACCCAGAAATTTTTAAAAAACAATTATAACTAGTCAGATCGCCGTAAATATTTCTCTTCAATTACTAAATAAGATTTCTGAGTCCAAAAAGAATTGTTTGAGCTGCTGCTTATACACCCGAAATTACGGTAAATGTTTTAAGCAATGTTGAAAAAATCAACTTCTTTTATGTTTTTAATTATCAAAAAATAAATAAATAAATAAGTAAATAAAAAAAAAAATGAAAAAAAAAAAAAAAGATTACAGTTTTGGATTTTTGCTCGGCCGACAGGGGTTTAAGAGGAACTCATTTAAAAGTATGCTAATACAGTTCTAGAAGTGTAAGATTGTGAGTGCTTTTAGAAGTAAAATACTATTGCTATGAAGAATCCAAATCATATAATTAAGCCAAGTTGAAATGTCAAGTTCTAGCAAGAGTGTATTGAATTATCTTTTGCTATTATTCAATAAAGCTGGTTAGCAACCATGGGTTGTTAGTTTCAGTGGCATTTGCACAGTTTATAAAAATTGTAAACTAAATTAATATTACAGAGCCATCTGTGCACTATTTGGAATCTGTTTGTTATTGTGCTTTGAGCACCCGGTCTTCTGTGCACCAGTGCCTTTTAGAATTAGCAATTTTGCATTGTTTGTAGTAATATGTTTTGATATGTACAATAGCTAAATTAAAAAAACTCAATCGCAGCCTTTTCATATATTAATATAAATAAACTATCATTTAATTTATAGATTTATCTATGTCTTAATTTTAATGTGCGGCTCTTGTGGTCATAAGCAAAATGCAACAGAAGAGTGCACTCAATTTCTGTAATGAAACAGTCTCCATTATTGAACAGTATTTTTTAAAGACGAAAATATTTTATTGGAAGAAATTTAATCTTTTGACCTGTTTTTCGCATTATTAGCAAAAAGTATTAATCTAAAAATGATTGACAAAAATTTTTTGCTTGTCGTTTTCAATAAAAATATTCTTTACTTGCAGTTTCCAATAAAAACTGTTATAAAATTTCTTAGAATCTTTCCGAAATAAAGTTCTCAAAATGTAATTAAGATAAAGTCATCAAAGTTTAATTAAAAATAAAAATTAATATTATACAGTAAGTAAACATTCTACATCTACTGCAATAGCTAAGGCAATAGCTAAAGAACCCGACTTCTTGTTAAAACTTTGACCTTTCCTTAAGTGTATGGAATCGATAAATTGCAGATGTAAAACAATTATATTTAACCTAGTTAATTAAAGATTTTTTTCGAATTGAAATAAAAAACAGTTACAAAAATATACTAAGTGTATGAAAAATGTGAATTTGAATACTTTAATAAAAAGAAAATTGCCAATTAAAATAATATTTTGTATACTTTTTGGTGGAGTGGAAGAAATTACAAATAACACGATTTGGTAGAAATTTTAATTTGCTAAATAATTAATAACGGGATAGTTAAAAATTTTTGTTATTCGTTACGATAAAGTCATTCAAAATGGGCGGATAATAGCACTAATTAAAGAAAGAAATCATTTTTTAAATTCTTCAACAATATTTTTCATCCACTAAAAGGAAAATTTTACAATGTTTAATTTTCAAGAATAATGAAATTGTAGGTTGGAAGAATCTTATGATTTTAATTTGTGCATTAATTATTTATTCTGGAAGATACAATAATAAAAAAAATATCATCTATATTAAAAATTTCTGCTGTAACATGAAATCATTGATTACGACTGTATACACAGATTATAGAAAACAACTTGGGTTTTCAGATTTGTAGATGATATTTACAAGGTTTTAAAATTTGATAACATGGTAAAATTTATAGCTTTTAATAGTTAATAGTTGAGTCCAGCTATACTCAACCTGCGGATCACGGGTCGCATAGGGCCCGGTGATCTTTTCAATGCGGCCTTACACTCCTAATCATTAATGCATATTTATAAAACAAATTGAGATGTTCATATCATGTAGCCCTTTAACTGTTGATTTACATATTTTCATGGGAAGGCATGATGTACCCTATTATTTTTAATAAGAAATTTAAAATTATGTTAAACATCTTAGATTCGTGTTTTTAGTTAATAGTTCTGTTACATATACTCATATTTGTGTTACAGCAGAGTAATGATTCCTTAATCTTCAACACTTTTTAAAATAATTTTTTTTTAATTAATTAAATTTATACTATATTTTTACAATAAAAAAACAAATAAAAAATTGTTCTACTTGCAGCATAAACTTAATTTATTAGAAAAAAAACTATGTTTTTTTTTTAGAGCTTGGAAATTCTGTATTGTTATATTCTTGCGGTTTATAATTATTACGTAAACTGTTTTCAAATAATTGAATATTTGTCGGGAAAAAATTGGCATCAAAAATATTTTACGTACTATTTTCAAACAACAAACTTCGTGTGCAATAGAAATCAACGTAAAAAATTGCTTAGAATCAGTGGTGTTATTATTATTTTATTTTATTTTTAATAATTATTTTATTTAATTATTAATTTCATTTATTTTTAAATAAGTTATAAATGTCCATAATAAATGAGAAAGATAATTTAGATTTTGTTTTTTATTAAGAAATAAATTACAAATAAAAGAGTAAATTATAGGAATATTTCTGTTACTTAAGTAACATTAAATAACATACTCTTAATGTTAAAGGATTTATTAATTCATAAAAGAATAGTCTTTTCATAATAGTTTATGCAATTCAATGGAGACGCGAATTTTATAAATTGTTTATTCAAAAATTCTGAATTCTTACCGTAAACTTTACTGATTTCCTTTTTTATATAAACATACAGTAGTTTTCCGCTGTTCTGAATTAATTCGGTCTAAACACTGTTCGGTTAGTGGAAATTCAAAATAGGTGGATTTCATTAATAATAATCAACGCATTGACTTGTTAAGGTGAAAATTAAAAGCGGGGACGTGTCAGCTCTATACAGCATTGATCAACTCGTGGTGAACATGTTCTGTTTTTTCTAATAACATAATTGCAAATTCACTGTTAATATATAACAAACTTTTTAAATAAAAACTACAACTTCAGAATCATAGCAATAGATACACTTATTCTTCACAAATAAATCCGAGTCAATGATGACAAGAAACTAGTTACTCAGTCGATTCAGTGCTTTTTATCGAAAAAAAAAACTATTGACTTTACTTCTTGAGTATGTGTAAAATATTTATTTTTTGTTTTTTAAGCACTGATTAACAAATATTCTACAGAATTGTATAACTGGAGCCGACATGCACTGTAATTAACTAGCTGTCATTCCAATTTGGTTTCCGGCATTTTCATCAAGTTTTAGGTTCAATGCATGATTTGTATGTTGCAATGTATGATTCTTTGTATAACAATAAATGTATGTTTGTTAACGAACGTCTTTCAATTTTTTTTTTTCAGTTTTAGATGAAAAAAATCTTATTTTTCTAAACTCTGTTCGGAATAAGCGGATTTTCGGAATAGTGGTATTCTACTGTGTAAACATCGGTTTTGTGAAGAATATAACAAAACATTTCAATTAAAAATTTTCTGGTGGTAATTTGCAATTTCTGAATACAAAAAAATACTAACTTTAAAAGCATAATGAATAAAACAGTTTTTGTATCTATATAGTTATATACATCGCAAACTACTTACATTCAACTCTGAAATTCATAGTGCTGGATATTCCTGGACCAATTTCGTTTCCGGAACTTCGGCAAGAGAACGTAGCATAGTCGAAACTGTTTACCGGTAGCAAACTCATGTTCCATGTCAGAATGGAACTAATGGAACTAAAGAGATTTCTATAAGGATCAGGTCGATGGACGGAGGTCTTACTTTCAAACACAATGGAATCTCTCAGGCTCTCATTGTTCCGAAGCCATTCGAGTTCACACATGGGATGGCACTCAACATGGCACGCAAGCTCCACGTTTGTTGTATTGCGTAACACTCCGCCATGTTCTGGCAGCTGTCTCACGAAAGCTGGCGGTGCTGGAATAAAAAATCTTAACTATTAAAAAATTTAAAATAAAATCTTTGCAAATTAAAATAGCATATGTAATAAAATAAAATATTAGTAATATCATTTGATGAAATGCAATATGTTTACACATTAAAAACGAAAATACGAAATAACTTCTGAAAAATATTTTCAACATTGAAATTTGAGGATTGAGAATTTTGAGTTTTATAAGAAGAACATACCAATTTTGAATTATTTAATGCTATTAAGAAATATATTAAATTCAAACACTAAAATAATTTCTGAATGTTTTATAGCATAAGGATTTCCAAATTATTATAATTATCTTATAAATTTCTATTGGTTTATAGAATCGAACACCCAAACAAAAGTTCACATATAGAAAATAATTTTACGTGAGAAAGGTTTTTTTGTTTTAGGATAAATAATTAAAGTAAATAAGCAAATGCAAAGATCTATATATAATATAGAAATAAGTCATATATTTATAAAAGTTGCTGAAACTCGTTTGGTGCAGTTTTTTCGCTGATACACTGAATTTAAGTATACGTGGGGTATCTGTACTGATCTTTTAGCATTGTAATATGCATATTGCATGTTATATGCAAAATATTGATATATCAGAATCAGGATTCCAATTTATATATACAGTTAAAAATCTAAATTTTCAGAAGAGAGGTTTATCGGATTAAACTTACGTTGTTTGAAATATTTATAAAATATTTAATAGTTTAAAGTTTACTGTACTTAACACATTTTTTACTTAGTTACTTTCTAAATTTCGAATCATAAAGCTCTGTGATGTATGTACTCAAATTATAATATTTTCCACCATTTTCCGTAATGTCACCATACGGGGGAGAAAGCAAAGAATGTCCTTTGAAAATTTCGTTAAAACATATAGGTTATCGCTCCTTATCGAATTCCACCCATTGTGATCAAACATCATTAACTGAACTGAATGTTGCATTGCATTGTAACTATTTTTATCCAATTCAAGAATTGCGTTTACAAGAATTATTATGGAAATTTATCATAGTCAGATCAAGAAACGCCATCTTCATTTTTTTAAAGTCAAAGAAAAAAAAATTTCTACTAGACTTTATTCATGTTCTATGAAGATTTTATTAATAAATATTTTATAAATTTAGTTTGCTTCAATATTTTAATTTTTTACATATACTTTTTACGTTACACCCATATTTACAAAGCATCATAAATTACAATTTTATACCTATTGACTTAAAATACAGTCATTTAAATACATGGATCATTCACATACATTTTATTATGTGTCGTACAACATACATTTTAACATACAAAAAATACAATACATACAAAGAGTAAATTATAATGCATACATAACATTCAATGTCAATGTCAAATGCGAGTGTCACTTTTGTGTCACATTTTTTTTTCTTTTTCACTTCTTACCTGTGTAACTTTGTATTGCACTCGCATTGCAAAAATGCAAATAAATATATATTAATGATATGTAATAATTTTAATTAATTTTCAGCAGTGAAATTATGACAGAAATTATTGAATATTAAATCGACGAATAATATATTGCCAACAAAGTGCAAATACAGGAAAATGAATATAGTCCAATTCGGGATTCGAACACATATCCTTGAAATAATGCTCCAATGTTCTACCATTTGAGCTGCATGAACGATACCTAGACTATCATGTCTCACTGACTTATGTCAGTAAGGCAATTCACACACTTAGATGACAGGGGGAAATGAAGCACGACATCGGGAAAACAAATAGTCGAAACAAAGGAGGAAGCTTTTTCAAACCTGTTTTAAATCATTTTTTTCCTCTGAAACTGAACAATATGTTTTATGTATCGCCTTTCTATGTAATTTGGCCTAAGACTGCATCCGCAGCACAAGTTGGAAAAGTATAAATGGACACGCAACTTACTTTCGCATCGTGTGCTGCAGTTTAAAGACTTGCAGACATATGTGAGTCAAAAATGATAGGTTGGGTTTTGTTCTCGTAGATCAAATAGTAGAGCTGGAGTGACATTATAAGGACATGGGGTCGCACATCGATAACCGGATTGTATATTTTTCAATCTATTGTTTTTGTGCTAGTTGGCTATGTGATAACTCACGTACTTATTTCGAAAGATGTTTAAAAAAATCAAAATACTGTATGAGGATTGATAAACATATATATATACTAATAGACCTTTTGACTATTTAAAAATCGGGTTTAAATTCTTTAATTTGAAATACTGATGCCAGTATTAGACCCAAATTAATTGTTTAAGAATAGTATCACAAATGTAACGCTACTTTTCATACTTTAATTGAACACAATAGTTGCGAATTCGCTAAATAGAATAACTGAAATTTTGATAACTGAGATCTTTAAAACATCATCTCATTGACTAAAAAAACAAATAATACACCGTTTTGAAAGAAAAACATAAGCTTTTATAAATTTAAACAATAGCAATTTCATTATTGTTGTCTTCATTGCTTAAAATTAATATTAATAATTTATTTAATACCAACTACTAACGGTTTATGAATTCTGATCTTTATCTAAGTAATGATTTTACACCTAATTTTTAGTTCTGTTTTACCTATTATTTGAGCCAGTAATTAAGTCATTATTTATGCTAGTAACAATCATTTCTTATGCTTCGACAACTCACATTTTCTAAAATACAAATCTTGTCTCAAACAGTTTCACGTAATATTTATTATACATCAAAAGCCGTGTTTGAATGCAAATGTTTCAAAAGTATTAATCGAAATTATATGTTCCATTTGTAATGTATGTTCGTGTGATCTCAGAAGATTAATCTTGAGGGATTTAAAGCTTAAAGTTTTCTCACACATGAGATTGGAAAGAAGCTCGCTGTTCTAAATTCGAATGAAACCTAAAGTCATTAGCATCATCATTTGAATTTTAAAAACTCATTGCATCACTTTCATTATAGGGTTCTATAATTAGAGTAAGAATTTATTCATATTGGATGTACATTTTTATTATTTAAAAATCAAGTTTTATTTATTTAATTAATAAACTGGGTACAGTGTTAGACGCTAATTATTTGTTTAAAAATTGTATCATAAATGCAACGCAACTTTTCATGTTTTCATTGAACACAATAGTTTGGAGTTCATTAAAGTGAATAATTGAAATTTTGACTTCTGGGATTTTTAATACATCATCTCATTGATAACAAATAAAAACAAATAATACGCAGTTTTTAAAGAGAAACATAATATTTTGTAAATCTAAAAAATAGCAATTTTTTATTATTGTTTTCATTTCTTAAAACAAACATGAACCATATCAACCATTTATTAATGCTAACTACTAACGGTCAATCAATTCTATTCTTTATCTAAGTGCGCCTTATTTATTGTGCTGTTTAACCCATTATTTATGTCTGAAATTAACTCATTATTTATGCTACTAACTATCATTTCTTATAACTCGATAACTCACATTTTCTAAGATACAAATCTTGTCTCAAACAGTTTCGCGTAATATTTATTATACATCAAAAGCCGTGTTTGAATGCGAATGGTTCAAAGGCATTAATCGAAATTATATGTCCCATTTGTAATGCATGTTCGTGTAATCTCAGAAGATTAATCTTGAGGGATTTAAAGCTTAAAGTTTCCTCACACATGAGATTGAAAACAAGCTTGCTACTCTAAATTCGAACGAAACTTAAAGTCATTAGCATCATTTGTTGTATTTAAAAAACCCATTGCGTCATTTCCATTATGGGATTGAATAATTAGAGTATGAGTTTATTAATATTTTAAAGATAATCCTTTGTTATTAAATGTTCAATATCCCATATATATTTTTAGATTTAGAACAATGTGCGTATATTTGAATTTTTAAATTTGGGTTAAATATAAAGGACAAGAAAACATTCGTATTACTCAATTAACTTCAATACAGAAAAGTAGAAAATTACTTAACAAGATTAAATTAATTTATGGGGGTAAAATTGGCAATTTTCAATCAGATTAGAATTTTTTCTTAACTGATTGATAGTTATTACAGAATGTTAGATGTACATTGTAAATTTACTACTTTTGTGATTTAATTTTGTTTGTTTAAATTGAATGAATCCTAAAGCCATTAGCATCATCATTTGAATTTAAAAACCCATTGCATTACTTTCATTATGCCATTCTATAATTACACTATGAATTTATTCATATTTTGACGATAATCCTTTGTTATTGAATATTCATTATTCCGTATATATTTTTAGATTAAGAATATTGTCATGGAGCATTTTATTTGAATTTCTGAATTTTGGAAAATTATAAAGAACTCGAAATATTTGCATCATTTAACTAACTTCATTACAGAAAAAACAGAAAAATTCTTACTAAGAAAAATGTAGTTATGATTGTAAAATGAGACAATTATCAAACCGATTGAATATTTTTCTAAGATGATTGATATTTTTACAACATCTCAGCATTGACTACGACTAAAAACAAATAACTCATCGTTTTCAAAGAAAATGTTAAACTTTTGTAAACCTAAACAATAGCAATTTTATTATTTCTAATTTCATTACTTAAAATAAACACTAACCATTTATTAATACTAACTACTAACGGTTAATTAATTACGTTCTTTATCTAAGTTCACCTAATTCATAGAGCTGTTTTACCCATTATTTACGTTCGGAATTAAGTCATTATTTATGCTACTAACAATCATTTCTTATGCTTCGATTACTCACATTTCTAAGATACAAGTCTTGTCTCAAACAGTTTCGCGTAATATTTATTATCTATCAAAAACATGTTTAAATGCAAATGGTTCAAAGGTATTAATCGAAATTATATGTTCCATTTAATATGCATGTTCGTGTAATCTCAGAAGATTAATCTTGAGGGATTTAAAGCTTAAAGTTTCCTCACACATGAGATTAAAAAGAAGCTCACTATTCTCAATTCGAACAAAACCTAATGTCATTAGAATAATTATTTGAATTTTAAAAGCCCATTGCATTACTTGCATTATAAGGTTGTATAGTTACAGTATGAATTTATTCAAACTGGATGTACATTTCCACAATTTAAAAACCAGGTTTTAAATCTTTAATTAGTAAAACTGGATGCAGTGTTAGACGCTAATTAATTGCTTACAAATTGTATCATAAAACTAAGACAACTTTTCATGTTTTCAATGAACTAAAATTTCTCTAAAACGAATAACTGAAATTTTGACATATGGGATTTTTAAAAACATCATCTCATTGACTACTACTAATTACAAATAACATACCAATAATAATAATAATAATATACAAATAATATTTACTTTCGTAAATCTAAACAGTAGCAATTTCATTATTTTTTTTCATTACTTAAAACAAACATTAACCAATTATTAATACTAAATGCTAACGGTTAATCAATTCTGTTCTTTATCTCAGTGCACCTAATTTATAGTGCTGTTCAATCCATTATTTACGTCTGAAATTAAGTCATTATTTATAATACCGGCAATCATTTCTTATGCTTCGATTACTCACATTTTCTAAGATACAAGACTTGTCTCAAATAGTTTCGTGTAATATTTATTATACATCAAAAGCCGTGTTTGAATGCAAATGGTTCAAAGGTATTAATCGAAATTATGTGTTCCATTTGTAATGCATGTTCGGAAAGAAGATTAATCCTGAGGGATTTAAAGCTTAAAGTTTCTTCGCATATGAGATTGGTAAGAAGCTCGCTATACTAAATTCGAACGAAACCTAAAGTCATTAGCATAATTATTTGAATTTAAAAAACTCATTGCATCCCTTTCATTATGGGATTGTATAATTAGAGTATGAATTTATTCATATTTTGACGATAATCCTTTGTTATTAAATATTCAACATCTAATATACATTTTTAGATTTAGGACATTATGAGTATATTCAAATTTTAAAATTTTGTGTAAGTATAAAGGACAGGAAAATATTCGTATTACTTAATTAACTTTAATACTGAAAAGTAGAAAATTACTTAACAAGATAAAATTAATTCATGAGGGTAAAATTGGCGATTTTGAAACAGATTCGAATTTTTTCTAAACTGATTCAGAGTTATGACAGAATATTAGATGTACATTTATTACTTTTGTGATTTATTTTTATTTATAACTGTTTAATTTAAATGAAACCTAAAGTCATTATCCTCATCATTTGAATTTTAAAACTCTATGCATCACTTTCGTTAGGGGCTTGTATAACTAGACTATGAATTTATTCATATTTTATTGATAATCCTTTGTCATTAAATATTAAATTTTCTGCATATATTTTTAGATCTAGGACATTGTCATGGTGCATGTTATATGAATTTTTGAAAAGTATAAAGAACAGGAAAATATAAGTTTTATTTAATTAATTTTACACAGAAAATTAGAACAATTCTTCACAAGATAAAATTATTTTTGGTGATTTTAGTCTGAATTTGGTAATTATCAAACCGATGGAATTTTTTTCTAAGATTATAGACAGTTTTACCGGAATTCTGGTTGTGCATTTACTAATTTTGTGATTTCTTTTTTGTTTATAATTGTTTAATTTTATTATACAACACAAGAAACATACAAATATTTAAGAATTCTAATATATTTAAATTATATCGATTTGACTTTTGTGGTTCATGACCGCTTTACGGCAGAAAAAGCATAACTTAAATAAACAGATATATAAGGATTTGCTAGTTAAAATCATGTTTCCAACCTTGTATAGCACATTTAACCAATTTTATAAGAAAAACCTAAAAAAGAAAAATTAAACACAAAACCTAATTCACATGAATCATATTACTTTAAGAAAATAAAGCCAATTTAACAAAATTGGTGGTGTTTGAAACACAGCATGTATCTCTTACTGATCTTTTTCAACCAATGAAAATAATTAACTGTCACATTTTTCGTAACAGCGAAAATAAAAATCATCAAGAACTGAACTTGAGAAAGAGATCATACATATTTTCTATCATACATAGTTTAACTGCTTTTAAAACTTTCAAAAAATACAACCTTATTACAGAGATTTCATGAAATATATGAAATGTAACCATAAAGCTTAGTTTTTTTCAGTTTATTTATAGTTACAGGGATTTTATTAAATATATCAGAAGCAACAAGAAAATTTATGTTTTTTAACATATTTACCATTAATGTTACTTAATAATTTCCAATGCGTAAATAATATTATATTTTCTTTTTCATTAGTATAAATATATACATTTTAATACACTTTAATATTACATTTTATGAATAGCATTAACCCCTTGGGGACGTGCGACACGTATACGTGCCGCAAAAAGGCTTAAGAATCCTCGTTTATTCCCACCGGTAAAATTATACTGTAAAATTTGCCTTATTCAATCGGAGCATTTTCTCGATTTAAGAAACAACAAATTTCTGTTTTTCAAAACCGGTGACAAAACATTAAGAATTTCGTAAAAGGCTCCCGTCGCGAAGGGGTTAAATAAGGTCGATGCACTTCAAAACAAGTTTAGATTTGTTTCACTTTAAAGTAGCAGTTTTATTATCTGCTTAAAAGTGCAAACGATGAGTTTGAAGTCCCATATTTCATAATAAAGTTGAGAATCTATTTTGTATTTAAATGTACAGTCGGCTCTCTTTAATTCGAACTCGTCGGGACCACAAGAAATGTTCGAATTATCCGAAATTCGAATATGGAAATTATGAAATGAAAACATGCTTAATATGGTGTTATTACAAAAGAATTAATGTTATGGTGTTTTTTAAAATTATTTCTTCTGTTATCATTAAAATATGATTTAATATTAAATTAGAATGTATAAATACATAAACTAATTAAAAGATTAGAAACAAGCACAATGGAATAAAAATTTAAAGCGTCCCTGATGGACACACGGGACACTAAGAAAGTGGATATTAGACGCATTGGATTATATGTATACTCGTTCGGAACAATTTTCACAAAAATCAAAGAAAAAAAGTTATTCAAATGATCTGAAAAGATGAGAAAGAAAAGAAAAATCAAAAATCAAAATTCTCGTTAGTTCGAATTAAACGAAGCCAAGAGAAAATGAGTTGGAATTAATGAAGATTTTAAACATTATTCCGCCATTGAAAATTTCGGGACTTCATGTTTAGTTCGAATTAAGCGAAGATTCGAATTATCCGATTTCGAATTAACGAGAGTCGACTGTATATTGAAATTCGTATTTTGTATTCATTTTCTTATTAAACACATTCTTTTTTTCTGCAACATATGTAAAAAGCAATCAAATAAACTCAAACATCAGGACATTAAGTATAAATCTAAAGTTACACAAAAATAATCGAAATACTTTAGAAATTAATTTTACTAAATAAAGGGGTCAAAAGCCATTGCTCATCTTATTTTTTTATTTATTTGTTTATTTTTAGATGTTAAACTTTTTTTACCTTTGAAATTTTTTATGTGATTGTTTCTTTGGAATTCTCATATAAAGTAAAGTGATGGCTTTTAAAATTATACACACTCTATAGCGGAAGAGGTGTTTATCGAAAATTTGAAATTACTAGAGTGATGTTGGGTACTTAGTTCTCGGAAATTTGTGAACGTTGCATTGTTATGCACAAAGTAATAAGAAAAGCAACAAGAAAAAATTTTCAAACTAGAGGCCATCCAGTGTTGCCAGATTGTGGGCTTTTTTTTAAGACGGATTACTTGATTGTCATCACTTTTTTAAAGTAGCATATTTCGCCTTTTTTTCAACAAATTCTATCTTTATTAAAATAGGCCAAATATATCTGTTTAGAAAAAAATGACATTCAAACATTCTGGGGACTTTTAATCCCCAATTTCACAACAGTGTGATCATCATAGTCCACGACATTTTGACATCGTTCTACAAGATTCCGTATTTGCTGGAAGTAAAATGGCAATTCCTTGGAATCGACAGACCCTTGACTGCTTCATCAAAGGATTCGAATTGACGGCCCTTGAAAAAATGTTTCATTGATCGAAACAGGCCATAATCGGATGGAGCCCCCTCTGAATGGAAATTCCTGAACACCAATAAATGAATCACTCTCAACCAGATGTTTGTTGATCACTTTTAAATGAGGCTGTCATTTTCTTAGATTCATAAGCTATGTTTCTGGCGATACCAATTATTCTCAAGCCCCTTACTCTATGTCTGTGATACAATGTAGATTTTTAATAGGAGAGATACGCGAAAGATATAAAACGATTGTCTAACAATGGATTCCCTCACACAGCGATATTCCGATAAAGAAAAGATAGATGAGGTGGCTAAAAAGGTTTTTCTCTTAATCAAACCTCATGTAACGTAATTAACTATAAATTCGCTTCTTCAGTAGTTAATCAAATACTTTTGACAACTTATACATAACTACTAAAAGAACGGACATAACAAAAATCGTGGAAAAATACCATCCTTAACCTCCCCCATTGTCCAAGAAGCATAGCCGCAGCTACCTTTCGTTTTTCGACAAAGCTTGATTGTTTATATGCTCATCTTTCTCGACTCTAGATAATGGATAGTCTTGCCTTCCCCCCTGTCGCAGGCGTGTGGTGATTACCGCTGGCCATCGTTCCTATTCTTAGCCCTGCCGAAGAACTGCATTTACTCCTATTACTGGGAAATCAGAGACTCTTTACATATCTTAAGATTTTCTATTTGTCCGTTTCTTATGTTAATTTCCTTTACTTTGTTCCTGTGTTTCATGTTATCTCCATTTGGCATAAGGATAATATCTGTATCGCCTGCTGCATTGGAAATAAAACATAAATGTGTCATCTCCTACATGCGATACAAATTCTGGTAACTATTAGATTAAAAATTTCCCAGAACTTTTTGCTCAGTTTAATATGTTTTTTTTTTCGATTTTATCTCCGCACTATGCTCCGGTAGCATAATGTTCAGGAATATAAACATTTCTGAAATTTTTATAACATCTGTTTCATTTTTATCTTTATAAACTGAACCTAAAATTTAATTTATTGTTCGCAAAAATATTTTTTATGTGGTTATACTGTTGAAAGTTTCAAAATTTTGCATTAGCTGAATGCAACTTTGCATTAAAAATATAAAAATGTTTTAAATACAAATTTATTTAGGTTCAGGTTAAATACTACAGCCTGCAGTACAATTGAGAATAAACAAATGCATTCTTGTTGAAAAATTAATTTTGAAATCCTGCGCGGAAGCTGTTATATCAGTTTTCTACGCGATAAATATCTGACACTTTGGAGTGCCCTAACATATAAATTTCGCATCTTGAATTTTTTTAATAAATAAAATTAAAGAACATGATTA
This sequence comes from Maratus speculifer, assembly GCA_964019185.1. Lineage (NCBI taxonomy): Eukaryota > Metazoa > Arthropoda > Arachnida > Araneae > Salticidae > Maratus > Maratus speculifer. Next base: position 234,143,496 of record OZ025294.1, on the reverse strand, counting down.
AATCTTTCATCACAGTAGAAATTCCCAGGGTGCCTATTTGGGGACCTCTGTTATTTTGCTTATAAAAACTGAAATGTCTGATTTTTTATATATATATATTTTAATATAACTTCTTAATAGTTAAATGTACTTTGAAATGGAAGCAGGTGAATAAACGCCTGCATCTAAGCTTAAACCCTCATAAAATAAATGTTATTTTCATCTGAGATTACAAAATGTCAAAAAATATCGAAAAGTCAATGTGGTCATAAAAGTGATTTTTTTTTTTTTTTTTTTTTTGAAGTATATAGCTTAATTTTTTTCAATATTTTTTTGAGGAGATTTGTAGATTATTCATTTGTTCAAAGCTCTTAAATTTGAGCTTTCGTTAATTTATGTTAATGGGTGATTAATAATTATATTAACTGAATATTAAAATGATGTTTCAAGGGGATTTGTTGTTTTAGATCCACATTTTTAAAACGGTAATTACTAAGCCGGAAAAGGATCAATTTCAGAAAAGATATTTTTCTGTCATTTACAATGCCATTTTGTTTGGGAAAAAAATTAATAAATATTTGTATTCTTATTTTAGTTTTAGAAAAGAAGAGTTTAAGAATTTAATTGTTGAAAATGGTCATTCTTTTTCATTTTTACCAATTTTAAGAGGTCTGAGACTCCTTAATATGAATTTTGTATCCTTGAATATCTACTTTAACTCTACCAATGAATTTGTACTCTATTATATTAAATATACTTGATAAGATTTTTCAAGCAACAATGCTCTTAAATAAATTTAGCAAACTAATATGCCTTTCTACAAGCCTGTATATTACATACATCACGTAAAACTATGTCATTTAACCCAAAATTAAGCATTTCATTGTGGGGAAAATCCAGCTGTCAAATTAAAAGGTTAAAGCAATTGTTGTGCATTACATCTGCATGAAATATCTAGTTAGATTTGCTAACAACCCAGTTTATTATACTACGTAACCCGGATGACAGAGTAATGCACTTCGCAGTTAGTGGTAAATGCTATCTACATATTTCCAGCTTAGTACAAATGATAATGATATAGTTATTAACAGAACTACTGTCATTTTCATAAATTCTTAACATATATTATGTTCCGTTCAGTTAAATGACAATGCGGGTACACAATAATGTTAATGTTTCAGTAGAATATGTTAGTTTTTTAATTTTAAAAAGGCATTAATGTTTTTGTATAGCATATTTATTGTATAATTAAATCAATCTACTTTAAAACATAATTTGCAGTAAAACTCTGTAATTTATATTTTAAAGTATATTACTGAGAATAAAATGTTCTAATAAAATATGTTATGTCAAAAATTACAAAATAATCCTTTTGGTAACTATTCGTATATTTTGCCGTACTGTAACTTTATTTTGTACGTCGGAGTATCACAAAGTTTCAATTACGGGACTCCTTAATTGAAATGCACTAAAGCCCTTTAATTTCTATTTCAAAGTATAGTACAGAGAATAAAATACTTTAACACATTTGATGTTGATCCGCGCCAGCGCGTGATATGGCGCCAACGTTGAGCGGCCTCTCACGCGCCAGCGCGTGATGTGGGGTGATGTCTCAATAGTCAGTCACGCGCTGGCGCAGGAAAATCTTTCACCGATTCTTTGTTATAAAAAGTAAATCGGCTTCTGGGAAAAACCCACTTCTATAGTGCGGCATTAACTATCATCACATCTTCACGTAAGCGGCAGCGAACGTGTTAAAGAAAAATGTTATGTCAAAAATTATAAAATAAACCTTTTGGTAAACTTTGATATATTTTTTGAGACATCGTACAGTAACTTTTTTTTGTGCAGTCAAAGTTTTAATTAAAGTCGATGTTTTTTAAGCTTCCAGACATCATTTTTTTTAAATAAAATATTTTACATACATTTTGAAAACATTTTCAAGAAAATTACAGTAGAAAATAATTTAAAAAAAATAATGATGCAAACAGAATATAAAAATTTTTTCCTGTAATTGAAACTTTCTTATATACCGACGTATAAAACTTTTTCTTTAAATGCATGAATATATGTGAAGAATTTACATTGAAAAATTAAAAATAATTATCAATCTCATTCATATATAACCTGAAGATAAAAAGCAAACAAATCACAATTTCATGCTTCTTGAATTTGAAATAAATATTATGATAAAATGTGTAAAGATACCAGCCGATAATTCTACACAATAATTTAATACTAACCTACAGCTGATAATTTATAATAAAATGGAGGACCAGGGCCAATCTCGTTCACAGCTGCACATGAATAATTGCCCTGAGTCGTCACGGTTACAGGATTCAAATGCAATTGTGAGCCTGTATCGTTTAATAAAATGCCATCTTTCCTCCATTCGAATAGCGTTGATTGAGGGTGACCAAGATCAAGAACTTGACATTCTAGCGTCACTATCCTGCCTTTAACTGCTAGATCTTGTTGCTGCACTATTGTTGCTGGGCCGGGAGAATCTAAAAAAATTAAAGTATCAGTAATTCTAATTTAATTAACAATACCGTGAAATATTGTCTAAAAAATGCTTCCGATTAAATAAATTGTTTTTTTTTTCTAAATTAGCTAATACATCAAATTTTTTTTTAGTGAATTTGGAAGATTTACCCTTAAACTATTACTGCACTACGTACCACATATGGCAATTATCTAAAAGTATTGTAATTTACATTTTGTGCATTGCATTTGGCTAATATGACCACTGTATCTGTTCAAGAACAATAAAAAAAGAAATAACACTTACACTGTAAAAAAAATTCAAGAGGTTACTAAAAATTTCTTAGTAAATTTGTATTCCACAGAATTTTTTAGTAACCATTACAAACTTTTTTTTGCAAGTGAAACAAGCATTTCTTTTGTAAACTGAACAAAAGAATTTTTTGTATAACTAACTTAAAAACTTTTAGTATGAGCCACAATGCAAATTTTAGTAATAGCTCCAAAATTACTTTTAATAACCATTACGTGCAACCGAAGCGGAGGAGCTTCCTTCGAGCTGCATCCAGGACTTCTGAAGCGGAAGATTTTCGGAAAACCGCAATAGATGGCAGCACTAAAATTTCTTAGCTGCTCCGACAGGATTTTCATAATCCCTTTAGTAACGAGACACTACAGACATTCGGGGTGTATTTGGCGGTGGCAAGTTTCGAACCCGGGACCTTTTAGCTCGGAGTCCGTTACTATAACCACTATGCTATCAAGGCCACACCAAGTGAGTTTTAGTAAGAGCTATTAAAAATATAAAACTATTAACTCTTATTCGTTGCTAACTTTTTTCTAGTAATTCTTACAGATTTTCTAGTAACCGACTAAGATTACTAAAAATTTTTTAGTAATTACAAGGATCACTAAAGTTTTTTTAGTAGATCGACTCTTTTTTTTTACAGTGTACCTTGTCTTTATAGGATTACGGTATTAGACAAAAAATTAATCGGGCTTCAGAAAAAAAAATGAATTAAGCTATTTTGATAAGTGGTGTGGTGTATTTTGTCGGCCGATTATCTACGCTATGGGATATAGGCCCTATGGGGTGGGTTGCCCTCCGTGAGGGTCTTTCTAAGGGAACCTAACCCGTATTTACGCAAGGTTCGAAGAAAACCACGGAAAACTTCGAACGGCTAGGCCGACGGTCGCGATTGGGTTCGAACCTAGCTATTTTGATAAGCTTTAAATTAATTTGTTCTACTGAATACTTAAAAGTAACAATATAAAAGGGGTTAAGCAGTGTATTAAGTAGATAAAATTAAGTAACTTAAGCTTATTTAATTGTAAAGTATATCAATATAATATTTTAAAATTCTAAATGTATAAAAATGGCACACACCATAAAACATAAAGTTTTAGCTGAAAATTTGAAAAGTATATTTTTTTCACTATTTTTCCCATTATTTGACCATAAAACATTAAATTTCAGCTGAAAATTTGAAAAGTATTTGTTTCACTATTTTTTCTATTATTTGACCATAAAAATATTTATGCTGTAACGGGTTAACACAACCCATATATGTCACATATTAACTAGATCAGAAAACATATTTTATTCTAATTAAAATTTCTCTGTACCGATGTGAGAGATTTATCTTTATTTGTCCGTAATCACTGTATTTTGCTAAAAGGAGTGTCATAGTTCATTTTTGCATCATTTTCATAATAACAATAATTGTTAACGAGTACTTTATTTAATTTGCATCTTGACACAATGAGAAAATTTGGATTTTAATTTGCCGAAAAATCATCTGTCCGATTACGAAGATTTCGTTTTACCAATATGATTCTGTGACAAATTATCTTCGTTAGTCGAGATGTAACTGTCCATTTATATATATATATATATATAGAACCATTACATAATACTACAAATCAACATCAAAATATGGAATAACTGGTTAAATAACAAACTATACCAAACATAAGAGTTGGCAAAGTGTGGAACAATATTGGAAATGTGGTATTTAGCTCGTTCTCGAGGGCAATGCTGAACAGACACATTAATTGCGATTAATTTCTGATTAGAAATCAGGATAAACCATATATATATATACATATATAATGAATGCTTTTTGCTTCTTTTATAATAATGAGTAATATTTTTAACCAACATTTAGAAAACATAATTTAAATCATGTTTATCAAATTGATTTTTATTCCAGATTTAAGAAAATTGAAGGAGGTCTAATGGAAAGATGCATGGAACCACGTTTTTTTATCAAAACTTTTATTCTTTTTTAAATTTGCTATTAATCCGATTCTAGAAAGAAGTTGTATAAATTATTTTTATTTGTTATCGTTTCTATTTTTTTGTTTAATTCAAACCTTGATGTGTTAAAAGGGGAAAAATGTCTTTCAAATTGTAAGAAAAATAATGTACTGAAAAATAATTAATATATATATATGTTGTCCAAAAATAATAAAAGCAATTTATGATGTTTGATTAACAAGCAATATATTTTTTAATCAATTGAACTTGAATTTTTAAACGTTCGAAATTTAGAGTTAAAAGCATTGGGTAGATTTCAGTGATAACAATAAGCTCATGATAATTTTTCCATACTTTTTTCAGAATGTCCGATGTGACTGAAATTCTGTAGGTATGCGTGTCCTAAGATGTTTAACGACAGTTGGAAATAGCGGAACAGACGCCTGATATTTAAGAAATCCCCCCTTTCACCAAAAGTATTATTAATGACAAAATCGTGGGATTAATTTGTACCGCGATGATATCGTTCATGTTTCTTGAGATTATCATATTGTACTCTTATAGCTGTTTTTGCGCGAAGAAGAAATTTACATGAGCGACTTTTTCTTTGTTGAAAATGACTACGGCAGGTTTGTTGATATATAATATTGTTTGAAGTTTTTCAGTGGTAGCAATAGAATGTGAAAGCTGCAACTTTTATTTTGATATGTAAAATAAATGCTTTGAAATAAAATTTATTTTTAAATGTGGATATGTACATATTATGCGGGGAATTTTTAGATAATGTGCAATAAAAATATAAACATTAAAACGTATCTCCATCATCTGTCATCAAATTCATCAAATTTCCTCATTTTGATTCTAGTTCGTAGTTTTCAACAATTGTATTTAATTCAATCTATCAATAAATATTTTTAATTTAATTTTCGATGAACAACAAAGTTGTAACATTTTTTTTTTTTTTTTTCATTTAAAAGTTCTCTAAAGTCAAGGTATCCATTTATGTATATCGTGCATCTACAAATGTGACCAATAATTTCATTCAATTAACATTTTCTTTTTTCTTTTTCCCATAAAAACAAATTATTTGCTTCATTTAAGAATATAAAAAAATGCATGTAAAAATTAAATTAACACAAATATAATACTGGATTGGTATAGTGTAACTTCAGCGTTTTCTTACAATGTACAATCAATGCTTCCGCTTTAGAGGGGTTACTCCAGCCCGCTGCGTTTAGGCCTTCGCATGAATAGTTTCCGTTATGAATTCTAGTGGCGTATTTGATGTGCAGCACTGGTTCCGACGTTTCGTTCGCCAATTCATTATTTCTGTGCCATCGGACCGACGTGAAGTTTCGAGGATTCCCATCCGTTGCTTCACAGGTGAGGGTAATTGATGACTGCTCCGCTCCTTCGGATACGGCAGACGAAGAAATCAATATCTGCACAATTTGTGGATCTGAAATGTCAAATAGTATATTAATATAAAATTTATATATTTAAAATTTATATGCAGAATAAATTGTGGTAATTTAGAAATGGGATATTTAATAACATTTTGTTTTAAGTTATTAATGGCATTATTATACTTTTATATTTTGTTGTATTCTTGGTGCAGGACAAAAATAGGATAGGGGATAGGGGAACAGGTTTGAACATCTTTTAAGAAAACCAATACATTTATTACTTGAATTATATTTATTGCGCTTTAAATATTACATAATATAAACAATTTATTTCTTTATTATATGAACCAGAAATTAAAAGTTTTTCATATAAATTAAATAAGTTGTGAGGATTTAAATATCCGAAAGATTTCTGTTCAAACCTAACTCATGTAGATGTACCTTTGATAAGTAAGGGGTACCTTTGAACAAATGAACAAAGTATGAAAATAGTTAGAGCTTTTATAAAAAGCTGCATATGTTTTCAGAAACATAAAATAATATGAAGAAATGTAAACAATTACATTTTATTAAAATTCCTAATTATTTTTTATTATTTAATCAAACATAAATCCATCTAAGTTGATGTCAAAACTCATTGTTGAAAACAACAAAAAGTGCCCCCCAATTATGTTTGATCGTGAAAACTTTTTTTATAATATCCTTGAAACACACCAATGTGATATCTGATGCTTCTGGAAAACTAAAAAATTTCAGTCACGCTTTTCATAAAGATACCTGACATAAAATTCAATTTTATCCATTACGAAACCAAAATAACGTTTGGGAAAGAGTAAATGAAAGAATATAGGCTGTATTAGACTTATCAACTAAATCATGAATCAGTATTGTGTATCCGGAATTTGAAATTATCCAAAAATGAATGCCATCATCAATTTTGATTTGAAACTTTTCCCATCACTTGATACATCCAGAGGTTCTAATCTATGTGTACGGTAAGGAGAAACTGTTAACAGTATAAACCCATGCTCTTTGATCTTCTTAATTAACCTCTTTTCACATTAAAAAAATCCAAAAATAATGACATTTAGATATATCCGCAACTCTTTACTTCATAGTTTTAAATAATCAATGGTGCCCGAAATTTTCTGCACAATGTTGCTCCATCACATGGAGATCAAAATTACAATTTTTAACTCAATTCGGCTGAAGAATTTGAATAAAACAATACCACTAAAGCTAATATCTTTATTTAAGTAATGAACAATAAATCAAAATTTTAAAGAAACAAAACTGTCAAAAAACAATCTTGCAACTTTATTTTCGCAAGATTAGATTAAAAAAAAGAGAAAAATTGATAACTTGTACAGTATTGTTCATATAAAAAGGTGCAGCTTTGCATTCGTATTGCAATGAAGCAGAAGTAATGAACTACCATATAATTTTTTTAAAGATAATTTATTTGAAGGAAAATATTAGATTTTTCAAAGGTGCTCCTAGTTCAAACGTGCTCTCCTTTATCCTACTCTTGTTAAACAATAATTTAATTACAGCTATAAAAGTCAGCATTTATTCTGGACAAAATTGGTAGTGTTTTAAAAAATTAAATAAAATACACATCTCCTATTTTACCCACTCACTTAACGAAATGCATCACTCTGTATAATAGTTTTATGCTTAAGCAATATAAAACAAAGTATTTTATTTTCACGTAAAAAGAATATACGTGTCTCCTTTTATGATTTTTATCATGTGAAAAATAGTATGTAAAATGTAAATATTTATTTTAGTTTAAAGAAAGATAAAATAATTCTTTATTAAGTTCATTTTTATTTTAACTGCATTCTGATATGCATTATCAATACTATTTGATAATAAAAATATGAAAAAGATGAAAGTTTTAACTGGGTTTTTTAGCTAATTAATTTATGCTCTTTTATTTAGAAATAACAAAAAATAATAAGTACACATTTTTTTCAAAATTATAAAGTATGTAAAGAATAATATATATTATAACAGTTAGAAACTTATTGCCATTGTATTACGTTTTTGGAACCCAGTAATATCAGAAATAAAATATTTTTGATGGAAATTATTGATAATACAAGTTTAAAAAATATTGTTTTAACTATTAATCATGTAAGTAAACTTTATTATATCTTTTGAGTGACCATCTTTTAGTTGTAAAGGTTTACGTTTACACTAACGTGGAACAAAATTAAATATTTCCCCAAATTATAATGTTTATATGGATTTTTTTAAAGATTCAAAATGTGAAGATATAATTTAAAGTTTTGAAGAGTGCTCTAGTGTTACCTGTAATATAAATAAATTAATTAAACCCACTTAAATACAGGATTTGGGACTTATTTGGTAAACCCTGAGAGAATTTAAAAAACCGAAACAGTGATGTTTCGTGAGTAAATAATATACACATTTATATGAAATAGAAAATAATAATAATGTAAGTAAAAATATCTTTTCTAATTCAAACTTGTAGAACCAAAGGTAAAATTACATGATAATTTACAAATAGTACGAATAATTTATTGAAATTTAAGGAATTATTTTATACAAACATAAACGATAATTCATACACTGTAAAAAAGATATAAATTTATAATTCTTTACCATGAATTATCCAGTAAATTTACGGAATATGTCACTTTTTTCACATAAACAGTCAAATTCAGTAATTTTTTTGTGTTTTACGAGTAAAAACCGTTAATGTAATCTCAAAGTCCGTTGATATAGGAATAAAGTCCGTTTTTTTTATGGAAATTGTCTGGAATATCTGCTGCAGCTTTTTACCGTATAGTCACTCTGAGATTGTTGAAATTCAACAGTTAAGAACGGTTTGTCTTTATTGACCCTTGATTCTGGGAGAGCGCGTGGATAATTTGTAAGGTTAAAATTGCCTGTACGAAAGTTGGCAAATAAAATTGACAGTGTCTGCTGCGTAGTATCTCAAGAGCCACGTAAACTATTAACCCAAATTGCCGAATCATAGCATCCATACAGAAACTCTGCTTAAAAAAATACATAGGCGAAATGCATAACTTATTTTGCGGAAAGTAATATGAACTTACATAACACATTAAGAACAGCACTTGTTGTTGCATTTCCTCTTCCAAATGCATTTTTGACGTGGCAAGTATAAATACCCGAATCATGCCTCGACACGTTGTACAGAGCTAAAACTGCAGACAGTGAGTGCCTTGTTTCTAGCCGTTGATTTGTATCACGTTGCAAACGGTTTCCATCTTTATACCAGACGATTTCAGTTACATCTGGTGGATTTGCATCGAAGACGCAAGTAATATTAACAGTTGAAGTTTCTTGTACTATTACAGTGCCATCTGGAGTAACGAACACTGCTGGTGGATCTAAAAAGAAAAGTTAATTTTTATTAAATTTATTAAATTTTCAATTGTTGGAGTAAGTTAAAGTAATATCTCTAATGAAAGGCGCTGAAAACTATTTTTAAAAAGGTAATTTTTTTAATAAATAAAAAAATCCTGACGGGTTGAGCAAACGATATTATTTCAACGTTTCTATTTGGCGGAATGAGATAAATTTTGGATTCGCAAGTTTAAAGAAGCTGAAATTATCTTGTTCTTGTTGAAAAAATTTTGTTCGTTATAATAATTATTATTTTCAAAAGTAACTTTCGAAAACGTACATTTTTAAAATCGATTTTGGAAAGAAATAGCAATAGTTTAACATAATTTTTTACTAAAAACTGACTTCTAAAAGATTGAAATATGTGATTACAAACTTTCCTCTCATTTACCAAGGTGGCTTTATTTTACCCATATTAACAAGCTAGTATGCAATCAGTTTTCCACAATTAAGTAAAACTGTATTTTTTACGAAAAAAAAGCTTTTTATTTTTAATTCATATTATATATATATGTTGCATAGCTATTGCAAAACCCGGTTCTTTGGAATGAGCCTAGACTGTTTGCGAAGAGTCCTTCTAATGTCCTTTGCGAAAAGTCCTTCCTCCCTTGAGAAATCATCTTCCTTTTCTCAATCGGCCTGATAAATTTCAGGCTTATTACAAAGGGCATATGCTACTGTAGGCTAATTGAAAATGATCATGAAAATGATCATGCAATATACTTTTTTTTTACTTTTTACAAAATTCGTTATACATCCATGAATATACGTGCTATTATTGCACAAATCAGAAAACATGTTGTATAGTATCCACAAATTTTTATTCTACAGCAAGAGATCAATTCATGCATTTGAATTTGCAGGGCTGTCCTAAATATTATTTTTTTATACCACAAAATTGTCCAACTTATCAAATCAACGTTGAAAAATATGGGGTCAAACATACATTTTATAGTCCTGAAATCCCATAGGAGTTCAACTAGAAAATTTTTAAATATTCGAAAAAATGTTTGAAATTGAATTTGTCCGGTCATTAATTTCCATATAGGTTATATATGTGCTTTCAAAAATCAAAGTTTAAGATATTAATTATTTTAGTACCTATCACACTAGTTTTCGATGCAAATGTTCACTGATACATACACATTTTCTATGTTTGTAAATTTATAATTAATGAACACAAAAAATATGAACCAAAATGCAACAAACTTCTATTTTTCATAGTTTTTTTTTTCAATCTCAGAAATAATATATATTTTGATGCACTTTCTATATCTATTATTTCTCAATGTGTCAAATATATCTTTTAAAATGTATTATTAACTTTTTTAATAGTCAGACCTTTAACAATTGCATGAAATTTACTATAGGCTCATTAAAATTTATTAAAATCCATATATATATATATATATATATATATATATATATATATATATATATATATATATATATATATATATATATACATATATATATATATATATACATATAATAGGGTAAAAGAATTTTAAAATAAAACACAGTATCGTTAACGACAAAATAGTATAACCTTGGAATCGATTACTTTCGTTACAGTTCAATCGACCGAGTTTTCAGTATTTCATGCCTGAGGTAGCGCTCTTACTTTGACATTTTGTCAGTTACTCGTGGAAATTGCGTTACATAATGCTTCTGTACCTTTGAAAGCTTCACGTCTATGCTGAATAGTTAAAAATAAGTAACTACTTCCTGAAAATGTGAGAATTTATCAAATTTCTCGCAAATTGTATTTGAAAACTTATGCATTTTACGCAGCGTTTTTAAAATACAAAGACTTTTTCAAATGCCAAAATGAAATTCACTATAATTACTGTTTCATTTTCCTTCAACACTGGACCAATAGGATGCATTACTCGAATTATGTAAAACTATTCACGCCTCAATTTTTATTTGATCCTATCTAAATTAATACATTTAACTTATTTTTTTAGCTAATCTTGTTCGAATCGGCATCATTTGGTCATAGACAAAAACTTTTTTTTTTTTTTTTTCAGTATTGAGTTGAAAAAGAGAAGTTAAAAATGTTGATTGGGGCCCTATAAAAAAATTGCCTGGGCAGCTAAGAACTTCTCCATATATTTAACCTCCTTTTTTCGCTTGAATACTGAAAGAAACAAACAATTGGTGCTCGATTTAGCACCTATTGCTTGCTAAGCAGTATATCTATGTTATTTGAAATTAAAACTAGAAAATACAGTTAAAAGAAAAAAAACTTGCGTAATAATTTTTTTACAGCTGTCTTCCTTTGCAATTAATTGTATTTTAAAATCATCTAGTCTACTACAGAATACACAGTATATTGATGTATTGTTCAGTACTGACACTTAAACTATTCTTAACATCACTCTAAGAATAAGAAATTTGCAAATTCGTTTCAGTTTATCAAAACAACCGCCATAAATGAATAGTCTAAGCTTAAATAACCAAATTTTTATAAAACCAGCATTATGGGAATATCGGTTTTGCTTACTAATAACATCACGCACCGTCTGTTTAAAGCAAATCTTTAAAAAAAACATATATGAACATTTAACATACCGTTCCAGTTTAACATAGGGAATGTGTCTGTCATTTCGCACTTATAATCTTTGTCACATATCGCAATTACCACTGTTTCAGAGTAATGGGCAGGAGTCTCTCCGTTCGCAGCAGCAGCTCCTACCACCTACTCGCTGACCAGTGTCATGTGAGAAATCTGATTTCCGACAGGGAGTGGTAAATTCTGTGAAGCCTTAAACGGACCCTGTACCTTGATTGCATTTGGTACTTACTAGAAGAATTGGCCTTTAATCCAAAACTTTTCGAAAGGAAATGTATTTAAATAGCTCTCATTGTCGCGTTTTCTGGTAGTTTCAGCTACGGCTGAAATCTGTAATTTTTTAAGACCTCAATAAAATGTACCGGGAAGGGCATCATACTCTACGGACTTAGTTTCCTTGTATAAGCCGTCGATCTTAGGGGATCAAATCAAATGAAATCAAACTATCGATTAAGTATAGACTATGACACACTTTTCAATACTAACAGAACAATATTAAAAATTGCATTTTTTCATAAAAATGAAGTGAACAATCAAAGTAACAAATTTAAAGGAAATTCAACACAAATCATTTTCACATGTGTCGCAATGTAACGTATATTATTTGAGTGGCACTGTAAACTCTATAGAAGTTTCAAACTTGAAAATTCTATAGTCAAGTAATAGTGATTAGTAGTAATTTCTATAGTAATTCTTTAGTTATTTATATATAAAAATCATATATTAGTTTGAATGTATTTACGAGATTTCTAGCAGGAACAAAGGGACAGACGAACAGATGAACAGACGAAACTCCAGACAAAAAGATCGAATGTATGACTATTGTTTAAATGATTTTCAAAGTGCGAAAAAAAGACATTCCAATAAAATAAATAAATGAATAAATAATATGACATTTGAAAATTTCTTATAAAAATGATAATTTTACTTTTTTTACTTTTTTTCACATTGAACTTTCACTCCTTTCAATATATTTTATGTTTGAAGATTCGATCCTTCCTTAGTTTAAAGTAAAATATCTTTTGACTGTTTATATGATTTTTGGTCATGATATAATTTTTTTTCGGTCTTCGCTTTTTTTAGTTACAGAAAAAACTAAAGTTAACTTTTGTATTACAGATTATCTACTCGAAGTAAAAAAAGAAAAAATCTAAATTTTAATTTAAATACTAATTAAATCAGCACTGAAGTAAGTAAAGTACAAAATTTCGCAGCGTTTCAATAAGCGCTGAATAAAAAAAATACTCTCATAGTTACCTCAACTGGAAGCCAAACCGAAATTTAATCTTTGAAATTCAAATTTTTAAACACGTTTTAGCATTTTTACTCAGAATATTTTCCGAGAAAAATCTGTTCTGTTAGAAATGAATTTTGAAACTACATAAAATAAAAGATTTATATTAAAGTCTTTTAACTTCAAGAAAAGCTCAACTTAAGGAAATATTAAATATTTAATATCAGTAATATGTAAAATATCATATTAGAAGAACCATTAGATTTCCTAAAATTTCATACTTTAGAAAATTTAATGTAGTGAAGTACTTAGTTTTAAACGTTGCATTTCGATATTTAAATACTTTATTACGTGTACTTTCTAGACTTCATAATTTAGTATGCCATGAAGAACATTTCTTTAAAAGTAATTCGGTTTCTTCTTTTGCTTCAGTTTAAATATGAAAGCCAATATTAAGTGCCTTTAACATTTCTCATTATTAAAACAGAAAGAGTAAATGCTATTTAACCGTTATACGAAAGATATGCTGACCCTTTTATAATTTACATTTCGACATAGGATTAAATCTATTCCATTTTTGCGCGAGAAGTCTTAGCTACTCACTTTTATATCTTTGAAAGGAATTTCTGATTTATTTGAAAGGTCTTTAAGAAAAATCTTTAGGAATTTAGAAACAATTTTTTTTTATTATTATTATCACGGTTTAAATATGATATTGCCACTAAATAACTGAAGGCTATAAATGTAGAAGACGTGTTAAAATTTATAATAAAAAGTTGTTTTTCAATACACTGTAAAAAATGTCAGATGTTTCTGAATATATAAAAATGTGCTGTACTGAAAAACGAAAATATACAGTGACCTCTTCTAACTCACCTAAGGTTTTGAAAAACGTTTCTTTACCTTTAAAAAACACAGAAAGTTATTTGTTTTCGAAATTTAAAGAAGAATTTATAAAAATTAATTTTTATTAGCTGCCCGTCCATTTCGGAAACGTTTCTAAGTAGCTTTTACAGAACAATAATCACTTTTCTCAAATCAAAATATCACTTTTTCGGATACTACCAATTGATACGAAAATATTTTGATATTCAGAGAGCACCTTTAACAGAAAAACAAACAATATTAACAGCATTATCATTAATATGAAAATTGACATTATTTTGCTACAATTGCATGCACAAAATCAGTTATGCAGCTGAAAATGTTTACTTGAGAATTGATAGAATCCGAAAAAGTGATAATTTGATTTGAGAAAAGTGATTATTGTACTGTAAAAGCTACTTAGAAACGTTTCCGAAATGGACGGGCAGCTAATAAAAATTAATTTTTATAAATTCTTCTTTAAATTTCGAAAACAAATAACTTTTTGGGATTTTTAAAGATAAAGGAACGTTTTTCGAAACCTTAGATGAGTTAGAAGAGGTCACTGTATATTTTCGTTTTTGATTACAGTACATTTTTACATATTCAGAAACATCTGACATTTTTTACAGTGTAGTATCTGATCATGAAATTTTAATATTTTGTTTAAAAAAAAAAAAAAAAAAAAAAAAAAAAAACTCATGACGTTTCACAAAGTGGTCACAATGTGACAAATTTGTGAAAAATGTGTCATTTGTGACTAATTTGACATTAACATTGTGACGAAACTGTGACAAAAGCGACGATATTTAAATTGCCAGAAGCATGTTTTTAAAGTAAATAACATGTTTTGAAGGATATTTATAAATTTCTAAAGATTTTTCAGAAAGTCACATCTCAGTCACAATGTGACGTCACTGAGTGGTGGCATTTTGGTCACAGTTGTGATGTGACCAAAGTGACTCACAATGACGTCACTGTGACCATGCATGCTATTAGGGTATGTATATATACATGTAATAATAATTTTTTTCGCTTTAATTCTAAATTAATTATTTCCAAATTCTTATAATATTTAGCTTTTCCTTTTCCTTTTTATAATATCTTAACTTTTTTTTAATTACATAGTTTTAATAAACTTTTTTTATTTTATTTTATTCTAAAAACATTAAACTGTCAAATCTATTCTCTTCCGAAAATCCCATTAGTTAAATTTATTCTTTTACTTTATGCATAATATAGTTGTATTTACGTTTTAAAAAATCAATCGATTGCCCACAATTCCTATCTAAGTGACGCTAGAAGCAGGTTTGTACCACATAATCTTCCGACAATCTGTGAGAAATCTTTTCCTTTTTAACGTTGTTTCGCATTGTTTAAAATCACTATTTCTAAATAATTGATTAGCAACGTAAAACTTAACCATAAAATCTTTTATTCTAGTGCAGAGTCTGTTAGAACTTTGTTACAAGGCTTCATAATGATTATTCTATGTTTATCTTGTGCTAATAAAATTGCCGTCAGCTGGTGAGAAGAAATTATATAGTAAAGTTCTTTGATAATAACATCTTTTACTTATAGTAAATATATCTTATAATAATAATAAAAATATATCTTATGCCGTGAGTGGCATTGTTTTTCTGTGATGTGGAATTTGAATAAATGTGATTACACAATATTCGATGCTTCTGTTTAATTTAAGTGCGAAATATGTCAAAGAATATTTATTTGCTGCTTCACGATCCGGTGCCACACGATTGCTAAATCTACGAGAGTACAGAATTTTCTTGCTAAGAGGTGTGATTTAGAGCAGAATTTTACATTATATCGACAGCATTCTGTATAACTACGTTCAGATATTACATGTATATTTAATATGAGAATTTAAATATCCTATTCTGACTAAATAACTGGATGCTAAATATAATAGTTCCTTATAATTCATGATGTAAATTTGTTTATCATCAGTATCAGTTAAATAAATTTAAATTTGCTGTTTTAAAAAGGTCACGTTAAATGTAAAAGAAACTTATGTGGATGCAGAATTTAAAAATGTTATTTTCTACATGAGAAATAAATATCATATTATCACTAAATAACTGGAGGCTGAATATAATAATCATCTTATAATTTGTAAAGTCATTTATCGACAGTATCGGATCAATGAATTTTAATTTGTAGTTTTAAAAAACGTTACATTAAAAGAAAAAAACAAAACGTATGTGGATGCAGAATTTTAAATCTTTATTTTTTATATGAGAAATAAATATAATATTGTTACGAAATAACTGAAGGCTAAATATAATAGTCACCGTATAATTTATAATGTAAAGTTATTTATTAACAATATCTAATCAAAAAGCCTAATTGTTGTTTTAATGAAAGCTACGTTAAATTCAAAAGAAACTTATGTGGATACAGAATTTAATAACATTATTTTTTATCTGAAAAATAAATATGAAAATGTCACGAAATAACTAGAAGCTAAGCATAATAGTCACCGTATTATTTATAATGTAACGTTATTTATTAACAGTATCTGATCAAAAAAATTGAATTTGTTGTTTTTAAAAAGTCACGTTAAATTTAAAAAAAGAAAAGAAAAAAGAAACTTATTTCGATGCATAATTTCATTATGTTATTTTCTACATGCGATATAAATATCATATTATCACCAAATAACTGGAGACAAAATGTACACGACATCCTGTAATTTATAATATTATTTATCAATAGTATCTGATCAAGGTATTGGAATTTGTTATTTCACATAGAACACGTGAATTTTTTTTTAAAGTATATGAATGAGGAATTTACAAATTTTATTTTATAGTATGTGAATTTAAATATCATATTGTCACTAAATAAATCGATGTTAAATGTAAAAGACATCTTAAAATGCATAATGTAAAGTTATTTATCAATTATATCTGAACATGAAGTTTATTTTTTGGTTTTTAAAGAGCACGTTTCAAATTTAAAAGAAATTTATATGAAAAAAAGAACCTATCGTTATTTTTTAATATAAATAATTAAATATCATATTGATACTAAATAAATGGCGATAAAATTTAGAAAACATCTTTAAAATTATAATATAAATGATTTATTATTATTATATGATGAAGAAATTCTAATTTGTTCTTTTAAACAAGAAAGAAAAAAATCATTCGTCAAGCATAGATTATGAAACACTTTCTAACACATTCAGAATGAAGTAACAAAATTTTACTGATAAAAAAAAAAAATAAATAAAAATAAATAAAAATACTATGTCTCATTTTACCACATGGGAATGTATAACGCATTTCAAAACCGAATCTCAGCTGTTCCCATCTACAATCGGAAATTATCCGAATTTTATAGCAGCCCTGTATATGATATAAAGATTTCTTTTTATTAACAATATGCACTCCAAAATGTAACTCATTTAAGAGATACACGTATTTCAGTTAAAATTTCCCCTTCAACAATACCCTCTAATAAGGAGAAATGTTCCTGTATATGAGGTATAGAATTTATACATTAAGAGTAATATGCAAAAATAAATTAAAATAAAATAAAATAAAATAAATTTAAAAGCGCATACCGAATTTTAAAACATACTCTACAGCAATTATTACACAAAAACATTACTATAAGCGATTCCTTTTGTGTGTCCCTTAAATTAATATAAATTGCTATGAATACTCTGTTTTAACGTGACCGTAATAAAAATTTTGTGATTTGTATCAGTTTCAATACATTTGAAATAGCGTAATGTTATTGAAATACTCTTCAAACGGTTTTTCCGCATGTACCATTTTGAATATCCCTGTAAATGAACCGATACTCGTACATGCTTCATATGCAATACCAAACATGCTTTGATGGCTCTAAATAGAATCTATCAGTTTCATGAAAATCCGAGTATATTTACGGGAGTTAGAGCATGGACAGACGGACAGAAAAACCGAATGCATAAGAATTTTTTAACTTTGTTGGAAAAAGCTAAAAAGAGAGGTTACATTTAAAAAAATGCATATAAATTCAGAATTTATGTAACATTACTTTTTTATTGTGAGAATTTAAATGTCATATTGTCTCTAAATAACTAAACACTGAATTTAAAAGACATCTTAGGATGTATACATTTATCAGTGTTTTACGATGAGGAAATTCGATTTTGTTATCTAAAAAAAAACACATATACGTTAAACTTAAATGTATGTACACCAATGCAATATTTAATAACGGGATTTTTCTTAATATGCGAAAGGGTGTTTCATATTGTCACTTAAAAGTGGAGAAGAAATTTTGAAGAGATTCTCCTTTATAAAATAAAATTTATTATGCGTGGTGTATGATGAAGAAATTTCAATGATTGGCTTTTTTCCAATAAAAAACTCTTAAAAATAAATTAAATTTATAAATACATAATTTAATAATATGACTAGTTTACGATATAAAAATATTTTGTAATATTTTAAAATTTACAATCAATTGAATTTCTTTCAGATTTAAAATAAATTGCCCTTAACCCAACTGAAACTTTTAGTGTTATGTAATGTTACTGTGTGTTTTTATCTTTACAAAACTATTCCACATTTCTATTTTAATATTTTGATTTAAAAACCTTTATATTTAAAACTTCATATTTCATTCATTTTAATCAAGACTGTATAAATATGAGCTGGGATTATACTTTAACGAACTTTAAGAAGCTTTTAAGATTTATATTTTGTTCTAGAATTAAGATTATTTCATTTTTGAAAAATCTACAATCTAAGACTTAAGTTTTTGAAACGTATAGTTCAAAATATATTTAAATATTTTTTAAAGAAATTATTTATGAATCCCAATGCATATTTTCTTTTTATTCAGCAATAAATTTTATGTTTGTATAAAACTAATGGAAGGTAAACACATGTGCTATATCTCATTTTAAACAAAAATTATACCTTATTAATATTCAGTAGTGACATATTTAAATTTGCATGTTTTGTATGAAAATTATTCGTAAAATATGCTATTTTCCTACAAACTATTTTGAATCACATTAGTAAATATAAGTAACTTTTAGAAATTCTACCCATCAAAATGTATGCGATTATCTATCATTTTATGTTCCGATTAAAATTGTAAAATCATGCAAAAGTTTAATTTTTGAATTGTTATTATTGGATAATTTTTTATTTTAAAGAACGAAAATTTTCCTATAGCTGAAAATTAGAATCCTTGGTTAATAACCAATAGGATGTTTTTTAGAAACGTCAGTTTTATAAAGGTACAGTAGAGCGCCGAAAGATATCCGGACCAGCCGGGACCAAGGCGGATCCGGGTAATAAATAAATATAGTTTAAAAAAACTAAAAAACACGCTTTTTAAGTATATCAAACTAAAAAGTGAAAAATAATTTGTACTATAAGCTGAAAACGAAAATAGATGAAAAATACTATATTACTATAAAATCATTGTTATTATAGAAATCAATTAATAAGCAATAAATAAAATTATCGTGGAAAAAAAGCGTGGGGTGCTCCATCTACCATGCTCCATCTATCAGTTCTTAAGAAGCACCCCACGTTTTTTTCCACGATAATTTTATTTATTGCTTATTAATTGATTTCTATAATAACAATGATTTTATAGTAATATAGTATTTTTCATCTATTTTCGTTTTCAGCTTATAGTACGAATTATTTTTCACTTTTTAGTTTGATATACTTAAAAAAGCGTGTTTTTTTAATTTTTTTAAACTATATTTATTTTTCACTTTTTAGTTTGATTACTTTAAAAGCGTGGTTTTAGTTTTTTCAAACTATATTTATATTTAATACAAAAACCAAATTATTCGGTTGGATAGTTTCAGAGTAATTGGTGAACATACATAGACAAAAAATACGTACGCGTCGAATTGATAACTTCCTCTTCCTTTTCTGAAGCCGGTTAAAAATAAAAATTGTAATACTGAAATTTTTTTTAATTTTACATAGATGTAAATAATGTCAGGAGTGGGGTTCGAACCCACAATCTCTTTCGAAAAACAGAGCTTCAATCCGGCGCCTTAGACCGCACGGCCATGCTGTCTACACATTCAGTGAACGTATTCAACACTTTTAATTGGCGAAAAATCACTAATTTTATTAGTTTTTCCCTAATTACTAAAAAAGTACTGAACCAATTTCGATGAAACTGAAGTGGTACCAATTCGAGAGCATCGTCTTTCATTTAACACCAAAACCAAGTTATTAGGTTGCATGATTTCGGAGTAATCGGTGAACATACATAAAATAAGGAGAGTCACAAACTCACAAACATACAGGTGAAGTTAATAAAAAGCGTGGTAAAAGTTGGGATAATTGGGCAATTTTTAAAAATGCCTATAATAAAGTTTTTTATGTAAATTCGTTTACATTTCCGCTCACTATAACGTTTTTCTAAGCTTCGAAAAAACATTTGATTGGTGGTAGAATTTGTGGTTTATGCATACAACCTAATTTCTCATCAAAAAAAGCTTCACAAGGATAAGACTTGGGAATTGAAGTGGTATGTAAAAGACGCCAATTTTAATTCTCCAATAATTAGTTCGTCACACGCCACACTAGTTTCAAAAGCCTATGCAAAATACTTCCTTAGAAGGTATCGTTCACAGTGGAACTCTGACTTCGAAATTCTCGATGAAGATGCCCCGATTGCCAGAAAAGTTAATCAACAGCGTTATTGATTTGAAATTAAAGCGCGAATTTTCATCGGACGGCTCTTTTTCGCATTTGCCTTTTTAGCAATTTATCGTTTTGTACCGGATCGTATTCCAGGCACATTTTAATATCCAATTTTATTAATTAAAAAAAAATTTTTTTGACATATATTCGTTTAGAGATTTTTGTAGCTAATTTTAATAACTGGAACTACTTTAAATACTTCTCCGTCTGCCCTGAGGTAAGTATGGAGTAAAAGCACTATTTTCCCATACCCGTCGCCGTTTAAGTGGATAAAATTTATAAAGGGACTAATTTATAAAGGAACTATTTATAATGGACTAATAATGAAACCCAGGAAAAAAGATTCGAACAAAAAATACAGTTCCAATCACCAATTACGGCTATTCCTTGTGACAAAATATACTTGGCCGTCGAAAATGTTGAATAAAGAATGCAAGGTGTGGTGCAAGAGAACGGTGGCCACATTGAATGTGGCCGAGTATCTCTTCGGGAAAGTGAATTTGATGAATAATATATGGCATTTTATCCAAATTATAAATTTTGTCTGTTTTAACGTTTTCTTTCCACGTACAGCGCCAAATTTCCCGCTGTAAAATTTGCCAATTCCCTTTTTTTTTTTTTTTTTTTTTTTTTTTTTTTTTTTTTTTTTGATAACGCACACAAACTTTAGGGATACGAACTTCACAAAGTCGGATTTGAACAGAAATGAATGTAACTACTTGATACGTATGGCTGAAAGTAGTTGATAAGTTACCCCGTCGGTTTCAGAAAGTCAGCACCATCTGCCTTTTTTTTTTCTTTCTTTCTTTCTTTTGCGAGGAAGCCAAGCATTGTTTAAAGGACTGCATTGCAACTGTTGTCAAATTCTCTTTCAGCCAATTAATAGTTTTTCGCTAAAATTATACTAAAAAAGGGTAAAAACTACATAATTGATACATGTATTTATGATGGCTTAAATTTATTAGAACTTTCTACCATTTTCAAATTCAATAATATCAAAATTAAAATCTTTAAAATAGTACAAAATTTCATTTAAGTCTTTTTAGGTGCGTTCGTTAATATGTAAATACGTAGCACCTATTGTTGTCGCTCAGTCCGTCCGTCTGTCCGTCTGTCTGTCCGCATATAACAAAGCAAAAACTACCCAAACGAATCGTTTGAAATTTAAAATATATAATTGTAACATAATTTTGTCGAGTTATTTCAAATTTTACGAAAATCGGATGCATAGATCAATTACAGGGACAATCAAAAGGATTCCGTTACATTACGGTCAATGGGAAAAAAAAGTTTCAAATGCATTTTACTCGTTTGAAGTTTAAAACATATAATTATTGCGTAATTTTATCGAGTCATTTCAAATGTTATGACGGATGTATCGATCAATTACAGGGGCAATCAAAAAGATTCCATTACATTACGGTCAATGGGGAAAAAAGTTTCAAATGCACTTTAATCGTTCGAAATTCAAAACATTACATAAATTTGTCAAGTCATTTCAAATGTTATGAAAGTCGGATGCATAGATCATTTACAGGGACAATCAAAAGTATTCCATTACATTACGGTCAATGGGAAAATTTTTCAAATGCATTTTAATGATGTTACACTCATTCGAACATAATAGAATTTCCATGAATCTATGAAGTATATACTAAAATATGAATTCTGTACAATCTGTGATGCAAAGAATTTTTATTATTAAATTACAGGACCACACAAAAGTATTCCACTACATAATGCTATACAAGGAAACATTGTTTGGGGCATGTTTTAATTATATTCAACTATTTCACATTTTATGAATAAGATATACGTTGCTGAGGTGCAATAAAAATTACTTCCTGCATAATAGAAACACAAAGATTTCGACTACTATATTGTATCCGAAGCACGCTCTACTATATCACCAAGATCTGGATATTTTTAAAACTTTGTTATCGTAGTAACGCACCTCATTTGCTACGCTTCACGTGCAATTTACAACTTGTTTCATTATTATATTTCAAAATTATATCATCTCTATTTAATAAATATCAATGCATTAAAGGAAATATAAATTTATCTCATACCAACAACGCTACATTCAACCTTCATATAGTTATAATCAAATACGACTGCCCTGTGGGTATTTTATAACCATGGTGCTAAACTATGAAACCATGAAATCCAAATTAATGCTTAATTACAACTAATTTCGGTGTAGTAATCACGTAAACAACTGCAAGAATCGACATTTGCGAATATATTATTGCGAAAGAAGCTTAAGAATTGTTCAAAAGCTTCATATGGAAATCCGTGAAAATTTATTGGAAATTAATTGCCTAAAGCTAAAATGGATAGTAACGAATTCGAAAATTTCGAAATATTATAATTGTGATAAGGCTGAAGAAATATTCTTATCGTTGTGACAAATTATTCTGCGAGACGATGGTTAAAGATTTGTGGGTGCCTTATTTTTTTTCTGTCTTGCATCATTATAGTATAGACAGAACTACTTTTGGAAAAATAGATCAATAATTAGATTTACCATTTAATCCAATAGATTTATAAAATAAATTATAAAAGCATGTAAATTTGTATAGTTAATGTACCATAAAATATAGTCTCGTCACTTTTAAAATTATACGTTAGAAAATGATATTTTTATATTTGTCAACAATGTAGATATATCTGGGTGTATCACAAAGTTTCAATTACAGACGAATATTTTTTAATGTTATCCTGAACCATTTTTTCTACGCAAAAAACCTTTTGCATGCGATTTAACCCTTAAATGCATATTATATAATTTTTGATACCATAAGTGTTCCCGATTTATTGGGGGTTTTATTCACATATTCCGTATTCTCACCAGAAATTTAAAAGAGCAATTTTCAATTTACTTAATGACAGACCATTCGTAATTAAATAAAGAAAAAAAATTATTTAGATTTTTCTGGTATGAATTCTGATTCTTTGAATTGCGCATTTTTTGGAACGCGTTCTATCCTATGCAGTTAAGGGTTAAGAACATTTGAAATGGAAATATGCCAGAAAATGTATTATAAATGTAAAAATAGTGGTGAGAATGGAGTGTAAAAATATTCACCCGTAATTGAAAATGTGCGATATCTTCAAAAATATTTTTTTTATTACATTCAACGATAAAAATTTAGGTTTTGTACGTAAGAAAATATAGAGATATATGAATTATCGGGAAAATCACAATCACATATGTTTTCCAGGAATCATAAAGTACAGTTGTGAAAACACACAAAAATGGACATTTTGGGATAATATTTTGTAAATAAAGCTTTGACACAGTATTTTGGGCTATTTATAAAATTCTGAACAGATTATTATATAAACTGAGTGTCTGTTAATATTTCACAAACGCCGTCTCTTAAAACATGAAAAGAGGCGTTCTGAAATAAATAACAGTTATTGAAGGATGTCATGTAAATTCTTAATAAATTTTAATCTGTCGACTGCAAAACACTCTATGTAATCACAGATTAAATGAGGTTTAGTGTTAAAAGCAAAAAGTTCAATATGGCTAAAAGCAAACTGATTATTATCACATAGATGACACAGAACAACAATTCGACGTATTTTACTATTTGGAAGTGGAACTGAGCACCACTGCTAAAGTATTCATTTTGAGCGCTAATAGATGCGGGTGATTCAACAAATGTCAAAAATTAACTAGAAAGTTTTTTTTTTTTTTTTTTTTTTTTTTTTTGTAGTCTTTTATTCAACAAAACTAAAAATACTTCAAATAGTAAATTATGTTGCTCACCTTGAATGAATTTTTTTTCATTATTAAGTCTCTTACATTTGTATCTTGCTACAGAAAACGTTTCTCGGGTGTAAGTAAACAAATAATCACTTTATTACGCTATATCTCCATTCGTGATCACAGAAATGTAATGAATAGTGTGGGATATAAAGTTACACAATCCTCCAAGTTCATCCATGTATTCATTTTTATGAGCTTCACGCTTTTATGCACGTTTTAATTTACTCTTTTTGGCTATGGACATTATGCAGATCCAAGTGTTAAGATTTCACGTTACATAAAATCATATATATTTTCTTTTGCCACTCTCGCAAAATTTAGTGTCGCCAAGATGTGTCAGTTTTATTGCGGGTGATCCATATTATATGTACGTAACCGAACAATAAAGAAATAAATGAATAACGATAATTATGAAGAATCAAAGGGTTGGGAAATACTACTAGTTCTCATTGGTCTCCACTATTGTACGGCGGGAAAACTTTTTCTTTTAATATATGAATCCAGCAGACTGATCACACTAGGCAACGCCTCCACCAAAATTAAGGTGTTTACTTAATAAGCAAGTGGATCCTATAGGACATGATGATCTTGCTGGAGATTATGAAATACCTTATATTACTGAAAATGGAGACTTAAATTATTACATAGGCATGACTGGGAGAAAGCTTGGTATTAGAAAAGGGGAACATGAATCTGATAAATGTGGACGTACTAACACTGCCTTATCTAGAACATATTTCATGAGGGAATAAAAATATTGTTTAGTGAAAGCAAATTATGCTTTATATCTAATTGTTGTCGTTAAGTCTATTATAAGAGAGTCCATTGAAATTTATACGCGTAAAAATTTTGTTTGCATTGATACCGTTTCTTTTATTATTCCTAAGTTATGGTTAGAATTAATGAATAAATTCCTCGTGAGAGCTTGAATGGGATGAACCACGTTGGAAATTCTTTTAGATTGTGGTCTATTTTAATTTAATTTTTTACAATAGAGCGCGTGATTTTTGTTTTTTGTTGTTTATATCTCATTGTCGCGTGAAATTTGTATTGACCGTGAAATGTTTTGAGATTTAATTTTCATTTTTATTATGATTATGGATCTTATTAGACGGATCCGAAACATGTCAATGTCATTTATTTTTAATTATTATAACACCTTTCTCAAGTAAAATAAAATTTTTATTGAAATGTTTATATAAAATGTGGATCTTTTAAAATCTGGTGATTTAAAAAAATCTATTGGATTTAATAAACTTTTTATCATACTAGGCTGTTTCCATGGGAACTTCTCATGTCTGTCACACCTCTGAAATTCGCTATGCTCGTTGGCCACCGTTGATTTCGAAAAGTTTGCTTCACCTTATTCAGAATTGATGAGATATCTCCGCGATAATATAAGCCACATTTTTCCGTTCGAAAATACTGGTATCTAAAAATCGTAGTATGTGACAGACATTACAAGTTTGCATTGAAATAGTCGCTAAAGAACTTCAGAGGAAAAAAATGTAAAACATTGATTTCTTCTCATAGAATAATGAACATGGGGTTTATTGAAATGTGGTTATTAGTGAATAGCAGTCTACACAATAAAATTCCTATTTAATGTTATATAATGCAATTTATTTTGATACATTTTAATAAAAATATCCTTAGAAGTATTTTCGAGAGATATTGCATACCTAATAATACAAATAATGAAATTAAAAGATTTAGAATTTAAGATTGTCATTTTTCCTGGCATGTCACACTGTGATGTGTATAAAATTTAATTTCTACTGAATATTTCTTTACCTTATAAAATAAATATATAAGGAAAGTAACGAATTCTATATGTTAAAAATAATTTTCCATAATTAAATATCATTGTCACTAAAATGAATGTAATTTCCCTGATATGCTCATTTTAGTTCTTCATCAGGTATAAATATGTCACTGCAGAGTAATTCTTCTTATTATCGAGGTAGTTCCAGTCAGAAGCTGTAAAATCATAGCTACCGAAAGACCTATTAGATACTTCTTTCAAAATAATACGATTAATGTTTTTGTAAAAATTGAATTGACTTTTATTATGCCATTCTTCTGGCTTCGAAAAATTATCAAATAAAACTAAACAATCCATAAAATATGAGCAACTATACTTAAAAAATGGTCTCTTTAGGTAAAGTTAAAATGTCAGACCTAAAAGTAAAAAATGAATTTTTCAATATCCTGGCATTCATATGCACAGAAATGACATATAATTGCATACAAATTTACTTATTATTTATTTTCTGAAAAATTTAGAAATTTTACATGGAAAATTCTTTATTCTCTAATAGAAAATTAATTTACCTCTTGAAATTTTAATTTGTTTTCATTCCATACATTCAATATCTCAAATGATGAAAATCCGACAGATAAAGATATCCACCATTTTGAAATTGGGTGATATTCTTTCTAAAATATGACGATGCACTAATATTTATTATTTACTAATATTTATATATGCACTAATATTTATTTTTTATTGAAAATATTAATTGAAAAGATTAATAAAGATTGAATAGATTATTTTTTTAGTTGTTCCAAATTTTTTTATTTTATACTAGCTGTTCTGCCCGGCGTTGCCCGGGTTCATCAAAAAATAGCAAGAATTGCGAAAAAACTTTAAAAATCATAATAAAAACCTCGAAAAATTTAAAAAATGTTGCACGAATTTCGTCTAAATTTCGTTGAAAAGAGATGGGCTAGAAAATTGAAGTTGGATTTTTTTACTAATGTGGAAAAATCTTACAAATCGCAAAAAACATTAAAAATCTCATAAAAATATAAAACAAAATTCAAAAATTGTGTTTCAAAATTCGAATAAACTTTGAAAAAAAGAGATCAGAATTAAATAAATTCGGCCAAAAATTGAACCTCTAAAAAATCGAAGTGGGTCGCGAAGAAACATAAACATCGCTTTAAAAATGGCAAAATTTTCAAATTTTGCCAAAACTCAAAATTTACTCTACTTGGATAAATGTTTTGAATCTAATTAATTTGATAATGTAAAAAACATTGAAATACGAAAAAAAAACTGCTAAAAAATCACAATAAAAATCTTTAATCGCACAGGAGAAAATTTATCATATTAGCGAAGAAATTAAAAACCGAATTTATTTTCCATGTTAAAACTGTTGTTAGCTTTCGTTTTTTCAAAAACTAAAACAAAATCACTTCACCTTTTTCATTCACGTATAAAAACATTTCATATTTATTTACTTAGAAGGTGTCACAAATAAAAATTAAATTAAAAAGTTGACATGTTTCGGTTCATTCATAAGAACCGTATTCATAACATATAAAATCAGTAGAAAATTAAATGACACTGGATATAAATATAATTTAAAAATCAAAACAAAACATTGCGCCCCCTATGATAGTGAATATAGCCATTGCCACCGCGGCATATAAATATAATAAATTTTGACCATATATTAAATTTAATATGTATAAAATTAAAATTAATAAAAGTAGAAAAACTAAATGACTCTGGATATAAAGGTAATTAAAAAACCCAAAACACAAAATATTGCGCCCTCTATGATCGTGAATAGCCAATGCCACCGCGGCTCCTCCTATTAGAGTCACCCTTTAAATATTTATTAAGTAATTCTAACCACAAACTCGGAATGTCATAAGAATAAGAATCATTAAAAACCCTATCCCTCCTAGAATATATCTCTATGGATTCACGGATGATTAATTTTCGGAATAAACTTGAAATGAAAACTAATCTACTATCTTTAAAACAAATTTTAACCCCCCTCTTTAAAAACAATCTTGATAACGCAGTCTTATCCCTACCAAATTTTATGTCACATTCCTGCTCTTTCTTTCTAACCCCAAACTTTCTACCTGTCATACCGATATAAAAATTAATATCCCCCCCTTCATTCTCATATGGAATTTCATACACCCCTGCTAGATCATCTTGTGGAACCGGATCAAAAGCTCTGTATAGAAGATGTTTTAACTTAGGAGGTGGCTTAGCAACTAATTCTATTTTAAACTTTTTTAATTTAGCTTTAAGCCTCTCAAAATTACCCTTTATATAAGGAAACGATAGTCTTTTAACCCCAATCTCTTCCCCCTTCTCACAGGCATTATCAACCAAATTACAATTAACCTGAGAATTATTTTTATCCCTATAATTTTTAACCAATTTATTAATTTTATCCTTTTTGTAACCATTCAACTTAGCAATATTAAAAATATAATTCAACTCTTCATACAAAAATTCATCAGAACAAATAATAAACGCACGATTAATCATGAACCGGAATGTAGAAAACTTATACCCAAAGGGTGAATACGCAGAAAATGGAATAATATGCTGACTAGCTATATCCTTCCTGTAAACTTTCCTTTTTAACATAGAACCCTCTCTAATAAGCCACACGTCTAAAAATGAAATAGCACGATCATTTTCCAATTCAAACGTAAATTGAATATTCCTATCCAGTTTATTAACTTCATCTACAAAAACAATGAAAGACTCAACTCCCCCCTCCCAAATTAAAAATACATCGTCAACATACCTCTTCCAAAATTTAGGAACTTTCTCGAACTTTGCGAAAATATTCTCTTCAAAAGGCCTCATTTTAAACTCAGCTAAAAAACCCGAAATAGGAGAACCCATAGGGGCACCCATGTTTTGTTTATAAATTTTACCATCAAAAACAAAATAATTACTTTATACAATCAACTGTAATCCATCTTTTAAAGTACATTTTATACTGTCATTATATATTTCCGCCTTGTCAATCCTCTTTTTAATTTCATCACAAACTTCAAAAATGTCAATCGACGGAAAAAGTGATTTGACATCCAAACTAGCTAATAAACAGTTATGAGGAATCTCAAGTGTCCTTATGCTTTCATCAAAACTTGCAGTGGAATCCACAACATACTCTGATGGCGGCAGTAACTCTTTCAAAATAAGCACAAACGCCTTTTCCAAATAGTAAGTCGGTGCTTGGCATCTTGTAACGATGGGGCGTAGAGGATACCCCTCTTTATGATCTTTTAATCTACCTATCAAACGTGGAATCACACCCTGTTTATTAATAAACAATCTAACATTAACATTATCTGGCCAACAACCTTTTTCAATAATATCTTTCACCATTTTGTGGATTTTATACAAAGGAGATTTTTCAATTTAGGAACAATCCATATCGGCAATAGCTTTTTGCATTTTAACTTTATACTCATTACGATCCAAAACAGCAATCCTGTTGGACTTGTCAGTCTGTATGAACAACACTTCACTATCCTTTTTCAAATTTTTAACAATGTTTAACTCAGGTGTATTAAGATTTAAAGGCCTTTTCATATATTTATCTAATTCAGTAAACATTATATTTCTAACTTCCTCCTTGTTTTCACTATTTACTTTACTAATTATACATTCTGCCTCCATAATTAAATTCTTAACATTTTGCTTCTGTTCAAACATAAATTTCGGATTAAAAGGTAGATTAAAAGATCATAAAGAGGGGTATCCTCTACGCCCCATCGTTACAAGATGCCAAGCACCGACTTACTATTTGGAAAAGGCGTTTGTGCTTATTTTGAAAGAGTTACTGCCGCCATCAGAGTATGTTGTGGATTCCACTGCAAGTTTTGTTGAAAGCATAAGGACACTTGAGATTCCTCATAACTGTTTATTAGCTAGTTTGGATGTCAAAGCACTTTTTCCGTCGATTGACATTTTTGAAGTTTGTGATGAAATTAAAAAGAGGATTGACAAGGCGGAAATATATAATGACAATATAAAATGTACTTTAAAAGATGGATTACAGTTGATTGTACAAAGTAATTATTTTGTTTTTGATGGTAAAATTTATAAACAAAACATGGGTGCCCCTATGGGTTCTCCTATTTCGGGTTTTTTAGCTGAGTTTAAAATGAGGCCTTTTGAAGAGAATATTTTCGCAAAGTTCGAGAAAGTTCCTAAATTTTGGAAGAGGTATGTTGACGATGTATTTTTAATTTGGGAGGGGGGAGTTGAGTCTTTCATTGTTTTTGTAGATGAAGTTAATAAACTGTATAGGAATATTCAATTTACGTTTGAATTGGAAAATGATCGTGCTATTTCATTTTTAGACGTGTGGCTTATTAGAGAGGGTTCTATGTTAAAAAGGAAAGTTTACAGGAAGGATATAGCTAGTCAGCATATTATTCCATTTTCTGCGTATTCACCCTTTGGGTATAAGTTTTCTACATTCCGGTTCATGGTTAATCGTGCGTTTATTATTTGTTCTGATGAATTTTTGTATGAAGAGTTGAATTATATTTTTAATATTGCTAAGTTGAATGGTTACAAAAAGGATAAAATTAATAAATTGGTTAAAAATTATAGGGATAAAAATAATTCTCAGATTAATTGTAATTTGGTTGATAATGCCTGTGAGAAGGGGGAAGAGATTGGGGTTAAAAGACTATCGTTTCCTTATATAAAGGGTAATTTTGAGAGGCTTAAAGCTAAATTAAAAAAGTTTAAAATAGAAGTAGTTGCTAAGCCACCTCCTAAGTTAAAACATCTTCTATACAGAGCTTTTGATCCGGTTCCACAAGATGATCTAGCAGGGGTGTATGAAATTCCATATGAGAATGAAGGTGGGGATATTAATTTTTATATTGGTATGACAGGTAGAAAGTTTGGGGTTAGAAAGAAAGAGCATGAATGTGACATAAAATTTGGTAGGGATAAGACTGCGTTATCAAGATTGTTTTTAAAGAGGGGGGTTAAAATTTGTTTTAAAGATAGTAGATTAGTGTTCATTTCCAGTTTATTCCGAAAATTAATCATCCGTGAATCCATAGAGATATATTCTAGGAGGGATAGGGTTTGTAATGATTCTTATTCTTATGACATTCCGAGTTTGTGGTTAGAATTACTTAATAAATATTTAAAGGGTGAGTCTAATAGGAGGAGCCGCGGTGGCATTGGCTATTCACGATCATAGAGGGCGCAATATTTTGTGTTTTGGGTTTTTAAATTACCTTTATATCCAGAGTCATTTAGTTTTTCTACTTTTATTAATTTTAATTTTATACATATTAAATTTAATATATGGTCAAAATTTATTATATTTATATGCCGCGGTGGCAATGGCTATATTCACGATCATAGGGGGCGCAATGTTTTGTTTTGATATTTAAATTATATTTATATCCAGTGTCATTTAATTTTATACTGATTTTATATGTTATGAATACGGTTCTTATGAATGAACCGAAACATGTCAACTTTTTAATTAAATTTTTATTTGTGACACCTTCTAAGTAAAGAAATATGAAATGTTTTTATACGTGAATTTCTTTTCCGTATCTGAAAAAAATCGCCGTGAATTCAAAAAAAAAAAAAAAAAAAAAAAAAAAAAAAAAAAAAAAAAAAAGCATACTGCATTAAAAATTGCTGTAGATCAAAATAAGAGAGCAAAACAATTACCGTAAAGGATAAAAGTTTGAAACCAAACTCTTATTAGTCTAGAAATTTAAAATCGAATTCCTTTGAAAAATCTTAAAGTCTGAGAAAGCCCAAAAATTGCATTGAAAATTGTAATGAATGTCGTAAAACATTAAAAAATCCCTAGGGTAAAAATTCACTGTTATAATA
Organism: Maratus speculifer; assembly: GCA_964019185.1. Lineage (NCBI taxonomy): Eukaryota > Metazoa > Arthropoda > Arachnida > Araneae > Salticidae > Maratus > Maratus speculifer. Next base: position 234,111,153 of record OZ025294.1, on the reverse strand, counting down.
TAAAATATTGTAATCAAGAAATTAACCATATTAACCAAAATGTTTGAAAGGATGTAAAAAAATTGCCACGGAACTTGAAGAATGGCTAAAAATTACATTGCAAATTGCATTAAAAATAGCTAAATATTTGGAAATCAATGCTTAAAAAAATAATATTAAGGCAGGGCGGGGGGAGGGTTATGATCGAAATCATTCATGGCATGGAAGCCAAAATCATATTAAGAGATAAAACATTGCATTCGAAACATAACTACATTAAACAACATGTTTGATATCAAAATTGGTTTCTGAATGGCAGAAAATCGCCAAGGAACTTAAAAAAATGGCTAAAAATCGTATCGAAAACTATATTAAAAATCGTTGAATTTTTAAAAGTCATGGCTGTAAAAATTTAATATTAAGTCAAAAATATTGTAATCGGAAATCGTTCATGAATAAGGAAAATTCAACACGGATCACCTAAAATCCCCCAAACTAACTAAAAATTACATTGAATATCGCATTAGAAATTCGCAAAATTCATAAAAGAGTGGAGAACAAATTATACTATTTATGCTAAAAGTTAGAAACCGAAATTCTTTTACAGATGTCAACAACTGTCACAGAACTTAAAAAATCACTATAAAACAGATTAAAAATCAGCAAAATTCAAAAATCCGGACAAAATTTGCCATAGTAAGATAAACATTTATGTTCCTGCGGACATAATTTACCATAATGGGGCAAAACATTGAAATTTGAACTCTTTCATTAGTTAAAAAATATCGACACAAAACTTGCTAAACATTTTATGAAAATACACAAAAAATCTGAATCATTGATGTCAAAATTTACTACATTAAGCTACAAATTATTTAAAAATTTCTTTTCCAATTGTGAAAAAATCGCCGTGGACTCGAAAACATCTAAAAATAGTATTCAAAAATTCATTACAAATCGTTTCAAATTTAAAAATAGCGGGGGACAACATTTACATTAATAGAGTAAAATAGTGTAATCTGAATTATTTCTTAACTACGAATGAAAAAATCGGCGCAAAGCGTGAGAAATAATGAAAACATTGCTAAAAATTGCATTAAAAAAATCACTAATTTTCAAAATTCGTAAATGAAATGTAAATGTTTGAAATTAATTTTCCTTTCGAAATTTCAAAAAATAGCCGTGAGATTCAAAAAACCAATACAAAACCATTGAAAAATTCATTAGAAATCGCTAAATGTAAATACATCCCGTGAATAAAAAAATATTCTAGTCGTGTAAAACGTAGCAACCATTCTTTTTTAACATGAATTACAAAAAAATCGACGCAGAACACAAAATATATCAAAAATTACATTGAAAATCGACAAAATTAAAAAAAGGTAAATGGTGAAATTTACTATATTAGGCTAAAAGTTTTAAACCAAAATAATTTTTTAATTGTTAAAATACCACTGTGGTGGGGATCGAAAAAAATAGTACTAAATCGCATTAAAAAGTTCATTAAAAACGCATTGAAAAATGCACTAAATATCGCTAGTTATTTTTTAAATCGCAGTAATCAGAATTTCATCAAACGGATAAAACATTCTAATCTGAATCTGTGACTACTTGATTATCCGGTTGACCAAGAAACTATCTGGGTCAAACCATACGATTAAACTACAATAATGGCGGATCGTAAATTCCATATTCACTTGACATTAAACACGTTACATATGTTTGTTATGTCATCAAGTGGTTTTTACTTCTTATTTTTATATGTATTTGTATTAATGTTTTTCGAAATTATCTCTTCTTTCATTATTTAACATAAAAATTACATCTATTTGCATAATTTGGCTTGTTTCACGATTGATATAATTTGGCGAAATTGGTCGACAGGATAATCACGCAGTAAAAGGAAATCCTTTATAGATAATAAAAAATTGACACGGAACACAACAATTCTTGAAAAATCGCGTTAAAAATCTTTAAAATTATATTAGATTAAAAATTTGAAATCAATTTTTACTTCCGAATATCAAAAAATCACCATAAAACTCGAAAAATTTCTAAAAATTGCATTGAAAAGTGCATTAAAAATCACTAATATTAAAAAATCACAGGGGTCAAAATTTACTCTAATAGGGTAAAACGTTGTAAATGGAAATATCTCATGAATGACGAAAATTCGACATCAAACGCAAAAAATCTCGAAAAATCGCATTAAAATTAGCTGAAATTCATAAATCTTAACAGCTAAAATTTAATACATCAGCCTGAAAGTTTTAGCGGTCTTAAGCAAGAATTTAAGATAGTTTATGAAATTGCTATTCGAAAATAGTGGTACCTAAATTTTTGACATTTTAGGAAGATTTCACAAAAAAATTCTACTTATTGCATTCTCAACAGCTCAAGTTTTTGGTAGATCAACTATGAAAAGAATAGATGCTAAACGCAAAAATCTTTAAAAAACGTTAAAAATCGCATTAAAAATCGTTAAAATCTAAAAATCGTAACAAACACAAAATTTAGGGCATTAGGCTAAAATTTTAAAATGATTTTCTTTTTATCAATCTCAAAAAATAGCCGCAAAATGAGAAAAAACACTAAAAATCGCATTAAAAATTCGTTTAAATTCAAAAATCGCTGTACAAATTCCGAATAAACTTTGTTGAAAAGAGAAAAAAAATTGCTATTTTGGGTTAAAAGAATGAAACCGTATTCTTTTCACTAATGGGATAAAACCGCAAAAATAACGCTAAAATCGCCTAAAAAAATTATTAAAAAAATCTAAACAAAAAATCGAAAATCGGGCTTCGAGGTGCAAAACTACATATAAAAAAGTACCTTCCCTCCAAATTTTGTAACTCTACGTGCAGCAGTCTCTTCAGAACAGCGCTGACAGACAAACATCCTTCTCTCTTTATTATTATAGATTATTTGAATACGAAATTTTTACCTAATTTTCTAAAATTGTTGCTGAAAGACTGAACAATTTCAACATTATTGGTCTGTATAAAAAAAAATCCCATATTTACTTTAAATATAAGTTAATTGTATATGATAAAATATTTAGTTTAGTCATGGAATTTGAAGATATGCACAAAGAGTATGCTAAGTTTTTTATTTCTGTTATGACACTCTCTTTTTTTTACATTAATTTGATTTATAATTAATAACTGGAAATTTAATTAAACATGTATCGTAGATGTAGCACATTATTTTATTGCCAAATTGTATCCTTAAATATGATAACTTAGTACAGTAAAAATTGAAAATATGACAAAAAATCTAATATGTTTCGTTTTATTTTTACTGTATCTGTTTGAAAGTGCACACTTATTTTTCATTTTGCTAATTCAAAATTGGAGCTTTAAGTTATAATTGTATAGCTACAGTAGAATCTTTCACATTAGTTAGATTATTGTTCTTCATTAATGAAACTATACCTATTATATTTAATAAACTGAAACGTGTATGATATTTTTTAAATCTTATTCAAAGCATTGGGTTTCGACGTAACTAAATATTCAATATTATATTTTTAAAATATTTCTTCGGTTTATATTTAATATCTTAAAATTAAATTAAATTAGTATAATACGTATTGTAGATGTAGAACTTTACCTGTATTGCCAAAATATCTCCGTAAATAACATAATTTAGTATTGTAAAATTCATTGGAAAAGAAATATTTTGTTTATTTTTACTGTATCTGTATGAAAGTGCATACATATTTTTTTATTTTGCTAATCTTTAGAGCTTTAAGTAATAACTTTTTAACAATAGCAGAAATTTCCGCTTTAGTTAGATTATCTCATACTTCGTTATTGAAATTACCTATTTAATTTAACAAACAGAAACATATATGATAAATTCTAAATCTCATTCAAAGCATTCGAATTTGACGAGACTAAACATTGAACTTTAGTATATCTATAATCAAAGATGGCTGCCCTGGGGGAATTTCATAACCACTGCACGAAATTATGAAATCCGAATTAAAGTTTAAATGCGACTCACTACATACAGTAATCTCGTAAGCAAATGTGCGAATGGATTTACATTTATGAATATTTTATTACAATAGAACCAAATTTGTACAAAAGCTTCAGTGAGAAATCATATAAAATTGAATGGACATTTATAGCCTAAAGCTGAAATGGAAAACTACGAATTCGGAAATTTTCGTGTAGAATATTCGTTATATGGTTGAAGCAATAATCTTATCGTAGTGACACAATGGAGTTAGGCAAGTTGTTTTAAGATTTGTAGGTGTTTCGAAGTTGTTTGCTATTAAATATTTTAGATATTATAGATATAAGCTTCTTATGAAGGAGTACTGAATGGTTAGGAGTAAAATTTTTATGCATTTTGTAAATAAGTTTATTACACAAATTTTACAAAACACGAAATTTATGATTTATAAAATATCGTGAATGATGAAGTACAGTCATGTTAAATTCAGAAATTTATTTAACACTAGAACTACCAGAAATTTGAGTCAAGTTTTATAAAAATATTTCATATCAGAATTTTGATTTAAAGCAGTTTAACTTTATTATTTAACGATTTTCTTCTTTTTATCTTTTAAAATTATTTCATAGTTAAATTTATGGTTTGAATCTAAACATATTCATATGCTAGCCATGAAAATGGCAGCTCACATTAAATTTGGTGTTAAACAATATACAATGAAATTTATAAGTACAGATTTTTAAAGTTATTGGTATTTTTATGTAAATTTGGTATTAGGTATGAAATTTTAATATAATTATTTTGTACTAATTATCATGTTCTCTATGCAATAAGGGGCTGTATATATCGCTTACTTGCATGAAAAATGACATATCTCGCAAAAGTTCATTTTCAGTTTTATTCAACTAATCTGCCTGGCAACTAATTTTATTCAACTAATTGTATGTCTTGCTACTTAAAATGTTTCAGAAACGTTTCGTAACTATACCGAAAATCGTTAAATTACGCTATTTGCCCATTCGTGATTACAGAGTGTTGGAGGGAGGGGAGGGGGGTTGTGTGGCGATGAAAAATTATCCAATCCTTCAAACACCCTTCTATGTGTTGGCTTTTAAGGATTTTGTGCTTTTAAACCCGTTTTAATTTTTTCATGCAGAGTTAAGTGCTTTAATTTCATGTTACAGAAAAATCATGCAAATTTTCTGTTGCCTTTTCTGTACAAGTTATTTTTGTCTAGATTTGTCTTTTTTATTGCGAGTGATCGTTATTATTTTAGGATAAAAGTATTGTCTAGAACATGAAATCTAAGATATGTTTCGGTAGAAGGATTTTGACTTTTGATATCGTTATTATTTTTGATGCATCCAAAATTTCTCTTTTTGGTAACCTTTTCTATATATCAAAATAACCTGCTGTTTTTTTTTCTTGGAATCTGTTTTTACGAAAATACAACTTTTATTATAAAATCATTATAAATTTAATTATAAAATCTTTTTTTCCAAAATAAGAAGTATCTCTACATTGGCGGTTCTGTTATTCTGACATATAATGCACGTCTATAACAAACGCATTGTTGAGCATTCGTTAACACTCTCCATATTGCACATTCGTCTGTATTTATTTTCATTTCATTTTGAGTATTAACAAATATTTCCCGTTTGTTTTGAATACAAATTGGGGTGATAGAAAAACGCGATCCTGATCGGTTTACTTTTTGTTTCTTCACGTTTCAAAGCATTTTTATGAAACGCTGATCATAGAATTAAAGAGATAAAATGTATTAAATCGAAACTTTTTTTTTACTAAGTATTAGTATTACAATGCCGCAAGTTAACATTTGGGTCATTCCGTACAAAATGAGCAAATCAGGTGTGGCTGACAAGTCATAGATATTTTTGAAAATCATTATATATGTGCATCATGATCATTTACGAGTAAATGCAAAATAATATATTTTTTCAGACTCGTTTATTTTAGTATAAAAAATAATATAACATTAAAAGTTGATACAAAATCTAGGTTTTGTGTACATGCTTGAAACTACAATTTTGATTATTAGCATTAGGAACGGAAAAACTGTATCAAGAATTATTTACAATGAAGAATGAACAATACGTAACAGATTAGCGTAATTTAATAATTGTATTTTTATTCTAACATTTAAAAATAAATAAATAATAATAATAAAAATGTGGAAAAGGAAATATTTCTTTTACTTGTCTGAACAGGAAGGACACCTTTTACAGTTTAAAAATTATTTGACATTATGGCTATTGGTATATATTTTAAATATTTCAAGTTTAATTCTCTCCTTTTTATTCCTCAAAGAGAAAAAAATAAACAGTGAAAAATATTGATGTAAAAATTCAATACTTCTATCGCTTAGTTTGATATGAAAAAAAAAAGGGTTTGAAAACTTTGATATTATCAATAAAATTATATATTTTTTTAAGTATAGAAAATTTTACTCTTGATTTCAGTTTTTTTTTTTTTTTTTTTTTTTTTTTTTTTTTTGGCCTCAAGAATATTTTTAATTTGAGTTGAAAAAAAAAATTCATTTGAATAAATAATTATGCGATAATCCTAAATCCAAATATGTAGATGGCTGCACATCTTTTTTATCTTCAGATCCTGCAATACTTTAAGAAACCTGCGCTACTTTACAGAGAAGTAGTCCATGGAACACAACGAATATTATTTATCTGAACCCATTTTTGTTATGTTTGGAATAAAAAGGCCATCTTGAATTTTTTTTTTAGTATATCATGGATTTACTGATCCTTATGACTGTGCTATATTGTTAATGTCGTACCTTTCCCTTATTTACTTTTTGCAGATACATCACAGAAAAAAATTATGATTTCGTAGGGTTTTTTTTAAATTTGTTTCTAAATTTTTTGTAGATGAAGGAAATAAACGACAACTTTCGAACTTAGAGAATTTAATCTTCATATGTAATACTACATCAGGCATCAATTTCATAGATGTTTTTTAATTACTTTAATTTTTATTGTTTCTAAATTTTTGGAAAATCACAAATTTTCAATATTTACAACCAATTTAAGATTAATCATGGTATTACCAGATTTTTTACTACGCAATAAATATGAAGTTATATTTTAAGAGGTTAGAACATTATATAAATTTAAAAAAAATCCTGTTAAATAATTTTCAAAATGCAGAATTTCAAACTTTCAACTTTTATATCATAAAATTCGTTTTATACCACACGTTTTTAAATGTCCAAAACTGCTAAAAAAATTATTTTTCATCAAGATATTTTGCAGAGCTCTATTTTAATATGAATGTATATGTATTTCCAGTTTAATGAAAATCGTCTATACGGCCACAGTTTTTTTTTTTTTTTTTTTTCGTTTTGCTCTTTTTACATAGAATGAATAATTTATTTAATAATTCGAAACTTGTAAAAGTTATTTTGTTTTATAAAAATATATTTTTTAAAATGTCTTCATGCACACGCACAAGGCTGTCACATGGGAATAAACGTATATTCAGTTTCAACTTCAGTCGCATTATTATGAAATTCGGAAATGGAAGTGTAGGAAAAGATCATCACATGACTATAGCAGTCTATTGTGGAAGTTATAACGGCTCTGTGTATTTTGAATGAGCTTCGGTTAAATGATGCGTATAAAAATACTGTAGTAAAATAAGTCGCATTGCATGATTGATGTAATTTATTAGCTGCTATTGGATAAATCTGCCGTATTTTTTTTTTTAAAGATCACTCTAAAGTTTCTCAAAATCAATGTTAGCTTTATGTTTGACTCCAAATATTCTGTTTTCTCAAACCCTTTAAGAGCCCACTCTACTTATAGAAAAAAAAATATGCGTGGCACTCGGGGACTGCCGCGGTAAAGCTATTGCATAGCATTTTTTATCAACTTAAACAAAAATACCGCGTCAATGTCTGCTGAAGTCTATCGAAGGATACCGCGCCGAAGTCTGCCAAACTCAAACGTCGTTAGCTGGAGTGTTAGGATTTTTTCTCGTTACGGAATTCCTAGATTCGGTCGCCACGCTCAAAGCCCGCGATAATAGCTATGCAATAGCTTAATAAATTACCAAACAAAATTTGGTCGCGCTACGAAAATTAGATAGCGAGTTATAAGCATTTTAAATTTTTCGACCCTCACCCTGGGGGGATCTCCTGTCACCAAAAATCAACACTGTCTCATAAAAAATTACCAAACAAAATCTGGCCGCGCTACGAAAATTAGATCGCGAGTTATAAGCATTTTAAATTTTTCGACCCTCACCGTGGGGGTCTCCTGTCACCAAAAATTAACAATTTCTCATAATAAATTACCAAACAAAATTTGGCCGCGCTACGAAAATTAGATCGCGAGTTATAAGCATTTTAAGTTTTTCTACCTTCACGGTGGGGGTCTCCTGTCACTAAAAATTAACACTGTCTCATAAAAAATTACCAAACAAAATTTGGCCGCGCTACGAAAATTAGATAGCGAGTTATAATCATTTTAAATTTTTCGACCCTCACCGTGGGGGGGGGGGGGTCTCCTGTCACCAAAAATTAACAATATCTCATAATAAATTACCAAACAAAATTTGGCCGCGCTACGAAAATTAGATCGCGAGTTATAAACATTTTAAATTTTTCGACCCTCACCGTGGGGGTCTCCTGTCACCAAAAATTAACACTGACTCGTAATAAATTACCAAACAAAATTTGGCCGCGCTACGAAAATTAGATCGCGAGTTATAAGCATTTTAAGTTTTTCTACCTTCACCGTGGGGGTCTCCTGTCACCAAAAATTAACACTGTCTCATAATAAATTACCAAACAAAATTTGGCCGAGCTACGAAAATTAGATCGCGAGTTATAAGCCTTTTAAATTTTTCGACCCTCGCCGTAGGGGGTCTCCTGTCACCAAAAATTAACAGTCTCATATTAAATTTCCAAACAAAATTTGCCCGCGCTAGGAAAATTAGATCGTGAGTTATAAGCATTTTAAATTTTTCGACCCTCACCGTGGGGGTTCTAATGTCCCCAAAAATTAACACTGTCTCATATTAAATTACCAAACAAAATTTGGCCGCGCTACGAAAATTAGATCGTGAGTTATAAGCATTTTAATTTTTTCGACCCTCACCGTGGGGGGTCTAATGTCCCCAAAAATTAACACTGCCTCATAATAAATTACCAAACAAAATTTGGCCGCGCTACGAAAATTAGATCGCGAGTTATAAGCATTTTTAATTTTTCGACCCTCACCGTGTGGTGTCTTCTGTCACCAACAATTAACACTGTCTCATAATAAATTAAGAAACAAAATTTGGCCGCCCTGCGAAAATTAGATAGCGAGTTATAAGCCTTTTAAATTTTTCGACCCTCGCCGTGGGGGGTCTCCTGTCACCAAAAATTAACAGTCTCATATTAAATTTCCAAACAAAATTTGCCCGCGCTAGGAAAATTAGATCGTGAGTTATAAGCATTTTAAATTTTTCGACCCTCACCGTGGGGGTTCTAATGTCCCCAAAAATTAACACTGTCTCATATTAAATTACCAAACAAAATTTGGCCGCGCTACGAAAATTAGATCGTGAGTTATAAGCATTTTAATTTTTTCGACCCTCACCGTGGGGGGTCTAATGTCCCCAAAAATTAACACTGCCTCATAATAAATTACCAAACAAAATTTGGTCGCGCTACGAAAATTAGATAGCGAGTTATAAGCATTTTTAATTTTTCGACCCTCACCGTGGGGTGTCTTCTGTCACCAACAATTAACACTGTCTCATAATAAATTAACAAACAAAATTTCGCCGCCCTGCGAAAATTAGATAGCGAGTTATAAGCATTTTAAATTTTTCGACCCTCACCGTGGGGGGTCTCCTGTCACCAAAAATTAACAGTCTCATATTAAATTACCAAACAAAATTTGGCCGCGCTACGAAAATTAGATCGTGAGTTATAAGCATTTTAAATTTTTCGACTCTCACCGTGGGGGTTCTAACGTCCCCAAAAATTAACACTGCCTCATAATAAATTACCAAACAAAATTTGGCCGTGCGAAAAAAATTAGATCGCGAGTTATAAGCATTTAAAATTTTTCGACCCTCACCGTGGGGTGTCTTCTGTCACCAACAATTAACAATGTCTCATAATATATTACCAAACAAAATTTGGCCGCGCTACGAAAATTAGATCGCGACTTATGAGCATTTTAAATTTTTCGATTCTCACCGTGTGGGGTCTCTTGTCACCAAAAATTAACACTGTCTCATAATAAATTACCAAACAAGTTTGGCCGCGCTACGAAAATTAGATCGCGAGTTATAAGCATTTTAAATTTTTCGACCCTCACCGTGGAGTGTCTCTTGTCACCAGAAATTAACACTGTCTTATAATAAATTACCAAACAATATTTTGCCAAGCTACCAAAATTAGATCGCGAGTTATAAGCATTTTTAATTTTTCGACCCTCACCGTGGGGTGTCTTCTGTCACCAACAATTAACAATGTCTCATAATATATTACCAAACAAAATTTGGCCGCGCTACGAAAATTAGATCGCGACTTATGAGCATTTTAAATTTTTCGATTCTCACCGTGTGGGGTCTCTTGTCACCAAAAATTAACACTGTCTCATAATAAATTACCAAACAAGTTTGGCCGCGCTACGAAAATTAGATCGCGAGTTATAAGCATTTTAAATTTTTCGACCCTCACCGTGGAGTGTCTCTTGTCACCAGAAATTAACAATGTCTCATAATAAATTACCAAACAAAGTTTGTCCGCGCTACGAAAGTTAGATCGCGAGTTATAAGCATTTTAAATTTTTCGACCCTCACGGTGGGGGGTCTCCTGTCACCAAAATAAATAAGACCACCAAAATAAACACTGTCTCATAATAAATTACCAAACAAAATGTAGCCGCGCTATGAAAATTAGATCATAAGAAACATAAGTTTGAGACTTGATATCCTAATATCTGAAAAATACCACGTCAATGTCTGCCGAAGTCTACCGAAGGATACCGTCCCGAAGTTTTCCGAACGGAAACGACGTTAGCCGAGTGTTAGGTTTTTTCGTTACGGATGTGTTAGGATTTTTCGCGTTACGGAATTTTTGGATTCGGTCACCGCGCTCAAAGCCCGCGATAAAAGCTATGCAATAGCTTAAAAAAAACCTGTTGATACTGTTAAGTCTATGGAGGCGTTCTTTTCAAATATTTTGCTCAAATTTTACATGATTTTTTTTTAATACATAAAATAGCTGAGTACGATTTGTAACAGTGTTGCTTTTAACTTTTTCAATTTTAATTTCAGATTTTTAAAAAAAATTACTATGACTTTCGAAACCGGTTAGAACCGGTTCTGAAATTGAAACTATCATAATATAAACACTATATAACCAAAATAAAAAAAAGTAAAACCTAACCCGGTTGTAGATCGTCCTCAGCTATTCTGTGCAAACATAATCGTCTAAAAATATTAAAATTTAAGCAAGATATTTTTTAAAAAATGCTCCCTTAGACTTAATATTATCATCCGGGTCTTTTTCACTGACTACTGTGGACTCTTAATGCACCATTCAAATAAACACAACGTATGCATTTTTTCGCTCTCCATTCCCTACATCCAAAGAGCATTTACTTTTCTCTTTCTTTAGGAAACCCATTAGTAAAAAGCTCACGTTTGATTTCAGTATGAACTGTGTCGATAGAGCAAAACGTGATCCTGGAAATTCACTCTTTTATGTTTCCACACATTTCCCTTCATTTTCATAGAAAGTCGATAGTAGAATAAAAATGACGATACAAGGAACTAAGTACAAGTTCAAAAGTACATTAGTATTATAATCTAATATATTCAATATATTAAAAAATAATTATCTTTGAAAAATCAACGTTTTTTCTTAAAAACATCTCACTTTAAAATGACACCAACTGGCATTAATATTAACAATACTAACATAAAGACTTACTGATGAATAATTATGTATTATATACAGTTGTGGGTAAAGAAATAAACATCCCTTACTAATTTTCAACATGTTATCGTAGAAGAACTTTACTGTGTACTGAAGATTGGAAATAATGCCTACTTTTAAATTATGTATACAATATTTGGCTAAGAGGTGATCTACAGATTAAAACGAACCCAAACTTCATTTTTAGCTCACAGGCTATCATAGCCTGAGAGCTTATGTGCCCGTCCGTTCTGTATGTATGTGCGTATGTGCGTAACGCGATAACTCATGATAAAAATATCGGATCCACTTGAAATTTTGTATGTAGGTATATCCTGACAAGGCGCTTCCCTGATTAGTTTTTGGAGTTCATTCGATATGTATAAGAGGGGGAACGGGGGGCTCATGCCCCCCGTTAGTTGATATAAATGGGATTTTCATGCAGAATTAAGTTTTCGTTCAAAATTTAGATTAGGATCATTCTGATGAGGCGATTCCGTGACTGTTATTAGGTGTTCATTGAATAAGTATAAATAGGGGGACAGGGGTTCTAATGCCCCCCCCCCCTTAATTTATAGAAATGGGATTTTCATGCAGAATTAAGTTTTCGTTCAAAATTTAGATTAGGATCATTCTGATGAGGCGATTCCGTGACCGTTATTAGGTGTTCATTGAATAAGTATAAATAGGGGGAACAGGGGTTCTAATCCCCCCCCCCGTTAGTTGATATAAATGGGATTTTCATGCAGAATTAAGTTTTCGTTTAAAATTTAGATTAGGATAATTCTGATAAGGCGATTCCGTGACTGTTATTAGGTGTTCATTGAATAAGTATAAATAGGGGGAACAGGGGCTCTAATGCCCCCCCCCCCGTTAGTTGATATAAATGGGATTTTCATGCAGAATTAAGTTTTCGTTCAAAATTTAGATTAGGATCATTCTGATGAGACGATTCCGTGACTGTTATTAGGTGTTCATTGAATAAGTATAAATAGGGGGAACAGGGGTTCTAATCCCCCCCCCCCCCGTTAGTTGATATAAATGGGATTTTCATGCAGAATTAAGTTTTCGTTCAAAATTTAGATTAGGATCATTCTGATGAGACGATTCCGTGACTGTTATAAGGTGTTCATTGAATAAGTATAAATAGAGGGAACAGGGGTTCTAATCCCCCCCCCCCCGTTAGTTGATATAAATGGGATTTTCATGCAGAATTAAGTTTTCGTTCAAAATTTAGATTAGGATCATTCTGATAAGGCGATTCCGTGACTGTTATTAGGTGTTTATTGGATAAGTATAAATAGGGGGAACAGGGGCTCTAATCCCCCCCCCCGTTAGTTGATATAAATGGGATTTTCATGTAGAATTAAGTTTTCGTTCAAAATTTAGATTAGGATCATTCTGATGAGACGATTCCGTGACTGTTATTAGGTGTTCATTGAATAAGTATAAATAGGGGGAACAGGGGTTCTAATCCCCCCCCCCCCGTTAGTTGATATAAATGGGATTTTCATGCAGAATTAAGTTTTCGTTCAAAATTTAGATTAGGATCATTCAGATGAGGCGATTCAGTGACTGTTATTAGGTGTTCATTGTATAAGTATAAATAGGGGGAACAGGGGTTCTAATGCCCCCCCCCCCCTTAATTTATATAAATGGGTTTTTCAAGCAGAATTTTCAGATTTCGTTCAAATCTCTGAATAGTTTTGGAAGTTTAATGGTTAAGTATAAAAGAGGGGGATAACTCCTTTTAAATTATATAAATGCTAAATGGGTTTTTATTAAGAATTATCTAATTTGCTCTGAATTTTGGATATAGATTTTTTATATGATAATGCATGTCTTTGATAGTATAGGAGGTTCAATGATTAAGTATAAAAAAAGAGGAAAGAAGAGAGCTGTTTCCCTTTCTTAATTTTTTAACGGAATTAACCCTTGAAAATATAAGGCTTTAATGTACAATTAGTATTTGTAGCCTGTGAGCTCAATGCCATCAGTTTAACTGGGCAGTATTCTTTATTTATAATAGCACTACTAAATTTTAGATATTTCAGATCTTCGGTTTACACTGTGTCTACATACTAAATATCAAGTCATTTGAATGATAATTTTTTGAAATATAAACATTCAAAATTTATGATTCTAATGTTAAATTACATTTTCTTACTTTTATTAATATCGACTGAAATTATTTTCGTAATACACTATTTTTTATGAAGCAATAATTTTTAAGTACCCTAACATAAACGCGTTAAATTTGCAACTTATACAATTTTATGATATGAATTGTGAATTATAAAATTAATATTCGAAAACATTATGAATTTCAATATACATTTTTTTTTTTTTACTTATTAGATTTATTAAATCCTACTTTATAGAAATCTACGATTTCAAAATTTTCTTCTCAGTAGTTTTCAAAGAAACATAAAAACGTCGAAATGATGGTTTAAGGGTTCGTCTACGATAGAAGTGATTAGATATATGAAACATCGTATGCTATTTTGAAATCTAGCAGTCTTCGATGACTGTTTGAGTTGTACCTAAATATGTCTTGATCAAGAATGGGGCTCTTGCGGTCAACAATCCAGCACCGAACTTCAACTTAGATACAGTCCTTAAAATATGCTCGTTTTATTATAACTAATTTCTCCGAAACATACCTTACGAATTGCATAAAAATTTCTGTTTAGGCTATTTGAAGGGTGTAGATCTCATTTATACTGTCAGAATTAGGTAATTCTATAGAAAAAAAAAACAAAAAAACAAAAACAAAGTTAAGGTTTGTTTTAATAATCAGGTGGCTCCCTAAGCAAATTTTATACATATCATTTAAAAGTAAACTTTATTTTCAATTGTTTCCTATCAGCAATTTTCTTCGACGAAAATATGATGAGGAGTTAATAAGGGGCGTTTCTTTTTGTTATACACGACTGTACTTAAATAAAAAAACACCATTTTTTAAAGCGACGACAATAAGCTACAATATTAAAAATACTAATATAAAATAATATAAAAATATAATTATGTGTTCTGTACTAGATATAAATTTAATAAAAAAAACAATACAACAACAACTTAAATAAAAAAACACCATTTTTTAAAGCGACGACAATAAGTTACAATATTAAAAATACTAATATAAAATAATATAAAAATATAATTATGTGTTCTGTACTAGATATAAATTTATTAGCTGCTTTTGAAAAATTCTGCTATGATTTGATTATTAAAAAAAGAAAAGTGCTTCGCGAAAAATTTCAGTTTCGTTTTTGATTCCGGTATTCCATTTTCGAAAATTCGTTATTGCATGACAAGATTCAATGGATTTTTTAAATAATTTAAATGCGAACTTTTAACCCGCCAAAAATGTAAACATAATGTTGCAATTTTTGAAAATCAAATTCATCGATTTTTAAAGGAATTTACAAATTTTTTTCAATATTTTATATTTACTATTAACTAATTTTCAAATGTTTCAAATGCTAATTTTCAAATTTTAAATGTTATTCTTAAAAAAAAAAAAATCCATGTTAATAGTACGATAAATTGCCTCGAAAACAGATTTTCAGAAAACTATACTGCTGTAAAATCGAAAGTCTATGACTTTAACAATTTTTTTTTAAATTCTCAATCTTCATAATGTAAGGATTTTAAATGCAATGCATGCTTTACATACGTAACCACAGTGTAAGGTACTGGATTTGTTAACAAATTGTCACCGTTAGGAAATTAATGTTTTTCCTTTCCGCTTTCTTTTTCTTACGTCACATATTTTTAAATGACGTCATCAGGCATTATTATTAATGAAGTTAACAAAGTATACCAAATTAAAATAGTATCTTTTCAAAGATATTAGAAATATATTAGCCGACTTTTGAAAATTATTTATGACTTCCTTTGTAACGTTCTAAATTATTCTCACGCAATAATTGATTCTTTAGTTAAATTTCTCCTTTAGAATGGCCCCCAAGGGCCTATTTGCGTAAATCCGTTTTTGCCTCCCTAAAATAAACATAATAATAGTTATTTACTTTACTGCCCCTGCTCCATCCCTCGAATCATTTATTTTGTTCCTTCTGTATGAAACCCATTAATAACGAACTCACGTGTGCCTTCAGTATGAACATTGTCTATAAACAAAATGTGAGCCGGAATATTCATCCTTTGTTTCTTAACGATTCAACACGTTTTATTTGTTTTATGTAACGTCGATAGTAGAATACAAGCGATGGAATAAGAAAAGAAATAGAAATTATATTGAAAAACAAAAACAAAAAACAAAAACAATGGTATCATAATGTAACATATTGCTTTGCTTATAAATACAAATAGTAATTTAATTAATCTTTTTCTTTCTTTACACTTTTTGATGTTAATTTAAAATTATGTTAATGTTGCATTTCTTGTGTTGCTAATGTTGCATTGTTAATGTTAGTTTTAAATTGATGTTAATGTTGCATTATTTTTAATGAAGTTGAAAAAAAATAATTAGAGTAGTACACCAGTAAGATTTATTCAAATTTATTAACTGCCTTTTGATAAATACACCCGTTTTGCTTACTAAAGCAGGTGAAATGATTTTGTAATTCAGGGCAGCCGCAGGCGACTATTTTTAGATCCGATTGGCACCACTATTATTTAAATATAAATTTATAGTTAATTTCTCTTCCAGATGGCTTCAAAGTGCACTTTTTAACTCACAGGCTATCGAAATCTAACAGCTTATGTGCTCGCCCATTTTGTATGTATGTGCTTGCTTAACGCGATAACTCATGATAAAAATATCCGATGCACTTGAATTTTTGGATCCAAGTATATTCCAATAAGGAGCTTCCCTAACTACTTTTGGGAGTTCATTGGATATTTACAAGTGAAGGAACAGGGGCTAATGCCTCTCTCCTTAATTTGCATAAATGTTTCTTTCATGCATTATCAGTTTTCGTTCAAAATGCAGGTATAGGATCATTCTGATGAGGCGCATCTATGATTAGTAATAGGTGTTAATTGGATAAGTATAGAGGAAGAACGAGGGGCGAATGCCTCTTACCTTTATTTATATAAATTGTTTTTTTTTCATAGAGATTTATCATATTTCAATTAAATTTTAGACATAAAATAATTCTGATGAGGCATCGCCATAATTGCGTTTGGTATTTCATTGAATAGGTATAAAGAGAAGAATGGGGCTAATATCCCACCTTTGATTTAGATAAATGGTTTTTACATGCAGAATTATCAGATTTCATTCAAATTTTAGACACAAGATCATTCTGATGAGGGCACCTCCATGATTAGTTTTGCGAGTTCATTAGAGAAGTCTAAAAGGGGGGAAATGTGAGGTGGCACCCCCCCCCCCTTAAGATAGGTTAATGGGTTTCTCACGCAGGATTTACCAATTCGGTTCACATTTTTGATATAGATTCATTCTGATAAAACGCTTTCCAGATTTGTTTTGGGAACTTATTGAATAAGTATAAATGGAAGATCGGTGGGACTATCCCTCTTAATTTAGGTAAATGGTTTTTCTTGAAGAATCAACCGATTTGTTTCAGTTTTTGGATGCAGGTTATATAGTGATAATATACTTCCCTAATTAGATATGGGGTTATTTTGTTAAGTATGAAGGGGGTACGGACAATCACCCCCCCCCCTTTCGTAAATTTGATAAATGGGTTTTTATGCAGAATTATCTGATTTGCTTTAAAGCTAGTAGGTTCTTTCTGATAAGGCTAATCTCTGAATAGTTTTGGAAGTTTAAAGGTTAAGTATCAAGAAAGAGGATAACTCCTCTTAAATTATACAAATGGTTTTTATGAAGAATTACCCGATTTGATCTAAATTTTGGATGTAATTTTTTTATATGATAAAACATATCTCTGATTATTTTAGAGGGTTCAGTGATTAAGTATAAAAAGACGAAATGAGGAGAGCTGTTTCCTCCATTGTTTTGTTTTTTGAACGGCATTAACCCTTAAAAATATAAGACTGTAACATGCAATTAGTATGCGTTGCCTGCGAGCTGAATGCCACCAGCTTAACTGGGCAATATTCTTTTTATAGTAAATTATTTTTATTCAGCTCAAGAATACGGGGTTTTTTCCTCTTAATTAATTGCTAATTTATTTTTTCCCTCGTTGCTGTCATGCGTACAATTCTCGTTTGTGGCCCCAATCTCTTTTGATTTCTGGCGCAGAGGTCCCAGGCTCCTTGGAAAAACGTCTAGAAGTCTCTTTTCAAAAGGCTTCTGGAAAATATTTGTTTTAAAAATTTGAGAGAGGCAAAAAAAAAAAAAAAAAAAAAAAAAAAAAAAAAAAAAAAAAAAAAAGGCCTCTTGTCGTTTGTAATTACATTTCTGCTGTATTTATGACGCCCAATAGTCATCTTGCGCAAATCCTTTTTTGCATCATTGAAAAAAAAAACATAAAATAAAGAATTTACTTATTGTGTCCTCATTCTTCGGAGCATTTACTCTATTCTTCCTATAAGAAAGCCATTAGTAACGAACTCACGTTTACCTACAGTTTGAACATTGTCGATAGAACGAAACGTGATCCGGGTCATTTAGTCTTAGTTTCTTCACGTTCGATGAGTGTTTATGGTATGTAGATCGTAAAATAGAAACTATTCATGTGAATACTAAGAAGAAATAATTTTTAAAAGTACATTAAAATTCCAATGTAATATGTGGTATTTATGAAAAATTTTCAGCTTTGTAAAATCATTCGAATTTACTGAAAAACACCACTGTTTAAAAAGGCTGTCAGCAGGTATTAAATTAATAGTGCAATCGTTCAGCATAACTTTGGGCCAAGAGAGGAAAAAGATTAAATCTGCTATCTCATTTGAATGGACGACAAAGTTTTGGTCTCAAAATATAGATTGTAGCACTAGGTGAGTTTGGTAGCTCATTGCAAATAATTCGACAAGATTCCACCATGGCAGAATGCATCAAAGTTTCGTAAAGTTCAAACAAATTTACCCTGATTTGGCGCAAAGTTACTCTGATTTGGTGCAAAGTTACCCTGATGTGGCGCAAAATAACCCTGATTGACTGTACTAACACATAGTACTTTATCAGAATAAATATGTGCTTTTTTATATCGAATTAACAAATTTCTTTTGAAATGATACGAGGTATAAAAATGGAGAAATGTTTCACGAATTCAATTTTATGTTTAATTCTGACTTGTTTATCTATTTGCGTTAATGCTTTGGTAGATAGCTCATCGATATAAAATGATAATTAGATATTCATTTATTTTCCCTTTATTCTTGTCATTCATAAAGCAGTTATTTTACTCGTATTTTATGAAACCCATTAGTATAGAACTGGCGTTTGCCTTCAATGCAGGCACTGTCGATTAAAGAAAACGTAATCTAGAGCATTCAATATGCGATCCTTCACATTTCGATGAGAGTTTATGGATGTAGATCCTAGAATAAAATCGACTGATATGGATGCAACAAGAAATAATTTTTAACCTTTCATTGTACCGTGTGCCACATCTGGCACATATTTAAAAACAGTATAAAAATCATTATGTGCCATGAATTTGGCTTATATGGTTACTGTAAGTGATCAAGAACAGTTTAAAGAATGGGCTAACACTTATTTTGTCTGTATCAGATGGATTCATTTGACAAAATAAATAAATAAAATCTTCGGAAACAAAATAACTTGCAATAAAGTTATTAAGGTAAAATTGACTTTTATTATTTTTATTGAATGATTAAAAACAATAATATAAAACAGTGTTAAGCAAATAAACTTAATTAATCTAAGCCCATTTTATTGCACAATGTAGCAATACAGTATATCAAAACCCTAATTGTGTATATTGGATACAAGCCATAAAATATCAAATCTTAGCTGAAAATGTGAAATTTATTTATTTATTTACTTATTTATTTATTTACTATTGTTCCCATTATTAGATTTCAATTTTTTTCATAAAAATTGAAAAAATCGAGCTGTAAAGTGTTAAAACAACCTTAAAATTCTAATGTAATAAGTTGGTATTTATTTAAAAATTTCATCGTTGTAAAATAATTTTCGTTTACTGAAAACTTGGATTTATTAAAATGACGTCACTAGGAATCAAATTATAAACACTAACAGATAGTATTATACTAAAATATATATGTACTCTGTAATTGATATGCAATTAACAGATACCTTTCGAAAGGAAATAAATACGATAATTTTTATTCTCGGATTCCATTTTATGCTTAATTCTGACTTCAATCTTATTTGCGTTCTCATTTTGGAACTCGCAGAAATAAACAGATTATAAGATATTCATTTGTTTTACCTTAATTTTCACTATACACAAATCATTTATTTTTATCTTCTTTTAAAAAATCCATTAGTAAAGTACCGACGTTTGGTTTCAATAACTATGAGAAGCGAGATCAGAGTCATACTTCCTATTGTTCGATCTTTTTTTTTTTTTTTTTCATTGCATGATTAGGGAAGCTGGATCATAGAATACAAACGATGAAACTGGATAGGAGTACTATTTATATTAACCCTTTTTAGAGCCTAGCATTGTCGACTACTAAATAATATATTAAATTTTACTACAATTTACAAAAATTTTAGTTGTTGCCATGATGTATGAAAAATATTTTTCTAAGAGTAGTTCTAAAAAAAAACCTTATGCATTATGAGTAATTATTTCAGTCCGTATTCAAAAATGTTTAAAGTTCTAATATGATATATAACAATTTTCTCTTAAGTTTCACTATTCATAAATCATAAAGATCTTTGATCAAAGATATCTTTGTCGTCTTTTAAGTAACCCATTAGTAAAGCACCCACGTTCGGTTTCAATAACTTTCAAAATCGAAATCGGGTTCATATTCACTGTTTTTCTTTACTTTTGTGTTCACTGCATGATTAGGGAAGCTGAATCATAGAATAATAAAGACAAGACTGAGTTAAAATTATGTTTTCATTAAACCTTTGATTTCGGTCTAGCACTGGTGACTACTAAATAATATATTAAATTGTACTACAACCTTCAAAAAGATTTTATTTGTTGCCTCGATGTACGTATAAAATAATTTTTCAAAAACAAATGTGCATTAGGATTTAAATTTTATTAGGAATCGTATTTGATGAAGGTAAGCTGAATCATACAATACAAATGATGAGACTGGGAAGAAAGATTGTTTCCATAAACCCTTGGCTTACGTCTAGTACTGGAGGCTAATAGATACTATATTAAATTGTAGTACGGTTTAGAAAGATTTTATTGGTTGCATCGATGTATGCAAAAGGTTATTTTAAAAAACTAGTTCAAAAAAACAAAGAAACTTTATGCATTAGGATGTCATTTTACCAATCCGTAGACAATTTTTTTAAAGTTTTAGTATGATATATGACTATTTTCCTTTCAGATTCACTATTCATAAATCACTTATTTTTCTCTTCTTTTAAGAAACCTATTAGTAAAGCAGCCACGTTTGGTTTCAATGACTATGAAAAACTAGATCCGGTTCATACTGTCTATTGTTCTTTACTTTAGTTTTCTATGCATTATTCGGTAAGCTGAATCACAGAATATAAACGATGAAACTAGGTAGAAATACTGTTTCCATTAATCCTTTACTTACGGTGTATCACAGGCGACTAATAAATAACATAATAAATTGTGCTACAATTTACAAAGTATTAATTTGTTGCCTCGATCTATGTAAAAGATTATTTTTCATAGAGTAGTGCTAACAAATAGGCAATTGAGATAGCAGATTGCACAGAGAGTTTTTTGTAGTATTTATTTCAATGCAACTTATCCTTTAATTAATAAATCTGAATTTATAATTCTTAAACTTTTACATAGATGTTAGTACAAATAAATTTTAATTTAAAAATAATTATGAAAGGACTTTATATGCCGAATTGAAGTTTTGCTATAGAAAAATTATAGTTCGTTTGTATTTATGTCGGCCACTTATCTACACTATGGGATATAGGCCCTATGGGGTGGGATCTCCTCCGTGGGGGTCTTGCTAAGGGAAACTAACCCGTATTTACGCAAGGTTCGAAGAAAACCACGGAAAACTCCGAACGGCTAGGCCGACGGTCGCGATTAGGTTCGAACCCAGCACCTACCGTCTACCAGTTTGGAGGTCAGAATCTCATTGGTGGGGCAGAAAAATTATAATCCAGAACTCTTTTAGATTAAGATATCTTAAAATATTTTGAAATCACTAATTTTGTCATATTTTGAATTGCAAATTAATTGGTAGTTCAATTAATGATTTAGAATAATTATAGAATTTTATTTTTAATAGGATTGTAAATTTCTCTTAAACATTTGATTTCTGCCCAAAATACGACATTTCCGTGCCTTATAAAAATACATTGCCATTGTATTGTAATATGAATTGTAACTAAGTTTCAGATCAACTTCCGATAAAATTACTTTTCTGGCAAAAATAATATAAAATAGAATTTCTGTTTACGTTTACAATAAAGAATATATGTATATTAATTTAAAATAATAAATTATTGGTAATGTTATGTGAATGTTAGTTTAATTTATAAATAGGAAAATTAAAGAACAAATATCTAATACATAAATAGAACACACTTTCCCACCGATAAAGTAAACTGGAATTATTGTCGATGTATTTGTCTTTATTTCTAAGAGAAAAACGTTAAAAAAGAGCAATTTTTAAAACATTTATACTTAATTCAATGAGACCAAATTGTACATATCTGTTCTTTTATTGCTTTAAGTATGTTCAAGCTAGAAGAACATTTAAAAAATGGCTTTAACTGTTTCCCAATAAATCTGACAATTTGTGTAGCTTAAATAAAGGTATTTTGCTGACTACATTTCTTTAAAATTCAATGGCATTTATTAATTTCTGTTAAAAAATATCAAAATGAAAATAAATCCCTCAAAACTGCACTCATTAAAAAAAGTTTTTAAAATATATTGCAAAAAATGCAACATCAAAAAACACAATAAAAATTTACATAATACGGTTAGTTTATAAATAACTTTTAAGTTACGAATTGCCGGTTTTATCAAAGAATTAGGTTGCATAAATCAACAAAATACTAAAATCGACAAAAAAGTCATCAACAAAAATATAAAAAACAAAATTAAAAAAAAATCAAATTATGTTATCAGGCACAATATGTTTCTTAAAATGTTCAGTTGCAATGCATTTTTTTCATTTTTTTTAAATCAATGAAATTAATTTCAAAGAAACAGTTGATAAACATTTAACACATTTTAGAAGCATCTACATAAGCATTTTTTACATTTTTTTTCTATAGGAAGAATTTATATTAATTACATTTGGTAGTTCATTCTTTTAATCCTTTTTTTTCTTTTTTTAAAAACCTTTCATTGCTTGCTTTTCAAGTAATGTATGATATCATTTAATACTTTTTTTCTGTACTTTCTGTCTTAAACATATTGATTTTAATACCAATTTGTTTTTTGAATGTAATTTCCTGTTTATCAGTTCTTCAATTCAATTTGCATTTATTTTATCCATTGTACATCTTCAACCGGTTTTTTTTTATTTTTTTTCTAATTTTTTTTCTTTTTTTAATTAAATTTAAATTATCCTACTCTATGGAATGGAGAAATTGATATTTATTTAAGTATATAGTGTTTATTTACATCAACTTTAAATATACAGTATATGTTTAAGGGGCTGTGCTTATATAACGTTATCATTTTAGGATAGAGGGGATGTTTTCTTTTGATATCCATATTATTTTTGATCCAATAAATATTTTCTCTTTTTATTTGTAACATGATCTTTGGATCATAATAGTATGATATCATTTTTTTGTTTGTAATCTATTTTTATGAAAATAAAAAGTTATTTTTATTTATAACCCAAATATTGAATTCCAAATATGGAATACCCTGACATTTGACATTTTTATTCTTCTTCATATGTGTATGCATATATAATCGCAGTTTGAGAAACCATGTGTTCATTTGAAATGGAGCTTGTGTTTACTAATAAATAAAAAGAAAGAGAAAGAATGCATATATTTGTCTTATTAATAAAAAATTTTATCTGCCCCCCACCTCGCCTCAATTCGGGGCAAGCACAACAAGATTTTATTACTATTGAACGCATTATGCAACAAAAAGCTATTGTAAAGTACTTTTAAACAGTAATTATTACGTTTAAGTGTTATTTGATATAAAGTGATATTTTGACTTTTTTTTTTAATTAATAAATCTGTGAAAAAAAATTGTAACCAGTTTTGTATACTACTTTAAACCAAAAGAATAATTCTAAAAATAAAAAAAAAAATGTTTCCACTTTGATAACGATAACATTATTGGGGGAGGGGGGGGACAGAGATTTCGAAAGACAATAACAATGTTATCGGAAAGGAGGGGGGGGGGTTCCAAATTTATCAAAATTTTAATAACGTTATATTTGCCCAGCCTCTAATACTAGAACCACAGGAAATTTGAATAAAGTTTTATAAAAATATCTCACAGCAGAATTTTTATTTAAAACAGTTTAATTTTGTTAGTTAACGTTTTTCTTCTTTGTCTCTTTTTAAACTTTTTTTACAGTCAAATTTCTGGTTTGAACCAAAACTTATTCTTATGGTAGCCACCGAAATGACAGATCACGGTATTACTGTGTTAATTATGGTTTAATTGTAAATTGTAAATATTTAAACTTTAAATAATTAATTTAAAGGTCTACTTTATATAATAAAATATAATAATACCACCAAGATTTGGGTTTTTAGATATTATAATATTCGGAAGCAGTGAAAACATGCAAATAGAATATGCATTTCAGTTCATGGAAATTTTTTTATAAGATTGCTTACTAATTATTTATTACATTTATATTCCTATTAATTAATTTATTTTTTATTTGAAACAAACGAGGTCAAGATATACAAATCGGAAATATATAAAATAACGTTGCATTTAATATGCTTATAGTATCGTATCGCAATTTGATATCAATGTATTAGTAGAGAAGTTTTCGTAGTATTTAATAGATATCTGATAAATGGGACATCGACCTATTAGATGAAAATAGATGATACTACATAGATTCAAAAGATGATAAAAGATGACAAAAACTTTATTTACAATACGAACAATAAAGTGTTCTTCTTTATAATAGCGAAGTTGCCGTGACAATATTTCACCATATATCGCACAATTTTGTGAGAAATTGATGCTAGTTGATATAACTGTGTTGATCTAAGTATATAAGTAAATACAACGGTTGCAACAAAGAAAATAATTTTGCGATAAATCACATATAATAAAACTTATAAATCAATTCAGATTTTGAAAAAAAAATATTCGTTATCTATTTATATATATAAAATACAAACGGAAATTTTCGAAATATAAATTTTTGTGAAATTCCGTGCATTAGTTCATCAGATTGAGCGCCCCAAAATGCTTGTGACATACATACATACTGACTGACAGACTTACAGACAGACATTTTGTAAAAACATGTTTTTGTGTTCTCAGATCCCTAAAACGTGTAAATACGTCAAAAACCGGATTTCGACAATTTTCACGAATCCAATACTTTCTTCTTGTAAAGATAAAACATAAAAGTACGATAAAATGTAACAAATAAAAGAACAATTAATGAATTATTTATGTTTCGAAATTTAGGCTTGCGCTAATTTATTTTCATTTCGAGGTATAAACGCGTTCATATGATCTTGCGATTAAATTAACATTATTATAAAAAGGCATTTATTATTTAAGGGAATTGAATTCTCCAACTGAGCATTATGCTTCAGTTATCAATAATCGTATTATTATTATTATTATTATTATTATTATTATTATTATTCAACTTAATTTAAAACTAAACGGTACTATTTATTTAGATATTAATAGACTAGATAAATTTTTAATAAGGTAAGATTTTTTTAATAAACATAAAAAATCTGTGACGTAGATATCCTAGTCAAAAAAAGCCTTCAAATGGGTTGTACCGAGACATGTACACACACGTTTCACATTATAACACTCTAACTTACAGTTATTATTTATAACATTCGAAATCAAACAATGGCAGCTTCATTAGTTCCTTTTTACAAAGCATGGCAATCAAAATTATTTAGTAAGTTTATTTTTAACAATTTACTTCGTTTTCGCTTACATTTTATAAACAAAATATTCTGAACATATCGAATAAATTATTAAAATAAATAGATCTATTATTGATTCAGCATATTTTTTAAATGCATATGAAATTCTAATGTGGCAATTATTTTCACTCAGTCACTTTGCAAAAACAAATGCAGACTACAATTATTTTTCAATTTCGAATTCGATTGTTAAAGATAACATACATACAATGGTTAATGAAACAAAAAGAAATAAAGGACTTACACAAAACTTCTAATGTAGTGGCTTGCAACAGTGGAGCTTCTAATCGTTTCCTCAATACTTCGTTTATACCTTTACAAAAAAATTCTCCTTTGTGATCATATCTAGACGCAACTAACACTAAAGAACTTGATGTTCGATATGTTCCATCACTCATAAGATCCGTCGAAGGCGATGGTTGAGGATTTATCACTTCGGATCTGTTGTACCACGTGATATTTGCTGCGGGACGTGCACCTTCTACTGTGCAAGTCAAAGTCACCATTTCGCCTGCAACAACAGGAGTCGTGGGGCCTCGAACTGTGAGAGATGCTGGACGAACTGGAAAAAAAAAATAGAAAAATATATTTTATGCTGTATTCAATGTATTAAATTTACTAGAACATAAGAGCTACACTGTTAATCTTCCGCCGAGCGAGCAAATTTTCATCACATGAGCGGGCGCGCGTTGTAACTTGTACAACAGGTGAAAAACAATCAATTATTTCTGCTTTATTTTAACTTTACAAGTAATTTAACTTACAAATATCATGTAAGTTATATCTGGTCACAATTTATGAAAGTATTCCGCGAAACACTTATTTTGTTATAACATGTTAAAGCAAAAGTTTAAATGTAAGAAAAAAGCTAATTTCTACTACAATCACAAATAATAAAAATTAATAATGAATAACTAAACATTAAGTAATTTTGGATTTACAGAATTAGTCCTATATTTCATCTATATTAGTCGCTTCCCATATCAAGCATAAGATTCGCTTTTTTGAAGGCTGTTTACAGATAAACCTTGCGCATTTCATGCACTGTTAAAAGATTAAAATCACAGGTGTAGCTAATTGCGCAATCTGAAATACA
The DNA here is from genome assembly GCA_964019185.1 of Maratus speculifer. Lineage (NCBI taxonomy): Eukaryota > Metazoa > Arthropoda > Arachnida > Araneae > Salticidae > Maratus > Maratus speculifer. The sequence continues at coordinate 234,084,015 of OZ025294.1, read as the reverse complement.
AATAAGTTTCAGTAACTAGGTAAAGACATCCAATAAACGAATACAAACGGTTATTAACAACCACTACTGGGTCAATCCATTTCAAGTGGTCCAGCACTGGTCGCTCGACTATTTTTAAAAAATCTGAAATTTTTTGTACAACAACCCTAACATGATGGAATTTCAAAATGACCGTTATTTTAATTTTACTATTTTTTGTTTGTGCATGGCGGCCATCTTTGTTTCATCGTGTGCAGCAATTTTCTCAAATACTAGGATACACAAAATTGTAAATATCTCGTCTTTTATTTTCCCAATTGAAATGGGGTTTGCAGCATTTTGTTCAGAATAAAATAGGCTAAATAGACAGAGGTAGAAAATGTTTGAAAAATAAATTTTTACAGGTTAAATTTTAGCACAAAATTTAAGATTTTTTCCAAAATCTATCCGTTTGCAAGAGGAAATTTTTCATGCAAGGGAAACTGTCAACCTTACACAATTTTTTCTACAAATAGGTCAAAAGTGCGTGTACTCATATGCCAAGTCCCAGATCCGGGAGTTGATTTCTCTTTGCGAAAAAAAATTCCGAAATTCGTAAAAAATTTCAAAAATCGTTCTTTTTAGGCTCTGATATCTCTGGTGGGGCACGAGATAAAAATCTGAAATTCTGTCCTTTGATAGTATTGTGTAGTAGTGTTATGTACAAAAAATTTCAAGAAGGAGATTTGACTACAAGCTGAGATATGACACGGACAATATGTGAAAACAATACTGACAAACTATTGTAACCTACTATGTAATTGTTCAACAAGACTGTCAACCTTACACAATTTTTTCTACAAATAGGTCAAAAGTGCGTGTACTCATACACCTAGTCTCAGATCTGGGAGCTGATTTCTCTTTGCGAAAAAAATTCCGAAATTCGTCGAAAATTTCAAAATCGCACTTTTTAGGCTTTGATATCTCTGGTGGAGCACGAGATAAAAATTTGAAATTCTGGCCTTTGATAGTATTGTGTAGTAGTGTTATGTACAAAAAATTTCAAGAAGGAGATTTGACTACAAGCTGAGATATGACATGGACAATATGTGAAAACAATACTGCCAAACTATTGTAACCTACTATGTAATTGTTCATACCTCCAAAATTTTAAATTAATTATTTATGGTACAAAGTTAAATGTTAATTACAAATATCGTCTTCAAATGCTTCTGTGACATTTAAACAATTCAGAAGGTATGCTAAGCCAATACACTATTTGTCCAGATGAACAAACCTCCTAGAAATGCTAGTGCAACAATTTTACTCGGAACACATTTCAGGAAAAGTAAATTACAGACAATGGGTTGCAACTGATCGAGTTGACATGGTTTCAGTTATTAAATCTGGAGAATTTCATTCAAGTTAACAAGGGATGACAAGACATGGGGGACTTCAAATAAAATTTTGAGAAAGAACAGCCTAATGGACTGATAACAGTAATTGGTCGAACTCACAACATGTCTCGTAAATAGTGTTAAGCTCTTTGTTGAGCATATATAGTATCTTTGTAAATTAAATGTTTATTATTTAACTGTTTCCAATAAACGATATGTTTGTGTAAATATTGTAATAAAAGAGACTAATCTCATTTCTCCTAATGTACTCGTAATAGCATTTCTTAACATTATTTAATCACCGTATCTCAGCTTATAGTCAAATCTCCTTCTTGAATTTTTTTGTGCATAACACTACTACACAATACTATCAAAGGCCAGAATTTCAGATTTTTATCTCGTGCTCCATCAGAGATATCAAAGCCTAAAAAGTGCGATTTTTGAAATTTTCGACGTATTTCGGATTTTTTTTCGCAAAAAGAAATCAGTTCCCAGATCTGGGACTTGTTGTATGAGTACACGCACTTTTGACCTATTTGTAGAAAAAAATGTGTAAGGTTGACAGTCTTGTTGAATAATTACATAGTAGGTTACAATAGTTTGGCAGTATTGTTTTCACATATTGTCCATGTCATATCTCAGCTTGTAGTCAAAACTCCTTCTTGAAATTTTTTGTACATAACACTATTACACAATACTATCAAAGGCCAGAATTTCAGATTTTTATCTCGTGCCCCACCAGAGATATCAAAGCCTAAAAAGTGCGATTTTTGAAATTTTTGACAAATTTCGGAATTTCTTTAGCAAAGAAAAATCAACTCCCAGATCTGAGACTTGGTATGTTAGTACATGCACTTTTGACCTATTTGTAGAAAAAATCGTGGAAGGTTGACAGTTTTCCTTACATGAAAAAATTCCTTATGCAAACGGATAGATTTTGGAAAAATTCTTAAATTTTGTGCTAAAATTTCACCTGTAAAAATTTATTTTTCAAAATTATTCTACGACCGTACATTTAGCCTATTTTATTCTAAACAAAATGCTGCAAATCCCATTTCAATTGGGAAAACAAAAGACGAGATATTTACAATTTTGTGTATCCTAGTATCTGAGAAAATCGCTGAACACGATGAAACATAGATGGCCGCCATGCACAAACAAAAAATAGTAAAATTAAAATAACGGCCATTTTGAACTTCCGTTATGTTAGGGTTGTTGTACAAAAAATTTCAGATTTTTTAAAAATGGTCGAGCGACCATTTTTAAATTTTCTGGACCACTTGAAATGGATTGACCCTACTACTTGAATTTTGTTTTAAAATAAAAAGAAAGTGAATGTTGTACTTTTTACAACAGCGCGCCCGACGACGGAAGGTTAGAAATCTTGTCCTAGTTTGAACTAAATTTTGGCGTTCAATAACTGCCACAGTAAAATTGTGAAATCTTGAACCAATATTTGGAGCTCCTGTTGAAGCATATTTCCAATAGTTGGAACAAGGTTGAAATAGGAAGCTCCAAATTTTGGTACGAGATTTCACCATCCTAGTGGCAGCTACTGGGCATTTGATTCAAACTAAAGCAAAATTTTAAACAGTGTATAAAACATTTACATAGTACTATAATTATTTTAATCTCTGTATATGCATCTAAAATTCCCGAAATCCTGGTGTGCTTATTGTGAAAAATTATGTCGAATGCAGAATGCATTGCTAGAAGTTATGTAATTTCTACAGATTTAGTGTAACATATTAGTCTTAGGCAGTGTTCTCGCTGACATTCGACCAGCGTTAGTAATTTGGCTAATTAAGAATAAAAAACATTCGCCAAATGAAAAAAGTATTAGCAAAATTGATTCAACGTGTAGAAAAGAAAAAAATATATATTTTTTAATGTACTTCCCTTTTTTTCAATATGTTTTAAAGTAATCTAAAATTTTATAACTGCGACAACGACTGTCAATCTAATTTCAACTATCCGCTACAAATATATTAAAAATATGTATATATGCATATGTATGAAAAACGAAAAAGGAAAGAAAGAAAAAGCAAAAATTGAGCACTAGCAATTTGGCGAATCTAATCGCTTGTTTACTCCCCAAATGAAGAATTTTGTCGCAATTTGCCGCAATGGCGAACGACAGCGAGAACCCTGGTCGTAGGTCAAATCATTTTAATTTCGATAAAGTGCCGGTAGCTTGCAGACATTGATGCAGGTCATGAAATAAACTTACGCAGGCAGTGGAATGAAAAAATAGCGGGTTTTTCCTGACAAAATAATAAGTCATCTGTATTTGTCCATAACTTTATTAATAACATACCAACGAAAATATTTCCCACAATCCATTGAGAGGCTCAGGTCTTATGATAATAAGAAATCTTCGTTTTGATTTCAGATGTAAATTAGAATACAAAAACTATTGTCAGAAGAAAAAATATCAGACAGTAGAATTATTCGCAGATGAAAAATCGGGCCAAATCTGTATGATATCTCCATTGCTTTTTCTTTTTGTCAACAACTCGCATTAACACAAATCATGACATCAAACACGCTCTAGTCAATAGAAATATTAAAAGTACGCATGCAGAATACATCACGTCTCATGGGAAGAATTCTGTAAAGAGTCCTGTGAATTTGGAAGCGAATATATTTTGAGGTAAAAAATAATACAGCGCTCGAAATATTCACAGAAGAAAATTAGAAAAAAAAGGCTCTTTTAAAAGCAATTAAATTTACACAAACTAATAGAGATTGTTGAAAATGATGATACAATTTAAGAATAAATAAATGCTTTATATTTAAGTAAATTGAGTAAGATAATAATTTTAAGGGAATTTAAAAGGATAAATTATACATATTATTAAAGAATTGTAAATTAGTGTCGCTAATTTAAACTAATAAAAGGAAATATCGCGAAGGAAGAATTAATAATATAACACACAGTTTATATATACATATAAATACTAATTCGTACAAATGATCTACAATACATTCGTGTAAAAAATTTTACATCTATTAGGTAAAACAATTAAATACAAAACAAAAAAAAAATCCTTCCGGCCTATGCGGAGAGTAAGAGAAGCAGAATTCTTACAGGTCGTGGAACTTGAAGACCAGGAAGTTACTCGGTACCAGTATATTTTTATTTAAAAAATTCTCTTCAAATAAAGTGGAATTTTGCGCATTTGAACCATGTTTATTTTTTAATAAAAAATTAATGGTATTTGAATTAGTGATCTGGAAAACTTACGGTACCCATAAGGATATCCTTATGGTACCCTTATAATCCATTGAGAAAGTCTACGTGATTTTTGCAGAAAATTCGAGAAGTTTTTTAACACCATTTTAGCTGCGCATATTTTACAGAGCCGTATATATTTTTAAACATTCTATGTATTTCATTTCCCATGATATTCTGATTTAGTAAATATATAATAAAAAGAATATTGCCCAGTTAAACTGATAACATTAAGCTCACAACTACGCATATTAATTGTACATTACAGCCTTATACTTTCAAGGGTTAATTCCTTTAGAAATACAAATGATAGAAGGGAAACAGCTCCTTCCATTTCCCCTTTTTATACTTAATCATTGAACCCACTAAATTAATCAGGAACATGCTTTATCATATAAAAAAATATGTTTCCAAAATTTAGAGAAAAAAGGACAATTGTTATTAAAAACACATTTATATAATTTAAGAGGAGTATCCCCCTCTTTTATACTTAATCATTAATCTTTCAAAACTATTCAAAGATTCGCTTTATCAGTAAGAACCTACATCCAAAATTAAAAGCAAATTGGACAATTCTGCATGAAAATTCATTTATCAAATTTAAGGGGGGGGGGGGGGTATAGTCGCAAGTACCACTTAAACAAGAACTTAACAGAAGAACCGTACAGCTAATTAGGGGAGCATCTTATAACTATGAACCTGTATTCAAAAATTGAAACAAATTGATTAATTCTGCAAGAAAAAAACATTTAAATAAATTAAGACAGCAAACCCACCGATCCCCCATTTATACAAAGAATTCCGAAAACCAATCGGGGAAGCGCATTATCAGAATGAACCTCTATCCAAAATGAAGCAAATGGGTAATGTCTGCGGGAGAACACCAATAACCTTAATTAAGGGGGTATACTTCCCATTTCCCCTCTCTTAGATTTATCCAATGAACTCGCAAAACAAATCATGGCGGTGCCCTCATCAATAATGATCCTCTATCTAAATTTTGAACGATAACTGATAATTCCGTATGAATAACACATTTATATAAGTTAAAGGGAGGGGCATTATCACCCCCGTCCCCCCGTTTAAACTTCTCCAATGAACACCTAATAGCAATCACGGAGGTGCCTCATCAAAATAATCCTAGATCTAAATTCTGAACGAAAACTGATATATCTGCATGAAAAATCCATTTATATCAATTAAGAGGAGGGGAATGAGCCCCCCGTTCCCCCTCTTATACATATCCAATGAACTCCAAAAACTAATCAGAGAAGCTCCTATCAGAATATACCTATATACAAAATTTCAAGTGGATCGGGTATTTTTATCATGGGTTATCTCGTTACGCACGAACGGACGAACATACAGAATGGGCGGGCACATAACTCTCAGGCTTTGATAGCCTGTGAGGTAAAAATCTGAGCTGTTTTTGTTCATTGTTCATATATTACTTACTGTGTAAAGTCCACTTTAAAGTTTATAAATGTTTACAATGATTTTATTTTCTAGTATTTGTATTAGTAATAATAAAATTAGTAATGATGGTGTAGATAATAATAATTCGCTCGGAAAAGTGCGAGTATTACTCGCGCTCTTATGGCTCCTTACAATAAATATATGAATTCTTACCGGCATTATTTAAAAAATCTTTACTTAAATAAATAATAAGACTCTGTGAAAGAAAATAATTATACAGCATTCAGTCGGGTATAAGCTGTATATACTAGAAAAGTATAAATGAGTATAGCAGAAAATTTCAAAAAGATTTGAAACCTAAATAATATCAAATATTGCAATTCTTTCTGTTCATTTTTAGAACTTGGAATTGTGCTACGTAAGTTTCGAAGAATGGTCGGGTAGTTGCAACGTCACTCTGGACCGTGCCGCTTTTTTCCTGATAAGTTTTTAATCAACTTTTAAAGACACGGGAGGCGTATTGAGAAATCCATTCCATGCAAACTAATTGCAAATCCTATTGTATTTATGTCATTGATTCTAATTAAATTAGTCTGTTTTAAATAGCTTGACGTTTTTTGGTTTTTTACTGCTACTGCGGACATTGTATTACACAAATATGTGAATAAAAGTTATTATTATTTACTACCTGTAAATTTATCATAATTTTAGTTTTCGTAGATTCGGAAGTGAAGGAGGTAACATATTTTTGCACAAGATTTTCAACGACATCTCTCAAAACCTATTACCTAAAATTAAAGAAATGTAATTTTGTGTTTCACGTTACGAAAGCTTTCACACGATATGTAAATGAAAGGTTTTTTTATGAAGTAGCTTAATTTGCCCTTTTATATTTTTCTTAAATATATTTGTAAATGTTTAATAATCTATAAATATGTGGGTCCGTAGGTTTTATCCTTTATTACTTACTTCAATTTAATATTCCTATGTTACATAATTTACGAGAAAAATGACTGTGACGGACAGACAGACACAGAAGTGATCCTATAATGGTGCCGTTTTTACTTTTTCAGTACGAATCCCTAAAAATTAATTAACTAATTAAAAATAATAATACTCCGAAAAATTACATTACTGATCTTACAAGAAATACACAAGGAAATATGTGACTATCCATTTACTGTAACCTTAATGGCAGTTTATCAGTATTCAGTAAAATATATGCCACTCACTGAATGCACTAAATTATTCAAAAATAAATATAGATTTTTAATTATAGATTATGAATTATAACATAAATACTTTTCTAGATAATTATACAATGAAATGCAATGTCATATCAGTATAATATCTTTAATGCTAACTCTCTGTTGATCCTGTTTTTCAAAGGCAGGCATTATGTTGGCAATTCAATTATTCATACTTCCTGAAACCAAGGCACATGATTTATATGTTTGCCCTCCAGGAACTTTCCTGATGTAAAGAGATTTATTTCAATCCAGGTAAAACTGAAGATTCCTCTTCAGAAATTATTGTTTAGAAAAAGAAGAGTGGACTTTACGGTAAAACAATTTACTTTTTTGCAACTTATATAAGTGCTTTGGAGCAAAGAAGATTTCATTACACTTTACTATCCCTAAGGTACAATGCCTGAAAAGTGAACGAAAATAGCAGTTATCAGAACAAATAAAGTTATCCATATCTGGTGTTATATATTTAACAGCAATAATTGGAAACTGTTGCTTTTATTATATTGTACTTTTAGTGATAAATCAGTATATATTTATAAAAAGTCGGTAAAATTCTGGTATTAAAAGGAATTATCTCATTTCTCTTAATTTTTAATAAACTAAAAAAAAAAAAAAAAAAATAGAATCGAATTTCAGTTGTTTTATTAAAAGATAGGAAGTTTTTTTTAAAGTAACTTAATTTGCCCTTCTATTTTTTTCTTAAATATATTTGTAAATGTTTTATAATCTGTAAATATGTGGATAAATAGTCTTTATTACCTACACCAATTGAAACTTTCCATGTTATATATATTATGAGTAAAATTGCTGTGACGGACAGACAGACGCAAGGGTGATCTTATATTGGTTCCATTTTTACTTTTTAAGTACGGAACTCTAAAAATTAATTAATATTGCTAAAAAAAACAACAAAAAAAACTTCCTCGAAAAATTACATTATTGATCTTTCAAGAAATACACAAGGAAATATGTAAATGTCCGTTGACTTTATTTTTACTGACAATTTATCAATATTCAGTTCAATATCTGTCATTCTCGAATGCACAAATTTTTTCAGAAATAAATATAGATTCTTAATTTTAGATTGTGGATTTTAATGTAAACACTTTTCTCTATCATTATACAATAAAACGCAATATCATACCTTTTTGTAATTTACAATATCTTGAATGCTAATTCTCTGCTGATCCTGTTTCCAATGACACAAAACTGTATTAGCAATTGAATTATTGATATTTTCTGTAACCGACACTCATGATTTATATATTTAGTCTCCTGGAACCTTCTGATATAAAATGATTTGTTTCAACTCTGGTAAAACTGAGGATTCCCCTTCAGAAATTACTACTTAGAAAAAGAAAAGTGGCCTTTACGGTAAAACAATTAACTTTTTTGCAACTGAGGTAAGTGCTTTGGAGCAAACAGGGAACATTTCCTTACACTTTACTTCCCTAAGGTACAATGTCTGAAAAGTGAACGAAGATGGCAGATTCCAGAACGAATAAAGTTATCCATATCTTGTGTTATATAATTAACAGCAGCAATATGATATTGTTGCTTTAATTATACCGTGTATTTTGGGATAAATCAGTAAGTATTTATAAAACGATAGCAAAATTCTGAGATGTTAAAAGATATTATTTTATTTCTCTTAAATTTTAATAAACAACAACAAAAAAAAATGAATTTCAGTTATTTTATTAAACGTTAGGAAGACTTTTTTCTAATGAACAATTTTATTATTACATTCTCTAAATTATTTAATATTTATCAAAGTTAAAATTTTTAAAATGTGGTATGGATGTATTTAAAGTCTGTTTTTGATAGTTTGAAGTTTATTGCATTTTTATTGCTACTAAGCCTTGTATTAAAGAAATATATCATTAAAAGTTATTATCGTCGATTAACTCTATTTTTTTTCATAACTTCACTTTTTGTACATTAGGAAATGAAGGAGGGAACATATTTTTACTATATTTCCAACAATCAAAAACTAATGCCTAAACTTTAAAAAGGGTATTTTAGTGTTCAGCGTTGCAAAAGATTTCATACGATATACAAATAAAAGGGGTTTTTCAACTAACTTAATTTACTCTTATAAATGTTATTTAAATACAGTTGTGAAAGTTTAATAATCTGTAAAAATGTGGGTCAGTAGCCTGTATTACATATTTTAATTTAAACTTTCCATGTTACATAATTTACGAATAAAATGGCTGTGGCGGACAGTCAGACAGTCACTGAAGGGATTTTATAATGGTTCCGTTTTTATTTTTCATGAACGGAAACATACAAATCATTCATATTGATTTTACAAAATAATAATAATTCTCCATTGAAAATTTACATCATTGAACTTACAAGAAATATACAAGGAAATATGTAACAGTTAGTTGACTGTATCTTTACTGACAATATTCAGACAGTGTTACTCACTGATTGCAATAAATTATTTAGAAATAAATATAGAATTTTAATTGTTGATTGTAAATTATAACATAAAAACTATTCTCTATCATTATGCGATAATTTTCAACATATTTAATGCTAACTTTTTGTTTATCCTGTTTCCAAAGGCACAGAACTGCGTTAGCAATTCAATTATTCATACCTCCTGTCATGATTTATATATTTGCTCTCCAGGAATTTTCCTGATATAAAGTGATTTATTTCAATCCAGGTAAAACTGAAGATTCCCCTTCAGAAATTACTGCTTAGAAAAAGAATAGTGGCTGTTACGGTAAAACAATTTACTTTTTTTGCAACTTAGGTAAGTGCTTTGGACCAAACAGGGAAGGTTTCATTACACTTTGTTTCCCTAGGGTACAATGTCTGAAAAGTGAACGAAGATGGCAGATTCCAGAACGAATAAAGTTATCCATATCTGATAATATATATTTAAGAGCAACAATTGGACACTGTTGCTTTTATTATACCGTATGGTTTGGGATCAATCAGTATATGTTTATAAAAAGTTGGTAAAATTGTGGTGTTAAAGGCAATTATCCTATTTCTCTTACTTTTTAATAAACAAAAAAAAAAAATGGATTTCAGCTATTTTATTAAATGATAGGAAGATATATATATATATATATATACATTGTAATAAAAAAATTGATATTACCTCTTTTAAAATGGTTAACATTAAATGAAGTTGAAATTTTGAAAATATGATATGGATATATTTAAACATGTTTCTTTAGAATGAAGTATTAAAAATATTGTTCAATTCGCTTTCAGTTATCAATATATATTTACATTAAATAATTTGTATGTTTTTTTTTAATACGATATTAACAGTTTACTTTATGTGACAGTATTCGTTGATAATTATATTTGAGAAGGAAATATTGCCTCCACATTTAAACAATGCCTCCACTGAAATATTTAAAATTAAGTAAGGTTGAAATTTTGAAAATGTGGTATGAATCTAAGAATATATTTAAACATTGTTATTATAAAAAAAAAATCAATATTTACAAACATTGTATTGACTCCATAATCAGCCCCGAAAAAATTATAAAAGTTCGCTTACTTGTATATAATTCAGTTTTTTCTTAATTATTTATTAAAAGTTCTGATTCTGTGATTTAGGTGGTTTCTGAAATAAACGATTCAAATATAGATTTTTAAAAGTACTTTTAATTTAAAAGTAGATTCTTGATTATACTGCAAAAAAAATTTCCCATCGTTACGCGATAAAAAAAAGCATTGGCACACCATTTTGTTATTTATAATATATTCAATGTTAACTCTCTGTTGATCTTGTTACTAAAGACACAAAACTGAATTGGCAATTCAATTATTCATATTTCCTGAAACCGAGACCCATGATTTATATATTTGCTCTCCAGGAACTTTTCTGATATAAAGTGATTTATTTACATCTAAATAAAACTGAGGATTCTCCTTCAGAAATTACTGCTTAGAAAAAGAAGAATGGTCTTCATGGTAAAACAATTTACTTTTTTTGTAACTTATGTAAGTGCTTTGGAGCAAACAGGGAAGATTTCATTACACTTTGCTATCCCTAAGGTACAATGTCTGAAAAGTGACGAAGATAGCACACTCCAGAACGAATAAAGTTATCCATATCTGGTGTTACATATTTAACAGCAGCAATTTGAAACTGTTGCTTTTACTATACCGTATATTTTGGCATAAATCAATAAATATTTATCATAAGTTGGTAAAATTCTGGTGTTAAAAAAGTTATCTCATTTCTCGTAACTTTCAATAATGATAATAATAAAGAATTTCAGTTATACAATCAATCTTAAACAATAGGATTTTTTTTTTGTAATAAACAATTTTAACATTAGCTCTTTTAAAATATTTAATATTAAATAAAGTTGAAACTTTGAAAATGTGGTATGTGGATATACTTAAACATTTTTGTTTAGAGTGAAATGTTAAATACATTGTTCAATTCGCTTTTAATTATCAGTATATGTTTACATTAAATAATATTTTTAATCTCCTTTTTTCTTACTGCGATATTAATAACTTTCTACAGATGACGTTTGATAATTATTTTTGAAAAGGAAGTATTGTTTACGTATTTAACAATTTAAATAATGCCCCCACTGAAATATTTAATTAAGAACTGAAATTTTAAAAATGTGGTATGGATGTATTTAAACATTATTATGAATTTAGAATGGATTTTTAAAAATATTGTTCGAATCTTTTTAAATTATCAGTGTGTATTTATCTTAAATGATATTTTAATGCCATTTTTTATTCCGATATAAATAGTTATCAACAAATGGAAGAATTCGTAGATAATTATTTAATATGTATACATATATATTATTTACTTGTTAGATTATATTTAAAATGTACAGAAATTTATTTAATATTGAATCTTAATGTTTAAGAGCGATTTAATTCTAATTAATTATTTTATTAACTTCTTAGTGTTTATAAATTATGTCCTAACTTCCTAAAGGATTATAAATTGAAATCACATTTTAAATTTAAATAAAGTATAAAAAACTTTTTCAACCAGATTCGACAGGAAATATTCACATGTCATTTGTCATGTTATATTTATTTTTAATAGATGATTCTGTTTTTAAGCTAATGAATTATCTTCATGTTTTAATTGAGGATCGCCCGAAACAGGTTATTAAAACTGAAACTGATGCCGAATTGGCAAAAACAAAAATATTCCAAAAAAAAAAAAAAAAAACAATTCAGATATTAATACATCCATAAATATACATATTTATTACCGTAGGTATATTTGTGTATAAGTAGAAGAATTTTAGAGAAAATTTGGGAGTTTAAAATAAGTGGTTACTTATACACAAAATAGCAAAAAAATAAATAAATAAATGGATAAAATAAGATAAAAAATAAAAATTGCAGGTAATCGGCGAATGGGCAAGTCTTTTAAATAATGACATATGGGTGTAGGTTGGAGGGAGATATAAAAACGGACAATGGTTAATCCTCTCTAATTGATAAAAACCTTCAATAATAATGACCCTGTAATTGTTATGCATCCATTTTATCTTGGAATAGAATTCTTATCAATACAGAAAACTCCTTTCAACATTTTAATATCCTTCTTAAAAAGAGTTCAACTTAGGAATGCTGTTAGATATACCTCCTGAAAGTCCTGTAATGCAAAGAAGTACTGTATTTAGCACTTTAATAAGGAGTTATTTAGCTATGCATGTAAGGATTGAAGGGATTTTTGAAAGAAATTTTCTTTCTATTTATTATTGAAGTTATGCAAATAGGTTTCAAAATAGATTAAGCTCTTTTGGTTTTACATACGTAGTTTTAAAACAAACATTGAATTAAAAAAAAAGTAAGAAACATAGATTAAAAACGTAAAAAAAAGAAAAAAATATATATTTTTTATAATTAATATTTTAATTAATTATCAGAAGTGAAATTACGCTTGAAATTATTAAATTCTTTATAAGTGATTATCATATTGTTAGCTAAGCGTAGAACTAACAGAGAGGAAAATGTACAAGCCGGAGATCGAAACCGAAACCCTTGGAATTGCGCTCCTCTACCATTTAAGCCGTGAGGACGATGCCCAGGCTGTCATATCCCACGCACATTTTGCTGGTAAGAATGTTCAATCTTGCACTGCAGTTTCAGTCTTACTAACAAAATGTGAGTGAGAAATGACAGGCTAGGTCCTCGTGGCTTAAATGGTAGAGCACTTGGAGCGCTATTCCAAGGATTCCGGGTACGATTCCCGTCTATAACATTTTTCACTCTGTTGGTTTTACGTTTAGTTAGCAATGTGATAGTCACTTATTAAATATCCGCTAAAAAAGTTTACTAATTTTTAATGTAAATGTATTATTAACCTTCCAGCGGGCGCGCGTATGTGAGAAATACATTACAGATTAATTTCGTTTTATATATTTAAACCTGAGGGCACTTCGAATACCTGACTTTGGGTATTCTTCTCTCTCCATTTGACCTACTTTTCGTTATATCTCATAATATACATTTTACAATAGCATAGCATAGCTAGGAAATGAGCACGACTTTTCATGCTGGTATAATGTGCGCGCCTGTTGGAAGGTTAATTTTCTTTCCCTCGTTTACAAATTATTTTTTAACATATTGCCAGAAATGTGGTTCAACTTGTACACGAAAATTCATTTTTTAATCAAAATTTTGCTTAAGAATAGGAAGCGTTGACTTATACACGAGAATATACAGTAGTTAATTATGCATTTAATTATACGTGTGACCCAAGTTGGCTCTGTATGCCTCTGACAAAAACTTTTTCTTTCATGCAATTCATCAATGACATAAAAATATATTCTAATTATACATGAATGTTATCTAATTAAATAGTCTCTCAGTTATAGATGCTTCGATTTATCTTTAATAACACGTTTTGTAGATGATTATCTATTATACTAACTCTTCCTCAAAGACAATTTGAAACACTTCTTTTGTTTCAAACTAAAAAATTTCTGCTTTCTCTTATGTCTGCAGATTTTAATGAGCACGCAAAAAGAGTCATCAAAGTTTAGTGATACATGCATTGCTTGCTTTATAGTTTGCACTCACGTCTTGAATCATGACAGATAATTATAAACAGTGATACTCATAGCAACAACTAAATAGTATCTAGTTTGAGCCCATACTGCTCAAATTGATGAGTAATGCTAAAAAATTCCGAAGGAAGAATTGACATTTTTGGAATACACGTAGCTTCAAATCGACCGAATTTTCGGAAGCATTTTTGGCAAAATTCAGATTTTTAGACGGAAACGAAATTGAAAACGAATTTTCTGTTGATCTCTAATTTTAATTATTTGCATTTCCTGTAACCAGTGCATATCAGTGATGCTTTTGCTTTTCAGTCCTTTACTAGTATAAAATGATTTATTTTAATCCTGGATTAATCTAAAAATTTCCCTTCAGAAGTCTTTCACTAAAGGGAAATTGAGAGGTATTTACGGTAAAACAATTTACTTTTTACAACAAATGTAAGTGCTTTGGAGCAGACAGAGATTTCATTACACTTTTTTTCCGTAGGAAGCAATGCCTAAGAAATGAACGAAGGTGGTACTATGAAAAACGAATTAACTTATCGATATCTAATATAACACACTCGTTTTCAGTAGAAGCAATTGCAAACTTTTGCTAGAATGAAAGATTGTAATTTTATTATTTTGTTTTATTATCCATTTTAAGCATGATTGTAATTTTACTATATTTTAGGACATGTCAATAATGTATTTTAATTAACAAGGAGAGGGCCAACTTTGATAATCACAGATTCTAATTATTTTTATATGTGTTATAGGACAGAGATCCCTTAGTCTCAGATTCAATGTATTTTAAACAACACTCTTGAAAAATAGGGGGCGTCCAATATCATAATATAGTTTTTATTTTAGTTTAGTGAGAATGGCAATGCATTGTTATAGTATGATCGGTACCGCATAAGACCAGTGGACCTGGAATCGATACCGGGCCATGCTTTGTTTGCTTTTTTGCGTTTTTACTTTCTTAGAAATATACTTTAATTATTATGATCACAATTAAAAATTTTAATGCCGTGCATTTATTATAATATTAAGGTATATAAATTTTTATTTATCCTGTTTTGTTTTTAAACTATTATTAAAAATTTCTCATCATTTAAGCGGATTTTTAAAAAATGGATCTGTTATTTACTAGGCGATTAAACCACCACTTTGTACAATTTTTCATTCATCCAGCACATTTATTATCGAACTCTAGAATTCTTATTCCATCGCAAGGGAAACAAACGATATTTCAAATGTCAAATTATTTATTATAAAACAATTATTTTTTAATAAAATTTACATTACTTTACTGCACGTGGGAGATCACTTTTCTGATTTTCATTAATAGTCAACACTTCAGATTGATCTTGTGAACAAGAGTTTGTTTATTCCATTTTTACAGGTTTGTAAATAGTTATAGAATTATACTCATTTTTTCAGTAAAGATTTCAAACAGAAACCCCTTACCAGCACCAAACCAAACAAATGAAATATATAATGTCTCTTGTGGTGCCGTCTAGTTCTAATGAAATAAATCGGGGTTTTTTAATAAAATTAAGATTTTGTTTGTTTGTATTTATGTCGGCCAATTATCTACACTAATGGGATATAGGCCCTTTTGGGTGGGATGCCCTCCGTGGGGGTCTTTCTAAGGGAACCTAACCCATATTTACGCAAGGTTCGAAGAAAACCACGGAAAACTCCGAACGGTTAGGCCGACGGTCGCGATTGGGTTAGAACCCAGCACCTACCGTCTACCAGTTTGGAGGTCAGAACCTCGCGGCCACTGGTGGGGCCAAATAAAATTAAGAAGATAAATGAGAAAGTAAAATAATTAAAAGCGTAAAAAATGTATTACAGATTTTAAAACCTTTAATTTAAATACCCTTTTACAACAAAGATGTGTTGTAATTTAATTCTTATGCTAAATTTTAGCATAATTATGATTTTTACTTAAAAACAGTGCAGTATTTTTTACATTTTTGACTTCCCTTAATAAGGCAATACCTAAATGTCTTATTAAAATCACGAACTGACACAATTAATCAATATCTTTGAAATGATAAAGAACATAAAAAATGCATTTTAAAGCTGAATTAAAAAGAATACCATTTTTATGACGTTTATGGTATTTTGCGACATTGTATAAAAACTCTCAAGTCTTAATTTTATTTTATTTTTTTCAGAGAAACACATTATTTAATTTTCTGGATTTAACCTTTGGGGGATGGTAATATGTGTATGAAACCATTTAATTTTAATTTCCAAATGCCCATTCTGAGCAGAATTTTGGGAAAAAAAATTTTCGTTTATTGTGTGTGGGAAACATAGCTTTTCCTTATTTAAAAATAATTTTATTTTCAAATTCCGGTATAAATCAATGATTTCAGCACTTTAGCAATGGAACTTAGCAATGTTGAAACTGTTCAAACAGAAAGCCATTTTAAAGCACGTCTCAAAATAGAATCACACCGCACATACGTGTAAATTAAAACCTAAATATACACAAAAGGTTTTATTTAAAATTTAATTAAAAAAAATTTTAATTTTTAGCACAAAAAATTCAGAAATTAAAAGAAAAAATTCAATTTTTTCAAAAGTCAAGGATATTCATGAAATGAAATATCCACTTTTATTTTACTATATGTAGTTGAAACCTTCGAAGCAATAAATGCGAACGAAGTTTCATAACAGTTTACACATTTATTTTCCTCGTGCTACATATTTTGTGCTTCATAAATCATTATTTGTTTAGAGTTCCGCTGTTAATGATTTTCGCATACACCACTTTTCAACTACTGAAGCTTGTTTATGACAAGCAAGACGTTAGTTTTCCCTAAACCGGTTCACCAGGAATTTTTCACTTTTACAGTGCCCTCGCACTGTTAATTGCAAATGAAGCTAATGAAGATGTGAATAACATGACAGATAATTATTCACTATTATTTTTAAATCAATAAATAATAATTTTTGTCTGAGTTCTGGAAGTTTGTTTTTAATATTTTCATGGACAAAATATTTCTGCTACTAAAATGTAGAAATAATTGACTGACAGAATTTGTTAACAGATTTATTCTTAAATAATTGAAAGAATTTCTCATGTTTATTACATAGTAAAATGCTATTACAAAGTGCTAGGTAACATTTAGAAGTATAGAATTTAAATTAAATACTTGCAATATTTAAACACCGCCTTTGAAATTGGTAATTGATCTTAAAATAAATAAAATCATCCTAGGCAACAATATTTAAAGAAGATTTATGTTTTAAGGATTGTCTAAAATTATAAAATATGGCAGGTATTTTTTTCAAAAGTGAGAATGCCCAGTTTAATTAATCTGAATTTTATAAACATTTAAAAAAAAATGCTAAATAACCTTAAGGAGTCTCAAAGGCTTTGAATTTCTCGAAATTATCAAACGTATTGCCTTTTTCAAAGCACCAAAAGAAAAATAATATGTAATTCAGTCCTCTTTTTTCATTTCTACCTAAAATATATTTTCTGAACTGTATTATTCAGAAAAATAAATGCTGTACATATAAAATTAAAGTTAGATTTTAAATTTAAAAATTAATCTCATAAGTGTGTGAATTAAAATCAGTAGTTATTGTGCGTACAATGAAACTCTAAATTCTGAATACAGTAAACAATAGAAGCACACCGCAAAATAGAATCACACCGCACATACGTGTAAATTAAAACCTAAATATACACAAAAATTTTTATTTAAAAATTAATTTCAAAGCATAATTTTTAGCACAGAATGTTCAGAAATTAAAAGAAAAAATTCAATTTTTCAAATGCGAAAAGATAAATAACCAAAATATATTATTTTTCTTAATTTAGCGGGTAGACTATAAAGAAAGGCATATTTGATTAATTTTTTCAAAAGGTGTAGCTTTCAAAATTTAAGAGTAACAATGCCCCCCCCCCCAAAAAAAAAAAAAAAAAAAAAAAAAAAACCCCTCAGATTTATTAATTTGAAGAAAAAAAAAAAGAAACCTTGTATTAAAGTTTTGATATCTACAGACGCAAAATTATACTCACTGTCTGTAAAGAATCATAATTCAACAAATAATGCAGATTTTTTAGCACGTTCGCTGCCGCTTACATGAAGATTTGATGATATTTAATGCCGCACTGTAGAAGTGGGTTTTTCCCAGAAACCGATTTACTTTTGATAACAAAGAATCAGTGAAAGATTTTCCCGCTCCAGCGCGTGACTGGCTATTGGAAATCACCCCACATCACGCGCTGGCGCGTGAGTGGCCACATAATGTTGGCGCCATATCACGCGCTATCGCGTGAGTGGCAGTGGACGTGTTAATAGGGGTTTTTTTTACATATTGTTCAGAGTAAGTTTAGGATAAACTATATGTATATAATATAGATTACCGTTAACTTTGTATCAAAAAGTAATAAATAGTGTTATATAAAAATTATTAGTTACGCATTACATTTAAAAACATATAAGTAATTCTACTGCGAAAAATAAAAGTAAAATAATAATGTATTTAATAGAGTACACATTTTGTAAAATCCGTGCTATTGCAATAAAATAATTGGGAGTTTTATTAGCAGAAATATTAATATTCATGATTAGACTAAATAAAATATCAAATATATACTCGTAAGATATTAATTTTATATAAATGATAACAACGCTGACCTTTTCCCATTACTTGTATTTTTTTTTGTTAACAAGTCTCCAATCTCTAACCAGTGAAAAACATTCAAATCAAATTACTGGCTTCTAAAGGAAAATCAGCGTCTGCAAAACAGTTATTCGACCGAATCGTTTAGTAATTAGATGAAGTTGGTGAAGAAATCTTACCTGATTGGCATTTACAGTTCCCTACTCCAAATTTATCGCTTCGTGTATCTCAAATTAACGCAACACAATTTCCAGGATCACTAAGTAACGAAGCTCTTAGGCTAGCCATAAAATCAGTATTATATTAGCTGTTAGTGGACGTGTATGTTGAGGAAATACTATAATTATATCTATGTATTGAACTATTCATTTTAATTGGAATAGTTTGCGATTACTTCTCTAGTTTAATAATGTTCACCATCTGGTTCTTGTATGTGTATATAAGTATTTTTTTTAATATATAGGCAATAAATTTTATAATTAGTTATTTAGTTTGTGGAGAAACTTTAAATAAAAGTATTTATTATAAAACTCATTTTCTCATCCGAATTTTATAATAAAAGTATTTGTTATAAACTTATTTTCTCATCTGAGTTTTCATAAAATTAAACAGAAATTCAAGTATCACCGTAATTTTTTGCAAAGAAAAATTCGTTTTGTTTATCTAATACGCATGTCAAGAGAATATGTAATCTCATTTTCCATGCAAAATATAATTTTTGTTTTTACTTATGCAAATTTTACTAACTTGTTTAAGAAATAGAGGTGAATTTATTTGAAGATCTCCATAATCGTAACAATAAGCTTTTAATCAGTAAATTAATTTTCAGTTTTTCTCAATGGTTGATAATATGTTATTTACCATAAATATTGATAAAATATACATTCGCTCTTATTTCAGCAATAGTATAATACGCAGATGTCGAAAACACATACCGATAAAATTGTCGAACTTCAAATTTAAATAAATACAGTTAAATAATGCAGATTTCCTACTTACATCCATACCCAAGGTTCTGTCCTTTGCTCGCCATTGCGAAAAATCGAGACAAAAAAGTTTCATTTGGCAAAGAAAATGAATGATTAGACTCGCCAAATTGTGAATGATCAATTTTTTTTCATCATATTTATTTATTTATTTATTTATTTTGCGTGAATGTGTGCATGTACCGGGTATCCCAAAAATGACTGATGGATTTTAAAATTCAATAACTTGCAAACGGTGACAGCTATTTAAAAATTTTTTGCAGGAGGGTTAGGTATAATGTCGGGAATTTTTTAACCGTAACTTTTTATTTTAGTTCGAATTTCAAACAATAGGTGGCGCTGACGACGATTGAAGGTCAGGTCGACGCTTCACTCAGCACTGATCACCTGGCCTTCAATCGCGTTCAGCGCCACCTATTGTTTGAAATTCGATCTAAAATAAAAAGTACGGTAAAAAAAACTCCTGAGATTATACATAACCCTCTTACAAAAATTTTTTTTAAATAGCTGTCACCGTTTGCAAGTTATTGAATTTTAAAATCCATCAGTCATTTTTGGGACACCCGGTATATAATATACGTGACATGCATATTTACATTGCTAAACAAGTGATTTCACTTATGTTCAATTGTACCGTAATATTTATATTATTTTTAGACATATTAACCTAATTCAATTTAGAATCACCCAAAACCTCAGTAAACAAGAATGACATTTCACTATGTGTTAGTGTGCCCATAAGGCAACAGTAGTACTATTTTGAAATTGCCTTTTGGAACGAAAAGGGCAATTCAGGGAAAAGCTGGAAAATTCTAGAAAAATAAAGTTTTTGACCAATTTTGTTGTGCAGAATTTGAATTGTGCAGAATTCATTCGCTGTAACATCTTAAATTTCTGAGTAGAAGTTTTATTTCATAACATTTTATTGACCTATATCGGTTTTAAAAAATGTTCTTGATTACACAAGACATTTAGAGTATAGTTTTTAATTTAATTTCTATAGCTTATAATTAAATTCAGATGCTTAACTGATATATAAGCAGTTACTACGACTGAAATTATTTTAGATCGAATTTTCAGTGTTTCACAACGAAATTATTTTCTTAAATGGATAACGTTCGCAAAAAGATAGGAAGAACCTTGTCTATATTTACATATCTAAATACATAAGAATTTGCCCTGTCTGATTGATAATCAACTCATAGCTCAAACTACTGAACTTACAAGCATGAAAATTGGGAGGAAAGTACTTCTTATGACATAAGCATGCACTAAGAAAGGATTTAAAAATATCTCCCCCCCCCTCCCCCTCCAAAAAAAAGTTAATGTGGATATCGAAAATTGGAATACATCTGACGATCAGAAAATTGGACTCAGCAGTCGTTTTAGGTTGCAGAATGAAATTCCACAAAATAAATCTACAATAATAATAATAATAATAATTAATCACATGTTTCACCGATTTTTGAAACCTGCGAAATCTGTCCCACCCCCTCCATCTAAGGGGGGGGGGGTAATCTTGGTGTCAAATATTTTAGAACATTTGGTATATTTCAAGAGCTGTTCCTTGAAGGAGCATGAAATTTCATGAAAATAAAGCAACTAACTAAAAAAAGTGATAAAACATGGCCGTTTTATTTAGCCACAAGAAATTCTAGAAAATAAATAATTAATCACTGTATTTTTTCAGCGATTTAAAAAAAATCCCCCTAACCATTTCGTGACGGAACCTTTTACAAAATTTGTCACCGATTTTTAAAATCAGAAATTTGTGCCTCATTAAATCGAGAAAATGCTCTGATTAAATAAACCTAATTTTACAATAAATTTTTACTGGTAGGGAGCGCTTCATGCGGCACGTATACCAATCGCTCGTTTCCAAGCGTTTAAAGGAAATAAACTTTGAGTCGAAAATTTTAGAACATTTGGCATACTTCATAAGCCGTTTTACGTATGCGTGTGCATGTGCAATTCTAGAAATGGAACCCACTAAATAAATAATTAAACACGCATTAAACACGTAATAATTTACCACGGGCTAAAATGAAGAATTTTTTGTAAAATTTCAGAAAGTAATCAGCTATATAGTGAACTTAACCCCTTCGGAACGGGAGATTTTTACGAAATTTTTAATGTTTTTTCACCGGTTTTTAAAAACAGAAATGTGTGCCTTATTAAATCGAGATAATGCTTCGATTAAATGAGGCAAATTTTACAGTAAAATTTTACTGTTGGGAATAAACAAGAATTCAAAGACATATATTAATTGGATATAAGATGCTTAATTCGAAGCAGTTAGTTAATATGTTTATTATTTTTGGAGTTATAAGGATGTTTCTTTTACGCAATACTGTACTACATGAATAGTTTTGTGTTTTTTATAATTTGCCTATATTGGTTCATCAATAATTCATTAATAAAGTATTTAGCATATACTATGTTTTTAAAAAATATTTAAATATACGTTTAAATTTCATTTTGGAATTGCGATGTAATTTATAAATGGTTTAAATATATTTTATTTTCATATTTTATAAAATGCATATCAATGATGCGTCCGTATTACAGTGCCCCTCCTAACAACTAGTTCTTTGAAAATGGAATTGACCTTCTATTCTTCCTAGGATAACTAAAGAGTCATAAAACGTGTGCTCATCCGTAAAGCATGGTGACATCACTGCAACGTCGTTGTGAAGTCACATTGTAACTTTGTGACCATCGATTGTCGATGTGAAGCCACAGTGACTAAAATGTGAAGTCGTTATGGCCGCTTTAGAGCTCTTTTGTGACGTTTCACAAAGTGGTCACATAGTGACAAATTTGTGAAAAATATGTCATTTGTGACTTATTTGACATTAACATTGTGACGAAACTGTGACAAAAGCGACGATAAATAAATTGCCAGAAACATGTTTTTTAAAGTAAATAACATGTTTTGAAGGATATTTATAAATTTCTAAAGATTTTTAAGAAAGTTACGTCTCAGTCACAGTGTGACGTCAGTGAGTGGTGGCATTTTGGTCACAGATGTGATGTGACCAAAGTGACTCACAGTGACGTCACTGTGACCATGCATGCTATTAGGGCAGTATATGGTTGTAAAACACTTCTTAAAAATCCAAAATTTCTTTACAAAAAATTTTTGTGAAAATATTTTAATAAATATTAAAAGTGTAATATTTTTGCACTTTTTAGCTGGAAAGTGTTTAATAGAAAGTAGCAAAATGCATTTACTACAGTGTATGGTCAATCTAATAAAACCCCACTAAATGCCAACAGGTCATAATAATTTATGACTTGTTGGCAAACATAGCAAATAAGGTGTGTTCGTTACTAAATTACTTTTATAAATATTCAGATCTTGGCTCTATAGTTGATGCACACTTACGCAAAAATGCATAAATACAACATCTATTACAATTTTAAATGATAAATTTAGTAAAAGAGAAATAATATGGTTTCGTCTGATGTATAACGTAATTCCTATGGTAACCTAAATTTGTTACCTATCATGGGAAAATATTAATTTAATTAAGTATGATAAGAAGTATGATAAGAATTTACAGAATAAAAAAAATAATTTTATTAATACTTATTGAGTTTTTATAATTTTCATAAAATTTTAAAAGTTTCGATAAAATTATGCAATAATCTTTTTAGCAATATATTTTTTAAAATAATTAAAATAAACTTTCAAATTTTTCCGGTGCAATTCCTGATTAAAATTTCGTGGAATATAATAAACTCCAACTCCAGTCAAGGCATTTTTATGAAGAAAACTAATGCATACAAAAATATGTGAATTGCTGGTATTAAAAAAAAAATCTTAAACTCGCTTATGTTGACACCTTTTAAATCAAATAATTATTTTAAAAGGCATTTAATATTAGAGCTGGACGAAATCGTTTGTTTTAAAAGTTTTATAGGAACAAAAACTATACAATGGAATTCAATCATTTCTTTCTAAGGCTATAAACATTAGAAACTACGACCGCTATGCACAAAATTATTTTTAAATAGTTTTTAAGATTTATTTATTTATTTATTTATTTTTGAGAGAGAGGTACTTTTATTTCGATTTTACATTCAGATTTTCAACATTTCGAGAGATGTTTTTCACAAATTTTAGAAATGCTAATTATTTTAATTTCATTCAATTTAGAATGTATTTACACGTGACTATTATATGTAGAAAAAAAACTTTCATGTTGAAATGAAAAGGTTGAGTATTAAATGTAATCTTAATTTGTTTATAAATCTATTTCATTGGATGCTACTGCTGTGCAGACTGCAATATTTTTAATGTGTTTTTAAAGATTTTTTTTTTCTTGAGAGAGATAATTTGTTTCCATTTTAAATTCAAATTTTCAACATTTCGAAAATTTTTTTTACACATTTTAGAAATGTTTATTATTTTAATTTGGTGCCAGCTGTAAAAACAGCGTAAAAAATAATATCTTCATTCATTTAAGTCTGTATTTGGATGTAACTATATATAAAGGAAATAATTTTCAAGATAAAATGAAACAGTTAAGAATGTAAAGCAGAGGAATAGTGACAATTACGTCATAAAATATTTATTTACACTTAAATTTTAAAAGAGGAAAAAACATTCAAATAATAATTTTATTATGAATGAACAGCAATAAATATGAGAAATTCTGCCATATTTAAAATAACTTTATAATAGTATTACAGAAAAAGTTTAAATTAAATATATATATATACTAGTCGTTTATTTGATATTTTGATATGATCTTTTTAATTGCTGTTGTGAATTTTAAAACAGCGCAAATAATATTTCTTCGTAATATCAAATGTATTTTCAAGTGACTGTTAAAAAGATAAATAAAACTTTGATGGAAATTATGATAGATTTAAAACGATAAATATTAAATATATTATTTAAAACAATTTTCTTATAACGTTGTTAAAAAATTACAGGATACAAAGACTCTATTTGCTTAATTATTTCAAATTTGTTTGTTTTCAAATTTTAAATTGATCTTTTTTAATCAAAAGAGAAAACAGTTGTTGGATCTTTTAATAGCAGCTGAATTGTCTTTAAAGCTTCCCAATCAAAGAGACATGAATCGAAACCCGTTTACAGAGATCGCCAGTGCTTTTAAATTGTAATTTAATATCCATTAACCTTATTAAAGCTGATGAAATTAGCGTGATTTTAGAATTTGTAATGTCTGAAAGAGGGTTGCCGAGCACATAGGGGCGAATCTCCTAGTGTTTAAAAAGAATGCTATATCAAAATGTACCTTTCTAAAATATGTAACATATTTATAAACTGCAGAAAAATACAATGATAAAACGTGAAAGACATTTGAAGTTTTCAACTGAAATGTGTATTAAATGTTAATTTGTCTCTAAATAATATCAGATTTGCTTGCAATAATAATAATTTTTAAAAAAAATTCCTTTTTTATCACAAAATTTGAAAAAAAAATATCATTTCAACAAAATTAGCTTTAATTTTTTTTATTTTTTTTCTATTGTTCGAACTAAACTCGAAATATTATATCTTTGTAGAATCATTTTAAAAGGTATGATTCAACTATGATTTTAATGTTACTATTTTAGAAAGTCTATCAGTTTCATAAAAGTAATTATAGTATTTGAATAAAAAAAAAATTAATGAAGTAACTACAAAAAATTCTCTTGATATGTTCTCATCATATTTCTATAATAAACGGGAAAAAAAACTAGACGCATTTTACGCTAGATTTTAGGTACAACCCTTTAATTCTATACTTCGCCATTTTAAATAGTTTCAAATATCAAAAAACCCTTTGATTGATAAAAAAAAAAAAAAGATTTTTTAATTCATTTTTTCTGTTACGTTTAACTAACTTTTTTTCAATTAAATTATCAAGACTTTTAAGTACTTTTAAAACAATAGTTTCAAAAGAAATTCATTGAAAATCTTTCATAAAAAAAGTTTTAGAAATATATGAAGGGAATACACATTTTTGCTTTTATCTGAATGACGTGCGGTTACAGCTTCCTTCTAATGAGTCACGTTTCTTCTTTTATTTAAATTACACCAGACATTCTTAGACTTTTAAATACATACGTTTGAAAGACATTTTATATTTCAATCGACGAGTTTAACCCTTTGTCACTGAACGACTCTCATTTGAAAAATAATTACTTATATTTTCGAATTCTTCATTAAAATCATGTAAAAAAAGAGCATAAAATGAAAAAAAAATTGTCTACAATGTAAAAAATGTGTAGTAAAATAACCGGTCTATCGATCGTTTTTATTTGATGGCTGTTATATAATCGTAATCTAATTGTATTCTGACCATAATATGGATAATAATATGACCAGAATAAAGTTAAATCGCGGTTACATAACCGTTTTCTATAACAACGTTTGATAGATCAATTTCTTTACAGCAAAAGTTTATACTGTGTAAAAGTTTTTTTTTTCATATTTTCAATAAAGAGAAAATTACACATATTTCCTATAAATATTGTCAATTTACTAATAAAAAAATTTAAAGTTTAAGAATATCTCATTGTAAAAAACTTATTTTAGAAACGTCTGTAATATTTTAAATTTTAGTATTTTTTATTTATTAATTTATTATTATTATTTTTTTTTAACGAATTGCAATTTTTTAAAAAACACATTTTATTAAAAACTATGCGAATTTGCTCAAATGAGAAATAACACTCTGATAATGACTCAAATAACACTAACATAAGACATAAATAAATTCTAAATAAAAAAAAATAATATTAATAAACATGATTTCAATAATGATCAAAATGTGGTTTACGTAATGACAGAGTCATGTATTACGTACGCCATAAATTAAACATTAATGTTCTTGAACCAATGTTAAACAAATTTTAGATGAAATTTCAGTTTTACAACTATCAGTAATTCATAACTTCAAAACATCGCACATTTTTAATTTTTTTATACCATCGTATAGGGAAAATTTTTTCTTATAAATGCAATCGGTTTGAAAACTGTATCTCAATTTGTTTTTCAGTTATTATTATTACTATTATTATTATTATTATTATTAATTTTTTTGCAGTTTTTAATATTGTTTTTGTCTTTGCGGAAGCAGGAATATTTCATTTATGTTGACAGTAAAAGTTTGTTGACCCTATGTCTAAAATTTGAATGAAATCTGGTAAATCTACATGAATAACCCATTTGTCGAAATTAAGGGTGAGGGATTAGCCCCCGTCACCCTATTTATGCATATCCAACGAGCTCCCAAAACTAATCAAAGGGGTGCCCTCATCAGAATGATCCTATGTCTAAAATTTGAATGAAATCTGATAAATACTGCATAAAAACTCCACTTATATAAATTAAAAGGATGGGCATTAGCCCCCGTTCCCCCTTTTTATACTTATCCAATGAACATCTAACACTAATCACGAAGGCGGTTCATCAGAATGATCCTATGTCTAAATATTGAACGAAAACTGATAATTGTGCATGAGAAACCCATTTATATAAGTTAAGGGAAGGGGCATCAGTGCCCCGTTCCTCCTCTTTATACATATCCAAAGAACACCTAATACTATCACAAGAGGCACCTTATCAGAATGATTTAATATTAAATTTTGAAGGAAACCTAATAATTGCACATGAAAAAACCGTTTATATATATTAAGGCGAGGGACATTATTCCCCCCGTTCCTCCTCTTTATACTTATTCAATGAACAACTAATATTAACCACGGAGGCTCCTCATCAGAATGATCATATATCTAAATTTTGAACGAAAACTGATAATTGGGCATAAAAAACCAATTTATATAAATTAAGAGAAAGAGCATTACTCCCGTTTCCCCTATTATACATATTAAATGAACTCAGAAAACTAATCAAGGAAGCGCCTTATCAAAATATGCTTATATCCAAAATTCCAAATGAATCGGATATTTTTATCGTGAATTATGGCGTTACGCACGTATGTACGTAGGCCCGCACGTACATACATACAGAATGGGCGGCACATAAGCTATCAAGTTTGGATAGCCTGTTAGCTAAAAACTAATAAGTTCCATTTTCTATCAACGTCCAACTTAATCTAAAATTTTGTGAAATTCTGTGCATTAGTTCTTGAGAAACAGAGCCCACAAAATTTTTGTCATATACAGATTCAGAACCTGACAGAGGGATGGACATGTTCACAGACAGAAATTTTCTACAAACAATTAAATCGTGTTCTGGACTTTTTAAAACATGTAAATCCATTAAAAAACGGAAGTCGAATTTTTTCACGAATACAATACTTTTTTATTGTAAAGAAAATAAAAATTAAAAGTAATTATTCCTTTTAGACATAAAGAGAGAAACTGCTTGTGAAAATTTTTTCTCAAAAAGACAAAAAAAAAAAAAAAAAAAAAAAAAAAAAACGCATGTCAAAGTGGAATTTATTAATGAGTATTCAAAACGGCTAAGGTTTTACTTTCTATTTTTGTATTTCATAAGAATTACTGAATTTCATATGCGGCTTTTCTTTGATTAGAAAAATAATAAAAATATATACATCTAATAAAAGGTCACGTTGATGAAATTTTATGGCTCTTATAAATGTCAATTTACAGTTAGTTAAACGTTAAACTAACAGATACATGAGTGAATTTAATTAAAAGAAATAATTATATTTTTTTAATATAAGGAAGACATTCGATTGCTTCATGATTTGATAGTTGTGTGTAAGCAAGTGGAATGGGAAAATGATATCAAATTATGGGATACAAATCTCTATAAAAAGTGAGACCAGCAATTGAAAACATCGTAGTACTTTGGAAAAATGGAATATTTTGAGGATCCAAGTCAGAGTCTCCTTGCCTAAATTATCTTGATTTCCACAAATGATAAGTACGGTTTCTTCTCTAAATTAACCATAACAAGATAAAAAGTGAAATATAAGGGCTATCGTACAGAATTAATCAAAAAACAAATAGTAATAAAACCAGATAAGGATAATTAAATAATGTGGTCTGGGGTAATAACGCCAGTCGTGCTAATAACGCCAAGTGCTAATATTATGCATAATTATGAACTAATTCTGTAAATGACACCCATGTGCTCTGCACAGAAGGGTTTTAAATCATATAAATCGCAAAAAACAGCTTACAGTTCATTTGTTCCATTTGTAGGTCTTGCTGCTTCTACAAGCAACTAAAATTTACACTTGATCTAAAATTTGCGAGATACGTTTTGTGATGTGAAGACTATTTTTTTTATCCGGAAATACCTTGTTTATTATATAAATTTGTAGTCCATTTCATGTACTTTCAAAATGTTGTAGAAGATTTCAGATATCTTCTCGAGATAATTTGTAGTTTAAAATGTACTGCGCATTAACTATACCGGGGTAATAATGCCAATCCTTGGCATTAATACCCCAGTTGATTCCCAACAGTGGCCGAACTACATCCTAAATGCTGATTCAAATAAACACAGTTAAAACCGTGCGATGTTTCTAATAATTCTGTTTAAACGGTCCTTTTTAAGCAAAAAGAAGCTCACGGTCTGATATTCTTTTGCCTCCTCCCCCACACACACCACACCTTTATTTTTCTTACACTTTCACAAAAAAATGAACATTTTCAATAGCTTAGAATGCAATTTGTCAATTTCTAAGTTTGTAGAGTTTGTATTTTTAGAATTGGGCAATCTACATGCCATTATTCCATCTTATTTCATAGTTTTGTTTGCATGGCGTTATTACCCAGATAGGTGGGTAATACCGCCAAATAGCATTGGTCAAGAAATCACGCCATTACATTTTATGAACACATATCTGTTAAATTATTTTTTTATAGAGATAATCAATGAGTTGCTGTATCAAATCCTATATTTGTTTGAAAAATACAATCTAAAACTAAACCGTGAAAATTGGTAGAACCTTAACGTGGCGTTATTACCCCAGGGTGCAGTTACCCCTGGGGTGCCCCAGGTACCCCATTTACAAAGAATTAAATTAAAAATACAAAGTATTAAAATGGATTAAAAAAAGACGCATTTCACAAATTGAAGATCCATTCATACTGTCTTTACTAATTAAAGATTAAATCCCTTACTATGTGTATGTGATGGCTAGCGAATAGTTATTTCAGCAAAGATGTTAAATTATTGCTTGTATTTACTCTTTTAATCAAATTGCTGCTAATAAAATCGGATATCTGCGATTTTATTGGATTATATATATATATATATATATATATGTTACAGGCCAAACCCGATTTTAGGCCAAACTAGATTAGCCTAGGCCAAACTAGTCTATCCTAACGCCCATCGGATAAACTAGTTTTTCCTAGGCCAAACTAGTCTATCCTAACGCCCATCGGATAAACTAGTTTTTCCTAGGCCAAACTAGTCTATCCGAAAGCCCATCGGATAAACTAGTTTTTCCTAGGCCAAACTAGTCTATCCGAATGCCCATCGGATAAACTAGATTTTCCTAGGCCAAACTAGTTTGGCCGAACGGTCATTAGGATAAACTAGTTTAGCCTGCTATTCATTGGTTTGAGCTAGTTTATCCTAGGCCGAACTAGATTGTCCTAGGCCAATTCAATTTGGCGTGATATTTTTTAATCTAAAGACCGCCACGGCGCCAACTTTCTAATTTTTATCTATTTTATCCTAGGCCGATGCAGTTTGACGCGATTTTAGCTTACAGACTATCAAAGCCTGAGAGCTAATGTGGTCGCAGATTCTGTGTATGTGTATGTAACAATTTACGCACGTATGGCTGTATGTACGTACGTATGTACGTACATGTGTACGTAATGCGATAACTCCTGATAGAAATATCCAATTTGCTTCAAATTTTGGACATAGATTTATCCTGATAATGAGCTTTCCTGATTAGTTTCAGGAGGTCATTGAATAAGAATAAGGGGAGGAGAACAAAAGGCTAATCCGCACCCCCCCCACACACACACACACCTCCTTAATTTAGTTAAGTCAGTTTTCCATGCAAAATGATCAGATTTTATTAAAATTTTAGGTATAATATAATTTTGATAAGGTACATCCATGATCAGTTGTGGGTGTTCATTGTCTACGTATAAAGAAAGGAGCAATGGGAGGTAACACTCTTAATTTATGAAAATAGGTTTTTCACAGAGAATTTACAGATTTGTTTCAAATTTTGGATGTATGTTCCTTCTGATAAGGCGTTTACCTGATTAATTGGGGGGGGGGGGGGTTCTGAGATATAAACGTAGAACGGATTTTTTTTCTCAATTGGATAGAGACTTTCGGTTTTATGAAAAGATTTTTAATTCGTGACAGATTTTGGTTTTTGCACACATCACTTCAGGCGAAATTGTTCATAATCAGAAACTAAATATTCGAATCCTTTTAAAAATAAGAAAAAGCTTAAATGAAGCATGACACTTGAAATTTAGGATGGGGGGGGGGGTAGAATAAGAGGACGCTAAATATATATTTTTTTTAATCTCAGCACTTTTTAAGGTTTTAGCTGATTATTAAATATTACCATTATTTGAAACTTTTAGAAACATAATAAAACATGATGTTAAATATTTAAGAAAAAAGATGGCGCGTCAAATACCACTATTCTCAATTAGTAATTTTTGTAAAAATGTAAAATTCTTGTTGGAACTGTTTGAAACTTTGTGATAGTTTATAACACATGATAAAAATTGTAAAAAAAGTCCCATTACGAAAGGGAAAGGGAGGGGGGCGAAGAAAATCAGGAAATATAAAGGAAATTCTAGGTTGATTTAGTTGAAACTTTAAGATAGTTTATGACACATGATATAAATTTATAAAAATATGTTCCGCGTTTAATGCCACTATTGACGAATAGTGATTTTTGAACGATTTACATGAAAATGTAATCAGAATCAATTTATATCAAGGACTATCTGAATATAAATTTATATTAAATTCCGTTCATTAGTTCTTGAGATACAGCTATTGTAAAAATTGTTAAAAATGCAACATAGCATAGCCATGTTGACTGATTTACTTCAAAATAGAAACAACACCAACTGATCTCATGGACGAACTGAATCTGATGTTTGATGGAAATTCGTGTATTAGTTAAGATAAAGCAAATGCGTAAATCATAAAAAATGCAAAACAGCAGCTCCACTTGATGAGCGATTCACACCAAAAACTAATTAGCATCAATTTAGATCAGAGACTACCTGAATGTAAATTTTTATTAAATTTCGTGCATTAGTTCTTCAGCCGCATCCCTGCAGCTTGCGACAGCGTATAGCAGGTGTGCTGCACACGTACTGCCGAACGCCCTCTTTCTTTTCGAACGAACTTCGAAGCGAACGAAATTCAAATCGTAGCAAGCGCGCTGAAAACGCACCGCCGAATGTAAGCCTCCTTTTCGAAAGAGCATCGAAGCGAACGAATTTCCAACCATAACCCCGCTGCCTAGGCCACAGACTTCTGTGGCCTAGGCCAGTCAGATAGCGGGCGAATCCAGCAAGTTTTAACTAAGACACGTTATATTAGTTTCTCATTCCAACACCAAGGAGTGCACTCTTTTATTAACAAAACTGTATCTGAATGAAACTCCGTTAAACAACCTAATAGTAGATATGTTACTTGAGGTCGGGGTGCTTTAAAAGCTAGAATTTCCGTTATATTTTGCGATTTTGTTCGCATCCACACCTTCTTTCACGCCGAAATGTGACTTTTATAAATTTATATCAAATGCCATAAATTGTCAGTTTCAAAACTGTATGTTTCATAAACTGTAAGTTTCAAAATGTTCCAACAAGAATATAACATTTTTACAAAAATTACTATTAGGAAATAGTGGTATTTCCATGCGGAATATTTTTTCTTAAATATTTATCATCATGTTTTTTTCTCTTCGAGGTTCATTCGCTTCAACATACGCCCGTTTCGAGATTTTATATAAAACAAGGGGCCCGATAGCAGGCGAAGCCGGCTGATTTGAACTAAATCGCATCCAAATTCCAAATTCCAATACTTGGGTGCTTGTGTTATATTAATTCCACATTAGTCCGTTATATTAGTCGCTATATATTAGTCCGACGTACGTACATAAGTATGTACATACGTACGTACATACATACATACGTACATGGTTACATACACACACACAGAATCTACGAGCACATTAGCTCTCAGACTTTGATAGTATGTGAGCTAAAAGCGAGTCAAATTGCATCGGCCTAGGATAAATTAGATCAGAACTAGAAAGTTGGCGCCGTGGCGATCTTTATATTCAATAAAATCACGCCAAATTGAATTGGCCTAGTACAATCTAGTTCGGCCTAGGATAAACTAGTTCAAACCAATGAATAGCAGGCTAAACTACTTCATCCTAATGACCGTTCGGCCAAACTAGTTTGGCCTAGGAAAATCTAGTTTATCCGATGGGCGTTCGGATAGACTAGTTTGGCCTAGGAAAAACTAGTTTATCCGATGGGCGTTCGGATAGACTAGTTTGGCCTAGGAAAAACTAGTTTATCCTATGAACATTAGGATAGACTAGTTTGGCCTAGGAAAGACTAGTCTATCCGATGGGCATTAGGATAGACTAGTTTGGACTAGGCCAATCTAGTTTGGCCTAAAATCGGGTTTGGCCTGTAACATATATATATATATATGTATATATATATATATATATATATTTATATATACATATTAGGGATGCAACGGATATCCGGCCAATATCCGATATCCAGCATATCCGGCTGATTTTTTAGTATCCGAAATATCATCGGA
The DNA here is from genome assembly GCA_964019185.1 of Maratus speculifer. Classification (NCBI taxonomy): domain Eukaryota; kingdom Metazoa; phylum Arthropoda; class Arachnida; order Araneae; family Salticidae; genus Maratus; species Maratus speculifer. The sequence goes on along the minus strand of OZ025294.1, from coordinate 234,050,342 downwards.
TATCCGAATCACAATCATCGGATATCCGACTTCTCTATCGGATATCCGGTAGGATGCAGCAAAGCAAATATAGATGAATAACAGTAATCGTTTGATCCCAAACAATGCCTAAAAACTTTTGTTTGCAATGCAAAAGATGAAATGTTATAATAAGTTCCCTATCAATGAGTAAAAGGTAACTCTCAAAAGTTTAAAGAATTGCCAGCTTTCCTACGATTTATATTTAAACGCTGTAATAAATTCAAAAATTTACGTTTTCATCTTTTAGAAAATTGTATCTTTACTTCCAGATTGTAAAACAAAATTTGAAGTCAAAATAGCAAATAAAGCCTTTTTGCAAAAATGTATAAAGATAGAAAACCAACATTTAGAAATGCACAAATAATGCATGATGCATGAAAAGGTAGCAAACAGCGGTTTTGAATCTACTATCAAGATTCTTCATCAGGACAAAACTCAGCATGCTAGAAAAAGCTAAGTTGAGCAAAGCGACAGAGAAGCACAGACCAAATTACGGGAGCGAATGATAGATTCAAAATGGCTGTTTGCTACCTTTACATGCATTATTTATGCATTTCTAAATGTTGGTTTTCTGTCTTTAGTCTTTATAGAATTTGAAATTGTTTATTAAACTAAGATTTTATTAATTTTCTTTTTTTCTTTAAATTTAAACAGTGGGTTAATTGGTTTTTAAGTTAAACAACTAAACAGACCTATTTTTATTTTCTTCCATTCTTGATAGAAGAAAGTAATGTTATCAATTTTTTACGACGAATTTACATGTTTTAGGGATCCAATATCCCAAAAACATGTTTTTTCAAAACCTCTGTTTGTCCCAGTGTTGCCATCATACGATCATACCATCAAAATGGGTATGAAGTTATACATAGAATGAACCAAATATTCTGTTTTTGGCATGTTTTTGGCTGTAGCCAGCACGTCCATATTTATTATGGAAACATTTCGCTGTAAGGCGGTGCTGTAATCACAATTTTTGCGCCATTTTCATTATTCTACCAACAAACACTGTATGAAGTTATGCATAGAAATGAACCAAATTTCTCTGAAAGGCTGTCAGGTCTTCATTCAATTCGAAAATATTTCGCCGGAAAATGGTACTATAATAATGATTTTTAGCTCAGAGGCTATCAAAACCTGTGAGCTTATGTGACCGCCCGTTCTGTATGTATGTATGTAAATGCGTAATGCAATAACTCATGATAAAAATATCCCATTCACTTGAAATTTTAAATATAGGCATACTCTGATAAGGTAATAATCCTGATTAATTTTGGGAATTCATTCGACAAGTATAAGTGGGGGGACGGGGGCTAATACTCTTCCCCTTAATTTATATCAATGGATTTTACATCCAGAATTATCAATTTTCATTCAAAATTTAAGCATAGGATCATCCTGATGAGGCGCCTTTGTGATTAGTATTAGGTACTCATATGATAAGTATAAAGAGATGAAACAGGGGGCTAATTCCCCACCCATTATTTCGATAAATGGGTCTTTTATGCAGATTTATCAGATTTCATTCAAATTTTAGACATAGGATTTTTCTGATGAAGGCACCATCATGATTAGTTTTGGGAGTTCATTGTATACGTATAAAGAGACGGAACTGGAAGCTAATTCTCCAATCTTAATTTTGATAAATGGGTTTTTCATACAGATTTATCAAATTTCTTTCAAATTTTAGACATAGGATCATTCTGATGAGGGCACCGCCACGATTAGTTTTGAAAGTTCATTAGATAAAGGGATAGATAAAGTTCATTAGATAAAGTTCATTAGATAAAGGGGGGGATGGGGGCTAATCCCCCGCCTTTAATTTAGATAAATGGGTTTTTCATGCAAAATTCTCATATTTCATTCAAATTTTAGACATAGGATCATCCTAATGAGGACACCTCCATGATCAGTTTTGCGAATTCATTGGATAAATCTAAGAGGGGGGGGAATGGGAGGTGACTGCCCCCGCCTTAATCTAGGTTAATGGGTTTTTCATGCAGAATTTACAGATTTGCTTCAAAATTTAGCTATAGATTCATTGTGATAAGGCACTTCCTTGGGGTTTTTTTTTGAGTTCATTGGATATGTATAAATGGGGGATTGGTGGGACTACCCCTCTTAATTTAGGTAAATGATTTTTCTTGCAAAATCAACAGATTTGCTTTAATTTTTGAATACAGGTTCATAGTGATAATATGCTTCTCTAATTAACTGTGGAGTTCTTTTGATAAGCATAAAAGGGATACAGGCGATTACCCCAACCCCTCTTAAATTTGGTAAATGTGTTATTATGCAGAATTTTCCGATTTGCTTTAAATTTTGGATGTACATTCTTTCTGATGAGGCGAATCTCAAAATAGTTTTGGAAGTTTAATGGTTAAGTATAAAGGAGGATAACTCCTTAAATTATATAAATGGGTTTTTATGAAGAATTATTCGATTTGCTATGAATTTGGATATAGGTTTTTTTATGTGATAAAGCATATCTCTGATTAAATATAAAAAGATCCAATGATTAAAATTAAAAAGGGAAAATGGGCGGGAGCTATCCCCCCTCTTAATTTGCTTATCGAACAGCATTAACCCTTGAAAATATGAGGCTATAATATACAATTAGGATGCGTAGCCTGTTAGCTCAATGCCATCAGTTTAAGAGGGCAATATTCTTTTTATTGTAATTTTTTTTTCATAATCATTTTATACAGTGAATTAACGGTTATAATATAGAAGTAGTATTAATATTTTGTAATATTTTTTGAAACATTGAGATCTACGAAATAGAAGAGAGTTTTGGGATTGGTGCATCCAACTAGTTATTTTCGTGACTTCATTATAAATATTTAAAATTAAAAGGTTTTTTTTTGTTTATAAATTTTAAACTGATTTAACTTAAAATAAAATTAAATGTAGCTTAAGGTAATCAGCATTAAATAATTAAAACATGAAAAAAATTAAACCTATGTTTGGAGATAACTCTTCAACCATTGGTATATTAGTAAGACATTTTATGTTTGCATTATAAAAAGGTGCTATGTATTTCTTTATGAAAATACTTTACAATTATAGAGATATTAATAAACATGTAAAATCGTTCTAAAAATTATCAGCATTTCATTGTACAAATTATTAGCAATTATCAGCAGTTCATTGACAAATAGCCAGAGTATTTAAGTGTTTAAATTTCAGGACGGAATGGAAGGATTCATGCCCTAAAAATCTTGTGGGCAAGACATTCCTGTTTTTTTTTAAAAAAATCACTTTTCGAATTTTTTTTTTTTCTTTTCTTTTTTTTTGTGAAGTGGCGATCAAGTCTCAGGACTGACTGATTATTTTCGTGATATTTTCCACTATCGATTGACAAATCTCACAGTTTGCTCTTACGACAATAATACAAAATTGTTTTTGAGCGTCTGACTGTAATTTTTCTCACAAATTTTTCTTGTTCGCTCGTCACACAAAATTTTGCAATTTTTTTTTCTGGAGACCAATTGGCAAATTTCACAATTTATTTCTCTCAACAGATTGACAAATTTAGCTATTTACTCTGCGACTGATTGGCAAATTTCCCTTTTTGTTTTTGTGACATTCTGATGAAATTAACAATTATTTTCCTGTGTTCAGCTGAAAAATTTGTGTTTTGTCTTTGTTATTGGCTGACGAATTTCATGATATTTCCTTGTAACAGATTAACAAATTTCACGATATTTTACTGTGATTGATTGACGAATTCCGCTATATTTTCCACTGTTCAAGTTCCCTCTAAGTTCAAATTTTTTCAGACAGGTCAACAATTTTTAAAAATTTACTTTTGCCATGGTGGACAAAATCATGAGTAATATTTTTTCTATGACCGATTTACATATTTTGCGATTTTTTTCCTGTGCCGAAGCAAGAAATAACTAAAAGGACAGTAATGGTCACTAGATTCTGAGCTTCTGGAATTAGCACTAAACAAAATGAGATTAAATCTTGTTATCTCGTCTTATTAAATCATTGGAAAAAAAGAAAACATGTTTTTTTACAATCAATGGTTCAACATTAGATGTTTCATTTTTCAAAATCATCGCGCATTTCCTCATCAGTGGGTTCAATAATCATACCTTTTTTTTTTTTTATTTAAAAGACGATCTTTCATACGACGTTTCTGTTTGTATTTGTTTTTTTTCCATATCTTATAATTTGCACCTGCACATTTTGTAACTTTTTTACTCTCTTCTTTATTAACAATGAAATTTTGATTTCCTATTTAAATAAAAATTCTTCTATATTTGAAGAAGTACGTAAAATAAATAAATAAAATATGGACATCCATTGCCCAAAGCAAGATGTTTAAATGTTTCCCATTGAGTTACTGAAAATCATTAAAAGCATCATTTTTATGATCAAAACATGATTTATGTAATAAGAGTCATATATTACGTATGTCATGGATTAAACATTAATATCCCTGGACGAATCATAAACAAAATAAAATGCGGACTCCACAAGGTCCATTCTCGAGCGATAACAACAACCGTTTTCCAAATGATTAAAAAAATGATGAACTTCAAGGAAACCATTTAAATAATTGATGTGCATAGTTCACAGAAATTAGGACATGACTTTTTTAAATAAACCATTTCTCATGTAATAGAAGAAATCTACTGACAATGTCATTTTCGGAATTCCTTATGGGTTTAAAATTCCAATGCATCGTTGAACATAATTCAATTAGCTAAAATGTCAGGGTTTACAGTACTGACGATACTTCCACTAAGTGATGTACAATCACAGAAGGATATGGACGATACAATCACCTACATGCATTATTCGTGCAAGCAAATTAAAAATGAATGCACACCAGATTTTACAAAATTAAGAAAAAAAATAAGAAGAAAAAATAAAAAACAAGTATTTCCAATAATTTAATGTATTAGAAAAGTTGCTCTGTTCTGTTGTCGAAAGTGTAACCATAAAAGATTCTAAACCACACAAAATCTAAATTAAAAAATTCATTTAGCAACTTAGTTATTAATTGTCCATAACACTGAGTAAAAATTGAAAAACAGATATGATATATATAAAGCTTGATTCTTTTCCTTTGTTTTAATTAAAATAAACAATTTGGATAATGATCTTGAGTTGTTGATTTAAATTATTTCAATGGAAATTTGTCATGTCGGTATACATTGTAAATATTTAAGTGGCAAGTAAAAAATAATAGGGTTAAAAAAAAATTTCCCTCTTATATATTTTAACTACCCTGTATTTACAAATGTTATGAGGGAAACTCTTTCCTCCTGGGAAAACCTGAATTTCAAGCCCTGATTGTGAAAGATATATAGCTTCTGTAAAATATATTTCAATACATTTAAAATGTTAGAATTGTGTGAAACATGTTTACAATTTATTATTTGAGATGGCATTGGATAAAGAAATAAACATTCACCATAACTAAAAACATATTTAGTACCGGATATCCAGTAAAATCAGTATCCGGTGCATCCCTAATAAATATATATATTATAACCAAGTAAATAACTGTCATTTTCAATAAATACATTTGTAATTTAAATACTAAAAATAATTAATATTTAAATACATTAATATTAAAAAATAAAATCTTATTTTATTGATTTGTTTTTTACTTATTTATTTAATTTTCATTAGATTTCTATTTATTCCATTCGAATCAAGTTATTTTTATTATTATAAGTTTTTAGCTTGTTGTTATAACTTGTTGGTTATAAATTAAATTGCAATTTCCATTATACTATGAGGATTTTTCATATCCATTATCATCGCATAAAGACGCATTTTCTTTGGTACTTTCCAAAGAAGGAAATTTGGAAACATTCAACCTCTGACAATAAAGTTCAGTGAGTAGCCCTGTAATATTAATGTAGATGAAATATTAACGAAAGTTATCATACCATCCTTTGAAATAGTCACCTCTCATAACTATGCACCCTTGAGATCTGCTTTACATGTCCTGGGAAATTTGCAAGAAGTCTTTTGGGATGGAGTTCAAAAGCTTCATCAAGTTTAATTGTATGTCAGCAATATAGTCAAATCTCTTTCAAAGAGAGTTTGAGACGTGGAAATAGGAAGAAGTCTGGAAGATTGAGTTTCTGGCGAGTTTGGTGGATATTCAGTTTGCACCACCACTCATGAATTTCTTTCGGTGTCTTGCAAAGCTTAAAACCAAACTTTAAACTGATCTTTTGTTCGTTCATTTTCCTGTTCTCAGTTAAGAACAAACACACTGAACAACAACATTGTAAAGCACGTTTTAGGCAGAATGTAAACAATGCTCAACTGAACAACGGTGGGGGAAGATACTCAACACTTGCCTCTATGCAGGTGTAGCGTTTTGTGTTCCCAGTCTGGCCAGATCGGCCGTTCTGAATTCATGCACCGAACTTTTTTGTCAGAGGTATTTTCTAGCTACAAATTCATTGTTTCATATACACAAGAATACAAGCAATTTTCTCTATATTTATACAATTTACTTAACAAAAATAGCCCACATATCTATTTTATATGTGCATGTCATATTAAATTATACATAGGTAATAATAATAATAATAATAATATACATATAAAATGTTTATATGATAAATAAATCCATTATATATCCATGCATAACTATAAATTATGTTTGATTTCATAGTTTTGGATATCATGTGAAAATAAATCTTAATTTCTGAAATCTGATTTACACCAAATAATTACATTTTCTCTTTTTAATGAGAATAATTTTATTTGTATGTAATTTTAGGTTAGTAGCAAATGTTTCTCTGATTTTTTTTTATTTTTGCATGTAAGAAAATGTGGCAAAATAAAAAAAAAAGAAATTAAAATCAATTTTTATGCTTCGTTTTAAATGTCTTATTTCAATAACTTAGATTTTCATTTTTCTTTATATGTGGCATATAAACATCTAGAACGATTTTATTACTGAGTATTTGAGTAGATTATGCAATTAGGGCATTTGATTCGATTTTGGCAAAAAATTCCAAGAAATATCTCAAAACAATTTAATATATTGCATAGTTTAGCAAGTTAGTTCTTGTTTTAATAATCGAGATTATTCCAATTTCCTTATGCAGTTCATCTTTAAAGAGGATTTAAATTTATTTTAAAGTGTATTTCTAAAGATTATTACAGAGGAATTTTATTTTCCATTTTATTGCAGTATATTTGAAGGAAATTTCATAAGATATATGACTCTGTTCCCAGTAGATTTACATGATTCTAAATGAAATTATAATTTCCTAAAAGTTATAAGGATGTCTGGAAAGGGTAATCTGTCTAGAATCTTCTAGCATTATATAATTTAAAATTAGCAATAAATGTTTCGCTGAAAGAACATTAGTTTTTCGAATAAGATCAGGAAGTTATATAAATTAGATTCAAATAAATTTTACTGATTCATTTTAGAGGATTTGCTTCCGATTATTAGAATTTTGCTTTCGTAATTTATACCGTGGAAAGCTATAAAAAAATTTATGATTAGTCATTAAGTATTTCAACAGCTGATAGAAGCGGGAAACGGTGAACGTAGGTAAAAATGTTAAAATATGTTTGCGTTTAAGTTTATCACATAAATTGGTTAAACAATTATTTAGCTATTTTTCTCATGTAGCATATAAACTAGCGAGTAGCTAAAATAATATTTAAATTATTAAGCGATTTTCGGTGAAAAAATTATCTCATTATATGAGAATTGTTCAAGATAATAAAAATTTGAATAGTTTTTTCAGTCCTATTATATGTGTCAAAATGAATCAGTATTAATAAGGAATGAAATCAATTTATATATTTTGCTTTAAAAGTCTTTTTTCACTAAATTAGAAATTCATTTTCCTTGTATGTTGCATGAAAAGAGGGAGAACGATTTTATTACTGAGTATTTGAACAAATTATGCAGATGGGGCATTTGTATGTAACAAATCTACTGACATAATTTCATTTAATAAAAAATTCCAAGGAATATCTCAAAATAACTTAATGTACACTGCTCAAAACAATTAAAGGATATTTGAAGTTTTATATAAAATAAAGATATAAACGAAATTTTTTTTGCCGAAAATAGAAGAAGAGAATCACAAATGCAAATTTTTATGGTTTTCAAACTGTGGAGTATGCAAATTTTGAGTTCGACGTCAAAAACGTCGCTTCAGCGGCAGCGAATGAAATTTGACTTTCAACTGGATAAAAGAGAATGAAGACAAGGATGATCGGCATTCAGTGATTGCTTTGTTTCGATGAGTACGATGTCTCAGCGAAGTCATTTGACAGATTCAGAAGCTTGGAGAATTGTTGGTAGGTTAGAAGAGGGCCAAACTCAAGCCGAAGTAGCGCAGGCCATTGGAGTGTCACAAAGTGTCATTTCCAGGATCTGGAACCGTATTTTGGAGAGTGGATGTGCAGGCCAAAGACCAGGGCAAGGTCTTAGACGGGCAACAACGCCCAATGAAGATCGGTATTTAGCGTTAACAGCTCGGAGACACCGAAACATGAACGCTACTCTTCTCCAACAACACCTTCGCTCGGCTACAGGCACCACGATTTCAACTCAGACTGTCCGAAACCGGCTCCATGCTGTAGGTCTGTATGCTCGCCGACCGATGGTATGTGTTAGATTAACATCAAGGCATCGTCGCGACCGCAGGGAGTGGGCAACCGATCATGTCAACTGGAGGAGAAATGAATGGAGCAATATTCTGTTTTCTGACGAGTCCCGTTTTTCTGTGCATCCGGATAATAGGCGTATTTTCATCTGGAGGGACCATGGCAGTAGGAATAATCCTGCGTTCGTGCACAAAAGTGTCAGATTTGGCGGTGGAAGAGTGTTGGTGTATGGTGGCATCTCCATTGACGGGCACACTGACCTCTACATCATTCGATATGGAGCTCTGACTGGTCGCCGATATAGGAATGAGATCCTCAGACCTATTGTAGTCCCTTACGCTGCAGCAATCGGAGATAACTTCATTTTAATGGACGATAACTGCAGGCCACATCGTTCAAACCTGGTGGAGGATTTCCTTTTCGAGGAAGGAAACGTTCGAATGGAATGGCCAGCGTGTTCTCCAGACATGAATCCAATCGAGCACGTTTGGGATGCTCTAGGAAGACGAGTTTCTGGCCGCCAACAACCCCCACAAACTCTCCAAGAACTGGAAAGTGCTCTTCTGGAAGAGTGGGGCAGAATACCCCAACTCGTCATTAATAGCCTCATTGAGTCCATGCCTCAAAGGTGTTCAACGTTGCTGGCCGCCCGTGGAAACCATACCCCTACTGAAAATGATTTTCTTTGTAGAAAACACCTTTTCTTATTCTTTTTTTCTCATATGCACAAATGTTGTTTTTGCTTTTGTACACAAATGCGCAATAACATGCATTTTTTTTTTTTTTTTTTTTTTTTTTTTTTTTTTTTTTTTGCCAAACCTGTGTAATTTATTCTCATATAGCCTGCTATGTCTGTCGACCATGTATCAATCAACTAAAAAGTTTCCCAGATACAAAATCCACCTAAAACTGCAATATCCTTTAATTGTTTTGAGCAGTGTATTACATATTTCAGAAAGTTGGTTCTTGTTTTAATAATACAGCATGTTTCGATTTTCTCATGCAATTCGCCTTTTTTTAAGTGTATTTATAAAGTTGTTTACCAAAGAATTTTATTTTACAATATCACTGTAGTATATTCGAAGACAATTCGATGAGATATATGACTCTATTTTTAGTAGATTTTCTTGAACACAAATTAAGTTGTAATATCCTAAACGTTACAAGGATGTTTAGTAAGGGTAATCTGTCTAGAAAACGCTTTAATTATGTGGACAGGAATCCTATAGCAATGTATCATTTAAAATTTGCAATAAATGTTGCGCTAAACAGAACATTAGGTTAGCGAATAGTATTATGAATTTAGATAAATTAGATTCAAGTAAATTTTACTGTTTCATTTTATGGGATTCGCTTCCGTTTATAAGAATTTTATGTTCGTTATCTTCCATAGAAAGCCATAAAAATATTTTATGAATATTCATTAAGTATTTTCACAGCTGATAGAAGCGGAGAACAGGAAATATAAATGAATGTGTTAAAATATCTTTGCATTTAAGTTTCTCGTATAAATTGATTAAACAATTATTTATTCATGATATAAATTGGTTAGACACTTATTTTTTCATGTAGCATATAAACAAGCGACTAGCTGAAATATTATTTAAATTATTCAGCGATTTTAGATGAAAAAATCATTTCATTATATAAGAATCGTTAAAGAAAATTTTAATAGTTTGTTTAATCCTGATGTATGTAAAAATAGATCACTATAATTAAAGAAATCAAAATTTTATTTTTTTCTAAAAATAATTTAGAAACTTGTGACGAATTTTATTGATAAAAATAATCCTGACAGATTCTTATCTTGTGTGTTCAAACCGAACTTTGTTCTCATTCTGCGACTTTACATTCTATCTTTTACAATTCTGTCACTTTTAATTATGATACTGCACAAGTAGGTCCATAAGGCATTTTCATATTTGGATTATTACGCAAAATTAAACTGAAATGATGCTTTTAAATTTCATACAATAAAACAAAGTGATTCCGCAGACTTTTTTTTATGGTGTTACAGTATCTGGATATAATAATCTGTAACATACTAATTCGTCTCTCATGCAATTCACAGTTAATTAGGATTTAAATTTATTTTAAAGTGTATTCATAAAGCCTAGTATAGAAGAATTTTAGTTTCCAATTTTGTTGCAGTATATCTGAAGCAAATTTCATAAGATATACGACTCTATTCCCAGTAGATTTACTTGTTTATAAATTAAGTTTTAAATTCCTTAACGTTATAAGGATGTCTGTTGAGGGTAATCTGTCGAGAAGATGCTTAAACTCTGTAGGCAAAAATCTTCTAGCAATATATCATTTGAAATTAGCAATAAATGTTGCGCTGAAAGAGCATTGGGTTACCGAATAAGATAATGAAGTTATATAAATTAGATTCAAATAAATTTTACTGATTCATTTTTATGGAATTTGCTTCCGTATATTAGAATTTTGCATTCGTTATCTGTTCCATAGAAAGTTATAAAAAGATTTTATGATTATTCATTAAATATTTTAAAAGCTGACAGAAGCGGGAAACGGTGAATGTAGGTGAATATCTTAAAATATGTTTGCGCTAAAGTTTCTCTAATAAATTGGTTAAACAATTATTTAGTTTTTTTTTTTCTCATGTAGCATATAAATTAGTGAGTAGTTGAAAAAATATTTAAATTATTCACCAATTTTCTGTGCAAAAAAATTATTTCATTTTATGAGAATCGTTCGAGATAATGAAAATTTGAATAGTTTTATCTGTTCTAATGTGTGAAAAATGGATCAGCAATAATAAGGAATGAAATCCATTATATTTCGTTTTAAAAGTCTTATTTCAGTAAATTAGAAATTCATTTTCCTTTTATGTAGCATGTAAAAAGGGAGACCAATTTTATTACTGAGTATTTGAACAAATAATGCAAGTAGGGCATTATGTATGTTACATATGTACTGAAAAAATTTCATTTAATGAAAAATTGCAGAGACAATCTCAAAATATTTTAATATATTTTAGAGTTTAGTAAGTTAGTTCTTGTTTTAATACAGCTTATTTCGATTTTCGCATGCAATTCGCCTTTAAAGAGGATTTAAATTTATTTTAAAGTGTATTTATAAAACTGAAGCAGAAGGATTTTATTTTTCTATTTCATTGCAGTATATCTGAAGCAAGTTTCATAAGATATACGATTCCATTCTCAGTAGATTTACTTGATTATAAATTATGTTCAAAATTCCTTAACGTTATAAGGATGTCTGGTAAAGGTAATCTGTCTAAAAAACACTTAAACTCTGTTGGCAGGAATCTTCTAGCATTATATCACTTAAAATTAGCAATAAATGTTGCACTGAAGGAACATTAGGTTTTCGAATAAGATCATGAAGTTGTATAAATTAGATTCAAATAAAATTTATGGATTCATTTTATGGGATTTGCTTCCGTTTATTAGAAATTTGCTTTCGTTATCTATTCCGTGGAAAGTTATAAAAAGGATTTTAAGATTTTTCATTAAGTATTTCAACAAGTAATAGAAGCGGGAAACGGTGGACGTAGGTTAATATGTTAATATATGTTTGCGCTAAAGTTCCTCGCATAAATTAGTTAAACAATTGTTTAGATTTTTTTTTCAGTTGTCATATAACCTACGAGTAGCTAAAATAATATTTAAATTATTAGTCGATTTTCGATGAAAAAAATCATTTTATTACATGAGAATCGATTAAGAAAATTTGAATAGTTTTTTAGTCCTAATACATGTAAAAATAGGTCAGTAATATTAAACCAAACAAAATGTTAATTATTATTTAATGCATTTAAGAAACTTGTGACGAATTTTCTTGATAAATTTTTTCTCTCTTATGTTCGTTCAAGCCGAACTTTGTTCTCATTCTGACACTTTTAATTGCCATACTTTACAAGTAGGTTCATAAGTCATTTTGAAATTTGGATTATTATGCAGAATTAGACAGAAACAAAGCTTTTACATTACATACAATAAAAGAAAGTGATTTCGAAAGCATTGTTTTTTTATGATATTACAATACCTGGAATAGCATCCATATTATATCAAATTATCTCTCGTGCAATTTGCCTTCAAAAAAGATTTAAAATTTTTTCAAAGTGTATTCATAAAGCTTATTATAAAAGAATTTTATTTTTATATTTCATTGCAGTATATCTGAAGCAAATTTTATAAGCTATATGACTCCATTCTTAGTGGATTTATTTGGTTATAAATTAAGTTCTAAATTCTTTAACATTATAAGGATGTCTGATAAAGATAATCTGTCTAGAAAACGCCTCAACTGCACTGTTAAAAATATCTAAAATTTACGGATATATTTTTCCTGAATTTCACTTAAAAAGTCCCTTTTCACAACAGGCCATTTTCCGTTAAAAATTAAAAAAAAATATATCACCATATTTCCTGAAATTAACGAAACGGATGGGAGAAGATAACGGACCCCCCTCCCCCCCACACACACAAAATCACTAAACTGTGCGAGACATTTTCTAAAAAGTGTCTATAACATTATTTTTGTAAAAAATGAATAAAAAAAATTTTCATACATTCATTCATTTATTCATTCAAAAGAAAAAAAAAATATATATATATATATAGATTTTAATGTGATTTTTTTAAATTTAAACTATTTAAAAAATAAAATTGATTAAAAAAATAATAAGTATTATTCATCTGTGTAAAATAAAAATAAAATAAACCTCTTACGAATATTCTAACGAATATATTTGGAAGGAAATCTTTGAAAAACACAACAGATTTTCCCACTAACTCATGAAAAACATACTTTGTTCAAACTGGCATCAGCAGTTTTGGCTGAGTTGGTAAGGACTTATTACGCTGTCTAAAAGCCTCGAGTTTGATCCTCAGGACGGCTTAAAGTAAGTTAAACAAAAAAAATAAATAAATAAATAAAATTTAAATAATATAGCAGCTCAAAATCATTCTGAAAGTTCGAATTACTTGACGATTGTTAGGTTATTAATTTTAAATTAAATTATTATTATTAAAAATTAAAACTTGTATCGGAATGTTACCGCTTCTTCAAACGGAGTTTTCGTTTCTTTTATTTTCCAGAACGGAAAATTTACTAACGTAATGGTAAATGTCTATCTACTTTGCTGCCAGTAATTTAACAGTGAATTCAAAGACATTTTTTTAACAGTGTGTGTGGATACGAATTCTCTAGCAATATATCATTTAAAAGTAGCAATGGATGTTGCCCTGAAAGAACATTAGGTTTACGATTAATATCATGAAGTTACATAAATTAGATTCAAAGAAATTTTACTGATTCATTTTATGGGATTTGCTTCCGTTTATTAAAATTTTGCTTTCGTTATCTGTTGCGCGGAAAATTATAAAAAGATTTTATGATTATTCATTAAGTATTTCAATAGCTGATAGAAGCAAGGAACGGTGAAAATAATGTGAATATGTTTTAAAATGTTTGTGTTAAAATTTCATGCGTAGATCAGTTAAACAATTACTTAGATATTTTCATGTTTCATATAAACTTATGAGTATCTGAAATAACATTTACATTATTCTGCGATTATCAATGAGAAAATAATCTCATTATATGAAAATCGGTCACTGAAAAGTTTTTTCAGCCCTAATGTATGTAAAAATGGATCAGTATTAATAGGGATTGAAAGGAATTTTTATATTTCGTTTTAAAAGTTTTATTTCAGGAAATTATATATTTTTTATATGTAGCATGTAGAGAGTGAAAACCATTTTATTGCGAAGTATTTGAACAAATAATGCAAGTGGGACATTTTTATTTTACAAATATACTGAAATAATTTCATTTAATAAAAAATTCCAAGGAATATCTGAAAATAGTTTACGATATTGCTTTGTTCTTAAAGTTGGTTCTTGTCTTAATAATCCAGCTTATTTCGATTTTCCCATGCAATTCGCCTTATTTCAAAATTTGTTCCTAAACCTGATTATAGAATAATTTTATTTTACTATTTCATTGCAGTATATTCGAAAACAATTCGATAAGATATATGACTCCATCTATTGTCTGTAGATTTTCTCGATCATAAATTAAATTGTAATTTGATAAACATTATAATGATGTCTGGTGAAGGTAATATATCTAGTAAATGTTTAAACTGGGTGGGAAGGAATCCTCTAGAAATATATCATTTAAAATTAGCAATAAATGTTTAGCTGAAAGAGCATTAGGTTTGCGAATAAGATCATGAAGTTATATAAATTAGATTCAAATAAATTTTACTGATTCGTTTTATGGGATTTGCTTCCGTTTATTAGAATTTTGCTTTCGTTATCTTTTCCGTGGAAAGCTGTAAAAAGATTTTATGATTATTCATTAAGTATTTCAACAGCTGATAGAAGTGGGGTGTGGTGACAGTAGTGTGTGAATATGTTGAAATATGTTTGTGTTAAAGATTCTCGAATACATTGGTTCAACAATTATTCAGATTTTTATCATGTATCATATAAACTAACGAGTATGTGAAATAATATTTCAATTTTTCAGTGATTTCCAACGAAAAAATCATTTTACTATATGAGAATCATTCAAGAAAATTTAGTGTTTTTTCAGTTCTAACATGTGTGAAAATGGGTCCGTGTTAAACATAATAAAATTTTAAATTTACATAAAGAATTTTAGAAACTTGAGATGAATGTCTTTGATATATATGTATATATATATATATTGCTGTTGTGTGCGTTTGATCTGTATTTTGTTCTCGTTCTCTCACTTTTTTAATTACAATTCTATTCAAATTCAGTCTACAAAACATCTTAATATTTGGATTGTTATACAAAATTAAACAGAAACAAAGCTTTTTATTTTATAAAACAAAGGAAAGCGATTTTGCAAGCGTTGTTTTTCAAAATAATTATGTTACACAATACTTTTAATCGTTAAAAAAACTTAAAGAGTTTTTCTCAGTCCTAATGTATCTGAAAATGAATCAGCATTAAAACTAGCAGAATTTAATTTTTACTTATAGTGTTTTAGAAAATTGAGACGAATTTTCTAGGTAACAATTTTTCTTAACATATATATTTTTTTTCCTGTTGTGTACGTTTGGCATCCGAATATTTTTCTCATTCTGTGAGTTTTAATGACGATACTATAGAAATAGGTCCATAAGACATTCTGATATTTGGATAATTATGCAAAATTAAACAGAAGCAAAGCCTTTTAAATTTCATAAAATTAAAGAAAGTGAATTCACAAGCATTGGTTTCCAAGAAACAGATATTACTCAATGCCTAGATAAGAATTTATAATGTAACAATTCATCTAAATAATAATTTAATTTGTTCTTTATTGTCTGTGTATTTTAAGCAACATCAGTATTAAACCAAGCAAAATTTTAATTTTTACTTAAAATATTTTAGAAACTGAAGATGTATTTTCTTGGTATATTTTCCCCTTGTTGTGTGCGTTCAAGCTGAATTTTGCTCTCATTCTATCACTTTCAATTACGGTACTATTGGAGTAGATCCATAAGGCATTTTGATACCTGGATTTTTATGCAAAATTAAACAGAAACAAAGCCTTTTAATCTTGATAAAACAAAGGAAAGTGATTTCACAAGCATTGATTTTCAAGAAAATGACCTAGCCAATACTTAGACAAGAATTTGTAACATACCAATTCGTCTAAAAATAATTTAATTTGTTCTTTATTGTCTGTGTATTTTAAGGAGCATTTTAGTTCTTAAAACTAGAAATTTACATAAAAGTGAAATTTTTTATTACTATAACAAACATGTGAAAGAAACTTTTTTGCGTTCTAAATCGGGCAGGAGCACAATAGATTACTTGAAAATAAAATCTTGGATAAAATGCGATTGCCAATTAAAATCCTTTCTGTGGACTTATTATTAGTAAATACAGTTAATTAATATTGTTAGACTTAATATATTCATACAATATTCAATATTTACAATAATATATATAATATGTACAATATTCATACAATTCATAGAAGTATTAATTATTTAAAAATGCAAATATAAATCATAAAGTTTATTTAAATTTTTGCTGTTTATGAGAGAAATGTGATATTTGATACAGTTTAGTTTTACTTTGAAGTAATTCTTGATTATACGTTTTTAATTAAACTACATGCAAATGTTTTATTAACTTATATAAACAAATATATTAATATGTATATTATTTTAATTCAGTATTTAGCAAAATTCAGTGTCTAAAATTGAGATGTAATATAAAAAGTCTAGACTTAAATGTTATTAACAGATTACCAAAATAATTTATATCTCAAAATGGCAACTGTGTGCGTCATTTATGATTAGAAATAGCCTTCTACATGTTGTTTTCATACAACTTTAAAAAAACTAAAAGTAGTTTGATTCAATAATTTCAGTAGAAAACATAAGAGAATACTTTAAAACTAAAGAAAGTTGTTTTAATTTCATATATATATATATATATATATTATATATATATATATATATATATATCCTAGCGGACCCGACAAACGTTGTCCTGGCTCTGACTCCAAAAAATAAAATAAATGTGCATAAATATAATAATACGCATGATAAATACTACGTTCTTAATTTGATTTCTTATTACAATTATATAAGGAAATTATTTTTCACTTTTCAGAAGTTTTTGAAGTCGGTTCAGTTTTTGATAGAAAAGTTTACTTTTCTCTTATTAGTTAAAAGTTAACGATTTTCTCGAACGAAAAGTCGGTTAATTAAAATTATAATACAGAAAAAAATATTGAAAATCATACACGTATGTCAGGAGTGGGGCTCAAACACACGATCTCTTTCTTCAAGAACCATAGCTTAAATCTGGCGCTTTAGACCGCTCGGCCATTCCGTCCGCACTCTGTTCAGAGAACTTTTTCAATACTTTTAATTAGCGAAAAATCCCCAACTATTAGTTTTTGCCTAGCTGTTAAAAGAGTACTGAATCAATTTCGATGAAATGTGAATCTAAACCATTCTCAAATCCACTGGAACACACACACAAAATTTCATTAAAATTGGTCCAGTCATTTAGGAGGAGTTCAGTGACAAACACACGCACAGAAGATTTATATATATATAGATATAAATTCATGTGTTTATTGTGCAAATTTTCAAAGCGGATTTCTTTGCTTTAATTTTTGTCATTAATCTTAAGATTATTTCTTTATAAAAAAAAAAAAAAAAAAAAAAATATGGCGCAATTGCCTTAATTAAACTAATTTGAAATGCTTAAATTGGAGTAGAGATTTACGATCATAAATCTGAAAATTAAGTAAAGTATTTCAAGAAAAATATTTTTAAAAGATCTTTAGAAATGATATCACTTGCTAAAATAAGTTAAATCAAAATACAGAGGAAAGATTTTAAATATAGTCCGATTGTATATGTTATGCTTATATGTAATTTCTTTCAAAAAATATTTAGTACATGATATGTGGATATTAAACAGTCTGAGTGAAAACTACACCAGATAAATAAACTTACCATGAATATCTAATTTAATCCATTGGTGAATACTTCTAGAAGACGAATTAGCTCTTACTCTACATTCAACTTTACCACCAAGATCCCACCTCGACAAAACAAAACGAGCTGTCGCGGTTACGAAATAAGTTCCATTGGCTTCAGGCATAACCGCGGTTTTTACAGGCAAAGGCTTTGTTCCATTAAACCATTGCACTTCGGGAGCTGGACGGCCGCCAGAGGATTTACATTCAAGAACAAAAGTTGAGCCTTCAGCATAGGGACCAACCGTACTACCGCTATGGACTCTCTTTCCTTCAACTTCCATTTCTGGTTCAGTTGGTGCAACTGAAAGAAAAATAAATAACATAAATGTACTTTTTTGAAACGTGCTTTCATTAAAATTGATTAAAATGTAGTAGAAATATTTTAAAAGGACTGTAAAATTTGGCGATATTTCGCCGAATTGGTTAAAATTTGGTACAATTGCGATATTAGGTGCAACCTTGTCATTTGTATTTTTTAACAAATAACTCATTGTTGAAGATGATTTGGATTTCACCATAGGGAATAAAACTATGTATGAGTAAACATTAAATTTAAATAATGTTTTTGCGTAGACTTTCGAAAAGTGAGAGAACTTAGCTGCAGGGGGCCTGGTTGGCAGTCAGTCATTCGGGATAAATTTTTAAAAGATTCCGAAATAAGTGTTTACTATCATTATTTATATTGCAAGCACAGCAAGTTTCAAGATTCTACTTCCAATGTTTAAAAAAAAAAAAAAAAAAAAAAAAAACTATTTTTTTCTGAAGGACATAATTTTTAAAAAATTAATATTAAATTCATGTATTGTTCTATGAATACACATATATTCCAAATTTCAAAGCTCTATGTCAACTGAAATTATGTAAAAAATTATCATTTATAAACTTTTAAAACTTCAAATGTTAAAAGTTTGAGATGCAGCCCTTTGTTTTATGCTCTAATAATTTAAAAAAATGAATCTTAAAATAATGATATAAAATTTTCAAAGATACTATGCTATTTTTTAAATTAGATATGTTTGTATTATTTACTTAATTTAATTTTTTTCAATATTTATAATCACATCTGCAAAAATTATCTTCAACATGCAAAGATGTATAAAACTTTATTGGCTGTTGCTTAGTCATCTACATCTGTCATAAATTCAAAATATGAGTTTTTAAAAATATGATGTAAAATTTAAGTGACACTTTAATGAGGTTTTAAAAGTTTTGCTTTAAAATTCAATTTACATTACGTTTAATTTTGTAAAAATTTATATTCACATCTACACAATATTTTTAAATTTCCAATTCACTGTTAAATATGTCACATTCATTGAATTTATACTGTACATTGAAATGTATTTATCTTAATAAATTGATTTATCTTTTGTGTTGCGCTGTTCAAAATTGGAAGTATAATTTCTTTAAATAGTTTCTTTCCTTCATATTGTAGCCAATCTAACTGAAATGTATTAAATGGATAGTTGGACGTTAAAGAAACCACTAGCGTCTAGAAAATGGTTGGTGGAGCCTTTCGCAGGTTCCAAGCTCTTCAACAATGGTTGAAATTCATGTAATGAGGTCCTCATCAGATTCAACCATTGTCTCATTTTCCAATTTACTGTTGAATATATCACTTTCATTAAATTTATACTGTGTATTGAAATGAATTTTTTTCAATAATTCAATCAAATGATAAATCAATGATTTATCATTTGTGTTACGCTGTTCAAAATTGAAAGTATAATTTTTGTATAGGTTTTCTTTGCATCATATTGTATCCAATCTAACTGAAATGTATAAAAATAGATAGTTTAACCCAAAGAAACCGTTAGCGTTAAGCAAATGATTGGTGTAGTCTTTCGCAGATTCCAAGTTCTTCACACATACCAAGTTCATCAGCAATCGCTGAAAGTCTTGTAATAAGGTCCTCATCAGAGTCCACCGTTGTCTCAGAAATGTGGCATCTGTAATCTTCGAAAGGATACACCAATCACCTGCTAGAAGTTGCCAAATACATATTGATGTTTTTGGTTGCACACTTGAGCACCTACTATAGTTACTATTTCAATAAAATTCTTGTTTTTATTTCTTCCTCATTTTGTGTGTGTGTGTTTTTAAACATTTTAAATTCCGATCGCACACTGATATATCAAAATATCTTTATAATGTATACTTTACCTTCCCTTACAGACTGGCTAATGAGTTTGGGGAAATCCTGTCGCTGCGCTTAATCTAAGTGTATCTGTTTGTTTGCCTAAGAGGGACAGCTCAGACACAGAAACCAAGTCTGTAGAGCATAGTGTCCCTCCCGATCGCCTTTATTAAGGTCTTAAAAAATATAGAATTCAGCCAAAGCTGAAACCGCCAGAATCGCGACAGTGGGCGGTATTGATACAAAAACTCGTAACAGGGCCGCACCTGCCAAATGCAAAAGAACCTAACGCGACAGAGGGCAGAAAAGATAAAGCATGTAACTTTTGTTTAATGATAATAAGCTATTTCCTTAGATAATTATATTCATTCAAATATTTAAAATGCAATATTACATTTTCAAATTATTAATTATCGCTCGTGCTCGCAAAATAATTTTTTTATTAATTGTTATAATAGTAAATTTTTCTAATTAATACATATTTTATAATATTTCATTTATTCAATGTATCGCATATCTGCTTGAAAAGGAATATTCACATCAAAAGAAAAAAAAATTTGATGAGTTTTTTTTTTCCTTACTGCATTATATTTTTGATAACAATTATCCCTAATATTTATAAAGGCTCTACGTTTCTTCGACAAAGTTAATTAAGGCAAGCTGAAGCTGCCATTCATAAAGAATTCCAATATTTACTACTTTCATTCAAGGTTCTCGATTTATGATGATACATTTTGTAATAATTACTTAATTATTTCAAGGTAGTTAATTATGTTTTTCTGAAAAAAAAAATCACATTCATTATATGTGATGTTACTGAAAACATCTTATTTAAGAATAAAATATTTTTAGATATGTTCGATTTTGACATATTGCGACATTAATTTTTTTTCTTATTAGCGTTTCATAATATGTAATTCATCATTTTTTTTTTTTTGTTTAGGCATACAATGTGTAATCTGCGAAGAATGTAAATTGTGTGAGGCAAAACATAAAGCCTTTTTTTGTGATACAAAAAATGAATGACTCTGAAAAATCGATTATAAACTGAAATGAACCTATTAGTTTTATTTTATTCATTATGCAAAATAGCATTTTCCTAATAGCAACCATTTTTTTTCTTTATAATATAAACAACATTTATAACACTGTATCAAATAATACTTTATACTTATTTATTATTATTATAATATATACTTTATCGAATTTAACAAATTATTTAATAAAAAACTCACAAATATGAGATAATAGTTATACTTATAAAAATTAATAAAGAAATGATGCAATTTCAAGTAATTATATAATTACTGTATTGATCGAAATTTTGAAAAACAAATTCTGTATTTCTTGATTAAAGCTAGAAAAGTCTTTAAATAGTCAAATATTTGAAAACGGCTATATAAATCCATTTACATGAACAATATCAATCATTGAAGTGTATTTTCTCATATTAACGATAAAAAGCATCAATAATGTTGAGAGAAAAAATAATGAGGAGCAAATACAAATAAGACATATATTTTTCCTAGAGAAAGCATTTCTTTTAAATAAAAATTTCAGTCACAGTTGGCTTTTAATAGTGAAATGCACAAAAAAATCGCTTTGTGCAAGTTAAAACATTTTATTTTCATAAGCATAAAAGTTTTGTTATAGAGATCTAATTATACTCAGAACGTTCAGCAAGGTAGAAGAAATATACTGAAGTGCTTACATACGCTAATATACAACTTCCACCTGATTTTTCATCTGAGTATCAATTTTCCCCCATTTCCTGAGACTTATCCAGTAATTCCTTGAAACGATGACTCGAAAGACAAATTGGGCAAGTAAAATTCTGCCACATGTGCATCGCAACTGTAACACGCAAGCCTGACATTTTAGAGATTGATGACATAACGTTATGCAATCACTCTTGTATACTTAGATTAAAATAGCAACGATTTTTTTCTGATTAATATGATATAAAATAACCTTATTTATCAACACTTGCCATTTTTATATTGGCTCAGTATTAACTGTATAATAAAATGATTGTAATCAAATATGCAATACAATGTTATTTAATTATCACATTTTTCATTTGTGAAAGAGGCATACATATGAAAATTTGACGAGGTACATGTTAGAATAATTCCAGACGGTAAAAGAAATATACTGAGGTGCTTACATTCGCGAATTGACAACTTCCACGACATACAATTTTTTATCTGAGTGTCAATTTCAACCCATTTCCTCAAATTTAACCAGTAATTCCTTTAAACGATGACCCGGAAGATACATTGTGGAGGAGAAATTCTGTCACAGATACCTCGTAACTGTAACACGCAAGCCTGACATTTTAGAGATTGATGACATAACATTATGTAATCATTTGTGTATACTTAGATTAAAAAAGGAATAATTATTTTTCCTCATATAATATGATACAAAATAACCTTCTTAATAAACTTGTCATGCACTTGTCATTTTTATGCTAGCTCAGTATTAACTGTATAATAACACGAATGTAATAAAATATATAGTCCAATATTATTTAATTATAACATTTTCTACTTGTAAGTAAAAATGTTACGCATGCAAAAATTTGAAGAGTACACATTAGAATAATTCCAGAATTAATGGATTTTGCATTCTGATGCTGTCCTGTTTAACTACTTGCCTGTTTTTCCCGTACTTCATACGGCATACTTGTCGACTTCTCGTTTTTTATTACATTAACAAAACATTTTTAAACCAGAAAATTTATTTAATAAATAAACGCATGCAGATTTTGAATAAATACCACATCGAAGAACTACACATTTTATTTTGTTTATGTGTTTGTTTATATTATTTTTTAGATTTTAATACTTTTTTGTCAGCGTGGTAACAGATGTGTTCCAAAAATGAGTACACCAAACGTATTCAGCTATGTCTCAGCTATATCTATTCTCGACTGAGAACAAGCAAAAATCATTTTTCAATTATATTTAGTAAATTGAATAAGATGCATTCATTTATGAGATAGCGAAACAAAAATCTTAAGGAATTTCCTAAAAACAGAAGGATTCAAAGCATCAGCAACTAAAACTTGGAAGGAAGGTCTTATAAATGGCGCTTAAAAAAAAAAATGAAAAAATTCTTATGTATGGAAGGGCAGAACTTATTGTCGGTACTTTATGGTGATTATATTTTTCGTTTTAAAAAAAAGAATTGTTTTCTTTTTTAGTTATAAAATATGATGTTTATATTAAAAGGCATGAAACTGTGAAAATAAAATTTTTAATGTATTTAATGCATTTAACAGAACATTATTGAAAAAATCAATAGCAAAATATTCTTTTAAATTATTTACAAATTATTGCTTTCCTTATTCCACATTCACTATTTTTAGTCAATAGGAAGAAAATATTTTCGAGTAATCATAAATATAATCGAGAAATATAGTAGTACAGTCTATCTTTATACACAATGGTATTTAAAATTTCAAGCACGTGGGACACATGAAGAAATTCTGAATATTCCACGTGTCACCACCACAAGTATATAGAGTATATAAATAAAATTAATAATTAACAAAAACACACACACACAAAGTACATACACATAATTAAATACATCTGGAACAGATAACTTTTACTCATTATTTTCTTCAAATACAGAGGAATGTTTTAATAAGAAATATTATCATAAATCAAAAACCTTTTATTTCAATATGAAAGAACCGTGTCTAATCTGCTGACACAGACGAAATGCTCGCGTGCTAATGATAATTCTGTGAGAAAGTTATTTATTAGTATCTTGTTTGCATTCGGACACGTTTATTTTTATTTTTTTTATTTTATTTTTATTGCAGGAAATATCTGAAGTAAATCTCCATATCGTCTCCATATCTCCATATACATATTTTATACATTTATTTGTTTTAATTTATTTATTTACTTTATTTATTTATTTATTTATATTTTATTTATTTATTTATTTATTTATTTATTTATTTTGCATTTTCTATTTTGGTTGTAGATATTATTTTAGAATAACACTTTCATTTTAAAAACTGGTTTCGAAAGTGAAAATAGCTTTATAAATATATCTGCAACTAAATTCGAAAAAGTAAAAAAAAAAAAAAAATAAGATATGGAGAGATGCATTTTAGCTATCCAGTGCAAAATAATAATAATAATAATAATAATAATAATAATAAATATATGAAAATAATAAATAAATATGTCAAACAATAAACGAGATATTAGCGAATTATCTCCCTGTGGGATTAGCATTGGCTCTTGAGTGCTTCGCCTGACGGTTACAGGAGTCTCAACAAGCGGAAAAAATTATTATGGGAAAGACTTGTGCTAATGCACTGCAAAAGAATTTAGGTTTTGATGGAAAGCCCATAATAGTACTTAAATTTTATTAGAATAATTTAGCAAATGCTATTTGGCAACTTGAGTGAAAACTACTTTTATATAAACAATATAATTAGATGGTAGTATCTATCTGCATGACGTCAATACTTTGTATGTAACACAATTTTCAAAGATTAGTTTGCAATAATCTGAAAAAAATCGAAGATTAACTCTATATAATCCAAGAAATTTCAAGGTTAACTTTCAATAATCCGAAAAATTCAAAAGATTAAATCACAATAATTCGATAAATTTCAAGATCAATTCGCAATAATAATAATAATAATAATAATAATAATAATAATAATAACATCGAAGACCAACGCGAAACAATACAAAAATTCGGAATAGCCTAAAATAAGAAAAAAAAAAAAAAAAAAAAAGAAAGAAAACAACCATGCAAAGTACTCGACCTTTTCGTCAAGAAAAAAAAATATATTAAAGACATAAAAAAAAATTCCCCAAAAAGACACGTTTAATACATAATAATAAAAAAAAATTAATTACATTTTCGCGTTTTATTTAATATCTAAGGAAAAAGTGTGAATTATCGATAATTAATGGTCCACGAAAATTTCACTCTTTGTAACTGAAATGTTTTGAAACACTGTGAATTGACGTCATAAACTTAATACAGATTTTTGCATTATCGTCATTAATATTTTCATTATCATCATTGATAATCATTGATTAATTAAATAAAAGCATATGTTTAAAAAAATTTGTTCTTAATTTTATATTATCTTTGTGTATTAATTAAAACAGAGTCTAAACAATAAGGCATTATATCCATTTTCTCTCTAAATTTCAAAAACGGACATTGTTCTTTTTTCTATCAAGGTATAGATTTAAATTTCTTATATTCAAACCGCATCTCAAAAACTTCCTTTGCTCATTAATAAGTATCTGCGTGAACTATCTCTAACGCTTTATTATATATTTTTTTTCAACGAAGGAAAATTGCATAAGAATGATGAACAATAAGTTTTCTTCCTCTTTTTTTTATCCTCCCCTTACACAAAGAAAACTACCCCAGATTACATCAGCAACAATGCAGAGATACTTCTTCTTCAATCCAAATGTTGTACAAAGCATGACATTGTAATTTATACAGAAAAAAAAATAGTTTTACCTTTTTTTATTATTTTTTTTTCTTCTACTACCCATTCACCCTTCTTAAAGTTGATGACGATGCAAGGAAGACAAGAAGATAGCCACATTTTCAGCTAGCCTATTCAGTATTCAACTTGCCATAGAAAGAATAATATTCTTTATACAAATTGCCTGATTTGTGAAGGAAGGTTGGCGCTTGCTTTTTAAGTGAAAAAATACTGGTACATTGATAAAAGATCACTTTCTACATTATTAGTATTTTTTTTTTTTTTTCAAATTAAAAGAAATATTCTAAAATTATACCTCAGAGAAGCATATTTTAAGATTATCATTTTTGATTATTTTTGATGACGTGTTTAACGCTGACGTATTAAATTTTATAAATGTGAATTTTTAACTATGAACTTTAAAAAATTTAAAGTTCAAACTAAATTTAATTTAATATTTTTCGGGTGAGAGAAACAATAGTATACATAAAAACTGCTTTACTTAAAAAATATTTTTTACACTAGAAACATCATCCATTTTGTTCAAGCTTTAAAAAAAAAATGCTTCACAATTTTTTTCTATTTAACATATTTAATTAATCTTTTTTTTCTGAATATTTATTAGCCATATGCTAAAAAGTGCGGGACGTGTGCTGCTGTGACATTTACCCCATTTTAGGACTTTTTAAAATCTAAATTTCATTTATTTAAATGATTTTATTCTGGATTGATTAATCATTATTGATTTTTTTTTTCGGTAATATTGCATCTAAGTTGTTATGACCCTGTTATGATGCAGCAGAGACTATTCAAGACTGTATTAGTCCGCAACCCCGTGGGGGAGTTTCAGCTTTTGGGGAGCATTGATATGTTAATAACATTTTAGTTTATTTTTTACCTATCTCTCGCAATATTTTTCACTCCTACTTTTTTTAAATTTTGTCAAAAATTAAGCATATAATTTAATTGGTATTTTATTTATTTCCTTTTTGTTGAACTCAAGAATTCAAAATAACCTCTAATGGCGATTTTAGTATTAAATTGTGTATAAAAGCACGCATAAGCTATTTTTCTCATATTGTCCTTAATTCAGATTCATCATATTATTTTCGAGGAAGGAAGTGTTGAGTAAAACTTGAGCTAACAAACGAAAAATTGTCATTGCGCCAGAATTTAAATAACCAAAGATTTTGTAAACATAAGTATTACAACAAATTTGAAATTCTATCGATATTTTAAATGTCGGAAATAACACATTTTTATGAATATCGATCGATAAAATTACGAAAAAATTCTCATTAATTTGAAAGAAAAAATGGGCCATTTTTTTTTTCATTTTGGGCATTTCCATTCTAAAATTAAAAGAATCATAAACATAAAGATTTAAAATTGTGATGTTAGTATAGTTTTATGAACATGTAGACTTCTGGCTTAATGGAATTTTGTATATGCAATTAATTTAAATCCAATAATTGTAGTTTAGGTAAATAAAAAAATAGTTTTTTAAAAAAATTAACTTGTTTACTTTAACATTTACTAATATATTTGAGCAGAAATAAATTTAAGAGTTTATTATCTATTTAAACTGATCAAGTTTCGTAAAAATGGAATTTGATTATTTAAATTTTTTCTTTAATCCAAAAGTTTTTATTTTAATAACATGATATTTTTTTAATTGTTAGTTTTTAACATCATATTTTTATAAATAGTTTCAGAATTTGTATAACAATATATAGAAATATGGATTACAATTTTATAATCAAAACAACGAATAATATTAAATATATAAAAGTTTATTTTTAAACTTGATTCAATTATTACATGTAAATACTGACAATTTTTTCTAATAAAATTTGTAAAATTCAAAATATTTTACAAGTTTCTAGTAGCATTTTTATTACCTTTAGAAAATAATTTTATACTTTTGATAAGAATGTTACACAAACATGGATTATGTTTTGAATAAATATCGAAATCTAAATAACTGTAATTTATTAATCTCTTAAAATGAAAAAAATAAATATAAGTAAAAAATAAAAAACATCAAATATGAGGCAAAGTATCTCATCATCAACAAAATTTCAAAACAATGGACTTATATATGCATCAAGGATCAATAAATGTTTTCAGTCATCAAATCTTCACCAATATAAAAGCACATTTTCACTTCAACTAACTTAAGTATGCTCTGTAACCCTATACACACTTATCAGCAAACACATTTTTTTTTTTCACACATGAATGCATCAACAATTGATCACCGATCTTCTCTTGAGGGTATTTCCAACCCATAGTTGATTGATTTAATCTTTATGCATCCGTTATTACCTGAAATATCACACTAGGATAAGTGCTCGTTGATTGCCCTTGCTGATTCGAACAATCCAAAAACTGCTTCAGTTCGATGAGGCGCTGACTTGCGTAATTTTCTCGAAAATGTCATGACAAACACCGACACAGATTTTTTTGTATGTGCGAAGTCGATTAATTGAGAGACGAAATTCATAAGTTTGTTTGTACTTGAATTGTTTTTGTTAACTGTTTAGATGTTTTGTAATTCGGCAAAAAAGCCAAAAACTTTATGTATATATATATATATATATATATATATATATATATATATATATATATATTATTGTATGTAATAACGGAATAAGCAGGTGTGAAAGAAAAATTCTGCTTTATTTAGGTTTCCGTCTAACCAGGTAAAAATGTATCGCATTTGTTTAATCTGGACAATGGCAACAAAAATAAAATCGTTTAAAATAGAATTTTTTTATAGTTTCGTCTTTTCACATTGTAATGTGTTAGTGTGTTTTTTGAAAGTGTTAATCACTTGCACTTAATATACTTTTCGTTTTATTCCATTGAAAAGGCGGCAGGATATGCTAGTTAGTATTCTATCCCACCTAAATTTAATCCAGATTCTACCAGAAATTTTTAATTAAATTTTATTTTTCTAAATTTTGGTGAATAAATAAATGGGAAATTACTTTCCCCTGTTCCTATACAATTTTTTTCGAAAATTCCGGTGTCAGTTTAACATTATAAAAACGCAATTACTTGCCCCTGAAAGAGATAAAAACCTCTCGTATCTTTTTACTAACGATTGAAATTTTGTTTATCATAGAATGGTTTTATAAGCTATTCCGGGTGTGAGAATGAGAATCTGCTTCATATTTCCACTGAGCAGGTATAATAAATCCAGTAAATTAATTCTTTTCTACTTTATAATTTGAAAGATTCCTTGCGACATGTAAATTTATTCATAAAATATTTTTAATTTTATCTAAATTAAACTTTGAAAATGGTTTGATTTATAGCAATTTGTCTTATGCTTTAAGTCTTTAGAATATCTTTTTCATTCTCCCCAATCTTTGCGTATATTACAAATACCATTCAGTTTCATCTGTACTACTTTGAAGATATTAAGATGCATTGCTTTTACAATGCTGTCTTAAGGGGAACAAAAGTACAATATGTGACTAAAAATTATAATTAAATTTCTGAATGAAAAATTTGTATATTATTATTAAATTTTCATATTTTGTCTCGCTAATGATTTCTATAGGTGGCCTTATAGACCACGTAATATTGAAGCCTAAAGTAATTTCTAAATATTTCAGAAGTATTTTCGTTAATAATATTGTAACGAAAGATACATCCAACACAAATAACACGATGGATCGGTTTATAATATTGTACATATTTTTTGGTTAGGATATGAAACTTAAAGAAAACACATAAAAAGAAAGAAAGAAAGAAAGAAACTTTGTGCATAGGTACTAAAGTCATATTTTAATAAAGTAAATGGTACTGACTTTTAAAGTTACAAACGACGGATACAAAAAGTTCTTACTATTTTTAGTTCAAATAATATACTTCAAAATAATAATGTCAACCGAGATTCACGGTAGCAACTGCAATTCAAAAGGGATCAATTCTGAACCTAAATATTCTTATTACAAGTTTAACTTACAAGTAACATGTGTGATGTAACTAGAGACGTAAAATTGCAGAAAACTTTATGTTTACTACAAGTTTATCGGTGCGCTGTTCAAATAAATAAATAAATTAAATAAAAAATGAATGAATAATTGTAAGCCAACAGTATTTCCATAACTTGCCCGCTAGTTTGCACTAATTACTGCTTCTTTCCCTTAAAAAAATGAATAAATAAAAAGCTGTTAGTGTGCATTAAGCGGCAGATTACCGATTATGCAGTTTCATAAATATAAACCGTGCCTAATAATTAGGCCATTATAAAGGAACATGGCTTGATAACAATTCATATAATATGCTGATTTAAATCAATAATCAATACTCGGTAACAATCCATAGGCAATTTTTAGAAAATTACAGATTCATATTCAATGTACTGTTAAAAAGAAAAAGAAAAAAATATAACTTTAAAATTCTAAAACTACAGAATTCTGTATCCGTACTAAAATTTCATGTGTACACTGTATAAAAGAAAGTTGGACGTGTATATGTTACATGATTTTTGGTTGTTGTCGGTGCATAAATGTTCTAGGAATCGGTTTTTTAGAAAAAAAATAGTAACATTACTGATTTTTTTCACTGTAGAATGTATAATATATTGAAAAAAAAAAAAAAAAACAAAAAAAAAACACTGATTTTAGAGATGTAAACTACAAGTAATAGGCATGATGTAATTAGAGATGTAAAATTGCAGAAACCTTTATGTTTACTACAATTTTATTGGTATACTGTTCAAAAAGAAAAAAAATTGCTAATTGACAAATCTAATTTTTTTTTATAAATTTGTATCACTTTGCAATCATATTGTTTCTTCAAATTGGTTTTGAATTTTATATTAGAATTTACTGGTTAATGTTTTAACATATAGCAATAAAAATAAACGATGGATTCTTAATCCTCATATCGTTTATTTATACTTACAATTATTATTATTGTTATTATTATTATTATTATTATTGCAAAATATTAATTTTGATTATAAAACTTTAACAATCGATAACATATTGAAATTATGGAGGATTTTATCCTTAGTTTTTATTTAATCTTTTTTCTTCAGTTGCTTCATATATTTAGTAAGCTGTAACAAAATAGCCTACAAATATTCCCAAAATAGGAAAAGGCATGTATTACGCATCAGTTTTAAATTTATTTAAAAACAATTAAACCTTTAAACGAGCTTCTGAAATTTACCTGCTATATTTGAAAGTTCGATGGCTTGACATATTTAAATTTGATTTTTTTTAAAATTAATTTGCAAGAATACTTTCATTATATATTTCACCATATTTATAACATTAGAGAACAGAAACATTAAAAATAGTAATTGTGTACACCAATTCAAATATTTAACTTTTCATACCATAAAAACTAAAGAAAAAAAATTATAATATTTTCTATGCAACATTTAAGCTGAATAAGACAGGTTTGTGTGTTCCGAAATGTTGGAATGTATTTCTATTTGCCTCAGCAAATTCCATGACGTTCATAGTAACATATTTCACTCTATTCCAATATTTGCGAAAAATACTTTTTTAAAAATTTCAAAAATTCTCTTTAAAGTTTTAAATCTACTTTCCCCTATCCATCTAACGAATCATCTGAACTATTCTGCATTTTATACTGATTTTACTTATTTAATAAGCACTTATTGAAAGGTTTTTTTGTTGGATAAATTTTCTCCAAAAAGATTTCATTTTTGAACAATGGGAATGTATTCTTCGATATAAATGGAACAAATATGCTGGCTTTAGAGAAAACTGTTTTGCATAGTTCAGCGGAAAGTAATCTTGTCTGCCATCGATAACGAACTGGGGAAGCCCCCTTCCTGATTGTCCTTTATTGTGCAACATCTTTTAAGTTCAGGTTCCCTCGTTCTGATAAAGTTTTGATTTACGATTAGAGACTTTACGTAAGATAAAACATCTTTCTTTTTCCGATTCTGCATATTTAGTAGGGTATTTAGAGAATAATATTTAAAACAGATTGTGGAAATGGATCCTCAGATAATTTTCTTGTGGTAAGAAAAAAAAGTTTTGTTTATTTATTCTCACAAAAATGTTTTAAAGGCATATAAAACACAAAATCATTCACATTTTTGAGTTTGGCCGAAAAAATAAAACTAAAAAATTATATGGATTTAAAAGATTATTTTACTGGGAGGTTTTAAAATAATATTTAAATACTGTGGATGTATATATAGCTTTTTTGGCTTTTTTCGATAGGTATTTTTTATGCTTTGGCACATTTTTCAAAATTTTTATTTTAGGTAAACATTTGAAACTTTACAGAATTGTGTAACCTACTGTTTCTTTAAAAACTACTTGACATTATAGGTCTGACTGAAAAAAAAAATACGAAATATACAGGGTGATTCATAAAAGATGGGCAGAACTTTAAGGGGTTATAGTACACTTAAAGACAAATAATATTAAATAGGAGACTAATGGTCCCAGACGTATTCCCAAGGAGATAGGGGGCATTAAAGTTTAGGGTCCGAAATTTCAAATGATTATAAAATATGGAAAAATTGGTCGATTCGTTTGCGGTTTTTGCAAAAAATTTTCTTTATGCCAGTATTTTCTTGAAATAAAATTTTAAAGTTCAATTTCAAAAAATGCCGATAGGGGGCGCTTTAGACTTTGGAGTAACAAACAACTATTTTTTAACGTTATTTTTTGTATTTCTTTAAATGATTTCGAAAGCTTAGACTTAAACTTAAATTTTGATCTAAAAATCTGAGTCCTAACGAGTAGTTAAGTAGCGTAAACTGAAATTTGAAATTTGAAACCCTTCTCCCCCCAGAACAAAAATCAGTTATTCCCGATCTTTGTGTCGTAGATTAGGCTCTAACTACTGCCGCGTTTTGCTAAAATTATTTTTTATGTCAGTATTTTCTTGAAAATAAATTTTAAAGAAAATTTTCAAAAAATTCCGATAGAGGGCGCTTTAGACTTTGGAGTAACGAACAACTATTTTATACCGTTATTTTTTGTGTCTCATTAAATGCTTTCTAAAGCTTAGACTTAAACTTAAATTTTCAGCTCAAAATCTGAATCGCTGAGCGTGGTTCAGTAGCGAGGGGAGGGGGTTCAAATTTCAACTTCTGAACATAGTTCAGTTTGCACTACTTAACTATGCTCAACGATTCTGTGCTGTGATACGAGGCAAAAATACAACTTTCGTCAAGGACTGCATAGTCGGAATTCACTCATAAAGGCACTGGCACAGTTGGAAACGTCGCTCATGCAAGCGTTAAAGCTCCATTCCTGACGCTAGTCACCGGGTGAAGAAGGAGACAGAAAGTATGCAAATGTCAAATGGGGAAGAAGAAGAACACGTATGCAAAATTTCGACACGATTCAGGCATAAAAACCACTGAACGGTGAGTCAAGTGTAAGTCACTGTAGTAATGAATCGGGAGATGGTGCCCTTCACGAATAAGGAAAAGGCTGAGATGCATTTAATTTACGGAGCGGCAGATGGAAATGGTGCAGAGGCACAACGAATGTACGGAGAGCGATTTCCCAACAGGCGGTTGCCTAACCGCAAAACTTTCGAGCGCTTGCACAGACAGTTGTGTGAGACGGGATCATTTCTCGCTTCCCGGTCGAATGCAGGTCGTGCAAAAAAAGGACGAATCAGTAGTTGTTGCAGAAGCCATTCTGGATGTAGTAGCGGCGCAGCCAAGTACAAGTACACGAACAGTGGTTAGGCAGGTGGATACCTCACAGTCCATGACTTGGAGGGTACTGAAGGATGAACATTTGCTCCCGTTTCATGTGCAACGAGTCCAGAAACTGTCTCCAGGGGATTATCCAAATCGTATTGAATTCGCCCGCTGGTTTCTGCAGCAGAACGCGCTAAATCCACATTTTGGACGAACTGTGCTTTTCACCGTTGAATGTATCTTCACACGTGAAGGTACATTTAACACACACAATGCACATGTATGGGCGGATGTCAATCCACATGCTACGTATCCACATGCTCATCAGAGACGCTTTTCCATCAATGTTTGGGCAGGAATCCACGGAGACCACCTAATCGGACCGTACCTTCTTTCTGAACGCCTCAACGGTAAAACATACCTCACATTTCTGCAACATGTGCTGCCAGACCTGTTAAACGTTGTTCCTCCACGCATCCGGCGGGTCATGTGGTTCCAGCACGATGGAGCGCCAGCCCATTACGTACGAGACGTCCGCAACTATCTGGACATCACATTTCCGAACAGATGGATTGGTCGAGGTGGTCCTGTTTCTTGGCCTGCTTGCTCGCCAGATCTTTCACCCCTCGATTTCTTTTTTTGGGGACAATTGAAGGCTCTTATGTATGAGACACCCATTGAATCCCCAGAGGAACTGGTCGCCAGACTTTCCGCCGCTGTAGGGGAAGTGCTCGAAAAGCCTGATGTTTTCGCGAATGTTCGCCGTTCCATTCTTCGCCGTTGTTCTGCGTGCATAACCTCTGGTGGTCACAATTTTGAACATTTATTGTAATTACATGTTAATAAATATGCTTTGGTAACATAATCCTAATTTGTGTCTTTTTACCTCGTATCACAGCACACAATGTGTGGACATGGTAAACTGAACTGTGCTCAGGAGTAGAAATTTCAAACCCCTCTCCCCAGAAACTTAACCACGTCTAACGATTCAGATTTTGGGCTGAAAATTTAAGTCTAAGCTTTAGAAAGCATTTAATGAGACACAAAAAATAACGGTATAAAATAGTTGTTCGCTACTCCAAAGTCTAAAGCGACCTCTATCGGAATTTTTTGAAACTTTTCTTTAAAATTTATTTTCAAGAAAATACTGACATAAAGAATATTTTTAGCAAAACGCGGCAGTAGTTAGAGCCTAATCTACGACACAAAGATCGGGAATAACTGATTTTTGTTCTGGGGGGAGAAGGGTTTCAAATTTCAAATTTCAGTTTACGCTACTTAACTACTCGTTAGGACTCAGATTTTTAGATCAAAATTTAAGTTTAAGTCTAAGCTTTCGAAATCATTTAAAGAAATACAAAAAATAAAGTTAAAAAATAGTTGTTTGTTACTCCAAAGTCTAAAGCGCCCCCTATCGGCATTTTTTGAAATTGAACTTTAAAATTTTATTTCAAGAAAATACTGGCATAAAGAAAATTTTTTGCAAAAACCGCAAACGAATCGACCAATTTTTCCATATTTTATAATCATTTGAAATTTCGGACCCTAAACTTTAATGCCCCCTATCTCCTTGGGAATACTTCTGGGACCCTTAGTCTCCTATTTAATATTATTTGTCTTTAAGTGTACTATAACCCCTTAAAGTTCTGCCCATCTTTTATGAATCACCCTGTATATTAGGGCACAATTTACCTTTTCAACAATTTCATTTATTTTAAAAAACATAGTTCAAACTGTCAACTCATTTTATGACAATGCTATGCATATTTTGGGATACATTAAATTATTATAATCATTAATATCCTCTTATTTGAAAAGTATTAATTATAGCAAAGGTAATATTGTTTAAATTTTATTTATAATATTATAGATTTTAAAAAGTTGCATACTATTGAGTTATGATATATATATATTTTTTTAGTATTATAATTTTATGTTGTAATATTATAACTTTTTAAAAGTTACATATAATTGAGCAGTGATATTTATTATTATTTTTTTAATATTATAATTTTATGTTGCAATTTTATTTTTAGATTTTTTTTATTTTGTTTTATTTTTTAAAAGTAATATTGCATAATATAACTCTCCTTAATTTATTTAGTATATTAGGTCGCTAGGCTCTAAAAGGCGCATAATTTTTTCTTAAAGATTAAATACTTCATTAATAAAGTTTTTTTTTCAAGAAAATTATGAAAATTTTGTAAAAAGTAATAAAGTGTTTATTTGTTTATACCACTAAATATATGACTTATTATAATTATTTTTATTTTTTTCCTCTCCTTTGTTTATAATGATTCTGAATATCTCAAGTAACGAAACGTGGAATTTTATTGTAAAATCACGAAGCGTAATAAACCAACGAAAATAATTTAAAAAATAATAAATTAACTTATTTTTCGGCATTTTGAGTTATAATAGTTGGATAAATCTCATTTAAACAAAGGTGAACTTAAACGAACTGTGAAAGAGACAAATTAACAGACTATTTCACTTAAATTTATTATATTTAACAATAACTCACAAATTGAATCCTTTTATGTCCTAAATTATGAAGAAATTCTTTAGCCAAAATCTCATTATTTGTGTGGTGAAATTTAAATCATGCTAGATTAATAAATTTAGTTTTGAAACACGCGTAAATACTTTTGAATAACAATCTTTCGATATATTGTTTTATTGTTGAAATGAGTTTTTTCTCTTCACATTCGGTCAATTTTGTTCAGATTGAATGCAATTTTTTTGCGAGTTTTAAGCTTTTTAGCCATACAAACCTTATTAACTTTCCCACTGCCGCGACCGGATATATCCGCTCACTAGGCTGCAGGTTTCACTGCAATTGAAGCTTTATTTAAATTAATATAATTCTACGAACAAAATCCAGTTTTAAGAAATGAAGTTATGATTGATACTTTCAAGTATATAAACATATTATAAACATACACGTACACTCTCAGAAATAAAATTCTCAGTTTTGACGATTCAGAAATCCTTGAGCCTTATTTCGTCGTTTTTGACGATCATTTCGTATCAAAATCACGTGACTTTTAACGAAACGTAAACTCTCAAATATTCGACAAAGATGCTTCCTTAATCATGGCCAGACATGATGAATTTTAAGAAAACTGTCACGGTAGCTGCTTATAGAAGGATCCACTATTGTACCTCCTCAAATCTTGCGATTTTAGCAAGGATATATTTTTTGTTTAAAACAGTACTTTTTAGCGTTTTTCAGAAAATAATGAAATATAAGCAATTATTCTTTCTGTATTAGTTTTTTTTTTTTTTTTTTTTTTTAAGTTTTCAGGGATGTTTATTACTATTTTTATTTATTTATTTATAAGTTGTATTTCGTTATGATTTAATTTAAAAAAAATTACTTCGTTCTACAAAACCGTTCAAAAAGTAAATTTGATCAATAAAATTTCAAAATTCCAAGATCTATTTTATGTCTAATATATTCTTTTTTCACTCAATTTAAAAATGTACATAATTTTTCTCTCTCCCCTCTATAAACAGTAAATTGCTAAAATCTTATCCACCCACTTAAAGTAGTAAAATCTCTCCCAATAAGCACTTCATAATTCGTTATTTCTGAGCAACAATATAACCATTCCATATTTTAATCATTCCTTAAGCAAATAAATTTTCCCTAGATGTTATTTAATTAAGCCATATTATAATTATTCATTAACCATTAGAAAATCATAATAATAAATTCGCCTTATTATTTAAAACTTACAAGATTTATAACAGAATCGATAAAATTACTATCACGTTATAAAAATTTAAACACACACACTATAATCCAGTATATGTCTTTATTATCAGTTTTGTCTGAGTAACATGCGGCGTGAAGGTAGAGCGTCGGACTGCCACACTGAACGTCGTGAGTTCGAACCTCATCCATGACATGTCTTTTTTGCTTCCGTCAATGAATACTGGAGCTTCTAAAAAAATCGATAGATGGCAGCACTTGTCCTTTTTTGACGAAATTTTTTGATGATTTGGTATCATCAAATGAGTGAGGAAAGTAATTTCAACAATTTGACGAAATATATGTTCGGAGCATTTCCCAGGAAACGGTTTTGTCAAAAACGAGGAAAATTTCATGAAATCTGAGCATTCATTTCTGAATGTGTAACAAAAAAATTATACCATGTTAGAAAATCCCTCTTTTATTAACATTTAAAATAAATTAAAAAGAAAACATTACATATTTGCCCTTTTGCTCGACGGTCAGGGAGTTAAGTACTATTACTGAATAAAAATAATACTTTTTTTTTTTTAAGATTAAATTATTGCTATTGCGAATGATATATTTTTTTCCTAAATGTAATTCTTCAGCTTGTAAACTAAAGAAATTTTGATTTGTGTCATTTTATTACTTTTTTGGGTGGGGTGGGTGGGGGCATAAAGTTGCTTTTCTACATAGGTGATATTTTAGATATGCCATTTTTTTCTTTCAAAGAATGACTAAACAAATTATAACTATGCAGACGTTTTTAACCTGCTATTTCTAGTCTCACATTTTCGATTGAAAAAAGCGTATTTAAAGCGCTTTTATGTGTATTGTGTTTATTATATGGTATTATGGCGTTTTGTATTATATGGTATAGAAAATATGCATAATATTAATCAATAAAATGAATTTACTGTAAAATTGTTTTCTTGAATTTCTTGATATTCCAGCTTTTAAATAAATAATAGCTAAAAAAATAAAAAAATAAATAAAAATTGCATAATTTACCAGCTTTTACCTAAGCTTCTCCCGATTCAGCAGTTCTACCATAAGAAAAATATTAAAAACATACCGTTCAATTATTTGTTTTATGCACAGATTTAACAGCAAATATATAATATGTATCGATTGAATATTATCATTATTTATCTGATATAATAGTTGTATGATCTGTGTATGAACAAACTGTTATCTATTTAAATTCACCTTATCGTTGGAAATTGGTAAATGAAACCGGGAGGTTTTTAATATTTTGTGAGAATAGAAAGTATAAAAGAAAAATAGCAGACATTGCATGTTTTGAAATTTTATTTTAATGTCTTCAACTAAATATATAAACACATGGCGTAAAAATACCTGCTTTTTCAAAAGAAAAATAAGCCTCAAGCTATCACTTGTTTAATCGCTTCTTAAACATTCTCTATTCAATATTTTTCTTTTAAATTTTTTTCCCGTATTCAAACTGTAATACAAAAATGCGAAACATTTTCCCCCCTTGCAATTGATTTTACATAATCGTGACTCGTTCAAGAAGCGAGTAACGTAATAACACATCATATTTTGTTCAAAAATTAAAAACATGCAAATTTTTCTGATATTTCTGAATAACTCATATGCCTCTTTTTTTTTACAAATCAGTAATTCCTGCCTGCAATATTTCAAACTTGATTCATTTTGGTAAACTTTCGTTGTTAAATTTTGTATTCTAGAAATTTCGAAGGGGGCTACAGCCCGATCAGTCCACCCCTTAAATACGCCACTGAAGTTCATATCCTAAAACTTTGAAAAGTAATTGTTCTCTTACTTACAACATCACAGCAGAGCGAGAAATTGAAGTACCCTTGAACATGCATACAACGAGATACCAGCAGAGAGTGGACGGAAGTAGGGTTATTTACGACCGCAGCATTCCCGGACAGTTTTTCCATTGAAATAATAAATAATAGTTGAAATAGTAATGATAAGAATAACATTAAAAAATAAAAATGCTCATAATTTACCAACTTACATCTAAATTTCTTCCAATTCAGGAGTATTAAAAAAAGGAAAAATATTTAAAACATACCTTGCAGTTATTTGTTTTATGCATAGATTTAGCAGTAAATGTAATATCATATGTATGGATCGAATACTATCATTGTTTGTGTGATATAATAATCATATGATTTGAATTTAAATTAATTGTTATCTTATTAGACTGACCTTATCTTTGAAAATTGTTAAGTGTAACCTCGAATATTTTAATAGAAAGTAAAAGACAAAAATAAGTGATATTGCATATTTGGAAATTTTATTTTAATGTCTTCAACTAAATCTACAAACACAAGTCGTAAAAAAATACTTGCTTTTTCAAAAGAAAAATAAGCCTCGAGCTATCATTTGTCTAATAGCCTCTTAAAAATTCTATTCAATATTTTTCTGTATTCAAACCGCAAAAAGTAAAACATTTTTTTTCTTACAATCGATTTTACATAATCGTGACTTCTTCAAGAAACGAGTTAACGCATTATAACAGATGATATTTTGTTGAAAAATTAAAAACATACAATTTTTTTCTCATATTTCTGAATAACTCATATGCCACTTTTCTTTAGAAATCAGTAATGCCTGCCTGCATGATTTCAAAACGTCTTAAAATTTAGATGCAAGTTCATATCCTAAAACTTTGAAAATTAATTGTTCTCTGCCTACATACAACATGACAGAGAACGAGAAATTGAAGTACCCTTGAACATGCCTACAACCAGATGCCAGCGGAGGAGCGAGCGGCAATAGGGTTATTTACGATCGTAGCGCCCCGGGACAATTTTTCCATTGAATTCCACTGAAATCATTCTTTTTCCTTTGTTCTGCCTTTTTCGCAAATCTCTTTTATTCGACTGTGAGCGCAGGGGTAGCTTTTCGATAAGCGCTTGCTGACTCTTGAGAAAATTTTCTCCCCTCTCATCACTTTGGAATAAAAGGGTTTAGGACAAATCAAACACCAAAACCCCAAGTGAATTTTCTAAGTGGGGAGAGACTATTTCCATTATCGGGATATCGGTTTCATTTTGCTGAATGTCCCAAAATGATTTTCGACTGTCTGCATGGATGTATTCTTTTTTTTTCAACGCCGTCGATTGGAATGATAATTGCTTTCGAATCGTTCGATGCCAGCCATTAGAAAAAAAAAAGTTACTACTTAGAAGTTTAGAGATAATCGATTGGAACTATTTATTTTTGGACGTCCATATACGTTTTGTTACTTAAATTTATTGTGATCTTATGAAATTTTGGTTCCAATGCTACTTAAAAAGAAAATTTGAAATTTAAAACTAAGCTTTCAATTTAGAAAAAAAATTAATGACATTATTATTATATTATTTTATCAAAATATTTTGTTAATGCCCAATTTTGTATCCTTTAATTTGCACTTTTAAAAATGTTTTTGAATGTATAATTAGCATGATTACCTCAGAAAAGAAATATTATTATTGCATGTGAAACATACAAATATATACATTAGTGGAATTTTAATTAACTAACACAAACCTTCAGTTTTTAGGTGCGTAGTAAATTATGTAAATACGTATCACATATAGTTGTCGTTCAGTCCGTCCGTCTGTCCGTCTGTCTGTCGGTCCGCATATAACAACGCAAAAACTACCCGACCGAATCT
Organism: Maratus speculifer; assembly: GCA_964019185.1. Taxonomy (NCBI): domain Eukaryota; kingdom Metazoa; phylum Arthropoda; class Arachnida; order Araneae; family Salticidae; genus Maratus; species Maratus speculifer. The sequence continues at coordinate 234,009,492 of OZ025294.1, read as the reverse complement.
TTTGAAATTTAAAATATATTATTATTACATAATTTTGTCGAGTCATTTCAAATTTTATGAGAATCGGATGGATAGATCAGTTACAGGGACGATCAAAAATATTCCGTTACATTACGGTCAATGGGAAAAAAAATGTTTCAAACGCATTTTAATCTTTTGAAATTTAAAATACATACTTATTACACAATTTTGTCAAGTCATTTCAAATTTTTTGAAAATAGGATGCATAGATTAAATACAGGGACAATCAAAAGTTACATTACAGTCAATGGAAAAAAAAGTTTCAAATGCATTTTAATGATATTACACTCATTCGAACATAATAATATTGATATGCATCATAAAGTACATATTATAATATAGATTTTGCATAATCTGTTGTGCAAAGAGCTGTTGATTGTTATTGATTTACAAGGCCACACAAAAGTATTCCATTACATAATGAGTATAGATAGAACATTGTTTTTTGCGCATTTTAATTGTAATTAACTACTTATAATTTAATGAGATTTATATATGAGAGTGATATTTTTAAAACTTCATTATCGTACGAACGCACCTCATTTGCTACGCTTCACGTGCAATTTCCAACTTGTTTTGGTTATAATGATAATGTTAATTGAAAAACATTCAGGAAATTTAGTAATATCATTTATAATATTTATTTTAAAATGCTACAAATAGCATACAGTTTGCCCCACCGAAATAAAGCTAAAGTGATTTTGCACCGTAATTGGTCAAGAAAGAAACCAATGGGGAAAAAACAAATATAAAAAGAAACTTTATCTACAAATACACATTTAGAAGGAGTAACTCACTTCCTGTCCTACTTGGGCAGGAATAAATTGTATGTATAAAAAAAGAGCGGGAAAAAAGTGTCCCGTCGAAATAAAGTCACTTCTGTTAATGGCCAATACATCCGCCATGCTAACATATGACATGGAATATACGATGTGGCATACCATTTACAAATTTCTGGAAGACAGTAGCATCACTAATATCCAAAGCCACAATGATGGTGGCGTTCAATTCTGCCACGGAGTTGTCATTGACATTTAAATCTCAATCTAGACTACACTACACATTTTCTTGCTGAATGAAATGAATATACAGAGCAGGCCATTCCATGACATGTCCCCAGTTATCCAAAAATCATTCCTAGGAGGATTTTGCAAATATTACGTAGGCGTTTTCCTGCTTGAAAACACAATTTAGTTCATCAATTCTCTCTGCAATTGACAGTAAATGGGTTTCTAGCATTTCTTGGTAATCGGTAGTCTACATGCTTTCTTAGTGAAAAGCTAGGTTAAGTTTACCACCATAGTTGAAGAATCCCCAACTACACGAAATACCCTCACCTACCAACCAATCTTGAAAGCTATCCACAATCAAAGAATAGTCGATGGAGCCAGTTATCATTAAACAGGAAGGACCAGTGTATCTTGTGAGGGCTAGTGGCATCTCAGATGAGAAAAAAAATATGATCTCAATAATAATCATAAGCAGTACACTACTTCTCTTAGAAAAATAAAATTAAATAAATAAATTATTTGTAATTGCTGACATATTTAATGGTAAATGTCAGAGTATTAAAAAAAATCAATGACAAAATTACTGCATTGTTAGAAAGATTACTGAAAAATAATGGAAAAAGGAGTATTTTGTAAATATGCTTTAATTATTGTTAATCTTTAATAAATCAACGCCACAATATTTTTTTTCGCAAAATTACACCATGGATATTGTAAATAAGTTTTCTTTTCATGTCCTTTCAAAATTCAATAAATAACTACTTATTTATTTATTTGTTTATTTATTTATTTTTTAACGAGAATAAATAATGACGATTTCATTACTTTATCTATTTCTTTGAGAATTCCTGACAGAACAGGACAAGGATGTTTATCAGCCGACATTATAATTCGTAATCGGAATTAAATTCACTGCCTAAAAGAGTATAAAGGTTATTTTAATAACTAAAAGTTACCGGAATGTTAATAATAATAAAATTTGTCTAAACTTACTTTAGAAGTCTGATGAATAATGTACTATACAAAATTATTTTTCTAATATGTAAAACCTTCTTTAAGCGAACAGGGAAAAAGGCACTTGTTTCATTTTCTTCTAAGAAATTGGTCGTTCATGATGGAATTTCAATTGGGATGATTTCTGAATGGAGGTAAAATTTGTATTGAGCCTATAAGATTAAATTTCGTTCCATAAAAAAAAATGGTCGTTCATGGAGTTGGCTGCTTAATGAAGGCAGTCGCACAGGGAAGTTTTGCTGTATCAAAAACCTTTACACATTTTTTTTTACGAAGTATAGTTTAAAAGCAAAAATTATCTTAAAACAATAAAACAGTGATCTTGCAGTATCGCAAAAAGCCTTACTCCTAAAAACAAATAAAAAATAAATAGTCTAGTCTATATATACTGCTAACGAAATTAAATTATTCGATATGTAAGTAAAAATAAATACCAATAAAAAGCTATTGATTAACTAAAGAATGACGATCTCAAAAATTATAATAAGCAGTACATTAATTCTCTTGAAAAAAAAGAAAATAAATAAAAATAAAAATTATTTTCATTTGCCAACATATTTAATGATAAAACTCTGAGTATTAAAAAAAATCAATGATAAAACTTCTGCATTGTAAGAAAGATTAATGAAAAATAATGGAAAAAGGAGTGTTTCGTAAATATGCTTTAATTATTGTTAATTATTAATAAATCAACGCCACAGTATTTTTTCTCAAAATTACCTCCTGGATATTGTAAATAAGCTTAATAACGATTAAGTGAAGAAAAAAAGCTGTTATTGAAAACATTATCTGAAATGTTATTTTTAAAAAAGGAACTTGATTTTTAGATAAAGCAGATGACATTTTTTTTACATTTCTTTCACCAAGCTTCGATGTATAAATTGAGGAAAAACTTTTCTTCAATCGATACAAAACGGTTAAAAATAAATCTATTAAATATGAAGTTTTTAAAAGAAGTTTTCTTTTTTCGGAAGTCGATCATTTATCACAAGACTCTCCAATTTCTTAATCTAAGGGGTTTTTTAAAATTAAATTTTTGCACGTTTTTTAAAGTGTTAAAAGTTATTTTAATTAGAGAATATTTTTACAGTCGTATAGATAGTGATTTATTAAAAGTCTTGTACGAAAAAACAAAATTTTAAAGATTTTCTTTTGTTTCTCTAGTTTAAAAAGTAATGTTAAATGAAAAATCTTGTATAATATTTCCGTTATCATCATCCATTTTCTTAACTAATTTGAACGATGAATGTAGTATCATTGGATATGATTTATAGTCTACATAGTATAACTAAATTAAACGTCGAATACGACGATGAATTAGGTAACATTGTTATAAATGAATTTTTTTCAGCTGAACTAAAAATTGTCCAAGATGCGATTCGAACACAGATCCTTAGCCAGGGCTGTAGCTAGAAGTAAATAATAGGGAAGGGGGTGCTCAAGAAAATATAAGGGCGCTCATATTTTTCCTCTTTATCTGATACATTCACGCAAAAATACACATATAAACCTATATGGTCAAAATATTATGTAGAGAGAAAAGTTCATGCATATTCATATTGTAAACATTGCATTTCTTATTAAACTGATTATAATAGTTTCAGTTTACATTTAAAAAATAAATTTCCAATATATACTTAAGTAAAATTGATAAATAACATAATAAGTGATGATTTCAACAAGTAATTAAATTAAAAAAATGCAATTTTAATTTTTTTTTCCGAACACTTCAGTATTCTGAAATTGTGTTTGTATTAAAAAGCATTAACAATATCAAGGATGTATTTTGCATTTTACTATTATTATTCTGTAAGTTCAAATGCTAAATATATTTGCATTTAAATTGACTATTGGAATTTTTCATTAGTAATATTCATAATTGAAGAACCTGAAATATATATATATGTTTTTAATTTTAAACTAGAATAATCCAAATATAAAAGAAAAACAAAATCATAACCGACATATTTAACATCAAACTCATTATAGTAAATTTGTTTTATGGTAATATTAGAAAATGTTGCAAAATAAAGAATTTCAGTATAACGTATGGAAATAAGTTATAAATAATTTGCACTGCAAATAATGATTTTAAGTATTACAATTTAGTATTTGAGCAAAATTTTAAAAAGGCCTACAAACTAGGTACAATTTTTGAATAAAGATTCATTTGGATTTTAGAAATAGTTTCATATCATGACCTCGGAATCTTTATAAGAGGGGTCTCAAACATTTCTAGAGGGGGTACCAAGCCCCCTTCTATCACCCCTCTAGTTATGGTCTTGTCCTTAACATGCATTGCCAATGCTCTACCGTGTAACTTGCCTGTGCTTGCAACCGAGAGTATACTTCGCTCAGATAACTTTATATATAGGCAAGCAAACAAACAAAAAACAACAAACCGACAAACTTACGAACAACAAGCAAACAAACAAAAAACAACAAACCGACAAACTTACGAACAAACTAGCAAACTAACAAACAAGCAAACAAACAAACAACAACAACAAAAAAAATAAACGCACGCACGCACGCATCTCCCTCTTTTAAATTTCAAATTTTTAAAGAAATGCTTGAAATCATTTCATCTTACAAGTAATTACCATGCTAAATTACATGTTTCTAGTCCCTTCAATAACACAAAAATCGCATTTTAGAACATTTTTTGTTCCTGCACCCCCCTTCAGATTAGTGGCATCAATATAAGATATAGCCAATGTTTGATTCCTGTTGAATAGCATCATTTTGGTACCATTACTTTTGAAATTGGTTCGGTAGTTCCAGAGATTAGCCCCTACAAACAAACAAACAAACATTCACTCTTTATAATATAGGTATAGATAGCATTTGTATGGCATCTTAAAAAATCCTTACGATTGTATAAAAAATAATATTATAGGTATCATTGGATTAGGTTTTTAGACTACATCCCGCATTACTTAGTTATATTTCGGTATATTTTTATTTAACTACTTTTCTACATTTTATTTCTAATGTCAGCATACTTTGCTTTATGCACACAAAAAACATTCAACAATGTACGGGAATATTTATATGAAAGATTTCTGAACAGGCTTTTAATACACACATATTACATTAAAACAAATTGATTTTTTAATTGCAGTTAATTATTAATTAATAAAAAAGTGTATCAGAAAATAAACTCAAAGATTGTAGACCTCATATAAAAAAATCTCACATGGATCTACTGCAGCGCTGCCACATGTGACTGTTTCTTTTTATTCTGTTCAAACCAGTACATTTTTTAATATAAATTTTGAAGTATATATTTTTTGAAAATGCTGTCAAACTCCGCGTTACTAACTGAACTCTGTGGCAGTTAGTAACAGCATGGAAGGTCAGCGCCTACTGTTCTCAACACTGTTTACTAGACCCTGGGCCCCGAGGTGCTATGAGGCATATGTCTAACTTCAATGTCTGTTTTAAGTGAAATAAACGTATCGGAATCAGAAGTTTTACTTAAAAGTTGAAATATGTAATGTAATGCATGCCAATGAAAAAAATTGTGATGCTTTTTACTGACAAAAAATTGTGGTTCTAAACATGTTTATGTGGTTTAAAAAGACATTGAAGTTGGCAGCTCTGCATAATAAATTTAAAAGTGTAATTAATTGTAACTAATAAATTACACTTTATAATAAATTTAAATTCCAAGGGGGATCAACTATAGGAGCATATTTGGGAGTAACTCTACGCTCTAGGTGAATAAAAAAAGAAACGAAAGACTAAACGTAGTACAATATATGTACTAGAATAAAAATATAAAAGCTAACCATAAAATGGTAATGAATTATTTTAGAATTTTCACCAAGATTAGAATAAAACATTTTTTAATTGTTCCTTTTGATTATTTATTTAACAGGTTAGCTTTTTACAGTACACTTCCAATATTTTATATATCTTAAACTCAATTGATTAGTTTTATGGAAAAAAAGAGAATAAGACAAACAAAAAATATTATTTTCGTATTGTACTTGAATACAGGTTCTATAAACAATTTATCCTTTGGGGTAGGAGGGGGGTTGCATCTATTTAAAATTATTAAATAAAACCCCATCAAATTCCAAAAGTAAACTAATCATTGTAATAAATAATGTGAAAAATAAAGTTAAATCAAATCATAAACCAATCTTTATATGATGTTTTTCTAACTAAACGCATATCAATATAAGAATGTAAATAAAGAAATGTGATAATAAATTCAATAGTAACAAGGGAAAAAATATCGATTAATTTAAAAGACTGATAACGAAACTATCGATAAGCATTACAAAATTCCATTGTAGCAAAAAAAAAAAAAAAAAAAAAAAAAAAAAAAAAAAAAAAAAAGAGAAGAAGTTTGTAGACGTCGAACAGAAAATAAAGTAAAAGAAAAGAAAAAAATATATGTATTCATAAAATCATTATGAAAATTTTTACATTGTCTGAAAATTATAAATGATAATATAGATCATATATAACAAATCTCTTTTAATTAATTATTAATATTAAAAAATTAATCCATGATGCCTTATGTAAAACAGGAGGTATAATATTAAAATAACCATAATAAGTCATCGAAAAAATCTTTTGAAATGTTATCTAATATACTACTCTTATTTTTAAAAAGGAGTTTGATTTTCATTGAAGCTGAAAAGCAATTTTTACTTTTTTGTTGCAACTTTCCTCTTATGTATTGAGAAAATATTTCACTAATCGATACAAGGCTGTTAAAAATAACCTGTTATATATAAAGTCGATCTAAACACGTGTCTCTTCCAGTTTTTGCACTAATAATTTTATTTTCTGGTAATTTCTGAATACTTTTAAAAATGTTAAAACGTGTTATAATTAGCGAATACTTTTAACGTCGCGCTGATAATGATGCATAAAAGAACTGATTAAAAATATGGATTTTCAACACTTTTTCCCCATAAGGGCTTGCAATATTAGTTAAGTGAAAAATTATGTATTATGATGAGTGAAATGTAGAATTATTATTGTTAAAATTTTAATTAAAAAAGCTCTTATTTTTCTTATTACCCGCAAATCTATTTTGATATTTAATGTTTTATTATTATCATAATTTTTGCAACTTAATTTTAAGAAAAAAGCAGCATTTGCCATTGCAATTTACGATTCTTGGTAATTTATAAATTATTTTATGGCACAGATTAACAGATCAACAGATGTCATATACGTACCACATTGGTGCAATTTGTTTCTGACACCTACTAGTTACATTTATGTTTTTTAAATTATTTTCTAATATTTTAAAAGAAAATGATAATAAATAAAGAAATGTTAAATTAATGACTATAAAACAAAACAATTCATATCATTAAAAAAAAAAAGAAAAAAAAAGTAAATAAACAGTTTATAAATAAATAAATAAACAACAGCCGAGTTACCATGTTCGTCATTTTGCTGCAATCGCACCTATGTGGCGTGTATATGACATATGTAACCTTTTTATAACAGATACAACCTCTGATAGTGAAGACATTAATCGTCGTAATAATAATGATACAAGAGAGGACTTGAAATCTTGATTGATAACCCCCATTTTTTATTGAAGATTCAGATTCTACGGACAAAAATACTTAACTTTAGATAATGTAAAAATAGATAAAATGTAGTGACAAATATCATAATAAAAAAGCTTTACATCAAATGATCAAAAAATGTTGCTGTAAAAAAACTCGACCTTAATGGGTACACTACTTTAACGAAAAATTAAGTATTTACTTTTCATTGCTATATATTTAATGATTTTTTTTTCAAATTATTATTAAAACTTTCACATTGTTTTGGACGATTAATTATAGATAATAAAAATAAGTGATACATTAATAGGTCGATGTACGTAATGAAATTTTTTTCACATTATCAATTTGCTGGATACTGTCAATAAACTGCAAAATGACCAAAAATAAAGGATATACTACTAAGAAAGAAAGAAAGAAAGAAAAAATATTTAATGAAATGTCCGGGAATTCTTTTTTCTTTGTACATACTTTCTTTTTATGAATTTATGAAATATCTTTTTTGTATATCGACACAACTTTGTAAAAAAAAAAAAAAAAAAAACGTTTATTACGAAATTATTTAAATTCCTAGATTATTCCTAGATTTTTAAAAAAGTGGTCAATGCAAATACAGTATGTTAACATTAATCTTATTGTTGAGATATTGATATGTAAAGAGAGTAACTATAAAATATGGATATTGAACACACACATATATATATATATATATTGCCCTAATAACAAAAGTATCATTATACGAAGAAAAATAATTTGTCCAATACAGCCATTATTTATACAATTATTCTTTTTCAAAATACAATTGTTCTTTCTTCAGTTATTTTTAAGATGTTTATATATGATTTAACCCTTTCAGAGCCTAGGAGCGCTGTCCAAGGAGCGCCGCCGCGCTGCTCTGTCGTCGTGCTGTATCTGAAAATTCACTTGCGTCCAACATTTTGAAAAAAAAAAATGCAGTTAGAAAACTTCTTACATTTTAGTATTCCTGTTGCTAGGCGAAAATAAATTAAATAAATTTAAATAACACTTTATCAAACACTGCGCGCTCCAAAAGTGAACTGTCAAAAGGAGCGCAATCGCGACGCTGACATTTTTCACAACTAGCGAGAGCAGCGCGACGGCGCTCCTTGGCACTAAAAGGGTTAAAATAGATTATAAAATTGTGATTCTTCTGTGTTCACTATTCTAGCGAGTGAAACTATTTGTCGGTAATTCTGTAGTTTCACTTAACAAATGCAAATGAATGAAAACGGGGTAATTATATATATATATATATATATATATATAATACCATTAAAAGTAGACAAGATTCACCAACGGATTTTATCAATAAAACAATAAACCAAAACGAAGAATTAAATTGAATTATAGTAAACAATATTAACCATTTGAAATTAACCATTGAATTTAATAACTTATAGCACATTGAACATGGAAGGAAAAAAAGAATAATATGAATACAATTGAAATTTGTAGAACCAAAGCAGAATCTTCAGGTCCCAAATACTTTGGAACTATAAATGGAGTGTGTGGTTTCATCTTCGTATTTGCCATGAAAAAGCAAAACAATACGAATTTGGGACTACCATCACACAAAAACCAAATTATTAAACAAGGAACAAAGATATTTTACTAAAAGGAGTTGAAAGTAAGTAAAAATAATAGTTATCCATAACAAACAAAAAAGATAAAGCTGAATGGAAATATAATTGAACCGGAAAAAATAATAATCGATATTAACATAAAATTAAATTAATAAAATGATTAAAATTAGAATTAAGAGATAACATTCATATTAACATATAACTTAAAATACATTATTGTTACTTTAATCAGTAACATTTATTGTGACTTTACATGGTAAAAACTCATTATCTTAATGTAGGATAATAAAAAAAAAAAAAATAATAATAATAATAATAATAATAATAAAATAAAAAAAATAATAATAGTAATAATATTATTAATAATAATACCAAAAATTATATCAATAACATTAAAAATAATTTGATATTTAAAATATAGCTATTTAACTATAGATATAACTAGACGAATATCCATATATTGGTGTAAATTAAACAGTTTAAAAATTATGTTAAAATAAATAACCCACTCTCAATTTTTTTTTTAAATAAATAATTAACCTTTGCGTTTTTATCCAGACAACACCACCCTCCCCCGTACTCTAACATCTACCCACCCAACCAACCTATATATATATTTTTTATTACTTTTTAACATTTTTAATTTTTTATTATTATTTTTATGTTTTATAATTTTTTTATACATTTTTTATGCAAAGAATTAATTATAAGATCATGTAATATCTAATTATAAATTAAAGAATATATGAATTTTTTAGGATAACCATTATTTATAGCATCATTTACAAGCTTTTTAATATTAGTATTAATTAAATGGGAAGAACATAGACATTTTATTCTATATAAATGGTTAAGTATTATATTACGATATACAGAATTATGAAGACATGATTTAAAATTAGTAAAAGTATTAACTTTAAAATTAAATTCTTTCCTTTTGTCATAAATATCAGTTATAAATTTGTTCTCTTTTAATATAATTTTAATATCTAAGAAATTGATTGTATTATTAAAAAGTAGGTTTTTTGAAAGTTCTAGATTAGAAGGATAATCAACAGGGAATTGAGATATACAGGTGTTATCAGTATCAATTAAAATTACATCATCTATATATCGATATAAATGTATTGTATTATTTAAATAATGACGTTCATAGTAATATAAGTATAAGTCAGATAATACACTAGATGTACTACCACCTTGTGGTATACCAACATTTTGAATATATATATTGTTATCATGCATGATAAAATTATTATAGATAATGAAATTAGTTAAGGTATGAAAATAATCAGAATCGATATTATGTGATATATCCAACTCGTGTTGATATTTTTTAAAAAGCTCATTTATGATATTATGTAAATCCGATAAATCGATATTATTAAATAAATCTTTAAAATCATAGGTAGTGATATTTTTTATACATTTAAGATTTTTCATAATATGGACCAGTTCATAACTATTTTTTATGCAATGTGTATTATCACTTTTTTTGTGATATTATATATTTGATTAAGAATTACTAATAAAAGTTTGTTATGCAATGTGTATTATCACTTTTTTTTGTGATATTATATATTTGATTAAGAATTACTAATAAAAGTTTACTCCGTATATATATTTAATTATTGTTTTGATACTAAGATTTTAAAATTATTATATATATTTATATAATATTTTTTTTAATCATATATCAAAACAGATTAACATACCTAACAAAATAAAAAAGCCTAGTTACTGATTAATCGGTAATTTTATGCATGTATCAATAATAAACAAAGCGTTTAGCCACATTATTGGAACTGTTAATCATATTTTCAAAGAACTACAATTTAATAACAAATTTCCAAATGTTTATTACTAATGAACTCATCCAATATCCATACTCTTAAAAATATATTTTTGTTCTATTTTTTTTTTCTTATTTGAAAATTAAAAATTCAAGCACGTAAAAGCTTTAGTATGTGAAAAAAACAAATGATAATTATTATTAAAGCAATGTTTTTGTTTGTTTGTCTGTAAGTGAAAGCTAATGAAATACATTGCACGGTTTTATTTTGTTACATTGTAAAAAAAAAAATCTGTAAAGGTACTAAACATTTTCTAGGAAACTGGGATTCCAAGAACTTTTCATGTAACGATAACAGGAAAAATCCATGTAACTGATTCTAAAACTAGAATTTTTTCTGTTACCGTTACAGGAAAAAATCTTGGAATCCCAGTTTTCTAGAAAAAATTTAGTACCTCTACAGAATTTTCTTTTACAGTGTATAAATTTTCTTCCAAATAAACAAACAAACAATCAATAAAATAAAATAAAATAAAATAAATAAACAACAACAACAACAACAATAAAAGTCAAAATGCAGCCAAGTTTTTTTTGTTAACTATTTTGTCCTTTATTGGAGTAATATATAGATTTACAAAAAAATTATAAAAAAAAAAGAAAAAAATGTGCAGTGAAAGGTTAAACAGAAGATTAAGTTGGTGTTATTTATGACGGCAGATTATCTGCACGAGGGATATAGGCCCAAAGGGGAGTGCCCTCCGTGAGGGTCTTTCAAAGGATCCTAACTCGTATTTACGCAAGGTTATCGAAGGTTCGAAGAAAACCACGGAAAACTTCTTACGGTTAGGCCAACGAGCAAGATTGGGTTAGGAAAAGATTAAGAAAAATGAAAACACAAAACTAATATTAATTCTTGTGCATCATTTGGTAAAGTAAAAAAAAATCTGATATACCGATTCTCAAAGTTTCTTCTGTCTTATATATGTAAATACTCGACGTAAAACCTAATCGAAAGCTATAAGGCCGCGCCCTTAAAACTAGTCCTGAATGCTAACACAAAAATAGTGGCTGTTCGAAGGCGAATATTTTTCAACGTATGTACGGTCCTTTGAATTTTGGTACTAATAATTTTTAAGAGTATTTTCTGCTGTATTTTTCTGAGATTAAATAAGTCAAACAAATATTTTATAGAATATTGGTGTCCAAATATAAATGAGAGAAAATCCCTTACGGTAATAGCCATTTTTGTGTCAGCGCTCAGGCCTATTATTTTAGGATGCTGTGTGTAAAATTAAATTTAGATTTACACTCATATGGTTCAGTATGATTTGTTTTCTCATCTCGTTTGGTTAGTCGAACCTACTATCATATTTTCAAGCATCTAAGGCTTTCTTGAAACAAGATTCTTCAAGGCTATCGAATCCCGATAAACATATACACAGATATAGAACAGGCTATCAGCTTGATGTTTCTTTATTCTATCCTGTCCCAAAAATCGCACCCAAAAGCGGTATCAGAACGCCCCTTTCCGAGGAAATATCCCCATTTTTGACTGGTACATGAACTTCATAGTCAAGAACATTCATGTGGAATTTTATTGAATTATATACATTTCTTCATACAATTTTCGATTGTAGAAAGAGGACAAGCGGCCCCACTAAAAGACAGATATTTGTAAAAAACAGTATTTTTGGAATAGCTCACCCTCTTCCTTCCCTTTAACAGGTTACACTGTTAAAAACCTTGTCCTATTTTGAACCAAATTTTGATGCTCAATATTGCTGCCATTGTAAAATGGTGAAATCTTGAGAAAATATTTGGAACTCCTGTTGAAGCATAGTGCCAATAGTTGGAACGAGGTCGACATAGGAAGCTCCAAATGTTAAAACGAGACATCATCATCTTATGGTGGCAGCTACTGAGCACCAAAATTTGGTTCAAACTAGAGCAAAATTTACCCAATATACACAGTTAGGGTTTTTAAATATTGTATTGCTATATTTTGCAGTTATATGGGCTTAAATTAATTAATTTTATCTGTTTAACACTCTGCAATAATCTTTACATTAATATATTTAAGTGTTCGTTCAAAATAATAAAAGTTAATTTTGCCTTTATAATTTGATGGAAAATATTTTGTTTCCCAAGAACAAATTCCAATTTTTTGTCAAATGCAGCCATCTGAAATGAACAAAATAAGTGTTATTCCATTCTTTGAACTGTTCTTGATTACTTTCAACCATCATATCTAATTTTTTGTCAAATGCAGCTATCTGGAATGGACAAAATAATTGTCATTCTATTATTTGAACGGTTCTTGATAAATTACGACGATCATATCTATTTTTTTCAAATGTAGCCATCTGACATGGACAAAATAAGTATTATTCCATTTTTGAACTGTTCTTGATTAATTACAATGACTATATTTAATTTTTTGTCAAATGCAGTCGTCTGAAATGAATGTTACCAGAGCTGCCAAGTCTCCGGCTTTTTTCACACTACTATTATTTTAGAGAAAATACTCTCATTTGAAATCGGTCAAATGTTTCAATTAAATAAAATTATATTTTCTGTATTAAAATACTGGTATCCAGAATGTCGGAGACTTGGCAGCTCTGGTGTTACTCTATTCTTTGAACTGTTATTGATTAATTACAATGATCACATCTATTTTTTTGTCAAATGCAGTCATCTGACATGAACAAAATAAGTGTTATTTCCTTTTATAAACTGTTCTTGATAAATTGCGACGATCACATCTAATTTTTTGTCAAATGCAGCCATCTGACATGAACAAAATACGTGTTATTTCCTTCTATAAACTGTTCTTGACTAATTGCAACAATCATATCTTTTTTTTTTGTCAAATGCAGCCATCTGGCATGGACAAAATACATATTATTCCATTCTTTGAACTGTTCTTGATAAATTGCGACGATCATTTCTAAATTTTTGCCAAATGCAGTCATCTGACATGGACAAAATAAGAATAATTTCATTCTTTGAATTGTTCTTTATCAATTACGTCCATCACATTGGCCATAATGAGAATTTTAGTGTTTTTAGATATGCGTCACATGTGGCACACGAAGGGATAAAAAAGGAGTAAAAAAAGAATATTTTGTTTTTATTGTTGTTCATTATTCATAAAACGAAACTACATATTTCTTTCTTTTTTTCTTAAATAAACTATTAAGAAAATGTTTTAACCTAACTAATGTAGAAAAAAGCTATAGCGAACGCATTATATAATACGCTTATTTAAAAAAAGAATATTACTTTCAATAGAGATATTGGCAATATTTTCTTTTCTTTATTGTTGTAATTTAATCTTTTTAGTAATCCTGTGTTAATTCCACATTTTTTCGTTCAATACAGAGCGAACTATTAAAAAAGTTTTTTTTTCTTTTTAACATGATTTTTAATCATAATTTTTTTAGTTTTGGAGAATTTCCCAACTTCTGCATCGATTTAAAAATTATGTAAGTTGTTAATTTTAGTGCAAATTTTTACGTCTTACTGTGATATTAGAAAGGACAGATTATAAAAGAAGGAATTTTAACTATTATTGAAACATTATCATTTTTTTTCGTTCAAGATTAAAATTAATGTTAAATAAAAATTAGAATATTATGTGGAATAATAACAAGTAGAATTATTATAATTTAAACTTGTGTTAAAAAAAAAAAACTTTTGTTTCCATTAAACAGGGAATCTGTTACATATGCATAATATACTTCTACCAAAAAAAATCCTAATAAGGTTATCAAGATATATCTACAACAGACAAATTGTTGCGCATACCTGATAGTTTAAGTATTAATGACATGTGTGGACAGTTTGAATCACAAACGATTAAAGTTTGGCCCTTTTTTTGAACCACCAAAAAATTCAACATTTTTTTCAAAAATAGTAAGTAAACTCTCATATAAAATAAGCGTCATAAATTATCGGTTGAACTTTATCATAGTTGCCCGATGTTCGAGACAATTCAGAGATATGTTAGAATACATATTGAAATATTCTGTAATTGTATTTTACATTGTGCACCAACGAAAAGTACGCGAAAAACACACGTGTTAAAGCCAAACATATTTGAAAAGATTTTATGCATCCATTTTTTCTGGCCTCCTGAACTCTAGCTGTTTGCACTCTTTACTTACGTAGATATACTCGAATTTCGATGAAGTTTATATATTGTATTTAACTTTATCTTTACGCGTTCGGTATGTGTGATGCAATAGTTTTTCATGTTCATGCGTAGGGGTACTCAGAGTATTTTCTTTGCATTATGGTCAATAGGAAAAAATCGCATGTTACACTAGTTCTAATATATTGAAATTAAAATATACCACTAGGGTTACTATTTTGGCCTCCATTTTTATTCAAAAATTTCCAGTTCACACCAAGACATAAGTACTAGTATTTTATAGTTCATTTAATGAATGAAAATTGAAGTTCACATAAAGTGCTAATTCTTCTTTCAAAATTTATGGTGAGTAGATTAAAATTGGAGACCAAACGGGCAACGCTGTATAAAACTGTGGTTCAGAACAACTGTAGAATTAGACTGTTACTGTAGAACAAGAAACGCCTTGCTATAGAACAAGAATTTCATAATATTTATTTTTTGTTTACAGAGATATGCAAAACATTTTAATAACAGTACAGTGAGCGTAATCATGTGAACTAAGTTTTAAAAAGAATTAACTGTATTTTTATTTTTTGAATTTTATTCATTCCTGCTTTGAATAAAAATCGAAACAAAACAAACGTCTCGGCAAGATTTTTTAAATATGTTTAACAAACCGAGAGAAAAAATGTATGAAGGCAGATCAAAGATAAATATTCAACATTTGTTTTGCTGAATAAGCGAACACAAATAAAATTACTAATAGATAAAACAATAAAAATGGAGTAATAAATACAAAACCATTAAAACAACAACAACAAAAATCGATTATTCTAAAGAGTATGATCTCGATTGTAATTTTTTCTCCAACATCACTTTACTCTATCCCCCCCCCCCCAAACACGCACACAACAAAGTTTTGTTTAAAACTAATGCTGTAATTTAAACATTGTTTTGGAAATTATTAGTATGCAATAATAAATGGAAATATTTTCTAAATATAGTCGGCTATCGTTAATTCAAACTCGTCGGGACCGCAAAAAATGTTCGAATTATCCAGAGTTCGAATTATCGAAAGTATGCAATGAAAACATGTTTAAAGAAGTACTATTACAAAGAAATTAATGTTATAGTTTTTATTAAATATATTTCAGCAGTTATTAAAACATTACTTAATATTAAATTAAAAGATATAAATACATAAATTAACTAAGGCATAAGGAACGAAGTAAAACAAAGATGGGGTGATGTCTCATTGATGGGCAGACGCGGATATAAAATGCATGGGGCTATATTTATACTTGTACAGAACAGTTCTGTCAAAAATAAAAGATGAAAAGTTTTTTAAAGGATCTGAAGTCCAGAAGTTAAGAAAAAATTAAAAAATGGAATCTCGCTAGTTTGAATTAAATGCGGTTAAGAAAAAATGAATTCGATTAAATGAAATTTTTAACGTTATTTAGCTATTGAAAATTTTGGAATTTCATGTTTAGTTCGAATTAAGTGAACATTCAATTTATCTGATTTCGAATTAGTGAGAGCCGACTGTACTTTCTAATTATTTTTAGTTTTAATAAGTGGATACTATAGTGAGTTTTTTACTGAAAATTAATTACTATATAATGCAACGAAACTAAATAATAACGGAGTGAAAATACGCTTTTAGAAAATATATTTTTCCACTAATATTTTCTTTATCAATTGAAAAAAAAATATTTTCTTTAGTTGATAAGACCCGGTTAAAAATAAATCTGATTAGCAAGAAATTTTCTAAGCAAAATTTATTTTTCTAACACAATCTTTAAGTATATGACTCTCGCAATTTTAAGGCAAAGACTTTTTTAAATATCTGCAATCTCTTGAAAGCTGTTATAATTAGTGGACATTTTTATCACCGTAGTAATAATTATGCATAAAATTTCTGATTTAAAACTATATTTAACCTATTTTTTTGTCCTTGATGGAGAAGCTAATGTTATGTAAAAAATAATGTACTTACTAGGATATACTTATTAAGTGGAATATTTATATTTTGTAAAATTATTATTAAAGCACTATCTTTGGTTATTCACCAAAGAATTTATTTTAATATGGTAATTACTATGCAATTTTTTGCTATATTGCAATGGAGCTAAAAATGTAATTTTTCCAGTTTGAGTTTTTTATTTAACTTTATGTTTTAAAAAAACTTTAAAATTTAATATCTTTTACACGTTTGTGTGGAAAGAAAAATATGAAAAATATGATAAATGAGAAATTTACGAATTATAGAAAGGAAAAATTGATGTTAAAACCTCAATATTATTTTAAAACATTGTTTGAAAATAATAAAAAGGAACGTATTTTCTAAAAATATTTATTTATTGTTATTTATTAATAAATTGAAGTCATGTTTTCCAAAAATTAACTAAAATTAACATAATTATACATATACACATATGTATATTCATATATATATATAAATTAGCATATATTTAGGAAATAATTTTTCCGGTTATAGATCTGTGGATCCTCAAAAGAAATCTGTTAAAAACGAAATTTCATTTTATTTTTGAAAGCCTATAATTAATCCTAAGATACTTGGATTTTGATATTAAGATTTTCTTTAGTTAGTCCGTCTTTTAAAAACTGTTAAAAGTTGTTACAAGTATGGAAAAAATCTACCATCGTAGAGATAATGATGTTTGAAAAAAATAATTACGAATAAAACAAAGAACGTTTGAATAAATTTTTTGCACAGTTGTAAAATTAATATTAAGCAGGAAGTAAAGTAATTACAGGGCTCCCACTAGTCCGTTTAAAAAAAAAATCAATATTTATTTATTTATTTGTTTTTTGAAAGAAATTCTTCGTAGATTTCTGCAATCTAGTCAATAGTCTTCAACAATTAAAAGAAAACTATCTTCCTGGTATGTTTGTACAAAATTTATAAAATTTTTCTTTAAATAAAAGCAGTGTTCAAAAAGCAGAAAAAGTGGGATCCCTATAATTAGTTTACATAATAATATTTAAATTACCATTATGTGTTTGTTTTAATAGTACACAAATCATTTTTTTTCTTTTTTTTCTAGCATATTGCAAGTAATATATTAAAATATTTGCATGAGGTTAATTTTATTTTAAATCGAAAAGCTTTTCATAAATGTAGCTTCTTTAGTTTTCCATATATATTTTTAAGGATATTTATGACACTACGTCAAGTAATTTATAATTTTTTGTCTAGAACTCTTATGATAATTTACATATATATATATATATATATATATATATATATATATATATATATATATATATATATATATATATATATATATATATATATATATACTACATCGCCAAAGGTGACCGGCCACTTGCGATTTTATATTTTTTGTTAAATATCCTGACAAACTCATAGGTAATTAAACTGAAATTCTAAATATGTAAACATAATAACAGGCAATGCATTTCTATGAAGATTTCCCCCCGAAACGCCATAGGGGATCATCAACAAATTGAAGAAGAACGAATATTTTTTGGATGACGATGTCAAAATTAATATAGTAAAAGCGTTCAAGGCTGCAGACTATGAATATGTGGCTTGTTGAAATAAACCATTTTCATTTTTATGCGGATAGCAATTATACTCGTATAAAAATTAAGATTTTTATAAAAACAGTCCCAAAATTTTACAAGTTTTTTGCATATATTTTACAGAATTCTTAATATAAAATAATGTTATTTTCCAAAAATACTACAAACAAAATTATACATAATACCCTGTAATCAAAATTAAAAAATTGTAAAAATTCTATGAAAAATGAGCAGGTTTACAAAAATAATTTTTCATTGCGCCTGCGTAAACGCTATAAAAAATTCATTTGTATATTGTGTTAGCTAAATGTACTTTTGTGAAAGTCTAAAAAATGTAGCTTAAAAACTCTTTAAGTTATTGCCTGTAAAATAAGATAAAAATCCGTTATTCCCATATCCTTTTATCATGTGTTCCAGTTAAAATACTTATGCGACATTGGTTTTACAGGGCGATGCAAATGATACTAATTATTCTTGAATTTCTGTACGGTCCTCTATAAGATTTCTGAAAAAATCTTGACGGGAATATACGACGTCTACTTTGCTGTTTACATACCTGAAGTTTCAGGATATTTACTCATGTATAATTTTACTCATATTTACCAAAACATTTAAAATCGCAAATAATCGGTCGGCATTAGCCATCAAATCATTAGCGTATAAGCTACAATATTTCATTTTAGACAAGAGTGTTATATCTGTAAAATATTTAGGCATATTTGAGTCCCTAATGTGTAATTTTTTAAAACAGAAATAAACAAAAGTAAAATAAATAAACAAACAAATAGCAGTCAGAAAAAAATGTGCATGATTTGTTTTCTCAAAAAGTATGGCGAGATGTGATAATGAATAGCTTAAAATTTCGAAGCTTCATCTTCGATAGAAGTTAAAAGAAATCGGGGAAAAATAGAGGAATCAGAATAATTTAAAAATTCCGAAACCGACATTTTCGTAGGTTAGAATTTCTTGCAGCAGTTGAGACTGTTATATAGTTATAAGTTTATTATAAAATGCGAGTACGTTTTATAATCGTCGTTAAGACGATGATGTGTTGAAAGTCTCGTTTAAAAATATACATTTTAACATATTCATTTACCCCCAGTTTTGAAATTACAAAAGCGCAGGATACATAAAGTATAAGAAAATGTGAATAAAGTAAAAACCCAACGTTTCGGTTTAATATTTAAACCTACTCATAGTACAAGAGCCGACAGCACAAAATCCTATGTCATCACAAAAAAAAAAAAAAAAAAAGCCCTTTTATCTGTAAGAGTAGTAATAGAGGAATATAACGATCCATGTCTGCCGGAAGCGAAATGATGCATAAGCCATTAAAGAATACCACTAGTGGTTGAATGTAAGCCTAGCATTGTGTTTTTCTGCACCCAGTTTTCTTGTTTTTATAATTTTTATTGTAGGACAAACAGAATGATAAACCTACGAGTCAACCACTAGAGATATTAATTTTTGTCTTATGCACCACTTCACTTCCGGTAAACATGGATCATTCCTCTATTACTACTTTTCCATAAAAAAGGGTTTTTTCTTGTGCTCAATGACGTAGTATTTTATGCTGTCGGCTTTTGGACTATCATTAGGTGAAATTTTTTTATAGTACAAATTGGCAGGAAATAACCAATATGCAACACCTTCAAAAATTATATTCAAACTGGGGAAAAAACAACATGAACACAAATAAAATAAAATTATTTTTGATATGTGCGTTTTGTTTTTCCCAGAATGAATTTAATTTTTGAAGATGTAGCACATACATTATTTCCTGCCAATTTATACTTTAAAAAAATCTTATACTGATGGTAGTTTGAACGTTTAATCTGAAACCCTGAGATTTATTTTATTCAAGTGTGTTTGTTTTACATCATCTTTTAATTTTATAATACAGATTAAATTGGACCGCAACATCTGTTTTGTTTAGTGCTGAAAAATAATTTATACTTTGTGATTATTATAATAGTCTTAAAGTACAATGATGTAAAAGAAAAAAACTGGCTATAAAATACGGAATTTGAGCGTATTTTTACTTTATTTTACCTCAGTTCAAAACTAATGTGTAAAATATAAAAAATGACCTGTTCAACGTAGATATTTTAGAGAAAAAATTATTATTAATATTGCACTTATGTAGGTATTTAGAAATCAGTTTGCTTCAAAATATAAAGTATGGAATGATATTTACAATAAATAAAATAAAATTTCAATCTCTTCTTGTTTTCATTGAAAATTTTTGACATAATGTAATTTTTCATTTATAGTATAAGTATAAAAAAGGTAGAAACTCTCATCGATGACGTTTCTCTGAAAAGCATCTATTAATGCAACTTTTTCTTTTTGTTCATTTGTAAATCCTTAAAAGAAATTTAATTAAATAAAACAAACACCTGTCCAAGTTTTTAAACACGTTATTCAAAATCTAGAGAAAAAAGATTAAAGGAAATCAAAACCTTTTGTTCAAAATTTGTTTTCCGAAATAAACGTATACTACAGATAAAAACATATAAATCGTTTAAAAAGTAATAACAACCACAACTATAGCAATACAAAATATATCGATTAATTAAGAAAAACATAACTTCTAAAGTAACTGCGTTGTAACAAAATATTATTTAACAGAGGAAAAAAAAAAACAATTTATTTCCAGATACTTAATGAGAAGATGGAAAAATATGAAAACATAAAACCATCGTTAAATTTTCTACTTTGTTTGGAAAGATTGATTATAAAGTAAGAAAAACGGGAGCATTTTGTAAATGTTTTAATTGTTTTTAATTATTAATAAATCGATGGCATTATGTTTTTTCCTTTCTTTTTTCAGATAATTAACTGGTAGATCCTGGTAATAAGCTTAATAATGATAAAGTAAAAAAGGCTCTTTTGAAAACATTATCCAATACATTATTTTACAAAAACATCTTTAATGAAGAGACTGATATTTTTAAATATTTTATTGCCAAAGTTTTCTTGTGTCAAGTGAGGAAATATTTTTCTTCAATCGATTCAAGGCTGTTTATAAAAATAAATTTTAATAAATATTAAACAACGTAAATCTTTTAAAAGGATTTTTAATATGTGGTGAAATAGAAAAAAAAAAGATATATCTGTAAAGTTACTAAGAGTTTTTTAGAAAAGTGGGATTCCTAGAGATATTTATGTAACGGCAACAACGAAAATTCATGCAAGAGATAAACGTTTGTACTGTAAATAAATAAAAAGAAACTGTAAGTTTATTAAGATTTTTTTTTACGAAACTGGGATGTCCAGATTTTTTTATGTATATGGGCAACCCTGATTTCAGATAAATTTTTAGTAAAATTACTATAATTTTAAAAGATTTTTTTGTAAGGCTAATGATTTTTGAGGTTTTACAAAAACTAGTTTTGTACATTTACATATTCTTCTGCACAGTGTAACAGATAAAAGTTTACTAAGGATACAATTTCCGTAATTTTACATCTGTAGAATTACAGATTGCTTTTTACAGTTTAAATAATCATAAATCACTTGGTCTACTGAAATCTGACGCAAATAAATTTATTTTTAACTTTTTTCATTTTAAAATTGTTAGAAAGTGTTATTTTATGTTTAGATAAAAATTATATGTTTATCTAAATAAAAATAGTAATTTGTGAAAAAAAAAAAAATATATATAGAAATGGATCCTTTTTTTATACTCATTTTCAGAGACAAAAATCTTGTTATTTCAAGTTAAAATGTCATTGACCGTTAGTTGTATAAGGGCCAATCCATGAGAAACAGACAAAAAGTCCCTACGTGACGCTTATATAAGTACCTATATTTAATGACTTATAGGTTATTAAATTTAATCTCCATTAAAATTAACAGACAAAACCACTATATTTCCATATGAGCATATTTATTTTAGTTTCAGAATGCAATTCATTTGTCGAAATAGTAGTAATATGTAGACAAGCTGTTTTACATGTGATTCTGGTATAGCTCTTTAATAGATTTTAAAATCGCTACATTTTAAACCGGAGACTAGATTAAACTATCCGTTTTTAAGAAGTTTAAAAAATGTCCTATTTTAAATCTTAGATTTAAGTAATCTGCTCATTTCAGGGCATTTCCATGAACAACAACAACAAAAATTGTCCTGCTCGTGACACATACATAAATACCTATATTTATTGAATTAAAGCTGTTAAAACTTTAACTCAACATAACTAAAATATATATCAACTAACGTACTGTGTATTTTGAAAATTATGATTAATTTGGTGAAAAAGGAAAAATATATCCTGCATGTGACAATTACATAAATACCTATATTTATTGACTTAAAATTCACTAGAATGTAAACTATAAATTACAAATAACAGAAAATTTAGAATTTCATATTAACATAGTTGATTTAATTTAAAGATAAAATAGCATTTTTAAAACAGTTGTAAAATGCAGAAAATCTGTTCCAAACGTCCTTTATTAAGTTTATAAACCTCTACTTTTTTAACCCAAGGCCTTAGTAACTGCCCGTTTTTAACAATGAATAAGTAATAAAAATAAAAGATAATGTAAATCTCCAAATTTTAAATCGTAGCCCTAAGTAATCTGCTCGTTTCAGGGCAATTATGTGAAAAACTGATAAAAATATCTTGCGCACGATGCTCACATAAACATCTGTATCTATTGACATATAGATTGCATAGCTGCCGACTATTCCGCTTTTTTATGGATCAGAAAAAAATAATAGAAATTTTAGCCTTATTTAATCGGTAGATTACAGTGATTCAAAAAGGAAAAATTTGCTCTATTTTTTATGGTACAAAAAAGTGTCTGGGGTACACAAAATGATGGTAGCTATGAAATTGTCAAAGCACAAATCGTATATTCAAAATAACAAAAAACAAATTTCTACATTTTCACATTAGGATGATTGTTTTAATTTTAGACCTAATAACTATGTTAATACAGCAGATATATGAAGAAAAGCTATCTCACACTTGACATGGAATGACTCTAAAATAGTTAAGTATGTAGAAATCAGCAAAATTTTCTAATATCAAATGAGGAAATATTTCTTTTCAATCAATACAAAAGCGGTTATAAAAATAAATCTGTGTATCGTAAAGCTTTTAAAAAGCTTTTTAAAAGTTGGTCATAAATCACTTGGTTTTTGGAAATTCTGACGCAAAGAAATTAATTTCAACTTCTATTCACTTAAAATCAGTCAAAGTTAAAGGATATGTTTATCGTGATTGAAATATAAACACGTAAAGAAAAAAATGTATGTATGATTTACATTTTTTAGTAATAAAATCATGTTATTTCAGTATTCAGTTAAATAGTCTTCCACCGTTAATATTAAAGTAGTTAGGAAAGTGGATGTCATCAAGTGGATGTATATCAAATGAGGAAATGCATAGCATATTTTTCTTGTGCTTCAAGTCTCGATTAAAGAGAATACCATTCAATTGCAGTGTCATATAATTTTAAATAGTGTTAATTTTTAAATTAATTCATTTTTATGCAATGTATCTTGTCAAAAAGTCTTTAAATCTTTCAAAGATTAATTTAAAGAGCAAAAGGTGACGTAAAAAAATGTTTTTTTTCCACAAATGTGATCACAGATAGTCCGGTTTTTTCTGCTGACGAAAATCAAAATATTTGTAAATATTTAAATCAATGCTTTATTTTATAAATAAATTAGTTTAAATAGAAAGAAATACAGTTACGGTTTTTGAATTTTTATAGCCATTGCAACTGAAGTACACAGTTTCATTTTAAATGAGAATTGAAAATTAATTTAAATTGCAGAATACCTAAAGAGTTTTTAAATGAAAAATATATTCGCATATTGTTTTGAAGTTGCGATGTCAAATTAAAAGATATGTTTCAATTATATTAAAAATGTCGGAAGGAATATTAATTATATAGATGTTCTACTCCAACATATTGCGCTTTTAAATACAAACAATTGAGATTATTTAATAATAAAATATGACACATGTGGAAAATGAATAAAACGGCCTATGCTATATTACGTTCTTAATTAATTCTTTCAGATATTTTTAGTTTTTATAGTGCCATTATTTACTTTATTTTTATTCAATTCTTTTTTTTCTTTCCAGTCTTTAAATGAACTAAAGCCCGTCAATCATTGAAAAATTAACCAATAGAAGAGTATTTTTTTCTTTAACTTATTCCTGATTCGACAGCAAATTAACTAATGAGTCAAACACCAATCATTAAGCCGCGAGGAAAGCTCTTGACCTGTTTTAATATTTTTGCTCTTCCTGAAATTTATTCCGACGTTTTTCAGATAAACGATAAGTGATTTAAAAGTGTTTGTGATTAATTCTGTGCTTATTTTTCCTTCAAAAATTCTGTGTAATTTGTTTTAATCCTTTCGATTTTAAACCAGACAAGAATATGGCAGTTTTAATATGCAGAATGAATATTAATAACTTTTTCATTGTTATGATTTCTAATTCCTCATTTTTTAAGAAAAATATATATAAATAAAAGATTTTCTATCTTTATTTTGTCTCCTTGTCAATTTTCATATATTAATCAAAATCAGTATAATACCAAATTATAGAAGACAAACTACGTAATTATCTGAAAATTTGTAGGTGTAATGCAATTTTAACTTACAAAAATATGTATTTAAAAAAATAAAAGGAATTTAAACATTTATGAAAAAAAAATCGTTAAATTTTTAGGTTGATATATCACTTACTTACAGAATTTGGAAGTTTTAAAATTTCATAAACAAATAAATTTTGTCAACTAAAGTAATAAAAGAAATAAAGGGTTATCTTTCCTTAGTTCAATTTTAAAAGATTTGGTGTCGGCCTGTTCATTTTATTAATATTACTAAAAGCAGATAGTTTAAATGTTCTACCTTATAACACATGAAGTTGTTATCAAAAGTTTTAAACATGAAGTAGAGTAGTTTTTTAATTTGAAAATATATTATATTTAATCAATAAATTTTAAAATTTCTACTTGAAAATTCGACATTTTAGAAGTATTATATTAATATTACTTAAAACTGTTCCTTTTATTAATATTACTAAACGCAGATAGTTTAAATATTCTACCTTATAACACATGAAGTTAGTTTTAAACATGAAGTAGAGTAGTTTTTTAATTTGAAAATTTATTATATTTAATCAAAATTTTTTTTAAATTTCTTCTTGAAAATTCGAAATTAGCAAAAAACAAAAAACTACATTGAAACCCTATATTGCTGAGGATGAAATATAAATTAGAATGGAATTGAACAGATATTTTTTATACTTAAATTGATTTTTTACAGTTTATATTTTTAATATGACGTATATACCGAGACTTAAGGCGTCTGAATTAATCTCGGTAAAGTTACGTCTGTGGGTGTTTGATGCATTCTTACATTCAAAATATTTCCTTGGGAAATTAATATTTTTAACTTCTCTTTTCAGTTTTCTTATATTAAAGAATGTTGCCTTTTTTCTTAGCTGTCAAAATACTTCTAAAATGTTTGTTCAATTTAAAATTTTATGTTTTAAAACTGACAAGATGGAAGTAAAATTTCAGCACTTCATGTACAAATAGGCTTTTCTTTTAGAAATATTTTGAAAACTAAGAAAAAAAAGATGCATCTTTTAAGAAGAGAATACTGAAAAAAGAAGTTAAAAATATTAATTTCCCGTAGAGATATTTTGAATGTAATAATGTATCAAACGCCCATAGACTTAACATTACACACGGGAATTCAGCCGCTGAGTGGCCAGCCGTCTTTAGACTTCAAAGAATTTTTTAATAATATAACTATTTTAGACCTCATCATGTGATGAATTCATTATTCAAAAAACATAAAAATCAATTAACACTTCCAATAATTAATAATAACACATTGCTCAGTGGTGCACAAAACAGGAATTTTAATATACATTAGTACATATTAAAATAAAATAAAAACTTTCAACGTTTCGCGCCGTCTTCTGCGGGCGTCTTCAGGAAAATATGATAATGGAAGGACTACGTTTGCATCTTGTTCGAGAGATAATAGTTCTACTAAATTAAAAACTAAATGAATTAAAATTTAAAAAAATGTTGCCAATTACACGTGAGTAAAAATTAAAATATTGCAAGGAAATAAAAATTTTAAGGTTTTATGATGTTATGCCATGTAATGATAATTTATCCTACAATATACCAAAAATATGGCATAACATCATAAAACCTTAAAATTTTTATTTCCTTGCAATATTTTAATTTTTACTCGCGTGTAATTGGCAACATTTTTTAAAATTTTAATTCATTTAGTTTTTAATTTAGTAGAACTATTATCTCTCGAACAAGATGCAAACGTAGTCCTTC
Organism: Maratus speculifer; assembly: GCA_964019185.1. Lineage (NCBI taxonomy): Eukaryota > Metazoa > Arthropoda > Arachnida > Araneae > Salticidae > Maratus > Maratus speculifer. The sequence goes on along the minus strand of OZ025294.1, from coordinate 233,982,454 downwards.
CATTTCATATTTTCCTGAAGACGCCCGCAGAAGACGGCGCGAAACGTTGAAAGTTTTTATTTTATTTTAATATGTACTAATGTATATTAAAATTCCTGTTTTGTGCACCACTGAGCAATGTGTTATTATTAGTTAAATTTATGGTGCAACTGTCCTATATATATTTACTTCCAATAATTTTGATACAGAATAAGAAATTTCATTATGTTCAATGACTATGTATTACAAGATAGTATTATATGGTACTTCTAGGTTATCCCGTCGACCAATTTCGCCAGATTATACAAATCGCCAAACTAATAGCCAAATTATACATGTTGACAAAATTTTTATTTTAAATAATGAAAAAAAAAAACCCAAATAATTAGTAGAATAATAAAAATATTAATAAAAAGTCGAAATAAAAATTACTTAATGACATTTTAAACACGTGAATCGCATTTAATGTCATTGAATGTAACATTCACGGTCATCCATTATTGGCATTTAATCTTATAGTTTGGCGATAATTTTTTGGTCGACGGGTTAACCTAGAAGTACCTATTACTTATATACAGAAAGTTAGAATATCTCAAGGTGGATGTACATCAAGTCTATCACCACATTTATATCTCTATAAGCAAATTTATTTTAATAAAGTTTTTAAAGTTTTTTTAGTTAAGTTTAGTAAAGTTTTATTACTTTTATTAGTTATTATTATTTTTCTTTTTCAATTCTAAAACAACAAGTATTTCACCTACATGCTCCTATTTTACTTTTTTTTTAAAAAATATATCTTCTTCATATTTAAATCTGTTAATCCATATAGTTAGTTTGGAAAAAGGCTTTAAAGCGTTGCTCTGTATTTCTCTTTTAGAAATTAATCGTACTTTACTTATGATGTACGAATGTAGACGAATATATGTCGAAATAGTGTTCCTGAAGAGAGTTTTACATAAAAAGTTTAATTTTATTCTTTTTTATTTATGTCTCGTCCTCCCCTTTGAATTCCATTTGTGATTTTTCTAAATGAAATTAAATATTTTCAACTTTAATATGCGACTGTTTAATAGTTGGTTTATGGTGATATCAATGATTTCTTGATCTTGTCTTAAACCTTCATTTATAAATACTTTTTTAAATATTTTGTTGTTTCAAATTTAAAAAATCATTAATGCTTGACTTTTTATCTCTAATTTATATTTTTAATACAGATAATAATATTTTGTAATATTTGTAATGTTTTATAATGTTTATATGCATATTGCTTTTTCATGACGGATATGAAGATGAAACCACACACTTCATTTGTAGTTCCAAAGTATTTGGGACCTGAAAATTCGGCTTTGGTTCTACAAATTCAATTTGTTTTCATTTTAATTATTTATTTTTTTCCTTCCATGTTCAAAATGCTATAAGTTATTAAATTCAATGGTTCATAATTGTAATACGATTAATGGTTATATATATATATATATATATATATATATATATATATATATATATATATATATATATATATATATATATATATATGTACATATATATATATACTTTTTTATTATCTATTTTTATGCATATATTTACATAATATTATTTATCATTTATAATATCTTCATACAGTTCCTGCTTTAAAGTCTAATTAATATTTGTTACTAATGTGTATTATTCCACTGATTTTAATTATTTATCACTTTTTATTCCAAATGATATATTTTTCTAGCAATAAATTCGAATGTATCATATAACGACACAGTGCAGCAACTTATTCATTCATTCATTCATACATTGGAATGCATATTTGTTTCATTTAATACTAGCTGTATTTTCAATTCCATGTCCCATTTCTATTTTTTTAAAATGCTTTTATATATTGAATATGTTATATATGTTATATATGTTGAATTACTGAACACGGCTAAGCAGAAATTGACGAGTGAATTTCAAGATCTACTTTTTAGTGTTATAATTGAAAACGTCTGAATCATGCATTAGAAAATCTCTACTAAGAAATTATTCTTTATTTATGTCCCCACAATCTAAGACAAAATCCCTTAAGGCCTCAGACGGGATTTTCTTCTATGCAGAGGGAAAACGTCAGACTCAATATCCTCAGAGAGAAATTGCTTCCAGGATGAAAAAGAAAATCTTTCCAGACGCCCTTTTTTTATATTATACGCGTAAAAGAAAATTTATCTTTTTTTTTATGTAGTGCAAGGAGACCAAGTTTTAAACATCTTATGAACTGACACGGATAGAATCATTCAGAAAAATTGATCTAGGCAGGAATAAAGTAAACGGATATGTCTATACTGTGATTCCTCTTTCATATAGTGCCAAAAGTAATTTTTTATGATTATATATTTTTTAATTTTATCTATTTTTTTAAAAAAAATCACAAAAATAAGAAAGTTGCAATATGCTGTAAGATTACATAAAAAAATCTATTGAGCTATTGAGGCAAAAAATTACTTTCATTATTTTTAGTGAATATGTATATATATATACAAGGAGTCTCGCTACAAGACCGACAAACTTTGAGGGGTGATAGTAGACATGAAGACAAACATTATTAAATAGGAATCTGTGGGGCGCAAACATCTTCTGTGGGAGCTAGGGGCCATTAAAGTTTAAGGTCCAAAACTCCATATGATTATAAAAAACGGAAAAAAGGGTCGATTCGTTTGCGGTTTTCGCTAAATTCATTCTATATATCACAATTTATTCGTAAAAAATTTTAAAGATTAGGCTCATAAATGGTTGATAGAGGGCGCTTTAGACTTTAGAGTAACGAACAACTACTTTTTACCGTTATTTTGTGCATGGGAGTGAAATTATTCTAAAGTTTAGACTTTAACTTAAAATCTAAGCCCAAAATCGGAAACATTGGGATCGGGTAACCTAGCGAAAATTGAATTGTGAACAGAGGAGGGATTTTGAATGCTCATAAACATTGGACAAACTAATCGATTTTCTTGCGGTTTGCGTGTAGGTGATTATTTTATTCAAAATGACGTACAGCTTCGGTGTCCTCATTTTTTGATAGAGGGCGCTTCCGACACATTTTCGACATTTCAATGGCATTGTTCTTGGGTATTTTACTACCAGAACAACATACTTTCAGGAAGTGTTATGGATGCAAAGACGACTTGGAATCACACTGTAACGTAACGTCGAAAATGCCTTTTTTGAGAGTTATGGTTAAAAGGAGCCGAGAAAAAAGCAACTTGATATTCCTACAACACGTTCTGTTGGAACTTCTGGTAAAAGTACATATTCCTCTTTCATTGCGCCACTCTATGTGGTTCCAGCACGATGGGGCTTTACTTACATTTTACCAATGACGTTCGCCGATACTTCAACGTAACATTTGGGCAGCGTTGGATAGGTAGTGTTGGCCCGGTTCATTGGTCTGCCAGATCGTCGAACCTGTAATGCATGGGCTTCTTCTGCTGGGGTCAAATGAAAAGTTGGGTGTATGAGATTCCCTACCGTCAGTTGAAGAACTTGCATCTGCCAGACAGCTTTCTGTAGTTGCCAGAAAACTATCAGAGATACCAGGAATTTTTCAAAACGTCAGGAATTCCACGCAACGCTGCTGTCAAGCATGCCAGACTACTTCTGGTCATTGTTGCCAGTCGGCTACTTTTTTAAAATTCGCATTTGTTGATTGGCACCACTTTTTTGAAACAGCAAATTATCTTTTGTTTTCGCCTTAATTATCATGTCAATGAATAAGGCACATTTTATCCTTTTTAAAAAGTGGTGCCAATTAAGAATCTGAATTTAAAAAAGTAGCCCATCTGGCAACACTGCTTCTGGTCATAATTTCGGATACGATCTTTACTTGTAAAACCTTTAAATAAATTGTTTTCTGTCACATTAACGTGTTGCTGTTTCTCTGCCTGTTTCTGTTGCTTTTAAATGTGCTTTTTTTAACCATAGCTCGCGAAAAAGGCATTTTCAACATTACATTCCTATGTGATTCTGAGTCGTCTTTGCATCCCTAAAACTTCCTGGATCTATGATGGCCTGGTAATAAAACACCCAGTAGTAATGTCATTGAAATGTCGGAGATGTGTCGGAAGCGCACTCTATCAAAAAATGAGTACACCACGGATGTTAGTCATTTTGAATAAAGTAACTACGAAGGAAATGATTTACACGCAAACCGCAACAATATCGATTAGTTTGCCCTATGTTTATGAGTGTTTAAAATCCCCCCTCTGTTCACAGTTCAATTTTTGCTAGTTACACGATCACAATTTTTCCGATTTTGGGATTGAAATTTAAGTTAAAGTCTAAACTTTAAAATAATTTCAACCCCATGTACAAAATAACGGTAAAAATAGTTGATCGCCACTCTAAAGTCTAAAGCGCCCTCTATCGACAATTTTTGAACGTAACCGTTAAAAATTTTTAAAAACAAATCGTGATATAAAGAATGATTTTAGCGAAAACCGCAAACGAATCCATCTTTTTTTCCGTTTTTTATCTTCGTTTGAATTTTTGGACAGTAAACTTTAATGGCCCCTAGCTCCTACAGAAGACGTTTGCGCCCCATGGTTTCCTATTTAATAATGTTTGTCTTAATATCTACTATCACCCCTCAAAGTTTGTCGGTCTGGTAGCGAAACACCCCACATATATATATATATACCGTAATTTCCGGCGTATAATCCGAGGATAAAACAATTCTTTTTTAACCCAGAAATTATCAAAACCTAGGCCAAACTAGATTGGCCTAGGCCAAACTAGTTTATCCTAACGCCCATCGGATAGACTAGTTTTTCCTAGGCCAAACCGGTCTATCCTAACGCCCATCGGATAAACTAGTTTTTCCTAGGCAAAACTAGTCTATCCTAAGGCCCGTAGGACAATCTAGTTTTTCCTAGACCAAACTAGTTTGGCCTAACTCTTGTAGGATAAACTAGTTTAGCCTGCTGTTTATTGGTCTGAACTAGTTTCTCCTAGGCCGATCTAGTTTATCCTAGGCCAATTCAATTTGGCATGATTCTATTGAATTCAATGGCGCCACAGCGCCAACATTCTAGTTTGTCCTAGGCTGATCTAGTTTATCCTAGGCCAATTTAATTTTACGTGTTTTTAGCTCGCAAGCGTCAAAGCCTGAGAAGTAATGGACTCGCAGGTTCTGTATGTATGAATGTACGTATGTATGTACGAATGTACGTGCGTATGTACGTGCGTATGTACGTGCGTATGTACGTGCGTATGTACGTGCGTATGTACGTAACATGATAGCTCGTGTTAGAAATATCCGATTTGCTTCAAATTTTGGATGTACGTTCATTGATATAAGGTACTTTTCTGATTAATTTTGGGAATTCATTGGATAAGAATAAAAGGGAAGCGAAAGGGAGACTAATCCCCTACCGTTAATTTATTTAGAGAAATGGATTTTTGATGCAGAATTATCAGTTTTTATTTAAAATTTTAGATATAGGATCATTCTGACTAGGCGCCTCCATGATTAGTTGTGGATGTTTATTGTTTAAGTGTAAAAAAAGGGCAATGTTGGTTACCCCCCCCCATAATTTAGATAAATGATTTTTGACGTAGAATTTACGGATATGCTTCACATTTGTATATAGGTTCTTTCTGATAAGACGATTCCCTGAATAGTTTTTGGGGTTTAATTGTTAAGTATGAAGGGAAAAATGAACGATTACCCTCTTGCATAGAAAAAACTAGTTTATCCTATGGGCATTCAGATAAACAAGTTTGGTGTAGAAAAAACTAATTTATCCAATTGGCATAAGGATAAAATAGTTTGGCCGAGGCTAATCTAATTAAGCTCGAAAACGGGTTTGGCCAGTAAAAAACATATCTTTCACTAGAAAAAGTATAAATGTGTGTCAAATAATATAAATGTGTGTATAAATGTGTGCACCAATACAGAAATTTGACATGTTCACCTTAGAGACATGATGCATTGGACATGGTGTTTGCTTATTCAAGCAAATTATTATTATTTACTTTAATGTTATTTACTTTTGTACAGGCAGAGCTCTGTCTATACAAAAATCAGTGAAAAAAAACTCAGTCCGGCTCGATCTGGCCCTACTCAATTTCTGCAAAAAAATTCAGGTTTTACTTTACATACAATTAAGATTCCTTTAAAAAATACTGCTTATATACTTATTGGATAATTTTACAATGTATTTTTTAATTATGTTGTGTTCACAGAATGGAAAATACACAATGTATTAATGATTATCTAGATTCTTAGAATTTCAATATTCAAATACGGATTCATTAAATAATCAATGTAATTTAAAACAAAAGAAAAAATATGAGAGTTATAAATATCATAACTTTTGAATCCGTTCAGTAAAAAGTAGATTTATGAATATATTTCTCTGTCATTCCTTAAGGCTTTTCTCAAATCCTAAAGAGCTACATCCTAACACATTTATGAACTACTTCCTTTTCTGAAATGCATAAGGTTAACAGATTCAGATAATATATAATCGAATGGCGTAAACCATTTTTTCATAAAAGCGATGTATCTTTGAGAAAATAATAAAGCTACGTTTTGAATCGAATTTCCGGTTACGACTTCACGAAAAAAAATAAAATAAAAATGACGCCGTGACAAGAATAGCTTATATGTCTACAGGTAATTAATTTCTCAAAAATGGAAAATGCTGCTCGATTGTAAAATTTGTTCAGCTTCATTCTGGCTCGAATATGCAATAATAATAATAATAATAATAATAATAATAATAATAATAATAATAAATGCAAGTCAGATCTCAGTTGGCACGAGTGTGCAGAAAAAAAAGCAAACACCATGTCCAATGCATCATGTCTCTAAGGTGAACATGTTAAATTTCTGTATTGTTGTTATAAGCAATGACTCTTGAGACACATTTATACTTTTTCTAGTGAAAGATATGTTTTTTACTGGCCAGACCCGTTTTCGAGCTAAATTAGATTAGCCTCGGCCAAACATTTTTATCCTTATGCCAATTAGATAAACTAGTTTTTTCTACACCAAACTTATTTATCTAAATGCCCATAGGATAAACTAGTTTTTTCTATGTAAGAGATGTAATTTTTCCCTTCATACTTAACAATTATTTACCAAAACTATTCAGGGAATCGCATTATCAGAAAGAACCTATATACAAATGTGAAGCAAATCCGTAAATTCTGCGTCAAAAACCATTTATCTAAATTATGGGGAGGGGTTAACCTACATTGCCCTTTTTTTACACTTAAACAATAAACATACACAACTAATCATGGAGGCGCCTTGTCAGAATGATCCTAAATCTAAAATTTTAAATGAAAACTGATAATGCTGCATCAAAAATCCATTTCTCTAAATTAACGGTGGGGGACTAGCCTCCCGTTCGCTCCCCTTTATTCTTATCCAATGAATTCCCAAAATTAATCAGAAAAGTACCTTATATCAATGAACGTACATCCAAAATTTGAAGCAAATCGGATATTTCTATCACGATTTATCGCGTTACGTACATACGCACGTACATACGTACATTCATACATACAGAACCTGCGAGCCCATTATTTCTCAGGCTTTGACGCCTGCGAGCTGAAAACACATAAAATTAAATTGGCCTAGGATAAACTAGATCAGCCTAGGACAAACTAGAATGTTGGCGCTGTGGCGGTCATTGAATTCAATAAAATCACGCCAAATTGAATTGGCCTAGGATAAACTAGATCGGCCTAGGAGTAACTAGTTCAGACCAATAAACAACAGGCTAAACTAGTTTATCCTATAAGAGTTAGGCCAAACTAGTTTGGCCTAGGAAAAACTAGATTGTCCTATGGGCCTTAGGATAGACTAGTTTGGCCTAGGAAAAACTAGTTTATCCGATGGGCCTTAGGATAGACCGATTTGGCCTAGGAAAAACTAGTTTATCCGATGGGCGTTAGGATAGACCGGTTTGGCCTAGGAAAAACTAGTCTATCCGATGGGCGTTAGGATAAACTAGTTTGGCCTAGGCCAATCTAGTTTGGCCTAAAATCGGCTTTGGCCTGTAACATATATATATATATATATATACATGGTATATATAATGTCATATAGTGATAAGCAGATAAAACTAATTAATTTAAGTCCATTTAGTTGCAAATTTTAGCAATATAAAATTTTAAAATGATAACTGTATATACAGGCACACTCCATAAAATGCAAATTTTAACTGAGAATTTTAAATTAAATTTTTTAAAATTATTTTTCCTATTATTAGACCAATATATAGATTTCAAATATTTTTTGCATAAAAATAGAAAAAAAATCGTGCATAGAAGGATTATATAAATGTCAAGTTCCCATACATGTATATAAGTCTTATTAAAATAGTACAATGATGTTTCTCAATATAATGTTCTACATAACTACAGAAAATAATTAGAGTCTATAATTATTATCTAAAGCTTCATTGCTATCTGTCGAATTACTCAACAGTGACTTCAATGCAGAAATTGACCACCAAATTTATGGATCTACTTTTGATTAATGTAATTGAAAACATCTGACTTGTGCATTAGAAAATCTTTACTAAGAAATTATTCTTTATTTATGTCCCCACAATCTAAGACAAAATCCCTTAAGGCCTCAGACGTGATTTTCTTCTATGCAGAGGAAAAACGTCAGACTCAATATCCTCAGAGAGAAATTGCTTCCAGGATGAAAAAGAAAATCTTTCCAAACACCTTCTTTTTATATTATACACGTAAAAGCAAATTTATCTTTTTTTTATATAGTGCAAAGAGACCAAGTTTTAAACATCTTATGAACTGACACAGATAGAATCCTTCAGAAAAATTGATGTGAGCAGGAATGAAGTAAACGGTTATCTATACTGTGTTTCCGTTTTCATATACTTCCAAATGGAACATTATATAATTATATTTCTCTAAACATTATTTATTGTTACTTTTTATTTTATTTATTAATATTTGTTATTAATTATTTATCATTTTTTATTAAAAACGATTTATTTTTTAAGTAAATAAATTCTTGTGTAATCATTTTAAATCTATCATTTAACGACAGGGAAATTTATTGATTCATTGGTTAATACAATAGAATTCATGTTCATTTCGATTCAATGGTTACTGTATTTTCAATTCTATGCTGCATTTTTTTAAAAATACTTTAATATTCATATATTCACATTATTTACTGATAAATCGTATTGATTTATAATGGTCGGATATATATATTTACATACATAAGCATGATAGTCTACAAAACTGTTAATTTAATGTCCTGTTTCCCTGTAAGTGCATAAGATTTATTAAAATAATGCAATGACATTTTTCCAAATGATGTACTACATAACTACAGAAAAATATTAAAGTCTAAAATTATTTACTTCTGAAATGCTATCTGTTGAATTATTGAACAGTGATAGCATTGTAGAAATTAACCAATGTAGTTGCTAGAGTAGTATTAGGGAATAGCAGAATTGGTAGAATTTTGGATGTAAATGAAAAAGTTTGAACCATGTATTAGAAAATCTTTACTAAGAAATTATTCTTTATTTATGCCCCCACAACCTAAGACGAAATCCCTTAAAAGGCCTCGGACGTGATTTTCTTCTATGCAAAGGGAAAACGTCAGACTCAATATCCTCAGAGAGAAACTGCTTCCAGGATGAAAAAGAAAATCTTTCCAGACACCTTCTTTTTATATTATACACGTAAAAGCAAATTTATCTTTTTTTATGTAGTGTAAGGAGATCAACTTTTAAACACCTTATTAACTGACACGGATAGAATCCTTCAGAAAAATTGATCTAGGCTGGAATAAAGTAAACAGCTATCTATACTGTGATTCCTTTCTTCATGTATTGCCAAAAGTAACTTTTTATGATTAAACATCTTTTTAATTTTATCTATTTTTTAAAAAAATAAATGTCACAAAAATGAGAAAGTTGCAATATGATGTAATGTTACATTATTTTAATACTTGGAAATACTTCAATTAAAAAAATCTTTTCAAATCACATTTGTGTTTCATAAAGCCCCACACTAGTCGCTGCAAAAGACCTGGATGATAATGTAAAGTCTATGGGAGCGTTTCTTTCAATTTTCTCGCTCAAATTTTAATATTTTTACATGATTTTTTTTTGCATAGGATAGCTGAGGACGATCCACAACTGGCCTAGTTTTTACTTTTTAAATTTTGGTTTCAGATTAAAAAAAATAAATCCTTTCACTTTCAAAACCAGTTTGAACCGGTTCTGAAATTGAAACTATCATAATATAAAAATATATAAGCAAAATCGAAGTCCGGTTGTAGATTGTCCTCATCTATCCTATGAAAAAAAAATCATGTAAAAATATTAAAATTTGAGCGAGATATTTGAAAAGAACGCTCCCATAGACTTAACATTATCATCCGGGTCTTTTTCAGTGACTAGTGTGAGGCCTTAAACAATTAAAAATTTTAAATTGGATTCTCATTTCAAATATTGCATGCATGGCAAATTTTATCTTTGGAAAATTTCCGAATAATAATACATTCAATCGATGCTGGATTTATTAGAGTTTCGTGTTTTTCCTATGTCAGTGGATCACTGGATATATTCCATCTTGTGCTGCATTTGTAGCCTTGCCAACATGTAATAGTGAAAAGTTTCACGCTGGGTGTCATTCCATGTGCTTTATTTGGTAGAATGCCTGTGCGATGTACTAATAGCCCAGGTTCGAATCCCAGCAGGAAAATGTTTTCACAAGGTTGGCATTTGCACTTCTTAAAAATTATATATTTGATTATCATTTGAAATATTACATTATTATTTTTTTAAATGCCAATGCACAACAAGAAATAAAATGTGAAGTGTAAATTCGTTTAATTTGTAAATTTTTGGGGTTTTTTTTCTTTAGAATTTAACAATCTATATTTATATTTTGAACAGTAAAACTTATACTTTTTGCATCAAGTGATTATTGTGCGAAAAAAATTCGGAAGTTAATGATATGTGAAAAAATTGTAATAGAATTACGGGATTTGAACATTTTAAAACGCCTTGCAAGATAAGAGAAAATTATTTTTAGCAACAATGTCCTTATATGTTACAGACAGAAACAAATTTGGCTTTTTTTATGCAGCGTAGGCAGACCAATATTCATGTATATTTTTAAATAATTCTGATCGAATCCTTCAGGAAAGCAGATATAAGTTGGAATAAAGAAAATAATTACCCATTCTGTGAATAATCTTTCATATTCAGTGAAAAGTTGCTCTTTTATAGATATCTATTTTACAATTTATTGATTCTTATAAGCATTAACTCCATTGCAAACTAGGAAGCTCTACTTAAATGATATAAATGTGTAAGTAATTCAGACTTTTATACGATGTTTTTAAAGTTTAATAAAAAAAAAGTAATATGATTTGTTTCTAAATATTCGGCTCATGACCTGGAAAAAAATCAGTAAATTTTCTAAACTTTTACTAGGAAACTGGGATTCCTAAAATTTTTATGTGAAAGCATTAACAAACATTCATATACGCTGTAAAAAAAGAATCCGTTACATTTACGGCAAAAACTTCTGGCAGCAATGTTGCCAGGAGTTTTTACCGTAAAAATCTCAGTAAAATTAGATGCAAATTTATTTATTACATCTAATTTTACTGCAATTTTTACGGCAAAAACTGCTGGCAACATTACTGCAAGCAGTTTAACTGATGTTTTTTACAGTGTACTTAAAAAATCTGATTTTTTAATTTTTTTTAAATTTATTTACTTATTTTTCTATTTTTTAATTTTTTGTAGTGATGAGAAGATTTTAGATGTATGTATGGTTTTAAGACGTTTGTACAAGGATATTTCACTTTCTAAAGGAATTTTTAAATTTATATAAAAATATACACATAGTGTTTTCGTCTTTTTTTTTCTTTTTGAGAAATAAAAAATATAATCTTTATCTTTCATGTATGAATATCACCTTAATACTTTATTAAATGTATCCTGAGTAAATAATTGATACCAAGCAGGAATCATAAGAAAATATTTTAAATATTTCATTTTATAAAGAAATAAACCCTTTCCAAGTCTTTTATTTCTACTTCTGCCACCATTCGAAATCGAAAACAAAAGCTTTATTTAGAAACAATATATACACATCACACTTGTTTGTATCGGATTTACATAAAGCTAAGTTATGCTATTCTTTGTAAAAACTATTTTATTCGGCTTTCCTATTCATGGCGTTGATCATTATCTGTTGCTTTTTCTGTAGAATTTCAGTAGCCATCCAGAAAAGGAAATGCAGTTTGATAATATGCTATATATGAGGTGAATTGAAGATAAAATTACCATCTATTATTTATTTATTTATTTATTTATTGAGGTTTTTCTGGGAACGGTAAGAAGGTTGCGATACGATATTATATATTTATAGCGCTCATTTTAAGGGAAAGGTAGATAAATTACGAAATGGCGTTCAAAAAATCGATTGGAAATTTTGCAGCGCGAATTTAAGTATTTTTCTACTGATCTCTCAAAAATCATTAAAATTTTATTACAAAAGCTAATAATTATGAATTATTCATTTTAAAGTGGTCCATACAACATTAGTTTTGTCCCGAATATTAAAGATAAGTGTTTATCTGCATTTTTACTCTGTAAATAAAATCAGTAATGTTACGAAACATTTTCTAGAAAATTGGGATCCCCGGAACTCTTTATATAACGGTAACAGCAAAAATTAATGTAACCGATTCTGTTACATGAATTTTTGCTCTTGCCGGTATATACAATAATTCTAGAAATCCCAGTTTCGTAGAAAAAAGTTAGTAACTTTACACATTTTTTTTTTTCAGTGGGAAATGATTTTAGATGCATTTATGGTTTTAAGGCGTTTTTGTACAGCGAAAATTTGCTTTTTTAAAGAGATCTATAAAATAAGCAGATTATATTAAAATAAGCAGATAGTATTTTAATCTTTTATTTTTTAGATAAAAAATATCGTCATATATGTATATATACATATATATATATATATATATATATATATACATATGAATATAACCTTAAACTTTATTCAATATATCATTAGTAAATAGTTAGAACCAATAAAGATAAGAATTATTTTTTTTATAAAGAAAAAAAACCTTTCATTTCTACTTCTGCCCTTATTTGAATTCGAAAACAATACCTTTTATACATTTAGAAACGATACATGCACCTCACACTTGTTTGCATCGGATTTACATAAAGCTAAGTTATGCTATCCTTTGTAAAAACTATTTTATTCCGCTTTCCTATTCACACAGCGTTGATCATTATCTGTTGCGTCTTCTGAGAATTTCTGTAAGTTAACGAGAAAAGGAAATACATCGGTTTTTTTAATATGCTATGTTTGAGGTGAATTGAAGATAAAATTCCCATCTTTTATTTATTCATTCATTTATTTATTGAGGTTTTTCTGGAAACGTTAGGAAGTTTGCGATAGGATATTATATATTTACAGCACTCGTTTTAAAGGGAAAGACACATAAATTGCGAAATGGCATCAGATAAATTTATTGGAAACAGCGCGATTTTAAGTAATTCTTTACGGATTACTTAAACAATCATTAAGATTTTATTACAAAAAATCAATCAATAAATAAACGCATTTTAAAATGATCAATATTTATATTAATTTTGTTTCCAATAAAAAATATAAGCACATATTTATACATATACGGTGTAAGGAAAAAAAATATCTGTAAAATTGCTAAACTTTTTGGGATTTCGAGAATTTTTCATGTAACGACAAAATTAATTTAACTGATTCTGTTACATGATTTTTTTTTTTTTTTTTTGATACAGTTACATAAAAAAATTCCAGAAATCCCAGTTTCGTAAGAGAAGTTCAGCAACTTTACAGATTTTTTTTTCTTTCTTTTTTTTCAGTATGAAGTAACTTCAGAATATTTATGATTTTAAGACATTTTTGTGTAATGAAATTTTACCCTTTTAAAAGAGATTTTTATATTTATATTAAAAAAATGCAAATAGAGCTTTCGTCTTTTTTCTTCTTTCTTATTTTTAAGAAATAAAGAACATAGTCTTCAATATTTATGTCTGAATAAACTTTAATACTTTTTTAAATATATAATTTGTAAATATTTAATACCAAATAAGAATCATAACAAAATATTTTATATTATAAATATATAAAACCCTTTTTAAATCGGTAAAAACCTTTTATAAATTTAGACACATCACACTTATTTGTATCGGATTTACATAAAGCTAAATTATGCTACCCTTTGTAAAAACTATTTTATTCGGCTTTCCTATTCATGGCGTTGATCATTATCTGTTGCGTTTTCTGGAGATTTTCTGTAGTCAAAGAGAAAAGGAAATGCATCGGTTTTGATAATATGTTATGTATGAGTTGAATTGAAGATAAAATTCCCATCTTTTATTTATTTATTTATTGAGGTTTTTCTGGAAACGTTAGGAAGGTTGCGATACGATATTATATATTTATAGCACTTGTTTTAAAGGGAAATATACATAAATTACGAAATGGCATCAGAAAAATTTATTGATATTTTTACAGTGTGAATCTAAGTATTTGTTTGCGGATTACTTAAACAATCATTAGGATTATATTACGTAACATAATAATTAAAATCTATGCATTTCAGGATGAGTAATATTTATATTAGTTTTGTTTCAAATAAAAAAGATAAGCGCAAATTTATTCTTATGCATCGTAAAAAAATCTGTAAAACACATTTGCTAGGAAACTGGGAATTCAAGAATTTTCCAAAAACTGATTCTGTTACGTAAGTGTTTGCAGCTACCGTTACATTAAAAAAAAAAAAAACTTAGAATCCCAGTTTTCTAGAAAAAGTTTTGTAACTTAACATTTTTTTTAAACAGTATGATATAACTTCAGATGCATTTATGATTTTAAGACATTTTTGTGCAGTGATATTTTACCTTTTTAAAGGAGATTTATATTTATATTAAAATATGAAAATAATGTTTTAATTTTTTTCCCTTTCTTACTTATTTTTAAGAAATAAACAGTTTAGTCTTCATTATTTATGTCTGAATAAACCTTAATACTTTATTAAATATATCATTCGAAAATATTTTATACTAAATAAGAATCATAAGAAAATATTATATTTTATAAATAAATAAACCCTTTTTAAGGCTATCATTTCTAATTATGTCCCCATTTTAAATCGAAAACAATACCTTTTATAAATTTAGACGTATCACACTTATTTGCATCGGATTTCCATAAAGCTAAGTTATGCTATTATTTGTAAAAACTATTTTATTCCGCTTTCCTATTCATGTTGTTGATCATTATCTGTAGCGTCTTCTGGAGAATTTCAGTAGTCAACGAGAAAAAGAAATGCATCGGTTTTGATAATATGCTATGTATGAGGTGAATTGAAGATAAAATTCCCATCTTTTATTTATTTATTTATTGAGCTTTTCTGGAAACGTTTAAGAGGTTGCGATAGGATATTATATATTTATAGCCCTTTTTTTAAGGGAAAGATACGTGAATTAGGAAATGGCGTCGGAAAAAATCGATTGGAAATTTTGCAGCGTGAATTTAACTATTTTCCTAAGGATTTCTCAAACACCCGTAAAAATTTTATTACAAAACTTACTAATTATAAATTATGCATTTTAAAGTGTTCCATTGTACAGTAGTTTTATCCCGAAGATTAAAGTTAAATGCTTATCTGCATTTTTACACAGTAAATAAAATCATTAATGTTACGAAACATTTTCTAGAAAATTGGGATCCCTGGAACTCTTTATATAACGGTAATAGCAAAAATTGATGTAAACGATTCTGTTACATGAATTTTTGCTCTTACCGGTACATAAAAAATTCTAAGAATCCCAGTTTTGTAGAAAATAATTTAGCAACTTTACAGATTTTTTTTTTTTTCAATATGAAAAGATTTCAGATGCATCTATGGTTTTAAGGCGTTTTTGTACAATGATATTTTGCTTTTTTTAAAGTAGATGTTTGAAATTTATATTAAATTAAGCAGATAGTATTTAAATCATTTATTTATTTATTTTTTTTTATAAAAAAAATATCGTCTTCATTATATACGCATGAATATATCCTTAACACTTTATTCAATATATCATTAGTAAATAGTTAGAACCAAATAAGATAAGAATCACAACAGAGTATTTTACTTTATAAAGAAATAAAAGCTTTCATTTCTGCTTCTGCCCCCCCCCCCCCTTTGAAATCGAAAATAAAACCTTTTATACATTTAGAAACGATACATTCATTTCACACTTGTTTGCTTTGGATTTACATAAAACTAAGTTGTGCTATTCTTTGTAAAAACTATTCTATTCTTCATTCCTATTCATTGCGTTGATTGTTAGCTGTTGCGTCTTTTGAAGAGTTTCAGGTCATCGAGAAAAGAAAATGCGTCGGTTTTGATAATATGCTATGTATGAGGTGAATTGAAGACAAAATTCCCATCTTTTATTTATTTAGGTTTTTTTTAAAACGTTAGGAAAGTTGCGATACGATATTATATATTTATTATAGCACTCGTTTTAAAGAGAAAGATACATAAATTACGAAATGGCATCAGGAAAATTTATTGGAAGTTTTAGATTGCGAATTTAAGTATTTCTTAGCGAAGTACGTGAACAATCATTAAGATTTTATTACAAAAAATTAGTAAAAACTATGCATTTTAAAATGATTAATATTTATATTAGTTTTGTTTCAAATAAAAAAGATAAGCGCATATTTATCCTTATACACTGTAGAAACTGTAGAAAAAAAATCTGTAAACTTACTAAAATTTCTGTAGGAAACTTTGATTTCGAGAATTTGTCATGGAACTATAACAGAAAAAAATTATTTAACCGATTATTTTACATGAATTTTTGCTGCTACCGTCACATAAAAAATTCGAGGAATTCCAGTTTTCTAGAAAATTTTTAGTAACTGTACAGTTTTTTTTTTTAAGTATGAGATAACTTTAGATGCATTTATTGTTTTAAAACATTTTTGTATAGTTATATTTTACCTTTTTAAAGGAGATTTTTATATTTATATTAAGAAATGCAAATATATTTCCGTCTTTTTTATCTTTCTTTCCTTTTTTTAAGAAATAAAGGATACAGTCTTCATTATTTCAGTCTGAATAAACCTTAATACTTTATTAAATATATCTTAAGTAGATATTTAATACGATATAAGAATCATAACAAAATATCCTATTTTATAAATAAATAAACCCTTTTTTAAAGCTATCATTTATACTTCTGCTCCCATTTGAAATCGAAAACTAAACCTTTTATAAATTTAGACACCTCACACTTGTTTGCATTGGATTTACATAAAGCTGAGTTATGCTATCCTTTGTAAAAACTATTTTATTCGGCTTTCCTATTCAAAGCATTGATCATTATCTGTTGCTTCTTCTGGAGAATTTCAATAGTCAACGAGAAAAGCAAATGCATCGGGTTTGATAATATGCTATGTATGAGGTGAATTGAAGATAAAATTCCCATCTTTTATTTATTTATATATTTATTGAGGATTTTCTGGAAACGCTAAGAAAGTTGCGATAGGATATTATATATTTATAGTACTCGTTTTGAAAGGAAAGATACATAAATTAGGAAATGGCGTGGAAAAAATCGATTAGAAATTTTAGAACTTAAATTTAGGAAGCTGTCCATACGATATTATATATTTATAGCGCTAATTTTAAAAGAAAAATACACAAACTACGAAATGGCGCTGAAAATATCAATTGGTTATTTTGCAGCGTGAACCTAAATATTTCTCTACGGATAACTTAAACAATCATTAAGATTTTAATACAAAACTGAATAATTAAAAATTACGCATTTAAAAGTGGTTCATATTTACATTATTTTAATGTCAAATAAATAACATAAACACTTATTTACATTTATATTTATATTTTTAAGTTGCTAGTCACTCACTTTCCGAATTCCCTTCCGTAATGTTTAGTCTATGAGCGCTTGTTGCACATTTACATTCAAAAATTTCCGTTTTTTAAACTCTTTTTGCAGTGTTTTCTTCTTAAAGGATATATTTTGTTTTCTTAGTTCTTAAAATATTTCTAAAATATTTTCTTAATTTAATATTTTTTGTTTTAAAAACTGACAATGTGGGAGTAAAATTTTAGCACTTCATATAATATTAAGTGTAACTTTTAAAAAAAATTTGAAAACTAAGGAGAAAAAAAAAGACATCGTTTAAGAAGAGAACACAGGAAAAAGAAGGTAAAAATATTAATTAAAAGCCCATGCACTTAACTTTACGAATATGAATTCGGGACTATCTGACCTGAATGACTAATAAACGAACATTGAGTGACGGGACTAAAGGCAAAAGCTTGAGATTTGGACTGTAGAATGTAGATTGCTATTAGAAAAGGATTTCTGAAAATTCATTTCTAAAGGATGTACGAAGTGTATACAGTTTTAGGTCATTTCACCTGATTTGTGCAGCAGTTTTAGGTAAAAATGTAAAAATTCAGATTTTTTAAAATAATAGTTAAATACTATTTTAGTGATTTAAGAAATTCAGGCACTAAAGACATAATATAGGGTTAATTGAAGATAAGATTACCATCCTTTATTTATTTATTGAAATTTTTCTGGAAACTTTAGGAACATTATAATGCAATATTATATATTTATAGCGCTTGTTTTAAGGGAAAAATACATAATTTTCAAAACGGCGTCGGAAAATGCATATTATGAAAAAGCAGGTGTTTATATGATTCCATTCACTTGCAGAACCTCAAAAAAGTTTGTTCTATATTGGTCAGACTTCTTGAAAATTGTCTGAAATCTTTTTGTCTGAAATAGCATTTTTCTGACATACAGTATAACAAGCCAAGTGCAGCCTTATCTAGACTGCAACAAAAAGTAAATATTTTGATAAATTTCGACAAAGCTAAAATAATCTTTTAAACATCGAACCATTACTCTTCAATTATCCGTGAATCTATTGGAATTTTGCTTAATAATGATACTGTTTGTAATGACGTCATTTCTTAAAATATTCCCGCCCTCTGGTACAATATCCTTGGTGTTTCGATGAATTCATCATGACTTTGTTTGTACACGCCGACTTTTTTTGTTTTTACTTTTTCTATTTCTAATCAATTATCTTCTTTTATATTCCTTTGAAAATGGATGCGACGACATCCAAAAGTTCTAAGGTAAATAATAAATAAATAATATCTATTTTTGTAACACCTTTTAAGTATTTATTTGTATATTTTAAATTTTATGAGTTCTTTATTTTTTCAGTAATAGAAAGGCAACTTTTTCGCTTAGTTTATAGAGATCAAAATGAAATATATGTTTTGAAAATTTCATGAAAAGACATCAGAAGTTGTTGAGATACCCTGCGTATTATGTTCAAAAACGTTATCCGAAGAAAAATGACTTCAAAATTTCAGAAAAGCTGCTTCAACCATTGAGCGAGTGTAATTATAAAAGCTATAACATCTGTTCTAATAAGATTTCAAAGAAATTGTTTTATTAAAACGTTCAGAAGAGATAAGAGATTAATATGTAAAAAATATAATTAAATATTTTTTAAAGCTTTAAGTGTCTCGAGAACACTTAATAACAAGTAATTTCCATCGAATTAGGTCACAAATATTTATTAAGATTAACTACATTTATAATCTACATTCAACCATACAAATTTGTGTGCATACGGAAAAAAAACGCAATAAATAATTTGCAATTTTCATTTTTGCCTGCCATTTCCTGTTTGGCATTTTTCCTTCATTAATGGTTTTTAATAAATACATATTTATGCAGAATAAATGAAAATATTCATTAGTCAGCGAAAAGGTTTTTTTCTCTTTTTTAATTCAAAATTACTGTTGTTGCCTTATTGTGGAAACAAAAATAACGAAACAAAAAATCTTTGAAACACTTTGAAAAAAATTAGAATTTAAAAATCCCATCATTTCTAATTCCTTACGTCGAATTTATCTTACGCTTCTTCAAAAATGAAACAGCATTTCTAATCCCATTGAGCAACTATACATAGAAATCATTCCTTATAGGAGAAATTTGTTGTAAACTCTTATTTTACAATATATTGTTGTTTGAAGGCGATTTCAAAAGTTCGATTTATCCGATTTTCCGATACAACCGTGCTCGAATTATTCATTCCACTGTCTTTTTTTTTAAGAAAATATACAATATTAACTCACAATGTTCATACAATTCTTTGAATAATATAATGATGAATCTATATGTTATGTCTTTGAATGACCATACAAAAGTTCCTCGTAAGTAATGTTATTTCTTGCTAGTATTCATTATAACCAATTATTTTAATAATCTGTGCTCAAGCAAGGAAATATGTGTGGGTGAGTGTTTGTGAATATTAAAAACTATATATAACATAATGTCATTATTTTTTCTTGTAACATTACATTTTTCATCAATTAATGATATTTAATTAAAAAATATTTGTAAAAAAAGAAAGAAACTTCATAAGTCAGCGAAAAAGGAGTTTTTTTTAATAAAAAATGAATGCAGCTTCTTTATTGTAAAAGAAAAAAGGACGCTGTAAAATGTCTTTACATTTTGGAAAAAATAAGAATTTAAAAATCCCATCAATAACAAAAGATGTTTTCCACTTCAAACGTCAAATTTATCTTCACGTATCTACGAATTTATCTTCACTTATCTTCACGTCGAATTTATCTTACACTTCTTCAAAAATGAAACAGTGTTTCTGATCCCATTGGGCAACTATACATAGAAATTATTCCTTATAGAAGAAATTTGTTTCAAACTCTTAATTTACAATATAATGTTGTTTGAAGGCAATTACAAAAGTTGGATTTATCCGGTACTTCGACACAACCGTGATCGAATTATTATTCGTTCCACCGTCTTCTTTTAAGAAAATATTCAACATTAACGAACAATGTTTATACAGTTATTTCAATAATATAATGATGAGTCTATATCTCACGTCTTTATAATTGACGTTCAATATGGATGCATTAGTGTATGTGAATATTAAAAACTTAAAATAAAGTGATGTTTTCATTTTTGCCTGTAATATTACATTTTTCATTATTCATGATATTTAATAAATAAATATTTGTATAAAATTAAAAAAAGCTCCCTCAATGAAAAAAGGCGTTTTTTTTTATTGTTTTTTATTGTAGAAGAAAAAAGAACGCAGCAAAAAATCTTTACACTTCCAAAAATGTTCGAATTTAAAAATCCCATCAGTAACAAAAGGTGTTTTAAACTTCATTCCTTTGAATTTATCTTACACTTCTTTAAAAATGAAACAGTATTTCTAATCCTATTGGGCAACTATACATGGAAATTATTTCTTATAAAAGAAATTTGTTTTAAACTTTTATGTTACAATATATTGTTGTTTTAAGGCAATTTCAAAAGTTTGATTTATTCGGTACTCTGACACAACCGTGATCGAATTATTCATTCCACCATCTTCTTTTAACAAAATATACAAAATTAACGTACAATGCTTGTACAGTTCTTTCAATTACATATTGATAAGTCTATATGTCTGCCTTTATAATCGGCGTTCGAGCATAAAAATAAGTATTCATGTGTATCTGTGAATAATAAAAACTTTAAATAAAATGATGTTTTGATTTTTTCCTGTAATATTACATTTTTTATTATTAATGATATTTAATAAATAAATATTTATATAAAATAAAAAAAGCTTTATATATAAAAAAAGCTGATTAGTCAGTGTAAAAAGGCTTTTTTTTATTGAAAATGAATGCAGTTTCTTTAGTGTAGAAGAAAAAAGAACTCAGCAAAAATACTTTACATTTCGCAAAATGTTCAAATGTAAAAATCTATCAATAACAAAAAGTGCTTTAAACTTCATTCCATAGAATTTATCTTACATTTCCTTAAAAATAAAAAAGCATTTCTGATCCCATTGGGAAACTATACATAGAAATTATTTCTTGTAGAAGAAATTTGTTTTGAACTCTTACTTTACAATATGTTATTGTTTGAAGGTAGTTTTAAAAGTTCGATTTATCCGATATTCCGATACAACCGTGCTTTAATTATTCATTCCACCGGTTTTTTAAAGAAAATATACAACATTAACGTCCAATCTTCACACAGTTCTTTCAATAATATAATGATGAGTCTATATATCATGTTTTTGAATGACTGTACAAAAATTTCTCACTAGTAATATTATTGCTTTCTAGTATGCATTATAACTAATTGTTTTTATTATCTGTGTTCAAGCATGGAAATATGTTTGCGTGAATATTAAAAACTATAAATAACGTAATGTTCTCATTTTTTCCTGTAACATAACATTTTTCATCAATTAAGGATACTTAATAAATAAATGTTTGTACAATAATAAAGACATTGTCATAAGTCAGCGAAAAGTGAGTTTTTTTAATAAAAAACAAATGTTGCTTCTTTATTGTAGAAGAAAAAAGAACGAAACAAAAAAATCTTTGAAACGTTTTACAAAAAATAAGAATTTAAAAATCCCATCAATAACAAAAGGTGTTTTCCACTTCATTCCATCGAATTTATCTTACACTTCTTCAAAAATGAAACAGCATTTTATGATCCCATTGGGCAACAACTATACATAGCACTCCTCCTTCTTTCTTCAATTTTGGTTAACCCATTCCCTATAAATGGCGATCGCTCTTCTTGTTCAATTAGCTATGCAAGCATTTCTTTACGATAACATCCCACTTGACTCAGCAAGATCAGCCCAAAAACAAAGACGATCCGTTAATTTATTCTTTCAAACGACAAAATGAAGCATTCTCCAAATAATTGAAAAAAAAAGTCGAATTGCTGAATCGAACATAAAGATATAGAAATATATTATCGTTTGCCAAAGAAACGCCTTCGGGCATGTCTGGAGAATTGCAGAGAGAGAGAGAGAACCCTTTCGATTTTCTAGGAATCCGAGTTCACTTTCGGTTTCCAACCCTTTAAGTGCGTATTTCACTCTGACTTATAATCTTTTCCTTTCATCGTTTCTGTAACTAACGGGTTTAAAGAACTCCTGCCTGGAAAAGAAGGTTCATTTTGAAATGGAAGATTTTTCAATTTTGCCCACCTTGATTTGCTGAGGCGGAGAGTAAGAAAAAAAAGCATTCATATTTATGATAAGATTGAAAATCTTTTCAGTTGATTGAGCTCGGTTCGAATGGCAATTTTACATCATCTGTCGGATATTGAAAAAAATTTAGACGAGTTCCGCAATTTTAGTTCGTTAGAAGAAGTATATAAGGTTGCAATTTGATGTCACCAGGTTTATACGAATTTCGAAGAAGATTTAAATTATGACCGATAGAGGGATGAAAAATTTATTTTATAATGTGTAATATTGGGTCGTTCGGAAACTCATATCTGTTTGAGGAAATCAATTCATACAGGAATATTGTGACCAATTAATACTAAACATTAGATATCTGATAAAATAGCTAATAATTAAATGGTAGATTTTTTGGGTACGAATTAATTTTACCAAACGGACACAAATTTCCCGAAGCACCCAATAACATCAATTAGTAGATCATCAATACATACGCATAGACTTTACAAAGATGAAAGTAAACATGTTTATTAATTGTAACATCATTCACTGTTTTTCATTATTTTAGAAGACACATAGGCAAATTCCTTATAAATCTCAATAAACAGACAAAAGCACAGTCATACTGTATTTTTGTCCTAATATTTAAGAGCGCGATCTGTTCCTAATATTTAAGAGCGCTGTTGTTTTAATTCATAGATTACGATTCTCATACTTTTTAACTACTACTTGATTTCTATACTTGTTCTACATTTATTGTGTTCTTAAATCAGAAAGGGCAACTTTGTGACACACGTTTAATTTACTTTTGTTCTGAAATCATGAAACTAGCACGTGTTGTTATTCAGAAAATATTTAATCGCACACAGTTTTCTGTTTTTTTTCTACACCTTTCAGAACAAGCCGTCAAATTTGTCGTTTTGAATCGTACATCCCGACAAAAACAGAAAATAACTGTCGAATAGCAGTCGAAAAAGCGTTATGTGATCGGAATCTTTTATAAATTATTGATAGGTATTTTAACTATAATAAAATTTAAAACTAAGTTCCATTCGAAATTGCTCCCATAGTCAGGCCTTTCATTTTGAATCTTTCTGTTAAAAATTGAACTATAAATGTGTCAAAACGTTTTGCGCTTGTTAAGCCTATCAGTTGAGAGCAGTTTAAGTTATATTAAGAAAAATAAATTTTAATTTCATTTCGACCTGTATACCTTTTCAATAAATGCTGCAAATTTTGCATTCTGTAACCATTTTCAAAATACAGATACTGGAACATATTGAGTTCTCTATTTTCTCATATTAATTTCTTTGTTGTTAAAATTGTGAAACGTTATGATTATATAACCGTTTTCTGCAAAAACGGTAGAAAATCTGGAAGGTTTACTTTGGATCTTTAACAACGTAAACTTACGAAATTGTAGTTAAGGGAAAAATTTTAATCCAAAAATTTTAATCTAATCTTGAATTATTTGCATTTGTATTTCCATAAAAATACATTTGACTATGAAACTATTCTATTAAGTAGATACCCTAAAATAATAATGATAAAAATTAGTATATTCAAAGTATTTATTGTTTTCCCAAAATGTTTAATTTTTTTAAATATCCATAATTGGTAAATAATAATTTCAAAAAATTAAAATTTTCTGTAACACTTTGGCATTTGTGACAGATATTTGATAAAAAATAAGTATATGAAAATTCGAAATTATGCGTATTTTGCAGAAATTTCTTTATTTTTTTCAGAAGGGTTTAAAGAGAATGTGGGTATCACGCTGTTAAAAATTTGCAGAAAACTGTCCAATCATTCGAACTTTTTTAGCGAAAATGGTTACATAACCGTGATTCAACCGTGTCTTCACCATAAAATGGGCAATAACATGGTCAGATCAGAGTTAAAGTACGGCTATGTAACTGTTTTTGTTAAAATAAGTCAAAAGACTGGACAGTTTGCTGCAACAGTGCACCTAATATTTGAAAATTATACAATAAAATACACTGATAAAAATCTGTACTATTTGCTGCAGCATCACTCCACCCCTTTTATACAAAATTGTTACTTCACTGTGCTATGGTTCATTCTCATTGGTCAGAGAAGAGATATTCTATAAAAGCGATGGAGTGACGCTGCAGCAAATGGTACAAATTTTTAACAGTGTAACATATCTCACAATATGTAGCACAATATTACTGTATATACGATATTTTGGTGTTTAATGTATAATATGCACTATGAAATGTATAAAATTGAAAGTGAACTATTTCAGTAACGGTACACCTTATTTTAAATTTTTTTTTATTTTTTTACAACATTTTCTAAACTAGTAGAGAAGTTTTGAATTAAATCTCATACTAAATATTAACTGTTTAAAAAAATACTTAGTTTTTATACTTAAAAAGTTCAAGTAAACACTTTGATTGATCGATAAAATATAGCTTTAAATTGCACTACAAATTTCTAAATTATAACAATTTAATACATATATTTCTCTTAAAATAAATATTATAAATATGTAATCTAATATTAAATCACCCGTGGGAACTCATAAATAAATATATATAGGGTAAGGATTTCATGTCGAACCCACCTGAGAGAATACATTATCAACATCGATGGATTTCCTTTTCTGGTTTACTACTGAAATATTCAGTAGCTACGATAGATCAACACTGCGAGTGTTATAAAATAGTTTAAAAGATGGATAACAGCTTTATGTAAATCTAATGGAAACAAGTGCAAGATGTGTATATTCTTAATAAATTTTAAGCTTCTCTAAGAAAGATGACAAGAAGAACGGATTTTATGATATTTTGTTAAATCATTGATTAATAATAATAATTAATTATAAATGAAACATTTAAAGAACATTTTGACTGAGCAGTACACTGGGCAGTTTGGAAAATTTTTTAGCAGTTTCTAATATTCCAAAAAATGCAATAAAATAATATATCTTACAGAACTGCCAAGTTTCCGGCTTTATGGATACCATTTTTTGAATATAGAAAATACTGTTTAATTTAATTGGAATATTTCGGCGATTTAATGTAACCAGATTTTCTGTATGATAATAGTGGTGTAAAAAGAGCGGTGGACTTAGCAACTCACATCTTATATAGTTCAATATTATGGCGTATACGATATTTTGATTTCTAATGTATAATATCAACTATGAAATGTATCCAATTAAAAATAAACTATTTCAGTAAAAGTACACATTATTTTTTAAATGTTAAAACACTTGTTGTTATACTTTTTTACATTATTATTATTAACATTTTCTAAACTAACAGAGAAGTTTTTGAAATTAAAACTCACAGTAAATATTAACCATTATAAAAATACATGGTTTTCACATTTAAAGTTTAAGTAAACACTTTGATTGATCGATAAAAGATAATTTTAAATTGCACACCGTATTTTTAAAATATTATACTTTATTATATATATTTCTCATAAAATAATCATTATAACTATGTAATCTAATATTAAATCACCCGTGGGAACTCATAAATAAATATATAAAGGATAAGGATTTCATGTTGAGCCCACCTGAAAGATAGCATTATCAACATCGATGGATTTCTTTTCTGGTTTACTACTGAAATATTCAGTAGCTACGATAGATAATTATCAACTCTGCGAGTATTATAAAATAGTTTAAAAGAAGGATAACAGCTTTATGTAAATGCAATAGAAAAAAGTGCAAGATATGTATCCTTTAAAATTTTAGGCTTCACTAAGAAAGACGACAAGAAGAAGGGTGATGATATTTTGTTAAATCATTAAATAATAATAACAATTAATTATAAATGGAATATTTAAAGAAAATTTTGACTGGGCAGAAGACTGCGGAAAATTTTTAACAGTGCATCTAACTAGTTAAAAAATGCAATAAAATAATATATCTTAAAATGTACAGCAAAATATTATTGTATGTACGATATTTTGATGCTTAATGTATAATAGCAACTATGAAATGTATCAAATTAAAAATGTAATATTTCAGTAAAACTACACCTTATTTTAAAAATGTTAAGAGCTTTGTTTTGTTTTTTTCTACAACTTTCCAGACTAGTAAAGAATTATTTGGAATTAAAAACCGTACTAAATTTTAACTATATAAAAATTACATTGTTTTGATGCCTAAGCAAACACTTTAATTGATCGATAAAATATAACTTTAAACTGCACTACAAATTTCTAAATTATCATAATTTCGGATATATATTTCTTGCAAAATAACCCTTATAAATACGTAATCTAATATCAAATAATTCGTGCGAACTCATAAATAAATATATAAAGGGTAAAGAGTTAATGTTAAACTCACATGAGAGATAACTGTATCAACGCAGATTAATTTCTTTTTAATATTTACTACTGAAAAAATTCAATAGCTACGATAGATATTTATCAGCGCTGTGAGTAGGAAATACGAGTATTATAAAATAGTTTAAAAGAAGGATAACAGTTTTAACACATTATTTTTATTTGTTTGTTTGTTTTCTTATTTTTCTAGAAAGTAACTTGATAAGTGATTTTTCAGAATGCTTTCGTTTCTAAGATAAAATTTGAAATCCGACACCAAAAATTGTCATACCAAAAATCCAAGACAGCGGTGAATATATGATGCAAGATGATCTAGCACTATGTTAACATGTTTGTTCGGAGGGCATTCAATTTAGAGGCCAAACATTATTTTCGAATGATGTATGACAAACTGGTTTTGGAAGATCCAACTTGGTACCATCTGTATAAATCCAATGGTAACAAGTGCAATATACGTATAACTTTTAAAATATTAGGTTTCTCTTATGGTGTCTCCGCTGTAACATCTAAGAAAGATGACGAGAAGAACGTATTTTATAATGTCTTTTACATCATTATTTAATAAGAAAAATTAATTATAAATGAAATATTTAAAGAAAATTTTTACTCGGCAGAATACTGGACAGTTTGCGGAAAGCTTTTAACAGTACATTTAAAATTTAAAAAAATCATTGAAATAATGTATCTTATAATATATAGCACTGTATTATTCCATATGCGATATTCTGATGTGTATCATAACAGCTATTAAATGTATCAAATTGAAAATGTTACATTTCAGTAAAAGAACGTCTTTGAAAAAAAAAAACTTAAAAAACTTGTTTAATTTTTTTCTAGAATTTTTTAAACTGGTAATGCACTTAAAACTCATATTAAATATTAACTATTTAAAAAAATATATAGTTTTAATATCTAAGCAAACACTTTGATTGATAAATAACATATACTTTTAAATTGCCCTCATGCTTTTAAACATTACAAGAGATGGATAGAATGAGAAATTATAAGCCATCATCAGCTTCATAAATTTGAAAAAAAAAAATGGTAAGCGAATAAATAATAACAAGCAAGAATAATAGTCCAACACCATATATAAAAAGAAAAATGAAAAATTGCAAGGACAAATAGCTTTCTATTTTGCCACTTAATATTGTGATTCTGTCATACATATATACATATGTATATTAATTGTAACTGTTTAAATAAAAGTAACTAAAATAAAATTTTTCTTTTTTAACCTAAGTTGGAACTGACGTAATTTTTTATATATATACTACTTATTTTTGTTACAGATTGAATTCGTAATAACTTTTTGAAAAGTGTAATTTTACTTTTAGGAAATACTTATTTTACATTAGATTTATTGAGAGAGAGAATGTTCTTATTTAGAAGAATGATAAAATATTTTATGCTTGTGAATTTTAACCGTGGGTACGGATGCATTGTAATGGTTAATATAGTTGCGAATTTACCTTCACGGGTTAAATTAACTAAAACAAAAATGTGTTTAGCAAAATTTTAAATTTAAGTTAATTTACTGAAATGAACTTTAAACTATGGCATTTAGTTTTTTTTTACTCTTTAAACTGTTTTTCTTTTAAAGTGTTTCATACTGAATAAAATTTTTCTATGGGGCTAAGATTATTGACAAATATATAATTTTCCCAAAGTATATTTTTTGGAATCTTTTGAATGTGATAAATTTAACAAATGGTTAAACAACTGATGTTGTGCTCAAAAATTCATATTTATCCAGAAGTAGAATTTTTGTTATAAAACTATTAGCTATTTATTAGCCATTCCTTGGCATTTTCCATAATTGGAAAATATATCTCGATAGCATAACGGCACAAATGTGACATAATGTGAAAGCAACCAGAATTTTAAATTTGGAACTGAAATTAGAAGAACAGAAATATTTTCCGCATTCTTGATACATGATGTAGAAATTGAGAGACTATGAAATCTATACATACTATTTTGAGACGAGGTACAAGTACAACAGGAAGTAGTAAGTATACAAGTACAATCACCGAGATTTTACAGTGTAGTCTCTTAACGGAAGTCACTTGACTGTCAAAAAAGTGCTGTCAACTGAATGACAAGTAGTTGATGTTATTTGAGTGTCACAATGTGACAAAATAATACGACAATCATGATCATTATAACTGTAACCTTTTGTAATGACATATTTCATACACACATTTCATTCCAAGGAATATTATTAAAATATACAGAAAATATAATTACTGAATTTCTAAACCAAATGTAGCAATCAGAAATAAAATAGCGCATTTTTAAGTAGTTTCTAAAATATTTTATATTCACTTTCACATCAATTCACATTCAAATATTTACATGATCATTATTGAGGCATTTTCAATCAGCGCTGCAAAATACAATAAGTTTAGAGGTACGTTTCTAAAAAAGGCCATAAAAATGCATGAATATATGAAACAATAATTTAAAAATTACTAAATAATATAAAAAAAATTATCAGACTTACTTAAAGTGTAAAGCCTTGTAAAGGACAAGGATGGACATTTTCCTCTAACGTAAGTAACATCACATTTGTATGTTCCTTCGTCTGTTACAGTTAAATTGTGCAATTTTAGGTGTGCAGAATGGGTATTTAGTGTAAATGTGGCCCT
The DNA here is from genome assembly GCA_964019185.1 of Maratus speculifer. Classification (NCBI taxonomy): domain Eukaryota; kingdom Metazoa; phylum Arthropoda; class Arachnida; order Araneae; family Salticidae; genus Maratus; species Maratus speculifer. Next base: position 233,952,371 of record OZ025294.1, on the reverse strand, counting down.
ATCTGGGTTTGCAAAATCTCCCATGGCTTTAGAAACACCATCGCTGTACAAGAATTCTCGCTTCCACTCGTGAGATACATTTTTAGTCCACGTGATAAAATATATATTTCCGCAATTTGGAACATCCACCTCGCAAGGCATGATGGCTGTCTCACCAATGAATGACGTCACCACATGTTCGCGACCTGCAAGAATTGAAATACACATGTAGTATTTTAGAACATAAAATTAATACATAATTTTATGCATATATGCATACATATATATATATTCATAGCTTAATTTTTAAAATATATACACACACACACAATCATGCAGTATAGTAATTATATAATATCGCTTATCCACAAGAAAAGGACACAAGTAAATTTCACAAGGAAGGCAAAAGCAAAATTTGCATGATTTTACTATAACATGAAATTATGGAACTTAGCGTTCCTTGCAAGATTTAAAACGAACATAAAAACATAAAACCCTTAAAAAATTAATTTTTAGAGTATGGTTTTGAGGGTTGGGTCATTTTTCTTCCCCTTATTATCTATCTTTTTTTGTCATAAATGAACATATATCATAATAAAGTGGCATTTTGTATAACTTTAACTTAAGAAACTGCTTGTTTTGTAAGACGCACTAATGACAAATCTATTAAAGTAATAGAATGACAAATAAAATTTTGCGAGGTATGTCATTTTTCTTGCAGAGTGAATACTATGTTCTTTAGCGTGAAAACAAATGTCGATCAAACACTTAGTCGATACCTCTTAACCCATTCCCTGCCGTGATCCCCATTTGGGGATCATTAATATTTTGATCTTGCTCTCCCCTAATTTCAAAGTTTTTGTTTATTTTTCATGGTACATGTTTACAGAATAGTTGTTTCTTAATGTATGGTCAAAATGTTAGGTGTGATTAAAATATTTATTAGTATATTTAACTTTTTCTTTCAAAGTTAGCTCGAAAGTAACTCTTTTTCACTTTTATGGATTTACCTTATGAATATCTAATATGCAAATTTGAAATGAAATATTTTTTACCATAGGATTTATTTGTACATGTGTCCTAAATAGCATAATATCAAAACGGAGTAATTTTTTTTTCTTTTTTGATTTTTTATATCCAAAATACACTGATCCCCATTTAGGGCTCACGGTTGTTGCAATGTAAAAGGACTTACCCTTCACACTGCAAGCAGGATATGTTTTTCCACTAATGCAATACGTTCCTGGAATTTTTTTTAAAGGTTCATTATCAGTAAGTGTGGAATGTACCCTCTGATAACAGAAGAAAATATATACAATGGGTCACGTGGGAGGGGGAGGGAAGGTTGGGAAGAAATACCAGGTGTTAGGAGCAGGTGCTTTGATAAACAAATTCTTTTTACTGTTCTAATGACATCTTCAATCCTTTTTTTTTTCTTTTCTTTACTTTTCTTTGGGCAGCAAAAGTTTAGACTTTTTAGAGCAGATAGCTATGAACTTTGACTCGAGAAGTTGCTTCACTTAGAGATAATGTTATCAGCTTTGAACTAGTGAAAACTAACTTGGTTGGATTTTGATTTTTAACGAAATTATTGTTCTGCTAGTATTTTTGTGAATGATTTTGAATTTTTTAAGTGGATAATTATGAGTCGAAAAAAATTTAAAACACTCAGAGAACTTGAAGAATATTGGGACAATGATATTGATATAGATGAGGAAGAACCTGATGGTACAATAGATTTAGTTGAACTGCCCCCAGACAAAGCGGATGAAGTTTCTGATTTGGAAGATATAGATGATAATATACTAGAAGATACCATTCCAAATGATGTTCCAGGTTCTTTAGAAATACATGGTGGTAAGTGTAATGAAGAATTTATAGTTCCGAGAAAAAAGAAACCTAAAAAAGAAAAACCCATATCAAAGTAGAACAGAAAAGGTGCATCATATAACATTTCTACCCATGGAGAAGAAGAATGCAAGCAACGTGAAATGAATATGATAAATGCAATTAAAGATAAAACGCCAGTAGAAGTTTTTGAGATGTTCTTTACAGATGAATTAGTAAACTATATCGTACAACAGAGTGTATCTTATGCTGCTCAAAATAATCGTCACCAGTTTACACTTTCAGCAGACTGTATAAAAAAAATTTTGGGATTTTTACTCTTAACTGGATATCACTCTTTACCCCAAGAACAGATGTACTGGTCTGAAGATGAAGATATAAATCTTGAAATTGTGAGAAAATGCATGACAAAAAATCGTTATATAGATATAAAAAGAAACCTACACTTCTGTAACAATGCAAGTATTCCAAACATAAATGGAAACAAGGACAGACTGTTCAAAATACGACCAATTCTTGATGAACTAAATAAAAGATTTATGCAATTTGGAGTATTCTCATATAATTTGTGTATTGATGAACAAATGGTGCGTTATTATGGTCATCATTATCTGAAGCAATTTATTAGAGGCAAGCCCATTCGCTTCGGCTTCAAACAATGGGCAATGTGTTGCGGTGTGACAGGATATTGCTATAATGCTGAAATATATGAAGGGCAGCAAACGAATAATTTAGAAAAAGATACGCATGGATTAGGGATGTCTGTTATATTGAATAAAATTGCCACCATACACAAACCGGAAGAACACAGCTTTTATTTTGATAATTTTTTCACTAGTTTTGATTTGATGAAAAATTTAAAAGAGAGGAATATACCTGCAACAGGAACGGTCAGATGTAATAGGATGAATAAATGCCCTATAAAAACAGATAAGGAAATGAAGAAAGAATTTCGTGGGGCTTTTGATTACAGATATGATGAAATAAATGAAATATTTTGCCTTGTATGGAAAGATAATAGCATTGTGAAAATGTTATCAAATCATCTGGAAGTTTTACCTTTGGGACGTGTGCAAAGGTGGTCTAGAACTGAGAAAAAACAAGTGCTGATTCCGCAACCTAATGCTATTGCAAATTACAATAAGAACATGGGTGGTGTCGACAAACTTGACTGGAATATTCAAAAATATAGAACGAAAATTAGAGGCAAGAAGTGGTACTTTCCAATTTTTACCAGTGCTGGATATGGCTCTAGTTAATGCTCATACAATATACAACATTGCTAACAAAAAAATGCCAGTACTAAACTTCAGGAGAGAAGTTGCAAGATTTTGCTTGAGTTTACATTCTCTATCGGATCCAAAAAATAGTGGAAGACCATCATATAGTATAAGTTCCCAGAGAAGAGTACCAGATGAGGTAAGAAAAAATTCTAAAGGACATTATTTAGAAAGAACTTTAGAAGGTAAACAAAGAAAGTGTGCTGTTTGTAAAAAAAATGTTAGAAAACAATGTGTAAAATGTGATGTAGGGTTGCATGTTGAATGTGTAATACAATGGCACTCATAAAAAAATTACGCATTTCTTTCACATGCGATCTACCGTGATCCCCAAATGGGGATTGATTTTCAATTTAATAAATTTCATGAATTTTTCTATTATATTGTAAAATTTACTTGTTTGTGTTTGTTTACATGCAAAAAAGTTACTTTATATGAAAAAAGATTTTTTTAAAAAAATCTGGCAATTAATGGGTTAATCGAAACTCTTAGTCCTCTGAGTCAATCTTGAAACTCTTAGTCGTCCATTGCAAAGGTTTCTGTTTCGCCAAAGTCTCTTTTTGACTAATTTGTGTGAAGGACGACTTTGTGTGAAAGATTACTTTCTAAATTGTCCATTAGTGGACATTAAATTGAGCGCAACTTCTATGCACGTTATCTTTCGTTTAAAAAAATTTTGACGCTATTCGGACTCTATAAAATAATTATAAATCATGTGTGACATACACTATTAAAAATTTTGCAGCATTCTGTCCAGTCATTTGACTGTTTTTATCGAAGACTGTTACACAACTGTAATTTAAAAGGGCTATGACCATACTTTTCTTCATTAATGGTCAGAATAGAGTTAAATTACGGTTATGCACCCATTTTTTTTATAAAAGGTCGAATGACTTTACAGAATGCCGGAAAAGTTTTAAGTGTAGATCTAAAGTTAACAGTTTTAATCGAAAGACGCAAGTCAATGTTTACATGCTTTAAAACTTTCAAGGTTTCTCCTAGGGAACTATTATGTTTGTGAAATGTGGTTGAACAATGGTAACTCAAGACAATCTTTTATGATAATCTTATCAAATTGCCATCTATTGATTACTGATAGGTAGAGAAAGAATACATAGTCTACTATTTTCATTTTGGAAAATATAAACCCTTAGTCGTGTTTTTCGATCAATTTTTAAGTTCATATTTAAAATTTCCAAACATTCACCAGCTTGTTAGTTCTCAATCGCTAACAGGTATCATTTAGCAAAAGCAATAATTTTGGATTAAGTATTTATTTTAGTTATATTATATGTTTTTAATGGTTTATGATATTCCTTAGCTATTCCATATGGTATTCCAAGTAAAAAACGAGCTTTCTTCCGATAACTAAAATAGTATTATACTTATTTCAAAATGAAAATCTTTAAATTCTGCTTGACAATATAAAATGGGTCTTTCCAAAATAATTCGCTCAGCTCAATTTTATGTCTCACCTTATGTCTTTGTTTGTAAAATAAAATTTAAGCATGTAATCTATAGATTTTTTTAAAATAATGATTTTATTTCAGGTAATACTTTGCACATTCATTTAAAGATAAAGAAAAAATAATTTTCAATATTTAAGAAAATTGAACTATTATAATATTGATTACCATTGCTTGTTCAAAACTTAACATTTAGTATTGAAACATTTATTTTTAAAAGTAGAAATATTTCGATCAATGATAATTATATTAATGATGGAAACGTTTAAATGTGTAAAATAACTTCTTATGTTGAATAAATATAAATTATATTTTGCTTAAAACGATGTAAAACAACAACTTAATAGCAAAATAACAAATTAGAAATTACACGTCAAACATGGCAAATGAAGTGTGTATAGTAAATAATGCGTACTATAATAAATTTTATAAATATTCAGAGCTTGATGCATTAGCTGTTAAACTCTTATACAAAAATGCATTAATACAAAATTTGATACGATTATACATATTGCATTCCGTAATACAAAAACAATATCACTTCATTTTAAATAGGACGTAATCAACATGGAAAATTTTGAATTAAGAAGGAGAAATCTATCATGGGTATCGTAAAATCTCATTCGAAAACCATTTTTAAACTACTTTCATTCATACTCTGTAATTCTTACAGATACTGTTGTGTTATCCTGTATATGATCTACCGCATTTATTCACACAACGTAATATCCAAAAATATAGTTAGACTTAAAAACTCATATCACAACTAAAAATGCACTTCCATGAAAATTCTGTAATATTGGGTATTTCTGGTACTTACTTATTATTTAATATTAAAGTTAAACTAAAGCAGTTAAAAAAGTTTTATAGGTGCAAAAACTATGCGTTCAATATTTTTTTCTAAGAAAATACTTTAGAATCTTATGGTTTGCAAATTGCATTTACTTTTTTAATTTGACCTGAGTTGTCAGTTCTCTAACTTCTTGCACACCACTAATATCTGAGAGAAAACTTTCTTTTAGTAAATTGCCCAAATGTTCCAATTAGAAAAAAGTGCATTTTTATTTAAAAATACTGGTAGCCAAAATACCGGAGACTTAGCAGCTCTGAGCCACTTTTTTAAGGGTTTATCTCTATTTTAAATTCAAATTATCAGAATTTAGAGAGATATTTTTTGCATATTTTTCAAAAAGGGTATTTTTTAAAACGGTTGTTAATTGCAAAAATAGTGCAAAGAATAGTATTTTCTTGAAATAATTTTTTTTTTCACATGATAAGTAAAATCAGAAAAAATAATTCAAATTGAAATTATATAATTACTTATTAAAAGTAGGAAGATATTGAAAATTACGATATAAGTACTACATGTGAATGTCAATTTTGAAAGAAAATGGAGCTTTTAAATTAAAAAAAAATCAATAATATGTGTTAAACTTAATATAAGTTATGTCATATTTAAAATGACCACACATTTATTGCTAAACTGTTTAAATTTAAATATATAATTGCATGAGATCAATTACAGATTTCTTGGTGGTCTTTTAAACTTTCTTGACAACTCTAAGGCTTTTCCTCTATAGCAATAAAAGTGTTTTTATATAAATATTTAATAAAGAAAGAAAACATAAAATAAATTCTTTTTTATGCTTTTAAAGAAGCAAATAGGAAATATTAGATTATATTTAAAATGACCAAAAAATAATATCACAAAACTGTTTAATTAAAAAGTATGTTTAGAAGATTCATTTATTTCATATTTTGTTATAATCTTTTAAACTTTTGTTGGGAATTCTAAAACAGCACATGTATTTTTTCCTTCCAATAAGAAAATTGATTTCGCATGAACATTAAAACGAGAACGAAAACGCTGGTGAAAATTATTTCAGGTTTAAAACGATACATTAAGTCTTATTTATAATAATTTTCTTATAGGTTTGTTAAAAATATTGGCTCTGTTTACTTAATTTCTTTTATATTAATTTCTTTCTAAATGTTTAACTGAATTTATTTAATTTAAAAAAGAAAAAGAAAAAGAAAAAGAAAAAGAAGACAGTTATTGGATTTCTTAACAAGAGCTAATACGACCTAAAAATACTCCGATTAAAAAAAAAAAAAAACACTTGTTTACAGGGATATAGCAACTAGTTTTTGCATTGTTATTTAATCTTCCGTAATCTTTTAAAAATCAAATTACATAGTGTTTAGAGAATGGGATGTTTGAACGTCGTAGAGGTTATAGAAAACAGTCCTCTATACAACAGCCCCATATATAAAAAATATGTAAAAAAATCTAAGCACATCATCTTTCATTACCATGCTCAACGTAATTTGCACTACATAATCGCCTTTTACTTTCTATTTCAATAAAATCAAAAACAATATTTTTTTCTCACACGGTAAATGTAATAAAAATATTTGGCAAATTGATAATGAAATTCATTACTTTCTGTCAAGATAAGGGTACTGAAGATCATTACTCATAGTAACGTAAACAGTTGTACTGTCTTTACGAACTATGTTCTATTCCAGAGTCTCTCACCGCCTAGTGTAGTGGATGTTAAATTAATCAAGATGAGAATTATATATATAAATAACACTTCGTTACACTGTGAAAAAATATCTATAAAGTTAATAAACTTTTCCAAGGAAACTGGAATTCTTAGAACTTTTTATGTAATGCTAACTGCAAAAATCCTGTTACATGCCTTTTTACTGTTATCGTAATGAATAAGTTTTCGGAATCTCAGTTCCCTACAAAAAATTTTGTAATTTTATAGCTTTTTCTTTTTTTTTCTTTTCTTTTTTTTTTTTTTTTTTTTCGCAGTGTATGAAAAAAAATCGGTTAATAGAAATTCACTTAATTTATGAAGATTTTTTAATAAAATAAACATAAAAATAGCTATAAAAAAGAAATATTGGAAAAATGTATTTTGATTCGACCAGTGATTTTTTTAAAATGCTATGGAACCTGAAATAAGTTTAATAATAATAAAAAAGATTTAACTAAGAAAGATGTACGAAAAATGAGGCGTAGTGAACCCTATCACTTTTTTTTTCAGGATTTACTTTACTTAAAAAAATATTTAATGTTGCTTTAAACCGGTTTCTTGTAAAGAGAAAAAATACATTGTTCATTCAAAATACGGATAATTCATCTATAACATTTCCGTTAAATTGGAATACCCTTCCTATTGTATCGGAGATTTTCCTTCACTGTCATCGCCAGAATGACTATGTGACTGTGTATTGTGTAGCGGTAGCAATGTTTATCATAATGTGAAAACAATTGTTCTGTTTAACTGAAAATTGTATAGAAATGATTAAATAAATAAATAATTTCAATTTTATGCAATCCTTTTAAATAAATTCACATATCTATCGCGACAGCATCCTCTCGGTTTAAATGCTACACAGACACAAAATCGGAATAAACTTCGTTATGTAGAATATATTTTTCGTAATATGGAAATTAATTTATATGTGAATAGGGTCGAAAGTCAAGGTTCAGCAGAAAATTTTGTTAAGTAGAAAACTTCGTTATAGCGAAGTTCCAATGTATATGTTACAAAAAGTATGTGAGAAATTACGTTCAGATGTTCTCCATGGAAGAGCACACAGATTTAAAAAAATAGCAGAAACTACTCGATAACTTAGAATTACGATATTATGCACCGTTATCAATTAAACGATCCAAAAGGAAAGATGAATATTTTTCTGGAAGTGAAAAGTCACGCTCTATTTACATAAGTACATTCTCTTTTAGGGAACGAGCTTTATTTCTAGTGGATAATTGAAAAAGGGTGCCAGATTGCTACTGGAAAAAATATGGAATTTACCAGAGATCTTTAATTTTCCATTGGAGATATTCACAGAGAAAAAGGATAAAACGTCTTCTTCGTATTTATGTTCTCCAAATTAACTAAAATAAAGAGTCGGAAGTATTTAACGAAGTGCTGATATTTGCAACAGTAACTTCAAAATCACGAAAGGTATACCCAATGCCTAATATTTATAATTATACACGTTATGTACGAGTACGTATAATCAGAAACCATGATTAAAGCAAGAAATCTGTTGTTTAAGATTAGTTCAGAATTTAGGCAATATTAAGAATTTGACGCTTTTAAGAATCTATGAAAGCAGAATAACTGTTATTTCAAACTAAATATATGTTTTTTAAATTTTATTTTCGTTCAGAAGTAGAATAAAAATAAGAAATAGATCCCTGTTTTGTTGAACATTGTTCTCTGACAGCGATGTTTGAACACTACAATTGTTTGCCAGTGTTCAGTAATTTATAATTTTTTTTAGACAAAGTTTCAAAATTCAAGGAGACACTTTATCCACGAAAATGCAAAGGAATGTTATAAAACCCAGAAAAAAATAAAGAATGAATGAATGAAGTAAAGAGAAAAAGTCATTTTAAGTACCAGCTAGATTTAATACTGTGGCGTGAAATGAAAGGAGTTTAAAAGATTATCCTTAATATATTTGTGTTTTTTTTTTCTATAAACCTGAACTCTGAGCTAAATAACCAGCCTTCACATTTCTCTTAATGTGCTATTAATATTAGAAGTTTATGTGAAGTCAATAACTCAAAAATCAAACTAATTATTGCTAAGTTATTCCATGAAAATTTATGCATTAATAACACAAGCCTGCAAAATTTTTGTTTTGTAATGTTTCGCAGTTTTTTATAATTGACTCTTATGTATTTCTAATCAATGTATTAAAAAAAAATCATTTTTCACAAAAGAATCAAGATTTATTTGCAAATTGCAAAAAGTCTATGTTAAAATGTCAAAAAATGGCTGAAATATGACACAGTAAATCAGAAGTGACTGATGTGTTTTTTTAACATTTCATAATTAATTTTTATATATTTTTTACAACTACTCCTTAATTAACCTTTATTTTGGACCACTACATCAGGATAGTTCGCAAATCGTAAATTCTTAAGTAAATAGAAAAAAAGTAAAAAAAGTAAAAAAAAAAAAAAAAAGTATTAGATTTTTGTTATTTTTTAATTTTGAAATTTATGATTTGCAAAAAAAAGTCTTCAGAGTATGATTAAAAATGAATATTGTATTCAAATTCAGAGAAAAAAGTTCTTAAAAGTCAACTATCAAAAATTAAAACACAACCATTTCCTATATTAAGTAATTAAATAAGGTTGTGTAAAATGATAAATTAAAAAAAAACTTATTAATAATTTAATATATATTTTTAATATATGCACAAAGTCTTCCGATAGAACGTGTCTTTTTTCATCAGGCACGGGGAATACGTTCTACAACTTTGAAAAAAGCAGCATGACATGTTCTTATTTTCAAAGTAGAAAGATGCATTCTCTAAGTCTGATAGAGAAAGACTAGTTCTTTCAAAAGGCCAAACCATCTCTCTCAATTTCTATATGTGTGTATATATATATATGGTGTTTTTGAAAAGTTCCTTTGATGTTATCTCCGATACATTTCAATATGAGTTTTTCTCTATTTTTGAAATTTATATTTTGCGAAACATCCCGATATGAATGTTAAAAATAAAAATCATTTTCAAATTCAGCAGTAAAAAATACATAAATATTAATTATTAAAAGTCTAAAAATCCAATGATCACAGATTTGTAAAATTGTTGTACATTATAACTTTTAGTTAAGCATTACCTATTATGTGATTATATAAAAAAATAATTAAAAACTTTGTTAAATATTCTTCAATCGAAATTGAGAAGAAATTCATTTCCAGAAACTTTAATGTTTTACCTTTATTTAATAAACGTGCATTTCGTTATTAAGCCGCTATTTCAAAAGCACGCTTCAAAAGACTCCGAACTATTCAGATATATTAAATATCTTAGCCTTAATGCAAAGTCTTATTTATCCAGTTAGTCAGCCTTTAAAATATTCACTTGACATATTATCTCATCACATGGCACAGCTTATTGATTTCAAATTGAATAATTTCAAATTGAATAATTCCAAAACTGCGAGTAAGTTATTAAATGGAAACCTAGAAGTTAATTTCAAAGAGAAGACGTAAAACTAAAATGTTAAATTAATAGATGAATGACTATGTTGGAGGAGATACATTAATCTATCTATTAATGGCTACTGATTAAGCTTTTAAGGAACAAGCTTAAGGTATGGGCCTATCATCGGTGGACTTAAAAAAATAGTAATAATATAATTTTTTTTTATCAAACACGTATGCTTTCAACTAAAACAAAGATTAAAACTATGAATTCATATAAAATTTTAACTAAATTTTAAATAAGTTTTAAATTTAAGCATTATTTAGACACATTTTAGAAATATATAAAAATCGTAAAAATTAATTATTAAATACATAAAAAACCTAAAAATCAATTATTAAACGTAAAAAAAAACAATCTTATATTGTTTGTAAAATTATTGCATATAAGAGTTTTTAGTTAAGAATTTACCTATTTTGTAATTATATAAAAATGCTTAAATGCTTAGAAAAATATTCAATAATCGAAATGAAGAAGAAATTCATTTTCAGAAACTGTCATATTTTACCTTTATTTAATAAACATGCATTTCATATTTCAAAATCACGTTACAAAAGATTCCGAACTATTCAGTTACACTAAATATCTTAGCCTTAATGTAAAGTCTTATTTATCCAGTTAGCCAGCCTTTAAAATATTCACTTGACATATTATCTCATCACGTAGCACAGCTTATTGATTTGAAATTGAATAATTCCAAACTGCGAGTAAGTTATTAAATGAAAACCTAGAAGTTAATTTCAAAGAACAGACGTAAAACTAGATTGTTAAATTAATAGATGAATGACTATGTTGAAGGAACTATATTAATGTATCTGTTAATGGCTACTGACTAAACTTTTAAGGAACAAGTTTAATGCATTGACCTACCATCGGGGCACTTAAAAAGATGATTTTATATGTATATATATTTATAAAATCATCTTTATATATATATATATATATATATATATATATATATATATATATATATATATATATATATATATATATATATATAACAAACACGTGTGTTTTTAGTGAAACCAGAGATTAAAACTATAAATTCATATACATTTTTAAAGGAATTTTAATTAAGTTTTATTTTAGACACATTTTAGTAATGTATAAAAATCGTAAAAATCAATTATTAAAAGTAAAAAAAATATATAACCATCACAGGATTTTAAAATTACTGTATGTAAGAAATTTTTGTTAAGAATTTACCTATTATGTGATAATGTAAAAAAATTTAAATGCTTAACGAAATATTTTCTAACCGAAATGAAGAAGAAATTCATTTTTAGAAATTATTTTACCTTTATTTAATAAACATGCATTTCGTTATTAAGACACTATTTCAAAAGCACGCTTCAAAAGATTCCGAACTATACTAAATATCTTAGACTTAATGCAAAGTCTTATTTATCCAGTTAGCCAGCCTTTAAAATATTCGCTTGACACATTAACTCGTCACGTAGCACAGCTTATTGATTTCAAATTGAATAATTCCAAAACTGCGAGTAACTTATTAAATGAAAACCTAGAAGTTAATTTCAAAGAGCAGCACGTAAAACTAGAATGTTAAGTTAATAGATGAATGACTATTCTGGGGGATATATATTAATGTATCTATTAATGGCTACTGATTAAACTTTTAAGGAACTAGCATAATATATGTGCCTACTAAAACAACTTTTTAAAAAATTCCATAAATATAACATGTACGCAAACCCTTTCGATATATGTTGTTTTTATTCATCAGGCGTAAAGAATAAATACGCCCTATTACTTTAAAAACAGCAGCATGATACATTCAAATTACTCTCAAAGAAGTAAGATGTATTCTATAGACATATATATATATATATAGATATAGGTATAGATATATAGATATATATAGATAGATATATGGTGTTTCTAAGAAGTTATTTTGATTTTATCATTTCTTTATTTCAATATCATTTTTTCTCTATTTTTTGAATTTTTACTTTTGAAATTTACTATTTTCGATAATTCCTGACATGAATGCTAAAAATAAAGATCATTTACATTCAGTAGCAGAAAATACATAAAAATCAATTATTAAAAGTCTAAAAACACAATCATCACAGACTTGTAAAATTACCATTTATATGAATTTTTAATTAAGCATTTACATATTATGTGATTATATAAAAAATAGTTTAATACTTTGCCAAATATTTTCTAAATGAAATAAGGAAGAAATTTATTTTCAGAAACTTTCATATATTTTTTTTTACTTAATAAACATGTATTTCATTATTAAACGGCTATTTCAAAAGCACGCTTCAAAAGATTCCGAACTATACTAAATATCTTAGCCTTAATGCAAAGTCTTATTTATCCAGTTAGCCAGCCTTTAAAATATTCGCTTGACACATTAACTCGTCACGTAGCACAGCTTATTGATTTCAAATTGAATAATTCCAAAACTGCGAGTAACTTATTAAATGAAAATCTAGAAGTTAATTTCAAAGAGCAGCACGTAAAACTAGAATGTTAAGTTAATAGATGAATGACTATGCTGGGGGATATATATACTGATTAAACTTTTGAGGAACTAGCATAATATATGTGCCTACTAAAACAACTTTTTAAAAAGTTCCATAAATATAACATGTACGCAATCCATTTCGATATATGTTGTCTTTATTCATCAGGCGTAAAGAATAAATACGTCCTATTACTTTAAAAACAGCAGCATGATACGTTCAAATTACTCTCAAAGTAGTAAGATGTATTCTATAGACATATATATATATATATAGATATAGGTATAGATATATAGATATATATAGATACATATATGGTGTTTCTAAGAAGTTATTTTGATTTTATCATTTCTTTATTTCAATATCATTTTTTCTCTATTTTTTGAATTTTTACTTTTGAAATTTACTATTTTCGAAAATTCCTGACATGAATGATAAAAATAAAGATCATTTACATTCAATAGCAGAAAATACATAAAAATCAATTATTAAAAGTCTAAAAACACAATCATCACAGACTTGTAAAATTACCATTTATAAGAATTTTTAATTAAGCATTTACATATTATGTGATTATATAAAAAATAGTTTAATATTTTGCCAAATATTTTCTAAACGAAATAAGGAAGAAATTTATTTTCAGAAACTTTCATATATTTTTTTTTACTTAATAAACATGTATTTCATTATTAAACGGCTATTTCAAAAGCACGCTTCAAAAAATTCCGAACTATTCAGTTATACTAAATATCTTAGCCTTAATACAAAGTCTTATTTATCCAGTTAGCCAGCCTTTAAAATATTCACTTGACATATTAACTCATCACGTAGCACAGCTTATTGATTTGAAATTGAATAATTCCAAAACTGCGAGTAACTTATTAAATGAAAACCTAGAAGTTAATTTCGAAGAGCAGACGTAAAACTAGAATGTTAAATTTATAGATGAATGACTATGATAAAGGACATATATTACTGTATCTATTAATGGCTAATTAAACTTTTAAGGAACAAGTTTAAAGTATGAGTCAGTAATCGGTGTACTTAAAATATATATATATATATTTATCAAACACGTGTGTTTACTTAACACAGAAATTAAAATTATGATTTTATATAAATTTATAATAAGATTTTATTTAAATTTTAAAATTAGGCATTATTTAGCCACATTTTAGTAAAAAATTGCGTTTACGTCAAACTCTCTATACCGAAATTCATTTACTATATTTCAACTTTTTTCCTTCAACTAAGGGTCATTCCCCTCTACACTAAAAAAGAAAAAAAAAAAAAAAGCTGCAGCAGAGATTCCAGACAATGTTCGTAAAAAAAACGGACTTTATACCTATATCAACGGACTTTGTCATTATATTACGGTTTTTGACTGTAAAACACAAAATATAACGGGGTTTTACCATTTATGTGAAAAAGTGACTTACTTCGTAAATTTACTGGATAATTCACGGTAAAGTACCGTAAATTTACAATTTTTTTTTCTTTTCTTTATTTTTTTTTATTTTATTTTTATTTACAGTGTACGAGCTATGCTTGCCAACCCTCACTCAGACACCACAGATTCTAAAAGCGCGCTAATTTCAACGGCTTTATAAATACTGAATTATAATTTCAAAGAAATGCGGTGATCTCCCTGTAAACGGGTTTTTATTCATTTTGTTTTTATTGGATATATTTAAGGCCAAATCAGCCGCTGATAAAAAATACAATGTGTGTTTTCGTTTGTGATTAAAAAAAAAGTTTTTTTTTTTTTTTTTTTTTTTTTTTTTTTTTTTTAAATAAGCTAATGTGAAACGTATTAAGTAAACAGAGTTAAGTAAAGGGTTAAAATAATTTTTATCAGTGCTTAGCTATGTACCAAGCACTGTAATTGTGTAATCTTCTGCACAACATACTGTATTTTGACAACATATTGTATGTCTATACTAAATCACCATGAAGAAATGAAATTGGAAATGTCATGGGATCTGCACGATGTGAAGTTTGATTAATAATAGTGGTCTTATTTTCATTTTCTTGTCTTGAATAAAATTTAATATCCACTCATGAAATATACTTATTTTTGATTCACTTATGAAAGCAATTCCGAAGTTGTTGATTTGTTATATTTTTGTGTGTCATCAAGTTTTTAAGTTATAAAATTTAAAGCATATTCTTGTCCATCAATTCTAGTTAATTCATAAACATTCTATAATTTTAGCATATGGATTCATTTGTCTGAGAAGTTCATATAAATATATTATTATAGATTTTGTAAATAGTTAGTATTCGTACTCAAAAATAATGTAAATAATCCTATTAAGCTCTATTCATAAATTAATATTATTTTTTGTTGCGTTAAATGGCTTAATTTGTTGATTTTTTGTAAGCAAGGAAACCTATTGTTTCATTGAATGTCTATGAGAACTTTTCAAAATATCAGAGATATCGCCAAGTTAGCGTCCTTTTGGTGACAAAATTTGATCACCAAATTTCACAGTATATCTCCAAGTTGGCGACAAACTGTGCGTCAGAGCTGGGCCTCGCCCCCTGCGGTATCTATGCAGATTTTCATTGGTCCATCAGTTATCTACGATAAATTTTCATTTGCCCTTTTCCAAATTGTTAGTTTATATATATACATACACATATATATATATATATATATATATATATATATATATATATATATATATATATATATATATATATATATATATATATATATATATATATATATATATATATATATATATATATATATATATATATATATATATATATATATATATATGTATATATATATATACATGTATATATATATATACATATATACATATATGTATATATATATACACATAAAAAAAGGTTTTTTGAAGCGGCAACAGTAGGGCCAAACGCCATTATGGAAGTTGCTTCTTGGGTGTTGAATTAAATGAAGATCTGTGAATGAAAGTCCGACAAGGAAAGTTCACAGGGTGATGATTGTCAACATTTTGAGAGTGACAGACCAAGCTTGAAAATGGACAGTAGTGAACAACGGAAAGACAATTCGAAGGAGTTTAAAACTTTGAAGCTGGCCTGCTGTCATCTTAGGCCTAACAGTTTCCCCCGCTCAATCAAGTATGGAGGTTTGTAATGGAAATTTTCTAACAGGTATCTTTTTTCTTTTTCCTCATAGGTAAAGGTGGGGGCATCGCATTGCTGCATGTCTATTTAGTTTAGTTTATCGTTTAGTTTTTGATGTTCTTCATGTTACTTTGGAAATTTCTAAATATAATATTTTTGAGTTATGTTATGTTACGAGTTGATTTACTTTATGATTTTGCTGTTGGATATTTATTAAATTCATTTTTTAATGTTAATTTATTTTACTGTTTTGGTATATTTAAAAAAAAAAAAAAAAAAAAAAAAATTCTTAATTTTCTCAGTTATTTTTTATATAATTGGAGTATGCAGCTTTGTGGTGCCTTGCGAAACCTGTGAGGATACACTTTTTTACAATTTTTTGATACCTGTGCTCCTCCCACCTTCTGAAGAGCAGGGAGTTTATTTTGTTATGTTTTTTTGGTGTTGCTCTTTTGTGGTTCATTGTTGTTTCACCCATTTTTACATTTTTTTCATCTTTTCATCATTTTTCATATTTTTTTCATAAAAGAGTATATATATATATATATATGTATATATATATATATATATATATATATATATATATATATATATATATATATATATATATATATATATATATACACACATATATATATATATATATATATATGTATGTGTGTATGTACATATACTATTAGCAAACCACTTTCCTATTAACTTTTATTACTTCATAACTACCTATCTTATGTAGCAAGAGATCTTCAATACCTCTTTAATTAACCAACATTTACCAAATTTTGTGTACAAAACGTGATTTAAAAAAAATATGGAGTGTTGAATAAAAATATCTCTTAAATTAATATGTATAAATATGCAAGTTGTATTTTGCATCATGTCATACCAACATATCAGCAGCACCTTATTGCAAAATTTTATTTCAATGTCTTGAGATTTTTTTCAAAAAAATGACTCATAATGCACACAATGAAAAATGCAGTTTTTTAGAAACCCAAATTAAGATTTTGGTATAACAGAAAAAAAAATATGTAAGTCGTTTTCATCCATTAAATTCACCATATTTATACATTTTATATGAATTACATTTCATATACAGTCGAACCTCTATATAACGAAACTCCATACATCGAATTTCTCCATATAACGAATTTTTAGTAAGAACGGTCTCCTTTCGCATGATTACATTAAAAACAGACTCTATATAGCGAAATATCTATCTCCATATAACGAATTTTTTCATAAATTGATCTTAATTTATTCCGTTTTAAAAAAGCTTCGAAATCATATAGAATCAATTTTCCATCACTTATTTTTGATTTATCGTTCAGTAGACAGGTTTTTTTTTTTTAAATAAATATTACTTCTCTCCTTATTCATTAAATCTAACAAGTTCATCCCACCTCCTACACATCTTTCAACATCCTTCTCAAAACACAGTCAATTGAATTGTTACACATATAAGAGAGGAATCAATGAGAGCACATAAGAGAGGCCTTCAAATGGAGGAAAATATCAACTACAATTTTTCATTCCTTGCTAAAATTTGAGAATTTTTTTTGAGAGCGTAACAATTGTAATTTTAAAATCAAAACAACAAAAAATTACAGATTTCTTCCTCTGAAATTTATGTAAGTCTTCCTCATTTGATTTTCATTAAGCTTTCAAATAAATGTGTTTTCTCTTTTTTGAAACTGCTTAAATAAGTAAGAAATAAAATGTTAGGTTAAAATATACTTTTAAACATTTCAAATTCTTAATTAAAAAGATCAAAAATAATATTTGTTCAAAATTTACACATTAAATACTATTTTTAACATCATACTCTATACATCGAATTTCTCTATATAACGAATCTTTTACTGGAACGATGGATTTCGTTATATAGAGGCTCGACTGTATTTATATCTTAACATCTATTGTGTCCTTTCTGTGACTCTTTAAACGGTCACTTCCGGTTCCAGAAAATTCATTTCCGGTTAATATTTTTGAATATAACTTTATTCAAAGTATGGCTAAACCAAAAGCAAGTAATTTTTTTAAAAATAAATGCTTTAACTTTTGTTTAAAATAATAAAAATGTATGATTTTTTTTTCAAAAACAGCGATTTCAGGGTAGGCACGTACCTAAAAAAAGAGATTTTTTCTCTTTTTATAGAATTTAAATTCAGGTTTTTGTCCCTGTGTGTTTACCATCAAATAACAAAGCAATGCAATCTAAAGAAAACGAATATACTCTGAAGAAAAAATCCCTTTTTCCAAAAGAATGCTTTAGGTATTCCAAAACTATTTTTTTAAATATCTTACATTCAAGCAAAATATTATTCTGTTCTTTATTAATCCTCTAATTTTTTTTACTTGTAGGAATGGTTCATCGGATAATAAGATTTTTTTTTCAATGCGAATTTCTCAAAAACAACAGAGTCAACAGAAAAAAACAACAGATATATTTTTTATGTCTACATAAAAAACACTGGTGTAACATAACACTACATAAAAAACACTGTAAACAATATTTACAGTGGACATAAAAAGTGAACATTATAGGTGATGTCATAATTTGATTTCAATATGTTGTTACATGCACAAAATAACTTCTGATTAAAATCTTAAGGAAGGTATCGAGTTAAATGGTTTTTTACAAAAATTTAAAAAGGGAACGTATACATTTAATAGAAAACGTGAAATAAGTTAGTTTCTTACAAGCTTTTATATTTTATCTTTATTTAATATATGAAATTTCCATTTTTACACTCTAATTCAAAAGTACACATTAAAAAAATCTCATATTTTTTAATTGGTATTAGTTTAAGGTATTAGTTTTCAGGAAGCAGTTTATCTCAAATTGGTTTAAAAATCGATTTTTCTTTTGTAATAAGAAACAAAAGCCTGTTTAACTACGGATATATTGACACCTCATTTTTATCCATACAGTAATTCTAATGATAATTATATCTGATAATTATATGTTCATTTTTTCTTAAATTTCATGTTTGAAAAATGCTAAGGCTTTATTTTATTAATCATTTACTTGAACATATGTTATAGAGATGTTTATTTCTTTTTGTATACGTTCTTTATTATATAAGTGATCAAACTGTAATGAAACTAGCCTTCAGCTTTTTGTAATAAAAAAAAAATAAAAGTATATAAAGATGTATTTGATTTCATAGTTTTACCCTATATATGTAAGCAAAAAAGGTATGTTAAATGTAATAATTTATGTATCTAAAAATTAGTGTATGTTCTTTTTTAATGCCAATTTAAAAATGTTTAAAAAAATGGGCAAAAATATCAATATTTAAAAAATAGCAGAGATACACACAAAAAATCAATTTTTAAATAAGTATGCAATTTTGTTTTTCAAAATATCTTACTATGCGAACAGTTAAATGAACTGAGTTTATCATTTGAAACCTATTTATTAAAACGAACAAAATTGTTTGAAAGGACCCCCCCCCCTCCCTCTTAAGTCCTTATTCTTATTTGTCCAAGTTACCCTGCCTTTAAATCTTTCACTTCAAATATGAATGCACCACATTAGTTTATTGATTTGTATGCCAATAATTTACAAACTAGATCTAAATTTTTAAACAAAAATCTAAAAGTTTTAAATACTCGGTTGTGAGTTAAAATATTAATCTAACAAGGAAATGAATCACTTTAAGATTATATATTTGAAATTTTTTGAATGGGTTTTTCATGTCAAAAGATTAGTAAGGAATTTTATATAAGTGGATTTACAGTCAAGTATCGCCCATGTAAATTTCTGAATAAAACCATAAGGAAGGTAGCTACCTAAAATGGCTTTTATCAATGACCGCTCCAAAAATTTTAATAATGGAGATATATTTTTGATTGTATATATTAATCTATATAAGTTTCCTATGAAATTTTAAAATTTATCCTCAATTAATCAACAAAATTAACATTTTCTAGCTCTATTCAAAAGTGTATTTCAAATGTTCCCATATTTATTTCTTGTATTAAGATATTAGTTTTAAGGAAGCAGTTTAACTCAAAATTGTTAGAAAAATCGATTTTTTTATTTAAAATAATAAATTTTGACACCTTTTTTTAATCCATATGATAATTATAATTATATACAATAAGTATATTTGATAATTATATGTCCATATATTTTTTAATTTAATGTTTAAAAATGCTAAGGATTTTTTTTTTTTTTTTTTGGTATTTGTATTTAAGAGAGAGATTTAATTAATTTTGTACACGTACTTTACTATATAAGTGATGAATCCGAGCCTGACATTGGCATTCATTTTTTTTTTGGTATTTAAAAAAAAATAAAAGTATATGAATACCTGTTAGATTTCATAATTTTACACTATTTGCCAACAAAAAAAATTATATGTTATGTAACATTATATGTATCTAAAAAATTGTGCGTCAGCTTGTCCAGTACATACTTAAAAATCTTTAAAAAATGGGTAAAAATATCAATATTTAAAAAAATAGCAGCGGTTAAAAAGAAATTCAGTTTTTTTACAGTTTTAATTAAAAATGTAGTGTTTTTTATTTCAAAATGTATATTTGTGAACATTTAAATGCAGTGAGTTCACCATTTGAACCTTATTTATTAAAATAAATAAAATTGTTGAAAATTTAAACTATCCCTTTAAATCCTTTATCTTATTTGTCCCGTTATCCAGCCTTTAAATTTTTCAATTCAAATATGAAGTCCTCATATCAGTTTATAGATTTACATGCTAATAATTTACAAACTTGAACTAAATTATTAAACAAAAGCCTAAAAGTTGATTTTGAGTTAAATTATTAATCTTATTTGAGTTAAATTATTAATCTATTAAAGGCCACATGTTTGAAAATTTGTAAGATTTAGTCTAAGACTTTGACATATAAGATGAAGACTTTTCATAATATGTTAAAGTGGGTTTTTCATGTCAAAAGATTAGTAAAGGATTTTATCTAAGTGGATTTACAGTAGAGTATCGTCTATGTAAACTTTTTAAAATTCAGTACCAGAGTATATATTCTTTAATATGAATGCATCAGAAATTCTTTTAGTAAGAAATCAAATTTACCATTATTTAATAAATAACTTTAGGAATTTGTCTAAATATTCTAAACTTAATAAGTTTTATTTAATATAATTATGTATTTAGTTAAAAATCTTTAAAAATTTTACTTAAAACTTTACTTTATCACTTAACACGTTTATAACTTTGAATGCATTTTATTAAAAGTTATAACTAAGTTATTAGATAGAAAGGAGAAACCTAATTTAAGGATCAAACTCTAAGCTACAATGTTAAATTTATAGGGTAATAATTCATTCAAAAGTTACTTGAATAAATTCTGCATAAAACATTTGGATATAAATTAAAACAGTTTATTATGCGTCTTTTTTTTTTTTTTTTTTTTTTTTTTTTTTTTTTTTTTTTTTGGTCTACTTTTATTTAAAGTCTGAACTAACTCAGTTAAATATTAAAAAAATACTACAACGATTATTCTTTAGTAAAAACTAGGGGATCGGGCATTATAAAACTTTAATGAAACATTTTTTTCAACTTGCAAGAAAAAAAAACTTCCGTTGTGTAATACTGTATAAGTTGTAAGGACGAGGATACATGCCGGACGACTCAATTTAACTCAATTTAACGAAATAACTATATTCGTTAAATTGAGTAACCATTAATATTTACGATTGGAAATAGCGACATTTAATATATTGGGTGATTGTAAAATTTCAAGCCCAATTCCTGATGTATATCGTAAAAAAATCTGTAAAGTTATTAATATTTTTCTAGGATATTGAGACTCCCAGAAATTTCTATGTAACAATAACAAAAAAAAAAAATCATGTAACAGATACACATTTACCCTGTAAATAAAAAAATCTGTAAGGTTACTAACATCTTTTAGTTGACTGGGATGCCTAGTTACTTTTTATATAACTATAAACCTGGTTAGAAGTAAAATGTTAATAATATTACTGTACATTTTGTAGATTCTTTTGCAAAGCTACAGATTTCTGTAGTTTTACAAAAATTAGCTTAAAATTTTCTTTTTCATACAGTGTAAGGGGAACTGGAGCACATTGATACACCCCCTGTACAGCTCACACGGTCATTACAGGAAGTTTTATAACAGATCCAAAAGGTGATACTAGTGAACACAACTACATACAGGATGTCTCGGCATGATTCAGTTGTTTGATAATATGGGACGGGTGATTTATTGTTTTTGAAGGTCAAAAGTAATTTGAGTTATAAAATTGCAATGGTATTATATAACTGTTCCAGTATTTTCAACGAAAAATATACTTTTCCTGGCAAGTAAAGCTATTCTTTATCAATTCCTCATTCTTTATTGTTCGGTAAATTATAAAATGTTGGAATTGAGATTCATTTTATTTAAAATGACTGTATGTGGTACATTGATACAGTTTATGTCGGGGTACACTGATACGCATCATTGTGCCCCATGATAGCTGCAGATAACCTAAATCCTTTACTAGTTCATTTTATTATTGTCTTTTATTATTATTTTTGCTATACACTCCTTAATCCAACCATTTCCTGCCAAAAATTCTAATATTAGTTTTATTGAAGTGAAGCAGCCTAAATTTTTATATTAGAGCAATTGATAGTATTTTTGCAAACAGAAGACGTACGAACTTACCTAACAGCTATTGCTAGTAGAACTAACAAAAGAAAAGCAGCTTGGCAAATCTTGAATTTATATCGATTCTCCATAGAAAGAAGTATTTTCAACACCAGAAATGTTAAGTAAGAGAAACAATCTTCAGAACAGCAAAGGATAATTTTATTATAAACAGAATTTTGAATACAATTATTCTCCTTTATTTTCTGTTTAGAAACTGATATATAAACATAAAACCTGGTAATTATTTCATCTTTCCTAAGAAAAAAGATGATGCTGAGATTGAAATGCCAGATATGACAAAGTTATCACAGACACCACTCAGACAAGGTACAGCTAGAACATCAGGTCACTGTACATTTAATTATGATTGCTTTAATATTATTACAAATAAATTGGGGGTTATTTGAATTTCTATAAATAAATATAAAATGGTTTGCTAACTCATTTTCTATGAAAAATATGCATTGATGTTATTTTGTGTTCATTTTTCCCAAAACGTATCAAAGTGTCCCATAAGGTCTATTAATCTGCCCCGGGGATAGGGCACATTGATACAAATGACTTTTTTGATTTTTTTTAAATTACATGCACAAATACTATATAAAACAACGATTGTGCATTTTTATAACACACTACACAAGATTTGCTGAAATGACAAGGAAATTTTTTTTTGAAATTTCTACTTTCTGGACACTAAAAAAATTGTTAGAAAAAAAACTGTATCAATGAGCCCCAGTTTCCCCTACAAAAAAAAGCTTAATAAGCATACTGATTTCTGTAAATCTACATGTGTAGAATTACAGATTTTTTTTAGATTTACCTAGATTTGAAGTATATGCGAATTGTTTTAAATAGTGAAATGCAGTCGAATTGTCAGTCATTTAATCTCTAAGTGATCTCTTCAGTAATAATCTGTGAACTATATTATTCACTAAATCGCATATTAATACATTATCAAGAACAGAAGGATTCACAGAGCTAATTTTATCATTTAGAATGAAATCACTATTTCAGAATTAAGAAAATTTTTTAAACGGTTCTAAAAGTGCTCAGATGGCTCAAAAAGACGTCTTGAATATTTTTTGTTGCATGTTTATTTCTCACTCATTTCCAAATTTATATAATATAACATGACAAAATAAAGCTTGTCATTTTCCATTTTGACTATTCCTCTTGCGCACAAATTAATTCATAAAACTTTTTTTAACTTAATGTTCACTCAATGAATTATTAATTATATGTTTATAAAAGAAACATCAGCACAGTCTAAACTGCAAGTTTTTGTCATGTATAATAGTCCCTTTGAGGACCCCTCGGGCCTTAATAGAATTAAGGACCGAACTTTTGCAACCATTCAATATTTATGTAACAGCTGTTTTTTGTTAAACTTCATAAAACTTTTGCCTATGTAAATTTTTACAGTTCAACAACGTTAACTGTAATTGTTTTTTAAAAACGAATGGAGAAAATATTTTTAACAGGATTATGAAAAAAAAATATACTTCATCGAAGAGCAAAATTTAATAAGCAACGGTTAATATTTTTTATCCTGTCATTTAAAAGCTTGTCTAAAAAATTCTAAACTAGTTCATTTGTTCTCAATACCTTAGTTTTAAAGGGAATTCTTATTTACACACTTATTCAGCCTTAAAAATTTCCACTTGGAATATTAGCTTATCACGTAACAAAGTTTATTGATTTCAATGTCATTAATTTCAAAATTGAAAAAAGTTATTATATGAGCAAGTTCATTACAAGCAGATGATGCACAATTAAAAGATGTTAAGCTGCTATGGGAATAAGTAAGTTCAAAGGAAGTGTTTGAATACCAGTAGATCTCTACACATTAAGACTTACTTATGAGTTTTTCTTATCGGAATTTCAATACTGAACTTCAACAAAATGTTTCAATAACAACAAGTCGGAAATTGTACGTCAGACGTAACAAATGACGTGCGTTCATACTATAAAGAAGTTTTAAAATATTGAGTACTTCGGATAAATACATTATCCAAAATCTTTTGTGTTTCCCTGTAAATAGTAAATGCTATTATACAAGAATTAATTTGTAGTAAACTTCATCATAGTATATCAATTTCATAAAATGTGAAATAGTTTAATATAATTTAAAAACACCCCGAACAATGTTACCCCCTATACAATTATGAAATGTTACTTTTGTGTGGCCCTGTGTATTAATAAAAAATATTCTTTGTACCACAGATTGTACAGAATATATATTTCATGTATGCATATGAATTCTTTATGTTCTTAAGAGTGTAACATTATTAAAATGCGCTTGAAACATTTTTCTACCATTGACCGTAATGTAACGGAGGTGTTTTATTGTCCCTGTAACTGAACTATACATGCGATGTTCATAAAACAATGAGTCAACAATATATTTCAGTATATAATAATAAGTACAAGGTAGACCGAACCTTGCTCGGTAGTTTATTAAACTCTTTTATTTAATGTAGCATGGCTTTTGCATGTAAAGCTATATTAATATCCTGATCTGCCAGAACTGCAAAATTTAAATACAAAGGTGTATTTCTGATCACATTACAAAGTTTAAGAATTTCCAGAACTTAATTAATAATTACTGCATTACTTTTCAGACATTTTCGAATTAGCCCGCCTCACACGATAAATCGGTAAAAATTCTATATAACTCTTATGTAATAACAATGGATTTGATTAAGCGCCAACAAATGCTCGCCAAAATATGCCAAAGCGCTGTGAAATTATAAAATTGAAACATTTTATAAACTTTAAAGTACGAACTAAAATATTAAAAATGAAAATTGGGAAATGCAATTATTAAAATATCGCTTTTATGAATAAATGACTAATAAATATGACTAATGACGTATATGACTAATTACGATACATATGTACTGTATGCATATGTTGAGATATCAATTTAGAAATCCTGAAAAGCTTAAAAAAGTTTCATTTTTTATTTCCTGTTACCTTTCTTCAAAAAAGAAACAGAACAAAAATTATGTATTTTTTTAGATAAATTAATTTTCTAGATTAAGCTTTCTATCAAGCTTTAAAATATGGGGAAAATCAGTTTTAAATACAATTTGTTAGAAAACTGCACCTCAATTTATTGTTGAGATAATAGTTTATTTGTAATTTATGTCATTTCCATACTGGTGGCGAGTGAAGTACTCGATTTTTGACGAAACGCGAAAGAAAAATAGTAAATTACTATCTATTTTTGATTCTATTTTCTTTAGAAAGATTGAAAAATAGTCAGATGGTACAATCCCAAAAATTAATTCTACATCTTGCATGTTAATACTCCCTGAAAAATGTAGTATAGCGGCGACGTCGGTTAGGTAATTTACAACAAAATCTAATCAGCAGCGACTTATGTCAACTTCTAACTGAATCTTAAATTTGATGAAAATCCGTAAATTAGTTTCTGAGATAGAGCTATTGCTGAAATCATAAAAAAAAAATCGGCAAAATAGCGCAAACTGCTGAGTGATGCGCAGCAAAAATTAATTCGGATCAATTTTTTGAAGTTCGATGAAAATCCATGCAAAGATGCAGCAATTGCGAAAACGCGAAAATGCAGCTTAGCAGCGCCCCCTATGGAGCGATTTACATTAAAAACTAAACAACATTAATCTATATCAGGGACTAACTGAAAATGAAGTTTTCTGAACATTCACACATTAGTTCTTGAGTTAGAGCTATTGTGATAATCATGAGTAATGCAGAATAACAGCGTCACCTCTCCAGAGATTTGCACCAAAAGGCAATCGGCACCAAAATATATTAAGGTCTAACTGAATCTAAAGTTTTATGAAAATCCGTGCATTAGCTTCTGTGATAAATCTATTGTTGAAAATGTGAACAATGCGAGTACATAAAAAAGATGTTATTAAAAATATCTTTACTTAGGCAAGAAATGTCGATTATCACAAATAAAAATAAACGTTTTCATATGAATGCGATTACACGACAAGCATATCTTACTATTTTCGATGTTTTATAAAAATATAAAATTATCATTTTTCAACAATTGTTCTCCAACTAAATAGTTTGCGGCAAACAAGAGTTATTTTAATGCCGATGAGGTAACTTTAGCAGAAAATTTTCATGGATATAAATTGCTGTTAATTTCGCGCAATGGTGTATCCTCATGATAACTAATTCTAACGATGCCTAACACAATATCTCCAATTTGATAACAGTTAAAGGCAAATTTTATCGTATCCAAGACTTAGATAGCCATTTATCTCAAGTCCGATTTAGGCACAGATGTCATATTCGCACCGGATTTGGCTCGATTTTTTTTACGCCAATTTGTCGAAAACTTTGAAGTTTTTTGAATACCAGTTAATGTACATTTTAGTATTATTTCTTATTATTTAAAAATAATAATAATAATAAATAAATGACAATTTAATTAATAACCATATAACCAAACAATTTATATAGTTTAAAGAAAAAAGAAAATACAAATAAATAAAGAATTTATTAAGCTGGGTTATCATGTAAAGCAATATAGCGCCAATTTGGCAGGAATTAGCAACAGAGTGCGTATATGACATCTGTGTCAAGATTTATTATAGAAGGGTATCCATTGGCGCCGTCTAGGATTATCATTAGTCTCATTGATAATCTATGACTAATAGTATTGGCGATAAGTATTGCATGGTATTGAATAACTTAAGATTAAATAATGAAAAAATATTGCTTAAACCAATCAAAGAAAAAAGAAAACGAAGAAATTGAAGTTGAGTTTCTGATGGATCACTTTCTCGTATTCGAATAAGACTTATTTCATAAAAATTGTCAAAATTATTTTTAGTTTATAACATCATTTTTAGACATTAGTTTGATTTAAAAGGTGCTGATGTATTATCCGGACCTAAAGTGAGAGATCGCTAAAAATGATTAATAATTCGTCACCTGAGATTAATAAGGTTCTATCTGTGTATTTGAAAAAATTGACTTGTCCATATAGAAATGTTCCATTTGTATCTATGAAGGTATTTCTGGATTAAAATAATGTCATAATATAATAGTAAAAAAGTGATATGTCAATTATATATAACATGATTTTGATTCAAAAATACCTTCAGAGATACAAAAAGAACCTTTCTATAAGTCATTTTTTTCAAAAACACAGATAGAACCTTATTATTCTCAGCTGACGAATTGCCAATCATGTACAGATTAGTAATGCAATGTTATTAATCACATAACATTATTAAAAATGATAAGAAATATAAAATTGAAATAAAAAAGGTAAATAATCTATAAAAAATAAAAGCAATAAATAATAAAAATATAAATTATAATAAAAATAAACTATAAATTATAATTAATAAGTAAACTATAAAAAATAATAAGATCATAAACTATAATAAATTGATTTATATGCTTGTCAAAAAATAAGGGTTAATGTAATTAGTATTACTGGTGTTATGCTTGGCGAAGTTATGTCTGACATGGCCCAAATAATAAATAAGTGCCATTTTAATCATACAAAACGAATTTTACTGAATTAGCGACCTAAAAAGATCGATTTCTTGTGCTCGAGTCGGTATAGAAGCCAAGTTTTATGAAAATCGTTAGAGTCGTTTTCGAGATATATATCATCATTTTTAGAGCTGAGTTTGTTTTAATCAGTGAAAAAAAACTTTCTCAAATTCGAAACCTAGCTAAATGAATTCCTCGTGCTCGAATTAGTGTAGAAAACATGTTTGACGAAAATCGCGTAGAAAATTGTTGATCTATAGCAAGCAGACCGTTCAGCGCAAAGTTTGATTTACCCTGTAAACAAAAAAATTCTTGAATTCTTGACCTATCTACATCTTTTTCTCATGCTCAATTTAATATAAAAGTCAAGATTCGTTGAAATCGGCCCAGTAGTATACGATATCATCCGTAATCGGGAAAACACTTGCTCGTTTAATATATATGATATATTTTCAATTTCAAACGATTCGTTTGGGTAGTTTTTGCGTTGTTATCAGACCGTACTGACGGACGCATTGAATGACGACTATGAGTGCTACTTATTTACATAATTACGAACGCACCTAAAAATGAAACAGATTTAAAGAAATCCATTTTATGGCATTATATTTTAATAGAAAATACAGAAGAAATTATTTTCCCAAAGACAAATTTATCTGTATCTTAATTTTATTTTTCAATGTTCTATTTCAGTACATAATTTATTTAATTCCCCGTATATTCGAATTTGATAAATACCTTAGTTTTAAACTGAAGTCTTACAGTTTTCCATCATTTAAAAATTTTATGAATATTTTATCGCAACACGTAACACAGTTCATGATTTCAATGTGAGGGATTTCAAAACTCGAGCTAAAATTTCAAATGAGAAATTAAATATTAATTTCATATACCAGGGAAATATCTAAAACGTTAAATTAATAGTTAATTGAAATCCTGTCTACGTTACATCATAACATATTTTTATAGATTTTTCGGTACTAAAATTAATATATTATATTTTATATAATTACAATTACCGTCCAATGTTAATCATGTAATCATTTAAAAAATTGAATGTTGGAACAAATATCATTTAATAGAAATGCGGAAGAAATTCGTTTCATCGAAATCAAGGGTATCATTATTTAAGAATTAAATATTTCGATATTTATCTGTTAATTGTAAAATTTCTAATTTTCTAATTCTTCAGTTTCAGCAAAATTAAAATCTTAATTATTCAGTTATACACCCTTTCGAAATGTGAGTTCACTACGTAGTATAGTTTATTTCAAAGTGAGTAAATTCAAAACTACATGAAACTTATTAAACGAAAATCAAAAATCAGATTAAAATAGATGGTACAGAGAAAATGATAAATTACTTTAAGAAAGACCCAACTCATATTATAAGCATATTATAAGGCCAGCTGTACATTGCCAACAATTATTAGTAAACTGATAATTGACTACATGTTTATCGTTATGTTCCCTTTGGGAACGAGAAACCGGTATACATCCCATTTAAGATGCTTAAAATTCTTCATTCACTAGCTTTTTTTTTTTTTTTTTTTTTTTTTGTAAAGATTCCTTTATTTTAATTAACGCATTTTTCCGATTTAATTACAGAAAAACTGGTGGTATGGTGGTAAACAGTTAAAAATTTATGCAAAATACTCTTGTCGTGAAGGGGTAAGAGAGAATTTACGTTTTATTCTGTGAAGTTTATATAGTAATTTTCTTTTTTGATTTTTCGAGGTGTTATTGGATTGTTCTTTGAATTTAAATTAAATAGTTTTTTATTTGACTATATAATAGTCACTAT
The DNA here is from genome assembly GCA_964019185.1 of Maratus speculifer. Classification (NCBI taxonomy): domain Eukaryota; kingdom Metazoa; phylum Arthropoda; class Arachnida; order Araneae; family Salticidae; genus Maratus; species Maratus speculifer. The sequence continues at coordinate 233,922,191 of OZ025294.1, read as the reverse complement.
AGACTACAATAATTTACAAATTTAAAGGACATGTTCAAAACAGATTTTTTAGACGGACCAAAAATTATATGTTAATTTTTTGTCAATTTTAATTATTTACAGTTACATCGTTTTTCCTTAAAATATTTATAAAATTACTAAAGTTTTTCGAGGAAACTGGATACTTAAATATTTTTTATGTAACGGTTACAGCAAAATTCAACAGATACGTGTTTTTACTGTAAATGAAAAAAATCTGTAAGATTACTAAAAATTTTTTTACAATAAGTAAGCACAAAACTTTTTTTTATGTAACGTCAGCTCTTGTTACATATAATGTTTTAGTAATACTCTTGTAATTTTAGTAGGTTCTTTTGTAAAGCTACACATTTCTGTAGTTTATTAAAAACTATTTTTGTGATGATTAATAAAAATAAAATTTTAGTAATCATAAAGATTACAGTAACTTTATATCTGTATCGTTATAGATTTTTCTTTACACTGTGCTATTACTGAAATGTTTGTATTATTACAATATTTAACACTTACAACATGTTTTATTTTTTATTTACAATATTATATATATATATATGTATATATATATATATATATATACACATATACGTATGTGTATGTGTGCGTGTACTCTTTTTATTACAAAATTCAATAGCATTCTTTCTTTTATTATATTTGTAATTACTTCTGCTTATGAGTGAAAATAACTGCTGTAATACACATATTTTCCTGTCATCGGAAATGAAAAACAATTAGTATAACACAAACTTTACATAGCTCCACGCATAATACATTTGCATATCTGAATATAAAATAAATAATTTTCTTATTAACTCAGGCAAAATCTCATTAGAAACTGCATCATATTGCTAAAACACATACACACTCATATATATCTTTTTCGTTTACAAAAATCAAAAACATTCTTTCTATTATTATAATTCCATAATTACTTCTCCTTTTGAATGAAATTAATTACTTAAAAACGTGTACATAACTCTTATATTAAAATGCAAACAATTAGTTAAATGCGAATTGCACATAGAAGCATGGATAATACACTCATCATAAAAATTTGGAATTTAAGTATGTACTCAAGCAAAACTCTATTAGAAAGGAACAAGTAAATACAAAATGAGTGCAATTATGAGAATAACAAGTAAAATATAAAATAAGTTAAATCTCTATTTTATGCCTCTTGTAGGAACTTTCTTTATGCATAAATTTCCCCAGAGATCTTCAAAAATCAAAGGGATAGATTACAATTGATATACATTTATAATAAGACCAACTGAATCCAAATACAATGACTATAATGGAATGGATATAGTATGGTGAGATTCATTCTCACGGGGATTCACTTTTAGAGATAGATTTTCTGCAAAATCACCCGAAAGGAGTAACTCAAATTGCGGTGATCTATTTTTAAAAATGGTTTATACACCCATTAATTTCAACAATATTCTATATTGCTAATAAATGGATTGGTAATTCTGTTGCTAAATACAAATCCATGACAGTTAACATGTTAACTACAAGAACTGAAAGAACCAATTGTCATTATACAAATAAATTGAAAAGTTTCGCATATGTAGGTAGTTACATTAAAGATACATTTTTGTAAGTTAAACGTGGTGAAGATTTTTTTTAAATGAAGCAAAACGATAAAGGATTTTTTTTTCTAAGTAACAAATTTTTATTTGAATTTTGTCAAATTAATTAATGGTCCAAAAAAGCAATAAGTAATTATAAAATCTATTGAAGCATGCATAGTGAAACTTAAAAGCCCACATTCAAGGAGACATATTTTCTTTATTATATGAAAATAAAAACTCACCTCTATACAAAAAAATAAGTCATTTGTTTTAAATCTTTATGCAAAGTACTTAAGGAGACCATGTTACACAGATCTTAACCGTGAAAATTGAACATTTGTTATAAAAAGAAGCAGAAGCTCAATTCAGCAAATAATAAACATAATAAGTTTGCCTGTGTTGCGGCATGTACACTGTAAAAAAAAATTCAAGAGGTTACTAAAAATTTCTTAGTAAATTTGTATTCCACAGAATTTTTTAGTAACCATTACAAACTTTTTTTTTGCAAGTGAAACAAGCATTTCTTTTGTAAACTGAACAAAAGAATTTTTTGTATAACTAACTTAAAAATTTTTAGTATGAGCCACAAAGCAAATTTTAGTAATAGCTCCAAAATTACTTTTAATAACCATTACGTGCAACCGAAGCGGAGGAGCTTCCTTCGAGCTGCATCCAGAATTCTGAAGCGGAAAATTTTTGGCAAAACCGCAATAGATGGCAGCACCAAACATTCTTAACGGCTCCGACTGGATTTTCATAATCCCTTTATTAACGAGACACTACAGACATTCGGGGTGTATTTGGAAGTGGCAAGTTTCGAACCCGGGACCTTTTTGCCTGGAGTCCGTTACTATAACCACTATGCTATCAAGGTCACACCAACTGAGTTTTAGTAAGAGCTATTAAAAATATTAAACTATTAACTCTATTCGTTGCTAACTTTTTTCTAGTAATTCTTACAGATTTTCTAGTAACCGACTAAGATTACTAAACATTTTTTAGTAATTACAAGGATCACTAAAGTTTTTTTAGTAGATCGACCTTTTTTTTTTTTACAGTGTACAGCTAAACTAGTTAACGGAATATGCTTATGTTTTACATTCAAAATTTTAAAAACATGCGACAATGTAAAAATACATTTAAAAGAAAAGCTGAGAAAATATTGGTTTTGTAATATAAACAGGCATGTTAAAAATTAAAGATTTTTATACGTTAGAAGTCATGTTACATTTATTGCTTAAAACAGAAACCTGACGGCTAAAAAAATATGGCAGTTCTTTAATTCTTTTTCCAAAGTATTTAAATGAAATCTATTATACACATTTGCGGATGAAAATCGGACATTCGTCGTAAAAAGTAGGGGAAATTCATTTCTGCGAATAATAAATGTAATATCTTTGCCTGTTTTGAGGCATGCGTAGCTAAACGTATTAACGGAATGTGTAAATGTTTCACTCTTCGAGTTTTCAAAACATACGACAATGCAAAATAATAATAATAATAATAATAATAATAATAATATAAAAAAGCTGAGAAACTATGGGTTTTGTAATATAAATATGCAAGTGAAAAATGGAGATATTTATCGTTATCGATTGAAAATGGCATTTTATATTTATTGCTTAAAACAAACAAACAAACTTAATTTTTTACGCAAACTGTTTAAATGAAACATGTCATACACATTTGAAAATGAAAATCAGCCATTCATAAAAAAAGTAAAAAATAGTATTTCTGCAAATATTAAATAATATTTTTAAAGCTGAAATAGAACTAAAGGAATATATTTTTCTAATTATATAAATAACAGAAGAAATAAAATAGTGGCTATAAAGATCAGGATCTACGGTGTTCATCCCTGTTTTATTGATCATTGTACAGACCTGCTATACACCATACATCCGGGTAATCAGCGAGATCCAGATGGGTGTAGGTTGTCAGCCTAACACGGGAACCCGTATGTTTAGTTCCAAGCTTGCTTTGTGCTCATTTCATAAATATACAGAAACGATGAAGAGCTTAATGAACATCGCCCAGCCGGGAGCCGAACTCTAGAACTACAGTATGGCAATCAGATTTGCTAACAACGACACCACTTTGATTATTTAATTACTAGAAAGAAAAAGAATGCTGTGTCCATTAAAATAAACCTATAAGCGTCGCCTGAATAATCATATAGAGTTTGTTCATTTTTCAAATAAATAATTTTCTAAAAGAGACACACAGACTCGACGAAACAACATATCTTGTTAACTTTTAAAATCATTTTAGGTGAATTTGTAATTAGAAAATTACATAGATCCAATAGTCGTTGTTTGGTCCGTTAGAGTTTGCATATAACAGCGCCTATTTTACCCAATCGATTGGTTTCAAATACAATGTATTTAATCGATGTAGAATTTTGTCGAGTCATTTCAAGTTTTAACAAATTAGAATTAAAACTTAAAAAGAAATTAATAAGAGTTTTAATCAGTCTATTAAGTGATATCATGCGTTAATAATTAAACAATACCCCATGACAGGTAATGATTCTAAGTTGCCGTGTTGATTACATCGTATTTACAACGGAGCCATGTTTTTTTCCATATTACTGAATTAAATATACATAATCTTAATAAATTCTGCTTTAATACATTTTTGCATAAGAAAGCAACGGATATTGTATCAAAGTCTGAATATTTATTGGATTTGTTATTGTACAAACGCACCTCATTTGTCACTTTTGACTTACAAGGTTTGTCTTGTAATTTCTTTACAAATTTCACAATATAAACAACACAAATATAAAGATGTTGCAGTATGTTCTGTTACATATTGCAGTGAATGCAACATAATAAATAATTATTCTATTATATTGCGACCTTACATGTACAATGTACATGTCTATATACAGCTCGTGGAAGCTGACGTAATTGGTCACCTGGAGCGCTGGGAAAGTCTATTTGTTACGGGAAAGTGTTTTCCGCATAGCAACCATTAGTTTTCTATATAATATGTAATTTTTGTTCGACGCTGAGCGCAGAAAAGATGCTGTTAACTTGTGTGGTGCCATCTACAAAGCACAGTAGTGGATTTGGTATGATCCAGGGTTGTTTCTCTGGATGTGTAACTGAAGATTTGGAATGAATGCAAGGAATTATGAAAAAATAATAATAAAAAAAAAATCTTGAGACAAATACCATTCCGTCAAAGCTGAGTTTCATTGGTGATAGGTTCATTTTGCATCCTGATAACGACTTTAAAACATAATTGTAAATTAAGCAGTAGATATTTAGATTAAAAAAATAAAGCGGAAGTGCATTAAAATACATGCTGTAGCCTTCCCAGAACCTTGATCTCAATCCAATCTAACTTTTATGGGAAAATCTCGATAGAAATGTTCGTGATCGGCGCCGCTCATCACATATAGAAATGTAGAAAGATTTAAATGAAAGCTAGAACAATATACCATAATACAAAATTGATAAATTATTGCTTGTATATTGAAATTAGTAAAAAAAATACAAAATGCAACGCAGGCCTTTTCAGTGAAAAATCCCATATTAAGCTATTTTTACTATTAAAAATGCATTTGAGAGGAATAATTTATAATTTATCTATATTTAGATTAAATTCATTTCACGGAATGTATATTTTGTGACGATTAAACTTTTGTCTGAAATTATTAATAAGTTTTTGCGTTTATTTTATTTTCTCGCTTTTCTTAGCGTAGAATGAAATTTTTGCCGGCAGTGTACATAGGCAATTTATTTATTTATCACTGTCAGTATAAAGCGAAAAAAAATGTAGATAGATAATTGATTACAAAATTCTATTTATGGAGTAATGCAATAAGATTTTATGAATAGGTAACACAGTACATTTTCTTCTAATTATCAGATGTAAAAAGAGTAGCAAATTGACAATAAATAAATGAGACGAATGCTCTATTAAAAAATTGTAGATACGATAATAAAAATTTCATAAAATGAAAAAAAAAGAAATAAAATATTTAAGCATGGCCTTGTTCAGGCAGGATGAAAATACTAACAAAATTTTAAATTAAATGTATACATTTTAACATATAACATCTACTTTACTATTGAAGATACCTTTTATGTAAAATGGTTAGCTTTTTTAACCTAATATTTAGTCCAGGAGGAGGCAACACGGACAATCAACTCATCGAATTCACTGCTGAAATCTCAGATTTAGTTTAAATTTGTTTGGCTTGTTAAAACGCAATTGGTCTGCCAAGTTATATCTTGCAGAAAATATTTCAAAATCCTATTATAGTGGTTGACTCGTAGGTTTACCAGCGCATTTTCTTGTTCTCTGTCCTCCACATTTTCATAACTTTGTACATACATCGATAAACTTGCAAGCCAATCGCTAAAATAAAAGTTTCAACTGTTTTTCACTAAGATATGACTTATCAGATCGATTGCATTTTAATAAACGAATGATGTTTTAACTAATTCTGGAAATTCAAGCTTGATCTCGATGAGGTGTTTTTCTGTGTTGCCGCCTACCGGTCTAATTTTCTGTTTTACAGTCATATTTAACTACAATGGAGCTTTTTAATAGTCGCACCGTAAAAACAAAAGACCCAAATTGGGAGGTAAGATTTTTGGATACATCATTGCTATTATTTGGAAAGTTTACTTTGTAGTCCAAAATGGTTTTAAAAAACGGCATATACTAATAACATTAAAGCAACCAAATCATCTTAGATAACATATATATTATATCAAAGAAATTTTTATTGTTTAATGCTATTAAGTATCTGCTCTGTTTTGAACCATTTTGGGTTAAATACTTTGGGAAAACTACTGTACCATTTTGGGAACACTATTGTACCGTTTTAGGAACACTGTTACAGTATTATACTCTGAAAAATTATAACCCAATTTAGGTCTTTAATTTTTACAGTGCAATTACTACAATAATATTACACACACACACACACATATATATATATATATATTACAAATTTAAATTTTTTTTTTCGCCAAAACTAACCTTTATACTATCTTAATTTTCTTATAATAATATTCCGTACTTACTTCAAATTATTAAATTAAAATCTTATTTCTAGATCTAATCTGTTAATCTGTGTGCAGACGATATAAATACTTAATTTGCCTTAAAAAACATTATTCCAGTATGCGTAAATTTAAAAAGATGGCTCTAAATTAAAAATATTCTTAATTAAAACTTTATTTCTTAATATTCCAAATAAAACTGATTTCTTCTATGTTTTTATCAACCCTTTTTAAGAAATTCTTATTAAATTTATTCCAAAACCATACCTTTCAAAAAATATCATTATTTTATTTTATCTATTTATTTATTTTTCCGCCGTCAACGATAATGTGCATATTAATAAATTCATTTCTTTTCTTTTTCTCTTAAAATTAATCATGTATAAAAATCGTCTGCCTAAGATATTTAAAATTCGGAGTCAATTATAAATTGGTTAAATAATATTTTTTTTAAAATAAATTTATCGTCTGTTTAAAATAGCCTCGTAACTGGACAAGGATTCTGTTTACATAAAAGAATGATGGTTTGAGGTTACCGAATGTTCCAGAACTTTCTTTTCAGTTTAAAAGGGGGAAGTCTCGAGATGAAAGGAAGATTCTGAAGATTTCTTGGGTTGCTTCTTCGATGAGGACAGCTCGCTGAAATAATGATGGAATTTTTGCAACAAGGAGCTTTTCCTTCCTCATTATCACGAATTTAATAAATGAATTTACAGCAGCCCATGACTAATTATTGGATCTTCTACATTTATTTATTATTTTTGTTTTTTCCCTCGCTTGCCATGACTGCGTGTTTCTGTTTAACCAGTGGAAATAATTCGAGTTCTCCTGAAATCGTCACAACTAATCGAAAAGTCGGACAGGATAAGTAATGCCTGTGCTAGTGCCTGTTTCGGATTTTGAAATGAATCTACTGAAGAAGTAAAATGCTATGTAAATGAATCGAATGAATCTACTGAAACGAAGTGATGACAAAAATATGGATCGCCGAAATTTTTTCCCGCCATGGTTGAAAGTGTTATTAAGCAAGAATTGCCATTATCTTTTGATTCCTCGAGTGAATGTAACAGAGGAGATTTTAATGTTAAACAGCTTTCTGTGCGAGTGGTTTGAAAGATTTCTTCTAAATATTTCGTGAATTCCTGAGGCCTGATATTCCACCTTTTTGCTGTTTATGTGTAACTGATGACTCAAGATAATCATGGTCATAATGACAAATTTTTGAAAATTAATAACTTCAAAGTGGTGAGTATGCGAAAGGTATTTGATGAGGAATTTAATGAAGAATGGATTTTATTGAAGATTTTTCGTGAACTGTAAGTTTATTTTATTAAATGTTTTGATTATTATTTCTATTCTATTTATGATTGATGGAAAGTATTTATTATTTATTTATTTATTTATTTATTTATTATTTTATTGATGAGAGTAATTTGAAGTTAATTTATTAAATTACTAATTTATTTATTATTCTATTATTTATTGTATGTTATGGATCTGATATAGTAATTTTGAAAAAATATGTAATTGATAGAAATTATTAACTTTGAAATTTATTGCGAATGATTTTACGATCGGGATTTAATAAAGAAAATAGAAGTGCTTCAGTTATTCTAATGAGTAAGAATCAAAAAATTATGGAAGATCCTAAGTTCGTACCGTTTGACCCGAGTTCTGGAATGAACATTTTGTCGTGGTTAACTTATTTTGATACAACATGTGAAAAGGAAAAGAAAAATCTAGAATCGAAATTTAATTCTATTGCGCAATATCTGAAAGGGGAAGCGCAAAAAATTTATATCAATGACTGTTTAAATTGTACGGATTATGAACAAATTAAGAAAATTTTGATAGAAAGACTCATTGAATTAGACTTCCCGAGTTTTTCTGATTTTTCAAATCTGAAATTAGATAATTTAGACAATTTAGAAACTTATTTTCGTAAGAAAGTGGAAATTGGTAGGAAATTACATCTTAGTGAAAATATACTATTACAAGGTTTAACTGATGGTTTAAAACCAGAATTCAAAAACAGTATTATTATAAATCCTCCTAGTAGTACCACCGAATGGTACCGGGTTGTCAAACAATTCGTGGAAGTTTCCACCCCACTAGTTTCAAACCAAGTAATAAATCAACCATCAGCTAGACAAAATTTTCAACCTTTTCAACCAACTAGGCCCTGGATTCAGCCAGTTAGGCCGAATACTACACCTAGGAATTGGATTCCCCAAAGGCAATCTCAGTTTCAAAGACCTAGGGTTTGTCAAAATAATTATATTCAAAATTCATACCCTTCAAGACCTTGTAGGATATGCACAAATAGGGGTGTGAGTAATGCTTTTCATTGGGAAAGAGAATGTATTTTTAGGAATGAGTTGCCATCCTCTGATACTCTTCCAAATATCTCACAAAATAATTCTCATAATGTTTGTCAATTAATTGTGTATGGATGTACAAATAATTATAATTTACCATGTGTTGTAGATACTGGTTCAACTATTGCATTATTGCCACTTAAATTTGTTAAAAAACTTAATGCTAAAATTGAGACTATACCCTCAGTTACCATTGGTCAGGCAAAAGGATTTTTACATATAAATAAAAAATGTAGTGTTCTTCTAAAAGTGGGTAAAATTAAAAAATATGTTAACTTTTTAGTATGCAATACAAATTTGGATTATGCTATTTTGGGGTTAAAAGAATGTTCTAAATTTAAATTAACCATAGAATGTAAAAATTGTAGTGTAAGGCAGGGAAGGAAAATTATAACTAACAGTATATCCATACATAATGAGAGATCCCTTCATTTCAATACAGTAAATATGGACCAAGTACAACAAAACAGGGATCAATCTAATGAATTTGTAACCTCTGAATATAAAAAAGATATGAAATTAAATACTGGTAATACTGTAGCAATAGATAATTATGATAATGAAACACTGAATGTAAATAATCATGATATAGAGTTACAATCTACTTGTGGAAATATTATGAAAAATGAAGACTGTGTTGAATATGATCACGCAATTAATGTGCATCCTGATTATAGAGGTTCCATGACTCTTCAAAATTTTCGCGATAATTCGGATTCAGATTTAACTGGGGAAATAAATTTAATTCAAGATGTAAATTTAAGGGAATTAGTTCATATTTATAGTGATATTTTTGCAAAGCATAAATATGATGTGGGTAGGATTAATATTGAACCACAACGCGTTATACTAAACTCAGACCTACCTATATCTTTGAGGCCCTACCGAACATCTCCTCTAGAAGAAATAGAAATAAAAAACCAAATTCAATCATTGTTAGCAGCCGGACTGATAAAGGAAAGTAATAGCCCCTATTCTGCCCCTGTTACACTAGTTATGAAAAGAGAGGAAGGTAAAAAAACGCGATTATGTATAGACTATAGAAAATTAAACGCAATAATTAAAAATGATGCAGAACCCTTGCCCCGTATCGATGGAATTTTAGATAAATTGAGTAGTGCTCAGTATTTTTCAACTTTGGATTTAGCCTCTGGCTACTGGCACATACCAATACATCCATCCGATACAGAAAAATTAGCATTTGCAACCAATTTTGGACTTTTTGAGTGGCTCGTGCTCCCTTTTGGCATAAAAACGGGCCCTCCCATATTCAACAGAACCATTCGAAGAATCCTTAATAAATATAAAATCGACTTTGCGTGCCACTATTTTGATGATATTATAATTTTCTCTTCCTCTTTAGAAGAACATTTAAACCATTTAGCTCAAATTTTTCACATTTGCAAACAAGAAAACATTAAACTTAAACTTTCTAAATGTAAATTAGGCCAAAATAAAATCAATTTCTTAGGTTATGAAATTACTAATGGAACAATAACACCAGCAAATGCCAATATTGAAACCATCAAAAATTTAAAACCTCCTTCCAATGTGAAAGAGTTACAACGATTTCTAGGTTCCATTAATGTTTACCATAAATTCATAAATAAATATGCTGAAATTAGATATCCTCTAAATCGATTACTTAAAAAAGACACAATATGGGAATGGAACTCAGAGTGCCAGGAGTCTTTTGAAAAATTAAAAAATTCTTTAATTGCTAAACCCATCCTCAAAATTTATGATCCTAAATTACCTTTACATATGTTTGTAGATGCCTCTCAGATAGCAGTAGGTGCCGTTCTAAAACAACCTGATAAAGATAATTTCTTACATCCTATTGCTTATCATTCTAGAATTTTGAAGAGTTATGAACAAAATTATTTCATAACTGAATTAGAATGTTTAGCTATTATAGATACTCTTGACAAATTCTATCATTACTTTCATGGTGTCAAGTTTACAATTCATACGGACCACGCATCTCTAGTATGGTTAAAGAGTGTTAAAAACTTAAGAGGTAGGCTTTTTAGATGGTCACTCAAACTTAGTATGTTTGATTATGAGATAAAATATGAAAAGGGTTCAACAAATGTCGAAGCAGACATGTTGTCACGAAATCCTGTTTGTCATTTTAATCAACATATTAGTTTATTGCTAGATAGGAAAGAAATTATAGAGATGCAAGACAAAGACAATGTTTGTGACAAAAAATATAAAAAAGAGAATGGAATTATTATAGTTCAGAAAAAGGGATTCAAAAAAATTGTTGTACCAATGTCATTAAGAAGAAAATTACTCCATATTGCTCATGATAATTTTGGACATTTAGGAATTCAAAAAATGCTTAATTTAATATCTCCCAACTATTATTGGCCTAATATGACAATAGACATTACCGAATTTGTTAAACATTGCGATACCTGTCAGAAAAATAAAAAACCAAAACAGAAAAGATTCGGCTTATTACAAGCTATGCCAGCAACAGATCAACCTTTTGAATGTCTTTCTATTGATACTGTTGGTGGATTTAACTATTACAACTCAACAAAAAAATTCTTACACATAATAATAGATCATGCAACTAGATTTGTTTGGGCTTTTCCCTCCAAAAATGTTACCACTGAAACATACACTAACTGTTTAAAACAAATTTTCAATATCAAAGCACCTCAAAAAATACTTAGTGACAGGCATAAATCTTTCAGATCTCCAAGGTTTAAGAAATTCCTTAGAAATCATCATGTTCAACAGCGTTTTACATCTGCACATCATCCTCAGACCAATGGAAAAGTAGAGCGAGTTAATCAGACTATAGTTACCAGGCTTAAATGTAAAGTTAATTCCACTTCTTCTAAAATACCTTGGACTAGATTATTAAACCAAGTCATCGAAGAATACAACAATACGCCCCATTCTATCACCAAATTTCCACCTGCCTATTTATTTTATGGTCAATTGCCTTATGAATCTCCTTTAAAACAAAACTATTACCCATCAGTAGACAAAGCCCTCAAAATTGCGAAAGCGCGAACTCATGAATTTCACCTTAAAAGTAAAAGACTCTATGATCGAAATTTTGTCGAATGCCCATTAAAAATACAAGACTCTGTAATTTATGAAGAATTTAAATACCCTAACACTCGAAAATTAGAACCTACTTTCTCTGGACCATATAAAATTATAAATAAACTTTCTGATGTAACTTATGAAATAGATAAATTTAATTATGAGACAGGACAGAATTCCGTTATTGTGCATGTTTCTAAATTAAGACCCTATTTTTCACCCGAAGATTTTAAACTGTTTCATGAGCAATCCAAAAAACAAACAAAACCTCAGATACAATCACTAGATCAAACTAAAGTCAAGACAATAGATTAAATTTACCATAAAAAAACCATAATTTTCAACATCAGCGGGTATGTTCTTGGAGCGCTACAAGAATATTACTTGTTTTTGGGAGTTTTTGGGATTAAATTGGGCTCCTTATGCAGGCATAAGGTGAACACTTTGATTGTAAAAGCTTTCAAATTGATGTTGATAAATTAATTTTAAGGGTGTTTAAGTCTAACTATATTTACTCATTTATTTGACATTAGTATTACTCTATTTATTCAGGAGATATTATATGATAATAGTTATAAAATCTAATGACTCTACTCAAACCTATAACATAATATGTGATTTTCAGTGATTGTGAAAACTAGATATTAAAAGTTTTTCAAAAAAGCACACTTTTTTTTATTTCCATTTCTCAATTAAGAATGACACCTTTTATTCCTATTGTATTTTATTATTAAAGTTTATAAACCATGTGTGGATAAAACATTATTCTACATTTGGCATTGAAAACTTATAACCAAATTTGACAATTTTGTAAAAGAGTATCAGAGAGGAATTATTGTAAGGAAATACTGGTTGAGAGTCCATTTTCTAAGTAGTTAGATTTAATTTTATTTGGATTTTGGAATTATTATGATTTTTTTTATTTATACTTTCGGCTAGCAAAAAATACTTTCTTATGCTATTAGAAGATAAGAAAATTATTTAGTTGCTATGTAATTATTTTTATCCTCAACCAATATTTTCCCTATCAATAATAAACAAATAGTGATATTTTCTTTTGATTATACTCTTGTTTTACTATTATTATTATTATTATGATTTCTATGATGAAGTTTAGTATTAATTATACTCTTATTGAAAAATATTAGGATATGGAGTCTTATTATACTATTACTTATTATTGTTGACATTGTTATTATTTAAATTTTTCTATATTATTTATTATTGATATTGAGAGTGATGCTATTTATTATTGAAAAATTGATATATTATTGAAAGATGTTGGATCCAACATAACATAAAAAACAAAGCTTAAACTAGATTTGGAGATATTTAATTAAAGAGACTGTATTCACTGGACATTGAAAAAGACTCTTTTATATATTCTTGAAAGACTTTTTTCATTTAAAGGACTTATTTAAAATAAACTATGCATTAAGTCATTGTAGTTATTTAAACTTCCATGAGAACGAACTTTTATTGTTTTTATTATATTTTTATCTCTTGCTTATTAATATTCATAACTTATTTACTGTTATTATATGTATTATCTCCTATGCACTTACAAATGGTAAGTGATGTTGTAACATTATTGTATTTCTTTCAGGGAAATGCTCCTACCTAAATTTAATTCAGAATTATTTTCTCTTAACTATTTTATTTTAATCGCTAATATTTTTTATATTGCGTTAATTTTCTTTTCTTCCATCTCTTGGCTTCCTGGATTTGACAGTTTTATTCCAAAATTTAACTTTTCTAAATTATTATATTTCTGTTGTCTGAACTTGTAGTTTTATTTAACTATCAATTTCATACAAAGTCTTGGGGAGGGGGGATAATATTACAAATTTAAATTTTTTTTTTCGCCAAAACTAACCTTTATACTATCTTAATTTTCTTATAATAATATTCCGTACTTACTTCAAATTATTAAATTAAAATCTTATTTCTAGATCTAATCTGTTAATCTGTGTGCAGACGATATAAATACTTAATTTGCCTTAAAAAACATTATTCCAGTATGCGTAAATTTAAAAAGATGGCTCTAAATTAAAAATATTCTTAATTAAAACTTTATTTCTTAATATTCCAAATAAAACTGATTTCTTCTATGTTTTTATCAACCCTTTTTAAGAAATTCTTATTAAATTTATTCCAAAACCATACCTTTCAAAAAATATCATTATTTTATTTTATCTATTTATTTATTTTTCCGCCGTCAACGATAATGTGCATATTAATAAATTCATTTCTTTTCTTTTTCTCTTAAAATTAATCATGTATAAAAATCGTCTGCCTAAGATATTTAAAATTCGGAGTCAATTATAAATTGGTTAAATAATATTTTTTTTTAAATAAATTTATCGTCTGTTTAAAATAGCCTCGTAACTGGACAAGGATTCTGTTTACATAAAAGAATGATGGTTTGAGGTTACCGAATGTTCCAGAACTTTCTTTTCAGTTTAAAAGGGGGAAGTCTCGAGATGAAAGGAAGATTCTGAAGATTTCTTGGGTTGCTTCTTCGATGAGGACAGCTCGCTGAAATAATGATGGAATTTTTGCAACAAGGAGCTTTTCCTTCCTCATTATCACGAATTTAATAAATGAATTTACAGCAGCCCATGACTAATTATTGGATCTTCTACATTTATTTATTATTTTTGTTTTTTCCCTCGCTTGCCATGACTGCGTGTTTCTGTTTAACCAGTGGAAATAATTCGAGTTCTCCTGAAATCGTCACATATATATATATATATATATGCAAAGAAGATTGCCGGTGAAGCACAAGTAAAACAGACAAAGAAAATAACAGAAGAAACAAGAAAATTGATGAAAAAAAGGAGAGAGTTTAAAACGAAGAAAAATGATCCTTAATCAAGAGTTGAGTATGCTGAATTATGTAAAATAGTAAGAAAATGTGTTACACAAGATATAAGAAAATTTATCTGTGATCTTGTTAAAAAAATTCTGGAAGATAACAAAAGTTTAAAATCAGATAATCGCGAGCTCTGTGTTGGAAGAAAAGGTATTTTTGCACTGAAGAGAGCAGGTGGAACAATCACCAAAATTAGAAACGAAATAATACACATTGTTGAAAAATTCCATAATGATCTATATAAATGTGAAGATCAAAGGGAAATCGATGTACACGATCAACAAAAATCTTAACAGAAACTGAAGAAATAATCCCAGTGATGACAGATGAAGTTTTACAAGCTATTTGGTTTATGAAAAAAGGTAAATGCCCTGGAGAAGATGGAATTACAATTGACCTTATCAAAGAAGCAGGAGAAGAATTTGCAAAAAGGCTATCCTTACTGTTTTCAAAATGTCTCGAGAAGTCAGATGTACCAGAAGATTGGAATAATGGTGTGATGGTGCTATTTTGCAAGAAAAGAGAGAAGGAAAACATAAAAAAATTATCGTCCGATCAGCTTACTATCAGGGATTTATAAAAAGTTCACCAAAGTTTTAACGACAAGACTCGAATCAGCTCAGGACTTAAATCAACCTAGGGAACAAGCAGGATTCCGAAGTGGATTCAACACAATGGATCATAGAAACTGGATCATGGAACTCATAGAAAAACATAGAGTATAATTTACCTCTCTGCCTTGCCTTTATTGATTACAAAAAAGCATTTGATTCCGTCTACACATCAGCAGTAGTAGAATCTCTGGAGGACATTGGTATAGACAAATCTTACATCCATATCATAAAGAAGATTTACAAGAAAGCAACAGCAACCATCCGTTTAGACAAGGGAAAAGCGGAGATCAAGCTCGGAAGAGGAGTAAGACAAGGAGACATCCTTTCACCTAAGCTTTTTAGTGCTGTCTTAGAAAATATCTTCAAGAAGCTGGATTGGGAAAACAAAGGGATTAGAATAAATGGGGAATATTTTAGTCATCTCCGGTTCGCTGACGACATTGTAATTTTCAGTAACAGCCCTGAAGAATTGGAAAATATGCTAAAAGCTAGCATCGATGTGGGATTAAAAACAAATTTAGAAAAGAGTAAGGTGATGTTCAATTCATTTACATCGAAAAATGAAAATTGTCTACAAGAACATTGAGATTAAATAAGTGCAAATTTATGTATACCTAGGACAGGAAATATCATTGAATAATAGTGTCATGAATGAAATCAATAGAAGAATTAGAAATGGGTAGAGGGCTTTTGGGAAATACAATATTATTCTGAAGAGCCTCTTTGCTTGAAAAGAAAAGTGTTTAATCAATGTATTTTACCTGCACTAACATACGGAGCAGAAACATGAACACTAACAAAACGGATGATACAAAGACTGCAAACAACACAGAGAAGTATGGAAAGATATATGCTAGGCATAACTAGAAGAGACAGAAAGAGGATAACCTGGATAAGAAGTCAGACAAAAGTTTTTGACAGCCTAGAAAGAATCAAGCAGCTAAAATGGAAATGGGCTCGACACATTTCAAGAAGACAAGACAATAGATGGAGCACAAGTATAGTACAGTGGTATCTCAGAGATGTAAAACGACCAAGAAGATGACCACAGGTAAGATGGAGTGACGAAATTGGAAAAGTGGCTGGTGTAAATTGGATGACGAAAGCACTAGACAGGAAACATTGGAAAAATCTGGGGGAGACAAACGGTTGTTGTTGTTGATGATGATATATATATATATGTGTGTGTGTGTGTGTGTGTAATATGGGTAAAATGGTATATTAATAATTTATATCCACAATAATAGCTACCTTTTACAAAAATTTCCGCTCTAACATGACGAGTTAATTATGCCTGAAAAAAGGTTAAAAAAAATTAAATTTTCACGATGATCTATGCATTATTACGCATGTCAAACAGCAAATTCTTTGTTGCCGAAAGAAATGAAAAAAATGTAGTGAAAAAAACTAAAAAAGTACATCATTATTCTTATATCATTAAGCGAGAAATAAAGATAAAATTGCCCCCATGCACTTAATGACTTCATAGGGACATTTACAATAATTAAAAGAATGGAAAAAAATGCAGGTTGATCATTAATACACGAGATTTATAAAGCGGAAAAGATTGCAAAATAAAGTTTTCTCAGAAATCATTTAATTTTTAGCAAGCGATAAAAATATTTTCGTCGTAATAACAATGTTACCGATATGCAATTTTAGACAAACGTTTGTTATTGTATAACATGCTGGCATGAATCAGAAAAAAAATATGTTTTACTTTCATTTCAGAGAAACACTTCAAGAAATTGTTTGGTAGATTTTGTGCATTCTTTTTTAGTAGGTGTAACCAATTATTAATATTTAAATTTATAAATATACAGTGGAGTGTCGATTATCGGAACTCAAAGTAACTGAACTTCCAGTTATCCGAACAGCATATTTCTCTACATTTTTATTTACGGAACTTCCAATTATACGAACAATCTACTTCTCCCTCTCTCTTAAAAAAATTAAATTTCTTATTATCTTAATACATTGTTTTTCTCATTTTCTCTCTTTTGGATTTAGCATGCGAAATCGAATTCCCGATTGCTATATCGTTGGTAGCAGTAACAATGAAAAAGAAACTGAAGAAACTGAAAACGAGTACTTTGAAAATGACCCAGATCCTTCACATAAGAAAGTTTTTGAATGTTTGGAAATATATATGAAATGGCTATGAAATGGCTCGAACAGTAGAAGAACGCCCATTCATCTTATTTAACTAAAGTATCAAATAATATTTAGTAAAAAAAAAAAATAAAATAATGCACTTTGCAAAAATTACCATAAAATGAAAAAGAAAGCAGGACGCGTTTCGAGTTAAAAGAATAAGAGCTCATCATCAGCTGAAGTATACAAGTGTCCGCAAGGACACGTGAATTCTTCATTCGTTTAGCAGTGTTTACGTGGACACGTTTAGCAACAATCGATAGCTATTTTGTTTAAACCATAATCTCTGGAGTTCGGAAAATGATTTTAAAAAATGGCAAAAAGAGAAATAAAATAAAATAAAAAGCATTTTTTCAAGCACGCCAGTTCTAACTGGTGTTGGCAGTTTTAAATAATAAAATGGGATAAAGTGTGAAGGTATAGTCGGAAACACATTGTCTGTCCATTTTCATAACTTTCTCTTATGCGAACTCGGCCCCGACTTGTGCGGATAATTGGCATTCAATTGTAAATCCGGATTTTCATGTATAGCCAAAGAAATATAGACTTGCGTATTTGTAAACATATTCATACAAACAAAACCGTACTTAATGGTTTTATGATGAGCTCAGAAATTTACTCTCATTTGTCCTTATTTATGTATAATCCTTACTTTGCATCGCATTAAAGTAGTGTTTCTAAACCTGTGAAATGCATATCCCAAAGGTACTCTGAAGATGCATTTTAGGAGTGCTAAAATGTTTATATTGAGAGCACAAGAAAAAGTTGTGCTATTGTATTTGTAACCTATTCAAATGAAGTATTTTGCATGCAAAATTATTAAAAACGCTCGGTGAAGTAATAGATTTAAGTCACGTTCGAACACTTGCATACCAAGTTTAATAATTTTTATTTACATGTTCATAAAATTTAGTGTTATTAAAAACCATCACTATTTATGTTAATGTTGTTATTATTATTATTATTAAAAAACAACCGTGGATTTTTAAATCACGCACAAGCTATACTAAAATATCATATTTTTAAAGTATTTAAAATAATGTTAAATAAGTTACATTTCTTAATTCCCATAGATTCAAAAACTAAAATTTCAAAGAATAAAAATTTACATTGTTACTCGGTAAAATAGCCCCAAATGAGACTAGTTACCGGTTACTGCCACATTTGTTTTGTTTTGATATAATTTAAGACTGCAATAAAATAAAATAAAATAAAGTATAAAAGGTAAGATTAAAAAAAAAGATATCTTGTAGGTATTGGGGAATTTATTTGTCATTTATATTATAGATAACCTATAGAAGAGTATTAATAAAAACAACAATTTATCCGTAAACATAAGTTGAAGGCGATTGCAAGAGAAGTAGTATATATTAATGATGTAAGAAATGGGTACATTAAAGATAACAAATATGTTTGAAGCAACCCTAAGAGTTCAAGATTTATATTTTACAAAGCCTGTTACATAATAATGAACAAGGCGAACATTTTCAATAAAATTACAGCTTCGTTACTTGCTTAAATAAAACATAAAATTTACAAAGCTCTATTAGACCATTTTCTGGCAAAATCTATAATATAATAGTGCTTACGAATTTTCACAGTTTAAATTATTCCGACTGTGAAACCAATGAGATTTTGCTAAGTATATTATGAGGAAACTTCCTTTATATGAAAATTTTGTGCTTATCTCTATCAAATGCAATGATTTGAAAATAAAATCAATTGATATGTTTCCGATAAACTTCGTAGAATTTTTCAGGAATTTAAAAGTATTTTGGTTTTCTCAATTTCTTGATGTTTATTACTGATATCTGAAGTATGTAATTGTAAGAGCAAAGATTTTAAGCAAAGTTTGGAATTCATGATATGATCAATATATAATGCACATCTGTCTAGAATTGGATTTCGATGATAGATGAAACAAATACCTTAGTTTGATTTAGAAATATCTGATTTGTTGAGCATGTCTCCGTAACATTATGCTGGCAGGAAGTAGATGTGAATATAGATTTATAATATAGAAATGTTAATAAATAAAAAATAGTACTCGAAAGAAATTATAGATTTAAGAAATGAAGAAATTTAGGGTTTTTAGGAATGTTTTTCACTAATTACCGAAAAGTAATTATCAGAGTATGCATTTATTGTTCAGGCTTGATATATGATTTGTGTATTAATTAATGAACCAGATATGGGAAATGCAATTGGCAGTAATTATTTTGCGTTGACTCCTTATGCTTTCATTGCTCTTTAATATAAAGATAATAGTTTTTAACATAATGAACGTTATACTGAAAAATATCTAACGCCATTTTAGAAAAAATGTATTACTTTTAAAAAAAGATGGATTTATTTTTTGTTTTGTGAATGTTAATTATGGTAACTCTCATGTAAATATTGCCGCAAGCAAGCGATAAAACTTTTTATAACAAATCTAAAATAAATTAAGAGAACTAGTATATTCTCAGAAAAAGAACCATTCAAATGTCAGATCTGCATGTTTTGTTAATATTGATCTGTGTTTACAGAATAATAATACTTAAATACTGCAATAATGAACTAGTATCGTTAAGAATGTCTGTTAATTTCTTTAAACGCGTGATAAATAAAAAAATCTAATCTTTGATTTTCTTCTAATATTTTCTAAAAATGCACTATGGCACATCTATTTAGATATATAACATTAGTATTTGAATTTTACTCAGTGCATCTATTGTAAAATATTCTTCGCTTTTTTAATAATTGTGTATCTACAAACTTTCTTTTTTGCGATTATTTATTTTGACTTAACATCCATTTTTTACTTTTCTATAACATGTTAAAGTATGTTATTGACTAACATTATACATATTTTAGTGTCTAACTAAAAAAATAATAATTCCGAATGTACCAACATCTTATAAATGCCAAAGCGTATTCTACAACAGTTACATTAAAATAATCCAGGAAAGACCGCAATATAGAAAGTATACAGCAATTTATATGTACCGATATATTATGCCGGCAAAAGAACATACATTAGCTTTCAGGGAATTATACAAGAAACAGAAAAAAAGAGAAATAGATGAAGAAAACGAAGATACTTTTAACATGCTATTCCATCGGATAATGTAGAAATTTTGCTTCTAGAGTATATTTTTAAAACTTGGAATAAAGTATGAGAATCGAGGTACAAAAAATTAGCTTTTAAGAAATCGTATTTTATTTGCGTTTCAGGGATTTTCTATTTCAAAATATGTACAGAAAAATGAATAATTTGTGATTCTATTTTGACTTAAGGAGCGTGATGTGTCTGTGATTCTATGGTAATAAAATGTAAAATATTATTATCGAACTTTAAAGAAAATTCTTTTCATGAAGAAAATACAGCAATACAAAACATAATGTTTGCATTAAAATATATTAACGATTAAAGAATGTATTTAAACATTGGCTAAAGAATAGCTTTATATATTCGTGAGAAAATCCTTCTGGAATGTTTAAGAAGTACCTAAATCTTTTGTGCCTCTTTTTTTTTAAGGTTTTTTTTTAAGTTTTTCTTTTCTTTTTGGGAAAGGGGGTATATTTTTAACGTAAAGCTATGTAACAATCTTAACTTAAAAAATAGAACTCAAAGGTAGGAGCTACTTTTTATAAAAATAAATTTCCCGCCCAAACTTTGCAATGTTACGAGCGATCATCAAGCGTTAATCAGCCTTGCTGGAACTCAGATATATGGCTGAAAATATTTACATGAAAATTACTAGAATCCTATAAACTGCTATTCCAATTTGATAAAAGTGACTAAGGCACTTAAAAAAACTAGAAAAGATTCCGAAAATAAGTTATGCTAAAATAATCTGGTTTTATAAAGTCTTCTTTAAATCGCAAAAATATATTCCAAGGAAAAAGAATAGTTTCCGGTAACTTCGATAATCCGGAAGAGGTTTTGTATTCTCTGTTTGATATATTCTGTATCAGATTTTCTTAAACAAGTATAGTAATTATTATTACAGTTTAAATCAATTTAACATTTTATTATAATTTATTTTTGAAAGCGAGTATCATAAAATGAAATTCGTAAACTTTTTATTAAAACTGACTAAAATGTACATTTTTTAATGTAATGAATTTAGGTATTTTTATTTTAAAATAAATAAATTTTGTTCTAATTTTTATACGGATATATTAACCAATATATTTTTTTAAATATTAGATGAAAGTGGATTTTATTATTCATAAATAAATACAGTACGAATTTTATTTTTGTAGAATTGTTCGTGATCGAATAAACGACGGATAATTCTTTTATACCGGACTGTACATTTCGTTGCAACTATTCCCTAATTTCTGTTTGAATTTTAAAATTTTGTGTGATTAACATTAAGTTAATGTTGTAATTTAATTAGTACATTTTGTCTATTGAAATCTTGAACTGTTAAAGAAATAATAATAAAGCGAATTTTCCGACATACGTTTCAGAGAATATACGAGGTGTCCCTAAAATACGAACACACATGTAGGAAATGTAAATTATAGTCTTCTAAATAGGACGGGTTGTGATGTTTTCTGGCACAAAAAAATGCTTTTCACTTTTTGTGCGGAAAGTTTCGAAATGTTATTAAAAATAAAGATTCATAACTCGATGTGGTTTTTTTCGTTTAGGAATAGAATTTTTACGCATCAGAGTATAGAGTATATATTTTGCATCTAATTTATATCGCCCAAGGAATTATAAGAGGTTAAATAATACAGTGTGACTTGAAAAATCAGGCATCAAAATCATTCACCCCCACCATTTTTTACATTTTAAATTGCGGAAGACAGGACTAACACAATGACAAAGCAAAACAAATAACAAAAATGACAAAATGAACACGCGTATTTTAGTTCTCTGAAATTTTGTAAGTGTTTATTTGTTTACTTATTAAAACTAGTGGGATAATCCTTTTCAAAATCAGACACTGTTACTTCAAAAATAAATCATATAAATATGTCTATTCCAGGAAAATTGGATTTGAAAAAGTGAACTACAAGGTCCGGCTATTAATTTCCTGGATTGACATAACTGCACAAGAACGAAAAGCCGGAAGATGGCGCTAATTATTGCATATTGAAGAGCGTTTTCTTGTGCATGTGCAGTGCACTCGGCGCCATTCTGAAATACAGCTCATATTCAAAATATTAGAATAATTGAGAAAAAGTAATAAGAAAAAATTATTTGTCAGTTATTTATTTTTTATACTAAGTAAATGCAATTAAATTTCTTATAAATTAAATCTGGAATGTTTAGATAAGATTTTAACATTTATAAAATATAAAATACAGCACAATAAATTAAGTACACAGCTTCCTTAAACACACCAGAATATTAGAATAAAATTTAGATTGGTTCAAAATATTAGAATATTTTATTTTACGCAACAATATTACCTTATGAATATGAAGTAAATGGTAGTTAATATTTTGTAGCATCCCCATTAGCTTTCATAACAGCGTACAATCGATCTTGTATACTATATACAAGGTGTTTACAAACATTTCTGTCAGTATTAGCCCAAATAGACTTTATACGTGCCACTAACTCAGTTTTACTTGAAGGAGGACTTTCTTGAAGTTTTTTCTTCATTATACACCATAAATTTTCGATGGGATTAAGATCTGGTGAATTTGGTGGCCAAGGAAGTAACTTAATGTTGCGTTGGCGGAATCAATTCTTAGTTGACACCGAGGTATGCGGGGACGCTAAATCTTGTTGAGAGATGAAATCATCTTCAAATAAATCTTCTGATGATGGAATCATGTAATATTCTAAAATTTCTTGATATATCAGAGAGTTAACCTTTTCGTAGACGATGCATAACTTTACAGGTCCTTCTGCACTCATACAACCCCAAACCATGACACTAGCAGCAAATTTTACGGAACGTTTAAGGCATTCTTTATCAAATGCTTCTTGCTTCATTCTCCAAACTCGAATACCTTGATTACCATATGAAACACAAAACATACTTTCATCACTAAATAATATATTTTTCCAATCTTCATTGCTCCATAAACGTCTTAATTTACACCAATTCAATCTTATACGCTTTTGTCTTGCACTCATGAGAGGTTTTGTTTTCGGTACAAATTTATTCAAATTTAAATTTATAGAGACGTCTTAATGTTGTCGATGTAGAAACTTTAACTCCTTCTTCTTTCCATTTTCGGTGCAAGAATCGCACACTTTTAAAACGGTTTTTCTTAACTATACGCTTCAGTTTCCTGTCATCTCTAGAAGATGTTTTTGGTTTTCGGCCACCATTTCGGCGATTATTTTGAAATTTTCCAATTTTTGAATATTGTGTTAGTATTTTACTAACGCTCGATTGCGAACAATGTAAATAATTCGCTATAAAACATTGATTTTTACCTTGCCGATACAAATCAACCATACGAAGTTCAGTAGATTCAGGAATATCACTCACACGGCCCATTTTAAGACGAAAAAGAAACAAACTGCAAAAAAGAATACTGATTTTAAATAAAATAGTCTGAATTTAAGCAATGATGCCATTAGTTAGGAATTGGTAATAATTAAAGGAGAATTAATGTGAAATATTCTAATATTTTAAACCACTTGAATAAATATTCTAAGATTTTGACTTTTCAAAATAATTTTTTTTGCAATTAATCTTTTCAAAAATGATATTAAATTTAAGATAACAAGTAAGTTTAATCAACAATAAGTTCTTAATAAAAATATCGTCTGCATATTTTCATTAAAAGACATTAAATTACCAAACGATATTTTCAATTTCTAAAAAAAAGGTAATTATTCTAATATTTTGAATATGAGCTGTAAGTGGTTCTCGTGAAAAGACGCTAAATTAATTAAATTAAAACGTAGCTCTTAAATTTCTGTTGTCAAAATGAAAATGGAGGAAAGAATTAACATTAAATTTTGCTTAAAATTGGGCAAGTATGCTGCGAAAACCTACGAAATGTTAAAATAAGTTTACGGCGAGGAAGCATTATACAGCTCAAGAACTTTTGAACAGTCTCCAGTTTCACCAACACTCTCAAAAAAACTTCCGTCTTTTCACAGAAAAAGTACTGGCAGCACTGCTGCCAGACATTGTCTGTACATTGACGATTTTCCGTTTATTTTTTCCCCCGTCAAAAGAGGAAAAATATCCGTTACTTGAAAAAAATCAACGCGGAAGAGGTGGGGATCGAACTGAGGACCCCGGGATTACAAGGCCAACACGCATCCACAGCGCCGCGATTGCTCATGACGATTTTGCTTTAAAATAGAAGCGTTGATTTCATATGGATGTGGTTTGGTGTATTTCGTTAAAAAGCTTTTAATTTTGCAGTTAACCTTTTACAGGCCAATGTTCCCAATTGAGAACATAAGTTTAAGCATTTATTAAAAATTTAATTTAATCAAAATCGACCAAAAAAAAAAAAATAGCAGAAATAGTAAAAGAATGACTTTATTTTTTGAAATAGAATTTTTATTCCTATCATTTATGAGACAAGGTACAGAAAATCATAAAAATGACCAATGACCACTGGAAAATGATCAGTCATAAAAATGATTTTTTGAAATAGATTTTTCGAATTAGAATAACTTGATTTTTTGAAATATAAGTTACATTCCCATCATGTGTGAAGAAATCTACAGAAAATCATAAAAATTATCAATGGCCACTGGAAAATGACCGCCGGAAGTGACCAATGTTCCCAATTTGGAACATTCTGAAAATTATAAAAAAAAAAAAAAAAAAAAAAAAAAAAAAAAAAAAAAAAAATTACCATATTAATCACTAATATCTCTTAACTAAAGCATTAGAAGACATAATGTACAAAAAAGTAATTTAAAATATCTTTGGATCTGAATTTGGCCTGTAAAAGGTTAATCTCGGAAAGTTTTCATCTTTAATGAAACTGTGGCTGTTTTTTTTTTCTTTTTCTTTACGTTTAGTATTAGTATAGTATAAAAATGTGAATTTTAAATATATAACGTAGATTGTCAGAGAAATAACATGGATGTTTTATTTTTATTCGATAAGATTTTTTTTAATAATATCAATAGAATATTTTTGTTTTTCATTTAAAAAATAAATTCGAATTTATTACTAACTGACCCAATGCGCATGCGTGCTAGATATAAACGGAATCGTTTCCTCATTTTTCGACTTTCGGAATGAACTCACAGAACAAATACGTTTTCTGGGAGAACAGAAATTATTTGTGAAAAAATAACGATAAATTAGTGTATATTGACGAATTTTTCTGACAGTGAAGGTTGAAAAAAATTCCATTTGAAATGTCCAAAATCAAGGTCATGTTAATCGCTTTCTTCGATTGCGATGGACTCATTCATCATGAATTTCTTCCTCCTAATATGACTACCAATGAATAGTTCTATACAGAAGTTCTTGGCCGAATTCGAAAACGAATTCGTAGAGAGAGGCCTCATCTTCAAGAAAATGGGAGTTAGCTGCTGCTACATGAGAATACCCGCCCACACATTGCGTTGCCTGTGAGGTGATTTTTAGCCCAGCGTTGTGTCATTTAGATGCAACATCCACCATACTCTCCAGACCTAGCACCACAAACTTTTTCCTGTATCCTAAGCTGAAAAATTCGCTGAAGGGAACAAGATTTCAGGACGTCGAAGACATCAAGAAAACTGTTACGTCACTATTAAATAGCATTCCAAAAGTGGACTTTTAAATTTCTTTTCTAAATTTGTACAGCCGAGTACAGACATGCTTTACGGCTAATAGGAATTACTTCGAATCATATTAAATGGCTATGTGTTTAACCTTTTTTTTCTGAGTTAATCCATGAGTCCTGAAAATTAATAGCCGGACCTTCTAGAAAACTTTTGTGAAAACGGTATTTACTGAATATTGAATCGGATCGTCAACTATTTATGACATTAAAAAAGCAGAAGTTAAAAATTCTGAGACTTTTTACAAAAAGTACTATCACAAAGCGTTAAATACGAAAAGTACTCGTGAAGCGAAAAGTTTCACTGATTACTTTTTTAGGGTTCCATACTTATAAGATCTCTCCCGTGTCTGCCCGTCTGTCACAGCTATTTTACTCATTAACTATGAAACGTGGAAAGCTCAAATTGGGGGAAGTAATAAAGCCTATTGACCCACACATTTACAGATTATTAAACATTTACAAATACATTTAGGAGGGGGGTAGTGAGATAATAAAGTTACTTGCAGGGAAAAATCTTTTCGTTTTACATCGTGTAGGGTATCGTGTGAAAGCTTTCGTTACGCTGAACTAAAAAAATACATATTTTTTTAATTTTAAGTATTATATTTTCAAAGATATCGTCGAAATGTGGTGCAAAAAGAACGTTCTCCGCTATCTAGTTCCGAATTTGCTGAAACTAAATTTATAAAAAAAAGCCTAGAAGCTATCGATGTTACTTTAAACCTCACAGAAAAATCAAACCAACTGCACTTGGTCGCATAGCTTTTGAGAAAAGAACATTTTTCTGATACACACAATTTTCGATGTGTGAGCATTCAGCTAAGATGTTAAGAACCGTTGGACGTACTTATCATAGCAGAAATATAAAAGCATTGTTGATAACGATTTTTGAAAGAAATCTTCGGTAATCAGCTGAGATATTAAAGACAAGGGTAGTTTGGACATAAATAAATATAAGGGTGGCGTTCTCCTCATATCTTTGACGTTTAAAGCCTAGATAACAACTTTTAGTAATATCCTTGTGTAATACAATACCTAGAAGCAGTATGAAAACAATAAACTCCATGTTGTTGTAAACATAGTACATTAATTAGAATTAGTCACATAAATCAAGGTTCGGAAGAAATTATATTTATCCATTTTGGTACCAAGATTTTTAAAAAGAATTATCTGCCTTATTTAATGCAAAATATTCCTTACTTCGGATATAGAGGAGACTATGTCCCGAATTTTTTAGTATTAAAATGCCTACCTTTCTTTTAAATTCCTTATGCATGCTAATCCATCATAAATCCTATGGGGTTTCCAACTAGTTAACCTTGAGTAGATCTCTCATTATGACTATTGTGTATTGAAAAGTTAATTAAAAGCGCAGCACGGACCAAAGCGGTTTCACAAATTTGCGCGATTCTTTCTACACAAGCTCTTTTATCATGTTATCAAGTTTAAACATTGAAAAGAGTTTTGTGTTAGCTATTATGAAAAAGAAAGGAATATTACTACGTTGAATTTTGTTTTACGAAATGCCAAATAAAGTTTAAATATCTTTTTATCTTTTATTCTCAGTCCAAGTTAAGTTCCGTAAAAATAGATAAGGATAAAAAAAAATATATACAGAATAAGAATATTTGATATTATTTAGATTTAATATCTCTTTGAAATTTAAGGTATACCCATTCATACTTTTCTCATAAAGAAGCAATAACAAACCCTACTTTGTATATTTTTTACAAAGCTTAATAATTCTTTCAGCAACGATTTTTTAAATATTATATTTAACTCCCTCGCAGTGAGAGTACTTTTCTTGATTTTTAATCTGTAACCACCAGTTTTGCAAAAAAGAAAACTTTCTCTACTTGGATCGCGAAAATGCTCCAATTAAATAAGGTAAACTTTACAATGAAAAACAATTGGTGAAAACAATGAAAAATTCTGATAATTTAAACTAGTCATTCGTTTTTAAGGGGTTAATAATGCATATGTTTATAGTACGGATCCCGCTGAGCACGAGTAATTCTCGAACTTGACAGTTTATTCAGAAATCTAGAGTTTTAAAAAATACGGCTTACTCACGTTCGAGATGATGCCTTATTTTCGAGATTACAATGTATAACTTTTGGAAGATTAATAGCAGGATAAATTAATCTACATAATTCTTGTCTTGTTTTAAATGGTATTAATACGGTAATTTATACTATTTACGTGCCTCTATCAGGTAAAAAAAATATAACCATGTTTAATTCTTTTTGGAACACAGTGTTTATTTATTGCCGACTTCCAAAAGTGGATAAAATGTTTGCCTTATGGTAAATTTTGCAGCAGATCCTAGTAAAATTGAGAATAAATAGTAAATGAGGCACACTAGAGAATATTTAATAAATAATAACTCAAAAATGAGAAATTATTAATAACTTGTGTCAATTAAAAAATTTTACATATTATTTGAAATAATTAGTTTCGGTCTTCAAAATTGCAGTTCATTATGCATTATTTGAGTGTTTATTTAGTTAGTTTTGGTAATCGAGTTTTATCCTTTGTCTTTAGATCTATGACAAACGAATTCTACTATGTAAAGAAAATGTTTTTTGAAAGTATGAAAATCCTTTCAACTTTTACGTACCAATTTTCCTTATCTCTGCATTTGGCATAAACATTATTGAAGATTTTAATTAATTAGATCTTATCAAAGTAAATTATTTATTCTTCTCCATTTATTATGATATTAATTAAAGAAAGGAAAAAGTGTCACTCAACAAAGTAAAACAAAACAAAAAAAGAAAGAAAAAAATCATTATTATGTCTTTAGACTCTCTTCATATCAATAAGCTTCATTTATTATCTCACACACTGCGGTAGTGGATAATTGTGTCAGTTTCATTCATATATTGATGATGCATTTTAATCAAGCGTTATTGATTTGTCATCTCTTGGTGAATGATAATGTAATTTAATGGAAAGGCTCACATATTCATGTAATGAGACTTTCTTATCAGGAAAATTACGTTATTTACATGCAAAAAGAAAGAAACATTTTTTAAATAGAATCTGATATAAAAGCTCTACCAGTTTCATTCACTTTTTCGAAACAATTTGCGAACAAATACGATTAAATTTTTGCAAACAAATTGAAATTATCAATTGTGATATTTCAACATGGACTGTTTAAATAGTTAATGAACAAAAAAATGCTTATAATATTATTCATAGCATTATTCTTCTAATAATTTGATCACTTTCAAAGTAAATCATTTATGCTTCTCCATTTAATGTGGTATTTAATAATTAAGGGGAAAGTGCCAATTAATATAGTAAAATAAAAAAGCAAAATAATAATAATAATATGCCTTTATTATTATGCCTTTATTATTTATGATCTCTTCATATTAATAAGCTTCATTTATTATCGCACAAAATGCGATGGTGGATAATTGTGTAAGTTACATTCATACCCTGATAATGCATTTTAATGAAGCGTTATTGATTTGTCATCTCTGGATGAATGATAATGTAATTTAATGGAAAGACTCATATATTTTTGTAATGAGATTTTCTTATTCAGAAAATTACGTTACTTACATGCAAAAAAAAAAAAAAAAATAAAAAATAAAAAAAAAATAAAGAAAAAAAATTTAAAAACATCTGATTCACAAATTTTTATAATTCTATGATTGCTCTACGAGCTTCACTCAAGTATTCGAAACAGTTTGCGAATAAATGCGATTAAATTTTTGCAAACAAATTGAAATTTTTAGTTGTGATATTTCAACATGGATTGTTTAACTAGTTAATGAGCAAAAAAATGATGATAAAATTATTCATAACATCATTCTTTATAATAATTTGATCCTTTTCAAAGTAAATCATTTATGCTTCTCAATTTATTGTGTTATTTAGTAATTAAGGGAAAAAGTGCCAATTATTAAAGTAAAACAAAAAAGAAAAAAAACAATATTATGTCTTTTGTCACTTTTCATATTAATAAGCTTCATTTAATATCTCACAAAATGCGGTAGAAGATAATTGCGTGAGTTTCATTCATACCTTGATGACGCATTTTAATCAAGCGTCATTGATTTGTTATCTCTGGGTGAAGGATAATTTAATCTAATGGAAAGGCTCATATATTCTTGTTATGAGATTTACTTATCAAGAAAATTACGTTATTTACATGCAAAAAAAGAAAGAAAGAAACATCTGATACACAAATTTTCATAAATCTATGATTGCTCTACTAGTTTCACTAAAATATTTGAAACAATTTGCGAACAAATGCAATCATATTTTTGCAAACAAATTGAAATTCTCAATTGTGACATTTTAACATGAACTATTTAAATAGTTAATGAAAAAATGGATGATAATATTATTCATAACATCATTCTTAATAATAATTTGATCATTTTTAAAGTAAACCAGTTATGTTTCACCATTTATTGTGGTATTTAATAATTAAGGGGAAAAGTGCCAATTAACATAGTAAAACTATAAAGTAAAAAAAATCAATATTATGTATTTTGTCTCTCTTCATATTAATAAGCTTCAGTTAATATCTCACAAAATGCGGTAGTGGATAATTGTGTCAGTTTCATTCATACCTTGATGACGCATTTTAATCAAGCGTTATTGATTTGTCATCTCTTGGTGAATGATAATGTAATTTAATGGAAAAGCTCATATATTCTTGTAATGAGTTTTTTGCATCCGGAAAATTAAGTTATTTGCATGCAACAAAAGCGTTTAAAAAATCCCATACGTAGATTTTTATAATTCTATGATTGCTTAGTTAGGTTTCATTCCTGTATTTGAAGCAATTTGTGTAATTCTGCAAACCAGTTGAAAACCTCAAACCAAATAAGAATACTTTTAAATTCTCTGTAACAGTGCGTTGATTATTTCTATACAATATTTTGATGAATTTTTTTTCAAAATAACGTTGGTATAAGCATAAATGAAGATATTTAGAAAAGATGGATATCAAAATTGCAATTACTATTAGATTATGATGCATTAAAAACAAAAGTATCCAGAACAAAATATGAATAATCAGATTTATCTAATGAAACAATGATTGTTTTTAAATCTTTCTATTAAATATTCACACTTTGTGATTATTGATATTTCTGTAGTGTATTTTAAAATAAGTAGTGTGGACAGCTACAATTTAACATTTTGCAAAAATGAAAAAAATAAAGTATATACATAAAAATGTTGTAACTTTAAATAGAATAAAAATGGATACTAAATCTAGTAGTTTATTTGTCAGAACATCGGATTGCTAGGCTGCATGTTCAAAGTTAATCTCCGAATTTGTCAAGGTTCACCAACCTTTTTATTCTTTTGAAGGCGATATAAAGGGTACTTAGTTGTGTTGCGAGAACCAGAAGAATGCGGGACGCAATAGAAAAAAAAGAAGAAAAAAAAGTGGGAGGAAATGGCTTTTAAATCGCTATGTAAAATAGCCGCTGATATGTCAAATAAACCCTATCAAAACGGAACCTGTCCTAAGCGGAATACTATCTTAATTTTAAAAAATGCCATTGTTCATACAATCATTGTAAAGTATAATTATATAGGCTAAAACGAAAACCTATTTAAAACGGAACTTCTGTGTATTGTTTTTATTACAGGAACAAATAAATTTTTACTTTTAAAACTGAATTCCGTTACAAAATGTTTTATTTACACAAGTATTACTCAACAAAATAAAATTGTAAAAACGGGAACTCTACAAACAATAAAATATGCCATTTTTGAAAAATTGCCGTCTAAGCAGGTAGATTTGTAGGTAATTTTTTAAAATATGTTATAAGATGACTGTCGTAACGAATATAATTTTGTTAAGTTCTGTTTTGAGTAGATTAACGAATAGCTTGACCTTAAAAGAAGTTTAAAAGAATTTAGAAATCATGGGAAACTAAGCCTCTTGGGTGTCCCGTGCAGTGATTACTCGGGACATCCGAGTCCCTGAATATCGAATAACTAGCACACTAATGCCAAACACGTTTCGAACTTAATACTCAGAGTTCCGTGTTAGGTTCCCCATCTTACCGGGACATGTGCTGCAAAGAACATCAAGATTCAAAGTTAAGAAAACAGAGTTGGGCACAGAACTCATGTTGCCAAAAACTTTCAGCAAACTGTCGAGTCATTGGTTTTTTTGTTTCTTTTTATAATAGAAACTAGTTACATAACCCTAATTAAAGAATTTTTCACCATAAAATTTCCCATATTATGATCAGAATAGAGATCATTTGCTGTTATTTAATCATTTTTGTTAAAAAAAAAAAAAAAATGAATGATTCGACAGTGTGTTGCAAATTTCATTAGAGCAGGATTACATCCATTAAAATGGATTGTAGCTACAAAAATATGGATAAAAAATAATTACGAAATAAATACTTTCTGCGGTGTTTTTCTTGTACAAGCCGCGTAACATCCCGTTGTGTAACATTTAAATCGTATGTGGTCTTTTAGTTGTTTGGCGGAAAATAAATCCAGTTTTCATTTTATATTTCTAGTTTTTAATCTTTACATTCCGAAATAAATCTTCATTTGGAATGTTTTTCGATTAGCTCACCTATTTAAATTTCTACTTTTTCAGAAATTGCAAGAAACTATGAAGA
This sequence comes from Maratus speculifer, assembly GCA_964019185.1. Classification (NCBI taxonomy): domain Eukaryota; kingdom Metazoa; phylum Arthropoda; class Arachnida; order Araneae; family Salticidae; genus Maratus; species Maratus speculifer. The sequence continues at coordinate 233,889,156 of OZ025294.1, read as the reverse complement.
TATTTAAAAGTTCTCATAGACAATGATTACATAGCCATAATTTAACGCTACTTTTACAATATTATTCCTCACATTATGGTCAGAAATGGAGTTAATTTAATATTATTTAACCATTTTCTATAATACCAATCGGATTACTGGACAGTTTTCTGCTAATTGGACAGTGGAGGATCCTTAATGGACTGTAGCGCCACAGAATTTCGTTAACATAGATAATAATTTTAAAAAATGGTCTGTAGTATTTATCACCCAAAAACCCATGCATAGTGCAGGATCCTTAATGGATTGCAGAGCTACAGAATTTAATTTAGATAGAAAATAATTACAAAAATGCGCTGTGTTTATCGAGTAGCAACCCATTGTATACAGTGCACAGTACAGGATCCTAAATGAATTGTAGCGCCACAAAATTTAGTTTACATAGAAAATAATTACAAACATGCTCTGTAGTGTTTTTCGCGAAGAAACCCATTGTATATCATGCACAGTACGGGATCCTCAACAGATTATAACGCCGTAGAATCTAGTTTACATAGAAAATAATTACGAAACATGTTCTATGGTGTTTATCGAATAGAAAGCCACTGTGTATCATACACAGTGCAAAAACCTTAATGCATTGTAGTGCTGCATAATTTAGTTTACATAGAAAATAATTACGAAACACGTTCTGTAATGTTTATCGCATTGCAACCCATTGTATGGTATGTCCGCAGTGCAAGAAACTTAATTCACTGTAGCGCCGTATAATTTAGTTTACACAGGAAATAATTATGTATAATGTTCTGTAGTGTTTATCACGTAGCAATGAATTGTGTAATTTGTATAGTGTAGGACCCTTAATGGATTCTACTGCCACAGAATTTATTTTACACAAAAAATAATTATAAGGCTTATTCTGCAGTATTTATCGCGAAGAACCCATTGTGTATCATACACAGTGCGGGATCCTTAACTGATTGTAGTGCCGCAAAGTCTAGTTTACATAGAAAATAATTACGAAACATGTACTGTGTTGCTTATCGAGTAGCAAGCCATTGTGCATCATGCACAGTGTAGGATCCTTAATGTTTGTACAACCACAGAATTTATTTCACATAGAAAATAATTGCAAAATATCTTCTGTAGTGTTTATTGCGTAGTAACCCATTGTGTATCATTCAGAATGCAGGATTTTTAATGGATCGTGCCACATAATTTAGTTTAAATAGAAAATAATTACGAAACTTATTCTGCAGTGTTTATCGCGTAGCAACCCACTCTGCATCAATTTGAATTCCAGGATCTTTAATGAATTGAAGCACAACAGAATTTATTTTAGTTAAATAATAATTACGAAGCATGTTCTGTAGTCTTTATCGTGTACCATTTAATATGGAATCATTTAAATTGCATGAAGACTTCCAATTGTACGTCGAAAAAATCATGTTTTTTTTTATATATTTCTAGTTTCAAGTCCTGATAATGCGAAATTCATCGTCATTTGGAAGTTTTTTTAGATCATCTCCCCTTTTTAAATTTAAACTTTATCAGAAACGTTTCTTAAAAAGACTTTATATATCAATAGTCATCGCCATGTAAAGTTTAATTTTTTTAGATCCAGCAATGTCATAAAAAACTGTCCACATGTGGCACAACAATTTATTTCTTATTCCATCAACTTCTATGTTTCTTCAACATCTTTATTTCGCATGATATGATGGCTGAATACAAAAAAAAAAAAAAAAAAAAAAAAAAAGTATCACCAAAAGATAAAAAGATCAGCCTACGATCATTAGACCTATTATTATCATTATAAATTGGAACATTATTATAATGAAAAATGTGCCAATATCGCCAGACTATAAAAAAATCGAATCTGATTTAAATGAACGCAAAATTCTCCAACAATCTAGTGTTTCAAAAAGAACAGAAGGAAAGGAAATGTGATAATAACACTGGAAGAAAAAAATGATATTTTAACGTTTATTATGCACATTGCACAATTATCCTTTACGAAAATTTCTGGAAAAATACTATTGTTTATATTGTTGTTTTTCTTTCATTTTCGAAAAATGATGTTGAAATATATAACCAGGGATCTGTCCAGATTTTTTTCACAAGATCCTGTTTTTGTGAAAGTGGTAATTTTTTCTTTTATTTATGAAAATTCTAGTGATAATAATGGGAATTTTAAATTATCGATGTTTTCAGGATCTATCTTCCAAATATAAAAATCAAAGAATATGCTCTTTGTTGAATTCAACTGTTTATTTATAGGTCAGATTTTCTTTTAAATGTCTAAATTTGTAAAAAGTTCAATTTGAAGGTGATAAAATTGTGTAAAATCTTTATTTAAGAGACAAATATATTTTTTTTATTTTTGTGAAGGATGTTTTGTGAAGGATCCTGTTTAGGATAAAAAAATGTTGTGAAGGGTGCTTTTTTAAGATAAATTATTTTGTGAAGTGTACTTTAAAGGGCCTAAGATTTTTATAAACTTATCCTTGATAACTAATTCTACATATATTAGGAATGAAATGAAATGGAAAGAGAATCGCAGAAAAAAGATACTGAAATAAAATGTATAATGCATATAAGAAACAATTATGGACACTATCATCATATTTTAATTGATAAAATTATTTTTTAATTTTCATTTTCTACATATTTTTTACTGTTATAACAACATAAAATAGTGACATTTTAAAATCAATGTATATGTTTCATATAGAGAATATTTAAAAGAAAATCATATTTTGTGACATTAAACAATGGTGGTCGATCTGAGAATGTAAATTTTACATCAATCAAACTTCCCGATTCGCAAACAGAATATTCACCATTTCAATATTTCCTAATATTATTATTATTCGACCTAGAAATATATTTTGAACTATTACTATATTTTATTTTGCACCATAAAATACAGTTGATTTATTCTCGATTTATTCGATTTATTTACATTTATACTCATTACATTTATACATTTTTACTCAGAATAAATATATTTTTTGTAATATGAGTTTTTTTTATTTTAAAGTGCAATAAGTTACATTTATATCCATTACAAATTTATAAGTATTTTTTTTTCCTTTAAAATATCCATTGGCAAAATCAATTATTTTTTCACGTTTTATGTCAATCTTCAACAGAACACAATTGTTATTAAATTTCTAAGTAAATTCTACGAGATAGAATGTTGTATTTTCTTCACAATCAAAGTAAAAAAAACAAAAACGCATGGTAAAGCGAACTGTGGGATCATATTGATTTTTAGGAAGGTTGTATTTCAACCTACTAAGAGATGGGATTATCTGGCGGAATGCCTCTGGGTATATAAGTTGCAAGGGAGCTATAAACGTCTGTGTGAAAAGGGTTATTTTTACAGTTTTATGACAGTGCTATGTTCCTAGTAAGGCGATTTCTAGAGTTAATTAAATTTTGGAGTATATTAAGTTTGTTATTTTAAAGCATTCCCTTTACGGAAAAGGAAAAAAAATCAAATTAGTTGATAGAAATAGAGTGAAATTAATGCTGATAAAATGCCTGATAATATAAGGTATATGCTTGTTGTTATAGGTTCTAAAATAAGTGAATACTTTCTAATTATGCTTTGTTATATACTTACACTAAAATATACATTTGTCTTTTAAAGTATCCTCAATTATCGATTTTTTTATCGAAATTTCTTTCAATCTATTAATGAACTAAAAATGATAATAAGAGTTTTCATTCATCATTAGTACATTTTATAAGAATCACCGTTATTTTTTGGAGATTTTTTCTAGTTCCAAAAAATTAATTTAAAAACGTATAGTCATATATATATACTATTAGATCGTACTGATTCCAGAAACTTTAAATCGGAAACTATGAAAAATCATGAAGGAATGTCTTAGGGTGAATTAAAACACAAGTGAGTAAAAAACAGATGGGAGAAAAGCGTTACTTTTGTTTTAGGACAGTATATTAATCCTAGAGGGTGTTTCGCTTGATAATTTGTACTGCATAAGATCCATTTTTAAAAGCATAAGATTTATTAATATTGGCGAAACGTTTCAAAATTACCATTTTTTTAAAATAGAAGTTAATTCTAAAAATAGTCTCCCTTGATGAAATTATTTCCTGATGAAAACACGGATGCGGGCCAAAAATACTCGGAAGCCAGATAAAATGTATGTTTTAAAAGTTTAATACCTATTTTATTTATTTTTACCTTTAACTAAGGACGAATTTTTAAAGTTACCATTATATTATTTACGAGAAAATTACTATTATTTTAATTTTTTTGAGTGATTATTATTTTATTTTTGAAAATTAACTGATAGCTGATAGCTTAGCACCACAAGGAAATTAAAATAATTTAACAATCAAGGAAAATCGAGCTGTTAGGGTATCCCACGTAGTGATTACACTGGGAAATGTCTTCGAGACCCTGAAAATCGGGACAACAACATGGAAATCGGAAATCTGGCAACACTAACACCAAGTAATCATTGAAATTAACACTAAAGGTTCCGTGCTAGGCTGAGGGCCTTACTGAAGTATATATTGTAAAGTCCAACAATATTCATGTTTAAAGAAACAGAGGTGGGCAGAGAAGTTACGTTGTCAAAAACTTTCAACAAACTGTCGAGACATTTTTTTCCTTGCAGAAAATGGTCTAATAACCCTAATTTAACGCAATTTTCACCATGTTATTGCCCATATTAAGATCGAAATAGGGCGGAATAGGGTTCATTTGCTGTTATTTAACCATTTTTTAATAAAAAACAATTGAATGACTCAACAGTTTGTTGAAAATTTCAATAGTGCAGGATCTTTAATAGACTGTAGCTACAAAAAATTTGAATTAACAGAAAAAAAGGAAAGAAATATTTTTTGTAGTGTTTTTGTTGGACTATCCGCGTAGCATTCCGTTGTGTAAAATATAAATTGCATGAGGTCTTTCAATTTTTTGGCGAAAAATAAATCCAGTTTTATCTTATATTTGTAGTTTATAATCTTTACATTTTGAACTAAATCTTCATTTGGAACGTTTTTCGATCACCTCATCTATTTAAATTTCTACTTTTCAAGAATTGTTCTTGGAAGGATCTTACATGTTGCAACTAAGCACTATATTGAATTTCAAGTTCACAAATTCCAACAATATCACAGAAATTGAATTTTACGAATATTTTTTTTTTCGTACACCTTTTTACACTTCGAAATTATGTAAAATTGTTTAGTTTCAAGTTTGTATGTCTTAGAAGTAACAGCCATCTACAGTTCTAAGATAATTCAAAATGAATCGTGATTTTGAACAAATTTTGAACTTTTTCAAGTGTTTTCACCTTTTAAAATTTCGATTTTTTTTCATACTCTTCTAGTGATTATTTACCATTTAAAAGCAACTATCACTAAATTTCAAGTTTCTGGGCAAAATAATATCGCAGAAATTACAAATTTAGTCCGTCTTTTGCCTCTTCTTCATCTTGGAAGGGTTTGTACCAAAATAAGATTAGAGCTACCAGCATTTTTTTTTATCAGCATTACATTTATCAGCATACTAGTTTACAGCAATTTTAACAAAAATGTAACAAATAAACTTATTTGAAGTATTCGAGGTAAGAAAAAATGAAAAAACTAAATTTTCACTAGTTTGAATTAAACGAAAGCAAAAAAATGTTTTAATGTTATTCTGACATCGAAAACTTCGGGACTTCATATTTAGTTCGAATTAACCGAAGATTAAATTTTTTCAATTTCGAATTAACGAGGGCATGCTAATGAATATAGTACAGAGAAGGAATGTATTTTTGCACAAAACCGCTTAATAAAATAATTTATTGTGGTGTTAGGAACTGAAGATATATCTACGAAGTTAAAAAACATTCATTTTCAATCTAAATTTTCGATTCACAAAAATAGAATACGCATCATTGCAATATTTCCCAACATTAATTTTATTTGATCTAGAAATGTATTATAAACTATTATTATATTTCGTTTTTGTAGCGTAAATACAGACGATTGAAAAAATTGCTATCCAGATTATATTGCTATCCAGTTGAATTGTCATTGCATTAAACGCACTATTTAACGCATTAATTTGCATTTATGTAAATTAATAAAATACTTTTTAATAAGAAGTTTTTTATTTTAAATAAAAATAATTTGAATTTATTTCTATAGCAAAATTATAAGTAATTTTTTTTCTTTAGATATTCAAAAACAAAATCAATTATTTTTTGAGGTGTTCTGTCAATCTTCAACTGAACACAATTGTATTTAAATTTAATAGCACATTATATGAGACGAGTAATTTATTTTCTTTTATATAAAAAAAAAACTATTTCAAAAGCGCATGGTAAAACATACCTTGGGATCATATTGATTTTTAGGAAGTTTGTATTCTATTCTGCCAAGAAATGGGATTATCTGGCGGAATGCCTTTGGGTATATGAGTCACCAGGGAGATATAAACAGCTGTCCTGAAAAGGGTTATTTTCACAGTTTTATGACATTACTATGTCCCCAGTAAGGTGATTTGTGGAGTTAATTAAATTTTGAACTATATTAAGTTTGTTATTAAAAAGCATTTTCTTTAACCCCCCCCCCAAAAAAAAAAATGTGTATGTATATATATATATATATATATATATATATATATATATATATATATATTTAGGAGCAATAAAGGAAGATTAGAGAATTAATGCTGATAAAATACCTGGAAACAGATGTTTTTATTTTCTAAAAAAAACTTTAATACATTGTAATCATATTTCTTTGGGTACTTTAGTTATAATTTATATTTCTCTTAAAAGTATCCTCAATTATTGTTATTTTTTCGAATTTTCTTTAAAACGCCATGCAGTTTTAATTCACTATTAACAGATTTTGTGAAAAAGGTTGTTATGTGTTTTGATGAACTTCTTTAGTTTCAAAAAACTAATTGAAAAACGCATTTTAAAATATACCGCGGAATCATATTGATTTCAGAAAAATTGCATTGGAAACAATCAATGAAAAAATTCCTAGGATTATATCTGGATAAATCAAACGCAAATGAGATATAAACTGATTTGTGAAAAGTGTTATTTGTAGTTTTAAGACAGTAAAATACTACTATTAGGGTTTTTGATTGAGCTAATTTTTAGTGGGCAATGTTTATTATTAAATTCATCAGATTTTACCAACAAAATATTCGAAATTGACATTTTTTTCTAAACAAAATTTAAATCAAATCTGAGTTAATGAAATTAATACTTGGTGAAGGCCAAAAATTTCCAGAAGTCAAATAAAATGTACATTTCAAACTTTAAACATCGATTTTATTTATTTTCACTTTTTAAGTAAACGGAGAGTTTTTAAAGTTTACATTGTGTATTTTACGATAAAATAGTTTTTCTGATTAATGTCTTTGTAAATAACCAAACATATTTATTTATGAATTCGAAAATATTTCATCGCAAAATATTGGAATAAAAAATAAAGTACCTATTGAATTTCATATCTGCATATTCAAAAAGTGTAAATAAAATTTGCAGTTAAAAGTGTAAATTAACGCCACATTTATGAAGCAATAATGGCTTTTATAAACCGCATACTTTTTTTTGCCGAATTCTCAGATTATATGTAAAAGTATGTTTCTTAATATTTCATACATTTTATTTTAATTATATGGGTATTATTTCTTTGTAATATAATGTATAGGAGCGATTAATTTTTATCTTGAAAAGTAAAAAATAAGTAGAGGAAAAGGTCCAAATACCGGCTACCATTTTCATTTTCAATCTAGATTCTACCTTTTTCAAAATTAGTAAAACTAAAAGTGGCGGCAGGGTACCTTGAGTTATTTTATACCTTTTTAGTGAGAGAAAAAACAGTTTAAAAGGCATTTTCTGTTTATAAAATGTAAATTCGGAAAAGCTGTAAAGTTTGAGTTTTGAGAATGGGGTCAAAATACCGGCTACCTGAGTTTTTTTTCCAAACTCTCTTAAAAGGTTAGCCAAAAAATAACTCAAGTTGAGCCGAAATTCGCTCATCTCATGTTTTGAAAGGCAGCGTCTTATAAAGAGTTGAAACAACTTAAGTGAGTGAGTTGTTTTTAAATAATTTAAATTAAGATGAGTTATTTAAATAAGCAATCTAAATCAAAATGAGTAAAGCATTTAAACAACAACTCATTCACGATTCAATAAATTACAGCTATTTCCTGAGAAGCCAAATCCACTCTTTCGTTTTAAGAGTGAAAGAATCATACAAATACTGCTAATGTTAATTATTTAGCAATAAAAACATTATTTAAATAAATTTTACTGATAACATTTTTTATACAGTGAAAAAATGTGCATGCAATTTTTAATTATCAAGTTTTTTTGCCAAACCTATAAAAATCTTAACGACTATCAGTAACAATATTCTTACCATTACGTTTCTAGTTTTGTTTTTTAAAGTATAAAATGTAGGGGGAAACCTTGCAATTCTGAGCTATAAAAAAATATCTAAAAAAAATCAAAAACTTAATAATCACTCTCTGCGTCGCCGGTGCACTCGCTATGGGCCCAAATATTGCATTATTTGCATTCCACCAAGTGTATCTCGCGCATTTTTGTCTGCAAAGAAAGCACCCTCACAGAAGACATAAAATGCACCATTTCACTTTTTAAAATCGAATTTAGGTCCGTTTTGCATATTTTCAATTCTATTTACTTTTATAATTTTTCTTCTTTCACTTCATATTTATTGCAGATAGTTTTGGAGTGTCCAACAACGCTTTTTCATGAAGTAATACGGTAGCCAGAGTCGCTCTTGATGACTTACGGCCACGGTTACTTTTTTCTTATTGCGAAATGAGACTGCAAGTATTGCTAAATGGTATAAATAAATTTATTAATTATGAAGCTATTTAAATTAATTTAATTTTCTTCATTTCAAGCAGAATAAACCCAGAGTGGTCTAAATATCAGCTACCCCGAATTTAGACTACTCTAAGTATTCAACCACCACCAATATTTTTTACCACCACTATGTTTAATTTAAAACCGGTATTACTCATTTACATAATAAAATACTAATAACGTGCGTACATTAATTGAGAACTAAATATGTCTAGAAAATAACTGAATCATCAATCTAAAACAGTATATAATCGGCAATATTTTGAAACGGAGAAACACATACCTAAAAAAACTGATGTCCCGAATTTCGTCGTTTTGACACTTTTGCTTTTTACAGAAAGGTTTTAGTTATGTATTTCTCGTAACTTTCTTCTACCAGTCGCTGCGCCGGTAGAGTGTGCTGCACTCAGTTCTCATAACACATAGTAACCAGTATTTGGACATTTTTGCTATACACGTTATTCTAAAATTCTACAAGTATTGATCATTATTCAAATTTTCGTTGAAGAATGTTCCTCAATGAATAATTTAAAAAATATATCAAATAAACAATACTGTTTATTTATAAAAGGAAATCTCTTTAAGATGTGTTAGTATATTCGTAGTCAGATATATTAGTATGTACATAAATGGTCAATTTTACTTAAAAAATAAAATGTATATATAATCGATTAAATAACTATTTTTATTACACCATCTACTTCTTAAGCTTGTTTCTAAATAATATGCACTAATATTAAAATGTAAATGCAATGAAAGGGGAGGGTATTTTTAAATGAAAATTAAAGAAACTACAGTATAACCGGAAAAATACCGCAAATTGGGACTAAAACTAAGGCAAATTATTTAAAGCTCCACATTTCTGAAAGAATATTAAATCCCGGTATTCTTAATAGTGTCTTTAATCAAAATTTATTTTATAGCCAACATACGTTTGCATGAAAAAATACATATTAAAATAAAAACTTATTTTTATTGATATTTTTCGTATTAAAAAAAAGCTTATAAACAGTGAAATTATTTATTATTGTATTATTTCTGAAACATCTATATCAATTTTCCCCAGTAACAAGTTTTTGGTAGGTTTTAGACATGTGAAGAATATCGATTTCGGAAATGCAGTACGATTTCTCTAATGTAAATATCAATTTTTCCAGTGTACACTGTAAAAAAAATCTCCAAAGTTACTAAACTTTTTCTTAGAAACTGGGATTCCTAGAATCTTTTATGTAAATGTAACAGCAAAAATTCATGTAACACAATTGACACAATGAACCACAAATGAATGAACAACAAATGAATTGTAGCGTATATTGGGTTCTTTTGATCTTATGGTTAGACAACTTCAAACTCTTGCTTATAGAAAAGTAGAAAATAATTTATTTACAGAACTTCAGAACAACAGAGTCTTCGAAACTCACAAATATTACAAGATATTCCAAAATAACTGTTTAAATCTATCGAGCAAGTACAAATATAGGTCGCAGAGACTCTTTATACAATGTCTCAACACTATATCACATTCAAAACAACGTAGATAAAACTCAATACATCAAGCAAACTTGCTTAAACCTAGAAGTTCACTCTATGACTGACTGGTAAATAATAATCACAGCTCGCATCGCTTCTCTTCTTATATAGGTTCGGAGCATGTGCTAGAAATTTCTAGAACCTACTCGAAAAAATCCACGGAACAACAAACAATGTATCAGTATATCTAAGGGGGGTTACCAGAGAGGAAAGGGTTACCATCGCCAACAATCGCCAAGTTTGTCGCCAACTTGGCGATATATCGCCAAATTTGGCGACCAAAATTAGTCGCCAAAAGTGACGCCAACTTGGCGATATCTTCATTATTTCGCCAATCTGCCGTAGACATACACTGAAAATAATGGACAAGTTTGCTTGATAACAGAGACAATGTAACAAAAACTAATATAAGTAAAGGAATGGAGCTTAATAAGATTATTTACATTATTTTACAGTACAAACACTAACTATTTACAAAATTCGTAACACTACCCCCTCCTCAAACACTGCACGTCCCGGGCAGTGCAATCCTTGAGTTAGAGGAGAACACTTAAAATAAATAAACAAATAAATAAATAAATAAATAATAACAATAAAATTTACATAAATAAGAACTAATTACTTTTTACATATTTACAAAAAGTGACTTTCATGACCATGGTCTAAAATTCTAGTTTTGAATTTCTAATCACTTTGGCCAAAATAAGGGGCTAGCCGGTTATAGTGTACGACCTTGGGTTTGGCGTGTGGCGATTTTCGTATGCGTACGACGACGTCATTCAGCCTGTTGACGACTATGTAAGGACCGTCCCAGTTTCTTTGTAATTTTGGCGACAGTCCCTTACGACGTATCGGATTCCACAACCAAACTTTGTCACCTTCGTTGAACTCATGTCCTGTTGCCTTTGTGTCGTACCGTGTCTTCATCTTTTCCGTTGCCAGTCCGATTCGGTTCCTCGCTAGACGATGAATCTCCTCAATCCGCGCCTGGAGTTTATCGACATATTCCTCAGGCGATGAAGGAGCATCAGAAGGACGGCCAAACAAAAGATCAGCAGGCAGACGAAGATCACGACCAAAGAGCATTTGAGAAGGGGAGTAACTAGTGGCCTCATGAGTGGCACTCCTGTAGGCAAGCAGGAAAAGAGGCAATTTCTTGTCCCAGTCCTGTTGGTCTCTAGACACCAGGAGAGAGAGGCTATTTAGGATGGTACGATTGAAACGCTCCACCATGCCGTCCGATTGAGGATGTAGGGGTGTAGTTCGAGTTTTGTCCATGCCGAGTAGTCCACACATTTTCTTAAACACAGTCGAATCGAAGTTTCTTCCTTGATCGGAATGGATTTGAAGAGGAACTCCATATCTGGAAACCCAGTGTTGAACTAGTATGTCTGCTACTGTTACCGCCTCTTGATTAGGAATGGCGTAGGCTTCAGGCCACTTAGTGAAGTAGTCCATGACAACGAGGATGTACTTATTGCCATCAGATGTTCTAGGAAGAGGACCCAGGATGTCTAGTGCAATTCGTTCGAAAGGAGCTCCTACATTATAACGCTGCAGTCGCCCACGGGTGCGCCTCTTTGGACCTTTACGTGCTACACAGGTGTCACAAGTTCGACACCATTTCTCTACATCACTGCGAACATTATTCCAGTAGAAACGCTCTCGAACCTTTTGCAGGGTCTTCATTACACCAAAATGACCTCCTGTGGGACTACCATGCAGTTCTTGAAGGACTATAGAAATTCTCGACATAGGGAGTAGTAGTTGCCATCTACATGTCTTTCCATCGTCAGACTCCCATTTTCGGTACAAGATGCCGTTCTTCAAATGTAAGGAATCCCAAAGAGCCCAATAACGTTTAGTCGTAGGATGGTAATGGGCCATGTCTTGCCAGCTGGGCTTCCTGTTGGACTCCTCTTTCAGCTCTAGAATTGGCTTAATTTCAGGATCAGCAAGTTGATCTTTACGCAGGCTCTCGTCACTCCATGGATCTTGCGATGATGTAGACCCAGTTGTAACTTGTCTTACTATAGGACCTTTGACATTAAATTTCTTCTCAACCCGGTCGCAGTATCTACAATTCTCTGAGCAGGGTCTTCTTGAGAGAGCATCTGCATTTCCATGTGATGAGCCTTTTCGATGGCGTATCTCCATATCGTACTCTTGAAGCTTTTGTATCCACCTGGCTATCTGGCCTTCAGGGTTCTTAAAATTCAATAGCCAAGTTAGAGAAGCATGATCAGTTCGGATCAGGAACTTTCGACCGTAAAGATAGTGATGAAAGTGGTCTATGGCTTTCACTACAGCAAGAAGCTCTTTTCTTGTTACGCAGTAGTTTCGCTCGGCCTTTGACAAGCACTTGCTGAAATAGGCGATAACACGCTCCTGCCGTCGATTTCCTGGGACAGTACAGCGCCAATGCTTTCGTTGCTTGCATCCGTATCAAGTATAAACTGTTTATCGATTTGAGGATACGACAGAATTGGAGTGGATGTCAAGGCCTCCTTAAGCTTTTCGAAAGCAGCGTCACATTCCTGTGTCCACATAAATTTTTGATTGGCTTCTGTTAATTTATGAAGTGGTCTTGCAATCATCGAGAAGCCTTTGACGAATTTTCTGTAATAGGTGCATAATCCTAGAAAACTTCGAAGCTGGTGAACATCTGCTGGACGATTCCAATTTTTCACGGCCGATATCTTCTCCGGATCAGTCCTAACTCCTTCCGCCGAAATGATGTGTCCAAGGTAGGTGACTTCATTACGAAACAAACTGCACTTCGAAAGGCTTAACTTCAAATTAGCTTCCTTTAATTTTTGTAGCACCCGCCTGAGGTTGTTCAGATGTTCATCAAAAGATTTTCCTATGATTATGATATCTTCTAAATAAACAAGACATGCCTCATATGACAGTCCCCGAAGAACCGTTTCCATAAGGCGTTCAAAAGTTGCAGGTGCGTTACATAGACCAAAAGGCATTACCTTGAACTGCCATAATCCTTGTCCCGTTGTAAAGGCAGTCTTCTCGCGGTCGTCGGGATGGATCTCTACCTGCCAGTAACCACTCTTCAGGTCTAAAGTCGAGAACCAAGTGTTGCCCGCAAGTGTGTCAAGAGTGTCGTCAATCCTTGGCAGAGGGTAACTATCCTTTTTGGTGACGTCATTCAGTCGGCGGTAGTCTACACAAAATCTTGTAGAACCATCCTTCTTTCTTACTAATACAATGGGAGACGCCCATGGACTTGTTGATGGTTCGATGACGTCATTTTCTTCCATATCTTTAATTAAATTCTGCACCTCTTCTTGCTTGGCAAAAGGTAATCGTCTAGGGTGCTGTTTAATAGGAGAGTGATCTCCCGTGTCAATTCGGTGTTGTGCCATTTTAGTTCGTCCAAAGTCTTCAGATGTTTGGGAAAATAAACTTTGGAATTCTCTAATTAAACTTTCAGCAGCATCTCTCTGGTTTGGATCTAAGTCCGTATTTTGTAACAAATCCTTGACTAAATTATCTGAAGATTTCTGAGCGTGATTGGAATTTTGACTTATGCATGTCACAGGAGCACATGATGCTATCACCTCTCCTTTCTTGATAGTCCTCGTCATATCACTGATGTTAGCAATTCTGACTGGAATGGTCTTTTTCGAGAGGTCTACTACAGAAGAAGCCACCAATACTCCTGCTTGTGTACTATTGTCTACTGGATAATCTATATGGCCAAATCGATAATTAGTTTCATTTTTAATTTCAGCTGGAACTAAAAATTCTGTTCTTGGATCTAGATTAATGTCTTCTTTGGCTATTACTATTTGTTTACATTCAATTTCGTTATTTAATCCAAAAAGACTTATTTCTTCAAATTTTGAGATCATTTTGTTATTTTTGAAATCAAGTCTGAAGTCAAACTTCTTCAGAAAATCTAGTCCGATTAAGCAAGGATCTGTTATGTCAGCCACATATGCCGTATGGTAATATTTCGTTCCTCCAAAGTTGATAGTTAAATTGGCCTTTCCATATATGCCAATCTTGTCGCCCGTCACAGTTTGCAGGGTAACGCATGGTGGAATCCAGATGAGTTTACATTTCAATTTTCGAGCCAAATCTTCTCTTATTATTGTCACATTGGCTCCTGTATCGACAATCATACGGCACTGAATTCCGTTAATAAAGCCTATCACATATAATTCGTTATCACCGCCGCTCATTTTTGATATCTGGAGGATCTTCAGGTGGGGCTTTTCATTCTCTGGCAACCTCCGCCCCGCGAGATGGCCAAAATTTAGTTTCCCTGCTGACTGTTTGAATTTATCTCACGTTCGTGGATTTTGGGGCAATTTCTTCGGAGATGTCCTGTATCACCGCATCCCCAGCACGTGAGATTCTGTCTTCTTGAACTTGTTCTTCCGTATTTCAAAGCTTCAAGCTCTTGATTTATTTTCCTAATTTCTTTCAAGATGTCGATTTCATTGTCTGAGCTTTTGTTCACCGTTGCCCCTCGGACTGAATGACGATCTCTTCGGCTGGCTTGTGTAGCTGCTTCCAACTTTAAGGCATATAGTAGTGCAGCCTTTAAATCCTGTACATCTGCCATTCGTACCGCTCTTTGCACTTCTGGATCTTTTATTCCGTCTACAAAATATTGCAGTGAGAGCATTTCCCGTACATTTGTTGGACAGTCACTGAATGCTAAATTTGCAAGTCGTTCAATTTCCGAGGCAAACTCTTGAAGGGTTTCACTCGATTTTTGATGGCGGCTCTTCATTTGTATTCTCGTATAATCCTTGAAGAATTTTTCGCCGAATCTCATTTCAAGTGCACAACTTAAAGTCTCAAAATTGAGTTGCGTCATATCGGGCAATGTTTGCAGCATGTCGGCGGCTTCTCCTCTTAAAGATGCTGCCAGTTGACAAGCTTTCACCTCGTCACTCCATTTGTTCGCTTCGGCTACAATGGTGAATTGGGTCTTATAAACTTGCCAGGAACTCTTTCCGTCATATGTCGACAGTTTGATGTGCACGGGAGAAGCAGGCGGATTCCTAAATTCTTCATAATTACCACTGGACGCTGAAAGCTTCTTCTCGAGATCTTGTACTCTTTTATTTAGCTTTTCATCTATTTCAACTATTTTTCCTTCCATTTTCTCTTCAACATTTTTAACATCATTCTGAATTTTCTCTTCTACTTCCTCTATTTTCCTTTCCATTTTCTCTTCTACATTACTAACTTCTTTCTGAATTTTCTCTTCTACTTCCTCTATTCGTCTCTCTACCGACGAGAACTTTTCTTCTAAAGTTTTCTTCATTTCTTCTTGGCCTATATTAATCTTTTCGGTCACTTCTTCTTGGCATTTGTCAATTTTGTTTGTCAACTGTTCCATTCTTTCTTCGTTTTTATTCATTTTATCCGCCAACTCTTCTTGGCCTTTATTCATTTTATCCGCCAACTCTTCTTGGCCTTTATTCATCTTTTCCGCCAACTCTTCTTGGCCTTTATCAATTTTATTTGTCAACTGTTCCATTCTTTCTTCGTTTTTATTCATTTTGTCCGCCAACTCTTCTTGGCCTTTATTCATTTTATCCGCCAACTCTTCTTGGCCTTTATCAATTTTATTGGTAAGCTCTGTTCTTAATCCGTTTATAGCTTCTAACAGGTCTTTCAGTTGTACGTCCATTGTTCGTGTTTTCGCCATAAGATCCCGACTCCTGACACCAAAAATTGTAGCGTATATTGGGTTCTTTTGATCTTATGGTTAGACAACTTCAAACTCTTGCTTATAGAAAAGTAGAAAATAATTTATTTACAGAACTTCAGAACAACAGAGTCTTCAAAACTCACAAATATTACAAGATATTCCAAAATAACTGTTTAAATCTATCGAACAAGTACAAATATAGGTGACAGAGACTCTTTATACAATGTCTCAACACTATATCACATTCAAAACAACGTAGATAAAACTCAATACATCAAGCAAACTTGCTTAAACCTAGAAGTTCACTCTATGACTGACTGGTAAATAATAATCACAGCTCGCATCGCTTCTCTTCTTATATAGGTTCGGAGCATGTGCTAGAAATTTCTAGAACCTACTCGAAAAAATCCGCGGAACAACAAACAATGTATCAGTATATCTAAGGGGGGTTACCAGAGAGGAAAGGGTTACCATCGCCAACAATCGCCAAGTTTGTCGCCAACTTGGCGATATATCGCCAAATTTGGCGACCAAAATTAGTCGCCAAAAGTGACGCCAACTTGGCGATATCTTCATTATTTCGCCAATCTGCCGTAGACATACACTGAAAATAATGGACAAGTTTGCTTGATAACAGAGACAATGTAACAAAAACTAATATAAGTAAAGGAATGGAGCTTAATAAGATTATTTACATTATTTTACAGTACAAACACTAACTATTTACAAAATTCGTAACAGAATGATTCATCTTACCGTTACATGAAAAGTCCTCGTAATCCCAGTTTCCTTTAAAAAGTTTAGTAACTTTAAAGATTTTTTTCTTCAGTATAATTTGTTTATTTTTTCAGTGTCACTTTTTTTTTCTATCGGATTCTCGTCCTTGTTCTTCTTAGCGGCTATTTAGCTTAAAAATTATAATATGTATATTTGCTACAGCATCAAAGATCTCACTCTTCTTTAATCTATTACGTTCAATCTCGAAGTTTTTAATTCGTAAATAATTGAAATTTTTTCTTTCTCCTGTATATTGGAAGTGGCCAAAAATTGGAAAACGAAAGTTGACATCAATGCCGAAATTGCCGGATTTTTTAATCTTGGATATTCGAATTCATATTAGATTCTGTCCATTATCTAAATCGGCTTAATTTGTAGTTACAATAATAAGTAAATTTATTGATTTGTCGCTGTGATTTAGAAAAAAAAAGAAAGAAAAATGTCATGTGTCAAGCATTGATTATACAAAGAATGGCACTATTGGGAATCATCCGAGTTTACCGAAGTATCTCAACTGATGCCCTCTGTGTTTTAACCGGTTGTACACCTATTCATCTTGTACTTGTAAAAGAACAGTCCTATTCAAAAATCATAAATGGTGAACGTCCTTTCATACATCAATCAGTCACACTAACAAACACAAATCTAATGATAAAAACTAAATCTTTTGAATTCCCTAATTACAACCAACTTACTAATTTAAGCATTCTATAAGATCACATCTCGGTTAATTCCAAGGATTTCGATATAACCATTTACACAGACGAATCAGTTATGGACTCAGGATCAGCTTCAGCATTCACAGTGGAAAACAATAACTCTTTCATATTAGATAAAGCTTTTCGTCTACACCAATTTAATTCTGCTTACCAAACTGAGTTATTTGCTATCTATCAAGCTATAAGTTGGTTCATAAAATCACCATATACCTCATTATTTTTATTCTCAGACAGTCACTCAGCGGTGGACGTTCTTAAATTAACATTCCCTAGAAATGAACTGATCCTGAACATATATGAATTGTTAATATCAAACCCTAATAAATTGGTAACAGTACAATGGACCAAAGCACATATTGGTACAACTGGTAACGAGAGAGCAGACTCCTTGGCCAAGGCAGCAATTTCAAGTGTCTTACAAATAACGCAAATAAACTATCCAACAACACTAGTAAAACGTCTCTTACAAGATAAAATGCGAAAAGACTGGCAGTCACTATGGTCCTCTTCCACCAAGGGACGATTCACATATAAAATCATAAATAAAGTGGACCCAGACTTTATATGCGACAAAATAATTTTACCATATTTTCTTAGTGCACATGGTAGTTTCCCAAGTTTCGTATTTAAAATAGGTAATCGAAACACTCCGAATTGCCCATGTGGAAAGGGAATTGGTGATCCAATATATTATCTATATAAAAAATGCTCTTTGCTGAACTATTCCTTCCCGTTTGATAGATGAAAAACTCTTAGACAAAATCTCCTGCAAACTTTATTTAAACCAGAAAATTTCACAAAATTAAAAGACACTTACAATCAATTGAATAAACTGTTTTCTTGTATTAACAAAGACATTTAACTATAGACTTTCACTTAAGTTGAAATTTAACATATATAATTGTCTGTCGACAATTTAACGTACGTAGCTTTAATTTTTAGTTTGTATGAAATTCTGTAATCAGCATATTGAATTATTCGCATCATCTCACGATTTCTAACTCTAAGTTATTTTCAGAGGGAAAAAAAATCCTCAATTAACTTTTATTAACTATATTCATGTATTCAAATTCTAATTTAAATTGGAAATTGTCAGTCATTCCCATATTTGTCTAAATGTATTCATGTATATATATTTGCGATTAAGCATCTATGAAATGTATAATACCAGGTTCGCCCTGAAAAAATAGGGTAACCTATTGCGAATTAACTGTATATATATTTTTTTTCTTTCTTTTTTTTTCTTTAAGTTTTAAAAAATGGGTTAGGGTTGTTTGGATGGATGTTTCCCCTCGTGGGCATTAAGTTCCTATACCGAAAGGTTGGCTGTCCACGAGTGGGTGATTTCAAAGCCTTTCAAAGCATTGATTATGAAGCGCTTTTCAACACATTCGAGTAATGTAACAGAACCGTTTTAAAAATTAAAATATCACGTCTCATTCCACGATATGAAAAAATACAACGCATTTCAAAACCGAATTCCAGCAGTTTCTATCTAAAATCAGAAAATTATCTGAATATTTACTTGCCCAGAATATAATATAGAAATTTGTATATATTAACAAAATGCTTTCCAAAATTTAGTTCAGTTAAGTGATACACATATTTCAGTTAAAAATTCTCTTTCAGCAATTTCCTACAATAAGGAGAATGGTATGCGAATACTTTAGTGCAGTCCTATATAGGAGGTATAGAATTTATATATATAAAATAATATGCAACAAACTAATTAAATTTAAATCATCATACCGAATTTTAAAACGTATTCTCCAGCAATTATTACGCAAAGCCAGTGCTGTAACCGATATATTTTTTGTGTGTCCCTGAAATTTATTATAATAAGTGCTATGTATGCTATTTTTTAAAGTGATCGCAGAGAAATTCAGTGATTTATATCAGCTTCAATCCATTTAAAAATGCGTAATGTCATGAAAATATTCTAAAAATGATTTTTTTCCATGTACCATAATGTAATTAAATTTTTTTGATTGTCCCTGTAAAAAAACTATGTACCAAACATGTTTTGGTGATCTTAAATAAGACTTATCAATAGCATGAAAATCCGAGTATATTTAAAAGAGTTAAAGCGTGGACAGACGGGCAGACAAACCATTTAGCAACTTTGTTGGAAAACGATAAAAAAAGGAAAAACATTTTAATCATGGAACATTGGTTTTTGTCGGCTGGAATAATAGTGAATATAAAATAATTAATTGTAAAAAACAATGTGAAATTATTGACTGGCTATCAAATATTTGCTTCAATAACCTATTATCGCTTAACATTTACAATATGAATGTAATTCTGTAAGTAATCTTCTTCACTGTGAATAAAATATACACTGACTTCTCAACTAATTACAAG
The DNA here is from genome assembly GCA_964019185.1 of Maratus speculifer. Taxonomy (NCBI): domain Eukaryota; kingdom Metazoa; phylum Arthropoda; class Arachnida; order Araneae; family Salticidae; genus Maratus; species Maratus speculifer. Next base: position 233,869,207 of record OZ025294.1, on the reverse strand, counting down.
AAAATTTAAGAATGCTAAATATATAAAAATAAATTAAAGAAGATAAATCAAAATTAAAGAGCCGATTTACATCTTCATTAACTTAATTTTGCTATAGAACTAAATCCACGCGTTTGTCAATATGTCACTTTCTTTTAAAAATTAGAAAAAAATAATAATCAGGTTTTACTCAGCTTTTTCAACCGTCTCATTGGAAGTGTGAGATTCTTAAATAAACTCCAAATATATGCATCATTATTTTTCTTTCTTTTTAAATTTAAATATCTAAGTATCCTTATTTTTTCTATATATTAAAAGTATTTTGTGTCAATTTTCAATAATGCATGGTAAAATTTAAAAACTTCAAGAATGAAAGATAAATAAAAAAATTTAAACTTAAGGTGTCTCAGGAGTCTTATTTTTTACCTGGTAGTGCATTTTACCTTCATGTCATACTTCAATATTTTTTTTCAATCACTAAACATAACTGCAAAAAAAATTAATATTGACAACTTAATATATTTTATATTTAAATTAATTTTTTAAAGATTCTACATCGAAAATTTATTTTTTTAATGTTTAATTTTGATTTAAAAAATTAAAAATGTTTTTTGATTTGCATCCACTGGGCGCACTCTCTTAAAAAGTCAGCCACAAAATAGCTCAAGTTGAGCTGAAATCCACTCATCTCAATGTTGAAAGGCAGCTTCTCAAAAAAGAGTTGAAATAACTCGAGTTTTAGCCAATTTAAATGAAGTTAAACTATTTAAATAACCAATTTAGATGAAGAAGATTTAATCGTTTGAAAAACAACTCTTTTTTGATCGAAATAATTAAGGCTCTTTCATGAAAAACCAAATCAGCTCTTTCTTTTTAAGAGTGCAGGACTGTAGAAAACTACTGTTTACCCCCCCCCCCAAAGTATATATATATATATATATATATATATATATATATATATATATATATTGATAATGATATAAAACTAATGCATCTTGAACTTATATTTCATTTAAAGTAATTTAGTTATTTATTTATTTGAAATTTAAATTTATTAAAATATTCTATCAAAATCATTTTTTATTTAAAAATTACTAATTTTAAATAATCATTGTAATTCTGATACAAAATTTGAAATATGAGTTATTCTTTAACTTAAAATGAAGCTATTTACCAAGTTTCAAGCAAATTGACTTAGTTTTTAAAAAATGTAGCGCGCAATTGTAGCAAGTCAAAGAACAAGTTAAATTTTTTTTATTCAAAATTAAACATAAAAAATGAAATGAAATTTTAAGATAGAGTATTAAGAAAGGTATTTTAAATAGAAGAGTTATTAAATTGTCTATATTAAAAATTTTATGCATCCCTATGTTTCATAGGTACTGAGAAAAAAATTATATTGACATGTTGCTAAACTGCAACATCAGGTAAACGTAAAACACTTGAGACCCCTTAATTAAATCAACAATCTCAATTAAAATAGCTTCATTTGTATGCAGCATTATGTGAATTGCTTGATATGCCACTTTCGACTCAAACATAAATTTTAATCGAGTTTCATTGTTTGTTTTTTTTTCATTCAGTGGCACGATTCAATTTTTAAATAACATAACATATAAACAACTTTATTTCAAAACTAAACACAACGACTTGTCTTTATGATTTCTGTATATTAAATACAATTTAATTGTGCATCAAAGTCACACGTGGTAGCATTAAACAACTTTGAAAATGAAGAGTAAATTAATGAAGCTAACCATGATTTAAGACACTATCTCCACCTCGATTAGCTTCATTTTTCTCTACGCGAAGCTGTAACTTGATCGATATGTCAGTTTTCGTTGCAGGTTGCTGAAAACTTTTTAATCAGGTATTATTGATTTTTCTGGTATCTCCTAGCCACAATGTGAAAATGTCAAGAGAACGTCAAAAACTCGCTTTAAAAATTTACTTTCTCTCTACTGAAAAAAAGAAAGTTACCGTCGTCGCTGTCATAAATGAATTAACTGTGATATTTTCACATGATTAGATGATGATAAAAAATATTGTATATAAAAACACGAAAACATGCTATTTTATAGAGAAATGTATGATAAACTTAATGAAGCAGACAGTGTTTTAATCGAGGTTTTATTTTCAGCCCTCCTTAGCGATGAAATCTATTTAGTTAAAATCATTTAATATTATCAAAATCTGTGCAGAGAAATTTAATGATTTTTCGTAGAACATATGTCATTGAATTGCGTTGTGCAGAGAGTAAGTTTTTTTAGATACCTTTTCATTTAATTTTGTATGGGAAATTTATTTTTTGATGAGGTGTTATTGATTTTTCTGGTATCTCTCAGCCGCAATGTGAAAATGTCAAGAAAACGTCAAAAACGCGCTTTAAAAATTTACTTTCTCTTTACTGACAAAAGAAAGCATGTTACCATCTTCACTGTCATAAATGTATTAACTGTGTTAAATGAATTATTTTCACTTTATTAGATGATAACAAAAGAAATTTCATGTAAAAACAACAAAACCTGCAATTTTATAGAGTAATGGATGATAAACTCAATGAAGCAGACAGTACTCAAATCGAAGATTTATTTTAATCCTTCCTTAGTGTTGAAATCTATAAAAATTGATTAGTTAAAAACATTTAATACAATCAAAATCTATGCAGAGAAATTTAATGATTTTTCGTAGTACATATGTCATCGAACTGCGTTGTGCAAAAAGTAAGCTTTTTTTCTTTAAACATTTTTTGGTTCAATTTTGCATTTTAAATTTCATTAGCTGAATTGAGATTTATATCACAGATTAAAATAGTATTTTTTACTTTATAGTTGACAGTTTTTTAAACAAAAGCCAAATAAAATATTTTCAAAACATTTCAATAGAAAAGTCTATTTTTAAAACAATTATAAAAAAAGAAGAAAACATTGAAATAATGAAATTGTTAAGAGGGGAAAAAAGTTAATTGAAAAATTTTAAAACTATATATTTAAAACGTCTTTTTGAAACACATTCTTTTATGGTGTTTTTAAACACTGAATTTTCAAATTAAATCTTTATCCATAGCTGAATATTAAAAAAAAGTGAAGCATTAAAATAATATGTGGCGAAAAGTATTTTGCTGCGAAATAGTGTAAATACTTAAAAAAGATTTCTTTTTTATAAAGAATATTTAAAATGCCATATTTAATAGATAGCCTTTTTTAAATAGAATCTAAAAGAAAACTTTTCATATAAACATTATAAAAGTCTCGAAGGTAAAGACAATTTTTACTTAACTGTTTTATTCAAATGTATTTTCATATGTTTAATTGATATTTTTAAATCAATCAAGAAAATAGTCATTAGCTATCGCGATAACACTGGTGGCTGCATTATCTACGGTAAAATGCCATATTGAAAAGGAACTGAAAGACAATCCCAAATGAAAACAGAAGATGATTATTGGTTGCTATAATACCTCACAAAATTCCGTAATCAACTAATACTTTTAAAACAGACCAAAATGTTTTTTTAGACCTACGAGATCTTTATGAAAATTGGGCAGAGTGGTTCCTAGTAAGTAAAAACCTCAAGCTCTTTCAAAAAATTACATTTAACCTTACTTTCTTATTAGTTTATTAAAACAGTTTCATTAATAATACACAGTGTCCCAGGAGTGGGAACTTCAAACTTTAAAATGAAATTAAATGTTCAGGATATTGCAAAGTCAGCGGTTCGAGAGTAAATTGTTACCAGAACCCTAGAGTCTGTGGGAATCATGTAATTTAAACAATTAGCTCCAGAGACATATAATTTAAAATTAAATAGTGCAGCAATGTGACTATTTTGATTTATAAAATGTTATTAAAGTTTACTTATAACATTCCTTACTGAACATGAAAGTATAGCTTTGAAGAGTGTACCTTTTATTCTTCTTTTTCAATATGCACAAAATCAATCCTGCTTCATTTTGATCTACTGACGATAAATTGTTTTCAGTTTGTTAAAAAAATAAGACTATTTCAATCATAATTAAATGGATATGCATTACTTAAGCTCATTGCAACATGATTCGTACAGAATATAAAATGCATAGGATTGCGGGTGATCCACATTGCTTTTAAATCGCAAAACACGGTCTAAACCAATTCACGACCAGGCCCATTCAATATCATATAACTCGTTACTGTGGAGTTTATTTAGTCTCTAACAGTATTTGTTGCATTTTTTTTTCAGATAGATAAAAATATTATTAAAAAAAAGTATTAAAATATTTCTCTACATTGATTTTCTTTTGTAAACATATATTTAATATTACAATTTTACTTAAGGAACTTTTATAAGTTTTTATTTGTTAAGTGTTTTGAGAGAAACCAATATTTCTATTTAAGGTGGAACTTCGATTAATCAAGGTTTTTGTTACCTGAGTCTATAAGAAAACCCGATTGTGCTTCGAGAGTTCCTGTGGCCCTAATGAATACCACTTCATCGGCGTAAGTGTGGATGATTTTCTTTTTTAATTTTTGAGCTGTTAACCCTTTTTGGCACAGTAGTTTCACTTCAGGCACAATTGAGTTTAACACGTTCGATGCCGCTTACTTGAAGGTGTGATGATAGTTAATGCCGCACTGTGGAAGTGGGTTTTTCCCAGAAGCCGATTTACTTTTTACAGCAAAGAATCAGTGAAAGATTTTCCCACGCCAGCGCGTCACTGGCTATTGAGACATCACCGCACATCACGCGCTGGCGCGTGAGTGGCCCCTTAACGTTGGAACCATATCATGCGCTGGTGCGTGATCGGCAGCGAATGTGTTAATTCCTAACGTGCAATTGGCACCTATAATATTTTAATAAATTTTTCGTTTTATAATGAAAGCTTAAATTCGGGAGTTCTTAATTTTTTTAAAAAGCAATTTTTAAACTCTGGAGTCAGCAATAATTTCTCATTTCACAAACGGAATTTGTCTGGCCAGAAAGGTTTATACATAACTTAAATGTGTAAAGCTTTGTTTAAAACCTAAGCAAATTAGTTTTATTTTTATCATTTAAAAGACGTTCTATTGTTTATTAGTTTAACATATGCTAAATTCATGAGCACATATAGTTTTTATATACAATTTCTATTCACGTGTATTACTTATATCCGAGGTACTAGGGGTCCAGATTACCTCGGATAATCGTAGTTGCTCTGTATTTTCAATTATGTTTGCATTATGGAAAAAAAATTACATTTACAAAACAAAACTTACAGAAAATACATGTTTTCCTTATTTGCGATAAACCAATCTGAAAACCTGCACTATCTTATCATATTGAACCTTGTGGTTATTTAAAAGTTGTAATTCGGCGTGGCGATGAGTGTAATATCCTTCTTGGTTTATGACGCATAAGGAAGAAATAAACAGCTGGTTGCAGGGAAGATTTTTCTATTTTCTGTAACTTTTCGAGAATACTGCTGCAGTCCGATTAAGGTGTTTTTGGAATTAGTAAAATTCAGAACTACATTGTATTACGCATTGGAAATCATTTTATTTCTGGAGGAATCTACGTCTAATGATCTGTTTATGCATCGGCAGTATTAATCTTATTGGAATAAATTGCTTAATATGGTTTTTGATAGTCAATACAAATATTACTTAGCATTAAAAAACAGAATAATTAATTGAATACTACTTATTTATTGAAAAAAAAAACCCGCAATACAAATAAACGAAAGAAAACTTACTTGATGCTAATCAAACGATATATGTGTTTGTTACTTTATAATATTTTTGTTTGATTATCTGTTAGATTTTAATAGACAAAAAAAAGGGAAATTTTGTTTAAGTAGAATAAAGTAAAATTTCCAACAATTTGAAATTAAATTTTCAGATATTTAGAAAGAAAATTTTAAGAAATTTAAAGTCAATTGATGAATTATGAAAAAAAAACTATTGTTGAAAAAGGTAAAATAAATAATCATTTTTACGTAAAAAAATTAATAACATTTTAAAAAAATGGATTTCTGGGAATGAATAAACTACTAAAGTGTCTTAATGTCACTAATTAATATTTATTTTATAATATTCATTATCGCTGTTATAAAAGTTTAAAAACCTTTCCTTGCAAACTGAAATTTGCATTTTTAATTTGTATTTCTTAAATTCAGTATGCGAACAGAAAAAATAAATAAGTTTTGTTTTACATAATATTAAAAATGATCTAGCCAGATAGTAAATAGATAACTATAGCGAAGTCGCCCGCTTAGCCGATGTTTAAAATAACATGTCTCGCCATGAGAATACAAAGTAGTGTTTATAACCCTTGATCTTAAATTGTCCTTGATTTAATCTATTATGAGCTTTTTTTCTTAAAAGTGTATACTTTGAGCATTAAGCTGTAATTTTTGGTTGGTGTATATATGAAATTACTACATTAATGCTTTTTTAAATATTTTGTTTACATACGTATGTTATAATTTGTGTAAAAGGAAAAAACATATAATGTAAACTAATATATTTTTCAATAATTACCTGGTATATTTATTTAATTTTTTTTTTAATTTTAGTACTTTTTGAGAAAAACGTACCGAAAAATAGTAGCACCGGCGCAGACTTCCCCGAGTATTTCAAGGACAATTCAAGGTCAGGGGCTTAAAACAATCTGTATTGTATTCTCATGCTGCGAATTATTACCCACATGTTATTTGAAACATGGGCTGTGGGAGCCATTTCACTATGCTTGTTCGGCTAAACCCTTTGGTTTCTAGGTTCCAAAAATATATTTGAATGCATTTCGTTCATAAAAAGTTCAAATATCAAAAACTCACATGTACATTATTCACATTAGAAATTGTTAGCATGGATACATACCTAAAAATAAGAAAGAAAACAAAAATTAAATTAAATTTTCATGTAAAGATATCATAATTTAAAGTTAAAAACAACAATAAATATACTGAAATAATCTTAAGAAATATTTGTTAAGGTAGTTTGTTATTGTCCACAATAAGCTACACATATATTTAGTTATATATATATTTACTGAACATAAAAATATATAATTATAAATTTTTAAATAGTCATTCACCAAATACACAGAAAATATTTTAATAAAATTTCACGAACGTGTGATAAAATAGGAATAATTTTTTATTTAATTTATTAAACATATAAATTGCGTTTGTAGATAGTATATGGAATTTTTTTAGAGAATAAATGAGACTTAATTGCGTTTTTTTATTAATTTAGATAAACAAATATTGAATATTAAATGTGTCGAAAAGGAAAAAAAAATACATTTGTGTTTTCCAAATGCTATAAATAAGCAAATTAATCTATTGAAGAAATAATGTCTAATTGAATAAAAAGTTACCACTTTGTATTCAGTTAAAGATTTTACTTTTATATTTAATGTTTAAATTTTATTTTTTAATGTAACAAACTCATGTAATAAGTAATGAATTCTCAGATCAGAATTTTTATAATGCTGAGTTCTAAGTATTTACTCAAATAAAAAAATACTTTATTCATCAATGCGGTGGAAAAAATAGCTGACAAAAACAATAACTAATTTAAAATTTTATAATTACGATATTTTTTTCAATTATATATAAAATTTTATAGTGTATAATTAATGTTTAAAAATGTCTATATATATTTAACAGCTTTGCAGTAACTAATGCTCTTTGATCTCCAGAATCATTTTATTTCATTTATTACTCGTTGCTGTTTCATTCAGATTCGTTTCAAAAGTCATCAAAAAGTTTACTTCGTCTTTCTATAGTTTTCCAGATCTTTTCATTTTTCTATTGTTTTTAAAATGAAAACTCTAGCAATTTTTTTTAATCATCTATTCTTTTCGCATGTACAATGCATATTATTTCATTTGAATATCTTTAAGGATATTAGTATCAACCTATTTCACTTGTCTTATTTCTTCGTTTAGTATTCTCTAAAATCCATATAATTTTATAGAATTCAACGTGGAAAAGATAAGCGCCTTACACTGTTAAAAAACTAATTTTAAATATGCAAAGATGCAGAAACCTGTATGCTTGCTAAAAGTTTATCAGTGCGCCGTAAAAAAAAAAAAAAAAAAAAAAAAAAAGGAATGTGCAGTGTTGAATTTTAATTTATTATATTACAATATATAGGGGGAAGTGGGGTATATTGATACAGCTTTTTTCTAAAAAATTTTTGGTGTCTAGAAAGAAGAAATGTCCAGTTATTTTTCTATGTGATGTCAGCAAAACCTGTGTAGTGTGTTATAAAAATGTACAGTTGATGTTTTATATATTATTTTTGCATGTAATTTAAAAAAAATAAAATAAAAAAAAGGAATTTGTATCAATGTGCCCCATCTCCGGGGCAGATTGATACACTTTGATACGTCTGGGAAAAATGGAGACAAAATAACGCCAAGGCATATTTTTTATGAAAAAATAATTAGCAAACCATTTTATATTATTTTGAAAAATTCAAATCACCCACACTTTCTTTGTAAGCAATATTAAAGCAATCAAAATGAAATGTTTAATGACCTGATGTTCTGGCTGTTCCATGTCTGATTGTTGGCAGTAGTAACTTGGTCATATCTGATACTTCAATCCCATAATTACCTTCTTTCTTAGTAAAGATGAAAAATTACCAAGTTTTCTCTTTATAAATCGGTTTATATACAGAAAATAAAGGATAATTATATAAAAAATTCTGTTTTTAATATAATTATCCTGTGCTGTTCTGCAGCTTGTTTCTCTTACGTAACACTTCTCATGTAGAAAATACTTTTTTCTCTAAAGAATTGATATAAATTTGAGATTTTTCAAGCTGCCGTCCTTTTCTTTACTTAGTTCTAGTAGAACTATATATCGGGTAAGTTCGTATGTCTTCTCTTTGCAGAAATACTATAAAATGTTCTAATATAAAGAAATTAAAGTTAATTCACTTCAATAAAAACTAATATGAAAAATTTTTAGCGAAAAATGATTGGATTAAGGGGTGCATTGTAAAAGGTAATGAAAAAGTGAACTAGAAAAAGATTTAGGTTGTATCAATGTGCCCTGAAAAAGACTGTATCAATGTGCCCCATACAGCCAATTTTGAATAAAATGAGTCTCAAATCCAATGCTTCATAATTTATCTAACAAAAAAGAATCAGAAACTGATAAAGAGTAGTTTTACTTGCCAGAGAGAGTCTTTTTTTTTCGGTTGAAAATACTGTAACAGTTGTATAATATTATTTCAATTGTACAACTCAAATTTACTTTTGACCTACAAAAACAATTAATCACTCGTCCCATTTCAACAAACTATTTAATCATTCCAAAACTTTCTGTATATAGTTGAGTGCACTAGTATCACCTTTTGGAGCTGATGTGAAACTTCCTGTGATGACCCTCTATGCAGTACAGGGGGTGTATCAATGTGCCCCATGTATCAATGTCCCCCACTTCCCCCTAAATAATTATGGTATAAGTTTTAAAAAATATATTATCCCTTTTTAAACAAAAGATGAAACAAAAAATGAATTTACATATTTAAATGATTGTTAACTTGCTTATTTAATTACATTTCTGAACATACTTATTGAAATGTATGCATTTCTATGACTGCATGCATTTAGACTTTAAACTCTGAATTGAAAAAAAAATATTTAAAAAAAATTTCAAAGAGAAAATTCATTGTCTAAAATTAAACTTACAACTATTATTAAAATATAAATAATTATATCTTCCCTCACACCTCTAAGCTTCTTTGCATATTTTTCTTTCAATGTATCATTTTTATGACCTAATTCATGTTTCTACTAAAACGAGATTGAACGAATTTCTAAGTTACTTTTTTAAGGAACAATTCATTTATTTCCGTGCTCTTTTTGCCTTTGACAAATTCCCTGCTATACTGAACATTCGCTCTATTACCTTACGAAATCCCAAAGCTGTTTTTCAATATAGCTAAGTAATAAACTTTAAAACATTTTAACTGCTTCACTCCCTTTTATATTGAAACTAAAAACTTTTTATGCGAAACATATTTTTCTTGGTGTAATGCAATTATTTTAGCTGTATGTATCTTGAAATAGTATGTTACACTAGCTAAACTTCTTGAGCCAACAGGAGAAGATTGTGCAGGATTTAATTTTGTTTTATGGTGCAAAAATATGTAAATATTTATAGCGTTAAGTTTAAGGAAAAAAATAAGTAACAAATACAATGTAAAAGTAGATTTTTTTAATCAAAACAAATTTTGTTTTTTGAAAAGTTATACATATTCTTCCATTTTAAAAAATAATAAACCAGGTTAACAAAATATGCATTTATTTATTTTTCAAAAAGAAAAAAAGTATCTGTAATTGTATGAAGTATGAACATGAAGAAAATAATAATACCAGACGGTACTACTCTCAATAGATTTTTTTAATATTCTTTTGCTCGTAAAGCTTTTGCTCTTTTTGTTAACTTTTTAAAACCGTTTACTTGTATTTTTCTGTTTCCTCAAAACAACTTAAAATAATTGTAGTTAAAAAAATTTCAGCAGAACTGTATTTTGAGGTATACATCAAATAAAATAATATGAAATTCATTCTAGAAACAAACAGGAAATAAAAATTCGCATTAGTTTTATAAGTTTTTCTTTATACAAATTCAGCAAAGTTAATTCAGTGACTTATTCAGAACCAGTTGGGCTGCCCATTGAGACACCGTTTTACTGCAACATGACAATGCTTCCATTTCTCTTTTAAATTACAAAATTACATCTCTGAAATACACTTTGCATCAATACATTTTTGAAATCTCGAAATGTGTTTTGTATTCTGAATGTATTTTGAAAATACGCGTAGCTTGTATTTTGAATTTTAGAATTTTGAAATTTGTTTTGTAATTTATATTTTAGGTTCTAGAACCAATATATTTTATATCTTGTATCGAAAATGGATTTTTGGTGTATTTTGCCCAAATCTGGTCGTGAGCATAAGGATTTCTTTATTTTGGAGCAATAATGCAGCTGTAATTCATTCCGACATGGAATGAATCCGTTATTCCCAAAATGAAGCAAAAAGATGAGGGGGTATCTCCATATATTGATGGATTAGTGTCAATGTAGCATAAACAACATTCCACGTACTATATGTGGATACAGTCTTTCATCTTTTTGTTTCATTTTTGGAACAACGATTTTGAACTTATTCTATCAACGATAATTATAAGAAGTTGTAAGCTATCTTTTTGAGACTTCCTTGAGGTTGCTCTTTAAATTTAGCTCACAGATTATGCAAATTATATTTTGATGGTGTTCACGCAAATGCAGTGAAACATTATTTAGTAAACCAAGTTATTTTTCATATTATTTTGATTATTTTTAAATTCTGATTGCACGGTATTATGTACAGTGTTTTTTGTCCTATTTTCAGAATTTTTTTTTATTAAGAACTCTGCAAACTATAAGCAAATAAATGACAAATGTGGGACTCTTTTTGCATAAACCTTAAATTCTCTACGATTATGCATGTTATCGTCTTAATAATGATCACTGTTTATTACAATGAACCATTTAATCATAATCTGAAATTTAAAAGTTTAGCTACATTAGTTTTGATAGGGTTATCCATTCGATTTTTTTCAATTTGTTGACGGTCCCCATTGGGGCTTCTGGAAAAAAAATCTTTGCGAAAATATATGACCTGTACTATTTTCTTTACACACCTGGAGTTTCAGAATAACTTCTCATTTATTTTTTCAGATATTTAACAAAAAGTCTAAAATCGCAAGTGTCATTAATGACCATATATTGTATACACTATATTGCCATTGATTATGGGACACTTGCGATTTTATCGCAATAATATATAAATATCTAGAAAAATACATGAGGAATCATCTCGAAACTCTTAGTGTATAAATATAATAGTATACGTCATACATCACCGTGAAGATTTTTTACCGAAACTCCATAGGGGACCGTCAACAAATTAAAAAAGAATGAATATCTTTTGAATAACCCTGTCAAAACTAATGTAGCAAAAGCGCTCAAACTCTAGATTATGATTAAATGCCTTATTGTAATACATTATGTTCATTTTTATGCAAATAGCATGCATACTCGCAGAGTAATTAAGGTTTTTATAAAAATGGTCCTAAATTTTTCCAAGTTTTTTCCTTATAATTTTCAGAGTTCTTAATATAAAATAATATTTTTTTCAGAAAATATGACAAACAACATTGCACACAGTACCCTGCAATCAGAATTAAAAAATAATTAAAATTGTATACAAAATGAGTTGGTTTACTAAATAATTTTTTACTGCGCATGCGTCAACGATATCAAAATTTCATTTGCATATTATGTTAGCTAAATGTATAGAGCAACTTCTGTGAAAGTCACAAAATCATAACTTGAAAATTCTGAAAATAATCGTCAATTGAATAAGGTGAAAATCCGTTATTCTCAAAATGAAGCAAAAACAAGAGGGGTTGTATCCATATATTCATTGATTAGTGTCAATATAGAATACACAATACGGGATGTTACGACTACTTTTGGATAAAATCCCTCATTTTTTTGCTTCATTTTGGAAACAACGGATTTTGTCCTTTTTCTATAGACGATTACTTTCAGAATTTTCAAGCTATAATTTTGAGACTTTTACAAAAGTTGCTCTATACATTTAGCTAACATAATATGCAAATGAAATTTTGATATCTTTGACGCATGCGCAGTAAAAAATTATTTAGTAAACCTACTCATTTTTCATACAATTTTTATTATTTTTTAATTCTGATTACAGGGTACTGTGTGCAATTTTGTTTGTCATATTTTCTGAAAAAAATATTATTTTATATTAAGAACTCTGAAAATTATAAGGGAAAAACTTAAAAAAATTTGGGGCCATTTTTATAAAAACCTTAATTACTCTGCGAGTATGCATGCTATTTGCATAAAAATGAACACAGTGAATTACAATAAGGCATTCAATCATAATCTAGAGTTTGAGCGCTTTTGCTACATTAGTTTTGACAGGGTTATTCAAAAGATATTCATTCTTTTTTAATTTGTTGACGGTCCCCTATGGAGTTTCGGTAAAAAATCTTCACGGAGATGTATGACGTATACTATTATATTTATACACTAAGAGTTTCAAGATGATTGCTTATGTATTTTTCTAGATATTTAGTAAAATGTCTAAAATCGCAAGTGTCCCATAATCAATGGCAATATAGTGTATTATCGCAATCTAAACTCTTAGGTTTTAGTTTCATTATAATTTAAAAGCGCGTTAATTAAGAACAAATAAATTAACATTGAAAATGTGTATTTATGGATGCTGCAAAACACATCAAAACATTATTTTTATAAAAAATAAATATAGAATAAAAAAGTTTTGTTTTAATAAAATTCCGTATGGTGTAACATCTAGAACAAGGCTTTAGTCATTTGTGTATGAATTAAACGTAAAACACTATTCGAAATTTCTTTTATAAATCATGACCTGTCTATATTACAATCAAAATTCGTTGAAAATTATGTGATGCATCATTGAAATAATTATTACAGAACTGCAATTTCATCATATTGGGGTATTGCTGTAATGGAGAAAGGGTGTGTCAATTTTAATAATTGCTTCATCTTTATGTATGTAATAAAAAAATTATAAATATTACAATTTTTATCCTAGCAAAAACACAATCTTCTTTAAAGCTTTATTCTATCACCCTTTGCGTGTTTCTATTCTTTTCTTACTTTGGTCAATAACATTTCTTTGTGTCTACTAATCTTTTTAATCTTCCATAAATTTTACACCAAAATCAAAATTAAATAAATACAGTTATTTTATTTTGTATTGAATATCATAAATAAAACAAAAGAAATGTGATCATGATTATTTGTGGGTTTTGTTTTTATTGCAATTTCCTTTTTTCATTGTGTTGGCATAAAGATAAATGTTTCTTAATTGGGTTGCTAATGAATTATGTTAATTAAAACATAAAATGTTAATTAGAATGAATTCAAATCCATGTTATTTTCAAGTAATTATCGCAAACTGAAAAGAGAATTTGAATTGCCACCAGCGGATATGCTACTCAGGAAGCAGGAGTCTTGCAGCCAAGCTTTTAAGTATATTCCAACAGAATCCCCAGAGTCTCATTCCAGAACACGTATAATACCATCTCGGCAGTAAAATTTAGTGCGCCGTAAAACTGCATAAGTTACCTAATTAACTGCAAGACTAAACTCAACAGATGGTTAATATTTCCTCAAGATCTTAATTAAGTTAAACTAACGATTCGTGCAATACAAAAGGTACGGAATTCCAGATATGAGTCATAATTAAATTTTCAATGCAGCATGTCTTTTCAAAAACATAATTTTTCATTTTTAATTCTGCTTCTTCTTTTTAATTGGAAATAATTTTTCAATGAATAAAATTTAACCTAAACCAGAAGCAAATAGAGAGAAAGGCTTTTTATTCCTTTTCAAATTTGCTTCTTTGATACGGATTTGTAAATCTACCATGAAAAAGGAGCCTTTAGAATAAAAATTATTTTAATTTCAAAATCCAAAATTTTTTAAAATAAACTTTTAAACATTGCAGCATCTAGTCCTGATCTCCCTTCTCCGTGATAACTTATAAAGCGTTTATTTGATCAAAATTATTTTTCAACATCGATGATATAGATACATTACACATCTTATATACAGTGTGTCCACTCTAAACGTTGACCAATGGCTAATTTCTAAGCCGTTTGTCATAGATATATAGTTTCAATTGCAAAAGTGCTTTAAAAGAGGGAAATAATTGTTTTTTAAGCGATTTAGGTCAAAAAAAGTTTATATTAAAAAATTACGAAAATTAAACTTTTATACGGTCACCCGGTCCTATAAGTGATATTTTGTAAAAATTTTCCATCATTCTAACAAGCAATATGTAGAAGGTCTCATTCATCTAATTGACAAAGTTATGAAACTTTAAATTTCATGATTTAAACCACTTTTCTGTAAGTGAAAACGGATGAGACTAGCTTGAACTAGCTTCAAGGGAACGTACGCAAAGTGCTTAAAGTATTATAAAGTGCTTCCGTTTTCAACGCTGTCCAATGGCTAAATCCTAAACCAATTATCATAGACATATAGTTCCAGTTACAAAAATGTTTTAAATAAGGTAAAGAAATATTTTAAAAGCCATTTAACTGGAGGTGCAGCCACCGTATAAGTTTTACGATTGTGTTAATTTTAATTTATTAACTCCTAGATTTGTTAAAATAATTGAAGATGTGAGTTTCAAAATTCTCTTTATCGAGGAAATTAAATTTTAGGAAATCGCAAAAAACTTTTAAATGCATTCATTGGTTTTCATTATAAATTTGGAGATTGCAGTGTTACAATAGTGCAGATTGGTACAGACTGATAGAGAAAACAAAAGCGATAGCGCTAGTTTTATAATTCACATCCTCAAATGTATTTTTACATGTGTTTTCTTTTGTAAGGAAATGAAGCTGTTTCTTTTCATAATTTTATTTTTAAAAACTGTGTTATTTCTATAATCTTTTATTTTACTTATGACGTTCGTATTCCTAGTTTAAAATTTGCATTCAAACTTTATCTCATTTCCAAATATCTGATCGAGGTTCAATTCACAAACTTATTTATATACAATGATAATTTAATGTTAATACGATTTTAGGCGCGTACCATATATTTATTTTGTACGACTACACCAAATTCTATAAAGTTAAGTAATCTAATAGAATTTTAAATACGTTTCATTCTGTAACGAATTGTGACTGTTGCTTTTCATAATTTAACTTTACAAAGTCAGTTTTAATCTCAGAAGAATGGGACTTTTGTTGTCTAACTTGTTAGAGTAAAGGTGAAAATTTAATAAATATGACTTATAGGACCAATGGACCGTACAAAAAATTAATTTTCGTACCTAAATCGCCTTAAAAACAATTATTTATCTTTTTAAAGCATTTTTGAAACTGAAACTATGTGTATATGACAAACAGTTTAGAAATTAGCCATTGGCCACCGTTGAGAGTGGACATCCTGTATATAAATTTTTTCCTTTGCGAACTAAAACTCATGTTGCCAGTTTATCCTTTTCTTTATTCAGATTGTTAGTATATATATATATAATTTTACGTTAGTAAAGTTGCAGAAATCCATATGATTGCATTTTTTTCTCTTTAAATGTTACAATAAAAATGTAAATGTACATAACTAGTTTTTTGAAAAACTGCAAAAATCTGTAGCTTTATAATTAATTCTATTAAAATTACACTAATCTTACTAAAATTTTATTGTAACTTAAGTCACAGTTCGCATAAATAAATTCTAGGCATCCCAGTTTCTTTAAAGATTTCTTAGTAATATTATAAATTATTTTATTTACAATGCAAACATATATTTGTTACATGAATTTTTACTGTTGCAGTTGTATGAAAAATTCTAGAAATCACAGTTTCCCCAAAAAAAACAGTAACACATTACAGATTTTTAAAAATATATAATGCAGAAATTCCAAATTCATAATAGACTATCCGAATAGTACTTTTTTGTTTTTGCATTACTACCATGTCATGATGATATGCAGTAAAAAATCTATAGGGATTTCCTATATAAATTAGGAGTTTCTGAATAAAACAAGAAGTCAAACAGACTGGAACAAAGTAAGGTCTCATCGCCTTATATATCTTTACATGACACTGAATAAGATATTTATGAAACTGTAAGTTACACATACATATGTAGAGAAATATTCAGTGCTTGTATATGTATCTAATACTGAATAAAACATTACGCAATATGTTTGATAAAAATGAAAATATAGTAGTCCTCGTTTTATTTTGCTTGGACGGGAAAATGGAAAAGTGCGTTATACAACACAAAATTAATAACGAGTATGACTGATTAAGTAATATTTGTTTTGAAAATTTCGTAGTGATTTTTAAACATGATATTAATTTGAGCTAATCTTTTGTGATTGAAATATCAAAAACTTATAAGTACGTGCTGCAAAGTAATTTTTTTTTAAACTAACAAATGATAAGTAAAATTTTGTGGCAAAGATGCAATGAGAAAATAAACATACATCAGACTAACAAGAAAACAACGTTGGTACCTTGAATAACAACAACCAAGGGAACAACCATACTTGGTGTTGCTCGCACCTAGTATTGAGACCTATTTTATAGTCCAGCATTTTACAGTCCATTACAAAAAAGTTAGGGAACTGATAAAAATTCTCTATTGAAATCGAATTTATATACAGGGTGAGTCATAAATATCGAGACAATAGGCTATCTCCTTACATATTGCCCATAGACCCATACTTCCAATTGCAAAAATTCATAAATAAAAGTTGAATTTTCTTATAAGATAAGTTTCAACTCCATGGGGGGGTCTATTTGAAAAAATACAAAAAATAAATTTTTATACGGCCCCCGTAGGGCAAAATTTCCAATTGGGAAATTATTCCTTATGCATTCCTAAATTGAACAAAAAAAAAAAAAAAAAAAAAATTTCATCTCCATATCTAAAAATGTGACAGAGATATTAAAATCCAAAATTCTCGAAATTTCGTGACTTACACCACTTAACCATGAAGAATTTTTATCGCATTTTGAGAGCAGATAAGGGATCGTCCACAAATTGTGCATTATTATAAGTCGGTTTAAGACAGTGCCTCTTATTTGGGCATAACAAAGCAGCGTATTGAATTAAATCTAAACTTGCTTTCAAAATATGTTGGTACTCTACATTGCAGGTCTGCATGGATCGAAATATCCAGGTCCGGTCCCAAAACGACCCATAAGTAAAAAAGTTTGGCCTGGCCTGGAAAAATGTTAAAATCACAGCACGAACTGGCCTGGAAAAAAGTTTAAATCATAGCCCGGCTCAGCCGTGAATTTCTACATAGTTTTTTACTTCAATGTGGTTAAAAATTGTTTCGTATGGAGGAGTTCTGACCAAAAATACTTATTATAGCTTCTTGTTTTTTATATTTATACTTTTTATTATTTAAGAAGCGTCGAAAGCTGTGATGTATGTATTTTATCAATGAGTCAATATGTAAATGTTGCACTCATATTTTGATACCGTTACTCCATATCCCATGCATTGGAGACTTTGAAAAATGTTATACAGTAAAACCTTGTTAAGACGGAATCACATAGGAAAGAAAAAATGCGTTATAGACAAATAACCTTCCTAGAAGGTGTGAATGGAGTTTATTTTTTTTTCTCTGGTATTATTGTATTTATTTTTCATGGATCATCACATTACCCGCTTAAGACAGAATTCCGTCATAGACAGATTTTTTTTCACTGGTTTATCGTATTTAAGTTTTTTGCCTTTAAAAATACTATTCCTTCAAACAAATGAATTTTAAAGGTTTTTTTTTTTTTTTTCGTTTTGCAAAATAAAAGCGATTAACATACTCTCCAGTACGATAAAAAGCCTGAAATTGTGAGAGCTAAAAAAAAAAAAAAAAAAAAAAAAAAAAAAAAAAAAAAAAAAAAGACTTAATCTACATCTTAGAAAATGCATTCTTTTAAATAACTGACGCACATTTAAACAGTAAACTTCATTTTCCTGCATAATGAATTTTCCCCCACTATTTCTTATAAATTGAATTATTAAAAGTTAAGAATTATTTAAAAAAAAAAGAACTTAAAACATGTCATTTTTGATTATTTTACATTAGTTTTGTTTTGTCAAATTTGAAAAAATATTTACTTTTGAAAATAGGATTTTTTTTAAGTTATATTATTTTTTCAATAAATATTTATAATAGTTTTAAAATTAATATTGAAAAACAAAAACCCTGAAACAAAACTTATAATCAGATTTTAATCTTTAATTAAATGGAAAGAAATTGAAATCCGATAAAAAATGTTTCGAGTTATAAAGATTTTTAATTATCTCATTTAAAACAGTACTAACCATGTGAAAATTTTATAAATTGTATGAGAAATTTTAGGATGTGTTTTTCTTTGCAAATTATATGGCTTATCATCACAAGAAAAGGAAAAAAATCAAAACACTAAATCAAAAGATAGATTTTTACATGTTTCCTAGAAATGTCAAAGTAACATTGTTTTTTCAATTGCACACATTTCAATTTGCGTCTAATCCCTTAAAACCTGATGAATTTTTTAAACGGCTATAACTTCGCGAGTTTTAAAGATATGAAGACGCATTTTTTTGTGTCTTATTCAGGACTGGATAAGGAAAGTTTTCCTAACTGGAATTTTTATCCTATGGGGGCTGTATAAAAATTTAATTTTCGTATTTTTTTTAAATAGACCCCCCATGGAGTTGCAACTTATCTTATTAATATTTCACCTTTTTTTATGAATTTTTTCAAGTGGAAGTATGGGTCAAGGGACAATATTTAAAGAGATAGCCTATTGTTTCGATATTTATGACTCACCCTGTATACTTTTACATAATGTTTTTTTGTTATTGGATTTTTATTTGTTTATTTTACGCCAAATATGATTTAAGTTGCCAAATATGGCGCTACAAAGTTTTGGTTTGCCCTTTTTGGGGAGAGGGGGGGGGGGTTACGAGAATGTTACGAGAATGCCTAGGGTTGCCGGAAAACTCTACTTTTGAAAATATGTCAACTTTTTCCCCTCCAAAAATGTGAAAATAATGTCGAATTTTTTTCGAAACTAAATTCGCAAGTTTTTGATGCAACTTGTAAACTTTTTCCTATATTTTATGTTGAATATTAATTATTTTTAAATGCTTTTCTTTAAAAAAAACTGTCTCAATAATATCCGATATGTAGACTTGATAAGTCCAATAAGTGGACTCGAATGTAGCATTTTCAGAAAGTTATACTGTTTCAAAAAAAAAAAAAAAAAAAAACTTTAAATTTATTTTTCAATTTTTAAACAGCCTAATCCGTTAGTGCCTAGCGTCCTTTTTTAGGGACGATTATAAAAAGGGGCAATAAAGCACTTTTTATACCAGTAAATAGAAAGATAAATAAGCACTATTTTTCACAAGGCAAATTCCTCGATAAATTAAGATAAAAGTTATTCGTCTTTTAAAAGTGGTGGGAAACCCAAAATTTCATTTTTAATGAAGAAAATAATTTAGGGATTAATAGGCTAATATAGGGCTTTAAAATGTACTAAGTCTCAATGCTACATGTGAGCAACACCAATAGTGGTTCCCTTGTAAGACTGATGGTTCCGTATGAAGCAGCACAGAATCCAACAAGTTGGAAATTGCACGTAAAGCGTAGCAAATGAAGTGCGTTCGTATGATAACAAAGTTTTAAAATATCACTCTCATATATCAATCTCATAAAATTGTAAATAGTTAATTAAAATTAAAATCCGCACCAAATACTGTTCTCCCTATACCAATATGTAATGGACTACTTTTGTGTGGCCTTGTAAATCAATAACAAATGTTCTTTGCACCACAGATTGTGCAAAATGCATATATAATATGTACTTTATCGATTCAAATGCATTTTATTATGTTCGAATGAGTGTAACACCATTAAAATGCATTTTAAACATTTTCCCCCATTGACCGTAATATAACGGAATAATTTTGATTGCCCCTGTAACTGAACTATGCATCCGATTTTAATAAAATTTGAAATAACTCGGCAAAATTAGGTAATAATTATGTATTTTAAATTTGAAACGATTAGAATGCATTTAAGACTTTTTTCCCCATTGACTGTAATGTAACGGTTGATTGTCCCTGCAGTTGATCTGTGCATCCGATTTTCATAAAACTTGAAATGACTCGACAAAAGTATGCAATAAGTATGTAATTTAAAATTCAAATGATTCATATGGGTAGTTTTTGCGTTGTTGTATGCGGACAGACGGACGGACAGACGGACTGAACGACAACAATAGGTGCTACGTATTTGCATAATTACGAACGCACCTAAAAATGAAGTACGTGACGTTTTAATTGATATTTTGATATATATATTTTTTTATTAATAGACTTGAAGAGAACTTAAAATCATACAGCTGAAGTAATTTTTATTTCTCACTCGAAGAAATGATAATTAAATTTCTAGTCATTGACTAATAATTTCCATAATTCTTCACACATATCTTTCAAACTGATAAATAAAGTTAAGCACAGAAAATTTCAGTAATTTTTTTTTATGGCAAAATGGACTAATCGGGTGGAAACGGCGAATTTTTTTTGTAAATACAAAAAAGAAACAAAAAAAAAAAAAAAAAAAAAAGAGAGAGAGAGAGAGGGAGAGAAACCATACCTTCTTAATTATAATACATATCGATCAGTTAGTTACTGATCAGCTATTGTTTCTAGAAAAAGTACCAAAAATTATGAATGACATTTTTTCTTTGTTGTTAAAAATGACTTCAATTGACGAAAAAAATAAGGTTTCAAGAAGAAAAAAAAATTCATAACTTCATAAATTCGCAAGATATAAATCAGCTTATATTTAATATTGTCTACAATATTTATATTCGCAAGTTTTTCATTGGACAAACCCTTAGGTTACCGTATAAGGTTACCGTATAAGACGTAAAATCGCCCTTCTGCTGCAATCGCGCCAATGTGATACGTATATGACATCTGTACCAATTTTCTAATATTTGCTGCATTCTAGAGATAAACTCCTCTTGTCGAATAATAATAAATGTTGATTAATTATAAATTTAAAGAAATTTTTACTCTACTTTATTCACAGTTATTGAAATAAAAGTCTAACGGCCACAATGAAACCAGCGGCAGTTCCCGATTTTAATTCAATCAAATATAATTGATATTCAAATTTGATGTCAATTATCTTTGAACAGAATTTACTCAAAATCGAATTTTTGTCACTTGTACTCCTTGGCTTCAGAGGTTCTCATTTATGAATCATACTCAATCAGTTTGCGTGTTATTACATCTCAGAAAAGGACCCAAAATTATCGAACTAGTGAACGTTCCAAGTGTAAATTGTGGATTTGGACGAGTGGGGCATCAAAAGAAAGATCTCATCACCCAACTGAATTCAACCGTTTGTGAGCTATCAGCACTTGAAGTGTGAAAAACCACCAATTTCCAGAAGAATAACAGAGCTTATTATGCATCTAACGTAACCTCCAGCCAAAGAAAAGTGTTCTATTTTACACGCTTTAATTACTTATAGTTTATCCATTATGTTACGCCACACATATGCCAAAACATTTGCATAAAACAAGATAAAGGAAATAACAAAAACATATGAAAAGCCTTTCTGAATGCAGTTGTACGCGAAGTGCCTTTCTAGACAGAATTGCCTGACAGAAAATAATAAACAGAAATATGCAAGATTACATCAAAAAATAAACAGAAATATGCAAATTATAGAAATAACATTTTGAATTATATTTTTAATTACAGCAAATTTATCGAATTTTTTTAATTTTAATTAAAAATATAATCTGAGAAGTTTTATCAGGCGATTTTGTTAATAAAGGATATGGTTAACCATCACAAAAATTTCAGAATTTTAACTCAATAAATAAAAATTATTTGAAAATGTGCCCTGGACTCCCTTAAAGCAGGAATTAAAATAATATGTCAAAAGTTTAAAACAATCACAAACAAAAGTAATTTAGGTGTTTATGCTGTAGGGAGCGTATCTTTATTAATTTAAGAATTTTTTCTAAATACTTTAAGGACCTTTTCAGCTACCTATTCAGCTAAAGAATTGATTTTAACAAATTTTTAGGAGTTTTTGCAGTAAATAAATTTTAAATTAATCAGTTAAAAAGAAAGAAAGTAAAAATACAATTGTTAGGTAATTAAAAAAAATCACATGTAAAATTGCTGACATCAATGAGTTTTTTCCTTGAAATTTACTGAGATGGTTTAAATACGTTTTAGATTTTTAAAAAAAATTCCGTAGTTAGATTTTTAAAGTAATTTAGTTTTGAAAAAAAATAATAGTAAATTATATTTTTTAAAACACTTATTATTTGCCGAATGTCTTATATATAGTTTAGCTACTTGAAATATATAATTTAAATAAGTATTGAAAGCGTTTTAGCAGTCCCTCCCCCCCCCCCCACCCGAAAAAAAGAAAAAAGGTTATAAATAACTGTATTTTATCAAGTGATTTTCAAAAGGTTCTTCTTTCTTTCTTTTCCTACAAAGATGAAATTTTGTATTTCTTTTCTGTAATTTGCCCTAAATATCCCAAATTCTTTTAAGCTAAACAATAAAAACCAAAAATAGAAAAGGGAAGTGTCTCAGCTCCTTCGCAATAGTTGCATTTTACGAATTTTTTTAATGTTTTGTCACCGGTTTTTAAAAACAGAATTTTGTGCCTTGTTAAATCGAGAAAATTTTCCGTTTAAATAAGGCAAAATTTTCAGTAAAATTTTACTGTTGGAGATGAACAACAATTCGTAAGCCTTTTTGCGGCACGTATAGTTTAATTTTTCGCCAGGGGCTTAATATATTATATGTTTTTTTGATATTGTAAAAGGATAATGCGAATACGTTATATAGTGCATTTGTACTGAAATAATTACTTTTTTTCATTATAAAATTACTACTACTACTAATAATAATAATTTTTGATACTATCGAATTTGTTTCCATCTATATATATTTTTTTAATTCGTATCCTAACCTATTAAAAATAGAATAAGATCGATATACTTTTTGAAATATATGTATAGTGAGGCAGATTTTCTCCTACACTTCCCGGAAAATAATGAATAACTTTTCTGCCAGTATGAACATTGCAAGATATATAGAAAAGAAATGCGTTGTTCTATCACGCGTGTCTTACTCAAGTATGTTTTTTTGCCTTATTTTTGTTGAATCGATAAAAGCAGGCATAAAAATATCTTTAATATGCAAATAACAGATGTTTGAGCACTTAAGGTATTGGAAATACATTTTTATATTCGATCTCAATGGTTAGATATTTTATTATTTTATTCCAAATCACTTGAAAATATTTTTTGCTGATTTAACCCTTGACTTAATGAGCTTCTTTCTTTTTTTTTTTTTTTTTTGAGAAGGTATGGTTTACTACCTTTTGACGCAAACGAGAAACAGAAAAAAACGCCTATTTTTTTCCCTTTTTTATGTGACGTTCAATACCTGTCTAAATTAAATGGTAACCAGACATTCATCAATTTTTTTCCGAAAAAAAATGCATATTTTTAGTCAAAGTTGCTCATAGTGTGACGTCGCTAGAAAATAAAAAAAATCTTTACATTGCAATTCCAGTTTCCTTTTCAATCGAGTATGAAATGCATACAAAATTGGAAATATTTTGTGATGTTATGAACAAAACTGCAATTAATATTTTACATAACAGTAAAATATATTAAAGAAACGACACATTTTTGTTGATTTTATGTATGGCATTCAGTTTTATGTAATTCTTTTGTTCAAAATATTTTAATTCCGATTATTTTTGGGACATTTTTATGTCACTCGTCGATTTTAAAAGAAAACATGACATAATTATTTTTAAAAAGTCATATTTATAGTTTGAAAATATTTACAGTGCGACGCTAAAAATACCAAAAATAAAAAACAATCATACATTCTATAAAAAAAAACATACTGAATTGAAAATTAATATTTTTTTTCCTAACAAAGTTAAAATGCCTATAATTTTACAGTTATAATATTGTATTACAATAAGTACAAAATCAAATTATTAAAATTTTACTAGCTTACTAATATAAAGTAAGTTATCATAAATAAATTAGAAATTTTAAGTTATATAGAATTAAGCTTAAAACTGATTAATCTGAAATGATTACAAACTAATAAATAGCAACTTTACATAATTATTCATGTTTTAATTAAACTTTTTCCAAAAAGCTAGTGTTTATTTTATACCTAGAATTATATACATAATTCATGAGTTACAGAATTTAATGAACATTATTAGCATAATCTAATTAAGTTAATAAATGGACGATGCTTAACTGAACAGTAAAGATAAAAGGGAAGCTATCTCACTCCATAAGTTATTACCGTGTAAAATAATATTGGAGTATGCTTCGATACAAAGAACACTCTAAGGGTTGTGATAAAATATATCATTAGTTTCAATATTGTTTAAATAATTAATAGATATATTTTTTGTGCTGTATGTCTATATTTAAAGAAAATATTTCATACTTGTTCCGATTATACATTAAGTATTAAAGATTAAATTAAACTAGTGAGTTGTGGCAATACCAAAACCTTCTTCTACCATATGTATGTTAATACATTCTGGAAAATGCAGCATAGAAGATCCAACGTTTAGGTAGTTTAAACCAAAATCTAGTCAGCAACAACTTATGTCAACTTATAACTGAATCTGAAATTTCATGAAAATCTGTGCATTAGTTTTGAAATTGAGCTAATGCAAAATTCTAAAAAAAACTGCATAACACTGCCACGTGTTGGATGATGTACATCAAAAATTACTCAGGATCAATTTTTTATCAAGTACTAACTGAATCTGAAGTTTTATGAAAATCTATAATTTAGTTATTGAGATTCATTTATTGCAAAATCGTAAAAATGCAGCATCGCAGCGCAATTTAGAGGGAGATTCGTACCAAAAACTAAACAACACTAATCTATATCAGGGACTAACTGAATATGTAGTTTTGAAAATTTCGTGCATTAGTTCTTGAGATAGAGCTATTGTGATAATCACGAATAATGCACCATGGTAATCTATCTGTTGCGCGATTTGCACCAAAACATAATCAGCACCTTGCTACATGAAGAACTAACTAAATATAAAAAGTTTTAACAATCTATGCACTAGTTTTTTAGATATAGCTATTGTAGAAATTGTAGGTAATGCAAATAGCAGCAGCACTTGATAAGCGATATACATTAAAAACTAATCAAATCTAGTTTATATCAAGGTTTTTACAGAATTTAAAGTTTTGTGAAATTCCGTACACTCTTTCTTGAGATAGATCATCCACAATTTTTTTTATCAAAATAGACAAACTGACAGACTCACAGACAGGCATTTTGTAAAAATATGTTTTTCGGGTTCTCTGAATTCTAAAACGTGAAATCTTCGATAACCGGATCTCAAAATTTTTCACGAATCTTATACATTCTAATTGTAAAAATAGAAAAAATTAAAAATGATATACAGTGAAACCTCGCATAAGAAACTACATATTAGGCTATAAAAAATTGGTCTTTAATAGAGGGGGCCTCTAAATAGCGATACGAGTAAAGAGAACATTCATGAAATATGCATTAGAAAAGAGTACTACTGAATAAGCTTATTATATTTCGTATCTAAACAGCTTTAAAGAAGGAATTAATTGTAGTGTGCATCGATGTTAACAATTTATGGTTAAAAAGTCTTATTTCTAACAACATTCTAAACATTTCTAAACATTATTTAATCTCATTAAACCCGTGAAGTGCGGTGGTATAAAATATATACCACTTAATTTTAATTGCGAAATGCCATATTGACACCAGAAGTTTGAAAGGAAAATTTGAATTTTATGAAGTACGTAAAGAAAAGCATTTATTTACTTCGAAACAAAATTGCTTTTAATTTATGGTGTCATTCAATCATTTTAGCATTTTATGAATAGAAGTGCTTTGCCCCTCAAAGGGTTAAACCAAAATATTTGCTTTAGCATTATCTTTAACAGGTATATAATCTTTTAATAATCTACTGATATCAACAAGTATTTTTTGACATGAAAGAGAAACTTTAAGAGTCGGGAGCTTGTTGTCTGAATCAGTATGATCTCCTAAAATATATTTTAAAAATGTCCAGATTGTAGTACCATTATTTTTTATAAATGATTGTAGAAAATGTACCGCAGAAAATGTTAATTCTTATCTTTGCTGAGAATTTCTATATGACGATTCTCCCATTCTTCACATAAATCATCGTAACACACAATAGCTTCGTCATATTCATGTAATTTGGGGTTATAATAAAATTTAGCTGCGTATTGATCATTTCATCATGTAAGGCTCTGATATCAGTAAAGTGTTTTTCTTTGGACGCATTGTTTAGTGCACAAGTACTGAAGCAATGACAATTGTTTTGTGTCTTTCTATTATTTCTAGCACATTTTATTCACCGAATAGTATCAGGTACATTGCTGAATTTCAAAACATCGGACGCGTTTTTGATTCTATCTAATAGCGAAATGACCTTTCATTAAAAATAAAAAAATATTGATCAGTTAAACTGATGGCATTGAGCTCACAGGCTACGCATACTAATTGTTCGTTACAGCTTTATATTTTCAAGAATTAATTCCGTTCGAAAAAAATTAAGGAGGGGAAACAGCCCCCCCCCCTTTCTCCTTTTTATACTTAATCATTGAACCCCCTAAACTAATCAGGGACAGGCTTTATTATATAGTAAATGTCTAACCAAAATTCAGAGCAAATCGGAAAATTCTTAATAAAAACCCATTTAATAATTTAAGCGGAGTTGTCTTTTCTTTTATACTTAAACATTAAACTTCCAAAACTATTCAGAGATTTGAACGAAATCTGATAATTCTGCATGAAAAACCCATTGATATAAATTAAGGGGAGGGGCATTAGAACCCCCGTTCCTCCTGTTTATACTTATCCAATGAACACCTAATTCTAATCATGAAGGTGCCTCATCGGAATGATCCTATTTCTAAATTTTGAACGAAAACTGATAATTTTGCACGAAAAACCCATTTATATCAATGAAGGGTATAAGGCCCCCGTTCCCCCCCTTATGCATATCGAATGAACTCCAAAAACTAATCAGGGAAGCGCCTTATCAGGATATACCTTACATACAAAATTTCAAGTGGATCGGATATTTTTAATATGATTTATCGCGTTACGCACGTACATACATACAGAACGGGCGGGCACATATGATCCCAGGCTATGATAGCCTGTGAGCTAAAAAGTCGGTATTAAATCTTGAAGTACTGAACAGCAATTCTTTAATCTAAAGGCTGAATTTTGGATAACGTGTTGAAGGGGAGGTTCTTATTTCAGACCAATGAATAGCGCAGGCTAAACTAGTTTATCCTACAAACAATAGGTCAAATTAGTTTGGACTAGGAAAACTAGTTGATCCTATGGGCTTTGTGTTAGACTAGTTTGGCCTAGGAAAAACTAGTTTGGCCAATTGGTGCGGCGTTAGGATAAATTAGTTTCGCCAAGGAAAATATAGTTTATCCGATGGGCGTTAGAAAAAACTAATTTAGCCAAAAATCAGCTATTACGGATAACATAATATATCAATGTTTTAACCAGAGCGAAAAACAACAATAACAAGCAAGAAAAAAAAAAAAGTTTGAAACTCAAATCGTAATCGAACGCAAAATTGCTACTCGTCAATAGAAACATAGGGAGAAAAAACAATTTTGAAATCGGACAATATGTTCCGTTCGCGAATCTTGTCAATTTTTATCATTGTATAACATTTTTTAATTTTTCTGGGTAATATTTTATTTTAAAATTTTTTCGCAACATTTCCACTTTTTTCTTAAATAAACTTTCTTGCTTCTATTCAATCTGCTATATATTCACAAGAACAATATTTTATATGTGAAATTATATAAAATTATGTATAAATCTTGACTGTTTTGAACATACAAAATCTAAAAAATGCATCTCAAAAAGGTACTACCAACTTTTTAGGTGCGTTCGTAATTATGTAAATACCTATAGTGGTAGTTCAGTCTGTCTGTCCGTCTATCCGCATATAACTACGCAAAAACTACCCAACCGAATCATTTGAAATTTAAAATACATTATTATTACATAATTTTGTCAAGTCATTTCAAATTTTATGAAAATCGGATGCATGGATCAATTACAGGGGCAATCAAAAGTATTCCATTACATTACGGTCAATGGGGAAAAGTTTCAAATACATTTTAATCGTTTGAAATTTAAAATACATAATTATTACATAATTTTATCGAGTCATTTCAAATTTTTTGATAATCGGGTGCATAGATCAATTACAGAGGCAATCAAAAGTATTCAACTAAATTATGGTCAATGGGGGAAAATGTTTCAAATGCATTTTAATGGTTTTACACTCATTCGAACTTAATAAAATTTATATGCAACTATAAAGTACATATTATAATATACATTTTCCATAATTTGTGGTGCAAAGAACATTTGTTATTGATTTACAAAGCCACACAAAAGTATTCCATTACATAATGGTATAGGGAGCACATTGTTTGGTGAGCGTTTTAATTGGAATTTATTATTTACAATTTTATGAGGTTAATATATGAAAATAATATTTTTAAAACTTCATTATCGTACAAACGCACCTCATTTGCTACGCTTCACGTGCAATTTCCAGCTTGTTTAATTTATGTATCTTAAATATCATTATAAGAAGCAATGGGTAGACAGTAAATACCGTAGCTCTAATATGGGAATCCTAACCAGTAAGTAAAAATCATAATAGCATATACATTTTACATTTTAAAATCAGATAATACATGTAAATATATATATATATATAAGATATTAGGGGAAAAACACAAATATTGTGTTGTGATGGAAATAATGGCAATATAAATTTGAAAAAGTTGAGAATCTTAAATTGCTTTTTGTATTAAACATAGAAAGAAAATTTAGAGTCTAAAGTTTTTCCACCTAAATTTAAAAACTTACAAAGATGAATTGCTATTTGGAAAATGCTAAACGTAAGTTATTCTTCACGAGATTTTGTGAAAATAAAAGGCAAATTGTACAACACTTTACTTTAACAATGAGATATGCTGGAAAACAAAGAAAAAACTTTTTTTCGCAAAAACCAAGTCACAATCTCATTGCATTTACAGAATTATATTAAAAACATATTTCGACAGCAGGTTCACTTTTTTAATAATTTAGAATATCTTAAACGAATAATTATTGTTAAGACTCTATTTAGATCCTGTCAATGAATTCTTTTTTAAAATAATTATAGATATAATTTACATAGTGAGAAGAACGGGGGCGGAGCATAGAGATTTTACAGATGCTTTGGTGAGGTGTGATCAGTAAAAGGTTGGGAACCACTACCCTAAATCACGGACGGTTTGGATATACATAGTGACAGGAGAGCGTACTGTATGTATCACCAGCTTTTAAAGCATAGCTAACAAATTTTATTGATATACATCAGTAATACGATGCCCAGTAGCAGAAAATATAATAAACATGACTTTATTAAGAATAGACAAATTTTATTAGAATTAATCGCATGAATACTTTGGGATTCGAAACTAATTAAGTGGATCTCTTAATACCAATCTCTTGTCTTTAAATGTTAATTAAAAACCCATTTTGAAAATCACGACACCAATCAAGGTAGCTTTGCAATTTTGTGATCCCCTTCCGAAGCCTGCTTAACACGATGTCAATTTTAAATTTTGAACAATGATTTTGTTTTAGCGCTACTATAAAAAGAAAATATTATTACTACTCTTAATATAGTTTTATGAAGTATCAAATGAAGTTTCATCATGCATAATAATACTTGCTTTCAGTAATGAACAGTTTTAAAGAATATATTTCACTTTATGTATCTAATTATAACTTGAAGTTTATTGTATAATGTGGTACATTATGTTTTTAGTGTGGAACATTAACAATTTTATATGCAAGTTAATTCTATATTTTCTTTTAGAAAAAATATCATTTGTTAAATGAAAATTTAAGTCATTTTTCTATACTTTTAAACTGTTATAAGAAAAGGTACTTTTAAGTACTTTTGGAACAACAAAGCACTTTTTGATCTTAGCTCAGGAATATAAAAATTAACACAGACCTAAAATATTTCCCTTTGAAAATAAAAGATGTTTATTACGTGTATTTTTTTTATGCTTCTTTCGAGGAAGAATACATAAAATTTTCTATCCTGTTTAGTTTTGACACAAGTAATTTATTTTCATTCGAATACAAAAATATGAATTTAGTTATAAAAATATAATATATATAAAATGAAATTTGTATTTTTTTTTTTTTTTTACTATTACACCATACAAAAAAGAAAAATTTTCTGAGCAACACTACATAAAAAGAGACAAGGCAAAGAAAAAATTGCGGATGAAGGAGACAAATTTTCTTCGAGAAAAAAGGAAATATATTACAAGGGTTCTTTCATTGCTGGCAATTGTCATAGGTGTAATTTTACTCTATTGCATTTTCTGGATATTTATCCTCGTTTAGTAAAAAAAAAATATGTCTGACAAAGAACAGGGTTCGCACACTGTTACCACTAAATTTTCAAAATATTTTCAAAGTATGTCACTGCAGAAAAATATTGCGAAATTTCAGAATACAGGTGATGGTTGCGAATTATGTCTCTTAAAAATAAAATGTAAATTTTCTTATCATTAATAGTGGTGCCTGAGTCCTTAAAATATAAGGAGTATTAGAACCTTGAAGAAAAATGTTTGTCAGATTTTAACTCAGTGCATGGTTAAATATTAGAAATGCATGTAATATTGAAAAAAAAATCGACCAACAGGCGCTGGCATATTTTGAAAATAAGTACTTTCACCAACAAAAACTAAATCCTGAGAATATAACTAGAAACTAAACTTACTAGGGAACGTTCCCAGGTCTAAGTTGTGGATTTGGACGAATGTGATATCAAAAGAAAGATCTCGCCATGCACGTTAAAAATTGCGATGGAACTATTCGTCCGAATCCAGCCGTTTTCGAGATATCAGCACTTAAAGTGTGAATGAATAAATAAATAGACAGGCAGGTACATAAATTGTTAACAATTTAAAAGTTTCTTAGCATTGTTTTGAATCCACCTGCCGATACCTTTTCCCGAGATACCAGCAAAATCCTTTACATCCACACATTGCCGGTTATTTTCCTTCTTTTAGAAAGGCACTTTGCATTCTAACAAGGCACAGAAATATGCAAGTTTTAATTTAAATTCAGCATTTTAAAAAATATTAATTCAAATAAAAGAAATATTTGAAGTTAAAAAAAATATTTAAAAAAATTAATATTTTGTTCGAATTTGTTGAATCAAAATTAAAGTAAATCAATAAAAAAAATACATATTAGGAGTTTCAACCTTTTATCTTTTACGGTTCTAGACTTAAAACACTTTCAATGACAGAAATGGTGAAAAATCCATCATGAATAAAAATGTCTTTTCACTAGTTTCCATGATAGCCATTGTTTGAAAGCTAGATTTTGAAAACAAAACAAAACAAAACAAATTAATATTTCCTGTTCCACTTAAAATAGATACAAGATTTAAACGTCAATTTAGACAGAAGGAAAGAGAGAAAAAAAATAGTAAATTTGAAGATTTTTGTATTCTGGATCCCCTTAATTTTAGCTATTATTAAATCTTTAAAACAAGACATTTTGAAAAATTCATCTTGATAATTATCGAGAAACGTCTCACTGACATCAACATTTTATAAGCGATTTTGTTTTTCAAAATCGCATAACTATTGTATCATGGTTCGCACAGTTCTACCACCAAATTTTAAGAGTATTTTCGAAGTGTTTCACGGCAGAAAAATATCGTAAAATCTGTGAATGAAGGTGGGGATTACAAATGCAGTGGTTTAAAAATTAAATGTAAATTTTCTTATTTTTTATAGTTGTTCCAGAGTCCTTGGAAATTCCACGGAGTGTGCGAACCTTCTGTATTTACATAATTATTGTACTACAGTTTTGCCAACATATGTGAGAGAAAGATGCTAAGCTGGGTATCGTAGTTTAAATAGTGGGATAAATGACAAAAATGAAACAAAAATTCAACCTAAAGAATTTCCTGAAAAAAATGAAAATGTTAGAAAATAAAACTTGAAGCGGGTGGCTTATAAATGACATTTTTCAAAATAAATAAATAAATAAACAAATAAAAAAAATTATACATATGGGGAAGGTAGTATATATTCGGAGAGGAACTTATTGTCAGTAGTTTTAAAGAATGTTGTTTAGAAAAACATTTCTAAAGAACAGGGTGCCCCACATATACTGTTGTAAGATTGGGGATAAAAAAAAAAATCCCCAAATTGTGGATTGTCACCGCTTTTTTTGAAAGAGAAATATTCCACCTATTTAAAAATTGATTTAAAATCCTGAAAAATAAGGTGAATTATACTACGCTAAAAAAGGGGATGAGAGTCAAATAACTTGAATTTAAAAAATATCTAATCTGGCAATACTACTAGTCCGGGAGCCGACCGTCGATTTACCTATGTATCGACTAATAGGACAAGACTTACATCAAAATGTAGGTCTCAATGTGCACATTAAGAATATCACTGGCTGCCAGGTCCTATCCTGCCGGAACGCAAGGCAGCCGCACTTTTATGACGTCAATTTTGAGTGTTTACCCATGTATCGAGTACCAGGACCAGACATACATCAAAACGTAGGTCTCAATGTGCACATTAAGAATATAACTGGCTGCCACATACATCCAAATGTAGGTTTAAATGTGCACATTAAGAATATCACTGGCTGCCATGTCCTATCCTGCCGGAACCCGGTGGCAGCCGCACTTTTATGACGTCAAGTTTGAGTGTCTGCCTATGTATCGAGTACAAGGACCGGACATACATCAAAACGTAGGTCTCAATGTGCACATTAAGAATATAACTGGCTGCCACATACATCAAAATGTAGGTTTCAATGTGCACATTAAGAATATCACTGGCTGCCAGGTCCTATCCTGCCGGAACCCGGTGGCAGCCGCACTTTTATGACGTCAAGTTTGAGTGTCTGCCTATGTACCGAGTACAACAACCAGACATACATCAAAATGTAGGTTTCAATGTGCACATTAAGAATATCACTGGCTGCCAGGTCCTATCCTGACAGAACCCGGTGGCAGCCACACATTTATGACGTCAATTTTGAGTGTTTACCTATGTATCGAGTACAAGGACCAGACATACACCAAAACGTAGGTCTCCATGTGCACATTAAGAATATAACTGGCTGCCAGGTCCTATCCTGCCGGAATCCGGTGGCAGCCGCACTTTTATAACGTCAATTTTGAGTGTCTGCCTATGTATCGAGTACAAGGACCGGACATACATCAAAACGTAGGTCTCAATGTGCACATTAAGAATATAACTGGCTGCCACATACATCAAAATGTAGGTTTCAATGTGCACATTAAGAATATCACTGGCTGCCAGGTCCTATCCTGCCGGAACCCGGTGGCAGCCGCACTTTTATGACGTCAAGTTTGAGTGTCTGCCTATGTATCCAGTACAAGGACCAGACATACATCAAAATGTAGGTTTCAATGTGCACATTAAGAATATCACTGGCAGCCAGGTCCTATCCTGCCGGAACCCGGTGGCAGCCGCGCATTTATGACGTCAACTTTGAGTGTTTGCCTATGTATCGAGTACAAGAACCGGACGGCGGACATACATCAAAATGTAGGTCTCAATGTGCACATTAAGAATATCACTGGCTGCCAGGTTCCTATCCTGTGATCATCAGCCAGTGATATTCTTAATGTGCACATTGAGACCTACATTTTGATGTATCTGGCAGCCAGTGATATTCTTAATATGCACATTGAGACCTACATTTTGACGTATGTCTGGTCCTTGTACTCGATACATACGTAAGCACACAAAATTGACGTCAAAAATGTGCGGCTGCCATCGGGTACCGGCAGGATAGGACCTGGCAGCCAGTGATATTCTTAATGTGCACATTTAGACCTACATTTTTATGTATGTCCGGTCCTTGTACTCGATACATAGGTAAACACTCAAAATTCACGTTATAAAAGTGCGGCTGCCACCGGGTTCCGGCAGGATAGGACCTGGCAGCCAGTGATATTCTTAATGTGCACATTGAGACCTATATTTTGATGTATGTCTTGGCCTTGTACTCGATACATAGGTAAGCACTCAAAATTCACGTTATAAATGTGCGGCTGCCACCGGGTTCCGGCAGGATAGGACCTGGCTGCCAGTGATATTCTTAATGTGCACATTGAGACCTACATTTTGATGTATGTCTTGGCCTTGTACTCGATACATAGGTAAACACTGAAAATTGACGTCATAAATGTGTGGCTGCCACCGGGTTCTGGCAGGATAGGACCTGGCAGCCAGTGATATTCTTAATGTGCACATTGAAACCTACCTTTTGATGTATTTCTGGTCCTTGTACTCGATACATATTCAGACACTCAAACTTGACGTCATAAAAGTGCGGCTGCCACCGGGTTCCGGCAGGATAGGACCTGGCAGCCAGTGATATTCTTAATGTGCACATTGAAACCTACATTTTGATGTATGTGGCAGCCAGTTATATTTTTAATGTGCACATTGAGACCTACGTTTTGATGTATGTCCGGTCCTTGTACTCGATACATAGGCAGACACTCAAATTTGACGTCATAAAAGTGCGGCTGCCACCGGGTTCCGGCAGGATAGGACCTGGCAGCCAGTGATATTCTTAATGTGCACATTGAAACCTACATTTTGATGTATGTCTGGTCCTTGTACTCGGTACATAGGCAGACACTCAAACTTGACGTCATAAAAGTGCGGCTGCCACCGGGTTCCGGCACGATAGGACCTGGCAACCAGTGATATTCTTAATGTGCACATTGAAACCTACATTTTGATGTATGTGGCAGCCAGTTATATTCTTAATGTGCACATTGAGACCTATGTTTTGATGTATGTCCGGTCCTTGTACTCGGTACATAGGCAGACACTCAAACTTGACGTCATAAAAGTGCGGCTGCCACCGGGTTCCGGCAGGATAGGACCTGGCAGCCAGTGATATTCTTAATGTGCACATTGAAACCTACATTTTGATGTATGTGGCAGCCAGTTATATTCTTAATGTGCACATTGAGACCTACGTTTTGATGTAAGTCCGGTCCTTGTACTCGATACATAGGCAGACACTCAAACTTGACGTCATAAAAGTGCGGCTGCCACCGGGTTCCGGCAGGATAGGACCTGGCAGCCAGTGATATTCTTAATGTGCACATTGAAACCTACATTTGGATGTATGTGGCAGCCAGTTATATTCTTAATGTGCACATTGAGACCTACGTTTTGATGTATGTCTGGTCCTTGTACTCGATACATAGGTAAACACTCAAAATTGACGTCATAAAAGTGCGGCTGCCTTGCGTTCCGGCAGGATAGGACCTGGCAGCCAGTGATATTCTTAATGTGCACATTGAGACCTACATTTTGATGTAAGTCTTGTTCTATTAGTCGATACATAGTTAAATTGACGGTCGGCTCCCGGACTAACCCATACATTCATTTACATTTCAAAATGTATTGAAAGAAAAAATCATCGTTCCGAATTGAATTGGAAGACACTTTAATTATTTAACTGCTTAATATTTTTACATGCAATAAATGGAAAACATGGGATAAACACCACTTATTTTAAGCTAAAATATTTGTAATATTTAGTCCAAACATTTCCGCCATTGAACAATATGGAATTATATTTTAAAAAATACTGGTATGAAAAAGGCTTAAATGATGTATCAATCAAACTATTTTTGTTGGTATCAGGAAAGACGTTAAAAAATGAACTGTGCAATAAAGCAATTTCTTAACAAAAAGTTTAAAGAGGCACATAAAAGTGTTGAATTTAAATTATCCAGTAAAATTAACAGACCGTCGTACCTTTGGTCTGACTAAAAAATACGACTTTTCCAACAATCAAAATTTTTGCGACGAAAATTCACATGTCAACAAAGGCACCCGGCTAACCGAAAAATACTAGATTTTGTTAAGTAAACTAGACATTAACCCAAAAGTAAACAAGTAAGCTAGTCAGATGTTTCTTTATATATTAAATTCGCATATAATTGTATACAATTTACTAAATCTTTATGAATCGAAATATGCAAGCATCTCAAAACAAGATCGATTGGAGTAAATCTAAAATTAAATTCGTAATCACCAGTAATGCTACTTATAATAATTTCTGTTTTGGAATAGAACAAAAGTTCAAAATTATTGCCTTATTATTGAATTATTATATTAAGTAATGTCACTGCTGTTTTGCTTCGAATGTAGCAAAATAACGAAATTTTTGTATTAATGTTCTATTTGATGTATAGAAACTTGAAGCATGTCTTCGTCTACTGAAGCATTTTTTATTTGTGGAAATTTTGTATTAGACTGTAAGCATCTTCAGAATTTAAATATCTGTTAATTTTTGTTCTGGGAAAACGATAAAGTTCTTAGATTACAGTGAAAGTTAAAATTATTTAACCAGTGTCATTCCCTTTTTTGCTTCGAATATTACAAAATAACAGAATTTTTATTTAATTTTACTGCTTGATTTATAGGAGCTTGACGCAGTTTTCATCTATTTAAAGATTTTCTACTTCTGGCAACATTAGTGGCAAACTGTAAACATCTTTAGAATTTAAATATCAGTCATTTTTTTGTTCTAGAAAAAAATGTTTGGATGGCATTTACAATTGACGAGCATTATATGCAAACATGTTTTGTATGAGATTTTTTTTTTCTCATTTTTGTAAAATAAAAATAAACGAATGCTTGCAAAAAAAAAAAAAAAAAAAAAAAAAAAAGATAATTTGGGATAAAATATTTAAATATTGAAAATCAAATAAAAAAAAATATTTTGAATAAAATAAACTGTCAAACGCCTATTATTTGCGTATAGGTGACATTTTTCTTAACCATATTTATATATCTAAAAAAAAGTTTTGAAAAAAGTAAAGAAAAAAAGAAGA
Organism: Maratus speculifer; assembly: GCA_964019185.1. Taxonomy (NCBI): domain Eukaryota; kingdom Metazoa; phylum Arthropoda; class Arachnida; order Araneae; family Salticidae; genus Maratus; species Maratus speculifer. The sequence goes on along the minus strand of OZ025294.1, from coordinate 233,831,542 downwards.
AAATAGTCAAGTAAGCCTTGCGTGAACGAACAAACCATTTTTTTTCTCTATTTCTTGCAATGTTCATACAGGTATAAGAGTTATTCATTATTTTCAGCCAAGTATGGCAAAAAATTAGTTTAGCTAGAAGAAGTAAAATAGGTGAGAGCAAGTTTGGTAATATCAATCATCTTTTATTAAATCTTTCATTTTTACTACTTTTTCAATGAGAAACTTATTTTTCCAATATACATGTCCTTCCTAACGTATTTTTATCAAGTTTTCTCGCTCTCGAATTTGATAGAGTAGAGAACATTTTATTCACTTATGCATGATAACTTTTTGCGTGTTTTATTTATGTAAACTATTTTAATCTTAAATAATTTTATAAGTAGAAATTGACAGAATTTTCAATACGCATTACAGAATGTTCTTTCTGAACGAGAAATGAACTTAAATGGCACTTCTAGTTATGAAATTAATTTCATTTCTTTAAATTATTCTTTGCTAATATTATTAATTTATGGTATGATTTTACATCGATTTCATCTTTTTTTATATAATTAAAATCAAGATCTTAGTTTTTTTAAATGAGTATTTTTTTCAAATAATCTAGTATATTATTAATTTTCATTTTATCGTTATTCATTGTACCATCATGTGTCATTTTCTTAAGATTAAATCAATAGAAGAAAACGTATTAGCATTTTTATCTCAATCTTGTTCTTTCTTTAATTTTTTTAAATATGTTTTCTGAGATTCTTTCATTTAACAAGTATCACAAAATGTTTTTTTTTATTTTTTAAGTATCTTAAATTAAAGTAAAAAAGAAAAACAAATATAGTGATATTATATTAAAGTGTAGTTGGATAAAACTAACTGTCTCAATTTTTGGCTCAAGTGGAGCAGGCCAGTAGATTTTTAAAATACTTAGATCTAGTCAAAAAGAAAAAGAAGCTTTTATATTGACTTTATATTTATTTATGCGCAGTTTAAATATTTGGATGTTTATTCCCTTACATTTACGAAATTTTCAAAATTTTTATATATGAGTACATTGATTTTTTTTTTACGTTAATATGTTAAAATAAATAATAAGGGTTTCTTTCCAATAGTAAAACTATTACTAGCATTTAAAAATTCATTTTAATTTCTTGATTGCCAAACATCATTCTATTGAGGTAAAAGCGGATATCCTTCATGAATATCACTTGAAATAAGAAATCAATATTACGGTAAAACCACCAATGATGGCCCGGCTACGAAACGAATTTTCGGCGTTTATTTAATAATCACTATGGCCATGCTCATTTTTGACATAATGAAGATTAGGACAAAATAAGAAAAGATGGTAGAAGACTTTTGTATTAGTTATATCAATAAAATGAAAATTTATTTTTTTACAAAATTTGTTTTACTAAAAAGGACAAAAACATCAGTATGACCCGCTTTATATTTGTAAAGGCTCATTACTGCATTAGTGATGACCCACCGAAGTCGATTCTTCTTTTTCTGATTATTTTTGCAGGATTTGGTCCTTGTATTTAGGTGGCTTCTTTCTTAATATTCTTAAATTTTTTGTTGGCCATTTCAGCTGCTTTCTTTAACGTTGCACCTTTTTCTCTCTGTTTTACTTCTTTTAGTTTCAATTCTTCTTCCTTCTTCTGTTCTCCCCTTTTTTTCCAGGCCGTTCTATCTAATGTCAAAACGAAAGACATTCTCTCCAATCTTCTCTTCCCTTTCCTATCAAAACTGTGCGTCATTCAAGGATTTCTTTTAATCTTTGGCAACGGTCTTCAATTGTAAAAGTAATATATTCTTTATTTTCCGAATCTGAAAAACGGTCTTTGTCGAAATTTTTTGGATCTTGTTGAACAATTCAGAGATCCATAGGAAACTTACCGAAGATGATGCTCTTACTGAAGCTTTTACTTAGCTTATGGGCACCTATATATCTACTGTGTCTGAGCAATCTTATGCTGGATCCGTTTCCTTAGCCGGACTTGAACGTTTAGATTTTTTCACCAGAAAATTATACAAACAACGTAAAGCTTCTATTTTTTCACTTTGTGCTTGTTGAATATTTTTTACTTTTTTCATTACATCCCCCCACTTCCCGATGACTTGTTGGATGTCTTCAAGCGATATTTTTATCTGTGTGGTGTTTGGAGCCTGATTACAAGGGGTTTCAGTTAAAACGTATTTGGTGTGACCCTTGCACTTTAAGTAGTCGACACCATCTTCGCTGGATAGATAAAGTCCTGTTGCCCTGAAACCATTTTTTTATTTTCATCCTCATGTTGTTTTCTTGCGCGATTTTATAGGTTTGAGTAATATATATTTTAGTTACAGATTGATGTGGATGATTTGTGCGCCAGCGAAGAAAGACCTTATTCCACTGAACTAGAAAACGGAAAACAGTTACGGTGAAAGATTGGAGAATATGGGTTGCATTTGGGTATAAAATTATCGATATTGTCTGTAAACGTTTGAAAAACGTGCTGGTTTCCCGAGTACGATGCTTATTATGCTCATTCACAAATAAAATTACAGGCAGTTTAACATCATTCCTTGATTGAAAAAGAAGGAAGACATACCCAATCCATTCATAAAACGTTTGTGAAATCATCCAACTATTTCTGATTCTACCGAAGTCACAGGATACAGGAACGCTTTCAATCACTTGTGTTAAGAATTCTTCCAAGAAAATAGATGGCCATGGGTTTTACCGAGTTTTCATAGGCCGAAAATACGAACTTGGCAGTTATGAAAAATTAGTTGCGAGCATATCAACTTGTTAAATATCATTGGTGCCCTTTTCTGCCAAATCATTTGATTTCTCGGGAGAAAGCTTGAAGCTCGTCTCTCTGACATTGAAAACTCTGAATCAAATAAGGCTTCGATTTTTTTTTCTTCTTTTAGCATTTAAGAGATATCCTGGAATTATTTACGATTTTTTTTCAGACGTTTTCAGTGTTTTTGTAATGCTTTTCGATTCTCCCTTTGCGATCTCAGGGTGTCGGCACGCAAAAACCACGAGATATAACAATTGTTATACTTCGGGACTTTGTGTCATTTACATTACTTATAAGAAGGTTTGTATAAGTTCCAAACGTTTCATGCTTTACTTTTAAAGAATTTTTACGTGTTTTCTAACTTTTAAATTAAATTTTCGGTATTTTTGTAGTTGATTTTAATGTTATTATTGTTTGTGAGACAATCATTCACATTTATTGTAACTTTAATTCGGAAGAACCATATCATCATTCATTTTCGTACGTTTGTATTTTTAATCTACGCTTAGTTATTTTAAGCAAACGGGATAGTTTCAGAAATCTGACACAAGAATTGATTTTCGTTTTATTTGCGATAATTATAAGAACAATCTTTTACAAAGTTTGAAAACAGTCCTAAAAATTTAATAAACTGAGAAAAAAGTTGGCATTTAAAACAAGATAATTTTATTCTAAATTGCGAATCGGTATAGTTGGCTTTGCAGTGATTTCATTTTGAAAAGACTGAACAAAACTTTTACCACCTTTATTTCTTTGCGAAATTTTTCGTTTTAATTTTATCTTTAAAATTCTATAACATCCACGTTTTTTTTAAAATTGCAATTGTCATAGCAATCTGTCATAAAATTAATTGTACGCAAAAAAGTGACACCTCCCGGGTGTTAGATTAGATCCGGTTAAAAATATATATTTAGCTTGGTACGTAACTTGTACTAAACACAAATGTTTTAGAGAAATCACAAGCGGCTTTATTCTCCTTATACGAATTTGGTAACACAGTTTTTTCTTTTTTAAAATCTTAGAATAATGCACGGATAATTTAGATTAAAGAAGCTATTTTTAAGGTTTGCTTATGTTTAAATCCAAAATCTACTATTTCAGGCATGACTAAGTTTATTGGGAACTGGGGCTAGATATCACAATTGAATCTTTTGTCCATTTTGCAATAAGGTTTGAGTTAAAATATGGTTATAATTACTATTAAAAAGAGGGATCTCCTTTGGATGAGTAATGTACTCCCAGAGTCCTTGTCTTAACATTTCCCTGCTTATATTATATTCACACTTTTTCCAGCTACTTTATGAACTTCTAGAAACTGAATCTGTGTTCCATAGCAGATGGGCATATAAGCATTATAATGAATCCTTTATACTCCAAAATCGAAGAATAAAAAAGTGTAATGCGTATTTTTATTCGAAATCTCTACTGTTCAGTAAAAATATCAAAGGTAATTTCTTCGCCTCCTTATACTTAAATGAACGATCGAACTTTACTCCAATGGAGCGTCATTCCACGCCCCTTGCTATTGATAGTAGGAGGAGCCAAAGTGGGCAGTATTAGAAGTTCGGTGGAGGTTTTCTTAGTATTTTAGTCAAAACAGCTTTTCGAGTGTTTTATTAGTAACTGAGTTAATTAGAAATAGTTTCTTTAGTGTACGAATGATTTGTAAAATGGAATATTAAATGAAAAAATACGTGACATTACTGGAGTTTTGACATACCTCACTCAGACAGGGAAACTACGCACGTAAGGATCTCGCAAGCTCTTAATTGATTTATCTATATTAAAAATACTGATAATGAAATATTAATTTTACACACGTTTGTTTTACAGTAACAATTTTTTTTAATGGAGCTGTATAATTTAATTTTAACAAGCGAAACAGTGAAAAAAGGATATGACTTAAATACAGAGAATTTTAATTTTCTTTTTAATCATTTCTCTAAAAGAGAATTTTTTATTATTTTTTAAATTACATTCTTCGCTAAAGAGCTATATTTTCTATGAAATTTCCGCATCATTAAGTCTCTCATGTTTCAAAATGACTGTTTTCCGACTGTTACATGGCACGTTCGGTAAGATGGCATGAGCTTCTGTCGCGCAATTGAGACGTTACTTTATACAATTTTATTTTTAAAGGGTAATTACATGTGATTGGCAACTCTTATGCCGATACACATGTAGTACACACATAAATTGAGCACTTCAACTAGCTTCTGTCGCATTCTCGTAGAACAATTTTCATATTTGTGACAGAACAAAAAATAGATGTTATTCAAGTGCAGTTAAATGGACATTTGTTGATAAATGATGATTAGTGAAGTGTTTCAAACGCACTTCATTTAGACCAACTGGTGTAAAAAAAATTACCAAACCTCTGGATAATAGGGTAACTTAGAAATTGAAAGCCAATTTTTATTCTCATTTCTGGCGTTTAAAATTAAAAATTAAATACATTTCCATTTAAATAACCATTAATTATTTATTCGAATTACGTGCTTGACATTATGTACATGCTTCAAAAATAAATGAAACAGCCAGATGACTTCCTGAGCGTTAATTGTGCGCGCTATGTTTTTTTGGAGAAAAAATCCAGGGAGTTAGCAGACAGCTTCATTTTGTTTGTTTTGTAAAATTTTAATATTCTAATTTCTTAAATCAGAATTTTTAGAGGTACTTGCATTCTCTCCGTAAAACTACATTATTTCTCTCAACACTACAAATACAAATTGAAGGATTTACAATGCACAAAAAATCATTTTCTTTGTTTGCGTCTATGCGGAAAGTTATATGATGTTACATTAAAATAACAAATGGAACAACTAATAGTTTTTGTAAGGGTGGCTACAAATTATGCATATTTTAAATGCTATATAATCACAAACTCATTCTTACCAAATCAATCTCACTACATCGCATCAATGTCTTTTTTATCTTGAAACGTGTCCTTGGATAAGAACTCTTTTTCAGTTTAATAGCAATACTGAAATTAAGAAAACGAAATTATGATTAGTCGTATAGACCAGACACTATGAAAAAATGGACCAGACTCTACGGAATTTACTTTTTTACTCCTCTTTCATGATTCTCCATGTGAAAACAGTTCTACAATGAAAAGGAAATTTGCTCTCACTATATCAGACAAAACGTGGTTGATGAATATCTTAATTGGATGAAAACTTTAATCGTGTAACTCATACTTAATAATTTCGAACGCATGATACTGATTAAATTTCACAAGACATTGTAATGCAGTGTCATCAAAAAATAATGCCTGGATTTTAAATAACTGACACAAAGAAACCATGAAAGGTAATTTATTGGTTTATTCTCATATTGTGCGACAAAAAATGAAATTTTTTCATATCTTAGTATGTTTCAATGTGAGCACCGTTAATTACTCTGCAGACGTCTAATCTGTAAACAACTTCCTGCCACGTGAGATGAATCATCTCTCGCGTAACAGTTGAGATAGTGGCGGGATTCGCTTCGGAAGGTGGTTGAAATCCGGAATCTTTTCTGCGTTCGCAATGTTTTTTTTTTTATGTACCCCCAGAAAAAGAAATCCAATGTGGTAAGGGGAGGACTTCTACGAGTCCAAGAAATAGCGGATCCTCTGCCAATCCAAATGTTTGGAAATCGTGAATAGTCCGAGCATAACACAGACACGCAAACAAATTCTGCTGAACTAAGACCAATCTTCCGCAATCTTCCGTTCAGTTATCATCTAGTGAAAAAATTACTCATTTAACATAAAATGTTTCGATGTTATGATTTTTTAAATCTAGTCATTATTTTCCGATGACCCTGTATTTAAAATACCAAATTTACAAAAAAAAAAGTTTCCAAATTTTATATCAGAACATCTATATCAAAATCCTTCGTAAAATTCGCCAAAAGAAAAAAGAAAATCACTCTATCTTTGGACCATTTTTTCCTACAAATATTCCGACTCCATTGCAAGTCTGCTAGTCTTGAACTTATTTAATAATTATGGATTTTTTTTTAAATGGGAAAGGACATATTAACCCGTCAATAGCCGCGTGTCGGACTTTTCCCGCCCAAACAAATTATTTTATTCTAACTCCATTCCCTTCTCGAATTCAAAGAAGATTTCCGTGTAGCTGACTCCCTGTTTTTCCTCGGGTAGTAACAAGCAAGGTTGAAATGAATGGAACAGCCTGAGCACTAATATCCGTTCATTTTTACTCTTACCGTCATTGGAATTTTCTACAAACACCGGATTCTTTGTCAGGTTTTATTTATTATCCACAAGTTACTCTACTACAATTATTTACTCATATATATATTTTTCAGTTTTAAAAACGTCAATGGTGTGAATGTGAGCAGAAATATATTTTTTAAGTGGAAGAATACGAAACAAAGACAAAACGTCGTTCCCAGATTATCGATTATTTAGATATTTCGTAATCGGTGTCCCCTATTGTTAAAAGGCCTATTTACCAAGCCAAAGCATATGGTAATCTATGCTCAATGTAGCCCCATTTAAAGTGCAATAGCTATTCGTATATTATATTTAATATTCGTATAGTATACATTAACATAATTTCATTATTTTTAATTTGTTCTCCAATTGCTCCTATTTCGCGTGCGTTGCATCCTAGGGGGAAAAAAAAGACCCGAAGAAGCAAAAGTTAAAAAAAAAAGCGTCATTTTCAGATTTTTGAGAATTTCTTAATTGGGTTAACCGTAGAATAATTAATTTTCAACAAGAGCAGCGTTTACCAATTTGTCTCCATGTACACACACACACACACACATTAAAAAAAAATTTAATTGTCTTTTTTGTAAGCTGTTTAAAAATAGTGTCTTTTACACAAAAATCTAAAACTTACTTTTCTCTTTTTCTTATTCAGTTAAGCATATTTATCTGAATACGTATTTTTGAATTTTATTGTGTATATCTATTAAAAACAAAGAAAGATGTGCAAAATTTCCAAACTATTACATTATGTATAAATATAAATGATTTTGCTTATCATATGCATAAAAATTTACACTCAGTTTCGTCTTATAAAGAATACAGGAACATATACATGAAAAAGAAACGAGAAACTATAATCAACAAATTGATTGATTAAAAAATATTTATGTATGCACGTCATATCTGCAAATATCTTAGCAGTTTACTTATCAGCAAAAATGCATGCATATTAAGCATGCCATCTTAATGCTGAAATCTGGCGTAAAATCCACACGTCTACTCCACCTTAGGGACGGGGTTGATAATGCAATACGCAGGTTTTAGTGTGGCGTGAAATATAACAGAAAATTTACTATATGTATATATCTTACGCCCATTTTATGAATATATATACACTTACGGAAGTTGAATCTTGTTTACTAGTTTTATTGCAAAATAATTTTATTAAAGTTTTTTTTTAATTATCTATTTATAAAAATTGTCCCGATGGCATTTTAATTTTCTATAAAAACATTTTGCTCCGAAACTAAAATGACATTGCGAATATAATAGACTTCTTATTTAATTACAAAAATATTGGCATTTAAATACCGTTTATGTTTACATTTTTACACAGTGGAAGGTGGGAAAAAAATCGTTGTTCCGGTAGTGTGATCAGTAGCGGCAACCACTACCACGCCAAGAGCTCCGGATTCGAATCCAGGGTAAGACATGGATGATGTGTTCTCTGTTTGTTGTGTGATAAATTTGTAATGGATATGTAAAATAAAATTGTTCTGTATTGTCGCTGTCTCTGTGTCTAATGTATCATCCAAGGCGAAAGCCATAGCTGCTATAGGCATCAAAGCAATTCCAAAATCAAACAAACCAAATGTAAAAAAAAAAAAAAAAAAAAAAAAAAAAAAAAGTTTTTAAAGTAAAATTTGCTTGATAACTCCAACATAATTTACAGCTTTATTTTGATTTTTTAAAATATTTTTTCAAGTTTATCTCAAAAAAGGAACTTAAGTTTGATAAGATAAGGTAAAGAAGAATTTGTATTCTAAATAACTAAGCTAATCTTAAAAGAAAGTTGCCCATATTACCGTAGGTAGCTATTAACCTTTTCGGCTCCGGCTTTGTTTACACAAATTTCATTCGATTTTCAAACGAAGTTAGTTTTATTTATACAATTTCAAAAATATTCTTATTAAATAAGACACATTTTATTTTTCTTTATGACTGATACAATAGACAAATTTTAAAAAGAAAGTTAATGTCCAGTGAAAATGGGCTTCAATGGCGAAGCGTTAAGCAGACATGACGTACTGAGAAATTCTGTTTTTCCATGTTAAAAGGATAAGTGTATACTTTGTAAAATAGAACTAGTATTTGGGGCCACTGTAATTCTTACCCATCATGGATATGCATACTATAACATATGAAAATAAAACATGTGGAAACTATTTATAAAATGCATTGCAATTCCAAAAACAAAATTTAAATATATATTTAAATATTTTTAATGTACATAGTAATGCTCTATTAATGAATTGCTGATGAACCAATTTCGACAAAATATATAAAACGTTAAACAACTCCACTAGAACCAAATTGCGTAAAAGAAACATCCTTATAACTCTAAAAATAATAATCATATTAACTAAAAGTTTACAGCGTCAGATTAAAGTCTCATTTCCAATTAATACATATCTTTGAATAGAAATTTGAAGGAAGTACAGGGTCATGAAAAATATAAGAATGTGAAAAACAGGATTACAAATATCTCGGCAACTAATTATCCGATCGATTTCGTTCTTTATGCAAAAGTTTTGGTATTTCATCGCCTTTTATGTCTTTTCCTTAAAATAAAAAATTTCGAAAAATTTTATGTACTTTCATCAGAACGAATTTTTTGAGAGTCCGAAGAAAAATACTTTCGGATAATCAAGGTTACTGATATTAAATAGGCTTCATCTCATTCTTACTTGCTAAGCACATACATTGAAGTCTCTTTCTCAATTTGTTCGGGAGATAGAGTCTTTACAGACATACAAATACACAGACAAACAGACAGACAGACAGACGGACGGACGGCAATTTTGTTTTTCTAAAATTATATTTTTCGGAATCTCCAGAATCTGAAACGAGTAAATCCATCAAATTTTTTTCGATTTTTAAAACGATTGCACGATTTACCCTATATACTACGTATGATGGATAAGTAAAAAATAAAGCTAAGCTTTACAATTGATGCCTTAACCTTTCCCTCTTTTGCCCGTATGTCATATGGACAACGTGCTTTCGCCAATCATGGTTTGCTCATACCAACTCCATTAGAGTTTCCATACTCCAATCATAATTAATTATTCTCACCAGTAAAATTTTGCATTAAATTTTGTATTATTTAATTCGAGCATTTTCCTGTTTCGACTAGACAATTTTTTTTTTGTTTTGTCTTTTAAAACCGGTGAAAAAATTTTAAAAAATCTGTAAAAGACAAGAAATAAATACACATTATTTGAAAGTTTTTTTCAAAGATATTGGCCAGTTAAGAGGCTATGTCATGCATGTTCATAAATTATATGACGCTCAAATGGACAGTTATATATAGTTAATTAGCTAAAATTATATTTTATGGACTAGCTCAGTAATAACTATTGTGTGTTTTCATATAAATGTTCTATAAAATGCATCATATAAATGTTTGTTTCCTACTTGAGACAAAACAGCGATATTAAAAATTTAAAAATAAAAGTATGACGTCTTAAAAAATACTTTTGAGATTTTTTAACATAATTGTTCGAAATTGTTCTTTATCTCTTGGTGACGAGGGACACGTATGCATGCCGCAAAAAGGCTTAAGAATCCTTGTTTATCCCAGCCAGTAAAATTTTACTGTAAAATTTGCCATGTTCAATTGGACCATTTTCTCTATTTAATAAGGCAGAAATTTCTGTTCTTAAAAACAGGGGAAAGAACATCAAAATTTCGTGAAATGCCTCCGTCGCGAAGGGGTTAATTGTTCGAAAATTTCATTTTGCAAAATAGCTTTAATTAAAACACAGTTGAAATCCGGTCACGTGGTCCGATGTACCTTGAATTCGGATTTAACGCCGGTAAAAATTTGTCCCCTCCCCCCCCCAAAAAAAAAAATCAATTTTTGGGGAAATTTTGCGTTTAAGATTTCAGTGAAACACAGTGAGGGACGTTCAGTCTGCGGTTAGTGCTATGCATCTCGATATAAAATGTAAAAAAAACTATTTAAATGACTGGATAGAAATTGACAACAGCGAATCATTTCCAGACGTCATAGATGATCAGGATATCATTGATGCTGTAGCGCATAAAAATCGACGTGAATAAAATCATGATGAAATTGAAAATGATTTGGTGATGAAAGACAATGTTCCGCATGTTAGTGAAGTCATTTCATATTTCACGAAGGTAATTTCGTGGATGGAAAAAGGCAAGACAATTCAGATAATGTTCATCTATTGCATCTTGCTAGTGTGAAACAATATGCCGAAAAGAAACGAAACGCCTCATTTCGCCAGACAACAGTTATGGATTTTTTAGAGCCCACACAACTAGTTGAAAAAGACCCGGATGATAATGTTAAGTCTATGGGGGCGTGATTTTCAAATATTTCGCTCAAATTTTAATATTTTTACATGATTTTTTTCCTTTTTTTTGCACAGGATAGCTGAGGAGAATCTACAACCGGGCTAGTTTTAACTTTTTCAATTTTGGTTTCAGATATTTTTAATTACTTTATCTTTCGAAACCGGCTAGAACCAGTTCTGAAATTGAAACTATCATAAAATAAAAAATATGTAACCAAAATCGAAAAAGTGAAAAAACGCCCAGTTGTAGATCATCCTCAGCTATTCTATGCAAAAAAATCAAGAAAAAATATTAAAATTTGAGCACTATATAAATAATAAAAACGCGTCCATAGATATAACATTATCATCCGGGTCTTTTCAGACAGTAGTGTGGGCTCTTAAGATAGTGTATCATTAAGTTTGTGTTCAATGAATCATAAAGTTAATTTATTTCCAAAAGTGGGTAAGCGTTTTCGTCATTTTATACCACTTCCTTGTCATTCCGATGTGCCGCTGCTACGTTATAACGCGGGTGTGAAACCATGCCTCCCAACAACCGCGTTATATCGGGCTTCTACTGTATTAATAAACAAGTATGAAAAATCACGCTTTAAGCATAGATTATGAAACACTTTCCAGTATTTCTTGAAATTTTTAACAAATCTTCATTATCCAGAAAAATAAGGTATTTTTGTTCATAGCCAAATATGTATTCCAATATTTTTGAACAGCATGGTATTTGATCTGTTGGTTGACATAAAGCCCATATAATAGGGAAATTTAATTTAGCAAGAAAACGCTTAACTGGTTAAAATTTTCCTTTCAGCAATTCATACATACTTAAATATACTTCACTTACATAAAATGACTTATAAACATACTTGAATACTTTCAGCCCTGTAGTTTACCTATTACCTTTAATATACGAAAGTATTTTGCTAAAATTTAGTTCGAACGAAAATACTCTTTAACACGTTCGCTGCCGCTGCCGCTGCCGCTCACGCGAAAGCGCGTGATATGGCGCCAGCGTTAAGGAGCCACTCACGCGTCAGCACGTGATGTGGTGTGATGTCCAATAGCAGGTCACGCGCTGGAGCGGGAAAATCTTTGTTTGAAAATGTAAATCGGCTTCTGGGAAAAACCCACTTCTACAGTGCGGCATTAATTATCATCACATCTTCATGTAATCGGCAGCGGACGTGTTAAAATAGTCAAATCACATTTCCAGAAATTATCATCCAAAGGCAACCATATATCCAGTTCTTTGCGTGACCTTGTATATCTTTTTATCTATATCCTACTAATATTTCTTGGTAAACTGAATGCAATTCAACGTAAAAATTTCATAATATATTTAAAAAACACCTTTAAGTAAATTGCGATCATATTCCGAGATATTTTGTGAAACCCTGTATACCTAATTTGTGTAACTATTAGCATTTATACTCACCATATAATATGAATACATTTCGTGAAACTTAAAAGCATATATCTAACTGAATTTCATCTATACAGCAGCCATCATCCATAATATACAATACTTTGGATAGAATATACAATTTTAAACATCTTGTTTGCCCCTGTAAATACTATGCACTTCGTATTATGGACGAAATAACTCATATGAAACTTCAGCGACGTATATCAATTTGATTACACATGAAATTGTTTATCATAGGCAAAATATGTCAGAAATAATTCCCCGCTTTATTATTAGGTATGGAATTCTTTTGTGTGACCCTGTAAATGTATAATAACGATTTTTTTCACTGCATACATTACAAAATGCATATTTTAATGCATTTCGTAGATGTATATAAATTTGAATACGTTTGGCAGAGTGTAACATGTTTAAAATACATTTCAAACAATTTTTCCCCATAGGCCGTAATGTAAAGAAAATATTTTGACTAATCCTGCAAATAAAATAATCATGGTAGAAGCTTAATTTTCAGTAGGGTTCGTACTAGGATAAACGTCAATAACGCCCAAAAATTTCATTGCAATCGGAGTATATTTACGAGTGTTAGAGCGCGGTCAGACAAACCGAATGCATTAACATTTTTCAACTTTTTTGGAAAGTGTTAAGAAGCATGAAATGGAATTACAGATCTTACTACAGCGTTTAATCTTTAATTGCATATGTCGTCTTAAAGGACAACATTAGTACACGAACTTTTTGAGATTTTACTATAGAAATCAAAATTGAAGAATTCAATTCAAATATACATATCATTTTGTGACACAATTTTTCCGGTAGCTATATTTTTTAAATTTAGTAAGTAAAATAATAATTTAAATAACAGTTAAATATAAAGTTGCTAGTTTCAAATCCAATGCTATATAATGAAATAAAAAAATGCAGAGTGAAGTTTAAAAATTTGAAATTTGGTATCATATGGAAATCTATTTCTTTACAGATAATGAATTATTGTAGTTGCAATGCATAAAAAGTGCTCTGTAACTGTAACAACTTATAATGAATGTTTTATAATTTTCATTTACTAATGAAAAAATGTAGTTACATCTACGCGGAAATTTTGGAACTGTTAATAATATACTTTTGAGATGAGTATGTCCGTCTAACCGTTGTTTACTATCGAACTGTAATTTCTTTGAAACAATTTTTTAACAATGAAAATTTTAAAACCATTTATTATAATTCTTTATATTATACAAGTGCAATGTATATATAAAAAGTAATTTTGCATAATATTGAGCAATTTCAGCTATATTTTACTCTAACTTTATTATAGACAGTTTTAGGCGAATATTTCTGCGGATCAACGACTGTCACTCTTTTTAACAATAAAGACATTTCGTTGTACAATAAATTGGCTCTGTTATTATTATTTTTTAATTTTGAAATTCTTGATAAAATTAACTCTTTTTCAAAAATCGAGATAATTATTCTAGAAAAAGTTGGTTTTCAACTGTTGCAGTAAATACTTAGACTCAAATGTTTCTGTTAATGATTGTTTTGCGTGAGTAACTCTTGCTTTTTTTTTCTCTTCTAAGTAATCAATATCAAAAAGTAACATTAAAATTATTAGAAATGACTCATTTTTTAAAAAAGAGAAATTTCATCTATTAAATCATTTTTTTTTAAATTTGCAATTAAAAAATTTCTTAACTGTTAAAGAATTTGTGATTAGTTAAATCAACTTTTGATGTAAGCATTAGCTTTCATAACTGTAAACCATAAACAGCACAATAGCACTCAAATTTCGAAATAAGTTTTTGCTTTCATAATGTACATCAAAGCTTAAAATTAGTTTTGAATAAAACATGATGTAATATTGCGTACATAATATATATCCATATATGTATGTTTATATTATTGTGTTTGTAAAATCTGGTACATTCAATTACTCCAAAATTTTAGGAACTTTTTTTTTTTGTCTCAGAAATAGTTTATACAATAGAAATAAAATGCTATTTTTATAGTATGTACAAATCGCCAAAATAAAAATTAAAGTAATAAAGAGAGAGAGAGGGGGATTTTTTTTAAACGAGAAAAGTAAAGATAATCATAAATTAAACATGAATTATTTTATTTTTCTATATTTAATTTTGAAGAAAAATTAAAAGTTATCTTTCGACTTGCATCGCCCCGCGTAAGGTTGTAGCAAAAGTATTTGTTCAGGAGCCCTCAAAAGTATTGATAATGATGTAAAATTAATGTATCTTCAACGCATATTTCATTTGTAAGCAATTTATTTATTTATTTATTTAAAATTTTCAATTTCTCTATTGAAAAAAGTTTTTTTTTTCAAAATTTTATAATTTAAACTTAAACTTCAAATAAATAAGTAATTAAAATTGCTTACAAATGAAGTATACGTTCAAGATACATTAGTTTTACACCATTATAAATACTTGGGAACTCTTGAACTAATAGTTTTGCTACAATCTTGCGCGGAATGGATGGAAGTCAAAAATTATTTTAAAAATTTTCATAGAAATTAAACCCCATTAAAAATATAATAAAATTCCAATGTAGAAAATAATTTTTTTTTCTAATTTATGTTTTGTATGGATACTGAGGAAAAAAATAAATGTTGCTACATTGCACCACCAGGTAGAATTTTTAAAATTTAAACTTAAACTTCAAGTAAATAATTAAAATTGCTTACAAATGAAGTATACGTTCAAGATACATTAGTTTTACACCTTTATAAATACTTGGGAACTCTTGAACTAATAGTTTTGCTACAATCTCGCGCGAAATGGAAGTCAAAAATTATTTTGAAATTTTTCATAAAAATTAAACATTAAAATATAATAAAATTCCAATGTAGAAATTTGTTTTTCTAATTTATGTTTTGTAGGGATACTGAGGAAAAAAATTAAATGTTGCAATATTGCACCCCCAGGTAGAAAGGATAACTCCTGAGGCTCATTAAATGAACACATATTTTTCGAAAGTTAAGTCGGAAGATCGCAATTACGCTAATGTCATTCGTTTTTGTTAGTTGAAAAAACAAACGAAAATGCGTGTAGCGTTTTTTTCTACATAATTCAAAAGCATTTTTTTTATTGAATGAGTTAAAATTTTAGCTTCATATATTTGAAGTTTCTAAAAATCAATAATAAATCGTTTATAAATTTTAGAAAAACTTCCAAGAACTTACAGCTCAAAACAGAATGTACATAAAACTATTCGCTTAAAGCTATATTTCTATAAACAGTAGTCGTTTTCGAGGTTCGGCCAGTGACAAAGTATATCCCTGCCTCAGAATCATAGAATTAGTGGCCATGAAATACAAATTTCATTGATGAGTTGAAATTTTAGCTTCATATATTTGAAGTTTCTAAAAATCAATTACTAATAAAACGTTTATAACTTTTAGAAAAACTTCCAATTACAGCTCAAAACTGAGTGTACATAAAACTATTCGCTTAAAGCTATATTTCTATAAACCGTAGTCATTTCCGATGTTCAACACGTGACAAAGTATATTCCTGCCACAGAATCATCCACTTATTGGCCATGAAATACAAATTTTGTTGATTGAGTTAAAAAATTAGCTTCATATATTAGAAACTTGTAAAAATGAATTACTAATAAAACATTTATAACTTTTAGAAAAACTTCAAATAACAGATCAAATCTGAGTGTACATAAAACTGTTCGTTTAACGATATATTTCTATAAACCGCAATCACTTTCGAGGTTCATCCAGTGACACAGTATATTCCTACTTCAGAATCATTCAATTATTGGTCATGAAATACAAATTTTATCTGTAACTTTCAGGTATCTTATAGTATAATTAAAAGATCTCATAATATACTATAGAGCAATATTCAGAATATTCCAAAATTAGACCGTCGAATTTAAAGGGGAAATAGTAAGCATCAGGAGGATGATAAAATGTCATGAGTCGCAAATCATTTATTGAAATTTATAAATAAAAGATATTTTAACGAAACTGAACAGTGTTTGAAGGTAATAATTTTCAGAAAAATAAATATATTGCCTTGAAAATGTAACTACAGTAGATCATCGATCCATCGTATTTCAAGTCGTGTAGGATAAAAAAAAAAACGATGAATGCGAGTTAACTCCAAAACACGTAAAAACACAATGCTGATGCATTAGTGTAATGCATGCAATGTATACAGTACACTAATAAATACTAATTTGTTGCTTACTAAACTATAAATGAAATAAAACAAAGTTATAGGAAATTGATATTTATTTTTTAAAATATCAGCTCTCGTTCATTTTTTTAAATACTACCTTTGACAATAAAGTTAGGTGAATGAATTCGGAACGACCGATCTGGCAACACTGCTGAAACAAAACGCTGCACCTGCATAAAGGCAAGTGTAGTCCATCTTCCCCCACCGTTATTCAGTTGAGCGTCATTTATGTTAAGTGTAAGACGTGCTTTACTAAGTGCTTGTTCGGTGCGTTGGTTCTTAACTGAGAACACGAGAATGAACGAATAAAAGATCAATTTAAAGATTGGTTTTAAGCTTTGCAAGACAAAGAAAGAAATTCATGAGGGAAGGTGCAAATTGAGCATCCAGAATACTCGCCAGATCTCAATCCTCCAGACTTCTTCCTATTTCCACGTCTCAAACTCTCTTTGAAAGAGATTTGACCATATTGCTGACATCCAACGAAATGTGACGAAGCTTTTGGACTACATCCCAAAAGAAAACTTCTTGCGAATTTCCCAGGACATGTATAGCAGATCTCAGCAGTGCATAGTTATAGTAGATGTCTATGTTGAAGGATGGTATGGTAACTTTCGTTAATATTTCATCTACATTAATTCTACAGGACTATTCACCGAACTTTATTGTCAGATGTAGTAAAAAAATAAATTTTCAAGATATACAACATTTTTCTGGTCATTCTCTATAATTTCATACGCATGTACAAAAATTCCTACAATTTCAAATGCCGTTACTTGGCAGAAACACTCGCCATTGGGGGGCTCAACTTCATTGGCATGAACGTTATCCTCTACTTCTTTCCCATTATTTTAATTTTTTGCATTATCATAAATTTCTCTTATGTTTAGGACACTGCATGTCGCAACATCTAGATCAATAGAAACATAATCTCATCCTCTGCTATATACAACCATTCTTCATCTGCATTATTTTCGCCATCATCAACACAAACAGCAGAAGTTAGTTATTTTAGGATAAAATAAGTAATTCCAGTTTTCTATGTCATGTGGATTCACATGACATTCAACTTCATTTTGGTGAGGATTAAAATTTTCCAACGAAAAATGAGGGAAAACGACTTTTTGAACAACGATGCTTCCGGATTTTGATAACAATATTTAAGTATAATTTGTGCAGGGAACTTAGAAATATAACGACCAATGCCGTACAATAATGGATGCTTGAACGATAGATCGGGATTTCACTGTATATTGTATATGTAGTTTGTTTTGTGCGAAATATGATTAGACTAGGAAAACGTCTGGAAAAATAGGGTATACACGTAACCCATGAAACCGTAAGTACTCATAATGTCAATACAAAATGTGGAGAGTCAAGTGCACAGTTCAGGTGTATAATGAAAGTTTCTACTTTTTTGTGTTATCACTTTTACAATAAAGGTGAACATCTCTATTAAAAGTTTCATCATGATATACTTCTATTATTTGAATTTTATTGCTAAATTTGAGTTAGGGCAACACATCTTTTAATTTTTCTTTAATTAAAGGGTTTGCGATAATAGATTTTATGGTAAGTATTAATCTACTTCATGCCTATTTCCACTCTTCTTCATTTGTCAGTCAAATTTTGGTGTATTTTGTTTAATGTATAAGGGGTACACCGTCCGTCACTGGGGGGCACTGTCTTGATTTTTATGCGCTCAATTTTAAAGGGGAACGGTTCTTTCAACATATAATACGAATCAGGTACTTTTTGCATTATGAAAAGTTATCACATTTTTTAACATTGATAGTGCATTCATTTCTCTGTTTCTGTGGCCTTGATATCAACAAACAAGTAGGAAATCGCGCATCAAGCATAACAAATGTACTGCGTTCGTACTGTAAAAAATCTTTTAAAACATATTCTGATTTTGGTGTAATAGCATGCAGTATTTTGGATACACTGTACTAATCGAGAACATGTGTGTTCCTGTATATACTATCTGATTTATGTTATACAGGAAGTTACTTGCAGTAAACCTCAGTAACTCAGTGTATCAATTTCATAAAATGTTAAATATATTAATACAATTAAATTGCGCTCCAAGAAATATTTGCTCTATACCATTAAGTAATGAAACACTTTTTGTGGCACTGTAAATGAATAAAAAATATTCTTTGCATAACATATTGTACAGAATGTATATTATAGATATACTTCAAAGATGCATGTCAATTTTATTATCAATTTTATTACTCAAAAGAGTGCAACACCATTAAAATGCTCATGAAACTTTTGTGTCATTGACCGTAATGTAACGGAATAATTTTGATTGTCCCAGTAAATTATCAATACATCCGATTTTCAAAAAATTTTAAATGAATCGACAAAAATAAGTAACAATTATATATTTTAAATTTCAAATAAATCGGTTGCGTAGTTTTTGGCAAGTTACATGCGGACAGACGGACAGATGCATAGACGGACGTAATGAACGACAGCAATATGTGCTATGTAATAACGAGCGCACCTAAAAATGGTTCATTCAACTTAGCTGATGATTTGTTTGAAAGGTACAACCTCTTCAGTTCTGAAAACAAAAAATAATACTTATTCTTTGTTTTTTTTTTTTTTTTTTTTTTTTTTTTTTTTTCAAACAGAATGACATTGTAAATCACAAAAAAATAAATTTTCTGACCTTGATCCGTTAGGTACTTAATAATTTAGATTAAAAAATGGATCTAAATATTAACGATCTAATTAATATTAACGATCTAATTGATATTAATCTAATGGATTTAATAAATATTAACATACATTAACGCAATCAGAAACTGTTTAATTTTAAACCTTTCAGGGACAAGCAAATATGTCTCCATAATATTGTATTTTCACCGAAAAAAAAAAAAAAACGATTTTTTTTTAAATAAGAAAAGACAATTACATAACAGTTTGCTGTCAAAGTTAAAGATAAAAAATTGTGTTAAAATTTTCAAGTGAAAATTGTGTTAAAAAATTAGGTGGGATAATATTTATCCCACTGCCCTTCAAGGGGTTAAAAAAATATATAATCTACAAATCGTCAAAAAAATTATTGAAAAAGATGTAAGTTAAATACTAATGAAAAATTATCACTTTCTTAGTCATATTGACTTTTGGACATTTTTAGGCCTTTTGCAAACTCCGATGAAAATAAAATTTATTTTATGAGAAATCCAGCTAAGATGTAGGCATTTATTAATTTGCTTTCAAAGAAAAAAAAAACACTAACTATAAAAAATAAGTAATAAGATAAAATAAAATAAATAAATAAAAACAGACATTTTAGTTTTTATTATTAAAAGAACAGATGTCCACAAAATAGGGACCAAGGAACAGAAAATGTTAAAATTATACAAACGTGAATTTTGTTTAAAGTTATTATAGCCTTCCCGCGCGATATAGAACTGGTAAACTAGTTTTAAATAATTTATTATTTCATTGTTCACTTGCTTGCATGTACGTTAAGGCCATTAATTTCAAAAGAAATTATCTATTTATTTTGATGACATGTATTATGTAATTCAATAAGT
Organism: Maratus speculifer; assembly: GCA_964019185.1. Classification (NCBI taxonomy): domain Eukaryota; kingdom Metazoa; phylum Arthropoda; class Arachnida; order Araneae; family Salticidae; genus Maratus; species Maratus speculifer. Next base: position 233,811,030 of record OZ025294.1, on the reverse strand, counting down.
AAAAAATCACTTTTCAAGGAGGTGAAAAGAACTTTGTGTAATTTATACGGACATAACCCTAAATTATTATTACGAGTGGAATCCCGTCGAATTCGACGAATGAAATGTTTAAAAGACCCGATCGATTTGGTTTAAAAGAAAGCAAAAGTAGTTACATTATTGAATCAATATATAATAAATGTATTTCCAAACTTAATGTCAAGTTTGCCAGTTACAATTTTGCATGCAAATATTCACACATCTTCAGTTAAAATTGTAATCTGAGTGCCGGCGAAATCCAGAAATTTTATTTTATATGCACTCACAGAAAAATATTGTTATTTAAAAAAACTAATGTTATTTTTACTATGACATTATTTTCACTAACTGAAGTCATCTGAAAATAAAATCTCAATCTGAGTGTCTATAATGAAAAGAAATATTGAAATGTAATATCGTTATGAGTAAAAATGCGATGTTTTAAATAGTGACGTCATTTTCTCTTCAAATGTTTTTTAAAAGTTACTGTTATTAGTAATATAAAAAAGGCATCCGTAATAATATGGTAATTCCCATTTATCTGGTTGCTGAATGACATAATTTTCCTCATTTGAAATTTTTCTTATTTTGCTTTAGACAATAGTTTTTATCATAAATTACTTTCTGTTATTTTATTTACATTATTAGTATTATTTCTCAGTAAATATATTTTTTTACCTCAATTAGTACATAATTATATGCAATCATTTTATTGTGGTTAAATTTTACGAAAACAATTAACTTTTTTCTTTTAAATGCGAGGACATGTTCACTGATGAAATAAAGCTTCTGACTGGTGGAAAGTGATAATGGGAAATAAATTTTTATTATCGAGAGAAAAGCTAAACTGAGTTGCCACCATTTTGAAAATATATCGTAAAAAGCATTTAAAATTAAAAATAAAATATAAAAATGCAAATAAATTAAAAAATGGCTAAAATGGTCACAACTACAAATAAATAGTTTTCATTTAAAAAAAATAATTATCAAAATCGGTTGAATAGAAAATTCAGGGCTGATGACTAAAAAAAACAACCAGGTCTTTTAGATATATAGATTATCAATATTTGCTTGTCCATAAAGCTAAATAAATATTCTTAATTCTGATAGATTTTACATGTATTAATATACTTTTATTAGAGCTAAAATGCATTTTAATGATATTTCCACTGTATAATATGATTAAATTAGTATGAAAATCTTTAGCTATTAAATCTTTCATACGTAATAACGAAAACATGTAAAATATAAGAAAAACTGTTATGTTATCTTTTTTTTTATCAAAAAACACACAGTGGATTTTTTCAGATCAAATTATAATTAAAACAAAGTGCATATATATTATATTCTAGCATTAAAATCAATGAAAATATAATTATTTTTATTGGGTAATTTTTCATTAAAGATTGAAATAAGATACGTTACATTAAATAATGCTCAATTACTGATGACACTTTGATCGGAAAATTATCTAAGATAGTATCTTCAGTATTAATAATTATAATAAAGCAAAACGAGTAAGATGTAGATTATTTGTCATTTGTATATTAAATTTTACTTCTGTAGTAATTATTTTCAATATCATTTAATCATAAGCATTGCTCTTTTATTTCACGAAATTGTTTTCCAAAATATTAGCTTTTTAATTTGATTTGAAATGGATATCATTACATTTGAAATTGTCCATGTATTTAGGATGTAATTGCACCATTTCTATTTGAATATTGCTAAGGGAAATTAATGCATTTTCGGGATGGAATTTCTCGTAAGATAGGAAAAAAGATAATAAAAATGTACTTCTATTTAAGGAATCCGAATTTGGTTATTGCGTTAAAAGAATTGCTGTTGTTTATAAACATTCATTAAAAATAAACTGTTAATTTTTTTGAACTAAGATGAAGTTAATATTTATTTTATCAGAAAATCAGCTTAGGTGCAGGCATTTGTTCGTTTGTTTTCAAAGCAATAAACATTCAGCTATCAAGAAATGATTTAAAATATAAAAAACAATCGGAATTTTTAATTTTTTTAATTAAGAGAACACATGTCCCCAAATGGGGACCCGGCAATCGAAGAAGTTAAAAATATACAAACTTAAATTTTGTTTAAAGTTATTACAACGTTCCCGCACAATATCGAACTGGTCAACTAGTTTTAATTAATTTATAATTTCATTTTTCATTTGCTTGAATGAGTGTTAAAACCGTTAATTTCTAACAGAAATATCTGTTGATTTTAACGACAGGTATTATGTTATTCGATAAGCAAAAATTCCCTTTTTAAGAAAGTGATTACTACACATATACTTATACGGTCATAACTCTGAATTATTATTATAATTCATAATGTATATATTTTTTATAAAGCTAAATTAATATTCATAATTTTGTTAGAATTTACATGGAATGATATATTTTCATTTGAGCTAAAATGCATTTTAATGATATTTCCAATGTATATGATACGATTAAATTAATATTAAGATCTTTAGCTATTATATTTATCATACGCAATAACAAAAATATGCAAAATATAAGAAAAGCAGATAAGTTATTTTTCTTTGATCAAAAACACGCAATGGCTTGTTTCAGATCAAATTATGAGTAAAACAAAGTACATACATACTATGTCCCAGCATTAGAATCAATGAAAATATAATTTTTTCTATTGGGGAACTTTTTTTTAATTAAAGATTGAAATGAGATTCGTTACATTAAAAATTGTTCAATTACTGATGATGCCTTGATCGGAAATTTATCTAAGATAATATCTTCAGTATTAATAATTATAATAAAACAAAACGAGTAAAGATGTAGATTATTTGCCATTCGTGTATTAAATTTTATATCTTTATTAATTATTTTCAATATCACTTAATATTAAGCATTGCTTTTTACATCACGAAATTGTTTTCCAAAATAGAATCTTTTTAATTTGAATGGAAATGGATATCGTTACATTTGAAATTGACTATGTATTTAAGATGTATTTGCACCATTTCTATTTGAATATTACTAAGGGAAATTAATGCATTTTCGGGGTGGAATTTTTCGTAAGACAGGTAAAAGAAAAGATACGCAAAATGTACTTGAATTTAAGGAATTCGAATTCGGTTATTGACGTTAAAATAATTGCTGTTGTTTATTAACATTCATTAAAAATAAACTGTTAAATTTTTTTGAGCTCAGATGAAGTTAACATTTTAGGAGGGATTCAGCTTAGATTAAGGTATTTCTTCGTTTGCTTTCAAAGCAAAAAACATTCAGCTATCAAGAAGCGATGTAAATATGTAAAAACAATCGGAGATTTTACTTTTTATGATTAAAAAAACAGAGGTCCACAAATGTTGATCGAAGGGTCAGAATGGATTAAAATTATACAAATTTGAACTTTCTTTAAAGTAGTTTTAACGCTACCACGCAACATCGAACTGGTTAATTAATTTTAATTAGTTTATAATTTCATTTTTTCATTTGCTTGAATGCGTGTTGAGACCTCTAATTTCTAAAAGAAGTAAATGTTGAATTTAATGACAGGTATTATGCAATTCAATGAGCAAAAAATCGCCTTTCAAGAAAATGATAACTACTACGCATTTATTTATACGGTCATAACTCTGAATCTTTATTATAATTTATAATATTTACTTTTACATAAAACTATATTAATATTCTTAATTTATAAGACTTTACATGCATTGATATATTTTCATTTGAGCTAAAATTCATTTAATGATATTTCTAATGTATATGATACGATTAAATGAGTATTAAAATCTTTAGTTATTAAATATTTTTATACGTATTAACGAAAATATATATAACGTAATAAGAAAAGCAGTTATGTTACTTTTCTTTGATCAAAAAACACGTAATTTGTTGTTCCAGATCAAATTATGATTAAAACAAAGTACATACATACTATGTCCCAGCATTAGAATCAATGAAAATATAATTATTTCAATTGGGTAACGTTTTATTAAAAATTGAAATGATATTCGTTACATGAAATGATGCTCAATTACTGATGACGCTTTGATTGGAAAATTATCTCAGATAGTAACTTCAGCATTAATAATTATAATAAAACAAAACGAGTAAAGATGTAGATTATTTGCTATTCGTGTATTAATTGTTATTTCTCTAGTATTTATTTTCAATATTACTTAATCTTAAGCATTGCTTTTTATTTCACGAAATTGTTTTTCAAAATAGAATCTTTTTGATTTGAATGGAAATGGATATCGTTTCATTTAAAATTGTACATGTATTTAGGATGTAATTGCACCATTTCTATTTGAATCTTGCTAAAGAAAATTAATGCATTTTCGGGGTGGAATTTCTCGTACGATAGAAAAAAAGATAAGCAAAATGTACTTCTATTTAAAGAATCCGGATTTGGTTATTAACGTTAAAAGAATTGCAGTTGTATATTAACATTAATTAAAAATAAACTGATAAAAATTTTTGAACTCAGGTGAAGTTAACATTTATTTTATGAGGGATTCAGCTTAAATGCAAGAATATGTTCGTTTGCTTTCAAATAATAAAAAAAAAACATTCAGCTATCAAGAAGTGATGTAAAAATGTAAAAACAATCGGACAATTTGTTTTTTATAATTAAAAGAACAGAGGTCTCCAAACAGGGACCCATTGACCAAAGATTAAAATTATGCAAACTTAATTTTGTTTAAAGTTATTATAGCGTTCCTGCGCAATGTCGAACTCGTCAACTAGTGTTAATTTATAATTTCATTTTTCATTAGATTGAATGCGTGTTAAGACCGCTAATTTCTAAAAGAAGTATCTGTTGATTTTAATGGCAGGTATTATGCAACTCAATAATCAAAAAATCACTTTTTAATAAAGTGATAAGTACTAAGTATGTATTTTTACGGTCATAACCCTGAATTATTATTATAATTTATAATATTTACTTTTTCATAAAGCTAAATTAATATTCTTAATTTTGGGAGACTTTACATGTATTGATATACATTCATTTGAGCTAAAATGCATTTTAATGATATTTCCAATGTATGTAATAAGATTAATGGAGTATTAAAATATTAAGCTATTAAATCTTCCATACGCAATATCAAAAATATGTAAAATTTAAGAAAATCAATTATGTTATTTTTGTTTAATAAAAAAACACGCAATGGGTTGCTCCAGATAAAATTATGATAAAAAAACTACTTACATACTATGTCCCAGCAATAGATGCAATGAAAATATAATTATTTCTATTGGGTAACTTTTTATTAAAGATTGAAATGAGATACGTTACATTAAATAATGCTCAATTACTGATGACGCCTTGATCGGTAAATCTATCTAAGATTGTACCTTCAATATTAATAATTATAATAAAACAAAACGAGTAACGATGTAGATAATTTAACATTCGTGTATTAAATGTTATTTCTCTTGTAATTATTTCCAATATCACTTAATCTTAAGCATTGTTTTTTATTTCACGAAATTGTTTTCCAAAATAGAATCTTTTTAACTCGCATGGAAATGCATATCGTTTTTTTTAAAACTGTCCATGCATGTAGGATGTAATTGCGTCATTTTATGAATATTGTTAAAGGAAATTAATGCACTTTCGGGATGCAATTTTTCGTAAGATAGTTAGAAAAAAAGAGAGAGAGAGAGAGAGAGAGACAAGCAGAATGTACTCCTGTTTAACGAATTCGAATTTTGGTCATTATCGTTAAAACAGTTTCTCTTGTATATGTATATTTCGTCAAAAATAAAATATTAAAATTTTATGAAGAAATATTTAGATTTTAATTACATATAGACTAATTAAATTCGTTTTTATTGTCATTTCAATGTTCCTATTTATGTTTTTTGATAATTGATCGTAACAGATGTAGTTTATTCAAAATAAAATCATTTACTGATAAACTTCATGATGAAATAGTCTTTCGTATTTTGTCTCATAATGCATTTTCTCTTTCTATCTTTCTTTTTCTTTTTCTTTTCTTTTCGATGTTCAAATAGAAAGCTTATGCATCATGTAAAATGTAAAATTTGGTTTCTAATTCCTTTTCTGGCTAAATAACTAAAGTAAAGGCGTTAATAAAAAAATTATGTAAGTCAATGGCATATATATAGCATGTATACCGTATGCATTGCATACGGTATGGTATAATATGTTTTACTATCTTATATAGGGTGTCCACTCTCAACGGTGGCCAATGGCTAATTTCTAAACCGTTAACCATAGACATACAGTTCCAGTTGCAAAAAGTGTTTTAAATGAGGTAAAGAAATATTTAAAAAGTATTTGGGTCAATAAAACAATTTCTTAAAAAATTACGGAATTTAAATTTTTATACGGTCCCTCGGTCGTATAGGTTATAATTAGTAAAATTTTCCTGTTATACTGACAAGTAAAACAAAAAAGTCGCATTAGTACTGTCGCATTAGTCGCTTTAGAAACATGTCAAAGTAGAACAGGTAGCAATGTTTGGTGCTGCCATCTATTGAGGTTTTGTCGAAAATCTTCAGAATCCGCTTCAGAAGTCTAAATATAATTTTTAATTAACTAAAAATAATTTTGGAGCTATTACTAAAATTTGCTTGGTGGTTCATGCTAAAAAGTTTTAAGTTACTTATACAAAAAATTCTTTTGTTCAGTTTACAAAAGAAATCTTTGTTTCACTTGCAAAAAAAAAAATGCTTGTAATTGTTACTAAAAAATTCTGTGGAATACAAATTTACTAAAAAAATTTTAGTAACCTCTTGATTTTTTTTTTTTACAGTGTATGTTTAAATGCTATCAGATAACATTTCCCTGCAAAAGGTGGGTTATGACATGTTTTTTAGCTACTAATAGTTGAATCATGTATTATGTACGACTAAATCTAAAATTCAACTTTTTTTCTTTTTTTTCCCGCCATGCAAAGTTTTTTTGCAAATTATAAATATTACAAAGAAAAAAATAGTGAAAGTTTTATTTTATAAAATGATGCGTTTTTATCTTTTGACAATTATTTACTTTTTTATTGCTGAAACCGAAAATGACCTTCATTTTTAATTATCGCGCCTGGAGTTTTCGCAAATTATAAATTTCAAAGTTGAAATTGAACCTCCTTCCGCACATCATCAGCTGTTTATCTGATTCTGTCTATTCTATCTATTTATCTATTTATTCCAAGGATTCTGGATTCGATCCCCGGAATGGAAATTTTTCAAAATTTCGGTTTTTTTCAAAATTTCATGTATTAAAATATTCATTAAAAGTAAGTTTACAGTCTTGTGTATTTTTATCGATGTTAATTTTCAGAGTCTATTCTAAATTTTCCGAATATCTTTTCTCTTACTTAAAAGAATCTCGGTTTTTCAAATCTCTGTGATTTTACATAAGATTTAAGATAATGGATTACCTGTAGATTTTCTGTAATTTCACAGAACATTTTTTAGCAGTATAAGAACTATGTTCGGAAATGAAGTCTCGAACTTTAATTTCCAGACCGTAGCGAAATGTTCCCACTCCCTAATGATTTTTGAGAGCTGTTATGCAAAATTAAAAGAGTCTTTTGCTTTCATAGGACTTTAGAGAATTGGACTTTAAGATAGATGTTTACCGCGTAGATAAATTGCACAAATTTAACATTTAAAAAAAAAAAACTTAGGTTTCTTTTTACCTTGAAATTGATGTATCATATACAATATCAGAAAAAAAGACTCATAATATGTTCAGGTTTACTAAAGGCGATTAAAATATACAAATATATAAGTTAATAGTTAATTTTATTTAGAAACATCTTAGTACTTTCAAACCTTTAATCAGGCTCTTCCTTAGAGAATATTTCTTTATTTATACAAATACATGATTCCGTTTTCAAAATGAACGAGCCTCGCGGCTTGAAGATTCAATTAGTATTTTAGGCTTGAATTAAAGAATTCAAGGATTAATTGATTAAAGGCTTGAAATTACTAAGATGTTTTTAAAAACAATTAATTATTAACATCGAAATTTGATTATTTTAATTGCCTTTTAAGTAAACCTGAACATTTTAAAGTTTATATTATATTTTGTGTAAAATAATGCGAAAACTTCATTCCGTTATATTTTTTTATACATCTTTATGCTAAAAAAATTGTTGACACTCATTAAAATATCTGAAGTTTGTGATAGATGATCTTTACTGATACATTCATTAGTAATGCTTTTTTTTTAATTCTTCATTTCTGCAGTTTTTTATAGTTCATATTAACAGTACGTAACATTTTAAAAACTTATAATAACTGTCGGAAGTCTTTCTCTGCCTTTTTGAATTGATTTTTTGCTTTGATGGGCTGACCTGTGGTAAGTCGATGTTGCATTTATTTATGACATAGATAATTTGTCCTGACATTTGTAAATCTAGTGTTTTACACCTACAAAAACATATTTTTAATAAAGTCAAATCACGAGAATGGTTAATCAGGGAGAACTCGCTATGAGAATTTCTCTCACGGTGCCCAATTTTTTTCTTTTACTTTACAGTCACTTAATAGCAAGTTTTTTGTTTGGTTTAGTATTTTTATTCAAAAAAGAGGTAAAGTAATCGAAATCACACTTTGAAATTTTATTAAAATGAAAAATAGTCTTAAAAAGGGTACGATGAAGAAAGAAAATCTCATGCGCTAGTTAAAATTATAAGCTCGAATATTTCAAATAAACAAAATAACGTTATAGATGATAGACAGATTATTATTTGTTAGTTTGATTTTAGATAATAAAAAAACTATTAACTACTAAGACATGGAGTTAAAAGGTAAAATAAATAAAAGTTTTTATGGTTAAAAAAATAGAGGATAATGTATGTGGGACCCAGGTAACGAAGAAGTTAAATGATTTTATAAAGTCATTGTAATCTCAAAAGCACCCTAATTAGCAATTTAGTGACAGGAACCACTCTTCCCTCCAATATATATAGATATATATATATAGATAGATATATATATATGAAAGAACGTAACTTTGAATGAACGGTACATTATTGGTTAGATGTTAATAACTAGTGAAAAATGAGTCGAAAAATAACAACTCAAGATGCTGCAATAAGGGAGGTGAAACTATTCTAAAACACTTTTACATTTGTAAGGATAATTTATGTTTAAGAAAATGTGTATTTTTAAACATTTAATATCTTCAATATTTTATTTGTTTATATTAAATTACTGTATCTTAGTATATTTTAACTTTGCATAATGTATGTAGTTGATAAAACACATGAGTATCTTAATAAATATACGACAGTATAATGAATACATTCAGAGCCCATAATATTTCATTAACAACACCGATGTTTCGTGGCACATATATATTTATGAAAAAAAACATTATAAACCAATTCAAATTATATATATTTATGTTTATTTTAACTACTTTAATTAAAATATAATTGTGTTTTATTTTTGTTACACAATTTTTCTATAACTTTTATCACTATTGAAAAGCATTAAATTTCATAAAGAAGTGTCATTTTTTAGCGTCGATATCTTTAGACTACAACTGTTGTGCGAAAGTAATATTCTTTCAGGTTGTTTTTATTTATAATGTAGAATGTAGGACAAATAATAAACAATATAAAATAGTTTTATTACTGTAAGGTGAATATTTTTATTGTATTTTACTTTGTATTATCCTATTTGAGATAAAAATTTCGAAAAAGAACTTACATGCGCTCACATTTTTCTAGCATATAACATTTATATATATATATATATATATATATATATATATACATTTGAATTTCTGCACAAATAAATTTTAGTGAAATTTAAATTTTTGTAAACAAGCTCTTCGCGGCGATATAAATTTACAAACCGAAAACCATACATGCTGTTTCAAACTCCATTGATCTAAAGTATTTTAGAATGTGATCTACAGTTAATGTGTTTGTATAAAAATTGTTCTACATCATTGGATTTTTTTACGATACATGGTATGTTTGTCAAATATGGTACTTATTTAGTACTGCAGGTTGTAATATTGGCTATTCTACACATGTTACGTGCAATAAGTGTTGAAGATAAAAATATTTAAGTGTTGTACGCATATTGCACATCATTTTTACAAAATATTTAATATAAAGTTATGGAATACAAAACTCTTTTTAAAAATAGGTACCACAAGTCATAATACCTAAAACGTATTTTTCATTAGATAGTTTTTTTACGAATATACAATATTGAAGTTATAAATGCAGATTTCATTTATTGAGAGTAGAATTTTTTTTTATTTTAAATATCTTAGAGAAATAATTACAAACATAAGTAAAATATTAGTAATTTAAGTATTTTACAGTGTTATCTACAATTAATGTTGGTATTAAAATTATTCTACACCATTTTATGTTTTTACAATACATGTTATGCATGTCAACTATGGCACTTATTTAGCACTGCAGGTTATAATATTGGTTATTCTACACATGTTACGTGCAATAAGTGTTAAAGATTAAAATTCTTAAACGTTGTACGCATATTATAAATTATTTTTACAAAATGTGTAACATAAAGTGACGCAATACAAAACTATTTTTTATAAATAGGTACCATAAGTCATAATACCTTAAACATATTTTCCATTGTACAGTTTTCAATGCAGTTTTTTTTTTATTATACAACATTGAACTTATAAATGAGATATAATTTATTTAAAATAGAAATTGTTTTTATTATAAATGTTTTGGAGAAATACTTACAAACATAAATTGAAATGAACCAAACTTCTTACCTAAAAAAATACAAAAAAAAAGTTTTAATGTTACAACTTTCATGTAATTTAATAAACAAAAATACTAATTTTTAATGCATAAATTATGCGTACTTTGTTAGCTTCAATAATCCTGTTCATATGCTTAGCTGCCAAGTGCAACATTTTTCACTTTCTCACCTGTATTATTGAAATGTATTATTTTTGACTTATTTGACCTCAAAATTCTATAATTGTATAAGCGAAAATTATTATTCGGAAGTAGGACTTAGAGAATATTGTTATAGTTGGCAGATATATTAGATCGGTAGAAATTACATGCATTAGTGCATTGCTCAATGCATCTAAAAAATAATATATATCAGAAACTTGTTCTACGTGTAACAGTAAGACGTTATGTAATTTATTTGTATGTAAATTATTATTATTTTGAGAAAACAAGATTTCTAAGTTTGAACGCTTTGTTTTCTATTTCTATTGAGGATAAGACCATTATATGTAACAAATAATGACGATTACACTACAGATCTAAGAAGTAAATGTTGTAATTCAAAAAACAAACCTTCATAACGAAGCAATACTCCATTCAGGTAGTAGAATGAAATACAGAAATGCAGCATAAAACATTAGCATATTTCAGAATGAATAAGTTCTCCAATCCTTAAGAGTTAAGATCGATTTTTAATCGGCCTAGAATCCCTTTTTCACAAGAATACAAATCTATTTTTACAAATAAGTGCAAAGGAAAAATAAATAAACGTAGATAGAATTCCAGTTATTTGACTGAAAGTGTATCATTTATTTTCCATTCATGTTGGAATAAAATTATTTTTAACAATATAAGGAGAAATGAGAATTAAAAGGTTTTTCTTTTATTTCTAGTTTAAAACGTGATTTTCATTCAAAAGCGATTACAAATATTTTGAGCTGAAGAAAAAGGCGTAGATGTCGCAAAACATCAGTTATTTAACTTATGTTTTGATTTATGTAAGAAAATGAGTAAATTGGTAGCTTTTATATCGGAAATATTTGTATTATTTTTGGTTTTTCTATTGCATGCATACTTATTTTCGATAAAAAAAAATTCTTAATTTTATATTATTCTTGTGATACAAATTTTCTCTGAATTGGCTACACTGCCTTTCATGATAACAAATACAGATATATTTGAATTAGACTTCATTGGGTTAAAAAAGATGAAATAATAAAATCATCGAATTCCATTGAGTGGAAGATATTTTTATATTTGAAAAAAAAAATAACGATTACAATACAAATATAAGAAGCTAATATTGCAATTCTAAAAACAAACCTCGATAAAGTAGCGGTACTACATTAAGATGGTTGAATTAAAGATATAAATTCAGCATAAAATATGAACATATTTTACAATAAATAAGCACTTCAATCTTTAGGAATAAATGTCGATTTTGAACCGTCGTAGAATTTCTTTTTTCAATAAAAACTAGCATCTGATTTTACAAGTAAATTGAAAGGAAAAACAAATAAAATTAGAGAGAATTCCAGTTATTTGACTTAAAGTACATAATTTTTTACCGGCTCATGTCAGAATAAAACTATTTTTAACAATATAAGGGTGAATGAGGAAAAAATGGTTTTTCTTTTACTTCTAGTTTAATATGTGATTTTCATTCAAAAGTGATTACAAATATTTGAGCTGAAAAAAGGGTTAGAAATTTGAAAACATCAGTTATTAAACTGATGTTTTAATTTATGTAAGAAAGCGGGTAAATTTGTAGCTTTGATATCGGAAATGTTTGTATTATTTTCGTTTTTTCTATTGCATGCATACGTATTTTCGATAACAAATTCTTAATTTTATATGAATCGCATGGTACAAATTTTCTCTAAATTATCTAAGCTGCCTTTCATGGTAACAAATACAGGTATTTCAATTCGACTTCATAGGGTTAGAAAAGATGAAATAATAAAATTATTGAATTCCATTGAGTAGCAGCATTTCATATTTAAAAAAAAAACTATTAAAATACAAATACAAGAAGCTAACATTGCAATTCTAAAAACAAGCCTCTATATAAAGCGGTATTACGTTCAGATGGTTGAATGAAAAATATAAATTCAGCATAAAATATGATCATATTTTACAATAAATAAGTACTTCAATCTTTAAGAATAAAAATCGATTTTCAACCGTCGCGTCGTAGATTTTTTTTCCCGCAAAAACTAGCATCTGTTTTTACAACTAAATTGAAAGGAAAAACAAATAAAACTAGAGAGAATTCGAGTTATTTGACAAAAAAGTGTATCATATATTTTCCTTTAAGTTTAGAATAAAACTATTTCTAACAATATAAGGAGGAATAAAAATCAAAGTTTTTTTTTCTAATATAAAACGATTTTCATGCAGAAGCGATAACAAACAACCGAGTTAAAGGAAAAAGGGGTAGATATCGCAAAACATTAGTTATTAAACTGATGTTTTAATTTATGTAAGAAAGCGAATAAATTTGTAGCTTCTGTATCGGAAATGTGTATTATTTTCGCTTTTTCAAATCCATGCATATGTATTTTCAAAAACAAATTCTTAATTTTATATGATTTTTTGTGGTACAAATTTTCTTTGAATTGTGTACACTGCCTTTCACGTTAACAAATACAGTCTTTATATATTATATAATAATAGAATAATAATTGAATAATAATAGAATAATAATAGAATAATAATTCTTTCAATTCAACTTCATTGGGTTAGAAAAGATGAAATAATAAAGTTATTGAATTATATTGAGTAATTGATGTTACAAAGAATAACGATTACACTACAAATCCAAGAAGTAAATACTGTAATTCAAAAAACAAACATTAATAAAGAAGTACTTCTTTCAGATATTTGAATGAAAGACAGAAATATAGCATAAAGCAGGAGCATATTTCAGAATGAATAAGCACTTCACTCCTTACGAATAAAAATCGATTTTTAACCAACTTAGAATCTTTTTTTTCGCAAAAATAAGAATCTGTTTTTACAACTAAGCTGAAAGGAAAAACAAATAAATTTAGAGAGAATTTCGGTTATTTGACAGAAAGTGTAACATTCATTTTAGAAGAAAATTATTTCTAACAATGTAAGGAAAAATAAGAGAAAAATGCATTTTTTTTTTTTTTTTTTTTTGTATAAAGCATGATTTTTCTAACAACAAATTTTTGAACCCGAAGAAAAGGGCTAGATTTTGAAAAACAGCCGTTATTAAACTCATGTTTTGATTTATGTAAGAAAGTGGGTGAAATTGTAGCTTTCATATCGGAAATGTTTTTATTATCTTTAGTTTTTCTAATGTGTGCATATGTATTTTTAAAAATTCTTAATTTTCAATGAATTTTTTTTGGCAAAAATTTTCTTTGAAATTGTACAATGCTTTTTATCGTAACACATATAGATATTTAAATTCGATTTCATTGGGTTAAAAAAAGATGCAATAATAAAATAATCAACTTCTATTGAGTACAATTTCCTGAAATTTAACAAAAATTAACTATTGCACTACAAATCCAAAAACCGAAATATTGTAATTAAAAAAACAAAGCTTAATACGAAGACAATACTTCATTCAACAAGTTGAATGAATGATAGAAATATAGCAAAAAACATAAGTATATTTCAGAATGAATAAGCACTTCAATCCTTAAGAATAGAAATCGATTTTATACCGTTCTAGAATTTTTTTTTTTATTATTTTTTTATTTTTTGTTTTTACGAAAATAAGAATCTGTTTTTACAACTAAGTTGATAGGAAAAACAAATAAACTTAGAATTCCAGTTATTTGACTGAAGGTGTATCATTTATTTTGCATTCATTTTAAAATAAAGCTAATTTTAACAATACAAGCAGGGATGAGAAATAACTGCTTTTTTTTTTTTCAAGAATAAAATGCAATTTTCATATAGAAGAGATTACAAATATTCAAGCAGAAGCAAATGGGGTAGATATTGCAAAAAGTTAGTTTTAAACTGATGGTTCGTAGAGAAAGATGATGTTTCGAAGAAAGCTCGTAAATTTACAGCCTCTATATCCTAAATGTTTAAGTTATTTTAGGTTATTTAAGTATACGTATTTTCGATAACAAATTGTTAAATTTGTATGATTTTTGTGATACAAAGTTTCTTTGAAATGTGTACACCGTCTTTCATGGCAACAAAAGTAGATAATTCAGTTCAAGTTCTTTGAGTTTAAAAAGATAAAATAATAAAGCTGTCGAATTCTATTGAGTAAGTTCATTATATGTTACAAAAATAGCGATTAAAATTCAAATCCAAGAATTAAATGACGTAATTCACATAACCAATATTAATAACAAAGCAATACTTCTTTCGGGTACTTAAATGAAAGACAGAAATGCAGCACGAAACATGAGCATATTTTAAAATGAAGCACTTAATCCGTAAGAGTAAAGACCGATTTTTAGCTGTCCTAGAATTCTTATTTTTTTCAAAAATAAAAATCTGTTTTTACAACTAAGTGTAAAGGAAAAACACTAGAGAGAATTACAAAACTTAGAGAGAATTTCAGTTATTTGACTGAAAGAATATAATTTATTTTCCATTCATTTTAGAGTAAAACTATTTTTAATAATATAAGCAGTTATGAAAAAGAAATGCTTTTTCTTTTTTTTCAGTATAAAAAGCAGATTTCATATAGAAGCGATTACAAGTATTCAAACAGAAGCAAATGTGGTAGATCTTGCAAAACATCAGTTATTAAACACATGTTTCGATTTAAGTAAGAAAATGCGTAAATTTGTAGCCTCTATATCGAAAATGTTTGTAATCTTTTCCGTGCTTCTAGCGTATGTATACTTATTTTCAAAAAATAATTGCTATTTTTGTATGATTTTTGTGGTGCAAATTCTCTTTGAATTGTGTTCACCGTCTTTCATGGCAACAAATGTAGGCAATTCAATACGACTTCATTGAGTTAAAAGGGATAAAATTATAATATTATCGAAATCTGTTGAATACGTTCATTATATATTTAAAAAAAAATAACGATTACACTAGAAATTCAAGAAGTAAACATTGTAATTCAAAAAACAAACCTTAATAAAGAAGCAATACTTCATTCAGGTACTTGAATTAAAGACAAAAATGTAGCATGAAGCATGAGCATATTTCAGAATGAATAAGTACTCCAATCCTTAAGAGTAAAGATCGATTTTTATCCTTCCTGGAATCCTTTTTTCACAAAAATAAAAATCTGTTTTTACAACTAAATGTAAAGGAAAAACAAATAAACTTAGAGAGAATTCCAATTATTTGGCTGAAAGTCTATCATTTATTTTCCATTCATTTTAGAATAAAACTATTTCTAACAGTATAAGGAGGAATGTGAAACAAATGTCTTTTTTCTAGTGTTAAACGTGATTTTCAAACGGAAGCGATAACAAATATTCGAGCTGAAGCACAAGAGGTAGATATTACAAAATATCTGTTTAATATTTTATTTATATAAGAAGGTGGGTGAATTTGTAGTTTGTATATCAGAAACTTTTGTATTATCTTAGTTAGGTTTATAATATTTTTGTAATTTACATAAATGAAAAAAAAGGTTTAAATATTTAAAAGGCAATATTTTATTCGTATACAATCAATATTACTACTGACCATCAGTTTCTTATGTGATTTATGTAAGAAAGATACAAGAATTTTAGTTGCTTTATTATCTAAGCCATTTTGAGTACATTTTAGCATTACGTGTTGTCAGTGTTTTAAACAATAGTAGTCTCTAATCATATTAAAAAATATCGAGAATGTTTGCATTATCATAGATTTATAGTCATTTTGAATTTATATAAATGAAAAAGAAATATGTGTAAATTATTTAAATTGAAAAATAAAATTACCACAAATCAATAAACTTCCATTAACAATTACATTACTACACAATTAAAATTACTACTAAACATCACTTTAATATTTTATTTTATTAGGCAGAGGAAAAAAACTGTAGAACTGCTTTATTAACTGAAAGGATCTAGCGTACATTTTAGTGCCATGTATTATAAATATTTTCAAAAACTAGTTGGATGTGGCAATCCCAAAACTTTCTTCTATCTCATACGTACATTTTAATATTTAAAAAAAATATATTTGCACATGTTAATGCTTTAATAATTTTAATTCCATACTATACCAACATTAATTGTCATCTTAAATTTCTGCTTCAGTCAATTAATCGAAGTAACAACGAGTTTTCGACTCTGCAGTAGCGAATGGACAATAGAATGATAGACAGATTTTTTCAAATTCAAAGAGGACCTATTTGCTATACCCAGAAATAATCATACACAAAAATTTTATTTCAATTCTGTGCATACCTTCATACACTTTTTGATGGTAAAATAATGAAAATGGCACAGACATCGTGATTATAGCGTCCCTTTCCAACCATTTTTTTTCAAATTCAGGGCGGACACACTAGCCACATAGACAAACACTTGCACAAAAAATTTCGTTCAATTCTATGTATAACTTCATACACTTTTAGGAAGTACAATATTTAAAATGGCACAAAAATTGCTATTGCAGCGCCCCCTTCCGGTGGATTTTTTTTTTAATTCAGGAAGGACCAATTAGCTATAGCCATACACTTACAAAAAAAATTGATTCAGTTCAATGCATAATGTGATACACTTTTAGTTGATATAATATTGAAAATGGCACAAAAATCGCTAATACAGCGACCTCTACCGGTAGAATACTTTAAAAAATGAAGGATGACCTGCTTGCCACAACCAAAAATATTCACAAAAAATTTGGTTTAATTCTATGCATATCTTAATACATTTTTTAAATGGTAGAATGGCGACATATGGACAGGCACATAGACACACGGACAGACAAACATTTCGTAAAAACATGTTTTTTTTTGGAATCTCTGACCGCTAATACATGCAAATCCTCACCATCATTTTGTAATCACAGCACTATATAATTAAAATTACTTCTAACTATCAGATTAATATTTGATTTAAGTAAAGAAGAGAATAGAATAGTTTTTATGTTTTTATTCTTAGATTTTATGTTATTTTAAGCAATCTTGAGTATATTTTAGCATTCCGTGTCATAAAAGTTTTAAAAATAATAGTTACGTATCAAATTAAAAAATATCGAAAATTTCTGAATTATCTCAGTTAATTTATGATTCTTTAACCTTTAAAATTGTCTTCCAATTGTTGTTTGATGTCAATTGTTCTATCCTAGCATAAATCATAATGCATTAAATACTCTTGATTGATAATGAGAGAATATAGAAACGTGTTCATCTCCACATCATCTTCAAAGATCTTGTCTGAGCTTAAGTGTTTGGAGTGTAGGAAACTTCATCCCAACTAAAATGCTTTCACTACATTTTGAAAACTTTCACGAATATTCATCCAATTTTCACCCCTTATTCCTTTAAAGTTTAGTTAATATATTTAGTTTAAACTAATGCTATGGGTGAAATTTTTGTAACTTCTCATTGTTAGATAATTATATTTTTATATTTGTATAAAAAGAGAAATAAGCAAATCTTTCCACAATATAATCCTTTTGAATTTATATAAATGAAAAAAGAAGATGGTTAAAGTATTTTACATATCGATTAACATCATTTAAGAATCACCTTATTATATAATTAAAATTATAACTAAATATCAATTTAATACTTGATTTAAATAAGGAAAAAGACAGAAGTTTAGCTGTTTTATTATTTTAAGTGATCTTGTATGTATTTTAGCTTCACGCATTGTAAAATTTAAAAAATAAAACTATCAAATCAAATTAAAAATTATCGGACATGTATGAATTATCTTAAATAACTTCATGATCGTTTTGAATTTATATAAATGAAAAAGGATTTATCTGTTTTTGATATCGTATATTAAATATGAATAATTATTTATTAATGATTTTTTTCAAATATTTTAAATTCACAAAATACTTTATGGATGAAAAACATTCAAATTGTCTTCCAATTGTTGTTGGGTGTCAAGTTTGTGATAGCCTATCATAAGCCATAATGCATTAAATGTTCTCGACTGATAATGAGAGAATATGGAATCGTGTTTATCTTCACATCATCTTCAGTGATCTTGCATGAGCTGAAGTGTTTGAAGCTTAGGAAACTTCAGCCCAAGTGTCATGCTTGGATTTTATTTTGATAAGTTTCACGAATATTCATAGCATGTTTACCTCTTATTCCTTTAAAGTTTGGTTAATATATTTAGTGTAAACTGATGTTATATGAGAATATTTTGTAACAATTTATTGTTAGATAATTTTATCAAATTTGTCTATTTGTATAAAAAAAAGAGATAAGCAAATCATTCCACAATATAATCTTTTTGAATTTATATAAATGAAAAACAAAGATGGTTAGAATACTTAAAAGAAAAAAGAAAAATTGCTAGCACATCGATTAACATCATTTAACAACCACTGTGTTACATAATTAAAATTGCTGCTGAATGTAAGTTTAATATTTGATTTAAGTAAGGAAGAATGTAGAAGTTTAGCATTTTTGTCATTTTAAGTGATCTTGTGTATATTTTAGTATTACGCGTTATAAAATGTTTTAAAATTATTGTTGCAAATCAAATTAAACATTATTGGACAAATGTGCATTATCTAAGTTAACCTTATGATCTTATTGAATTTATATAAGGTTAATTCCATGAAAATTTGTCATGTCTATCACACAGCTAAAAATCGCTATGCTTGTTTGTCACCGTTATTTTTGAAAAGTTTCCTGTGCCTCATTCAACTTTTGAAATATCTCTAATAAAATAAGTCACATTTTTCCGTTCTAAAATACTGGTAGCCAAAAATCGTTGTATGTGACAGACATGACAAGTTTTAACTGAATTAGCCATAATAAAAAAAAAGGATTTATATATTTTTGACTATCTTAAGATAATAATGAATAATTATTTATTTATTTTTTCAAATATTTTAAATACACCATTTAATTTAAAAACAAACTCCATTTAAATTGCCTTTAATTGTTGTTTGATGTCAAATGTTCTATCCTTTCACGAACCTTAAAGCATTGAATGCTCTCAGTTGATAATGAGAGAATATAGAAACGTGCTCATCTTCACATCATCTTCAGTGATCTTAAGTGTTTGGAGCGTATGAAACTTCATCCGATCTGCCATGCTTGGATTATATTTTGATAAGTTTCATGAATATTTATCGCATTTTCGTCCCTTATTCCTTTAAAGTTTGGTTAATATATTTAGTGTAAACTGATGTTGTATGAGAAAATTTTGTATCTTCTCATTGTTAGATAATTTTATCATATTTATCTATTTTTATAAAAAGAGAGATAAGCAAATCTTTCCACAATTTGAATTTATATAAATGAAAAACAAAGATGGTTAAAGTATTTTACACATCAATTAACATAATTTAACAATCACCTCATTATATAATTAGAATTACTACTAAATATCAGTTTAATATTTGATTTTAATAAAAAAGAAGGTAGAACTTTAGCTTTTTTATTATTTTTAGCGATCTTGTGTGTATTTTAGTTTTACGCGTCGTAGAAGTTCCAAAAATAAAAGTATCAAATAAAAATAAAAAGTATCGGACAGAAGTGTGAATTATCTTAAATAACTTTATGATCTTTTTTTAATTTATATAAATGAAAAAGGGTTTCTCTGTTCTTGATATTCTATGATAAATATGAATAATTATTTACTTCTTTCTTTCAAATATTTTAAATTCACAAAATATTGTATAGATAAAAACCATTCAAACTGCCTTCCAATTGTTGTTGGGTGTCAAATGTTCTATCCTATCATATGCCATAATGCATTGAATGTTCTCGATTTATAATGAGAGAATATAGGAATGCGTTCATCTTCACATCATCTTCAATGATCTTGCCTGAGCTGAAGTGTTTGAAGAGTAGGAAGCCTCAGCCCAACTGTCATGCTTGGCTTATATTTCGATAAGTTTCACGAATATTCATCGCATTTTCGTCCCTTATTCCCTTAAAATTTGGTTAATATATTTAGTGTAAACTGATATTTTATGAAAAAAAATTGTAACATCTCATTGTTAGATAATTTTATCATATTTGTCAATTTGTATAGTAAAATAGATAAGCAAATATTTCCACAATGTAATCGCTTTGATTTTATATAAATGAAAAACAAAAAAGGTTAAAGTATTTAAAACGAAAAATAAGAATTACAAAACACTGATTAACATCATTTAAAAATCTTTGTGTTGCATAATTAAAATTACTGCTAAATATCCGCTTAATATTTGATTTAAGTAAGGAAGAAGTTTAGTCTTTCTGTTATTTTAAGTAATCTTGTGTATATTTTACTATTATACGTTATAAAAAAATGTTCTACATTAGCATAAACCATAATGAATTAAATGCTCTTGTTTGATAATGAGAGAATATAGAAACTTGTTCATCTTCACATAATCTTCAATGATCTTGCCTGAGCTGAATTGTTGGGAGTGAAGGAAATTTCAGCCCAACTGTCATGTTTGGATTATATTTTGATAAGTTTCAGGAATATTCATCGTATTTTCGCCCCTTATTACTTTAAAGTTTGGTTAATATATTTAGTGTAAACTGATATTTTATGAACAAAAAAAAATTAACATCTCATTGTTAGATAATTTTGTCATATTTGTCTACTTTTATTATAAGAGAGATAAGCAAATCTTTCCACTATATAATCCTTTCGAATTTATATAAATGAAAAACGAAGATTATTGATTTTAATAAGGAAGAATGTAGAAGTTTAGCTGTTTTATTATTTTAAGCGATCTTGTGTGTATTTTAGCTTTACACATTGTAAAAGTTTCAAAAAGAAAAGTGTCAAATGAAATAAAAAATTATCGGACATGTGTGAATTATCTTATATGCGAAAAAGGATTTATCTGTTTTGATATCGTTTGATAAATATCGTTTGATAAAATTATTTATTCACTTTTTTGAAATATTTTAAATTCACAAAATACTCTATAGGTAAAAACTATTCAATTTGTCTTCCCATTTGCCGTTTGATTCAATTATTCTGTCCTATCATAAGCCATAATGAATTAAATGCATTCGGTTGATAATGAGAGAATATAGAAACGTGTTCATCTTCACATCATCTTCAGTGATCTTGCCTGAGATGAAATGTTTGGAGAGTAGATAATTTCATTCCAACTGAAATGCTTTCACTATATTTTGAAAAGTTTCATGAAAATTCGTTGCCATTTCGTCCCTTATTCCTTTAAAGTTTGGTTAATATATGTTGTATAAGCTGATGTTATATGATAAAAATTTCGTAACATCTCATTGTTAGATAATTTTATCATATTTGTCTATTTTTGTAATAAGAAAGATAGGTAAATCTTTCCACAATATAATCCTTTTGAATTTATATAAATGAAAAACGAAGATGGTTAAAGTATTTTATAAATCGATTAACATCATTTAACAATCACTTTATTATATAATTAAAATTACTACTAAATATCAGTTCAATATTTAATTTCAATGAGAAAATAGGTAGAAATTTAGCTGATTTATTATTTTAAGCGATCTTGTGTGTATTTTAGTTTTACGCGTTATAAAATTTTAAAAAATAAATGTATCAAATGAAAGAAAAATAATTGGACATGTGTGAATTATCTTTAACTTTATGATTTTTTGAATTTATATGAATTAAAAAGGATGTATCTGGTTTGATATCGTATGATAAATATGAATAATTTTTTATTAATTTTTTATTAATTATTTTAAATTCACAAAATACTTTATAGATAAAAAACATTTAAGGATTTATATATTTAAAAGGAAAAAGGATTTATATATTTTTGATTATCTTATGATAAATATGAATAATTTTTTAGTTAGCGTATCAAATATTTTAAATACACCAGTTAATTTAAAGACAAACACCATTTAAATTGTCTTATAATAGTTGTTTGAAGTCAAATGTATTATTATCTTAGTATAAGCCATATTGCATTAAAAGCTCTCGAGTGATAAAGATAGAATAGAGAAACGTGTTCCTCTTCACATTATCTACAGCGATCTTGCCTGAGCTGAAATGTTTGGAGCCTAAGAAACTTCAGTCCAACTGTCATGCTTGGATTATATTTTGATAAATTTCGCGAATATTTATCGAATTTCCGTCAATTCTCTATGTATCCTATGTATATGAGTAGTTTAATTCGTATTTTTTTCAAAAAATTCTGAGTATGCCCCCAATGGAGACCTTCCTTGTTAGTTATCCCGTCGATCAATTTTATCAAATTATACAAATCGCTAAACTCTTCGCCAAATTACATAAATTGACGTAATTTTTATTTTAAATAACGGAAGAATAAATAAATGTGAAAAAAATAATCAAAAATACAAATAAAAAGTTGAATTAAAAATCACATTATGATGTAACAATCACGTATATCGTAATTAATGTCAAGTGAATGTGTTTACCAATTATGCATTATTGGCATGTAGTCGTACAGTTTTTGGATAGCTTTTTGGTGACATTTACAATCATTCATTACTGGCATGAAATCTTATAGTTTGGCAATACTTTTTTGGTCCATGGGTTTACCAAGTAGAACCATAATTCAAAGTTCATAAAACCATAAAACCCTAAAAAGCATGAGGTTTGAAGTGTTCTGTAATTTTACCTCTCCACATAATTCAACCCTCCTTTGTTGTCACAAATGAACATATAGTGTTAATTAAGTGGGTTTTTTTTCACATAACTACTCTTATAAAACTGTTCGTACAGTAAGGCGCAAAAATAACACTAATTAGTAAAATTAAAAGCAAAATAAATTTTCGCGGGATGTATCAATGTCTTGTGGGGAAACGATATATTGGCAAGACTGGATCTGCTACATAAAATGGAAAACAAAAATTTTATTTGTGTATAAACAAATGTGTTTATACCCAGATTTCACTGCTATCGGAGTGTTGTTGAAGTCATTTTCAATGTTGAATGTTCAAAGCATTGAGGACATAATAATAATCATAACAAAATAAGCGGGATTTGATTTCGTAAAAAGAAAACTGTCGGTAAATAAAATTAATAAAAAAAAAAAAAAATGCGACCTCTGCATTTTATTTATTTTTGGGAAGAACATTCATCATTGGAGCATTTCTTACTGTCCATTAAATGGAGGTCCCATTGTTCGAAGTGAAATGCATTAAATGCTCTGTAAATTAAAAAACAAAGATTTTTTTTTTTTTGAGTGTGCGTGTAAAAATAAATATGTTTAATTTTTTGAATTAGAAAAAAGTTTCACTTATATTAGGAGAATTAAAGTTCACGTAGGTTTATTACAATAGAATACGTGACGTTCTTTGAACTGACGTACTTAGAAGTAAAAAAATTCAATTTTGAAATATTTTCAATAAGAGTTATTACATAAAATAAAATTAAAGTAAAAAATTTAAAACATTAAATAAATGACTCATTTTAATTATTAAAAGTGTTAAATTTTGATCAAATTTCAGACTTTAATCTATTGACATCTAGCATTAACAAGAATAATTAATTATATTCTTCTTTATGAGTAATTCAGATTAGACTAATGTCAATAGCTTTAAATTGTTCATTACTGTACAATTTTTTTTTTTATATCGATTGATAATATCAGTGAGAATTAGTATTTTCCCATTAAGTAGAAGTTAACTGAAAAGTTGTTATTACTATTAGCTAATAGATATGTAATTAAAGAATTTCAGAATAAATTCTAAGGGTTTATAGTTGTAAAAAACAAATATGTGTCGTTATGAATAATGATTGCATTTGCTAAGCTGTAGCCATTTGTTTTTAAATAATTTTCCAAAATAATAATTATTAGTTTTCTCGCAAACTTTTCGGGTAATTGAGAGATACTTATTAAGTTACATTATGAGGTTTGCTATTAATTCAGGAGTCATTACTGAGTCACTAACAGAGGCGAAATCATTATAAATTAATCGCTAAAGGTTTCATTTTATTAATAGCTTTAATTTGTTTTGTTTATTTTCTAATAAAATGAACATCGAGAAAATTTTCATTTCTTCAAATCATCATTTTTTTTTTCAAGAAAACATAAATGTGTGTTAAATTTTTAAAGTTGAATTATTTTAGGAAAATTAATGATTTAAGTTTAGTGATTTTAGACGTGTTTTGTTAAATTTAACTCTGATTATTATTATGAGATTAACAATTCAACAACAATATGAATTTAAAATGTTTTGTAGATGATGAGGAGAGCTCATTAAAAATTTGTGTGTGGGTTTCAATACATAAATTACAAATTTAAATTTTTTTTCGAAAAAATTCACCTTATTCTATATTAATTTCATTTTAATAATATTTTGTACTTATTTCAACATATAAAATTAAAATCCTGTTACTAGATCTAATCTATTAATCTTTATAGAAACGATATAATTTCTTAATTCGCCTAAAAAAATATTTATTCCGATATGAGTAAATTTAAAATGAGTCTAAATAAAAAATATTCTTAATTAAACTTTATATATTAATATCATCATGTTTAAATTAGCGTAACATCATTAAAATTCCTTGCAAACGATTGTTTCTCATGTATCATAATTCTTTATCGGAAGTATTTTGGGTGTTCATATAAAAACAAATTCTATTACAAAGACAAATTAATTATACTCTACAAAAAATCATATTGCTTCCCTCATGAGTGAGACATACAATTTCATTATGCTTGAAATAATGTAATACATTTTAAGTGCACTAAAAACGATATTTTAGCATTGACTGAAATATAAGAAAATACTTTTGAGAAATTTATAATTAAGATACATACCAATTTTATCGTAAATGTGATAAGAATATTAAAATGCACCGAAAATCTCTTATATTTGATGATATTGAACAAAATACTTTAGTGTCCCTGTAAATTAACCAAAAACAGTAAATATTTCACTTTCAAAGCCGAAACTAATATATTAACTTCATTATTCTAACAATTTGCAGTCATTCGAAGTCTTCATTCTTGTTAGAGCGACAGATAGCCAGACAAACTGAATTCGTAAACAATTTTCAACTATAACACATGTTAGAAGGAGTTATATGTTAGAAAGAGTCAAAAAGTATTAATGACAGCAAAGATTCTCAAAATCTGCTCATATTTTTTTTTCACCATCGTCCGATGAACCATACAGTGTTATAATGATAGCCATTATTTTATTTTATTTAAAACAATTGCCGTCGTTTCGAAGAAATTTCATTCAAAACATTAAAATTTAAAATAAAATAAAAATGTTAAACAAAATGAAACTATTAAAAATAAAACAAGCTGAATGCCTATACTCAATTCTCAAGCTGGCTGATTTCGGGTTTTTGGCGTAACATATTACAAAATTAATCAATTTTCATTACAGAATTATTTTGTGATTACTTTATCATTAATCTTTTCAAGCCTAATTTTTTTTCAGGAAAAAAAAAAAAAAACATTTTTACGTTAATAATATTAACACTAGCTGTCCAAATTGATTATTTAGTGTTTAACGAGTATTTCATTGTATGAAAGTTTACGAATGTTGTTGTTTTCCGTACTGCTGAAACCAATATTCATAACAAATTATGCTAAGTAAAGATTTTTGGAGATGTTTAGAAAATATTGTACTTTAATAAGATTTAACTTATATTATAACTTTCTAATATTTTTTGCACTTTATTACACATGATTCTTTCAGTAAAGTAACTATTGCTTTGAATTTAAAGAATGAAATATATATTTAAAATAAAAGAATCGCAAACGGCGAAAAGGGAATTAAGCAAATAATAATAATAGATGTTATTACTGAAAGCCTAAACATAAATGAAATCATATAGTAAATGCATAGACATATCCTAACATTACTTTACAAAAATGCTGCTTACAACAAAATAATACTTCACTAAAAGACTTGTACTATTAATAGTACACCAGACCCGAAAAAGTTATACAACTAGGTTGACTATTTTGTTAAAAACAGTTTTTTGAAATAAGTATATGTTAAACGCACTAAATATTAAATACTTAACTAAACAGAACATCATTGTATTTTTTTCCAATTATTTGAATAACTGAGAACAATGTTCAATAGCAAGACAGCATATAGCTGGATAGGTTAATATAACTTAGACATCCTGTCAATATATGCATAATATCAGGAATGCTGCATTGAAGCATCCCATGAATTTGAGTACTGAATGTCAAAATTTTGATGATTTGATTTTGATGAATGTAAAACAATAATAGTCATTTTTTCCGCATGATACTAATTATTACATTAAAACAATACAAATATAATTCAATTGCGGGATACATATATATATGCATGGTGTCATTATAATCACTGTAACTTAAAACATTATTAGAATTTTGAGTAAATTATTTCAAATATGGAATTGAATTGTTTACACGAATGTTACATTTTTATAAGAGCATTTGATATAAAGAAGGTTTAAATATATATTAAATTTAAAAAAGTGACAATGCAGTGTAGAAGGATTATAAATTTGTCTTTCAACATCGTCCAATTACCCCTTTAGTCATTTTATTAATATCTAGTATTTTATTTTATTTGGGGCAATGGAAATATTTTCGAAGAAATTTGTTTCAAAGCATTAAAATTTAAAATAAAACAAAAAAGTTAAACAAAATGAAAGTACTAAAATCAAAAGAAGCGACATGCCCATATCCACTTCGCGAACTAGCTGATCGCGTCTGTCCAATTCTCGAACTGGCTGATCGTACTTGGTCAATTCGCGAAATGGCTGGCTAATTCCAGAATCGGCTAATTAACTTAAAATATTATTGGCAATTCGCAAAATGGTCAATTTTGAGTTTTGGCGATAACATATACATAGTAAACTTATTCTTCTATTAGAGAGAGGTTTTTTGTGATTATTTTATCATTTAACTGCTGTGCTGACTATTTTGTTAATAACAGTTGATTGAAATAAGTGTATGTTAAACGCGCTAAATATTAAATACATAACTAAACAGAACATTAGTGTATTTCTCATCTTTCACTTGAATAACTGATAACTATGTTCAATAACGAGACATCATATAGCTGGATGAGTCAATATAATCTAGACATGCTGTCAAAATATGTATAATATTAGGAATGCTGCAGTGAAGCATCTTACGCGTTTAAATGTTCAACGTCACTGTTTTGATCACTTGAGGAAGCACATGTGTAAAATAAAATTAGACATTTTATTCGCATAGTAAAACTTTATATACAAAAAATATATACATAAAATACAATTACAGGTTACATATATGTGTACATGGTGTTATAATTGTTATAATTTGGATTGAAACTTTTCAAATGTGGAATTAAATTATTTACATGAATGTTATATTTGTATAATAGTGTTTGTTATAAAGAAGGTATAGGTGTATATTAGGTATTAGAAGTAACAAAACAGAGTAAATGCATGATAAATATGTTCTTATATCAACAAAAGAATGAAAACTGTAATTTAATTTTAGTTTCAAGTACAGGTTTCTTTATTCCTCTGTTTTTTTCGGAAACATACAAGTGGGATGTTTTAAAGATGTGAACACACCAGAAAGAAGGATTGCATTTATGATACTTGCAGTGGTGTTTTCGTAAAAAAAGCAAATGGTATGCGCTCTAAGCAGAGAGTATACGCTCAAAACAGAGTGTATACTTTAGAGTGAATATACTGTAGCTTTCTTGAGTAACAGACGGTATACGTTGTTCCTTAAAAAAATTCAGAGTATATATGGCGTATACACCCGTAAACACTTCACTATATCCCTGATTAGATATTATAGATAACACTACACCTTAGTAAAGCAAAAATACTTCTTAAAATCAATGAAAAATATTATTAGCAATAATTTTAGCTTCAACGGCAATTACATATCAAGGACAAATAATTGTGTGGGCGAGGGATCAACTCTGCAGTTGTTTCTTAGCCGTTGATCGCATTTTGTCGTTATCAATCGAGTCGTGAGTGGTGCCTCTCTGCTCACCTCTCTCTTAATCCACATTTTAATTTATTTTTATCATTGTTTTAATTTTAAGCACTAATGATGAAGCTTTAAACATAGGTACTTAAAAACTGCTGTTTGAGGTTTATATTTATTTTTTTTAATGTTGTTTTTCTTTTTTAATTAATTAGTAAGTTCTTTTATTTCTCTGTTCCTTGGAGCTGATGAGTAGGGTTTTATAAATATGTAAACGCACCGGATTTTTTTTTCGAGAGGGCAGGGGAGGGGGCAGATCTTGAGATTTCTTTCAAGTACTTTTGGTAACAATAACTTACTAAACGTTATTCGAGTGTGAAAACTGCAATTCCCACTCTATTATTAAACATTAGCACATATAATGGCTTCATATTTTCGGAAATATCTCTTTGTGAGATTGAGTTTATGTATTGCACTCAGTTAAACTAAAATATAGTATAAACTTGTAAATAAAGTTTATATTTAAGTGCACAACCTTTGAGAGCAGTTTACAGAATACCCCCACCCACCCACAACATAAGAAAAATTAAAAAGTTAATTTCCGAAAAAGACAATTAAATATAAGGCTATATTATAAGTCAATACACTAGGTATTGTTGTTACTAATTCTTAATTTTTTCAATAGATAATCTAAGGTAAAATGTTTGATTCACAGTCTAACATTTTATGTCATTTTGAAGCTATAGCAATGCCTTTAAAAATGCCATTGATGCTTACGTGTCCTCAAGTTAGCACCATATTTCTTTTTTGTGACAAACATGTCAAGTTTCCAGCGAAATAAAGAGTATGCGTGGCACGTACTATTTTCCTAGTTCATTCAAAATAAAAACACGTGAGAAGTCTGTTGTATACTTATGGAAACTTACTGTACTGAAGTTTTAACGCAAGTTTAAGGGTTGAACCTGGACAATCATCAGCATCAATCAAATGACTGCTGTGCATTTTCTTGTATCAGAAGGGTGTTGTGTGCAACGTGCTTCTAAATTGAGCTGAAACAATTAATACTATTTTCTATCAGTAAAGAATGATTAAATTAAGCCATGCATTCATCCAAAATCAACAGTTTGTTAAGCAGAAAAAGAGACAAAAAAATTGGCTAAAATTAAATCATGTAATTGTATGTTATATTCAGATATTCAAACATCTCATTTTACAATTTTCTTTAAAGCAGGTTTTCAAAATTTTTACTTTGAAAAATAACATTCTCTTGAAACTTCTTTTTTTATGTGAAATTTAATGACACTGTCGCATGAATTCCTATTGATAAAGTGCATTTATAATGGATAAGGATATAATAATTTAACCAGGGCAGCGAGTTGTCAGGGAAAAACACAGTGAAAAAAACGAAAACTGTCTGAATTTTCTTGTAGAAAATGTTTCAAATAATATATAATAGGATAGAAAGCGAGTTTCATTTTAACAAAATACTGGTATATATTACCCTTTTTTTACTATGTTTTTCTCTGACTACTCTCTGCCCTGTTAATTTAATAGTTATCATTTATAAATTAATGGTTTTGTTTTGGATTATTTTATGACGGCCAATTATCAACACGTGGTATATAGGCCCGAAAGGGGTTGGATGTCCTCTGTGGGGGGTCTTTTTAAGGGAACTTAACCCGTATTTAGGCAAAGAAATGCAAGATTTGAAAGAAAACCACGGAAAAATCCGAACGGTTATGCCGAGGGCCGCGATTGGGTTCGAACCCAGCACCTGCCATCTACCAGTTGAGAGGTCAGAACCTCTCAGCCATTGATGGGGCTATAAATTACCGGATAAAGCGGTTTTAAACATTATATTAAACAAAAAAAATTTCTTACCCACTTCCTAAACCAAAGCAATGGATATTATAATTAAGAACTATATGTTCATTTATCATTGAGTTATATATTGACGTATTGTTTTTGAAAATTTAAATAGACAGGGCTATAGTTTAGAGATTATAGTGGATTATGCATCGAAAAGCTACAATTTTGACTTTCATGTGCTGAATTTAATGTTAATATTGAAAATGTGTGTGATACTTCGAAACAGTTGCAATAGAATTTAGAAAAGCATTGTCCCAGATTTTGTAAAATTTTGCTAACCTTCCAAGATACTTTTACATATTTTATAAATGTTATGGTTGAGTTTGTTAGATACGCACGATGATTGCAGTAGTTCTGTTCCAACTCGTATTAAAAGTAAAAAATAGACTACAAAGAAGTTATAAAAATATGTAAATTTTAGTATTTGCAAATTACTAAAGACATCTGTTGAGAAAAGGTATATAAAACAGATTACCTTAATTTCCAGCGTATAATCCGCGGAACAAACAATTATTTTCTAAACAAGAAATTCTTAAAATAAAATGTAACTTTTTATATCGTGGTAAATATTTTGCTTCAATAACTAAGTAAAATTTCTGGGTCAAAAAAAAAAAAAAAAAAAAAAAAAAAAAATGTTTGATCTGTAGATTTTACGCCGGAAATTCCGATACTTTATTGCAAATTTATTTTTATTTTTAAAAAATATAGATATTTATAAAACTGACTTTTAATCACTTAACCGATTAAACTTTTTGAAAAAATGTAAATTTTTTTAATGTTTTTACAAAAATTTTAATCGTTTATTACAGGTTTTTAAAAACTGCAATTTTAGCCTCATTGAATCTGAAAAATCATCGGATTAAATAATACAAAATTCACAATATAAATCTACTGGTAAGAATAATAAATAATGATTGGAATATGGATGTTAGTCCATGGTACAGGCAAATCACGATTGAGAAAAATACGTTGCCCGTATGACGTACGTGCAAATCGGTGAAGCGGTTAATAATCCATTTCATAGCCGATGGTGAAAAATTTCCCGTTTTTTCCAAGTCGCAAGATTTTATGAAGACACATATTTAAGGCCCCACAATAGTCACAGAAAAAGACCCGAATGATAATGAAAAGTCTATGGGAGCGTTCTTTTCAAATATATCGCTCAAATTTTAATATTTTTGCATGATTTGGACGCTCCACTACCGGCCTAGTTTTTCTTTTTCAATTTTGGCTTTAGATGTTTTAAAAAATTTATTTCAAAACCGGTTTAAACTGGTTCTGAAATTGAAACTATCATAATATTAAAAACAAATGTAAGCAAAATTGAAAATGTAAAATCTAGGCCGCTTGTGGATCGTCCCCAGCTATCCTATGCAAAAACAAATAATGTAAAAATATTAAAATTTGAGCGAAATATTTGAAAAAGCTCCCATAGACTTTACATTGTCATCCGGGTCTTTTTCTGTGACTATTGTGGGGCCTTAATAAAATGTTTCTTATTTCTATATTTGTCAAATATTAATCTTTTACTGTTAAATAAAAAAAATTTTTGATTTAGAAAAACAGGAAGGTTGACACTTATGACTTTAAATGAATTAAATGTATTTTAAAATATCTTTCTTTAAAAAATGTGTGCGAGAACATAAAATAGCTATTACCGCTAACGAGAAATTAATTACATTAAAACTCTTCTCCTCTTTTTAAAATATTATTAAAACGCACACCTATTTAATTAATGAACATCCACCTTTGTAAATAAAATAATTTATTTGTACCCAGAATTATTCAATTGACAAAAATTCCATTATTTATATACGGATAAAATATTTACTCTAGCAAAAAAATTCTAAAGGTTGTAAACAATTCTAATTAATTTTTCCCGCAAAATAAATTTGTTTGTTCTTTTTTGTAAGTTTCCGATAAAAAGAATGCATAAATACAACGCATACTATGATAAGAAATTTTAATTAAGTTTTTAATTGGAAAAATCTAGAAGTAATAAAATAAATATAATAAACACTTTTGCGGTGTGTGATGTCGAAATAGTTTATCTTAGTGATAATATTAAATATATTTATACTATATTAAAAATTTTTTTAATGAATTTCGTAATTTTAAATGATAAAGCTGAAATAAATTTTATTCTTTTATGGTACAAAATGTGCTTAAATTTAGAAAATAAAGACATAACTCAGTTATTTCTAGTATCACATGCACTGTTTTTTTTATTTATAAGAAAGCTATTAAAAGATCATACTAATCTAATGCATTATATAGTGAAATTTACGCGTGTATACAGAAGTCTTTTAAATTAGTGCTCTTACAATTTGATAACCTTGCCATTTTCCCAGAGGTTCTGTCCTCCAAACTGGTATATGCGAATTGCTGGGTTCGAGCCCACCGCGTCTGTCGCTTGAAATTTTCCGTATCTTTTTTCGAACCTTACATTTACATGCATAAATACCGATTAGGTTCCCTTAGAAAGATTCCCATCGATTGCAGCCTTCTTTTTAGTACCTATATCCCATGTGCTGATAATTGGTCATCATAAACACAACTGACCAACATTTCGTACATCCTCTTACGTGCTATTGCTATACCAAAGAGTTATCAAGTTTGTGCTTTTGTATGGTTCACATAAAATCATGGAACATTGTTTTTCACAATTTGTCAATATTTTTACGAAATAACGTCTTCTTAATTAACATTTACCATTATTTCAGAGTGGAAAGTGGACAGGGAAAAAATCAGACAATATTTTGTTAAAGAGGAATACGTCCTAAAAGTCTATATCGGTCAAATTTTACAAGCCAGGGCCCGGCTCGAACGATAAATTATTGACCTGACCCGGTCCATCATCGGCCTAGTTAAAACTTCGGCCGTAGCCGGCCCGGCCCTATAAAATAGCTAGAAGCACGGTCTGAGCCTATCCCGGCCCGTAGAAATGTTAGCATTTCGGCCCTCACCCTTCCCGACCCGAGTAGATTTCACAGAACATTGATTTTTAGCGTTAGGGAAGAGTTCTGATCCTACATTCCGTACATTTCGTACATCCTCTTACGTGCTATTGCTATACCAAAGAGTTATCAAGTTTGTGCTTTGTGCACCAAAAAAAAGATTGTTAGTCTTTTTTTTTTCTTGTTTATAATCTTCATTTATGCAGAATTAGCGTACTCTGCGATAAGTAGAAATGTTTGAACCTCTGTTTGTTGTATGTAAATGTTTCAGTTATCATTAATATTATTGTAGACATCAAAATCTAAAAAAATGGTACACAGTAAAAGTAAAATCTTCCAAGATGGAATTGCTTTAGAAGAAAAAAATACGTTATTGACAAGTTCCCTTCTTAGCAGCTGTAAAACTTGGACACATCGAGAAAATGATTTTCATACGCAGGGGTGCAAAAATCTAGGCCTCAGCAAGCAGTCTCTCACCACTAAAATTTAAAAGTTTTCTTTGGTTAATATTTAATAGCATTTTTACGCGAATTTTACATGAAATATTATACGAAAAATAACGAAATAAATTTAGTGGTGTGAGACTGCCTGCTGGCGCCTGGATTTTTGCACCCCTGTTCATACGGCATTATTCAACCAGGGTTGAGTATTTTGGTTCGTGAAGACGAGGTAGAATAAAATGAGTCCCGCTTCGTATGAAAAATGCAAGTTAAGCCCGGCCCCGGCTCGTGCAGATACCGAATTCACGTTTTACTAATCCCTTTATATTATTTCCATTAATTTCTGTAAGAAAAGTCTAGAAATTTCCTCTTTTTTTTGACTGTGTTTGCCCCGATAACCCGGCATTTGTATTTGTTGGCGGCATTTCATGGCTTTTATGTTTTGCATGGATATAATGCATTGCGAGATCCGCATTAAAATAAATAAATAAATAAAAATAAAAATAAAAATAAAAATAAAAATAAATATTTTATTTATGCAGAATTGCCGTAGGCTGCGACATTTATGTTTTCAACCCTCTCACTGACAATCCCGTGTTAATACGTTCATAAACCTCCATGCTTCCCTGCAATCTGACAATATTTAAGTTAATATAAATTTAACAATTTAATGGATTTGTAATGCATTCTAGCATGGTTAATTCTCTCAAGCTTAACATTCATATTTTTATTCAAGTATTTTTATATAATGTTGAAATAATCATGTTTTAAAAGCATTTAAAAAAATGCAGAGAAATCAACATTACAAAATCGCTCTTTTGCAAGACTGCCAGAGGGTTGGATTTCAATATGTTGTATGTAAATGTTTCACTTATCATTTAATTTATTAATCTATATTCTATATAATGTAGACTCCAAAATCTAAAAAAATGGTATACGGTAAAATTAAAATCTTCAAAGACGGAATCGCATTAGAAGAAAAAAAATACTTTATTAACGAGATCCCTTCTTAGCAGCTATAAATGTATAATATATTTTTCCCC
The DNA here is from genome assembly GCA_964019185.1 of Maratus speculifer. Taxonomy (NCBI): domain Eukaryota; kingdom Metazoa; phylum Arthropoda; class Arachnida; order Araneae; family Salticidae; genus Maratus; species Maratus speculifer. Next base: position 233,776,016 of record OZ025294.1, on the reverse strand, counting down.
GCGTGTTATTGTCTTAATTTTGAATGGATAAACAGTTTATAAAATGATTAAAAGAAATTCCCAGTTATCAGTTAAGAAGATTCCGTCATGGGCAAACTCTTCTTTCATGCATTTAACTCAATTTTAATTCGCCTGGAAATCTACTATTCTTTGAAAATAATATGATGTAATGTTTAATTGTAGAATAATGGCGATTTAAATGTATATGCCTTTTTTGCAAAAATTGTTGGACCAAGCCAAATTTTACCGATTTTTGAACAGACTTGGACACATCGAGAAAATGATTCTTATACGGCATGATTCAACCAAGATTGAGTATTTTGGTCCATGAAGACTAGGAAGAATGAAGTAAGTTTTGCTTCGTACGAAAAAATAAGTTAAGACTGGTCCGAACCCGGATCGTGCAGATTTCAAATTCGCTTTTTACTAATACCTTTATATTAATTCTAGTAATTTCTGTAAGAAAAGTCTGGTAATTTCCACTTTTATTGATTGTGTTTTTCCCCTGATAACCCGACACCCTGTATTTGTTGCTGGCATTTCTTGACTTTGGTGTATTGTATGGTATATATTATATTGTAAGATCTGCATTAAAAACATAAAGCTATATGATTACTTTACAATGACATATTTGATATAATAGTTTTAAAAATGCTGTTGTACAATAGCAGAGTTGACAGGTCTCCGGTTTCTTACATACACGCATTTTCTTGAAGAAAATGTTGCTATTTTAAATCACAGAAATCTCCAATTAACTAAAACAGCATTTTCTGTACTAAAATGCGGAGGAATAGTAAATGTTGATTTACATTTTTAAATGCATATATAACGTAAAGAATTTATTCAGGAAAGTGGTTTTCAAAATCTAAATTGTTGTTACTTGTATCAAATAACTGCTTATTTCATGCAGAGAAAAAATAAAGTGACTTATTAGCCAGTCTTTGATATTTCTGATTACACTTGATAGTTATTTTTAACTTTATTAAAAACGTTCATTCTGACTTTTAAATAACTTTTTATTATAAAGTGAGCCTTTTCCAGACAAGATATCCATTATCTTATTTGTAGCATAGTTTTTAAGATTTTATACATAAATGACACAGAATTAATTGTGATTGTTTAAGCGAAAATGCATATATATACATATATAAAGTCATACAAACATAGAAATAAGAAATAATAAGTGTATTAACGCAGCTGAAATTCAGTCTGGAAAGTTTTTCAGATAAGCACCCATCATGAAATGGCCCAAAATTCTCAAATTTCGGCAGTAGCATGCGTTGCATTGCCATTAATTCATGATACTGTGGGAGGAGTTTAAATTTGCTCCGCCTCTTTGGTTTTTTAATGCAAGGGAGGAGCAATATGGGAGGAACCAAGCTCTTATTACTAACGTAATTAGTAATTACTTTTCAGACGATGTCTCCTGAGGGCCACTTTATATCATTATCGGCAAAAAAACCCTCACGTTTCGAAGCGCTTATGACATACGTCACGCACGTTCATCGAGAAAACATAGTAGTAGGAGTTTACATTTTTACGGTTTGCAAGTATTTTAAAAAAATGTAAAATGTTTTAGCTTTTTTTGCATAAACCCACTTATTATTTTTCAAATATGAACTTGATACTTGCATTCCCTCTTTAGAGATAGTTACGTAAGAATGCATCAAAAGTTCTTTAATTTTGATTAATTAATTTTTCATTAATAATATATACCTTTCATCTATTCGAATAGTCCACTAAATAAATCTTGAGACTTTAAACGCAAAAACTCTTTCAGGTGATATAAAAGCGATAAGGAAATCCAGCGCTGTTTGCACAAACGTTATCGGTTACATTAACTTGATTTTTTATGATGTTCCTGTTTCACCCTCCCTTACAGATACGTGATTTTTCCTTCAATCCATGGCAGATGTATTAAACTGATTTTCACATTACATATCGTAAAAATTATTTATAAATTAGGGGACTTACTCTTTCGTCTAAAAGGGATAAATATACTCATAAAAATAATTAATTCAATAGGTTCTGCAATTTTTTTTAAATGTATACGCGGGTTCAAATTAAATTTTAACTGTATGATTTTTTTTCATTTCGTTTAATGAGATATTTTTCTTTAGAAAAAAATATTTTGAAATGTTACGTGAAAGACATTCTATGTTCTATGTTTTGTGGACCTTGTAGTATTTTATGTATCTACAAGATTAGGGTATTCAGCTCTTGCTGAAGTTTGGCTAAATTCAAACTAATGAGCATTTTTATGTATAAGTATTCATTAATTAAAGACATTTTTTCGTATACACATGAAATACACTCAAACTGTGCCATACTTCTTCAAGTTACAAGTGAAAAGAAAACTTTGAAGATGGTAAAAGATCATTAATTAAAGATTGCTCTTTGCTTGAAAATCCTTGGGAAAGCTTATTTTTCCTATTGCAAAAGGACAGAGCAAGGAAATGACAGACTGGCATACATTTTCAAACGCAAAATAAAACTTCAACTTTAAGTTTCATTTCCAAATGTTTGCAAAGAAAATTTTCTGTTCCACAATGCATTTTGAGGAAGGACCAAGACAGCCAGAAATTAGCGAATGAATTGTCAGATTATCTGTTGATTAATAATAATTAGAATCAATAATTGACTTTAACTTTTACGGAATATGTGTCTTTATTTAAAAAAATATATAAATAAAAATAAATGAATGAAAATTTCTCAAGAAATTTCTCCTTTTTTCTTTTCCAAATAAAAGTTTTTTTTTTTTTTTTAACTTTCAATGTCGCAGAAAATAATCTGCATATTTATTTCAACATTTTTTATTTAACAGATATTTTGCGACAAAAATTCAACAATAAACAATCGTCTCGTTCATTGGCTTTAAATACATTGAACGCTTTCAGGAATTACTGTCTTAAACTCTCTGAGTAAATCAGGTTTTTGCAGCCGCAATGTTTATTAGAATCAATAAGCAAAGCACATATCGATATTAGCATTACCACTGGCGAATCTTACTTAAATCTACTTCGGAGTAATTTTTAAATTAAGAATTATTTACATCAAGGCTGCCAAAAATTGATCATTGTTATATTGTGTTCACACCACTATTAAAAAATACATTTGATTGGAAAATTTTCTTACAAACGTTATTAAAAGTATGCGAATGATTTTTGTTTTAGAAAAGTGGTAAAAAAGAAACAAATAAACGGTGACTGTGACGGTATTCCTGTCATATTTTATCCTGCATCCCTCCCCTTCCTTCCTTTCAAAAACTGAACAATTAAATTGAGACTTTATAATTTTAATTTGCAATTACTCCCCTCCCCGCCTTAAATAAATACTTTTATTTAATATAACCTTACATTCAAAGTAGTAGTTGAATGCTTATTAATCCTCCTTCCTTCACAACTTTATAAATGAAATTAATATTTATAGAAATCCTCTTTCGTTATAATGGAAAACATTATTTCGTTCTCACTCTTCGCTTTGTTTCAGCATTTTCACTCAGAAAAAAAATGTATTAATAATTCTTAACTGCGTTGCAATACTTATTGCCCACAGTAATGAAATAAATTAAACTAAAATTCAATCATGCTTGCGACTACACATTGTTGATTTCTTTTTCATGTGATAGTGCAGCTGTGGTCTATAACACATGTTCCTTTTAACTTTGATAACACACGGTCAGCTAATCATTAAAGTTCCCAGTTTTTTGTGACTCATTCGGCAGTTAGGACTCCTAATATTGTCTACAGCCACACGTGCATATGCTATAACTTACACTCCTTAACCACAGGAATTCAGTTTTGCAGCAACCCTAAATTTTGTTACTTTGTAAGCAACGTAACTGTTTTCACATAGCCTTGAACGCCAGTGAATCTCTGTAATTTTGTCTACTCCACATTTTTTGTAACTGCTATGCTTATTTGTACAAAAACCCTCGCCAAATTCGGACAGGGAGATTCATTTTTGTAAACGCCACTTCTACCCTGTCACCAGACGATGCAGGTCGCAAAAAACCTCTCTACGCTTCTGCGTGCCCTTCATGCATTCGAGCAGAGTGTGGTACCTTCTAGTACTACGTAAATTTCGACCTTTTATGTTTGACAAATAAATTCTCAGCGTTTTCTCAAAGACATGTTGGGTTTTTTATTTATATTGCGCCCAGAACCTGAGCACTCATCCCTATCCAGCTATCTACAGTACAGTTGCCTGTTGATACACTACGACAACATTTGCAAAAGAAATACATTATAAAATATGTTTTTTTTAATATATTGGTGCGAACGAAATTCAAAAATAGTCATCTACACCATTTTATGAAATGTAAAGAGGTATAAAATAATCTGCAAATTCATTTCAAATTCTTTGTATTAAAAAAATATTGTACTTCATAAAAATACATGTTAAATAAGCCTCTTGTTCATTACCTTGAGAGTCACTCATCACTTTTGGAATGACTGTCATAATCTCTCTTAGTGAACAAAACCGTAAGTTGATTAACAAAACTAACTTGTAAACAGAAAGAAAAACGCAATTTTTAAAGTTTTAATAATAATAGTAATAATAATAATAATAATAAATGAGAATAATGAACAAAAGTATAGCCAAAACCAGAGGTTAGCTCGAAACAATAAATTAATTAGTTGATGTATATTTATAATGTATCCGTTTTAGTATAGCGTTATTGATTTCATCAAGATATAATATATAAACGCTGAAAAATACATTTATAAATTTTAAATTGACTTCCGCTTGTAACATTCACACAAGTATATCATTTTAATAAATATAAATGAAACAGCATAGCGTACCAAAATTTATGCTTATTGAGATAATTTTGTTTTTCTTTGTTTTCTACAATTTTAAGCAATATTTATTATTATAAATAACTTTTTTTACCCTACAAGTTTTCAGAAATTTATTCGTAGAAATAAAATAACATTTGACAGTGACTGGCTTCATCATCTATGTAAGGAGATATAATAGAATCAATATACCCTCTTAGATACCCATATATTTTAAATGAGGACCCAAGAAGCCAAGAGGTATAAGTGGCAAAATTGAAACAATTGAACTAAGTGAGCATACGACCTAGAAATATGCTTTTTTCTTTTCAGTTAATGGCATATGAGTGATGTTTTTTATTATGTGCTGCGTTCTAGAGATCAACCACTGTTGCCAAATATAATCAATATTGATTAATTATATATTGAAATAAAAGTTCAATATATTGAAATAAGAGTTCAAAGACCATAATGAAACCAGTTGCAGTTTCCTACATTAATTCAGTCAATTATCATTGATATTCAAGTTTAACATCAAGCATCTTTGAAATCAATTTACTCCAAATCGAAATTTTTTCACTTGTACACCTTGGCTTCTGAGGTCGTCAATTATTCCCGAATCTGATCCAAGACAAATATCAGGGCTCCCAAATGGTCCGCGAACTGAACACCAATATTTTTTAACAGAAAATTTCATAGTAGGTTTTTACAGCATTTGTGCTAAAACTAACCTCCGAGGAAATTTCTGCGCAATTTGCTAGAGAAATACAAAACGAAAATCGTTCTAAAAAAATATTGACATTGTGTTGACGGGCCATTTGGGAGCCCTGAAATATTTTTCCAACCTAAAAATTTATTTTACCACAAATTTTGAAATGAAATCGAAAATGAACTTTATAAAAAAGGATACATTTCCTCCTGTTGTAGAGTGCCGATTATCCAGACACCAATTAAACCTTGTCCGATTAATAGGATCAATCAAAGAACAAGAGCTTTTTCCGAAGATTATACCGGATTCTCAAGTATTTTTTAAATGAATCTTTTTTTACATGCGGTAGGAAAAATACTGCTGGATCGAAATTTAACAGTTAAATAACCATCTTCTTATCCTGAAATAATAAAATTTCCGGCAAATTCAAAGATAGTAATGCCTTAAATCAATTATTTCTAAAACATAAAAACATATCTAACGTCTGATAGTCCGAGGTATATTTGTTTTCAGGAAAAGCCATTTTAACCAACTCAAAGTTGCTGCTTTTGTACCCTGTTGCCTCGGAAAGTGGGGACACCCACTGCATTTGTTCGCACAGTTTATATATATAGATGTAATGTTTTACCTGTACTCTTGTATGTACCAATTTTGTACATATTTTTTGAAAAAAAAGATGTTAAAAACCAATTTTTAATCACGTCATTAGTAATATGCTGAAATAGGATTACTATAATTGTCAGAAGTAACTGAAAAAAGAATAAATTATCTTAAAACATTGTCATAGACATTTTTTAAAAATGTCCATTTACACACATTTTTGATTAACCGGTTCGGCCTTGCTCTCGACTTATCCGTATAATCGGCGATCTACTGTATATATATATTGTCATTAAACAAACTTGTCTTGGATCAAAGTGTGGAATAATTGTAATGTTGGCATTTATGTAACCATTTTGAATATCATGGCTATAGTAAGTTGATGTGAATGAAGATGAAGTGATAAAGAAGACAATATATTTATAACGAAAATTCTTCAGTATAATAATTTTAAAAAGCGTTAAATTTAAATTCTAGATTTGTTTTAATCCTATTTTAAAATATTTCTATTTTTTAAAAAGTACATGCATGAAGATTGTTTTCAGATAAGAGAACTAATTTCATTTACCTCAACCTTTTGTAAAACTCTTACCTCACTGAATATTTTGTTCATTTTATTTCCGGTACAGAACAATGAAATTTAATTTCCAACTTTATAAATTCTTTAATCAATTTAAAATTTCATATTCTACAGATGTTCTCAATTTAATTTTAATCTTCAGTAATGCCACTTTACATAGCATTTCGATTTTAAATACCACTTTTAATGTCCTTCATTTTTTAATTAACTTACTCTAGTGTTAAAGCGTGAAATGAAAAGTTTGAAATTCACATCCAATTTAGTTCAAATTTAGCGAAAATAGAGGTCGCATTAGACACATATCATTAAACAATGCATTTCAGTATTAAATATAGGAATAAACGTGAAATGCGTATAACAAATTTATAGTTTAGTGGCATGAAAAATGGAAAAATATCATTTCATTGTAATAGAGAGCTTGCTAAAAGCAAAAATTAATGTATCAAACTTTATTTAGGATATAGGTTTGAAATACAGTGCATTAAATAAAAAGCTCAATTTTAGTGGTGTAAACATAGTAAAATTTAATATTAATGTTGTTTATATCGAGGAGAACAATTGTGTTAATATAACATGCATTGGAAGTGCATCCAATGAAATATCAATATTAAATATCGGTTTTTCATTGACACTATTTTAAAATAAATAGCAATGTTTGTAATGTTTGTAAGTAATGTTTTTTTACACTGAAAATATTTACAATTAAATTTGACTTTTATATTACTGTTGGTTTTAATTGGAAATTTTTCAGATAATACAGTTAGTGAAATGTTTACTTTATCCTGAAAAGATTATTTTTATAGTCAATTATTTTACAGTCAAATACCTGTACTACCGAGAGGTTGGTTTCAAAATGAAATTATTAAAAGATATTATTAAAGAAATTTTGTATTTTATTTAGAAATATTGGTAATGGAACTGCAAAAAGTTTATTTTCTTTACTAGTGAAAAATTTGCAAAAATATAAACACTTCTATTGTTTTGCTGATGTTCTTGACCCATATAGCCAATAGCCAAAAGTCTTCGTAAAAAATAAACTGCTGTGACATACTGCATAATTTAATTATGGAAAATGTCATGATAAATTATAGTTTTCAAATATAATGTTGAACAAAAATAAGAATGATGAAACTTCGATTTCGCATTCAACTTAATTTGAATTTCACAAAACTAGTGGTCGCATTACACCCCCCCCCCCCCCACATTATAAAAGTTCAATAAATGCTAAATAAATATACAATATTTATTTAGCATTAAATACTACAAAATATATTGGGATTTTGTAATAAAGTTATGGCTTGATAGGAAGAAATATTGAATAGTAGAATTTCATTAACAAATTAGCTTATCAAAATAATAATAATAATAATAATAATAATAATAATAATAATAATAATAATAATAATAATAATAATAATGTCTAAACTATCGTTTAAAATACAGTTTTGTTTAAGTTATATAGATAAAAATTCATCTTTTGTGATCTATTGGACTCTTTTGAAATATGCTTTCGTTTTCTTTTCAATAAAAATACCTTTTTTATCCATAAATATTATAATCTTTATGCTGCATCAAAATACTGTAAAAAATCACGGCAAAGCGTTTTAATCGTAAGCGCATTCTACTGCAATTTAACTATAAAAAGGTGTTTTCAAATACTTATATTTTTATAACTTTACAAAAAAATGATATGATCATCCCAATTGTGTATCACTGAATGTATCACTGAAAATTTTTACCGTAAAAATGCCAATAAGCAAATAGCTAGATGTTTTTATCCATTCTGCCATCTCTTTTTTTTATTTCAAAACGATATACCTGTGTTTCTTTAACAGTACATAGTAATCTTTCAGGTTTTTTTCTTATTTTACGAAGCATTTTTAAACCAAATGTCAATTTAGACGTGTTTAATGACTTTAGTATGGGGTACAATTTTTACCTTGTCAGATTAATACAGCAAAACTGCTTCATTATATGCTTGCAATAAATTTATCATAGTGAGATCATTGTTCAAAGACCTTTCAGTACTAAATTATCAAACCAACGTCAAATCAAAGCATCTTAGTACCTTATACATATTATTTAGTATTTATATTTTGAACGTCTGCAGCTCTTCTTTAAAAGTAAAGTATGACACATATTTTACACATTGTTCCAAAATGTACTATATTTAAACGGAGATAAACGCATTTGCGAAAGAATTTTTTATGTTTTTAAAGTAGAAGGTTAATTGCAACAATAAATTGTCAAAATTGTGTTTCAAATAACATTGAATATTTGAAACTACTTTATGTAAGTCAAAGGAAAAAACGGAAAAGCTTTTAAGAAACAAGTAGCCCTTCATTTACAAGATAAAAAATATAATAAACTATTAAATATTTTTCTCAGAAAATGGCATCCATATTACTTCTCTTTGGTTTAATTTAAACCTACTTCTAATAAAAGCATCTTAGTACCTTATACATGTTATTTAGTATTCATATTTTGAACGTCTGCAGCTTTTCTTTAAAAGTAAAATATGACATATATTTTACACATTATTCCAAAATGTACTATATTTAAACGGAGACAAACACATTTGCGAAAGAACTTTTTATCTTTCTAAAATAGAAGGTTAATTGCAACAATAAATTGTCAAAATTGTGTTTCAAATAACATTAAATATTTGATACTACTTTATGTAAGTCAAACGAAAAAGTTTTTAAGAAACAAATAACCCTTCATTTACAAGCTAAAAATATAATAAACTATTAAATATATTTCTCAGAAAATGGCATCCATATTACTTCTGTTTGGTTTAATTTACAAATTGCATCTAATTTTTTAAGCCAGAGGTGCCATTACATAGACCTAATTGCACAATATGCGATAAGTCTAAATAATGAAATAATCAAATAATATCACTGTGAAACAAATTGTTAACACGCAATATTGCAACATAAAGAGAGTATTTAGTTAAATAGCAACTTTAACATGAGACAACAAGTTATGTTTATAGTACTGTTCGTCAAAATAGTATTTAACGTAAAATTTTGTAACTAAAAAGTGTATGTTTTGTGTTTTAAATCTATGCATTAATTCATTGCATTTTAGATAATGTGTCAGACACTTAATAACAATGGAATATCGAAGTGTTATCAGTTTGTGTAGTTAGAAAATATGAAAAATCAAATTATATTAGATAAACATTTACATACAGAATATTTTAAACATAAATTTTCTTCACTATAACGCCCAATATTTGTGATCTAAATCTAAATTTGTTTACTCATGTGCTAGTTGTTATCAAATAATGAATACCATTGTCAAATTCGAATGTATAATTTAGTTTAGCTGGAAAGTATTCTGATAACAAAACAACAATGCTTCAATTATTATTTGGTAATTACATTTCAAGTAACACGTTTTATTAAAGCTCAAATGTTGTCCAATGCTCTGTTTAAAATTTTAAAATTTGTTTAGTCACCATACGTATTATATATAAAACGTAAGATGCATAAAGAATATTGTTTGATTAATATATATATTGGGCAATTCAAAACTTCTGCAGTATTCTTTTGTTGAGATAGTGTTAAAATAGCTGAGTGACGTCAGAAAATATGAACAAATTTATTATAAAATAAGTAAAAGAGTTTGCTATGTGTATATCATAAAAGCAAAGTTTTAAAACCGAAAATTCCTGTGAAAATGTGCCATTTGTGAATTGAAATTTTATGAAAAAATTGTAGAATTTTCCGAATGAGCTATTAATAACATGCATCGTACGTTACATGGAATTTCAAGACCGGGAAATTATTCGGTACCAGTATTTTCTATTAGAAAATCACATCTTAAATAAGGAGAATTTCGTGCATTTGAACTAGATTTGTTTTTTAATAAGAAGATGCTAGTATCTCACGTGGAAAATAAAGGTACACTTACGAATAATGAATAAGATAGAGAATATATAGAACCAAATACGTGTGGGACAAAAATCAAAATCTCGCTTGAATGTTAAAATATTTAGTGCTAGTTCTTACAGATCATCGAATATGTTTGGAAAGTGCATATTAACCCTTGGCACACCGTTGTCTCCGCTGCGGAGACATCATCTTTCTTTCCAAAATTTGTTTTTGGCACCAGTAATAAAGAAGAACAAAATTTTCCTTTTTTAATCAGGGAATTTTCGAAATTGTGTGTTTTAAGGAAAGTTCTTTTAAAAAAAGTGGTGCTAATCGAATACAATTTGTGTAAGATACACCGGAGTCCGAAGGGTTAATTCATCATAATTGAAAAACATTCCGCACTCTTTGTGAAACCAAATTTATTTTGTCTAAAAATTTTCAATGTTATCAAGAACTGTCTTAATCACAATTTAGTAAATGACATTAATAATAAAGCTCAAATGGTGCCATCTAATAGTGTATTTATTAATTTAAGATTTTTAACAAAACCACATGCATTAAAAAAGTCTTAAAAATTATTTTGCAAATTTACAGATATAAATCGCAAACAATTTTTGCGCCCATAATTGAAGAAAAATATTCGAAGTCAAATGAACACGTTAACAAAATAGTCAATTCATATATTAAATTTAAAACACAAATATATAACGTTAAAACATCATCGTGATACGACAAAAGATTTGGGAAAGAAAATCAGCATAAATTTTTATGATTACTGGCGCTTTCGAAAACTAGTTTGCAAAATCTATATCCTGTTAGCTATTTGGTTACCAAATTATAGTTTTACCTATTCATTTATATGTATGTCCACATGTGTTTGTATCAACGTATACTTTGTTTCTTACACACAAGATCCATTAAAAATATTCCCATACAAAGAAAGAAATTGTAATAAATTTAAATGCTCATGTTGAATTAAGGCAAGGATTGGTTTACGATATCATAGGCAAAAATCGTAAACGTTTTTTACACCTCAGAATGATTGAAAAATATTTTTTTCAGCAAACAAACAAGGAATACATTAATTTCATATACTAAATTTAAAATATTATAAAATTAAAACATCATCGTGATATGATAAAAGATTAAAAAAAATAAAATTAGCATAAATGTCTCGTATTATTGTTACTTTTGAAAACAAGTTAATGAAATCAATATCCTGATAAATAATTGCTTACAAAATCACACTTTTATCTATGTCATTTATCTGCACGTCTTCATATATGACGATGGTTCAATAATTATTATTCCTAGTGTATATAAAATATTTGCGATGGTTCATGTGGAATATTGAAGCCTAATGTCTTTGGTGCCTATACCCTCAATTTAAGAACCATAGCCGCTATATAGCCACATTTTTTAAAGGAAGGAGGGGGGGGGTTAAAGACCTGTTTATAAATAAGGTTTTAAGGCGTGGGTGTGAAAGGCTGATTCTTAGCTTATGTGGCTAGATTTATGATAGTGGATGAGACGTGGATCTATCACTGTGATCCTGAGTTTAAACGACAGCAGCTACGTCTCATTCACTCCCAAAAATTTAGCTCCATAAGTACTTAACCAACATTTCCACCTCTGTCCACTTTCACTCCCTCCAATAAATATGGCAATATAGCAGCTACGGTTCTGAAACTGAGCATATAGGCATCTAATTTATTATCAGTTTGATTGTGTTAAAATAATAGTTTATGGAGTTCCGTTTCATTACCTGCGATTTATTCTGTTAAGTTGTCTAAATGACAGACCAGATGTTATGACCAATAAGATTATCGGAGCGAGAATTATAGCCGGCTGTCACCTAGTTAGCTTAACAGGTAAAGCATTGGCCTTGTAAACCAAGGTTCGATTCCCGGCCTGGGAAATTTTTCGCTCAGTTGGAAATATTCAATTCGTATGATAAATTTATCAATCAGTTTGATTGTGTTAAAATAGTACTAAGCTTCAATATTCCACATGAGCCATCGCAGTACAAATATTTTACATACACTAAGGATAATAATTAGTGAACCACTCTCGTATATGCATCTACGTAGGATTTATAATAACTCACGAATATTGCTCTGAATAACCGGAGTAAGATCATTGACAGATTCAGCATTTTTGTGAGAGCGATTTGGAAAAATACAATTTAAATAATCCCTGTCGGTTTAATTTATAGGCGGAGAGAAGTTTCGAAGAGAGCTCATTTCAACAACAAAAAATAAAATATAGTTAGCGATAAACCCAGATTAACAAGTTTACTTTACCGCTTTTAAAAAACTTTTAATTTCATTTTTCTGTAAGAACTGATTTTATCAGAATCATCTGAAGCAAAATTCGGCTCAAATGCCTATTTTGACAGCAGATTTTGAAACATATTCTGATTTTATGAAAAAAATCGACAAAGACGGCGCAATATATAGCTCTTAAATAAGAAAAAATCTGTTAATTGAATGCGGATGAAACAAAGTTGAATTTAAAAATGAATCATAAAATACACAATTTGTTATTTGAATGCATCCTCAATTATTCAATCAAGATCGCTTCGAGAAACTTTTTGCGAAATGCCCAAATTGAAAAATTTTTTTGAAAAATATTCAGCCATTATAAAAAATTTGACCAATACGGCATATTATACAGTTCCTAAGGAAGTGAACCCGTCAACTGGATGCATTTGAGAGCAAAATTTAATTTAAAAATAATTTATAAATTAAGCAGTTTCTTATTTGAATACGTCCCCAATTCTTCAATTACGATCGCTTCGAGAATTTTTCTACGAAATGACAGCTTTTTCTGAAATATATTCTGCCTTTATCAAAAAAAAAAAAAAAAATTGACCTATACGGCACATTAAACAGTTCCTAAAAATTAAAACCTGTCAAGGCGTTTGACAGCAATAATGGATTTAAAAATGACTAAAAAAAGTAATTTGTTATTTAAATACTTCCTCAATTTTTCAGTCACGGTCGATTCGGGAAAATGTGTTCAAAATACCCATTTTACCATCCTTTTTAGGTGCGTTCGTAATTATGTAAATACGTAGCACCTATTGTTGTCGCTCAGTCCGTCCGTCTGTCCGCATATAACAACGCAAAAACTACCCAACCGAATCGTTTCAAATTTAAAATACATAATTATAACATACTTTTGTGGAGTCATTTCAAATTTTATGAAAATCGGATGGATAGATCAATTACAGGGACAATCAAAAGGATTCCGTTACATTACGGTCAATAGGGAAAAAAGTTTCAAATGCATTTTAATCGTTTGAAATTTAAAACATATAATTATTGCGTAATTTTGTTGAGTCATTTGAAATGTTATGAAAATCGGATGCATAGATCAATTACAGGGACAATCAAAAGGATTCCGTTACATTGCGGTCAATGGGGAAAAAAATTCAAATGCATTTTAATCGTTTGAAATTTAAAAATATAATTATTACGTAATTTTGTCGAGTCATTTCAAATGTTATGAAAGTCGGATGCATAAATCATTTACAGGGACAATCAAAAGTAATCCATTACATTACGGTCATTTGGGAAAAAGTTTCAAATGCATTTTAATGGTGTTACATTCATTCGAACATGATAGAATTGGCATGAATCTATGAAATATATACTAAAATATGCATTCTGTACAATCTGACTCAAAGAATTTTTATTATTATATTACAGGGCCACACAAAAGTATTCCACTACATAATGCTATACTGGGAAACATTGTTTAGGACGTGTTTTAATTATATTCAACTATTTCACATTTTATGAATAAGATATACGTTGCTGAGGTGTAATAAAAATTACTTCCTGCATATTTACAGAAACGTAAAGATTTCGACTACTATACTGTATCCTGAGTACGCTCTACTATATCAGCAAGATCTGAATATTTTTAAAACCTCGTTATCGTACGAACGCACCTCATTTGCTACGTTCTCGTGCAATTCCCAACTTGTTTGAAATATATTCTTATTTTATCAAAAAGCTAGACAATACCTCACATTATATAGTTTAGAAATAAGAGGATCTGTCATTTGGCAACGTTTTAAATCAAAAATAAATTTAAAAATGAGTCAGAATATAAGCAGTTTGAATTTGAGGTTTTTTCCTTCATCTCCTATTTTTGTTCAATTTATGTTTGCTATAAGAATTGGTCCTATAAAAACTTTTCAGCATAAAAGTTGTAGATATTATTAAGAAGATGTAAAACAAATTTAATCCGATTTGATAGTTTAAGAATTGACGAAGTTATGGATTTTTTCTCTTTCCGTCCCCCCTTTTTGTTTTCGTGTTTAATTTTTTTATGGATAATTGTTGTCCTATCAAAAACTTGTAAATACGAAAAAGTGTTAGATAATTTTAAGAACATTTATCAAAAATTTAGTTCAATTTGATATCTCAAGAATTGACGAAGTTATGATTTTTTTCTCCCCAAAACCTTATTTTTTCGCCTCTTGAACCCATTATTAACTTTATCAAAAATCTGTCTGCATAAACTTTTGGCACATTTTTTAAAAGTAATGTAAACTTTAAACTGATTCGATATCGATTTTAACTAAAAAGTTATGGAGTATTTTCGATTTAAAAAAAGCTCCCTTTTTCCATCTGTATGGTTCGATTTTGCCCAATAACGAACAAACCGTGATTTTATGCCCCTTGATTTTATGTAAAAGTTTGGAGGAGATCTCGTGAGGGAGTGTCCCTTTGTAATAAAGGCGCTCTGGTGTTTTGAATGAGATCGTGACGACAAGGTTCTAAAATGTGTGGCGCAAAAGCGAGATCTATCCTTTATGCAACTCTAATTTTCCGGAGTGTGTGTGGCGTTCTCGATCTACAGTTAACTATGGTTATGAGTTTTATACAAATTTCTAGTTCCGTCTTCAGTTTGCAAAATATATAAGCTGTAAGTTGTGAGTTGGTGTGGTGTGTGACTTGTGGCGTGGTGAGCCGGGAGAGCCTCCAGCAAAGAATAGCAGAGCTGCCGTGTGAAGGTAGAGAGCCTCCGCAATCGAGTTGGGTAAGAGTTAGTTCAGCACTGTGATTGTTTGAGAATAAAGATATTTGTTCAGCCACGGGCTGTTTATTTACAGGTTAGAGTAAAAGTTGACCGTGACCTAACAAGAAGAGTCGGATTAGTGCTTTGAGCCGGACTTAGTCGTAAATTTGTGAATGAACTAAAGTTTAATCTCGTAGTAGTGTGTTTAATTGTAAGAGATACGGAATTTTGGCTCCCCTCCCCGTTTCCCAACTACAGTAAATAAAAGTTTTGCATTTTAACTTTACTTAGATTATGCCTTCATTTGACCGACACGTCACAAGCGACACCCAACGCCACGTCACAATCTGAGCAGAATTATAGAAGTTATCGTATCCATTACAAAGTGAGGCATATAAACTGGTGTGTAAAATTTAAAGACGAAGGGATTTTCAAGCGATAATTTTCATGCGAATATTCAAGAGGAAGTAATATAATTCGAATAATTACTATCCCTGCATAAAAGCTAGTCAATATAACATCTCATTCAGGTCACACATGGTCACAAGAGTTACAGTCACTGGTCGCAGTGGTTTTTACACTAATAAAAAACAACACATGCTGGTTCTTAACACTAGAACTACCGCTGTTTCATATATACCTAGTTTTACCGCATCCGTCAAATTGACGGATTTTTGATCACGGCTTTCATGGTAACTTTTGACTTAGTTAATGTAAATAAAAATATATAATTTAACAAAAACATCATTTAGTATGGGATCATTCCAATTTAAATCAACAAATGGGGTGTGCATCACCATTTTTAATTTTGATAAAAATTTGCATGTCCATTCCCCATGTTTCCTAGAGCTCAAAAAAATATATTTTTTGTTTTTTTAAAAAAATATTTTTGATATATAGGCCAATTTTGTCGTTTGGCAACAGTAAAAATTTGGTATTTTAAGGCTTTGTCTTATGAACTGCAACTTTTTTTCTAACAAAGTTATAAAGCACAGCCATATCTCATTACAAAGCTAAGAGAATTATCTTTTTCCACATGGTATCAATAAATTTGTTATTTAAAAACAAAGCGTATCTTTTCAAGGTCAAAGTTAGCGATACAAAATTGATTTTTTACCATTTTTGAAAATTTAAAAAGTCGTGAAGGGCTTGGAACAACAAGCCCTCTTTTTTCCCTTACATTCACATGGATGGATACTTATTGTATTAAAAAAAAATTGTCTTGTTACTGTGCCCCCTTCGCAAGGTATGGCACTCCGAAGTTGCACATTTTCTAAAAAAATCAGTTTTCAATGCTAAAAAAAATAATGTGGGGGGCAAGGTAAAATTTTTTGTACTTGCCTGATCTTAAGTACTTCATACCAGCTTTCAAACAAAAAAAAGATTGATTTGTTATTCAGAGGCATTTGGGAGCTTTAGGGGGTCTGAATTTTCAAATAATTGCTCTGAAACGACAATTTTTTCATGTGCTTTTTTTTTGTAAATATGCATTTTTTTTGCATATATTATGAACTTATCTTATTTAAAGGTTTTAGATCAACTTCATAAATAGTATTCTAACATATTCCTACCTCTCATCATTTGTAAACATCCATTTGCCAGCTATGACAGGAATAGCCAGGTTTCAACTTGCCCAGTCTTGCTTCCCATTTGTTAACAAACATGAACAGTTCTTTGTATCTTTCCTATTAGTGGTTGGCACTGTGCCAAAGACAGAGCTGTTCACATATTATTATATGCAACTATCCAATAACATCAGAGTAAGACAAATGATTTGCATAATGATGTCACTGACACATGCAAATGCTCAGTTTTTTTTTTACTTTGGAAAGTTGTTAAGCAAGTGTTTCTGTTGTATTCTTGATATTTCAGTGTTTAATGTATTTTTTTTTCATTTCAAGATCCAGTACATATTTAGAGAATATTTCGGTGAAGTACTTTTCTTCATTAAGATATAAGTTTTTTTTAATGTGTTTTTCTACATATAAAGAGTAAATTATGGATAACCCTAAATGTTCTGTAGGGATCGGAGGAACAGTGAAGAGGCTAGTGCGAAAGGCTAGTTTGCAGAGGCCAAGCAATAATCAAATCTTGAATTCATTAGATGTTTTTAAATATTGCACTGAACATATTAATGGTGTAACATTTTTCTATGTTTCCGGTGATGACAGTAGGAAAAGTCTTTGAGAAAAGATATAAATCAGCATTATCATTACCCCAAACTCGGTCTTTCCACAGTTATATTCCCATCAACAAAAATATTGTTCATGCTAGAAAGACATCTTTTTCTTCAGATTTTAAGATCTTTCAAATCATGAAAGACAATCCTGTCAACCTTACATTATCAACATCTACAATCCGACCAAAATTATCAGATTACATTTGCTGTATATATGATGGTGACTGGTGGCTAGGAGAAGTTTTGGAAATAAAAGTATATGATGTTGAAGAAGAATACAGGATCCACTTCTTTCATCCTAAAGGACCTGGAACATCATTTAGAAAATCACGTCAAGATAACCAAACTTGGATTCGATTTCAAGACATCTTGAAAATCCTAACTCCGTCAAAATTATGGTCTGCACAGGGAAGATGCCATAATATCACACCTGAGATGAGTGAACATTTATCAACTCTTCTCCAAGAGAGAGCTAAACACTGAACAATATACTTTTGCAAGCTTTGAGAGTTCAGTTTTATTCTATGTCTTCAGGTATTAAATTTCTTAAATTAGCTTATTAATGTTTAAATAAGTTCTTTGATAATTCTTCTTTGCCTTTTCTAGCTGTTTTCAGTATTTAAAATTAAGAATCTTTCACAAAAAACTAATATCAGGAAGTATGAAAAAAATGTCGTTTCAGAGCAATTATTTGAAAATTCAGACCCCCTAAAGCTCCCAAATGCCTTTGAATAACAAATCAATCTTTTTTTGTTTGAAAGCTGGTATGAAGTACTTAAGATCAGGCAAGTACAAAAAATTTTACCTTGCCCCCCACATTAATTTTTTTTAGCATTGAAAACCGGTTTTTTGTAGAAAATGTGCAAATTCGGAGGGCCATATCTTGTAAAGGGGACAGAGTAACAAGAAAATTTTTTTAATACTATAAGTATCCATCCATATGAATGTAAGGGAAAAAACAGGGCTTGTTATTCCAAGCCCTTTATGACTTTTTAAATTTTCAAAAATGGTAAAAAATCAATTTTGTATCACTAACTTTGACCTTGAAAAGATACGCTTTGTTTTTAAATCACAAATTTATTGATACCATGTGGAAAAAGGTAATTCTCTTAGCTTTGCATTGAGATATGGCTGTGCTCAATAACTTTGTTAGAAAAAAAGTTGCAGTTCATAAGACAAAGCCTTAAAATACCAAATTTTTACTGTTGCCAAACGACAAAATTGGCCTATATATCAAAAATAATTTTTTTAAAAAC
Organism: Maratus speculifer; assembly: GCA_964019185.1. Lineage (NCBI taxonomy): Eukaryota > Metazoa > Arthropoda > Arachnida > Araneae > Salticidae > Maratus > Maratus speculifer. The sequence continues at coordinate 233,756,993 of OZ025294.1, read as the reverse complement.
AAAAAATATATTTTTTTGAGGTCTAGGAAACATGGGGAATGGACATGCAAATTTTTTTCAAAATTAAAAATGGTGATGCAACAATTTTTTTGAAAATTTGTTGATTTAAAATAGAATGACCCTATGATAATTCATTAATAATTAATAAAAATTCAATAAAAAACTAGTTGGATGTGTCAATCCATAAACTTTCTTCTATTTCATAAGTACATTTTAATAGTTAAAAAAAAAAAAAAAAAAAAAAAAAAAAAAAAAAAAAGTGGCGACCCCAAAATTACACACTATCAAATTTCCTCGAACATTTGACCTAGTCTAATGAGATTCTGGTATCCGAAAAGCCTAAAACGCAAAATTTAATTTATATTCTAAGAAAATGAGCTTAGTAGTGCCTCATGTTGGATAATTTATACTAAAACCTAATAAGCATCTATTTATGTCAAGACCTAACAGAATCTGAAATTTGATGGGATTTCGTCCATTAGTTCTTGAGATATAGTTATAACAAAAAATTTGCAAAATGTAGCACAGCAACACCATATCTTGGACAATTTATGCCAAAACGTAAAAAAGCATCTAACTATGTTATGGTGTAAAAGAATCTGAAGTTTGATGAAATTCTGTGCATTAGTTCTTGAGATATAGCTAGTTAAAAAAAACGTGTAAAATATAGCACAGCAGCACCATCAGTTGAAGGATTTATAACAAAACGTAATCATCGTGTAATTATGTTATATGTCATTTTGTAACAAAATCTGAAGTTTGATGAAATTCTGTGCGTTGGTTGTTGAGATATAGCTATCGGAAAAATCGTTCAAAATGCAGCATAGCTGCACCACGTGTTGCAAGGTTAATACCAAAATGTAATCAGCGTCTAATTATGTTAGATATTCTAGTGTAGCAGAATCTAAAATTTGATGAAGTTCTCTGCATTAGTTCTTGAGATATAGCTATCGCAAAAATCGTGCAAAATATAGCATAACAGCGCCACCTATAGGGCAGTTCACACCAAAACCTTATCAGCTGCTATGTATCTCGAGGTATCGCGGTATCTGAAGTTTGGTGAAATTCGGTGCATTAGTTCTTGAGATATAGATATCATGAAAATCATGAAAAACGTGGCATAGCAGCGCCACCTGCTAGCCAATTTACACCAAAACTTAATCAGCGTCTATGTATATCAAGGGGTCACAGAATCTGAAGTTTGGTGAAATTCTGTGCATTAGTTCTTGAGATATAGCAATCTTGAAAATCATAAAAAACGTAGTATAGCAGCGCCACCTGCAGGCCAATTTTCGCCAAAAACCAATAGGCACTAATTCATATCAAGTTCTAACTGTATATAAAATTTAATTAAATTTCGAGCTTTAGTTCTTGAGATAGAGCGCCCACAATTTTTTTGTCACATACAAACAGACAGACTCACAGACAGACAGACGGACAGACTCACAGACAGACATTTTCTAAAAATAGTCAAAACGTGTTCAGGACCTTCTAAAACGTATAAATCCGTCGAAAACCGGAAGTCGAAAATTTTCATGAATCCAATACTTTCTTCTTGTAAAGATAGAAGAAAGTAAAAACAGTTTCTATCTACATTTATAGTACATTTGCTATGCATGAAATAACTATGAGGGACATATTTTACATGTTAGATTAACACTTATAACGAACATATTAAACTTAGTTAATATAAATAAAAGAATATAATTTAACAAAAACAATATTTAATAAAATAATTCATTTATGATAAATATAAAGAAACTAAACAAAAACAGTTTCTATTTGTATTTATAGTATAGCACATTTGATATGCACGAAATATTTATAAGGCAGATATAAGTGTCTGTTACCTTAGATGAACACTTTCCAGAAAAATATTTCACTAAGTTAATGTAAATAAAAAAATAATTTAGCAAAAATAACATTAAATGTATTAATTCATTAAATATTAATAAAAGAATAATTTCTATTTGCATTTATAATATAGCATATTTGATATGAATGAAATAGTTATGAGGAATATATTTTACAAGTACATGTTATCTTAGATGAACACTTACCACAAACATGTTTGTTGCATATATTGCAAGTATAAATCGCTTTGTTTTAGTTGCATAATCGAATTTGGCAAAATTTGCGATCATAAGGAATATTTTGCGAATTTTCTAGAACACAATCCATTGATTTCCGTTCTTGTTTTTGGGAGGAGGCTTCTTTTCTGCAGCGCCTATATTCACTGGAGAATTCTTCGGATAATTGAAATAAAAATTGTTTTCTAGTTATATTTTTATCACAAGTCTCTTTATATAAATTCCACGCATTGATTGCTGCCAAGTCCAAAATATAACATACCTGCAAAGGCCATGTACGTGACCCTGCTTTTACGCTATATTTGCGGGACATTTGGTCAACTACGTCTGCTCCAAAATTAGTCTCATTGTAAAATGACACAGTTGCAGGAATTTGTTTTCTATTAGAAGCGATTTTGACAGATTTATGCTTTGAGCTAAGAAGTAGTACTTTTTTACGAGGCTTACTTTTGTAAACTGTTAAAACAAACCATTTGATTTGTAGAGTTTTGTGGAGAAAAGAGCCATGTTATCTTTTCTAACTTTAGCTATTTTCGGTAATTCTCTTTTATTTGTTCGTATAGTTCCAACAAGCCTTGTTTTTTTGGCCAGTAGCTTCTTTGCGAGCTGAATACTTGTAAAAAAAAATTATCCGTTGTTATATTCCTCCCACAATTTATGTAGTTTTTTACAAGATTCAAAACTACAAATTCATTCAAACGTACTCCTGATGGTCTAAGTTCGTCTTTGCTTAAATAGGGAAAGTCATTTATAATATATTTACTTCGCACTTCTACATCTAACCAAAATTTAATTCCGAATTTGTCTGGTTTCTTGGGCATATATTGCGAAAATCTGCATCTTGCCTTTGTGGGAAACAATTGTTCATCCACGCTTATATTCTGATCAGGTTTGTAACAAGCTTGGCTGTTAGCAATAGGGTTCCAAATTTCGGAAGTTAATCCAAAATTGTCAGTTCGTAAGCGAACACTCCTTTCACTTTTTTTGTCAAAACGAATGATTCTCATAATTTCTAAAAATCTATTTCAACTCAGTTTCGTGAAAGAAAGAAGGTCCCCATTTTTCTGACCACAAATAGGATAATTTCAAATTTCTCGCTTCATAGGCACCTCGAGCATACAAAATAGCTACAAACGGATACGATTTTTCAATAGTAATTTTCCAATCACCCTTCTGTAAAACATTTCTGGCCTCAAGCTCAGCGCAAGTTTTTATGAGCTTTAAATTCGATTATCAATTATAAGTCTAAATGCACTGCTAACATTACCAAGCATAATGTTTCGTTTCGCATAACCAGTTGGGCCTGAAGTATCTTTGAATATAGTGTGTGATGGGAGTCTACCAACACAACCATTCCCTATTTCTTCCCATTCAGTACCGTCGAGAGTAATTTCATTTTCCTGTCTTTTTTTCAGTTTCTGTTTGGCTGTCCGATTCAGTATCTGAATTTATTCGCAATCGCTTTCTGCGTTTGTGGCTTTTTTGGGGAATTTCATCTTCACTCCCTGAATCTTCACTTTCATATTCTTTTTCTTCACTTTCCTCAATACCTCGTACTTCAATTTCATCTCCAGAATTTGCAGAATCATTATTACTACTTGAATTAGTGTCCGAACAGTCTTCATTTATACTAGTGAGTTCTTTGTATTCTCCGGATAATTTTTTTCTTTCTCGAAATCGTTTCATTTTAGACTAGAATTTACAAAAAAAAAAAAAAAAAAAAAAAAAAAAAGTTATTTTTTTTTATAAAAATATATTTATAATTTTTTCCGAGATTAGACTTTACACAGATTACACTATTCACAGACTGCACTTTTCACTAAGAACGTTATCACATTAGAAGTGCAATTGATAATGATCGCGTCCTAATTACATTTACCACTTACTGATACGTTTGATATAAAGCCTGGAGCAGACTGCGCATGGGCGAAAATGGCTAGTCCATGTGGAAAATGGGGAAGTCCGCACCATTTCGGGATGGGTTTGTTAATTGCCACAGCCGTCAATTTGACATGTCTTGGTATAAATAGATATAGGTCATACGGAAATTATATAGATTACGGAAATTAAAATGGGTGAGAGGAAATTGAATAGGAATATTTAAATATTCTTATGTTTCATTAAAAGTCGTATCATAAAATTTTGGAACTCGCCATAAATTATATAAAATTTTTAAGCATGAAATTTGAAAACCGTCAAAATGACGGTCTTGGTTGTCCTAGTGTTAAACACAACAAATATGGACTGTAGATATTGTTTATTTAACACTGAAATATGCGAGCCATTTCACGGCTATCAACATTCCATCATTTTTTTACATTCGAATAAACACAAACTTAAAACAAAATATATTATGCTGCCAAAAACATAAAATAAGAAGAATAAATTACCATGGTAACGAAAAATACAATTTCTTACTGGAGCTTTTTCACATAAATGAAAGACGATTTTTATCAAAACAGTCACTACGGCGAAACAAAAAATAGGAAATTCCACGCGTCTCTTTTATGAGTCTCAAATAACTACTATATGGAACTCCACTATCAGGTCACTGCGACTGCTGCTTTGTAACGAGTCACCAGGTGACTTTACAGTGTCGTTTTATTGAGACTCTCGTGTGACTGTCATTTGGAGGTTCAATTTCAAAGTCATTGTGAATGTTGCATTATTATAAATAACCAAATAATGAGACATTAAAGTCACATGGTGACTTTCTGTCACAAGACTTTGTCAAATGATAACAGAGACCCTACTGTGAAGTAACCACTGTGAAAAGTGGTGAAAACACACCATGTGATTTTAATGGGACATTGTTTGGAGATTTATCATAACGCAGCATTCACAATGACTTTAAAATTGAACCTCCAAATGACACTTTCACGAAAGTCTCAATAAAACGACACTGTAAAGTCACATGGTGACTCGTCACAAAGCAGAAGTCGCAGTGACCTGACAGTGGAGTCACATATAGTAGTCATTTGAGACTCATAAAAGGGACGTATGAAATTCCTATTTTTTGTTTCCCCGTAGTGACTGTGACTCTTGTGATCATGTGTGACCTGAATAAGAGGTTATCTGGACTAGCTGTTATGCAGGGATAGTAGTTATTCAAATTATATTACTTCCTTTTGAATATTTGCGTGAAAATTATAGCTTGAAAATCCCTTGAAAATTGGCATTTTGGGACTCCGTCCTTAAATTTTGCACACCAGTGTATATATATATACATACATATATATTTATATTGATATATATATGGATAGATAGATAGATAAACTTTTTTATTGATGGTAGTTTTGGGATCTAGGGGCATGATCAGCGAAGATCTGCAAAAGTTTTTCAAAAATTCCAGAGACCGCAATAGGTAGTATTGCATACGAAATCTACCTAAAAGTTTCCTGTGATTTAAAATTCATCCCGACACATCTTTGCACTAGAAATTATAAATATAATTTTAAAACAAAGTTTTTTAATATGTTTCTTTTTACAAGTATAAAAAAATGCAAGTTAATTAAACGTATTATATTACTTTCCTTAAACAATTTTAAGATGTTTTTACGCATCCAATTTCCATTTCAACATTTTATAGCTTCACAAAAAACACTATTTTATTTTAGTGAGTTTATTTATTTTGTATCCAATTCTTTGTTTTAAGATTTTAAAATAAAATTGTCATGGCTACAATGTTATTAGATATCATTTTTGTTTAAATAAAACACTATGAACACAGCTAAAAGAAATATTAACATGCCTATTAAATGAACGTTGTTAAAAATTCTCTTTAAAATATTCGTTATTTTAAAAAGATCATTTTTATTATTTATCTTTCTCAATTCTATTTTTACAGCACATGTAAACTAAATAATCCACAATTATTTCCTAACGCATAGTTGATTGGGAAGATTTTTATTACCTTTTATTTGTTCTGTAAATGTATTATTATGATGTAAATAAAGGAGAAACAATCAATTAGAATTATATTTATAAAGCATTTTTGCAATAGCGTAGCCATAAATATTTGATTGGACCAGATATTATCCACTAATTTTATAAAATTATTTTTTTCGTGTAAATAAAAAATAAAAATTAATAATTTTTAAAATAGTTGTATTCACAGACCATAGACATTACTTTGGTGAATCCGCGGATTTCAAATTTTATCCTTTGAAGAGCAAGCAATTGTGTTTCTGTAACAATGAATTATCACTAGAAATTTCAAAAATTTTTATTTCAAAATAAGGAAATGCTATTTTTTAGTATTTTACCACAAAACCTTAAGGTACAATTTAACTGAAATTCACTGGTGCGAATCTGGATTAAAATTAAATGGGAAATAATATATGCCACCACACTTCAAGAGGTTACCAGCCTAAACTATTCATGCGTCAGCACATGAAAACTAATGTTAAATCAATAACAAATATCCTTTGACTTTTATCGATTGCATTTCAAACTTTTTAAATGATATTTTGCGCAGGATAGCTGAAGCAGATATCTTAGTAGATTGCTTATCCAAATATACCTCCAGTTACATCACTTTCGAATTATGTCACTAGTCTTGGAACGAATTGCTTACATAAGTCGATGTATTATTCTAGTTTCTTTATTATTCATAAGCGAAGTTGAAATGTCTTAAATAAATTATTAAAACAGTGAAGTAATATGAGTATAACACATAATTAATGAACATGTAATCGAACTACGTGTGTAAATCTTTGAAATCATCATAATCTGTAAGGCTGCTGCAAGTAGCGATATCTTCGGAGATTTATTTGACTATTAAATCTTGACACGAACTAATAAAAAGGTATCAATTTACATAATTTTCGAATTTTTGTATGAATACAATATTAACGCTACTCATATAAAAACGCTTTCTAGTTATTCTAATTTGCAATCTAAAAATACATAATAAATGTGAAGTATTTATCAGCATTTTCAAGCGAAGATAAAATGGTGTTCATTTATATTTTGTAACCCGAAAAGCCTAGTTAGAACCCCTTGTATATAACCCTTGGTATATAATACTCAGTTTAAGTTCAAATGATCTGTATAGAAAAATTTCACCGGTAAACTTCGTGATTCTTGAGCGAACCTAAATTAAGCTTTGCTAATATATTTGGGATTACACATATTGTATAACTTTATCAACTTTTTTTGTAATTTCGGACCCACTTCCTTTCTTACTATATGATACATTGTCATTCTTCACCCCTTTCTCCCATCCCACCGTAATGATATTATTATCAATGTCTAAAAATTAAATTTTCATTTTCTAATTTTTTTCTTTTGTTTGAAAGTTGTACAGATTTGGTTATACTTTTATTATATACATACTTTATTGGTTCAAATGAATAGAAATCGATAAAATATCACTTTGTATAAGAAATAACGTTATATCAAATAACACTTCAGTGAATGTTTTTCTATTTACAAATGTTTGATAATAGATTTTTGTTATGTAATGCTTTCAAATTGTCTTTGTACTTACCCATACATGGGTGTGGGTGATGGGCCAAACAGAACTTCTTATCATCTGAAAGATAGGTAAATGTTTTTTCATTTAAACTCCACATTTCTGCAGCAAATATCACGAGCAACGACTAAAAACTGCTTAAAACTATTATAAAACATCTCCAAAGATGTATCACCGTATATATGAATGCTTAGGATATGCACGCATTTATTAAAATTGGACTAGAACTTCTAGAAGCATTTAAATACGTTTAATCCCTTAACTGTCCCGGACGTATGTATGTGTCTTTAGAGAATGCCTGCACATATTACAGAAATAGGGAATTTTCATTACACCGGGAAAATTTTCACCACCAGAGCCGTGATTTGTATACGTATAATATATGATTTTTTATTGTTATATTAGAAAATTAGTCGTCACCTTATTTAATTGTAGAATTATGTTATTAAATAAGAAAAAAGATCGCACAAGATTTCGTTGGCAGTTAAGGGGTTAAAGGATGTTTTGTCTTCAAACCTATGAGCGATATCAAGGCTGAGGAGTTATCTACCAGTAAATGTAACGTGTATCATTTAAACCATACTTTGCAATGGATAGCTCGAATAGCAAGATATATATTAATACTCATAAGACAGAAGAATAGGAACGCTAAACCATGTGGTATTCCATATTTTGGAATTAAATAATTTTACAATCATTTAATCATTTTAATAATAACTTTAGCCATAAAAATATAGATGACAGATTAAAAAAGTATAATTGACTATTTTGATGTAAAGAAGAATCGCAAATAAAAATATAAATGTATGGTTAGATAAAAAATTATAACGATATCAGAAGAAATCCCACCCCCTGCCCTTGAAAATACCTTACAATGTCATTTGCCTGACCTTCCCCCTCCTTTCCCAACACCATTCTAAAATGGTATTATTATTTTTATGCACAACCTCTTTCATTCTGCAAATGTAATAAACTTCAAAATGTATCTAAGTATACAAAATTTTTGAAAAGTTACACAAATCTTTAAACAAATATTTTATTTACTAAAATATAAACGTGATTTAAATTACTAGCTAAATTGAAATTGTAAGAATACTGAGATAAAAAATGGACGAAAGTTAACGTTGTTACAGAAGATATTGATATTGTAACATTTTTTTCTAAAGTAAAATCCAAGCGTTTCGTCAAGGTTGATACTCCACTCAAATTTTATGCACAAACACACATATATATATACATATTTAATTTTATATTTCATGTTAGTTTATAATCAACGATGGAGTTTAAATTGTTTGAAAAAAATAGGGCGTTCACATAAAATGAAGTCTTATTTGAAAACAAACATTGAACACGAGATTTTTTCTTTTTATGTCACCTCAAATTAAAAAAAAAAAAAAAAAAAAAAAAAAAAAAAAAAAAAAAAGGTAAAAAAGAAAAATATATATACGTCGTTGTTTCCGAGTCAATTTTTAAAATCTTGTGCATGAATGTTAATTTTCAATCAGTTTTATTTTTCACTTAATCATGTTTTGATTTTAAATCATGCGCGTATTTTAGTGCGCAGCATATTTTTCAAGAATTCTGCGACTTTTCAATAACCCTGTATTACATTTAAATAAGCATAATAGTTTTCAATATAATTAAATATTTTATTAAATATTTTTCATGTGTTATTCTGTAATATATTCGTTTCATACTCCTTACCAATATATATATATATATATATATATATAATATTGCTTATTTATTTATTCTTTTCTGAAAATATGGCTTCTATTTGTGTGTATTTTGTCGATTGTTGCTTGTTTTAAAGTTTTAAACTGAAGTTTCCATAGCAACATCGTTAATAATATATCACTCTTGTTTAAAATAAACAGTAAAATATAATGCAATTCACAGAAATTCTAACATGACCATTAAATACGCCTTGTTAAATATTCTTTTTAAAACTGTTAGATATTTCGAAAAGACAGTGCTTTTTTATCTTTCCTCTTACTAATTTTACAGTATAGATAAACTCGAAATTCTATTAGCATTTCGTAAAACTTCGTTAATTGAAAAGTCTTAAATGACTTTTACATTTTATTTTTATCTTTTCGATGCTTTGTTATAACATAAATAGTGCTAAAGAAAAATTAATTCGGGAAGAGTTTTCTTATAAATTATTTTTAGTTTATTATAAGGGATTAGAATAATTTATTTTTAAAAACGTTTTTCTTTTGCAATAAATAAATAAATAAATAAATAAATAAATACATAAATAAATAAATAAAAATGAATGAAGAGAGAAAATTGAGATGTACATTCTAAAAAATAAATGTGCAAATTAGGATTTTTTAAAACGTATACGGATACATTTGGATACGGATTTATCTGATTTGGTGTGCAATGTAAATTAAAAAATTTTTGTAATTATACAAAAATATGTTTGCAATTCACTTAATACAGAAATATATATAAGAATGATATGCAGAATTATGCATAAAAACAAAAAAAAAAATGACATAGAAATATTCTATACCTATTTTACGCTGCACATGTGTGTATTCTACAATTTACATGCTCTTTACGCACATAGACAAATAGTTTTTGTATCATGAGTATATATGTCTAATTTGTAAAGGGTATCGCGAGTAAAGAATGGCAAAATGGTCCCCACAGTCAATGACAAAATTATTGTTTGTACTAGTATCAGCACTCTAAAAAGAGAACGAAATGCAAAGTCTTTGACCCCTGATCTGGACCTGTCCTTAAGATATTCGAAAAAGTTCGTACGCGCACCGTTATTTTTTAAATGTATTTTTCTAAAAATAAAATAATAAAAATAAAATAAAAACCAAGCTAAAAAGATGGGACCAATCGCGTACATTGAGAGATACTTTAAAAAATATTTTGTATTTTTTTTTTCAGAATTTTCTTAAAATGACAACTGTTTAAAATAATTAAACAAAGTATAAATCTTTTTTAGTACTTGTTGTGTTATGTCTAACGCGACAAAAATATATACATAATGAAATCATATTTAGAAGTTTTGATGATTACGTAAAATAATTTTAGCTTCTATTTAGTTTTTTCGTACAGTCTGTAAACACACCCTTCCAATTCAAAGACTATGAGAATAATGAAGTTGTCCCTCTGCCTGATAACCGATAAGGGTTCCAGCAAATCAGCAATTAATTTGTTATCTGACAGGGGTGACTAGAAAACTTGTTTTTCAACGTTGAAAACTAGTGGCCCACTACTGGTACACTTAGCCTAATATTCTTTAATTTATATACTTATACCACACAAAAGCTGATCAAAATCAAAGAGGTGCTTTTTTGAGTAATATCTAAGAAGAAAATAGAAAAGGAAAAAATAGAAACTCTAATTAGAAAAAAAAACAAAAGAGAGAAAATTTTACCAGACAAATTTAAAAGAAAAAGTAACGAAATTAAAAAATCTGAAATACAACTAATAAACATGTAAAGTAATCTTTCGTTAATCATATCTCAGTGTTTTTGATTTGTGTAATATTTTTTTTTTAATTTCTGTATCAATTTCTCTTTTTGTTTTCCTTTTCTATTTAGAAATTCTTTTTTTTCCTTTCCTATTTTCTTCTTACATATTACTCAAAGAAGCACCTCTTTGATTTCGATCATCTTTAGTGTGGTATAAGTGTATAAATTAAAGAATATTATATATATATATATATATATTTGGTGCGGTAGACATAAGAGAGCAGTACTAAAAAAAGATTTATGCTTTGTTTAATTATTTTAAACAATTGTCATTTCAAGAAAACTCTGAAAAAAAAATACAAAATATTTTTCAAAGTATTTCTTAATGTACGCGATCGGTCCCATCTTTCTAGCTTTTTAGAAAAATACATTTAAAAAATAACAGCGAGCGTATCAACTTTTTGAATATCTTAAGGACAGGTCAATGATCTTGCATTTCGTACTCTTGTAGAGTGCTGATACTATTACAAATAATATTTCAGTCATTGACCATAGAGGCCATTTCGCCATTCTTACCTCGCTGTACTCTTTACGCATTTTTTAGAGTGCAGATCGGCCACACCTGATTTTAAAGGCAAATTAGTTTATCCTAACGCGCTCCCTTCATTTAAAATTATTTATCTGCCTTAAAAAAACTAGATATTTCATTATAGCTTTATAGAAACGTACTAGGCGTTATACAAACCACATTAAAGAGCTAGAGAATGGTATATATTTTAATATTTTTCTTTCTTCTAAATAATTATTCATATTATAATTTTGTTTTATTATGCAAATAATATATATAAAAATATGTAATATTATAATTTTGTTTTATTATTTTGTTTTATTATATAAAATCAGGTAAGACGTGTTTCACTAGTACAGAACTATAAAACAATGATTGAAAAATATTAAAGAACGTTTCAAAATTTATGTTACAAAGTCTAGCCTTAATGAAAAATTAAATACATCGATAAAATATTATCGAATTGTGATTAAATAACCTAAGTAATATTATCTCCTGAATCGTACTGATAATTAGATATGAGATTTGAAATAAAAAAATGAAAGGCCGATCGTTTATAGGACATTAATTTTTGAATGAATATCAATTACAACTCTTATTACAAGGGCTATAAAAACTTCATTTCGTATGCAGCTCGATTGTAACGGATTCCATAACCGATATCAGCACGGAAACCGATGATTATTTCAGCAGGTGACTTAAATATTGTTCTTGATAGCGAAAACATGTATTTTGTTTAATTGTTCTTTTTTGCTGTTGTTATAAAGCACAATAATTACTTACAACAATTCTGTTTTGATGGAATATATATGTTAATTAACACTATTGGATTATTGACAAAAAAAAACATTTTTTTAAGCTTTTGTTTTCAAAAGATAAACGGAGGGATGTTTATTTTCATCTTATATTCATTTTTTTAGCATTTTTTTAAAGGAAAAACAACCACATACATTTACGCTTCTATTTAAGCCATATGTTGGTAAGTTTTAGAAGATAGCTTTCATTCGCTGAGACTGTAAGAAGTAAGTTAAACTTAAAATTTGTGTAAATTTCCTTTTAAACATTATAGCAAACTGGACTTTTCATTAAAATTAACCAAAAATTAATAGATGTTTTGGACACAGTTTTGAAGTACTGGAACATTATAAATACAGACTTTTTAATAGTGAATCTGTTGAATTTCTAGCTTTAACATGGAACAGTCCAGGGTAATTTTACTTCAGATTCCATGTAGAAAATGTGAAAATATCAGCTATTTCTCAATGATTTATGAGACAAGTGGAATCCATATGGTTTTTAATAACTGGTTTAGTTTACTTATTTTAGTTATTATTATTATTATATTTTATTATTAACAATATTATTATTGTTGTAGGAAGGATTAAGTTCTATCATATGGAAAGTATACCACCTTTAAGACCCGTGTCCTCGAACACTAACCGTCCAATTTTTTTAAAACTTGAAATCCATATCCGTTGGAATATGCATAAAATTTATAACAGGCAGTTTTCTTTTCGACTAATTTTGTTTTAATTTTGATTAGTGTCAATTGCGGTGAGAGTTAATTATTTGAACACATTTGGAGCAAAGAAAACCTTGCCCCTACTCGCTTTGACGGCTATAGATGCAAGTTTCCGTCAATGTGTTAAAAACAATGGTGCTGGTAGAATATAAATAGAGTCATTAGCGGCAGCCACTGGCGACTATTTTGAAATTCCATTAGCATAATTATTTATAAAAAAGTGTTTGTAGTACATGGATACATTAAAATAAATTCTGTATTGAGAAAGATAGAATTAAAATTCCCAGTTTTGAATAGGCCGGCGACAAAATTTTACGCAGATGGAATTAAAAAGCTTTTTGCACTCTATGATAAATGTTTTAATTTATACGGCGATTATGTTGAAAAGCAGCTGCATGATGTCACTTTCAAATGTAAGTAATAAAAAAGTTTCTTTTCACTTGTTTTTTAATGTTTTATTAATTTTTTAAACAGTTATTTTTAACTTTACAACTTATTTTTAAAACATGACTCGTATTTATGTCATGGTTCCTACACTTAAAGTCATTTACCAGAATGTTTGTGAAGTAATGTCTGCCTTATTTAATGGGAAAAAAATCTCTATTTTTAGATATAGCAATCAGTACTTTAAGAATTTTCTGGCGCGAAACCACTTAAAATCCCACCCTCATAGCATGCATAGTCACAGTGACGTCACAATGACGTCACTGTGAGTCACTTTGATCACATCACATCTGTGACCGAAATGCCACCACTCAGTGACGTCAAATTCTGACTAAGATGTGAGTTTTTTAAAAATCGTTAGAAAATTATTAAAAATTCTTCGAAACATGTTATTTACTTTAAAAAACATGTTTCTGGCAATTTAAATATTGTCACTTTTGTCACAGTTCCGTCACAATGTTAATTGTCAAAGTAGTAACAAATGACACATTTTTCACAAATTTGTCACATTGTGACCACTTTATGAAGTGGTCACAAACGAGCTCTAAAACGGCCATAACGACTTCACATTTTAGTCACTGTAACGTCACATCGACGATCGACGGTCAACATGTGACAAAGTCACAATGTGACTTTCCAACGATGTCGCAGTGACGTCACCATGCCTTACGGGCAGGAATCCCCTGATGCGTACGAACCCTGTATGTGTACTTGATCTTGTTCCTAGCTTTAGTAACTTGGTTTTCAAATTAACATAAATCACTCATCAGGGACGACAATTTGTATTTTTGCAAGTAATAAAATTCATTTTAAAAAATGATATTGAAATCCGAAATTTTCTAACAAACTACATTGGAAGAAATTACAGTTATTGTAAAATCGTATTCTTGAACATGATATTTTTTTCAGTATTTCCCATTTATATCTAAGAAATCCATAATAATCGGACATTAAAACCATATGTTTTAAAGTTATTATGAAAAATTTAAGTAAGAAAATGCAAAGTTATTTGTAAATTTATCGCGTATAAACTATATACTATTACAAATTTACAGAAACCTATTCATTCATTCCACTCTCTATATGGGAAACGGTTACATAACCCTAGTTTAACGTTATTCTGTTAATATGGTCCATCATATGGTAATATACGCTTAATTATATGAACAAGTAACAACAAACTTTTAAAACGCTGGAAAGATTTGACATTTTGCTGCAGGTTTAATCAGCGCATAATAAGGTACAGTGTCGATCACATTAGTAGCGTGATATTTTGTATAAAATACTTTCTGTAACTCCTTATAAATCTCATGTTCCTTGTGAGCTATATTCGATACTATTTAAATATGCTATCACAAAAGTATCGCAAATGATTCATTAGAGTTATTCAATTTTCTTTCCAGTAATTTGAAAAAACATAAAATAAAAACCAAATGTTTCGAATTGAAATTTTCATTTCATTATATAGAAACCAATTTATAATTTCAGAAAACTTATTATTAAAATAAATATGCTGTCTCAAAATTTTGTCGAATCATAGTTTAGTCATGTTTTAGTTAAATGTTATAAAAATTCTGTAAGTTTTAATTTAAAACAAGATACGTTAGATTAAAACAAGATACATATTTTTAGAAATATGTTTTGGAAGTTCCATTTTTGATTTTAACAGCCACTACTGAAAAAATTACGCTTAATATGTTGCTATTTTCACATAATTAATTTTCCATTGTTAGCTAAAATCTGTGTAATATCAAGGAAAATGAATTAAAGCATGTATTTTCGATCTTTTTTTAATAACGTTCTTTTTAAAGAAATATACAACTAAATCAATCTTTTAAATTAACTTCTAAGTAATCTAATTTTACTTTTTTAAATTATTCTGCGCATTAATTCTTGCCTCTTTAAGTGAATATTGAAAAAGTCCGTTATACGCAACTCTTAACTTGAAAGATGATCGTTAGATAAATAGTTGTGTATCTATAGATCAAATATTTGTAGTTTTACCTTACAAAAATACTATATAACAGGTCTCATCTATAAAATAATACATTCTGTGTACATAAAAAATCATTTATTCGTTTTTAATAGTTCACTATGGACTTATACTCCACTGGAATGTACTATTATTTATTAATTTATTAATTACTATGACGTTCTTTTTAGCAAAATTTGAAATTCAGATATTTTTAACTGTATCACTAAATTAAAATATTATAAACTTGTATTCAATATATTACAAAAACGTGTTGTAATCCATTGAAAAGGTTGAAGATAATTTTAAAAATAGCATTCATTTTATGGTATTAACTGTTTTTTGTCCATAATTGTTATCGTTACTGAATCTGAGTAAAAGGTACTAAGCAAAATTAAAGACTTAGTAACTTGTAATTACAATATTGCACAGACATTTAGCCATCTAAAGAATCCCAAAGCTGTTTGATAAAAATATATAAATATTAATTTTACGATATTAAAACAATTTTCTAAAATTGTTATCGTTATTGAATCTCTAAAAAAGCAACTATTTGTAAAAAAGACCAAAGCTTAGAAGCCATAAAGTACCGTATAAAAATATAAGGCAGCAGCGATCATTTCAGGGAAAAAAATAATCCAGCAATTCATCAAGCTGGCAAGCGCAAGTGACGGGATATTGCCCGGTATGTTACAGATGTTTTTGAATATTGTTCTAAAGAGTAAGTAGTCGTCGTCATTATGTAGCTGATTAGTATTAGAGGTTTGTTCGGTTGTTCTTAATTTGTAGCTGATATTTTTGAATAAAACGCATGGTTGAAAACTAATGTTCGCCTATCAATCTATGTTATATAAATAAATAAATGCATATATATAAATAAATGAAGTGCATATCTATTATATGCATACATTTATATGATGAACCAAATTTCAAATGCCTTATCCATAAAATCAAGTCTTGGGAATCCGAGAAAAACCTCTAACTGCTTCCATACATTTTCATTGTAAACAACGATTTTACAACTTGAGAAATAAAAAATAAAGCCAGTTTTTTTTTCAGATTGTTGTGTTTTTTATGCAAGTTTATAAATAGAAAAGTTTGATAAAGAATGAGGTATTTAAAAAAAAAAATGAGGTATATTATATTTTGGATAAGGAGATTTTTGGAATATAAATTTAGCATTATCATCCGGGTCTTTGCTTGCCTTTAGTGTGGGCTTTTCAATCTTTCATCCCTTCGGAGTCAATAAAATGAGTACCAAAATTGCTTATAAACTAAATACCGAGGGACTCGAGTTGGTCTGACCACCTGGCCGGGACACATGCTGCATAGCACCTTGGGGCACAGGATCAA
Source organism: Maratus speculifer (assembly GCA_964019185.1). NCBI lineage: Eukaryota > Metazoa > Arthropoda > Arachnida > Araneae > Salticidae > Maratus > Maratus speculifer. Next base: position 233,740,128 of record OZ025294.1, on the reverse strand, counting down.
ATAAATATAATTGATTGCTGTAGGACCTGTTCCTTCATCGATCTTAAAGTTGCAGGTTTATTTATTTTTTATTTTTTACAAAAATATATACTGATGTATGAACGAAATGCATACAACAAAGATGATATAATATACAAAAATAAATGGCATATATATTTATTAGAAGAAGTATAGGACTTTTTAGCTTCATTTTTTTATAATATACAAAATATAAGTTATTTCAGTTACAGAATTCAATACATCGTCTCTTTGAGATTTATTAAATTTTTTTATTTTATAATCTGATTTTTTTTTAAAATCAGGAAACAAAAGACAATAGTATTTAAATTAAACCTGATTATATTAAAAATAGTTAACAATTTAGTCCAGTAATTAATCGACAAGAAGTAGCTAACTAAACCTCGCACTTGCTGCTTTTATTATTATTATAATAAAATGTACAAAATGTTAAAATGTGTCTGAAATAAATAAAAATAAATCATTATTAAAAAAAAAAAATCTGCTTTTTTTCTCGAAATGACATTATATCAAATACTATTTAAAAAATAAATACAAATAGCAACTTACTCTAAAAATAAAAAGATATCTATGATTTGCAGATAGCGTTGCAAAGGTTTAAAAAAAGCCGGTTTAAACCCGGGAATAAACCGGGTTTTTAGGAATAAACCTGGAAAAATCCCGGGATTTTTTGGAATAATTCGGTTTTTTGGGAATAAAACTGGTCTATTGGAAATAAACCGACTCTTTGCAACTCTATTTGCAGATAGAATACATTTATTCGCTTGCCTAGTTAGTTTAGATGATATTAAGACAGTTTCTGCAGATGTTGACACTTCTTTAGATTTAGATTTATGGTTATATTATTTGTATTTTTTAAACTGAGATAGTCATAGATGCCCTGAAAAAATTTATGATTATTTTTTATAAATCAACTAAATTTTGAATAACCGTACTTTAAAACTTTAAAAAGTACTTTTAACATTGTTTAGAAAGTTTTTTTAGCTCACAGGCTATCAAAGCCTGAGAGCTTATGTGCCCGTCCGTTCTGTATGTATGTGCGTTCGTTCGCTTCCTTGATTAGTTTTTGGAGTTCATTCGATATGTATAAGAGGGGGAACGGGGGGCTCATGCCCCTCAACTTAATGGATATAAATGGGTTTTTCATGAAGAATTAACAGTTTTTGTCCAAAATTTAGATATAGGATAATTCTGATGAGGCGATTCCGTGACTGTTATTATGTGTTCATTGAATAAGTATAAAAAGGGGGGAACGGGGGGCTCATGCCCCCCCCCCCTTAATTGATATAAACGGGATTTTCATGCAGAATTAACAGTTTTCGTTCAAAATTTAGATATAGGATCATTCGGATGAAGCGATACCGTGGCTGTTATTAGGTGTTCATTGAATAAGTATAAACAGGGGGAATGGGGGGCTCATGCCCCTCCCCTTAATGGATATAAATGGGTTTTTCATGCAGAATTAACAGTTTTTGTCCAAAATTTAGATGTAGGATTATTCTGATGAGGCGATTCGGTGACTGTTATTATCTGTTCATTAAATAAGTATAAACAGGGGGAACGGGGGGGCTCATGCCCTCCCCTTAATGGATATAAACGGGTTTTTCATGCAGAATTAACAGTTTTCGTTCAAAATTTAGATACAGGATCATTCGGATGAGGCGATACCGTGGCTGTTATTAGGTATTCATTGAATAAGTATAAACAGGGGGAACGGGGGGCTCATGCCCCTCCCCTTAATTGATATAAACGGGATTTTCATGCAGAATTAACAGTTTCGTTCAAAATTTAGATATAGGATCATTCTGATGAGGCGAGTCCGTGGCTGTTATTAGGTGTTCATTGAATAAGTATAAACAGGGGGAACGGGGGGCTCATGCCCCTCCCCTTAATTGATATAAACGGGATTTTCATGCAGAATTAACAGTTTTCGTTCAAAATTTAGATATAGGATCATTCTGATGAGGCGAGTCCGTGGCTGTTATTAGGTGTTCATTGAATAAGTATAAACAGGGGGAACGGGGGTTCTAATGCCCCTTCCCCTTAACTTGCATAAATGGATTTTTCAATCAGAATTGTCAGATTTCGTTCAAATCTCTGAATAGTTTTGGAAATTTAATGGTTAAGTATAAAAGAGGGGAATAAGTTCCCTTAAATTATATAAATGCTAAATGGGTTTTTATTAAGAATTATCCGATTTGCTCTGAATTTTGAATGTAGATTTTTAAATATGATAAAGCATGTACTTGATAATTTAGGAAGTTCAATGATTAAGTATAAAAAAGGAGAAAGGGGAGAGCTGTTTCCCCGTCTTATTTTTTTTTCGAACGGAATTAACGAAAATACAAGGCTGTAATGTACAATTAGTATGCGTAGCCTGTGAGCTCAATGCCATCAGTTTAACTGGGCAATATTCTTTTTATTTATTTCATTGGCAGATACTAAAAAATAAAAACATACAAATTGCAACTTCTTTTAAAAATAAGAAGCCTGCGCTTTATAGATAAAATGCATTTAATTGTTAGACTTGACATTTTAAAAAATATTAAGACTATATCTGCAGGTGTCAACATTTTTTGGTTTATGGTTGTGTTATTTGTAATTTTTGAACTAATATGATCATAGATGGACTAAAAAAAGACTTTTTAATTGTTTTTATAAATAAATTATGCAAATAATGGTCACACATCAAAACCTTAAAAAGTGTTGACACCAGAAGAAATAGTATTTACAAATTAATTACACTCTTTAGTAATCTACACATGAAATATACTACAATTAGCACTGTATTATCGGGTGGTGCAAATGTCAACTCGGTTTACGTTTGGCAAAGGAATTTTCTATCTCATAAGTTTCCTTCCTTTGAGGATTTAATTGACGGATCATGGATATTTCTACAATTAAATTTTAAGGGTTAGTAAATCTAAAAGTAATGGATTTAAAGGGTTAATGGATTTGCAATTCTAGCGATTATTTCTTCAGTTTATTGTAAATGAAAAATAAAGTTCCGATTAAATAATCCCGCAAAAATTTTAATTCAATATCATAACTTTAATAGTTCGTTTAATGTAAATACAGCAAATTGTTTTAGAAATCTATCAGTCAGTAGGGGACACATACTATGTGCACGTACCAGTAGTGGACCTTTAGTTTTTAGGGCTTAAAAACAAAATGCATTTATGAAAATCGACTGAAAGGAATGTGATTCACCATAATCCAGAAATTTTAATGTTTCTTAAACTGTTTCGAACGCATTTTTTTTTTCTGTTGTTACATTTTACTTTGTTTCTAGAGTGTCGTCAAAAACAGATTTTTTTAAAAATTCTTAGAGATTTCATTTAGAGACAAGTTTTTCTTTAATATTATATATATATATATATATATATATATATATATATATATATTATTTAAACTAATATTGATACATTGCATCATAATATAAAAAAAGTGTTGGATAAACCGAATTCTTAAAGATTCTTGCATCTGGTGTGTAGGTCCATTACTGGAGCTTAAAGGATTTTTTTAGATTTTTAATTTTTTATGAATATATTTTGAAATTTTGAATGTTTATTCTGACACATGAAATTAAGACTAGGTTAAAAGTATCGGGTAAATATTATAACACAAAAATCTCTATTTGGTGCTGTCTAAAGAATTACCCGAATTAAACCAAAATCGGTGCACGCACTGTTTAAAAAGGGGATTAAAAAAAAAAAAAAAAAAAAAAAAAAAAACAGCAGTATTTGTCAACTATTGGTCCTGCCGTTGTAATCATTAGTAAAATCAAGAATGGGCCATTTCTGCAAGTAAGGTTCTATGGGATGCCTTTCTGTTTGCTAGATTACGCTTTAATTTTTAAACTATTCTACATAATAAAACACGTGAACAGCAGAAATGCTATTCTTGTTTTTGTTTTTTTCTTTTTCTGCAGATTACAACGGCGTTTGCACCAACTGATCCCGTAAAGCTATTTGTTGACAGTTATTGCAACTTTTTTATTCTTTTTATTCCATTCTTCTTCCCTCTTCTCGAATAGTATTTAGGTTCCATTTAAGTTGTTCCCCTAAGCTACAGATAAATCCAAATAGAGATACTTATATTATAAACACCTTGTATAGATAAAATTTGGAATTCACGAACTTCAATAAATGTCATTGAGTGGCTCAATCTTTGCTCTCGTTATTTTTTTTTTTTTTTTTTGAAAATATTTATTGTAGAACGCAAATGTGTTATTCATCTGTCAAATTTTGCATTTTAGTATTATGTTATAAACTTTAAGCATATTTTCGAAAAAAAAATTGAACATGCCTATATTCTTTTTTGTTTCATGAAAAAGAATTTTCTGCTGCATGCCGTTTAAAGAAATTTTCTGCTGAACTTTGAACAGCATTAACATGTACGGAAAATATATTCTATACAAAGAAGTTTATTCCACTATTGTGCGTGTACAGCATACAAATGGAAGAATGCTGTTTGGACGGATGTATGAATTTGTTTTCCCGGATTGTCTGAAAATAAAATTATTTATTTATTCATTTCCATTCATTTTGGTCATAAACAAAACTTTTTTTTTTCACATTAAAATAAATACATTCTGTAGCTCCTCTTTCTTATAGACACTCTGTGGCAGGCAGTTAGGAAATTCCTTCGATACAATAAGAAGGGAATTATGGTTTCACGAAAATATGACACATGAATTGTTCGAATACATACAATAATGAGAAAGTTTTAATGAGCAGAGTAAATTTTTTATAAGAAACCTGTACAAAGTAATGTTACAGACTTTTTTCTAAGTTGAAAATCTGAATACTGGGGAAAATTAAAAAAAGGGGAAAATGTACGCTACGCTAAAGTGTTTCTTTACATCATATTATTACATATATTTTATTTAATATTTTTCTAATTAATTTTTCTCTTATGACTATTTTGTACTAAAGCAAAAATTACTGCAAAAATTAGAATAGCCATCTGTTTAACGAAATTTCTTCATAATGAAGTGTTTACGTAAAAGTATCAGACTTCGTTAAATGGGAGTTTCACTGTATTTTGTTTTATTTATTTATTTATTTATTTTTGGTGCATAATTGCAGTTGAAAAAGCAATAATTTTATTTAACAGTAAAAATAAATTAAAATTTTCAAACTTAGTATCATGTTATAGAGTTTGTTCTCATGTATAATAGCATTAGAAAATTAAAAGTTAAAATATTTTTAGATTTAGAACAGTTCAAATAATTTTATAATTATTAAAATTTTCGCAAATTTCCGCACTAAAAAAAAGTATGTTTCCATTAATAATTTGTACCTTCGAAGAATAAAAATTTATATCTATAACAGACATGTATAATATAGTTATAAGATTAAAGATCCTTAATTAATCTAATGGGAAATTATCAATACTAAACACTGAGAAAATTAAGTTTAATGATTTATTTCTAAAAATAATAATTCACGATTATCATGCATGCTTTTTATATCTTTAGACATAATTTCTACTCTGTTTTAAAGAACTTTTTTTATGTTGAAATTATTTATGAAAAATATCTTAGAAAAATCTAATTTTTAAAGAAGCAGTATATCACCTTAGAAACAAAAATTCTTCTTAAACCAGTTCATAAAGTTAATATGATTTTGAAATTATTTAAATATTCATAAATTTACATCGGGATTCCGAAAAAAAAATTTTTTTTTGTTAAGAATTTATAGCTGCTGAATAAAAATATATGTCTACCACATATATAATACTGTTGAAAGATAAAAATTCCTTATTTAATCTAACGGGAAATTATCAATTCTGGACAATTTTTTTTTATTTGAATAACATACATCCGACTTGTGTGCTCGACATGAAAGTCTGCTTATAAGTCATGCTCAATATATAAGGACGAGATAGCACAAGGAAATTTACATCACAAGAGAAATACAACCAGGAGCTCCACACGAAGTGTGTGTGCAATGGAGCCAGCGGGAATCGAACCCACAACCTCAAGAGTAGCAGAGCGGCGTTCTGGACAATTAAATATAAAGATTTATAAAAGAAAACATAGTCACGATTAATATACATGATTTTTACATCTTTAAACGCAATTTCTGTTCAGTTTTAAAGTATTTTTTATTACTCGTAAAATTCAGAATTATATATGAAGATTATTTTTTTAATTTCATTTTTTGAAGGTGCAGTACGTCACCTTAGAAATAAAAATCCTTCTTAAATCAGTTCAGCCTGTAATTTATTCGTTTCATTAAATTTCCAGAACCATAAACATCACTGCCAATTCTGATCACGTTTGGCGAACAAAGTTCAATTCACTGCCGCATAAGTTTTCGTCTCCAGGGGATAAAATTGACGGGTCGGGGATAATTCCTCCATTAAATTTCAAGGGTTAGTAAATCAAAGAGGAGCGGATTTAGAGGATTTAATGGATTTGCACTTCTAGGGATGGTTTTTGTTTTACTTATATCTTAAATATGTTTTGACTAGAGCAATAAGAGTCTTTTGCGAAAATTCGAGTGCATCGATTGTAAAATTTTCAAAATTGTAATTTACAAACTTATTTTTAAAACATGATTTATTTGGAGAAATAGTTAATGTATCTTATTTTAATGTATCTTATTGTTAATGTATCTTATAATGTATCTATATTACTGCTATATCTTCAAGTAAATTTTTTTGTATCAAAAATACACTTTAATGCTTACAATGCATTACAAAAATGCAAAGTTTGAGATATGAACATTGCACTTGCATATTATTGTCACGATTATCATGAATGCTTTTTATATCTTTAGATGCAATTCTTATTCAGTTTAAAAGTGTTTTCTTTAAATGTTCTTAAAGTTCAGAATGATTTTTGAAAGTTATTTTTTTAAATATCTTTATTATAAAGACTAAATGTATCTGTGCGTAACGCATACGTCATTTTGCGAATGGCAACATTTTCCAATTTTAAATGAAAATTTGGTAGTGCAATTTTGTAAACATCACACATTTTCAATTTTTACACCATCGTACAGGAAAAAATGTACATTTAAAAACAGTTTATTTGAAAACTGTATTTTAATTCCTTTTTGAAATATTATTTTTTTTGTAGTTTTTAATACCGCTTTTCTAATCGTTGCAACAGCCGTACTCCATTTCTAAGGGAAAAAAGGGGAAAAAATTGATTAATGTATCTTTATGTTGCTATTTTCTGATTAAAAGAAAAAAAGAAGGAATTTAAAAAAGTAACCGGTGAATTCTGATTTCATTTATAAAATTTGATCTACACTTAAAAGAATATCAACAGTTTAATATGTACTTTAGCTAAAAGTATCGAAACTTCAAGTTTTTAATCAAAATGATCAAATTAAAATACACTTTTTTTTTTTTTTTTTTTTTTTTTTTTTTTTTTTTTTAAGATGAATACGAAATGTTTATTTGTAAATTTGTATATTGTGATGTCGGATTTAGATTTTACGGTGAAAATTTTTTATGACTGAATCAAAGTTGAATAAATTATACTTTTTGTCATTTTGGAATACTAGAACAAGAGCCTTAATTGATAACTTTATTATTTTTTTCTTCTTTCATATAGGATTAAATTTTAATTTTAACAATTTCTACAACTGAGTTTAATAGAAATAGTATTTTGTTAACTTTAAGTCAAATATGATTTGTTTAAGAGTTTTACATATTAATATAAGGTGCATTTTTAACTATAACTAATTTTGTAGGTTTATTATAAATCAATGAAACAGTTCCGTCTTAAACATTTTCTTCCGTCAAAATTTGACGGGTTCTACCTTGTAATTTTTAAAGATGCAGTAGTTACCTTAAAATCAAAAACCTTTCTTAAACCAGTTCAGCCTGTAATTTATTCGTTTCATTAAATTTCTAGAACCATAAACATCACTGCCAATTCTGATCACGTTTGGCGAACAAAGTTCAATTCACTGCCGCATAAGTTTTCTTCTCCAGGGGATAAAATTGACAGGTCGAGGATAATTCTTCCATTAAATTTCAAGGGTTAGTAAATCAAAGAGGAGCGGATTTAGAGGATTTAATAGATTTGCACTTCTAGGGATGGTTTTTGTTTTACTTATATCTTAAATATGCTTTGACTAGAACAATAAGAGTCTTTTGCGAAAATTCGAGTGCATCGATTGTAAAATTTTTAAAATTCTAATTTAGAAGCTTATTTTTGAAACATGATTTATTTGGAGAAAGATTACCATAATATGCAAGTGTGATGTTCATATCTCAAACTTTGCAGTTTTGTAATGCATTGTAAGTATTAAAGTGTATTTTTATACAAAAACTGTACATTAAAATATAGCAGTAATATATGTATAGCAAATAAGATAGATTAACTAAAATAAAAGGGCAAAATAATTTTTGAAGAAATATACGCAGCGTTTTACATAATAAATAAAAGTACCATGATGTGTACATTGTGAAATAGAATAGTAAAAAGTTATGTCCTAAATATATCTACAAACGAAACCGCAAATTGTTCAAATAATGAAAATAATTAAAAACATAAACGGTAATGCCAATTTTCATAACGTTTTACTAACAAAGTTAAATACATTATCTCGTGAAAAAAATTCCAAAATTTTAAATTTTAAACTTATTTTTTAATACTTGATCTATTTGGAAAAAAATTAATTTACGCAAATGTGTAACTCATATCGCAAAATATGCGATTATGTAACACATTGGAAATATTAAAATGGATTATTGACAAAAGATAAGACTTCGAAGCATTCACACTTCATAATACATAAATAATATATGTAGCTAATAGGATTTTATTAACTATGAAAAAATAGCAACATAATTTTGGATGACATATACGCAGAATTACAATTAAATTAAAAGTGCTATGCTGCGTACATTGCGAAATGAGCAATAAAATGTTAAATACTTAATTAATTTACAAACAATCCAATCCGTAAATTGTTAAAATAACGAAAAAAATTAAGAAACATAAACGTTAAGGTCAATTCTCCTCACGTTTAAATAACAAAGTTATATTCAAACTGATCAATTTTAATAAAGTAAAGTTATATTCGTTATTTCGCATGATTTCTTCTTTTGGGAATCTGTTCTTACTCTCTGAGATATCCATGGACTCATTTTCATTGTTTTTCTATCTTCCGGACCTCATGGAATTTAGAGTGAAATGGCTCTTAGTCTTTTAAATCTATATTATAAAGAGCAAATGTGTTTTTGAATGTACTTCTGACGATGTTTTGCAAATTGTAACAGTAGAGAATTAAATTTAATTATTATTATGGAAAGGAATGGAAATACAATTAGCGCTGCAATGAAATTATTTGAAATAGTGATGCTTGTCTTACAGTACAAAAAAGGACAATTTTACGGATATTGTATTGTTAATAGAAACACCAGTGCAATTAACTGCTTTTTTAATGGAAAATTTCTTGTAAGTTCCAGAAATGTTTCCATCTTTTCTGAAATTTATCAGAATTTTTTCGTTAAAAAGCAGTAACTTATACAGACATCCCGATTACTAATAAAGTATACGTATAAAATCGTCCGTTTTTTTTCTTTACGATGTATGCCTAAATGATGTTATTACATTTAAAGCGCTTACAAACTCATCTCACGTTTACACACATTATGCAGACACGTGTCACAATATTAGATCAGTAATTGAGAAACGTTTAACTCTAGTTATGAAAAAACTTAAAATACTTTAAGTGGAATTAAGAAAATAATGTCGAAAAATCAATGATAGACCAAACAGTTCATTTTATATAAGTTATTTTGAATAAAAGAACAAGCTAAAGTGAAATTAATAATACCAATTAAATAAGAAATAAACTTTAAAAGGAATTTAAGTGAGAAAATTATGAGATAGAAAAATGATAAATTGTTTAAAAAAACGAAAAAAATTAGAAATATAACCGTTAATGTCCATGCTCCTCATGTTTGACTAACAAAGTTATATTCCTTATCTCGCATGTTTTCTTCTTTTGGGAAGCTTTTCTTACTCTCTTAGATATCAATGGACTCATTTTCATTAACTTCTATCTTCCGGACCCCAAGGATTTTACATTAAAATTGCTATTATTCTTTAAACTCTATATTATGATGGGCAAATGTGTTTTTGCGTAAACTGCTGACGATATTTTGCAAATTGCAACAATAGAATTTAATTATTATTATGGAAAGGAATGGAAATACAATTAGCGCTGGGTTCCCAAGGGCATTGCAATGAAATTATTTGAAATAGTGATACTTGTCTTACACCGTAAAAAAGGACAAGACTGGACAGATGTTGTATTGGTAATAGTGACACTAGTGCAATTAAATATTTTTTTAACGGAAAAATTTTCGTAAATTGAAAAAACTTTTCAATTTTCCCTGGAATTTACCGGAGTTTTTCCGTTAAAAAACAATAACCTGTACTGGCGTCCCGATTCCCAGTACAGTATCCGCATAAAATCGTCAGTTTTTTTTTCTTTTTGTACTACAGTGATGGCTAAATCATGTTATTAACTTCAAAGCTCTTACAAACTCATCTCACGTTTACACAAATTATGCATACATGTGTCACAATATTTAATTAGTAATTGAGAAATGTCTATCTCTGCTTACGACACAACTTAAAATACTTTGAATGGAATTAAGAAAACGATGACAAAAACTCAATAGTACAGTAGACAGCTGTTATCGTTATCGTTTGCTGTTATCGTTATATGAAAAGTTCTTGGAATACAAGTTTACTAGAAAAATTTTAGTATTTTTACAGATAGTGTTTTACACACTGTAAAAAAATCCGTTAAATTTTCGGCAAAAACTTCTGGCAGCAGTTTTGCCACCAGTTTTTGCCATAAAAATTGCAGTAAAATTAGATGGAAATTAATTTATTACTTTAATTTTATTGCAAATTTTACGGAAAAAAACTGCTGACAACATTGCTGCCAGCAGTTTTTGCCGTAAATTTAACGGCATTTTTTTTTTAAATTGCAGTGTATAGCTCAATGATGTTGTTATCTGTAAAGCGTTTATAAGCTTATCTCAGGTTTACACACATCCTACAGTCAATTGTTAGACTATGAGATCAGTAATTGGGAAACTTCCAATTCAAATTAGGAAACTATTTAGAATACTTAGAGTAGAATTAAGAAAACAATGTTAAAAAATTTTTAAAAAATGTAACAGTAGAACAAATCGTTTTTTAAAAATATAAATTTTTTTGAATTAATAAAATAGTAAGCTAAATTGAAATTAATAATTATAACTAAAAAAATAAAATTAAAGTTTAAAAGGAATAAAATTATAATATGCCCTTAAATAAGTCACATGTTAATAAATATTTAACTTGTTAGCACTCAACTAATCTGAATTAAAAAATTCTGTACAAACTTTGAAAATGAAGTTGACACAGTTATTTACTTCTAAATTGATTAAAAAAAATTATTTTGACTGAAATATGAAAAATTCTTTCTTCGCAATTTTGGTTTTCAAAATTTCAAAATTTTATTATTTTAATTATTTTGAGGAGCATGTTACGTAACTCAGAAACGCTATTCATCTGAAGAACTTCGCATTTTCTCTTATGCATATTTATACTGAATTTAAATGTCTAAGTCATTCTTAAAATGTCAATATTTCGACAGTAATCTAACAAATAGACAATAATTTATTTCATAAAAGAAGTTGTAAATATTAAGATCAATGCCAATTTTCGCTACATTTTGAAAGGATTTTTTTTCTAGACCATATGCTTTCTTCTCTATAGTTTAAAAGTAAAACGCCGTAGACTAGATGTCCATTAAATTTCAAAAGTAAGTAAATCAAAGTGTTGCTGTGGTGGATAGAATTCGGAGATATTTGCAGTTCGGATGTCCTTTTAAAAAATAGTTCATTATTATTATTATTATTATTATTATTATTATTATTATTTAATGTGATTTAAGAGGAAAATTTGTTAAAAGTTTTTTTTTTTACTTAAAATACTATTTTTTATAGTTTTTCTATCTTAATTCTCATTCTTTTGAAGAAAAAAATATATAAAATTAATACATAACAAACACAAATTATTATTCTTAGAAAATACTATAACCAAATTCTTTCATGTGTACTTGTATATCAACAATAAAAGTTATAAACGACCTGTTATACAACATGCGCCTGTATTGGTCAGAGTGTATACCAATTTCAGTATATATACAATAGTGCAATGTCTTTAAAAACACTGTAAGAAGTTTTTCCTCATATACTGTAATGTACAAAATAAATAAATAAATAAATAAATAAATAAATAAAATCGAGTATGTTTGTAAACGAGCCATAAATGCTAGAAAATTCATTTTTAATACGAAACAAGCCATAGATAAAAATAAACTTCATGGCAATTGGAGTACATTTACGCAAATTGGACCTCGATCGTAACAGAAATATGTCCGTGAGTATCACTTGCATCATGCCGGCTTTGGGAATGATCTGATTCATCAATTTCTCATTTTTCGTAATTTATTAACCTTTGACTATATTTATAATTCCATTTTTTTACAGTGTCGATCCATGAAACAAATTTTCTTTCAAATGAAATTCTTTAAAAAATTGCATCTCAATATGCCATTTTTTAAAATGTTTTTAAATAATTTTCAAATACGATTTAAAAAAAAAACTCTATATTTTTCGTTTCTTTATAGTATTTCATAATCATATATATTTCAGAACTTATTTCCATTTAATAATCTAAAACGTAATTAAAAATTCATCAAAAAAGGTAAATAATAATAATAGCAAAACACAAATTTAACACATATATCGAACGTACGTGCTTAAACACTGAAAAATGAGCGTCTGGAAAGCTTCTGTGAATAATGAAACTTTATCTTTAGCGATTTCTTAGGTTATTGACCTTAGCCATCATGCTAAACAAAAGTATGGCTTTTATTAAATAAATAAAAAAAAAATGGTACATTTCATTAAAAAATATTTTTTGGTGTTCCTTGCGTATAATTAAAAATATATGCGCAATATGTAAAAATGTTACATATGAATAATCTATAAAATATAAAAAAAAAATCTATGTATTGCAAAAATATATAATGTATCTAAATTTTTAATTAAATGTACTTTCCACCTATGTTTTGTTCAATGGCTAGGATATTGTCTACTATCCAGTATTGTTATGGTTGCATATCCTGTTTATAATTATACTGCTAAATATATACAAACTATTACTTCATGATTTTAGCATTGAAAAAGAAATTTATTCGATATCAGAGCAAAGCAACATGCAGATGTCTATTATGATCAGAAAAATGTAAATACACGTATAAATATTGATATTATTCTCTTAAAAAAATTTATATGTAACATTGTTTCTATATGAAATATATTAATATTATTATCACTGGTGAAATAGCATCTTCCAATTTCAGCATTTTAGTGATATATTGCAAATTAAAAAAATACACTTACAATGTATATTATTCTTAAATAATCACAGTCCACGATTAAGCAAATCTATCGAATGTTTAAAAAAAAAACACGCAAATGTCAGTTCTAGTCACGTTTGGCGATCAGAATTTAATTTTTTAGTATGCAAATTTATTTTCCAAAATTGACCGGTTATCAACCATTACATTTGAATGATTTGTTAATAAACAGGTATTAAAAGGATTTAATGAAATTTACACTTTTGTCTGTACATTTTTAAAAAATATTGTCTTTATTTATTTCCGCGTTTTATTACTTGACATTCATGATTTTATTACTTGACATTAAAATTTTAATTTAATTTTTGAAAATTTTGACTTTCGTGATTTTAAAACTTTTTGTGATTTTTAATGCGATTTTTATGTTTCTCCGCGATTTGATGCTTTTTTTTTATATTCCATTGTAGACTTAAAACCTTTTTAATAAAGTTTATTCGGATTTCGTACAGCACTTTTCGAATTTTTCCTGTGATTTTTATTGTGTTTGGTATTTTGCTACCATTTTCCCACATTAGTAAAATGAATTCAACTTCAATCTCTTTATATAATATAGTATTTTTTCTGTTTTCGACTAAGTTTATTCAAAATTTGTGTAGCGAATTTTAAATTTTCCTGATTTTTTATTGTGATTTTCAGACTTTTTTCGTAATTCGCGCTGTGTTTTGAGGTTCCTGGATGACGCTGGGCAAGTTAGCTAGCAAAAAAATCAGAAAAGATTTGAAATTTGAGATTTACGATTTTGCAGTTTTAAATTCCTCAGATGTATAATGAAAACATAATATCTAAATGGAAAGTATTATTCGTCTCACAAACTCCTCATTTTTATGATTATATTTTGTAATATAAATACACTCGCATTTTGTATCATTCCATAATCATCACAGTTCATGGTTAAGCAAGTGTATCGAATATTTAACGTCAAATGTCACGCAAATGTCAATTCTGGTCACGTTTGGTGAAGAGAATTTAATTCATTAGTACACAAATTTATTCTTCAATATCAAAAGTTGGCCGGTCAGATGCGAATCAACCATTAAATTTCAATTATTAGCTAATAAATATATTGATTAGCGAACTATACACTTTTGTCTGTACATTAAAAAAAATATTTTCTAAATTTAGTTCGGCGTTTATAGATTGAGAATCATCAAAAAACATTGATTTAAAACTTTAATTCAATTATAGAAAATTTTGATATTCATGATTTTTTTAATTTTTGCCACTTTTACATTTTTTGTGATCTGCTGCGATATTTTATACTCAATTATTGACTTAATCTAAATTCTGTCCTCATTTCAAAAAAGTTTATTCAGATTTCGTACATCACTTTTCATATTCTTCCAGTTATTTGTATTGTGTTCAAGATTTCCTGACATTTCCCCTCATTAGTAAAATGAATTTAATTTATGGCCAAATATAGTATTTTATTCTGTTTTCGATAAACTTTATTCAAAATTTCTGCAGCGATTTTTAAATTTTTTGCTATGTTTTAGTGTAATTTTAAGAATTTTTTCCCAATTCGTGCAGTACTTTGCAGTCGGGAAAGTTAGCTAATAACGAAGTAAGAAAAGTTTTCAAATTTTAAATCTGCAATTTTGAAATTCTTAATTCTGCAGATATTTAAAGGTAACATAACATCTAAGTGGAAAATGTTATTCTTGTCACAAACTTCTCATTTGTATGAATATTTTTTTTCAAAGGTATTTTAAATTATAAATCATTCTCTTACTATTTTACTTTTAATTTGTATAATACCTGAAACATTTTACATGCATAAACGTCAATATCAATTCTGATCACGTTTAGGGATCGAAGTTTAATTCGTTCGATCATTAGATGTCTTTTTTAAGGAATAGAATTGACTGGAAAGTTGTAATTCGGTTACAAAATGTCAAAGGTTGGTACATCAGAGTTAAGGATTCAATGAATTTAGTGGACTTACACTTTAAATATACTATAATATTGCCAAAAGAGATTGTGGAAAGAAAATGAAGTAAATTTAGGAAATTTCAGAAAGTTTCTAAATTAGAATTTCATAACTCTATTTATGTGTATACGTATGTTGAGGGAAACACATTATGCAAAAACTTATCTGTAATGTTTTTACGCTGCCTTATTGCAATCATTGTGAAATTAAAATGCATAATTTAAACATCACGTGTAATGTACACGTATAATGTACAATGCTAAATGTGCCAATTTGCACTTTTTTTTCTTTGCAAAAAAGAAACAATTTACAGGTAGAAGATGATTTGACCATTAAATTGAAAAGAAAATTTAACTTTGCGTAAAAATATTCGTAAATTTTTAAATTTTTGTGATACAATCAAACGTTTATGAATTTATAATTTGATTAGGCGATAAGTATTATTTTAGAAACAGCATTTATTTATTCTGAATGTGTTTTCCAAGTAAATTATTCATTATCATCTAATTAATATATACCTCAGTGACATATTTTACCATGCGTAAAAAAAAAATAATTAATTAAATAATAAACTGGAAGCGTCTTTTAATTTTTTTAAAATTAAATAACATTTAATTTACAATAGAAGATTTATATAAGAAAATGGAATAGGAAATCAATGCTAAATTTAAGCTTTTTTTTTTTTTTTCGAAAATATAATAGGACTAAAAATTGTATTTTGTGCTGTAAATAAAAATCCATTAAAATTTATTTTCTACATAATATTTAAACTGAAATATTTAATAAAATAATCGAAAAATAAATCATACTTGTGGTAAATGTGAAGCAAAAGTTGAGGGAGTGACACCCTGTCCTCATAATTTTGTAATTCATGAATAAAAAACCGCCTCCCCCTCCCCCCCCCCAAAAATCGTAAAAGATGCAACATGACAATATGGCGCCTTAGCAAATTGTTGCTACCGTCCCTAGCTCACTTAAGTTATATTGACTGAATGCTTATTATTACCTTTATTTGTATGTAGAGAGAGTGATACAACTAAAGATAATGAGGTCATGGTAGGGAATTTCTGGTGAATAAGAAAATATTACATGTACAAACAACGAAAATGCCATGTTTAATATGGAAGTACATGCGAGTTCTGTAATTTCCCAATATCTATCTGAAAATTTTCATTCAAATTTCTTACAAATTTCTTTTTAAATTCATATGTTAGTTGAACAATTTTCTTTCTTTCCCTTCTCATGATGAATGAAATGTTATCTGCTAACATAAACAAAAAGAAAAAATATTTTTTAATACGGAAGAATACGCCAGCTGCATAATACCGTTACGGCAATAATCAAAATATTTCTCATTTTAAAACATAAGCGTGTAATCTTTTTTTTTTACTTAATCTTTTTAGCTGTTTTAGGAATAGCCGTTTTGTCTTTATAAAATATGTTAATGTCCCAATCAAGAGAATAAGATTGAAAACATCAAATTCAAACCTTTCGGGTTTGGTGTATTTCACTGTTAAAAAATCCGTTAAATTTACGGAAAACTGCTGGCAGCAATGTTGTGAGCTGTTTTTGCCATAAAAAAGCAGTAAAATTAGATGTAATAAAAGAAAATCTAATTGTACTGCAATCTTTACGGCAAAAATTTCTTGCAACATTGCTGCTAGCAGTTTATGCCGTGATTTTGACGATTTTTTTTCTATTAGCAAGTACTTTTATTACCGTGTAATGCATGTGTGTATTTGCTACATAATTTTATTAACTATTAGGAATTCAATAACAATAATAATAATAAATATTTGCTAAGTTCTCTTTGCGCAATTTGTGATTTTTTTATTTTAAATATATATTTCACTCTTTAAATTTAAAATGAACGTTACTCTTCTAAAAGAATTATCTTTAATAAAGCTCAAAAAGTATTAAAAAGTTCTAATATCAGTTAAATCTTGTTCTAGTATAATATTTCCTAAATATCTCCAAAAACTGTTCCTAAGTCTGTTGTCGTATGAATAATAATTGAATAGTACGCAAAACAACAGTATTCGTTATATTTCACACAACGGTATATTAGTCACACTCTAATTAATCTATTTGGATAACTAGAGTTCATGTTATTAACGTAAAAGCAAAAATTTTCCGAAAATTTAAAAAAAAATGACAAATTTAATGTGTATAATACAAACTATGACAATTATTTCTGAAGGAAAATGAACTGAAGATAATAATTTATAAATAACAGACAAATAAAAATATTTTATTTTGTAAATTCGAAAAAAAAAACATTTGATCCATTTATAATACTTTTAATAACGATATTTTGCATGTTTTTTTAATGAAGTTTCTAATGATTAAAACCATTCGGTTAATATAAATCAAAGTAAAACTGCATGAAATCGTTCCTAATCCATTTGAAATATAATATTTATATAAATATTATTCCATTAAATTTGGCTTTTAAAATATTATTTAATTTTAGTTAATTTGTTTTGTAATTTAAAAATTGTTATCTGGGTTGTAATTAGCTATTTAACTACTTTTAATTTTTTTTTCGATTTAGTATGTGCATAAAAGAAAGTATTTTTTTTTTGTTATTTGAGTGCTAATAGGCTATTTATTTATTTGTATTTCTTTCCTTTTTAATATGTGCATAATGCACATTTTAATGTAATTTAAAATTGAATTTTATATCTAATTTATTGAAAAAATCTATTAAATACTTCACAATACAGCATAATATAGAATTAATTAGACTATATTATTAAACGTAGAAAACTGTTAACTGTACTCATTACAATTTTAACGCAGATAGCTATAACCAAATTCTCTGGAAGAAATAAATAGATTTATCTGTTTATATGTACGTAGAAAAATGTTAAAATAATATCGTTTAAACTTACAAACATAAAATAAATTACTCAAGCTCTATTATTAAATGTAGAAATCTATATTCATTATAATTTTAATGAAGATAACTACAATCAAAAGAAATATCTCTTAAACAAATAAATAAAATATATATTTATATATGCATAGATAATTAAAATATTATCATTTAAACGTATCAAAAATTAAATAAATTGAATATTAGATAAAGAGTAATTGCTAAAAGCGGTCAGTGGAACTCTGCGAAGAAAAAAAAATAATACGGAAAGTTTATTTAAAAAAAAAAAAAAAAAAAAAAAAAAAAAAAGATACGAAACCCAAAAGTACCATGCAATTAACTTGCACTTCATAACTAAGAAAACTAATGAATTGTTTTATTAATTAAACCTTTTTCTTCTTAAAATTAATAAAAGAATCCCTTTTTTTAAAAATTTCACGACTAATTAAATTTTAGATGCTGAGTTACTAGAAGTAAAAATTTAATAAATCAAAATTAATGAAGAAAAAAAAATTAAATTCCCTGAAAACTCAAGGATGAATGTCTTATTTAAAAGATCATTATTTACATATGAATAAATATGTTCAATTGATAAAAATTTTCCAAATCAAAATTAATGAGCATTTTTTTACGAATCTTCCTGTACATTTCGCAAGAGTTTGAATGCATTAATCAAGCTGATGCTTCAAAAATGAAGTGGAAATGCATATAAAAGAAATCTTAAATTTATTTTTAAGTTTTTAATGAGATTTGCCTTTTTTTCTAAGGACCTCGTGTATTTACATCTCACGGAAAAATCCACCACGGAGTCTACTTTGGGGTAAAATTTTAAAGTGCCTACGAAGAGAAGAAAAAAAAATCTCGCAAGAAATAAAAAAAGAATAAAAAAAAAATGAAGACAAACTTCATAAGATAAAAATGTATTTCTGAAAAGATTATTTTTTATTTTATTAAATGTGCCATATTTTCCCGCTTTTCATTTATTATGCATATTCAGTACCTTACGACGAAAAAAATGTGTCTCTTAGTTAAAAAATAATTATGTAAGTGTATCCTGTTATGCAAAAAAAAATTGAAATAAACATTTTTAAATTGTGTGCAAAAGTTTAAATTTTGTCATTGTATTCCTTGGGAACTTTTATTTTGTATACCTCCAAGACGTATCAGTGTGACTTACTGTGATAAACTGTTTTTTGTGCATGAACTGAATACCTTGGTTATTGTATACAGTATAACTTTTTCAAGGACAAGGATAAAGAAACTTTTGAACATAAGTTTATCAAAAATCTATTTTCATGTGGCATACATCTTTCAAGGACAAGGATGAAGTAGCTTATCTGCAGAAATTCAATACCTTACTCTTTATGACTTTTTCAAGAAAAAGGATGTTTACTAAACTATACGCAATAAAGCGGGATAACTCTGTGTAATTTAATGCGATAGATGCTGAAAGCATCTATGGCATTAAATTAAGAAATTAATAACTATAAATGTACAGCAATATCAAAAACTATTCACTGCAAGTATAATTAAATATAAGAAATCGTACTTACCTGGAAGTATTTCAGAATTAGCAAGCGCTGGAGCAGCTATTGTCGGTTGAAAAAATATTGCAAACATCTGAATTATTAATATGTGATAACACAACATCGCCGAAAAATATTCACTGGCAAAGACTCTATTATTTCCCATAACGTCTGAGGGAAGCCAAGACCTTAAAGCCACAATTCTCAAAAGCTTTATAAATCCACAGGTAAATGCAAATCTCAAAATACTATTTCCAATGCAATATCAACAGGATGCAAAATGTATTTCAATTTCTTATTGGTATAATATTTCATTCACATTAATATATCTTGAGATATATAAGTTTTATGTGATATAAATCTTATTTATATATAAAAACAATTAAAAATTTACTAAAAAAGAATTCTCCATTTAAAAAATTTACGTGCATAAAGTTATTTTTTAAAATGGTTCAAAGTTATTACATGTTAATAAATATTCTAATGCTGCAAAAGCTCTAGAATGTCGGTAATATATAAAAAAAGATTGTTTAGATTGTTTTTTAAATTATATCAAAGTCAAATTCTCATTCACAAAAAGAAATTGTCGTTTTTACAAGACACTCTCTTTGGAAGAGCATAGTAATTGATAAAAATCTTTAGTTCACTTTGCAGCGTTATCCGAAAACAGAAGCAATCAATATTTGCTTAAATTTAGACAAATCAAGAGAGCATATGTTTCAAGCTCTTTGGAGGACAATACATCACCCATCATCTGATGACTATCGTCTGTGTTGAGAACAAGAGGATCGCCGGAGAGTTTCTCAATTCTGCCGAATAATAGTCCTGTTCTCTCCGTATCAGCTGGGCATACAGTGCAGGAAAGCAGAATTTAGCTCAAAGAGAGGAGTCTTTAAAAGATCCTGGTGGACATTGCGCCCTCTGGTGGCCTCTCTGCGAGTATCGTTAAGTACCTCCAGGAAAAAATAATAGATGAACCAGGAATTCAACTTCTACCTTTGATAAAATCAATATATCCATTTAGGTATATTTTCGTATACTTTACACATTATATAGTTAATGGTATATCATATACGTTAGAGGAACATAGGCTATTTACCTAGCTATTCGATATACTAGAGACTTTGATAAGCTTGCGCAAAAGAATGCTGTGTATGTATCTAATTCTACATGTGCAATTTTTCAGTTTAACTGAAATTGGTTACCGATATTGAATACTGAAAGATAAAAATAGTTTTGTTAATTAAGTATTTTAGTTTTCTATATAAAATATTTAATACAAAACGTAAAAGCAAGAAGAATTGAAGAAGGTTATCAATTTCAGTAGATTAGCAGTTTTATCTCATTTACATATTTTGCTGCTCTGTAATTTTTCTGTAAAAATATGCTAGAAGTTTTATAATTAGAAATAACAACACTTCATACACAAGTGTAGTAAAATTTTTTATTAGAATGATATACTTTATATGGAATGAAACACAGAATTTGTTTAATTTGTCAATAATAATATTCAGCAATTTTAATAAGCTCATAGAAAAGAATTATGCATTCATTAATAAATCTATGGAATATATTTTCTATTTAAATAGAATGACGCAGAAAAATACCCTTTTGGTTCAAATAGAGTGTAACTCAGCCTTTTAGCTATTTATGAATAATGGAATTTATTTTCTGAAGAAATCTGGAATTATGTTTCTAACTTTATGTATGAAATTTTCCAGGTTAATTAGAATTGATTACCGGACCAGAATACTAAAGGATAAAAGTAGTTTTGTTATTTAAATATTTTAGTTATTTATCTAAAATATTTGATACAAAACGTTAACTTAAGAAGAATGGAAGATTATCAATTTAGTTGAATAGCAGTTTTGTAACATTTACGTATTTCGTTCCCCTGTAATTTTCCTCTGCAAACATACTAGCACATTTCCAATTAACAGAAGAAACACTTTGTTAAGAAATGTACTAAAATGTTTTATTAGAATCATATATTATATATCAAAGGAAATGGATAATTTGCATAATTTATAGTAGTCAGTAATAAATTTCAGAGACTCCAATAAGCTCACAGAAAAGAACTGTGGATTCATTAATAAATCAATGTATAAATAATGCTGCATTTGTTTCTAATTCTACATATGCAAATTTTCAGTTTAACTAGAATTGACTACCGATATAGAACACTAAAGGATAATAATAGTTTTGCTAATTATTTTAGTTATTTATCTAAAATATTTGATACAAAACATTAACATAAGAAGAATTGAATGTTATCAATTTCATTTGATTAGCAGTTTTATCTCATTTACATATTTCGCTCCCCTGTAACTTTTCCCTAGAAAGATATTAGCATTTTTCAAATTAACAGAAGCAACACTTTTTTAAGAAATGTACTTAAATGTTTTTTAGAATGATATACTATATTTGAAAGTAAACGGATAATTTACATAGTTTTTCAGTGATAAATTTCAGTGATTTTGATAAGCTGAAAGAAAAGAACTAACGCTTCATTAATAAATGAATGTATGATATCAAATTTTAAAAAAATCTGTATTTGTTTCTAACTTTACATATCCAGTTTTTCAGTTTAATTGTAATTGATTACCAATATAGAATATTAAAGGATAAAAATAGTTTTGTTAATTAAATATTTTAATTACCCATCTAAAATATTTAATACCAAATGTAAATTTAAGAAGAATTGAAGAAGATAACCAATTTTAATAGATTAGCTGTTTTACCTCATTTAAATATTTTGTTACTCTGTAATTTTGCTCCTACAAACATACCAGCATTTTTAAATTAGCTATAGCAATACTATACTTTATTAAGAGGTTTACTAGAATGCTTTATTAGAATTATACATTATATATGAAAGGAAACGTATAATTTGCATAGTTTTTCAATAACAAGTTTCAGAGACTTTGATAAGATGACAGAAAATAATTATGGATTCATTAAGAAATTTATAGAATATATTTTCAATTTGAATAGAATGACGTAGAAAAACAACCATTGATTCAAATAGAGTGTAACTCTCTGCTTTAGTTATTTGTGAATAATGAGATTAATTTTCTGGAGAATGAGAATTTAAGGATATTTTTCAAAGATTCATAACAATTTTATATTATTTATTTCAGCGTCACATTCTATAAAGTATTACAATTTCATGGAAATTTCAGAAAGGAAATTTAAATAAAATATTTTGCTAAAATATCTTATTTAAATTGACATATAGGATATCTTAAAGAACAAAAAATTAGATTTTTTTCTGTAATAAATGCTAGAACCCGTGGTTTACAAAGAAGAACAATGGATATTTATAATATTTATGAGTAATAGAATTAATTTTCTAAAGAATGAGAAATTAAAAAGACTATTTAAATATTATTAACAGTTTTATACTATTTACTTCAGCTTCACATTCTCTATTATATTTAAATTTCATGAAAATTGCAGAAAAGAAATTTAAATAAAATATTTTGCTAAAATATCTTATTTAAATTGACACATAGGATATTATTAGAGAACAGGGAATTTGACTTCTGCAATAAATGATAGAAACCATCATCTAAAAAGAAGTATAATGGATATTTAAGATATTTACGAAAAATGGAACTATTTTTTTGAAGAACGAGAATTTAAACAGACTATTAAAAGCTATTAAAATGTTTATATTATTTACTACAGCATCACATTACAATTTCATGGAAATAAAAAAATATTTAAATAAAAAATTTCGTTGAAATATCTTGTTCAAATCGAGGTATCGGATAACTTAGATAACAGGAAATTTGATTATTTTTTCTGCAATAAATGCTAGAACCAGTCGTCTACTAAGTAGAAAAATGGATATTTATGATATTTTTAAATAATGGAATTCAATTTCTGAAGAATAAGAATTTAAGGAGACTATTCAAAGATTATTAACAGTTTTATATTTTTTACTTCAGCTTCACATTCTCTATTATATTTAAATTTCATGGAAACTTCAAAAAGGAAATTTAAATTAAATATATTTTTTAATATCTTATTTAAATTGATATGTATGATATCTTAGAGAACAGGAAGTTTGCCTACTTTTTATGTAATAAATGCTAAAACCCTTAATCTGCCAAGGAGAATAGTGAATAGATATTTGAATGGAATTTGTAGTAAATTTCAATTTAAACAGAATGGAGAAGAAGAAATGATAAAAAATAATTGTTTAAATTACCATTTTCGATAACTATACATAAGAAAAATATAGTTGTGAAACTAAAAAATGAAAAACTAAACAAAAAGTCGGAAAATTATTTAGATTTAGAATACAAGTAAATTTTTATTAAATATTTTCTACTTTCTTTGTTTTCATTTATGTAAGTATCGTAGTTCCTAATAATCACAATAAACAAAAAATATGTATTATATTAAAGAAAATAAGAATATTAAAAAAATCAATAATAATTGTTACCAATTTTGATGTTTGCATAACCAATTGCGAACAAATTTATAAATATTCTATTTGTTATTTTTCTATTTTAATAAAAAGTCACAAAAAGGTAGAAGATTGAATATAACTTTGATGTTTACAAGACCAATTCTAAACAAATTTACAAGATTCCGTATGTTATTTTTCTATTTTAATACGGAGTCACAAAAAATAGAAAATTGAATAATACCAATTTGTGTAACCTAAACACAAGACAAATTGAGTTTAAATAAGCAAAATTTTATAAATTATTTACAATCTAATAGGAATAATATAAAGTTTTTCAATAATAAATGTCAGTATGTTTGATGTTTTCATAACCATTGCTGAATAAATTTATTTAATTTATATGTTATTCTTCGATTTCACTGGTGAAACACATAATTATAGAAGACTCAATATTATAAATTTATGTTAACTAAATACAAGGCAAACTGTTAAATGAAAGAATTATCTGTGTAATTTAATATTCTGATAATAAGTGTATGAGGAAAAAAAATTAAAAAGCTCAGGATTTATACAAATTGTCAAGAATATTATCAATTTTATTTATTAAATATTTTTCTAGCTTTGCGTTTTCTAGTCTCTTTTTCTCTATGCGTCATGATTTTATAACATTATCATAAAAAATATGCATCTAAGTAAACGGGAATATTTTATAGCTTTTCAATAAAAAATGAAATTAGGATTAAGGATTGCATATTCATTTCTGATTAAATTTATAATTTTTTAGATTATCCTTCTATTTCTATAAAGATCCCTAAAAACATAGAAGATTGGATAGTACGCGTTGCGTTATCTATATGAAAGGCATATGATTATATATACGAAATATGCTAAATTACTGCCCTAGTAATCTGCATACATTGGAAACATATTTAAGGAAAACTCAGAATTTATATAAATAGTCGAGAATAATAACAGTTTTATATTAAATACTGTCCCAGTGTTTGTACTTTAGTTCCGTAATTATCGTGATTTTTTTTTAAACAATTGTGATAATCATAATTGTATGTATTACAAAATGGAAAAAAATATTTCATCGTTTCAGTAAAAATGCCCATAACTTTCATATTTGCATAACCAAAGCGGAATACATTTATAAATTTTCACACATTATGCTTTGATTTTAATGGAGGTACATGAAAAGATAGAGAATTGAAAAGTGGTGCATGGGAACATAAAAAAAAAACAATTGCGTAAATTACTGTCTTATTAAGAATTTATGAAAATAGTCTTTAATATTAGCATTTTTATCATATTATTTTTTCCTAGCCAATGCGTCTATCTCTATGTAAATATCTGGATTTTGCAAAAAATTTTAATAAACCAAATGTTGTATATTACACAAAGAAAATAGATATATTTTACAGTTATCAATAAAAAATGTCAATAGTTTTGATTTTTGAATAATCAAATGTAGATGAATTCATAAAATTCTCTACATTATTCGATTCAATAGACACACACACTCACACACACACAAATAGAAGATTGAATTGTAGAAAGTCGTGTTATTTAAACACAATGCGCATAGCTAAATGAAATAAATATCTGCGTAGATTACGGTCTTAAATGTCAGTAGCTTTGATGTTTTCTTAACCAGTGCTGAATAAATTTATAAAATTTCATATGTTATTCTTTGTTTTCAATACAGAGATATAAAAAGGTAGAAGACTGAATTGTAGAAAAATTGAGTTATCTAAATAGAAGACTCGAGAGTAAATAAAATAAAAATTTCTGTAAATTTCTAACCTTCTAAATTATATAAGGTACCCTGGGGTAATAACGCCACGTTAAGGTTCTACCAATTTTCACGGCTCAGTTTTAGTTGGTATTTTTCAAACAAATGTATGATTTGATAAAGCAACTCATTGACTATCTATATAAAAAATAATTTAACAGATATGTATTCATAAAATGTAATGGCGTGATTTCTTGACCAATGCTATTTGGCGTTATTACCCACCTATATGGGTAATAACGCCATGCAAACAAAACTATGAAATAAGATAGAATAATTGAATGTAGATTGTCCAGTTCTAAAAATACAAACTCTACAAACTTAGAAATTGACAAATTGCATTCTAAGCCATTGAAAATGTTCAATTTTTTGTGAAAGTGTAAGAAAAATAAAGGTGTGGTTTGAGCGGGGGGGGGGGGGGGAGATGAGGCAAAAGAATATCAGACCGTGAGCTTCTTTTTGCTTAAAAAAGACCGCTTAAATAGAATTATTAGAAGCATTGCACAGTTTTAACTGTGTTTATTTGAATATTTAGGATGTAGCTCCGCCACTGTAGGGAATCAACCTGGGTATTAATGCCAAGGGTTGGCGTTATTACCCCGTTATAGTTGTTACGCTGTACATTTTAAATTACAAATTATCTCGAGAAGCTATCCAAAATCTTCAACAACTTTTTGAAAGTCCATGAAATGTACTACAAATTAATGTAATTAAGGATGTATTTCCGGATGAAAAAAATAGTCTTCACATCACAAAACGTATCTCGCAAATTTTAGATCAAGCGTTAATTTTAGCTGCTTGTAAAAACAATAAGACCTAAAAATGAAACAAATTAACTTGAAGCTGGTTTTTGCGATTTATATGACTCAAAACCCTTCTGCGCAGAGCACATGAGTGTCATTTACCAGATTATTTCATAATTATGCTTAATATTAGCACTTGGCGTTATTACCCCGCCTGGCGTTATTACCCCAGGGTACCTTATAACGAAAATATATATAAGAAAACGCTGATTTTATGCAAATATTGGAGCATATAAGCAATTTTATATTATATCTTTTTTTTCTAGCTTGTGCACCTTTTTTGCTACGATTTGTATAACAATTGAGATAAATGAAATTGTATACATTATATGCAAGCTAATAAAAGAAATATAAGGTTTTTCAATAATAACTGTCATTTATTTCAAAGTATTTATCTGAATAAATTTATGCAATTAATACATTATTCACCGATTTCAATAATGACCCATTAAAAGATGCAAGATTGAATAGTAGAAAAGTTATGTTATCTAAATACAAGACACAAGGCTAAAAAAAGATAGTAAATTTCTCTAATAATAATCTACATATATTGAAAATACATTTTAAAAATCAGATGGATGTATAAAAATAATCGATCATGTTAGCAATTTTATATTAAATCCTATTCCTATCTTGTGCATTTCTTCTGTTATGATTATATAACAATTATGATAAACAAGATGGTATAAATTATGTACAAGGATATAAGAATAAAGCATTTTTTTCAATAATAAATGTCAATAGGTTTGATGTTTGCATAACCAATGCTGAATAGCTTTATAAAATGTTTATGTTATTCTGAGACATAAAAAGATTGAACTCATTGACATATAAGATTGAAAAGTAGTTTTGTTATCTAAATACAAGAGATGAGAATAAATAAAAGAAAAGTCTGTGTAAATTTCTATCCCAGTAAACTACGTATAATGAAAAAAAATATTTAAGAAAAACGGAGATTGTAGTATTCGAAACAATAAGACAAATAATCGAACATTTTAGCAATTTTACATCAAATCCTTTTCTAGCTTGAGCGTCTATTTTTAATGGTTTTATAACAATTGAGATAAACAAAATGGAATAAATTGCATACAAGAAGATAGGAATAATATAATAATAAATGATTTTCAATAACAAATGTCAATAAGTTTGATGTTTGCATAACCAATGTTGAATAAATTTATACAGTTTATATAGTTATTCTTCAATTTAAATAGTGAGACATAAAAAGATAAAAGATTATATAACAGAAAAGTTGTGTTATCTGAATACACGACAAGGGACTAAATCATAGAAAAGCCTATGCAAATTTCTATCCCAGTAATTTTTATATAATGAAAACATATTTAGGCAAAAACACAGAATATATGCATATAATAGATCGTATTAGTAACTTTATACTAAATTCTTTTCTAGCCTGTGCGTCTTTTTCCCTGTAAATATCATGATTTTGTAACAATTAAACAAACTTACGAACGAATTTTGTAACAACAAACGAAATAGTATCATTTTATGCAAGCAAATATGAATATTATATAATTTTTCGGGTAAACTGAGTTTTAACCCACTTCTTGGCTGCGTTTTTTCTGCGCGCGATAACTACGCCACGCCTTGCTTTCCTTTACTTTCCGCTGTCGCTCTTCTCGGCAACCCTTCGGAGTGAAAAAGTGATTTCTCCCACGTTTGCGGGAGCTTGCGGCGCATGCTCTGTTCGTTCTTTCTTTTCTAGCTTTATTATTGGACGAGAAGAGGAGAAACTGTAGAATTTTAATTCTGGCGCTTTGAAGTTAATTAAATTTCTTGTGTGTTATTGGACGGTTGGATTACGGTGAGAGTTGGTCGAGTAATTACATATTAAATATAAATGAAAATGACCATTTTCATTCAAAACTTAATATATTTCTTTAGAAAATCTATTATTGATTTCTTTCTTTATTTAAAAAAAGGAGTGGTTTTGTTTTTAAAAAAAGGTATGTGTACAATCTCTTTGTTTCTTGAACAGAACTGTTTTGAATGTTTAAATATTATACATGTTTTAAAGAAAAATGTGACCGGGGGGTTCAGGGGGCAGAGCCCCCCTGAGAAAGGATTTTTTCCTTCTAAAAAGCTCTGTAAATTAAATTTTTGTTTAAGGTCATCCGATTTTGTAATCTTAAATTTTATGAAATAATTTTGTATGTAAATGAGGTATTTGTTTTATTTTTTCGCAATATGCATGCTTTTTACATCCTAATTTTTGCAATATTTTAAGATTATGCTTTAATATATGTATTTTTGCTCTATTTTTATTGTCGCGATCTCTCAAACTCCGTTAAAAACCTAGTTTGTCGGTAAGTGGATTATTTGTTTTTTTATGTGTGATATTTTATATTCTTTTAAATTTCCATGTTTTTAAACATGTATTTTTGATTTATTTTCATTATCGCCACTTTAAATTGCTCTCTTTCGCATTATGTCTTCTGGAGTGAAACTCTGGAAGACAAAACGCAAAAGCGCGCCAATGTGGCGATATTCTGAAAACGCGCCAAGAAGGGGGTTAAAACTCAGTCGCTCCAATTTCTCAATTAAAAAATGTGCCAATGAATGTTTGATTGAAAAATAAAATGAACTGATGCTTTATTCAAAATAAATTCAAATATATATATATTTTAATTTTCATGAGTTATTGTTTTGTTTCAATAGAGCAAAGCACAAAGATAAGCCACAGAATAACAAAAATGATATGTGATCTAACTGCATATAGCAAATGTAAATTAAAACAAGGAAGAAAAAATCATGCGTCAAACTTACATTATAACACATTCAATATAATCTAACAAAACTGCAGTTTTGTTTAAGAAATTAAAATATTACGTCTCATTTCACCATATGGAAATCTATAACACATTTCAATTTCATCTGTTACCACCTACAATCCGAAAATTATCCAAATTTTTTTACAGCCATGTATATGATGTAGAGGTTTGCATCTATTAACAATTTGTATTCCAAAATGTGTTCACATGAGCGATATACATACTTCAGTTGAAAATTCCCGTTCAACAATTTCCTCTAATAAGAAGAACAGTACACGAATACTTTTGTGTAGCCCTGTATACGAGGCATACAATTTATATATAAAGAGTATTATGCAAAAAAAGTTCAATTTAAAAGCGCATACTGAATTTTAAAATGTACTCTCCATCTACTATTATGCAAAGAGGATACTGTAACTGATTTTTTTGTGTGGCAATGTAAATGAATAAAAAAAATATATGAATGCTCTGTTTTAGCGTGATAATAGTGAAATTAGTTATTTATATCAGTTTCAATACATTTGTAACAGCGTAATCTCATTGAGAAATTTCTGCAAACAATTTTTCCCTATGTACTATAATGAACTAATCCTTTTCAGTGTTCCTGTAAACGAACCATAATTCGTACTTGCTTTGTACATTTCGAAAAGTTTATCATATTTGAGATGTGGTGTATTTTTTTAATACTTGTCTTTATTGATGAACTTATTTTTATTATATCTTCTTGTTATACGTCCTGCGTTTGGATTCAATCGATTCTCTTGTGTCTGAAATTTACTTTTATTATTACTATTATTATTATTATTTCTTGTATTAATATTTATCTCGAGAAAAAATGGCCCTTTCATTTTTTTTTTTTTTTTTTTTTTTTTTTTTTTTTTTTTTTTTTTTTTTTAATATTTTAACTTGAGTTTTGGATTCTAAGTTTTTCAACACAGAATGATTTTTTTTCTGTAATTATAAGAGTTCTGTAGAATCTAAATTAAAGCGTCTCGAATTTCTAAGATAAATACCATTTCTTCAAAAAAGAGTAATGATCAGGTATGGTATTGTACTATTTTCTTTTTACATGAAATGACTTTTTTTCATTCCCAACTTATTAAATATCCGATATGTATAACACTGATAATTTTTCAAAATAAGATTTAAAAAGTTTTAATTTGTGTCCATCTAAAGAATACATGATTAAAATAAAAATTGAGCCAGCCCTACTCAGGTGGGGAGTCATATTATTAAGCAAGCTGCAAGTGACACATTGTTACGTTTTCTGTCAAATAATATTTTATAGGGAACATTTTTTTACAACATTGAAGACAGATCTGTCACCTCAAGTCATATCACATTATGTAAAAATGTATACCAGTAAAAAACTTGAAATTAAAGCATCATATTAGAGATGTAGTGTAATTTTTCAGTAGTTATCTGTTTTTTAAGTTTTTTTTAAATCTTCTTGAAAAAGTTTTAAAGCTTTACTAATATGTTTAAACACTGTAATTGAAATTACAATTTCTTTTTATATTTTCGTTATAATATTTTGAATTTAAAGGTAATAAAACATTCTGTCTGATTTTTTACCTGGAAATATTTCACACTGAATAATTTTCACTGAATACTTGTTGCATTTATTATCCTACCTAATTTCTTTCCTGAAAATATTTAAATATTATTACATATTGTTATGTGTGATTACATCTTTTTGTTTAACCTATACGCATTGCTATTACTAAAGATATTTATAATTATAATGGGAAATGGAAAAAAATACAAGAATTTATTTTGATATTTTTATTAATATTGAACAAATTACAATCTAATAGCGGACAAATCATAGATTTTCAAAGTCTTTTATTTATTGCATTTTAAATACTATTCAAGAGCAAACTGCATTAAATATGGCATATACAGGGGTTGGACAAAAATATGGAAACACCTTTTGAAATGCATGTTTGAAAAGAAAGATTGATTATAATGAACTATGTTGATGGCACTGGAGTTTTCGCCTACTGACGCTACCTATACAACTTCGTAAAATCGCTGCACCGTTCAGTCTTTGTTGGAGCACTGTTATGTGAGATTATCATTGCATTATGTCAGAGTTAACAGACTTCGAACGTGGACAAATTGTTGGCGCGCGTATGGTGGGTGCTTCCGTAAGCAAGGTAGCCAAGGTTTTTAGTGTTTCAAGAGGTACTGTGTCGAAGATTTATTCCGCATATTTGAAATGCGGAAAAAAACATTATCCGCTAAATTACAGAGCGGACGAAAGTGTGTGCTGAGATCGTGACAGACGATCATTAAGGAGGATTATCGCAAAAAATAAGCAGATCACAGCTGCAAAAGTTACTGCTGAAATGAATGTCGTGTTACCAAATCTTGTGAGTACCAAAACAATTAGAAGGGAGCTTCATAAATAGGGAATTGCTGGCCGTGTTGCAACTGAAAAGCCATCCACCAGTAATGCTGATGCCTGTAACAGGAAAAAGTGGTGTTTAAGTCGTAAAGCCTGGACTATGGAACAGTGGAAGAACGTAATATGGTCTGATGAGTTTTCTTTCACATTGTTCCCCATTTCTGGCCGAGTTTACGTCTGGAGAACGCCATCTCAAGCCTATAATACAGACTGCTTGTTGCCAAGAGTGAAACATGGCGGAGGTTCGGTGATGGTTTGGGCAGCCATACCGTGGTTCTCTTCTGGCCCCATGATAAGTCTGTAAGGGCGTATTACTGCTCAGACTTATGTGAACATTTTGGCCGATCAAGTCCATCCAATGGTATAAGCTTTGTTCCCCAATGATGATGGTATCTTCCAAGACGACAACCTCCCCGTTCACACAGCTCATATTGTACAGGACTGGTTTTCTGAACACGAGGATGAATTTTCGCATCTCCCCAGGCCACCAAAGTAATCAGACTTGAATATTATCGAACCTTTGTGGTCTACGTTGGAGCGGAAAGTGCGTTCTCGCTATCCATCACCAACATCGTTATCTGAACTTGCCACCGTTTTGCAGGAATAATGGTACAATATTCCCTTGGCAAACATACAGAAACTGTATTTATCCATTCCGAGAAGACTGCAAGCTGTTTTGAATAACAACGGGTACCGTATACAATACTAGACAAGGAAACATGCATTTTTTAAGATGTTTCCATATTTTTTTCCAACCCCTGTATTTATAACATAAGAAATTTTAGTTTTTTATGATAAGTTATTTTTTATTAATATTTTAAGTGTTACGGGAACTTTACAAAATATCCTTGCGCGCATTCAATCAAAAATCAACAATTATTGTGCACATATTTCAGCGTAACATGCTTAGACTTAACAATTTTTGTTTAAAAAAATTTACTTAGTTTTTTGACTAATAATTGTGCCAGTTTGTAGAAAACAATCTGGAAATTACAATGATATCTTATAAATCTCAAAATAGATAAAAATTAAAGATACAAAAAAAAAATTAAATAAAAAAAATGAAAAATGTGTCCCTGTTTTCCTTAAACTATTTTAGATGAATTATTAGCATGAAAATATAAATAAAAGTTCTTGTTAGTTGCAAATTATTATGATAGTTAAATGCACATAACTTTAAATTATTTTTAAACAAACTAGTCGTTGGGGGCCACCGTAATACTTACCCATCATGGATATGCATAATATAAAATATTAAAAAAAACATGTGTAAAATATTTATAAAATGCATTGCAATTCCAAAATAAAATTTAAACGCAAATTTAAATAGTTTTAATACACATAGTCATGCTTTATTAATGAATTGCTGTTGAGCCAAATTCGACAAATTATATAAAACGCCAAAATACTCAAGTTATACCGGATTGCGTAAAAGAAACATCCTTATAACTCTAAAAATAATAATCATATTAACTAACAATTTACTGCGTCGGATGAAGCGTCTCATTTCCAATTAAAATATATCTTTGAATTGAAATTTGATTAAAATACAGGGTCATGAAAAATCAAAGAATTCGGAAAACAGGATTACACATATCTCGGCAACTAATAATTCGATCGACTTTGTTCTTTATGCAAAATTTATGTTATTTTATTGCCTTTTACATCCACTCTTTAAAATAAAAAAAATCGAAAAATTTTATGGACCTTTTATCAGAATGAATTTTTCGAGAGTCCAAAAAAACAGTTCCGGATAATCGAGGTTACTGATATTATATAGGCTTCGTCCCATTCTTACATACTAAGTACATACAAAATTTCAAGTCTCTATCTAAATTTGTTCGGGAGATAGAGCGTTTACAGACAGACAGACGGACAGACGGAAGGCAAAATTTTTTTTCAAAAAAATATGTTTTTCGGAATCTCCAGTATCTGAAACGTGTAAATCCGTCAAAAAATTTTTTCGATTTTCAAAACGATTGTAAGACTTACCCTATACTACGTATAATGGGTAAGTAAAAGTGAAAAAAAAAAAAAAAAGTTATATCATTTGCTTGCTGTATATATTTTATATATTCAACAAAAGATTTATTTTTCTTCAATATATCAGCCAATGTATCACACTTATTTCAGGATTTCAAAATATTCATTTTTTAATACAAAACAAATAAAAATCGCATACTAAAAATGAGATATGAATTAATCATAAATAGCGTGAAAAGTTAAATAGGGTTTTTCAGACTTAAATTTTATTATGATATGAAAATAAATGTATATCCACAATTTTAATTCAAATGAAAAAAAACAAAATAATGTATTTCAGCTGGGTAATGCCAACATTTCATTTATTTAACA
This sequence comes from Maratus speculifer, assembly GCA_964019185.1. Lineage (NCBI taxonomy): Eukaryota > Metazoa > Arthropoda > Arachnida > Araneae > Salticidae > Maratus > Maratus speculifer. The sequence goes on along the minus strand of OZ025294.1, from coordinate 233,705,741 downwards.
AATGATACATTATTTTTCGCAATGCAAACTTCAATAGACGAAATTTAAGAGAAAAATAAAACATTTTTCATTCCTGTTAAGTAGACTATTTCGTAGGTTAGCGTTTGCTTGCAAATATCTTTTTACATTAAGATTAATGGTTTAGTTGAAATGGAAAGCAAAAGATTAGAAATGTAGAGTTGGCACATTTTTATGCAATCCGTGAACCACTGAATGGTTGATTTATTTTCCTCTAAAAGGTAGCCAAACCCCAAATTAGAATAATTGATTTAAAGGAAGATTTTAGCTAGTAATTCATTTTGCGAATGTGTATTTCTAATGGGCATGAGTAATATTGAAAAGCGATTTTTCCTTTACTTTTTATATCTTGATATAAGGGTAGAATATTACTATTTTTTTAACTGTAATTTTTTATTCGGTAAAACAACAGGGTAAAAAATATTTCTTCACATAAAGATTAATAACCACGCATTGTACTAGTTTCTTTTAACATAAACACTTTTTTTCACTTCATGTTATTAAATATAAAATATATGATACTGAGAATTTTTTAAAATAAGATTATTTTTTTTAAATTTTTATCCACGTAAAGAAAAATAAATGATTGAAATAAAAAATAAACCAGCCCTACATAGATGGGGCTGTATAATATTAAGGAAGCTGTAAATGACACATTATTATGTTTCCTGTCAATTATCTTTTTTAGATATTTTTTTTCAACTGTAAAGACAGATCTGTCACCTCAAGTTATATCACAGTATGGAAAGATACGTATTAGCAAAAAATTTGAATTTAAAGCATCATATTTGAGATGTGGTGTATTTTTTCAGTACTTGTCTTTTTTGCTGAACTTATTTTTATTTATCTTCTTCATTTACGTCATGCGTTTGGATTCGATTGATTCTTTTGTGTCTGAAATTTAATTTAATTATTACTATTATTATTATTATTATTATTTCTTGTATTAGTTTTTATCTCGAGAGAAAAAGGCGCATTCTTTTTTCTTTGAGGTTTACTTTTTTTTATATTTTAACCTGAGATTTAGATGCTAAATTTTTCAACACAAAATGATTTTTTTCTATATTTATAAGAGTTCCATAGAATCTCCGCAAATCCGTCGCAAATTTCTAAGATAAACACTATTTCTTCAAAAAAGAGTAATGACTAGGTATTGTACTATTTTTTTTATTTTTAATTTATTTATATATTTATTTTTACCATGAATTAACTTTTTTTCATTTTTTTTCTTATGAAATATCCGATATGTATAACACTGACATTTTTTTAAATAATATTTTAAAAGTTTTAATTTGTATCCATGTAAGAAAAACATGATAAAAATCAAAAATGAACCAGCCCTACATAGGTGGGGCGTCATAATATTAAGCAAGCTGGAAGTGACACTTTGTTAACTTTCCTGTCAATTAACCTTTTATAGGGAACATTTTTTTGCAACATTGAAGACAGGTCTGTCGCTGAAGTTATATCACATTATGTAAAAATGCATATCAGCAAAAAATTTGAATTTAAAGCATCATGTTTGAGATGTGGTGTATTTTTTCAGTACTTGTCTTTTTTAATGAACTAATTTTTATTTATCTTCTTGATTTACATCCTGCGTTTGAATTCAATCGATTTCCGTGTATCGGAATTTTATTATTATTATTATTATTATTATTATTATTATTATTATTATTATTATTTGTATTAACATTTACCTCAAGAGAAAAAGGCATATTCTGTGTTCTTTGAGGTTTACCATTTTTTTTTATTTTAACCTGAGTTTTGGATGCTAAATTTTTCAACACAGAAAGATTTTTTTTTCTATATTTATAAGAGTTCCGTAGAACCTAATCTAAAGCGTCTCAAATTTCTAAGATAAATACTGTTTCTTCAGAAAAAGATTAATGATCAGGTAATGTACTATTTTCTTTTAACATGAACTGATTTTTTTTTTTCATCTTCTTCTTTCAAAATATCCGATATCTATAACATTGATAATTTTTTTAAATAATATTTAATTTTTTTAAATTTGTGTCCATGTAAAGAATACATGATTAAAATAAAAAATGAACCAGCCCTACTTAGTTGGGACGTCATTATATTAAGCAAGCTGCAAGTGACAGATTGCTATGTTTCCTAACAATTGCCCTTTTATAGGGAACTTTTTTTACAACATTGAAGACAGATCTGTCGCCTTAAGTTATTTCACATTATGTAAAAATGTATATCAGCAAAAAATTTGAATTTAAAGCATCATATTTGAGATGTGGTGTATTTTTTTAGTAGTTATCTGTTTTTTTAAGATTTTTTTTTTTAAACTTCTTGAAAAAGTTTTAAAGCTTTACTTATATGTTTAAACACTGTAATTGAAGTTACATTCTCTTTTATGTTATTTTGAATTTAAAGGTAATAAAACATTCTCCCTGATTTCTTACCCGAAAATATTCCATTCTGAATATTTTTCGCTGAATAGGTTTTGCATTTATTAACCTACCTAATTTCTTTCCTGAAAATATTTAAATATTATTACATGCTATTATGTGTTATTATATGTTTTTATTTCGTCTATAGGGATTGTTGTTACTAAAGATATTTATAATTCTAATGGGAAATGGAAAAATAAATAAAAAAAGCAATTATTTTGATATTTTTATTAATACTGAGCAAATTACAATCTAATAGCGGACAAATCATAGATTTTGAAAGTCTTTTTATTGCATTTGAAATACTATTCAAGAGCAAAATACATTAAATATGGCATATATTTATAACATAAGAAATTATAGTTTTTTTTTAATGATAAGCAATTTTTATTAGTATTCTAAGCGTTACGGAGAACTTTTCAAGATACCCTCGCACATTCCATGAACAATTAATTATTGGGCACTTTTTTCAGCGTAACATGTTTAGATTTAACCATTTTTGTTAAAAACCATATTTAGCTTTTTGTATAATAATTGTGCCAGTTTGTAGAAAAAAATCTGGAGATTATAATACCTTATAAATCTTAAAATAGATAAAAATTAAAAATACAAAAAAAAAAAAAAAAAAAAAAAATTAAATAAGTTAAATAAAAGTAATGAAAAATTTGTCCCGGATTCTCTTAAACTATTTTAGAGGAATTCTTAGAATTAAAAGATTAATAAAAGTTCTTGAATTTGCAAATTATTATGATAATTAAATACATATAACTTTAAATTATTTTTAAGCAGAGAGTGCAAAATAATCAGCTTGCTCTATACTTTTTATATATTCAACACAAGATCGATTTTCCTTCATTATATCAGCAAATGTATCACACTTATTTCAGTATTTCAAAAAATTCCTTTTTTAATGGAAAACAATAAAAATCGTAGGCTAAAAAAGAAATGTGAATTAATCATAAATAGAACGAAAAGTTAAATAGGGCTTTCCAGACTTAAATTTTATTATGATATGAAAATAAATATATATCCACAATTTTAATTCAAAGGAAACAAAATAATGTATTTCAGCTGCCTACTGCCAATATATCATTTATTTAACAAAAGATACATTGTTTTTCGCAATGCAAACTGCAACAAACGAAATTCAAGGGAAAAATAAAACATTTTTCATTCCTCTTAATGGTAGACTATTTCGTAGGTTAGCGTTTGCTTGCAAATATCTTTTTACATTAAGATTAATGGTTTAGTTGAAATGGAAAGCAAAAGTTTAGAAATGTGGAGTTGGCACATTTTTATGCAATCCATGGATCACTGAAAGGTTGATTTACTTTCCACAAAACAGTAGTCAAACCCCAAATTAGAATAATTTATTTAAAGGAAGATTTTAGCTAGTAATTCATTTTGTGAATGTATATTTCTGATGAGCATGAATAATATTGAAAAGTGATTTTTCTTTTATTTTTTTTTATATCTTGATATAAGCATAGAATATAACTTTATTTATTTTTACTTTTAAACTGTTGTTTTTTATTATACTAATGTTTTCTAATGCATATAAACATCAAATTTTGATTGTTAAAGATATTGTAATTTTTAACATAACACTATTAAAGATGAACTTGCTTTTTATAGAGTTTTCATCGTTCAAATTAAAAATGCTTTTCTTTAATTCGCAAGTCACTGCGCGCATGATATCTTGTGTATGTATGTAGAGATTGCTATAAAATTCGATATAGGTAACTAAAACATAATTATTTGTGAAAATTTTTTTGTTATGACTATATCTATTCATTAAAAGATGTAATATTTTGATTTTTTATCAGAAAAATACCTTACATGTTTAATGAAACAATTTTGACCTAAGAAAAGATCGTTTTAAAAATACACATGTGCTTATTATTTATATCAAATTTGATAACAATCGATGCATGTGTTCTCGAGAAATATGCGCAATGACGGATGGAGTGAAAAAAAAGTTGAAAATTGCACGTGAAACGTAGTAAATGAGGTGCGTTCGTGCTATATTCAGATCTTGGTTAATAGTACACAGAATATCGAATATCGTAGATTGACCAAAATATTTTACATGTCCCTGTAAGTATTATCTGCTTTCTATTATACAGGAATTAACTTGTAATAAACCTCAGCAATGTGTATCAATTCGATAAAATGTGAAATTGTTTAATAGTATTAAAACGTGCTCCAAAAAATATTTTCTCTTCTACCATTCTATAATGGATTCCTTTTATGTGGCCCTGTAAATTAATAACAAAATTTCCTTTCACCACAGATTCTGCGAAATGCATTTTTTAGTATATACTTCATAGATGCATATGATCATAGATCCTCTATATATGCGATCAGATGGACGGATTGAACGACGACTATAAGTGCTACGTATTTATATAATTACGAACGCACCTATAAAAAAGCTTTTAAAAATTAAACAGTACACGAATTCTGTAAAAGACTAATTAATTTCTATTGATAGTTAATTAAAAAACACAATCTGTTTGATTAATAATAAAAATTTTATGTTTATACATAAAAATCTTTTGAAGATACACTAATTCGAACTTTGAATTGATCTTGATTTTCGTTCTGTGTAAAAGTTATAAAATCTCTTAAGTTATCTTAATAAATAAGTTTAAAAAGTTCTATGGCACTGAAGGCCAACAATATGCCAAAATAAACATAGCTTCAAAACACCATTTTAATAAATGTAAGATTTGAAACGTATAGAAGAAGTTCGAGTACTATGGAAAAGTCGAACAACGTGAAATATTTCAGTATTCAGCCCGAACAGTGTTTCACCGAAGCAAAAAATTACCAAATATCTTGTCCAATGATGCTCATAAAAAAACCTCTTTGTCAGTGATGTCGGTTCAAGTTCAGTATATGTCAAGTTCAGTATTAAGTGTTTATTTCGGTTATTAGTTAGTGAATTTCTATGATAACTTGACAACTTTTAAGAAGGTTTGTTGGATAATGCGGAATACAATCTAAACAACTGATTCAAGACAAGTCTTGAGGGAAAAAAATCAACAATTCCACAATGTGAGTTGGTCTTTTTAACATGTTGCACATCAGATATGTAAAATATGGTATTCCTGTTTTGCAATAGAAAATATTCAGAAGACAGAAAATATGCGACTACATATATGATTTTTGTAAATAAAATAAAATAATATGAAATATAGTAAAAATAAATACAAAATAGTTTAATGAATGAATTGCAAAACTAATTGTTGATTTTGCAGTATATTACTGGCAACTGGGGCGCCAGTTGCAAACTTAGCAGCATATTAATGTTTTTTTTTTTTTTTTTTTTTTTTTTTTTTTTTTTTTTTTTTTTACGATTTAGCATTTTTAACCGACTTCCAAAAAGGAGAGGAGGTTATCAATTCGACGCGTATGTATTTTTTTTTTTATGTATGTTCACCGATTACTCCAAAAATATTCAACCAATTTCTGTTATTTTTGTTTTAAATGAAAGACGAATCTCGAATTGGTACCACTTCCGTTTCATCGAAATTGGTTCAGTACTTTTTTAGTAATTAGGCAAAAACTAATAAAATTAGTGATTTTTCGCTAATTAAAAGTGTTGAATACGTTCGCTGAATGGAGTGTCTACAGCATGGCCGAGCGGTCTAAGGCGCCCGACTGAAGTTCTGTTTCTCGAAAGAGAGTGTGGGTTCGAACCTCACTCCTGACATAATTTACATCCAAGTTAAATTTATAATTTTTTTTCCGTATTACAATTTTTATTATTAACCAGCTTCAGAAAAGGAAAAGGAAGTTATCAATTCGACGCGTATGTATTTTTTTAACCGACTTCCAAAAAGGAGAGGAAGTTATCAATTCAACGCGTATGTATATTTTTTTATGCATATTCACCGATTTCTCCAAAACTATTCAACCGAATTTCTGTTATTTTTGTTTTAAATGAAAGACGATGCTCTCGAATTGGTACCACTTCCGTTTCTTCGAAATTGGTTCAGTACTTTTTTAGTAATTAGGCAAAAATTAAAATAATTACTAATAAAATCACTAATAAAATTAGTGATTTTTCGCTAATTAAAAGTGTTGAATACGTTCGTTGAATGGAGTGTAGATAGCATGGCAGAGCTGTCTACGGCGTCAGATTGAAGCTCGGTTTCTCGAAAGAGAGCGTGGGTTCGAACCCCACTTCCGACGTAATTTACATCCATGTAAAATTTACAACTTTTTTTCCGTATTACAATTTTTATTATTAACCGGCTTCAGAAAAGGAAGAGGAAGTTATCAATTCGATGTATTTTTTTTCTATGTGTGTTCACCGATTACTCTGAAACTATCCAACCGATTAATTTGGTTTTTGTGTTAAATAAAAGAGGCTACTCTCGAATTGGTACCACTTCCATTTCATTAAAATTGGTTCAGTACTTTTTTAGTAATTAGGCAAAGTTTAATAAAATTGGTGATTTTTCGCAAATAAAAAATAACATGGACTTTGAATAAGTTCGCCAATCGGAGCGCAGTCAGGATGACCCAGCGGTTTAAGGAGCCAGATTTAAGCTCTGGTGCTGGAAAGAGAGCGTGCGTTCGAACCCCACTCCTGGCAATAGTTACATCCATGGATAATTTACAATATTTTTTCCGTATTATAATTTTTATTAACTGACTTCAACAAATCGTTAACTTTTAACTAAAAAGAGAAAAATAAACTTTTCTACCAAAAATTGAACCGACTTATTAAATTAAGAGCATAGTATTTACCATGCGTATTATTATATTTATGTACATTTATTTGATTTTTTGGAGTCGGTGCCAACCAAGCCTTTATTCTTTTTGGATTTGCATTGGATACTTAATTTAATTTTTGAAATTGGCTTGGCTGGCACCGACTCCAAAAAATCAAATTAATGTACATAAATATAATAATACGCATGGTAAATACTATGCTCTTAATTTAATTTCTTATTACTATTATGTAAAAAAATATTTTTCACTTTGTAGTAGTTTTTGAAGTCGGTTCAATTTTTGGTAGAAAGGTTTATTATTTAACGGTATAATTTGCGATTCTGAAGTATTATCCTCTCATCCCAGATGACGCTTTAGTACTGTAAAATCAACAATTTTTCTTTTTGAAGTGTTGTTAAATCGTGAAATGTCTTGCAATTTTAATATTCCTTATAATCGTTTTTTATTTTACCCGACTACATACTGTTATTCAAAAAGTGTGAAAGTGTTTATAAAGATAAATATAGCTAAATATTTATTTTTCCTGTCTTAAACGCTTTAAAAAATATATTTACCCAAAGTCGGTGACTGTCCTTTACAAATATTAGGTAGATTTCGTATGAAATACTACCTATTGCATTCTCTCCCACGTTGCAATTTCTGAAAATTTTTTCAGATCTACACCGATCATGACTCCTAGACCCCAAAACTACCATAAATAAAAAAGTTTATCTAACTATCTATCTATCGGTGTATATCACTTTTTTCTGGACACGATAACTTCCATAATTATGCTCAGATCTTCTTCAAACTTTTACATAAAATCAAGGGGCATAAAATCTCGGTCGAGTTCGTTAATGGACAAAATTGGACCAAGGGGGTGGAAATAGGGAGGGTTTTTGTGAAAATCGAAAAAACGTCATAAATTCTTAATTAAAATAGATATCGAATCGGTTTAAAGTTTATATTACTTCTTAAAAATAGGCCAAAAGTTTATGCGTGACAGATTTTTGATAAATTTAGAAATGGTCTCAAGGGGCGAAAAAAACAGGGTTTTTGGGAGAAAAAATTCAAAACTTTGTCAATTCTCAAGATATTAAATCCAACTAAATTTTCTATAAATGTTCTCAAAATTATCTAAAACTTTTGTATTTACAAGTTCTTTATAGGACCAATTTTTATCGATGAAAAAAAATTAAAAACGAAAAGAAAAAGGGGGGTGAAAAAGAAAAAAATCCATAATTCTGTCAATTTTTAAGCTATCAAATCTAATTAAATTTATTTTACATCTTCTCAATAATATCTACAACTTTTATAGTGACAAGTTTTTCATAGGACCAATTCGTATAGAAAAAATAAATTAAACAAAAATAGGAGTTGGAGAAAAAAAACCTCAAATCAAACTGCTTATATTCTGACTCATTTTAAAATTAATTTTTGATTTTAAACGCATCCAAATGGTAGATCCTCTTATTTGGAAACTGTATAAAGTGACGCATTGGTCAGTTTTTACATAAAGACAGAATATATTTCAAAAAGGGCTACCAAAAAGGGTGTTTTGAACAGAAATTCCCCAAGTCATTGTGATTGAAAATTTAAGGAAGTATTCAAATAAGAAATTGGGTTTTTTTCTGTCTCTTTTTTAAATCCATTTTTGCTCACAAATGCATCCAATTTACAGATCATCTTATTTAGTAACTATATAATGTGACGTATTGTCCAATTTTTTTGATAAAGACAGAATATATTTCAAAAAAGATTGCCAAAAAGGTTATTTTAAACAGAATTTTCCGAAATCATCGTGATTGAATATTTGAGGAAGTATTCAAATAACAAACTGCGTTTTTTCGGACTCGTTTTTAAATCCATTTTTGCTCTCAAACGCATCCAATTTACAGATCCTCTTATTTAGGAAATATATAATGTGAAGCATTGGCCAGTTTTTTGATAAAGATAGAATATATTTTTTTAAATGCTGTCAAAGTGGGGATTTCGCACAAGATTTTCCGAAGCGATCATGATTAAGTAAAGTTCAAATAACAAATCGGTTACTTTATGACTCATTTTTAAATTCAATTTTACTCTCAAACGTATTCAATTGGTAGTTTGTTTTTATTTATGAGCTATATAATAGTAATAATATATATAGTAATAATATATAGTAATAATAATAATATATAATATAGCTTTTGGTCGATTATTTAATAAATTCAGAATATATTTCAAAATATGTTGTCAAAAACGGCATTTGAGTTGAATTTCGCTTAAGATGATTCTGATAAAACCAGTTCTTGCAGAAAAATGAAATTAAAAAATTTCATAAGCTGTCAAATGAAGTTATTAAACTGGGTTTATCTCTAATCATACTTTTATTGTTGTTGTGGAAATGAGCACTCTTCGAAATCTACCTCCGCCTATAGGCCAAGCCGACAGGGATTTTTTTTTTCACGCGCTGCGATGAATTTCTTTTCGATTCTTGATGTTGGAGTGATGCAGTGGCATCATACCTTTTTCTCAATCGATGTAGATTTTCGTAAATAAGTTTTGTAAAATTCGTGTTAGTTCAGAACCTCTTTGTCAGTAATGTTAACAAAGTTCACTATAGCGATAAATATTCGGCTACATATATGATTAATTATTTGTGAGTGAAGAGGATGTTACTAATTCTTTCTGTATGGCTTGTCGCATAATGTGGAATACAAATTAAATAACTGTTTCAAGGCTAGTCATGGGAAAAAGAGATATCATTCCACGATGTGAGATGGTCTTTTTACCGCGTTGCACACCAGCTATGTAAAATGTTGTGTTACTGTTTGGCAGTGGAAATTATTTAGAAAACAGAAGAAACGAGACTGAATATGTGGTTTTTCTAAATAAAATTAAATAAAGTAAAATAAAAAAATAATTAAAAAAAACTTAATGAATAAATTGCAAAAACAATTGTTGATTTTGCAGTACATTAGTAGCAACTGGGGTGCTAGCGGTAAACTTAGCCACACATTACTGTTTTGTTACGATTTTGTATTTTTATTTAAAAGTATAATTTGTAATTCTGTAGTATTATTCTGGCATCCCAGCTGCCACTATAGTACTGTAAAATCAACAATTTACTTTTTGCGTTGTTCTTAAATCGAGAAATGTCTTGAAATTTTAGTGTTGCTTGTAACCATTTTTTATATTACTCGACTAGGCCCATTATCCGAAAAGCATGAACATTTTTTTAAAGATAGAGTTAAATATTTTCTCTTTCATCTTAAACACATAAAAAAAATGTGTTTAGCACTAGAAAATGATTGTTCCTTAAAAATTTTTATGATGCGTTACGATGAATTTAATTTCGATACTATCAGGGGGAGTATTTATGACCAGGGGTTAATTGTGACCTTCTTCATATTAGAGAAAGCGGTTATGGTAGAATTTTGTTACATGCTTGGATATAATATTCATTTTAGATATTTTTATCACTAATCTGAAGCATTTTTGAGATCCGAATGGGAATTTGAATAAAGTTTACTAAAGTTTTCCATAAACGAATTTGTCAGCTTAGAGTTCCAATGGTCACAATAATCTCAAACAAATGTGTATAGACAAGTACTAATTGAAGATATAGCGGTCATAATTTTCCTTTAATTAATTTTCCAATAATCCTTTTAACTTAGAAAAAAACAGCTATGAGAATTAAAATTTTTAAGAGGTGTTTTAATAGGGTCAAAGTTACTTCCTATATACATAAAACACCCTTTTTTCCAAATAGCAAAAAGTAAAAAAAAATAATAACAATGTTGTAAATGTACAGAGTTGCCGTAATTACTCTTCCTTACTCTAGTTGATGTTGTAGTTTATGAGGTGACGTCAAATTTTATTCTCAATTGATATAGATTTTTGCTAGTAAGTTTTATAAAATTCGTTTTAGTTATGAAACCTCTTAGCCAGTGATGTTAAATAAGTTCACTATGAACAGTTAAAAAGTTGAACAGCTATGGTTATTGAAGTAAACAGTTCGTTTATTTCTATGATAAATTGTTGATACGTTGAAGAGGTTATTTTTCTTTCCTGATGGCTTGTTGGATATTTTGGTTTACAATCAAGCTGTTTCAAGACACGTTTTGGGAAAAAAAGGACAATTATTCCACTCAGACGTATAAAGTGAGATGGGTTATTTACTATGTTGCATACCAGATGAGCAAAATGTGGTGTGTCTGTTTTGCAATGGAAATTATTCAGAATTCTACACTTATGATTCTTGTAAAAATGTATTAAAAATTGTAAAAATAATGATTGATCTTACAATATATTACAGCCAGCGGGGGTGCCAATGATATTCTGCATAATTAACAGTATTGAATCGTACAGTAAGAGTAGTGTACCGTTTTATATGTGCAAATGCAGAAATGTGTCATACACTTATACTTAAAAGCATGTTTGTGTTTATTTTATTATTCTAATTTAATGGTATAATTGTTGGTTCTGAAATAGTTTACTGACGTCACAGCTGCCACTGTAAATCTGTAAAACGAACGATGTTTTTCTTCAGTGTTGTTAAATGGTGAAATTTCTTGAAATTTTAATATTCCTTTTAGCCATATTCTATATTAACCGACTAGTTACCATCATCCCAAAAATCTAAAATTGGTTTTAAGAAAGCATATTGCTATTTATTTTTTCTGCCACGTGAAACAAATTTAAAAATGTGTTTAGCAGCAGTCGATGATTGTCCTTTACTAATTTTTAATGGGTCTTTTTTATGTATAGTTGGATATAATGTAAATGTTATCCCATAATATCCGAACTTTCTTAAAATGTCATAAGGGGGCCAGTCATTCCCCTCAAAAATGTGATGTCTATGGGCGTTTGATAGATTATTATATTCAAAATATCTAATCAGGTAATTAATATTTTTAATTTATTTTCCAGTATTCTCTTCTTTTTAAAAAACTGATGAAATGGAAGTAAAATTTCAACTCGTCATATACAATTATGTATAGGTTTTAGAAATTATTTGGAAACTAAGAAACAAAGAAACATCTTTTAAGAAAAGAACTAAGGAAAAAGAAGTTTAAAAGATTAATTTTTCTAGGAGATATTTTGAATATAAAAATGCATAAAATGCCCATAGAGATAACATTACCGAGGGTATTTCGGCCGCTGAAAGACTAGCACCGTTAACAGAAATCAGCTTTTAGTAACTTTAAACATCTGAATCTTAAACTACAGTTCATAACATCTTACAGTTTTAAATTGTTCTTAAAAGGCTACACCCTTGTAATACGTTTGGCAAGGATTAAAAGTTAATTTCATATTCGCAATTCCACATTTTAGACATAAATAAATCTTAAAGCAGCTGGTTGAATCAATACCCACATGGTATCCTAAAGCAGAATTAACCAGATAATCCATATTTATTGCAAAACTTAAGAGTTAGAAATAATTTCTTCAATATTTAGGTTCACATATCGTCACCGGAGAATTATAAAGTTCTATCTGTGCTTTTGAAAAAATTGATTTATCGATATACTTAGGTACTATTTGTATTTAAGAAGGCATTTTTACATCAAAATGATGATATATATAATTTACATATGACCTTACAATTATAATATGACATTATTTTAATCCAGAAATGTCTTCATAGATACAAATAGAACCTTTCTATATCGGTAAATCATTTTTTTCAAAAACACAGATAGAATATTATTATTCTCAGGTAACGATATGTGTACCTCAATTCTTTTCCTCTTAAAAACCCTCAAAGCATGCATGGTCACAGTGACATCATAATGACGTCATTGTGAGTCCCTTTGGTCACATCACATATGTGACGAAAATGTCACCACTGAGTGACGTCACTTTGTGACTGAGATGTGACTTTCTTAAAAATTTTTACAAAGTTACAAATAATCTTCAAAACATGTTATTTACTTTTAAAAACATGTTTCTGGCAATTTAAATATCGTCACAATGTTAATGTCAGTTTCGTCACAATGTTAATGTCAAAGTAGTCACAAATGACACACTTTTCACAAATTGGTCACATTGTGACGTCACAAAGTGGTCACAATGTGACGTAACAAGAAAGCTCTAAAACGGCCATAACGACGCCACATTTTAGTCACCGTGACTTCACATCGACGTCACGTGTCGTCACATCGACAATCGGCGGTCACAAAGTCAAAACGTGACTTCACAACGACGTTGAAGTGACGTCACCATGTCTTACGGGAACTAAGCTGTTTGATTACAGTTACACGTCATTTATTAGGGCTGCTTACTCACTTTCCGAATTCCCCTCCGTAAAGGAAAGTCTGTGGGAGTTTGATGCATTCTTATATATAAAACATCTCATAAGGAAATTAATATTTTTAACATCTTTTTTTTTCGGTGTTCTCTTCTTATAAGATGTTAAATTGTACTAGTTTTCAAAATATTTCTAAAATTGTTGTTCAATTTGATATTTTTTATTTTAAGAATTGACGAATTGAAGGCAAAATTTGAACATTTCATATAGTATTAAGCATGCATTTTTGAAATGCTGTTGAAAACTAAGAAGAAAACTCACATCCTTTATAAGAAGAGAATACCGAAATACGAAATTAAAAATATTAATTTCCTGTGGCGATATTTTAAACATAAGAATGCGTCAAATTCCCATAGACTTAACATTAAGGAAGGTAATTCGGAAAGTGAGTGACCAGCAACCTTGATAGCTGAATGTTTTCATCTTTAAATGTAAACCAATAGATGGCAACATGCTCGATTCCTCATAAAATATATGTTATTTTCATCCGCGATTTCAAAATGCCTCCAAGACAGTGTGGAGAAAAAATGGATAATTATTTAACTCAATGGCTTTGAAATAAAATGTTTTGAGGATTTGAATAACATTCACTTATTCAAATCACCTTAAATTTTTATAGTGTAAATTTAGATTTGTGATAATTAAATTGGCATTTTAAGATAACACTGAAGTCACTGAAAAATACGAAGAAGTTAAATATTTTAGTGTTTTGTGCACTTTCTCTATGTAGTCGATTCATTAAGGAAAATTTAAGTATATTATATTACATTCTAAAAAATTAATTTGTAAATTTGCAGTTGAAAACAATCATACTAAGGATTAAAAAAAAAGGTTTTACCAGAATACATAGAGTGGCATGTAAGTTACCCAATACTCTCCTGCTTTTTTTAATGTCTTTCTTAAATGTGTTAATTTATTCTAATTAATTTATTCTGTGTAAAAAATTATCAAATATCTCTGAAATACACAGATTAACTATGGATTGCCTATAAATCTCCTATGTCTGTGTAATGAACAAAAATGATGAAACACACACACACACAAAAAAAAAACTTTTTGAAACACCATAAAAATAAAATAAATAAAATATCGCAAGGCCTTTCGATAGAACTTAGTCTATCTTCATCAGGCGAAAAGACGTGCCTCTACAATGAATGTAGCGGCACGACACCACATTCACTGTAGACGCACGTCTTTTCGCCTGATGAAGATAGACTAAGTTCTATCGAAAGGCTTTGCGATATTTTATTTATTGTATTTTTATGGTGTTTCAAGAAGTTTTTTTGTGTTCTATTGTATAACACCAGTTTCCAACTTCTTTCCTAAAAATGATGGATTTTGTGTAAATTGTGCATCTTACAGATTGGGATGTAAATTTTGAACTTAGTAATTTTATGGATGAAGAAAATATGTATGAAAAGCAAATTCATGTTTGTTTGGTTTGTTTGTTCTTTTCAATCAACTTTGTTTTCAGGGGGTCTAGAATACAAAAATCTTACAATTTTCTAAAAAAAAAATATTGTATTAATTTTTTTTTGTTTCATTTTCTTTTTAAAATTATGTTTAAAGCATGTTTCTATCTTAATTATAATAGGGAATATTACTTCTTCCGTTTTGATTTGTTTTCAAAATCTAGATTACAAGGAATGGTTGCCATGAAAAAAACATCTTGTGAAAATGCATTTTTCTTTATTATGAGTTTTTTCACCATTTCTACTATTTAAATCATTATAATTCAAGAACTGTCGCAGATAAAATTTTTCAAACATGGAACACGTCTTTTTCATTTTTTTTTATTTCGATTAAGCAAATTTGAAAAAAAATATTTGTTTTTGAAAATATGATCTTTTTTTAAGTTACATAATTTTTTTTTCAAATTTTTTAATTTAAATACTTTTTATTTTTATTTAAATAATGAATTTAAAAACTCTGAATTAAAATCAAAGCTTATATATTTTTATTTATTTAAATGAAAAAAATGTATTTTACATGTAATATTTCGAGTTATAACGATTTAAAAAACTTTTTTTTTTAAATAAATTTCAAATTTAGAGTTTCTTCAAAAAAAAAGAGGACAATATTTTTCGCATGATTTTGTTTACAAATGATATGGATAACCATTGAAAAAAAATTTAGAAATTTTAACTTAGCAAATGAAAATTACTTTTAAATGTGTTTCAGGTCCCCCTTAAGACCCCCTTCAGAAAATAGTGCCACCGTAAGTTTGAAAGAACATGATAGTCTGAAATTCTATTAGTTCATGC
Organism: Maratus speculifer; assembly: GCA_964019185.1. NCBI lineage: Eukaryota > Metazoa > Arthropoda > Arachnida > Araneae > Salticidae > Maratus > Maratus speculifer. Next base: position 233,690,031 of record OZ025294.1, on the reverse strand, counting down.
ATCATTTAGTTACAGTTGTATCGAATATCTAAACTAGTATAGACAGAATTTATAAAAAGGAACCTCTATAATGTGAAAAAAATATGCTGAAAAACAAAATTTTGTATGAAACAAAATCTTGATGTCAATATTTGCTTTTTTAACTATTTTGAAAATAGTTGTTCTCCTCGGTATAGAATAAGGAAATCTGAATTTTTTCATTGGTTGAACTCTGCAACTTATTTCCTTTTATTCGTTTTCTGATTGGTCCATGCTTAATGTCTTAAAATGGAAAACTTCAATATTTATATGTGTATTTATATATTCATATTTTGTACGTGTCACACCAAGGTGGTCAAAATCCTTTATTATTCTCATCAGTAAAATTTTACTTTAAATTTGCTCTATTTAATCAACATTTTCAGGATCCAATTTGGCAAAAAAAATTGTTTTAAAAAACCGCTCCTAAAAGATGAAAAATTCTGTAAAATACGTTTATATCGAAAGGATTAAGCAGATAAAAGCAAATAAATACAAGTAACGATACGAGAATAACTTTTATGAAAAAGGTAGAATTTTATAAATTTACACATACATGTATACAAAAGTCATTAATTTACACATTTTTGTTTAAGAGTGTAGTAGTCAATAATTAGTAATCGATTGACATCAGTCAAATATTTATGCTATGATTAATGACAGAATTATTATCTTTGTGTTTAATTTTTGTACGTGTTAATCACAATATTATCTAAAAGTACTTAATATCGTATAAAGAAACTTTAAAGCTGTAAAAAGAATGGAAACGAAAAATAATATAGGGATTCATAGTTGTTTTTGAATACGACTTTCTTTCTCCTCAGCGTATGGCCGAAAAAAAAACCTTCCTGATATATCTAACATGAAAATACAATAAAGACCCTTGTTGGCGCCACCTTTGTTGTTATGACGTCGAATAACGTAAGCATATACCCCCAGCCCACAGATGTTTCCCTCCAGTTTGTTATGGACGCCGCCAAGGCAGTCTTTGCTCTCAGAACGCATTTTAATAATAAACTACAGTCTGCTACTAAAGTAATCGACATTTTTTAATTCATATTTATATCGCATCGCAACACTAACATTATGGGCCGTCGAGCCGGAGGTATTTATATTTAAAAAATAATAATAGTTTGTTTAAAAAAGTGAATTGACAGTGCAGACGAACAAATTTATTCTTTCTTTCTTCGAACAATTCAATCTTCGAACGCATAGAACAACACCTGCAGTTTGATAAAAGTGTTACGCAATCATCGCAAGAAAGAGTAATCACAGACGAAATACGAAATCACCTGTTTACTAGAAAAGGTAAGAAACATTCGATTATTCCTTTTCATTTCATAAGTTTCTAAAATGGATGCAATTGAAAAAATAAAAAAGAAACGCGCAACTGTAAGGACAGCTGTAACTAAGTTTATAACTAAAATTGATACTTTAATTAATGAAGAAAATAAGGAAACCGATGAGTATTTAGAAATTTTGGAACAGTTAAATGAAAAGGAAGAATCGCTGAAAAATTTAAATAGCGAGATAGAAGCTGCAATAAGTATTGCGAAAGATTATGAAAATGATATTACCATTAGTGAAGAATATACTGAGAATATTGTAAGAGCTAAATTCAAAATTAAGAAACAAATTAAGCGTTTAGAAGAGGGTAAGGTTCTCAATCCAAGTCAACTAAAACCTACTCTTACAAATGACTCATTTAATATTAAATTACCGGAAATACCGCTCCCGAAATTCTCAGGAAAACCGGAAGATTGGAGTTCATTCAAATTACAATTTGATAATATTATAACATCGAATGAGCAATTATCTGAAACTCAAAAACTTCATTATTTATCAGCAGCTTTAACAAACGAAGCAAAGGTTTTGCAAACGACAGAAGATACATTCGCTTCTTTAATTCAGGCATTAAAAGATAGGTATGAAAACAATAGAATAGCTGTAGAAATACATATAAATTCACTTTTCGAAGCAGATAAAATTATACAACCTTCTGCTAAAGATTTGCGGAATTTAGTTGACACCGTAAAGAAAAGCATTCGCGCATTAAAGGTTTTACATTACACAAGGAACAATCTTTCCGACGTTCTAATTCTGAATATTATTCTTCAAAAATTGGATAAAGATACGCGAAAAAGTTACGAAATGAGTATCAGTTCAAATGAAGTTCCAGAATTAGACAATTTAATACTATTTTTAGAGAAACATTCTCAAATCTTGGAAAATATCAGTAAAAACATTTCAGCAAAACCCAAGTCAAATCAAGAGCGAAATTCTAAACAAAAATCTCTCTTTGTTAAGTCAACTAATCTAATTAATTCATGTGTGTTATGTAAGCAAAATCATGCAATTTATAAGTGCGATACATTTTTTAAATCAAATGCCTCTCAGAGAAAAGAAATAGCAATGAAACACAAACTTTGCTTTAATTGTTTAAGTAATCAGCACACGATTGCTTATTGCAAATCTAAAAGTTTATGCAACATTTGTCAGTCACGACATAATACGTTACTTCACAGAAATGCAAACACTTCCTTTTCGAACAAAATGAATGAAGTTAATCCAATCGAGCAAGGTAATAAACTGAATCCGAATGCACAAGAGTTTTTCGGACAGACAGAAGTTAAATCACTTCTATCGCCTTCTTTATCTTGCGTTAATAATGGAAATAAATCTGTTATATTCTCCACTGCTTTAGTTTGGGTTTTTAACCCATATCCTGGTAGTTAATTACAAGCACGTGTAATACTGGACTCAGGAAGTATGTCCAATATTGTAACATCAGAATTTGCTGATCGACTGGGAATTCCATTAAAGAAATTGAAAATCGCGATATCAGGATTAGGTGGAAAAGAAATGAACATTAAATACAAGGTGCATGCGAAAATTCTAAATGGAAATGGATCCTTTGAAGCATCATTAGATTTCCTTGTTGTTTCAAAAATAACCGATTCACTCCCAGTAACAAAATTGAATATCCATAACTTGAAAATTCCTCATCAGTTAGCAGATCCAAAATTTAGCGTTCCTGACAAAATTGACATGTTACTCGGAGCACAATCCTTCTTTGATATAATAAAGGATGGAGAAATTCGAATTCCAAACAGCAATTTAGTTTTCCGAAATTCAGTATTCGGATATATCGCAACAGGAACCGCAGATACGATCAGTCATACGCAATATTGTGGTTTTATTTCGCAGTCTCAAAGCATTGATGAATGTTTAGAAAAATTTTGGAAATTGGAAACCATTGATGAACCTTGCAAAATTCTGAGTAAAGAAGAAGAATACTGTGAAGAACATTACAAAACTACGCATAAAAGAAATGACGCTGGTAGATATATAGTGCAGATGCCTACCAAGGATTTGGAAAAGTTAGGCGATTCTAAAGAGCTTGCGAAAAAACGTCTGAATCAGTTGTGGAGAAGATTATCTAAAGACAAAACTATGAAGATATTATACCAGCAATTCATGCAAGAATACTTAGAGTTAGACCACATGCAGAAGGTTACAGATGCTCAATCCGAACATCCAGATAATAATTTATGTTACTACTTGCCACATCACGGAGTTCTCAGACCAGACAAAACCACAACAAAATTAAGGGTGGTATTCAATGCATCAGCGGCAACTACATCTGGTTTCAGTCTCAATGATTGTCTGCTAAAAGGAGAAGTGAAAGAAGACATATTTGAAATTATGACAAGATTTCGTATTTACAAGTATGCTTTTACTACAGACATTCAAAAAATGTTCAGACAAATTTTAATTCATCCATCTCAACGCGACCTTCTAAGAATTGTATGGAAGACAGATGAGAACGAAGAAACTGCTGTTTACAGATTAAATACAGTCACGTATGGAACTTGCTGTGCACCGTTTCTCGCAATACGGACACTGAAACAATTAGCCATCGATGAATCATCACAATTCCCTTTGGCTGCTGAAGTAATAAGAGAAGATGTATACGTGGACGACATTGTTACAGGTGCACATGACCTAGATACAGCTACAGAACTCCAGCAGCAGTTATGCAACATGCTAAAAACCTGCGGCATGTCCCTTCACAAATGGAATTCCAACTCAAATGAAATGATGAACAGTAAGCCACAGGAAGTTCAAGAACATAATTTTTCCGTAAATGAAGAATCAACAAGCAAAACTCTAGGGGTTATTTGGAAACCCGTTGAAGATCAATTTATGTTCAAGATTTCAGTAACAGAGAAATCATCATACACGAAACGAGACGTGCTGAGCACCATTGCAAGATTATACGATCCCTTAGGTCTTTTGGGACCAATTATTACTCGAGCAAAGATATTTCTTCAGAAATTATGGCTCCTGAAATTAGGTTGGGAAGATGAAATCCCAGATCCAGTTGCAAGTGAATGGATAAATTTTGTGTCATCTCTAAAACTAATCGAAGAAATTAGAATCGACAGATACATTCTAATCGATTCTTTTCAAAAATTAGTGTTGTTAGGATTTTCAGATGCTTCGGAATTAGCTTATGGAGCTGCAGTTTATATGCATTGTACAAGTGAAACAAGTACTGTAACAACTAAACTGATTGCGAGTAAGTCTCGCGTAGCCCCTTTAAAGACAATTTCCATACCCCGCCTGGAACTCTCAGCTTGCCTACTTCTTTCTCAACTAATAGAGAAAATTCGGCTTTCTTTAAAAATGCTAGTAACTGACATTTATTTGCATACAGACTCAAAAATCGCAATTGCTTGGATCAGTACACCGCCAAACAAACTAAAAACCTTTGTTGGCAACAGAATATCCAAGATACAAACTTTAACTGAAAACTGTCATTGGAAACATGTCCCATCGCATTTAAATCCAGAAGATGTTATATCACGTGGACTAGGTCCTCAAGAACTTTCCAACATGAATCTTCGGTGGAATGGCCCCCCGAACTTTCACCCACCTTCATCTTCAGATGAATCCAATGACAATATAGACATTCTATCACAAGAACTGTACTCGCATGAACTTAAAAAAACAGACAATATCAATTTAATTTCTACTTCTGAAAATTCATTTGTAAATGATTTTCTTAATTTAAGTAACAACTACTTAAAATTAATACGTATTCTAAGTTTTATTCTCAGATTTATATTTAATGTTAAAAATAACATTCGACGAAGTGGTCCACTCACAACAGAGGAACTTCGTAATGCCAAGCACCATCTCATCAAAATGGTGCAGGTAAAATCTTTCGAGTATGAAATCAAAATCCTTGAAAAGGGTGAAATTCCCAAGAAGGGCCAGGTGAGTTGTTTAAATCCCTTTCTTGATAAGCAGAAATTGTTACGGGTAGGTGGTAGGTTAAATAATTCTGACTTATCCTTTGATAAAAAATTCCCGATATTGCTCCCAAAAAATCATAAATTGACCTTATTGATCATGACATATTTTCATCTTAAATATTTACATGTTGGAGCCCAAACTTTACTCCATCTTATTAGGCAAGAATTTTGGCCACTGGGTGGTAGGAATACTGCCAGAAAAATTGTCCATGACTGCATAATTTGTTTCAAAAATAAACCTAAATGTATTGAGCAAATTATGGGAAATCTTCCCTCAGAAAAAATTACTCCTAGTTCCCCGTTTATTAATGTAGGGATTGATTTCTGTGGCCCCTTTTATATTAAATATAAGGGTCAAAGAAAAGGTATTTACAATAAATGTTATGTTGCTATTTTTATTTGTTTCGTAACAAAGGCCATACATTTAGAAGTGGTCACTGACTTAACTTCAGAAGCAATGATAGCAACATTAAAGAGATTTTTCAGTAGGAGAGGTAAAAGTTCTTCTATCTGTACTGACAATGCAAAAAATTTTGTTGGAGCTAGTGCAGAGTTAAAACGTTTGGCAAACATGATTAGAAACCCCCCAGATGTTTTGGCTGATTATTTAACAAGTGAGGAAATCGCCTGGAATTTCATTCCACCCAGGACACCCAATTTTGGTGGTTTGTGGGAAGCTGGAGTGAAGTCGTTTAAGCATCATTTAAGAAAAACTGTAGGAAATTCGCGATTAACTTTTGGGCAATTTTTAACAGTTACCGCGCAAATTGAAGCCATTTTAAACAGTCGGCCCCTCACGCCCATGTCTTCTGACCCCAATGATTTTGAAATTCTAACTCCAGGCCATTTTCTCATAGGTAGACCTCTAAGCAGTGTGTTTGAACCTGATCTCACTGGCGAACGCGATAATTATTTGTCTCAATGGCAAAGATTAAGTAAAATGGTCCAATTTATTTGGCGAAAGTGGAAATTAGATTATCTTAATAATTTATAAGCCAGACATAAATGGCAATGAAAAAGATAATGTTATTCCAAATTCAATGGTCCTTTTAAAAGAGGATAATCTTCCACCCTGCAAATGGACAATTGGTAGAGTTCAGGAAGTAGTTAACGGACCAGATGGTAAGGTTAGAGTGGCATTAGTTAAAACCCCTCAGGATATTTTCAAAAGAGGCATATCGAAATTATGCTTACTTCCTTGTCAATAAACTGACAAATTATTATATGAATATGTTTAACCATTTCACTGTAAACTTATTATGTAACCAAATGTTTGAAGTCTATTTAATTGTTCATTGTTCTATTCATTATTATTATATTATGCATCTTTATTGTATTGTATGTTATTCATTGTAAATTTAGATATTGTATTGTATATTGAAATGATATTTCAACGTGGGGCGGTATGTTGGCGCCACCGTTGTTATTATGACGTCGAATGACGTAAGCATATACCCCCAGCCCACAGATGTTTCCCTCCAGTTTGTTATGGACGCCGTCAAGGCAGTCTCTGCTCTCAGAACGCATTTTAATAATAAACTACAGTCTGCTACTAAAGTAATCGACATTTTTAATTCATATTTATATCGCATCGCATCACTAACAACCCTCAAAAAGAATAAAAAGTAATACATAAATAACGAAAATAAGTAAATGCTCAGAGAGGATAAACGCTTACATATAATATTATCTGCTTAAAGTCCCACAAAGTACTTGAAATCACACTCTTGTTCATTCAAATAATCACGTCTTCCATTTTTTATTAATTTAGAAATATGAATAATTGTCTTATTTTTCACTTTATCTTACCTTCAAAAAAAGAAAGTATTGTAATAAAAAAAATTTCCGACTTCTACCTTTCGAAGGATTTACATGTTACATATTTTAATTTAAATAATTTTAATTTTGTCACTTTTAGTTTGCTTTAAACATATTTTGTTACAACGATATTTATATGTGTACATAGGGAAATTTAGATATCAAAAATCATAATTTAAAACAAAATTTAAAATTAAAATTTCTAAAATTGTTTCAAACTCTAAATTAAATCCAGTTGAGTAATGTGGATTCAATTTTCTTGCTATTGAAACAAATTCTTACATATTGAAATGTATAACAGCATTACTTTTCACCTGGCTTTTATTTTTCAATACGCTTAACTGTATGAAAAAGTTTTTTTCAATATGAAAACTTTTTTATGTATGAAAATACTTTTTTCCGTGATAAATTAAATAAATGCAGCAACAAACAATATACGTATGTATATATATATATATACACATACACACGTTCAGTCATAATTATCGAAACAATAGTTTATCTCCTTAAATATTGCCTGAAGACACATAATTCGTGTTGTAAAGTATCGTAAAAAAATGGTGACGATTTTGATAAGGTAAATTGCAACTCTATGTGGAGTCTATTTATAAAATAGGATAATTAAATTTTTATACGGATAAAAATTCCAATTAGGAAAACTTTCCTTGCCCACTGATGAATTAGACACAAAAATTGCATTTTCATGTCTGCAAAACTCGGTGACCGTTTATATAATTCATCAGGTTTTAAGGGATTAGACACAAATTGAAATGCTCGTAATTCAAGAAACAGTATTGCTTTAACAGTTCTAGGAAAAATGTAAAATATATATATATATATAACTTTTGAGTTAGAATTTAACAAAATCACATCCTAAAACTTCACATAAAATTTGTAAAAATTTTAAATGTTTGGTATAGTATTAAATGAGATAATTTAAAATCTTTATAGTTCGAAACATTATCTATCGGATTTCAATTTTTTCCATTTAATTAATGAGAAAATTCATTCTTAAATTTTGTTTCAAGTTTTTTTTCCATTTTAATTTTTAAAGTATTAAGAATTTTTTTTAAATGATGCATCTTATTAAAAAAAATTCAAAATTAAATATATTCATAATTTTTCGAAACAAAACTGACGTAAAATAATCAAAAAATACATGTTCCAAGATAGCACTTTTTTCTTGAACGATTTTTGTCTTTTAATAATTGAAAGTCAAAAAATAGTGGGAGAAAAACTCATCACACAGAAAGATGCACTTACAGTTTTAAACAATGTTATAAAATTTTTAAATTCTTTTTAAAAAATTGAAAGTTTAAAGTAACTATTTTTGTTGCTCAAACTTCCGATTTAGTTTTACTTTTCCAAATTCCAACTCCTTTCTGTACTGTTAAAATGTTCGTCAGTTATTTAAAACAATGCTTCTTCTAACGTACCGATTAAAAGCTTTTTATAAATTTAGCTTCCAGAACTTCAGACTCCTGTAGAGGCTTTTAAAAAAGTGTGTATCCTGAGACTAAGCTGGGACAGGTCCCAGACATTACATTTTTTCCCGAACACTCGAAAAAAACACTCGACCGGGCTTAACATATTTTTCCTACCGACGACGGGGACTGCTTCCATTTTTATAGATCTGCACGGGATGAAATTTTCAATCCCGGTCTCGACACAACCCATATTGAAATCACTGTCTGTGACTGACCTAATACGTGCATAAAATAAGTAAAATTTGGCTCAATCAAAATTTTTACAAAAAACACTTATTTTACAAATAAATAAATAAATAAATAAATAAATAAAAATAAAAAAATATATATTTTTTAAATTTCTTTTTTTTTAGAAAAGGCTAAGAGGCTAAAAAATTAAATACAATAAAACCAATGAAAAAAATCTGCTTATGACGAAATATCATCTTAAACGGAAAATGTGTTCATCCATGCAATATAAATATAACAACACCTGAGATAAAAATAACTTCATTTACACCTCCTAAGTAGGGAATTTGTCTATAACGTATATTTTCCTTTCCTATGTGATTCCGACTTAAAAGTTTTACGGTACAACATTTTCACAGTCTCCAACATAGGAAATATGGATTAAAAATATTAATGTGCATTATCAGTATTAAAGTGAAACATTTACATATATATTAAGACTCATTGATAAAATAAATATATCACAGCCTTTGGCACTTCTTTAATAATAAAAGTATAAATATGGAAAACTCTAATATGTATTTTTGGCCAGAACTTTTCCATACGAAACAATTTTTTAATCGTATCAAAGCAGAAATCTATGTAGTAATTCACGGCTAAGCCTGGCTACGATTTAAAATTTTTCCAGTGCAGGCCGGGCTATGATTTTTACATTTTTCTGGCCGGATCGAACTTATTTCCTTATGTATCGGTTCAGCCAATACATCACGCAAGAATGAAAAATGGAAAATTTACGTATGTTATAATTAATTTACCGATTGAATAATCGTATTTAAAATTAATCTAATGTAGTTTCGTTTGCCGCGATTTTCTGCAGCTCCATATATTGACCTTCGATTTCTTCTGTTGAGCTGATCCAGAGCATCAGACCAGATAAAGTGATCATTGAGGTTAATTGGGTAAAATAGTCCTCTAGTGTTCGTGTCTGGGATGACTCAGTTGGAAGAGCATTGATGGCTTCAGCCAATACATCCCTGGTTCGAATTCTGGCTCGGACTTTTTTCACCCAGAAATGAAAAATAGAAAATTTACATCTGTTATAATTAATTTACAGATTGAAAATCGTGTTTAAAATTAATCTAATGTAATTTCGTATGCAGTTCCATACATTGACCTTCGATTTATTCTGTTGAGCACATATGCACAACATATGCACAAAAAGGATTAAAACATTTCTGAAATATACATTATCTTAACGTAACCGAAATCTCATTAAATGAAAACTTAATTAACCCGACATAAACCGAAATTTCTGAATGTGAATCTCGGCTTAGGGGACTTGCTTTTCTTTGAAAATCTTTGATATGTTAAATTTAAAACTGCTTTATTCACTGAAACGTACTAGCCAGAGTGACGGGAAGAGATAAACTCTCTTAAGAAAAGTCAGTCACTCGTTTTACATTTTAGAGTCACAGGCGAAAATAATTTTCTAGAGCATTCTGCAACTTTCTGTCTGCGTATGTCAAAGTTGAAATTAATTTCAGGATTTAAAATTTTCCTGTGATTAAGTTTCATGAAGTCTTTGTCTATTAAACATTATAGCAGTAATAGAGAATTGTCTTAAGAGAGCAATATATATAAAAGGCTTGACATTTCAGAATTTCTTATTTTGCATTTTTAAATTATGCGGACATAGAAAATTAGTTGTAATTTTTCAAAACACAGGGTTCATGGGAAAGTCTCAATTACATAGATATATTTCCGAACGAAGAGAGCTACAGCTATGTGAATGAGATAACAATAAAGTAAAGCCACAATGTTCGACCTAATACAAACAATTAAAGGGATTTTGGAAGAAAAACATAACCTCATAGCATAAACTTTCCGACAGTACACGATAATTTTAAATCAAATGTCCAGCGGGTTATTTTTTTTCGTTTTTGTGTGCGATGTTATCAAAAGGTGTTGATGTAAAAATTGTATTTATGCAAGAAATTGTGCATATATTTTTTTAATCTTCTGGTTATTTCTTGCAAACCTTTCTACAAAATGGTGTGCATCGATTGTGAACCAAATATCTTTTCGGACTAATTAACTGGTACTCTAAAACATTGAGGACTTGCCTTTCCTGTAAAATCTTTGATATGTTGAACTAAAAACTGCTTTATATCCTGAAACGTACTTGCCAGAGTGACACGAAGAGATAAACTCTCTTGGGAATAGCCAGCCACTCATTTTACGTTTTAATGTTACAAATGCAAATAATTTTCTAGAACATTCTGCAATTTTCTGTCTGTGTATGTGAAAAGTGAAATTAATTTGGATTTTTTAAAATCTTCTCCTGATTAAATTGCAGGAAGTCTTCGTCTATAAAACTTTGTAGCAATAATAAGAATTGTATTAAAAGATCAATATATATAGAAAGGCTTGTAAAAAGGCTTGACATTTCAGAATTTCCTGTTTTGAATTTTAAAATTCACCGGACATAGGAAATTAGTTATAATGTTTCAAAATACATTATTTCCTAAAACCCTTTTTCCTTGAATATATTATGTCGCATATTAAAGATTACTTAATTTCAAGGAAACCAGTTGCTTTTTTACGGCAGTTATTGCGAAACAAACATATAAACGGAAACTAAAAAATTCATGTTTCCGAAGTATACCTGGCGTTTCAGCAGAAATAACAGGAAAAAAAATTGAAAACCTACAGAGAGACTTGGCAACATATCCACAAATTGGTTTAAAACATTTCTTAAATTTACGGGGAACTGGGGCATATTGATACAGTTTTTTTCTAAGAATTTTTTTGGTGAGCAGAAAGCAGATATTTCAAGTTTATTTTTCCATGTGGTGTCAGCAAAACTTGTGTAGTGCGTTATAAAAATGTACAATCATTGTTTTATAGATTATTTTTGCATGTAATTAAAAAAAAATCAAAAAAGTCATTTGTATCATTGTGCCCCATCCGAGGGGCAGATTGATATACCTCATGGGGCACTTTGATACGTCTGGGGAAAATGGAGACAAAATAATACCGATGCATGTTTTTTATAGAAAAAATGTTAGCAAACATTTTATGTTTATTTATAGAAATTCAAATCACCCACAATTTATTTGTAAGTAATATTAAAGCAATCAAAATGAAATATATAATGACCTTATGTTCTGGCTGTACCTTGTCTGACTATTGGCTGAGATAACTTTATCATATCTGGCACTTCAACCCCAGCATTATCTTCTACCTTAGAAAAGATGAAACAATTACCAGGTTTTCTGTTTATAAATCGGTTTATAAACAGAAAATAAAGGATAATTATGTTAAAAATTCTGTTTATAACATAATTATCCTGTGCTGTTCTACAGCTTGTTTCTCTTAGTTAACATTTCTCATGTCGAAAATACTTTTTTCTCTGGAGAATCGATATAAATTTGAGATTTTCAGGCTGCCGTCCTTTTCTTTTTTTGATCTGCTAGCACCAGATGTTGGGTAATTTGGTACGTCTTCTGTTTGGAAAAATACTATAAAATGTTCTACCATACAAAAATGAGAACTATTTCGCTTTAATGAAAACTAATATTAGAAATTGTTGGCGAAAATTGGTTGCATTAAAGAGTGTATGGTAAAAAAAATAATAAAAGGTTGTGAAAAAATGAACTAGAAAAGGATTTAGGTTGTATCAATGTGCCCCGACATAGACTGTATCAATGTGCCCCATACAGCCATTTTGAATAAAATGAGTCTCAAATTCAACACTTCATAATTTATCTAACAATAAAGAATGGGGAACCGATAAATAGTAGCTTTATTTGCCAGGGAGAATATTCTTTTCGGTTGAAAATACTAGAACAGTTGTATAATTGTATAATACCATTTCAATTGTACAACTCAAATGACCTCTTGACCTACAAAAACAATAAATCACCCGTCCCATTTCATCAAGCTACTGAATCAGTCCAAGACTTTTTGTATGTAGTTCAGTGCACCAGCATCACCTTTTGGAGCTGTTGTGAAACTTTCTGTAATGACCCTGTGAGCAGTAGAGGGAGTGTATCAATGTGCCCCAGTTCCCCCTGCATTATCCAAACGTAACCTAAATCTCAATAAATGGAAACATAATTAACCCGATGGAAACCGAATTTTCAAAAAATAAATCTCGGCTTAGGGGACTTGCTTTTCCTTGATAATCTTTGATATATATTTAACTGAAAACCGCTTTATTTAATGAAACGTACTCGCCAGAGTGACGGGAAGAGGTAAACTCTGATGGGAAAAGTCAGTAATGTACTTTTACGTTTTAGTGTCACAATTGAAAATTATTTTCTAGAGCATTCTGCAACTTTCTGTCTGTGCATGTTAAAAGTGAGATTAATTTGGAGGATTTAAAATCTCCCCCCTGATTAAATTTCAGTTATTCTTTGTCAATAAAACTTTATAACAGTAATACAAAAATTTGTCTTAAGAGAGCAATATATATAGAAACGCCCTGACATTTAAGAATTTCCTATTTTGTATTATAAAATTTAGCGAAACTAGACAATTAGTTATACTGTTTCAAAATGTATAATTCCGTAAACGGAACATTTTCCTTCAATATACAAGGTCCGGCTATTAATTTCCAAGACTCATGGAATAACTCAGAAGTAAAAAAAGTTAAACACATAGCCATTTAATGTGAGTCGAAGTAATCCCCATCAGATGTAATGCACGATTGTGCTTGGCTGTACAAATTTCGGAAAGAAGTTTAAAGTCCTCTTTTGGAATGCTCTTTAATAGTGACGGTACAGTTTTCATGATGGCTTCGACATCCTGAAATATTGTTCCCTTCAGCGCATTTTTTAGCTTAAGAAACAGGAAAAAGTCTGTGGGTGCTAGGTCTGGAAATTATGGTGGATGCTGCATCTTAACGACAACATGCTGGACTAAGAATCTCCTCACAGGGGACGCAATGTTTGGGCGGCAATGTCATGTAGCAGCAGCTAACTCCCATTTTGTTGTAAATGAGGCCTCACTCTACAATTTCAGTCATGAACTTCTGTTTAGAACTGTCCATTGATAGTCATGCTAGGAGGAAGAAACGCATGATGAATGAGTCAATCGCAATCGAAGAAAGCGTTTAACACGACCTTGATTTTAGACTTTGCAAATCGAAATTTTTCTGCATTGGTGAGCCTGGAGACAGCCATTCGGAGTTTTGACGCTTGGTTTCAGGGACATATTGATAAAACCAAGACTCGCATCCCGTGACTTTCCTAATTTTAAGCAAAATTTGATATTAATGCTTTGCTCTATTATCACTTCGACAACAAGAACTTAAGAGCTACGTTTTAATGCGCCTTTCCACGAGAACCACTTATTTCAAAATGGCGCCGAGTCTGCTGAATATGCCCAAGAAAACGCTCTTCTCTATGAATCATTAGCACCATCTTCCATCTTCCAGGGCCATTTCCTTTAATATATTAAGTCGCATATTAATGCTTACTTAATTTCAAGGAAACTAGATGCTTTTTACGGCAGTTATCTCAAAACAGACAGACTGATGGACGGATGGAAACCAAAAAGTTTCACGTTTCAAAAGTAAACCTTCACTGACGTTTCAGCAATAATAATAGGAAAGAAAAACTTTTGAAAATCTGTAGAGAAACTTAGCAATGTGTGCACAAATAGGATTGAAACTTTTCTCAAATATGCATTATTCTAATGTAACCGAAATCTCATTAAATGAAAACATAATTAACCCATATAAACGGAATTTTCTGAAAATTAATCTTAGACTTAGGGGACTTGCCTTTCCTTGAAAACCTTAAATTGAAAACTGTTTTATTTACTGAAACGTATTCGCCAGAGTGACGGAAAGAGATAAACTCTCTTGGGAAAGATCAGTCACTCATTTTACGTTTTAGTGTCACAACCGAAAATAATTTTCTAGAGAATTCTGCAACTTTCTGTCTGTGTATGTCAAGAGTGAAATTAATTTGGAGGATTTAAAATCTTCCCTAAATTAAATTTGATGAATTCTTTGTCTGTAAAATCTTATAGCAGTAATAGAGAATTGTCATAATAGAGCAAAATATATAAAAGGTTAGACATTTCGGAATTTCCTATTTTGTATTTTTAATTTAAGCGGACATAGACATTAGTTATAATTTTTCAAAATATATAATTCCAACGGAGTTTTTTCTTTAACATATAGTGTCACACATCATGTATATTCAGGGGTATAAAAATCTAGGGGTTAGCAGACAGTCTCTCACCACTGAAACTTAAAAGTTTTCTTCGCTTAAGATTTTAATAGCATTCTTACCAAAATTTTACATGAATTATTAGACAAAAAAAATAACAAAATAAATTTAGTGGTGAGAGAATGCCTGCAAGCTTTTTGCGGGCGAAGGGATCTAGGATTCTCAAGAACGCTCAAGAGCAGGTAGCTAGTGAAAAAGCTGCGTGCGCGGCTCCTGATGTTTTAGAAAATATCAAGTAAATTTACGAAGATCTGAATAATAACGACTTACTTTCAAGTTGTGTGTAGATTCAATCAAAATAATAATAAGAGCTACAATCACGTAGTGCGGAAAATATGCTGAAAAAACCATAAATACAAGTTATACTATTGTACAAATTGCTGCATACATATCTACTGGTATATTCAATGAAGGTATGCATCATTATTGATAATAAAAAGTAGACTGGGGTTTAATCGTGGGCATTATTCTCATCGATATTCCGAAAAATTGGATGCTGCACCTGAAAAGATAGCAGGTACGCGCACACAACGATAACACTCGAGAGAGTAGTATGCGGCTTAGACAACACTAAATCGATATTTCGGAAGCTTCTACAGCGGCTGAAGAACTGTTATATGACACAAAAATAGAAGACTCGGTATAAGTAATTAAATAATTCTTATTATTCCACATAAATCGACTATAAACAGTTAATGCGTTTTTGACGAAACTGTGTTTTTGAGCTGGTGACTACTGTAATTGAAAATGGTTCAGTAGATTTCAATTAAATGTATACAGCTTTTGGAAAATATAAAAAACTAGTGCCTGATCGAAGGATCTATTTTTTTTAAACTTCGATTTTTAGAAACAATTAACTGTTGATGTTTTTTCGAAAATCTGTAAAGAAGTTTCCTGAGGCCGCCATTTTGTTTATCTTTTTATCTAAAAAAAGATTCAGGCACTAGATTATCTGTTAAAATAAGTAATTTTTCTTGTCCGATTGATTTTAGGTGAATCTCCAAGGATTTGTGATGGTAATCGCAAGCCACGCCTTATGCAACATGGCCCAACACAAACATCGATAACTTTTTTAACTATTGCTCTACTCTCTTCAAATTTTCGTAAAGTCGAGTCAAACCACAATGTAATCATGCCATTACTATTTTCAATTAATTAATTGAATTAATGACAAAAAAATTAATAATTCTCATTTTTTCATGTCTCTGATTATTCCTAACCCCTTAAATCCAGCTTAGAAATACGATCGTATTTCAATGCAATGGGATCCTTGTTAATGATTAGATGCAGCTGGTGGCCATAAAAAGAAGAAGGTTAATAAAGAGTAAAAAATAACAAACAGGATTGTTATGAAAGTATAGAATTAGATATATTAAAAAGGGAGAAAATAAAATAAAAAGGAAAAATGTCTATTAGATCCAAAAAGTGAGCTGGATTATTCATAAATAGGCCAAAAAAGTTACTGTAGCAAATGCCCCCAATATAAAAGAAAGACTTTACAGAGACCGTACTTTATAGTTTATAAGGTTTTAAAATGATCATAAGCAGTTTAATACAAAATAAAAGTAATTAAGACTACATACAATATAAAAAATATATCAGTAAACATGAGAAATGGAAAAAATGTGATAAAATGTATAAATACACAGAGTTCAAACTAACAAAGCAATTTAAAACGTGAATGAAAAGGTAATAATAATAAAAAGAAGGTCGACGACCACGTGGTTTCGTAACACTGAGGTAAATATAACAAGCAATATAAAAAGATAAAAAAATTAACTATGAGTAAAAGTACACAAATAAGATTAAAAAAGAGAAAGAAAAGAATATGGATGTTTATTTACTAAAAAAAGAAATTTTGTTTTTAACATAACAAAATCAAAACAAGACAAAAACACTAAAAAATAAGAAATTTATCATATGAGAGACTTTAATCTGCAAGAATGTGGATCTGGTTAGCGAGTTTATCAAATTTTGAAATGATGACAATCATTTTTTTCATAGGATCTTCTAATGTTTTAATCTTTGTTGAAATATTTTTGATACAGTTTAGAAATTTTGGTACCTGAATAATTTCCTTAAAGTCTTTAAAAACTTTGAAGTTTTTTTCGATATAGTTAGTGTAGTTAAAATGTTGCAGAAGGTTCTGAAGGATTAGGTATACAAGGATAGTAATAGGATTTTCAGGAGTAACAGTGGAAAGGGTGTTCGCTCTATAAATTTCGAGGTTTAACATTTGGGAATTAGTGGAAGTAATATTAGAATTGTTCTTTTTTTTATAGTTGAAATGTTTGAAGATTTCGGCCATGAGTTGGGTTTCTTTAGTAACATGGCTATTGCTAGTTTTGTTAGTAAATTGGAATGTGCTTGATATAATTTATTAAATAAAATTCACGGTTTATTTAAACTGTTTTAATTAATATGTCTTTAAAATATATATTTGTGCGTAGTTCTTTCAAACTTTTAAAGTTAAATAGTTGACCATTGTATTTTTGGCCACCTAGATTATAGTGCCATCTAGCAACATTTTATAAATTTTAATGTAATTAGTGTATAGTTTCTTCACAAGAGGGCTTGTGCAAGCTACAGTTGATTATTCAAGTCAAAGAGATTTCCTAATCCATTTTATTATAAAAATGTAAGTATTTATTTGCTAATGTTTTAACAAATAATTTTTATACTAAGTCTTTGTTGATAGAAATAATTAGAAATAATAGCTACAAACTTTTATAAATATGGTGGGCTTGGGAAAATGATTACCCTAACTCTTAAACTGTAGAATGCTTTGTAATTTACACTAGCATGGTATTGTACCTCTCATCATGCTCAGTTGTTGTTCCTTTGAAAAGGTCAAAGGAACAACATTTAAGTCTTTTAAAAGATTTTCTAAACATTTCCCTTTTGTGATTTATTATAGCTGTAATGAAATTAGTTAACAACATTTATAACTATAAAAATATTTTACAACGTCAATCGTTTGTACCTGGTGACATTCAGAATTGCGACAGAACTGGGGTAAGCACAGCTCAAGTGCCTCTAAAGTCATAGCCCCGAAAGGAAAATAACAAGTTGGAAGGATAACTAATGTCTGCTGAAAGCGGAGCAATTATTACTATGATTACTGCTGTTAATGCATCTGGAAGCAGAATTCCCCCTTTGTTTGTTTTTTTCAAAGGTCAACTTTAAACCATTTAGGCTTCATGGAGCACCTCCTGGATCAATTGGTGCTGCAAATCCATCAGGCTGGTCAAATCAGACCATATTCCAAAAGTTCTTTCAACATTTTCTGAAAAATATTAGACTTGATACTGAAAGGTCAGTATTGTTATTAGTTGATACCATGAATCTCATGTTACCATATCAATAATTGATTTAGTCAAGGCTAAGTGTGATACAAATAGCATTTCATCTCCAAACTAGCCATGAATTGCAACCTCTTGATACAGGTGTTTATGATCCTTTTAAAGCAATTTATAATTAAGCTGTAAATAATTGTTTTCTCCAGAAATGTTGGGAAGCCTCTTAAACAACAACATTGATGAACTTACGGGCATAGCATATTCTAAAGCCGGGTACACGACATTTCGGTCCCGAGACATTTCGGTCCCTGGCCATTTCGGTCCCGAGACATTTCGGTCCCTGGCCATTTCGGTCCTTAGTCATTTCGGTCCCTTGCCATTTCGGTCCCTTGTTATTTTTTTACCGGCCACCTTATAATTTGGTTTCTGATTGATGAAGGCCCACTAAACGCTGTAAGCTCAACATTGTTCGGACTTTTTTTAATATTTTTATTCTCCTACCCCCCCCCCCCTTCCCTCAAATTTTATACAAAGCTGAGTATAATAGTCCAATAAGTTTAATCTACTGTAACTCGTGATAATACAATCATAGCGAGTTGAAAATCTGATTAAATAATGTTATAAAATTTTAAACTGTCTTTATTATTATTATTTAACAGAATGAATATTTTAAGTTTTATCATATATTCTTTGTATTAGGTATTTTATCTATACTATAATCTAAAATACATATTTTATTGAATGTTTTCGCACACTTTCTTAGAATCTTTAAATTAGTGATTTCGTAACTAGGCGTGCTACGAAAATTTTTTGTTTAAAAAAATAAAAATGCTCCAACGATCTTTTTTTTTCGGGGGGTCTCGGGACCGAAATGTCTCGGGACCGAAACGGCGGGACCGAAATGGCGGGACCGAAACGTCCTGCTTCCTTCTAAAGCCATAGTTCCATATTGCAATAGGAATCTCTTGAACCGCAGTTCTCATGGCATCTTTCAAATCAGATTCAGTTTGAGGACGAAACTGATATACTTTGGATCTCAGATATCCCCACAGCCAGAAATCCATTGTTGTCAGATCAGAGACCTTGGTGGCGACGGAAGCAGGAAATGACGGGAAATCACTTTGTCACTAAACTGTTGATTGAAGACACGTTTGACTGAAGACCCGACATGTGCAGAAGCGCTATTTTACATACACACAACTTCAGATATAGCAATTTGCCGTTGCAATGCGGAAGTCGCGCAACGAGTTAACATGTCCAGATAGCGAGCAGTCGTTACTGTACACGTTTGCAGATCACTGGCAGTAACCTCTTCAAAAAAGTAAGTGCCGAAGACGAACATATTCGTTATGCCACATCACACAGTCAGTTTTTCCTCCTGTAATTTACGTTGCCAGTTAACGAGAAATACGCATCATCTGTCCACAGAATGTGGTAAAGGCCAGCTGCTATCTCCAGCTTACCGGATAAGGAACTTTTTTGCAAAATCCAGCCGTAATTGATAGAGTTCTGCTTCCAACAACTGGACATGCTGTAATCGATATAGAAACATGTTTAGAACAGAGTTAGGTACAGTTAAATTTGGCAGATTCAGAACACGTGAAACACCGCGTGCAGTTGCAGGACGAACTGTGCTTATCGTTTGATATAATTTTGCAACAGCTTCCACAGGAACGGAAGGTCGCCCAGACCGAGGTCGATTGCATGTGCAACCAGTTTCTTCAAATTTATGAATCAAAATCCCGTACAGTTTCGATTGTGCACGGGCCTCGGCGTAATCTATGGTTGCGGCGGTAAACACGTAATGTCTCTGCAGCATTTTTTTCCATTTAGGTACTAAATCTTTACAATTTCACCCACGGTCTTTCCCTGAAAGCGGCATCTTGTTTGTAATGGCAGAAATCAACATACGCAATTCCTTTATCTTCACCGAGCGTGACGACGTCAGGCATGACTGTGTCTTACGCAGAACCCGAAATTTGCGTTTCTTGGTTTCTTATTCTCGTTTTGTGGATAACTAATCAGGCTGGGCTATCAGCCGAAGAAATGATGTGACGTGTGACATAAATGAAACGAACATTAATGCTCTGGTGCACGGCAAAGTCTTTTTTACATTTACCTTGCCTAGCTCCGGTGATTTTCATGCTATAGTTGCCATTCCAACGCTACTTAGGGTTTTTCACAATGGAGATCACATTCCAATTCAAAAAACTGGGTGTTGCCATTTGATTTTTTCGAAATTTTCCCACTGTAACTGTAACTGTTTGAGTGAAATTGTTGTTTTCCATATCATTCTTGAGCGCATATCCGAATTACCTTTTGCCAAAATTTCATTCAGTTTCTCTGAATGGTATGATAGTTAGGGTCCCAAATGTTGGGACAGTTTTTTAATAATCACCCTGTACATAATATATACGATGTATTGTATTGAGATAATGTAGTAAATAATATATTTTATTTTATCAAAAAGTGCACCTTACATGCAAGTGGGATACAAATTCAAGGTTACATCACTGCAAGGAAAAATTACAAAAAACTGCAAAAAAAAAACAATTCGCAATTCAATTAATCCCCCTCCCCGATACACACACCAATTATGTATTTGCTTATTTGAAGAAAGTATTAAATTTTGGCAGGCTGTATTTCGAAATATATATATATAATATATAGTATAGATAATGCATTATATTAGAAATAGAATAAAAAAATTCGAATAATAACAGAAAATAATACTAGAAAAATCAGAGCAAACGATGACATTTTCAAATGCTCTGCAATTTACACTATCACCATTTACAACTAAATTTTACTAATAAAAATTGCAAATAGATTTTTAACAATTTATTATACCTAATTTTAGATTTTTTTAAAAGAAATAATGCAAGAAGTAAGAGGTAAACAGGGATAACATCCGAAAGAACATTCAATAAAAAGACCAGTTGTTATTATTTTTAAGTAAATTGCAATAAAATAAAATTCAATAAAATGCAGTTAGAAGATTTAGACTTATTTTTTAAATGACCATTTAGCTATACCTAAACAACAACTTTTAATTTATCATGTGATATATTATTATAGTACTGAATAAAATGTAATAGGAGGAATAAGAGGAGGATGGAAATATAATAAACCGATTTGAAAAAGCGATTTGCTGTGAAAATATTTCTTTCGAGAAAATAAGTTTCGTTACTCCTCTGGTATTTATGAAATATGAGTTTATTTTAGGATGTTCTTTCTTATGTGTATAACAGGCTACCAAAATGTTATAAAAAGATGTAGGATTTGTTTAGTGTTCGATTTCAAATAAATAAAAAATTCCTGAAAAAGAAATTAGTAAAATAATTTATTGCATATGAAATATACTAATCTTTTTCTTTTTAATATACCATTCAATTAATGATAGTTTTATGAAGTTATATCATAATTTTTGCCAAATTAGACATCTATATCCATATCGACTTCGTCATTAATGAAATGAAAGGGCAGTTTCATTCCTATTTTATACACGCTTTTTAACGTCAACATATTATTCTTTAAAAATTTTAAAGTGCATACGTTTGCTTATTAATAGACAATCTTTAATATAA
This sequence comes from Maratus speculifer, assembly GCA_964019185.1. Lineage (NCBI taxonomy): Eukaryota > Metazoa > Arthropoda > Arachnida > Araneae > Salticidae > Maratus > Maratus speculifer. Next base: position 233,668,091 of record OZ025294.1, on the reverse strand, counting down.
AATTATATTAAAAATTAACGTATCACACATATATATACAAAATTATTAAAAACAATTAGTAACTTACAATTACAACTTACTATTAATAATTATCTAAAGAGTAATATTGAATATAAAATGCATCAGTTTCTGATTCTTTCATTGATCTGAAATGCAGATAGATTTTTAAAGGTAATATAATATTTATACTTCGGGAATTACCCGAGAGATATACATAAGTTCGCACTATTAAAAGATCTTCACACCTGGGGATAACTTCAGTGTTCACAAAATATTTGCTTTAATTTAATCTAAAGAAAAATCATATTTTTCATTAAATAGTGACATTGAGTACGATAAGTAAGTATAATGGCGAAAAATGAAATTTCTAATTTACACATTTATTCAAAAAACTTATTTATATGACATTTATAAACCTAAAATATTCTCATTAAACTTGCTTGAATAACTCTCCGAGTTTATGATCCCAACCGTATTAATTCGTCTTTAAAACATTCACTTCCTGAACGAATATTTTATATTTTGTATCAGATGTTGAAGATCAACACATTCAAATGTTTGTATGGAATATTATGTAAAAATATCAGAAAATTGCCTATTTGAACGAGGAGCTTGTTATTAATGCCAAACGTTTAATGATAGAAATATAGTTAGTAATGTTACTGATGTGTACAGTACCAAAAAAAACGTGCATATCATATTTTATTAATGCTACATTTTTGCTAAAATTCTCTATAAAAATATTTAAATTTGTTTGATAGATTAGTTTTATATTAATATTTATTTTCAAATCTTTAAGTATTATTATTAGAGCTAGGACAAAATTTAAAAGACAAAAGAAATCTCTTAAAATTAAAATCACTGAAATGAAATGATCTGAATTTCTTTCATTTATTGTTTTTTTTTATTTACTTATTCCTATTACACGACAAACAAAGTTAGTTATACTTCTCTTACGCTTTTAGGATTTGAAATGTTTAGAACTTTTTTGATTTATTTAGAAAGCTCTTATTTGAGTTTAACATTATTGTTAAACGTAATTTCAACGGTTGTACATTTTGCATATTATAGAAAATAGGAAAAAATGAAGGAAAGGAAAGAAAAATGTAATTTATTCATTTTAAATTAAAAAAAAATTAATCAGTGTCATGTAAGTAAAAGCCTATTCATGTTTATTTACATGAATGCTAGTATACCGAAGTATAAGCATTTAATTAAAAATAAAGGCATCGAAACATTTCTAGTGAAGCTACATATACTTAGTTATACATTAGCCATGCTGACTTCAAAAACAAAAGATCTAAAATAAGTCTTACAAATCAGTACTTTCAGAAAAATCGCTTTTTTAACAAAAAATCAGAAAACTTCACCTAAACACACAAAGCTAAAATATCTAAAATCCAATAAAATATTTAGTAAGGTAGGCATGTGTAGAATCAAGCTAAACATGTTATATATATATATAATTATATAACATTAAATTATGATCGTCTTCTGAAATTGTATGACAATACTTTCCAAATTAGTCAAGTATATTTGAGTTTAATAAACAAATGAAATTTTTATGTTTTAATTAATATTTATTACACTCCTTATATTCTCAATACGTCACTTTTTAAAATACTTTAACTGTATATGTTTACTCATTTACAGATAATCATGAATAGAACATTACATTAATAAGCAACGTGTTTAATATCAATCATACATATGTGTCTTTTATTTAAAATATTATTTAAAGAGTACTTCTGAATATAAAATGCATGAATTTCTGATCATTTCACCACCCACACTGATCTGAAAAGCAACTAGATTCCAAAAGGTCTAGAATATTTCTACTTCAGGAAGTACCTAAGAGATAAATAGCACATCGTGTTATTCAAACATCTTCACACTCAGTATTGTGGAAGTATCTTCAACGTTCGCAGAATATTTGCTTTAATTTATATTTAAGAAAAGTCATATTTTGTTTAGATAGCGACGCTGAGAATAATAAATGAATATAATGGCGACAAACGAAATCGTTACTTTACACGTATGTTTATCAAACTTATTTATGGGGAACGAATATTTCTATAATATTCTCATTAAACTCACTTGAGTAACTCTCAGAGTTTATGATCCTGAACTCTATCAATGAGGCACTACAACTTTCACTACCTGCACAACAATTTTACATTTTGATTATTTGACGTTTTGTTTAAAAATGCCACAAATTCGCTTATTTTATGGAATTTGTTATAAATGTAAAAATTTGATGGTGAATATATTGTTAAACATGTTACGAATTTTTGTAAACTTGTAAAAAATATATATAATATACTTTATGATTTATATATTATTTGATAAAATTTTCTTTTATTTATTTATTTATTTTTACTTAACTTTGATGGATTAGTTTAATATTAGTTTTTCATTTAGTGTTCTTTTTACGCATTATTTCTATTAAATTTAGTAGACTGTTTAAAATATCGTAAAAAAGTACCTCTCTTTTTAATTATAAAGATTATTGTGCCTAAATGAGACATGACTCCCAACATTTGTGTCGCTTTTATGGTAGAATTGGCATTTTATTTTCTAAATATGCATTTTATTAAGCTGAAAATTGTTGAATACTATGATTTTAGTTCAAAACTAGCTTCCATTTTAGAGAGGAATCTTTTTCTATAGATTATACTCAGAATATGCAATTGTCTCATTTACGGCAGTTAAAACCTAAATGAAACATCCAGTGTTCTAAATGTGAAAATGCGTTTTATACCTGCAAATTCATCTAAAAATATTTATTTAACCATTCATCTTTAGTTACATTAAAAAGCATCACGCTTCGTATCATTCATATCCATGCCTACATTACTAAAAACATTTATTTAAAAAGTACATTTCTATATAAAATTCATGAATTTCTGATAATTTCACCACTCACAATGATTTGAAATGCAACTATATTCCATAAGGTATACAATATTTATACTTCAGGAAATAGTTGAGAGAGGTGTAGCACATCGCGTTATTCAAACATCTTCACACTCATATCGTGGAAGTACCTCCACGTTTTCAGAATATTTGTTTTAATTTATTTTTAGGAGAAGTGATATTTTGTTTAGATAGCATTGCTGTGAATAATAAATGAACATAATGGCCACAACGAAATCGTTACTTTACACGTATGCTTATAAAACTTATTTACGTGGAGCTAATATTTCTAAAATATTCTCATTAAACTCGCTTGAGTAACTCTCCGAGTTTATGATCCTGAACCCTATAAATACGGCCCTACAGCTTTCACTATCTGAACGACAATTTTATATTTTGCTTCAGATCCTGAAGATATATTATTTGAAAATATCACGAATTCGCTTAATTTACGGAATTTGTTATAAGTGTCAAAAGTTTGATGATACAGATATTGTTATAAAAGTTACGGATGTTTGTAAAACTATCAAAAAATATTTTATATATTTTATGATTTATATCTTAATTGCTAAATCTGTCTAAAAAACATTTTTATCATTAATATTATTTTAACTTTGATGGAAATGTTTTTACACTGTTTTGTGTCAATTTGTTTGTACACATTGAATTTAGTACGCTGTTAGAAATATCGTAACACAATTACCTCTCTTTTTAATGACTATTTATTTTTTACCAATGAGAACGTTCCATAGGCGCTTATGTAGCATACGGAAAATAGAAGAAAAAAGAAAAACTCTTAAAATAAAAATTGTTTTGTCCAAATTTATTTCTGAATTGCTTTTACGAAGCGTTTATTGATGAAAATGTTACTTGGAAAATTATAATTTAATACGTTTAGAATCTTAGGATTTAAAAAAAATGGGAACTTTTAGAATTCTTTAGTAATCTAGAAATATTTCATCCGAGTTTTTAATTTTGCACTACATATTTTTAATATTTAAATAGAATTATTTTATTTACTTAGAGATACATCTTTTATTCAGATTTGTGTCAACAGTTATAGTTATTCATATACATGCATTCATCTAACTAATTGAATATATAAAATTTTTAAATGCTGTTGTTCCATATCAAAAATTAATCAACTTCTAATATTTTGTTTGACTACATTGAATTTAAAATAAAATGTATTATTTACGTTTTTTTGTAGAAAATAACTCAGTTTAGTACATATTCTCAGATACTCACGCAAATCAACATCTTGTGCACACAGTCTTCTAGCAGCAGCTTTGGAATTTATTACCTTTTAACTGAATATCAAGCCTTACTTTGTAATTAACAAAGTCTGTAAATTTTCTTGTTTTTAAACACTCTTTAAAAGTGTACTGTGATAAATATTATCATTAGTTCTCTCAGGTACCGAAGAACTTTGCATTGTAGCAGTTACGTCAATTCATATAGGTAATTACAAGAATATAACTATTTTATGTGGTATATGTTTTTAAAAATACATAAAAATTTGATTGCGTAAGATTTAATGTTAATGATGCTGATAATTACTATTAAAATAAGAGGAATATATTACATTACACATTATAAATTACTAATTGTCTAAATTATTCAAAATACAATTTGGAAAATCTTTTACAATGCTTTCATTAATAGAAATTTTACGTTGTAATTTACATAATTTTTGTGCAGTAATAATTCCCAAACTAATAATTTTAGAAGCATAGATTATGTTTAAATTTTTTTTTTCAAATGTTGTATACATTCAACATAACCTCCAAGTTTTCCTTTTTAAAATGAATTAAATGCAATTTAAACAACTTTTTTTAGTAAAGACAAAAAAATTACACGCCAAATCATGCCATATTATTTAATAAAATTACCAAATATTTTTTATGATACCATCTAAATATTTACTTTGATAAAAAAAAAACGGAAAGTTTCCAGTTATGTTCCTATAAAAGTCCATTTATATCTAAATAATTATATATTTTTTAAACAGGTTCAGAAAATTTTATGCGGACCTTGATCTTATAAATAATAAATAGTAAACCTTTACCCCTGATCAATGAGGCAAAGCTGCATAAATTCCATTGTTTTATAGCTTTAATTTATGCATTTTCTCATGCATTCTTCCATTTTAATTTCAAAAAATGCTTAAAATAAGGTAACCTGAAGTGATATGTCATAGTATGTTGTTTTCTTATGTTCAAGCGCTGCTGCAGGGAAATGCCACAGAGCTCAGTTGTAAGTAAGAGTAATCCCTACTGATACTTTATTTAATTTCCCTTTGCGTTCTTTTTATAATTTTTTAGTGGTGCTTGTATTACAATTTCGTATTAAGACTTCTAGTAGATGTCAAAATGTCTTCTCTATTTACCTATATAAGTCTGAATTTAAATACCAAAGAAATAAATCTAATGTTTTTAGAGAGTACTGGTACCTGCCCATTTTGCAAAGCATAAATGATTGCCAGATCCAGTTTCTTCACGTCAGTAGGGGGACCGAGACCTTCCCTTTGGCCATCTTACCAATAGCATGGGGAAAGATGCTGAAATGCAATGCTTTACGAAAACAAAATTATCAATGCTTTCCATGACATATGTAAAATAAAATATGTTTTAAACTCATAGTTGAGAATGCAAACTTTAACAAAATGTAAATAATTAACAAATAAAATCAACAACGGATTTTTAAAACAATTAATCAGAAACAACGACATCTTCACCAAATTTACCCTACATAACATTCAAACTATCATAGCATCATAAGTGTTTGCGGTAGATTAATGGGATGTATATAAAAAAGACATTTTTACGCATGTATACGACGGACAATTTCGAAACATTTTTGCAAATGGAATTATGCATCTTAAACTGGCGGTTTAGGTATTAGATATTTGTCAATCATAAGAAATATGTTTTTTTTTTCATAGGGGGACACTGACGCATATATATATGTATCTATATATATTGAAATTGTTTCTGCTTGCAGTTAAATATGGATCAATAGATTCTTTGTATAAAATAAAATGAAAAAAAATTTATACTTATATAGTTTTGTGCATATAAAAGATTGAAAAGGTTACCAAATAAATAAATAAATAAATAAAATATAATTTAGCAAATTACAACGACCATTAAGAAAACTTTATTTTTAAAAAATTTAAATTTTACACTTGTAAATAGGCTCTATATTTAAAAAAATAATAATGATATCCTTTTTATGATGATTTTTATCACGTAAGTGAAAAGTGGCTTACGTAATAACAGAGTCATATATTGTGTACGTCATGAATTAAACATTAACATTTCTGGACCAATAATAAGCAAATTTTAAATGAAATTTCAGTTTTACAATTTTCGATACTGTGAAATTTTAATATTAAAAACATTGCACATTTTCAATTTTTACACCTTCGTATTGAGAAAATAATATGATGCTGCGTAGTTTTAATTGCAATTTGTTTGAAGGCTGTATCACAATTTGTTTTTGAGTTATTTATTCTTGCGTAGTTTTAAATACTTTTCTTATTATTGTGGCAACACAAGTATTTCATTTCTGGACATTAAACATGGACCTATCAGAAAACGAATAAAACCCTGACATTACAAGCATTGAGATGTCCGTCAGATATCTCTATTCTCGACTGACAAAACAAGCATTTTTCAAATGATTATATATATATATATATGTATATATATATATATTTATATATATATATATATAGATAGATAGATAGATAGATAGATAGATAGGTGTAGATAGATATATTGCCAATTTTGTCTTCTTTATCCTTGACCATTTTCTCTAACTTGACAATAATTTGAAAAACACCTGAAGGAAAATCCAGTAAATATTTACAAGTATGTAACTATTTGTAAATATAACTCTTATTCTTTTTAACTAAACAAAACAAACACTTATTAAAATCCTTCCAACTTTATTCATAAATATGTACATTTCTAAATCTGTACTCTTCTTTGTATTTAAAGTATATGCCCGTCTAACATTTTCGACGTACATGATGATTTACAAATAAAAAAGAATTTCTGAAGGCGATATAATATTTCCATTCCTGAAAACAGCTGAAAGATAAATATAGACCATTGCGGTATTCAAAATTCTTCACATAGAATGTTCTATTAGTTGTTTATATGTTGGCAAAATATTTATACTGTTTTTATTATTTTTTTAAATTAATTTTAGAGTTTTCCTGCTTGAGCAATAATTTACAAAGCACCAGAAAAAAAATCCAGTAAATATTTACAACTATATAACTATTTATAATTATATCTCTTATCCTTTTATCTGAATAAAACTAACGTTTATTTAAATTCTTGCGCATAGCTATGTATATTTCCAAAACTGAACTTTTCTTTGTATTAAAAATATATGCGCTACTGATATTTCTATCATCCATGGTGATTTACAAATAAAAAAGAATTTCTAAAGGCGATATAATATTTCTATCCCTGAAAACAGTTGAAAGGTAAATATTGACCATTGCGGTATTCAAAATTCTTCACATGGAGTGTTCTATCAGTTGCTTATATGTTAGCAAGATATTTATGTTACTTTATTCTAAATAGAAGTGGACTTCTCGATTAAATAGCAACATCCTTAAAAGAATAAAATGTTGGCAAACCAAATTTCTGTTTTACTTATCTGTCTCTAATATTTATTTACGTCATACCTATCGCGTTAAAACATTTTCTACAAGCTTGCTGAAATAACTCAGGAAGTTTATGATCCCCAAACTTGCAAATGTTTCACTAATATTTTCACTTCACAAACTAATGTTTTATATTTCAGTCCCGGTGATGAAGATCTGATCGTTATACTTGTTACCTGAGCTACTGAACTAATATATGAAAATACCAGATAATCACAATATCTAATGAGGGATTTAATAAAATATATTTAAAAGTTTGGAACTGGTATTTTGTTTAGTAATGTTGCAAAGAATAAATAAATAAATATATATATATAGACCCATTTTCTTCTCTATCATTGGCCATTTTCTTTCCCCGGCCATAATTTGAAAAGTAGTAGAAGAAAAATCCTTTAAATATTTACAACCATGTAACTAATATTTTTGCATATGTTACTTTTTTTATCTGACTAACGTTTATTTAAATTCTTCCTCCTTAATTCATAACTATGTATATTTCTAAAATTGTACTCTTCTTTACATTTAAAGTATATGCGCTTCTAATATTTTCGACGTCCATGGTGATTTACAAATAAAAAGGAATTTCTGAAGGCGATATAATATTTCCATTCCTGAAAACAGCTGAAAGGTAAATATAGACCATTGCGGTATTCAAAATTATTCACATGGAATGTTCTGTCAGTTGCTTATATGTTAGCAAAATATTTATGCTGCCTTATTCTGAATAGAAGTGGACTTCTTGTTTAAATAGCAATGTGGAGCTCCATAAAAGAATATAATGTAGGTAAACGAAATTTCTGTTTTACTCATATGTCTCTGATATTTATTTACGTCATACCTATCTCGTTAAAATATTTTCTATAAGTTTGCTGTAATAACTGAGGAAGTTTATGATTCCGAACCTTGCAAATGTATCACTAATACTTTCACTTCACAAGCAAAAGTTTTATATTTCATTCCCGATGCTGAAGATGATCGTTATAATTGTTACCTAAGCTACTGAACTAGTATATGAAAATACCAGGTAATCACTACGTTTGATGAGGGATTTATTTAAAATGTATTTAAAAGTTTTGAACCTCTATTATTAGTAGTAATATTACAAAGAATTTTGTAAACTCACTAAAGACCTATTACTTATACTGTTTTTATTTTTTTAATTGTTTTTAGAGTTTTCCTGCTTAGGCAATAATTTACAAAGCACCAGAAAAAAATCCAGTAAATATTTACAACTCTATAACTATTTATAATTATATATCTTATCCTTTTATCAGAATAAAACTAACTTTAATTTAAATTCTTGCGAATAACTAGAGATGTAAATTTTCCGGAAAAATATAAGTGGCGGAAAAAAACTGGTTTTTACCGGGTTTTTTCGGAAAAAACGGAAAAGTTGGAAAAATTGATTTTTCATGATTGTTTCTCCCAGATAAATTATATTTTCTTAGGGAATATTAAATAATAAACATTTTTCCCGTTTATTTGTATTAAAAGAAAATTACTTTCACTTTATATTATAAAATAAAAAGAAAGTAGCAAAACGTGCTTTTAAAAGTTTAGTTTTTTTTAGTTTTTTTCTCACAGCCTAAGAATTTTTATTAAACCCTATTGTTTGTTATATCATATCTCTGTTGAAATGATTTTTCAGTTACATGTTTAACTACCAATTGACCTAATGTGAAAACCTGAGCCAATATGTCTGCAGTTTGGAATGAAATAAATTATGCATTCCATTTACATAAGCATAGTTTTTAAGTAAATAATACTAGTTTAAAGAAATTATTGCAGTTTTGTCATTATTATGAATATCAGTATTCAAAAATTTCATTGTTTGTTTAAAAAATTCATTATCACATCATTACATTTTTTTTCTTACAATTATAATTTTACTTCCTTTAAAAAATATGTTTAGTTTTGGTATAACTTTCCAATCTCAACTCTAAAAATTTTGATTTAGTTTTATAATGTAAATTCAAACAAAACTAAGTTTTACTTTGACTTTCTCAGGTCTGCAACTAAAAAATAGCATAGGATTTACTAACTGTTAAATTTTTACTCAGTTGTACTTTTCTAATGCAAACTGCCCATGTTTTTGCAACATTACTGTACATTATGGAGGTAAAACGGAGGTCAATTTTAGATTCAACACCTTGAAAAAACATTGAATTAATCAGCTAAAACGAAATCTTGAAAAATGCAGCATATTAGTGCCACCTACAGAGCAATTTACACAAAAAACTAAACAACATTAATCTATATCAGGAACTGCCTGAAGCTGTAGTTTGATAAAAAATTCTCTTTTAGTTCTTGAGATAGAGCTATTGTGATAATCATGAATAATGCAGCCTAGCAGCGTCATCTGTTTAGAGATTTACACCAAAAAGTAATGAGCATGAAGTTATGTCAAAGATTAACTTAATCTGAAGTTTTATGAAAATACATACATTAGTTCTTGAGATAGAACTATTGTGGAAACTATGAATAATGCAGCATAGCAGCGCCATTGGTTGGGCGATATACACTAATAACTAAACATCTCGAGTTTATATCAAGATGTAACTGAATCTAAGGTTTTGTGAAATTATGTGCATCAGTCCTTGAGATAGAGTGCCCATAAAATTATTGTCACATACAGACTCGCAGAGTGACACATATTTTCCAAAAAACAATCAAATTGTGTTCAGGACAGGGCCGTAGCTAAATGAAGAATAGGGGGGGGGGACTCAAGAGATTGTAGGGGGGGCTCATATATTTTTTTTCTCTCTCCGACACAAAAAGATAAATAAGTGCATATTCAACATCGTAGGTACTATGTTTCTTAATTAACTGTTAAAATAACTTCATTTTATGCCTAGAAAAGTATATTATGATGATAATTTTGAGTATATAACTGGTGCAAAATTAAACATCATGTTAGCATCATATGTACAAATAGGATGAGGAAGTGTTGAAACACTTATTTTAGCTGCAATTTAGTAATTCTGCAAAACAATAAAGGAGTCTCAAAATTAAATTAAATTAAAAGATGAACAGAATTTCGTATGAATTTTCATAACAGAAATTCATTCAGTGACTTTGGAATCTTTTCCAGGGGGGAGAGGGGGCTGAGCCGCCCATAGCGCCCCCTTAGCTACGGCCCTGGTTTAGGACCACTAAAACATTAAAATACACCAAAAACTAAACTACCGACTCACAGAGTGACAGATATTTTCCAAAACCCACCAAATGTTCAGGACCTTCTAAAACATTTAAATACACCAAAAACTGGAAGTCAAATTTTTCACGAATTCAATACTTACTTCTTGAAAAGATAGAAAAAAGTAATAAATGCATGCTTCAAATTTTAAGTTAAATTTTTAATTTTACGATTTCCATTAAAAGGCATATTATTGAAATAACTTTGCACATGAATTAATTTTTAAAAAGAGAAGTTGCATTTAATTACATATCTAGATTTTTTTCATGTAATCCTGTTTTTGTGAAATTGTGAACTTCTTGTATATACTTATACAAAATATAATCGGAATTTGTGAATAAGAAATTATTACTATATATTTAGGCTCCTATTTAGACATTTTTAATAAGGTTATTTATACATATATACAACTTGATAAGATTCATCTGCTATATAGCATGAGATTTTTTTTCTTCAATCTCTCAAACAGATTTCTGCTCAGAGATCAGATTATCCACATTAAAGTTTTCATGTGGGACACTCAACATAAAAATAAATTAAATTAAAAGTATGAGGATGTAGCTATTACAAAATTTTCAATATATTTCATACATGAAATTTCAATTTTTCCAGCTCGGAAAAATTGAAAAATAAGCCTTCGGAAAAAAACTGAAAAAACCGGGTTTTTCCCCAATTTTTCCGGGTTTTTTCCATCTCTACGCATAACTATGTATATTTCTAAAACTGAACTTTTCTTTGTATTTAAAATATATGCGCTTCTGATATTTCAATCATCTATGGTGATTTACAAATAAAAAAGAATTTCTAAAGGCGATATAATATTTCTATCCCTGAAAACAGTTGAAAGGTAAATATTGACCATTGCGGTATTCAAAATTCTTCACATGGAGTGTTCTATCAGTTGCTTATATGTTAGCAAAATATTTATATTACTTTATTCTAAATAGAAGTGGACTTCTTGATTAAATAGCAACGTCCATAAAAGAATATAATGTTGGCAAACCAAATTTCTGTTTTACTCATATGTCTCTAATATTTATTTAAGTCATACCTATCTCGTTAAAATATTTTCTATAAGCTTGCTGTATTAACTCAGGAAGTTTATGATTCCGAACCTTGCAAATGTATCACTTATACTTTCCCTTTACAAACGAAACTTTTATATTTCAGTCCCGGTGCTGAAGATCTGATAGCTATAATTGTTACCTTAGCTATTGAACTAGTACATGAAAATACCAGATAATCAGCACGTTTAATGAGAGATTTATTTAAAATATATTTAAAAGTTTGAAACATCTATTATTGTTAGTATTTTTACAAAGAATTTTATAAACTCACTCAGGACATATTACTTATAATGGTTTCATTTTTTAAAATGTTTTTAGATTTTTGTTCATCTGACGAAACCCTATTCGTCTTACTCCTGTGACTATCTCTCTGTCATAGCATCCGTATACAAAATCTGTAGAAGTCAGAGACTTCAAATTTTGTGTACTTACAGCTGAATACATCGTGTCACACAGAAAATCATAAATTTTTGAAAAAAATCTATTTTAATCAAATTAAGTTTTCAATGTCATCCGTTCACTTTTGCAATTTAAGGTTTGGAAGAAAACCTTAATTCCAACGTGTCTTTCAGAGCAGAAGGTGCTTAGTTCAAACTCCGGGTTATGAAAATCAAATTTTCATATTGAAATGGATTTAATTAAAAGGAATTTCGTATCTTTTGTCACGTTAAGGGTGTATATTATTATTATTATTATTTGATAAATAATCACTGATATTCATAATACTTTCTGGGAATTTAATTTTATTGCTATTTTAAGAACTATCGTGATTTATTAATGATTCAGCATTTTATATTGAACGTTTTTTTTTATTTTAGAAATTTAAAGTTCCATTTATATCTCCTATAATACCTACATAATTGATTTAATTTAATTTTTTATTTTAATTCGGAATTAAAAAAATGAAATTTTTGATTTAATGTAAATAATTTAATTTGAATATTTTTTATTTGGTTAGAATAATTACTTTCTTTCATAAATATTTTAAACTTAAAATTTGTGCTACTTTGTAAGTATAAGTTAATAAATATAAATTAACAATTTAGATTTATTAATTAAAGGACAAAATTGTTTCGTAACAAATATTAAATGAAATACCACGTGTGTTTGCAACCATACTTATTCACTTATTCACTTGTTGTTGTATTTTTGTTTTTTTACCACTTTAGTTTAGATTAGCGAAACAGATTTTTATAAAAAGATAGATTGAATAAAAAATGATCTGGGATTTACTCTTTTAATTACTTTTCGAAGCAGGATTGGCAAGTTTTTGAGAGTGTGCGGTTTTATCCGGTTAAAACCGTGGCTTAAACCGTCACGGCTAAAACCTTTTGTCAAAAACCTCGTCAGAAACCTCAAATACTTCACTGATCTGTAAAATTTCCCACTAAATATCTGTCACACATATACAGCATCAGGTGAAATATTAAAAATTCACTTTTACTGTATTGTATATTATCATTTCTGGAAAAAAAGGAGAAAAAAATTTGTCATAAATCTGAAAATTTGGCCAGCCTCCAAGCTTGCTCAAATAGCAATGCTTCTGCTATCAAGCCCTGCTAGCTCAGCATCAATTGAGAGAGTATTTTGTAACTTAGGCTTCATACACTCTAAGTACACTATAAGTGTGCTAAATTGCTTATGTGCTATAGGATGCTGTGGGGTAAAATTGATTATTAACTGTACAAATCATTTTCTTCTGTTTGAAAATTCTAAAAAACAATGTTTTATTGCAATTAACGTCATTATTTGTAATTATTGAATTACAGTATAAATAATTTTAAATAAAAAATTACTTAAATCATTAAGATTAATTCAATGTTTCTCTCTTGTTCTTAAAATATTTAAAGCACATAACAGGTTTTTGACAGTTTAAACCAGTCTTTGACACTTGTCACGTCAGAAAACCAACCCTGTTTCGAAGTATTTAATATGCAAAGCATCATATTCATTCTCTCTCTCTCTATCTCTCTGTGTGTGTTATTGAACACAATAATACAAAAGCGGTAATTTTAATTAAAATTCTATTTAACAAATTTCTTACTGGTAACTGCTTCCGAAACGATATACATTTTTGTAAATTTACGATAATGGATTAGTTGTTTAATACTTTTTAACAATTTTTACAGTATTTTGCCACAGATTCTTTAATAAAAAGTCATGAAGAAATGGGAGAATGTTCTGTAGATGTGTAATAATGTTTCCTGATATAACCAAGCATTCATAGATCTGATGCAACTCTTCCAATTTTTAAAAGGTAAATTACGAAACCAGCCGATTCCACTGTGTGAGAAATTTACAGACCTATTTTTTATCATTTCGAATACATATTAAGAAAATCTATTTATATTATTAAAATAAATACATAAATATTCTTTGCGTAAATTCTCAAAAACAATTTCTTAGTTTTTTTAAATGGTGTATTTATGATTCATTTGAAAGTTTGCACGGATTTTAGCTGTTATTTTAATACACATTCTTAATAAAAAACGAGTTCACAATACTAAAATAATCTCTATCAAAAGAAAATCAAATATATAAAAATGTCTAAATTATTCAAATGCGTTTTCTATTACCTATAACTTCGGTGAAAATAATATTTATTTTTATTTTTTCTTTAATATATATTGAGATTTTGAACAAAAAATAAACAAATAATAAATCAGGCCTAAGACCGCTGAGTCACTCTTGAAAAAGAGAGAAAAGAGACTAAATCGCAAGAAAAAGAGACTAAAAGAGACAAAAATTTAAAAAAAGAGACTAAAAGGAGACCAAATAAAAAACATTTTTTTCTCTTCACTTAAATGTTTTTGGTATACAGACAAACACTATAAGGTTTAACACCATCTGTGGAATACATTTTTAATGCATATCAATCAGTTTTGAAATAATTCCAAATTTTTTGATTGATTGCAGAAAAATATCTCAAATCACAACAATTCATCATGGAAGAAAATCAAAAATTCACGAAATGATCACAGGAACAAAATCATAAGATTCATCAAATTGTCTATAAAAAACAAATCACAAAATTTGTCACATGATATCGGGAAAAAAAATTTCGAAATTCGTCAAATGTTCTTAGGATAAAAATCACGAAAATCATCAGATGGTCTCGGAAAAAAAAATCACGATATTAGTCAAATGGATCTTGTGTTAAATATCGTAAAATTCATCAAATGGATCTCGAAGAAAGGGATGAATCACAAAATTCATTAAATTATTGCGAAATTCGAAGAGCAATCATACAAATAATTGCTAATTTTGTCAAAGGTCACGGAAATAAATAGTGAAATTTATCAACCAGTCGCCAAAAAAATTAACGAATTTCGTAGCATAAAACCATAAAAAAAAAAAAAGCAAGCATGCTTGTCATTGGGTTACATTTCCTGAAATTTTACAGCAATAGAGAAGGTGGGAGGGAAAATATATCTATCGGCATTAATTATGCATTTTTACTGGGTATCTTTGATAAAATGGACATTTTTTTCAGCGATCATTTCACAAAATTCACGTTTTTTACGCGATCTTTTGTTGAAATCAGCGTTTTTTCTACAAGCTTTTGACAAAATCTACGTTTTTCTCACATTTCTTTGACAAAATTGACTGTTTTCCGCGATCCTTTCTCGAAATTTGTGCGATCTTTTGACGAAATTGACGTTCTATCTGCGATCTTCAGACGAAATCGGCGTTTTCCCGCGATCATGAGACCAAATCGGCGATTTATCTGAGATATTTTAGTAAAATCGGCGATGTATTGCGATCTTTTGTCGAAATCGGCGGATTTTCTGCGATCTTTTGACGAAATCGGCGCTTTTTTCAACGATATTTTTACAAAATTTGCATTTTTGCGCAATCTTTTCTCGAAAACGGCAATTTATCTCCGCGACCTTTTGACGAAATCGGCGTTTTTGCCGTGATCTTTTGATGCAATCGGCATTTTTTTCAATGATCTTTTGACAAAATATTTTTAGGCGATCTTTTATCAAAAACGGCGTTTTTTCCCGAGATTTTTTGACGAAATATGCGTCACATCCACAATCTTTAGAGCAAATCGACGCTTTTCCGCGATCTTCATATGAAATCCACACTTCATACTTTACCGCGATCTGCATAGAAAATTTGCGTTTTTTCAGCGATCTTTTGACAAAGCTCGTTGACAAAAACATAGACGAAATCGTCGTTTTCCCACGAAATGTGCGCTTTTTCGGCGATCCTTTCACGAAAGTTGCATTTCTCTGCGATTACTTTTTAAGCGAGTAAAATCGTACAATCGTATTATTCATTAGTACAACCAAACACTTCGAACAAAATCCGTACATTGTACGGCCAAACCGTACAAGTTGGCATCTATGAATATCAATCAGGGTTCATACAGAGTTAAGGAGAAAAAATCCAAGGAGTCCAAAAAATTTTAAGGACTTGCCACTTTTGTTGTTTTTTATGTGGCATGCACTTGCACAGCAACAATTCGAAGTGATTCCGCGAGTTACCCTCCCCACACCAGAGAGAGGGGGGTTATCCGCGATCTTCAGACAAAATCGGCGCTTTTCTGTAATCTTCAGACGAAATCAGCGATATTTTAACAAAATCGCCCATTTATTGCGATCTTTTGTCAAAATCGGCAGTTTTTCTGCAATCTTTTGACGAAATCGGCAGTTTTCCATGTTTTTTTTTATGAAATCGACGATTTTTAGAAAAAATTTGCATTTTTACGCGATTTTTTCTCGAAAACGGCATTTTATCCCCATGATCTTTTGATGAATTCGGCACTTTTCCCGTGATCTTTTGATGAAATCGGCTTTTTTTTTTCTTCAATGATCTTTTGTCAATATATTTGTAAGCGATCTTTTATCGGAAATGGCATTTTTTCTAGCGATCTTTTAACGAAATCGGCGTTTTATCCGCAATCTCTAGACGAAATCGACGTTTTCCACGGCTTTTGCAGAAGAAATGAGGGTTTTATCTTCGATATTTCGTGAAATTGCCATTTTAACCGGGATCCGCACAGGAAAATCGCGTTTTTCAGCGATCTTTTGACAAAGTTCGTTGACAAAAACATTGACGAAATGTGTGCTTTTTCGGCGATCCTTTCACGAAAATTGCATTTCTCTGGGATTGTTTTTCCAGCGCACAAAACCGTACAAATTGGCAACTATGCGGAACTGATAACCCAATTTTAAATTTTCGGAAGAGGATGCCTTAAATTTTCGGACGAGAATCATTCCTGAATCCACCGTTATCAGCAAAATTGAGGATGATGAATAATATTATGAAGAAGAAATCAAAGTTGTATATCTAGCTGTGAAGGAATTAAACAGTGCAATCACTTTTTTGAAATTAGAAGCTTAGACGTGTGTCTAGATTATTCTTTTCACTTTTCTTTTCCTTATGGCCGTAAAAAGTAAATCAGTTTGGTGGCTATTAGTACAATCCCAACCAATCACTGCTGTGCTTCTGATGAATGACGTGTATAAAGGGTTTACCATGCGTTTTACAATCGAATTTTTTTATTATTATTATTTTTTTTTTTTTCGGGAGCAGTATCGCTCGCGTGCAAAACCACAATACAATTTAAGGAGTTTTTAAGGAGTATTTTGTTTATCTAAGTAGTTCTAAGTACTACTTGGGAACGTTTTCATTTCTAAGTAGTTTCTAAGGAGTCCAAGGAGTTTTTACGAACCCTGATTCAATATCGCTTTTTGATTTTACGATCATTTGACGAAAGCTCGGTTTTATTTCGGGATCGTTTGAGAAAAATATCAAGGTTTTTTTTCCGCAATCATTTGGCGGAAATCACGAGTTTATTTCGGGATTGTTTGGAAATAACAGCGATTTTATTTCAAGATCGTCTGGTGAAAATCGTGGCTTGATTTCGCGATTGTTTAATGGAAATCGTCTTTTTTCCGGTGATCAATTAATTAGAATCTCAGTTTCGCCCGTGATCATTTTATGAAAATCGCAGATTCTTAAAAATTTAAAAACGTGCAAATCTGCCGTATCTTGAAAAAGTGATCCCCGTATATATAACGACCGAACGAAGAATTTTGAGATTTCTTCCTGCAAGCCACTGACGAATTTCTCAATTGTTTTTCACAAGATCGCCTGACAAATTTTGCAATATGTTTCTGTCACCGATTGACGGATTATACGCGTTATTTTTCTCGCGAAAATGACAAAATCGTATATTCTTCCCGCGACCGAATGACGAAGTTTATGATTTTTTTTTTACCCCTCGAATGGTTATCGAATTTCGCGTTTTTATCTTTCCACAGATTGACAAAATTCACTTTCTTTTCAATGTCCGACAGAAAAGTTTTGCGATTCTTGCCGCGAACGATATGCTAATTTCGTAACCATTTTTCCACGATAGAGTGACGAAATTTAGAAATTTTTCCCCTGCAAATGAGAGACAAATTTGATAAATTTTTTATTCCGTGACTAAGTTTCACTATCTAATCAAATGAGGAAAGTTCAAATGAGGTCTATCAAATGAGGAAAGTTATCAAATGAGGAAAGTTACGATCTTTTTCCTGCGATCGATCGATGGGTAAGGAATATTTAAAAAAAAAGCGAAAAAAGAGACTAAATCTGAAAAATATAGACTAAAAGAGCCAAATGCAAAAAATAGCGAGAAAAGCGAGTTTAGCGACTCGCTCCGAGGCCTGATAAATAGCTGCTTAACTAACTACATATTTAACATGTAAAGCACGTAGAGTGTGTGAACAACACTCCTCTTCTGTGTATAAAGTGTATACGTTTCTGACCATTTCTGCAACCGCATTGATTTGAAAAGGAAATGCGATTTCAAAAGAGGCATAATATTTATATTTTAGAAAAATATATGGGACGAGGAGAGAATTTTACACTATTCAAACATCTTCACACCAGGCATTCTGCCTGTGGCTTTAATGTTTCAAATATATTTATTTTATTTTAACCTGAAGAGGAGTGTGAATCTAGTTAGAGTAACAACACCGATAAAAATAAAGGAATATAATATACGCAAGTGAAAACTCTATTTCACTCATATGTTTATAAAACTTATTTATGCGATACCTATCTCGTTAAAATATTTTCATTAAACTTAATTTACTAACTGATGGAATTTATGATCCGAAATTGTATAAATGCGACTCTTTAATTTTCTCTACATAAACGAAAGTTTTATATTTTGGGCCAGACGTTTAAGATCGATGCGTTTTAGTAGTGATTTGAACTATTTCTATATGATTTATACCTCAAAATCGCTAAATATAACAAGGATTTTTAAAAAATGTTTAAAAAAATTATGGCTAAAAAGTGTTTGTAAAATTGCAAGGAACTTAATACATCCAACACCGAATATTTTATTTTTTCAATTCAAGTGTTAGTTTTGTACATAGCCTAAGAACAACGGAATCTTTTGATGGAATAAAAAAATATAATGATTTATGATATACAGAATTTTTTCTGTACATTTTTTTGATATCAAAAAGAGAAAGAAATGCATTTTGCATTTTGAAATGGGTGGTTTATGAATATTTTGACAATTAGCATAAATTTTACACATTTTTAATAAAGAAATAAGGAATTTACAATACAAAAATAAACTTTATCAAAATGAAACTAAATTAATAAAACCATCAAAATTATTCAAATGCGTTTTCTGTTATCTTGCCCAACGGTGAAAATTTTACATATATTTATTTATTCCTCTATTTAATATGCATTAAGATTTTGAACAAAAAAACTAACAAATAAATAAATACAAAGTTATATTGTGTTATTTTTTTCTCCACTAAGCAGGTCAATTGCCAAATGTATTCGTTATACGGCTGTTTTTTTTAAAATAAAAAACAGCATGATAACAGCATAACAACCTAATACAAATCCCAGTTTTATGTGAATAATACTATATTATTTCATACTCATGCACCTGCTTATTAACTACATATATATTGATTGCAGTGATCTTCTTGTGTATATAAACTGCATAGTTTCTGACTTTTTCTGAACCCGCTTTGATTTGAAAGGAAAACGCGTTTTCAAAGGAAGAGTAATATTTATATTTTAGAAAATAGACAGAGACGGGGTGAGGCATCTCATTGCTTTGAATGGAAAAGGCGTTTCCAAAAGCGACGTACACTGTTAAAAATTTGAAACTTTTGCTGCATTGTCACTATACCACTTTTATCAAAAAAGATTACTTCACTGTATTATGGAGCATTCTCATTGGTTAAAATATAGATAGTCTATAAAAGAGGTGGAGTGACGATGCAGAAAATGTTTCAAGTTTTTAATAGTGTTATATCTATATTTTAAGAAACAGATAGAGCCGGAGAAAGACCCGGAACACTATTCAAACGTCTTCATACCCGCCATTCTACCTGTTGCTTTAATGTTTCAAAAATATTTATTTCAGTTTATTGTAAAGATGAGTGCGAATCTTGTTTGAGTAACGATGCCGAGAACAGTAAAGGAATGTAACATCGACAAACGAAAAATCTATTATAGTCATATGCTTATAAAACTTGTTTATGCCTCAAATATCTCGTTGAAATATTTTAATTAAACTTACTTTACTAACTGACGGAATTTATGTTCCGAAATTGTATAAATGCGCCTCTTGAATTTTCACTTCATAAAGAAATGTTTTATATTTTGGGCCAGAAGTTTAAGAACGATGTATTTGATTAGTGATGTACAGGGTGATTATAATTAAAGTTCGAGGTTCAAAACTCTCTAAAAAGCGAACCACTCGTTAGAACGGCGTCAAAATTTAACAGCGTATTATTGAAGAAGGGGGAATGAACATGAACCAAGAAAAAGTTCCAAATTTGAGTGACAGATGGCGCTGTAAGCGTCAGTATATGTAAATTAAAATACCTGGCATGCGCACGATAATTTCAGGTGTTATAAAAGCGTTGGGTAAACGGCGTTTCCTCATTTCGCTTCTCAGACGTTGCCCATGAGTGTCTCAGGACAATTAAAAACCGATTTTTCCCATCCGATGTGGTACGATCTTGCCGTGGTGGATGGGCTTACGTAACTAACAGTCATGCACGCTGAACAATACAGTTGGTTTATATCGTGTAACTTACGCCTTAGCCGTTGTTTTACGATTTGTCCTTTGTAGTCGAAATTCTGACGCTTACAGCGCCATCTGTCGCTAAAATTTTGAACTTTTTTTAGTTCATGTTCTTTCCCCCTTCTTCAATAATATGCTGTTAAATTTTGACCCCATTCTAACGAGTGGTTCGCTTTTTAGAGCATTTTGAAACTCGGACTTTAATTATAATCACCCTGTATATCATTAATATATGATTTATACTTCAAAATCGCTAACGTTAACGGTGATTTAAAAAATGTTTTATAAATTCCATGGTTAAGGAGTGTTTGTAAAATTACAAGGAAATTAATAAGTCTAGCACTGAATGCTTTATTATTTTTAATTTTTTTCGATTCATATATATATATATATATATTTTTATGAAACCTAATACAAGTGGAATTCTTTGGAGGGAATGACCGTGATTTATAAGATACATTAACATTAACATTGCTATCTTATTTCTTGAAAAAAAAACTACACTTTTTTATGGCTTCTGTACGAATATTTTGACAGTTAGCATAAATTTTACATATTATTCTATTACAAATTTTATTATAGAAATAAGGAATTCCCAATAAAAAATAAAACAAATAAATAAAAACATCTAAATTATTCAAATGTGTTTCCTGTTATCCTACTCTTCGGTGAAAATCATATATATATTTACTTATTTCACTCTTCATTATGCTTTGAGATTTTGAACAAAAAATAAATAAATACAAAGTTACATTGTTTTATTTTTTTTTTCAATCAGCATTTTATAATTCCAATGTATTCTTTAGACTGGTGTTCTTTATTGGGTTTTATCTGAATAGCACTATATTCATATGCATCTGTTTATAAGTACATATGTATTCATTGCAATACTCTTCTTGTGTATACAAAGTGTATAAATATCTAACCTTTTCTGCAACCTTATTAATTTAAAAGTTTAGCGTGTTTTCAACAGCGGCATAATAATTATATTTTACGAAATAGATAAGGAAGGGAGAGAACTTTACACTATTTAAACGTCTTCACACCCGCCATTCTGTTTGTAGCTTCACTGTTTCAAAAATATTTATTTTAGTCTATCCTGAAGAGAAGTACAAATCTTCTTTGAGTAAAGACGCCAAAACAATAAAGAAATATAATATTCACAAACGAAACTGTATTTTACTCATATGTTTACATAACTTGTTTATGCAAACACATATCTCATTAAAATATTTTAATTAAACTTGCTTTGCTAACTGACGGAATTTATGATACTAAATTGTATAAATGGTACTCTTGAATTTTCACTTCATAAACGAAAGTTTTATATTTCGGACCAGATGTTTAAGATCGATGCGTTTAAATAGCGATCTGAATTATTTCTAAATGATTTATAGAAATCGCTCAAAATCGCTTACTTTTAAAAGGATTTTCATAAAATGATTAAAAAAATTAATAATAAATGAACGTTAGTAAAATTGGAAGGAATTTAGTACATTTAACACTGAGTGCATTTTTGTTTTCGATTCATATGTTGCATTTAGTATAAAAACAATGGAACTGTTTTGATGGGAAAGAAAAAAAAAACAAGATTTATCATAAACAGCAACTTTTCTATTTCGTTTCTGGGAATAAAAAAATAAATAAAAAACTTTCTTTGATTTTTTACCTGGTTTGTTTATGAATATTTTCATAGTTAGCATACATTTTACATGTTACACTGCTCAAAACAATTAAAGGATATTGCAGTTTTAGGTGGATTTTGTATCTGGGAAACTTTTTAGCTGATTGATACATGGTCGACAGACATAGTAAGTTATATGAGAATAAATTACACATGTTTGGCAGAAAAAAATGCATTTTATTGCGCATTTGTGTACAAAAGGAAAAAAACACAATTTGTGCATATGAGAAAAAAATAATAAGAAAAGGTGTTTTCTTCAAAGAAAATCATTTTCAGTAGGGGGTATGGTTTCCACGGGCAGCCAGCAGCGTTGAACACCTTTGAGGCATGGACTCAATGAGGCTATTAATGACGAGTTGTTGTATTCTGCCCCACTCTTCCAGAAGAGCTCTTTCCAGTTCTTGGAGAGTTTGTGGTGGTTGTTGGCGGCCAGAAACTCGTCTTTCTAGAGCGTCCCAAACGTGCTCGATTGGATTCATGTCTGGAGAACACGCTGGCCATTCCATTCGAACGATTCCTTCCTCGAAAAGGAAATCCTCCAACAGGTTTGCACGATGTGGCCTGCAGTTATCGTCCATTAAAATGAAGTTATCTCCGATTGCTGCAGCGTAAGGGACTACAATAGGTCTGAGGATCTCATCCCTATATCGGCGACCAGTCAGAGCTCCATCCCGAATGATGTAGAGGTCAGTGCGCCCGTCAATGGAGATGCCATCATACACCAACACTCCTCCACCGCCAAATCCGACACTTTCGTGCACGAACGCAGGATTTTTCCTACTGCCACGGTCCCTCCAGATGAAAATACGCCTATTATCCGGATGCACAGAAAAACGGGACTCGTCAGAAAACTGATTAAAAAAATATTTAAATTTTTTTTTTTTAGTAAAACTTAATTATCTAAGGCTGATTAAATTATTTTTTTGCAATTCATACGTTAATTTTGTATACAAATTAGAAACAATGGAATTGTTTTGATGGAATAACGAAAAATCATGATTTATTGTATAATTTAACATTTTTATTTTATTTTTTCATATTAAAAAACAAATTTCTTTCTTTTTTTATTGAATTGTTTTTAAATTTAGCATTTATTTAATGTTTGATTGTGTTTGACAGTTATTTTAATGTATTTTTTTTAAACACCCGGCATTACTATTTCAAAAATATTTATTTTACATTATTATGAAGAGGATTGCAAATCTCGTTTGAGTAACGATGCCGAAAACAATATAGGAATATAATATTTACAAACGAAAACTCTAATTTACCTATATGTTTACAAAACTTGTTTATGTGACACGTATCTCGTTAAAAATATTTTCCTAACTTTAGTAACAGACGGAATTTAAGATCTGAAATGGTATTAATGCGCATCTTGAATTTTCACTACATAAACGAAAATTTTATACTTCGGGCCAGGAATAGTGATGTATATATTATTTCAACATGATTTATACCTCAAAATCTCAAACTTTAACGAGGATTTAAAAAAATATTTAAAAATTTGGTAGTTAAAGAGCGTTAGTAAAAATGCAAGGAACTGAATAATCTAAAGCTGAATACATTTTTTTTTTTTTTTGCAATTCATATGTTTATGTATTATGCTTAGAAACAATGTTATTGTTTTAATGGAATAACGAAAAATTTTGATTTATTGTATATTTTAACTTTTCTATTTTATTTCCTCAGAAAGAAAAAGATTCCCTTTTTCATTGAATTGTTTTTAAATTTAGCTTTTATTACACATTTGATTGTGTTTGAAAGTTATTTTTATTTATTTTTTCGTTTACGTTTAATGTAGTTTCATCGGTAGAAATATTCCATTTTAAAACCCTCTGACAGTTCAGGAAAAGAGCAAATTTGTAATCTTGTTTTCTCATCATTTTGTTTTAAATGCTAATAAAACGTGATCTTTTCAACATTATGTAAAAATACTTGATTACAAATATGATGTGACGCTTGACAGTACTAATCATTGTACAATGCATTAAAATTCCATTAAATCATCAGATTTATATTACTTTAAATATTGCTCATATTACAGGGAAACCTGGAACTTAGTTAACTTATTAACACGGGCATGTCAGTAAGAGGGTTAAAAGGAAAAGATAAATAAATTTTGGACTAAAAGTGACTGAAACTACTGAGGTTTGTCGGGTTTTACTGCAATATTTGCACCACACATTTCGAGTGTCAAAATGTGTTTATTTTATTTATCTATCCCTTTAAGTTAATTAAATGTAAAGAATTTTATATTTATTTATATTTATGCACCTTTAAGTTCCTTTCGTCCATAAAAATCTTCTGTATTCGAAAAAAAGGAAGAAAATCGGGAAGTTTGATCGCAGATCGCACAGAAGGTTCCGTTTAAAATACCTTTAGAAAAACTTATTACTTTAATTAATAAATCCAAATTTTTATTTTATAATAATTAAACTCTTATATAGACAGTAGCATCAATAAATTTAATTTTAAAATAATTATAAAAGTAAATTATTTATTTTAATCAAATTAAAAATGTTCAAATCAACATATTTTTAAAAAATTCAAATTTTCAAATTTTCTTAAATCCAAAATTAAGAAAATAAGCTGAGATATATTTATAAAAAAATTTCTTAATATATATATATATATATATATATATATATATATATATATATATATATATATATATATATATATATATATATATATATGTGACATTTTAAAGTTAGGAGCCAGAAACATCATCGCCAGGGTCCCCGTTCTTTGCACAGAAGTCATGGCTAGCGAGGGAAAAAATAAAAAATAAATAAATGTAGAATATCCAATAAATCACTCATTGGTGGCTGTAAGTTTATTTATTCAACTGTAGTTATTATAGAGGGAAAAACGCCTTTTTGCAAACGATCTTTTACCGAAATGTCCAAAAAATATTCCATCATTTACTTCAACCAGCCGTACTCGTCGACGAAAGAACTCCAAAATCTTTTTCCCTCTCATCTCGAGACTTCCACCTTTAAAAACTAAAAAGAAAATTCTAGAACTTTCTGTAATCTCAAACCATCATCCTTTTATGTAAACAGAATTCTTGTCCAGATACGAGACTATTTTACACAGACGATAAATTTATTTAAAAAAAATATATTATTTAACCAATTTATAATCGATTCATAATTTCTTAGGCAGACGATTTTTATAAATAATTAATTTTAAGAGAAAAAGAAAAGAAATGAATTTGTTAATGCACACATCAAAGGTTGACGGCGGAAAAATAAATAAATAGATAAAATAAAATAATGATATTTTTTGAAAGGTATGGTTTTGGAATAAATTTAATAAGATTTTCTTAAAAAGGGTTGATAAAAACATAGAAGGAATCAGTTTTATTTGGAATATTAAGAAATAAAGTTTTAATTAAGAATATTTTTAATTGAGAGCCATCTTTTTAAATTTACTCATACTGGAATAATGTTTTTTAAGGCAAATTAAGACTTTATACCTTTTGCATACAGATTAACAGATTAGATCTAGAAACAAGATTTTAATTTAATAATTTGAAGTAAGTACGGAACATTATTATAAGAAAATTAAGGTAGTATAAAGGTTAGTTTTGGGGAAATAATTTTAAATTTGTAATATTAATCCCCCCTCCCCGAAAATTTTTATGAAATTGATAGTTAAATAAAACTACAAGTTCAGACAACAGAAATATAATAATTTAGAAAAGTCAAATTTTGGAATAAAACTGTCAAACCCAGGAAGCCAAGAGATGGAAGAAAAGAAAATTAACGTAATATAAAAAATATTAGCGATTAAAATAAAATAGTTAAGAAGAAATTAATCTGAATTAAATTTAGGTAGGAGCATTTCCCTGAAAGAGATACAATACTGTTGCAATATCACTTACTATTTGTAAGTGCATAGGAGATAATACATACAATAACAGTAAATAAGTTATAAATATAAATAAGCAAGAGATAAAAAATATAATAAAAACAATAACAATTCGTTCTCATGGAAGTTTAAATAATTACAATAGCTTAATGCATAGGTTATTTTAAATAAAGTTCTTCAAATGAAAAAGTCTTTCCATTGTGTATAAAAGTCTTTTCCAGTGTTCACTGAATACAGTCTCTTTAATTAAAGATCTCCAAATCTAGTTTAATCTTTGTTTTTTATGTTATGTTGGATCCAACATCTTTTAACAATCAATCAAATTTTTCTTTCAATAATATATCATTTTTTTAATAATAAATAGCATCACTCTCAATATCAATAATAAATAATATAGAAAAATTTAAATAAAAATAATAACAATAATAAGTGATAGTATAATAAGACTCCATATCCTAATATTTCTCAATAAGAGTATAATTAATACTAAACTTCATTATAGAAATCATAATGATAATAATAATAAAACAAGAGTATAATCAAAAGAAAATATCACAGTTAGTTTATTACTGATAGGGAAAATATTGGTTGAGGAGAAAAATAATTACATAGCAACTAAATAATTTTCTTATCTTCTAATAGCATAAGAAAGTATTTTTTGCTAGCCGAAAGTATAAGTAAAAAAAAATCATAATAATTCCAAAATCCAAATAAAATTAAATCTAACTATTTAGAAAATGGACTCTCAACCAGTATTTCCTTACAATAATTCCTCTCTGATACTCTTTTACAAAATTGTCAAATTCGGTTATAAGTTTTCAATGCCAAATGTAGAATAATGTTTTCTCTACACATGGTTTATAAACTTTAATAAAATACAAATAGGAATAAAAGATGTCATTCTTAATTGAGAAATGGAAATAAAAATAGTGTGCTTTTTTGAAAAACTTTTAATATCTGTAGTTTTCACAATCACTGAAAATCACATATTATGTTATAGGTTTGAGTAGAATCATCAGATTTTATAACTGTTATAACATAAATATCTGCTGAATAAGTAGAATAATACTAATGTCAATAAATGAGTAAATATAGTTAGACTTAAATACACTTAAAATTAATTTATCAACATCAATTTGAAAGCTTTTACAATCAAAGTGTACACCTTATGCTTGCATAAGGAGCCCAATTTCATCCCAAAAACTCCAAAAACAAGTAATATTCTTGTTGCGCACCAAGAACATACCTGCTAATGTTGAAAATTATGGCGATAAAATATTTAAAGAATAAGAATTAAATTTTAATCTACTGTCTTGACTTTAGTTTGATCTAGTGATTGTGATTGTATCTGAGGATTTGTTTGTTTTTTGGGTTGCTCATGAAACAGTTTAAAATCTTCGGGTGAAAAATAGGGTCTTAATTTAGAAACATGCACAATAACGGAATTCTGTCCTGTCTCATAATTAAATTTATCTATTTCATAAGTTACATCAGAAAGTTTATTTATAATTTTGTATGGTCCAGAGAAAGTAGGTTCTAATTTTCGAGTGTTAGGGTATTTAAATTCTTCATAAATTACAGAGTCTTGTATTTTTAATGGGCATTCGACAAAATTTCGATCATAGAGCCTTTTACTTTTAAGGTGAAATTCCTGAGTTCGCGCTTTCGCAATTTTGAGGGCTTTGTCTACTGGTGGATAATAGTTTTGTTTTAAAGGAGATTCATAAGGCAATTGACCATAAAATAAATAGACAGGTGGGAACTTGGTGATAGAATGGGGCGTATTGTTGTATTCTTCGATGACTTGGTTTAATAATCTAGTCCAAGGTATTTTAGAAGAAGTGGAATTAACTTTACATTTAAGCCTGGTAACTATAGTCTGATTAACGCGCTCTACCTTTCCATTGGTCTGAGGATGATGTGCGGATGTAAAACGCTGTTGAACATGATGATTTCTAAGGAATTTCTTAAATCTTGGAGATCTGAAAGATTTATGTCTGTCACTAAGTATTTTTTAGGTGCTTTGATATTGAAAATTTGTTTTAAGCAGTTGGTGTATGTTTCAGTGGTAACATTTTTGGAGGGAAAAGCCCAAACAAACCTAGTTGCATGATCTATTATTATGTGTAAGAATTTTTTTGTTGAGTTGTAATAGTTAAATCCACCAACAGTATCAATAGAAAGACATTCAAAAGGTTGATCTGTTGCTGGCATAGCTTGTAATAAGCCGAATCTTTTCTGTTTTGGTTTTTTATTTTTCTGACAGGTGTCGCAATGTTTAACAAATTCTGTAATGTCTATTGTCATATTAGGCCAATAATAGTTGGGAGATATTAAATTAAGCATTTTTTGAATCCCTAAATGTCCAAAATTATCATGAGCAATATGGAGTAATTTTTTTCTTAATGACAATATTACAAATTTAAAATTTTTTCGCCAAAACTAACCTTTATACTACCTTAATTTTCTTATAATAATGTTCCGTACTTACTTCAAATTATTAAATTAAAATCTTGTTTCTAGATCTAATCTGTTAATCTGTATGCAGACGGTATAAAGTCTTAATTTGCCTTAAAAAACATTATTCCAGTATGCGTAAATTTAAAAAGATGGCTCTAAATTAAAAATATTCTTAATTAAAACTTTATTTCTTAATATTCCAAATAAAACTGATTCCTTCTATGTTTTTATCAACCCTTTTTAAGAAAATCTTATTAAATTTATTCCAAAACCATACCTTTCAAAAAATATCATTATTTTATTTTATCTATTTATTTATTTTTCCTACGTCAACCATTGATGTGTGCATTAATAAATTCATTTCTTTTCTTTTTCATCATAAGAGGACTACTTTTTATCGACCAAAGCACTTTACAGGAACAATTCCTCTGTTTTTGTCACTCCAGAAATCATGAGACTATGGCAGTTTTTGCTTAAGAACACATCCAATAATGACGGGCAAATTATTCAGCGATCCACAGTTTTTATTATCACTTCGTTCCATAGCCAGTTTCTTTAAAAACGTAAAAAGGCAGCGCAGGCATAAAAGATCCTGCCGGCTCTAGAAAAGACTGTGACATTTTAAAGTTAGGAGCCAGAAACATCATCGCCAGGGTCCCCGTTCTTTGCACAGAAGTCATGGCCAGCGAGGGAAAAAATAAAAAATAAATAAATGTAGAATATCCAATAAATCACTCATTGGTGGCTGTAAGTTTATTTATTCAACTGTAGTCATTATAGAGGGAAAAATGCCTTTTTGCAAACGATCTTTTACCGAAATGTCCAAAAAATATTCCATCATTTACTTCAACCAGCCGTACTCTTCGACGAAAGAACTCCAAAATCTTTTTCCCTCTCATCTCGAGACTTCCACCTTTAAAAACTAAAAAGAAAATTCTAGAACTTTCTGTAATCTCAAACCATCATCCTTTTATGTAAACAGAATTCTTGTCCAGATACGAGACTATTTTACACAGACGATAAATTTATTTTAAAAAAATATATTATTTAACCAATTTATAATCGATTCATAATTTCTTAGGCAGACGATTTTTATAAATAATTAATTTTAAGAGAAAAAGAAAAGAAATGAATTTATTAATGCACACATCAAAGGTTGACGGCGGAAAAATAAATAAATAGATAAAATAAAATAATGATATTTTTTGAAAGGTATAGTTTTGGAATAAATTTAATAAGATTTTCTTAAAAAGGGTTGATAAAAACATAGAAGGAATCAGTTTTATTTGGAATATTAAGAAATAAAGTTTTAATTAAGAATATTTTTAATTTAGAGCCATCTTTTTAAATTTACGCATACTGGAATAATGTTTTTTAAGGCAAATTAAGACTTTATACCGTCTTCATACAGATTAACAGATTAGATCTAGAAACAAGATTTTAATTTAATAATTTGAAGTAAGTACGGAACATTATTATAAGAAAATTAAGGTAGTATAAAGGTTAGTTTTGGCGAAAAAATTTTAAATTTGTAATATATATATTTATATATATATATATGTTTAAACGAAATTTAAAAATCTGAAAAATTAATAAATTGAAATAGTTTTCGAAAAGTAAGGGCATTGAGGTAAAAATATATATTATGACTATCAGATTAACGAAATCCTAAAATTCTTAAATTGGTAAAAAATGCGAAATTTCTTTTTATTAAACCCATCTTAATAATAAAATTTCACCTTCCAAAAACAGGGTTTAAACTAAGAACCTTTTGTTTACTAGCCAGATGCTCTAAATCCAAGCCATGATGCTTATGTCTATACCGAAAATGTAAAATTGAAATTCTGTCCTAAAATTTAAATCTTAAAAATGAACGGACGACATTTGAATAATTGATTTAAGTAAAATAACAGTCTTTTTCAAAATTTTATTAATTGTCGTGTGACACGAGATATACAGATGTAAGTAAACAAAAATAATATTGAAAATAAGTTTGAAATAACTAACTTGAACACTTTTTGTGTACGGACTCTCTTACGGACGGACATGCAGATACTGTATAAGTATCCGAAATCTTTTGTATGCCACTATAAATACAATCTGCTTTTTATTATACAGGAAATAAACTTTAATTAACCTCAACAACGTATACCAATTTTATAAAATGTGAAATAGTTCAATAGAATTAAAACGAGCCCCAATCTATGTTTCCCCCGCGCCATCGGGTACTTAGCCCATTAGGTAAGGAATAATTTTGCATTGCCCGGTAAATAACACTAGTTTACAAATTTCAACTTTTTTTATATACCCCGAAAGAAATATATATAAATGCCTTAGTCTACCTTCCTTAAACCTAAAAGTGTCAGCAGAAATATTCTATCACGTCACAATTTTCTTTCTGCAGTCAATTTTTTTTTTTTTTACTACCTAACGTTGTGAAGACAGTTTAATGTTCATTCGTTCGCTTTAAACGACAAATATTTTGTTTCGGATTGAATTAAAATGTCGAGTAGAAAGTGTAAACAAAGTTCTGATCGTTTTTGCTATGTTTGTGGACAGTTTATATTTTCAAAAAAAAAGAAGACCCATTGTAGATTCGTTAAAAAGTGCTTATCTTCATTATTTTGGATTTCCTGTTGCAAACTAAGATAAAAAGTGGGTGTCTCATGTGTTTTGAGAAAGCTGTAGGATCGTTTTACTCCAGTGGCCATCAGGAGAAAGCATACACCTTCCATTTGGTTCACCAGTGCTATGGAGAGAACCTAGTAAACATGAAAGTGATTGTTACTTTTGTGTTACGAAGACAGTGGGATATAATACAAAAATTAGGCGAGTATTATAGCCGAAGTTCCGTCTGTTACTAAGCTCATTTTATACTCGAAGGATCTACCACGTCCAGTTTGTGCCGGTAATTCGAGTGTAAATATACTAGGAGATGACAATGAAAGTGATGTCGATCTCTTTTCAAGAAAAAACTCCACATTTAACTAACCAAGCCAAATTAAATGATCTTATAAGAGATTTAAAACTATCAAAATCTAAAGCAGAGCTTCTTGGTTCTCGCCTACAACAATGGAACTTATTAACAAGAAACACAAAAGTTACCTTGTCTAGAAACGGAAGCAAAGTTTACTCGAATTTATTAAAAAAGAAGGTAAATATTGTTATTGTACTGATATCTCGGAACTTTTTGAAAAGAGCTATTGGTAGATCCAAATAACATTACTCTACCTCCTTTACACATCAAATCGGTACTCATGAAAAATTTTGTGGAGGCGCTTGACAAAAACCGTGATGGTTTCCGGTGTTTACAGAGGCAAAACTGAAAGAAGGGATATTTGTTGGCCCACATATCCGTAAAATTATTAAAGATTCCCAGTTTGAAAGCCTTTTATCTGTCAATGAAATTCTGTTTGGAAGTCATTCAAAATGGTTGTGGAAGATTTTTTAGGAAATAAAAAAGTGAAAATTACAAAGAAATTGTTGCCAATTTATTGAAAATTTTTCAACAGATGGGAGTAAACATGTCATTAAAGATTCATTTCCTGCATTCGCCTCTGAGTTTTTTTTCTGAAAACTTAGGAAGTATGAGTGACGAAAAAGGGGAACTTTTTTACCAAGATTTAAAGGTTTTTGAAAAAACGACATCGGGGATTTTGGGATGAAAACATGCTAGGGGATTACCGTTGGTCGATTATAAGAGAAACGAATCCAAATAACTATAAAAAGAAGGCAAAAATTAGCCATTTATTATTATTTTTTTTAATATTAATACTAAAATTATGTAATTCAGTTAAGTAAATAAATATCTCTTGAACCAAACGTGACAGATTTTTTAATTAATTTTCCTGGATAATTCTATATAAATAAAGAATAAATTAACAACTTTCAGCTGGGGTATAAAAATTGTGTAAACTACTGTAATTAACAAATATTCTTTGCACCACAGATTGTACAGAATATATATTTTAGTATGTTTTTTATAGCTGCATATAAATTTCAATATGTACAAAAGAGTGTAACATCATTAAAATGCACTTGAAATTATTTTCCCCATTGACTATAATGTAACTAAATACTTTTGATTGTGCCTGTAATGAAACTACACATCTGATTTTTACAAAATTTGAAATGATTGAACATAAATAAGCAACAGTTATATATTTTAAAGTTCAAATATTTTGGTTGGGTAGTTTTAGCTGTGCTATGTGCAGACAGACGGACAGATGAACGAATGGACAGAGCGACTACTATAGGGGCTACGTATTTACACATTACGAATACATCTTAAAAATGGAATTTAAGACTAAAAATAATTTTAAAAGTTAGAGTTCATTTGAATTTAAATTTACGTTTTCACAACACAATTTAATAATACAAATGCGTTCATTTTTTAGTAGTACATTGATAACTTTTTGGTTTACTTTTATATTAATACTCATACATATATAAATACTTTTATAAATATAACCAAAGTAATTCAGATATTACCATATATATATATATATATATATATATATATATATATATATATATATATATATATATAAATGTATTTACATTCTTGCACCGTTATACTTAACCAGATATATATTTATTTCAGAAAAGCTTCTCTTTTGGATCTAAAATCCATCAGTTTCTGATCCTTCCCTTGCCCGTATTTATTTGAAAAGAAAAAGCATTTCCAAATGCGGTATAATGTTTATATTTCAGGACATAGCTGAAGGGGAAATAGACCCTCACGTTATTCAAACATCTTCACACCCAGAATTCTGCCAGTAGCTTCACCGTTGGCCAAATATTTATTTTACTTTATTCTGTAGGGAAATGGGATACTTGTATAGATTTGCGATTTGAAGAGCGAGAAAATAATATAATGTCGTGACTAAAACTCGATTTTACTTATATATTTATAAAACGTACTTATGTAAAACCTATTTTTTTCGACGTAAACACCGAATATTCTTATTCCTCAGCTATGTTAGTATCATTGTAAAGGCTTAACGTCAAAAAGTTTTATATCATAATCCAGATTCCACACTCTTAGAAATAGTTTCCTAACTTCACGAAAGTTTCCTGGCAGCAGTCCTACCATAATTTTTCGAGTAATAGACAAATATCCATTTGTATATTCTTCGTTACATGAGGTTAAAAATACTCCAATTGCAAATTGTGGGAAAAAATAAAAGTTGTTTGATATCGAACCACCTACCTTATTATTATGAGACCTATACTTTAATCTCAAGGCTACAGTTGTGCAGTAGATAAGCAGTTTGAAGTAAATATGTTTGCATCAGATGGACAAGGCTTTATTAGTTAGTTTAACCTCTGAGTAATGAAGTAAAAGAGCATTTAATGTTTAAGATGTCTTCAAGTCACGATTTTATACACCATATCTACTAAACATACTGAAATAGAGACTTAAAATTTGGCATGTTGTTTGAATGTAATAATGCGACAAAACCTCTTAAATTTCACTAAACTTAGTTATCCGGAACTATAGTTTTAAGTTTTATTTTCATATTTTATACTATGTATATCCATGATAATTAAGAATTTCAGTGGCCCCAAACAACTAATTTTTACTTTTACTTATTTTTCTTAAATATTTCCGAGTAATTTATAGAGTGCTACAGTCGGTGTTTAGGATGTTATGCATTGACGATTAAATATTATAACGATTAAATACTCCAATTGAATAAAATGGAAAAAAAGAAGTTGTTTGAGATTGATCCACTTACCTTATTATTATGAGACCTATTTTAAACACAAGCCCACAATTGTGCAGTAGATAAGCAGTCTGAAGTAAATATGTTTGCATCAGGTGGTCAAGACTTTATTAATTAGTTTAACCTCTGAGTATTTAAGTAAAAGAGTACATAATATTTAAGATGCCCTCAAATCACGATTTTATACACCATATCTATTGACTAAATTGAAATTGAGACTTAAAATTTGGTATGTACTTAGAGTGTAATAATGCGAAAAAGTCTGCTACATTTAGCTAAACTTAGTTATACGGAACCATTTTTTAAAGTTTTATTTTCATATTTTATGCTGTGTAGATTCATGATGTGTAAGTATTACGGTGACCCCTAACCAACAATTTTTACCTTTACTTATTTTCCGAAATATTTTAAAGTATTTTATAGAGTGCTATAATCGGTTTTTAAGATGTTATGCATTGACAATTAAATATTTAAGCTACATTGAATTCATGCATGCTAACAAAATAATATTAATATTAGTGCAGTTACTGATTCGATTAATGTGTTACGTCTGTCTAAACGTAATGTACAATTTCTGTCTTCTAACTAGAACATGTTTGTTCAACATGAAAATGTTACTTGAGAATTAATTGAGTTGCATGAATTGGTAGCATTCGAGAAACAAATATCCAAAGGAGAGATAACTGATTCTTACAATATAAAAACTAGTCGTTGGAGGCCACCATAATACTTATCAATCATGAATATGCATAATACAAAATATGAAAATAAAACATGTTTAAACTATTTATGAAATGCATTGCAATTGGAAACAAAATTTAAACGCCTTTTTAAATATATATATATATATATATATATATATAAAACCGAGAATTTGCTGGATTACAATTGAAGTTTATGCAAGTTTGACAAAATACCAGAAACAAAGCGAAGTTGGCGTCGCTTTTGGCAAGTAATTTTTGTCATCAGTATTTGCGATATATCATCAAGTTGCCGACAAACATGGTAACATTTTTTTTGGTTGACGAGATATTTAAGTCATACCTGAATTGTGTAAAATCGACATCCTTATAACTCCAAAAATTGCAATGATATTAACTAACTGCTTACTGCGTCGGATTAATCGTTTAATTTCCAACTAGAATATATATTTGAATTGAAATTTTAATGAAATACCGGGTCATGAAAAATCGAATAATGTGGAAAATAGGATTACAAATGTCTCGGTAACTAATTATCCGATCAACTTTATTCTTTATACAAAATTTATGTTATTTTACAATATTTTACATTTCTGCTTAAAATAAAAATTTTAAAAAAAATTAAAAATTTTACATAATTTTCATTACAACGGATATTTCGAGAGTCCAAAAAAATAGTTTCGGACAGTCGAGGTTACTGATATTCAATAGACTTCTTCCCATTTTAAAAAATAAGTACATACCAAATTTCAAGTCTCTATCGATTTTTTTTGGGAGATAGAGTGTTTATAGATACACAGACAGACATACAGATAAACAGGCGACAATTTTTTCCCCTTAAAATATATTTTTCGGAATCTCTAGTGTCTGAAATGTGTAAATCAATTAATTTTTCTTCCAATTTTCTAAACGACTGCAAGACTTACACTATACTACGTATGGTGGGTAAGTAACAAAATGGAAATGTTTACCAATGTCAGTGGCAGTTAAAAAATATTTTTTAAGAAATTCTTTTTAAAGTATAGAAAACATGTTTGTTTTTTACATAGGTTTGAAAAATAAACAGCACTTTTCGTTAATTAGTCGAAAGATAATTGTAAGAGAACTGTATATATTCGTTTGATGTTATGCTTTATTTTCCTTGATTAAGATATGTTTGTCTTGTTTTTACAGTGCATGATAAAGGATTAATAAAAATACTTTAAGGTCTAACATACACAATTGTGTTGATGTTTGTAAAAAAAGTAAAACGCATTTCCTTGTTTGTTTTTTTTTCGCTTAACTGGTAGACTGCTGGTGCTGGGTTCGAACCCAATCGCGGCCGTCGGTCTAACCGTTTGGAGTTTTCCGTGGTTTTCTTCGAACCTTGTTTTTCCCTGATTAAATACGGGTTAGAATTCCTTTGAAAGACCCCCCCCCACGGAGGGCACCCCACCCCTTTCGGGCCTATATCCCACGTGTTGATAATCGGCCGCCATAAAATAAACCAAACCTTGTTTTTTTTTTTACTTAAACTCCAATTTTCACCCATTGAATATATAGGATTCTCCCTTGGCGTAATCTAAAATTGGGTATTTTTTTTAAAGTATTCTTTTAAATCAGATATGATCCTTATTTTAGGATGTACCATGAAAAGTTTTCATTTCTACCAAAATGTTACATCTTAAGGGTGTATTAGAAAAAATAGATTTCCACGTTCAATAGCTCGAAACTTTCGGGTGTATTCCGACTCAACTTTTAAAAGTGAAAACCTGAAATTTACTGAGATGATTTTTGAAGAGATGCATAAGATGTTTTGTGATTTCATTTTACGCTCAATTCATTAAAATTTGATTTATAAAAAAATATTTTCTCAGCATGACTCTGTTTTTTTTTTCATTTCCAGATTTTTTTCTTCGGAAAATTCGTTTCAAAACGTCAACTTTGCCCGAATTTTTATACATTTTTTCCTTTATCAAAAACTTAACAAGCACGGCACATTATATAGTTTCTATATAAAAGAATTTGCCAGTTTGGTGCATTTGTGTGCACAAGTAAATTTATAAATAAAGCCGAAAATAAACAGTTTGCAATCGAATACACCCTTAATGACTCAAAAAATATTCCATATTTCTTATATAAATCCTATCATCGTGCATGGGATGCTCTTTTTTACAATGTATGATAACGCATTAACAAAAAAAAAATGCATTTTTTTTCATATTTTAGATATGAGCCCTTTAAGTTCTGACCTACACAATTGTGTTGATGTTTATAAAGAAAACAAAATTAAACAAAAATATTTCATCAATTTGTACGAATTAAAGTCCAGTTTTCACACGCATAATTGATTGGATTTTTTCTTGGAGTAACCTGAATTCGGATATATTTTTTTAAACATTTCTTTTTTCAATCAGATATGTTTCTTTTAATTAGGAGGTACCACCAAAAGTTTTTATTTCTAAGAAAAATATTCCATTTTATAAAGTTAAAGACATGGCATATTTCCCCTATGAATCCCATCATCGTGCGTGGAATGCTCTTTTTTACAGCGTATGATAACATAATAATAATAAAATGAATATCGCCCAGTTAAACTGATGGCATTGAGCTCACACGCTACGCATATTAATTGTACATTACAGCCTTGTATTTTCAAGGGTTAATTCCGTTAAAAAAAAAATTAAGAAGGGGAAACAGATCTCCCCTTTCCCTTATTTTATACTTAATCATTGAACCTCCTAAACTATAAAAAACATGTTTTATAATATAAAAAATCTATATCCAAAATTCAGAGCAAATCGGATAATTCTTAATAAAAACCCATTTAGCTTTTATATAATTTAAGAGAAGTGATCTCCTTCTTTTATGCTTAACCATTAAAGTTCCAAAACTATTCAGAGATTTGAACAAAAACTGATAATTCTGCATGAAAAATCTATTTATATCAATTAAGGGGAGGAGCATGAGCCCCCCCGTTCCCCCTCTTATACATATCGAATGAATCCCAAAAACTAATCAGGGAAGCGCCTTATCGGGATATACCTAAATACAAAATTTCAAGTGGATCGAATATTTTTATCATGAGTTATCGCGTTACGCACGCTCGTACGAACGAACATGCATACATACAGAACGGGCGGACATATAAGCTCTCAGGCTATGATAGCCTGTGAGCTAAAAACAAATACATTTTTTTCTCATTAATTTAGGTATGAGTCCTTTAAGTTCTGACTTACACAAATGTGTTGATGTTTATAAAAAAAGAAAAAAAAACATAAAACCATTTCTTCTTTTTTTACGAGTTAAAGTCCAAGTTTCACCCACAGAATTTATTGGATTCTTCCTTGGCTTAAGCTGAATTCGGGTATTTTTTCAAACATTTTTTTTTCTCAATCAGATACTATCCCTTTTTAATTAAGAAGTACCACCAAATGTTTTGATTTCTCCCAAAAATGTTACATCTTAAAGAATTAAAAATATGGCATATTTCTCATATAAATCTCATCATCGTACATAGAATGCCCTTTTCTACAGTGTATGATAACGCATTAATAAAAACAAATTAATTTTTCCTCACTATTTTAGATATAAGCCCTTTAAGTTCTCACCAACACAATTGTGTTGGTGGTAGATTGTTAATTTTGCTCTAGTTTGAACAAATTTTGCTGCTCGCAGCTGCCGCCATAATATGGTGAAACTTTGTTTAAAAATTTGGATTTTCCTATTTCAACCTCGTTCCAACTACTTGAAATATTCTTCAACAGGAACTCCAGATATTGGTTCAAGATTTCAACATCTTACAATGGCAGCTTTTGAGCACCAAAATCTGGTTCAAACCAGGGCAAGATTTTTAACAGTGCACTCAGAACCACAACAACAACAAAAAAAAATTCTTCTTTTTGTTCGAATCAAAGTCCAGTTTTCACACACAGAAATGGCTGGATTCTCCCTTGGCGTATCCTGACATCGGGTATTTTTTTAAATATTTTTTTTTCAATAAGATATGATGATTAGGAGAGATCACCAAAAGTTTTCATTTGTATTATTTTTTTTTCAAACTTAAAGATTCAAAAACTTGATACATTTCTCATAGATCACAGCATCATACACATAATGCTCTTTTTTACTGTGTATAGTAAACCATTAATAAAAAAGAAAAACATTTTCCCGCACTACTTTAAAAAAAAAGCCATTTAGGTGCTGCCCTACACAATTGTGTTGATGTTTATGAAGAAAAAAAACATTTATATTTTTTGTACGAATTGAGTACGCCCAGCTTTCACTTACAGAATTGATTGAATCCTCCGTTGTAGAACCTGACATCGGGTAGCTTTTTTCAATCAGATAAGTTCCTTTTAATTAGTAGGGACCACCAATTTTTTTCATTTCTAAAAAAAATCTTCGAAGCATAATGGGACACAGTATAATTTGAAATTTGACAAAATATCGATTTTATTCTTTTAATATTAACTGAAAGCTTCTTTAATTGTAAATATTTTGAAACCTCATTTTTGCTTATACGAGAATTGTATCGTGAGATTTTGCAAATGTTGTAATTAGATCCAACCCAATTACCTACATATAGGAAAACTTTAAAATGATTCTACTCCCTGTTGATATTTTTTATAACTTGCTTGTTCCAAAAATACTTAGGCTTTTTTGCTAATTTAGATACAGGATTGATTCTTTTGCTTGTTTTCCATGGTGTGTTTGATATTTGTGTGCATTGATTTAATATTCAAGTTTATATTTATAAAATATATAAAAAATATATTAGTTTATATAAATATTTAAATTGAAAGTTTGTTGAATTTTTGTATTTTTTCCTATACATGAGAGAAAAAAATCATATTAAATGGAAATCACATACATCTAAAAATCTATACACAGTTTTATGTAACATATTCTAATAAATGTGGAAAAAAATCGGCGCGAAAAATATTCATATTTTAAAAGGAGTACAGATTTAAAAAATGTTATTTTTTATATTTAAATTTTAGTGAAATAGGCTGCTCTAATAGAATTTTTTTTATAATTTAATTTTTAGGAATAAGTATTGTATCACCATATATATATAACAGTTATATTCAAAATTAAAGCGTTGATTTAAAAAGATACTGTGTCCCCCTAAAAGGGTTAAAAACTTGGCATATTTCTCATATAGATCCCATCATCATACACGTGATGTGTTAAATGAAATAACCGTGCATTAAATGAAAATATCATTATTCAGATTGAAAACTGGTTTTATAGATAGAATGAATGGGATTTGGGGACTCTTTTAAACGTTTGGTATTCTAAACTAAACAGAGTTTGCGTTATTTAACTAAGTAAAGACGTCACAGTGACGAAGAGAAATAAATTATGTTCAGCGTAGGAAATTATTCATTTCCTACTTTAGACTGACAACTGAAAAGTCTTTTCTAGATCATTCTCTACCCCTTTGTTTATAGATGACAAAACTGGAGTGAAATAAGAGGATTTTACCTTTTCGCAAAATTCAGACTTTAGTTTTATGATGTAAATTTAAAATGATTAATATTTGAGTTGAATAATATATGATTATTATTTAAAGAATTTGTAGAGATTTTCAAAAATATTTTTTAATTTGAATTTTATTAAAATAATCTGTACTATAATTTTTTTTAATTTAAGAATTTTAGAATTTAAAATGATTAATATTTAATTTGATTAATATATGACTAATATTTAAAAAATAGTAGAGATATAAAAAATAGTTTTTATATTTAAATTTTAGTAAAATAGTCTGTACTATAAGATTTTTTTTATTTAAGGATTTTTAAGATTTTTTTTTTATTTTAAGAATTTAATTTAATTATTTTTATGATTAAGTATTGTATCACCATATATATTAGAGTATTATTCAAAATTGAAGCAATGGTTTCAAAAATACTGTGGCCCCTTAAAGGGTTAAATACATTGCATATTTCTTACATAGATCCCATCATCATGCACATGATGCTTTAGATGAAATCACCGCGCATTAAATGCAAATATCATTATTGAGATTGGAAACTGGTTTTCTACATAGAATGAATAGCTTTGGGGACTCTTTTAAGCGTTTGGTATTTTAAACTAAACAGAGTTTGCGTTATTTAACTAAGCACAGACGTTACAGTGACGGAGAGAAATAAATTATCTTCAGCTTTAGGAAATTATTCATTTCCTACTTTAGCCTGACAACTGAAAAGTCTTTTCTAGATCATTCTCCACCCCTTTGTTTGTAGATGACAAAACTGGAATGAAATAAGAGGATTTTACCTTTTCGCAAAATTCAGACTTTAGTTTTATGACGTAATGTAAACTCGACTTAATGACGTGCAATAGAAATTCTTTCTGATAGTTTAGTCGGTTTAAAGTTTAAGTATGTTTCAAAGAGGTAAGAAAATTTTAATCGTTATTAATCCTACTCAGTATTTTGGAATTGGCCAAAATATCGAATTTTTTTAAATATTAACTAAAAGCTTTTTTAGTTGTAAATATTTTGACACCTCATTTTTACCTATACGAAAATTGTATCGGGGAATATTGTAATTTTTTTAATAGATCCAGCGTAATTAGCCATACATAGGAAAACTTTAAATTGATTTTTCTCCCTGTTCATATTTTCATAGCTTTCTTGGTCAAAAAATACTTAGGCTTTTTGGCTAATTTAGATATAGGATTGATTTTTTTTGCTTGTTCTCCATGGTGTATTTGATATATTTGTGCATTGATTTAACATTCAAGTTTATGGTTATTTTTTAAGACAATATTTAAATTGAGAGTTTGGTGAATTTTCTTTATTTTTACTATACATGAGAGAGAAAACAACATATTAAAGGTAAAATCACACACATCTAAAAATCTATGTACAATTTTATGTAACATATTCTTATGAATGTGGAAAAAACTGACGCGAAAAATATTCATCTTTACAATAGTAGTAGAGATTTAAAAAAAAATATTTTTTATTTTAAATTTCAATAAAATAGGCTGTACTATAAAAATTTTTTGTAATTTAATTTTTGTATTAAGTATTGCATCACCATATTACAGTATTTTTCAAAATTGAAGCGATGGTTTCAAAGGTACTGTGTCTCTTTAAAGGATTAAAAACTTAGTGCATTTCTCATATAGATCCCATCATCATGCACGTGATGCATCAGAGTGAAATTACCGTGCAATAAATGAAA
Organism: Maratus speculifer; assembly: GCA_964019185.1. Classification (NCBI taxonomy): domain Eukaryota; kingdom Metazoa; phylum Arthropoda; class Arachnida; order Araneae; family Salticidae; genus Maratus; species Maratus speculifer. The sequence goes on along the minus strand of OZ025294.1, from coordinate 233,625,527 downwards.
AGAAAAGTCATAGAAAAATCATATCTCATAGAAAAGTCGGTTTAAATTTTAAGTATGTTTGAAAGAGATACGAAAAGTCCAATCGTTATAAATCGCTTCCCTGTTTGTCCGTACATCGTACGGGGAATGTGTTTTTGCCAATCATGATTTGCCCGTACTGGTACTGGAAAATCCTACTCCAATCATAAATCATTATTTTCAACTGTAAAATTTTATTTTGATTTTGAACTACTTAATCCGAGCATTTTTCGGATTGAATAATATTTATTGTATTGAAATACCGGTGACAAAAGATTAAAAATTCTGTAAAAGACATGTAAAAAGTAGGCATTATTAGATTTTTTTTAAATAAATATTTTTCAGTTAAGAGATTAATACAATATTAAATTTTTCCAAAGAAAAATTTAAATATTCAGCTATTTTATTGAAATATTTAAAGCTTAATTGGTTCACAATTATAATAATAATATTTGCCTTAATCAGATTTGTTCTCATGAGTATGAATTTATTCGTTTTTAGATTTATTTTTCTTCAAAACAATGTTTTATGTCAGTAGAGTATACTCGACTTAATGACTTCAAAGAGAAATTCTTTGTCATAATGGAGTCAGTTTACATTATTAGTATGTATGCTATAGATAAGAAAAGTCTAATTATTTTTAATACAATATTCACTTTTTGAATTTATTTTACTTCGAAAGAATGTGCTTCAATAAAATATTATATAAAAGTATTTAAAGTTTTCTGAGAGTTACTTTAAAATATATAAAGCGATATAGCATACTTTATTTAAAACATAATACAGTAGCGAAAATTTTTTCACTACTTTTTAAAAACAAGTGTCTTTCATATAAACATTGATAATTTAAGTGCTTAACCTTGAAGGGTTTTTTATTATGAGGGACTACTTTGTTGTCGCCAACTTTACGCCCAATCTATAGATGAATCAACGAGGCTTTGGGAGAATATAAAAACTACTTAACAATGTTTTATAAAAAGATAAGAATATATATCAGTACTATATTAAGGAATATATATCAATATATTAGTAATAAGTAAGTATCGTAATGTAAGTAATACTTTTATCAAAATAAAAGTATTTTATCAAAATTAATTGAAATTATTTCAATAAAATGAATGTGAAAATGTGGTACTAATTAATTACAAATAATATTGCAAGTTTAAGAAAAATTTAAAATAAATTAATATGATAAAATATAAGTTAATACAGTTTAAATAGTTATAAACAGTTGAGAATAAAATAAACTGTCGGACAAAGAAAGTAAGAACAGGCCGCACTGTAAAAAAAAATCTGCAAAAGTACTAAACCTTTTCTAGGAAACTGGGATTCCAAGAACTTTTCCTGTAACGGTAACAGCAAAAATTCAAGTTTCAGAATCGATTACATGAATTTTTCCTGTTATCGTTACATGAAAAGTTCTTGGAATCCCAGTTTCCTAGAAAATAATAGTACCTTCACAGATTTTTTTTTTACAGTGTGGTAAAGGGTATACCACATATGTACCTTTATTAAAAAATCGCTTTTCAGGGTCGTGTTTTTTAAACTTAGTTACAGTTTAAATTTTAAATTCCTATAAATAACAGGCTTATATATATATATATCTACATAGAGAGAGAGAGAGAGAGAGAGAGAGAGAGAGAGAGAAGTAATAATGAGTTAAAAATAAATAACAAATAGGCAAGAGTGAGAAACTAGGGGGCTTTTGACCTCCATAATAATGAGAAGTTATGTCTCCTTCTGTATTCAAGCATGTGAAAAAAAATAAAGTATTGCAATATATATACATATATATTTTTTAAAAGGTGGTGTGATAAGATTTTAAATATAGTTCCCAGTCACAGCTTTGTAGTAGATACATATAGTAAAAAACTTTTGGTAGATCATTTCTCGCAATTATGCTGATGAAAATGTGGAACGAATTAATAGGATTTTAGAAAAGAAATGTTTCATTACGCTAGTGCTAGTTCAAATTGAAACTCTGAATGAAACTTTTTTTTAAATTAGCGAATGAATTTCAAATCAGAAATTTTCAACACGAAAAAAATAATAATTAAAAGAAAAGAAAAGCTTCACACTTTTATTTAAAACATATTGAATTATTTAAAGTAAAAAAATCACATTGCATTTGTTATACTTCTATATCTTCAAAAATAATACAAATTATCAAACTGTCTATGATGGAATATATTTTCATATTTATTAATATATATATATATATATATATGTTACCATGTATTGTAAAACAGTATATATAAATAAAACACAAAAATTGAGTTGAAAGGAAAACATTCGAAATCATATATTTATAATCAATATGTATATATAATCATAAATTGTTAAACAACATTATCAATAAAACATGAAAAAATGATTTAAAAGTAAAATTATCGATAATTGTAGAGCCATAGTAGATTTGCCAGACCACAAATATTTTGAAACTACAAATAAAGTGCGTGGTTTCATCTTCGTATCAGTCGTATAAATGAAGAAAACTAATTTCAACAAACACAAAATTAACACTCGAAAAACCAAAATAAATTGGAGAAAATATTAAAAATTAATCATATCATATTTAAAATGGATAGAACAAGAAAAAACATATCAGACACTATATTAGGACAATAACATACAAGTATAGCATATACAAGTAATTTAATATGTAATATAATTATTATAACATTAAACAATTAATATTAGCCAAAATTATATATTATATCACTACATGATATGATTAGATTATAATATTGCAGTCATAATGGAATTTCTCATGAAGAGACCTCAGAAAACTACAAAATAGAAATATCAGTGATAATCCAATAAAGTGATGCACAACGCAGTAATTATTTTAGTGTTAAGTATGCCCCATATAAATCCCAAACATGATCTGACACATGCCAGTTTTAAAACGACAAAAAATATTCCGTTTATGATAGAAAAGTTGGTTCACATATAATTGAATTCGGTATAAATCCGCCTGTATATAAAGCCAGTTTTTTAAAAGACATTGTGTTTAGAAAAAAAAAATTAAGAATGAACTAATATAAATGACTTTGCGTTTTGAAAATATTAAAATTTACGAATGAACTAATGTAAGTTTAACAAAACAATCATTTAAAAAATATTTTTAACCAATGCCCAAAAACCTTCCTTTCCTTCTTTTAAAACATCTTTTAAAACATAATCAATAATAGAGGACACTCGTTTTCGCAATAAATAGCAAATTAGTTTTTCAGCACTTTTTCATCCGGGAGGTGATTGATTACCTTTTCTTTTGTTTTTATGACTAGAATTGTTGATCCTCTTTATGTTAGAACGTGATAAAATGGATATTTTACAGATATCCCTCCTTATAAAAAGAATAATGTTCCTTCTTCGCGGAAATATTTTATATTTTTAAAACTATTTCGAAAAATCATAAAGCAATATTATTCCTTCTTTTCTAAATGCCTTCTTTAGGCGTTGTAAAACAGAAAAAAATCTCGATCGCTCTTGTTCAAAACATGCAAATAAATGTGGAACATTGACTTTTCATTGTATATTGACTTCACTTTTGTTTATAATTCCTAATTGTACGGAAAAACTTTCGTAGAAAAAGAGTACAAAAGCACGAATTTCGGGAAATAGAGAAAATAATAGATTTTTTCATTTTTTAAAAGGGAAATGTTTTAAACGATCCTTTCAAATAATTTTCTTTTTAAAGTATTTTATTAAACCATGCAGGCAAATCGCTTATTGGAGGTAATTCTTTCTAAAAACTATGTGAAAAGTAAATTACTAGAGAACAAATATAATTTCCAGTAAAGATTTGTTGAGATTACATGATAAAAGTGGTAAATGACGCATGCTATAAATCCATAAATATACATTCCTCTTAAATTTAAATACCAAATGCAACAATAGAACTGGAAGTATTTAGAAAAATCATTAAGCATTACTTTTCTTTGTGCTCCAAAAGACTTCTTTAGTCATTTTAAAAGCAGAAAAAAATCTTGATAGCCCTTGTTCAAAGCATGCAAACAAATATTGTATATTGAATTGATTTATTGTACATTGACATAAAGATGACATTTCGGTAAAGATTATTTGAGCTTAGATGGTAAAAGTGGTAAATGACAAATGCTATAAATCCATTAATATGCATTCCTCTTAATTTTAATAACCAAATGCACAATAGCACCGGAATTATTTAAAAAAATGTTTAGAAAAATCATAGAACATTACTCTTCTTTGTTTTCCAAATAACTTCTTTAATCATTTTAAAAGCAGAAAAAAAAAAAAATCTTGATCGCTCTTGCTCAAAACATGCAAACAAATATTGTATATTGACATGATTTATTGTACATTGGCATCACTTTTTTTAAAATATTCATATTCGTACATAAAAAGCTTTGCAGAAAACGGAACGAAAGCAAGAATTTCGAAAAATAGAGGAACAAAAAATAGAATTTTTCATTTTTTAAAGAAATTATTTTAAATGTTTCTTTCAAATGCTTTTCTTTCTAAAGTATTTTACTAAACTATACAGGCATTGCTGAACATGATTCTTTCTAAAAACTTCGAGAGAAGTGAATTACAAGAGGCCAAATAAATTTTCCTGTAAACATTTGTTGAACACAGATGAGGTGGTAAAAGGCACAATCATCAACCTGTAAGATTCCAAATACAGAAAAACCTCTAAATAACGGACACCTCGGAAACACAAATTGTCCGCTATTCGGAGGTGCCCGCAATTAGGAAAACTTCAGAGATTCAATAATCGCTAAGAAATACTTTATGTTTCATTAATTGACTATTATGTCTCCTAAAACTTCTATTATATGATTAATCAGAAGTTAAATTTATTTTTTAAGCAATAAAACTGAAATAAAATTGTGTACACCTTCATCTACTGTCTAGTACACTCTTATGAAAAAAAAAACTGTAACAAAAAATTACTTTTGCTTGTGATTACATGTAATTTTTTTAATTTGACGTTATTGGACATTATAGAATTCGGGGCGGGAAAGGGGAGGTTGCATTTTTTGAGCATTAAAAACATAAAATCTCAAAATCATCCGGGGGAACATTTCTAATGCTCTGGGAGATAGCTCTCCCGGGCAACCTCCTAAATTCAACACTGGACGCGGCGGGGGGGGGGGGATTTCCTCAGCCAATGCTCTACATTTATCTGTAATCACAAAAATTTTGACCCATTTCCTCAATAAATTTAGACGCTTTTAAACTTTTTTATTTTTTTCTCGATAAAAAAAAAAATACTTTTTCATTCTATATCGCCAAAAATAGTGTCCGCTATTCGGAATGTCCGTTATTCAGAGGTTAAACATAGAAAAACTTAAGTTTTGGGAGTGGGGATTAGAAAATTGGCCGTTAAATGGAGATGTCCGCTATTCGGGAGTATCCGTTATGGAGGTTTTACTGTATTTCTTTTTACTTTTTTCAAATGTCTTTTCTATCATATTCACCCTTTCGTAGACGGCAGGAAATATATATATCTTTTAATATTAATAACCAAAAGCAGCAAAGGCACCAGAAATTTGAAACAGAATTTCAGATTTATAATGTATGCGAAGAAAAAATCTTTTACTTATCATGAAACATATTTTTTCGTAAAATCTGGTATCATTCAGTGATTTCAATATTTTAGCAACTGAAGTATTTTGCCCACGAAAAGCTTAAATGTCTTTGTATATTAGACATTTACAAATAATAAATTAACAGATAGTAAAAGGCCGCGGATTATCTACAATCAGATTATTAACTGATTTTTTGTCACATAGCACCTAATCATCTCAGCTTTTTATTTATGGCGATATGATTATTTGGTGCACCGCTCCCAAGTTATATCCAGTACTAAACAATATTAAAAATAAATACAATATAAATAATTTAAAAAAAGAAACATTTCAGTGCTGTGCATTAAACTAGAAAATGTAAATTTACAGTACTCTAAAATAAGTTTTGTGAAAGTAAATGCACATATGTTTACTAGCATAATATTGAATGATTTGGAATTTATGGGGGGGGGGGTCGTATATTGAATCGTTATAGTTTCGTCAATACGATGATTCCAAACGCAATCTCAATAAGAAATTATTCAGTAAAAAATAAGAAAAATAAGAAAAGCAAAAAAAAAAGTGGATTGATAAAATTTGCTTTAAAGTCATCTCAAAACACATGAATTTCGTTAATGCCACAAAATTTACAGCTAATGTGTGCTCATTACTTGCCCATGAAAAGAAAACAATTGAAAAAACACATCATAATTGATTTAAAATTTTCTTTAATGTTTCACTCAGTTGATTTTCCAATTATACTGACTTTGATCGTGAATAGAAGCATTTTTTTCGAGGACTGAATTTCTTTTGCTGCAATATCTTGTTCGACGTGCCAGGCGTTCAACAACTGAATTTATATTGTATATCTTTATAACAGTATAACTTTTTTTTCATAAAATCCTCTCATTGACAAGTACTTGCTATTATATTTAATAAGATCCAGGTTTTTCTGCTAAAGAGGTGTTTAAAGTAGTGTAATTCTTTTGATTTGATGTATTTCTAATGCACTGAACAATGAATCAGTGTTGCCAGACTAGAGAATTTTTTTAATTTGTAATATTTGACTGTCGCCACTTTTTAAAAATAATATAATTCGCCTTATTTTTCAAATTTTTCATCAATTTTTTAAATAGACCGACTATTTCTGTTTCAAAAAAGTGGTGACAATCGAAAAATCGAGGGACTCTTTTGTCCCCAGTCTGGCAACAGTGAATTGAGGAATACGTTCAAGCATTACATTCATTTTTGTAATTATTAACTACTTGGAAAATAATGTTGTCCTCGGTAGAGAACTGGGAAATCTGACGTATATATGTGAATCTTTTTATGTTTTAAATTCCGCCACTTTTTTGGTTATATTCGTTTTCTGATTGGTCCATGTTTAATGTCCAAAAATAGAATACATCTGTTTTTTTTTTTCGTTTTGTGATTGGTCTATGTCTAAAACTGGCGTACGCAATATTTGAATCGTTATGATCAACATAAAAATTATGTTTATTATTAATTATTAAATAAAATATGTAATTTAGTCTTTAAAATTTTAGTCTTTGAAAATGTCATATTCCAAATAGTCGTTGTAATTTGTTAAATTACAATTTTGTTATTTTATTTTACTTTATTCTGACATTCGAAAAATTTTTAGCACCTTATCTCACGTTTTCTACATATAAGAAGATATCCATTTAGGAATAAATTTTAACATATTTAAACCAGAAAAATAGTAGTATAGATATCTCGGAAATTATTACAATACAGTAAAAGTCGATTACCCGAATCTGTATAAATCTGTACTAGTTGGGATAATTAGCAATTTTAAGGGTCTTTTAGTGTTCCAGTCTAAGCCAAAATACATAAAATGCTTTTTTTTTACGTGTAATTGTTCCCTTTTTGTTATGTAAATTTATAGTTTAAAATATAGTAATGAATAGGTACATTAAAAAATTCTTCTGTATGTATATAATTTTATTTCATGTTTTAGTACGACTTAGGACTGGTTGCTGTCATGCCTAGAAATTGTATGATTTTTATTAATATTTCTTTTTATATAATGTTGAAAAAAATATGAATAAAGATAACTTTTCTTAGCATTTAAAAAACACAGAGAACAAAACATAAGAATTTCTTTCTTTTATGAAATTGCCATAGGATTAAAAGTCTGCAAAGCGTTTACGTGTAGAATCATACTTCATACGTACAATTTTTTTCAGAAACTTCAGAATTGCTTAAACCAATTTTAATCTGCTTTTTTTGAACATAAATCAGCAATATCGTCAATCTGTATGCATATTTTATAGTCCCAAAATTAAAAACATACTATAATATAATTACAATGTGCCACGAAACATATAGATAAATAAGCTGGATAAAATTAAAAACCATAGATTTAGAAAGCTGACTGAAAAAGAAATCTTAAAATATGTTTGTAGACATAACTTGAAATGTTTGTCAAATTGCTTAGAAAAGAAAAACGTTCAAACTACTTATTAAAAACTGGATCGATTGAACTTACTGATGAAAATTCAGACAATATAATCTATAAAAAGTTAAGTGACAATAAATCGGAAAATTACATTGTTCCATATGATAATTTGAAATGGCCTCTATAAAATTTCAAAGAGCTCCCCGGTAGGGAGTGTGTCCCTCGTTGGGAACCTTTGTTGTAATGTAATGCCCAATAGCAGTATAAAAGCAATAAACGTCAAATTGATGAAGACAGACTAATTTAATAATTAATCACATAAATACAATGGAATTCGCGACTAGTTTGCATTGAGTGGATCTCTCAAGACGCCTTCCGTGTGTTTAAAAGTTAATTAAAAACTTATCTGAAAAAACGCGGCCGCACAGTGTGCTTCCACACAGCTGGTCCCTGGTTCGAGTCCAGCTAGCGGCATGGATGTCTGTGTTGTCCCTGTGATGTGTATTAAAATGTATGTACTGGTTTTTCTGTAATAATAAAGTGTTCTGCATTTGTTTCTGTGTTTTCTGGATCAATCGAGGTAACAGCCATTGTAGCTATAGACCTCAAAGCACTGTTCACTCAAACTCAACGCGGCCGCATACCAAGGCGACATTGAAACTTTGCAAACTTGTTTCGATACGCGCTTAACACAATGCCAAGTTTAAAATTCGAAAAAGCATTCTGTTTTAATTCATTTTATAGAATACCCATTCATAGTTTTCTAGTACAGACTAAACTACTAGGCAAAACATTAAGGAGTGATAGTACACATCAAGACAAATAATATTAAATGGGAAACGAAGGGAGCCAAACGTCTTCCGAAGGAGATAGGCGCCATTAAAGTTTAGTGTCCAAAATTTGAAATAATTATAAAAAACGGGAAAATTGATCGATTCGCTTGCGGTTTTCACTAAAATTATTCTTTATGTCAGTATTGTCTTGAAAATAAATTATAAAGATAAATTTCAAAAAATGCAGATAGAGGGAGCTTTAGACTTTGGAGTAACGAACAACTATTTTTTACCTTTATTATTTGCATCTCATTAATTTTTTTTTTTTAAGTTTAGACATAAACTTAAATTTTGAGCGCAAACTGAAATGTGTTCAATGGGAGTAAGTAGGTTCAAATTTCAAATGATTATAAAAAACAGAAGAATTGGTCAATTGATTTGCGGTTTTCACTAAAATTATTCTTTATGTCAGTATTGTCTTGAAAATAAATTACAAAGACAAATTTCAAAAAATGTCGATAGAAGGCGCTTAGGCTTTGGAATAACGTACAACTTTTTTTTACCGTTATTTTTTGTATCTCATTAAATTTTTTTACAAGCTGAGATATAAACTTAAATTTTGAGCTGAAAATCTGAGTCGTTGAGAGTGGTTAAGTAGCGCAAACTGAACTGTGTTCAATGGGGGTGGGGAGGTTAAAAATTCAAATGATTATAAAAAAAGGAAAAATTGGTCAATTCATTTGCGGTTTTCTCTAAAACCATTCTTTATGCCAGTATTTCCTTGAAAATAAATTTTTAAGATAAAATTTCGAAAATTTCCGTTAGAGGGCGCTTTAAACTTTAGAGTAACAAACAACTATTTTTAAGCGTTATTTTTTTTATATCTAAATAAATGTTTTAAAAGATTAGACTTAAATTTCGAGCTCAAAATCTGAATCGCTGTGAGTAATTAGGCAGCGAAAAATTGAACTGTGTTCGTAAGGTGGGCAGGATAACATTTCAACTCCTGAACACAGTTCAGTTTGCGCTTCTTAACCCCTCCCAACGGTTCAGAATTTGAGCTCAAAATTTAAGTCTAAGCTTTTACAAGCATTTAATTAGATACCCCCCCCCCCTCCGCAAAAAAAAGAAAAAAAAACATTAAAAAACTGTTGTTGGTTACTCTAAAGTTTAAGGCGCCCTCTAACATAATCTTTAAAATTTATCTTTAAAATTTATTTTCAAGAAAATACTGGCATAAAGAATGGTTTTAGAGAAAACCGCAAACGAATCGACGAATTTTTCTATTTTGTGTAATCATTTGAAACTCGAACCTTCCCACCCCAATTGAACACAGTTCAGTTTGCCCTACTTAACCACTCTCAACGATTCAGATTTTCAGCACAAAATTTAAGTTTATGTATAAGTTTCTAAAAAAATTTAATGAGATGCAAAAAATGACGGTAAAAAAAAAGTTGTACGTTACTCCAAAGTCTAAAGCGCCATAGTTCTAGTGAAAACTGCAAATCAATTGACAAATTATTCTGTTTTTTATAATCATTTGAAATTTGAACCTACCAACTCCCATCGAAAACAGTTCAGTTTGGGCTACTTAACCACAGATTTTGAGCTCAAAATTTAAGTTTATGTTTAATTTCTAAAGAAAAAAATTAATGAGATGCTAAAAATGACGGTAAAAAATAGTTGTTCGTTATTCCAAAATCTAAAGAGCCCTCTATCGGCATTTTTTGAAATTTATCTTTATAATTTATTTTCAAGACAATACTGACATAAAGAATAGTTTTCGTGAAAACCGCAAACGAATCGACCAATTTTTTTCGTTTATTATAATAATATCAAATTTTGGACTCTAAACTTTGATAGCGCCTATCTCCTTCGGAAGACGTTTGGGACCCTTAGTTTCCCATTTAATATTATTTGTCTTGATGTGTACTATCACCCCTTTAAGTTTTGCCCAGTAGTTTAGATACACCACCCTGTATATATATATATATATATATATATATATATATATATAATATAAATTTAATTTAAGGCAAAAACTACTGGCAGCAATGTTGCCAGAAGTTTTTGCCGTAAAAATTGCATTAAAATTAGATGTAATTTTTTTATTACATCTAATTTTACTTCAATTTATATGGCAAAAACTGCTGGTAACATTGCAGCTGCGTAAATTTAACGGATTTTTCTGTTTACAGTGTATAAGTAAAAATTAAATTTTGTCAACAATTATAAAGTATACATTTTTTCAATTAATTTTTAAATTATTTAGAAGTTTAGTAGCTTAGTTATCAATGTGATAATGCACGTAATAAATATTCTTTATAAAGTAATTATGTATCATAAACTTTTTTAATTTTTTGAATAATTAAAAAAAGGAATATGTCTAGTCCGGGGTTGTTTTTTGTTTCAGACTCCCAAGGAGTACAATATTTATATTTATTTTTTTTCATTAAATTAATAAGGAATGATTGTAGTAGAGTGCCTAGCCTTGAAATTCGAGATTTTGCGTTCTATTGTAATGTATTGTCTTACATGTTATAAAACTATATTGCTTTATGAGATATGTCATTATAACTAACATATTTGTATTTTATATTATATTATTGATAATTATTTAAGTACTTTTAACATATTAAATAATCGGCAAAATGAGGTTAACTGCAAAAATAAAAATACGCTATGAAAACTTCAAAAGCGATTTTCACGTAAGAGTATTATCTATATTTCTCCATCTTATTCAGCTGTAGAATATTCTTCTTTTCAAAGATTCAGCTGTCATAGTTCTTTTCGACTGCTTTATTTATGTTCTTATTTAGAGGTAAGTTATGAAAGTTTACATTTATACAATAGATATTTACATTACATTTATACAAAAGGATGTGAACAGTTGAAAGTTTATAATATTAGTTTAAAAGAAAAAAATACATAAACTGTTCTTTAAATCCGAGTAAAGAAGAAATGTCTAAAAGAAATATGTAATATAAGATATGTATAAGTTATACTGAAGAGGAAAAGTACCTAATAAACTGTGCAAAAAAATTAGAGAGAAAATTGATTTCATGCATCTGTTGCAAATTTTAATAACTAATTTATTTCGCGTAGAACAAATCTCAAATCCATGACAGGAAGATTTCAAACAGTAGACACCAAAATAGTTAAAAACAGTCTAAATTACAAACAGATTTTTAAGACAATTTATTTTACGTTGTTTATCTTTACAACCGCAGCATTGATAATTAAGGTACTATAAAAATAAAAATTAGATTTCGTCAACCATTATAAAGTAATTACCCATGATAAATTTTTGTATTTTTGTATACGATTGTGGCAGAGTACCTAGCATTGAATATTAAGATTTTGCATTCTATATTAATGTATTGAGTTATGTTAGATTAATTTTTTGCCTCAATAAGATGTATTGTAATAAATATTTTTATTTGTATTTTTTTAACATTTTATGATTGATTATTTGAATATTTTAACTTTAATAAATAGGACGGAAAAAAGTGTGGCATCTGCAAAACATCTTAAATTGCTTTAAAAAGAATGCTCTGAAAACTTCAAAAACAATGCATACGAAAGTATATTATCAATATTTCTCCATCTTATTCAGCCGTATAATTCTTCTTTTCAAAGGTTCGTTCAGCTGTCATAGTTCTTTTCAACTGCTTTATTTATGTTCTTATTTAGAGATAAGTTGAAAAAGCTTTTATTTGTACAATAGATGAGGATGTGAACAGCTGACAGATTAAAATAGTTTAAATGGAAAAATATAAAAACTAGTATTTTAATCCGAGTAAGGGGAAATGCTTAAGATAAATATAATGTATAAAATACCGGGTGAACCAAAAGTCAGGACGAACTTTAAAAATGAAAAATTCGAAAACGAATCAAAATAAAAAGGTACGGTTTGCACCAAACAGATAAAAAAACGGGTTTTGTGTGGCAACGAAACAAAATAGTTTTGTTTGCGACTAACGGCATAACTAGCAGCACTGAAAGATGCCATCCGCCAAAATGTGTCTGCTATAAGGCAAGAAAGGCTACTAAATGCTGTGAATGGTGTAGTGCCTAGTCTCACAACTGCACTTATGAATGATGGACAGCACATTGGACATTTACTGTAGCAATAATTAACTGTAATTAAGATACCTAGTAAGTTGTCAACATTTTTTCATTTGTAAATCATCTTTTGGTGCAATAAAGCTCTATAGCGCCATTTGTTTGTTGCCAACAAAACTAATTTTTTTTTCGTTGTTATACACAACCGGTTTTTTCTCCATCCTTTTGGTGCAAACCCTATCATTGTATCTAGATTCACTTTCGAATTATTCATTTTTAAAGTTCGTCCAAACTTTTAGATCACCCGGTATTTAGAACTTACACTGGGGTGAAAATGTATTTATTAAACTGTACAAAATAATTACGGAAATTAAGAAAGAAAATTGTTTTCGTGCGACATATGGTGCTAATTAAAATAATTTATTGCAAATAGCACAAATCTAAATTCCATGAGAGGAAGTCTTCTAACAGTATACACCAAAATAGTTTAAACGGTTCAAAGTACAAAGAGATTTCTAAGGCAATTTATTTTCAGTTCCGTGTCTTTATAATCACATCATTGGTAATTAAGATACTATGAAAATAAAAATTAAATTTCCTTTTAAAACACCTTTTATCGGAGATATCTCATCAGTTGTATAGGGTGAAGCAAACTTTTTGAAAATAACGGTGGCCAACAAGTTTTTTTTTTAATTTCCGTCGTATTGTTTTGAATTATAAAACAAACTACTTAAGTATGTAAGCCCATTATTTTTTTTTTCAGATTCCCGAGAAGCCCAAGTTTTTTTATTTCATTAGATTCCTGAAAAATGATTGCGGCAGAGTACCTACACTGTAATAAAAAAGGGGTCGATCTACTAAAACAGTTTTAGTGATCCTTATAATTACTAAAAATTTTTTTTGTAATCTTACTCGGATACAAGGAATCTGTAAGAATTACTGGAAAAAAGCTAGCAACAAATTGAGTTAATAGTTTTACATTTTTAATAGCTATTACTAAAACTCGCTTGGTGTGGCCGTGATAGCCTAGTGGTCATAGCAAAGAAATCCACTCTGAAAGTACCCGGGTTCGATGCTGTACGCCACCAAATATGCACCGAATGCATGCAATGTAAGTACGAGTTAAATAAAGGGATTAAGAAAGTCCTGTCGTAGCATTTACCATGGGTAATGATCGCTGGACATTCCCCCCGCTTTAGAAACATGTCAAAATAGAGCAGGTAGCAATGTTTGGTGCTGCCATCTATTGCGGCTTTGCCGAAAATCTTCCACTTCAGAAGTCTAAATACAATTTTTAATTAACTAAAAATAATTTTGGAGCTATTACTAAAATTTGCTTGGTGGCGCATGCTAAAAAGTTTTAAGTTAGTTAAAAAAAATAACAAAATTAGTTAAAATACAAAAAATTCTTTTGTTCAATTTACAAAAGAAATGTGAGTTTCACTTGATAAAAAAAGCTTGTAATGGTTACTAAAAAATTCTGTGGAATACAAATTTACTAAAAATTTTTTAGTAACCTCTTGAATTTTTTTTACAGTGTAGCTTTGAGTTTCGAGCTTCTGCATTCTACCGTAATATAGTGAATTATGTTCTATTCCTCAATGAGACACATTTATCATAACTATTATTTTTGTATTTTATTTTTATTTTATTCATGATTATTTTAATACTTTTAACTTTAATAAGTAGTCGAACAAAATCGTTGCACCTGCAAAAAGAAAAAAAAAAAAAACCCGGTAAATAAATTTAAAAATTTTTTTTTTTGAAAATTTTAAAAATAATTCTTACGAAAGAATATTATCTACGTTTCTCCATCTTATTCAGCCTTCGAATTCTTCTTTTCAAAGGTCCATTCAACTGTCATAGTTCTTTTCAAATAATTTATTTATGTTCTTATTTAGAGATAAGTTGTGAAAGCTTATATTTGTACAATAGATGAGGATGTGAACAGTTGACAGCTTAAAATAGTTTATAAAAAAACTATAAAAACTGTTCTTTGAATCTGACTAAGGAATAAATGTTTAAAAGAAATATAAAATATAAGATATATATATAGGTTTTATTAGAAACTAAATGTAAACTTTAACTTAAATTTAAATAAAATTGTATAAAGATAATTTAAAAAATAAGAGGGAAAATTAATTTCGTGTGACACGTGGTGCAAATTTTAATAATTAATTTAACTGCACACAACACAAATCTAAATTCCATGCAGGAAGTCTACTAACAGTAGACATCAAAATAGTTTAAACGGTTCAGAATACAAAGAGATTTCTAAGACAATTTATTTTAAGTTCCTTCTCTTTATAATCATAGCATTAATAATTAAGGTACTATGAAAGTAAAAATTAGATTTCCTCAACCATTATAAAGTAATTGCCCATGATTTTTTTATTTCATCGTAGTGTTTTAAATAATAAAACAAACAACTTAAGTATGTTAGTCCATTTTTTTTAGATTCCCGAGAAGCCCAAGTTTTTTTACTTCATTAGATTCCTGAGAAATAATTGCTGCAGAGTACTTAGTTTTGATTTTCGAGATTTTGCATTCTATTGTAATATACTGAGTTTTGTTATATTCCTCAATGAGACATATTTATTATAGCTATTATTTTTGTATTTTATTAATATTTTATTGATGATTATTTGAATACTTTTAACTTTAATAAATAGTCGAACTAAACCTTGGCACCTGCAAAAAACACCTTAAATTAACACACACACAAAAAAAAAAAAAAAAAAAAAAAAAAAAAAAAAAAAAAAAACGCTCTGAAAATTTTAAAAAGAATTCGTACGTAAGAATCTATGTTTCTCCATTTTATTTAGCCCTAGAATTCTTCTTTTCAAAGGTCCATTCAGTTGTCATAGTCCTTTTCACCTGCTTTATTTATGTTTTTATTTAGAGAAAAGTTGTGAAAGCTTATATTTATACAATAGAAGAGGATGTGAACAGTTGACAGCTTAAAATAGTTTTAAAAGAAAAAAATACAAAAATTCTGCTATGAATCTAAGTAAGCAAGAAATGTTAAAAAGAAGTATAAAATATAAGATATTACATAAGTTATGCTGGAGTGGAGATGTATCTATTAAACTTAACAAAATAATTACAGAAATTAAGGAAAAAAGTTATTTTGTGCGACGTGTGGTGAAAATTATAATAATTGATTTATATCAAATAGTACAAATCTAAATTCTATGACAGGAAGTCTTCAAACAGTAGACACCAAAATAGTTTAAACGGTTCGAAGTACAAAGATATTTCTAAGACAATTTATTTAAAGTCCGTCTCTTTATAAGAACAGAATTGATAATTACGGTACTATGAAAGTAAAAAATATAAAAAATTTCCTCAACCTTTATAAAGTAACTGTCCATGATATATATTTTTTTATTTTGCATAGTAGTGTTTTGAATTATAAAACAAACAATTTATGTATGTTAGTTCAGTTTTTTATTTCAGATTCCCTATAAGCTCAGGTTTTTTATCCATTACATTCCTGAGGAATGATTGCGGCAGAGTGCCTAGCTTTGAGTTTCGAGCTTGTGCATTCTATCATAATATATTGAATTTTGTTACATTCCAAGGTGAGACATATTTATTATAACTATTATTTTAGCATTTCATTATAATTTTATTTATAATTATTTGAATACTTTTAGCTTTAATAAATAGTCGAACAAAATCGTGGCACCTGCAAAAACACATTAAATTAAAAAAAGAAAGCTTTGAAAATTTTAAAAACAATTCGTACGAAAGAATATTATCTATGTTTCTCAATCTTATTCAGCCCTAGAATTCTTCTTTTCAAAGGTTCATTCAGCTGTCGTAGTTCTTTTCAACTGTTTTATTTATGTTCTTATTTAGAGATAAGTTGAAAGCGCTTTTATTTGTACAATAGATGAGGATGCGAACAGTTGACAGCTTAAAATAGTTTAAAAGAAAAAATATAAAAACTATTTTTTAAATAGATGTAAGGGAGAAATGCTTAAAAGAAATATAATATATAAGACATATAGAGCTTATACTGGGGTGAAAATGTATCTTTAAAACTGTACAAAATAATTACAGAAATTAAAAAAGAAAACTGTTTTCGTCTGACATGTGGTGCAAATTATAATAATTCACTTTTATGCAAATAGTACAAATCTAAATTCCAGGAAGTCTTCTAACAGTAGACACCAAAATAGTTTAAACGGTTCAAAGTACAAAGAGATTTCTTAGACCATTTATTTTAAGTTCCGTCTCTTTATAATCACAGCATTGATAATTAAGACACTATGAAAGTAAAAAGTAAATTTCCCCAATCTTTATAAAGTAATTGTCGATGATTTCTTTATTTTTATTTTTATTTTTATTGTAATGTTTTGAATTATAAAACAAATATTTTAAATATGTTAGACCATTTTTTTAGATTCCCGAGAAGCCCATGTTTATTATTATTATTATTATTAATATTATTATTATTATTATTATTAGATTCCTGAGGAATTATTATGGCAGAGAGCCTAGCTTTGAGTTTCGAGCTTTTGCATTCTATCTTAATGCATTGAATTTTGTTATATTCCTCGGCGAGACATATTTATTATAACTATTATTTTTGTATTTTATTATTCTTTTATTGTTGACTATTTGAATACTTTTAACTTTAATAAATAGTAGAACAAAATCGTGGCACCTGCAAAAACACTTAAGAAAAAAAAAACAATCTGAAAATTGCAAAAACAATTCATACGAAAGAATATTATCTACGTTTCTCCATCTTATTCATCCCAAGAATTCTTCTTTCCAAAGGTCCATTCAGCTGCCATAGTTATTTTCAACTGCTTTATTTATGTTCTTATTTAGAGAGAAGTTTTGAAAGCTTATATTTATACAATAGATGACGATGTGAACAGTTGACAGCTTAAAATAGTTTAAAGAGAAAAAAATATATAAACTGTTCTTTGAATCCGAGTAAGGAAGAAATGAGTACAGTATGTGTAAAGATATGTATAAGTAATACTGGAGAGGAAAAGTATCTAATAAATTGCGCAAAAAAGAGAGAAAATTAAATTTAGAGAGAAAATTGATTTCATGCATGTAGTGCAAATTACAATAATTAATTTATTGCAAATAGCACAAATCTAAGTTCTATGAGAGGAAGTCAACAGTAGACACCAAAATAGTTTAAACGGTTCAAAGTACAAAGATATATCTAAGACAATTTAAGTTCCGTCTCTTTATAATCACAGCATTAATATAATTATGAATGTTGTGATTATAAATACTATGCACTATGCACTATAATACTATGAAAGTAAAAAATTAATTTCCTCAACTTTTTTAAAGCAATTGTCGTTGATATTTTTTTATTTGAATCGTAGTGTTTTGAATTATAAAACAAATAACTTAAGTATGTTAGTCCATTTTTTTCAGATTCCCGAGAAGCCCTTTATTTATTTTTTTTTTCATTAGATTCCTGAGGATTAATTGCGGTAGAGAGCCTAGCTTCGAGTTTCTAACTTTTGCGTTCTATCGTAATATATTGAATTTTGTTACATTCCTGAATGAGACATATTTATTATAACTATTATTTTTGTATTTTATTTTTAGTCTATTGGTGATTTTGAATACATTTAACTTTAATAAATAGTCGAACAAAGTCATGGCACCTGAAAAAACACCTTAAAAAAGCTCTGAAAATTTCAAAAACAATTCACACTTTAAAATGTTATCTTCATTTATCCATCTTATTCAGGCATAGCATTCTTCTTTTCAAAGATCCATTCAGCTGTCATAGTTCTTTTCAACTGCTTTTTTATGTTCTTATTTAGAGATAAGTTATGGAAGCTTTTATTTATACAATAGATAAGGATGTAAACAGTTGACAGCTTAAAATAGTTTATATATACATATATATATATATATATATATATATATATATATATATATATATATATATATATATATATATATATATATATATATATATATATATATATATATATATATATATATATATATATATATATATATATATATATATAAACTGTTCTTGGAATCCGAGTAAGGAAGAAATGTTTAAAAGAAATATAAAATATAAGATATATATGTTATATTAAAATGGAAAGTTAAACTTTAACTTAAATAAAACTGTACAACAACAATTATAGAAATTAAGAGGGAAAATTGATTTCGTGTGACATGTGGTGCTAATTATAATTAATTTACTGCACATAGTGCAAATCACAAATCCATAACAGAAAATATTCTAACAGTACACATCAAAACAATTACAACAATTCAATGTACAAAAACCATATTGATTATTAAAAGCAAGCAGATCTTAAAAGTAAAAGAATCGTTTCCCTAATTATAAAATAGAATGTTATTTATTAATAATGTTCTATGTAGTGCATTATGGATGTGCATCTCCTGTCATAGTCTTTTTTCTTAAATTTTAGTAGAGATTTTATGAATGCTGTAAACCAATAGCGGCTCGTCATGGAATGAAAATTTAACAGAATTTTTTCTATTATTTATCCGAAAAGTTTTGTTGATTAAAGAAAACTGAAATTACAATACAATTCTAGTTGTGTAAATAAATTGATGCAGGACCTCCTGACGAGCCGCTACTGCTATAAACAGAAGAAAAAATAAAAAATTAGAAATTTTGCAATAAATAAAATAGTCTCATGTTTACGTTCCATTCACATACATAATGCCGGAAACAACTAGTGGGTATCATTACTTGTACTTGTCATAATTATAATAAAAATTAATAAATCTATATAATAAACAACTTGTCCTTATAAAAACAGTAATAATGATAATAATAATAAAGATAAAGATATGTATAAACGGAATGTTTCTAAATGAATACCGATGTCTTAAAGCTTGGTAGTATTTGTAACATAAAATTTAAAATGCTAATTAACACATAAAATGAAAGAACAACCAGAGCAATTTTATATCCAATCATAAAAACATTCTTCTTAAACGTTGATCAGCAAAAAAGTTCTGTTCATACGATCATCCGAATTTGATTTCTTCCTCTGGGGGTTCATAAAGGATTGTGTATGTACTTCCACTATCAGCTGATTATTGCTGCGATTGCATCAATGACCCTATAAACATTAATCAACATTTGGGAAGAGATGAGCTACCGACCTGATGTGTGCTGTGTGACAAAAATGTTCACATTGAACAGTTGTAAGCTTGTACGTCAACATTTTTGATTTTATGAATTAATCATAATTTTAAGTTTTATGCAATACATACTACCAAGCGTTAAAATCCTAATATTCATTTAGAAACCCCCGTATATTTAATTAATTAATATATGGTTGTAATAATTTTCATTTGAACGAAATTAACTTTCAACCTAAAGCTAATTTGCGAACACTGGATAAGCCTATCTCATACGTAACGTTAAGCAACCGGCAAAACAAAGTATGCTCAAACGAGAAGCAAGTATTGCAGATATCAAGATGTGCGAAACGAATATGTCAGGTTTATTGCCACTACGCGGCGATTAGGCGGTCACACGCTCCGATACCATGTATCTAACCCGTTAAGTTGAGGTAACTTGGCAAGTAGGGGCCTAGTCATCGGTTAGAAAGAAAGAAAATCTAACTCATAAAAAGTAAAGCGCATGATACGGTTCCTTAAATTTTAATTTAAATTACATTAGTCATGTTAATTCTCCATTACTGAAATTATCGATATTAATGTAACAGTTTTTCCAGTTTTTCGCGGTAAAAATATATCATTTATTTCTTTTTTTTTTTATTTTAAAATTTATTTATTTATTTGTTTATAGAAGTGATCTTTCAGTTTAGAAATATTTTAGTGAGATGAACTGATACAAATATATATTCAGTTGCTGTTACTTAAGCCATTTGAGCAAAATGCAATGATAAGAAAAGCAATAGGAAACCAGGAAACATACATAGTTAATTCAGAAAAGAACGCAGAATTTAATTCAGATATTTCAAAAATGACTGGAATGATGTGAGGAAAGCGAGGTATGTGTATGTTGTGTAATAGTTGGTTAGCTGTTTGTAGTACGTATTGAGCAGACAGGAATACACATGATAAATTATGAGTTGCAAAAAATCTAAGCATTAGGATGAAGCAAAAAAGATTAATTTTGTTTTATCAAAAATGTGTGGGTGTCAATATTTGCCTTAACCCTTTCGGGACTGGTGTACTTTTAATAATGCATGTCTTTTCATCGAGTATTATGCTATCTTAACAATTACTTTTGTTACTATCGACAAGTACCGAAGGAAGTATGTATCTATGTGTTTCTTATCGTGACATCATTTATACTTCGACACTTAGTAATAATATTAATAATAAAAGTTTGCTTAATTCTCTTTGCACCTTTGACGACTCCATTGTTTAAACATATATATTATACTCTTAATATTTAAAATATGTATTACTTTTCTGAGCGTATGTTGTGTAGTATAAACCAAAAAATATCTGAAATTTGTAATACTTGTCAAACCCTGGTGTTATGCGATATTTTCCAAAAGTCTCCAAAAATTCTTTCTTACAGTATTATCTTATGAATAGGAACTGAATAATATCTAAACTAAATTTGTTCCTTATATTTCGGATAGCGGCATATCTGTTAAACTTCAGTATATCTCTTTGGATGTCCACTATTGACATTATTAACATAAATATAATTTTCATATGAAAACTGAAAAAAATTCAGACCTAAAAGGGTTAATACAGTGATAAGATAGTGATACTAGTGCAATTTTACCGCTGAAAAAATAACTTAAATTTAGGGTAAAAAATTATTACAAAATTTTTATCAGAAATATTCATGTACAATAACATTTTATGTATCTTAGTATCTATTCTGACGGAAAATATCTTCTGATGGAAAAATCTTATCTGACGTTTGAAATAAGACTTTTCTCTGAATCCAGTTTAATAAATTCGTAATCTATCAGCTCCTTATGTTGTAAGTATCACTGCAATATAAGCTTTATTTAAATTAATGTAATTTTATCTGTAATTTTATCTTGTAATTTTACATCTTGTAATTTTACTGGTGTAGATAACACCAGTTTTGAAAAATTAAGTTACCATTAATATTCTGAAGGCTTATATGCCAATGCGTAATAAAATGTTTATATTATGAATTTAAAAAAATTGTTACGTATAATAAATTAGAGAAAAAAATACATTAAAATTTTGCCGTTTTGCTCGGTGATCTACTCTCTTAAAATGTAGCCAAAAAATAACTCAATTTGCCGAAATTCGCTCATCTCACGTTTTGAAAGGCAGCTTCTGATGAAGAGTTGAAACAACTCAAGTGAGTAGGTTGTTTCTAAACAATTTAAATGAAGATGAGTTATTTAAATAAGAAATCTAAATCAAGATGAGTAAAGCATTTAAAAAGCAACTCATTCACGATTCAATAAATTACAGCTCTTTTCTGAGAAGCCAAATCCACTCTTTCGTTTTAAGAGTGTAGTTTTTAAGATCAATTCGGCAGAGATTCATATGCAAGCTGTAGATTAGTAGCGTTATCAATATATAGACTTTATGTGGGTTGTGGACTGAGAATGTGTTGATTATTAATCAATAGATAAAAATTATTTATATTTTAATTAAAGAGTACCTGCAGAGTTTCAGATGATAATGACCATTTTCAGAGAAATGAAATTCTAAAGAAATTAAATAAACAATGCTCACAGGGCAAAACATATATATATATATAATAATGTAATATGAACATTAAAATGTTCAGGTTTACTTAAAATGTGATTAAAATAATCAAATATAAATATCAATAGTTAATTTTATTTAAAAAAAATCTTAGTACTTTTAAGCTTTTAATCAGGCTTTTCCTCAGAGAATATTTTCTTTCTTTATTTAAAACATCTTAATAATTTTAAGCCTCTAATCAAACTCTTCCGCAGAGTAAAAAAATTCTTAAAAATTTAAATCGTAATAACATACTTAATTTTTTTATTCTGATTAAAGGCTTGAAAATATTAAGGAAAAAAAAATAAACTATTAGACTATATTTGATTATTTAAATCGCATTCTAAGTAAAGCTGAACATTTTAAAGTTCACATTATATATTTTGTGTTAAAAGCAAGGCGGAGATTTCATTCCGTCCTATATTTTTATATTTATATGCTCACGGGGCTTTTATATATGCTAGATATTTTTAAAAAAAATTCCCTTTGAATTTTACTAATTTGTTTTTATGTAATGAAAACTGTTATTTTCTTTGAACCAAAACAAATCAGAATGTTCCAAAACCATTTGTGTATAACTTCTCATCTGGAATGTAAATATACACGAAAATCTAATTTCGTCAGTTCGGGATATTAATACGACAAAGAACACTTTTGAAAGGATAAAACATACAAGAATTTAATTTCCATTTTACTCATTTTTTATTCAATTTATTCCATTTTAGTTGTAGAAAATTTTCTATCCTCATGGAAGGCTTCTTTGATATTATTTTAAATTATATATTCATATATTTATATTTAAAAATAAAAACATGTGTATGTGCGTGTGAATAAAAGAAAATAAACTCTATTTTATCTACGTTTTCTTTTTTTAATAGTATTAAGAGGCATAACTTATTGTTTCACATTTTTAATGAAGCAGACATAGGTTGTTTTGTTTTAGTCATATTTTATGATTATAGATTAGTTATAAGAAAAATACACAATCCATTAAAATTATAAAAATCTATGATAACACAGCATACTAATCATTCAGAATCTTTACAGCATTTATTTATAAGGATTTTTAAAAATGAAGCAAACATACCAATATACATTTGATATTTTCCAATCATTTCTAATATAATTATATCTGTTTTATTTTTTTATGTAAAAAATTCTAAATTGCCAAGTTATTTCATAAAACTCATAAATAATGGTTAAGTAATAAAAAAAGGATATTTGAATTATTTAACATCTACGATATTTTAAAAATTCTTAATTTAAAATAAAGATATCGAGCAAATTAGTGTAGTTTTACGTGTGATCTTTTTTTTTACAAATCATATTTATTTAAAATAATTTTAACATCTTTATTACAAGGAAAAACAACAATAATGTACAGAAAGCGAAAAACAAATCCTCTGCTTGAATTTTAATGTATAGAAAAACTTAGGGCAGAATTAAACGAACATACACACAGTTAGTATGTGCGTAAATAGCGAAAATTCAATTTACACATTTTTTCATATACAAAAAATTTCTCGGTAAAATTCAATAGTTATCAGAAAATTTTTTGATTTTTTTAAAATATTATTTCACATTTTATTTAAAAAAAGGTTTTTAGAAAATGATTTTGTTTAATTTTAATTTTTTTTGTATTTTTTCTAAATGTTATTTTACAAAATAGAAGAATGGTATTACTCATATATACCAGGCTCCCACAGACGACTATTTTTATATTCTGTTATTTAAAGAATGTTTATTTTGTAATATAATTAAGTTGAAAATATTGTCGAAACATAGGTAAAATTGATTGGTTTTGAAAGTTATAATGTGCACTTTCAAATTCTATTTTTCTTGCAATGTAATATTATTTTGTGAATAATTTTACATGTTATTTAAATTTGATATTATAAGTAGCAATCATCCATTTCCTGACTATTGACACGTGAAATTTTCATTGTAGATAACACTAGTTTACAAAATTAAATTTTTTGTCTGTTGCCGCGAATTCTGTGGTTGATAATGTTCAATTATGACTTCTTTTTGTCAAATCTAACCAGAAAATGCTTTGAGCAGCTCGAGTTACAATGTTTTTGACTTTTACCTTTTAAGCATATATATTAATCGATAACAGGCCTATTTTACTATGTTAAAATTAATTTTTCAAGTTTTTGCGTTATAAGTAGTTTAAGGAAACGTTGTTTAAACAATCCAGATCATTTTTGCTATATATGCGGAGAATAAGTGTTTGACAATTGTAAAAAAGTTATATCAGAGTTGGTGAAAAATACCTATTTTGTGTATTTCGGGATGCTCTTGGATAAAAATGAGAATTCTTGGGCTCCCAATTGTGTTTATAAATCATGTGTGGAATAGTTAAGTTTATGGAAAAGTGGTAAAAGAAGTGCCTTTAAATTTGGGACACCGACTATTTGGCGAAAACCACGAAATCATCTCGAAGACTGTTATTTTTGTAATGTGAATGTAAACGGTTTAAATACTAAAAATTGAGCTCAATGGCAGTATTCGAGTACTAGTTGTGTTCAACGTCCAGTGCAGCGTTCACCTGACTCTTCAGAACCTAAAAATATATCTGAACCATTAGAACAAGACATTGAATGTCGAAGCTCATCACAAAATGATGCTGATTTTGAATGTATGTCAAATGAGCCAAATTTATTTCCCTAAAATGAGTTAGATGATCTTGTAAGAGATTTGAATTTTTCTAAACAAGATTCAGAATTGTTAGCATCAAGACTAAAAGAAAAAAAAATTGTTTTCCTCAGATACTAAAATGAGTTTTTATCGTGAAAGAGATAGAGAATTATGGCGTTAACTTTGAAAATTATATTAAACTTGTAGAAGACCTTGTGCTACAATTAAAAAACATGGAATGCAATATAAAGCATAAAATTCACTTCCTTTATAGTCACCTGGACATGTTTCCGGGAAATTTAGGCGATATGAGCGAAGAGCAGGGAGAACGTATGCATCAGGGTTTCTGGGATACGAATATGATGTCTGACTATTGTTGGTCTCTATTGATATGTCATTGTCCAAAATCTACACACCTTAGAAGAGCTTTAAAACGAAGTTTTTTAGAACTCAATGATTAATTATTTTTTTAGTAAAGTTTTTCTTAGTAAATGCATGTTTTTTTCTGTTTAATACTTACATAGCTGAAACTCAGAAACTAGAGCTGATTAAAGTATTCTAATTATATTTTTGAAAGTAGCATATCATATGTAGCCAGCAACAACTAAAATTTTTTCGGCAACAGATGTACTATAAACTAGTGTAATCAGTTTATATTTTATCCACTAATTGCCAAGATTGTACTACTGACATTTGGAAGCAAAATTTTCTGTATTATATTAATAAAGATTTAATTACTTTCTCAGAACATGCACATCTTATATTATCTGTCACTGGATGAGGAATAGTCAAAGAAAATCACAGTCAAAAAGGGTTTAAATAGTAGTACTTTGTTATAGAGAAATTCACTTTCTTTAACTTCTCTACAATATTTGAGATATTTTCTATAAGAAAATACTGTTAATTTACACTTTTTTTATTATGTTTCCCTCTGAGCATTTGACACCCAGCGTTAATGTAATCTATTTATTTCACACACCTACGATCTTTTGTACAGTAAAAACTTTTACATTTTTAAAAGTGGATCTCCACTTATACTTTTTTCCTAACAATTAAAATTTAAAAGTAAAGTTGTTCAATTTAATCTCTAAAGTAAAATGAGCTTCAATGTTTAAGAAAAAAAAACGACAAGAAAAAATATAAAACTTAGTATTAAAAGATAAAGCCCACAATTTAGTAGATTGAGAGCTGCCGATTCTCCGAATTTCTGGATACAAGTATTTTAATGCAGAAAATGTTCTTTTATTCAATCGTAAAATTCAGGCGATTTGAGCAGCATTTTCTTTAAGACAATAGTAGTATGGATAAAGCTGGAGACTTGGACCCTCTGAAGATGTGTTTCTTTATACATAAGCATAAATCTGTAGCATCTGCAGCAAAAAATATCACATTTTCAATTCATTAAAAACATGAATTATCTAAAAAAATAGTTTTGAGAAATGATGAAAAAATTGATTGAGATTATCACTGAACGACCATAAATATTGTACAGGAATATTGAATACTGAATACCACTCCAACACTGTAAAACAAATCTGTAAAGGCACTAAACATTTTCTAGGAAACTGGGATTCCAAAGAACTTTTTATGTAACGGTAACAGGAAAAAACCATGTAATCGATTCTAAAACTTGAATTTTTGCTGTTACCGTTACAGGAAAAGTTCTTGGAATCCCAGTTTCCTAGAAAATGTTTAGTACCTTCACAGAATTTTTTTTACAGTAAAGAAGAAGGAACCAAAATATACAATTTAGTTTAGTATATAAAGATATTTCGCAGACTATAAAATTTCCTAGCATGATTTCAAAGTGAGTTATAGAAGTATAGCTCGTAAAAGAGCTCTAATTGGTTTTGATGTAGGAGAAGTTGTATCTTTTAAGAATCAAGGACATTCGGCCAGAGCTATCGAAGAATAAGTGAAAACCACTCTAGGCATAATATGAAATTTTCTTCCATAAAAAGAGGATTATGAAGCAAAGAAATCTCCGGGATATTCGGCAAAGGTGCCCAAAATCAGAAAAAGAGGCATTATTTTTTCTTTATGAGAAATGCGGAAAAAATCAGGCGGGCGTTCAAAAGATCCACTAATAGCAATGTCAAAACGTAACTTTTCCAGAATAGTCAAGAAATCTAAGTTGATGATGTGTAAGAAAAAAAAAAGACCCAACCAAGTAAAACTAAAATTCATCTGCAGAATGGCCTGGATTAAGCAAGATTCACATGTTAGAAAATGAAATAATAATATTTTCCGATGAAAGAAATCATTTTGGATAGTTCGGACGGTTTTTCGATTTATTAGCACGATCTGTGTAAAAAAAATAGAATTGTTTTTAAAACGGCAACAGGGTGAAGGTATGCTCATCGGATATTCTGCGTTTGGATTTTATGGTATTTGTTCAACAGCCGACTCCACAAAAACCTATGTTATCAAACACAAGAAAAAAATCCTTTATTTTATGGAACAGTAGTAATAGGGGAAGCTAATGATCCATATCTGCCGGAAGTGAAGTGCTGCAAAATCCAAAAATTAATACCACTAGTGGCTCACTTGTAGGCTTAATATTTGATGTACAATCAAAGGTGCGAAAACATGGAAAAGTAGAGGGAGGAAAACACAAGATAAACCTACGAGGCAACCACTAGTGGTATTAATTTTTGGCTTATGCACCATTTCACTTCAAGCAGACATGGTTCATTAGATACATCTATTACTGCTCTTCCATTAAATAAAGGTATTTTTCTTACGCTCGATAACATAGGTTTTTGTGCCATTGGATTTAGAACTATAGGATCATTGTTGCGTTTACCTCTGGCAGAGTGAGTATATTAACTTACCAGAGACGTACTTGAAAAAAAACTTGCTGTCATTTGTCGAGGAAATTGCCAGACCTTTCTGGATGTTCCAACAAGACAATGCAACCGTTCAGACAGAAAACAACAGTTCATAATGATTTCTTAATAATGGTTTGTTTAATTCCATGTCCAATGGTTTAT
This sequence comes from Maratus speculifer, assembly GCA_964019185.1. Lineage (NCBI taxonomy): Eukaryota > Metazoa > Arthropoda > Arachnida > Araneae > Salticidae > Maratus > Maratus speculifer. The sequence continues at coordinate 233,597,350 of OZ025294.1, read as the reverse complement.
TCTGTTTTAAATCCAATGGAAAATGCATGGAGCCTACATTTTCAAATTGTTTACGCAAATGAGGAACAATATGCTACAGTTTCAGAAATAAAAGATGTTGTCATTTTCTACAGGAATGAAATAGATCAAAATATATTAAAAAGATTAGTACACTCCATGCCTGATCGCGTTTTTCCATTAACTCTTTGATTACAGGGTTGGGACTCATGTCGTCCCAGAGACTTTTATTTATTCATTTCGCACCATTTTTTGAAAACTATTCTCTGCCATACACTTATACCAGAAAAGTTTCAAGAGAAATATACAACAAAGAAATTATTTCCTAAATTAAGTTATGATTAAATGTAAAAATAGTCATCAGTCCAAACACGTAATCAAAAGTTTAGTTAAAAGCTTTGGTGCATACCATAATTATTTGTCTATATTTTTGGCCGATGTGCATATCTTTATGAAACATGACAAAAAACTAAAAGAAAGCAGTTTAGTTTATGTAGAAATTACTGTTTCAATTACATTTTGTTATACAATAAAACAATTTTTTATATTTTAACATTGGTTAAACTCCATTTTGTTTTGAAACATTTTCTTCTTTTTTTATGCTTGAAAAACCAAGTGTTCATATCATTTTGAAAAGCAGTTTTTATTTAGGTATTTTATCTTATTGTGAGCCATTAAGAAAAGACAAAGTGTTGTAAAAAATTACCCAAAAAAGAAAAAAAAGAGCTTTATGGAAAATACCTAAAAATATTAAATAATCATATTTTGACGGAAATAATTATAAAAAAAATAATTCAAATGCTAAATATTCTTCGTACAATGTAAAATTATTTTGTAAATGAATTTTCATGTTATTTAAGAGGTTTTATCTGTAGCCAACTTCCATTCCCTAACTATTGTCACATTAACTTTTCAATCTAATTAATAGGTTTATATTTTATTCCCTAATTACAAAGACTATACTACTGATTTTTGAAAGCGAAGTTCTATATATTACATTATTTAGAAAATTACATTAACCCAAGTGAACAAATAATATAAATTATAAGTCGCTTTTAATTTAGATTAATTAATATATTATTCAAACTTAGGAACTGAGACATTAGATCAAATATTAACATAATAAAGAATGTGGAGATTAATTTAAGAATTCCATATGTTCATTATCCCTTGAAGATAATTTCTTTGTAAATTGTCGCAAGTAAACTGTATCGTTGTTTGGTGAGATGGTGAAAATTTAATTAATATATGAAATATTACTGGGAAACAGTGTTTAACAAAGCTGAATACTTTTGTTTAATTTATGACTGAGGCAAATCGCAAAATACAAGTATACGTTTATCAAAGAAACAGATAAGTTAACTTAATTTTGATTTGATTGTATTACGTAATGATTAATTCATTTTGATCTTTGGCTCAGTTCAATAAATTTTACTTTATATTAATTAAATCAATTCTAATAGCATATAAATATGAAAAATTAATTATACATTTGCTTCCCGCTGTAACATACTTAATTATACTCTAGTGACAAATAATGTCAGTCAGATATTTTGAGCTTAAATGTAATTCTTAGAAATTTATGTATAATTTGTTTATTGATGTTTGTGTAATGTTGATTAATAATTAACTTCAAAAATAACATAATTTAAAAGAGTTTTAAAATAAAGTTTTTAAATGAGTTTGAAAAAAAATTTAAATAAAAAAAATTCTAATGAACTAAAAGCCTATTACTCCTTAAAATTAATCACTTACATTAACAAATCTTTACTAAGAGACGTATTTATAAACACAACAATTAAAAACACTTAAACCATTAAAACTAATTCACAACCGATCAGTCACTCCGTGGCCTTCACCACGGACAAATAACAACGTGAAACAGACAAATTTTATATAAAATTACATATACAATTTGTCTCTCTCACATTGTTATATGACCATGATGAAGGCAACAGGATTTTATTTAATGTTTTAATGTTTTGGCTGTGGAGATTCTTGAAGTCAAAAATTCACCGCTACCAACCGTCATCACCAGAAGCACTGAAAGATGGCATCCGCCAAAATGAGTCTGCCATAATGCTAGAAATGCTACTTTATGCTGTGAACAGTATGGTGCCTCGTCTCACAGGTGTACTTCTGATTGATGGACATTACATTGAACATTTACTGAAGTACTGATTAACTGTAAGTAAGCCGACTTATAAATTGTCAAAATTTTTTCGTTAGTAAATCACTTTTTCGTGTAATAAAACACTATAGCAGCCTTTGTTGGTCGCCAACAGTACTATTGTTTTTTGTTGCCACACAAAACTAGGCTTGTTTTGTATTCGTTTGGTGCAATCCGTAACTTTGTATCTTGAATTGTTTTCGAATTATTCATTTTTAAAGTTTGTCCTGGCTTCTGAATCACCCGGTATTTAAAATACTATTTTATCGGAATACGTATAAATTTTTCTAACTGTGTAAAATTCCATTCTCATCCGAATGCGTAAATTAAAATATAACTCATTTTTCAAGAAATAGGACTCTTAATGAAAACTTAAAAATGTAGATCATGTAAATGTGTTGCTATAAGATACTTAAGAAATTATTAAATATATATATATTGGAAGTTTTAACATAAACTTACTGAAATAAATATCTTTAATATGATGTGATTGGATTATATTTATTTTTTGAATTAACATAGATTTTGTTTCTAAATATTACAATTCCACGTATTGTAAATGATGTTTGAATACACAGATAATGTGTTACTTATATAATCTATTTATTTTTATGTTGGATCCGTGATGTATTTGAAAATTTATAGGATTTCAAATGATTCCTCAATAATTTAAATTAAATAAGACCGTGGATTTCGACAAAGAGTTACAAAACTTTGCTTACAGATTTAAAGGGAAAGCATACAAAGTAAACAAGCTGGAAATTACACGTGAAGCGTAGCAAATGAGGTGCGTTCGTACGATAACGAAGTTTTAAAAATATTCAGATCTTGCTGTTATAGTAGAAAGTACTTTAGATATAGTATAGTGGTCGAAATCTTGTTTGTGTTCCTGTAAATATACATGAAGAAACTTTTACACCTTAGCAACGTATATCATATTCATGAAATGTGAAACAGTTTAATATAATTAACACACGCCCCAAACAAAGTTTTCCCGTATAGCATTATGTAGTGGAATATTTTTGTGTGGCCCAGTAATTTAATAATAAATATTCTTTGTATAACAGATTGTATAGAATGTATATTTTATTATATATATGCTTCATAGGTTCATGTACTCTATTATATTGGAATGAGTTTAACACCATTAAAATACATTTGAAACTTTTTACTCCATTAACCGTGCTCTAACGGAATAGTTTTGATTGTCCCTGTAATTGATCTATGCATCCAATTTTTGTAAAATTCGATACTACTCAACAAAATTACGTAATAATTATATATTCTAAATTTCAAACGATTCGGTTGGGAAGTTTTTGCGTTGATATATGCGGACAGACGGACAGGTTGACAGACGGAAGAACGGACTGAACGCCAACTATAGGTTCTATCTATTTATATAATCACGAACGCACTTAAAAAAGAACACTAGAGCTTAATGCAGTTTAAAATATCGATTTTTTTCGATCGCTTAAAGCCTACCAAAATAGACAGGGAGACGCCAGCACAAACAATCATTTCATTGTAAATTCTAAGATAATACGTCTGTGGTTGAATAATGAATTTATGTCTGTTGTTTTCATCACTTTTTGCTATACTAACAACTACTTACATTATTAAGGCTTGTTATTAACAAACTATAAAGAAAGGCAAATTATAAAGCTACCCAATATTACAAATGCTAAATATAACTATAGAAATTGGTTTGGACTTTAAATATTTAATATATTGTAAAATGTGTATCAGTATAATAAAAAAAATGATTTTTTCTGTTTCAATTTTGGTTGCAACTTATTAATCGAGAATAAATCCATGATGAAATCAACTTTGCCTTTCCCATTTTATCCCACTCTTAGAAAAAAGAAATAATAAGTTAAAGTGGAATACATTTAAATTATAATCTATATTTCATAAAAGACACAAATTTAGACCGTAACTATAAAAATGACAGCTCAAAATTTCCTTTAGACGATTACCTGTGTAAATAAGCTTTGTTACTCCAAAATTCTACAAAACACGTATAATACGCAATCCTGCATAATATGCGATTTTTTCCATTTTCTTGAAAAGTGTCTTATCCACATATGGCTGTATATTATGGCATCAAACGAGAAGTAAAAAAAAAAAAACTTAAAAAATGTTTCAAAACTAAGACCAATGTGCCTGAATCTGATGACAAGCGATCTTCTCTCATTTATGTGGAACAGAAATAGCTACTGCATTGTGATAAAAAAAATAATCCTACAGATGTAATGTTGCCGAAATCTGTATGCTTACTAACATTTGATCTTTATACTGTACAAGAAAAGATGTAAATCTACACAACTATTTTTTGTAAAGCTAAAAGACTTAGAAGCTACAGAGATCTGTATTTTTACAAATGAATATAAAAAATTATGATTTTTCTTACTAAAACTTTGTTTGTAACCTAGGTTCCAGTTACATAAAAAATTCTAGGAATCCCAATTTCCAAAACTAAGTAACTTTACAGATTTTCTGATTTTCAGTGCAAATCTGTATTCGTTACATAAGTTTTGCTGTCGGCGTTCCATAAAAAATTCTAGAAATCCTAGCTTTACAGATTTTTTATTTATTTATTTATTTTATTATTTATTTATTTATTTTTTATTGTTTATTTATTTATTTTCTTATTTATTTGTCTATTTATTTATTTATTTATATTTTTACAGTGTGGAATATTTGTCTTGGATGTTTGCTCGACGCTAATATGGTCTCCTACTGTTAAGCTATTCCTATTCAAAGCTGCGAATGGGACAGGGTAATTCGCGACCGGATTAATACGCAACATTAAAAAACAACAATTAATATCACTGCATAATCAACAGAAAGCAGCACTTTAGTAAATTATCTACAGTAGGCAAATAAGCTCCGGCGCAAAGCTGGTGATGTCGCGCATCATATATGCATAGTGCAGGACAGTACAAAGCTATTCATGTTGCGCATCGCACAGGTGCGCGTTAACACAACATCTTTCACGATTGCATATCGTCTCTTTGATATCAAAAAAGTATTGTTCACTGGAAAGTATAATGATCTCATATAACTTGAACTGCAAAAAGCGAGTAATTGGCTCAGTGTAATTAGCTCCACGCGGACGTTCTATCTTACATTTTATGAGATTTTAGTAATATATTTCCAGTTCTATCAATTCAACATATTTACTGTTGCAATAGCTACAACTCATAAATTTTCCGAATCATATAAATATGAGAACGTTATACCATTTCTTAGATTACAAATATAAATATAAATTATTCAGAATTAATTAATTTTGACATTACAGAATTAAAATCCGACGTTTCAAATTTAATTTTAATTTTTGATGCAATAAAATTCGAAAGTTATCTCAAATTAGACAATTTTAAAGTAAATCAAGTCGCACCTATGCACAATGATCTTACGTACTTTAAAAATTAAATATATATATATTTTTTCAAATTTGCTGCATCAAAATTAGAGTTATCACGTGAAAAAAACACGATCCAAGCTGGTACCATTTATCCCTTTTATGGTTCTTGAAGTTTAACAATTTAAATAGGAGAACTGGTGAAAAAACCCGTCATGAAGAAAAAGGCATTTTATTAGAGGCAAGTACTCGTTACGATTGTACGGATGCTATATTTTGAAAACAAACCAAACCAAAAATATTTATATTTCCTGTTCCAATTAAGATCGGAACATGATTTCAACATCAATTTAAGCAGAAAAAACAAAGAAAATTTTAATGCAAGAAAATATTCTAAAAATTTTTGAAAATTTCTGTGTCAGGGACCGCTTTAATACAAATTTGATTTTACAGGATAGATTAATTGAACAGTTGTTAGTTAAGGAAAGAAATGTACAGGAAACATAGAGAAAATGAATTTAAGAATTCAATACAAACATGATTTTTTAAATTTGAACTGTTACTTTTCCCGCTACAATAAAATAAACTACATTATGTTCTGGAACATTCAGCATACATGCTGAAGACACGATTACTTAGCAGAAGAATAATTTATTTGGAGACAGAGTAATTTTAAAAAATAGCTGTTAGTTGAGTAACATTTGTAAGTATATTAGCCAAGTAACTTGATGATAACCTAATATTACGAAATACAGTGGGAAATTAATTAGAGTATATAACACTCAAAATACGCTGTGAGAAAAAAATCCTTAAAAAAAACTAAAAATGTGCTGGCAAAAAAAAAAAACAAAAATTCAACCTCTTTCCCCTTTTTTCCCCTTTTTAATGTGAACATTTTATTTTGTTTAATATGGAAAATTTTCTTTTTTGGATAAAAATGAAATAAAGAGAGCAACATAAATGTATTCTAAATAATAAGTGTATACACTGATAGATATACACGGAAAAGGTATTTGCATGAAATATTATCACATATTTCATGCAAATTGTCTGTTAATACAACCAAATGACCTTATCCAATGCACTGTTAATAAGAGTAAACATGATTTACTAAAATTTAAATGAATATTTCCTTTTTTCTCTAAATCAAAAAGGAACATTTCCGTAAGGTACGTTGTCCATTTATTCTAGCAAATTTACAGATAGCTCTCAAAATATAACATTTCAATTAAAAGATACAAGTTTCACGTAAAGATTTTCCTATTTATATCTTGATTCTTAGGTGTGTTCGTAATTATATCAATACATAGAAACTATAGTTGTCGTTCAGACCGTCCGACTGTCAATCCACATATAAGAAAGCAAAAACTACGAAACCGAATTGTTTGAAATTAAAAATATATAATTATTGCATAATTTTGTCGAGTCATTCAAATTTTATGATAATCGGATATATAGTTTAATCACACAGATAATCAAAAATATTTCGTTACATTACGGCCAATAGGAAAAATAATTTCAAATGCATTTTAATGATGTTACATTCTATCGAACATAATGAAATTGATAAGCATCTATGATGTTCATACAGAAATATACTTTCTGTAAAATCTCTGGTGCAAATGATATTTTTTTAATTAATTTACAGGGCCTTACAAAATTTTAGCATTACAAAATAGTATGAAGAGAGACATTGTTTGGGGCGTGTTTTAATTATATTAAACCGCTTCACATTTTATGAAACTGATATGCGTTGCTAAGTTTTACTATAAGTTACTTCTTGTATAATAGAAAGAAGACAGTATTTAAAGGGACACGTAAAATAATATGGTATCCAAGGTCTGAGTATTTTAAAAACTTCGTTATAGAACGAATGCGAATCATTTGCTACGTTTGACGTGCTACTTCCAACTTGTTTGAAGTTCTATTTGTAATGGAAAAAACTGCCTTACAATTATTTCAATGTATTCGACCATTTCCATTCTGTCAGCGAATATACACTGGTGTCCAAAAGTTAAGCATAATTGGTAATTAAGTAAGTAATAAAAGAAATATGAATCGAAATGTGGTGAAACTCCAGGTGTGTAAATAAAATAGTACGCGTCATATATTTTCGCGAAGAGTTTTCCCCGAAATCGAACAGGGGACCGTCAACAAATTGAAAAAGAACGAAGATCTTTTGGATAACCCTATCAAAACTAATGTAGCAAAAGCGTTCAAACTGCACATTATGATTAATTGGCTTATTGTAATGTACTGTGTTTATTTTTACAAGGATAGCATGTATACTCGTAGAGAAATTAAGGTTTTTATAAAATCAGTCCTAAGTTTTTTGCTTATAATTTGCAGAGTTCTTAATATAAAATAATGTTTTTTTTTCTGAAAATATGACAGACATCATTGTACACAATACCCTGTCATTAAAATTTAAAAATAATAAAAATTGTATGACAAATGAGCAGGTTTACTAAATAATTTTTTACTGCGCATGTGTGGACGCTATTAAAATTTCATTTGCATATTATGTTAGCTAAATGTATAGAGCAACTTTTGTGAAAGTCTCAAAAACATAGCTTAAAAATTCTGAAAATTATCGTTAATAGAATGAGATCAAAATCCTTTATTCCCTAAATGAAGAAAAAGATGAGGGGCTGTATCCATATTCTATTGTTTAGTGCCTACACAATATTGCACGTACAACTAATATTTAGGTAAAACCCCTGATTGTTTTGCTTCCTTTTAGGAATAACGGATTTTGAGTTGATTCTATAGACGATCATTTTCAGAATTCTCAAGCTATGTTTTTGAAACTTTTACAGAAGTTGCTCTATACATTTAGCTAACACAATATGCAAATGAAATTTTGATATCGTTGACGCGTGCTCAATGAAAAATTATTTACTAAACCTATTCATTTTTCATACAATTTTTATTATTGTTAAATTCTGATGACAGGGTATTGTGTACAATGATGTTTGTCATATTTTTAGAAAAGAACATTATTTTACATTAAGAACTCTGCAAATTATAAGCAAAAAAACTTAAGACTGTTTTTATAAAAACCTTAATTTCTCTACGAGTAAACATGCTATCCTTATAAAAATAAACACAGTACATTACAATAAGCCAATTAATCATAATGTACAGTTTGAAAGCTTTTTCTACATTAGTTTTGACAGGGTTATCCAAAAGATCTTCGTTCTTTTTCAATTTGTTGACGGTCCCCTGTTCGATTTCGGGGAAAACTCTTCGTGAAAATATATGACGCGTACTATTTTATTTACACACCTGGAGTTTCATCACATTTCGATTTATATTTCTTTCATTACTTACTTAATTACCAATTATGCTTAACTTTTGGACACCAGTGTAGTTATACCTATATAGATAGATAGATAGATAGATAGATATCTCGACGATGGTCAGAATATTACTCTTATTTCCTGCGAGCAGTCTTGCAAAAACGAGTCTTGTTAAACGATACATTTTATATGAGGAAAAATGAATTGGCTGAAAAAGGAATTAATAGCTCACTATTAAAGTGTTTCATTATATATTTTTTTAAGATACTGTTTCACTTGAGAGGTTCAAATTTCCTTCCGTTTCTAATATAGAGTTGCATGGATTGTTGACCACGAATTTGTATGAACTGTTCAACAATTTTTAAAAGGCACTTTATTCTCGATTAAAAGTCGCCTGTTTTAACTTTTCATTGTTTTAACGTTAAATTTAAAATATCCAGATTAAATTACATTTTTTTTTACATTGAATGATCATTGATACGACGATAGTTTTTCTTCATTTAACGATACTTTTTATTAGTTTCAAATATGTTAAATTACATTTTATCGTAAAAGAATTTTTATTATTTATTGGCTTATGTACACTGTAAAAAAAAGGGTCGATCTACTAAAAAAATTTTAATGATCCTTGTAATTACTAAAAATTTTTTTGTAATCTTACTCGGTTACAAGGAATCTGTAAGAATTACTAGAAAAAAGCTAGTAATGAATTGAGTTAATAGTTTTACATTTTTAATAGCTATTACTAAAACTCACTTGGTGTGGCCGTGATAGCCTAGTGGTCATAGCACCGAACTCCAGGCTGAAAGTACCCAGGTTCGATGCTGGATGCCACCAAATATCCACCGAATGTATGCAATGCAAGTACGCGTTAAATAAAGGGATTATGAAAATCTTGTCGTAGCAGTTACCATGGGTAATGATCTCTGGACTTTCCCTCCCTTTTAAAAACATGTCAAAATAGAGCAGGTAGCAATGTTTGATGCTGCCATCTATTAAGGCTTTACCGAAAATCTTCCGCTTCAGGAGTCTAAATATAATTTTTAATTAACTAAAAATAATTTTGGAGCTATTACTAAAATTTGCTTGGTGGCTAATACTAAAAAGTTTTAAGTTAGTTATACAAAAAAATATTTTGTTCAGTTTACAAAAGAAATGTTTGTTTCACTTGGAAAAAAAAAGCTTGTAATGGTTACTAAAAAATTCTGTGGAATACAAATTTACTAAAAAATTTTTAATAACCTCTTAATTTTTTTTACAGTGTGTAAGAATAAAAACTTTGTTTTAGAGGAATTTCAAATATCAGTTTTCTGCGACATATGTTTCTCAGAATTTTACATTTATGTATTCTATGAATTATGATATTCCTATTTCTCAACAAAGTTCAAGTATTGTGTTAGAAAAAAAAAAAAAAAAAAAAAAAAAAAAAAAAAAAAAAACATCAAATATATTCTGAAAGTTAACATGATAAAATCTGTAAACTTTCATCAGTGGAACTAAATACTTGATTACTGAAAAAATTCATAATAATCATTTATATTTATGAACATCTACAGAATTCTTTTGGGATAACTGTAAATTCCATATTACTATGAACATTAAAAAATAACATGGATTTATTTTTTCATTTTTATAAGCTCACAAAAAATGCAGTTATTTACAAGTGGTAATTTTTGAAATATTTAAACCACCATTTTATATGTAGATTTTTTCCTAATGCATTCTATGATACAGCAATAATCTTGAATGAACTATGATTCTTATGGAAATCTTTTCAGTTGGTATATCGATGTTTGAATGTACTTGTATCTTCACAGATATTATTAGTGCGGATGAATATTCTTACACTTTTTCCATGTCAAAAGATCTTTTTTTTACAAAGTACCTGTGATACCTATATGATTCAACTTGAGGATGACACTACGAATATATTGTAGCAAACGCAAGGTCTGGTATACAGCGATAGTAATCCTTTATTGTAACGTTTTTTAACTGAATATTCTTCACTAAAAAAAATCTGTAGGTAATTGGCCCAAAATTATGTGAAAAAGCTATGGGTATTTGGCCTATTCTGCAGATATTTTTAAGAATGTTTTCGGAATATACACAGATATTTTAAAGGTGAAGCTAAATCTGCAAATCTTCTTCAGATTTCTGTGAAAATTCTGAACAAATATCAAGAAGAATAAGGAGATCCTTGAGCAATACTTATAGAGTTTTGAGATCAGATGGAGCATGGAATACAAGAAAGCGAGTCAGAAAACCTAACGAAAACGATGTTATGTGATGATAGAATGATATTAAAATGCTTTTAATTTATGATTTATCTGTGCATGAAATTGCATCAATTTCCAGGATTTCAAAAAGTACTGTACACAGAAGAATTGAAGCTTCAACGAATATTGTTTACAGGAGAATAAAAGAGACATAAAGAATAACATCTAAAGTGTACTAGAAAGCATATGTCAAACAGTGAAAAAGGGCTAATGGAATTTGGACGGCCCTGATGGTTATAAATTTTACAGGCATGATCTAAGAAAAGAACCCAAACACTGTTTCAGCAGGCAAGAACGGGAAATGTGTAATGACTGGGAAGGGTTTTTTTCAATGGCCAATCAGTTCTAAAATTTATGGGCAGAAAAATGAAATCAGAGGATATCAGAAAATTAAATACACCCAGGTTTTCTTGTTTTATAACAGGGTATTTTACATACAAATTTACTGCCAATTATGGATTTCCTAGCAGGATTGAATTGTGTTTTTTATAAGATCACCCTATTTCATCCATACCTCCGCATCAACGGAAATATGGTTTAGGCAAAACAATAGCACATTATTAGACAAGCTGTTAGTCTAGATTTATACTGGCCAGCACATAGTCCAAATTAAAATCCCATGAAGACCATATGGGGAATCTTATCTCGAAAAATATATGAAAATGAAAACTAATATGCATCTGTAATTGACTTAAGAATTGAAATTGACAAAGCGTGGTATGAAATCTGTCTCTTTGTAACGCTATGCTTTGTTAATTCAATAGTACAACGTTTGCATTTGATGTTAAAAAAGTATCGTGCAATATAATTCAATATGAAAATTAAGTTTTTAGTTACTTTTATAAATATGAAACCTAAAAAAATTAAAGATGCTTATACTTTTGGAACATATATTTTGTAATTTCAAACTTTTGATCCTAATTTATGTGTGCATATCAACAAAACTGCTTTTATTTATTACCTATCTCTCAAATTTTAATTATACTTTATTACCTTTTTTGTTAATGCAAGTTTTAAATCATTATCTAAACTTTTGGGATTGGGTGTATTATAGTTATTTCTACAAACTTTATACGTAGAACTTTATGACGATTATTAGACATGCATTATAAAATAATATTTTAAATTAACAGTGTATATTAGTTTCTATATATATCTGCCTCTATATATATCGTAGAGGTTGTGCTCTCGAAGCTAGTATACAAGAGATTCAGGGTTCGAACCCAATCGCAGCCGTCAGCTTAAGTGTTTGGAGTTTTCTGTGGTTTTCTTCGAACCTTTAATAACATTGTGTAGATACGGATAAAATTTTCTAAGAAAGTGCTCCCACGGAAGGCACACCCCCCTAGAACCTATATCTTATATGCAGGTAATCGGCCATCATAAATAAAACAATCTATATTTATCTACATAGAATTTTGTTAACCTAATAAAAATATGATTTAATCAGTATAGTTGCCTAACATAGTTGGCTTGATATAAAAATGCTTGATCATAAATCTGAAAGCAAATATTTTCTAAAACGTAAGAAAAGGAAGTAATCGCTTTTTACATTATAGACACACTTAGTGGTTTCCATATGAAGTTCATTAGGGCTAACTCTTACCTAAATTAAACAAGTAAATGTCTTCCATATCTTTTATATTTAACATCTTTGCCCATTCAGCCATCATAATGTATCTTTTCACAAAATAAGTAACTTTACACACTTATGCGAATTAAATAAATTCCCTCTTATATTCAGAATATCAATCAACTTTGAATAATTAAGTGTTTTCATTGACGCATTTCCACAAAGCTTTGTAAAGAGTTCCTTTGCAGTGACACCCACTTTTGTTGAACTCCATTAGTTAAGAATGCGTGAGTAAAGATATTACTGGTAATATATTTTCCTAGATATTTTGGTATGTGATTATTAATTACTTTGATAACAATAATTAATATTTGTCCACAGCAAATGAAACTCGTTGATTAAAGCATGTATATATTATTATGAATGAAATCAAGTATTTTACTTGATTATTTAATTAAAAAATTACTTTTCTCGTGGTGTAAAACTTCCATACGATTTAACTTGACAAAGGTGAAAATAACTTTATGTGAAAATATTTTTATTTAACTCATGTGTATTTAAAATAATACTGTTTCTACTCATTGCGAAGAGATTTCATTTATTTAACATGTGTATAATGTTACTACATCACTTATTTAATGTGTACATGTGGTATAAATTATTGTTGTTACCATTACATAGAAAGTTCTAGGCATTTCGAATTCCAAGAAAATTCTTAGAAAGTTATTAGATTTTTTTTCAAAGAATACTGGATGAAATGTCTTGCCATTTTATATATATCATTAACACATCACACTACATATGTAACAGTGAGTTAATAAAATATTTATACATTAAATGTATACGGACTGATTCGAAATATATTTTAAAGGAAACTTTTAATTTGCTAATTATAGAAGTACACTCAAATTACAAAATTCAATGAAGTGTAGTACAGTATATACATATTAAAAAGGACTACACTGTGAAAAAAAGATCACTGTGAAATGAAAGAACAAATATTTTCTTTTAAAAAACGTTTTTGTAATATAAACACATTTTGTGGTTTCATCTGAAGTATATTAGTGCTAACTCTTATCTAAATTAAACACGTAAATGTCTGATATATCTTTTATATTTAGAGTCCGTCGCCCATTCACCCATCATAATGTATCTTTTCACAAAATATATGACTTTACACACTTATGCGAATTAAATAAATTTACTCTTATGTTCAGAATATCAATCAACTTTAAATAATTGTTTCCATTGACGCATTTCCACAAAGCTTTGTAAAGAATTCCTTTGCAGTGACACCCACCTTTGTTGAACTCCATTAGTTAAGAATGCGTGAGTAAAGATATTACAGGTAATATATTTTCTGGGATATTTTGGTATGTCATTATTAATTACTTTGATACCAATAATAAATATTTGTCCAAAGCAAATGAAATTTGTTGATGAAAGCATGCGTGTATTATTATGACTGAAATCAATTATTTTACATGATTATTTTAGTTTTAAACTTAATAAAGGTGATGTAAAAATTCCATAAGATTTAAAGTAACACAAAAATGCTTTTTGAATTTTATTCGTTAAGTTTTTAAAATAATACAGTCACTACTCATTGCAGATATATGTAATTTATTTAACGCATATGATTCGTCACTATATCATCAATTTAACGTGTACATATGTCACATGAATTTTTGTGGTTGCCTTTACATAAAAAGTTGTAGGTATTTCAGATTCCTAAAAAAATTGTTAGAAACTTATAAGATTTTTGTTACAAAATATATTAGCCGAAACTTCTTGTCATTTTATGTATCACATTAACACATTACACTACATATGTAACAGTGAATTAATACAATAATTATAGGTTAAATTTAAAAAGACTGATTAGAAATAAATTTTAAAGCTAATCTTTTATTTTGCTATTAATTAAAGAATACTCAAATTACAAAATTCAATAAAATGTAGTATCCTTATATATATTATAAATGTGAAAGTGTGTCCGAAAATTGGAATGAACTTGGCTTCAAAACGGAAGGATTAATGTCTTTGAATTTCTGTATATAGATAGATTATTGGTCTGAAATGAACATAGGCTATTTTTTATTTATTTTATTCAAATATTTTTCTTAATAATTCAACATTTCACTATTTTTCATACAGAATAAATTGAAAAATTTTCCATAATATTTAATCATCTTTCTTTTTTCGTTGCCAAAAAATAAAAAATACGGAATAATTATTCCTCTTCTGTAATTAATTTTCATCTCAAAGATTTTCACGTGATAAAACAAAATGAAATAAATAGATGGACCCTATTCTGTTTTTCGGTTCGAGGTTAAAAACCGCGATTTTACCAATTGTGACGTCAGAGAAATACTGTTTTTCTTCTTATATCACGCAGACGATTATATAAAATTTCTTTTACACTTAGAAGACTTCACAAGAATGTAATTTCATAGTTTACAAGAATATAAATATTTTAGTAGTTTTTCCAGATATTAATCCGTAATAAAAATGAACCTTTTTCTTTCTTTCGGTTCAAGGCTATAAAATTCAACTTTTTACTAATTGTGACGTCACAGCAATACTTTCCATTAAGAATTTTAAAAATGTCAATGTAACGTCATATCTGAAACAAAGTATAAGTTTTCGAATTTTCAAAAACTGTTTTTTTTTTCTTGTTGTTGTTTTACGGAAACTACTCCTGTTTGACACTTTCTAACATGGTCTAAAAATGTTTACGACTTCAACCTGTCTGTATACCGGATGCCGAGAGCCTGGGGTCTGCCGTCTGTTTGTCCGTGTTTCAACTTGAGTAAATATAGTGAGATTCATACGAAAATAACATACGTTATTGAGATTTGCCATAGCATCTGCGGCATTGAAAATGAACCAGGTACCAAGTATAGCTGAATCACAGATGCACTCAAAAGGAGACTTTACATTATGGTCTGCGGCGAAAAAATCATTTGTGGTGTATTTTGATAATGTTACATAATTTTAAATGTAATGAAATTTACATGCGATAGTAACAGTTCGATAGTAGCCATGTTCACAAGAACATGGTTACATAGAATATGTTAAGTATAGTACTTATAGTGTGCGTACAGGGGGCTCAAAAGTATTTCAATATATCATAGTTTGTGAAGAAAAACCATTTGCAGCGTATTTTAATAATATTATTTTATTAAAGTTATTTTAATAATATTGAAATTGATATCAGTTTCTGAAGTGCACTAAAACAGGATTTCTGTAGAAAATGGGGTGAAAAGGTTTAACATTCATTTACAAGATCGCAGAAAAATGTTCGGTGATATAATAGTCTTCGGGGGAAAAATATTCCCAGCATATTTTAATTGCATTGCACTATTTCAAACATGATGAAATTAATATACTGGGATAATCAATACAATGATAAATACTGAAATTTACTACAATATGCTTGCAGTTAAGTGTGATTTGCATCACATTTGTTGTTCGTTTACAGAGACGCATAAAAGATTCTGGAACTGTGTCCAGATCTCAGATATTGTATCCAAAGTATGGTCCATTAGAAAAGATTGCTGAAGAGCTTTTTCAATTATCGTATGTATTTTAAGGAAAACTAATGCATCATGAAGTTCAGCTACATTTGGTATAATAAGAGATGTTTGTAGAATTTAAATAAATCATGTATCGGACTATACAATAAACTGGATATATGGTCACCTGTGCAATAGCGATTCCCGGAAATATGATTTCAATAATTTGAATCGGATTTTTTGCTTGACAAATTTAAGCTAAATATGCGGTCGTATAAATATTTGCACGTAATATACAGGACTGTACAAAAGAATTCACGTACATTTCTCTCTATTATTAGAAATTGCTAAAGGTGAATTTTAATCTTCGTTATAGTTTTTCTAACTAAGCAAAATTTTAACATTGTATTTAGAAAATTTACAAACACATAGATCATATACACAGCTGCAGAAAAGAATGGGCCGGCGAAGTTATGTATTATGGAAATGTTGGATATTTTTTTATTACCTAGGTTTAACACATGATTTTTCTTTCTTTGATATGGAATTCTGAAATGCACTACAACATGATTTCTGTACAATTGGGGTGCGTTACAGTTGTTCTACAGTATAAATGGTTGCAGTTTCATTTTCGCGATTGTTCATATTATCTCACACATTTTCCATTTATTTGACTGAGTTCTTTAAATCTCCTATTAAAAAAAAAAAAAAAAAAAAAAAAAAAAAAAAAAAAAAAAAAAACTACTGCATAGCCTGGTATAAGGTATGTGTTATACATATTTTAAATTATTGTTAATGAAATGTTTTGTTTAATTAAAGCGTTTATTTTTTTAATGCTACGTGAACGACGTCACGGGTAACAGCTAGTAGTATATAAAGAAAGAAAGCTAACGTTGAGAAATGCAGAAATAAGGCATGTAAAGGTAGCAAACAACCGTTTTGAGGATTCTTTATTAGTGCAAAATATAGTGTGCTAGAAAAATTAAGTTTTACTCAGCTATCTATTGAATTACTAAAATTTTTCTATGAAATTTTGAGTACTAGAATATATTATATAACGGCAACAAAAGAAATATTCTTACATACATACATTTGCACTGCAAATAGAAAAACCTGTAAAGTTAAAAGAAATACCGTACAATGGAACGCTTTAAAAGAAATAACGATTTGATGCTAATTTAATGGTTTATTTTACTTTCATTATAATTTAAACTATTTTATGTATTATTTAATTAAAAGACATAACGTATTTTTGCTAATTTAATGGTTTATATTATTTTCTTTAAACTATTTTTATCTTTATACTTATTCACATATCATGAATTCATGACCATTTTTCAATTGTATAAATATAGTCGAAACCCGTTAATATGCGAATCAGGGGTCCGATCAAAATTCGCGTATTAAACGGGTTCGCGTATTAACCAAAGGTTGCGAATTTTCGTCGAGTGGTCTATCTAATAACAATATATGCGGAAAAAACATATTTTTTGTCAATTTTTAGCTTTTTTAAGACATAAAATGACATTTTATTTATTTTAATCATTATGCGCTTATTAAACAGGAACGTTTCAAAGCTGTAATTTCAAATAATCGTTACCTTCTCAAGTAAAAATCCTATGTCTTTTCAAATTTCGATTTATTTGGTATGACACATAAAACTGAATAAGACGAACACAAAAATTTCTGCTAACCATATTTATTAAAACTAATGTTAACAAAATTGAAATCTTTGTTAGTTATACAGAACAGGTAGATGCGATAATAAATAATGTTAATAATAATAAAAAGTCAATTTAAAAATCTTACTAAAGTCAATAATGTCATAAAAATTACTTTATGGAAAAGCAGCTGACCTGTTTGACATGCGGTCGCTCCTTCACCAGGACGTTTTCCGCCTTATTTTGGTAGTGATAAAGTTTGCTTGTTGGGAGTCCTTTATCCAGTGACGACGGATATTGTCTTAGGAAATTGAATGTTTTGGAGAGTGTGGATGGGGCCGGAAGCCAGGTTCATCATCTTCCTCCTCATCCAGATTGTCAGTTGCAGTTACATCGACGATGATATCATCCAGACTTCTAAGTTCGGAGGCAATTAGATCTTTGTCGATATTAATGAATGTGTCTAAATCGACAAAATTTTCTCCTACAGATTCTTGTGCGGCCAGCCAATCTTCTTCAGCATTAGATTGCGAGGTTGGTTCCGTGTAAATGATGTCCTCGCTACTTCAGAAACCTGCTTTGTTAAAACGATTTTTAATTGTTGTTGGTGTAAGACTTTCCCATGCTACAGTAAGCATGTGTATAGCGTCGAGGACTGTAATAAGACGACATTCGTAGCAAAAAGGATTGCTGTCGTGTTTCATTTCGCGAAGGTATCAGGATATGAGTCTTGTAATTTACTTTGGCGCTATTAATTATTCATTGGTCCATTGACTGGGTGACACTAGTCAAATTTGGATGTAAAAATTCTACTTGGACATTATTCAGATCTTCGCTATCTTTTGGAAGCGCAGGGTAGTTGTACAGAAGCAATAACACATGGCGCGATTCTTATCTCATACGACGATAAAAATTACGAAAGCATGTTGTAAAAATTCTGCCCATCATACATGCTCTACGATGGCTTTCGTACAGGTAAGGGAAATTCTTGACGATTTTAAAGCATCGAGGGTTGCTTGATATCCCTGTGACCAGGAGCTTTAATTTATCTGATCCATCAGAGTAGGCACGAGAGAAATATTAAGACGCTCTTTGCTCAGTTTGCCTCCATGACCATTGTTTGACTGGGTGTCAGTTTGTAAAAAAGCCCCACGTTGTAAATATCCCAACTTGAGTAGTTTTATTCAAGCTGCGGAAGAAAATTAATTTTCCAACAGTGAATATCTTCATTGTTGACTGCAGCTGACTCACTGCACACTTGCTTGAATTTTACCGACTTTTATTTCGATATAGCCATCCATTTGAAGCATTGAAATCTTACAATGCCATTTTTGCTGCGATTTCATTTTTTTTTCTTGCATTGACAAGCCGCTTACTGGGATATTCGTAGAGCGTGCTTTAACAAACAACTCCTGAAGGGGCTTTTCCATGTCCTCAAACTTAGTGGTTTTTATTTTCTTGTTCTTTGTTCCTCCAGCCACAGCTTGGTTAACGATGGCATTCCTATTCTTTAATAAAGTCCTTAAAGTTGACTCAGGTATGCATTTTTCTTTGACGAACGCAGACTTATTTGAGACGGCATGGGCATCGTATTGATTTATAGTTTGTAACTTCTCAGTGATGGAGAGAGCCTTTCGTTTAATATGTTTTGTTCCTTCCGCTATAGTTTAGACTAGATTATAAAAGTATAGATGGATATCGTAGACTAGATAATACTGGGAGAGACAAGCGACTTTCATAACGTAATGAACGTACGTAACATGAGACATAAGAGACCCAACATCGGTAAATCACATATATTTTTGATATTAATCAATTTCTCAATTAATTTTCAGCAGTCAAATTACGCTTGAAATTCTTGAATAGTTTATATTTCTACTAAGCGTAATACCAACTTAGTGGAAAAATACCCAATCCGGGGGTCGAACACGGAATCACTGGAATAGTGCTCCAGGTGCTCTACCATTTAAGCTACAAGGACGATGCCCAGCTTAGCATTTCTCAATTCACATGTTGGTTAGGCTGCAAGTCGCAGTCACGAGGTGGAACCGTCTTTATGAGCATAGAATTCTACGGCGTAACATGAGACATAAGAGATCCAACATCAGAAAATCACATATATTTTTTATATTAATCAATTTCTCAATTAATTTTCAGCAGTCAAATTACGCTTGAAATTCTT
Source organism: Maratus speculifer (assembly GCA_964019185.1). NCBI lineage: Eukaryota > Metazoa > Arthropoda > Arachnida > Araneae > Salticidae > Maratus > Maratus speculifer. The sequence continues at coordinate 233,577,304 of OZ025294.1, read as the reverse complement.
GAATGTTTTATACTTCTACTAAGCGTAATACCAACTTAGTGAAAAATGCCCAAGCCGGGGATCGAATCCCGAGCCCCTAGAATAGCGCTCCAAGTGCTCTACCAAAAAGCACTTGGAGCGCTATTTTTGCAGTTGATAAAATGATTGATATGTTGATAAACTCGAGTCAGATAAAAATATTTTAATTTAAAAGTCTGTCGCACACATACGTTTTAAATTAATTGAATCCTTTAGAAAAATTTCTCGCTATACTTTACTTTGTTTAGTTCTACGAAACTGATGAATTCAAAAACAAAGAATTATCTTTTTCCTTTCTTTCTTTTTTTAACAAATATTATCTACTTTTATATATTTTTAACATTTCACCAATTACAGAAATATTTACTGCTTCAAAAGTTAGTATTTAAAAATTGTCAACGATTTTATTCAATTATTAATCAATAGAAAATGATATATTATTTTAAAAAATACCAGCTTTATGAAATAACATTTAGGTATTTTATTGAAAATACAATTAAAAAAAGCGAATTTAGGAACGTATAATTATTTTTACGGAGGTTTGTGTAATTGCGCATTTTAAAAAGAAATATGTTGAAATAAATTTTTAAATTTTACTACATTACTTTTTAGTATAATTGAGTATACATGTCATTTTTTCTGATAGGTGCTATTAGAATTTTTGACTAATCTTCCATAATAGAGTATCGAGACAGCTGAGGTATCGTTTAAAATTATATTGTTTCATAATTTCGTGCATCAACTAATTTCATGATATAAGAGAATTCTTCACGGTTATTACAAATAATGTTCTCATTACATATTGAGTGATTATTTATGTATTTGTGATTTTTCAATTAATTTGTTTTTACAAGACACATTCAGTGCAGTAATAAATCTGGCCACAAATTCAGAAACTTTGGCTATTATTTGCGGTTACGATTGTACATAATTTTCTTTATTAATCTTTGATATTAAAATCTGCTTTAAAGTAGATAGATAATTCATCCAGAAAAATATACTATTTCTTAACTCCCGTATTCATTTTAATTTTAGTGCTCAGAGCGAAAAATCCCACTCGGCTATCGCCCAGTTAGCTTAACAGGTAAAGCATTGGCCTTGTAAGCCAAGTATCTGGCTTCGATTTCCGGCCTGGGCAAAATTCCTCTCAGTTGGAAATATTCAGTTCGTATGATAACTTTAACAATCTGTTTGATTGGGTTAAAATAATAGGTAGAATTTTAACAAGATTACTGTAATTTTAATATTTTTTTTTTGAAAAGTTTTAGTGGTTTTGCAGATTTATTTATTTATTTATTTATTTTATACAGTGTGCAGGTAAAAATTACTAAGGGGGCACTGGGGTTGAAAACTTTTCAAAAAATCGATTTTTTGTAATCTAGTTTTATTATTCAATTAATTCGGAACTCAATGCAAAAAACGCATAAAAATATTTGCATTTTAACGGAGTTATAAGCATTTAGGTATCAACGCTTTCAAAGCCGCACCGATATAATTTCAACTTTAAGTCGCGTTTTCTCAAAACTTTATTTTTTTTTACGACTAACGCCAAGATTTAAAAAAAAAAAAAAAAAAAAAAAAAAAAAAAACTATTTGATTGAATGGTTTTTTATTTTTTTTTTCATTCATATAGCATTATTATCTATAGAATGAATTAATATAATTTTGATAATTTAATATTTTGAGTATTTTTAATGAAAAAAGTTGTATTTTTTAGGATTTTTAAAATTTTTAAATTTGAGAGTTTTTTTTAATAATGTTGTTTTTGAGTGATTGTTATATCCTTAATTCATTCTATAGAGTAAAGTTTCCGGATCATTTTAAAGCAAAAATTAAGTTCTTATGTCGATTCAACGTTAAGATATCTTGCTGTTGGTAATGTAACACATAATTTTCATTTCGAAAATTGTGTTACATAAATTTTGCTATATTTCTTATTATATTACATTGAAGTACTTCATTTTATAATTTTTTAAGACTACAAACATACATTTAATATCAGAAAGTTTAAATTAATTACATTGGATACTTCTGTTTTTATATGCACTCGAAGCGAGAGCTCTGTTTACATGTTTTTCCGTATCGATCAACCCCTGAGTCCCCTTAAGCATACAAATTTCCGTAAATTTACATCTGCAGAATTATAAATATTTATTTATTTAGTTATTTATTTATTTACAAGGTATGAAGAGTAATTAATTTAAAAAAATTAGATTTGTGTGAAAATTAAAACGCAGATTTTATTCTAATGAAAAACCTTTTTCATATTTTAAATTGCATTTAAAAATGGTATTTCTATTAAGTGTTAAATACGGATTTTATCTTCTTTTTTTCTACACTACGTAACAATAGTTTATAACTGTTACTATCTAGTAAAATTATCCGAAATATAAAAAATTTCTTAAAGCCTTTAAATTTCTTACTTCTTATGGATTCCTATTGTAAAAATACACTAAAAAATGTTTATAAAATAGATTCTAAGAAATAAATTCCAAGGATAGAAATAAATTCTTCAGATGATATTTAAAAACCAATTGTCGCTGTTTTTGAATTGAAATGATTTTTCCCCATGGTGGAACATATTTTGTCTCTTATATCGGAATTTCAAAAGAATGGAATATTTTGTGAAATCAGAAACGGAATTTGAAATCTGCCACATCCCCCGGGAAGCTCTATTTCATAGAAATAGAAAGCTTTGGTGATGGCACGTTAACACATGAATATATAAATATCCAAGAACGTTTCTCTACGGCTTGCAATTGCAAATTTAAGAAAGAATATTTGATATTTTTTTAGAACTTAAACAAGCAAGTGGATATAAAACAGATAAATAAATGTAAAATACCTCCTTCGCATCTTTTATTTACTTCACATGCTTTAATTGTTCTCAGGATACTTAAAGCTTCAAAATTTTTTATTTTTTTCCTACCTTCTATTTTTTCTAGATATTCTTGTACAAATCTTTTCTTGAAATTATCATTAGAAGAAAAGGTTTTTAAAAATATACCTGCTCAATAGCCGAAAACACGTTTTTGAAGTTTTTCGGCATAATCCGGAGGTTATCTCAAAAACATTTCAAAGTTTTTTTTTTTCCTGGAATTTAAAAAAGTGTTTGTGTTTTTTTTTAGTTTGTATAAATTGAACCTGAACTGTCATTTATATTTTTGAAAAAATATATTTTTTGAATGATTATACTGTTAAAATTTCCAAAATTTTGAATTAGCTCTAATGCAAAGTTGTATAAATTTGTATTAAATATGTGAAAACGCTTTAAATACATATTTTTTTAGAGGCATTTTAATAACTATGATGTCATTTTTCTCAAAGTGACGTTTTTTTGGCATAACACGCAGAATATCTCAAAAACGTCTAACTATTTTCTTCTAAAATTAAAAATATATGTATGTATTATGTTAGCTTGTATAAACTGAACCTAATTTATCCTTTTCATCGTTCAAAAATATATTTTTTACGTGATTATACTGTTAAAACTTTCAAAAATTTGTATTAGCTAAATATAACTCTGTATTAAATATATGAAAAGGCTTTACATGCAAATTCATTTAATTCCAGGTTAGTTATTACAATCTAAAGTATAATTAGTCTTAAAAATTAAAAAGAATTTGTAAAAAAGAAAAGAAAATCTGTCATGCCTGTATCCCATCTTGAACGTTCTGCAAATGGGTCATCGACAAATCAAATATAAAAACTTGCAAGATGTTTCTAATTCAGCACAAAATTACATTTGACATTGTGCTGAAAAAAAATTATTTTCTTTGTTCGGATTAACTTAGAGAGTTGATAGAATTTTTTTGAAAGAGTAAAAATGTAGATATCGTTAGAAATGGAAAAATATTTCAGGCATAAGAGGATGCATGTATTTTTTGATATTTTGATAGTTAAAAGTGGCCGCGGTCTTCTTGGAACGACTACTAAATAATCATTCACAATATATTTCTCTGAAATAATAAATATTGATTATTTTTAAAAGTAAATAATAAAATTAAAACCAATAAAGTACCCAGAATAAATGGGTAATTTTGACCTTATATTTAGATTTTAAAATCTGACATGGCAATTGTAAAATACAGAACTTTTCCCGGGCTTCTTTACATTTTTTGTTTAGGCTGTGGTCAAGCAACACATCTTTCCAACACTTTTTGTAGCTCATATTTAAACGCAAGGGTATAAAATTGGCTTGATTGTTGAAGTGATTTGGAATGGAAATGACTTTTCCAATTTTTTGATAATCGAATTATCAAAATATTAGAAATTTTATTTATGCAGCAGGTGATATTTTTCTCTCTCACAGTATCAAAAATGAACATTCTTCTCAAAACGCGAATTTTGACAGTATTTCTGGGTGTTTTATTGTCTTTATAATAAAATAAGAAACGTCTCTTGATCGCATACCTTTTGAGTAAAAAATACCTTCCAGTTTCATGCATTTCTGAAAAAAAAACAACTGTACATCAGAAATAAGTTCTGTTAGATTTGAAAAGAATCTTAAAGAAACTCTCAAGTGCTATTCTTGGTCTAACAGCTATGGTTGGGTCCAATTTTCTAATAATCTTTTTATATTTTCTAATTTATATTTCGGCGAATTATGAAAAAATGCAAAATCCGAGTTTTATGCAACAGAACTGCTTTCGTTGGTCTCTTTCCAAAATTTCAAATCTTTGTGTGCAATGTATTTCTTCGAATGCCCATATACAGACAAAAGCTTTCTCTTATCAGAACAGAATTAATAATACGATTTTAATGAATTTCTACCAAAGTTTAAAAAAGCCGTAAATTTGTTAAAATATTCTGGCACAATCCGTGAATAAAATTACTAGGAATAAAAATTTGTCACAAATCTTCAAAAGTTAAAACAGAGCTTTCACAAGATTTTATTTATTAACCTTTACGGAGGGGCTCGCTCAGTGTCTACCTGAGAATACATGTAAGCCCGGACAGATGCTGTCACAGCCCCTCCGTAAAGGTTAAATATACTCTTATAATTATATTCTATAATAAGTAAATTCCTAATTTTTTTTTCCTCTGTATTTTTTATAATGTATAATTTGTAAAAAAAAATCAGTTTATTAAAAAGGTAACATTTAATAGGATAACTTATAAAAGTTTGTATTAATAAAAATTAACCTAGTTCTCATGTAGTAAATAAAATTGCCCACATTTTATTGGAAAATCTGATCGATAGATTATAAAAAAATTTTATCTCAAAGTTTGTATCCCATTATTGTATATATTTGTGACAGCCAGGCGCAAATAGCATTCTATAGTTTTGTGACCTATTGTAATCCAAACAAGCTCGGTTACATTTTTTACTCCTGTGAGAATTCTTTACATTATATTCAATTAATAATGATTATTTCCAAGTAATATCGTAACAGATATGATGAAAGTTGCGCATTGTCACATGTTAGCAAAGAATGTAGGCCAGGTAGAGTTTTGCATGGCATTAAAAATTCTTCTTCACATCTTAAACATATTTCAGAATCTCTGTTAAATATGATGGCAATGTCAGTTTAAACAGGTCCATTTATAGGATATGGAGAGTAAAAAAGAAATCATTGACTATTGCAATGACTTAAAAATTACTCTGTAAGAGTTGTATAAGTAGTGAAAAAAAAGGGTACTTTGTAAAAAGATATATTGAATTAAGGATTTGAACTCTGACATTTCCATTTTTGTTTAATTACATAGTCATTGTTATTTCGTTTAGTTCTGCTAACTGTTAGGTTCCTTTTACACCAATTTCTGTTTTTTAAACATTAATAATATGCGTAAAAGGATAATATAAAGGTGTATATCCCTATAGAACAGTTACCTGACAGTTAGGTATGACGAGGATAAATTGTCAATTTAGTTATCACTAAACTAAATAAAATCATTCACAAATATCAGGTCTTTAAACAAGTAAATTATTTACAAATGCTTGAACCATTTTATTGCATATGAGTTAAGTTAAGTAATTATGAAAATTTCTCAATTTCTTGGTTGCATAGCCTTGAAGGCATTTTGCAAATTAAGATGAGAATAACTTCTATATTAGGAAGAAATCGTGAGTAATATTGCTAGTTACTGGTATCCTTTTAAAGCGAAAAGCATTAATCTGTACAAAAAATGAAGTCAAATGCAAGAAAAAAAAGAGTTTATTTTTTATGAAGAAAAGAATATAGGTCCACATATGTTAACCTATCTAATGAATTTAAAATTTTTAGGCCAGTGTATATAAGAACATGGATTCTATGTTAGTACTTAGCAATTTTCTTTTCTAGAAATTCTTTTCTCCCTAGCGCGGAAAAGTTGTGGAATGGTATCAGTAATAAGATCCCAAAATTTCAAAACAATTAATAAATATCTTCGGGTTCTACTTTAGGGTCGAAATATGCAGTTTTATCTGAAATTTTTGTAAATTTTCACATTTCAGTAATAGTTTTAATTTCTGGTTTTTTCTTCGCCCTAGCGGAGAAAAGTTGAAAGAGTACATGAGGAACATAAGTCCATATATTAAAGTAATTAAAAAATATCTTCATGTTCCCCATTGGGGAACATGAAGAATGTCTAAATCTGGCAAATTTGTTTAAAATGATGCAAATTTTCACATTTCAGTAATTGTTTTTCGATTTTTTATTCCCGCTGGCACGGAAAAATTGGAAGAATGTACAAGGAACTTAGGAACATAATTGAAAATTTCAGAATAATAAAAAAAATCTTCCGGTTTCCCTTAAGTGGTCTAAAATTGTCAAAGTAGTTAAAAATTAAGTAAATTTTCTCATCTCAGTGATTTTTTTCTTATTAGTTATATCTTCTCGCTGGCACGGAAAATTTGGAAAATCATAAGAGAATCATAATGACAAATATTTAAATTAATTAATAAAGATATTTTGGTTCGATTTTTACGTCTTAAGCTGGCCAATAGATGGCAATAATGTACACAAAAAGAATAGCAAAATTTGGATTAAAAGCCATATCAAGGGAATATCCCTTATATGTTCAGTTTTATGTTTGTTTACTGTAGTGTGACCGTTGGTTTAATGCTCTGCTCGTGATAGGTTCGTAATTTCAAATTTAATTTTTATTTTTTATTGAAAAATACTATGTTTAAAAGTGTTTATAAAACTTTAATATTGTCTTAAACTAATAGCGTGCTTAGAAAATATTACACAGAAATGTCGCAATTAAAGCGCAGTAGATTGGATTTGTCTTTTACCATTTTTTGGGATCCTACAAAATTAAGGACTCGCGTTCTACCATCTTACGAAGATAAAATGAAGTATTTTTTGTTGGATGGAGCTAAAAATGACCCTAAAGCGTACTGTGGTAAAATATGAAAACAACTTCTGAATTGTGAATATTTACTTGGTGTTGACTTTAATAAAATTAACACCACAGTTCTTTCTGCAGACAAAACTGATCTGAGCAAAGACCAGAAATACATGCAGGATATTTGCACTGCATGATAAATGGTGTTTGTCCTGGGAATTTGTTCCACAAAAATTTTGGAAAATTTTCCTATGGCCGTTGGTTGACAACGGCTAACTGAATCTTGTATGTTTATATTGGTACACAAGACCCCCTCCAATGAACAACAAGCTTTGACTGAGTTTATCATAAAAGTGTAAGCACCTGCCTAGTTAACAATGAAATCTCAAGCCAACAGATGTATAACTGCACAGATGGTGCAAGAAATCTTTGGAAAACAATTCGAGCCTCACGTTATCTCACAAAAGATCTGAAGCCAGTTGTGGATCGCATCTTCCAAAGAAACGCTTACTTTGGTCATCCTCAAGAAATAATCCTTGCAGTGCTTGTCGACTCAAACCAGAAGATCCGACAAATTGCACTACGCAGGATTTTGAAAGCTTGAGAAAAAACAAGGGAAAGAGTTCATGTATTCCAAATTCTTTTGCTTAACTTTGATTCTTAATCATGCGTTGAAATCATAGACTGGCAGAGTTGCCAACTAACGGAACTTCCTATTGCCACTCATTTGTCGAAGGAACACTTAATACATCTAATAAAGTCTGACGAATGCTCGGCACTGGCCTTAGGAAACATAAACTTCCCGTGCCACAATCATTGTAATTAAAGAGGAGTAAAACTGACAACAGAAGCTTTTCCAGCAGTCGTCGGAGAAAATGAACATGATATCTACATCAAATCCAGAATGTAGTCATGGCTTCGTTTAAATCGAAAAACTAATATAAACTGAAAAATATATATACAGATACTTTTAATGAAATGAAATGCATTTAATGAACATTTATGTCTTTTGTTCTAGAACTCTAAGTACAATTATTTATACAAATTGTTATTATTGAGTAAATAATAAGATTTGTTGTTTAATGTTCATAATTAATATTTACGAATATCTAATTTTGTAAAAAGAAATTCTTAAAGCTTTCATAAACAATTTTTTATGCAGAAGTTTTCCATTTCTTTTTTTAGAATTCACATATAATTTTTCGAGATTTTTACATAATTTCTTGTATTTAGACCCCCAAATGGGAATCGGAAGATATTTATTGAAAACTCTAAAGTTTTGTACTTATCTTAATTGTACATTTTTCCAACGTTTCCATGCTAACAGGAATAAAAATTTGAAAAAAAAAATCACTAAAATGTAATAATTTACATCTTTTTCGGCTAAATTTTCATATTTAGTCTCCAAAGTTAAACAAGAAGATATTTATTAATTGATCTAAAATTTTCTACTTATGTACTTTGTATATTCTTCCAAATTTCCCTCGACAGAACGAAGAAAAGGGTCGCAAGTTAGAAATTTCAGTCAAATGTGAAAATTTACGACATTTTCGGTTGAAATTCCAATTTAGATCCTAAAGTGGAACCGAAAGATAATTATTGATTATTTTGCAATTTTCTGAGTACATTTCTGAAACCACTATACAAGATTTTTGCGCTAAAGGAGAAAAGAATTTCGGAAAAAAAAAGAAATACGCTCCGCCCTATTGTATATGAAATCGAATTGAAATCTAATCTAAAGTAAAAACAAATCTGCAACAATACAGGGTGTTTCAGCGAAGTGCGGACAAATTGTAAGGGGTGATAGAAGGCATGATGACAAACATTAGGACATAGGAAACCAAGGGGCGCAAACGTGTTCTGTAGGAGCCAGGGGGCTTCAAAGTTTAGCGTCCAAAAGATCAAGCGATGATAAAACACGGAAAAAAGGTCGATTCATTTCCAGTTTTCGCTGTAAACTTTGTTTATACCGAAAGTTTGTCCAAAAAATTTTTTAAGGGGAACTGTCAAAAAATGACGGTAAAGGGCGCTGTAGACTTTGGAGTGCGAACAACTACGTTTTACTGATTTCTTTTTTTTTCTGTTAACAGTTTTTTAAAGATTGGACCTTAACTTAAATTTTGAGTACAAAATTGGAATCATCCCAAACGGTTAAGATGTGCAAATTGAGCTGTGTAGAAGGGGGGGGGGGAGTTAAAACGCTCATAATCAATGAGCAAAGTAATCGATTTTGTTGCGGTTTGAGTGCAGGTCATTCCCTTAGTAATTGATTTATTCAAAATGACGTACAGTTTTGGTGCCCTCATTTTTAGATACAGGGAGCCGCCGATACTTTTCCGACATTTCATCGACATTATCCCTGGGTGTGTTACTAACCGACCAGCATACTTGCAGGAAGTGTTAGGAATGTAAAAACTACTTTGTAATCGCATGGGAATGTAATGTTGGAAATGCTTTGTTTGCGAGTTATGGTTAAAAGAAACGGAAAAAATAGCAACAGAAAGAAGCAGAAAATCAGCAAAAGGTGAATGTGATACAAAACATTTTATTGTAAGGTTTTACTTAAATTTCGTGAAATTTCGCTACTTGTTTATTCTGAACGATTCCGATTTTGAGATAAACATTTAAGTGAATATTCAAACTTTGCTAAACATTCAACATAACTTCTAATATCCCGTCAAAAAATACTGGTTGTTCATTACTCCAAAGTTTGAAGAACGTTTTACAATCGCCTTTTGCAGTAAAACCTTGCAATAAAATGTTTTGTATCACATTCACCTTTTGCTGATTTTGCTGCTTCTTTCTGTTGCTATTTTTTCCGTTTCTTTTAACCACAACTCGCAAACAAAGCATTGCCAACATTACATTCCCATGCGATTACAAGTAGTTTTTACATTCCTAACACTTCCTGCAAGTATGCTGGTCTGTTAGTAAAACATCCAGGGATAATGTCGATGAAATGTCGGAAAAGTATCGGCGGCGCCCTGTATCTAAAAATGAGTGCACAAAAACTGCACGTCATTTTGAATAAATCAATTACTAAGGGAATGACCTGCACTCAAACCGCAACAAAATCGATTACTTTGCTCATTGATTATGAGCGTTTTGACCCCGCCTCCTTGTTCACAGCTCAATTTGCACATCTTAACCGTTTGGGATTATTCCAATTTTGTACTCAAAATTTAAGTTAAGGTCCAATCTTTAGAAAACTGTTAACAGAAAAAAAAGAAATCAGTAAAACGTAGTTGTTCGTACTCCAAAGTCTACAGCGCCCTTTACCGTCATTTTTTGACAGTTCCCTTTAAAAATTTTTTTGGACAAACTTTCGATATAAACAAAGTTTACAGCGAAAACTGGAAATGAATCGACCTTTTTTCCGTGTTTTATCATCGCTTGATCTTTTGGACGCTAAACTTTGAAGCCCCCTGGCTCCTACAGAAGACGTTTGCGCCCCATGGTTTCCTATGTCCTAATCTTTGTCATCATGCCTTCTATCACCCCTTACAATTTTTCCGCACTTCGCTGAAACACCCTGTATATTTTTTTACATAATAAAATGGAGCATAGCCAATATATGTCCTGTTACATACTATAAAAACTGACACATTTAATGTTAGACTTAAATAGTGTCCTTTACATTCAGCTTCATATTATAGTACTTTTCAAGTAAACTTTTGATTTTCGTTTAGTTATGAATTTAAAATTTCTCGAAATTCTTAATAATATAAATGATAATAGTTTTTGCAAACAATATTTATTTATTTAAATTTCAGCCTAAAATGATACAAAAATCTTTTATGAGAAAAAGAAAAAAAAGTTTCAAATTCTAATCCCATCTGTTCATAAATCTAATCCCATTTAAAATCGTGTACTTTTTTTAGAAGTATTTTAATATACATTTATGCATTTTTAACTAATGCATATTAACATAAATAAACTTAATTAAGCATTTAATATTCCCTTAAGTGTATTCATTTTACCGACAAAGATTTTTTTTAAATTATTAACTCTTTAGAATTCTCCATTGATAAATTAACACAGTTATGTAAACTCTTTTAAGTATAGCAAAGCATTCCAAACATGAAAACTGTAATTTTTATTACATTTTTTAAAAGTTAAACAAATTATTTAATTAAAATATAATTTGTTATGTTTACTGTACTAATTAAAGTTTATAATCTGCAATTTAACTTTTTTCTTTTGAAAAATCGTCATTTAAAGCTGTGAAATGAAACTATTAAATATTCATCTTTTTCATTTGTCAGTTCTTTTTTACGCGTGGATTTTTTTTTTATCTAATTTAATGCATTATTTCACATTTTAAAATTAAACAAATGATTTTAAAAGGCTAAATTTGTTAAAGATATTACCAAACAGTTGGTTACTTTAGTTGAAAATTATATTACAAATCTTTTAAAACATTTCTCAATTATGAGAAAATTTAGTTTTAAACGGAAAATTAATATCGCATTTTTGTAAAAATAAGATTAATCAGCAATTTTTATAAAAACAGAAATTTATAGATAAACAGCAAAATCTAGTAACGACAAAAGCGACATAATAAGGTGATTGCAAAAATTCATTCTCTATTTCATAGAGGGCAGAAATTTACAATTTTTACTGTGTTCATGTTTCTTTTATATTTTCATCATTAACTGATAGTTTTTTTCATGCATCATGAATAAACATAGTGTCATAAAAGTTTTTCCAATTAAAAATAACTATTCAAAAATGGAAAATAAATAGTTACATTTTCGACACGTTATCTTGCATGAGTTTAAGTAAGTAAATAAAATTATATGTTAAGCATAGATTATGAAACACTTTCCAACACTTCTTGAAATTTTTAAGAAAATTTCGTTATTTAGGGAAATTAGGTGTTACTATCCATAACGAAATATGTTTGCTATTACCTTTATATGTTTGATTTTTTTGTTGTTATATATAACAAGAGCAATCAAATACGAGTTTTAACCGGTTTGAATTGATAGGCGAAGTAAAGCACGTGGTTTTGTTTGGACTTAATGTAGGGTTACATTTTTGGCAGCACCCAAATCATTATAGTTCACCTCCACCTATATTCTTCCTCCATGGTTTGGCCCATTTAAAATTTGAAAGTGTTGCCATTCGCAAAATGACGTATGCGTTACGCACAGATACGTTTGGCCTTTATAATATAGATATGTAAAGGGAAAATTTAGTTTCACAAGAAAACGTTTAACTGGTCGAAATTTCTGATTCAGCAATTTATATTAATAGATGGAAACAAACTTGAATACTTGATTGTTTAGTACCTTTGGTACACTCAAGTATTTTGATAAAATTTAGCTCAAACAAATATTCTCTTAAAACTACTTAAATTCACATTTCCAGAAATTATCATCGAAACGCTACCGTGTATCCGATTCTTTCGCGACCCCATATGTCATTTTATCTAAATTCTACAAACATTTCGTAATAAACTTAATGCAGCTCAACGCAAAAATTCCTAATTTATTTAAAAACCTGATTGAAGTAAATTACACTCATTTAAAGTCAATTTTACGAGCTCTTTTGTATAATCATACATATTAACTATATCATTTATACACACCATATAATATGCCTACATTTAGAAAAGCTTTAAAGCGCGTATAATAATAAAAATGCATTTCATCCATCCATCGGCCATCATCGATAATATACTGTACTTCGGAAAGAATATATTATTTAAAAAAATTTGTGGATCTCTTTAAATGGTATGCACTTCATATTATATGGAAAATAATTTAAGCCTCAGCTATGCAGTGGCGTAGTTAAGGGGGGCAAGGAGAGCGGCCGCCGAGGCCAAGGGGCGCCAAATTCAGAAAGATTTAAAGCGAAATTTTTTCACATATTTTAACGATAAATAAGAATTTTATTTTATTTTATTTTATTTTATTTTATTTTATTTTATTTGTGTGTGTGGGGGGGAGGATGTTTTCACTAGTAAGTTATTTTGTTCTTTTCAAATAATGAAAAAAGAAAAAGTTTTTGTAAATGTTTCTACGGAAGGACCAACACACATGGTTACAAAGATAATTTTTAACCTGAACTGAGGCGCAAAAATATTAAATAGGGGTGCCAAAGTGAGAGGTTTAAGTCCAAATTATTTCACATTCTTTGATAATAAATAAGAATTGTTGATTTGTGTGTGTGTGTGTTTGTGTGCCAGCGTGTGAAAGTTTTACTTAGTGACATATTCTGTTTAATCTAAATAATGAAAGAAGAAAACAATTCTGTAAATGTATTAAGTGGTGCTTAGCACACTTGGTTACAAAGATAATTATGTATCTGAACATAGATAACTATGTATCTGCCACAAAAAAATTAAATAGGAGGGCGCCAAATTGAGAAAAGTTTTAAACCGAAATTATTTCATATATTTTGGCAATAAATGGAAAATTTTGTTTATTTTGTGAATGCGAATGTTTACTTTAGTAGGTTATTTGGTCATATACAAATGATGAAGAAGGATTAAAGCATCTGTAAATGTTTCTAGGGATCACACTTGGTATATAAAATAATCATGTACCAGCACTAGAGGTGCAAAAAATTGAAATAAGGGGCGCATAATTGAGAGGAGTTTTAAACGGGAATTATATCACAAATTTTGATAGCAAATGAAAATTATTGACTTTTTTTCGTGTGTGTGGATGTTTTGAAGTAATGCAATGTAGGTGGGGGGAGGGGATGCAGAGATCCATAATTATCATCGCTGATGGAGTTTTCAAATTGTCTAGTCTCAATTTTATAAATAACAAGTAAGAAAAATCATGCGTTAAGCATAGATTATGAAGCACTTTCCAACACTTAATGAAATCTTTAACAAAATTTTGTTATTTAGGGAAAAAATAATGTATAGCCAAATATACCCAAATATGCATTCCAGTACATTAGAACAGCCCTGTATTTCATATATCATTTCATATAATGGGAAAATTTAGCTTAGCAAGAAAATACCCAGTAGCTTGAAATTTTTTTTTCAGTAATTCATACTATTAGATGGAAACATACTTCAACACTTTTGTTCAGCCCTGTAGTTTACATTGTACCTTATTATCTGTCAGCATTAGGCTAAAATTTATTGTAAACTAAAACCCTTTAAAAACAACTGAAATCACATTCTCATAAATCATCATTCATAGGCGTCCATGTACCGAATTCCTTGCGTGGCCCTGTATATCCCTTTATCTATATTCTGCAAACATTTCTCAGTAAATTGAATGCAGCTCAGTGTAAAAATGCATAGCTTATTTAAGAACCACGTTTAAATAATTTACGCTCATATTCAGTAACGTTGGTGAGCTCTTTTGGGTAGCCCTGTATATCAACTATAACATTTATACACACCATATAATGTGCATATATTTAGCGAAATATAAACGCGAATATCATAATTAAAATGCGTTTCATCCCTCCATCAGCCATCATCGGACACATATACGGTACTTCGGAAAGAATATACTATTTGAAATCTTTTGTATGGCCCTGTAAATGCTATGTACTTCATATTATGCAAGACAGTAACGTATAATTTATATTAAGCTTCAGTGACATATATAAATTTTATTATACATGAAAAAGCTTAATATATTTAAAATATGTTACACACAATTCCCCCTTTTACCATTATCTATTATGTAATGGGAAACTTTTGATTCTCTCTGTAGATAAACTAATCATGGTAGATACTTCATTTTCAGTAGGGTTCGTGCTAGGGTAAACCTCAATAACGTCCTAAAATTTCATGGCAATCCGAGTATATTAACGATTTTTCCCCATAGGCCGTAATGTAATGGGAAACTTTTGATTCTCTCTGTAGATAAACTAATCATGGTAGATACTTCATTTTCAATAGGGTTCGTGCTAGGGTAAACCTCAATAACGCATAAAAATTTCCTAGCAATCCGAGTATATTTACGGGAGTTAGAGCGCGGACAGACGGCCATCCGGACAGACGGCCAGACGGACAGACAGCCATCCGGCCAGACGGACAGACGGACAGACGGCCATCCGGCCAGACGGACAGACGGATAGTCGGACAGACAAACCGAATGCATAAGCACTTTTCAACTTTGTTGGAAAGTGCTAAAAAGGTATTTTTGCGACTTGGAATGACGTTTATGGTATTAAAAATCATTTTTCATTTATATACTAGCTTTCATTTGTCAATTTTTCCAAACGAACAGCGAAAGTTTAAAACCTTTATTCATAATATATATAAAGATGTGTGTTTGAGAGAGAATCACTCAAAATGGACCTTTGGGATGGGCCGCACTTATCATTGACTCCAGCAGAGTAGACCGTGAATGCTAACCACTAAAAACCTCTATTCAAATTTATCTCTTACAAAAGGAACCTCCGGCAGGTATCTCCGCTGTCTACATCTCCTATAGCAGGCATTCTGCGCAGAAGAGAATCGTAAGATGAATTGAAAGAAAAATTTCGCAGAAATCAGCTTAATGAAACCAGAGATAAAAATGCTCCCTGATGGTAGAATACAGAATTAAAAACTACAAGACAATCGAAAAACAAATGAACTGAGCACAACGCAGTTGAAATTGAATACATAGAACCCGAAGTAAGAATGCACCACTGCACTAGAAAGTAAAGCTAACAAATTTAACAAGTAAGTAAAATTGAATGAATCAATTATATTGAAATCTGGTCCATACATTCCGAAAAATGAATTCGCCATTAAAGTTTGATAGTTATGTTAAAAAAAGTCTATATTTTGAAAGACATATTTTTAAATGTATATAATCAGAAGAAAACCATCTAGAGAAACTCTTAACTCATATCACGAAACTCTTGCCAGAGAACAGTTACTACAACCACTAATAATCTTCGATAAAATCGGCAAAATGCTATTAAATTAATATTTAGCATTAGGCAACGTTTAATAATTAAGTCGATTGTCCACATGACATGTAATCTCTGATCCATCGATTTTTGGAAATTAAATGGAGGGGTCGGTTTTAAAAATATTTCTTTTTGATTCAGTTTTTAATGAATCAGCTTTTTCCGAGCTTTTGTACTGTCGCAGCTAATTTTTTAAAAATATGAAGAAAATTACCAACCGATTTTCAAATATTTCTTAAACAGGTATGAAATATTTTCCTACATTTACTATGAAATTTTCAAATTGATATCCTAATTAGTCTTCTTAATTTTTGCTGATTAGTGAAACTTCCCAATTCTTTCATTTTCGCTGTGGAATCAAGTTCAAATGTGTGGGCAATTTTGCTATTAAAAAAAAAACATACGTTTTTGATGAGTTTTTAATTATTATTAGTGACTAATTATATACATAAGCTAGTTGGATGTGCCAATCCCAAAACTTTCTTCTATCTCATACGTATATTTTAATATTTAAAAAAATAGTTACTTATTTTAATGTTTTAATAATTATTATTCAATAGCATTCCAACTTTGATCTTCATCTTAAATTTCTGCTTCAATCAATTAATCGGAGTAAAAACAAATTTCCGTCTCTGCACGAGACGATGGACAATAGAATGATAGGCAGATTTTTTTTTCAAATTCACGGAGGACCTACTTGCCTTACCAAAAAAAAATCATATAAAAAAAATTTAGTTCAGTTCTACAACTAACTTCACACACTTTTATGTGGTGCAATATTGAAAATGGCATAAAATTCGCTTTTGCAGCTCCCCCTTCCGGCGGATTTTTTTCAGATTCAGGGCGATCCAACTAGCCATAGCCATACACTTACACAAAAAATTTCGTTCAATTCGATGCATAACTTCATGTACTTTAGGTCGGTACAATATTGAAAATGGCACAAAAATCGCGATTGCAGCGCCCCCGTCTGACGGATTTTTCTCATATTCAGGGAGGACCAACTAACCATAGTCATGCACATACACAAAAAATTTGGTTCAATTCCATGCATAACTTCATATACTTTTGATCGGTACAATATAGAAAATGGCACAAAAATCGCGATTGCAGTGCCCTCTTCCGACGGATTCTTTTCAAATTTAGGAAGAACCAACTAGCCATAGTCATACACATACACATACACAAAAAATTTGGCTCAATTTGATGCATAACTTCATATACTTTTATTCGGTACAATATTGAAAATGGCACAAAAATCGCGATTGCAGCGCCCCCTTCCGGCGGAATATTTCAAAACTGAAGGAGGACCTGCTTGCCACAGCCAAAAACATTCACAAAAAATTTGGTTCAATTCTATGCATAACTTCATACACTTTTTGATGGTAGAATGGCGACACGCACACACACACACACGGACAGACAGACATTTTGTAAAAACATGTTTTTTGGAATCTCTGACCCCTAAAACGTGTAAATCCGTCGAAAACGGGAAGTCAAAAAAATTTCGATTACAATATTTCCTTCTATTGAAGATAGAAGAAAGTAAAAAATAGAAATCTGAGATTCATATGCATCAGAAACTGCTTGAACTATTTTTACACAAATTTTCACACTTGAACGTGCGTTAGATATTTCTCATTTTTCTCCATCACACAAACACACACATAGATTTGTTTTCACGCTGATATTTGCATTCTTCATTCCATATGAATAATTTCGTGTAATATAGACTTCTGTGAACCAATGCAAAATAGATTTAGTTGGAAAAACAATAAGGAACGATATTATTTATTTTTTATTTGAAATTTCATTTTCCCATCAAATTTACATTTATAACAGCCAAATAATTTTATTAAATGTGGGCGGATTATTGCCAAAATTTCCCTTCTTAAATCATATAAAACAACAAATTAGGACTTTTCTGTCTTCCTAGTATGACCAGTTAAAATGGCTATTAACCTTTTTTTAAGTTAAATATATTTGATATCATAGAAGGCGGCAGCCTTCAAGTGACGCAGCTTTAAACCTACCATCGTCAAAACCTACCATCGTCATAAGGGTAGATACGGAACTTCATATATACAGCTAACTCAACATCAAAGAAAATCGGAAAAGCCGCCTTCTAATAACTCAGCAAATATTGGTCAGAATGGTCCAATTTTTTTAATATAGTCTTATATTCCCAGTCTAATCCTATCCTATAATTTTTACATTTCTACGTGCCGTATATTTTTAGATCTCGATAACCATTTTAAAACTGTAATCGATGGTGTTTGTTCCTGATAATGGGATCTAGAAAACGGGCTGGGAGATTTTATTAAAACTTATATATAATATGAATCTCTTTAAGATAGAGGTAATAAGACTTGCCTTGTTTCTAGGAAAACACTTGTTTGTTATATATTGGTCTTGGAAAATCGGACTATATTAGCTCGCGGATTACATGTTATTCTATGGGTTAGCAGACGAAGACACTGCAAAAAGGCAAAAGTAGTTATGGTGACAGTTAAAACACCCGCATCGAAGCAATAAATGTTTTTTAAACTACAAAAACATCTTATCATGTGCTTTAAAACATTCAATAAATATATACTAAATCAAATTTCTATTTATTTTGCCTTTATTTTTCGTAAGAAGAAAATATTACGTTTCTTACATCGCATATTTCTGCATTTTGTGGAAAAATATTTTGAATCCTTTTTTAAAATAGGAAAATATTTTTTAATTATACAAATTCAATATAATTTCGACTTACATATTTTTCTTTAAAGTTTTCAAACAAAAATTGTTTTAAATTATTTGCTCTTAGAAAGGTATGTATTCATACGCGTGGTGGCGCTACTTGTCTGGTTTTGTTTTGAATCCGAACCCGAACGCGGCAAGTTACACGGAGCATTTTTCATTCAGGTAGTAATATTCTTACATAATGTCCATTAAATTGATATAGAAAATGCACGAATTAAAAAATATAAACCAGACAAGATAGAATCATTAAGTAATTTTCAGGTTTTAATAATCCACATGTTGTTTCTTGTTACGCCAATTGAATCTCGCAATGTCAATATACAACGAATAAGCTCTGCAATAAAGTTAACCGGAGAATCTTGCAATGGATTATTAATTAATACAGAATGTGTAACTTTGCAATAAAGTTATTTGCTTGTATTTTTGAAGACATATGGATTACAGTGTGGAGGCAGGATATATTCAAAATTTTACGAGAATGCCAGTTAAAAATCTGGACTGCATTTTGTTTTGTTTTGTTTTGTTGTCAGTAATTTTGGGTGAAATGCAGTTTACTTTCCTTCGCCAAGGAACTTTTTATGTGTATTGTTTGATAAACAAAAAAATATATAGAGGTAAAATTGTTTATTTTTTTAATTTTTCGCTGCTTGAGCAAAGAATAGGTTTGCATTAATCGTAATTAATAAACGGAAACTTACTGGCTTGCTTAAAGTATTGTTTTTAAATACAGGGTACAAAATACATGAATTTTTTTAAATCCCAGTTTATTTTATTAAAATTTGTCATTTCATGAAAATAAAATTATTGCATATCTTTTATCTTTGAGTTTAAGTGTTAAAACACTTTTCAATGTTTGCATTTTAACATGTTTTGCAGATAATACATTTTGTGAATTTCACAGAGTTGACTGTATTATACTCTATTATAAGCATTCATTATGATTTCTAGTACATTATTACATTTAAATTACTCTTTTTAAAAATGTAAACAAAAGATGAGCACATTATATTTGTGCAATGTCTGGTCCCAAGTTACACACACTTGAGAGACTTTACAATTTCTATATATTGCTTGTTTTAAACTTAAGTGAAATGTTGGCTAAAACATTTTCAGTTTCATAAATTATTTCAATTTGAAATATTTTATGAAATCGCTACTACTGTTACTCCGTCGACCAATTTCGCCAAATTATACACAATCACATATTTTTTTATTTTAAATAATGAAAAAACAAATAATTAGTAAAATATTAATAAAAAGTCGAAATAAAAATCAATGACATTTTAAATATACAAATTGTATTTAATGTCATTGAATGTGACATTCACAATCATCCATTATTGGAATTTAATCTTATAGTTTGGCGATAATTTTTTGGTCGACGGGATAACCTAGTAGTACCTAGTAATCTATAAAGCTAACAAGTAACATTTATACAACATTTCATTAACTCGATTCCTCTTAAGTAAATTTGAATAAGCGACGGCAAAAATCTATTGCAAGATTCTCTGGTTAACTTTATTGCAGACTTTATTCATTGTATATTAAGACATTGCAAGATTGAATTGGCATAACAAGAAACATCCATGTGGATTATTAAAACCATGAAAATTACGTAATGATTCTATCATGTCTGTTCGATGTTTTTCAATTTGTGCATTTTCTTTATCAATTCTATTCTAAATAAATAAATTCTACCTGAATGAAAAATGCTAATAACGCGTTCTGATTCAAATCAAAACTAGACAAGTGGCACCTTCTTAATATGGAATATAATATAGAATGTATGAAAACTAATGAATTAGAGGGGGGAGGCAGAATATATTCAAAATTTTATGAGAATGCCAGGTAAAAATCCTGTATTGTACTTTTTTTTGGTTTGTTGTCAAAAACTTTTTTCTCATGTCTATGAATAAATTACTCCTTGCACCAACATAAGATTTTGTTGTCAGTGGCACAGCCAAGGGGGTGGTTTTGTGAACTACATCCATGAATCGCTAAAAAAAAAAAAGCAAATTGCATAAAAAATGGGAATTACCTCCACAAATTGTTTAAAATGTGAATTACGTCCATGAATCATGTACAAAAGCGAGAATTATATTCATAAATTGTATGAAAAATGCAAATTACGTCTATGAATCGTGTAGTAAAACATAAATTATGTTCATAAATCGCTCAAAAAACACGAATTTTGGCGGCAAAAAGTTGAAACGGAAATTACCTATATAAAACGCATAAAAATAGCGACTTGCATTCATGAATTGCATAAAAAATGTGAATTGCGTTCATGAATCACTCAAAAAACGCAAATTACATCCCTGAATTGCATAAAAACGTGAATTACGTTCATAAATCACTCAAAAAATGCGAATTACGTCCATGAATTGTTTAAAAAAGTGAGAATTACGTTCAGAAATTGTATGAAAAACAAAAATTAGGTCTATGAATCGTGTAGTAAAATGGGAATTATGTTCATAAATTGCTTAAATAACACGAATTTTAGCAGCAGAAAGCTGAAACGCAAATTACGTTCATAAATCACTCAAAAAATGCAAATCACTTCCATGAATCGTGCAAAAAAATACTAATAACATTCATAAATTACAAAAAATGCGAATTAGGTCCAGCAATTGGTAAAAAAAGCGAATTACATTCATAAATCCTATAAAAACACAAATAACGTCAATAAATTGATCAAAAAATGCAAATTTCGTCATCAGAAAGCTCAAAAAATGAAAATTATGTCTACAAATCGCATAAATATTGCAAATTACATCCATAAATCATGTAAAATGTAAATTACCTTCATTAATCGCATAAAAATCGCGAATTATGTCCATGAATCGCATAAAAAACGCGAACTGGGTCCACAAATCGCTCAAAACGTGAATTACGTCCATGAATTGTTTAAAAAAGTGAGAATTACGTTCAGAAATTGTATGAAAAACACAAATTATGCCTATGAATTGTGTAGTAAAATGGGAATTATGTTCATAAATCACTCAAAAAACACTAATTTTGGCAGCAGAAAGCTGAAACGCAAATTACGTCTATAAATCGCATAAAAATAGCAAATAGTGTTTTGCATTCATGAATTGCATAAAAACGCGAATTACATTCATGAATCACTCAAAAAACACAAATTACGTTCATGAAACGCATAAAAACGTGAATTACATTCATAAATCACTCAAAAAATGCGAATCACTTCCATGAATCGTGCAAAAAACACTAAGAACGTTCATAAATTACAAAAAATGCGAATTACGTCCAAGAATTGGTAAAAAAAAGCAAATTACATTCATAAATCCTATAAAAACACAAATAACGTCAATAAATCGATCAAAAAATGCAAATTTCGTCGATAGAAAGCTCAAAAGATGCAAATTATGTCTATGAATTGCATAAGTTTAGCAAATTACGTCCATAAATCATGTAAAATGTAAATTACATTCATTTAATCGCATAAAAATCATGAATTATGTCCATGAATCGCGCAAAAAAAGCGAATTGCATAAAAAACATGAATTGGATCCACAAATTGCTCAAAACATGAATTAGGTCCATGAATTGTTTAAAAAAGTGAGAATTACGTTCAGAAATTGTATGAAAAACACAAATTATGCCTATGAATTGTGTAGTAAAATGGGAATTATGTTCATAAATCGCTCAAAAAATACGAATTTTGGCAGCAGAAAGCTAAAATGCAAATTACGTCTATAAATCGCATAAAAATAGGGAATAGCGTTTTGCATTCATTATTTGCATAAAAAACGCGAATTACATTCATGAATCACTCAAAAAATGCAAATTACGTCCATGAATTGCATAAAAATGTGAATTATGTTCATAAATCACTAAAAAAATGCGAATCACTTCCATGAATCATGTAAAAAACACGAATAACATTCATAAATGGCAAAAAATGCAAATTACGTCCAAGAGTTGTGTAAAAAAAGCAAATTACATTCATAAATCCTATAAAAACACAAATAACGTCAATAAATTGATCAAAAGACACAAATTTCGTCGACAGAAAACTGAAAAAAACGTAAATTATGTCTATGAATTGCATAAAAATTGCAAATTACGTCCATAAATCATGTAAAATGTAAATTACATTCATTAATCGCATAAAAATTGCGAATTATGTCCATAAATTGCTCAAAAATGCAAACTACATTCATAAATCGCATAAAAAACACGAATGATTACCATGAATTGCACAAAAAATGCGAATTACACCCAACATTAAATTAATTTGCAGAAAGTTTTTGGTTTTATACAAGTCTGTCAACAAGAACCTACAAGTTATCCTGAAACCCATTCTAAACCAACAAAAATTTAATGGAAAGATAAATTTGTCCAAGAAAGACAAAATAATTTCCATTGACATACACTGACCAGAATCGAAAAATTCCTATTGAAATCTATCCTATACACTCCAAAACCAGAAAGAAAAAAATCCCTCCAAGAGTAACTCAATCTATCTGCTGCAAAATAAAATATATTGAAATGCAACTGAACAAGAACCTGAAAATTACATTTGAAATCAAACCGAAACCAGATTCAACCCCCCCCCCCAAAAAAAAAAAAATCCAACCATATCTCGATTCGGGAAAGAAAACTTAATTTCCATAGATACGTGTGGTCAGAAATCTGGAAATTCCAATTAGTCTATGGGTTAGCAAACCTTAATTCAATCTGAAAAAAAAAAAAAAAAAAAAAAAAAAAAAAATTCTGACAAGCAGAGTTGTATAATATAGACGCACGCCATGTGCAGAAAATTTTATGAAGAAACAATTTTTATTTATTTATTTCGACAAAGAATTGCGTAAAAAAAAAAGTGTATCTCAACAAAGAATCGTGTAAAAAACCCCAACATTTCGACAAAATACCACGCGAAAAACGTTAATTTCATCCAAAGACCGCAATAAAAACATTATTTCAATCCATGAATCGCATAAAAAATACGAATTCCATGCATGAATAGCATAAAAAATGTGAATTACATGCATGAATCGCATAAAAAATGTGAACTACATCCATGAATCGCTAAAAAAAAAGCAAATTGCATAAAAAATGGGAATTACGTCCACAAATTGCTTAAAATGTGAATTACGTCCATGAATCATGTAAAAAAGCGAGAATTATGTTCATAAATTGTATGAAAAACGCAAATTACGTCTATGAATCGTGTAGTAAAACATGAATTATGTTTATAAATCGCTCAAAAAACACGAATTTTGGTGGCAGAAATCTGAAACTGAAATTACCTCTATAAAACGCATAAAAATACCGAATTGCGTTCATGAAGTGCATAAAAAATGCGAATTACGTTCATGAATCGCTCAGAAAACGCAAATTACATCCTTGAATTGCATAAAAACGTGAATTATGTTCATAAATCACTCAAAAAATGCGAATCACTTCCATGAATTGTGCAAAAAAAACCACGAATAACGTTCATAAATTGCAAAAAATGTGAATTACGTCCAAGAATTGGTAAAAAAAAGCGAATTACATTCATAAATCCTATAAAAACAAAATAACGTCAATAAATCGATCAAAAAACACAAATTTCGTTGATAGAAAGCTCAAAAGATGCAAATTATGTCTATGAATAGCATAAGTATCGCAAATTACGTCCATAAATCATGTAAAATGTATATTACATTCATTAATCGCATAAAAATCTCGAATTATGTCCATGAATCGCTCAAAAAAAGCGAATTGCATAAAAAACGTAAATTGGGTCCACAAATTGCTCAAAACGTGAATTACGTCCATGAATTGTTTAAAAATGTGAGAATTATGTTCAGAAATTGTATGAAAAACACATTATGTCTATGAATCGTGTAGTAAATCGGGAATTATGTTCATAAATCACTCAAAAAACACTAATTTTGGCAGCAGAAAGCTGAAACGCAAATTACGTTCATAAATCACTCATAAAATGCGAATCACTTCCATGAATCATGCAAAAAAATACTAATAACATTCATAAATTACAAAAAATGCGAATTAAGTCGAACAATTGGTAAAAAAAGCGAATTACATTCATAAATCCTATAAAAACACAAATAACATCCATAAATTGATCAAAAACACAAATTTCGTCGACAGAAAGCTCAAAAAATGCAAATTATGTCTACGAATTGCATAAATATAGCAAATTACATCCATGAATCATGTAAAATGTAAATTACATTCATTAATCGCATAAAAATCGCGAATTATGTCCATGAATCGCATAAAAAACGCGAATTGGGTACACAAATCGTCAAAACGTGAATTACGTCCATCAATTGTTTAAAAAAGTGAGAATTACGTTCAGAAATTGTAAGAGAAACACAAATTATGTCTATGAATCGTGTAGTAAAACGTGAATTATGTTCATAAATCGCTCAAAAAACACGAATTTTGGCAGCAGAAAGCTGAAACGCAAATTACGTCTATAAATCGCATAAAAATAGCGAATAGTGTTTTGCATTCATGAATTGCATAAAAAAACGCGAATTACATATCGCTCAAAAAACACAAATTACGTCTGTGAAACGCATAAAAACATGAATTACATTCATAAATCACTCAAAAAATGCGAATCACTTCCATGAATCGTGCAAAAAAACTCTAATAACATTCATAAATTACAAAAAATGCAAATTACGTCCAAGAGTTGTGTAAAAAAAGCGAATTACATTCATAAATCCTATAAAAACACAAATAACGTCAATAAATTGAACAAAAACCACAAATTTCGTCGACAGAAAGCTGAAAAAAATGTAAATTATGTCTATGAATTGCATAAAAATAGCAAATTACGTCCATAAATCATGTAAAATGTAAATTACATTCATTAATCGCATAAAAATTGCAAATTATGTCCATAAATTGCTCAAAAATGCAAATTACATTCATAAATCTCATAAAAAACAC
Organism: Maratus speculifer; assembly: GCA_964019185.1. Taxonomy (NCBI): domain Eukaryota; kingdom Metazoa; phylum Arthropoda; class Arachnida; order Araneae; family Salticidae; genus Maratus; species Maratus speculifer. Next base: position 233,551,444 of record OZ025294.1, on the reverse strand, counting down.
GAATGATGACCATGAATTGTGCAAAAAATGCGAATTACACCCAACATTAAATTAATTTGCAGAAAGTTTTTGGTTTTATACAAGTCTGCCAACAAGAACCTACAAGTTATCCTGAAACCCATTCTAAACCAACAAAAATTTAATGGAAAGATAAATTTGTCCAAGAAACACAAAATAATTTCCATTGACATACATTGACCAGAATCGAAAAATTCCTATTGAAATCTATCCTATACAATCCAAAACCAGAAAGAAAAAAATCCGTCCAAGAGTAACTCAATCTATCTGCTGTAAAATAAAATACATTGAAATGCAACTGAACAAGAACCTGAAAATTACATTTGAAGTCAAACCGAAACTAGATTCAACCCCCCCCCCCCCAAAAAAAAAAACTATCCAACCATATCTCGATTCGGGAAAGAAAACTTAATTTCCATAGATATGCGTGATCAGAAATCTGGAAATTCCAATTAGTCTATCTTAAACCTAATCTGAACCTGAAAAAGGAAATTCCATATAACCGGAGCCCAGTATTCTATACAGGACAAAATATTTTCCATTAAAGCGCAACCTCACCAGAACTTGAAAATTCCATTTGAATTGAACCTGATTGAAACCTGAAAAAAATTTCCATCGAACCTTAACCTAATCCGAAAAAGAGAAAATTACTTCTGCCGATACACACTGACAAGAGTCTGAGAGTTAACATGAAACCTAATCCAAACCCGAAAAGGAAAAAACAATGGAAACACAAGTCTGTCCAAGAAAGACCAAATAATTTCTGTCCACATACACTGACAAGAATTTCAATTGAAATCTATCCTAAACCCAGTTCAAACACTACCCCCCCCCCCCAAAAAAAAAAAAAAAAAAAAAAAAAAAGAAAAATTCCAATTGTAATCCAATTTATCTGCGACAAAATAATATACTTGAAATGCAACTCAACAAGAACCTGAAAATTCCATTTAAAGTCAATCCGAAACCAGATTCAATCCCCCCCCCCCAAAAAAAATATATATATATATTTAATCAAATCAAGATTTTAGAAAAAAAAGAACAATTTATGTCGATATGTATTGACCAGATCATGGAAATTCCAATAGAAGTCTTTCTCAAACCCGATCCGAATAACCTGAAACCCAATCCAATCCCCCCCCCCAAAAAAAAAAGTAAAATAAAAAAATTAGGAAATAAAAATCTGTTCAAGAAAGACAAAATAATTTCCGTCCCCATCCACTGACCAGAATTGAAAACTAGTACTTGAAATGCAACTCGGCAAGAACCTGAAAATTCCAATTCAAGTCAAACTGAATCGAGATTCAACCCCCCCCCCCCCCAAAAAAAAAAAAAAAAAAAAAAAAAAAAAAAAAAAAAAAAAAACAATTATCTAACCAAATCAAGATTTTTAGAAAAAAAAATTATGTAAATACGTACAGACTAGAGCATGGAAATTTTAATAAAATCTTAAACCCGATACAATCTCCCCCCCCCCTTACATAACTAACAAGAAGCCTTGATGACCCCACAAAACATAACTAACAAGAACGAAGAGTCATGCATACTGCATCGATTATGATGCATTTTCTGACTCATTCTGAATATTGTAAACTTATTGTCATTCATGTACAATAATTTTACCATTCTGTGCAAAAAAACAAAGCATAATTAACGAGAATAAAAAATTTTCCATTAAACATGTTTATATACTTTCCATTTTATTCTGAATGCTTTAAACCTATCAGTTTCATCTTTGTACAGTAATCTTCCCATCCAAATCTCTCCCCCCCCCCTGTTTATATATGTTTTGTGCAAACAGCAAAACATAAATAAACTAACAAGAATGAAAAGTTACACATACAGTACAGATTATGAAACACTTTCCAACACATTTTCATTATTGTAAGCCTATCATTTTAATCCATTTGCAGTAATTTTACCACTCTATATAAAGAACAAATCATAATTAACAAGAAAGAAAAACCTGTGTGCAACATAGATTATGAAACACTTTCCAGCATATTCTGAATATTGTAACGGATATAGTTTTAATCAATCTGCAATATTACCAACCTATACAAAGGTTGAAACATAATTAACAAGAATCATGCACGCAGCATAGATTATGAAATACTTTCCAGCACATTCTGAATATTGTATTCCTGATCATTTTAATCCATCTGCAGTATATGTATCATCATGTGTAAAGAAAAACATAGTTAACTAGAATGAGAAATGATACATACAGCATAGATTATGAAATCCTTTCTTAGAAATACAGTGCTGAATGTACATTACTTTCTTATCTTATACTAACGTACTTTACTACAGAGTTGTTTTTAACGAAATCAAGTAGCACAGCATATATTAATAATAAAATATGAAATATCTTTTTTTAAGTGGGTGGGGGAGGGGTAATTAAAGGTGATCAGAAATCATAAATATGAATTCTTTGCATTAGTCTTTAATTTTTTGTTTTTATCTTTTTATTATTAACCTACAAAAAGCACTGATATCAATACAAAAAACCCTGAACGGGTTAAAAGCTTGTGACGCAGCACTTTATCTTATATATCTAAGAATTTTAAATTTGGGACTTAAAACTAATGATATCAAAATTTATGTGACGCTATGCTATTAATTAATATATACATATATTAAAATTTATTCATTAAGGTTTTATCAATTACATCTTTCATAAATTCAAAATATGAATCTTAAAAGATATGATATCAAAATTTAAGTGACGCCTTGACGAGGCTTTAAACAATGTTTTAAAATTCCATTTATTTATTTATTGTCTAAATACATTTTCATATCTAAACAATACTTTTCATTTTCCAATACACTGTTAAATACATCACTTTCACTGAATATATATAATGCACTGAAATATATTTATTTGAATAAATAGATTTATCTTTTGGGCTACGCTATCCAAAATCAAAAATAACGTTTGAATAAATATTTTTTGCGTCATTGTATCCAAAGTAAGTTAAATAGATGCAAATAGATACAATGACGCAAAAAATATGTATTCAAATGTTATTTTTGATTTTGGATAGCGTAGCCCAAAAGATAAATCTATTTATTCAAATAAATATATTTCAGTGCATTATATATATTCAGTGAAAGTGATGTATTTAACAGTGTATTGGAAAATGAAAAGTATTGTTTAGATATGAAAATGTATTTAGACAATAAATAAATAAATGGAATTTTAAAACATTGTTTAAAGCCTCGTCAAGGCGTCACTTAAATTTTGATATCATATCTTTTAAGATTCATATTTTGAATTTATGAAAGATGTAATTGATAAAACCTTAATGAATAAATTTTAATATATGTATATATTAATTAATAGCATAGCGTCACATAAATTTTGATATCATTAGTTTTAAGTCTCAAATTTAAAATTCTTAGATATATAAGATAAAGTGCTGCGTCACAAGCTTTTAACCCGTTCAGGGTTTTTGTACTGATATATGTTGCGGCCAAAAAATTGAGGTTCAGCCAAATTATTAATGGTTTTAAGACACATGGGGCATTACTTTTTGATCTAACTCCGTATATTAATTGGTCTGTGAGAATGAAATTCTGTTTTACTGCAGATATTATTGACTAACCCAGCATCATCTTATTTCAAATATTCTATTTTTACCCCAATCCCACTCTAAAATTTTATTAAACTTCATTGCTTTAAAGTATAAATTCCAGGGATATAGTTTCCATTTATTCATTTTTTGAAGCATCAATTACATATTGTTTGGAATTTGCTCTCATTCTTCCAAGAAATACATTATCATAGATTTGGCACACCTGGTAATAATTACGTCTAAATTAATTAAGCTGCAGTGCAATTATAAGAAATAAAAAATTATTAATAAAATTAAAATTAATGATTTTAAAAAACAACAAAGTGAATAGTTTCTGTAAATCTTATAAAAAGCTGAGTATTATACATTGAAATGAAATCAAAGATACGAAATAAATAATTCGAACTATTAATGATAATTAAATTTATAAAATTTCCCTCTAGTCTTGTTCAATATTTCATTTCAATTGAAAACTTGTGAGGCTCCATTTACAATATCGAAATTTTAAGCACTTTATTTATCCAAAAAATATTTTTATTAAAACCATTACATTTTCAGCGTTATTAATACTTGGAAATTTTACCTGAAAGAAAAGTCACCTGGTATACAATATTTCAAATGAAAATCAAATTTCTATGTGCTTAAGAGATGTAAATTCCAACTTACTGAAAACGTTTCCGTGCTGGGACTCGAACCCGGGCCATCAGTATAGCGCACCGACGTCCCACAGACTAAACTACATGGAACGATACCTAGCCTGGAATATTTTGACAATTACATATTATATTAATAGCCCAGGTTCGTATCCAGGCATGAGCATGTAATATTAAGAAGTTCCATCCTGGGTACCGTTCTATGTGGCTTAGTCACTACATCTTCAGTACACAATATTGACGACACGTGTTCAAGCCCCGTCATAGGATATTTTTCATTAGGTTGGTATTTGCGAGTTTTAAGCAATTAAAAATTTTAAAGTTTCCTTTTAATTTGAAATATTCAGTATTTTTTATCTGTTTTCCACAAACTTTGCATTCAACAATCAACCATTTGCGCATTAGATTATGGTTCGCAAATTTTATCAAAATTGCTTATTACTGTATATAATCGATAATGGATTCAATCTTACCTACTGTCATATAATATATATATATTATAGTGAAAATTAATAATTAGTAGAGGAAATAAATATTTATCTGATACTGTGCAAAAACCACAGAATCTAGTAATGATATTTCATTAACGCGAGGTCAATAAAATTCATGTAACAATAAACTGACGTAAAAATGCACTGTAGCTTCAACCATTTCTTCGGTATCATTAATTTTCCTCTAGTGCAACAAATAGGCAACTTTTCAAAAATCTTTAATTGTGCATTAATTATTAATTAATGTTATCTGGTTATGATGAAACACTTCACATTTATATTTTAGATAATAGTTAAAATTTCAAGTTTAGATATTTCCATTAATTTCCGAGAAGAGGTAAAGTGTTGCGATTAAGGTAAAGTGTTGCGACCCTTGTCAATTATCAGATGCCATTAAAGAATTATATGGAAGAGTTTCGAACTTTGCCTTTTTGGAAGTAAAATTTCTGGAAAAAATTTACGGTAATTTAAAGCGTTTTATCTGCGAAATGTGTAGTTACTTGCAGATAGAATTTAAATAAATGATATTTGAATGATTAGTATTTAAATGATTCTGAAATTTTAACATATGGATTTTCGTTTAATGATATTTCACTTTACAGAATCATTGAACTACCTTTATTTTAACATTTTACTTCAAATTTAATATTTGAAAACTTACATTGAAGGTACAGTTTGCCTCATGAGTTTGATATCTTTGTATGACATAGGTTCATTACTATACATCTTCGATACCATGCTAAATAGGAAAAACAGTGTATTTAATAATAAATGACCGAATTAAAATAATTAAATTATAGATATTATTTTCCTTCTCTGCTCTCAATGAAACTTTCTTTCAATATTTAAGTATTTGGTGTTGCAAATACAGGAGATACGCCAGAAACATGGTTTACATGATTTATCAGATTTGCTTATTATTGGGAATTTCACTTTTCAGCCACATCAACCCTCAGAAATTTTCATATTATAGTGCCCCATTAATATTCTCCAATAATATATTATAGCGCCCCACCAATATCCCTCAATAATATATTATAGTGTCCCATTCATATAATATAAAATTCCGGAAAATAATTGTTTGCTAGATGTTGCTTAAAAAGCACAGAAATTAATAATGATATTCAATTAACGCGAAATCATTAGTTATTTATGTAAATATCAACTGCCTTAAAAATATAATGTAGCTTCCATTATTACTTTACTGTCATTAATTTTCCTCTAGTGAAATACATAGGCAATTTTTTCAAAAATCTTTAAATAGGCAGTTATCATTAGTTAATGTTATCTGATTATCACGACAAATTTAACATTTATATTCCAGATAATAGTGAAAATTTAAAGCATAATATTTCCATTAATTTCCGAGAGAAGTTTAACTAAGATAAAGTATTCCAACTCTTGGCAAGTATGAAATGTCATTAAAGAATTATATGGAAGAATTTCATAACTTTGAGTATTAGTAAAGTAATTTCTAAATGAATTTCTTTTTTTTTTTAACTGTAATAGGAAGCGTTTTATCATCCCAATGTGTAGTTAGTTGCAGACAGAATTAAAATGAAATTTTAATTTTAACTTATGGTTTGTCATTTAATAATATTTCGCTTAACAGAAACAATAAATCACACTAATTTTAACATTTTATTTGCCACTTAGTATTTTCAAATTTACGTTTATGATATAGTTTGTATTATGAGTTTGTTATCTTTCTATGAAACAGGACATTTGTATGTATCGTCGATACCATGTCAAATATTAAATCAGTGTATTTATCCAGAAATGTCCGTATGAAAACAATTACATTTTTAGCATTATTTTCCTTCTCTGCTATCCATAAAACTATCATTCAATATTCAACAATTTACTGTTGCAAATACAAGAGATACACCAAAGCATGGTTAACATGATTTAAAAAAAAACTGTTCATTACTGTGAACATACACTAATAAATCCAATCTCACCTACAGTCGGAAATATATATATTATAGTGTATCGTTAATACTTTGAAAAATCCGGAAAATAACTGTTTGCCTGATATTGTTTAACATAACGCAGAAACTAGTGATATTCCATTAATGCGAAATCATTAATTTGTTATGTAAACATCAACTCTATTAAAAATTTAACATAAAACACACTACCGCTTTAGTATCATTTATTTTCCTCTAATGAAACACATACCCAATTTTTCAAAAATCTTTAATAACGAATTTATTACTAATTAATATATCTGATTTTCATGACGAATTTCATATTTATGTTCAAGATAACAGTGGTAATTTAACGCTTTTATATTTCCATTAATTTCTGAGAAATGTTTAGTTAAGATAAATTTTGCCACCTTTGTCAACTATGAAATGTCATTAAAGAATTATGTTGAAGAATCTCATACTTCTGAGAGTTTGTAATGTAATTTTTATGTGAAATTTTTATTTTCTAAACTGTAATATAAAGCTTTTTATCTGCGTAATGTCTAGTTAGTTGTAGATGGAATTTAAACGATATTTAAATGGTTAGAATTTACATAACATTTTAATGACTAGAATTAAAATGACCTTTGAATGGTTAGAATTTAAATAATATTTAAATTTCACTTTAATGATCGTCTTTTAATAATATTTCGTTTAACAGAAACATTAAATCACCTATACTTTAACATTTATTTTCCCCTTAGTATTTTAAATTTTACAGTCAAAGACAGAGTTTGCACCATATGTGTGATATATTCTTATGAAATAGAGCATTTATATGTATCGTCGGTTCCATGTCAAATATGAAGCTGTGTATTTATTCAGAAATGTCCTTATTGCAATAATGCATTTTCAGAATTATTTTCTTTCTCTGGTCTCCACAAAACTTCCATTTTATATTCAACTATTTATTGTTGCAAATAAAGGAGGTTCAACAGAACATGGTTTATGTGATTTATCAAAATTGAATACTATTGTGAATATTCACTAACAGAACCAAACTCAAATACCGTCGGAAATATGTATCTTATAGTGCCCCATTAATAATTTCAAAATTTCGGAAAATAACAATTTGTCAGATATTGCATAAAATAATAGAGAATCTACAATAATTATTCCGTTAACGCGAAATTATTATTTTTTTTATGTAAACATTAAAACATTAAACTGTCTTAAAAATACGAGGTAGCTTCCACCATTGCTTTAGTATTATCAATTTCTCTCTAGTGAAGCACATGGACAATTGTCCAAAAATCTTTAATTGTGCGTTTATCATTCATTAATGTAATCAGGCTGACATGACTAATTTCATATTTACATTCCAGATAAAACTGAAAATTTGACACTTTAATATTTCCATTACTTTCCGAGAAGAGTTTAATTAAGATAAATAGTGGAGACAGTTGTCAATTATGCGATGTCATTAAAGAATTATGCGAAAGAAATTCATAAATTAGCGTGTTTGGAAAGAAATTTCTGAATGAATTTCGTAATTTTTAAAAACTGTAATATGAAATGTATTATCTTCGTAATGTGTAGTTAGTTATATATAGAATATAAATATTGACATAATTGGCAGTTATAGAATATAAATATTTAAATATTTAGAATTTAAATTTTTACTTAAATAATTGTAACAGAAGTAAATTTACCAAGGAGTGAAAAAAGTCCGGGCCAAGATTTCGAACTAGGGCTGTATTGGCTGAAATGCTCTTCCAACTGAGCCATCCGGGACGAATTCTGGAGGATTTTTTCACCCAAATGACCAAACTTCTAATTTAATAATTGTCTTTTCATATTATTTCACTTCACAGGAAACTTAAATCACCTTTATTTTAACAATTTGTCTTCTCCTTAGAATTTTAAAATAAAAAGTTGAAGACGTTGATTTATTTGTATAAAATAGAACATTTTTTATTTATCGTTGGCACTTTGTTAAATATAAAAATAGTTTATTTATCCAGAAATGTCCGTATAAAAACAATTACATTTTGTGTATTATTTTTTCTTCTATGCTCTTCATTAAAACTTTCGTTCAATATTCAACAATTTGCTGTTTGTTGCAAATACAGGAGACTCACCAGAACAAGGTTAAAGTGATTTATCAACATTGCTATTTTTGTGAACTTCATTCCCCCCCCTCCCCAAACACACACCAATCTCACATACTGTTCGAAATATGCATAGTATACTGGCCAATTTATAATTTAAAAAGTCCGGAGAATACTGTTTGCCAAACATTGAGTAAAGTAACGCAGAATGTAGAAATGACATTCCATTAATTTTTATGTAGATATTTACTGCCTTAAAATTGAAATGTAGCTTCCAGTCAATGGTGTTGTCATAAAAAAACACCCGAGAGTATACTCTCTAAGCAGAGAATATACGTTCAAGGAAGACAGTATATCCTAGAGTGTATACACTATAGCTTTATTGAGAAGCAGAGAGTATACAGTGTTATTTAATAAATCCAGACGGTACACGGCGTATACTCATGTATACCCTCCACAACACTTCTGCTTCCAGTATTGATTTTGTATAATTAGTTTTCCGCAAGTTGTAACACAATGTCATTTTTTCAAAAATCTTTAATTGCGTATTCATTATTATTTATTGTTATCTGGATCTCATGAAAAATTTCACATTTATATTCCAGATAACAGTGAAAAGTTAACACTTTAATATTTCCTCTAATTTTCGAGAAGTGTCTAATTAAGGTAAAGTATTGCGCCCCTTGTCAATTATGAGATGTCACTAAAGAATTATGTGGAATAGTTTCATAATATTGGGTGTTTTTAAAGTAATTTATAAATGAATGTCTTATTTTTTTTAAACTGTAATATGTAGAGTATTACCTATGTATTGTGTTGTTAGTTGTAGATAGAATTTAAATGATACTTAAATGGTTTGAATGTAACTGATATTTAAAGATTAGAATTTAGATTATATTTAAATGATTAGAATTTAAATGATATTTAAATTTAACTTGAATGGTTGTCATTTAATAATATTTCACTTAACATAAACATTAAACAACCTTTATTTTAACAATTTATTTTCCACTTAGTATTTTAAAATTTACAATTAAAAACACAGTTTGCATCATGAGTTTTGCAACTTTGTATGAAATAGGACGTTTATATGTGTCGTAGGTACCATGTCAAATATTAAAATATTGTATTTAAAAATTTCCGTATTAAAACAATTATATTTTCTATATTTTTTCATTGCCTGTTCACCATAAAATTTTAATTCAATAACAACGATTGACTGTTGCGAATACAGGAGATATATAAGAACATGGTTTACGTGATTTATAAAAATTGATTACTATTGTGAATATTCACTAATGGATATAAACTCACCTGTCGTTGGAAATATGCATATTATAGTGCCCCATTAGCACTTTAAAAAATCCGAAAATAACTATCTGCCAGATATTTCATAAAATAACTCAGAATCTAGTAATGATATTCCTTTAAAGCAAAATTGTTAATGCCTTATGTAAACATAAACTGTCTTAAAAATATAACGCAGCTCCTGTTATTGTTTTAGTATGATTAATGTTTTTCTGGTGAAACATATAGACAATTAAAAAAATCAAATTAACTTTTATTTTTAATTAAGATTATCTGGTTCTCATGACAAATTTCTCATTCATTTTCCAGAAAATAATGAAAATTTAATATTTCCAGTATTTTTCAAAAAGTGTTTAATAAAGATAAAGAGGTGCTAATCCTTGTCAATTATGAGACATTATAAAAGAATTATATGGAAGAATTTCATAACTTTGTGCATTTGTAAAGTAATTTCTTATTTTCTTTTTAATTATAATATGCAGTGTTTTACTTGGGTAATGTCTTCTTAGTTGCAGACAGAATTTAAATGACATTTAAATGGTTAGAATTTAAATGATATTTAAAAGATTAAAATTAAAATTATACGTTAATGATTAAAATTTTAACTGTAATTATTGTCATTCAATAATATTTCTCTTAACATAAACATTAAGCCACCTTTATTTTGATATTTTAATTTGCACTTTGTATTTTAACACTTGCAGTTTAAGGCACAGTTTGTTAATTTTATTTATTTGTATGAAATGGGGCATGTTTATATGTCATCTGTTCCATGTCGAACAAATATGAAAATAGAGTGTATAACCAGAAATGTCCGTATATAAAAATTACATTTTCAGTATTATTTCCCTTCTTTTCTTTCCCTAAAATTTCCATTCAATATTCAACCATTTGTTGTTGCAAATACAGGAGGTATAGAAGAGCATGATTATGTAATTTATCAAAATTGCATATTTTTGTGAACTTTCACTGTTGGGTCTAATCTCACCTACCGTCCAAAGCATGTATATAAAAGTGCCCTTATTAATAATTTAAAAAGTCCGGAAAATAACTGTTTACGAGATGTTTCGTAAAATAACACTGAATCTAGTAATGATATTCCATTAAAGTGAAATTATTAATTTGTTATGTAAACATATTCTGGCTTAAAAGTACAACTTAGCTTCCATTATTTCTTTAGTATTATTAATTTTCCTCTAGCGAAACCCATAGACAATTTTTCAGTAATATTTAATTACGCATTTATTATTAATTAATTTTATATGGCTTCATGACAAATTTCGCATTTATATTAAAAAAATAGTGAATATTTAATGCTTTATTATTTTAGTGAATATTTATTATTTCCATTGTTTTTAGAGAAGAATTTAATTAAGATAAAGTGTTTCGACCCTTGCAACTTATGAGATGTCAATGAAGAATTATGTGGATAAATTGATAACTTTGCCTGTTTGGAGAGAAATTTCTGAAATTTTTTAACAGGAATATAAAGCGTTTTATCTGCGTAACGTGTAGTTACTTGTAGATATAGTTTAAATCATTAGTGATTAAATTGTATTTAAACAGTTAAAATTTCTAATTATATTTAAATTTAACTTTAATGATTGTCGCTTAATAATATTTCGCTGAACAGACACATTAAACCACCTATACTTCAACATTTTATTTTTCACCTAGTGTATTAGAACTTGCAGTTGAAGGCGTAGTTTGCATCACCAGTTTCATTTATTTGTATGAAAGAGGGCTATTATATATATCCTCTGTACCAAGGCAAATATGAAAACAGTATATTTATCCAAAAATGTCCGTATTTAAACAATAGCATTTTCAGTATTATTTTCCTTCTTTGCTCTCTGAAAAACTTCCCTTCAATATTCAACCATTTACTGTTGCAAATACAAGGGATACGCAAGAACGTGGTTTATCTAATATATCAGGATTGCTTGTTATTGTGAATATTCACTAATGAATTAAGTCTGACATACCGCCAGAAACATGTTGATAATAGTGCCCCATTAATTCTTTAAAAAGTTCAAAAAAGCATTTTTACCAGACACTAGGTAAAATAACACAGAATCTAGTAATGATATGACATTAATGTGAAATCACCAATTTCTTATGTAAATATCAACTATCTTAAAAATACAACGTAACTTCCTTTATTACTTTAGTATCATTAATTTTTCTCTAGTGAAACACATAGACATTTTTTCAAAAATCATTAATTACTCATATATTATTAATTAATGTTATCTAGTTCTCAAGATAATTTTCACATTTATATTCGAGTTAATAGTAAAAATTTAACGCTTTAATATTTCCATTAATTATTTTTAGAGAAGTGTTTAATTAAGATAAAATGCGACCCTTGTCAATTTTGAGTGTCAGAAAGGAATTATGTGGAAAAATTTTATAACTTTGCGTGTTTGGAAAGAAATTTCTAGATGAATGTCTTAATTTATTAAGCTGTAATATAAAGCGTTTTATCTGCGTAATGTATAGTGAGTCGTTGATATACTTTAAATGATATTTAAATGGTTAGAATTTAAATGATATTTATATGATTAGAATTTAGTAGTCATTTAAATGATTAGAATATAATTGATATTTCAAATTCTACTTTAATGATTATCGTTTAATAATAGTTCGCTTAAAAGAAACATTAAACCACCTTTATTTTAACATTTTTTACCATTTACAATTTTAAAACTTACAGTTACAGATATAGTTTGATATGTTTGTATGGAGTAGGACATTTCTATATATATCATCGGTTCCATGTCAAATTTGAATATACACTGTTAAAAATTTGACCCATTTGCTGAATTGTCATTTCACCGCTTTTATAGAAAACGATTACTTTACCGTATTATGGAGCATTCTCATGGGTCAAAAGAGAAATATTCTATAAAAGCCGGGGAGTGACGATGCAGCCAAAGGGTATTTTTTTTTACAGTGTAGTGTATTTATCCAGAAATGTCCGTATTAAAACAATTACATTTTGGATATTATTTTATTTCTCTGCTCTCCATAAAACTTCCATTCAACATTCAATCGTTTGCTGTCACAAATGTAGGAAACACACAAAGACATGATTTACATGATTTATCAAGCTTGTTTACTATTGTGAATATTCACTAATGGATCTAATATCAACTATCGTCGAAAATATATATGTATATTATTGTGCTCCATTAATAGTTCAGAAATTCCGGAAAATAACTATTTGTCAAATATTGCGTAAAATAACGCTGAATCTAGTTGTGCAATTCCATTAAAGGGTCAGTGATACAAAAAAGGTCGAATTTTCTGAAAAAAAAAAAAAAATACATTGCACTAAAAAATAGCTTTGTTTTTTTTTCTTCTTAAAATGGTACTCAAATTTTGTTTTTATCTTAATTGAAAGAGGGAATAGTAGCTTTTGCGTTTTGGTTTGTTTCTAGATTTCACGCAATGGTTTTCTGAAAACAAATTCTTCCAAAAATGCATTTTTTTCATCATTTTTTTACCATTTCTTCTATATAAAGCGTTATAAATCAAGAACCGTTAATGATAAATTTCTAAAACTCCAAGCATGTTTTCTTCAGATGTTTTTTTTTTTATTTTTATTCAGCAAATTTGAAAAAAATTCTATTAAAATATGATTTTTAAAAATAGTTATATCCTCATTGGAAATTTTTACACTAAAAATTTTTATTTTTTAATTCATGTAATATTTTTAAAAATGCTGCATCAGAATGAATGATTATTCTTTTCGTTTATTTAATTGAAAATAAAATGAAATTCTAAAAATAATATTTTAGATAAAATGATTTTAATTTACCCCGATATCTTATTTTATTCTTATTTTTACTCATTTTTTTTTACAAAATTATCAAAAGTGATTTTTTTATATACTACCTAAAAAACTTTTCAAAATCTTAAATAATAACTAAAAAATATTTGGAAATGTGCCCTGGACCCCGTTGATGCGAAATCATTAATTTCTTGTGTAAATATAAACAGCCTTAATATGTAAGGTAGCTTCCTCTATAGCTTTTGAATCATTAATTTTCCTCTAGTGAAACACATCGACAATTTTTTTAAAAGATTTAACTACGCATTAATTATTAAGTAAAACTATCTGGTTATGATAACAAATTTCCCATTTTTCTAGACATGGCCGTAAATAGAAAGTCTAAATCGTTAGATAATAGTGAAAATTTAATGCTTTAATATTTCCATTTATTTTCGAGAAGAGGTGTCTATTATGAGACATAATGAAAAAATTATGTGCACGGTAAAAAAAAAAAAAAAAAAAAAAAAAAAAAAAATCCTATTAATTTACAGAAAAGGATTGCAGCAGCGTTGATGGAATGTTTCCATTTGTGGGAGAAAGTTTCGTCTTTGTGATCTCCGTTTTTTCAGCAGTATTTTGAAGCGTACAAAGCGCATGCATGGCGATAAAAAATACAGCAATCTCATCGAATGATAAATTTTTACAGTAATAATTCCGTATTCAAATTCTATAATCTTAAAATGGTAACATGTTTTCAATTTTTCTAACAAAATAGAAAACTTCTGATAAAATTTCCTGAAAAACAACTTGTCAATGAAAGAAAATTTTTAACAGTGAGAAAGACAGTTTTAAAAGTTTTTTTTTTTTTTTCAAAAACTACCCGAAAGATTTGGTTGAAATTTGAAATCCATATTAATTGGATCACGTTCAAAATTTATGGCAAACAGTTTTTTTCATGCGGCTGTATTTTTCTTTAATTTTAGAGCAATGTAAACTTTAAAAACTTTCTATTTTTCAGGGGGTTTTTTATGAAACTAATTAACTGTTTCCCATGTATGATCTTATATTTATACTTTTTAAATTTTTATACAAATTAATATTTTTAAAAATGCTGTATCATAATTAAAGCTCATATATATATATATATATATATATATATATATATATATATATATATATATATTATAAAGGCCAAACGTATCTGTGCGTAACGCATACGTCATGTTTTGAATGGCAACACTTTCCGATGAAATTTTAAATTTGTAATTTTCGCTATTACAAATTTTTACCTTCTAGACATAGCGCATTTTCAATCTTTACATTATTGTATAGAAGAAAAAATGCACTTTTAAATATAGTTTGTTAGAAAACTGTAACTCAATTTGTTTTTGAGATATTAATTTTTCTGTAGTTTTCTGTTCAGTTTCTCTAATGGTGGCAACTTGAGTACTGCATTTATGTATTAAATAAAGAAAAAAAAAAGAATAGAGATGCAGTTTGGTGGCAGGAGATGATGCTAAAAATGTAATTCTAAAATACGCTGCATTAGGCTCAAACACAATCCTGTGCTTTCGCAAAAAAAAAAAAAGAAAAATTTTAGCAATACAGTTTTTATTCATAAGACAATGAAATAATATTTTAGAAATCTTAAATAACAGCAGATGTTTTTCATTTAGAGAAAAAATGCATGGCTGATGTTAGATAATTTGGTTTCTGTTTCCACGTGATTGTTTTATTTGGGCCAAATAAGAAATTTAAATTGGAAGAAAATCGCAATCAAATCATTTTTATCGCATACTGCACCTCAATCTATCTTTTTTCTCCATGGAAAATAACAGATCACTGCATATCTTTGTTGCCATTTTAACATAGCAATTAAAAAAGTCCTTCCGGCAATGCCGGGAGGAAGAGGTAGCTTTCATATACTTATATATTTATTTATTTATTTTAAAGTAAGTTACATTGTTCAAAAATACTAAGCTCAAATTAGTGGAAATAATCTTATAAAATTAGTGATTTTATAAGATTGAATACTAGTTTTTGCCAAGACTGAATATTAATAGAAATTTTTAGAAATTAGTCATCTTTTATTCAACCTGGTTTTATTTTAAGCGATTTAGAGAGTCACCAAATTCCACGATATCATGAAGTGTATGCCATTTTAAAGCAACATGGTGGATTGTTCAGATCAGACAGTTTCAAAATGTCAGCCATAAGCAAAATTAAAAGTGCTACAACTCAATCATTTTTTAAGATATAGACAAAATAAAAAGTGTTCTGGAATCGTTGTTTTAAGTTTTAACACGTTGAAGAAAAATATTTTTCAATTTTTAATTTTTTCGCATTTAATTTTAAATTTAAAATTTTCTAAAAAATTTAAAATGGCCAACATTTTGAAACAAAATGGTGGATGATGCTGGCCAATGAACTCGGTCAAGAAATTTGTATGTACTATGTACATACCAAGTTTCATTGAAATCGGTTCATAAATATGCGTGTTATCACGTGACAAAAATCAGATCGTTTCAAATTGTCAGCCATAAGAAAAATTCAAAGTGCTACAACTCAATCATTTTGTAAGATATAGACAAAATAAAAAGTGTTCTGGAATTGTTGTTTTAAGTTCTAACACGTAAAAGAAAAATATTTTTCAAATTTTGATTTTTCGCATTTAATTTTAAATTTTAAATTTTTAAAAAATTTTAAAATGGCCACTATTTTGACACAAAATGGCTGATGATGCTGGCCAACGAGCTCGGTCGAAACATTTGTATGTACTATGTACATACCAAGTTTAATTGAAATCGGTTTATAAATACGCGTGTTATTACGTGACAAAAATCAGATCGTTTCAAAATGTCAACCATAAGAAAAATTCTAAGTGCTATAACTCAATCATTTTTTAAGATATAGACAAAATAAAAAGTGTTCTGGAATCTTTGTTTTAAGTTCTAACACGTAAAAGAAAAATATTTTTCAACTTTTAATTTTTTCGTATTTAATTTTAAATTTTTAATTTAAAAAAAATTAAAATGGCTGCCAATTTGAAACAAAATGGCGGATGATACTGACAAACGAACTCGGTCGAGACATTTGTATGTACTATGTACATACCAAGTTTCATTCAAATCGGTTCATAAATACGTTAGTTATTGCATGACCCCCAGACCCCAAAACCACCCTCCGTTCAAATGTTGACATATATATATATATATATATATATATATATATATATATATATATATATATATATATATATATAACCATATATATATATATATATATATATATACATATATACAGGGTGATTCCAAATTTTTTTTACAATAAAAGAGGGGTGATAGTACACATCAAAACAAACAATATTAAATAGGAGACCAAGGGTCCAAAACGTTTTCCTAAGGAAATAGCCGCCATTAAAGTTTAGGGACCAAAATTTCAAATAAACATAAAAAACGGAAAAATCGGTCGATTGATTTGCGGTTTTCACTAAAATTATTCTTTATGTCGGCATTTTCTTGAAATTAAATTATAAAGATAAATTTCAAAAAATGCCGATAGAGGGCGCTTTAGACTTTGGAGTAACGAACAACTATTTTTTGCAGGTATTTTTTGCATCTCATTAAATGTTTTCGTAAGCTTAGACTCAAACTTAAATTTTGAGCTCAAAATCTGTAGTTGGGAGTGGTTAAGTAACACAAACTGAGCTGTGTTCAGAGGGTTCAAATTTCAAATGATTATAAAAAACGGAAAAATTGGTCGATTGATTTGCGGTTTTCCCTAAAACTATTCTTTATTTAGGTATTTTCGTGAAAATAAATTATAAAGATAAATTACAAAAAATGCCGATAGAGGGCGCTTTAGACTTTGGAGTAACGAAACACTCTTTTTTGGCGTTATTTTTTGCATCTTATTAAATGCTTTCGTAAGCTTAGACTTGAACTTAAATTTTGAGCTCAAAATCTGAATAGCTGGGAGTGGTTAAGTAGACAAACTTAGCTGTGTTCAGAGGGTTCAAATTTCAAATAATTGTAAAAACGGAAAAAATTGGTTGATTCGTTTGCGGTTTTTGCTAAAACTAGTTTTTAAATCAGCAGTTTTCTTGATCAATCAGTGTTTTCTTGAAAATAATTTTTTAAGATAAATTTCACAAAATGCCGATAGAGGGCGCCTTAGACTTTGGAGTAGCGTACAACTATTTTTAACTGTTATTTTTTTAATCTCATTAAATGCTTTCAAATGCATAGACTTAAATTTTGGACTGAAATTCTGAATCGTTGGGAGTATTTAAGTAGCGAAAAATTGAATTGTGTTCGAGGAGGAAAGAGGGTTAAATTTCAGCTCCTGAACACACTTCAGTTTGCACTTCTTAACTCCTCATAACGATTCGGGATTTGAGCTCAAAATTTAAGTTTAAATCTAAGCTTCCGAGAACATTTAAAATGCTTTTGCAAGCATTTAATTAGAACCAAAAAATAATGGTTAAAATGAATTGTTGGTTACTCTGAAGTTTAAGGCGCCCTCTGACGGAATTTTTTGAGATTTATCTTTAAAAATTATTTTAAAGAAGATACTGACTTAAAGAATAGTTTTATTTTAAACCGCAAACGAATCGACCAATTTTTCCATTTTCTATAATTACTTTAAATTTGAACCTCCCCCTCCCCCTTGAACACAGTTCAGTTTGTACTACTTAACCACTCCCTACTATTCAGATTTTGAGCTCAAAATTTAAGTCTAAGCTTCCGAAATCATTTATAGAGATGCAAACAATAACGGCAAAAAATAGTTGTTCGTTACTCCAAAGTCTAAAGCGCCCTCTATCGGCATTATTTGAAATTTATCTTTATAATTTATTTTTACGAAAATATCTAAATAAAGAATAGTTTTAGTGAAAACCACAAATCAATCGACCAATTTTTCCGGGTTTTTTTTAATCATTTGAAATTTGAACCCTCTAAACACAGCTCAGTTTGTGTTACTTAACCACTCCCAATTACAGATTTTGAGCTCAAAATTTAAGTTTGAGTGTAAACTTACGAAAACATTTAATGAGAGCAAAACATACCGGCAAAAAATAGTTGTTAGTTACTCCAAAGTCTAAAGCGCCCTCTATCGGCATTTTTTAAAATTTATCTTTATAATTTAATTTCAAGAAAATGCCGACATAAAGAATAATTTTAGTGAAAACCGCAAATCAATCGACCGGTTTTTCGGTTTTTTATGTTTATTTGAACTTTTGGTACCTAAACTTTAATGGCGGCTATCTCCTTAGGAAAACGTTTTGGACCCTTGGTCTCCTATTTAATATTGTTTGTCTTTATGTGTACTATCACCCCTCTTTTATTGTAAAAAAAATTTGGAATCACCCTGTATATATATATATATATATATATATATATATATATATATATATATGGTTATATATATATATATATATATATATATATATATATATATATATATATATATATATATATATATATGTCAACATTTGAACGGAGGGTGGTTTTGGGGTCTGGGGGTCATGATCGGTGAAAATATACCAAAATTTTCCGGAAGTGTTTTCCTCCGGACGGCTGCAATAGGTAGCTTTTTACTTTTTGTAATGAAAGCTACCTATAAATAGCAATTAAAAGCCTGCTATGTCAAAATATCGTCGGCTATAAAACCCGGTGGATGTTGTTGGTTTTTATTTCGTTTTTATCTATCAATTTAAAGAATTTTCGTTTGTTGCAAATTTAATTTACAAAATATACATCAATTAACCTTTACAAAAATGTATTTTAAAGAATATCTGTGTGTCATATTTTCTTACTTGGTAAAAGCTGAAAAAATGCAATTTTATTCATTGGCAAAATCTTTGGATTAAATCATAATTCATATTTGGATTAAATCATAATTCATGATTCATATGATTTTCCACTCCTATCTTGCGTCGAATACGGAAATACTGAATTCGATAATTTACAAAGTTTTATATGATTACATAATTATTATTTTTCATGTAAAATTGTTGTTTGGAGTTAGTTGGTAATTTAAAAAGCATATTACATTGGAAAAATTTATTAGACTTTTCAATTTAAAATTTTTAAAAAGTTTTTCACCTTTATTTTGTGACCCAGGTACCCCGGGTTCTGTATACTAGTATATATAAATGAAAAAAAAGTCGAAATTTAACGTATCGTATTTACTCGTGTATAACGCCTTACTTTACAAGAAAAAATGTAGATTTTTAAAAATCTCGTTTATAACGCGCACCATCCATTTGATATGCAAATGAATAAATAACTAAATGAATTTCAGTAAAAAAAGGTCGAAACAAACATTACATCAGGCAGAAAACAAGGCGAAAATATATTTTTAGACTTCGAGTAGGGAGTGAATGACGGCACTGAGAATTCTTACTTAGTGTTTAAATAATGTTACTAGCTCTGTTGTATAAAAAAATGATAGGTTTGAAAAAGAGATACAGTATTACATTAATTAAGTAAGATTTTCGGAGGGATTATGTCTTCTTTGAATACATTTCATGATTCTTATGTGTATCGTGTGATTACATCTAGCAGTAAAAAATTATTTAGTGTAAAACGCGCACCTAGGAGTTTTTCCCTAATTGTTTTGCCCTAAAGTGTGCGATATACCCACACAAACACACACACACACACACACAAACACACACACACATATATATATACATGTATATATATATATATATATAAACCATATTTTTTTTCAAATCCTTAATGAATAAATAAATATCATTTTGAAATGTCTCACGTCCCGCCTGAACGACAAATAATACATTCCTTATGTAAGTATCAACTATCTTAAAAATGTAAAGCAATTAACGCTATTGCTTTAGCATCATTAATTTTTCCTCTTGTGAAATACGCAGACAATTTTTCAAAATTATTCTATTACGCATTAATTATTAATCAAAGTTATAAACTATTTTCCCAATTATTCAGAAATGTCCGTAAATGGTTATTCTAAATAATGTGATAATTTAAAGCTTTAATATTTCCGTTAATTTTCGACAAGAGTTGAATTAAGATAAAGTGTTGCGATCCTTGTCTATCATGAGATATCACAAAACAATTTTACAAATTCAAATGTTTGGAACCTAATTTCTAAATGAATTGCTTAAAAAAATTTAAACGGTATTATAAAGCGTTTTGTAACATACAGTTTGTGATAGATACAATTTATTTGAAATTTAAATGATTATATTTTAAATATTATTTAATAGAACACAAGACTGGATGCAATTCTTTAGAAAAAGTTGCAGTTTCAGGAATTTTATATGAGACACAAACGTCATTAAATAGATTTAGCACTCTGAGGGCTGGTTACGAATGCATTCATAAAAAAAAAGAACATTTTATTACTCAAAACATCTATGAAAATTTTGGTGTTATAATTTTACTTTTTATAATATTGGAATGACTGTCATTCATTGAGTTACAGTTGGTAAACTCTGGTTTGTATAATTAATTAAAAAAATGTAAAACGCACTTTAGATTGGTTAGATTGTGTTGATCTAGAATACTTTTATTTTTATTGCTCATTTTAAGTTTATTAGAAATTCCCAAAGTCAAAGAATAATTAATGTATCAAATTTATATATCGGGTGAAAAATTCTTTTATAATTCAATCGATGTAATGGTAGTAAAATTGGTAGATTAAAATTACTTTTATAATGAACAATAAAAATAGGATATTTTAATATATATATTTTTAAAAAATTAGTTTTGTTTCGTAAAGAAGTCTCGTTTTGAATTACATATAAATTAGCTGTATCCGTTTTTAATTTCTAATTATAAAATACTAAATCGTTTCAACTCTCTAACATATTTACAAATCGAAACTAGTGAATGTTATATCTCTAAGATTAATAATTTTGAAAGAATACATGTATTTATTCCATTTCGCTTTATTTGATGTACTTGTAATGTATTTCGAATGTAATGTATACTGTAAATTATAAAAAAAGTTCCATTATAATAATAATTTAATTACATAAATAGAATAATAAATATTTGAAATACAACAGAATTCGAGTAAATTACATAACACTTTGCTTGAATTGTAATTTTATATAAATAAAGTAAATAATGCAAATAAAGTTTTGAATTAAAGTTCAATTTAGAGTTTAATAGAAAATTGTAAACTAAACTGCACTAGTTAGTTTAAGCAATATTATGCAGATAATAGGATTATAAACCAATGAGTATATATTTTTTTATTAGAAATTTAATTAGAAAACACGGAACGAATTAAATTAAGTAAAATTTTACTTAAAATATTGAAATGTTTCCGGTTCTTAAAGTAAATTGGCACGTCAAAAAATGCTTATATTGATTTTTTGTAGGACAAAAAATTGTCATTGGTGTTTTTATTCGAATTGCACAAAACTATAAATATAGAAAATCGTTTTTGTACATGCATATTTAGAATTACAATAGAATAAATTACATTAATAGTAAAAAATATTTGTTTTTCTATTATATTCAATTAAAAAAAAAATAGACAGGATAGTCTAGGCATGAGGTGATCAAAAAGGATAAATAATTAAAAAAAAGTTTTGGTGTAGTTTTGATATTCGATGTCTTTATATTTTAAAACTCGCTGAACTCGAAACATAGGTTATCCAACATATTTCTTCGCGATAAGAACGTTTGTTTTTTCTTTTTCTCAAAAAAAACGTGTAAAAAAGTGATTTTTTTTGTTTTACAAAATTAGCCCAAGACCATGAACTTTACGTAAAATTCAGTAATCCATAAATTAAAGAAGATAAAATTTCCTACATTTTATTGACTAAAAATGTTTTCTTATGACCAATATTTTAGTCGTCACAGTGCAGTAAAAATGGGTTTAAAAAGAAAAAATTCTGAAAGAACTTGAATTAGGGCACTGTATATCAATTTAACATGAAAACGAATCAGTTTATGCTAACATCGACTATTGATCTTACTAAAGATTATATTATTTTAAACATTTTACAATGACGTTTCTGATGTACACGATAGTTCATTATGAATAATTATTTCATTCTAAATAATTATGTACATTAGTTTGTAAGTAATTTACTTTAAAAAAAATGTTAATTCCGCTTTCTTTTACTTAAAGGCCTTTTACCGATATTTACAACATATAAATCCGTCGTATGAAATTATGGGTATTATGGGTATAAGAGGTATTTTTTATACTTATTATAACACTATGAGAAAATATTTGTTCTCATAATAGTAGTAAATATTTCATAGCTTGCAGCATGAATTTTTTCTCTTCCATTGGGTCCACGAGTACTTTGGTTGAGTAATTCATTTCTAGTTTAGTCTCGAGGTCTAGCTCGTTTTCTTCATCTTCACATGCCACAGCTATGTTGTTGAAATTCCCCTTGCAGTTGAGGCACATGTTGTAGCATGAAAGCCCTGTCTTCTTGCACCTACAATTTTGTTGGCGTTTCTTTTTTCCACTTGCAGAATACAATTTTTAAAAAAAGCTGAGGGTAGTGCAGTGAACATAGGCCCAGTGCCAACATATGTATATGATATGTTTACTTTTATCCCCGCTCTTCAGCATTTTTTCAAACTTCAGTAGCCGCAGAACCTGAGGATGTATTCTTAAAGACTGCTGTTTTGCTGTAGCTGTAGATGGTGGTAAAGCAATAATGTTCGAATTGTATCTAAAGGGCAACTTCTTGTACGAAACATACCTTAGATGGTTTAACGAAGGTACATTTGTCTCACTCTAATCATAGAGTGAGACAAGGGAACCCGCGTAATATTTTTTTTTTTTTACACCTGAAAATTTTATATTTATAAACACCTTAATAAAGTGAACCGTGAGGAACATCAACTCTGCAGACATGGCTTACATGTCTGAGCACTCCATCTCAGGCATT
Organism: Maratus speculifer; assembly: GCA_964019185.1. Lineage (NCBI taxonomy): Eukaryota > Metazoa > Arthropoda > Arachnida > Araneae > Salticidae > Maratus > Maratus speculifer. Next base: position 233,527,690 of record OZ025294.1, on the reverse strand, counting down.
AAAACATTCTTTAATTCTCTAGGAACAATGGGCGAGTCTATATCAGAACACACTATAACAGAACTTAAATACTTATTCTGAAGAAAAAAATGCAACGCCTTCCAGTATGGAACACGAGTCCGCGGATCAAAACGCAAACACCATACAACTGAGCTACGGCCAAATTAGTAATCATATTAGGATGTATTATATCTGTTTTATAATATTGGACCACATATTTTCTTTTTTCACCAAAACTAAGGAGTTTTGTATGAAATACATTGAACCTGAGTCTAAAGGGTCACTTCCATACAGTATAAGTAAAAAAAATAGAAAATCTATGATTAACCATGATTAGTTATAAATTGAGAAGTTTCAGACCTGTTAGAATGAGAAATTTTTAATTTCATGGTTATCAAATAGTTTTCTTGATATAAATTATTATGTCAGTTTGAAATTATTAATAAATTATTGGTACTACTTATTTATCCCGTTTATGAATATCGCCAAATTATTCATATTGACATATTTTTTATTTTAAATAACGAAAGAAGAAATAAGTTGGTGAAACATTGATAAAAATACGAATTAAAAGTGGGATAAAAAATCACTTGATGATGTTTTAAATACTTGTATCGTATTTAATGCGATTGAATGCGACAAACACGATCATTCATTATTGGCATTTTATCTTATTGTTTGGCGATACTTCTTTGGTCGACGGGATAATTAAGTAATAAAAAAAAAGAAAAGAAATGAAAAGAAAGAAAGAAAGAAACAACAGTTGAAGCAATGAATAAACAGTTATAAATTTAAACATAATAATATATTTAATAAAAAATATAAATATCACAATAAATCGTAAATCATAAAATACTTATAGGTATATTCAAAAACAACGTTTTCACCAATTTCGCGGGGTGAAATCGTGCTAACGTGTAGCTTATATTTTAAAACATAAATATGACATCTGTACCATATTTATGAGTACAAATAAACATAAACTATCATCAGGTTTGAAATCTCAATTTCTGAAGCCCAAACTGGACTATGATTTATAAAAACGCCAAGGTGAATGTATTCGAAAAGTACCATGAAATTAGGGCAGAGATATCATATACGCATCGGGTTTGGCGCAACTTTGGCGAAAATCATTTTAAAATTAATTTCTATTATTTTAAAAAATGAAATAACAATTAATAAAAAAACACGATTAAATCCCGATTAAAGAAATATAGAAAAAAAATAAATAAACAATTTAATCATAAACAATCAACAATAGCCGGATTACCATGTAATGTAAATAACGATAATTTGGCGCCAATTATATAAAAAAGTGTACCATATCTTGTTCTAAATTTTTTCGCAAACTTTTTTTTCTTTTTGGCATTAAATGAATTGATGTGGTCGTGATCATCAGCTTGGTAGGTTGCTTTATTTTACACCTTCCGACAAAGCTGGAAAGTGCTTATGCATTCGGTTTGTCTATCCGCTTATCCACGTTCTAACACCCGTAAATTTATCCGTTTTTGAGTGTCGCCTAGACATGTTTGGCATTGTATATGAAGTACGTGGGATTAATAGTTTATCTGCAGGGGCACTCAAAAGAACTTTATTACATTATGGTCTATTGGGGGGGGGGGATCCTTTGCAGAGTATTTTGATGAAATTACGCTATTGCAAATGTGTGAAACTTATATAAACCATGAATTTCATTACGATTACGTTATAACAGGACTTTCATAGCATTTTTAATCAAATTACAGGGACGCACAAAAGTAATCGGTTAAAATACTGTCATTGAGTAATAATTTCTGGAAATGCGTTTTCAATTTCTGCATGCGCTTTTAAAATTAACTGTTTTTTAGGTGTGTCCCAAATTAATATAAATATTTAGTACCTATGGTCGTCGTCTGATCCGTCCGTCTCTCTGTCCGCATATAACAGCGCAAAAACTATCCAACCAATTCGTTTGAAATTTTAAATTCAAACGAATTCAAATTAAATAAAATTATTTGTTCCTGAATTTTGTTGAGTCATTGCAAATTTTAATAAAATCGGATAAATAGTTCGAATACAGGGATAGTCAAAAGTATTCCATTACATTACGGCCGATGGGATAAAATAGTTCCAACTACGTTTTAATTATGTTAAACCCATAGAAATGTAATGAAATTAATATGCATTTATGAAGAGCACTAGAATATATATTTTGTAGAACATGCCGCGCAAAATTATTTATTTTCATTTACCCATCACCACAAAAGAATTCCATTACAAATTAGTATGCAGGGAGGGACAGTAGATTTTCAGCTTTACTAACCTAGGGATTTTAACATACAGGCATTTTCGAAATTTCACTAGCAGATCTTTTAAATAATAACTTTTTCTGGTAAAACTTCATAATCGAGTTCACATTGTTGCATTTGAGCCGGCATGTTATACTGAAAAAATATGTTCAGATATATAAATCACTTGTAATAACACTTGACGGCTCAAAACTTATGCAGACGAGATATTCAGATTTTATTCGTACTTTTAAGTATAGTATAGACATAGCCAAAAGTGGAATAATCGTAAAAAAAAAACAAAAAAAAACAGAATATACCGTCTAATCAAAGAATATACGCTCAAGTTAGAGAATATACCCTAAAATGCATATACTACGGCTTTTTGAGAAAGAGGGGGTATACAGTGGTTCTTAAAAAATCAAAAAGTATACGGCGCATACCTCTATAAACTCTCTACTATATTCATGATTGTCGATTCGTTTTATTTTATGCATGCTAAAGCAAAATACGGCTCAATTTCATGAGAATGAATTTGAAAAGAAAACAAAACAATATGTAGTGTCTAGCATGCACGACTCATTTAAATCAGATTGAGCATATCTGGAACACACACGAAAGGACACATTGTATTCCTTTGTTGGCGTTTTCGAGATTTTTATGTATCATTTTTTAAAGAGAGAGTACCCTAAATTTAAAAAAAACCCTCATCGCATGCATATAAAACAGACGTAGATATTATATTATTACACATATTTACTATTTTGTTCAACATATATTAACTATTTTGTTCAACATATATTAACTATTTGTAAAAATTCCGTAATTCTACTCAACCATCATGATTTTAGGTGCTAAAATTAGTGTGTATATTCTTGGCATCATTTCAAATTCCGATACAAGATATTTTAATGCTTTATTATCTGTATTACTTTTAATGTATTGCGTACTTCCAATTTTATACCCATGCATGGCTGTTTTGTATAGTTTGAATTCCCATTTTTTTTAACCGTGCATAGAAATTTTTATGTAATATTATGCAATTGTACCATTCACTTTGCTATTTTTTGTCATTTCAGTTTGTGACAATATGTAATCAATCATAGACAGCATCTATTTTTTTTAAGCATATTGCTATTGAAACTTTGGTCTAAGCAATATTGTTCAAACTAATCCCTCTGAGGGAAGTCCTAGTAAATGAAATAAAATATATCGTTTTATACATTAAAAAATAAATAAAATTAGTATTTGAATTACCATTAAATGATTATCGTTAAGATGTCAAAGATTTTTATAATATTTTTTAAAATAATAATTCAATTTATGAATATTTGCTTTATAATGCTTCTACACGGTACTTCATCAATAGGATAGAACAAATGCTATCAGTCTACAGTGCAAGCTATCAAACGGATCCTTTAATAAATTTTCGATCTGAATTCAAATAGTGTTTAAATTTGCACTTTAAATGATTTGATTTCCTTTGAAAATATCATCAGAATTTTCAAGGAGTGAGGAAGACGAAATGAAGCAATTAGATGGGATTGAAATCGCAGTAATTACAGAAATAACAAGATTTCAATTCTTATGCAAATGCGAGAAAATCAATTTTAAAAACAATCTTGCAGAAAATTATTGGAACTGAAATTTGCATATTGAAAATGGAAATTGGAAGTGAAAACCAAATGATTGCTTTTAAGCACAGAGGAGCATATAATATTACTTTAGACTGAAAAATATAACCGTAGTATTCTTCTTTATGAAAAAGATGTGTAACAGTATAGAATGTATTTTTCAATCATACGGGTTGAGTTTGTGTTTTTTAGAATGCAGAATCATAATGTCGATTAGAACAATTCATTTTAAAAGTTTATGATAATTCATTTAAACGATTCTTATTAACTGATGACATATTTGGATTATTATCCAGTATATTTTTTCTATATAAAAATTTAACATTGAATATTCAAACAACCGCTCGTTTGACAAATAGAAAATAAAAACTTATCAATAGAATCAGAATTTTTTTCATAAAAAACAATTAATAAAATTATTAATAATTTGTATTTAAACGATTCTTATTAACAGATGAAATATTTGAATTATTGTTCAGTACGTTATTTCCATGTAAAGATTTAACATTGAATATTCAAGCAACCGGTCGTTTGACAAATAGAATATAAAAATATGTCTATAGAATCAGATATTTCCTCATAAAAATCAATTAAAAACAATTAGTAATATTTTGTATTTAAATGATTCATATTAACTGATACCATAATTGGATTATTATTTTGTATGTTAAAATCTTATATTACTCGAAAGAGATTATGTCAAAAATCTGTATGAATATTTACTATGTACAGAATTAACACTCAATGTGCAATCAACCAGTCGTTTGATTGATATAAAACAAAAATATGTCGATAAATCAGAAATACCTTCATAAAAATCAGTTTAACCCGGGAGAACGCGCGCAGGGCCTAAAAGACCCGGAGTGCGTATTGTTTTTATAATTGTAACCGCTATTTTTTTTAAAGTAATCTTCAACTTATTTTATTGCAAACTTTGCAAGAATTGCCGCCATCTAAATAAAATGACTGTTAAAAATTGATTTTATTGGTGGCAAAGTTAAAACCATTTATAACCTAGGTAAGCGCGCGTTCTCCCGGTTTAAAAATATTATGATGATTTTTAATTAAATGATTCTTATTAACAGATGACATATTGAAATTATTGTTCAGTATGTTAATATTAAAATACATTTTACTTTTGGCGCGAATTCAAATCTTCATTAATAATAATGAACAAACATACAATTGGAAGTAATTTTGAGACTTACCCGTTTCAGGTATTCTTCTTTTACGATGTATCTTTTTAAAATTATATTGCTTCTTTTGACGACACGATAAATTGTGAGTGAAATACATTATATTTTTATTTCTACAGCTTTTACCTAAGCTGTGTGAAAAAAAAATTCTTTTTTTTTTTTTTTTTTTGAGTTCTGATTCGAATTGTTTTTTATGAGAAATGTGTTAAAATATTGCGGTTTTGATGGAGTTGTTTTTTGTTAATTTATCTATGTTCGTAAGAAACTGAGATATGTTTTTTCATGAGAATAAATTGTTTAAAATGAGAGATGTATTTAATTTAGAGTTGAGTAAAACATTGATAATAATTTTGAACATTGGCTAAATCACTAGGGAAGTAAGAAAAAAACGGGCACACAACTATATTATCTATGAATTATGGGGAAATTTATGTGTAACCACCATTAAAATTTAAATAAAATGCTTCATAATGGGATCATTGTATGCAATATTCCGTCTTAGATCTTTCTTCTATAGTTAGAAAAGAAAAAAAAACAGATTAAAATGTGTGGCCCTGAATTGTGCATTTTTTTTAAGGGAGTAGCTTTGCCACATTTATTTAACATCTTTTCTTGTCTTTGCTTGATTAGTGTTTTTATGAACATGTGCTAACTTTTATTTTTCCAATTCTTTTCCTCTAGTAGTCACATGACTGCAATTAGATCATATTTTTATTTATAACCTATATTTTTTATTTTTAAATTTAATTCTGAACTTATTTCTCTTTTTAACTATTTTGTTTTATTTAATATCATTATTTTTACTCCTCCCTTAAGTAGTATTTACTACATTTTTCTTTTTTTAATGACTCATACAACAGCAATAAGATATCATATTTTTCAAGACTGGGTGTAAAGATGACGACTACTAGACAACCCCTTAATGCTATTCTACTGTTCAACATTATTCCGCTTGCTATATATAACAAAAACAAAAGAAAAATCATGCATTAAGCATAGATTGTGAAACACTTTCCAACACTTCATAAAATCTTTAACAATATTTTGTTATTTAGGGAAATAAGGTTACTTTCTATAGCCAAACATGTATTCCAATGCTTTTGAATTCCCTTGTTTTGATTCGTTGGTTGATATATATATATATAAATATAATATATAATGAAAAAATTTAGTTTAGCGAGAAAGTACCTAACTGGTTCAAATTTCTCATTCAGTACTTTATTCGATTGATGGAAAATATTTCAATACTTTTGTTCAGCCCTGCAATTTACTTACAAGGAAGGTCTCCATACTGGGCATACTCAGAATTTTTTGAAAAAAAAATACTGATTACTCTACTCATGTACGTAATAAAGGATCAGTCGAATTTAGCGGCGGAATTACAAAAAAATCTCAGTAAAAAAAATAAAATACTTTCGATTATTTGGCGCAAAAAGACAAAAGCGTCACGCAATTTGACGAGAAGCATTTTTCTTCGCCAAAAGCAAACGATTTTAATGCACCTGAAGATTTCTTGTCAATTAAATTTTAGAATACGTGTAAATATTAGTTAATAAATTTAAATTTAAACAATGAAAGAGTTTGACATATTGATGTATTTTATATTACATATTTCTGTTGATTTTGCTGCAGTTATTTAACTTTATCTCTTTAAAAATAATTTCTTACTTAAAAATACTTTCATATTGATAAGTATTTTTCCGTATATATAAGCGCGTGACAAAATAAAGGCCAGATGAAGATTGCTGCAGTAATGCAATATCGATGTAAATCGATATAAATATGTATATCGATATATCGAATGTAATATTGCAGTAATGCAAAAATTTCAATATCGAGAAGTTTTTTGTTTCTATAGCAACCGAATTGAAACGACAAAGCTCAATTAGATTGGAGTTAATTTTCAGTTGATACAATTTTAATTAATTAAAATTTTCTTTATGACAAAAATATAGTTAAAATAAACTAAAGCTGACAAAACTATTGTTACATAAATAAAAAAAATTAAAACAAGTTCATGATGAAACATTTTTACCTTAAAAAGAATTTGACGTAAAAGTATTTATTTAAATTTGATTTTGTCACCAATCGCTGATAAATCGCCAAATAAAAGAAATGTTCATTATTTTTTTACGAACGTTCTCTCGGGGTTCCGCCAAAATTTTTTTACAAACATATATATCCACATGAGAAGCACATTCTGTATTTTTTTCAGAATTTTCTGAGTATGCCCGTATGGAGACCTTCCTTGTTAGTACCTTTATTACACTCCAATATTTTGTTTAAATTTAGTTCAAACAAACACACTCTTATAATTACTTAAATCACATTTCCAGAAATTATCATATATGGGTGACCAAGTAACTAATTCTTTGCGTGACCCAGCATATAATTTTATCTATATTCTACAAACATTTCTTAGTAAAAAAGCAGTTAAACGTAAAAATGCGTAAATTACTTAAAAACCGCCTTTAAGTTAATTTCGCTCATATTCAGTAACCTTTACGAACTCTTTTGTATAACCCTGTATATCAACTATAACGTTTATATATACCAAATAATTTACAGAACATTTAGTAAAACTTAAAAGCGCATATATAATTGAAAATTCATTTCAAGCATCCATCAAATATCCTCGATAATACACAGTACTTCGGATAAGAATATAAGATTTCAAATATTTTGTGTATCCCTGTAAATGCTATGCACTTGATATTATGCGTTAAATATTATGTCTTAGCGACGTATATCAATTTTATGATACTTGAAATCGTTTAACATTATTAAAATACGTCGCAAACAATTCCCCCCTTTATTATTGCGTAATGAAATTCTTTCGAGTGGCCCTGTAAATGAATAATAACTATTATTTTAACTGCATATTTTACAAAATACGTATTTTAGTGCACTTTGCGAATCCATGTAAACTTGAATAAGTTTCACAGGGTGTAACACCTTTACAATTCATTTTAAAGATTTTTCCCATTGTCCGTAATGTATCGGAAAACTTTTGACTATCCCTGCTAATAAACTGATCATGGCAGAAACTTTATTTTCAATAGGATCCGTGCTAGGGTAAACATCAATAATGCATAAAACTTTCATAGCAATCCGAGAATATTTACGGGAGTTAGAGCGCGGATAGACGGACAGGACAAACCGAATGCATAAACACTTTTCAACTGTGTTGTAAAGTGTTAATAAAAACTATGACAGTATACTTCTATTGGAATTGGAGAATACAGCATTTTCTGTTTGCTCATAAGAAGTATTTATGTTTGAGAATGTGATATCATGGTAAAAATGGAAGGAATGGAAAAAAAATTAGAGGACGGACATGAAACAACAAGTGCAATAAAAAAATTGTGCATAAACAACAAGTGCAATGAAAAAAATTTGAATATTACCATAAAGAAAGAAAAAGACTCGTAAATAAGAAAAAATTATAACTATTGCTTAATTATTTGCAATTACAAAGTTCCTAATCTTTTCATTGAAATACCACTATTTTTATATAGAAAGACTCGAATTGTATAGTGTAATTCCCTACATCCTTTTTTTCCCTTTTTCCCATTGTTTATGGAAATCACTAATCTCTTCAATATCCCTGTATGTGGAACTAAGTTTCCGGGATTCTCAAATAAATCTCTTCGCATCGTCGTCAAAAGGCGAGTTTTTCTCTAATTAAATGCTAATACCTCAATTCCTTTAGGTGAGAAAATTTCCTGATATAATATGATGTAATTTAAATCATATATTAATTTAGCTGTTAATTCAAAGAGTATACAAATAGATTGTCACCGGAAAAAACTAAATTCTGTTTTTGTTTTTATTTTTATTTTTACTTGTTAATTTTTTAAAAATAAAAATTAAAAAAATAATTTTTAATTTTAAAATGCAGTTTTTGAAATCCGATTGGATTTTTTTTAACAATTCGAATTCGATTACGAAAAAAAGCCTACTTTTATTTATACTTTTTTTTTACTTGTTCTTCTTTTTAAGAAGAAAATTAAAAAAAAAATGTAATTTTTAAATGCATTTTTGGAAATCCGATTGGATTTTTTAAAAAGCAATTCCAAATTTGATGATTATCAGAAAGTAACTATTTTAAGCGAGAATTATTTTTTTAATACTAATAGATTTCGATAGTAAGTTTTTTATTTTCTCTAAGTTAACCCCAGTTTATTTCACAAGGTATAAAAGAATTTAACGCTAAAGTACATATTTAATCTCGTTAACAGCAGGTGACATAAAGCAGTCACATAAATTACATCACTAGCGATGTTAATGGAGTTACTTGCGTTTTTTTGTTGCAATAAATTCACCCGTGTTGCAAATTAGATATCGTGTTCATTATAAAAACCAAACCAACATAGCTCTGAAAGAATTTTTCTCGCTTCAAATAGTTAATGCTTGTTATACTCATAATGATGTCATAAAGTAAAATGATCTTTGAAGCAAGTTTCTAGTTGGCTTATACTTCTTTATTCGAAGTAATTTTGCGCATAATGTCTGTAAACCATAAAATCTTTTTTCATAAATTAACAGACATTAATCTCTGCTTTACACATTATGGCCTTTGCTCATTTTTACTGTATATGTAGAAAGCAAATTTTTTTTTCTTTCATTTAGGTCAAACGTGAAGTAAATTGTGCATAGTAACTTAAAGAATATTTTTTTAACCTATTTGAAGGTAATTGAATCAAAAGAAAATTATATATAAATAAAAAGAACTGTTCTACATAACCAAAGAATCTTTTTCAGTTTATTTTAAATTAAGCATACATATAGAGAGAGAGCAGCATTAAATTAAGTATATACCGGGTGTCCCAAAAATGACTGATGGATTTTAAAATTCAATAACTTGCAAACAGAGACAGCTATTTAAAAACATTTTGCTGGAGGGTTATGTATAATGACAGGAGTCTTTTTTTCCGTAATTTTTGATTTTAGTTCGAATTTCAAACAATAGATGGCGCTGACGGCATATGAAGGCCAGGTGATTAGTGCTGAGTGAGGTCAGTTTCGGTGTCGACCTGGGCTTCAATTGCCGTCAGCGCCATCTATTGTTTGAAATTCGAATTAAAATCAAAAGTTACGGTAAACAATCTCCTGACATTATATATAACCCTCCTGCAATTTTTTTTTTAAATAGCTGTCTCCGTTTGCAAGTTATTGAATTTTAAAATCCATCAGTCATTTTGGGGACACCCGATATATATATGTGTGAGCAGTTCACATAAATATACTTTTTCTCATAAATGGTTAATTTGTATAAACAGAAACTCTAAATACATTAGATAGAACGTTTTTTTACATATATTTTTTAAATCACTCTTATAGTTTTTCTTACTTCTTTCAATAGTTTAATTAATTCGAAAAATTATTCACATGTGCCCCACTTGCGGGGCAGTTGTGAACACACGTGAGGCACATGTAAATACAAGGAAGAAATATCCTTTCTATTCTGTTATTCATTTTTATTCATAATCATTATTTATATTATGTGTTAAATTCACTATAAAGAATAAAATATGCATGAATTTCATTAGTTTCTGGATGATATCTTTGAACACAAAATTATATTATGAAAATAAATACATTGATAAAAGAGAAGGAGGAATAGATGACAGATTTATTGTTACAAAAAATAAAAAAGAAAATTTGAAAAAAAGCTTTTAAACTTTACTTAGGGGTTTTTGTTTCGTTGTTATGTTAAGGAGGGGCACTTAGATAATATTTATTGGAAATCTGCCAAAATACGAAAGATTCTCAGCACTGCATTTGCCTTCTTTATTTCTAAATTTACATTAATTAATTAATATTAATATATAATTATAATTATTATTTAATTACATTAATTTATGTTAATTATGTTAATTATATTAATTTATATTAAATAATTAAGTTTTGCAAGGAAAATAACATATGTTTTTTTTTTTTTTTTTTTTTTTTTTTGCGATGGAATTGTTGAATTTATATATGAACTATTCTATGTTGATGCGTTATACAATGTGTTAAATAAGTATGATTCAATCAAAATTATTTATTTATTATCATTATCTTACTAATTTAGAGTAGTATGAAACAATTTATAATAAAATCTTATTCAGCTTAGTTGGGGGGCCTAGTTGGTTGAAAAGGTTGAAAATTTTGTCTAGCTGATGGTTGATTTATTACTTGGTTTGAAACTAGTGGGGTGGAAACTTCCACGAATTGTTTGACAACCCGGTACCATTCGGTGGTACTACTAGGAGGATTTATAATAATACTGTTTTTGAATTTTGGTTTTAAACCATCAGTTAAACCTTGTAATAGTATATTTTCACTAAGATGTAATTTCCTACCAATTTCCACTTTCTTACGAAAATAAGTTTCTAAATTGTCTAAATTATCTAATTTCAGATTTGAAAAATCAGAAAAACTCGGGAAGTCTAATTCAATGAGTCTTTCTATCAAAATTTTCTTAATTTGTTCATAATCCGTACAATTTAAGCAGTCATTGATATAAATTTTTTGCGCTTCCCCTTTCAAATATTGCGCAATAAAATTAAATTTCCATTCTAGATTTTTCTTCTCCTTTTCACATGTTGTATCAAAATATGTTAACCATGACAAAATGTTCATTCCAGAACTCGGATCAAACGGTACGAACTTAGGATCTTCCATTAGTTTTTTTATTCTTACTCATTAGAATAAATGAAGCACTTCTATTTTCTTTATTAAATCCTGATCGTAAAATCATTCGCAATAAATTTCAAAGTTAATAATTTCTATCAATTACATATTTTTTCAAAATTACTATATCAGATCCATAACATACAATAAATAATAAAATAATAAATAAATTAGTAAATTAATAAATTAACTTCAAACTACTCTCATCAATAAAATAATAAATAAATAAATAAATAAATAATAAATACTTTTCATCAATCATAAATAGAATAGAAATAATAATCAAAACATTTAATAAAATAACTTACAGTTCACGAAAAATCTTCAATAAAATCCATTCTTCATTAAATTCCTCATCAAATACCTTTCGCATACTCACCACTTTGAAGTCATTAATTTTCAAAAATTTTCCTATGACCATGAATACTGAATCAAAATTTGTGCGCACAGATCAACATCAAGCGTCACGAAATCCACATCAGACTCGAAGCAAGTACTATTCATTAGCAAGCTGAAAATACCATATAGGCTGTCCTTCAATCGAACTTCGGCGATAGCATGCTTTTCTTCGTTCCATCGCAATTTTCTTTAAATATCATTCATTAAAAAGGCAGCACAGATAACTAATCCTGTCGACTTTTCGATTAGTTGTGACGATTTAAGGAGAACTCGAATTATTTCCACTGGTTAAAAAGAAACACACAGTCATGGCAAGCGAGGGAAAAAACAAAATAAATAAATAAATGAAGAAGATCCAATAATTAGTCATGGGCTGCTGTAAATTCATTTATTAAATTCGTAATAATGAGGAAGGAAAAGCTCCTTTTGCAAAAATTCCATCATTATTTCAGCGAGCTGTCCTCATCGAAGAAGCAACACAAGAAATCTTCTTTTTCATCTCGAGACTTCCACCTTTTTAAACTAAAAAGAAAGTTCTGGAACATTCTGTAACCTCAAACCATCATTCTTTTATGTAAACTGAATTCTTGTCCAGCTACGAGATTATTTTCCTCAAACGATAAATTTATTTAAAAAAAAATATTATTTAACCAATTTATAATTGACTCAGGATTTTAAATATCTTAGGCAGACGATTTTTATAAATGATTAATTTTAAGAGAAAAAGAAAAGAAACGAATTTATTAATATGCACACATCAAAGGTTGACGTAGGAAAAATATATAAATAGATAAAATAAAATAATGATATTTTTTGAAAGGTATGGTTTTGGAATAAATTTAATAAGACTTTCTTAAAAAGGGTTGATAAAAACATAGAAGAAATCAGTTTTATTTGGAATATTAAGAAATAAAGTTTTAATTAAGAATATTTTTAATTTAGAGCCATCTTTTTAAATTTACGCATCCTGGAATAATGTTTTTTAAGGCAAATTAAGAATTTATATCGTCTGCATAAGGATTAACAGATTAGATTTAGAAACAAGATTTTAATTTAATAATTTGAAGTAAGTACGGAATATTATTATAAGAAAATTAAGATAGTATAAAGGTTAGTTTTGGCGAAAAAATTTTAAATTTGTAATACATATATGTATATATATATATGTATATATGTATGTGTATGTGTATATGCATATATATATATGTATATGTATATGTATATGTATATCTATATATCTATATATATATATATATATATATATACATATATATATATATATATATGTATATATGCATACATATATATATATATATATATATATATATGGAGATTCTTCTTTAAAAAGTTCTTTTGAACACATAAGTAAATAAACTCGGAGGTAAATTAAATTCTGACACCGTTTTTAAACTTTTAAATGACTTATATTAAACGTTAATATTTACAAAAAAAGATATTTACATAAGACTATTTACAAAGCAAACAATCATAACTCTAATTAATCAATTACATCTTATACGGGAACTCGTCTTCATCTTACGTTCTTTTTTACATCAACTTAAAACTAAAAACATTCCATTCTCCTTTCTTCCGTTCAGTTCTTTTTTCTACCGCTTAAATCGTCTGGCTTCTTAGGAATTAATAGTTTCTTCAAAATCGTCTGCCTCACTGAGAGCCTGTTCATCAGAGTTGCGATGCGTAGAAAATAATATGCAGATCTAATAGTGGAGGAGATTTCCCATATTTCGGCCATACTGATGAGACATTCGTCCTCGAATGTATTCTTGTTGGCTGGAAACAGCAGCTGGATCATCTGAAAAGATAAAGAAAAAAAAAACACAGCAGCATCCAAAGTCTAAATTGAAAAAAAGAAGTCATCATTCAAATTGTTTATCAAAGCTTAGATTATTTCTTGAAAAAAATTCATATATTTTTTTTTCGCGTCTTTTCGTCTTCTCTTTGTTACGTCCTTTCATCTTCTTTTATCTTACGTCTTTTCGTCTTCTTCTTTCATACGTCTTTTCATCTTCTATTACCTTACGTCTTTTCGTCTTTTCTTTCTTACGTCTTCCGTCTTCTTTTATCTTACGTCTTTTCGTCTTCTTTCATACGTCTTTTCATCTTCTTTTACCTTACGTCTTTTCGTCTTTTCGAGAATAAAGTTAAAATTCTTTTAGTTGTCAATCCAGTGGTTTGTCATAGTTGGTATAGTGTCACAATCGGTGAAATTCTTTTTTTTTAAGCTTCGTCCGTCCACGGCTTCATGTACTCTGGATATAGAAAGCTTTCTTAATTGGAATTTTATCCTATGATAGCCGTATAAAAAATTATTTTTTGTATTTTTTCATGTGGACACCCCATGGAATTGTAGCGTATACCATAATATGTTGTACTTTTTTTTATAAAACTTTTCAATTTGAAATATGACAATATTTAAGGAAATAGTCTACTGTTTCGATATTTATGAATCACCCTAGATATGATTTAATAATTGTTACTTACTAGAAATTTAGAATCTATTGAATTCGGACCGTCTCTGAAATGTGTAGTGTAATTTGTCTTCATATTCCATGAATATTACAAATGGTACACTAATTAAAGGTCTACCATTGTTTACATGTGGGTATAACTTGCATTATATTCCGTTCAGTTATGTAATAACACACTGAAGTATGAGGATATTAAACAAGCTAAACGCACAGTTCGCTAACCATGCAGGTCTCATAAACCGATTTACAATACATTACATGAAACAATAAACTTGAATTAAAATCGCGCATCAGAGTTAAATATAAATAAAATTTCTTACATTAGGCAAAAATATGGAGATTCTTCTTTAAAAAGTTCTTTTGAACACATAAGTAAATAAACTCGGAGGTAAATTAAATTCTGACACCGTTTTTAAACTTTTAAATGACTTATATTAAACGTTAATATTTACAAAAAAGATATTTACATAAGACTATTAACAAAGCAAACAATCATAACTCTAATTAATCAATTACATCTTATACGGGAACTCGTCTTCATCTTACGTTCTTTTTACACCAACTTAAAACTAAAAACATTCCATTCTCCTTTCTTCCGTTCAGTTCTTTTTTCTACCGCTTAAATCGTCTGGCTTCTTAGGAATTAATAGTTTCTTCAAAATCGTCTGCCTCACTGAAAGCCTGTTCATCAGAGTTGCGATGCGTA
The DNA here is from genome assembly GCA_964019185.1 of Maratus speculifer. NCBI lineage: Eukaryota > Metazoa > Arthropoda > Arachnida > Araneae > Salticidae > Maratus > Maratus speculifer. The sequence continues at coordinate 233,512,321 of OZ025294.1, read as the reverse complement.
GAAAATAATATGCAGATCTAATAGTGGAGGAGATTTCCCATATTTCGGCCATACTGATGAGACATTCGTCCTCGAATGTATTCTTGTTGGCTGGAAACAGCAGCTGGATCATCTGAAAAGATAAAGAAAAAAAAACACAGCAGCATCCAAAGTCTAAATTGAAAAAAAGAAGTCATCATTCAAATTGTTTATCAAAGCTTAGATTATTTCTTGAAAAAATTCATATATTTTTTTTTTTCGCGTCTTTTCGTCTTCTTTTTCTTACGTCCTTTCATCTTCTTTTATCTTACGTCTTTTCGTCTTCTTCTTTCATACGTCTTTTCATCTTCCATTACCTTACGTCTTTTCGTCTTTTCTTTCTTACGTCTTCCGTCTTCTTTTATCTTACGTCTTTTCGTCTTCTTTCATACGTCTTTTCATCTTCTTTTACCTTACGTCTTTTCGTCTTTTCGAGAATAAAGTTAAAATTCTATTAGTTGTCAGTCCAGAGGTTTGACATAGTTGGTATAGTGTCACAATCGGTGAAATTCTTTTTTTTTAAGCTTCGTCCGTCCACGGCTTCATGTACTCTGCACATGTACTGGTGACCATGGGTCCTTCGTTGAATCCAAGTTTCTTTACATCGTAGGTGTCATTATTTTTTACTTTTATGACTTTGTACGGACCTAAATATTTTGGTTTTAACTTCAAACCTGGACCTTGTTGTGTGCGTTTTATAGCAACCACATCATTAATCTTAAATTTGTTAGCTTTCTTTCGTCTGAGGTTGTAAGTTTTACGGTTCTCTTCTTGGACTTTTAAAATCTGTTTTTTAGCATTTTTTCTCATATCTTCGCGATTATTTGTAAAATCAGATTGTATTTCAGCATTCAGAAGACTAGTAATTTCAATGTTATTTTTTAGTTTCATTTTAGTACCAAACATCAATTCAAAAGGAGTTGTGCTTATACTTCTCTGAAAAGTCGAATTTATCACCTGTTGGACGTTGCTTACATGTGTATACCATTTTTTAGGATTATCGACAGACAATTTAGACAGAACAGATATTATGACAGAATTTAGACGCTCAACTTGGCCGTTAGACCTGGGTAATCCAGTGGTAATCGGGATATGTTTAATATTTTCATTGATGCAATAATCTTCAAAAGCTTTAGAGGTAAATGCAGGACCTTTATCTGATATAATTCGAACTGGATTTCCAAAGATAGATTTTTGGATTTCTAATTTAGAAATTACTTCGGCAGCATCGGTAGATTTTGTGGGATACAACCAAACAAATTTTGTGAATGCGTCAATGACCGAAAGGATATGCTTGTAATTTTTATTAGTGCTTTCTAATGGACCTAAGTGATCAACATGGTACGTATGTAATGGAGCTTCTTCTTTTTCTATTGGGTGAAGTAAGCCTTCTTGTTTACCACATTTTCTATTAACTAAAATACAGGGAACACAATTTGCTATACATTTCTCAATTTTTTGTTTAACTTTAGGGATGTAAAAATCATTTTCTAAACTTTTCTCTGTTCTTGCAACTGCGTAATGACCTTTTTCGTGAGCGGCCTTGATTATATTCATTTGCATGTCTTCCGGTACAACTAATAAATCATTACCATTAACACATTTATAAAGAACATCATTTTTAACTAGATAATCATCATAAGATTTCACCTTTAGGATTTCTTTTATTGTTTTAATATGGTCATCGGTTTCTTGAGCTTGGATAATTTTTAAAGTTAAGCTATCTTGGATTACCATACAAATAGGATACCTACTTAATGCATCGACATGTCTCATACTGCTACCCTGTCTATGTTCAATAACATAATCAAAATCGGATAACATTATTGCCCATCTAGCTATTTTTGTACTCATTTCTTTTTTATCCATAGTCATTTTAAATGCATTACAATCGGTTACAATTTTAAATGGGATACCTAGCACATATACTCTAAACTTTTTCAGGGCTTCAATTACAGCTAAAACTTCTAATTCGTAACTAGTGTACTTCCGCTCAGCTTCGGTGGTTTTTTTACTTGCGAAATAAACTGGATGAAATTGATTATCTACTGGAGATTGTTGCATTAAAACAGCTCCATAGCCATCAATAGTGGCATCACAATGGATTTCGGTCGCACTTTTGGGATTGTAAATTAAAAGTACTGGTTCTGACGACAAAATACGTTTGAGTTCATTAAAAGCTCTTTGTTCTTCTATATCGAATTTAAATTTTGAATCTTTTCTTAGCAGGTCACTTAACGGTTTAGCTATAACCGAATAATTTCTTATAAATTTTCGAAAGTATCCTGTCAATCCTAAATAACTTTGAACATCTTTGGTACACTTTGGTTCGGGAAAATTTATTACTGCTTTAGTCTTCAGTGGAGAGGGATACAATTTACCATTTATGATTCTATACCCCAAGAAATCAATTTCACGCTTCAAAAAATTGCATTTTTTAAGATTTAATTCTAATCCATATTCCGATGCAGTTTCGAGTACAAGTTTTAATTTTTCTAGACCTTCAGCTTCGTTTTTAGCAGGTATTATTAAATCATCCATATAAATGACAACAATGTGATCTTTTAATAGGTTTCGAAATACATTATAAATATACTTTTGAAAAACACTAGGGCTATTGGTCAACCCGAATGGACATTTCAAAAATTCGTATTGTCCTTCATGAGTAACAAACGAGGTGTATTTCCGCGAGTCTTCTTCAACATCTACATGAAAGAAACCGTTTTTCAAATCTATGGTGGTAAATACTTCGGCAGAATGTAATTGGTCTATTACATCATCAATAACTGGCAAGGGGAAATGCTCACGTACTGTCTTTTTGTTAAGATATCTGTAATCAACACAAAGTCTCATTGTGTTATTTTTTTTCTTGATTAAAACAACCGGCGAAGAAAAATTAGAAGAACTTTCTCGAATTATTCCCTGAGCTAGCCACTCCTCAATTTGGTTTTCGACTATTTTTTTCTCGCATGGCGGTAATCTTCGAGGAGGAGAACAAACTGGGATTTCGTCAGTTAAATTAATTTTCATTTTAACATCTACTGTTTTAGTTTTAATTGGTACATAATTTTCAATTAAAGAGTATAACTCTGAACGTAATTTTTTGTCAGCAATGTGAGTTAAATCAATTTTAGGCTCATCCAAAACATTTACAATATTAACTAAAAAGTCATTAGACTGAATTTCAGCTTTAAACAGTTTCACTTTATTCTCAGAAATAGTTAATGTACCTTGATGAATAACATCAGTGCCAATAATTAAATCGAAATTAATGCAACTGTCCTTAACGACAAAAATAGTAACTTTAAATTTTGAACCATCTACTTCGATTTCTGAATTGAAACAACCTTCTGGTTTAATTGAGGCTTTTCCTAGACCGGTCAAAGAGATACTCGTAGGTTTTAATTCTACAAAGTTCTTCAAATTATCATAAATACTTTTCTTTAACAAAGTCTTTTGGCTACCAGTATCTATTAAAGAGATTAAACGCAAAGAATAAAGCTTTATCTCTTTCAGAATTAAATCTTGGGATGTAATAATGTTTACTTGTGACTGAGCATTTTTAACACTTGTATCTTTAGATTTATTACATTGAAATGATTTATGACCATAAGCGTTACAAGCAAAACAAGGCGGCCCTTTATCTTTATTTACACAGTTAATACTCTTATGATTATTCCCGCCACAATTAAAACAACGCATATTTGGCTTTACAGGCTTAAATTTGTTCTTAACTTCAACTTCGGATTTAATTTTAGGCTTAGCTCCTTCATATTTATGAAATTTTGCATTTTCATACTCCGATCTTATTTTTTCATAAATCTTTAATTTTTGTTTAAATTCAGCAATATTGGGACAACCATACAAAAAAGATTTTTTAGAAATAGGGTCATTAATTCCATTTATTACATACTGAATAAGGGCAGAATCTTCAATATTGCCTTTTGAGCATAATTGTTTCATATTTAAAAAATATTCATCTAACGATTCATGTGGTCTAATTTTTCTTTTGGACAGCAATTCGTGTAACTCAGCTGAATTGCACGTTTGACCAAATTCAGATATGAGTAGGGCTTTTAATTTAGACCACGAATTAATATTTGTTTCACTTTCAAGAAATAATTTTGCTTTGCTTGTCATACGGCGTTTAGCCAAAATCAATTTGTGCAAATCTCTAACGTTAAATAATAAAACAATATCTTCAAAATCGGCAATCCATTTATTAATATTTTCTACTTGAGTACCTTCAAACATTGTAATCATACTTTCAATATCATTAATAGAAATGCTTGGTTTAATAACATAATCAGGAATCAGAATTTTCTGATTTTCATTACTTTCACAATTAGAACTAGCAGAATCATTTCTCATATTATTCTCAAAAACAGTTGAAATATTTTTAGTTTTATCTTGTAAATCATCATTAAATTCATCAACACTTTCGTCATCACTAAGAATACCTACATCGGCTATCATATTAATTTTTAAATTAAAATCACATAAACTAGAAATTATTCTGGCAGCAATTTCATCAAAAGTTCCCGAATTATTTATACACAAAACATTGCAAATGGTAATTAAGTCGTTAACAGAAAAATTATCTTTAATTTCTTTGAATTTAGTTTGATATTCATCGGAATCTTCTTCAAACGTAAACCCAGTAAAATTCCGAATTCTACGTCGATTATTTCTGTCACCGATTTCTCCAAAAATTAATTTGTGCAATGTCTTAATACTAGCTGATTTTTCAGTTTTCAAAGAAAATTCTAATTCCTTTAAATCAACTAATTTTTCCATTATTGAAAAGAAAAATGAAATAATAAACTCACTTCATAATCAGATGCTCAGCTTCACACACTTTGATTTCACTTTCATCGCAAAATTTTACCTCTTCTGAAATAGCTTTGTAGGCTTGACATTCCATCACAGTTCTAAAAAATATCGGCTTCCAAGATATTAAAAAATATATATTTCCATCTCTGGGGGCGTGCGTCTGTATCTCACTTACTGAGACCAAAATTTATGGAGATTCTTCTTTAAAAAGTTCTTTTGAACACATAAGTAAATAAACTCGGAGGTAAATTAAATTCTGACACCGTTTTTAAACTTTTAAATGACTTATATTAAACATTAATATTTACAAAAAAAGATATTTACATAAGACTATTTACAAAGCAAACAATCATAACTCTAATTAATCAATTACATCTTATACGGGAACTCGTCTTCATCTTACGTTCTTTTTTACATCAACTTAAAACTAAAAACATTCCATTCTCCTTTCTTCCGTTCAGTTCTTTTTTCTACCGCTTAAATCGTCTGGCTTCTTAGGAATTAATAGTTTCTTCAAAATCGTCTGCCTCACTGAGAGCCTGTTCATCAGAGTTGCGATGCGTAGAAAATAATATGCAGATCTAATAGTGGAGGAGATTTCCCATATATATATATATATATATATATATATGCGAAAAGCTGAATAGATAGACTAAAGGACGGATAAGACAACAACTACAGTTGTTATGTGTTTATGTAATTATGAACACACATAGAATCCAATTAAAAAAAATATTTTTTATTTATAGCACCAAATTAATGCAATGTTTATACACATGAAAATTTACCCATTTCTTGGAAACATCTATTTGAAGATAGTGTGATTGGTTTCATCTGTACTACGTGTGATGGACAGGTTCTTCTCCTGGAGAGAAATATTATCCTAATCTGAATTACCGTTATTTTTGAAAAACTTTTCTTCAAATTGTCATATTTCTGAAAATATAAATTGCGTCCATTCGAACATTACTTTCAATAATTTTATTCACCTTAAAATACTTAATAAAACCCGATTTTAGTTACGTTGTAACATCCAGTATTAGAAATGGAATAAATGGATAGTTAAAGCATGTTCCATTGTAATTTAAAATTTTGTATGCTTGACTGATAATTAAAAAAATAATAATAACTTTTTACCACTATGAAAAGGTATGAAGGTCCCTTTTTAAAACTTATCACTATAGTTGAAAAGCGTTTATGATATTGCTTTGTCTGTCCGTATGTCCGTACTATAATTTGTGTCAATATAGTTAGACTCTCAATAAATTTCTACGTAATATTGGCGTTTACTATAGAATGTTGGTACTGACAATAAAGTGTTAAAGTTTATGATTTATTGACAGGGAAATTCAAAATAATTACATAAAAATACGGTCAATAAAGAAATATTATTTGTGTATTTTAATGATATAATGCATTGAAAGTGATGTATATATATATAATATGTGTGTGTGTGTGTATGTATTTCACTAAAGTTTACTACAAATCTCTTACGTAGAATATGGGGCCCATATGATTTATTGTTAATTTACAGGGCACATTAAAGTATTTGGCTACCAATATTGTCTATGCAGAATAATTGCTGAAAGTGCGTTTTCATTTACTAGTATCAGTCTAGTTTTTAGATTTAACTATTTTTGTATATTATTTGTTGTGTATAAATTCTGTAACATATATATATGACTAAGAGAAAGAGTTTACGTACATTTGATTGAAGAAAAATTGTTGAACAGTCATCTTCAACTGTGCTTTGCGTTTAATTTAAACTGGAATACAACGTACTATGCATACATATGCATTGATTGTATACAGTATCGCACAAAAATATCGGATATTTTTCCGTTTATCAAAAGTATCAGTACAAATTTAACTGTCAAATGTGTTATGAATTTTATATATTGCTTATTAAGATATCTTTCACATTAATAAAATGTAAAAGTTTGCTGCAATATTCTGATTGTGTTCGAAAATGTCACATAATGTATGCTGGACGCAAGATCTATCCTTTTTTATTGTTGTTTTGCTCCACTTTTTTCTGAGTGTTTAAAATTTCAAACATTTGCTAAATCTTTTAAAAATACTGCTTCCATACCTTGAAACTATTCTTTAACAGAAATGACGCATGAAGTTCAAATCATTTACAAAATTTATTTTTCGTTTCATATTTAAGAGAATTTATGGCGCATGGCTGTAAGCGTATTATGGCTGTCAGAGAAAAATGGAGATTAAATTTTTCTCTAAAGATATTTTATATAAATCTTTCCTAATGCATTCGTTTTTTGTAGAACATGATTTAGTTAAAGTGTCACAAAAAATATATTTATTTTATAAGTTAAAAGTATAAAATAAATTAATTTTTTTTGTGATATTTTAACTAATCATCGTAATGATTTATAGACATACATGGAAATATAAAGCTAACCCTTTTTTAAAACTTAGATTTAAAATTAAAATTCAAAAGTTGAAAGTCCAATTACCATTTTTTAAATTTAATTCTAAAACTTAAAGTTTTTTTTTTTTTTTTTTTTTTTTTTTTTTTTTTTTTTTTTTTTGTCCCTGATAACTTTTTTCTCAGCCTCACATTTATTCTCACTTTGAGATATCAGCTTTGGACGCTTCTTAAAATTAAAATTGATGATCTAAGTGCTTTTTGCAGGCATTTGTGGTAATGTCTGATACGTCACAAAACCTGGTATTTTTGCGGATCTTGACCACATATCAATTAAAAGCTAATCAGCCAATTCAGTTAAAAACAAATCACAAATTTACAAATGCGCTCTCTGCTGGAAAGTATGACAAGTCCCACAATACTAGTAAGAATGTGCACAAAAAAAAGAGAGACTTTGCACTTTTGATAGGGCTGCTGAATCTACGGCGATGTAATTGCTAGTCATCTACGCATCTGGCTCTGGGTCTTTCGATCGGACTCGCGAACCCATCTGAAAGATGAGCGGCCAAATAAAAGCTTTCGATTAGCAAAAGGTGCCGGAGTCACATTTTTATACACAATTTACATCTACACACACAAGACGTCCAAAACCATTGAAGCCAACCCCCTGCAGTCGGTACGTTATATTTAATTTAAATTTATATTCATATCTAATTTAACATTATTCTTTAACTGTTGGGTTGCACAGTTAAATTATTAAATGTGCCCTCTGCTGGAAAATATGACAAGACCTCACAAGAAAATATAACAAGTTTCTCCTTAATAAAATATAAAAATTTTTGCTGCGGAATTCGTATTGTGTTTGAAAAGGTTACATAATGTACGTTGGACGCAAGATGTTTCGTTATTATTTGCTATTTTGCTCCAGTTTTTGCTGAGTGTTTACAATTTCAAACATATGCTAAATCTTTTAAAAATACTGCTTCCATACCTAAGAACTATTCTTTAACAGAAGTGACACAGGAGTTCAAAGCGTTTACAAAATTTATATTTCGTTTCATATTTTAGGGAATTTATGGCGCATTTATGCCTTTGAGAGAAAAATGGAGCATAAATTACTCTCCCAAGATATTTTATATAAATCTTTCTTAATGCATTCGTTTTTTTGTAGCAGATGATTTCTTTAAAACATCACAAGATGGTTACATTTATTCTATAAATTAAAAGTACACAAAAAGTTTAAATAAAATTTTGATAATTTAGCGAAACATAGTACATGATTTATAGAATATGAATATATGTTATATGAAAAAATAATGTATATTTTTGTCATGTAAAATATTATTTATAAAAAAGCACGGATGAAGATATTTAAATTTCACTCAAAACGCATTCTATCTTTTAAAGAATGCAAAGAATTCTTTAGTGAATTCAGGTAATTTATATAAAATGCATTAAGATTTTAAAAAAAGAGCAAAAAATTGTATTAATATCTTTTACTTAAACAACATAAAAAATGGTATCAAATTCTTCGATTATTTTTTCCGGAAAAAGGTGTATTATCAAATCAGTGTTTGTCTATAAATTGTTTATAATTTGTTATATTGTTTATAATAATTTGTATATAAATTGTTCCTTTATATTGTTGCAGTAAATTCAATTCAAATTCCTGAATTTTAAATAGCATTGAATGGGAAATGAAATGTGTTTTGTAAAGATAGTTTGACAATTTTTTTTAATTCCCGGTGAATTGCATGTATTGTAAAAGGAAAAAAATATCAATAAAAAACCTATAATTTTCTAGGAAACTGAGATACATAGAACATTTTATGTAAGAAAAAAAATCATGCAACAGATTCACGTTTCCATTGTATCACATAAATCGTGAGGTTTCTAAAAATTTTCTATGAAACGGGAATGCATAATTTTTTTTTACGTAATTGCAACAACAAAAAAAATTTTCACGTTTCCATTGTATCACATAAATTGTGAGGTTTCTAAAAATTTTCTATGAAACGGGAATGCATAATTTTTTTTTACGTAATTGCAACAACAAAAAAAATTAATGTAATTTTTCCGATACAATTTTAGTAAGCATACAGATTTCTTTAGCTTTTCAAAAATAATTTTTTAGATTGACATGTTTTTTTTTCTTTACAGTGTACATGTAAAATTTTAGTAAGCATATAAATTTATGTAGCTTTCAAAACACATACTCCTATGAATTTACATGTATTTTTACATAAAGATGATGTTTTTTTAGTATGAGATTGAGTTAGATGTTAGAACGTTTTAGAAAAAAAGTTGAAATTTTTGCCTAAAGAGAATGTTCTTAAAATAGACTTATCTCACGTTTTCATCGACAGCGGATGTCTGATTTAAGGCAATAAAAGTAAAAGTTTATATATTTTTTGGCCGATTTGTTTTTGTTGTTTCAGATAAACTAGAGATAATTAATCTGTCGCTTGACATGCTACTGATACAATTTGTGCCGTCTCTGTAGCTGGCGAAATGTGCAGGTGAAATGAGGAAAAGCAAGGGTTTTAGATTATCATATAGATACGATGATAGCAAACGACATCATTCATTCTAGTTAGTACTTCACGGGAAAAGATATCGTAAATGCACTCGATTTTGCATAAAGTTATTGCTGCGAGATTTAAGTATATATTTAAAGCTGATTACTCGAAAAAATGTTAATATTTCGGGCAATGAACTTCTGTTTGTATTATGTGAGTTTGTAGATAATCACCATTATGCTGATGCCTTAACCCTTTCGTGTCCGATTTTTTTTTCAATTTTTACAAAAAATACTTTTGCGTTAATAACATTAAAACTAGCTATCTAAATATATTAATTAGTGTTTAATGAATATTTCACTGTCTGGAAGATAACGGATGTTGTTGTTTTGCGTACTATTCAGGTAATGTTCATATGACAATAGGCTAAGGAAGAACTTTTGGAGATGTTAAGAGAATATTGTATTACAATAAGATTTAACTTACGTTGCAACTTTCTAATACTTTTTACGCTTTATTACACAGGATTCTTTCAGGAAAGTAACTTTTATTTTAAATTTACAGCGTGAAATATATGTTAAAAATAAAAGAATCGCAAACGCGCAAAGAAGCAAATAATAATAATAATTATTATTCCTAAATGCCTAAACATAAATGATGTCATATTTTAAATGCATAGACATACACTAACATTATTACATGTAAATGATTTCAAAAGTATTTCTTTAAAAAATAATTCTTCATTAAAAGACATGTACTATTAATAGTACACCAGACCCAAAAGGATTAAATGAAGTAACAGCTAAGATGTCATCATATGGAATTAGATGTCTATCATGATTTTCTTGATATTGTGATGTATTTTACCACTTTATTAATTAGATGAGTTATACAGGAGTCACTTGTTACAGTAATACATGTAGTTTTTAAATTCTGTTCGTTTAAAGTTAATCATCGTCATGCTGATATCTTAAATGAAGTAACACTTAAGATGTCACCAAATTAAATTAGACGTTTCTCCAGAGTTTCCTGATACTGTGAGGAATTTCCACTTCATTTAATAGCTGAGTTATGCAGTGAGTCACTTGTTACGGCATTACATATTCTTTTAAATACCGTCCAAATTTGCCTGTAGGTAATGTGTGTATTACAGCTTAATGGATTGTTGGACTAGCCTAGTAGTATAAACAGCCTCATCACAAACACTGGGCATAAACATTTAAAAAGACAGCAATACCACTTATCTCATGGTTGTCCAGTATACGATATTTTGACTGCCTATTTATAACTATTCTATAGTTCTATAAATAACTTTACATAGTTCGATACATAACTTTTTAGAATTTTTTTTTAGAAAAACCCATTTAATAAGAATGTTTCCTTCCTTATGGCATTAGTATGGATTGAAAACCAATCGGCTTAATTCTATAAGAGTAATTAGATGAAAAATGCTTGTGGATTGCAAAACATAATTGTTATTCACATTGCTTTTACTCACATTGCTCCTAATAGCTCACACATTAATCCGTAATCGATCCTGTGTTACAAATTTCCACAAGCCCTTCTAAAAGAACTATGCTCATTTCACCAACTTTTTAGAAACACTGAAATATTTTTATTTACATAAATCGCAACGTAACAAAATGTAAAAATTTAATGAATATTGGTATTTTTTTCACACGTTATGGATAGAACAAAATTTGAAAATCAATTCAAATTTAGAACCTCAGTATATATATAACAGGTTCGCTGTCAGGGTGAGATAATTTGGAGAGAAAAATAATAGGAAAATAAATCGGGTTATGTATTCAAAAAGGTGTGACTTTATAAAAATAAATATTATTTGAATACTATTGTTGCATCATCTTTTCCCACATGTGCAACTTAAATGTGCAAAAATAAATGTAATTCTTGCAAATTGCTTTACAGGCAATATTATTGATTTCTACTATATTCTATTGCTATTGTTAACACAACTCGTTCATAGAATATTAAAAAAATAATGTTTAATTCCTTTTTTAGTCCAAAATTGTGCTTATTATTTGAGTAGCTGAATGTGATATTGATGATTCTGAATTTACAGGCTGTTAAAAAACAAATTCGTAATATGTATATATATATATTTAATAAATTGAACCCATTATTTTTCCTTCTTCGAATGATATATTACTTATGTTTCTATGACAACGAAAAGTAAAAAGCTTTAAGCAATTCAGTTTGCATAAATTATACATAAATCATTGCACACATAAAATTTAAACTCAATTTACTGATAATGATTTTTTTTTCGTGTATTTTTTATAGAATGTATAACATATAATTTTTTGTAATCTTACAAGTACATTGTACACATATCCCTAATTAATTTGAAATGAATATATGTTACAAATATAAGTACAGATTTAATGAAAAATACATATTAAATTTAATAATAAATATTTAACAATATTTAATAATTTGATAATAATTTAATTTAATAATTGATTTAATATTAAATAAGTACATATTTAATTTAAAAAAAAATGTCTTTGGAAAATATACATTTTTTTTTGTTATTTAAAAGTGGATATTATTACAGATTTTCTTAAAAAAAACTAAAGACATCACTTTACCAGGAATAATTCATATTATTTATATAACAAATTAAGAATTAATATTTCTCATTCGTAGTTTCTGAGAAAAGGTGCAATAATTTTACATGCTTGGCATATTTAATTCAAAAGACATGCAATTACATAAAATAATATTTTCCTTCAGATGAGTTCATTTTCGTTTTTATTTATTTATTTTACTAATATTATGAAAATTGTGCAATTTTGAAAAAAATATGTCCTATGATATTAAATTATTTTTAATGTTTTAAATGAAGGCATTCTGAGAAATGATAAATGTTTATTTTATCACTGTTATTGATACGTAAATATTTTTATTAAATTTCTTGCTTGAAAAAGGGCTAAAATTTTATGTAGGGGAACTGGGGTACATTGATACTTGGGGCACATTGATACCCCCCCTGTACAGCACACAGAATCATTACAGGAAGAATCACAATAGCTCCAAAAGGTGATACTAGTGAAATTAACAACATGCAGAAAGTTTTGAAATGATTCAATAGTTTGATGAAATGGGGTGAGTGATTAATTGTTTTTGTAGGTCAAAAGTAAATTTGAGTTGTACAATTGAAATGGTATTATACAACTGTTCCAGTATTTTCAACCAAAACTTACCTCCCTGGCAAGTAAAGATACTCTTTATCTATTCCTTATTCTTTATTGTTAGATAAATTATGAAATGTTGGATTTGCGACTCATTTTATTTAAAATGGCTGCATGGGGCACAATGATACAGTCTTTGTCGGGGCACATTGATACAACCTAAATCCTTTTCTAGTTCATTTTTTCATTACCTTTTATTTTTATTTTTACCATACACTCCTTAATTCAACCATTTTTCGTCAAAAATTTCTACTATTAGTTTTTATTGAAGTGAAATAGCTCTAACTTCTTTATATTAGAACATTTTATAGTATTTTTGCAAACAGAAGACGTACCAACTTACACAATATCTAGTGCTAGAAGAATTAACAAAAGAAATGGACCGCAGCCTGGCAAATTTCAAATTTATATCGATTCTCTAGAGAAAAAAGTATTATCGACATGAGAAATGTTAAGTAAGAGAAACAAGCTGCAGAACAGTACATGATAATTTTTAATATAATTATCCTTTATTTTCTGTTTGTAAACCGATTTATAAACAGAAAACCTGGTAATTCTTTCACCTTTCATAAGAAAGAAGAGAATTATGGGGTTAAAGTGCCAGATATGACAAAGTTACCACAGCCAACAAACAGACAAGGAACAGCCAGAACATCAGGTCATTATACATTTCATTTTGATTGTTTTAATATCGCTTACAAATAAATTGTGTGCGATTTTAATGTCTATAAATATATATAAAATGGTTTGCTAACTATTTTTCTGTGAAAAATATGCATTAGTGTTATTTTGTCTTCATTTTTTCCAGACGTTTCAGAGTGTATCAATCTGCCCCGGGGATGGGGCACTTTGATACAAATTACTTTTTTTGATTTTTTAAAAATTACATGCAAAAATAATATATAAAAAAACGATTGTACATTTTTATAACATACTACACAGGTTTTGCTGACATCACATAGAAAAATAACTTGAAATTTCTGCTTTCTAGATACCAAATTTTTTTTTGAAAAAAGCTGTATCAATGTCCCCCGGTTCCCCCTAGTTAAATTAAATAATCTACTAATTTCTATTTATATATTTTTGTCTTTCTCTTGCTTCATTTATTAAAAATATATCTCGAATAATTTGCAAATATTACGAATGTTTCGTCCAAAAACTATTGTACTACATAAAATAGATTATTTTAGAATTTATTCTTTAAGATTCTTTGCACATATTCTGGGATTTTTGGAACAATTTTTTCTTCGTGTAATCATATATTTTTGTTCGTTCAAATACCAAAAGTAGCAGATAATGTAATATTTGGCCAATCTGTTAACACTGATCACCTATGAGCCTCCTGATGTTACAATCATCAACGCCCACTCCCTTATATGCCTGTTGCAACTTCATTCCTTGGGAAAAGAAATAATCCCTATGGAATTATTAAACTACCAAATTTGATGAATGTATTCATCGGGGCGGGAGGATGTTGCAACTCCATTCCTTGGGAAAAGAAATAATCCCTATGGTAATTTTGTCATGACGTCATCCCGTCCCGAGGGGAAAAAAGAATAGAATGTTTTTTGATTCCAGCTTATGCTGAAGATATTGTTATGATCCGGCAAAAGCCGAGAAAAGCTATTATTTATTATATGTTTGTGCAGTGTAGTGTATATTTTATGTGTTTGTGCTTAATAAACTGTACGTGCTCTAAAAAACTGGATTATTTGGTGAGTAGAACACATAATTTATAATTCGAACGACGGTGACGAACACAAGATTTTTCAATGCCAGACAGTTGCATAAAGACACGGCGAAGTATATCATTCACATCAAGTTAATCCAACATTTTCTAATAAAAGTTAAAATCGTGTTAATGAAATACTTCACGAAGCCTAGAACCCTTATTTCATTGTTTAATTATTTCTACGATTTTACAGGGGTTTTGCACTCTGTTAGGCAACCTGATTAAAGTCATCATAATATAGTACTACTAGAATATATTCTTCTCATCACATTTTAAATTTATAAATAAATATTTTCTCTAATAGTTTACTGGTAAAAATTTACTGGTAATGATATTTCTATTACATATAGAGAAATAATCGGGGAGGTAAGTTTTTGTGACATCAATAACACGCTAGTGTTTGAGTTCACACAAGACTAATTTTAATCAAGATTACTCTTGGATATCCCTTTTTTATGTTTCACCATAAACATTTTTCCAGATATCCTGATTATCTGATCTCTACATGAACTAATTGATTAACCAGCACAATAATACGAAAAAGAGGAGATTTGATCTGTACATCGTATTATACATAATTTTTCTGTGCATGAATATGATTATTTGAATAATTTTAAGCCAAAACATTAAAAAATAATATTTAAAATATTTATAATACTTATACTGTTTTGAAATATGTACATGTATAAATACGACTAGTATTAAAATTTAATTTTAATAATTACTTTATGAGACATCATAAATCGCTCATTTATTGATATATTTCAATATTTTTTACTTTAGAAAATATTTTTTATCTTTCCATTTACAATGTAATGAGCTTTCACTCTTTCCCTATTTATTTGTTGAATCACTGTTACGGTAATTCTATTTCTCTCCATGCCCTAAAACTTTTCATTGATTCGGAATTGTTTCTCGCCAGCTTTACACGAAAACAGCACGTCTTCTACCTCAGGGAGTTTCTAAAAGCTACTGGCATAGTTTTTTGTTCGTTAATGTTTATACTTTCAAAGAAAATTGTTACTGTGTATATTATTTTTACTTTTTAGTAACACAATGTTTACAAAATATTTTCTGCTGTAATTGATGTTTTCTTTAACAATATTAAATTTGATATCTTCTCTATTGCTTTAAATTTGGCAAATCCTAAATATCTAGGAGTATTTGTTTTTGACAGTGTATCCTTTAAAGGTTCCATTATTTCTATTTTTTTATGATTTAATTTTTTTGTAATTTACGATTAATTGTTGATGTGTCAGCATAAACGTGATAGAGAAATATAATGAGCGGAAAATAAAAAGGAAAAGGAAAAAATACATCTTCAAAATAAAAATGCATATTTCATATGAAGTAAATTTAAAACACGTGTTTAGAATTCGTTGTTGAATATATTTCGTTTTAAATGATTTTTTTCATTTATGCAACGCAACTTAGAATGTAATGTTTTGCGTTAAAAAAAAAAAAAAAAAGCTATCAGCTTTTTGATTGTAATGAGAAACCGGAGAAACTAAATATTTTGAATATTTTATGTAAAACCTAAAAGCATGTGCTTGATAATATGTATGTGATTAAATTTTATAATTAAAATGTAACGCAACTAAATTGTTCTATTCAATTAATGTGTTAATTTCATTTTGTAATCTTTGTTGAAGATAAAATTTGTATGGCAATGAATTTAATAAAGATATTAGCATATTCTAATTAAGATAATACATGATTTGTTTTGAACGAGCTGCAGATAAAATTGTAAACTCTGCCACTAAAATTTAATTACCCTGTTAATTAAACTATTAAATTATGCCCCACCAGAAGGGAGTATTTTAATTACCGCCAGGACCATATCATTATTTTTAAACCAACATATAAAGTCTAATTAGATATTTTCTTTGTGGAACCCTAAATATATGAAAATATTATTAAAATTTAAGCTGGTTCTTTTCTATTTAAAAAGCATTTAATACGTAATTAAAATGCAACTAAACATAGAACTGTATGTATTGTAACTACAATGATAAAATATTTTGTATATTATAATATAATTTGTACGTTATTACAAAAATTTCAACGGCATTTGAATGCCTCTGCGTTTTAAAAAGCATTCTTATTCGAAAGTGAAAAATATATTGGCTTAAAGATTTAGGGGCGTTGCAAATATAACGTTATAAAATTTCAGTAATTTCGGACCCCCCCCCCCCGCCTCCTCTCTTTCCGATATCGTATGTTATCCTCCCTCGACCGCTTACTCTCCGGTCGTGATATCATCATAAAAATGTAAATATTTTTTCGATATCTAAATTTGTTGTTTTCGAAATGATATACACAACTTGTTACATTTATTTTTCGCATATTTTTGTGATTCAAACGAAGAAAAGCGAATAAAATATAATTTTTCCTACAAAAAAAAAATTATTTGAAATAACACTTATAAGAAATAGTTATAATTTAAAACTAATTTATCGGTGTTTTTGTTACAAAATTTATTTAACAGTAATAAAGTCCTTTTGCACTTGATATAAACACAGGAGAGGCGGGAGCAAATAGATATTCATATCAACAAAACAAGTGGCCAGCATTCTTTCTTTTTATTTATTAATAAACACAAGCTTTCTTTAAAATATACTTCACCTATGGTTTTTTGAACCATGTTTAAATATGAATGCATATATGAAGAAGAATATGAATGTCAACATTTTTAATTATAAATATGTATTATCATAAAAAATAGATAACAGGCTAAAAGAAGGCAATATGATAATTTGTACCAAAGATCATGTTATAAACAAAAAGAGAAAATTTTGATTGAATCAAAAATGTTATCGATATCAAAAAACAACTGCCTCAGAGACATCTTACGATATCATATACCAGATACCTCACCCCTTAAAATAGTAACATTATACTTGCACAATTCCATTGAAGATAATTACAGAACTTATATTAATTAATTTAAGTTGCTAAAAAGTGTAAATTAAAATTTTTAACCAATAAAGACAGTTTTAGTTTGACTGTTTATATGTTTCAACTCTACCCCTGCTTTTTTCAAAACAAATAAAAATATAGTAAAATTGCAAACGCCATCAATAAGTTTTCCACGTTTTCTTTCATATTATTCAGATTATTTGTATGTTATATCGGTGTCTTTTTATACTTTTGGAATCATTCAGTAGTTCGAGCCATACTTTTGGCATATTGGACAATATTTTGGCATATAGTTATATATTGAAATTTTACCTGTTACAATTTCTCTTTTTCTTTAATGGGTGCACAATATAGAATGGAAATGAAAGTTATCTTATTGCCATTGAAATTCATTTGGATGCTTTTTTTATTGATACTAGCTGCCCCCGTCGAAACTCGACGGAAAAGAATATATATTAGGTATGATATATATCAATCTTATATACACAGTAAAATACTGAGCGAAATAAACAATTGCCACCTCTTAAAATAAGGATAACATAGCTTTTCATGATGAACATACACAAACTTCAGAAAATAACAAAAAGTAAGGATAACAACTCATAAATTATTATGTTGTATTTAACTTCAGCTACAAATCTTTTTTAATGCGGTTCCTAAACTTTAAATATTATTTAAATGCCAAATTATTTAGGAAGTTAATATTATTCCCCAGAAGACGAATTCAAAAATATCTGCATAGTTTATTTTTTCTCTGTTTAAATATCGCTTGATAACTGTACAATAATTATAATATCAATGAAACATTTTATAATAGAAACAGGGACTTACTAAACTGCCTAACCAACCCACTACATATTTGCAGCACTTGCAATAGATTTAATTTATTTATTGGTTTGTATCCTCCATGAACTTGTAAAAATTAATTTTATTGTTATGGCAACGAAAAAAAAAAGACGATACCTCCGTTATTAAAAAGAATAAAATTTTTGTATTTGTTGCTGAAATGCAGAGTTTTTTTTATTTTATTTTAAACAATAACTTAATACAATGTAATGATTTTAATTATTTTTTGATATTATGTAAGATAGAAATATAATAATACCGGCATATCACAGATTTTATTCTTTTTTTTTAATATGACATCATTTACACTTTCAGAAATACTCATCTTTTCTTAAATAAAAGCGTCATTTATGCAGTTATTTAAGAATTCGTTAGTTTCATAAAATATTTATTATAATTAAATAGAAATGGCGCAGTTTATAGAAATATTTTCATGTGTGCACACCACGGACCTTTAAATTAATAGAAGTTCACTTTATTTAGATGCAGGAATTAAAGTCAGTGAATATGACATCATCACTGACACAGCTATAACAATATATATTATATTCATAGAATAAATTTATCTGGTTTCTGTATGACGACATTTTCTCCATCGACAAAATTTCATTTTAGATATTTTATTAAAGTTTATCTTCTGTTATTTTACTTACATAATATTTAATAATATTACTCAGTAAATAATCTGTGTATTGCAGGGAATAACTATGTGCAATCATTTTATTCTGATTAAATTTTACGAAAACCTTTATTTATTTTATTTTATTTTATTTTATTTTATTTTTGAAATGAGATTATACATTCACCGATGAGATCAAGCTCCTGATTGGAGGAAAATAATGAAAGAAAATAAATTTTGAGAAAAGCTTAACCTGTTGCCACTGTTTTGAAGAAATGTCATGAAAAAGCTTTTAAAATTAAAAATAAAATATAAAAATGTAAATAAATTAAAAATTAGCCAGAATGGGCACATCTACACATAAACAGCTTTCATTTAAAAAAATAATTATCAAAATCGTGCCAGTAGAAAGCTCAGGGCTGATGACCAAAAAAACAGCCAAGTGTTTTAAATATATAGATACTCTTGATTGGAATGTGGATTTCTTGTTTTATATTTAATGCCTGCTACATGCTTCTCTTACTTATTCATCATACGTAGTATATGTTAAATCTTGTAAGGTTTTAAAAATCGAAAATGACGGATTTACGCGTTTGAGACACAGGAGATTCAGAAAAACATATTTATATGTAAAAAGAAAAAAAAAAAACTGCCGTCCGTCTGACAAATTCTGTGTGTCTGTACGAGTTCTATCTTCCGAAAAAATTGAGATAGAAATTTGAAATTAGGTATTTTTTTTTAACATGTAATAATGATAAGAAGCCTACTGAATTTCAATAACCTTAACTATCCAGGAAATTTTGTTTACGATTCTCGAAATATTCTTTGTTATAAAAGATGCATAAAAATTTCCGGAATTGTTTATTTTGAGGAGAGAATATAAAAGGCAATGAAAAAGGATTAGTGCTTAATAAAGAATAAAATCGATCGGATAATTAGTTGCAGAGATATTTCTAATCATATTTTCCGTACACTTCCATTTTTTCTAAAACAAAGACCACTACAAATTAAATAGCACTCACAAATGTATGACGAAATACACTGGTGTGCAAAATTTAAGGACGAGTCACAAAATGCAAAATTTCTAGGGATTTTCAAGCAATAATTTTCAAGTGAATATTCAAAAGGAAGAAATATAATTCGAATTATTACTATCCCTGCATAACAGCTAATCCATATAATGCCTCACTAGATTACACATGGTCACAAGAGTCACAGTCACTACGGTGAAACAAAAAAATAACAAATTCCATGCGTCTCTTTTATGAGTCTCAAATGACTACTATATGTGATTCCACTGACAGGTCACTGCGACTGCTATTTTGTGTCGAGTCACCAGGTGACTTTACAATGTCGTTTTATTGAAACTCTCATGTGACTGTCATTTTGTGACTCAATTTCACAGTCATTGTGAATGTTGCATTATGATAAATTCCCAAATAATGTCACATTAAAGTCACTTGGTGAGTTTCCGTCACAATAATTTGTCAAATGGTGACAGAGACCATACTGTGAATCAAGCTGAAAAGTGGTGAAAAGTCACCATGTGACTTAAATGGGACATTATTTGATAATTTATCATAATGCAACATTCACAATGACTTTGAAATTGAGTCTCCAAATGAGTGGTCACACGAGAGTCTCGATGAAACGACATTGTAAAGTCACCTGGTGTCTCCCGCAAAGCAGCAGTCACAATGACCTGTCAGTGGAGTCATATATAGTAGTCATTTGAGACTCATAAAAGAGACGAATGTAATTTTCTATTTTTTGTTTCGCCCTAGTGACTGTGACTCTTGTGACCATTTGTGACCTGAATGAGATGTTATATGGACTAGCTGTTATGCCGGAATAGTAATTATTCGAATTATATTACTTCCTTTTGAATATTCGTGTGAAAATTATCGCTTAAAAATCTCTTGAAAATTGGTATTTTGGGACTCGTCCTTAAATTTTCACACCAGTGTCCTTTATATATTTTTTGTGATATTAAATTAATATACACTATATTGCCATTGATTATGGGACACTTGCGATTTTAGACATTTTACTAAATATCTAGACAAATACATGAGGAATCATCTCGAAACTCTTAGTGTATAAATATAATAGTATACGTCATACATCTCCGTGAAGATTTTTTACCGAAACTCCATAGGGGACCGTCAACAAATTAAAAAAGAATGAATATCTTTTGAATAACCCTGTCAAAACTAATGTAGCAAAAGCGCTCAAACTCTAGATTATGATTGAATGCCTTATTGTAATACATTGTGTTCATTTTTATGCAAATAGCATGCATACTCGCAGAGTAATTAAGGTTTTTATAAAAATGGTCCCAAATTTTTCCAAGTTTTTTCCTTATAATTTTCAGAGTTCTTAATATAAAATAATATTTTTTTCAGAAAATATGACAAACAACATTGCACACAGTACCCTGTAATCAGAATTAAAAAATAATAATAATTGTATGAAAAATGAGTAGGTTTACTAAATAATTTTTTACTGCGCATGCGTCAAAGATATCAAAATTTCATTTGCATATTATGTTAGCTAAATGTATAGAGCAACTTTTGTAAAAGTCTCAAGATTATAGCTTGAAAATTCTGAAAGTAATCGTCTATAGAAAAAGGACAAAATCCGTTGTTTCCAAAATGAACCAAAAAAATAAGGGATTTTATCCAGAAGTAGTCGTAACATCCCGTATTGTGTATTCTACATTGACACTAATCAATGAATATATGGATACAACCCCTCTTGTTTTTGCTTCAATTTGAGAATAACGGATTTTCAACTTATTCAATTGACGATTATTTTCAGAATTTTCAAGTTATGATTTTGTGACTTTCACAAAAGTTGCTCTATACATTTAGCTAACATAATATGCAAATGAAATTTTGATATCGTTGACGCATGCGCAGTAAAAAATTATTTAGTAAACCAACTCATTTTGTATACAATTTTCATTATTTTTTAATTCTGATTACAGGGTACTGTGTGCAATGTTGTTTGTCATATTTTCTGAAAAAAATATTATTTTATATTAAGAACTCTGAAAATAATAAGGAAAAAACTTGGAAAAATTTGGGACCATTTTTATAAAAACCTTAATTACTCTGCGAGTATGCATGCTATTTGCATAAAAATGAACACAGTGTATTACAATAAGGTATTCAATCATAATCTAGCGTTTGAGCGCTTTTGCTACATTAGTTTTGACAGGGTTATTCAAAAGATATTCATTCTTTTTTAATTTGTTGACGGTCCCCTATGGAGTTTCGGTAAAAAATCTTCACGGAGATGTATGACTTATACTATTATATTTATACACTAAGAGTTTCGAGATGATTCCTTATGTATTTTTCTAGATATTTAGTAAAATGTCTAAAATCGCAAGTGTCCCATAATCAATGGCAATATAGTGTAGAAATATTTAAAACAATTAACAGAAGCAATTAGTGTTTAATTATGTTTGTTCATGTATGATTTTCTCTTTATTCATGGGTATTAATAAAGACTAGGATATTTATAATTCGCTTTACCTGATATTAACTGAATTCAATTGCTGATCAATTATAATCTTAAAATAGAAACACCAATAAATCCAACAATATAGCCTTAGTTGCATTTAACTTATGCAAATCAAATAAATGTCCGTTGTGATATATATAAAAAAATCAATTACGCTTAATGAAAAATAAAATAGCGAAAATATTCACGATTAGTACAGAATGACTTAAATTTACAAAAAAAAGGGAGTACACTAGGGATTTTTTTTTCATAAAAAGAAAAATATAGTATTAAAACTGGCAAATTTAAAGTCCTAACTGACTACTTTTATTGCAATTTTCATTTCCAAAAGGATATATAGTCGACTTTCGTTAATTCGAATTCAAATAAATAGAATCTTCGCTTAATTCGAATTAAAATAACGTCCCGAAGTTTTCAAAGGAGAAATAACGTTAAAAATTTTCATTTATTCGAACTCATTTTCTCTTGAATTCGTTTAATTCGAACCAACGATAATTCCGGTATAATCATTTTTCCTTCTTTTCACACGGACTTAAGATCCTTAAAATAATTATCTTTCATTCATGTTTTTCAGAATTGTTCCTAAACTAGTATGCATATAAATCCATTCATTTGATGCCCTCTTTTTAAATGCCCCGTTTGTGCATCAACGACATCTCCAACCGTTCCTCCATTGTGCTTCTTTTTAATCCCTTAATTAGTTTACGTATTATATATTTTAATTTAATATTAAATCACATTCTAATGATAACGGCGGAAATAAAAAAATACCATAACATTAATTCCTTTGTAATAGTATTCCTTTGAACATGTTTTCCTCTCATACTTTCTATAATTAGAACTCTGGATAGCTCGAACATTTCATGTGGTCCCGACGAGTTTGAATTAACGAAATTCGACTGTATATTTTATTGTAATAACAAAGTTAAGAAACAAAAATTACTTACAAGATATAAATTGTCTCTAAGCACATAAGTGGAGCAAACGTTCAAACCATGTTTTCTCACAAAAAATAAAAAATGAGTTATTGTTAGTTTTATGAACTCTGTATTAAAATGCATAGAAATAAACAGCATTAAAAGTTTTTTTTTCCTAATTTAAACCAATTTTTAAAATTGACGTTTCAATCAAAGAGTGTTTCCTCCAAAGCCTGCATTCATTCAAACAGTGATTTCTCCAGTCTGCCAATCACAGTTATCCTGAATGGTCACGGGACCCTTGTCAACTGAGTTACACTGTCACTTAAGTAAAATTGACCTTGAAGGTAAAAAAGACTTTAAAGCTCATCAGTGATGGGTGTATTGCCCAAAATAAGAACAACATAAATATTCATATGCTTTTGCATTTTTTGTACACATCGAATTCAAGCATTGATAAAATGCTATCATACTTTCCAGTTAGAGGACACAGTTTTCTGCCGCAGATCGTGTGTTTGGTCGTGTTGAGAAGATCCCCAAGAAAAAATTTATAATCATATCAATCAACATTAGAAATGTACAAAATCGTTGGTGATGTGAAAATTTTGGGAACTGATTCGGAACTTTTGATACTTTTTTACTAAATCCCCCTCCCCCCCACTAAGTGTGTACTTTCGAAAGCTGCCAAACATTACACAATTGAAACAACGGGTTGTTTCAGAGAAAAATAAGAGAACTGTTAAGGTGAAAGGCTTCCAGAATTATAGATTTCAACATCTGACCAAAGAACCTTGTATAAATCTTTTGAAAAAGGGAGTTACTGTTGTCCGTGTTCAAAGGGTTGTTTTTAAAATCTCATACTCTTAGCCACGTCATATCAGGTGAAAAGAAAAAAGAAGTTGAAAAACTTTTGAAAAATAATGTACGGTGATCAGTGGCAAATTCAAACTTATGATGTCTTAAAATTGTACGACCACAATATCCATGATTTACTAACCTGTAATGAAGAAGAGTGGGAAGTGTGCGACTGTTAGATGAAGATATTGATTTTAAAATTTGTAGTAAAGGTCTGGCAAACAAACATTTGTTTAATAAATGCTTAATGATCATTAAAATATCATAATTTGTCATTTTATTTGATCAATAATAAATTGAAGTTCGGTATTTGCTCAAATAAAATAATGCTTTTGTATTATTTGTTAGTTAGAACTTATTTCATTCAAAAGGCGTTTTATCCAACTGTCAAACAATCAAAACATGCTTCCTTTTCTGAGTTCGGTCAAAACGTGATTTCTCTAAATTTTAAATTCATTTTATGAATTAGTTTTAGGTTTAATATCTTACGTATGCTTGGAATTCTCTCGCATAACAGTAATAAAAGTACACAAATAAAAATTAGTATTAAATACAAATTATTTTGTTTTTTATAAGTTTTTTGTGTTTTATGAAATTTGTACCTAGCAAGAGAAAGCATGGTTTGCATGTTTTCTCGAGAACTGCACGAAAAGCTTTCTAAAATCGCTTTAAATTGCGAGTTTTAAATAATCACGGCAAATAACGGACCATTTAAAAAATAATGATTTCAAAATGATGATGACACTCATTGCTCCAATATAGGCTACATATTATTTACATGGTCCTACCACCAAAGGGGGTGCAGGAGTAAAAATGTTAAAAAAATGAGAGTTTTTTGTTACTAGAAACATAAAATTTGTCATGCTAATTACCTAT
This sequence comes from Maratus speculifer, assembly GCA_964019185.1. Taxonomy (NCBI): domain Eukaryota; kingdom Metazoa; phylum Arthropoda; class Arachnida; order Araneae; family Salticidae; genus Maratus; species Maratus speculifer. The sequence goes on along the minus strand of OZ025294.1, from coordinate 233,487,052 downwards.
ATAATATAAATGATTTTTCCGAACGTTTTTTAAAAATACAAACTTTAAAAGGGTTAAAAAATCCGCAAAAAAGCATTTTGAAAAAAAAAAAACAGTCTAAATGGCGATTTATAAGCAATCTTCGGAAGTACCAAACCAATTTAAAAAGGATGGTGACAGATCTTGCGCTGATATAGACGCTATAATATCTTTTTGTCAATAACTCTTTGGGACTGCAAAAGCAAAACATAAAATATCAAACCTTTTCCAAAATCAATAGTTGTAAGTTGATGGTGACAGTCCCTACTTCAATATATGCTGTATTTTATATTGTTGTCGCTACCATCTAAGGGCTGCAAGAGCAAATAAATGCTCTAAATTGCGTTTTGTTCTGAGGTATCTAAAAATGCTTTCTAAGAACAAAGTAAGAGAATTACAAATATAAAAGGATGAAAAGAACAAAAAGCCTTCTAAAAACCATCTAAATTATAATTTTTATTTGATCAAATACCAAACGGATTTTGAAAATAATGGTTGTAATTTAGTATTGTCAGAACCTGCTCAAACATAAGCTATATTTTATGTTGGTGCCACTACCACCAGAGGGTTGAGGATCAAAATACATTCTTAACTATGATTCCCATGATACTAAAGATGCTAGGAATTTGGAATGAGGAATGGTAGTTTCTTATAAAACATAAATGCTTTCTAAAAACAGTGAATGTAAATTCAAAATTTAAAAAGGTTGAAATAAAGGAAAGGAGCGGAAACCATTCTGAAAAAACAATCCTTAATTATATTTCTGTGCGATCTCAGGAAATAAGAAACCAAATGCTACTATCACTTGGGATTGGCAGAAGCAACAAATTTTCTAAAAAAAACCTTTGATTTTTTAAAAATTACGTTTCTATGGAATAATAGGACATACCCAATCGATTTCAAAATTAATGTTGGTAAATTAATGGTTTGAATCCCTGCTTCAACATAGCCATTTTATGATTGTGCCACTAGCCCAAAACATATGATAGACGTTAGAGAAAAGGCTTGAAATTCGTCATGATGTTTAATTTTGAGAAGTAAATACGTACTAAGAAGATGATTTCTAAAAATTCAAAACCTCAAATGAATACTTAAATAAATTTATGAAATGAGTATAAAAGTTTTAAAATATATTCTAAACTATCGTTTTTTTAGAATTAGCTTTAGTTTTTCTCATTACTTTAAGTCTCATTTCTGCCTAATGCAGTGTAATGATGTAGTTTAGACAAACTGTGGCTTTTTGAACTACTCCTAATAGTACAATTTCTGATAACAAAAATTAGACTTACAAATATCACATGGCATATTTAAACTATTTAGCGAACAAAGCCGCGGGGTTCGTTAGTGATTTACATATTGTTTTATTATTTGAATAATTTTATTTACAGTAACATTTGCAAAAAAAAAATGATTTTGAAAATATCTGCAACTCAAGTAAAAAATATTTTTAAAAAATCCTTGTTTGATAACAGATTATATATTTCGACACAGTAAAATATTTCTTGTAAAAACTATTAAATATCCAAATGTAACCCAAAAATAAAATAATAAAACAAATCATTGCTTATTATACACAATAGCTTTCTGTACAAATAAAAAAATCCGAAAAAATATTGAAAATCCATACAGAGCAACCTACTATTCAGATTTTTCGAAACACATTCTGTGAATTTGACAGGAAAATAAAGAGTGTAAAAGAACACTACCAGGTTCGTTATTGTCCGATTGACACAGTAGATATCTTTTTCCAATAATTCAGAAGGTTGTGATATTAAGGCAAAGAAACATTCTGTCTACAAGATGTTTACAATGGTCATATATATATCGTGGAATCTTAGATAGTAATCTAAAGAATTAAATGCACCTTTATATTTCGTATTTGAATTACTATTCATTATTTAAATTACTTTAAGTATATGAATGTTTTAAAAACAAATGATTTTGAAAATTCTTGCACTTGAAATAAAAACTGATTTAAAAAAAATTAAAAAAATTTTAAAAAATGAAAAAAAAAATCAATGTTTGATATGAGACTATGAAATTCCAGACAGTCAAGTATTACTGTAGAAATAAATGTGGTTTTTATATTTTGTATTTGAAAAGCTATTCATTATTTAAATTACTTTAATTAAAGGAACGTTTAAAAAATTATCTTTAAAATATTTGCACTTGAATTAAAAATTAATTTCAAAAAATCATGTTTTGATATCAAATTATGCATTCTAGACAATGCAATATTTCTCCATAATCTATTAATATTAAAATATAAACTAAATAGAAAATAATAAAACAAATCATTACTTATTATACAATAAGTTTATGTAAAAATAAGAAAACAAAGAAAATATTGGAAATCAATACAGAGCGACCTACTATTTAGATGTCCGAAACTTATACTTTGTATTTAAGAGGTATTGTTGTAGAAAATAAAAATATCTAATTATAAAAGAACAATATCAAGTTTTTTATTATCCAATCGACACAGTAGATTTATTTTTCCAATAATTTAGAAGGCTGTGATATTAAGGCAAAGAAATATTTTTTGTGCAAGATGTTTAAAATGGTCAGTGGGGAATCAGAAGTCTCTCTTTTACTGATTCGGCCTTTTCAGATTTATTAAAAGTTATATAAAAATGAGAAAACCATTTACAAAATGTATAAACTAACAGAATGGCAGAATTTTAGATAGAAATCTGTAGAAATAAATACGCCTTAATCTTTCGTATTAAATATTTCTCGTTAAAAATAAATAAATAAAATAAAACTGCACATTTGATATTTATAAATTTGTATAAGAGCAAATTATTTAAAAATTAAATAATACAAATTATCGAACAATTATTGTTTTAATTCAAAATGCAGTAATTATCAAAACAACACTTTAAATGTTGGAATTAATGTCATATTTGCAGACAAGTTTGAATAGTATAATATCAATGTCATAGCTATTATGGTATGAAACTAATAGATATTAGAATGCAATAATTCGTTTTGTATGAGTAAATGTGTATGGGAGCAAACGTTTTCTTCTAATAAACTAAAAATACATGTATGAATAAGTGAAAAAATTGACAATTTAGTAAAAAATGGTTTAAAATTGTTTAATAAGAGGTAGTAACTTTATAGCTTATTAAAATTTTGGTACAACAAGATAAATTTTTATACACTTTTCAGTAAAACGTGTGTATCTGAATCTTGAAGTATCATATTAGCAATAATCATAATTTGTTAGGCATTTTTGTTAGCCTGTGTTAATATTTCAAATGTATTAATTAATCTTATTATAATTTCTTGACTCATGATTATTCTTCATGAAGAGATTCCTGATATTTGACATTTTACAGACACATCTAGGCTACAAAAAATAACACCAATACAAGGCGTATACATCATAAAATTTAATTGGCATGAGTATAGCTTTTAATTGATTAAATATGCGGACTTTTTTCCCATCAAAACTATTGCTTATAAAGTCCTCTTTTTCAAAGCTATACAACATCCTTCCTTGTCAGTATTTATCAGAAGGTGCGAGGCTGAAATGAAGCATGAGCAAGCGCACCATACAATACTGATTTTCCCTTTAAATCGTGATCTTTATAAATTTCACTGTAAAAAATGTAAATGGTATTTTACCGTTAATAAACCAGTAAATTTACGGAATATGTCACTTTTTTCACAGAAACGGTCAACTTTCTTATTTTTTGTTTTTTACGGGCAAAAATCGTTAAATTAATGGCGAAGGCATTTGATATAGAAATAAAACCCTTTTTTTACAGACATTGTCTGGAATCTCAGATGCAGTAACTCACTGCTGCAACTTTTTAAAAAATGTAGATGACATATTATAAAAAATGAAGAGTTTGCATGTTTAATTTTTACAATATATATTGAAGACTAAATATACAGAGAGTTTAAAAAGTAACGATCCATTTCTTTGAAAACACTAATCTATTGATTTCTTTCAGAGGTGTTTGATGAAATGCTTTACTTAGAAGAAAAAATAACCATCGTTCCCATAAACTAGATGATACAACATATGATTAGGTGCATCAGCTGTACCGTTTAAAATGCGGAAAACAGCCACCAACAATGGGCAATATCAAGCTAATTGTGAACAATACAAATTGACGAGCCGATATCGACGGATGCTGATGGTCTTGTAGAAAAATTTTCATCAACCATATTACCCCATCACAGAAATTTGGAGAAACTGTTACAGTAGAATAAAAAAGTTCAAAAAACACTATTAAAATTCAACGGAAAAAATCACTACTAGATTTTATAGATGTACTTGAAGTTGCAATTTGTTTAAAAATTTCAGATAAAATCTTCAGTCTACAAGTTGGAGCTCTTGTTGTTACATTGTTGATAGTAGTTTGGTATAAGATAAGTCATTTACTTAAATTTTTGTTATTATAAAATGTAAACATTTTGATTTTGATTAGTGGGAGACAATTACACGGTAAGTTAAAATAATCCACTTCCATCTCTGCGGTACATATATATTACAAACTGTAATTTTTTTTCGCAAAAATTAACCTTTGTACTATATTAATTCCCTTATAACAATATTCCGTACTTAGTTCGTTCAACTTATTAAATTAAAATCTTGTTTCTAGATCTAATTTATTAATCTTTATGGGAACGATATAAATTCTTAATTCGCCTTAAAAAACATTTATTCCAATACGCGTAAATTTAAAGATGGCTCTAAATTAAAAATATTCTTAATTAAACTTTACTCCTTAATATTCCAAATAAAATTCATTTTTTCTATGTTTTTATCAACCCTTTTTAAGAAAGTCTTATTAAATTTATTTCAAAACCATACCTTTCAAAAAATATCATTATTTTCATTTATTTATTTATTTTTCTTCCTTCAACATTTGATATTTGCGCATCAATAAATTCATTTATTTTCTTTTTCTCTTAAAATTAATCGTTTGCAAAAATATCGTCTGTCTATATATACAGATATATATATACAGATACTGTCTATATATCGTCTGTCAAATATTTGGAATTTTGCGTTGATTATAAATTAGTTAAGTAATATTTAAAAAAAAAAATTATCGTCTGTGGAATAAAATCTCGACTCTGGGCATGAGTTATGTTTACATGGAAAAATAATGGTTCGAGAGTAGAGAGCCTCGAAGTGATAAAAAAAGATTCTTGTTTTTTCTTCGATGAGTACGGCTCGCTGAAATAATGATGGAATGTTCTTTTTGATGTTTCGGTTAAAGACAGTTTGAAAAGGGAGCCTTTCCCTCTCTCATAACTACAGTTTAATAAATTAACTTGCAGCAGCCAATGAGTAATTTATTGGATCCTCTACATTTATTTACTTATTTTTTTCTCGCTTGCGATGACTTCTGCGCGGTAAAACGGGGAATCCGGTGATGATGTTTCAGGCTCCTAACTTTAAAATGTCACCTATATACTCTCCATATATGAATTTCGAGGGCCCCAACACAGGCCGAGAGGTTATGACCGCTCAAATGGTAGACGGCAGGTGCTGGGTCCGAACCAATTACAACCGTCGGCCTAACCGTTCGGAGTTTTAATTGTTTTTTCAACCTTGCATAAATATGGGTTTAGATCCCATAGAAAGACCCCCACGATTCCTCCCCCTGGCCTATATCCCTCGAGTAGATAATCGGACGACACAAAATAAACAAAAAAACCAATCGAATTCCGAATGCAAACACATATTCAGTTTATAGAGAGGTAGCGTAAAAATGGCGACCAAAACTAGCGTTCTTAATACCGGAGTGTTCATGTTCACAATAGAGAGTGTTGAGATACCGAGAGTCCATTGTACTAGTAATATTCTTTTCAAAATAAAATATTGCCTTTTAATAAATATTAAAAAATTAGAAGAAGTATAGAAATAAAACATAAAAAATAGCCATCTAAACTAAAAGTATTGTGAATATTTGATCTTTTTCTTCCCTTTTAAGAGAAACGTAATATTTATGCATTTATAATGTATTATTTTACTTTTTTTGAAACGGAGTTAACAGTTTTGCTGATAAAAATTGTATTATGTGAAAAATATTTTCTGAAATTTACTTAACATCTAGGAGCAATTTTATAAGCCATCAGTTCCACTTTATAAATTTCACTTATTATCACCATAAATCCGTTACTAACTTTTTATAATTTATGCTAATAAAGCCATCAAGTGCAGCTGACAAATTTATTTTAAGCATCTTGTTTAATGATTTATAACTAATGACAAAATGCATTAAAACGAGTATACTTTTTTTCAAAACAGGCGATCAATATAGAGTGATTTGCAGAGAGTACAATAGAAAATTATAAAAAGTAACACAAATTATTACACTTTTTAAACTTTTTAAAATTAAATACTATGCTTAACTGAAATACCCCTGACATCAACGAGCCATCGATAGATTATAAATTATTTTTGTTTCGGATAAATTACATATTTTGATTTAAATTAACTATTAATAGTTTTAATAAATTAAATGTATGTATATATGTGTAGATTTTTTTTATATATGCAAATCGATACTTGGTATGAAACGGAAATAAAGTTTATTCATGTTTTATTATTTATTTTATTTTTTTACATATTAAGTTGAATGAACATATGCAGAAAAAATAAGTAAACACTCCTAGTAAATCCTCAATATATTATTGTAAATGAAAGTTAATAGTACCGACTAATGGAAATAAAGTCTATTTTTAAATTATGTATATAAAGTTTGTTTAGCTCTAGAACCACGGAGATGAGTCATTTTGACCCGTACTCAGTGAAACGATGTCGATTCGAACCAGATAACACTTCTTAAAATAAGTTACATATAAGTTGCAAAAAAGATACAAAATAAGTTACAATAAATTAATTAAATAGTTTTAAATAAAAATTCTGATGTGAATTATTTTTATAAATTTGAGTAAAATTTTCCGCGGTTCTAATGTTAAAAAGGGCATCTACACCTTAAAACGAATCCTAACTTTTTTTTTCAATGGCAATAGTCAAATCCGACAGCATAAATGAACTCTATACCCTTCACCTAGCCTATAACAAATTTCTTAAAATTCTTACAATAAATTTCAGATAAATTAAATATTTTTAAACGAGCATATTTAAGAACTGTATCTAAATGGAAGTTCGATACTCGATTGTTGACAAAAAGAGCACTTCATAATGAAGGCATCTTACATGCCACTCATGATATCATTGGAGACTGCTAGGTTACAGAATAGCAGAATATGTTTAAAAATTTTTAGTCAAAATTTTTAGCCACGCCCCTTTGAACAATCATTTTTACGTTTCTTAAGCATAATTTCAAAACTAATTGGAAGAAAATTTTGAAACTTCGGTTTTGCACAAAGTAGGACTTAATAAATTTAAACCTATTAAAAAAATTGTAGGTGCCAATTCATAAATTTTTAGAATATTATTTTCAGATGAGAATTCATATCATAAAATTTAAAAAAGATGAAAATTTAACGTATTTATGTTTGGTTATTTTAGTATTTTTTCTACATAAAATAGAAGATTAGGAATATAATTTTAGGAGATATTAATGAAAATAAGAAAATGTTGTTTAGCATTAGAAGCACTACATTTTGAATGTTTATAATTCAAAGGCTTATCATCCAAATTACTTGAAGTTTGGTGTTTAGGAGAAGTTTGAATCGAAGGTTTAGACTATCTTGTTCAAAGTGGGTATTGCTATTGAGAAAAAAAATTAAGTTTGGATTCGTTTTAAAATGTACATGTCCCCTTTCGCAAATTTTTTATACATCATTTAATTGTAGATTTTGTTTCGAATAGTTCGGTAAGAGTAACAGTCTCCTAAGATAACAAGTTGAGGAGTTAGCAGGAGGGGTTAACTTTATTTTTCATTTATTTTTTTACTTGTAATTTTTTTTCGATACCGCATTGAAAAAGTTTTAATACATTTACTTGCTTTTATGCGCAATATGATAAAATATAAAATAGAATGACACATATTATTTTGGCAAATAGTATTGTACATTCTATCCAATAACCTTGAAAATCTGTAACTGTTGAAAATGACTCATTTCTAATAAAGCAAAATATTTGCTACACTATATGTAACATTGATGTAAATTTGAAATAAAGCAAAGTTCTGCTGAGGTAGCTTCATAAAAAAAATCATGTAATGTTACTGTCTGAAAATTGTGATAACATGCTACCTCCAATTTTATGAAATAGTTTAACTTATAGGATGGTGCAACTGATATGACTGATGTAATATTGTACATTAGTGTAGTATAATGCCATTTATATCAGTTAAATTACTTAATAAACAGAAGAACATTAGGCTGCCATGTCAATTATATCAAAAAGTGTTATATATATATGTACGTACATATGTATATATAGTGGCGGTCAAAAGTTTACGGCCAGTAAAACCTTTTTAGTTAATTTGTAAAATTACCCATATGAAGAAGGATCTCAAAGCGATAATTATATATTTTATTAACGTAATAGTTAGGGGATTACTTATAGAATAACATATAAATATCAATAAATATAATTGACAAAATTAAGAACAAAGAAAATTACATGTTCTCAAAAGTTTCCAGCCACCTTTGCAAATTTGAAATTTTTTTTATTGTAACAGAAAAGTACAGTGATCAACAACATTTACAATTTGTATTTCACCATACTTTAAGTAATAAGTACTGCAGCGCAGAACGTGACATTCATACAATCAACCATTAAAGATCGTTTATGGTACATTTTTTCCGAATTTCTAGAATTCTTTCAGAAATTTCGGCCGAATTGGAATATGTATAGTTCCGCACACGTTTTCTAACTTCTTTCCAAAGATTTTCCATTGTATTCCTGTCGAACGTTTGGTCTGGTTACTTCAAAAACGCAATTTTTTGTGCGAAAGCCATTGCTTGTCGAGGCTTGCATACATTAATTAAGTAGTCATCATGTGAAAATAAACAGTTGCGACCACAATTTTTTCTCTTCTCAGGCAGCAAATAATCATACAAGATACCCTTAAACATTGCATCATTCATCTTGCCGTGGATTTCAAAAAACGGACCGACACTTTTTGAAAAAAATACTCCCCGCAGATCAACGAGTCCTCCGCCATGCTTCATTGTAGGAATAACATAAGTCAAATCATATCTTTTGTTGTTAGGTCATCGGATGTAGTGTCTACCATCACTCCCAAAAAGGTTTGAAATTCGATTGATGGGAAAATAATATTTTTGTCCAGTTTTCACTTGAAAATTTTTGGACACCATAAAGTTCTGCATCACATCGGCATCTTGACACGGCAGATTGACTTGTTTCAGGAATATTTTCAATCCGTTAATAGCGGGATATTGCGACGGAAATTTTATGCAAGCTATTAATTTTTTCCTCCAGATAATTTTGTCCACCAGAATAGTCGTTTTCCGGGGTCTCTCGGACCTCAGAAAAGTCCAAAAGCCGTGGCCATCTTTATATAGTTTTTCAATATCGTTCACATTCGATTTCATGATAGATAACTTTGCCGCAATATCTCGAGAAGATTCACCTTGTTGCTACAAACTAATCCTTCCTTTACGTTCAATAATAGTTTTTTTCAATTTTCAATTTAAAGTATGCTATTCACGTTGATTCATTCACAAACACGACCAAAAAACTCTTTATAGATAGAAAAAAAAAACTAATAAATGATGAGTGATGGGAAACTTTTGCACACACCAACTTCGAATTCTACCCCTTTGCATGAAGCGTCTTCAGTATCCAATCAAAATTATCATTTGATCAGAGGTCATTCACATATATCCTAAAATTATGCTGCTTCTTCACTGAAACCTTCTGGTAAATAAATCAAAGAAACTAACAGGCCGGAAATTTTTAACCACGATTGTATATAAAATACAGATTGCTCGTCATAAACGACGAAAAGTGAGACATAAAGATATATACATCACATGTGCAAAAATATGAGATATGTTGCTTATTTTACAATTAAATATGAAAATAAAACTTTTTAAAAACGAAACAAATTTATGAACATCTATGTTGAATACATAAAAATTTTAATTGAAATATTGATTAAAATTTAGTTAGAAATTTCTATGCAATGTTCTTTGTAAAATATATTTTTTTGTTTAAACGATGACTTTGCTGGTCTGTTTCTTCAGTATAAATTTTTAACTGTTTTTCCTCATTAAGTCTAGAAATATTTATAAATAGTTATCAATGAGAACTGGAACATTATAGATATCAATTCACTTTGCTCATTTTATTCATTATTCATTCATTTCAAATAAAATAAATGTGAAGGTAAACAGAAATGTTTGGCAATAAACCCAGCTTGAATGAAAAAATAGCAAGACCCAGGAACTGAACGCGGGACCAGGCCGTACCAAAAAGTTTCTTTATCTACTGAGCTACGACCGCCAGTATTTATTTTAATTTTACGTTCTAAATTTTTACTATATTTTACATGCTTAAAAATATGTATTCTAAAGTCTTAGTCAATAGTTTTCTATCAATTTTGTTGAATCATAAATGAATAATTATTCTATACTGATAGTATCGACTTAATTGAAGGTTTGGCGTTCGTAAATGAATTTTAATTTTGTTTTTTTATGCGTATGTTACTTATATTTTACAAATAATACCATTAAAACTCCGTATATCATTGAAACATTTAACTATAAAATAAGGAATTAATTTTTCGCAGAATGGTCTTTTCATAAATTTATTGTTTATTCCATTTAATGGCATACAAAATTTGAACCTGGTGACTAACAGAACTTAATTTCAATTTAGCAACATTTTACTGATTTCAGGATAAGCATTATTATTAATTACAAACCTTTCATTCAAAAATATTTTCTGGTCTCCGATTACATTAAAAGCAGTTTTAACGCTTTGGATATGACAGCACACATTAAAGATTTTTTTCTTTGTTTTGGCTCACTTATTATTACTAAACAGCTTATAAATACATCATTTTCCCTATTTATTTATTCTTAATTACATATAAATTCGCTTTTATAATTCAAGCACATTATTTTCGGAATGAAAGAAAAGTTGTTCGATAGCTTGAAAAACATCTTAAATATGGAACATTATTTGACCTTAACAAAATATAGCTTTTGTGCAGTTAACTATTAACTAGTCTCTATTAATTATATCATTATATTCAAGAAACTTCATTGCATTCTAAAAATAGCGTGTTTCTCATATGAAAAATAATCTCATTTTAATTAACTTTGTTTTATATCGCAATTACTGTTGATAAACTTCAGCATCTTTGATTAGACTTACAATATCGAGATAAGAAATTGCCTCTATCAGTCATATCCATCTTATTTTTACTAATATCTTTTATTAAAGTCATGGCATAATACTTTGGTGATCTAATATTGAATAATAGATGCTATTTACAAGAAGCCTTCATCTTTATTTTTCTTTTATTTATCTAGATTTATTTTCGTATGAAAATGAAAAAATCATCTCCAAACAGTCTTATTCATGCAAGAAACGAGGTGAAAATGTCTTTAGAAATAAAAAAAAAATAATAGTTGGATGTAGCGATCCAAAACTTTACACCTCAAAGACGTTTATGCTTCCAGAAAAATATTAGATGGCAACGTTACCGGTTAAAACTGTTGTTAGCTTTCGTTTTTTCAAAAATAAAACAAAATCACTTCACCCTTTTCATTCACGTATAAAAACATTTCATATTTATTTACTTAGAACAGGTGTCACAAATAAAAATTAAATTAAAAAGTTGACATGTTTCGGTTCATTCATAAGAACCGTATTCATAACGCATAAAATCAGTAGAAAATTAAATGACACTGGATATAAATATAATTTAAAAACCAAAACAAAACATTGCGCCCCCTATGATCACGAATAGCCATTGTCAATTCGGCATATAAATATAATAAATTTTGATCACATATTAAATTTAAAATGTATAAAATTAATATTAATAAAAGTTGAAAAACTAAATGACTCTGGATATAAAGGTAATTTAAAAACCCAAAACACAAAATATTGCGCGCTCTATGATCGTGAATAGCCAATGCCACCGCGGCTCCCCCTATTCGACTCACCCTTTAAATATTTATTAAATAATTCTAACCACAAACTCGGAATGTCATAAGAATAAAAATTATTGGCTATTCACGATCATAGAGCGCGCAATATTTTGTGTTTTGGGTTTTTTAATTATCTTTCTATCCAGAGTCATTTAGTTTTTCTACTTTTATTAATATTAATTTTATACATTTTAAATTTAATATATGATCAAAATTTATTATATTTATATGCCGCGGTGGCAATGGCTATTCGTGATCATAGGGGGCGCAATGTTTTGTTTTGGTTTTTAAATTATATTTATATCCAGTGTCATTTATTTTTCTACTGATTTTATGCGTTATGAATACGGTTATTATGAATTTACCGAAACATGTCAACTTTTTAATTTAATTTTTATTTGTGACACCTGTTCTAAGTAAATAAATATGAAATGTTTTTATACGTTACCGGTTAGGTAATTTTCACCAAAATCTAATCTGCAACAAATTGTTTCAAGTTCTAATTCAATCTGAAATTTGATCAAAATCCGTGTGTTAGTATTTGAGATAGAATTATAGCAGAAATCGTAAAAAATTGACTCTAAATATATTAATTAGTCACTATAAATTGTGTTCTTATATACAAAGAAACTTCATTGCATTCTAAAAATAGCTTGTTTTTCATATGCATAAGAATCTCGCTTTAATTAACTTTGCTTTATATCGCAATTACTGTTGATAAAGTTCAGCATTTTTGATTAAACTCACAATATCAAGATAAGATATTGCTTCTATCAATCACATCCGTCCTATTTTTACTAATATAGTTGATTAAAGTCATGGCATAATAATTTGGTAAATCTAACATTGAATAATAGATGTGCTGTTTACAAGAAGTCTTCATCTTTATTTTCGCTTTTATTTCTCTATTTTTTTCTTTTTATTTATAGTAATAAAACAATGATCTCCAAATAATTGTATTCATGCAAAAAACGAAGTGAAAATGTCTTTTACCCTCTTCTGATCTAAGGTACCATTATTCTCATTTTTTTTTCATGAATACTAAACTGTTCGAATTTTTTGCATTTATGCTTTACTTCTATACAGCTGAAAGTTTTTTTTGATTTAAAACAAAACCAATAAATGTCAGCACTTATGAATATTATCTCATAAAATAAATATTATTTTCATCCGAGTTTCGAAATACCTTCAAGACATTGTAGCCCAGAAAATAAGAAATATTCATGATTATTTAACATAAATATTTTATTATAAAAACTTTTGAGAATTTGCTGATCATTTGCTTGTTTAAAGTCCTTAATTTTTGTTATTGCGTAAATTTATATTACTGAGAGTTATACTGATGTTTTAAAGGAATTAGTACTTTTATATCCATATTTTTAAACCTAAATTATTAGTCCCCTAAAGTACTGATTTCATAAAAAAAGACTATTTCTGTCATCTATGGTGTCATTTCGATTATGCAAAAGCAATAAATATACATTTGTAGAGTTATTTTCTGCTCAAAACTAAAGAGGTTAAAGTAAAAAAAGAATAATAATAATAACAATAATAATAATACATTTGAAATGAGCCCGTGAGACGTCATGTTATTCATATCTCATATTTAATACATAGAATAATCATGCGTAGCACATTAACACCTTTAAAATTACGCGAATTTAATTGCTAAAAAGTGTAAATTGACACTTTAAAACCAGTAAAATAACGCTTATTTTGATTGTTGCAAGTTATAACTCTACCTGAGTCCTTTAATTTTTTTCCGCTGCCTTAGAATTGATAAGAAAAGCTTAAAAGATCTTTTACAAATGTGAACTATCTCACATATATAGATTTGTTCATTAAAACAGTTTGCAATATCATTGTTTGACTGTATTAAATATGATGTATTTTCTTCCATTTACGGCAGTTAAAGCATTTTAATTTTGCATTATTTTAATATTATCTTTCTCTTTAAATGTTCACATATAAATCCAGTTTTATTGCACAAATTTCAATACTCTTCCGCTCTTAACTCATAATTATTTAATTTTCATTTTAAAGTTCTTTTTCTGTTTGTGATAGTTGCGTTTAAATATTATTTTATTTGAAGGAAATGTTATTGTTTGATCATTTAACAACAGTTTAAAAAAATAACCTTTTCTAATATATGCAAAAAAAGTCTCTTAAATGTTGAAAATGTGAATTTAAAATGGAAATAAATCTACGAAAAATGAGTCAAATAAAAAACATTAATCCAGTTTGCACACTAGGAATTTCTAATTTATAAAATGTTCTAATTTTTTTAAATTCCTATGTATAGATTTGCTCCTATAATATTTTTTAATGGAATGATTTTGGCAAACTTTAACATTAAATATCTTGTAAAACAATAATTCTATTTAAAAATTGCCAGCATCAACATATTTAATAAATATTTTTCTATTATACCACGAATTTTCATTTTTTGAGAACTAGTTTCTTTAATATTAGCGGGAAAATACTCTAGTTCCCCCAACAAAGAGATTATTGTCAGCGGCGTTGACAGCTTTACTTTAATTTTAGAATAGAGATATACCTCGGGTAGAGTTAAAATATGTAAAAATTTAACATAAACGTAATTCACTTTATTTTAAAGTGTTAATTTACGTCTTTTAGCTATCAAAATTAATGTAATTCTAAAACAAGGTGTTAATTTCATACATATTTACGTAACTAACGATGTTGGGTAAAATGTCACACTAAAGAATATTTACAAGTTTCAAATACGAAAATCTTCGTTTATATCAAGAGTGATTGAATTTGAAATTTATATTTCCCAAGAAAACTATTCCAAGACCATGCAAACCATTTCTAATGCAAGAAGTTAAATATAAATCCTAACTTTTAGAATAATAGAAATCATAGAATTTTAGAGGAATCATAACAAGTTTCCATGACAGAATTCTTCATAAAACAATCATTTTTAAACCAGTGTGGTAAATCATTGCCATGCTTACTTGTGTATAGCAAACAACTTTATGTAGAAATTATCCATTCATATATATAAATATGCTGCAGCCAAGTTTTGAGATATAGCTCAAAAATAAATTGTCAGAATTATAGACTATTTTGCGCAATGTGGCTTTAAAATCATTTGGAAGATGGTTATTTCTATTTTTCGAGAATAGAAAATTCTAAAGCATATCTGAAGTATGTCCATATTATATTCGTTTTCTGATTGGCTCATGTTTAATGTCTAGAAGTGAAATACATTTCTTGCCACTATGACAAAATTAAAATATAATAAACTACGAATAAAAACAAACAAAACTACAGAGTATAAAATAACTACAGACAAAAAACTACAGCCAAAAAAAATTACAAAAACCTAACTCTTCCGTATACGACGGTGTAAAAATTAAAAAAAAATGAAAATGTGCGATGTTCAGAAGTTAAAAAAAAATTACAGTAGCGAAAATTGTGAAATTAAAGTTAAATTTAAAATTTGTTTATGATTAGTCCAGGAATATTAATATTTAATCCATGGCGTACGAAATATATGACTCGTAATTACGCAAGCCACGATTTGATTATCCTAAAAATAACGTTTATTATTATTATTATTGCTATTATTATTATTTTACGAAATTCCTTACATTTAGAAGAATTTTTATTCAAATAGGGGGGAAAATATTGATAGTAATAGACAAGAAAGTGAAAAAATTTCAAAATGGGTAACTTCAAATTATTAGCTATAGGGATAAAAAAAATCCAAATAAAGACGTCGTATAAAATATAGTATTTTAAAGTAAAACTAATTTGATGTGCCAATTCCAAAACTTTCTTCTATCTTATAGTTACATTTTAATATGAAAAAATAGTTACTCATGGTAATGCTTTAATAATTTTAATTCAATACTATACCAATTTTGATTTCCATCTTAAACTCCTGCTTCAGTCAATTAATTGGAGCAAAAACGAGTTTCCGTCTCTGCACGAGCCGATGGACAATAGAATGTTAGACAGATTTCTTTTTTAATTCAGAAGGACCTACTTGCCATACTAAAAATAATCATACAAAAATTTGGTTCAATTCTATGAATAATTTCATACAATTTTAAGTGGTACAATATTGAAAATAGCACAAAAATTAATTGAGATTGCAGCGCTCCCTTCCGGCAGATTTTTTTTAAATTCAGGAAGGACCAATTAGCCATAGTCATACACATACACAAAAAAGTTGGTTCAATTCGATGCATAACTTCATACACTTTTCGTCGGTACAATATGTAAAATGGCACAAAAATCGCGATTGCAGCACCCCCTTCCGGCGGAATATTTCAAAATTGAAAGAGGACCTGCTTGCCACAATCAAAAACTTTCACAAAAATTTGGTTCAATTCTATGCATATCTTCATACACTTTTTGATTGTTGAATGGCGATATACGGACACACACACAGAGATATACAGGCACACACACAGACACACGGACAGACAGACACTTTGTAAAAACATGTTTTTTGGAATCCCTGACCCCTAAAATGTGTAAATCCGTCTAAAACCGTAAGTCGAAAAAATTTTGATTACAATACTTTCTTCTATTGCAGATAATAATAATAATAATAACAATAATAATAATAAAAAGTCTTATTATTTATCCTACCGCTAATGAAATGTGCGATGGTCACTAAAGGGCAAACTATGTAATGTTTGTTTTTTTTGCAAAAATATCATTGTAAAAAAACATGGGTTTTTTCTGATTTAAATTTTAGTAAATTTTTTTTTAAAAAATCATTTTTTAAATGGTTATCGTAATTTATTAAATTACATTTTTATTTATATATTTATTTTATTTTATTTTTATTATTAGCATTATTTTGAGATAGCACCATGCAAAAGTGATAGTCATTATAACTAAAAAATATCTACAATCAAAATTCATTGTTTTTCCCGTGTCTTTGCTTGATGAAAACTGCCAGATTTCAAAGAATTTTGTATGGATATAAAAATATAATAATACTTTTCGGCGAAAAAATAAAATTACTTTTCTTTAAAAATCTACCGATTTCCAAATAAATTAAAATTAAAGATGACTGTAATCACATTTAAAAATAACTTTATTTTTGGTAAAAAGCCAAAAATATAAGTTCAATAAATAAAACATGTATTTTTATATCGAATCTATTCGAACAAATTTTTTTATGGCCAGAAATATGTTTTCTTATATCTTTATCTGTAATCAGTTATTTTTATGAATCTATCAAAAAATAATAAATAAATAAATAAAGTCGAAGCCTATTCGATTTCCAAGATTTTTTTGTATGGATATAAAAATATTATGTATTTTTAGGCGAAAAAAAATACATTACTTTTATTTAAAAATATATATATATATTGATTTATAAATGCATTACAAATAAAATTTAACTTCATCATTTAAAAAAAAAAAAAATAACGTTATTTTTGGTAAATAGTGCAAAATGTAAGTGTCACCTATAAAATCTATACTTTCATTTCGAATTTATTCGAACTAATTTTGTAAGGCCAGATATATTTTTCTTTTTATATCTTTATATATAATCAGATTTATTTATAAATCTATTTTAAAAGATTAAATATTTAAAAAGAAAAGTCGAAACCTATGCTGTGATTAACTAAATCTCAAAGTTCAGGACCAACTTTCTAAATTTCTATTCCTGTGCGTCATTTAATTACGTGGATAAATCAATTAGTGATGCATCAGTGCAGTTGTTTTTTAGTTCTTATTGTTTATTTCTTTGAAAGAAGCGGAAATTTGTGTTGGATGTAACTTGAAACTTGTACAATAATAGCTCGTAATTAAAGAGTAAATTAATTAAGAATATTAGGAGTTTTTTTCTTGGAAAATAGTTGTTGGGGAGTTAATATCTTTTCGGACTCCTCTTTGTGCATAATAACAGACGTTTTTAATTGAACATAAATCAAAATGTTTTACATCTTTTGGAAGGATATTTTTTTTTTACGTTTCAAGAATAATAACCTAGCTTTGTCAAATTAAAACAACATTTGCAGTTTAAATAATAAAAACATATTTTAACACCATAAAATATAAACAGGAAAAACAAGAAAGGAAAAGAAAAAAGTAAAAAGGAAAGAAAAAACATGTACTACACTGCCTTAAGATATCACAAGATCCCTTTGAATTTGAAGTAAATAAAGGTTCTAATTATAGTTGAAATGCATGATTTACCAAAATGCAACGTAATTATATTAAAATGAATTTGAATTTCTTTTAATAATGCGATGAATAAGTTTGTTAATAGAAATATAAGCAAGGTTCAAAAATACACTTTTAGCAAATTATAAAACCACTTGTCTAAAAGCAAAAACAGTATGTAGATTTATACGATATTTGTTCCCCATGTTTCCTTTTAACGTCAAATACAATTTTTTTTCATAGAAATGATAGGTGAGTCCAGATTCAGAAATATTGTGCCATTCTTTTACATTAGCTACTAGTTGAATGGCAAGCGAAATATGTTTTTTATTAGCACAAATTTTGCTACTTAATACTCCCGAAACATTTTCCATAAGGTTCAAGTATGGAATTTGACTTGGATATATATATATATATATATATATATATATATACAGGGTGTCCAGGAATAAGACCCCGATTTGAAAATTAAATTGCTAAAAAAATCGTAAGAATTTATCGGTAAACAGTTTGTTTATTATGTGAGCTGTAAAAATGTTATACCGAAGTTTAAATGGGTGAATAGTTTGAAAAGATTGTTTTCTGATTGCAAAAAAATGCTTGACTCGACTTTTTTAGTGTTTTAGATTGATGACAGAAAACAAGTTTTTTTTTGGCATATAGTGATATATATATCAACGATTTTTGGAATTAAAGTTTTAGAATTTCGAATTTTTTTTTAAAAATTAGTGCCAAAAATCGTTGTAATATGGCACTATGTATTCCGAAAAACTCGTTCTCTGAAAGCAATCTAAAACAGGAAAACATTCAAGTCAAGCATTCTTTGTAATCAGAATACAATCTTTTCAAAATATTCACAATTCGAAACTTCTGTTTAATATTTTTACAGCTTACTGCTAATGAAACTGTTTAACGCATAATTCTATCGATCTTTGTTTTTGAGAAGTTTAATTTTTGAATTATGATTCACGATACTAAATCTTTTTTTCCCAACACACCTACGCACACACATACACATACATATATTATATATATAATCAACTATCTTGAGTAGTCTCCCAAATTATTCTAAAATTGTTCGACTGTTCGATTGTTAAACCTATAATCTTTATAATTATAGCAAGTCTGAATCTTTCATGTTTCATAGGTTTTCAGATAAACGGCTGCAAAAGACGGACAGACAGACACACAGGAGGTCTTATACTAATTTATTTTCAACTTTTTAAGTAAACGGGCCCTAAAATTTTGCATAAATGAATATTACTTTTTTTTTAAACTAGTATTTTGGAAGCAATTAAATGAATTAGTACATTATTAATTTTTAAATAATATGCATTAAGTAAAATTAGAAAAGATCCAGATGAATAATTTAACCGTTTAAACAGACGAAAATAAAATTCCGATAATTTCAAACAGGAAAAACTAAAACAAAATTAAAAATAAAATACCAATGTTTTCAGAAAGGTAATTCAAAAACGTATGTAATTTAAATGATTTAATATTTGGCTTAATTTTATTTCGGTCAAAGCTTTTTGAACCACTTAAAAAAGTATTTTTATCGTTTATTTATCCAAAATATATTTTTGTATTTTTTGTAAAACATTTTTGTATGGCACAGCTTGCTATCATATAAAAGTTTACGAATTATTTAAACATTTAAATAGACGCGAGTAAGAATTCCGATAATTTCAACACAGGAAAAGCAATAAATAAATAAATAAATAAATAAATAGATAAATAAAATAAAATAAAAATACTAATGTTTTCAGAAAGGCGATCTCAGAAACGTTCGTAATTTAAATGATTTAATATTTGACTTTATTTTATTTCTGTCAAAACTATTTGATCCGCTTAAAAAATTACTTTTACCATTCACATTTTCAGATTACATCATTGTATTGTTTGCAAAACATTTTTGTATAACATCAACGTGCTACCGTGTAAAATTTAGGGTTTTTTCTATCATCATCTTTTTTCATTATATTGCCACACGACATTAAAGATACAAGACAGAACCCACCAAATTTTGACTGATTTTTTTTAAGTAGGAAGTATTTCATTTATTTATATTAAATATATGAAATCAGTTATAATTAAAAAAGTGCATCTTATATTGGTAAGTCTAACTCTTAAACAAATGATACTTAAGCTGAAGCTAACAAAATACTATTTCTATAAAACTCAGTTGTAGAAATTAAAAAAATTAAACTTTAATCGTATATATAAGCAGTAAAATATAATAAAGATCAGTTAATATGATGAATTATCAATAAAAGCTCGTATGCATAGTATTCCAAAAGGAAAAAAGATACGTGTGGCACTCGGGGACTGCCGCGGTAAAGCTATGTCATAGCATTTTTTATCAACATATGCAATTATAATTATTTATTTATTTTTTATTTGTGCAGTTTTTTTTTTGTCTTTGATATTAATTCAAGTTAAACATTTTGAGCGTGATGACCGATAACATTTTTTTTTTCTTGTATTGAACAAATGAGAAGTTAATATCGTTTAAAATATTTTTATTATGTTACAATACATGTAAGTTAATCAGGAATTTTTATCATTGAAACTATACGTTTATGGTAGCTGAAATAAAAAAACACAAGTTTAAGACTTGATATTCTCAAAATACATGAAAAATACCGCGTCAATGTCTGCCGAAGTCTACCGAAGGATACCGTACCGAAGTCTGCCAAACTGAAGCGACGTTAGCCGGAGTGTTAGGTTTTTTTTCTCGTTACGGAATTTCTAGACTCTTTCGCCGCGCTCAAAGCCCGCGATAAAAGCTATGCAATACCTTAATAAATTACAAACAAAATCTGGCCGCGCTACGAAAATTAGTTCGAAAGTTATAAGTATTTTAAATTTTCCGAACCTCACCGTGGGGGTCTTCTGTCACCAAAAATTAACACTGTCTCATAATAAATTACCAAACAAAATTTGGCCGCTCTACGAAAATTAGATCGCGAGTTATAAACATTTTAAATTTTTCGACCCTCACCATGGCGGATCTCCTGTCACCAAAAGTAACACTGTCTCATAATAATTTACCAAAGAAAATTTGGCCGCGCTACGAAAATTAGATCGCGAGTTATAAGCATTTTAAAATTTTCGACCCTCTCCATGGGGGATCTCCTGTCACTAAAAATTAACACTGTCTCATAATAAATTACGAAACAAAGTTTGGCCGCTCTACGAAAATTAGATCGCGAGTTATAAACATTTTAAATTTTTCGACCCTCACCATGGGGGATCTCCTGTCACCAAAAGTAACACTGTCTCATAATAATTTACCAAACAAAATTTGGCAGCGCTACGAAAATTAGATCGCGAGTTATAAGCATTTTAAAATTTTCGACCCTCACCGTGGGGGGGGGGGGGTCTCCTGTCACCAAAAGTAACACTGTCTCATAATAAATTACCAAACAAAATTTGGCCGCACTACGAAAATTAGATCGCGAGTTATAAGCATTTTAAAATTTTCGACCCTCTCCATGGGGGATCTCCTGTCACTAAAAATTAACACGGTCTCATAATAAATTACCAAACAAAATTTGGCCGTGCTACGAAAATTAGATCGCGAGTTATAAGCACTTTAAATTTTTCGACCCTCACCATGGGGGATCTCCTGCCACCCAAAGTAACATTGTCGAATAATAAATTACCAAACAAAATTTGTCCGCGCTACGAAAATTAGATCGAGAGTTATAAGCATTTTAAATTTTTGACCCTCACCGTGGGGGGTCTCCTGTCACCAAAAGTAACACTGTCTCATAATAAATTACCAAACAAAATTTGGCCGCAATACGAAAATTAGATCGCGATTTATAAGCATTTTAAATTTTTCGACCCTCACCATGGGGGATCTCCAGTCACCCAAAGTAACATTGTCTGATAATAAATTACCAAACAAAATTTGTCCGCGCTACGAAAATTAGATCTCCAGTTATAAGCATTTTTAATTTTTGACCCTCACCGTGGGGAGGGTCTCCTGTCACCAAAAGTAACACTGTCTCATAATAAATTACCAAACAAAATTTGGCCGCACTACGAAAATTAGATCGCGAGTTATAAGCATTTTAAATTTTTCGACCCTCAGCATGGGGGATCTCCTGTCACCAAAAGTAACACTGTCTGATAATAAATTACCAAACAAAATTTGGCCGCGCTACGAAAATTAGATCGCGAGTTATAAGCATTTTAAATTTTTGACCCTCACCGTGGGGGTCTCCTGCCACCAAAAGTAACACTATCTCATAGTAAATTACCAAACAAAATTTGGCCGCACTACGAAAATTAGATCGCGAGTTATAAGCACTTTAAATTTTTCGACCCTCACCGTGGGGGGTCTCCTGTCACCAAAAGTAACACTGTCTCATAATAAATTATTAAACAAAATTTGGCCGCGCTACGAAAATTGATCGCGAGTTATAAACATTTTAAATTTTTCGACCCTCACCGTGGGGGGTCTCCTGTCATCAAAAATTAACACTCTCTCATAATAAATTACCAAACAAAATTTGGCCGTGCTACGGAAATTAGATCGCGAGTTATAAGCATTTTAAAATTTTCGACCCTCACCATGGGGGGGGCGGTCCTCTTTCACCAAAAATTAACACTGTCTCATAAAAAATTACCAAACAAAATTTGGCCGCGCTACGAAAATTAGATCGCGAGTTATAAGCATTTTAAATTTTTCGATCCTCACCATTGGGCGCGTCTCCACTCACCAAAAGCTACATTATCCTAACTTGTTTTATCTTAAAACGTTTCTTTTCTATACACATTCTATCAGGAATTTTTATTATTAAAACTATAGATTTATAGTAACTGAAATAAGATATATAAGTTTGAGACTTGATATCCTCTAAATATCTGAAAAATACCGCATCAATGTCTGCCGAAGTCTACCGAAGGATACCATGCCGAAGTCTTCCGAAGTGAAACGACATTAGCCGAGTGTTAGGTTTTTTCGTTACGGATGTGTTAGGATTTTTTGCGTTACGGAATTTTTGGATTCGGTCGCCGCGCTCAAAGTCCGTGATAAAAGCTATGCAATAGCTTAAAAACAGCAAAATTTGTTCCACCTTTACTTTATCATAATAATTTTCTAATGATTATAAATCCATCATTATTTTCATCATCTAAAAATTTACATATACATCTCTCATTTTCATGTTCTCCTTTGTTATATTTTATTTAATATTAATAATTGTTATTTTAATTTGATCATTTTAAAATAATTTTATTTAAAAATTCTAAGTGTTGAATTGTTATTAGCTGGAAAGAGATACTAAATTCTTTATATTATCTGAATTTTCTGAAATAATCTACTTGCATTAAATATCATAGACAATATTTTTGTGACGTCACTTAAGGTATAATGGCTGTTTTTAAAATTTCATACTCGAATGCTTGTCTTCTTCAGCGAAGTGAATTCACCCAGTCGAGAATCATCAAGTTCGCTAAAATAAATCTTTATATTTTGGAGAAAGACTTCCGATCACACCATGTATATTGTATGTCACTGCTCCTCTATAAAGACATTTTTGTAATACAAAATTTTGTAATACATTGCGTATTATCAGTGTGATATTTCAATTGTTATTTTCAAAGCTGAAGTATTTGTAAGCCGCTTGGGAGAAAATGCAGTATTACTACAAGATCTATTTCAGTTTAAAGAATTAATGACACGCTTTTTCTCAATAAAATGACGTCATTTGCATGCGCTAAAACATTCGTGTATTACGATCCATTCTTAAACAACATCTATAGTAAAGTGTAAATATAACCTCATTATCGCGAAAACCTAGCAAAAATACAATGCCGTCATGCGAGAAGCAAATTGGGCAATGATTCATGTCTTCATTTATTCCTATTAGCTACATTTTTTTTTTAAATCAGAAGTCATTCATTTATATTTCTTCAACATTCAGAAAATTATTTCATGCACGGATTAATAAATTTACATTCATTATTTGCTATTTGATACGAATTAAATAAAAGCAAAAAAAAGTCACACAACTATTCTCTAAAATATTTTTTGTAAAAAGAAAGTGTTGTATCGTATGTAAAGTAAGCTTGTAATAAACGAAAAACATTTACCTGATAAATAAAAATGAAATAAAATTGAAATTCCCCTGTTTTAGTTACAGAAGATATCTTTAAAGTATCATGTATTTTAATTTATTAAAAAATCAATTTTTTAATTGGATAATGGCAACAAAATGACAGAGTAATCATCGGCTTTTTTTTCCTTTACTTTTTAATAGAATTGGTGGATTTCTGTTGCCACGATTACGATAATAATATTAGAACCTACAAAAATAATAATGATAATGTCTTAAAAAGAAGTTAAGAGACAGTTCTCAGACAAATTGCATTTGAAATTTTATCTGTACGACGGTGTAAAAATTACAAATGTGCGATGTTTAGAAATTAAAAAAAATGTAGTAGCAAAAAATGCAAAATCGAAATATCATTTTAAATTTCAAAATGTTGCCATTCGCAAAATGACGTATTAGTTACGCACAGATTTGGTCTTTATAATACAGATTCGTTAAGATATAAATTTAAATATTTAATAAATATATTTTATGCATCAATAAATCCTTCCTATAAAGATATTTAGAAACTAATTAGAAATACTAAAATACCTTAAACAATTTCATTAAAAAAGTCTGTTATCATTTATATTGCTGTACAATGCTTGCGATTGGATGGTAAAATAATCATTGAACAATAAACATTTTTTATACAAATATCTTTATTAATCATAGTTTTTTTTTTTTTTTTTGCTAATTTTATCTTTATAATTATTCGAATAAAATTCCCCGTTTTTCCTTTAAATGTATATTGCGATTGTAACAAATGAGTAGATTAATGCACATTCACGTTTGTTTCAGATAGTTTCATGATTTTAATTAATCTAAATGTTAATGGAAAATAATTACCTTATATACCTTTTTGATTTCTAATTAATTTCGATTGAACTGGAGAATTTGCAACCTATATTCAGTAGTGAAAATGGAAAATTATTTAGGGAAACCTAATTAAAATTCACTTAATCTTATTCCGCAATAATTAAGTAATAATTAGACTTTATAAAAGGGAATATTTCTTTTTTACTATCGTATATATCATATAAAAATGAGATTTTGGCATGAATATTTAGTATTATCTGACACAACAATTAACAGAATGCTTTTTATTTTCAAAATAATGATATATTTAAATGTTAGATTTTAAATGTAAACTAATAGTTTATTTTTAGATTCCGTAAAATTTATATTATGAAAATTATCTTTAATTTGTTTATATTTCTGACAGTCAAAAATAGGCTGTATTTTAACTCCAATTTTGTTTATTTTATTGAAAATGTTATGTCTATGCGAAAGCTTTTCTCATAAATCTCGCTCATATTGTAGTATTTTTACATGATTTTTGTTTTGTATAGTTTAGGGGATGATGATATACACTGGGCTAGTTTTTACTTTTTCCATTTTCATTTCAGATTTTTTTAATTACTTTAATTTTCAAAACCGGTTAGAACCGGTTCTGAAACTGAAACTATCGTAATGTAAAAAATAAAAAACCGAAACCGAAAAATTAAAAACTAGCCCGGTTGAAGATCGTCCTCAGCTGCCCTATGGAAAAATATTAAAATTTGAGCGAGATATTTGAAAAGAGCTCTCCCTTAGACTTAACATTATCATCCGAGTCTTTTTCAGTTAGTAGTGTGGGCTCTTAAAGCAAGTTATTTTCGAATAAGGCAGTCTAATAAGGAGAGTTTTCAAGTTGTCTTGTTAACTTTTAATTGCAATGTTTATTTTTAAAAAGTGTCTTTTTCTGGGATCACACTATGTAGAAATATCGCAAATAATTTTCGCTTTTTTTAATGTTGCGTTTACATAGCTGTACGAGATCTGCAAAACACAATTTATAAAACCATTCAGCTTGCTTTTTTTACGTTAGTTACTTCTCTCCTGATTGGCTGGGTCTTACGGTTTAACATTTGAAATTCCCATGATCAGGTAAATATGTCATAATATAAACGCGCTTTTAACGAGCCTTGCAAAATTTATGTCAGAATCTGATGTATGAAGCTTCCCCACCATCACAAGGTAAAAAGAAAGAATGAAACTAGGGATACATATACTATTCAATCTATTCAATTTAATTATTTGTTCAAGTCCATCGTTTCTATATAATTTTTGATAAGTTAAGATAAGTTCTCACATTATTCGATTTAAATAGACGTTTTATCTTTTGTTTAAAATGTTCGATTTGCCTCTTTGATTGATGTAGAAATATGATTTAGTCTGGTGTTTGATTCGCTTAAGATTTCGGTTTTATTTCGATATTTTCTCTTTCAGCTTCCAAATTTACCCATTCTTTTAATATGCATTTGTTTTTGGCTTTGGCACTTACAAAATATTTTTAAAAATATGCATTCACAAGAAAGAAATTGAAAAATATCTGAAACATAATATAGTTTTTGGAAGTCTTAGAATTGGAGATCCGCATAAAGAGTGAAACAGATTGTTGGTCATTAAGATTAATATAGCAAGGTAAAATAGTCCTGAAGTCAGTGTTTGTCAGTCTTTGTATGTGACTGGAACCGTTACAAACCTTAGTCATTTTATTTTACCATAACTACAAAAAATGGTAATCCTTTCCATAAAATTTACAAATATGAAATGATTGTAAAGTGTCTTATGTTAAAATTGTTTTATGTAGAATTTCTTATAATAGGAAATTGAAGTCCTCCAAAACTTTTCTTCTTTAAATCACGTTTCAATACTATGCAATATATATTTGGTGTACTGCATACCAGGAGTTTTTGTATAGACATAAAAACATATTTTGTTTAATATTGCATTCAATGAGCCCTTAAATGCGTTAAATTATTGCCATTGATTATTGGAATTAAAGTAATTTCAGGTACATAAAATGTATTTATATTTATATACCTTACATTATATCGATAACAGAAATACTTATCTTCGATTACGACCGCTTAATAGCTTTAATCACCTGCAGAAGTTAAATTTTTCTTTTTAACTTGTGTATTTCATTAGATATATGCTCAGATGAGAATTTGTACTCAAAGTACCTCGTCCTAACATTGTGTACAATTAATTTACTGTAACAATACTGTATCCAATATTCTGGTTAATTCAAATCTGATATTTGAACAATATCTTAAAATAAACTTCTATATGTTCTATTTATTTTATTTTATTTAAATTCTATGTAGAATTTTACTATATTCTATATAATAAAATTCTATTCTATTCTATTCTAATCTCTATTCTATATTATACTATATTATGTATATTATCTATTATCTATTCTATATTTTATATTATTCTATTTTATTCTATTCTATGCATTTTATGTTATTTATTTAAATTTTATTCTATTTAAATTATATGTATTTATTTAAATTCTATGTATTTATTTAAATTCTATGCATGCTATATCTGTTTATCTATAAAATATTTCGCTTATCTTTCTAAGTACTGATGTCGCCTGTAGAAGGCACTAAATAACACCCTTTAATTAACTAAAATTATTTTAGAATTGTTAAAATTATTTCTTGACTTTTCTAATAAATGCTTGTATGTCATAAGCGTTCTATCTATAGAATGCTACATCTTTGGAGATGTTGTATAGTAATTTTAAACTATTTTTTCTGGCCCCTCGTAATATTTGTCTCTAGACCGGAAAGGTTAAATATGTTTTTTTTTATTTAATTCTTTTTAGACGAAAACCAAAGTTTAGCAGCTTTTTTGTAGAGAAAAGAAGATAGCGAGAAACTGGGCGATTTTCTCCAATTTTTTTTTTTTTGTTTTTTTTTTTTTTTGTTTTTTTTTTTTTTTTTTTTTCAATGCTTTCTACACAGTCTCTCTAATTGTTCTAACTCTTGTAACTTTTTCTTATGAGAGGTGAAGAAGTGTGAAGTCTCTTGCGAAGGTAAACTTGAACATATGATGCTTTCAATTCTGCCATAATTAAATAATGAAATCTCAAAACCAAAATGAGGAAGCAAAATGTTTCTTATTCTGAAACCAATTAATGACTGAAATCGTTACTACATTGTATTATTTGCAAATCATTTATGATTCTCTTAATGTTTTCTATGCCATTTAAAATAGCTCCTTCGGCATATGATTTTGTAAAAAGAAAACGAAAAATAGGCTAAAAATTGTTCTTCGAATTCAGAAAAACAGATTTTGTAATACTGAATTTATTAATCTTTCGCCTCATCTCCTAAAAATGCACTGTTTATTATTAATTAATGCATCCCCTGTACCTAGTCACTAACTATTAACATTATCATTTTGTACAATGTAGCAGTCAGAATAATGCCAACGCTGAATTTTGTAATGCTAAATGTATTGTAATTCTTATATTTTTTAATATATTATCCTTAGAATTTTTATGTATAGCACATGCTTAATTAAATTAACCATAAATGTTCGATTCTATCTTCAAAATAACGAAAGTATTTTTTAACACATCGAAATTCAATACTGTGATCTTAACTTCTTTAGGGACATTTTGTGTCTTTCAGTTAAGCGCATAAATTTCACTGTTCCACTTATTCTATTCAGAAATTAGATATTTTCACATTTAGCCTGAAGTGATTAAAATCAATCTAATTTTATCTATTTCTAATATAAGCTTTTGAACTATTCGACATCTAAATTTTATTATCATGAACGTGATAATTAAGTAGTATTACATAAATCACAGACAGTAATGATAATAGACTTTTGGTTACAAAATGTGTAGAACAAGGGTTGTTAATATTATATTCCAATTTCATCAATAAAATAATTGAAGAATTTGGCTGGATAGATTATTTTCTATTAATATAAGGAATGAAATATTGGGAGATGACATTTTTCTATTTTTTAACGCTACCATATTATTTTCTAGTTTATAAAATAATTTTCTACATTATGGTATGAAGATATTTGCTTTTACGAAAATATGTTTTATGCCACTAAAATTACACTTTCTAATCCGAGTAAATCGAAGTTTTCATTTCGTTGTGAATTGCTTTGTTTTAAAGGTGACGCAATACTTTCAATTCTGTAATGCCAGAAATAGTAAGTTACAAACAAAATTACTTTTCATTCTTTAAAGGTAGTAAATTTTACCAAGATAATTGAGTTTTACATATTGTTTCATTTGTTATGATTTTTACAACACTCCTTTCAGTAATTATTTACAACATGAAAAGTGGCAAACTACATTTTTATGGCGTTCAAAAAACACTTAAATGCCTTCGTAGTATAATCGCGAAAGTAACAATTTTATTATTCTGCCTACGAAATTGAAAAATGAATGAATTAATAAAAAAAAAAGACTTTTTCAGGTGCAGTTTGACAACTATCAATGATAATATAAATATAACCACCATGTATAATTGCGAAAATCAGGAATAAAGGATCATGTTTTCATATTTAAGTATGTACATGTTTTCAAAAATAGGCATATGTTTCAAACTTTGATTTTTTTTTTTTTTTTTTTGGAATCTTTTTGATTACGCTACATATACAAATTTGAGTATTATTTGCGCAGTTTTGAAAATATCGTTTTTAGAGCGCTTTGAAATTAACTTCAAAACTGCGTTAAGGTCATCATACCTACATGTGATGACCATTAAAGTCGAAGATGCTTATTTTATTTAGAATCTTAGTGCAAGTATCGTAAATAAATGCTCATTATAACAAGACTTTAAAGGACGCATGCGATCTTAAGGAACAAAAGTCGAAAAATATTTTCACATTGAAAACATTTCCTTTAACAAAAAATACCCTTAAAATTATCATTCATTTCTTAGCGCCGCTATTTTTCGTAAATGAAGCACAAAATTCCGAAAGTAGCTCACATTTATTCTGTTTAATTTTGATTATCAAATAACAATGCTGCAACGTCTGTGTCATTTACTTCATATGTAAGCTGAAGAATAAGCGACAAGTTTTCCTCTTTATAATTATTCCAATTTATTTCAATTAATATATTTTCAATAGAGTTTTCCCCTAATTTTCGAGTTTTACTACGAATATCGGCGATTCTGTGACTTCTGTTTATTCTTAGCAGTGGACTGAATGTCCTAAATCGTGAAGACTTTCAGCAGTTTTACTAGATGAGACTATTTGGTATTTTTCATAAATTGCATTAAAATAATATTTAGAGCAGACAGCGTGCTTAATTAAGCTGTGTTGAATTAATAATTTATGAACTTAAGCATAATCCTCAAACAATATTTTTGTTAATTCAATAAGCTTAAATATGGGTTTAAAATAATCAAAATAGAAAAATACGTATCATTCAAATATTTAATTTAAAAAAAATGACGTAAGTAAAGCTGTGTATTTCGAGATAGATGATACACTGGTGATAATGGGAATTAGATTCGCAATGCATTTACATTGTGAAATTTGCAAAAAAACTTATATCGATGTGAACCATATAAATTATGTTCATTTTAATGTGGTAAAATATTTTAATTTCACAAAAATAATAACATTCGGTTGTTTAAATACCAGATGCAATTAAGGTATGATGTAACTTATGTCCCCGATTTTTGTTGGCACGTTTCTTAAATCAGATAATTAGTGTGGGGACATGAGTAAAATTTAAAAAAAAATTGTTTTACTGGTTTAAAAAAATCTTTGAACCGACCTAAATTCATTGGTATGCTCGTACTTTTTTTTTTCTTAACCATTATAAACTGAGAAGTGGCAGCATAGACAATCACCTCATTGAGGTCACTTCTGAAATTCCAGAATCAGTTATAACGCAATTGGACAGCCTAATCATATCTTGATGTAAAACACTTGAAATTTTTATTTTAGTGGTTAAAAAATGAGTATACCAGTGTGGTTTTCTGCTTACAGTCCTCCATGTCTTCATACCTTTGGCTGCAGGAAAACACAATAGTAAACCTACGAGTCAACCGTTAAAATCGTGTTTTTAGATATTTAGGGAGAAATAAGTCAATTTATTGAAATTTATGTAATTGTTAAACATTATTATTATATGTGCTGTGAGAAAAGAAATCATGGAAATCTTGAAAATCTTGGAATAAAAGCGAAATTTAAAGCAAAGAAATTATTTTATTGACCTCTAGACATCCAGGCTTAATTTCGTTAGTGAAAGTCCATACACCAGATTGTGCAGTGTAAAAGGTTTGTGTCATAAAACACACATTCAACCAATGTCGTCTTATACCAGATGCATATCGCGGACCAATCCTGTTCAAATATGTAACTCCATTTCTATATGACGTAGGGAATGTATGTCATGGTCATTGAATACTGAAATACGAATACATACACCGCTTACATCCTTGATGCCAAGCAATTAATGATACTGCAATGGAACAGCATTGCGTCAATATTACAATTATGTTCCGCAAAAAAATGACCACCGATAAAAATAAAAGATGAATGAAAACTTGTTAATGCATATCTGTTATGCACAGTTCAAATAAATTCAAGACACATGGAAGTTCGGAATTTTAAATGCATATGTAACACTAATTACACTGATAAACATGGTTTCTGTTTCTAACTAAGTATGTGGTGACTTTTATATTTTAGGTGGTGCTGTGAAAGAATATGCCATTAGAAAGTTTCCATCACCCACAGATTTAAAAAAAATCAAAATCTTGAAAATTTGAATTTTGTAGTATTTATTCAGCACATATACCTCATGAAATTTATCATTTGGTATTTTAGTAATGTCAAACTTTTAAATAAACACTTATAAAGCTTAAAATTAATATTTAAAACACTGAAAGTATGCATTGTTTATAAAACTTCGGAAAAATAGAGAAGAATTTTTGTAAAAAGAAATTATAATAATAAGAAATTTCATACTTTATGTAGCGGTATATGTCTTATCTGTAGCTGCTCTCTTATAGGCCATTGTTCCGAGTTATACTGGCAATTTAAAGCAGACATTAAGCCACTTATATCATTACAATAGCATAAATAATCTTTTCTTGAAAAAAATTTTGAATATTTTTTATGTCAATCTGGATAAATAGATATTTTTTTATTGTTTTTCAGAAGATTCCAACCTTGCAATATTTATCCAAGTAGTTCTGAGTTTTCTTTGATAAATTTAAGTCTTTCACAAAATCATTTAATTCTTTTTGATCAATTAGGTGTGGTTCTTCATTTATGCCAGAAGAATAGTTCATATCAGATGTGGAGGAAGTTTCAGTTTCATCAATTTCCTTTTCTACTTCTACATCGTCATATGTAAAATTCTCTGGAAGTTTTCGTATTTGTAAATCATCATTATGTAATGCTGGTAACATTGCTGAATCTGAGTTCGAGTACTTAATTTTATGTTTACTTCTTGCAGAGAATCCTTTCATTTTTGTAATACATTAGCAGCAGTCAGTTATATGATCCTTCGGCATGCGCCATATCATGGGTATAGCAAATGACATACACTTTTTTGTACCTTTCATCCACGCCCGGCGGTTTGTAGCACATCGTGTACAACAAAAATGAGGTGCTCATTTCTTATCTTGTTCACCTACTTTATAAACAAAGTACATATGATAAGCAGTCTTTATTAACGGCGTGAAAGTACATCGATGCTTTTTCAAAGTTAGCTCCCCGCACACATAGCAAAAAGAATCGGGTTCATTAACGCATACTTTAGACATGTTTTACATATTGTATAGGTAAATAGGATATTTATAATCAAAATTTAATTTAAAAAGTTTTACAGAACAAAGAAATAGTAGTACACTTGCCCCGAAAGTTACAACTGTCGTGGATTTGCGTTAAAGTCAAATACTGTGGGGGTGCCTAGACTTGTCTGTTCAAGGTCACTAAAATAAAATTTATTAGGGGGACATCTGTTTCTATTCTCTTGCTCTATCTTCTATCGTTGTAATAAGAAAAAGGAATGTTTGTGTGAATCAAATACACGAAAGAAAATAATATAATATAATTATAATGCCTATACAATGCCTACATACTCCAAAAACGTATAAATGAAATTTCTCAAAATTGGAGGGTGATAGAAAATTTTTACAAACATATTCTTTTTCAGCAGCTTGAAATCTATAAGAAACACCTAACGTATATAGAGAAATCGAAAATTCGTTAAAATTTGTTTATCAGTGTTATACATCTAATAATTTTATTGGTAAGTATGATTCCTTAATTTCTTTCCACGTTCTAAAAGATAAATGTAAAGATTTCTTTAAGCGACACAGTACCTTGAAATTGGTCAAAACCTGATTTTTTTTTAAATCTTACTTAATTATGAATGTTTTCACACATCATTTTTAACTATACGGCATTTATATCTTGAGATATTGAAAATTTTGTTAATAAGTCCAGCGCAATTACGCATACAGATTAAAACTTTCAATTGATTTCACTCCCAGTTCACTTTTTTTATAACTTGCTTGTTCGAAAATTACTATGGCTTTTTTTTTTAATTTAGAGAGAGTTTTGAATTTATTTTTACTTGTTGTCCATGATGTATTTAATATTTTTTGTGCATGTATTTAACATTCAATTGTATGGGTTTTTTTATATTTAATTTGAAAGTTAGTTGAAATTTATTCATTTTTTAATATACAGGAGAAAAAAAATATCATATTTAATGCAAAATTCAATACTATATAAAACATATGCACAGTTTTATGCAGTATAGTCTAACGAAAGAGGGAAAAAATCGAAGCGAAAATATTCATATTTATAAAAATGGTATAGATGTTTAAAAAGTTAATTTTTTAATTAAATTTTAGAAAATACACTGTTCTACAAGAGTTTCATTATTATTATTTTTAATTTTTAGTACTAAACATTTAAAACATAGTATCGATGTTTAAAAAGTTAAATAAAAAAATTAAAAAAGTGGGCAGTTCTACAAGTTTTTTTTTTTTTTTTTTTTTTTTTTTTTTTTTTTTTTTTTTTTTTTAGTATAAGAATTGTACCACCTTATACATTATAAAATTATTTAAAATTGAAGAGATGGATTCAAAGGTATTGTGCTCTTAACTATGTCATAAAATTGTGTATTTAATAAATAATAAGAACAGATTAAATATACAGTTCATTCTGAAATTCTCTTATACTTCTGCATCGATTAAACTGACATTGATAAGTTTAGAGAATAAAAAAATGAAGACAACCGAAAAACACAAATGTTAGTACATCTTTAGTTTTACAACAGGTAGTTCTGGAGCATCTGTGACTATAGATCTGCTTCAGACATTGACAAATGAAACTGAAATCATCGTCACTCTATTTCATCGGCTTTCTGATATAAAAGTTTCAGTTCTAAAGTACCATATGTATTGCAATAAAAGATGAAAATTTCAGTATTTTAAAGAGAAATGCATTAATACAAATTTACCTGTTATACATTGTAAGATACATTTTTTAGTAAAACATGAGATTAAAAAATCCTCTGTTTGGAAAAAAAAGTGTCTAAGTCTATGGAAAATATGTTTCAGTTTATTTTCTATTTTTCTATTTTGGTATTTCTAAAGATTAACAAGAAACTTTATTTAAAAAATTTTGAATTATTTATCTCATTCCAGTTAATGAAAAAATGGTTCAAATTTCGATTTCAGTTTGTTTACCCTAATTTAGCGTTTTTAAAAATAAAATTTTTGTTTTTTGAGAATAATTTATATTACAATTTGAGCTCACAATTTTATTATTTAAGACATTTCTTGTTTAGTTATAAATACATTATTTTCGTTTGTAATTTCTTACCATTTTTTAAAAAATGTATATAAATATCTCTTAATTATGCCGTACAATTGTGTGTTCACTGAATAATAAAAACTGATTAGATAACAGTTCATTCCAAAATTCTGTCATACTTTTGCTAAGGTTAAACTGACATTGATAAATTTAGAGAATTAAAAAAAATGGAGATCAATCGAAAAACGCAAACGTTTTAGAGCATCTTTAGGATTTAAGAAGTAGTTATGGAGCATCTGTGGCAAAAGGTATGCTTCTGACATTGACAAATGAAGCTGAAATCATCATCACCCATTTTCATCCGCCTTCTGATATAAAAGTTTCAGTTTTAAACTATCACATGTATTACAATAAAACATGAAAATTTTAGTACTTTGAAGAGAAATGCATTACTACAAATATACCTGTTATATATTGTAACATATATTTTGTAGTAAAAAATTAGATTAAAAAATCCTCTATTTGGGAAAAAAAATGTTTAAGTCTGTGCAAAATATGTTTCAATTTATTTTCTATTTTTCTATTTTGGTATTTCTAAAGATTAACAAGAATATTTATTTTAAAAAATTGAATTATTTGTCTCATTCCAGTTAATGAAAAAATAGTTCAAATTCTGATTTCAGTTTGTTTACCTTAATTTAGCGTTTTTAAAAATAAAATTTTTGTTTTTTGAGAATAGTTTATGTTATAATTTGAACTCACAATTATATTATTTAATATATTTCTTGTTTAGTTATAAATACATTTTTTCGTCCGTACTTGCTTGCCACTTTCTAAAAAATACACAGATACACAAGATGTACAAAGATTTTTAACTATGCCGTAGAATTATGTGTTTCCTAAATAATAAAACTGGTTAAATAACAGTTCATTCTAAAATTCTGTCATACTTTTGTTAAGGTTAAACTGACATTGATAAATTTAAAGAATAATAATAATAATAATAAAACTAGAGATAAATCGAAAAACACACACGTTACAACAGCTTTAGTATTCAAGAAGTAATTACGGAACATCTGTGACAATAGGTCTGCTTCAGACAATGACAAATGAAATTGGAATCATCTTATTTCATTTTGAACGGCCTTTTTTATATAAAAGTTTCAGTTTTAAACTACCATTTGTATTGTAATAAAAAATAAAAAATTATGTTTTTTTTTTTTTTTTTTTTTTTTTTTTTTTTATCGGGAAATGCATTAATACAAATGTAGTAATACATTGTAAGATATATTTTGTGTTAAAAAATGACATTCAAATATCCACTTTTAGGAAACAATGTATAAAAATTATTAGAAAATAATGCATATAAACTATTAGAAAATAATGTATAAAATTTATTAGAAAATAATGTATAAAAATTATTGGAAAATAATGTATAAAAATAACATAAATGCATAAAAATTCACATCGCATTAACGCAGCATTTGACAAAATTAACAACAATAACAGTTAAATCTTTTAAATATTAATTAATATGCGATTCCACTTAATATGCATTTCGAGTTATCACTTTCAAAGATAAAATAATAATTTTAATGATAACAATAATGATAATAAAATAACTAATTGTTTCAATAAATTAAGTCATTTTCAAAACACATAAATGAAATCTGGTAACTTTGTTTAAAATTAATTGATTTTTTGAAAATATCCCCCTTATGAGAACACTGCCTTTTTTTACTCTCGTTGCAATTGTATGTTGATTTTTTTACTACTATGTTTTGTTAATAACCACGGAAAGAGTGTTTCAACTTTATTTTCTATTTTTCTATTTTGGTTTTTCTAAAAAATAACAAGAAAATTTATAAGAAATTTTTGAATTGTGTATCTCGTTCCAATTAATAAAAAATGGTTCAGATATAGATTTCGTTTTGTTCATAATAATTTAGCGTTTTTAAAATTAAAATTGTTATTTTTTGAGAATAGTTTATATTATAATTTGAACTCACAGTTTTATGATTTAAGGTATTTCTTGTTTAGTAATGAATTTATTTTTATCTTGCATTCATTAAAAGTAAAAAAAAAAAAAAAAAAAAAAATTAACCCCCTAACATCTTAAATAATTTTAGTTGAGTATATTGGGTGATTACAAGTAATAATATATAGTTTATATTATTATTTGAATTTACAGTTTTATGATTTACGATATTTCTAGTTTAGTTATCAATATATTTTTTCGTTCGTTATTGCTTGACACTTAAAACTATATATAAATGTTTCTTAACAATGTCTTACAATTGTGTATTTACTAAATAATAAGAATTGATTAAATACACAGTTTCTTTCTGAAATTCTGTCATAATTTTGCTAGAGTTAAACAAACATTGAAGTATTTTGAGAATTAAAAAAAAATGGACGATAATCGAAAAACACAAATGTTAGAACATCTTCAGATTTTCAAAAGGTAGTTGTGGAGCATCTGTGACAATAGGTCTACTTCAGACATTGACAAATGAAACTGGAATTATCAACGCTCATTCTCATCGACCTTCTGATATAAAAGTTTCAGTTTTAAACTATCATATGTATTACAAAAAAAGATGAAAATTTCAGTATTTTATAGAGAAATGCATTAATACAAATTTACTTGTTATATAATGTAAGATTTGCATTAAAAAATAAAATTAAAAATTCCACTATTAGAAAAATGTCTATGTTAAAAATGTTTCACTTTATTCCCTATTTCTTTATTTTGATGTTTCTAAAGGTTAACTAGTGAATTTATAAGAAAAATTTGAATTATGTATCTCGTTCCAGTTAATGAAAAAATAGTTCAGATATAGATTTCATTTTGTTGACAATACTTTAGCTTTTTTAAAAGTAAAATTGTCATTTTTGAGAATAGTTTATATTATAATTTGAACTCATAGTCTTATGATTTAAGATATTTCTTGTTTAGTAATGAACGTATTTTTTAGTTGCATTCATTATAAATAAAAAACTAAAACACTCTTAAACATATTTAGTTGAGTATATTGGATGAATGCAAGTAATAATGCATAGTTTATATTATTATTTGAATTGACAGTTTTATGATTTACGATATTTCTTGTTTAGTTATGAATATATTCTTTCGTTCGATTTTGCTTGAAATTTATATATATATATATAAAGATTTCTTAACTATGTCGTACAATTGTGTAATTGCAAAATAGTAAGAACTGGTGAAATACACAGTTCATTCTGAAATTCTGCAATACTTTTGCTACGGTTAAATTGACATTGAAATACTAAGAAAATCTAAGAAAATGGGTGACAATCGAAAAACACAAATGTTAGAACATCTTTGGTTCTTCAAAGTTAGTTATGGAGATTCCGTGACAATAGGTCTGTAAATGAAATTGGAATTATCATTACTCATTTTCATCGGCCTTCTGATATAAAAGTTTCAGTTGTAAACTGCTATATGCATTGTAATAAATTATATAAATTTCTGTTTTTTATACAGAAATGCATTAATACAGATACAGTTGTTATTATTGTAAGATTCATTTTGCATTAAAATGAGATTTAAAAAACCACTATTAGGAAGTATGTTTAAGTTTATGGAAAGAATAATTCAACTTTATTTCTGTTTTTCTATTTTGCCTGAAAATTCTTGTAATACAGAATTTATTGGAAAATTTTCAATCATAAATGTCTTCCAATTAATGAAATGGTGGTTCAGGATTAGATTTAATTTCGTTCACAATAATTTAGAGTTTTAAAAAATAAAATTATTACTTTTTGAAAATAGTTTATATTAGAATTTGAACTCACAGTTATATGATTTAAGATATTTCTTGTTCAGTAATGATTTTCTTTTACTTGCGCTCATTATAAATAAAAAATTAACTCCCTAACTTCTTAAATATATTTTGTTGAGTATATGGGATGGATACAAGAAAATGAAAATTACACGTGAAAAATGTACATGAAAAAGCATTAATGTAACCATGGCCTTGTGTAAAAAATGTATTTTTATATAAAGTAAAATTAAATTTAAACGACTGTTTTCTAATATTTCATGGAGAGACGTGTTTATCAGAATAAACTTAAGTTTAATGAAAATAATTTAAATGCTAATAATAAGCTAAACGTAGCTGCGGTCACTCGGTAGCATCATCACACACTGGAATATTTTTTTCCAATTTAACGGACCAAAAGTCAATTTTTCGAAACGCAGTTAGGAAGAGAAACATTTAAACTCTGAGGATAAATAGACGGGGATTCATCGTACATATATAAATTTTTCTATTGCGTGAGCAAATGAGTACCAGGGGAGGTAAAACTAGTTGAAGCTGTAGGTTTTTTAAATGCACATTAAAGTTCAATTTTGCGCCTGTTTCTTTCACAGTGGTTTTTTCAACCTAAACATTAACTAAGCCGTATAGGTCAGGATTTTACAATCCAAAACTATATGGCATAAATAAATGTTTATAGAAAAATAGTTGCATAAACAGCCCATATGTGTATATTTCACATAAATTTATTTGATTTTTTTTTTATCAATCATGATAAAGCGACATGATATGAATCATGTATTTTAGAAATTTCTGTTACTAATTCCAATTTTCAATAAAACATTATGCATATTTTGATCGATCCTTTTGATTTTTTTTACGTTAAATGACATTTTAAGGTATGTAAATAACTTTGAAAAATGCAGCTGCTAATAACAACTATTTTAAAAATATTCCTTTCAAACATACAACTGTATGTTTTTTGTAAATAATAATGTTACTACTTCACTTTCAATTTGAAATGTACTTTTCCATAGATAAATTAAATTTTTTTGTTAAAATTTGTCGTTTATGGACATAAAATGCTTCTAATTTATATATCTCACCATCATTATTTTTATATCATTTTTAAGGATTTTATCTTTATATTAAAGAAAAGAATCATTTGACAAAAACCAACGTTTGTCATCGCCTAGATTCTTCACAGCCATAAGAATTAGGTTTGTAAAATAGTCTCTTGATATCACTAAGGAAGTAATCTTGTACAATGTGCTTGAAAGCATCATTTTAGAGGTTACAAAAGTAATAATTAATCAAATTCCTATTCTGTAAATTACACCTTGTTCTTAAGCCATGTTTGGTGATAAAATTTGCGATGCTGCATCTTGAACTAATTCAACAACGTATTGCTTGTCTCTGGCACTACTTGAAAATACTGTAGGTCAATCAAAACAATTTTGAAATTACAAAGAAGATTATAGCGAAAATTCCTGAAGTTAAGATTATAAGCATGCAACAGGAATTTTGAGAGCATTTTGCATTTAGTGTATAAACTGTCCATTAAAAAAAAAAAGACGTATTCAGTCAAAGTAGAAAAGAGATCTAGTGAATGAGGTAGAGGGAAAAATGCAGGAGAATTTTAGGTTACAAATGATTTTAAATATGGAACATATCTAAATCCGCTTATGGAAAGATGAATGACAGAAACACCAAACGAGAGATTTTCGCTAATCCGCATTTCTCATAAGAAATTACGGGAATAAATTTTAATTTAATCTTTAGTATTAAATTCATCTTATAATAATTGTCAAGTGGTCATAAAATGGATACTGAAAAACTATTCTAAACACGCTTTCAAATTGCATGTCAATTTTTTTTTTATCCACCGCATCCCCCCACAACAGCTGTCCACAAAATTGTAATGCATATTGTTACTGTAACAACTTGAATTACTTATTTACAAGAAAAGAAGCTTCACTTATCCAAATATAAATTCTCGGAGCGATGATCTTATTTTAATACTTTTTTTTATTTCTTCATAAACGGCACATAGAACGTAAAACAGTACACAAACATAAAATATTAACAAACCGCGCTTTTTACACAATTCTAGTTGCACACACCACCAAAACAAGGCATAAACTCACTGCTCACAGCATACTTCGAATTTCAAACATACCTTCGAATAGAAGTTTTTTTAATAGAACTAGTTTTGCCTGATTTTTAAAACGAAAAATATTACAGCTACATTTTTAATTCAGCAGAGCTATCTTCACGTGACGCAAAACCGCCTTTTTTTTCCTTGAACGTGTAGACGCGTGTTACATTACATTTATTGCTAATGCACTTCTTCCCGTAAGAGTCTGGAGAAGCTGCAGAGGCTTTTAACAAGTATTTTTGAGAATATCATAGAAATTCTACTTGAAATAAGAATTTCAAGAGAATCATGGACGTTCTCTGTCTTCAGATCCATTCACATCTTGCATGACAGGCTAAAAAAAGAATAATGTTAGCCATTTTAAAAAACACTTTACTTCTCTTCTCCTACTGAAATTCTGAGTACCAAAAAAGTTCATCATATTGACCCGTTAGTGATGAAAGTTGTTCCGAAGATGAAGAAAGTCTGCAGAAAATTGGTATGATTTGCACTGTAAAAAAATCCGTTAAATTTACGTCAAAAATGCTGACAGCAACGTTGCCAACAGTTTTTGCTGTAAAAATTATGTTAAAATTAAATGCAATTTTTTATTAGATTTAATTTTACTGCAATTTTACGGCAGAGACTTCTGGCAATATTGATGCCAGAAGTTTCTGCCGTAAATTAAACGGATTTTTTTAAAATAAATTTTTATATTTTTTCGTTATATGAACACCTTGCCAAAATGTATATGAATTCGCTATTTATTTCAACTCAATCGTGCAAATAGTTTTTATTGCAAGCATTGTATAACTTGCTTTTTTATTTAACCCGCTTTTTTCTGTTTAATTATTATTTAATCGTAAGCATGATAAACTTGTAGCGATCTCGATCAGCATAAAGCCAGTTACTAGCGGAAAGTAACTGGCTTGTCCTTTTGCTTGACGGTAACGTTCTCGCTTCTTCATCACAATATCCTCTGATCAAAACCACTCGGAGCCAATCTCCTCATTTGTTACATTTACTATTTTTTGAATAAAAAATTTTCTTAATGAGTTATAACTTAAATTTTTCCCTTATGGAAAAATGAAAATGTTTACTGCAGTTTACTGCTACTAAGGAACAATTATCTTTTTATGTCTGCTTTTTAAATGGAGCCTTTGAAAAAATATTTTAAGGTAAATGTTTGTTTGTTCTGTTATTTTTCATATATTCTTTGTTTTAAAAAATAGTACTCGAAACATTACGGTTCAATATTTTAAAAAATATTAATTTCGCACCGACAATGTTAAATTGTTTGAAATATTTCACTTGATGCCAACTGTTATGTTTGGCGACAATAGAGAGATATAACGCAACCTTACCGAACTTTTAGATTGCAATATATGTTTTTTTATTCACAGCAGTGGAACAGATAATACATAAGGAAACAACTGGTATAAAGCCTGAAATTAGCACAGAAACGGTAAAATGCCTTTTATTTAAATAATTTAAAAATTAAGATAATAAAATTATTTTATTAAAATCTAATTAGTTCAGTATAGCGATTATGCTTTGGTACAAAATTAAATACAGTTGTTGTAACCATGATCGTACCATGTTCTAAACATTATTTGAGCATTGATAATCCTTTAAAATTTCGTCATTTATGTAATTATGGTATTTATTCAGCAGAAATAACGAAAAATAGCATGCACTTTTATACATTTTGATGATAAATATTATTATGACGTTACATCTGTCTACTTTACACGTACAATTCAAATTCATGTTTAGTTCCGGAAGTTGATAACCTGAGTCATGCTGAAAACATTTTCATGGAATTTGCAATGCCAGATGTTAAATGCGGGAAACATTTAACGTGTTTCACATCGTTTTATGTTACTTAAGTACCGAATTATGGGAGAAAGTTTTAAAATCAGGACAACTCAATTACGTAATACTATTCATTTAAGAAAATTCTACTAACCACATTTTGGTGAAACTTGCATTGTAAGTTAGATAATTTTTCAGGAGTGACTTTAGTATATTTCGTATTGCTCTACGATTCTCACTTATAATGTTAGTCAGTTGTGTTGGAGCAAATATCTATAATCGCTTAAAACGATTATGAAGATAAAATGATAAATTTTCAGGAATAGTTTCTGTAATCTGCATATGGTTATGTCGTTCTATGATTAAACTTGGTATAGAATGTCAAAGATTCGTCTGGAAGAGAGGTCTAGCGTAGTGAGTGACACCTGCAAGTCAATGGATAAATGGATACAACCCCTAATCTTTTTGCTTCATCTTGGGAACAACGGATTTTGAGCTTATTCGACCAACGATCATTTCCAGAATTTTCAAGCTGTGTTTTTGAGACACTTATAAAAGTTGCTCTCTAGATTTTGCTAATACAATATACAAATGAAAGTTTGATAGCATGTACGCAAGCGCAATGAAAAATTATTTAGTAAACCTGATAATTTTTCCTGAAATTTTTATTATTTTTTAAATTCTGAATGCAAGTTATTGTGTACAATGTTGTTTAAAAAAAGAAAAAAAAACATTATTTTATATTAAGAACTCTGCAAGTTATAAGTATAAATTTAAGAGTGTTTTTATAAAAACCTTAATTTTTCTAAGAGTATACATGCTATCCGCATAAAAATGAAGACACTTTATTACAATAAGCCATTAAATCATAACCTACAGTTTGAACGCTTTTGCTACATTAGTTTCGACGGGGTTATCCAAAAGATTTTCGCTCTTTTTTAATTTGTTGACGGTGTCTATTGGAATTTAAAGAAAAAAAAATTCACGAAAATGACCTGCACAATTATATTTACACACTTAAAGTTTCAGCATAATTTCCGGGGTAATTTTCAAGATATTTAACAAAATGGCTAAAATTGCAAGTAGACGGTTACCTTCGGCTAGATAGTGTATATGTGTAAATATCGTTTTCTAAAAAAAAAACACTTTAAGGAACAAATTAACGAATACTTTTGAAATATTTCATGAAACATTTTCCGTTGACTGAACTACTAGGAGAGAAGGTGAGAAATGTGCATTGTTTCCTACGAAAGTGAAATGATTTAAAACTATTTAAAGAAAAAAAAAGAGCTTCTAAATTTTGCAAAGTTTAAATGGACTTATTGTGGAAAAATATTCAAATCATGGAACCGATACAGAAATTGTTGGTTAAAAGTGATCTCCAGAGACAAAAAGGAAAAAAAAAAGTTTGTCTTTCAGGATTATACCGAAATGTGTTAAGTTTAATAAAACTATATATTTTATTAAGTTCCAATGCACTTTAATTGTAAACTTTTAAATAGGATGTAAAGAATATATGATATACTTCACTAATAGTACTTAAAAATTGTGCCACTTCAAACGTGATAGAAAACTAGATAAGATGAATTAGTATGTAGGTGAACATAATTAAAAGGATTATCTTAAATGTATAAATGAAAAGAAATGATCAGATTACTAATTATAAAGAACTATTATCATTTTTAATTCAAATTAATTATACAAATGTTTAAAGATAGAAAACCAACGATTTTGGTTACACAAATAGTGTATGAAAAATAATGTAAGAAATTTCGTTTAAAGGATCATAAGACGTATGTCAAAAATCATGAGCTTAAACGGTCTTCTATTGCTCAACATTGTTGTTTTTCACAAGATAGGTCGAACTTTGCTTCAGCCACCATTATCCATAAGTGTCCTTCTATTCTTTATGTTAATTTTTGGGAAACTTACTACATCATTAAAAATTCTCACTCGTTAGTCAATGACTTATCAAGTAGGGGAGACCGGGGTTAGTTGTGCCAGGGGCAAGTTGTGCCATCG
Source organism: Maratus speculifer (assembly GCA_964019185.1). Taxonomy (NCBI): domain Eukaryota; kingdom Metazoa; phylum Arthropoda; class Arachnida; order Araneae; family Salticidae; genus Maratus; species Maratus speculifer. Next base: position 233,442,332 of record OZ025294.1, on the reverse strand, counting down.
AGCTTCCTGACTGAGCCAATAGGCTGCAGTAAAGTATAGCATCGCGTCGTTTACGAGATAAAAATATTTATCTTGTTTCTATCATAAAAGTAAATTTTGCGACCTATATTTGAATTGTCATTACCACTAGCGATACTGTGGTATGTAAACTTCCCTAACATTATTCATACAAAACAAATCTTCTAAATTTTGCCTAGTTCAAATGAACTTCTTGTGGGAAAATATTCAAGTCATGAAACCGATACAGAAATTCTTGTTTAAAAGTGATCTGCTGAGACAAAAAGGGAAAAAAATATCTTTAAAGATTATCCCAAAATGTGTTGAGGGTTATAAAACTGTATATTTTAGTATTCACATTATACTTTATTTGCAAATGTTTTAATATGATAAGAAGAATGTATGGTATACTACAGTAGTAATAATTAAAGATTTGCTACACGAAACGTAATTAGGTAAGGTGAATTAGTATGTAAGTGAGCAGGATTAAAACATTATTATCTTACAGGAATAAAATAAAATAAATTATTGGAGTACGAATTACAAAGAATTATCCTTGTTTTTGTTTCAAATTAAGTATATAAATACACGGTGATTATAAAAATCCCGATACATCAGACCCTGGCTATCATAGAGTACGCTGAAAATTTATGAAATTTTGCTTTAAAGTTTTAAAGGTATGCGCTATCTCTCTCTCTGTCTAAAAAAACTGTGAAAATGTAACAGGTGCGGTTCGACTGACAAAATATCAAAAATATCAAGTGGCAACTCCTACATTTTCTTGAAAAGGGATTTTTATGGTGAAAAATGTTTTTACGGTACTTGTAGCAGGAAAATGGTCATTGCATTTCTGCAAAAAAGAACTTTTCTGTTATTTTACAAAATCTCTGTTTTCTAATTTATGTAATATATTTTAAGTTATAAAATAGGGAATTACACAAAGATTCTCACTAATTTCACAGAAAAAAATTTAATAACATGCAATAACTCTTTACTTCTTCCATAAGAAACCAAACTTAGAGTAGTCTAGGATAACCTTATTAGTTAACTTCAAGGTCATAAGTATACAAACCCTCTAACACTCTACATTATTAAAAGAGATTACATAGTTTTGTCGAACATTTCTATTCAAACTATAAACGAATAGTTAACATAAAAAGAATATGTGATCACTATATGTAAAAATATCCATTTCTAAAAAAATTACTTTAAGGATCAAGTTAACGAATACTTTTAAAATACTTCAAGAAAACTTTAGAGAGAAGGTGAGAAATATGCATTGTTTCTTACAAAAGTAAAATGTTTCAAAACTATTTAAAGGAAAAAAATAAGTTCTAAGTTTTGCAAAGTTTAAATGGACTTCTTGTGGAAATACATTCAAATCATGGAACCGATACAGAAATTCTTGGTTAAAAGTAATCTCCTGAGACGAAAGAAAGAAAAAGTTTGGCTTTGAAGATTATCAAGAAATGTGTTAAGGGTAATAAACTGGCATATTATATTAGTCCCAATACACTTTATTTGTAAACTTTATAATAATATGTAAAGAATATATCGGTCATTCCAGTAGTAGTACTTAAATAATGTGTACCTGTATATTTTCTTTAATTTCACATACAAAATAATAGTACACAATAAGCCATTACTCCTGCGATTAGTAACCAGAATTACAGAATTCTATGATTAACGTATTAATTTACTTCTTAGCCTATAAACATGCAAGCCCCAAAACATTTCATATTATTAAAAGAGATTACATATTGTTGTCAAACATATGTTTTAAAACTATAAACAAATATTTGATGACTATAAGTGTAAGTATCCTTTTCTAAAAAAAAATACTTCAAGGAACAAATTAGTAAATACTTTTAAAATACTTCATCAAACATTTTCCGTTGATTGAACTCCTAGGAGAGAAGGTGAGAAATCTGCATTGTTTCTTACAAAAGGAAAATGTTTCAAAACTATTTAAAGAAAGAAAAAACATCTTCTAAATTTTGTAAAGTTTAAATTGACTTATCGTGGAAAAATATTCAAATCATGAAACCAACACAGAAATTCTCGGCTAAACGTTTGGTTAAAAGTTCTTGAGACAAAAAAAAGTTTGGATTTGAAGATTATCCCGAAATGTGTTAAGGGTAATAAAACTGCATATTTTATCAGTCCCAATACACTTTTTTTCTAAACTTTTAAATAGTGTGCAAAGAATACATGGTTTTCTCTCCTGTAGTAATATTTAAGGGTTTTGGTGTGGACGCGAGGGTAAATCATCGCTTGAGCGTCCAAATTTGGTCCACGAATCTTTCCTTCGATTCAATTATACGACTATCTACAGAAATAGAAAAAAAATGAAAAAATGATACCAAACACATTTAAAAGCAAAATTACACAAATTAAAAATACTGAAAATCAGGAAACGTTATGTACGTGGCGTTGAAGCGACCGAACAAGTGCAACTACATCTCCCTTATTATTAGTTTATTTTAATATTACTGAATAACTTCTCTTTTAAGTTAATCTCTGTTTTCTGATCTCTATAGTTTTACTTAAGATAATGGATTACCCGTAGATTTTCTGTAATTTCAGAGAAAAAATTAGATTACAATAACTTCTTACTTCTCCGAATAAAATTTACTGAAGTCTTGCATCAAGTTATTAGTTTACTTTATGGTCATATGCATGCAAACCCTCAAACACTTCATATTATTAAAACATATTACATAGTTTTATTAAATATTTGTATTCAAACTATAAACAAATATTTCATGACGATATGTGTAAGTATCCTTTTCTTAAAAAAAAAATCTTCAAGGAGCAAGTTAGCGAATACTTTTGAAATATTCATGAAACAATTTCAGTTTACTGAACTCCTAGGATAGAAAGTGAGAAATGTGCTTTGTTTCTTGTGAAAGTAAAATGTTTCAAAACTATTTCGACAAAAAAAAAAATCATCTAAATTTCTAATCTTCATCATCTAAATAGACTTCCTGTGGGAAAATATTCAAATCATGGAACCGATACAGAAATTCTTGGTTAAAAGTGATCTCCTGAGACAAAACGGGAAAGAAATTATCTTCAAAGATTATCCCAAAATGTGTTAAGGGTAATAAAATTGTATATTTTGTTATTCACATTACACTTTATTTGTAAACTTTTTAAAATGGTAAGAATAATGTATTTTACACTCCAGTAGTAATAATTAAAGTTTGTACGACACAAAACGTAATTAGTTAATTTGAATTAGCATGTAACTGACCATTATTAAAAGAATTATCTTACAGGAATAAAAGAAAAGTAATTATTCGAGTACGAATTACAAAGGATTATCATTGTTTTTCTTTCAAGTTAAGTATATAAATGCATGGTGATTATAAAAATCAATTTCGATACATTAGACCCTAGCTATCGTATACTGAAAATGAATGAAATTTTGCTTTAAAGTTTTTAAGGTATGCGCTCACAAATTATGTAAATGACAACAGTTAAAATGTAAAATGTGCGGTTCGACTGTCAAAAATTAAAAAAATATCAAGTAGCAAGTCCTACATTTTTTTAAATGTGATTTTTATTGTGGAAAATGTCTGTACGGTACTAGTAGCAGGAAAATGGTCATCGCTAGCTTGACAAAAAAGAACTTTTCTGTTATTTTACAGAATCTCTGTTTTTCTAATCCCTGTAAATTTTCTTAAATTATAAAATAGGGGATTCCTCGAAAATTCTCAGTAATTTCACAGAAAAAAAATTTAATAGTGCGCAATAAGTCACTCCTTTTGCGATTGGGAACCAAATATACAGATATCCATGATTAACTTATTAGTTAACTTCATGATTATAAGCATGCAAGCCCTCAAACACGTAATATTATCAAAATAAATAACATAGTTTTATCAAATATTTGTAATAAAACAATATACAAACATTTGATGAATATGTATGAATATCATTTTCTAATAAAAATCACTTTAAGGAAGTTAGCGAATAATTTTGTAAAAAATTTTGTTTGAAATATTTTCCATTGAAACATTTTCCGTTGACTGAACTCCTAAAAGAGAAGGTGAGAAATGTGCGTTGTTTCTTACGAGAGTAAATTGTTTCAATGCTATTTAAAGAAAAAAACATCTTCTAAGTTTTGCAAGGTGGACATAATGTGGAAAAATATTCAAGTCATGGAACCGATACAGAAATTCTTGGTTTAAAATGATCTCCTGAGACAAAAAGGAAAAAAAAGTTTGGCTTTGAAGATTATCTCGAAATGTGTTAAGGGTAATAAAACTGTATATTTCATTAGTCCCCACACACTTTATTTGTAAACTTTTAAATAAGATGTAAAGAAAGTATAGCATATTCCTGTAGTAATATTTAAAGATTGTTCTACACGAAATTAGTGTTAGAAAATAAGATATTGCGAATTAGTATTAATGTGAGCATGATTAAACCATTATCTCAAGCTCTGTAAAAATTAAATGGTACTGATTTTCAAATTTATTTGAAAAATTGAAATTCTCTGAGGGTCACTGAAGATTGAATGATTCATTAATTTTTAAAACTAATTTAAATTATTATTATTAAAATTATATTTACAGAGTGTTGTGTATTTTTAACGATGTTAATTTACAGAATCAATTTTTAAATTAATGGATAACTTCTCGGTTAGTAAACAGGAACTTCATTCTTCTAATTTTTGCAGTTTTACTTAAGAGTAAGGATAACGGTTTATCTGCAGGTTTTCTGTAATTTCACATAAAAAAGTATCAATATACAATAAAACATTACTTTTTCGATTAATAACAAAAATTACAGATATGTAGTATTTATTTAATAGTTTGTTTCATGATCATAAGCATGCAAGCCATTTAAACACTTCATATTATAATAAGAGATTACATAGTTTTACGAAACATTCGTATTCAAACTATAAACAAATATTTGATAACTTCATGTGTAAGTATCCTTTTCTAAAAAATTACTTCAATCAACATGTTAACGAATGCTTTTGAAATAATACATGAAACAATTTTCGTTGACTGGACTTTTTTAAGCGAAAGTGAAAAATGCGCATTTTTTCTTACGAAAGTAAAATGTTTCAAAACTATTTAAAGAAAATAAAATCTTCTAAATTTTGCAAAGTTTAAATGAACTTATTGTGGTAAAATATTCAAGTCATGGAACCGATACAGAAATTCTTGGTTAAAAATGATCTCTTGAGAAGAAAAGAAAAAAAGTTTGGCTTTGAAGAGCATCCCGAAATGTGTGGAAAGTAATAAATCTGTGTATATATTATTAGACCAAGTACATTTTATTTGTAATTTTTTAAATAAGATATAAAAAATATATGTTATACTCCTAGTAATGTTTAAAAGGTTGGGGGAGCGTGGGTAGGTGAGTCGACACGGAAGCGGCCAAATTTCGTCCGCGATTCCTACCTTCGACCTGAATATATACAAATCACTTCAAAAATGTAAAAAAAAAAAAAAAAAAAAAAAAAAAAAAAAAAAAAAATTGATAACGGGCATTTTTAACAGCAAAATTACACAAATTAAACACACTGAAAAGAGGAATGGGTTGGACACGGAGCAATGAAGCTACCGAAAAAGCGCAGCTACGTCTCGCTTATTATAAGTCTATCGTAAATTTATCAAATAACTTCTCTTTTATTTAACAGAATCACAGTTTTCTAATCAGTGTAATTTTATATAAAACTTAACATGTTGAATTATCTGTAGATTCTCTGTAACTTCACAGAAAAAATTTACTTTGTGCAATAACTCATTAGTTCTTGGGTTAGGAACCAAATTTACAGAAGTCTAGGAATAACTTATTAGTGGAATAACTTATTAGTTTACTTCATGACCATAAGCATGCAAGCACTCAGACACTTAATATAATCAAAAGAGATTACTAAGTTTTATTGGACATTTGTACTTAAATTATAAACAAATATTTGATGACTATATGTGAATATATCCTTTTCGAAAAAAAATTAATTAAAGGAACAAGTTAGTGAATACCTTTGAAATACTTCATGAAACATTTTCCGTTGACTGAACTCCTAGAAGAGAAGGGGATAAATGTGCATTGTTTTTTACAAAAATAAAATGTTTCAAAACTATTTAAAGAAAAAAAAACAGTTTCTAAATTTCTCAGAGTTTAAATGTACGTATTGTGGAAAAATATTAAAATTAGGGAATGATACAGAAATTCTTGGTTAAAAGGGGTCTCCTGAGAAAAAGAAAACAAAGTTTCGCTTTGAAGAATATCCCGAGATGTGTTAAGGGTGCTAAAACTGTATGTCTTATTAGTCCCAATATAATTTATTTATAAACTCATAAATGGGATGTAAAAAATACATGGTTTACTCCAGTTGTAGCACTTTAAGGGTTGGGGGTGGCCGGATGTATTAACCGCCACGGAAATGTTCCAATCTTGCCAGCAGCAATTAACGTCGACCGGAATATGCAACTTCTCCAGAGGAATAAACAAAAAAATAAAAATATATACTGGACACATTTAAAAGTAAAAATACGGAAATTAAATGTACTGAAATGTGAAAAGGGTTGGGCACGGAGCGACGAAGCTACCGAATAAACTCAACTACTTCTTACTTATTACCAGTCTATTGTAAATTTACCATATAACTTCTCTGTTATTTAACAGATTCAATGTCTTTCTTACCTCAGCAATTTTACTTAAGACTTAAGGTAAGTGATAACCTGTAGATTTTCTATAATTTCACAAAACTTTTTTTAACTATGTGCAATAAGTTCATTGATCGTCGACCAGGAACAAAATTTACGGAAGTCTTAACTTATTAACTTACTTTATGGCCATAATCATGCAAGTCCTGAAACATTTCATATTATTTAAAGAGATTACATAGTTTTATTAAATATTTGTATTCAAACTCTAAACAAATATTTGATGACTATATCTCTAATTATCATTTTCTAAAAAAAATTACTCCAAGGAACAAATTAGCGAATACTTTTGAAACAATTCATGAGACATTTTACGTTGACTGAACTCCTAGGTGAGAAATGTGCATTGTTTCTTACGGAAGTGAAATGCTTCAAAACATTTAAAGAAAAAAAACATCTTCTAAATTTTGCAAAGTTTAAATGGATTTGTTGTGGAAAAAATTCAAATCATGGAGCCGATACATAAAATCTTGGTTAAAAGTGATCTCCTGAGAGAAAAAATGAAAACAATTTTGGATTTGAAGTAAAGATGAAAATAAGCACTCGCCAGTCGCCACTCGGCGACTAAATGCGAAAAACTGGCGACTAAAAATGTGGAATGTACCGGCCAAATGCAGGATTCTCCAAGAGGTGGTTTGTGAAAAGAATTGCGAAAAATACCTGCAAATTTAGACAAAAAAAATTGAAAAAACCCAAATTTCGAATAAAGGTTGCCGAAAAACAAATTTCGTGTAAGTATCGCAAAAAGACATCGCCTAAGGATCGCAAATATCGTCAAAGAATCGCTATATCGTCGAAGAATCGCGGAAGAACCGTAAATATCATTAGAGAATTGCAAAAAAAAAAGCAATTATTGTAAAAAAAACCACGTATTTTGTCAAAAAATCAACGAAAACAAACGCAGTTTTTGTACGTAAAAACGTTAAAACGAACGGAAAAACATGAATTTTATCAAAGAAACACGCAAAAAATGTAAACACAGTCAAAAAATCGGGATAACAAATGCAAATACTGTCAAAAAATACTGACAAACGCGAATACCGCAAAAAAACCACGATAACAAACGCGATTTTCGTCAAAAAACGTAAAAACAAACGCAAAAATGCGCATTTTATCAATAAAGTACTCGAAAAATGCGAATACCGTCAAAAAATCGCGATAACGAACGCGAATAACCGTCAAAAAATCGTAATAACAAATGCGAATATCGTCGAAAAAATCGCGATAACAATCGCGAAAACCGTAAAAAAAATCGCGATAATGAATATTTTTGTCAAAAAACGTAAAAACGAACGCAAAAAACGCGAATATCGTCCAAAAAGGCGCGATAACGATCGCCAATACCGTCTCAAAGTCGTGATAACGAACGCGATTTTTGTTAAAAAGGCGCAAAAACGAACGCAAATTTTATCAAAAGATCACAAAAAAACACATTATATCAAAGGATTGTGGAAAAAACGTATATTAGTCCCCCCACCCTTTTAATTTTCAGAAAATTTGTTGTGAATTTCAATTTTTTTTTTAAATCAAACTTGCTAATTGGTGGATAAACTTTCTTTTTTTTTGGGGGGGGGGGTTAGTGGTCTCCACGGGCCCGGGCCTGGCCGGGCCGGCAGAATCGTTTCAAATTTTCTAACGGGCCGGCAGAATCAGAATAGTTTTCTCAACGGGCCGGGCCGGCAAAAAAATTGAACGGGCCATACGGGCCGATAAAAAAATTTTCGGGCCTGCCGGCCCGTTCTGAATATTTAAGCAGAAACGATAAAATATGATCTATTTTCAACGCAAATGGTTTTAACGAGAATAAATATAAATGTGCGTCACGAGCCATACTAGTTTGACAACATCAATATAAAAATGTAACTTGTACAGTGTGAGATCGGCATCGGACAGTTAAATTGTGTGTAACCCGTTTTAATATTTTTTTAGCTGACTCATACCGGGCCGAGATCAAGCTTGCATAATTTTTCTACGTATAGACTTGCCGGACCGGAACAAGACTTAATTGTTCTCAAGATCTGTAGGGCAGACAACATGATTTGTAAAATTATTAACAGCGATAAAGAACTTATGTTAGATTAATCTTTGGATATATACTTCTTGATGGTTTTTAAATTAATTTCTCAATAACGCGAAAGTTTGATGGTTTTTAAATTAATTTCTCAATAATGCGAAAGTTTGACACATTTTCAGATTAATTTTTAATTGTAAAAACATAAAAGTAATAAGCATGACTATTGAAGGCATTTGGAATCGAATAGCATTTTTCATTTTTGATAAATAAAATACTTGCATAAATTTGTTCAGATACAATAATTTTTCAAATGGTTGCAGGTTTTTCTCCCTTCCCATGCTATCTCTTCCGGAAATTCTATTGAAAATGCTGACTATAACAATAATTTATTTCCTTTCAGTATTCTTAAATTGCTTGTATCAAAAAACGGTTAATGCCACTGGATTATATAGTTTCTGAATAGATACCTACAGTGCGTTCTGAGAAAAAATGAATTGTATGAATTGATATGTAATGAAATGTATCAGAAAGGCGTATATTTGAGTTAACGAATGAATTTCGATTTAAAATCTTTAATAAAATGATATAGAAATATTTTTATAAATCTTTTTTTATTAAACAGCTTCAAAAGTTACGATGTTTTTAACTTTCTTTATTTTTTCTTTTATTCTAAGCCATATTAATTTTTGATGAATCTTTATTTGATTGTTGAAAACCTAAGAATCTTAGTAATCAGTAATGTTGCTAATGTGTATTTCCTGTAAAATATACTGTAAAATCATTCCATAGATATGTATGCAGTATTCTTTAAAAAAATCTTAATTATATGAAAAAAATCTGAATTTTTTAGAAATCGTAGAAATTGTAACGGGCCAAAACGGGCCGGGCCTGTTTTCTCTGATTTCTGTACGGGCCGGGCCGGGCCTAAAATATAAAAATTTAAACGGGCCGGGCCTGGAAATTCCGGCCCGTGCAGACCTCTAGGGGGGGGGGTTACATCTTAATTCTAGACAAATAATTACAAAAAAGAGGGTTGGGGTTTATTATGTACTTGCGTAGCTATAGCTACGCAAGTACCTAAGCATAGTTGGACATGTGTAGCTAACTACATATGCATGTTACATATAACTTTGCTGTTAATTTAAAATAGATTTGAAATTAGTATCTCAAGTTTGTTTATCCCAAACAATGCAAATTAAAATATTTTTAGCTAGTTCATATATTACTTATTTAGTCTAAGCTCGTATATATCTGGTAATTAATTATTCAGTAACATAAATGTACTTACTGGCTACTAAAGAAATTATTCTCACTAGCCAATAACTGGCTACTAAAAAAAGACAGCCTACCGGCCAGTGGCCACTAAGCAAAATTCCTTATTTTCATCTTTAATTTGAAGATTATCTCGAAATGTGTAACGTGTAATAAAATTGTATATTTTATTGGTCCCAATACACTTTATTTGTAAACTTATATATAGGATGTAAATAATATATGGTATACTCCGGTAGCAGTACTTAAAAATTGTGCCACTCAAAACGTGATAGAAAACTATATAAGGTGAATTAGTATGTAGGTTAACATGATAAAAAGTATTATCTTAAAAGTAATAGATGAAAAGAAATTATCAGAGTACGAATTATAAATAACTATCTACATCTTTCATTCAAATTCAATATACAAATACATGGCAAAAATATGTATTCAAAATAAATACAAAATACTAAATGGTACATCTAAAAATTTATACATTTAAAAATATTAATGTTTCGTATCGCATCTGCGACTGTCATCAGGATAAAATGGAGTAAGGTTACATAAAAGTCTAAAGTTTTAAAAATATGGACACTTACGTCCAAGAGTTCCAGTACATACTTGACTGGAGAGTGGTGAGTAAGTACTGGAGAGTAAGTTTTTCCATGGTAAATTACAGACCAAACATCACTGCGAAAAAGGCTACAATATTATATTTTTCATTTTTTGTTGGTCATCCCTTTGTATTTATCGGTGCAAGGGGGGGGGGGCGCTGTCTGTATCAGCACCTAGGACCTCCAAATTTGTAAATGGGTATTTCCTTATTAATTTTTTCATAGCCACAAGCATGCAAGCCTGCACATACTTCATATTTTTAAAGTAGATTATATAGTTTTAGCAAACATTTTTATTCAAACTATAAACAATTATTTGATGACTATATGTATAAATATCCTTTTCTAAAAAAATTACATTAAGGAACAAGTTAGCGAATACTTTTGAAATATTTAATAAACATTTTCCGTTGGCTGAACTCCTAGGAGAAAAGGTGAGAAATGTGCATTGTTTCTTAAGAAAGTAAAATGTTTCAAAACTATTTAAAGAAAAAAAAATCTTCTAAATTTTGAAAAGTTTAAATAGACTTAGTGTGGAAAAATAGTCAAATTATCGATATACAGAAATTCTTGGTTTAAAGAGACCTCCTGAGACAAAAAGGAAAAAAAGTTTGGCTTTGAAGATTATCCCGAAATGTGTTAAGGGTAATAAAACTCTATATTTTATTATTCCCAATACACTTTATTTGTAAACTTTTAAAAAAGATATAAAGAATATATTATATACATCTCTAGTAGTGCTTAAAGATTGTGCTAAACGAACGTGTTAGAAAATTAGATAAGGTTAATTAGTATGTTAGTGAACAGGATTATCTTAAACTCTGTAAAAATTAAATGGTACAGATATTCAAATTTACTCGAAAATTTCAAATTATCTGAGACTCACTGAAGTTCAAGTGATTCATTAATTTTGAAAACTAAATTAAATTATTATCATTAAAATTAATTTTACAGAGTTCTGTGTATTTTAAACGATGTTAATTAACGGAGTCAATAGTAAATTTAATAAATAATTTCTCGGTTATTAAACTGGTTCTCTGTTTTTCTACTCTTTGCAATTTTACTTAAGACTTAAGATAATGGTTTACCTGTAGATTCTCAGTAATTTTGCATAAAAAAATAGCTAGCAATAACTCCTTACATCTTCGATTATTGTCCAAATTTACAGAAGTCTGTGATTAACATATTGGTTTACATCATAAGGTGAATTCGCGTGTAACTCTATAAAAATTAAATGGTACAGATATTCAAATGTACTCGAAAAAAACAAATTATCTGAGAATCACTCAGAATAGATTGATTCATTAATTTTGAAAAGTAAATTAAATTATTATCATCAAAAATAAATTTACAGAGTGTTATGTATTTTTAACGACGTTAATTTGCAGAGTCAATTGTAAATTTAATGAATAACATCTCGATTATTAAACAGGATCTCTCTTTTTCTAATTTCTATAATTTTACTAAAGTCTGCAGATTCTCTGTAATTTTACACAAAAAATAATAGTGTACAAAAAGTCATTATTTCTTCGATTAGTAACCAAAATTACAGAAGTCTAAAATTAACTTAAAAGTTTGCGTCATAGTCATGAGCATGCAAGCCCTCAAACACTTCATAATATTCGAAGAAATTACATAGTTTTATCAAATATTTGTATTCAAAATACAAATATTTGATGACTGTATGTATAAATATCCTTTTCTAAAAAACTACTTATAAGAACAATTTAACGCATACTTTTAAAATACTTCGTCAAACATTTTCCGTTGACTGACTCCTAGGACGGAAGGTGAGAAATGTGCATTGTTTCTTACGAAAGAAAAACGTTTCGAAACTATTAAAAAAAAAAAAGTTCTAAATTTTGCAAAGTTTAAATGGAATTACTGTGGAGCAATATTCAAATCATGGAACCGATACAGAAATTATTGGTTTAAGCGATCTCCTGAGACAAAAAGGGAAAAAAGTTAGGGTTTGAAAATTATCCGAAATGTGTTATGGCTAATAAAATTGTATTTTTTATTAGTCCCTATGTATTTTATTTGTAAACTTTTAAATAAGATGTAAATAATACGTGGTATACTCCCGTAGTAATACTTAAAGATTGTGCTATACGAAACGTGTTGGAAAATTAGATAAAGTAAATAAGTTTGTAGGTGAATATGATTAAATGCATTATCTTAAACTCTGTAAAAATTAAAAGGTACGAATTTTCAAATATTTTTGAAGAATTTGACTTCTCTGAAGATCACTGGAGGTATTTATCATCATTGAAGGTTGTTACTTAAAGTTAACGAATTCTATGGTACGCAAGAAAATATGCTCTGTTCTCCTCATGTTTCCTTATCGGTTGTAGTGTGGTCAGATTTTGCAAGTGGATGACACGATAAAACAACTATATTTCAAGAGTGAAGGTTTCAAGCAGTATAACTTCATTATATAAATAACATAAAAAATAAACATATTAATAACATGAAATAATAAGCATAAAAATTAAAAATAAAAACACATATTATAACATAAAAAAATAGTGTGCAATAAGTCATTCCTTCTTTGTTTATTAACCAAAATTACAGAAGTCTATGGTTAAGTTATTAGTTTACTTTATGGCCATAACCATGCAAGCCATCAAACATTTCATATTCTTAAAATTGATTCCATAGTTTAAATAAACATTTGTATTCAAACTATCAGAACATATTTGAAGACTATATGTGCAAGAATCCTTTTCTAAAAAAAATTACTTCAAGGAACAAGTTAATGAATACTTTTGAAATACTTCATGAAACATTTTTCGTTGACTGAACTCCAAGGTAAGAAGGTGAGAAGTGTACATTGTTTCTTACGAAAGTAAAATGTTTCAAAACTATTTTAAAGAAAAAAACATCAGCTAAGTTTTGCAAAGTTTAAACGGACTTATTGTGGAAAAATATTCAAATCATGGAACCGATACAGAAATTCTTGGTTTAAAATGATCTCCTGGGACAAAAAGAAAAAAAGTTTGGCTTTGAAGATTATCCCGAAATCTGTTAAAGGTGATAAAACTCTATATTTTATTAGTCCCAATACACTTTATTTGTAAACTTTTAAATAAGATGTAAAGAATGTATTATATACTTCTCTAGTAGTACTTAAAGATTGTGCTACACGAAACATGTTAGAAAATTAGATAAGGTTAATTAGTATGTAGGTGAGCATGATTAAAAGGATTACCTTAAAAGTATAAAGGAAAATAAGTTATCAGAGCATGAATTATAAAGAATTATCTTCATTTTTCAGTGAAATTAAATATATAAATGCATGGTGATTATAAAAATCTATTCCAATACATGAGACTCTAGCATCAGGTTTTATACAGAAAATGAATGAAATTTCTTTTTAAAGTAATTTAAGGTATGAGCTCACAAATCATATGAAAAACAACAGTTAAAATGTAACAAGTGCGATTTCATTGACAAAATTTCAAAAATGTCATGTATCAACACCTACTTCCTTTCAAGGCTATCTTTAATGTAAAAAATGTCGGAACAGTACTTTTAGCAGGAAAACGGTCGTTGCTAGATAGACAAAAAAGACGCAGAAAACAACTTTGGTGTTCATCGGAACATGACATTTTTTCTGATGATGACATATTTCTTACTATGTCTTCGGCGTTGAGCCCAATCCTCGAAACTCTATTGAAACAAGAAGAAGATTACAAAGCATGCAGATGTCCTGGTTTAGTGAAATACACCGTCGTCGCTCTATGTAAAATCAAAAGTCTTGTGCAAAGTAAATTAGATATATTACATTAATCTAAACAACATGCCTTTTACAATGAGAGAACCTTGGTGAAACAGACTTATGACTTAAATTGTAATAATGATGCAAAGACATTGCATATCTCACGCACTCTGTACAGTAAAAGTACTTCACCCCCAAATTTGAAGAAACTGATTCTATACACGATTGATTTCGCGCTGGATGACTTTCAGTTCTTGTAGAGGCCGCTGCAAAAGTCTATGAGGTGATAAACGAAATTCATCTTGCAAGAAACGCGGTGTTTTACGCTCTTTAAAGTTAAAGAATTCTATGGTTCGCAAGAAACTGTGCTCTGTCTCCACAAATTTCCTTATCGGTTCTACTGAGGACAGATTTCGCAAATGGATTATAAGAAAAGGACATCATATTTCGAGGATGAATCCTTCATCCCACTTAAATCCATTATATTGTTCCGTTAGCCCAATTACCCCACATTCCCTTATATATAACATTTGAAAAATAGCTAATATGTATAACTGATTTTTAATAAAATGTAAAATATTTTAATACCTTCCGTTTGATTCTGTAAAAGCAATACAATTTATAATTATGAATTTTACATATTTTTAAATTAAACCATACATTATCAAAAAGTGATAGTTATAACTACAGATAAATATTTAGAAAATAAATAAAATTTTCTCTATTTCCATATACACATTCCTTTTATGACACTTTCCTGCATCAAATATGTGTAATTTGAATTTTATCGAATTAATACACATTTGTTATGTATTCTCTAATGAATGATATTTTGAAAAATGATTGAAAAGAATAAGTTTTAATACCTGTATTAATGAATTACAAATTTTAACTAGAAGATATGGAAAATCATTCATATTTGATTTAAGAATGAATAAAGAAAGATATCAAAGTTTTTGTGCTAGCTCTTAAGAATAGTACTTTAAATATTCATTTCTATACTTGAAACACATGTTTTAAGAATATATAAAAATAACAGATTCTTCAAAAAGATAAAACACTATCAAACAACAAAAATACTTTTTTTAACAACATGCCATAAATCTCTAGGTCATCTTTGTTTCTATCAGAAATGAAAAAGAAATTAACATAAAAAATAATTTTATTTGAAGAGTGAATAAAAAACTATATTATAATCCACTTCTTAGGATTTTTCATTGACTTTATTCCGACCTTCAAAACCTCAAATAACTTATTTATTAAGATTATGCTGACGCTACTTGCGGTTTAAATAAAGAGTACTTAAAGGGGTGCGGCTATTCTTTGGGCGGTAGTAACCAAAGAGATCTGTATCTAAAGTCGTTTTTAAGTCCCATTGGATAACAGAGAAAAAAAATTAGCCATTGCACATAACTTGCACATAAGATGTACCAGTATACGTATTCTATTATATGAATACCAATTCATGAAACTCTTCTATTCTTTCCAAATGGAGTGAAGAAATTGCAAATCAGCAAATATTTAATTTCTCTATTTTTTGCATTTATTAAATAGAATATGCGTAAAATACAGGCGTTATTAAACATGCGTTTTTTTTATTCAAGATTTTTTGTGTGCATTTCAGGTGTTTTGCTAAGCAACTTCACAAGTACAGTTATATTTTCTATCATTTCTTATCATCCCCCTAAGACCCCCTTACATACTACCCCATCTGAAAGGGAAAACATATAATTGAGTTATTATAGTATATGCTTATGACGACTGTAAGTAATTCTTGGAGTAAAAATTTTGAAATGTTCATATTAAATACCTATGAATATCTTTTTTCTAAAAGACCTTGATATTACTTTCTTGCTGAAATGAAGTTAACGTTTAATTTCAATTTATATAGGTAGCATGATATTGTTGCGTTTACAGGGTTCTTTCGATCTTATGGTTAGACAACTTCAAACTCTTTGCTCTTAGAAAAGTAGAAAATAATTTATTTACAGAACTTCAGAACAACAGAGTCCTCGAAACTCACAAATATTTCTAGATATTCAAAAATAATTGTTCAAATCTATCGTATAAGTGCAGATATAGGTTCCAGAGACTCTTTATACAACGTCTCTACTCTAAATCACATTCAAAATAACGTAAATAAGACTCAAGCAAATTTGCTTAACAAACGCGTTGTTCACTCACTGACTGGTAAATAATAACAACAGCTCGCATCGCTTCTCTTCTTATATAGGCTCGCAGCATGTGCGGGAAATTTCTAGAACCATCTCGAAAAATCCACGGAAGAACAAACAATGTATCAGCATATCTAAAGGGGAGTTACCATTGAGAGGGAAGGATTACCATCGCCAACACTCACCAAGTTTGTCGCCAACTTGGCGATATATCGCCAAATTTGTCGACCAAAATTAGTCCCCAAAAGTGACGCCAACTTTACGATATCTTTATTATTTCGCCAATCTGCCGTAGACATACACTGAAAAAAATGGACAAGTTTATTTGATAACAGAGACAATGTAACAAAAACTAATATTAGTAAAGGAATGGAGCTTAATAAGATTATTTACATTATTTTACAGTACAAACACTAACTATTTACAAAATTCGTAACACTACCCCTTCCTCAAAGACTGCACGTCCCGGGCAGTGCAATCCTTGAGTTAGAGGAAAACACTTAAAATAAATAAACAAATAAATAATTAATTAATAATAAAAAAAATAATAAAATTTACATAAATAAGAACTAATTACTATTTACATATTTACAAAAAGTGACTTTCATGACCATGGTCTGAAATTCAAGTTTTGAATTTCTAATCACTTTGGCCAAAATAAGGGGCTAGCCGGTTATAATGTACGACCTTGGGCTTGGTGTGTGGCGATTTTCGTATGCGTACGACGACGTCATTCAGCCTGTTGACGACTGTGTAAGGACCGTCCCAGTTTCTTTGTAGTTTTGGCGACAGTCCCTTACGACGTATGGGATTCCACAACCAAACTTTGTCTCCTTCGTTGAACTCATGTCCAGTTGCCTTTGTGTCGTACCGTGTCTTCATCTTTTCCGATGCCAGTCCGATTCGGTTCCTCGCTAGACGATGAATCTCCTCAATCCGTGCCTGGAGTCCATCCACGTATTCTTCAGGCGACAAAGGAGCGTCAGGAGGACGGCCAAACAAAAGATCCGCAGGCAGACGAAGATCACGACCAAAGAGCATTTGAGAAGGGGAGTAACCAGTGGCTTCATGAGTGGAACTCCTGTAGGCAAGCATGAAAAGAGGCAATTTCTTGTCCCAGTCCTGTTGGTCTCTAGACACCAGGAGGGAGAGGCTATTTAGGATGGTACGATTGAACCGCTCCACCATGCCGTCTGATTGAGGGTGTAGAGGTGTTGTTCGAGTTTTGTCCATGCCGAGTAGTTCACACATTTCCTTGAACACAGCCGAATCAAAGTTTCTACCTTGATCAGAATGGATTTGAAGAGGAACTCCGTATCTGGAAACCCAGTGTTGAACCAGTATGTCTGCTACGGTTACCGCCTCTTGATTAGGGAATGGCATATGCTTCAGGCCACTTAGTGAAGTAGTCCATGACAACGAGGATGTACTTATTGCCATCAGATGTTCTAGGAAGTGGACCCAGGATGTCTAGTGCAATTCGTTCGAAAGGAGCTCCTGCATTATAACGTTGCAATCGTCCACGGGTGCGCTTCTTTGGACCTTTACGTGCTACACAGGTGTCACAAGTTCGACACCACTTCTCCACGTCACTGCGAACATTATTCCAGTAGAAACGCTCTCGAACCTTTTGCAGGGTCTTCATTACACCAAAATGACCTCCTGTGGGACTACCATGCAGTTCTTGAAGGACCATAGAAATTCTCGACTTAGGGAGTAGTAGTTGCCATCTACATGTCTTTCCATCGTCAGACTCCCATTTTCGGTACAAGATGCCGTTCTTCAAATGTAAGGAATCCCAGAGAGCACAATAACGTTTAGTCATAGGATGGTAATGGGCCATGTCTTGCCAGCTGGGCTTCCTGTTGGACTCCTCTTTCAGCTCTAGAATTGGCTTAATTTCAGGATCAGCAAGTTGATCTTTACGCAGGCTCTCGTCACTCCACGGATCTTGCGATGATGTAGATCCAGTTGTAACTTGTCTTACTATAGGACCTTTGACATTAAATTTCTTCTCAATCCGGTCGCAGTATCTACAATTCTCTGAGCAGGGTCTTCTTGAGAGAGCATCTGCATTTCCATGTGATGAGCCTTTTCGATGACGTATCTCCATATAGTACTCTTGAAGCTTTTGTATCCACCTGGCTATCTGGCCTTCTGGGTTCTTAAAATTCAATAGCCAAGTTAGAGAAGCATGATCAGTTCGGATCAGGAATTTTCGACCGTAAATATAGTGATGAAAATGGTCTATGGCTTTCACTACAGCAAGAAGCTCTTTTCTTGTTACGCAGTAGTTTCGCTCTGCCTTTGATAAGCACTTGCTGAAATAGGCGATAACACGCTCTTGGCCGTCGATTTCCTGGGACAGTACAGCGCCAATGCTTTCGTTGCTTGCATCCGTATCAAGTATAAACTGTTTATCGATTTGAGGATGCGACAGAATTGGAGTGGATATCAAGGCCTCCTTAAGCTTTTCGAAAGCAGCGTCACATTCCTGTGTCCACATAAATTTTTGATTGGCTTCTGTTAATTTATGAAGTGGTCTTGCAATCATCGAGAAGCCTTTGACGAATTTTCTGTAATAGGTGCATAATCCTAGAAAGCTTCGAAGCTGGTGAACATCTGCTGGACGATTCCAATTTTTCACGGCCGATATCTTCTCCGGATCAGTCCTAACTCCTTCCGCCGAAATGATGTGTCCAAGGTAGGAGACTTCATTACGAAACAAACTGCACTTCGAAGGGCTTAACTTCAAATTAGCTTCCTTTAACTTTTGTAGCACCCGCCTGAGGTTGTTCAGATGTTCATCAAAAGATTTTCCTATGATTATGATATCATCTAAATAAACAAGACATGCTTCATATGACAGCCCCCGGAGAACCGTTTCCATAAGCCGTTCGAAAGTTGCAGGTGCGTTACATAGACCAAAAGGCATTACCTTGAACTGCCATAATCCTTGTCCCGTTGTAAAGACAGTCTTCTCGCGGTCGTCGGGATGGATCTCTACCTGCCAGTAACCACTCTTCAGATCCAGAGTCGAGAACCAAGTGTTGCCCGCAAGTGTGTCGAGAGTGTCGTCGATCCTTGGCAGAGGGTAACTATCCTTTTTAGTGACATCATTCAGTCGGCGGTAGTCTACACAAAATCTTGTAGTACCATCCTTCTTTCTTACTAATACAATGGGAGACGCCCATGGACTTGTCGATGGTTCGATGACGTCATTTTCTTCCGTATTCTTAATTAAAGTTTGCACCTTTTCTTTCTTGGCAAAAGGTAATCGTCTAGGGTGTTGTTTAATAGGTGAGTGATCTCCAGTATCAATTCGGTGTTGTGCCATTTTGGTCCGCCCAAAGTCTTCAGAGGTTTGGGAGAATAAACTTTAGAATTCCCTAATTAAATTTTCCGCAGCATCGCTTTGTTTTGGATCTAAGTCAGTATTTTGTAACAAATCCTTGACTAAATTATCTGAAGATTTCTCAGAGTGACTGGAATTTTGACATATGCACCTCACAGGAGCACATGATGCTATCACTTCTCCTTTCTTGATAGTCCTCGTCTTATCACTGATGTTAGCAATTCTGACTAGAATGGTCTTTTTCGAGAGGTCTACTACAGAAGAAGCCACCAATACTCCTGCTTGTTTACTATTGTCTTCGGGATAATCTATACGGCCAAATCGATAATTAATTTCATTGTTAATTACAGCTGGAACTAAAAATTCTGTTCTTGGATCTAGATTGATGTCTTCTTTGGCTATTACTGCTTGTTTACATTCAATTTCATTATTTAATCCAAAAAGACTGATTTCTTCAAATTTTCAGAGCATTTTGTTATTTTTGAAATCAAGTTTGAAGCCAAACTTTTTCAGAAAATCTAGACCGATTAAGCAAGGATCTGTTATGTCAGCCACATATACCGTATGGTAATATTTCGTTCCTCCAAAGTTGATAGTTAAATTTGCCTTTCCATATATGCCTATCTTGTCGCCCGTCACAGTTTGCAGGGTAACGCATGGTGGAGTCCAGATGAGTTTACATTTCAATTTTCGAGCCGAATCTTCTCTTATTATTGTCACATTGGCTCCTGTATCGACAATCATACGGCACTGAATTCCGTTAATAAAGCCTATCACATATAATTCGTTATCACCGCCGCTCATTTTTGATATCTGGAGGATCTTCAAGTGGGGCTTTTCATTCTCTGGCAACCTCCGCCCCGCGAGATGGCCAAAATTTAGTTTCCCTGCTGACTGTTTGAATTTATCTCACCTTCGTGGATTTTGGGGCAATTTCTTCGGAGATGTCCTGTATCACCGCATCCCCAGCACGTGAGATTCTGTCTTCTTGAACTTGTTCTTCCGTATTTTAAAGCTTCAATTTCTTGATTTATTTTCCTAATTTCTTTCAAGACGTCGCTCTCAGTGTCTGAGCTTTTGTTCACCGTTGCCCCTCGGACTGAATGACGATCTCTTCGGCTGGCTTGTGTAGCTGCTTCCAACTTTAAGGCATATAGTAGTGCAGCCTTTAAATCCTGTAGATCTGCCATTCGTACCGCTCTCTGCACTTCTGGATCTTTTATTCCGTCTACAAAATATTGCAGTGAGAGCATTTCCCGTACATTTGTTGGACAGTCAATGAATGCTAAATTTGCAAGCGGTTCAATTTCCGAGGCAAACTCTTGAAGGGTTTCACTCGATTTTTGATGGCGGCTCTTCATTTGTATTCTCGTATAATCCTTGAAGAATTTTTCGCCGAATCTCATTTCAAGTGCACAACTTAAAGTCTCAAAATTGAGTTGCGTCATATCGGGCAATGTTTGCAGCACGTCGGCGGCTTCTCCTCTTAAAGATGTTGCCAGTTGACAAGCTTTCACCTCGTCACTCCATTTGTTCGCTTCGGCTACAATGGTGAATTGGGTCTTGTAAACTTGCCAGGAACTCTTTCCGTCATATGTCGACAGCTTGATGTGCACGGGAGAAGCAGGCGGATTCCTAAATTCTTCATAATTACCACTGGACGCTGAAAGCTTCTTCTCAAGATCTTGTACTCTTTTATTTAGCTTTTCATCTATTTCAACTATTTTCCCTTCCATTTTCTCTTCAACATTTCTAACATCATTCTGAATTTTCTCTTCTACTTCCTCTATTTTCCTTTCCATTTTCTCTTCTACATTACTAACTTCATTCTGAATTTTCTCTTCTACTTCCTCTATTCGTCTCTCTACCGACGAGAACTTTTCTTCTAAAGTTTTCTTCATTTCTTCTTGGCCTATATTAATCTTTTTGGTCACTTCTTCTTGGCATTTGTCAATTTTGTTTGTCAAATGTTCCATTCTTTCTTCGTTTTTATTCATTTTATCCGCCAACACTTCTTGGCCTTTATTCATTTTATCCGCCAACTGTTCTTGGCCTTTATTCATTTTATCCGCCAACTCTTCTTGGCATTTATCAATTTTATTGGTCAGCTCTGTTCTTAATCCGTTAATAGCTTCTAACAGTTCTTTTAGTTGTCCGTCCATAGTTCTTGTTTTCGCCATAAGATCCCGACTCCTGACACCAAATGTTGCGTTTATAGGGTTCTTTCGATCTTATGGTTAGACAACTTCAAACTCTGTGCTCTTAGAAAAGTAGAAAATAATTTATTTACAGAACTTCAGAACAACAGAGTCCTCGAAACTCACAAATATTTCTAGATATTCAAAAATAATTGTTCAAATCTATCGTATAAGTGCAGATATAGGTTCCAGAGACTCTTTATACAACGTCTCTACACTAAATCACATTCAAAATAACGTAAATAAGACTCAAGCAAACTTGCTTAACAAATGCGTTGTTCACTCAATGACTGACTGGTAAATAATAACAACAGCTCGCATCGCTTCTCTTCTTATATAGGCTCGCAGCATGTGCGGGAAATTTCTAGAACCATCTCGAAAAATCCACGGAAGAACAAACAATGTATCAGCATATCTAAAGTTGGGTTTCCATTGAGAGGGAAGGGTTACCATCGCCAACACTCGCCAAGTTTGTCGCCAACTTGGCGATATCTTTATTATTTCGCCAATCTGCCGTAGACATACACTGAAAAAAATGGACAAGTTTGCTTGATAACAGAGACAATGTAACAAAAACTAATATTAGTAAAGGAATGGAGTTTAATAAGATTATTTACATTATTTTACAGTACAAGCACTAACTATTTACAAAATTCGTAACACTATAGAAAGAATCAAGAATCTATGGGTAAGAATAATTGCTATAATTTAGTTATTTAAATATTACGAAAAATATTTTAGGTATTTCCTGTTTTATAAACCGTATAACATAAATTTATGGAAGTCAAATTTTGGGTATTGCGCTACTGATATATATATAAAATAAATATAATAGTAACAAATAACTACAAAATATACTGTTACCAAATTTCATGTGGAAATTTAATACATTGTTGACAAAATTTTCTAAATACTTTTCGTTAATTACGTCATTTAATTTCTACATTAATGTATATTTTATATTTGGCAACTTACATGTAAAGAAAATAATAAAATAATTGTCCTATTCACTTATGATGCTCGGTTCACCTTGAATTTCAATTCTTAAAGTGCCTTTATTTTGAGAAAACCAGAAATCCACTACTTGATATGGAATTTCCAAGAAAGAAGCCACTATGCCCGCAGAGGTTTGAGGATCCTATCAGGCATCATATTGGATGGACATACGCCCCTCTCTAAGTTTTTCAAAGGCTCTGTAATTAGCGTGAGATATGTGTATGATATCTTAGCACCCATTTTTGACATTCAGGAATGTAAATGGTGCAGATTTAATTTTAATGGACTATAACGCGCGCCCAGACATGGATTATCTGATAGATGAATTTTTAGAAGTAAGGACATTCGCTTCATGGATTGACAAATCTCGAAACTCAGAACTCAGTGAAGAATTTCTAGGAACCCCTGTAGAGGACTTGCTTTTGGACTCGTAATTGTAACTCGCTTTTCGCTTTACCGAACCACTTTGAGCCTGAAAACAGTGTTGTTTAAGAAGTGAGGCTAATTGTCGCAGGGTGACAATAACTGCCTGATTATGAATTCATTTTATGAAAGCTGTGTAAATATAAGAAGTAACGATATCCCCTATTAACTCATTGGTTTGTTGAATACTGTAGATTTTGTTTTATCCTTCTGGCGCTGATAAGTCTTACGCAAAATCATATGAGTGTAGAATAAAATATTATAATATACATATATATATGTCAACCTATTTACGTGTCCAGTTTTATTAAAATCCTTCTTTTATTTGTGAAGATAATCAAACAAATATTAAAATTCACCTTATTTTGACATAAATGTACTGTGACAGCTCCTTTTTCGCCGATAATCTGTGTAAACAAAATCCGTATAAACAGGAATTATGTCGCTGTAAAAAATTGTCGAAAGTGGTCTGTTTTTCACCATCTTGTCCAAAATGGGACAAGACAATAACTTTAAACAGGTTGCTAACACGACTTGCAACATTTTGTCAGAGGAATTTCTTCACAAACTCCTGTGCCTTACTCAAAATACAGAAGATTTTCTTAATCCCTGAAGAAGACACGCTCTCATTTGTCTCATTATGTTCATCTGAAGTAACTTCTTTATCACCCGCCTGTTGCATTTCTTGATGAAGATCTTGCAAGTATTACGAGGTGAGTTCTTCCATGCTATCATTCACCAAATTTTTGCAATACTCACGACTAACTTCGAAATACATGCACAGTCCGAAATAAACAATTGGCGAAATCAAATACGCAGGATCATCTGGCAATATGCTCAAACCCATCTAAATCTCTTTCATACGCATATCCTGGACATATTTTTTTCAGACATAATTCATCATTCTAGATGTCTGTCCCTATAAAGGAGGATTATCCTGCAGAGAATGATGACATGAATTTCCAGGGATAATTTTGTAACTGATGCCCTCTCTAAGCATCTTTGAAAATTTACTTTTGTATACAGTATCACGAAATTTGAAATGATAAACTGGTTGATGTGCTGGATGTGCGACATAGTATTACGGGACAAAAATTTCATTGTGATAAAACTGAACGCCTTCAAAAAGGTATTTTCCAAACCTGAATAATGTAAGGAGCATTTTCTATTGACAGAAGATATTTAAGTAATAACTAATTATCTTGCAGCTACATTTTCGCTATCGGGATAAACGCATCATTCATCTACTTTTCCAAAATAAGCCTTGTATCTTATATTTTGTTGTTTTCCCTCCCCCAACTTCATACACAATGTATTTTTAATGACATTGTTTCTGCAAAGAAACCTAGATCTACGAGTTTTTGAATGGTTGCCCTATAAATCTTTCACTTTTCAATAACTATCAGTATCAACATAAAACGAATTATTGGCCTATCTGTCATATGCTTATGTCCTGGCAGATCCTTTTTCCCATGCAATGAACGTTGTCTTAAGCATTTTCTCCGGAAAGAGGCTAGTTTCATCACACTTTATGACTTGCTGGACTTTAGCCTCAGTGTAATCTTTGAATTTGGACACAAAGCTTTCGGCCCCTGACTTACTGAACTCACTTCGCCTATCATAGAAACACTGAGTAAGTCAGTGCTCCTCTTGAATGTCTTGATCGAGTCTCTACGGACTTTAAAACATCCCTGATGCTGGTATTCACAAACTTTTATATATTGATACTCACCATTGATCTCTCTTACCCGCAGAATACATTATTATTATTATTATTATCATTATTATTTGTAAAATTTGCAAAAAGTTTTTGAATAGTCCCAAATGAAAAAAACTTTAACATAAATACACGCTTACAAGTTTCCGCAAGTTTAATACACATATCCGTAAAACATACACTTAGACCCGCACGTGGCTACACAGACTATCACCTGATAGAGTTCACAGCTCAAGTTCATGAATAAGTTAAAAATATATTTGCATATTAAAATGTAAATGGCCTGTGAAGTTATATCATGATGAAAAATACTTGAAAACGCAATTTTAGTGGTTGACTTGTTGGTTTAAGATTATGTTTTCCTTCACCCAAAGGTACAAAAATATGAAAGACTGGTAGCAGCAAAAAATAAATAAATAAATAAATAAATAAATAAAATTGCGAAAACCGTGTTTTCAAGTTTTTGTTTTATTATTGACTATGCGATTTGAGTTTAGACTAATTCTGGAATTTCACCCGTGAACTCAATAAGGTGCTAGTCTGTGCTACCGCTTCTCGGTCTAGCTTCGAATAACAGTTATAAAGCTGGATGAGGGCTCACAAATGCAGCAAAAACACTGATTGCAAAATAGCCATAAATAATTCAAAACTGTCTAAAATTGGTTATAATCAATTCGAAGGGCTTTTCCGAACCGTCTTTAGTACTTTAATGGTTAGATAATCATTTTTCGATAAAATAACTATTTAAATTGTCAAATTTAGTAATTTTACACACGTTAGCGGATTTAGTTAATAATTTAATTAGACAACTTGATATTTTATAGAATAACGGATAATACGCTTTAACAGTAACATATATACAATATAAACAAGAAGCAAAATGCATCTGACGTAGTGTATTTGGTATTATAAATCATTTCAAATCTGATAAGTTTTCTAAATAGCGAGTTTTCTTATAAACTTACCGACGCGAAACTGTGCCACTAACAATTAATCTACTAAGATTACGGTTGTTTGCTTTATAAATGTAACGTTTAATTTTCAACATATATACCGACCATTCGTCTTCGGAGACAGGTTATAATGCATAATAAATATTACTTGCAACTATTTCGAAATTTACCTTGTCTCTCGTATTCTCAGTTATGTTTTCAAACGGAATGTGTTATGTGTTTGCACAAATAATGACTTATTTTATGACGTAATTGATGGATTATATTTTATCTTCAAAGCTGTGTAATTCTATATCAGATGAGTTAATGTAGCTTCCTTTGAGAATGCTGGTGATAATTATTTTTAAAGTGAAAAAAATCTAGAATCCTAAATTAAAATATCTAACTTTTTCTTGATTTTTTAACAATATTCTTTATTTGTTGAATGAAGCCTGTGTATCATACACACGGTAATGTGTCAGTCAAGGCCACAAATGAAAAACGTGAAACACTGCCAGTGGGGTATATTACAGGGAGCATTTCGGGCCACGTTTGATCCCCGAATAACCTTAATTCTATTTGACCTACACACTTGCAATTTTTCGTATCATGTAACACCATCTTCAAATTACCGTCCTAAAATCACTATTTTTATCACTTACTGACTGACTGACTCAATCACTCACTCACGCATCAAAATATTTTACCTTTTCCAGGTGACTTAGGAAGTTAAAATTTATTGTTGAGGTTGGATTTGTAAATAGAAAAAAGTCAGAAATCACCACATAAAACATTAATGGTTGGTTAGATGATAAATTATTGGATTACAATGGGAGTTTATGGGAAATTCGCAAAGTATCAGAAGCCAAGTTGTGCCAAGTTAGCGTCGCTGGTGGCGAGTATCGGGGCTAATCTATGAAATTACCAAACCGATTTCAAAAGTGATAATATTTGCCCCGGATCAAACATAGGCTATATCTCATGTTCATGTCATTAAACAAAAGGGGATACAGAAGCAAAAAAACATTCTAAAAATGCAATTTTTGTGTTACTGAAGGGCTTTGAAACCTGAAATTCGGTATGTTAATTACTTGTAAGATATAAATAATAACTAAGAATTTTTGGTTGAAAATACCAAATTAATAAAAAGAATATTGCCCAGTTAAACTGATGGCATTGAGCTCACAGGCTCCGCATACTAATTGTACATTACAGTTTTATATTTTCAAGGGTTAATTCCGTTCGAAAAAAAATTAAGAAGGGGAAGCAGCTCTCCCCTTTCATCTTTTTTATACTTAATCATTGAACCTCCTAAACTATCAAACACATGCTTTATCATATAAAAAATCTATATCCAAAATACAGAGCAAATCCGATAATTCTTAATAAAAACCCAATTAGCATGTATATAATTTAAGAGGTGTTATCCCCCTCTTTTATACTTAACCATTAAACTTCCAAAACTATTCAGAGATTTTAACGAAATCTGACAATTCTGCTCTAAAAACCCATTTATATAAATTAAGGGGAGGGGCTTTAGAACCCCCGTTCCCCCTGTTTATACTTATTCAATGAACAGCTAATAACAGTCACGGAATCGCCTCATCAGAATGATCCTATATCTAAATTTTGAACGAAAATTTAATTCTGCATGAAAAACCCATTTATATCAATTAAGGGGAGGGGCATGAGCCCCCTGTTCCCCCTCTTATACATAGCGAATGAACTCCAAAAACTAATCAGGGAAGCGCCTTGTCAGGATATACCTATATACAATATTTCAAATGGATCGGATATTTTTATCATGATTTATCGCGTTACGCACGTACGAACATGCATACAGAACGGGTAGGCACATAAGCTCTCAGGCTATGACAGGCTGTGAGCTAAAAAAGGGTGGAAATCCTCGAAAATCGTTCTAAAAATGTTCTAAATAGCGATTTTTGAGCAATCTCAGCAAGTAACGAACGGATCTTAAAAGTATAATGATAACAATCTGACAATGACAGTTCTTGCACCGACGTAGGCTATATCTTATGTAAATGTCACCCGTAAGGCATGATGACGTCACTGCGACGTTGTTGTAAAGTCATATTGTGACTTTCTGACCATCGATCGTCGATGTGACGTCACTTGACGTCGATGTGAGGTCACAGTGTCTAAAATGTGAAGTCGTTATGGCCGTTTTAAAGCTCGTTTGTGACGTCAGATTGTGACCACTTTGTGAAATCACAATGTGACATATTTGTGAAAAATGTGTCATTTGTGACTACTTTAACATTAACATTGTGACGAAACTGTGACAAAAGCGACGATATTTAACTTGAAAGAAACATGTTTTTAAAGTAAATAACGTGTTTTGAAGAATATTTGTATTTTTTTTTAAAAAATTAAGAAAGTCACATCTCAGTCACAATGGGACGTCATTGAGTGGTGAAGTTTTGGTCACAGATGTGATGTGACCAAAGTGACTCACAGTGACGTCATTGTGACTGTCATTGTGACCATGCATGCTATGAGGGCACTAACACAAAGGGGGTGCAGGAGCAAAACACGTCCTAAAAAGGCAACTTTTGTATTAATGAAGTACCTAGAAATGTAAAATTTGGCATGTTCATTATTCATAAGATATAAATAATCTCTAAGGGCATTTGCTAAAAAATATGGAATTTAAAAAGGATTAAAAGGCACGAAAAGCATTGAAAACATGTTCTAAACTGCGATCTTTTAAACAATAACAGCAAATAACAAACCGATTTAAAAGTAATGATATCAAAATGATGGTAACAGTCCCTGCTTCAACATAGGATATATTTTATGTCGATGATATTAATCCAATGAATGTCCAGGAGAAAAAAAAAGTTCTAAAAATGCGACTTTTCTGTTACTGAGCGATCTAGAAATATAAGATCTTTAAAGCATAATGGTATCAAACTGATGATGACAGTCCTTGCTCCAACATATGCTACAACTTATGTAAATGCCGCTAACAAAAATGGGGGTTCGGGACAAAAATACGTTCTAAAAAGCGGCTTTTGCGTTATTGAAGAACCTAGAAATATATAATTTAGCTTGTTAATTATTTATAAGATATAAATTACCTCTAAAATCATTTTCTAGAAATACGGAATTCGAAAGGGGGTGAAAATTCACGAAAAGCGTTCTAAAAATGTTCTAAATTGAGATTTTTAAGCAATCCTAGCAAGTAACGAACAGTCTTAAAAGTAATGATATCAAAATGATGGTGATAGTCCTTGCTCCAACAAACTGATGAAGAGCCTCCAACATAGGCCATATCTTATCTCGATGCCACTAATCCAAAGGGGGGGGGGTGCAGGGGCAAAAGATGCAATGACTCTGTTACTCAAGGGCCTAGAAACATAAAATTACTTAAGGCGTGAAAATGCGCGAAAAGCGTTTTAAAAACTTTCTAAATAGCAATTTTTAAACAATCTTGGGACGTTAACGAACCGATTTTTTTTAAATAATGTCAAAATGGTGGTGACAGTCTTTGTTAAATCTCTTCTCATATCTTAGAGTAGTTTATATTCCGATTTATTTGAATAAAAAATAATAATCTACATTAAAAAGACATCAGAACAACTTTACATTTGTTATTCTCTTTTTAAATAGGGTAATAATTGTACGATAAAAATTATTCTGTTATTTTACTTGAAAATGTTGCATTTAATTGTTTAATGTCGTTTATAAAAAACTTGTACTTGAAGTTTCTTTTTCTCCATATTTGGGATTTTTTTGCATACTACTTTCAATTGTCAAGAAAATTTGCCTATCTAAAAGTCACAAAAATAACTTGTAAAATGTTATTATATAAAGCTTTTTATTGAAGAATTAAACAAGTAAACATCGGTACTTATTTGTAAATATTACAATTTTTCGTATAAATATTATTCTGTTATTTTACTTGAAAACTTTGCATTTAGCTGATTAATGTCTTCTTTTTCTTAACATTTTGGATTTTTTTTCATTCTACTTTCGATTGTCAAGAAAAATTGCCAACTCAAAAGTCATAAAAATAACTTGTAAAATGCTATTATGTAAAGCTTTTTATTAACGAATTAAACAAGTATTCATAGGTACTTATTTGTAAAGATTACAATTTTTCATTGATATACAAAATTTAGTAAAAGGCCAAGTCAGCAATTTCAGATAACAATAAAATAATACAATAAAATAATACCATTAAATATGGGTCATTATATTTTTTTTTCCACGAATGTATTTTTTTTTAATTAAGCAGTGATTTTTCCATATATTATGATAATTTTGAAAGAAGTTTTGCGACACATACTTCAGGCAATGTTTTTATTATTATTATTATTTCATTTAATATATAATGTTATAAATGCAATGATATTTACGTCCTACGTCACTTCCATCTAGAAATTGGACCCGCATCTCTTACAAAAATTTTGTTTGTTTGGAACGCTTTTTTAAAAGACACACCTTTATTTGCATTTTAAAAGTATGGGCAAAAGAGTTGTACTACAAAATGTATTTTTAAAGTATAGTCGTGGAAGTAAAATATAAAATTAAAATTCTTTATATATAAAAAAACAAGTAAGAAAAATCATGCGTTAAGCATAGATTATGAAGCACTTTCCAGCGCTTCATGAAATCTTTAACAAAACTTCGTTATTTAGGTAAATAAGGTTATAAAGCAAAATATAGCCAAATATGTATTCCAGTACTATTGAACAGCCCTGTATTTGATCTGTCAGCTAATATACATACTATATAATGGGAAAATTTAGTTTAGCAGAAATGCCTAATAGATTGAAATTCTTCTTTCAGCAATTTATACTAATAGATGGAAACATACTTGAATACTTTGTTCAGCCTTGTAGTTTGCCTAGTATCTTTATCCCACAAAACGTTTCCAATAAACGAATAATGATTTTTACCTATGTATGAAAACCGGATAGAGTACTTTGTAATCCATCATACACCGTTAAGTCCATTTGTATAATTTATAATATATCTCTGAGAACCTCATTAATCTTTTTGCGAGAAATAATTTGGAATATGCTACTGTAAAACATTTTACTTGTATTTCGATA
This sequence comes from Maratus speculifer, assembly GCA_964019185.1. Lineage (NCBI taxonomy): Eukaryota > Metazoa > Arthropoda > Arachnida > Araneae > Salticidae > Maratus > Maratus speculifer. Next base: position 233,411,161 of record OZ025294.1, on the reverse strand, counting down.
CATTTTACATTTAACTGTACTAATCGCATTTAATGTCACTGCACGAAACCATAAGTTCACTAATTTTATTTGATTAAAATGCATCTGAATTACATCATTAGATATATTAATTAAAACAATCACGTTGTTCTAATTGTACTTAAAATGCGAAGCGGCAAATATTAACGGATTTCAAATCAAAAATTGAGCTTGATACACCCATATTACGTATTAATTTTCAGTGTCTGAAATCGCATCTGAAGCGTCTCTGGGATTAAAAGTGAATGCGAAAACGTTTAATTAGGTAATTCTGTAGAAGTTCGCTAATTACACATATATTCATTTACTTTTAATTGTATTTTTACAAATTCATGGAAATTATCATTTAGTAATGTATTACAAAATCATTAGTGATATCGCAAATCCGAGATATGAAGTAAAGCAAAAAATTGGATAATTAACATTTCTTCATTTATCATTATAACTTTGCGATGTTGAAGATTTTGAAATGTACTGTGGTAAATATTTTAAATTAAAGTTAATAATGATTTTTGATTTTAAGACGGATCTTAATAATTGCACTAATTCGGAAAGATTAAAAATATCACAAATGCTTTCGTTAGGTACAGTAATTAAAAATCGGCATTACCGTACTAATTACCTTTCAAATTTATAATATCTTATATTCGATAAATTATCAACTAATTGGGGTTAAAAAATTCTGTTCGGCACATTCCTTTTAAAAATTAATTTTTCAGTCCCGAAAATTTCACTAAACCAGTGTAATCCCTTAACAAGGTTAGAAAGAGAAAGCAAGTACATTGAACAAAAGTCGGTTCTAGATATAATATAATTATATTAATTCTTTTAAATTACCATTACAGTAAATCGTTTACTAATTAATGAAGTATTATAAAATGGACAAAATGCTGTTTTGTGAAAATGTTTCCAAAAAAGGATTGTATTTCAGTTTTCTTCATTTTTCAATATACAGTAACTACTGGATTCACTACGACTAGTTACATTGATCAAGTTGACTTATTGAAGTTGTCACCTTCCTGTAAAAAGCATATCAGGAGCATTTTCAATTAATTTCTTGTAACATAAATTAAATTAAATATAATTATGTACTGTTAAATCCATTGTAAAATTTTTGATATTCGTACTATCTATCTGTTTGTAGATATATTTTTAATAATTACTTATGAATTATCCTCTTCATTTATTTTTAATATTACAAGTATATCATACATTCGAATTTATCACAATTTACATTTTTGACCGTTTACAAATATTATAATAATTGGTAGCTACTTTTTATTACTGTACAATGTTTCTTTTTATACTGGTAAAGGAAATTTAGTAGTATTACTTACCCATCATACGAAATATAGGGTAAATATTGCAATCGTTTTGAAAATCGTAAAAAATTAACGGATTTACACGATTTAGAAAGTGGAGATACCAAAAACCATACTTTTAGAAAAAAAAATGGCCTTCTATCTGTCTGTGTGTCTCTAAACGCTATATCTCCCGAACAAACTGAGATACAGACTTGAAATTAGTGAATTTAAAATACAATAAAAAACATAAATGTTGCATACAAAATGAAGTTGAAGGGGTAATTAGTTGCCGAGATACTTGTAATCCTATTTTTCACACACTTCGATTTTTCATGCCCTGTATTTGACTCAAAGTACTATTCAAATATAACTTTTAATTTTAGGTAAGATGCTTAATCCGACGCATTAAACTGTTAGTTAATACGACTGTTATTTTTGGAGTTAAAATGATTTTTATTTTACATAGTTCAGTTAATTAAACCATCGATCAAAAAACTATCTCCAAACAATAACATCAAATGCCAATAATGGCTTTTTCATCTTTACTTGATATTAAACAAGTTATACATGTTTGTTACATCACCAAGTGATGTATAATTTGACGTTTTACCTGTGTTTTTATTAATCTTTTACTAATTCATTTGCTTTTTCTTTATTTAAAATAAAAATTATGTCAATTTGCAAAATTTTTGAGTAGTTTGACGATTTCTATAATTTGTCGACGGGAAAATCAGGTAATACCTGCAATCCAGTAATAGAGCAATACTATAAGTTAAAAATATTTAAGTATAGGTTTAAAATTTATTTTGGAATATTGCGATGCATTTGATAAATAATATAGACATGTTTTATTTTCATATTTTATAATATGCATATCCATGCTGTGTAAGTATTACGGTGGTCCCCAATGGCTAGTTTTTATATTAAAATTATCATTTATAAAACAAATGAGTCAGAAGTCTTTATTTATGACGTTTGAAATATTGTTTGATGAAACAGTGACACTTGAACTGTAGCATTGGGATTTTTTTTCTCAAATTTATTTTTTGTTTTATCTTGGTTAGTTGTATATATACAGATTCAAATAGTTCTATATTTAGAGTGATTATAAGGTAAATTTATAGAATGATAAATAATTTTTATTTTTATTATTATTATTCATATTAATGTATCTCTTTGAAATCTATGCTTACGATTTCTAGTAATTTTAATTATTATTGTGAAATTAATGAACATATTAAATTTATAATTTTTAAATATATTTATTAAATTTATAATTTTAGTAAGTAGATAGATAATATTTTATAAATTTTGTTTACACACACACACACATCTTTTAAAACTGTACTATGTACTTCTAAAGACATTTTGATTTATGTTTCCAAAAATATTACAAGTTATAGAAATATTTTGATAATTTAATATATGTTTTTTAATTAAAATTAGTAATACTGTATATATTTTTTAATTTTCTCTATATGATTTCATGAACTCTCCGACACTTTACCATTTTCGAAAATTATTGAGGTACTTCCTTTTTTTTAACAAATAAAATCTCCTTTGAAAATGATACAATTACTTCTAATTTTCTTAGTTACATTTAATTTTTAACAAATAAAATCTTCTTTGAAAATGATACAATTACTGACTTCTATGTTGAAAAAAATATGTATCTTGGTTTCATTTCTATATTCATTCATTGAAATTTTCTTTTTTAAAAAATGCGTATTTCCTCATACTGTTAATTTTTTTTTCTGTAAAATTCCAAATAATCTACATATAATCTACTATTTTAAATATAATGTAAAATAACGGATATTTAAAATATCGAGATACTGTTAAATAACAGAAAAGGTATTTGGTAAATTTACAATAGATTCTGCAAATTATCATCGTTTAAAATGTACGCGACTCTGTAAATTTGTTTTTAATAATAAAAATTTAATATAGTTTTCAAAATTAGTGAATTGCTCATTCTTTAGTGACCTCAAAGAATTTTAAATTTTCGATTAAATTTGAATTGGTGTGCCATTTAGTTTTTTATACTATTTGTACCCAGCCGTCCAGAGGTTTCATTCAGAAGCCTCTTGACTGTGGGAGTACTTGTTCCTGATTGAATTAATAGAAGCTGTTACTACTGGGAACAAAGTATGTCTTTTAACATAAATATGTGATTATTGATAAAAATCTCTCCTAGTTCCGATATTTCGTAGGAAGAGATTTTCTCCTTTCTGAATTATTCTAATAAAAAAATATTTTTAAAAGTATTTTTGTTTCTTTAATATGTCTAATTAAATTACAAAAAATAATTTAAAGTATGTATTTTGAATTACAAGTTTTAACATTGACGAAAATATTTTTAATTGAAGGCTTGGAAATCCCTACATGCAATTAGATATAAGATATGAGAAATATCTGTAAAAGGTACACCCAAAAACTCATTCAAATGCATTTAACCAAAAATTAGAGTAAATTTATAGAGAATCTCATTTTTTTCTGTGTTTTTACAGAAATTTTTAACATTGCAGTTTATAAATTTTTAATCTCCCGAGAAATCCATGCGATCATTGATTGTTTATTAAAAAAGAAATCGATTTCATTTTATTAATCCTTTATTAAATTTTCTTAAAAAATGCACATTTTAAAGTACATAAAGAGGAGTCCTTACTCCCCTGAAAAAGATACAACCATTGACAGATGTGGAATGATTAAGAATAGGTTTCATGAACAAAAGTGATCAATTTAATCCATCATGGTGATTTTTCATTCTTCACAGTACTTGGTTTATTTATCATTAAATAAATAATACGATAATTATTACATTTTACTAATCTGAATAGAGTGTTTATATGTTGTGTAAAAATTTATTATTCTGTTTATAATAAATAAATTTAAAAATGAAAACCCTGAAAAACCACAACATTTCGATAGTTACACGCTAGACATCAATTTGCTAACAAAAGCTGTATTTTTGCACATAAGTGATTAGAAATAATGGTTATTTAAGAAAAACAAAGTCATATAGAGCACGTCATACCGAGGAAGGTTCATAAATATATTCAGAAGAAGATGATCGAATACTGACTAACTAACTGAAAAAAAAGTTAATAAACTCATGATTTAAATAAATTAGAATTGCAATAAGTGTTGTTGGAATAATTATATCAAATTTGTATTACTTTGTATTGTTAAAAAAATATCGTCCATAGACAGTAATATGATCGAAATAATTTGTGTGGATTTTTAAACGATACTAGAGCGTAATATATTAAAATATATTAAGGTTTCATGTGAACCCTTTGACATGATGCTTAATATAGTTACTGAACTGACGACGACGGAACTTTTAATTTTTCTGAGAATTTTCGCTTTCAATATCTCGATTTATAGAGTAATTAAAAACACTTATAAAGATTCAAATGGTTTCATATGTTTATCATTGAATGCATACATTAAATGATTGCGTATAGGGGGAATGTATAAATTTCACTAACAATTATTTTTACTTCCTATGCAATGACCTTTCATGCAAATTAAGAGTTTTATAATGTACTGGCCACTTTTTTTAAGGATATATGTTATCAAATTTCATTTAGACTTATTTAGAGACTGATTTAGACTAAGATAGTTTTCGATAAGGTTATTAAAACTGATTATTATTTTGTAAGATATATTTCATTTTTTATAAAGTTAGTTTGGATTTATTTTACTTAACTTACAATTTGTCTTAGTATTTCCGTGGAACTTTTTTACAGTAAAACAACCAATTTTCTTATCGATGATTAAGTCTGTACTTTTTTTACCTTTGGCTAATTATGATAACCCATTTTTTCCTACATACTCATTAATTATTTTTTTATTTTTAAAGTGACAACTTATAAGCCCCTTTTTCCCTGTTTTTATGATTAATATGCGTTATTTACGAATTGCGTTATTTGCGTAATTAACTCTTTCTTTTACTATCGCCATCGTTGCTTTTTATCATAAGCTCAATCTAATTGGTTACTGATACCTCATTAAAACTTTTTTCTACTAATTATTATGTAGAAAAAAGATGCTAAAGAACCACAATGTTTTACACTGTCTGAATTTAAAAAAAAACTTATTTGAGATTAAGAAAAAGAAAACAAAGATAAAAAAAAGCATAAGTTACTCAGGTGTACCTCAATAATTACATTTTTATATAAAAAAATTCTTTTTTTCTCCAAAGACATTAGCTCCAGATAGAAAAAAGTATTAAGATATTTGGAGAATTTTTGAAACATCAAAGGGAGGTCATTTTTTGTCCTCTTTAATATATGTGCCCATGTTCTGAGAGTTTTTTGTTTTAATGTATAGTATTGAATAAATACACATATTTTTAGTTTAATTCTAATACGGAAGGATAACACAATATAAATTCTAGGCAATATCTTCATACTTTTTAAAAGTTTTTTTAATGTACAGTATTAAACAAATACAAATATTTTTAGTTCAATTATAATACAGAAGAATAATACAACATAAATTCCAGGCAATATATTCATACATTTTTAATAGTTTTTTTTATAATGTACAGTATTAAATAAATATCAATGTATTTAGTATTATTATAATACAGAAAGATAACACAACATAATTTCCAGCCAATATCTTCATATTTTTTATTTATTTATTTATTTTTGACATTTTTAACAAGATTTCATGCTGATGATAGATAGCTTAAACTCAACTAAAACATGTTCCAGCTTTCTACTGCATACTACTGTTACACTAACCCCTGCACTGAACTACGAGTTTCACAAAATGTTGAAAATTAACTGAAATATTTAAATAATGTAGAAAGGACACATGTTTTTTTTTAAATAAAAAACTGCCCTTTTTTATATCCGACTAACTAGAAAATTGTTAGATTATCACAGAGAACTTAGATTCTAATTAATAACATAGTGTATAATAGGGAAAGCATTCTGACAAAATTTACAAAGATGTGTTTTAAAAATTTCATGTAATGAAGTTCATCGTACATAAAGATAACGAAAAATTTGATTTTCTAAAAATTGCATTTTGAGATTTTTTTTTCAACTTCCAGAAACATATAAAATTTTACTAGAAGTGTCAGTTTGTCAGTTAAGATTTACTAGTGTTTTCATGTAAAAAATTGAAAAAACTGATGCATAGAGACATATTACAAAAGACAAATATTCCTAAAAATTAACTTCACAGATCTCTTACATTAAGGGGGTAGTAAGGTTAATTCGAGGGAAAAAAAGCACATTTTCTATGATTTTTTGCAAGGATACAATTAATATTTATTTATTTGCATAGTTATAGTATAATTATATGTCATTTAAAGAGTATTCTGTGAAATTTTCATTAAGAAATATTAAAAAATGAGCCAATGACAGCGAATCTTCGAAGACGTCCCAAAAAAAAGTTGATTCGCGGTGAATCGCATAACTCATGACTGGATCAACTGAAATTAAAAAACCAAATTGATTTAATTAGTTAATAAGTTTCCTCAGGGAACGCCGTCGAGTTTTTTTTTTATTATTGATTTTTCAATTTTTTACAAGGCTCAGAAATCAAAATACCGATTTTTCATCAAAAAAATCTGATATTTTGTTTTTTAAAAGTAAGTTAAAATGAAAAAAAAATAAATAAACTCGACAGCGTTACCTCGTAATTTATATAAAGAAAGAGTGTGTAAAATTTTAAAAAGATCGGTTCAGTAGATTTTGAGCTACAGAGTTCACCGGCTTTGAAAAAGCGAAGTCTTAGAAAAACACGTTTAAAGTTTCACAGACTTTTTTTGGCATTTTGCGCTTAAAAAACTCAAAATCACAACACAGAATTACGGCACACGTGTACACACGTGTACGTGTACCTTCGGAAAGGTCCATTATTTTGGCAGTATGCCAGGACAGGTCTTTGAAACCTGGTCAAGCAGTAGCAGCTACTTTGTAGCTGATTGTTGCGGCCACATTCCTCAGTGTGAAATCGGAGGGCGGAGACTTACAAGTGTATATCTCCGTCAGTTTTACTTCAATTGCTTTCAAATTTTCACAGAATAATCTTAAGATGTTGTACATTAATATAAAATAATAAAAAAAAAAAATTGCAAAAAAAGAAAGAAAAAAAAAAAACCTTACTACCCCCTTAAACACGTTTTTCTTCTATCTACCCTTTAATTGCTTACAGTAGATAAAAATGGATAACTTTCCAACATTGAAAAAAAAAACACCTCAAATTGACAGGAAAAACTGTCAATTTTGGCACCAGTTAAAACCGTTTAATTAAAAAAAAATAATCTTTAATTTTTAATTTAAACAGTTTTTTTCTGACAAAAATACAGATTTTTTCTGTAAAAATTACGAAATTTCTTTTTTTACAGAAAGAAACTGTTTTTCTTTAAAACCGTTTTTATCTGTAAAAATTACCATTTTTTTCTACAAAAATTACAGATTTTTATTTTTATTTTTATTTTTATTTCTGTTTTTATTTTTATTTTTGTTTTATTTTTTATTTTATTTTATTTATTTATTTATTTTTAATGTATTTTTTAATTTATTTTTATTTTTATTTTTATTTTATTTTTTTATTTTATTATTATTATTTTTGTTATTTTACAGCGAAGGGGATTTATTTTGTGATTCATGTAAACTTCTTTTAAATATTTATTTCACAACATGAAGATTAGAAATGAATAATTTGTTTTAGTATCTTTTCTTTTCAAATCACATTATTCATTAAATATAGATGCTAGGAAACAAAAATTTGAATTTTAAATAATAATTACACATAAATCCAAATCCTACATAATACATTAATACATATCGAGATTATGAATGTCAAATCATGCTTAAATGTTTTTAGTGTACTAATTGTATCGGAAAATCAATTTAAACGTCGCGTCGTTAAGACTCATACTTTTTAAACAACAATTCTAGGATTATATAAAAATAATTTAAGTATACTCTGGCTATATATGGACAATAATATGGTCCAAATAGAGATAAAATACGTTTGTGTAATCATTTTGTGCAAAAATGGTCTGAAGATTGGTCAGTTTATTGCAAATTTATAATGCTGCTGACAAATGCAGAAAATTTCTTTGTTATTTTTTTATTTCTTCTTTGCTGTTCCGTCTGAGCGTCTTGCAAATGGGCAAAATTTTACTGTTGTTTTCTCTGTATTCTGTTTTAAAGGTTCAAAAAATATGATTTTTTCAACATTATATAAAAAAACTTAATTACAAATATAAATATAATCCTCGAGAGTACTAATCCTTTTAAAATTTATTGAAAATTAATTAAATCTTCAGAATTACATTATCTTAAATTTTGCTTATATTGCAGTGAAAACTGGAGCTTAGTGAACGGAATATTACGTTCCAAAAACTTAGAGGGTTAAGGTTGCAGATGCACATTTTCATTGTGTAATAATCTATAATTTAAATATGTAAAATAATGGGAGATTATTTGAATTATAGGTATTATTAATTTAAAATAATAGGAGTCATTTATGCATAAAGGTGCTTTCTTGGTAGTTTTATGTATTGTAAAGGTATGAACTCTGTTCTTAATTGCCTGTGCTTATGTAATCAGTGTTTTAAGGCAATTAGTCTTCTAAGCTGCTGTAAGTTTTGCTATAATTTAAAATAGCTTAAAGAAAAAAAATATTCATAATTGTTACAAATAATTAATAAAAGTATTTCATAAGTGCCAAATCTGGAAAATTACTTAGAAACAATCAATGCAGATCAAGTTCTTATGCATAATATTTAAACAGTATATAGATGAACAATGTTTATCTCTGACATTGTCCTCTTACGGACATTTGTTGTTTTATCTGATCATGAGAAGTTATTTTTTTTTTACTCGAAACGCGTCCTACTTTGTTTTTCTTTTTATGGTTATGCTGACAAAGTATCTTATTTTAATTATTAATTATCGCATGTATTTTCATTGTTTTTTTTACAGTTAATTAAAGTATTTCATGAATGCCAGAAATGACAATTAACTTAGAAACAATGAATGCAAAGAGAAAATAATTATAAATTTTATAATAAAATTGTTTAAAATTATTTTCAAATTATTATACTTAATAAAATAAATCTTACGCAAATGAATAATAATATAACAATTAGTTTGATTCAATCATATCACTCTTTCAAAATATGACAGTAATAATTTTTTTGACAGAATATTATCGCATTCTGCAAGAGATGTTGCATCGAAATTCAATTCACTACCCTAAGAAAATGTTTAAAAAGAATAAATTTCTAACAGTTATCGAGATTATGAACATCAAATTATGGTTAAATGTTAAGAGTACTAATACTATCGGAAAATCAATTTAAAAGTCATTAAGACTAATAATTTTCAAACTACGATTCGGACAACCGCATGATGCATTTACGAGGGCATGATAAAAAGATTGGCACATGAAAAATTTTCTTTTCAAATTCTTCGAAATATATTTTGTCCACAATTATGGATATATTATTACTATTATTAGGTTTCGCGTTTTTTTTCCTGTTACATTAATATTTATTACTTACATAAATATGAAAACTTTGCCTATGTTTCAAAAAGCTGTTGGTTTAATATGTTTAAAAAATTAGAATTTTTTTTAAGATTTCAGTATTTATATTTTATTTTTTACTTCTTTGTAGATGGAGTTTTTCTTTTTAACAAAATTAATTTTTGCTGATTATTTCTCTTTTTAAAATTTTCAAAATAAAACTTTTAATGCAAGGCTCCCACTCTCTCCGCTTTTTGAACAGCACTTCTTTTTCTAAGAAAAATCTTTTTAAATTTCGTAAATAATTACACAGCACAGATTTTTTCTTGCGATTGTTGCAGAAATCTATAAGAAAATTTTCTGTCAAATAATACTGATTTTCAAAAAAGGACCACTGTGAGCCCTAAAAATGGAATTATTATTTTAATTATATTTAAGTCCTACGTTCAATTCTCAAAGGTCAGAATTTTTTAAAACCTTTACGGAGGGGCTGTGACAGCATCTGTCCAGGCTTATATGTATTCTCAGGTAGACACTGACCGAGCCCCAGAAGCCACAGGACCTTTAAACTTTCATAAAATCAGTTTTCGGATTTTGAATTATTAGAATATTAAAAAAATTACTAACATGATGAACTTTAGAAAATTAACCAAAAATGCATTTATTTTTCATCTTCATACTAATCCCCCCCTCCCAATAAAAAAATATATATATATATGTACTTTGGTTAGTTATGTCTCTTGTATTTAAAAATCTTAAATAAAGGAGGATTTTTAAAGGGGAGAAAGCAGAGCTATATACATTGATTTTAATTTAGAAGTAAGTTTTTTTTATGATTCTGTTTTGTTTAAAAATTCATTTCTAGAGCGTAATTTAGATTTTTATCATGCACGTTGAAAGATTTCAATTCACGTATTATCCAGATGCATCTTTATATTCAAAATTTAAATATTAATTTTGTATATACAACATTTAATCTTCTGGATTACACCAAGCACTGCTGGAAGAAATGTTGTCAGCAGTTTTTGCCGTAAAAATTGCAGTAAAATTAGGTGTAATAATAAAAAATACACCTAATTTTACTGCAGTTTTTATGGCAATAACTGCTGGCAACATTGCTTCCAACAGTTTTTGCAGTAAATTTAACGGAATTTGTTTACAGTGATCTTAGATGACACAAATCTTAGTTCCATATGTGTTTTGGTGGTTTGAAGAATGCGATGTTCTCGATTGTTTCAACTGATATAAAGTTTATGTATCCCCTTAAATCTGTAAGAGGTGCGTGGAACAGTCTAGATTTTATTTATCCTCCAGAAATTCTCATATGGATGTGCAAATGCATATACAGAGTATTTGCAATGAGCGAAACATAATAATAAGTGATAACGTAGTGTGTGAATAGTATACGTTTAAAGCGCTGGCAAAAGAAATGAGAGAAGACATGAGGCTCAGATGTTCTCCGATAAAATGAGGACGAATATTAATAATTTTTGAGAAGGACATTGATGAAATAGAATGAAATATAAAAAGTAAGCAATGTTAAAGCACCAAAAATATAAAATTAGCAGCAAACCAGTTTCGGTAGCATATAGCATACCGTCACCAGTGCTGAGGAAAATAGAAATTTTCTCATATATATAGGAGAGAACAATAGGACGGCAAAGGAATGCAAGAAATAAGCAATGGGAGAACGCACAAATGGGAGAACCTCTTTTTCTTAAATATTTTTCCCCTCCCCTGACCCATTTCTCTCTCATTCGGTTCCTTTCCATGTGCATTCTCCAATTGGCTATTATTAATTGAATTTCTTATTCATTAATTGAATTTCTATGCCGTTCTTTTGGACACATTCAATCTCCCGTCTCTCCTATATATATGAGCATATTTCTACCACTTTCAGCACTGATGACGGTACGGTATGTCCTACCGAAACTAGTTGGCTCCAAATTTTATATTTTTGGTGCTTTTAACGTTGCTTATTTTTTATATTCCGTGAAGACAAATATGTTTATTTCTTCCAAGTGTTTTAAAAATTATCATTTTTTTATCTTGAATATTTAATTGATTATTTTTTCTTCAAAAGAAAAAAATCACTGTATGAAGAATGATAAAAATTATTAGAATAATTACAAAGTCTTTTTAGCACTTTCCAACAAAGTTGAAAAGTGCTTTTGCATTCGGTTTGTCTGTCCGTCTGTCCGTCTGTCCGTCTGTCCGTCTGTCCGCGCTCTAACTCCCGTAAATATACTCGGATTCCTATGAAATTTTTATACGTTATTGAGGTTTACCCTAGCACGAACCCTATTGAAAATGAAGTATCTACAATAATTAGTTTAGCTACAGGGCGAATCAAAAGTTTCCCATTACATTACGGCCTATGGGGAAAAATCGTCAATATACTCAGATTGCCATGAAATTTTAGGACGTTATTGACGTTTACCCTAGCACAAGTCCTATTGAAAATGAAGTTTCTACCATGATTAGTTTATCTACAGAGAGAATCAAAAGTTTCCCATTACATTACGGCCCATGGGGAAAAATCGTTAATATACTCGGATTGCCATGAAATTTTAGGACGTTATTGACGTTTGCCCTAGCACGAACCCTATTGAAAATGAAGTATCTACAATAATTAGTTTATCTACAGGGCGAATCAAAAGTTTCCCATTACATTACGGCCTATGGGGAAAAATCGTCAATATACTCGGATTGCCATGAAATTTTAGGACGTTATTGACGTTTACCCTAGCACAAGTCCTATTGAAAATGAAGTTTCTACCATGATTAGTTTATCTACAAAGAGAATCAAAATTTCCCATTACATTACGGCCCATGGGGAAAAATCATTAATATACTCGGATTGCCATGAAATTTTAGGACGTTATTGACGTTTATCCTAGCACGAACCCTATTGAAAACGAAGTTTCTATTATGATTGGTTTATCTACAGGACGAATCAAAATTTTCCATTACATTACGGCCTATGGGGAAAAATCGTTAATATAATCGGATTGCCATGAAATTTTAGGACGTTATTAACGTTTACCCTAGCACAAGTCTTATCGAAAATGAAGTTTCTACCATGATTAGTTTATCTACAGGGCGAATCAAAAGTTTCCTATTACATTACGGCCTATGGGGAAAAATCGTTTCAAAGGAATTTTAAAGATGTTATACCCTGTCAAACATATTAAAATATGCATTCTATAAAATATAAGGTGAAAATGTAGCTATTATTCATTTACAGGGCCACACAAAAGAATTCCATTAGATAATTTTAAAAGGAGGAAATGTGTGTGACATATTTTAAATATATTAAGCTTTTTCTGTATAATAAAATTGATATATGTCACTGAAGCTTAATATAAATTATACGCTACTGTCTTGCATAATATGAAGTACATAGCATTTACAGAACCATACAAAAGATTTCAAATAGTATATTCTTTCCGAAGTACCGTATATGTGTCCGGTGATGGCTGATGGAGGGATGAAATGCATTTTATTTATGATATTCGCGTTTATATTTCACTAAATATATGCACATTATATGATGTGTATAAATGTTATAGTTGATATACAGGGCTACCCAAAAGAGCTCACCAACGTTACTGAATATGAGCGTAAATTATTTAAACGTGGTTTTTAAATAAGCCATGCATTTTTACACTGAGTTGCATTCAATTTACTGAGAAATGTTTGCAGAATATAGATAAAGGGATATACAGGGCCACGCAAAGAATTCGGTACATGGACGCCTATGAATGATGATTTATGAGAATGTGATTTCAGTTGTTTTAAAAGTGTTTTAGTTTACAATAAATTTTAGCCTAATGCTGACGTGTAATAAAAATACAATGTAAACTACAGGGCTGAACAAAAGTATCCAAGTATGTTTCCATCTAATAGTATGAATTGCTGAAAAAAAATTTCAAGCTACTGGGTATTTTTTTGCTAAGCTAAATTTTCCCATTATATGAACTGACATATGAAATACAGGGCTGTTCTAATGTACTGGAATACATATTTGGGTATATTTGGCTATACACTATTATTTCCCTAAATAACAACGTTTTGTTAAAGATTTCATTAAGTGTTGGAAAGTGCTTCATAATCTATGCTTAACGCATGATTTTTCTTACTTGTTATTTATTAAAGTTTGTTGCAGAATTAGAAAGATTACCACAGCGTAATTATCTATCGTTATCCATTCGTAATCATTATGTCCAGCAATTCTTTTGCAATGAACTTCAGAATTTAATACGTCACTGTTATTGTCAAAATTATGTTATTATGAATTACAGGATTCATTTTGGTGTCAAAAATGCAAATTTAATAATTTAATAAGATTTTAAACTAAATCCAAATTATCTATAAAGATTTAAATATTAATTACACAGATTTCTACTAATCTTCATACCACTGGCTTTAATGTCAGTTACAAGTGACCTTTTTGTATTTTAAACTAATAATATTTAATTTTTTAAGCCTTGAATTTGATGTTCTATTTATTTTATTTTATCATTAGATGTACGAATAGTCTATGAAAATAACCTCTCTAATTTTATTCTGAAATGAAGAAAATATTAAAAAATTAAAAGTTATATGTCTTGTGACTTATATGAACAATATGAACAACATTCTTCTAACAAAATAACGTTTATTTATAATTTTAAAAAATTTAAATTCTGCTTCATATATACATATATATATATACAGGGTGTTTCTAAAGAAGACTTTGGGACCCTTGGTTTCCTATTTAAATATTGTTTGTCTTGATGTGTACTATCACCATTTAAAGTTTGGACCATGAATTTAGAAACACCCTATATATATATATATATATATATACAATATATTGCCATTGACTATGGGACACTTGCGATTTTAGACATTTTACTAAATATCTAGAAAAATACATGAGGAATCATCTCGAAACTCTTAGTGTATAAATATAATAGCATACGTCATACATCTCCGTGAAGATTTTTTACCGAAACGCCATAGGGGACCGTCAACAAATTAAAAAAGAATGAATATCTTTTGAATAACCCTGTCAAAACTAATGTAGCAAAAGCGCTCAAACTCTAGATTATGATTGAATGCCTTATTGTAATACACTGTGTTCATTTTTATGCAAATAGCATACACACTCGCAGAGTAATTAAGGTTTTTATAAAAATGGTCCCAAATTTATCTAAGTTTTTCCATTATAATTTTCAGAGTTCTTAATATAAAATAATATTTTTTTCAGAAAATATGACAAACAACATTGCACACAGTATAATCAGAATTAAAAAATAATAAAAATTATATGAAAAATGAGTAGGTTTACTATATAATTTTTTACTGCGCATGCGTCAAAGATATCAAAATTTCATTTGCATATTATGTTAGCTAAATGTATAGAGCAACTTTTGTAAAAGTCTCAAAATCATAGCTTGAAAATTCTGAAAGTAATCGTCTATAGAAAAAGGACAAAATCCGTTGTTTCCAAAATGAAGCAAAAAAATGAGGGATTTTATCCAAATGCAGTAGTACATCCCATATTGTGTATTCTATATTGACACTAATCGATGAATATATGGATACAACCCCTCTTCTTTTTGCTTCATTTTGAGAATAACGGATTTTCGACTTATTCAATTGACGAGTATTCTCAGAATTTTCAAGTTATGATTTTGTGACTTTCACAAAAGTTGCTCTATACATTTAGCTAACATAATATGCAAATGAAATTTTGATATCGTTCACGCATGCGCAGTAAAAAATTATTTAGTAAACCAATTCATTTTTTATACAATTTTCATTATTTTTTAATTCTGATTACAGGGTATTGTGTGCAATGTTGTTTGTCATATTTTCTGAAAAAAATAATATTTTATATTAAGAACTCTGAAAATTATAAGGTAAAAACTTGGAAAAATGTGGGATCATTTTTATTAAAACCTTAATTACTCTGCGAGTATGCATGCTATTTGCATAAAAATGAACAAGGCTTATTACAATAAGGCATTCAATCACAATCTAGAGTTTGAGCGCTTTTGCTACATTAGTTTTGACAGGGTTATTTAAAAGATATTCATTCTTTTTTAATTTGTTGACGGTCCCCTTTGGAGTTTCGGGAAAAAATCTTCACGGAGTTGTATGACTTATACTATTATATTTATACACTAAGAGTGTCGAGATGATTCCTCATGTATTTTCCTAGATATTTAGTAAAATGTCTAAAATCGCAAGTGTCCCATAATCAATGGCAATATAGTGTGTATATATATATATATATATATATATATATATATATAATACAACAAAGGAATTCAAAAACTACATTTAAAAATATAAAATACCAATTAATAAACAATAATTTCATTATAAATCATCATACATCTCATTTTAATCTTAATCATCATACATATCATAGATCACATTTTAATCATAATCATAACACAAAAAAATTTACAAACAAAATTGTTCTAACTTATACGGTTTCAAAATTTTCTCTTTACTACATAATTTCATATAAATTATATACAAGGCATACAATTAAGTAAAAAAATGTATATATAATTAATAAAAGTAATGCGTAAAACCAATTTTAGAAATATTTCATATTAAATAATATATTTTAAACAATATTGTTGTACGAAATCCAAATGTAATTCAATGAACTTCAATGACATGATGTTTTAATGTTTGCTTTCCACATCAAAATAAATTCTAAACAAACTGATAGCTAGACTCTCATTGTATGCAAGCAGTATGCTGATGATAAGCTTCGAAATTTGTACGTATTGTTGTTTGTTTAAATACTTATCTGTTTTAACGCTGTATTAAATTTTCTGAACCAATACTATTTATTTAAGCTTAGCATGTCATAGACAGACGTTTAGAAGTATTTGTATGCATTCTAAAAATGTACAACACCTTTTGCATTTCCTTGACTGCTTAATAAGAGATATTTATATCAATATGGATAAAGTATGATGGCTTACTCGAGTAATACTCTAATATGATATACATGTAATATGACAAAAAATCTCTTTATTCTAATAATAATAAAATTAATAATAATAATAATAATAATAATAATAATAATAATAATAATAATAATAATAAACAATTTATTGCGTTGTATCCATCGAAAACAGCGTATTTTGTGATTGGGAGGGGGGAGGAGGGGGATCTTTCTTCTGTTCCATACAAAAATATGAAAATAAGTAGTATTATAGAGAAAAGTTTGATACACATACCGAAGCAGACAGTTTTTAAATCGAATAACTATTTTAAGGAAATTAAATTTTAAATTTGATCAAAATGGTTCGATTAAAATAGTTTTGCAGAAGCAAAAACTATGCATAAGAATTTAACATTTTTCAGATCATGTTATACATAAGAAGTTCCCGATATGCAGAATGCATTCTTTTTATTTGACTAAATCTTTTGTATTTTATTTCCATTTTAAATTAAAATTTTCAGCATTTACAGAGTCTTTTTTACATATTTTAGAAAAGATTTAGATTGTGTGCAGAATAACATTTCTTTCAAAAAAAATTATTTACTCGTACCTGTTATATTAAGTAATTATTAATTTATTGAAATGCACACTACAGACATATCCATTTGCAGTGTTGCAAGAACATTTATAAGAACGTATGACAGAATCCGAAAAATCAGAACTTAATCCATTACAGATTCTTCATAATATACAATCCGACCAATTAAAACAATCAGTTTTGTATCCATTACATATTTTTTTTATATAAATACAAGAGACATTCACAATTACATTCATTTCGTACACAGGATTCGAACACGAACCCTTCGGCGGGGCAGTAGCTGCCACTATCGATTATGCCATTGTTGCGACACAGACACAAAAAATATATATATAATGTATTATCATAGACAGGACAAATTAGAAATAATTAATTGCGTAGTAAAAGCAAGAAAATATTGCAGTTATGTCCGAAAAACTATATTTATACGTGAAGAGTAAGAAAATATAAAAAAAATAGATGCATTAATAGGCCCCAAAAAGCGTAAATGGGAGAAAATTACGTTATATGCCATATAATAATCTTGACAAGCAGTTTAAATTAAAAAAACATATTTACAAGACAATTTACAAAATATTTCTTTTCGAGCAAAAAAAAAAAATATTTTCACATGACTTTAAAAAGATAAATAAGTTTTTAAAATAATAAAATCAATATGCTTTAAAAGCAGTATACAAAGATGTAGTAGAAGATGTACGGGGATATACGTCACATGACTTTTGTTTGTTTTAAAGAGACATCGTATACCCTCTGTTTCTAACAAAAGCTATAGTGTACACACTTTAAGGATCGATACCCTCTGTCTTGAGAGTATACCTTCTGGTTAGAGCGTATACCATATGTTAAATTTATGATTACGCCACTGACTAGTAAATAGGTGAAATTACGGAATATTTAAAATGACAAAACACTAATACTGTAAAAGAAATTAAATTTAAATATAGTTAAATGAGACATTTATTTATATTTTGAGACTTTTTTTAACAATTGTTGAGAGTTTTAAGACAATAAAAATGATAATTCCTTTTAAACAAAAGTATTTTTACATGAATATTAAAGAAATAAAGAAAACGTTGCGTATATTTACGTCAGATCTAAAACGATACGTTTAAAATGCCTCATTTAAAACAGCTTTCTCAAAGAGATATTCAAAAATACCGGGACAAAAAGATTCTGTATGCTTAATTCATTCTGTGTTAGCTTATTACCAAATGTTTAATTGATTAGTTTGCTGTGTCCAAACGGGGGTTGCCAAGCGCAGCTCGTAGGGGGCAGTGAACCTAGTAAATTACAAAATACGTCAATTCCGAAAGGTGCTATTAAATCAAAATTTTAATTAATTTACATAGTTCGTACAGGTCCTGGAATTTTATGAGTAGGAAATATTTCCGTACCGGTATTTTCTTATATAAAATTTATGATTAAATAAGACGAAAGTTCGCGCACTTGAATTATATTTATTTTTCTATAAGACAATGCTGGTATTACACCTGGAAAATAAAGGTTCCGTTATAAACCGTGATTTAAAAATATTGGAATGCAGCAATATCTTTCTCGTACAACTATTGATAAAGTATTATGTTCGGTAGTAATAACCTTGAAAAACTAGCAACAAGGTACTACTGTGATAGAACTTGCGCCTCTTTCCTGCGATATTCCTTAAGGGAGCGATGGATAAGGGCTAAGTCCAATTGAAATACAGGTGGGAAGGGCGGACAGTAATTATGAGGGAATACAATCGATTTTAATCAGACTGATAAATGCTTATTATTAAGCATATGCATAATTTAGTTCTTAATGAAATTAATTCGATTGACATACAGTTCGCAGTAATATTTCACCAATCGTATTTCTCTAATGTCGTTTAAATGTAATTATATATACACTTTGACATTTTAAAATTTATTATAACATGAAAAATACTAACATAAAACCATTTCTTTCCAGCAAACAAGCATATTAACAATGCAGTGTTATTTTTATTATCAGGAAAACTGTAAAAATAAAATAAAAGACAATACAAAATTTAAAAAGATGGAAAATCGATTTTTTTGTCTAGTAATGAGCCTTTATACGAGAATGAATAGTAAATGATCTAAACTCATATAGATCATGTTTTCAAAGTTAAAATACTCGTCAGCGATGATATACAAGATTTAAAAAAGCTGCATATTTCATTCTTAACTCTGAAATCAGAATAGTAAATACTGAACGTAAACAGCAATGACGCAAATATCACGTAGTTTGCAAAGCAAGTTTCTCAGCTCTTCCTCCCTTCTCATCTGCATTTGGAATGGACTTAACCCCTATTCATTGCTCCCGTAAGGGGGGAAAGAGACGCCAATTGCGATAGTAAGTAGACCGGCTATTTACGAACAAAAAAACTTAAAAATTGCATATTATTATTTCTGATATATTCAGAAATTAGAATTAAAAGAAAATGTTTCCAGGAAGATAAAGATTGACTAAATATGGAATTGGGATCAAGATGGGAAACAACAAATTTTAATTTTCTCATATTTTTTACAAAATAAAAACACGGATTTTTTTAAATAATTTATTTCAAAACATCAGAGCGAGAAAACAACAAGTTAGCGTGAATCATACGTAAATATAAAATATCGTTTTTGCCTTTTTATTAAGAACGTAGTAGTTTCAAAAATTAATATATTTCGATAAAAATAAATTTCGATTTTACTGATAACGCAAACCTTGTGTATAAGAATTAATTTATGTAACCTTGCGAAGCATTAACGATGATATTGAAATATACACAAGAATAAACACAGTAATGGTAGGATGGTAATGACTACAATTATTAGGCTGTTTCTCTTAAATGTACGATACATACAATAAAGAAACTTACTAAGGTGGTCTGGTGTAATAACGCCAGGCGGGGTAATAACGCCAAGTGCTAATATTTTGCACAATTATGAAATAATCTGGTAAATGACACCCATGTGCTCTGCGCAGAAGGGTTTTGAGTCATATAAATCGCAAAAAATAGCTTCAAGTTAATTTGTTTCATTTTTAGATCTTATTGTTTTTACAAGCAACTAAAATTAACACTTGATCTAAAATTTGCAAAATACGTTTTGTGATGTGAAGACTATTTTTTTATCCGGAAATACTTTGTTAATTACATAAATTTGTAGTACATTTCATAGACTTTCAAAATGTTGTTGAGGATTTCGGATATCATCTCGAGATAATTTGTAATTTAAAATGTACGCGCAATAACTATAACGGGGTAATAACGCCAATCCTTGGCATTAATACCCCGGTTGACTCCCTACAGTGGCCGAGCTACATCCTAAATACTGATTCAAATAAACACAATTAAAACTGTGCAATGTTTCTAATAATTTTATTTAAGCGGTCCTTTTTAAGCAAAAAGAAGCTCACGGTCTGATATTCTTTTGCCTCATCCTCCCCCCTCACACCACACCTTTATTTTTTTACACTTTCACAAAAAATTGAACATTTTCAATAGCTTAGAATGCAATTTGTCAATTTCTAAGTTTGTAGAGTTTTTATTTTTAGAATTGGGCAATCTACATGCAATTATTCCATCTTATTTCATAGTTTTGTTTGCAAGGCGTTATTACCCATATGGGTGGGTAATAACGCCAAATAGCATTGGTCAAGAAATCACGCCATTACATTTTATGAATACATATCTGTTAAATTATTTTTTTATATAGGTCGTCAATGAGTTGCTGTATCAAATCATATATTTGTTAGAAAAATACAAACTAAAACTGAGCCGTGAAAATTGGTAGAACCTTAACGTGGCGTTATTACCCCAGGGTACCTTATATTTATGCATACATACATAATTAATTCCTGCATTCAAATTTTAAAGATCTATACAAATAACATAAATAAGTACATACGATAAATACAGTAAACTGAGATATATTCTCTAACCGAAAAATTGACTAGAGACAGCAATCGAACCTCGGACCGCAGCGAACTAGGATGTTGCTCTACGCACTGAGCCACTGTAAAAGATACCATGGTCTAACATTTTTCCCAATAAACCAAGTTGAAAAAATGAAAAATTGTAGACCCAGGAAACGGGCACAGTGGATCAATGGTTAGATAAAGAGCCTAGTATACTGTGGTCCCACATTCGGTTCCTGGCTTTGTCTGATTTTTTAGCCCAGTTCGATTTATTGCATCTATATATGTATGTTATTTGTACATATCTTTAACAAGTTTTTTCAGTTTTAAATATTTCCATAACATTAGAATTAAATAAAATGGATAATCTTTGTCATTTGAAAATAAAATATTAATCGCAAATTATATTTTTTCTGTGCAGTATTGTTATAAAATTTTATTCAATTTTTTGACCACCAAATACATCTATCTATTCTCATAATTCCAATAGAATTAAAAAAAAATGGATGAGATGAAAAATATTTCCCTCACTCGCCATATTTTAACTTTATTGATTTACTAGATGGCGAATTATATCATCAATATCTGTAGTAAACACAATGGACTTTTTTTCTTACTCTAAATATTCTAAAAATCTACCCAACAGTAATATTGATTAAAATGTCGCTACTAATTTTAAGCTTTCAAACATTTATTATCGATATTCGTGTCATTATAGTCGAAAAGCTTTCGAAGGACTGACGATGCAGCAAAAAATGCAAATTTTTATCAGTGTACAGAATTAGCAGGAAAAAAACACTGCTCATGCGGCAGATACCATGATCTGCCATTTTTCACAATAAACCATACTGAAAAAAATGAAAAATTGTGGACCTCGTTATAAGCCGGGGTGGCTTAGTGGTTAGAGGTACTGCCCACTGCGCTGCGGTTCTATGTTTGGTTCCTGGCTGTGGATGACTTGTCATTCATTTTCGTTTATTGTATTTGTTATTTGTATACTATTTGTACATAACTTTAGCAATTTTTAAGTTTTAAATTTCTCCACAACACTGGAATTAAATATAATTAATTAACTTCATATCTTTATTTTATTTATTTTTATTTATTTATTTATTTTGAGAAAAAAATATTAACCCCAATTTTAATACATCTATTCTTATAATTTCTATAAAATAAAAAAAATTAATAAGATGAAAAATCTTTCACTCACTTGCCATACAATTGAACTTTATCGATTTACTAGATGGCGAATTATAACATCAATATCTGTAGTAAACACAATGACTTTTTTTCCCTTATTCTAAATATTCTGAAACTCTACCCAGAAGCAATATTGATTAAAATGTCGCTACTAATTTTGAACTTTCAAATATTGATTATCTATATTTGTGTCATTACTAGTCAAAAAGCTTCCTAAAAATCTTTTTCATGTACACTACATCGATCGTTTAATTAGTTGTTCTTGAAGAGTTATTTTGAGGCAGTAATAGAATTGTTCTACTACAAAATAAAAGCAGAATAATTATCTTGCTTTGAGTTATATTATATTTAATATTATTAGAAAATACGATCTTCTAGATTTTGAAATTAAAATATTTTTAAATGCAGATATCTATATTTTTTTTACCAGCTGAATAAAACGATTGCACAGTGCATAGATTCTGAAATATTTTGAAAACCAAAAATTTTAAAGAATTTTAAACATAAATTTAACTTTTTAACCTCTTTCAGACCTGTGTCATTACTAGTCAAAAAGCTTCCTAAAAATCTTTTTCATGTACACTACATCGATCGTTTAATTAGTTGTTCTTGAAGAGTTATTTTGAGGCAGTAATAGAATTGTTCTACTGCAAAATAAAAGCAGAATAATTATCTTGCTTTGAGTTATATTATATTTAATATTATTAGAAAATACGATCTTCTAGATTTTGAAATTAAAATATTTTTAAATGCAGATATCTATATTTTTTTACCAGCTGAATAAAACGATTGCACAGTGCATAGATTCTGAAAAATTTTGAAGACCAAAAACTTTAAAGAATTTTAAACATAAATTTAACTTTTTAACCTCTTTCAGACCTGTGTCATTACTAGTCAAAAAGCTTCCTAAAAATATTTTTCATGTACACTACATCGATCGTTTAATTAGTTGTTCTTGAAGAGTTATTTTGAGGCAGTAATAGAATTGTTCTACTACAAAATAAAAGCAGAATAATTATCTTGCTTTGAGTTATATTATATTTAATATTATTAGAAAATACGATCTTCTAGATTTTGAAATTAAAATATTTTTAAATGCAGATATCTATATTTTTTTTTACCAGCTGAATAAAACGATTGCACAGTGCATAGATTCTGAAATATTTTGAAAACCAAAAACTTTAAAGAATTTTAAACATAAATTTAACTTTTTAACCTCTTTCAGACCAAGATGTATTCCTTTCAGATCAAACTTGATGTATCCTATAGGATGTTTACATTTTGTTTTCTTTATATTATTAATACTAACTAGTTGAAATTGCACTTCAAGCGTAGCAGATGAAATGCATTCGTAATATAAGGAAGTTTTTAAAACATCCAGATCGTGGTGTAATAGCATGCAGTACTTCGGTACAGTAGAGCATCTGAAATGTTTTGTGTATCCCTGTAAATACTATATGCTTTCTACTATACAGGAATCAGCATGTAGTAAACCTCGGCAACGTATATCAATTTCATAAAATGTGAAATAGTATAATGTTAATAAAACGCTCCCCAAAATGTGTTTCCCCGTATACCATTGTACAATATTATAGGGGTTTTTTTTCCACTGAAGAGGGGAATCAGAGTATCTTGTATGTAACAATACTGGGCACTTTACTTCTAAGTATTTGTGCGTTATAACGTTGTTTTATGTATATTTTATATGTATAGTGCGTTTCATAAAAGATGGGCAAAGCTTTAATAGGTGACAGTACGCAGACAAACAAGCAAACTTCGATCGAACATCTATGGTCTGAAATAAAACGTGAAGGGACTGCGCCATTTTGAATTTTGGTTCATGCATGCTTTAAAATCCCATATTTGTTGCACCGGTGCAAGCTATCAGGAGAGAAACGACATTAATCAATTTGCATGCCAACATTAGCCTGCAAATGTGATATGGGGAAGAATAAGATTGTAAAATAAATAATAAATCAGATATAGATATTTGATTGCCTAAGAGGGACAACTTAGACAAGGAAACCAGGTCTGTAGAGCATAGTGTTCCTCCCGGATAAATAAAAAACAGAATTTAGCCAAAGCTAAAACCGCCAGAATCGCTACAGTATGCGGTATAAATAAAAGATAAGATGTCGATAGAAAAAGAATGAGAAATAGATAGATATAGATAGAAATGATATAATAAGATATGCAAAAATCTCGTCTCAACTAATAAATAAAAGCCGCTAATCCGAGTGATGTTGCCCTTCAGAGATAGAAAGAAAGATTATATGCATTTTATGCGAATGTGGAAATGCGAATGGAAATGATTCAGAGGCTCAGCCATTTGTACGGGTAGCGGCTTACAAACTTCTTTGGTCACTGAAGTCTGTTCTCAACTGCTCAACACAAGAAGGGAAAAAAGTTTTCACACATTTACAAATTCATTTTTTAACATGTATGACATTTGAAGGTTTGAGTAATGAAGTAATTTGGAATCGAACTATACCACGTTGCAAATTGATAGAAACGATCATGTAATTTCCTAAACAAAAAATATAATTATATTAATCCTCATATAAATAATATAAATTTATTGTATCATAATAAATACTCAATATAAATGTAAAGAAAACATTCTAAAACAATTGTTATAAATATAATATAATATGTAGTATTTATACACGGTATGCACTCGGAAGAAAATGATGAGAAGGAAACAGATTTTTCTATATTATAGAAATATTATGCATGTCAATACGCATGGGCTTCTTTTGTGTTTCATAATTTTAATTGCAATGTTGCAGCACATAGTTTAGAGAATTTTGAATATTTTGATTTGACAAACAAGTCAATGTTAAAAACTTCAGATTTTAATCCTGCTTCGAGTTATACTCCAATATTTAACCATCTTTATTTACATATTGTGCCTTTAATACCCCAAATATTGTTCATGGGACTTAGGTTTGGACCATTGGCTGGAAAATCAAATTTACAAGTTTTATTTATCCTCAAACCATTTTTTATTACTTATTCTGAGTGAAGTTAGAAATTCTCTTGCTGAAAATTTCGTAAAATTTGATATCTTTTCACTCATGTATAAGAAATGATATTCTAGCATGCGAAAAAAGATATGTCTATTTTGTTAATTCATCTGGAAAAATAATTATAAACTTACCAACCGATGAAAAGCTAGCCCAAACCATTAGGAAGTCTTCACTTTACTTTCACGTAGAAAATATGTTTTTTTCATTTTGAAAACCATGCAAATACGGATGACTACCAACTGAAATATTGAAATTAAAATTCTTTTTGACACTGAAGATATTTATAGACCAATTTGTTTGCTGCTTCAGATGTTTCTCTCATATTCTCTCATATGCATTCATCAGAGAATTTTTATGCACGAAGGGGACGCTCAACTTCTTCTACTGTTTCACTAAACGATTCCGGGTCCACGTCAGAGAATTTGTCGATAAGAGGAAGGTCACCCTCATCATAACTATCATCAGATGATTCAATATGAATAGCTCTTAGGCATTTTTCTGGATTTTCTGGAATTCTCTTGAAAAAGATTGAACAGCATTTAATGCATCTGAATATCTATATAGAGGGTTTCCATTGAGGGAGGCCTTCTGTCACCAATTTAACGCTGTATTGCCAAATTTGGCATCCAAAATTAGTCAAAAAAGTTACACCAACTTGGCAGTATCTATAATGTTTCACCAGTGTAATATTCCTTTTCCATTCGAATCCTATCGGGTTTACCTGATTCAGAAAATCAACTAATTAGGATATTTTAATGCAACGAAAGCTAATATTAGCTTATAAAACGAGCTTAATTAAACTATTTATATTGTTTTTTTAGCATAAACACTACTATTTAGGAAATCCGTAACAGTATGAAAAAGATATAAGTAATACACGAAAAATATTAGATCCATATATGGTACTATACCCATATTTGGGAATCTTCGGAAGTGCCACATTGGAAGCTTCACATGGATTTGACACTTGGTAAATTTGATTCCTAGAACTTTTTATGTACTTACAACCTTGGTTAAGATGAAAGTTTAGTAAGATTACTGTAGTTTTATTAGATTCTTTTGTAAAGATGCAGACTTCTGCAGCAAAAAAAAAAAAAAAAAAAAAAAAAAAAAAAAAAAAAAGCGAGAGTTTATAGTAACAGTATTTTATAAATCTGTTGCCTTACATTTCTTGTCACACTTTGCTGGATTAAAGAATAAAATGTGAGAGTAGAAAGAATTCCTTATCTATTGCCGTATCCTTAAAGTGCTATTACACGAGACGTGAAAGTTGCTTCAAATTTCAGCGTCTCAATGTTATCGTATGGCACCAGGGAAGTCGCTAGGAAAGCGCTCGATTCAGATGTGTCGGAGCGTATTTGACATCTGAAATGAAGCGAGTCGCCAGTAACAGCCAATCAAATACTTGGAAATCCAAATGATGGCAAAACGTTTCCTCGAACAGCCAATAAAATACGTAGACGCAGGCAATTTTTTTCGCTTGCAATTCTTACGATTAATAGACTTATAGGATGCGCTCAATCAGGGTTATTTCACTTCAGATCGAAATTTGTTGGCAATGTCCCCAACAGAATAGAAAACAGGGAAAACTGGCGAAGAAAATTTTAACTAAAAACCCTTTCTTTCCTCTCTTATCATCCAATTAGCACACACAATCACACACTGAGGTGCGACATAAAATCCGAGATTTCTACTATTTTCATCTTAAAAATAGAATCGAAAAAAAAATTATACTTCGCTGTCCTGACGAATATTTGTCCAACTTAACAAATGAACCCTTAAATTGTACGTATTAAATGATGTCTGTTTCATGTATTTCCTATAGAACTCAACCGTGGACTTTGTTTTGGTACGTAATGACCAGAAATCCATCTTTAACGGGACCGTCTTAACGGAAAATCGCTGCATTTTTATTATTTTTTTTATTCAACTAATTTGTTTCTGAATTGAAGAGTTATGGATATTTACCAGTGGTATTTTTAATTTTCCAAAGTAGGTATATGAACTAAGGAAATCAGAATTAAATGAATTCAGAAAATGCCAGTAATTAAATATCTATAAATCATATTTCGTAATAAATAATATATATAATTATACATAAGTATGAACGAAATTAAATATAAAAATATATGCAGTTATAAATTTTATGAAAGTAAGTTAATTTAACTTTTCATTCTATATTATCCATCCATTATGAGATAAATCATAAAGATTTTAACTCGTAAAATCTGCAGCATTTTTTAACTTATCAAAATTGGAGCTAGAGTCACTCAACGATTACAAAAATAGAAATAAACATCCAACTATAAAATAAATAAATAAATAACGCTGGTTACATGCAGAACTGAATGATAGTGTTTTAGAACATTGGAATTCCTGAATATTATTATTCATACATGGTGATAAATATCGAATTATATGAAATTAAACAATCGTAAATTCTGAACAATTTGAGTAATGAAACTCAAACTTCACGGTTGGACGCAGATTAGGATGGGAATTAGTATGTGAATGCGCACTTCACTTCTTGTTGTCGGCCCTTTGTAAATTAAAATGTCACGGTACAACGTGTCTGAGCGTATATCACTCGTAAAGGGCCTATTATGTGGGCAATAACAGCCCGTTTGCAGCTGAAAGTAAGTTTGCGATCGAGTAGACCGAATACCCAAAGACAATGAAGATTTTGAAAAATGTTTCTTCCATATTATCCAAAGTGACCCTTATTTCGACAAAATGTGATTCATACAAGACGAAGCTCGACCCCATAGGACTAAGAAAGTGTTTGATAATCTGTAAGAGCAATTTGGGCACAGTATTATGGCTCTTTTCTGCCCAGAGGCCACAGGAATGAGACTCGCTTACTGCGGCTAAGCGAGTCCAATATAATCTGGTTCTGATCACATATGACTCAATTTTGTGGTTATACATACAGTGTATAAATAAATCTCAAAACCATTGTGTAGATAAAAACTGTCATTTAGGAAGTCATCGACAGTATCGATGTTCCGACACTTCAGCAGGTCATGCAGAATTTTGCTATTCGTTTGTGCACATAATAGGCAATAATGGAAGCCTTATCAATCATGTCAGAACCTAAATCCGAATATCTGTAGTGACGTTTGCATACTGAATAAAGTTTGTGCACTCAGTAGTTTTTAAATAATTTACGTTTTATTTCATTTAGTCAAGTATTTGTCACATTTTATTTTTAAACTACTCGGGCAGACTCGAAACATGTGAACACAGTCAAATGTTTTGCCTTTTTTGTAAAATTATCCGCTTTTTAGAAATTAGAAATTATGTAACATTTGTTTATTTTCCTCCGATATGCCATTTCTTTCGGTCAGCAATTAAAGTTTTCTCTCTAAAAAATAACGTTCTGTTGCATAAGCAGGCCATAAAACTAAGCAGACGTATCATTCTACAGTTTAATTCTCTACTGCATTTTTTAAATTCTAAGCATAGCACTTTCTTATTTTTTATACCGTCGTATTGGGGAAAAAAGTTCTTTAAAATGTAATTGGTTTGAAAACTGCAACTCAGTTTATTTTTGAGATAATTAAAAATATTAATATTTTTTTGTAGTTTTTAGTTAATATTGGCAACAACATTTGTTTAATATTGGAAACCCAAGTACGCCATTTCGATAGAAAGTTATATATATATATATATATATAAGGGGTGAGCATAAATATCGAAACAATAGGCTATCTCCTTAAATATTGCCCCTAGACCCATACTTCCAATTGCAAAAATTCATTAAAAAAGATGAAATTTTTGATAAGATAAGTTGCAACTGCATGGAGAGTCTATTTAAAAAAGTACGAAAATTAACTTTTTATACGGCCCCCGTAAGAAAAAAAATTCCAATTAGGAAAACTTCCCTTATCCAGTTCTGAATAATATACGAAAAGTTGCGTCTTCATATCTTCAAAACTCGCAGAGTTACAGCCATTTGAATAATTCGTCGGGTTTTAAGGGATTAGACACAAATTGAAATGCGCGAATTTCAAAAGACAATGTTACTTTAACAGTTCAAGGAAACGGGTAAAAAATCTATCGTTTGAGTTAGAATTTCGATTTTTTTTTCTTTTTTATGATGGTTAGCCATATAATTTGCTAAGAAAATTACATCCTAAAATTTATCATAAAATTTATCAACATTTCATATAGTTAGTACTGGTTTAAATGGGATAGTTGAAAATCGTTATAACGTCAAACATTATTTATCGGATTTAAATTTCTTTCCATTTAATTAAAGATTCAAATCTGATTTTAGTTTTGTTTTGGGGTTTTTGTATTTCAGTATTAATTTTAGAACAATTAAAAATATTTATTAAAAAAATAATAACTTTAAAAAAATCATATTCTCAAAAGTAAATAATTTTTCAAATTTTTTGAAACAAAACAAATGTAAAATAATTAAAAATGACATGTTTCAAGTTTGTACTTTTTTTCTTTAACAATTTCTTAACTTATAATAATTTAAAGACAAGAAATAGTCGGAAAAAAATCATTATGCAGAAGAACGAAATACTGTGAAAAACGAAGTGATACTGTTTTACTGCCCATCAGTTATTTAAAAGATTGCTTTTCTAAGATGCAGATTAAGTCTTTTTTTAAAATTTAGCTCTCACAACTTCAAGCTTTTTATTGTCCTGGAGAAGCTGTTAAAAAAACTGTTTTCTGGGCCCAGATCGGATCAGGACCGAGACGTTACTCTTTTCTGATGACTCTCCTATCGGGGTCTAATGTATTTTTCATACCAGAGGGGACTGCTTCCTTCTTCTTACGTCTGCACTGGACGAAATTTTCAATTCCAGTCTCGAACATTCCGTATTAAAATCATAGATCTGACTGACGTAACACATGCATGGAATAAGTAAAATTTTGTACAATCAAAATTTTACAAAAGCCACATAGATTTTAAAATAGCTTTTATTTTACAAAAACTTTAAAATTTATTTCTTTAAGAATAGTATATCGAAATGCTAAAAAAATAAACACAATAAAACCAGAGAAAAAATAACTGCCTATGACGGAATCCTGTCTTAAACAGATAATGTGTTGATCCATGTAGAATAAATACAATGATACCTGAGGAAAAAATAAACCCCATTTAATCCTCCTAGGAAGAGCATTTGTCTATTACGTATTTTTTCTTTATTATGTGATTCCATCCTAAAAGGTTGTACTGTATAACATTTTTCAAAATCTCTAACGCATGCGATATGGATTAGTGATATTAAAATATAAGTGAAACATTTACATATAAACAGAGATTCATTGATAAAATAAATATATCACATCCTTTGGCGCTTCTTTAATAATAAAAAGTATAAATATAAAAACGAAATACTATAATAAGTATTTTTGGTAAGAACTCCTCCACGCAAAACAATTTTTAACTACACTGAACTAAAAAACTATGTGGAAATTCACGGCTGAGCCGGGCTATGATTTAAATTTTTTTCCAGGCTAGTCCGGATTATGATTTTAACATTTTTCCATGCTGGGCAAAACTTTTTTTCCCTATGGGTCGGTTTGGGACCGGACCAAGATATTTCGATCCATGCAGACCTCCAGTGCTGACGATAAACTTATTTTGAAAGCAAATTTTGATATAAATCAATATGCAGCTTTATTATGGCCAAATAAGAGGCACAGTCTTAAATCGACATATATGAACGGATAATTTGTGGACGATCCCTCATTTGTTTTGAAACTTATCAAAAACTCGTCGTTTGCAGGCATGGTAAAATGGTGTAAGTCACGAATTTTGGAGAATTTTGGATTTCAATATCTCTGTCATGTTTTCAGATACGAAGATGAAATTTTTTTGTTTAGTTGAGGAATGGATAAGGAATAATTTCCTAATTGGGAATTTTGCTCTACGGGGGCCGTATAAAAATTTAATTTTCGTATTTTTTCAAATTGACCCCCCATGGAGTTGCAACTTATCTTATCAGAAATTTCATCTTTTTTATGAATTTTTGTAGTTGGAAGTATGGGTCTAGAGGCAATATTTAAAGAGATAGCCTATTGTTTTGATATTTATGACTCACCCTGTATATGTGAAAAATATTAATTATACTTTTTATTGACATTTTCTCATAATAATTGAGAAAAAAGTAATTAAAAATGTGCTGCTTTGAAAAAAATATAATGTAATAATTAATGATTAAATATAGTGGTATTATAAAATATGTTTAATTTTAAGTATCTATACTACTGTTACAAACATATTACGCCATATAAATCACTAAATATACATTTTTGTTGTCGATTTTTTTTCAATTACGACATAGCTTTTTGTTGGATTTGTGTATTATTTAACGATTGTGACGTCCTACACATACTTTATTGAAAATGTTGTTTAAGACGGGATCATAAATATGTAATTCTTCATGTAATTCTTCATCGGATACTATTGTCGTCATATTATGTAAAGTAAAAGTGTGTGTTTTAAGTGATAAAATTGAAATACGTTTTTACTATCTATATATACATCAATAGTTTTTTTCCATGGAGGAGACATTTAATTTTGAAAAAAAAAAACAAGTTTTCTGTTTTCTAGTTTATTTCAGATTTTCTAAGAAAATTCAACTGTATTAGCAATAAAACTAAGAACGGAATTTCCCATCCTCGCCATAAATTTAAATAGAGGCTTTCTTTTTACATGTGTAAAATACGTAACTTAATGGCCTTTTAAATTAGCAGTTGAAAAACTAAATAGCCGGCTTAGAACTTTAATTACGTATAAAGAAGAAACAAAAATATTCTGCAAAAGTTAAATTCACACACTTTTGAATTAGATACTCAAAATGTAGCTATTTTGTGCCAGTTGAACATAAATGTAACAAAACAGTAATTCTGAAATATATGCTTTTAATAGAGAAATTGCACTTCCTATAAAAAATTAAATGTACATGTAATTTATAAACAAAATTTCTTCAATTTCACCAAAATTTATGTGAAGACTCCAAACATAGTACTGTTTAAATATTTTCAAATTGTATTTATGAATAAGTATTACTATTTTTGAAAAAAAATTCTTATAGTTTATCCAGCTGTGATGCACAAATACTTTCGAAAATGCATAACACATAACTAGAAAAAATGTTTTATCAAATTTCATACATACATTTCATATATAATTTTTATCGTTAAAATCTTAAAGCTGTAATGATAAGTAGATCACCTTTTTTAATTATTGACTGTATAAAATTTATTTAAAAATTTCTAAGAAATGTAGTTGGCAATTATATTTCTTGATAATTTTTAATGAATTTTCTGCCCATGTAAGCCAGCGTTGATATTTTGTTCATTTCCCAGGAGCCATTTATTGATATTAGCACTGATATATTGCGAGTTTAATCGTAGCTAGACAAAAGTGGCAAGTAAACACAGTACGAAATAACTCGTAGTTGGCTTCCTAGAAAAGAACGCAATCTACGAGTTACCTCGTAAAAATGATTCTTTTTAGTTGGCGGTGGGGTCTAATCCTAACGAGATAAATTCGCTAACCTCCATTCACACTCCGCAGAGTCTCTTTCATCGCTAGTTTTGTCAGCCTTAAAAAGATTTCGAAAGATTGAATTATAATTTTTAAAAATGCAGCGATCTCCTTGAAAACCGATTTATAATGGTTTCCCATCGATTGGAGAATTTTAATGCCAAATCGAGTGGCGTTCTGAAATACAATGTTTGTTTTCATCTTTCCTTTAAAATGATCAGTTAAACATCTAAACAACAAGTAATATCAAATGAATAAGCTCATATAAACTAATGTAAAGATAATAAAGTAAGCTGAGTCTCTGTTTCTGGTATTTTTTAAGGCACTATAAGAAAGTATTTTAAAATAAGACATTTTAAATATACCGTTTTTAAAGTGTTGTAAATTTCACCAAAGTTTTCTTTCTTTGTCTAATATCGAAGTGAAAATACTCTTGTTGTTTAAAAGGAAATATTATTTGTGCTGTCATAGAACACAGAACAAAGGTCATCTCAAAATTTTAAATAAATTTCTGGTGAAAATATATTTTTAAATTTAAAATTCTTTGCATTGTTATTGTTTTGTAACTTTAAATATGACATAATTTCCTTCATTTACGAATTTTAACGCATATACGAAATTATTATTTTGTCGTTTTATTTCTATAATTTTAGGAACGTTTACTTTATTTGTATTTTTATACCATCTATACAAATTGAAATGAAATTATTTTTAATTTAAAGAAAAAAATAGTGTCAAAAATGCATTAATAGTTTTATTTTCCAGTTTTCTTCTCAAAAAATGTCTTTCGCTGAAAATTATGAGTTTTGAATGAAAATTTTCATTTGTATATAACTTATAATTTATTAATTAATATTTGTAAAAAAAAAAAAAAAAAATTCTCATTCATTTTAAATATGACGTCATTATTTATCTAGCTCCGTTAGTTATTGATATCCGTGTTACTTGTATTTTTAATGACTGCTATAAAATACCTGAATAAATTTCAACTATGACATTTTTTTCAAATGAAATATGTTGTTAAAATAAAATTATTTTTTTATTCTTTTTTTATGTTGCCATTTTTGACAGAATTTTTTTTATTAACGAAACAAATATCCATGTTTAATACATAACAAAAAATAATCTCTTTTTTATTTCAAACATGATGTCATATTTATTTTCTTTTAAATTATTTTTATTTTCGTTTTTCGCATGGAAATTGCTCAGTCGAAAATTTATTCCGGCTGAGAAATTATTATTCTAGATTTTGATCTTCTTGGCAACAGGAAAGGAAATTGATTAAATTTTATCTAAAAAATGCCCATTGATTCTGTATAAAAGACAATGAAATTCTGAGTTGCTATGGAAAATATTTGAATGCAATAAATAAAACATAGCCGATGTAATTTTCCAAACTATAATCTATCTATATGCAAAGATGCATAGACGTTAATTCGCCCGTTTTGAAGTTTGCTTCATTCACACTTTCACATTTATTATATTTTAAGGATATATTTCAACTGTTGACGATTCCAATCCGGTTTCGGGGGGAAAAAACTTCCCCAATGACATGCACCATTCTGTTTACACACCTTGAATTTCAGAATAATTCTTCATGTTTTTTTCTAGATATTTGACAAAATGTCTAGAAATACAAATGACCTGTCACCACTGGGCATATAGTGTGTAATTAACACGTACTATATGCATACAGAATATTCGTTCTTTGTTTATGATTCAACATAAAACATTGGTCATTTGTTAATATGATATTCATGTTATTCTCTGTCAGAAATTTAAATTTCAAACTTAGAAAGAAAACAATTTATTTCCAAGTTTAATTTATAACTATTACTATATTGTAGATACGATCCAGCAAAATATCATAGATGTTTTCTGTGTGAAGTTTTAAATGAAAAAAAAATTTTCTTAACTCTTCACTGTACCGTGTGCAACATCTGTCATATGTTTAAAAACACTATAATTCCCATTATAAGGCATGAAAAGGGTGTTAAAAAAGGAAAACAAGACGATGATAATAAGTCTGTTTTTAATGAAAGAAACATAATTATATTAAAAATTAGGCATAAAAGTTAAAATGCAACTTTTTTTTTTCACATTAAAGTTTTTTAAATTTCTAATAGGTAAGCCTGCGCTTCGAATTGTAATTCTGACAAATTTATCTTGTTTCTGGTTTTATTTTTTATTTATTTAAATATGCCTTGTTTTATCATAAGAGAAGTAACATATTTAGTAACGATTTTGAAACCTGTATAGTGAGCAGTCTGAAATAATGTTTTTTAAACATGTGATAACATTATACTTAATGTACAATATTGGAAATTTTAATTGAGATTATAGATTTATTATTACAAGTATATTTATAGAGAAAAAAAAAAGAGAAGAACAAAATTGGCGAGTACCTGTCTGGAATCCGAGTCAGCTGATCAACGAGTAAACACCGTAACAACAGAGCTACAACTACAATTATAGTAGTTTTACAATATAAGCATTTAATTTTACTATAAAATCAAACTCCATTGTTCCTAATGAACTAAGAACTAAGAACTAAATACTATTAGAAACTTCGATTTTTTAGCAATTTTACAGCATTTCAGTTATATCAATTTGATTTTTTTTATATGAGGTGCTGTTAAAATAGCTGTTGCTGTTATGCATTAGATTACTAATTTTTTATTTTAAATTTTTTATATAAATGAGAAACATACTACGTCATTTCGGAAGAAAGTATAAAATCCAGCTTTGTATAAAATCCGTTGAACATTACGCTAAAAGATCTCGCTCCTATAATATGTGTAAAAATAATCTAAATATGTGATGATCCATGTCCTTGTTAGCTCATAAGTAAAATAAATTTAGTATTTTCATATAAACGTGAAATCTAAAGCAAATGCTTTTTGAATAACAATTAAAACAATTCGTTAAACACTGATAGGCATATACACTACATTGCCATTGATTATGGGACACTTGCGATTTTAGACATTTTACTAAATATCTAGAAAAATACATGAGGAATCATCTCGAAACTCTTAGTGTATAAATATAATAGTATACGTCATACATCTCCGTGAAGATTTTTTACCGAAACGCCATAGGGGACCGTCAACAAATTAAAAAATAATGAATATCTTTTGAATAACCCTGTCAAAACTAATGTAGCAAAAGCGCTCAAACTCTAGATTATGATTGAATGCCTTATTGTAATACACTGTGTTCATTTTTATGCAAATAGCATGCACACTCGCAGAGTAATTAAGGTTTTTATAAAAATGGTCCCAAATTTTTCCAAGTTTTTCTATTATAATTTTCAGAGTTCTTAATATAAAATAATATTTTTTTCAGAAAATATGACAAACAACATTGCACACAGTACCCTGTAATCAGAATTAAAAAATAATAAAAATTGTATGAAAAATGAGTAGGTTTACTATATAATTTTTTACTGCGCATGCGTCAAAGATATCAAAATTTCATTTGCATATTATGTTAGCTAAATGTATAGAGCAACTTTTGTAAAAGTCTCAAAATCATAGCTTGAAAATTCTGAAAGTAATCGTCTATAGAAAGAGGACAAAATCCGTTGTTTCCAAAATGAAGCAAAAAAATGAGGGATTTTATCCAAATGCAGTAGTACATCTCATATTGTGTATTCTATATTGACACTAATCAATGAATATATGGATACAATCCCTCTTGTTTTTGCTTCATTTTGAGAATAACGGATTTTCGACTTATTAAATTGACGATTATTGTCAGAATTTTCAAGTTATGATTTTGTGACTTTCACAAAAGTTGCTCTATACATTTATCTAACATAATATGCAAATGAAATTTTGATATCGTTGACGCATGCGTAGTAAAAAATTATTTAGTAAACCATCTCATTTTTTATACAATTTTCATTATTTTTTAATTCTGATTACAGGGTACTGTGTGCAATGTTGTTTGCCATATTTTCTGAAAAAAATAATATTTTATATCAAGAACTCTGAAAATTATAAGGAAAAAACTTGGAAAAATTTGGGATCATTTTTATAAAAACCTTAATTACTCTGCGAGTATGCATGCTATTTGCATAAAAATGAACAAGGCTTATTACAATAAGGCATTCAATCACAATCTAGAGTTTGAGCGCTTTTGCTACATTAGTTTTGACAGGGTTATTCAAAAAATATTCATTCTTTTTTAATTTGTTGACGGTTCCCTTTGGAGTTTCGGGAAAAAATCTTCACGGAGATGTATGACTTATACTATTATATTTATACACTAAGAGTTTCGAGATGATTCCTCATGTATTTTTCTAGATATTTAGTAAAATGTCTAAAATCGCAAGTGTCCCATAATCAATGGCAATATAGTGTATACTTTGTATGCCCTTCACAGCATAAATGTGAATCTTTCTTAAAATGTTTTCATAGTAAGTCAGAATCCATCTCCGTATATTGATTTAATGCTCAATAGATAGTTAACTAAAAAGCAGTCTTTAAAACAGAAATAATAAAGTTTCAGAAGTTCTGTAAAAATACACTAACACGCTGAGTGCCACGTCAGTCACGGTGACTGACACTGAACTTTCCGTTTAAACCGAAACTTTGTTAATTGTGATATAAAACCAAAAAAATATATTGTATTAAGTAAATCTGGAAATTTATTTAAAATTGACTTAACTTTTATTTATTGCTTGATCATACTTTCTTAATAATTACTTAAAACAATACTTTTTTTCAGTTTTATAACACATTTCACACTCTCAATCACTTTTGATTGACGTGGCCTAAACGGAAAGTTCAGTGTCCGTCATCATCGAACTCAGCTTGTAAAAAATGTTTCTAAAATGAACTACTAACGATAAAAGATAAATGTACTTCAGTTTTATTTTAATCAGAATTTTAAGAAAAATAATATCAACAGTTATAGGTAAAAATTTTATGGTAATTTAATTAGCACATTTTTTTTTCTCTGTATATAACGTTTTGGCTGCAATTATTAAAATGTTAAACTTATTTCTGAAATAAAAGACATCCTTGATTATAAACGAAAACTCTCATTTCGAATTTTTTCTTCTTTTTTTGACATTTTAAAGGAAGTTCAATGCATTTATATTGTTCCTTATTTGCGTTTGAAAGTAAATAAAAACAAAAAAAAGGCCGAATTTATAGCGATTTATTATTCGCCGGGAAACGTGACTTTGGAGTGTTTTTCTACATGTTTTGTAACAATACAATGTCATTTGTATGGTAAAATCCGTAAACAACAATATCAGAATGGAATTCTTAAAATAAGATTTAAACATAATAATACGGAATATCCTTTAAAAAATATTTTAACGATGCTGCGCATAACATTTATTACAAATGCCTAAAGTATATAATAACATTTCTTTGTTGGTATGAATAAGTCATTTTAACCCCATTATTGAATAAAAATAACGAAGAACAAGAATTATTTACTTAATTTTTTCTTTTCCTAAACATTGTTACAGTCTTGAAATTTATTATAAAACTCTTTTTAGTTTTACAAAAAATTAGTAACTCCAACAAATAGTATAGTTTTTAATTAAATGACATCATGCAACATTCCAAGTTCCAAAATTCTATGATGCTTTGATTGTTCTAAACTAATTATCGTAATATACTACCTCTCTCATATTTCTTTGTTTTAGTATCGTTTAACTGTTTTATATACTATTAGAAACTTAGATCTTTTAGCAATTTTAATGCATTTCAGTTATATCGATTTGATTTTTTTTTTCATATGAGGCACTGATAAAATTGCTGTAGCTGTTATGCATTAGCTTACCTATTTTTTATTATTCTGATATAAGTGAAAAATGCTACGTCATTTTGTAAGATTCATATTATAAAAATATACACACATATATATATTATACAAACACGTGATTTGAAAATTGCATACTACGTTTAAGAAATCTTTGAACAAATTCGCAGATGCATAGATAAATTATTTAGATCTTAAACTATATTAAATTAAACGACTTATCTTTGAAAAAAATCAGCCTGACTCGTGAGAGAGGGGGGCGGGGTTATTGACAAAAATTATTGCTTTTCTACAAATTTTCTTTATTTCTCATGATCTTTTTTATTTCGTTGTTTTTGATTAAAATGAAATAATAATGTAAATTTCATTTGAAAGTAATGTTGAGAACATTCCAAATAAAATAATTCTGCTTCAAGCGAAATCCTCCATAAATTTAATTTCGGTAACTTCTATTCTTTAACTAGATTAACTTCAATAATTGCTTTAGTCAAGCATATGCAGTCGTTTTAGAGAATTAGCTTTATTTTTCATCGATTTTATATTTTGGCTGAACTTCTAGAATTTTCGCTTGTAATGCATTTTAGACTGCAAACTTCGAATGCATTTAAAGCATTTATTTTTCTTTTATTTTTATTTCTTAGAGAATTAAATTACAAAGAGATTTATTTCACTATAAGAAAGTTATAAGCATTATATAATATACTTAGAACGACATGTAATTGTTATGTATTTTTTTTTTTAATTTCTTTTAATTTAAAAGGATGCGCATTGCAATTTAATGCTTAAGATGTAAAATATAAATTTGTCAAAGCGCATGTTATAGCGTCAATTTTTTGTTCTTGTAAATTGACATTTATCTATTCAAAATGACCTTTCTTTTCTTTTCTGTGTTTTTCGCAATAAAGTGTCATTTTTATTCTATGTTGCTTTGACTGTTCTAATATAATTTTCATAATATACTGCCTCTCAGATAGTACTTTCATTTAGTCAAATTAATACGATTTTTTTTCAATAGGAACCGCTGATAAAAGTGCTGTAGATTTTACGCTTTAGCTTATTCATTTTATTATTATTATTATTTTGCTATAAATGAAAAATACTACGTCATTTTAAAAGATCGATATCATAAAAACTTGTATATATTTATATATGTTAACCACATAACTGATCAATATTTAAAAAAAAAAAATTAAATATTGCTTATTTTTTATATCTTTTAGCGAAATTTTAATCCGTTATCACCAGTTTTTTTAAAACAGAAATTTTTGCCTAATTGAATAAGAAAAAATGCTCGAATTAAATAATACAAAATTTACATTAAAAATTAACTGGTGAGAATAATAAATTTTGATTGGAATATTGACTTTTACGTGGTACGGGCAAATAAGGGCAAATCCAGGTACCGCTTAAACAGATACTTAAGAAAATTGCATATCACGCTTAACAAATCATTAAACAAAATCGCTCAGTTATAGATAAATTATAGATATTAAACTATATTAAAATTTAAGATCTAATTTAAATCTTATAGATTTTCAACTATACATTTAGATCTTAAACTTTTAAAAATTGAACAATTTATCTTAGAAAAAAATGAGCTATGGAGGGGGGGGGGGTGCATTGAGAAGTTTTTTGCTTTTCTACCCATCTTTCTTTATTTCTCATGAAATTTTCTGTTTCGTAGGATTTGATTAAAAGGAAATAAAAATGTAAAACTCATTTGAAATTTACGTTTGAGAACATTCTACATAAAATAATTCTGCTTCAAGCAAAATGCTCCATAAATTTAATTTTGGTAACTTCTGTTCTTTAACTAGATTAACCTCAGTAACAGCTTTAGTCAGGCATATGCAGTCGTTTGAGATAATTAGCTTTATTTTTTTATCTATTTTATATTTTGGTTGAACTTCCAGACTTTTCATCTGAAATGCATTTTAGACTGAAATCTCTGAATGTATTTAAAACCATTTTTTGTATTTTGTTTTTACTTTTCCAAGAGAATTAAATTATTAGATTTATTTCATTATAAGAAAGTTGCATTATATTATACATTTAAAGTGACATATATAATTGTTATTTTGTAAACTTCTGTTATTATTTAAATCAGCCATATTTAACCTGCAGCCCGCTGGCCACATGTAACTCTGCGCCATTTTTTGTGCGGCCTGAGGCAAATAATCATTAATCTATATTTATGCAAACAATTGAGATGCATATAAAAAAGAATTTGTGATTTTCAGCGTATTTTTATCTTTTTTTTAATGAGACGGTAATTTAATATAACGGATTAGATATTAACTTGAAAATTGTGTTAAAACACGCTTTCTTTGTCTAAAGTTATTTTTGCTTGGAATCCTATTTATCCTACTGCAATATACACCAATCTTAATCTTCAACAATAATAAAACATCAATCTAAATTAAATTTGCACTATATATTTCTACAATTACTTGTTTTCCATAGAGCAATATATGGATTTATTAGGAAAAATCTCCTTGTAAATGTTGCACTTTTATAATTATATGTTTCATATTTATCATATAACTAATGCTACTTTCTAGGGTGAAATTTTTTTCGTTGAATAAATTGGCGCTGAAAAAAATTTACAGTACTAATTTCAAA
Source organism: Maratus speculifer (assembly GCA_964019185.1). Lineage (NCBI taxonomy): Eukaryota > Metazoa > Arthropoda > Arachnida > Araneae > Salticidae > Maratus > Maratus speculifer. The sequence continues at coordinate 233,369,718 of OZ025294.1, read as the reverse complement.
CAGCCAAAATTGGAAAGCGTAGTGTTAAATATTTTGATATTTCTTCAAATATTCTACTAGAGTGGCAAAATTAACTATCCTAAATTGCTTAGTTAGACTGCTTATATTATTTTAATTTTTTTATTAAATAATTTTATAAGTGTATTGTGGCCCGCCTAAAGTCTGAATGTTCTGTTTACGGCCCACATAAAGTCTGAAACTTATGTTTGTGGCTCGCGATAGAAGGTTACATGTGGCTGATGTAAACAAATGCTTATTGCAAGTTAGTGCTTAAGATTTAAAATACGGGGTCTGTTTTAAAACTGACCTATTCAGAGCCACTGGTAGCTCGTTCTAATAACTGAAATGACACAAGTTTTTATAAATGAACTAATAAAACCACGGTAATCATTTTTGCTCATATGACATTATTCACTCATATGACATTAGGATTTTGTTCATATGACATTGATGATGCTTTTTGGAATTCATTTCCTTTTTATAAAAAAAGAAGACTTTTGCGAAACATTATTAGTTCAACATTTGAAATTTAAATATTTTTTCGCATTTAAAAACTTAAAATTTTGTTTATATTTTTTATTTATTTATTTATTTATTTTGAAGAAATAGAATTTTGGATTATATATAACTAGTCTGATGTGAAAATTTTTAATTTAATTACAATAAAAAATTCCTTTTATAATTACTTTAAAATTAAATTTATTGAGGCTAACATCTTTGAAAAAATTAAAAATTATAAATTAACAATTTCGGTTTAATAATTAAAGAAAAAGTCGCTTTGAAAGAAACATTAGACGAAATCTTCACTACGATCTGTCACACTTAGCCACTTGATTTTTTCTTTTTCTTTTTTCTTTTTTTTAAATAGAATTAATAGAAGTAGCTTATTTTATCCCGATATGCTATTTCTTTCAAGCAGCGATTACAATGTTGTCACTTAAAATGACGTTACATTACGTATGTCAATCATAACACAAAATCGATGCACCATGTTACAGTTAAACATTAATACTCTCTACTGCTTTATTTTTATTTTTATTTTTTTTTACATTATTTAGCATTGTACATTTTAAATTCTTACACCCTCATATAGGTGAAAAAAGTACTTTGAACTACGAATTTGTTTAAAAACCTCACCTCAATAGTTTCTGAGATATTAATAAATATATAATTCATCTGTACTTTTTAATGCTTTTCTGCATTATTGGTAATTAAAATGTTTAATTTTAATCGAAATTAAAGCAAAAATAGTACATTACTATATTTTTATTGCCATTTTATCAATTAATTATAAAAAAATAATATAATATTTGTTATTTTAAAAAATGTAAATAAATCATCTCTGATAAAACATGTAGTTATCTACAGGGTGTCCCAAAAGGTCGCTTACAAACTTAACATGCTGGTCTGTCATATCATGATTAACAGTATTAAATGGGAAACTAAGGGTCCCAAACGTCTTCCAAAGGAGACATGCGCCATTAAAGTTTAGGGTCCAAAAATTCAAATGATTATAAAAAACAGAAAAATTGGTCAATTCGTTTGCGGTTTTCACTAAAACTATTCTTTATGTCAGTATTTTCTTGAAAATAAATTATAAAGATAAATTTCAAAAAATGTCGATAGAGGGCGCTTTAGATTTTGGAGCAACGATAAACTAGTTTTTACCATTATTTTTTGCATCTCATTAAATATTTTTAGAAGCTTAGACATAAACTTAAATTTTGAGCTCAAAATCTATATCGTTGGAAGTGCTTAAGTAGCTCAAACTGAATTGCGGGGGAGGTTCAAATTTCAAATGATTATAAAAAACGGAAAAACTGGTCGATTGATTTGCGATTTTCAATAAAATTATTCTTTATGTCAGTATTATCTTGAAAATAATTTATAAAGATAAAATTCAAAAAATGCCGATGGAGATCGCTTTAGACTTTGGAGTAACGGATAACTATTTTTTTCCGTTATTTCTTGCATCTCATAAAATTTTTTTAGAAGCTTAGACATAAACTTAAATTTTGAGATAAAAGTCTGAATCGTTGGGAGTGGTTAAGTAGCGCAAACTGAACTGTGTTCAATGGGAGTGGGGAGGTTCAAATTTCAAATGATTATAAAAAACGGAAAAATTGGTCGGTTTTCGCTAAAACAATTCTTTATGGCAATATTTTCTTGAAAATAAATTTTATAGATATCTTTCAAAAAATTCCGTCAGAGGGCGCCTTAAACTTTATAGTAACCAACAACTATTTTTAACCGTTATTTTTTGTATCTAATAAAATGCTTGTAAAAGTTCAAACTTAAATTTTGTGCTCAATATCTGCATCGTTGTAAGTAATTAAGCGGCCAAAAATTGAACTGCGTTCGAGGGGTGGGAAAGGTAACATTTCAACTCCTGAACAAAGTTCAGTTTGCGCTTCTTATCCCCTCCTATCGATTTAGATTTTGAGCACAAAATTTAAGTCTAAACTTTTGCAAACATTTAATTAGATTAAAAAAAAAAATGGTTTAAAATAATTGTTGGATATTCTAAAGTTTAAGGCGCCCACTAACAGATTTTTTTTTTATTTATCTTTAAAATTTATTTTCAAGGAAATATTGACATAAAGAATAATTTTAGCGAAAGCCGACCATTTTTCCGTTTTTTATAATCATTTGAAATTTGAACCTACCCACCCCCATTGAACACAGTTCAGTTTGTGCTACTTTACCACTCCCAACGATTCAGATTTTCATCTCAAAATTTAAGTTTATGTCTAAGCTTCTAAAAAATTTTATGATATGCAAAAAATAACGGAAAAAATAGTTGTGCGTTGCTCCAAAGTCTAAAGCGCCTTCTATCGGCATTTTTTGAATTTTACCTTTATAAATTATTTTCAAGATAATACTGACATAAAGAATAATTTTAGTGAAACTCGCAAATCAATTGACCAATTTTTCCGTTTTTTATAATCATTTGAAATTTGAACCTCCCCCGGAATTCATTTTGCGCTACTTAACCACTTCCAACGATTTAGATTTTGAGCTCAAAATTTAAGTTTATGTCTAAGCTTCTAAAAAAGTTTAATGAAAATAATGCATATATAACATAAATATCCATACATTTAGAAAACGTTAAAAACGCATAGGGGAGACCGGGTCACGTTAGCCATAGGGGTAGGTTGGTTAATTTGATTTAATTTTCAAACCAGTCACCAGATGTCACCACAAATCCCGAAATACGTTAGAAAACCTGTTACCTTAGCCTTCCAGGAGTTTCATTTGTTTTAACAAAAGCAAACTAACACCAATGATGATTTTTCACTTTCATCGATCTCGAAGTAAATTTTCGTTAGTGTGCATAAAGCTTTAATGCTCTCAAGAGATACTTCACAAGAACAAAGGTGAGTAATATTTTGAAAGCTCAATTTATAACGATTCTTTTGATGTAATAATAAATAGTAAATGATGTTAAGATATGTGTAGAATAGCAAAAGTATTTCAAACATGGCGAGAGGGTAAGTTGGCCCATTTACGTTGGGGCACGTTGGCCCATTCAAAAAATATGTTAATTCAGCCTGTTTTGGTTGGGTGACAACTAATAGGCGCTCTATATTCTGGGAATTGTGAAAACTGCCCTTTCCAATACAATAAATCCAGTTAACAAAACATCAGGTTTTCAGAAAACTGGAATATGCCCTTGCAGTAGGAATGTTTTTACTAACTCTTAATGCTTTCGTATGTCAGTGATAGAGAAGAGACTTCAAGCATGCACGACTAAGCAATTAGTGAAGATTCTAATTAAACCCAGGTAATTATGGGTAGGCTTATTTCCATAGATGTGCCTACCGCATCTTCTCCTGCTCCATACAAGGTAACTCCAACATCTGATGACATAAGACCATCCTAAAAGGCAGAGCCAAGAGAGATAAATGTTTCGAATAGAATGAGGAGAACTTCTGCAGTCCTCACAGACACCCCTGTCAAATTAGCTCTTGAACAACGACAAAACTCAACAGAAGAAAAAAATAGTGCTAAAATTAAAAGTGATATTGAAAAAAGAAATCAGACCCAAAAACATAAAGGAAAGCAATCTGTAAAATGTATTTTGTTTCCTTTTGATCCCTAACAGGCCGGATGTAGTAGTCTGAATCGTCCAAAGAGGAAGAAGAAATCTACTAAAAAAGTGACGATGAGGAAGACAAAGACAGTATCTGCATACGTTGTCTGAAGGAGTTTAATTAAAGTATGCCTAAGGAACAATGGATCCAGTGCGTGAGTTGCAAACGTTGGGCTCATGTGAAATGTGTTCGAAAAGAGGTTAATGGATTATATTTTGAATGCATTCACTGCAATGCTCCCTCTGATTTGTAAACTCAATTTGCAAATAATTTTTCTTTATGCATGCATTAAAGTTTCTAAATAATTCTAATAGTGAACTATTATGAATTTTATTTAACTTCTAAATAAACATAAAAAAGAGCATTGCAGGCCAACGTGCCCCACTCAATGGGCCAACCTACCCCGTGCACGGGGTAGGTTTGCCCACATGACATCACACCATAACTAAATTCATAAAGTTCTTAAAATTTCATATTAACTAAAAATAAGCGTTTTCCCCACTAGGTAAATGTACTAAGTATTGTAAATAATACTAAATTTGAAAATAAACAAAATTTAGGTATAGAAAAAAATGAAATAAAAAAACTGGGCCAACAGGACCCGGTCTCCCCTAACATATTTGAAAATCCATTTGATTCATCCAACAGCATTATAGATAGAATATACTATTTGAAATATTTTGTGTGTCCCTGTAAAATACTAAGCACTTCGTATAATTCATAAAATAACTTATATTAAGTCTCAGTGATGTATATCAATTTTATTATACATGTAATTGTTTAAAATGATTAAAGTTTGGTCAAACAATCCTCCAGTCATGATTATGCAATGGTATTATTTTCTTTGTCTCTGTAAATGAATGATAACTATTCTTTTCACTGCATATTTTCCAGAATTCATATTTTAATGCATTTCATAAAAGCATATAAATTTGATTATGTTTGATAGGGTGTAACACCTTTAAAAATCATTTAAAAAAGGTTTTTTTTATCCCATGTGCCGAAATGTAACAGTAAAATTTTTATTGTGCCTTTAACTAAACTAATTATGGTAGAAACTTCATTTACAAAAGGGCGCGTGCTAAGGTTAATGTCAATAACTTACAAAACTTTTAGAGCAATCCGAGTATTTTTACGTGAGTTACAGCGCGGACAGACGAACAGACGGACAGACAAACCGAAAGCATAAACACGTTTCAACTTTGTTGGAAAGTGTCAAAAATAAAAAATAAAAGAAAGTTCTGAGGTCTGTGGTTTAAAATTATGTTTAAAATACTTATATAACACATGGGAGGAAATTATTTAATTGGTGAGATACTGCTACATACAACATAAACATGCATTGCAATTTGCCAAAATTATTTCTTTAATTCGTACAAATATCTATTTGTATGGAACTTTTTATTAATTTTTATTGTTTTAAATTTTATATAATAGGTGCATGCAAAATTTAGTATTGTTAACGGCTGAAACTCTAGTGCACTAAAAGAGCTGTATCTTTTATTGTTGTTGTTATTTATGAGATTCGCCGGAAAGTTAACATATACCCATATATATGTATGTATAAAAAAGATTTAGTTATACTTCAAAGTGGGTATTTATTGTTAAAATTTAGATAATTAATATATATTTTGGGTTCCAGGAAATTATATACATATTTTAAACACTACACATGAAGATAAAAAGAGGCAAAAAAATAAACTTGGACATTTTATGACTAATTATGTAATAATCTCTTTACATAATGTAGTTGAGTATATTGTATCTTACGCATTACATAATAAATAATAAAATAAAGTGTGACATAATTTACACATACTAAAAATATGAATATTGTCTTTTTACACCATTTAAAATATTATTTCTAATATTATATTTTTGTATTCAAATAATCACTTTAATATTTGTATGGCACCAAAAAAATTATTTCTGTAAACCTCAAAGAATAATAACATCCTGATCCTCTGTGTTATTCTAGACATATTTCTCATGTGTGATATAATATGGTTTCCAGGAAATCATTTTTACCTCATATTGTCAGTAACAAGGAAACGAAATGATAAACTATGTTCTTATACGGCTAATGGAGTAATAAGTTTTCCACGAGATGCACTTGCGACGAATAAATTTATAAATATAATAGCAAATCTCGAAATAAATATATCACAGCTTTATTCAAATTATTTTAAATACATTTAAAAGACAAAGCAACGTGTGTATTTTTTGAGTATCCCGTAAATCATAATTTAAATTGTTTTAATTTCTTTAACACTAATATTGCACCAAAAATATTATTCATGTAAAACTCAAGGATAATAACATCTGAATTCTCTGCTATACTCCAGACATACTTATCATGGGTGATATAATATCGGTTCCAAGAAATCATTTTTCTGTCAAATTGTCAGTAACAAAAAATACAAGAAAGAAAAGAAAAAAAAAACGAAATGATGAATTGTTTTCTTATATGGCTAAAGGCGTAATAATTCTGTCTCGAGATGCACTTGCATGAAATAAATTTTATAAATATTATAGCGAATCGTAAAAGAAATATGTCACAGCTTTATTAAAATTATTTTGCGTATATTCTAAAGACAATTAAAAATGTGTATTTTTTAAAAAATGTGTATTTTTTATAAATCATCATTTAAATTATAACTTGGCAAATTACTTTTATACTAATATCGCACTAAAAAGACTATTTTTCTAAACCTTTAAATATAGTATTATCCTGATACTCAGTTATATTCTTGACATATTTATCATCCGTGATATGATATAGTTTCCAGCTAATCATTTCCCCTCACATTGTCAGTAAAATGAGAGTAAAGAAACGAAATGATAAACTATATTCTTATATGGCTAATGGCGTAATAATTTTGTCTCGAGATGCACTTGTGAGAAATAACTTTTATAAATATTACTCGAATCGTAAAAGAAATATGTGACAACTTTATTCAAATTATTTTACATGCATTTAAGAGACAGTTCGAAGAGTGAATTTTTTAAATTCCCAAAAAAATCATTATTTTAATTATTTTAATTTCTTTAATACGGCACCAAAAATATTATTCATGCAAACCTCAAGAATAATAACATCTGAATTTTCTGCTATGTTTCAGACATACTTATCATGCATGATATAATATCGTTTCCATGAAACCATTTCCCCCTCAGATTGTCAGTAACAATAAATTAAAAGAAAAAAAACCGAAATGATAAATGGTTTTCTTATATGGCTAATGGCGTAATAATTTTGTCTCGAGATGCATTTTTGAGAAACAAATTTTATAAATATGATAAAAATCGTACAATAAATATATCGCAGCTTTATTAAAATTATTATACGTATATTCTAAAGACAACTCAAAGTGCATATTTTTTTAGTACCCAATAAACCATCATTTAAATTATCATTTTGCAAATGACTTTAATCCTAATATGGCATTAAAAAGATGAATACTATAAACCTCAAGGATAATAACATTCTGATATTCTGTTCTATTCTAGACACATTTATCATGCGTGATATAATATCGTTTCCTGGAAATCATTTTCCCCTCATACTGTCAGTAACAAGAGAGCGAAGAAACGAAATGATAAACATCTTCTTATATGGCTAATGGCGTAATAATTTTGCTTCGAGATGCACTTGTGAGAAATAAATTTCATAAATATGATAAGGAGTCGCAAAATAAATATATCACAGCTTTCTTTAAATTATTTTTCATACATTTAATACGATTCAAAAAAGTTATTTTTTTTTTGAGTATGCAATAAATAATCCTTTAATTTATAATTTGGCAATTGAAAATGTTTTTCTTAACACTAGAACCGCGGAGCGGGTCAATTTGACCCAAATCAATGTTTAATTTTTCGCCGCGCGAAAAGTTTTCATTGAAAAAATGTTTCCTTTCCTGACTTTTAATATTTCATGGTAAACAACAACTTTTCGTATTTAATAGAAAATAACATAATTAATTTTCCAGTTATAGCTACTTATACCTAGAACCGCGAAGCGGGTCAATTTGACCCGTAATATATTCTTACGTGTAAATAACAAAATAGAGATGCATTTCTTCAGAAGTAATGAGACAGTATGTCTGACTCACTCCTAATTTCACTAATAGGCGGAATTGCCAGGAAAATAGAGAAATTTTTCAATCAAGATTTTATATTCTTGATGTGAATAATAGCTTATTTCAGTGGAAAATTATAACAAATATTTAGAACTGGTATTCAAGTTGCTTTTATTCTGCATTTATAGAAAGTACAAATAAGAATTCCGATGTCTTAATATCACTGTAAAAGAAGCTTTCGAATGCTAGCAATTATTATCTGAAAATGAATGAGAATACAAATGGTTGAAGATGAATATCTGCCTGTAAAAGAAGAAAATTAAATTATAATAATAAAAATGAAAGTAACGTCGACTCTGCCTATATTCTTAATCTTGTTGGACTTTTTCATTAGAATGTAGTTGAAAATTTATCTGTAATGAACGAAATTTTATGATATTTATCAAATAAAAAATTGGATATTAAAAAAAGAATTAAGAATTTGAACAAAGTGACAAAATTTGATCTTTATATTCATGAAAATCTGAAAAATAAATAAGCAATAAATTACACATTCACACCTGGAAATAAAGAAGATGACAAGAAAATTGCAAGATTAAGTATGTAAAAGGACCTAACATAAGCGTAGATGAGTACTTATTTCCTTCAAAATCTGTGAGTAGGTTTACTCAGTATACGTCTAACAAAAGAAGATGAATTCAGTATCGTATCATGTTCTAGCAGATGTTGATAAAAAAACAGGTCTTATAGAAACTGTAAAATCCCAAGCCGAGAAATACATGTCTCTATAAAAATGTCAAAATCGGAATGGCTTTCTGCTATTCTTCTAACACGTTTACACATCAGTGTAGCTGTTTACTAATAAGATAAGGGTAAAAATGCTTTGTTGCTTAGCAGTTTACATCTAACTGTTGAAACTTTCGATAATTTTAAAACACTAAACAGACTTGTTTACTATAACAAAACTAAATTCGATGTAGCTTTGTTATGTGACAGGAAGTCTGCATATATCAAGCCCACTTCTTAAAGAGAGCCGCTGAATGCATTTTTTAATATTTTTTATTTTTCTACTGTCAATGCTTGGGTTTTATTCAAATCTGTAACCGAATAATTAGTTAGTATACGTCTTTTTGTATACGTTTATTATCTATTAGTGTGCGTCAATTTATTCAACACAATTTGTCATTTTTCGGCAAAAAAAAGAAAAAAAAATGTCGTTTGGGCAAGAAGAAACACTGAAAACGATGATGAACATTAATTAAACATAGAAGAGTTTGTTAACACAATTAAAAATATGAAAGTAAAACTAAAGATAATTTTTTCAAAATAGTTTGCCCAAAATACTGATGCGTTTCTGATAAATGTGTAAAATCTTTAGACATGTTTTTCAAGCAATGCATTTAATAGAATTAGATGTAATAGGATTAGATAAATTAGTAAAACTAGAAAATTGCAATTTTTATAATTTTTAAAATTATTTTTAGATGTTATATCTAAACTTTATTAAATGAGATAATCTAAATCTTATTTATGCATATTAGTATATCCATGCTCATTTATGTTTAAAATATATGTTCAATATCTCTTCAGTATATTTTCATCATATTTAATAAATGTAATTTTCAACTATATCATTTTCTGAATTGTAGGTAATTTCTGCTGACTTTATGTGTAAAATATAATGTAAATACTAAAGAATATTGATTATTATAAGGAAAAATAATCTTTTAACTAACAAAATTAAGTATTTGGGCTTATTTATACAGCATTTTCGATCTCGGGTCAAATTGACCCGTTCCGCGGTTCTAGGTATACCGAAAGTCCCGCGGTTCTAGTGTTAATCAGATTAAATATCTTTTGAGCCTCTCTTGTGAACTTGACAAAAGCTTAAGAAATTCATCTGATGATATAAAGTTTTTATACAGTCTTTTATTTAAGCTATCTGAAAACCTTTATAATGTAACTTTCGATCAGAAAGTGAATGTATTATAAGATACTTACACAATATTTTCCAAAAAAATTCATAATCTATTTAAAAAAATCGTGTTTTTGCATTTAATACAGATGTTTTTCAACAAATTTTATACATATTGCTATTATGTGCTAAACAGTGTTGTTCTTTATTCTTTGTTTTTAATTTAATTACAGCTTGATTATATTACATATTTTTATTGTTTCATATTACAAGAAATCTTTGATATGGACTTATAGTATATGTTTTATTTCTGCATTTTTCTTTAATCACAATATATAGCAAAGTAGGTTGCAATATTATTTGTTTTAAATGATAGAGCTACATTCTCATAGATGATAGCAGATTAATTTTGTATTCACGTTTATTTTTGCTGACGCATGTAAGCTTTGGTTTGTGATGAAAGTCAGACTTATTTACAATGTATAATCATAAATTCTCTTATAGTAAATTTTAACTTCTTAGATTTCGTTTTTTTTCTTTTTCATATTTCATTTTCTCATTTATTAATTTCTTTTTTATGCGGTTCTTTGAAGTATTTTTGGCATGCAAATAAGCAATCAGATGCTTAATTTTAATTTTTAAGTAAATTGCTGAAAAATGTCGGCGAAAGAATGTATCTTTTCTAATAAATGTCTGGTATAGTACTTCTGACGAGTCTCTAAGCTACTCATACATTTATGGTTTCTGTGCTTTTCTTTATCCTGCTTGTTTAATTATCTATTTAATTATTCTAATCCTATATTATTTTATATTTGTGTTTTCAATTCTTTTATGTATTTTATATATTTTTTTAAGCTGAAAAAACATTTGTCTCTTAGTACAGTGTAACTATATTCAGCATAATTATACTTTAATAATATGTACAAAAATGCAAACTAAGTGGTTAATTTTCTATATTTTCCTTTATTGTTTTTTGACATTCAGTTATATTTTCTTTATTATGTTTTACTTTTACTAATCATTATAAAACTGTTAGGTTCGACTATATATTCCGAATACACACTCATTTATGGAGATAAATTATGTCACGTGGGTCGAATGCTTGTTAACAATGTTTCTACTTTGTCTGCGTGACATGCTTAATGTGGTAGAATGAACACGAAAGTGTTTCGCACATAAATTCCTTTTCAATCACGAAAATAAATGATATCACATGGTTAATTTAAATGCTTACATTCGTGTTAACAACTTTTTTCAATTTGCCTGCGTGACATATTCAAATACATTATACACATACATTCTATTAAGACATATCGTAGATAAAAAATCTTTCCTAATTCTTTCAAAACTTAGAAGAGATAATGCTTAGACATATAGGATATAGTATCGTTAGATATAAAACTGGTTGAATAAAACTGTTCTCAGTTTACAAGTATAAAGAATTATTACTATTTATATTTAATACCGTGATCAGTATAATAAGAGATTTAACATCTTCGAGACGAGCGTTTTTTACGGTATTTTTTATCCTTAATCACCGGATTTTATAAGTAGAAATTCTCTCCAAATTTAATTGGGAAATTACGCGGATTAAATAAGGCAATTTTTACAACAAAATATTATTTTTGAGAATAATGTCAGATTCTCAGCACCTTATGCGGCAAGTATAAAGATCGCTAGTCAACAAGGGGTTAATAAAAATATTTAGCTTAAAAATTTATTAAGCTAATGAGAAAAATATTATTTTCATACAGTATAACTTTGAAAATTCAGCATTTAAATATCTGGTATGTATGTCATCCCCCCACCTCATTATTAATTACACTTGAACATCAAGAGATAAAGTAATATAGCAATGGGCTTTGTTGGGAATCTAAGTATGAGATTACAGGAAATCACGTGTTGGTGGTATTTCACCATCGGAATTTCCAATCGAATGTATAAATGCGATTTTTATTTTTTACGAGTATAAAATATAAAGAAAATATACCGAAATATTCTACAGTGTACGGAACCATAAAAAATCGACTGATAACTTCTACAAAGAAAATGATTTTTTTTGTCGCTTTCTATTGAAAAAAGATATTTTAAATGGAAATTAGCGAAATTAAAACGTAAAAACTTTATTCCAAGTAAACATCCGGTGATTCGTTCTAGGCCTTTTGAAGAAGCCTGTTTCCTCTATCAGAACTTTGCAAATAAAATAATACTTAAAAAGAATGCGTTTTTTAGTTTTCGACACAAATCGAGAAGGAAAGGGACATCCTACCAAAGTATTTTCCAGACTACCAAATTAGTTATTCAGAGGGTTGTTTATTTCTCTCGTGAGTTTTATTTTTATCAGCAATCTATATGAATCAATGTCACTTTGATCAAAATCTCTTAAAGGTAATAGTTCATCCAAAATAGATGAAATTTTAGATGTGCTGTAATAAATAACTTTTTAAATATTTAAACTGAAAGTAAACAACACATGTGTAAATAGAAACAATCACACAGTATTCAAAAGACAAAGCACATGTAAAACAAACAAATATAAACACAGCAGAGAGGTCATAGAGTGGTTGTTTATGACGTCACGCCTATAAAGCCCATTGTTTGAAATAAAAATGTCGAGAGCAAAAGCGGCAAATTAGCGGACTGCGATATCGCTCATTTTTGGGCTAAGTAGAATTGCTGATAATGCTGCAGAACCAGCTACCTACAGCCAGCTTATAGAGGACAGGGACCTAGCAGAAGAAAATATGTCGCTGGAAAAATTCATCAATTTGACCAGAAATTGAATTTTTTCTATATATATACAAGATTGAGTTTTAGAAATCGAAGTATATCAATTGTGTAAAACCTAAGGTAACATTTTAAAAAACCGCCGAAATAATTTAAACAAATAAAACTGAAAACGATGTGTCGGAAAATGCGCGAGAAAAAGTAATTTCTATGTTTATTATTATTCTTATTATCATTATTATATTACTTGTATCATAGAGAATATCAATAAAAAAAACGTATTTTATTAATACTTAACTTGCTCTTTTTCTAACATGTATGTCAATTAAATATTAGTTAAATTATGAATAAAGACATAATTAAGAATGTAAGAAGACCTTTTGGTTATTCTTCAGATATAAGGATTTTTGAAATATCCGGCTTAATCTCAGTTCCGCCGGTGCCTCATTTTGGAGGACATATTGCACTCAGGATGTAATACATATATATATTGTTGGTTTTTTCCCCCTTTCGTTAGATTTGTTTTATCATGCATTACCTTCTTTTACCATTAATTACCTCCCATATGCGATTACATATCTCAGATTAAACACGTATTCTCTCACGAATATAAATTATATCACGCAATTAAGGCAAATTCTTTTAATGAAATTTTCTACTTTGTATGCGTGACATGCTAAAACAGCACACAAGCAAAATGTTTCATTAACTTAAGATTTATTTCCAGTAATCAACCTCTGCTCATATCATGAAAACGCATGACGTGCTAGTTCTTTAATTATTATAAGTTACCTTCAAGAAAAAGAAGATGAATTTGGATTCATGATTTATTTTCTTACCGTGAATAAAATTTAGAATACTACATATAATTTCGTATGCCATTTTGATACATATTTTTATTTGAAAAATACATTCATCAAGATTATCAAAAATTCTCCGAAATTTCAGCGTTGAAGTAAGACGTCTATCTTCAAGTTTATGATGTACCAGTGCCATTGTTGTTATGCCATCATAATATGACAATGGGCTTTATTGGGAATCTGGGTTTGAGATTGAAGGAAATCACAGCTTGATGGTATATTACCATCGGGATTTCCATTCGAATATATGAATGCGATATTTAAATTTTATGAGTATAAAAAAAAAGATGACGAAATTTTGTACATGTACGGATGCACAAACAAGTCGAGTGATAAATTCTGCAAAGAAAATAATAATTTTTACATCGCTTTCAATTAAAAAAATGATGATATTTTAAAATAGTGGTTAGTAAATTTAAAATGTGAACATTTTACTCCAAATAAATATATATTAAATATAAAACAAATATAGAGGTTCATATTAAAAAGAAAGAAAAAAATAATAATGACAGATTAAATTTGTTTTAGAAATTGTTTTCTTACTATTTTATTTGAATGTATTGATACATGTATGTCGTACATTATTTTCTTCTCTTATGGATGCCACAGTAAATAATATATGAACTTGGCCAATATTAAATTTAAAGTAATTATTAATAGATGACATTTTGTACGTGCTGCAATAAATAAGTTTTTATGTATTTAAACTGGAAGTAAATAGCATATGTGTAAGTAGAAAGAATCAAACGATGTGCGAAAAACGAAGCGCATGCAAAACAAACAAATATAAATACAACAAGGAAATCACATGATGGTGGTTTATGACGTCACGCCAATAAAGCCCATTGTAGTAATATGTCAGTGGAAGATTATCTTAAATTTAACCTTTCACAAATCATTCACTTTAGAAATAACATAAATATTTTGATACTACTTGGTCATCCCATCAACCAAAAATCTATGGCCAAACTATAAATTTAAATGCCAATAATGGATGATCGTAAATGTCACATTCACTTCACATTAAGCATAATATACATGTTCATAACATCATCAAGTTATTTTTAATTCGGCATTTTATTTCTACTTTAATTACTGATTTACTAATTTATTTATTTTTTCGTTTTTTTAACATATTTAATTTTTCCTTTTTCTAACAAAAATTCAAATTGATTAATAGTAAAGTTATGAATCACAATTTAAAATATCGGAAGTACTTTCGGTTATTCTTCGATATAAAGAATATTGAAAAATCCGACTTAAACTCAGTTTCAACGATGCCGTATTTTTGAGGTCATACTGCATTCAGAATGTTGTAAATATGTATTATTTATTTATTTATTTCCTTTAGTTACATTTGTTTTACCTTGATTTTTCTTTCTTTACCATTACTTAATTTTCATATGCGATTACATATATCCGATTAAACACATTTCCACTCACGAATTTAAATTATATTACGTGGATAATGCAAATGCTTTCAAACAACATTTCCCCTTTGTATGCGTGACATTTAAATACAGCACACAAGCAAAAAAGTTTCCTTAACTTAAGATTTATTTCAGTTAATTAAACTTTACTCATGTTATCAAAACACATGACGTGCTGGTTCTTTAATTATTATTAGTTTACCTTCAACAAAAGGAAGATAAAGTTGGACTCATGATTTATTTTCTGACCGTGAATAGAATTTAATATATTACATATAATTCATATAAGATTTTAATCTATATTTTTCGTTAAAAAATATATTCATTAAAAATATAAAAAAAAATATATCCGAAATTTCAGCACTGAAGTAAGACGTCTATCTTCAAGTTTCTGATGTACTAATGTCATCATTGTTATGCCATCATATTATGACAATGGACTTTAATGAAAATCCTGGTTCGCGATTGCAAAGAAATCACGTGTTGGTGGTATTTTACCTTCGGGATTTCGAGTCAAATGTGTAAATGCGATTTTTTATTTTTTATGAGTATAAAAATATGTACATGATGATAAACGGTTGCACAAACAAGTCGAGTGATAAATTCTACAAAGAAAATAACATTACTTTCCATCACTTTCCATTAAAAAATGATGTTATTTTAAAATGGTGGTTAGCGAAGTTAAAACTTGAAAACTTTACTGAAGGTATATATATATATTAAATATAAATCAAATATAGAGGTTCATATAATAAAGAAAGAAAAAAATTAATAATAACAAATTAAATTTGTTTTAGAAAATATTTTCTTACATCTTTATTGGAACATATTGATACATGTATGTAGTACATTATTTTCTTCTCACACGGATGCCGCAATAAATAAAATATCGACATGGCCAATATTACATTTAGAATAATTAACAATAGGTGATATTTTACACGTACACCAATAAATAAGTTTTAATGTTTTCAAACTGGAAGTAAATAGCATATGCATAAATAGAAGAATCATACGATGTGTGAAAAACAAAGCGCATACAAAACAAACAAATATAAACACAACAAATAAATCAAGTGATGGTGGTTTATGACGTCACGCCAATAAAGCCTATTGTAGTAATATGTCAGTGGAAGATTATCTTAAACTTAACCTTTCACAAATCATTCAGTTTCGAAGTAACTTAAATATTTTGATACTACTTGGTTATCCCGTCGATCAAAAATCTACAGCCAAACTACAAAATTAAATTCCAATAACGGATGATCGTAAATGTCACATTCACTTCACATTAAGTGCAATATATATTTTCATTTCATCCGCAAGTGATTTTTAATTCGACTTTTTATTATTACTTTAACTAATGTTTTACTTTTTTTAATATTTAATTTGCTGTTTTGCTAATAAAAATTTTAATAGAATATTAGTAAAGTTATGAATAAAGGCACAACTAAAAATATCGGAAGTACTTTTGCTTATTCTTTTGCTTATTAAAGAATTTTTAAAAATCCGACTTAATATCAGTTTCGAAGATGCCGTATTTTCGTGGTCATTCTGAATTCAGAATTTTGTAAATATATATTTTTTATTTTATTTTATTATTATTATTATTTGCCTTTACTTACATTTGTTTTATTTTGATTTTCCTTTCGTTACCATTAATTAACTCTCATATGCATTTACATGTCTCCGATTAAACACATTTCCACTCACGAATTTAAATTATGTCACGTGCATAAT
Source organism: Maratus speculifer (assembly GCA_964019185.1). NCBI lineage: Eukaryota > Metazoa > Arthropoda > Arachnida > Araneae > Salticidae > Maratus > Maratus speculifer. Next base: position 233,352,873 of record OZ025294.1, on the reverse strand, counting down.
GCAAATGCTTTCAAAAAAATTTTCCACTTTATATGCATGACATTCTAAAACAGCAGACAGGCAAAAATGTTTCATTAACTTATGATTTATTTCAGTCAATTAACCTTTACTTATATTATCAAAACACATGACATGCTAGTTCTTTAATTTTTATTAGTTTACATTCAACAAAATGAAATTAAAGTTAGTTGGACTTTTATTTTCCGACCGTGAATAGAATTTAATAAATTACTTATTATTCGTTTAAAATTTAGATCTATATTTTTTGTTAAAAAATATATTGATCAAAATTATCAAAAATTCTCCGAAATTTCCGCTCAGTTAGTTGGACTCGTGTTTTATTTTACGACCGTGGATAGAATTGTAGCCTCCATGAATTTGTAAAAATTCCGTTCATTTGTTATGGCAACAAAAAGGCAGACGATATTGTTGTTATTAAAAAATAAAAATGTTGTTTGTTGTTGATATGCTGAAGGCGTTCTATTTATTATTATTTTACAAAAAAAATAATGTAGTAAAATTTTTTTAATTAGTTTTTTTATATTAAGTAAAATATAATGATTTTAATCAATTAATTATTTGATACGCGTAAATAGAAATAAGCGCAATGCTGGACTCTCTTACAGAATTTAATAAATTACTTATTATTCGTTTAACATTAAGATCTATATTTTTCGTTAAAAAAATATATTAATCAAAATTATCAAAAATTCTCCGAAATTTCAGCTCAGTTAGTTGGACTCGTGTTTTATTTTACGACCGTGGATAGAATTTAATAAATTACTTATTACTCGTTTAACATTTAGATCTATATTTTTCGTTTAAAAAATATATTGATCAAAATTATCAGCTCTGAAGTAAGACGCCAGCTTTATGTTTATGATGTACCAGTGTCATCATCTATATAAGGTGGTCTGGTGTAATAACGTCAAGCGGGTTAATAAAGCCAAGTGCTAATATTATGCATAATTATGAAATAATCTGGTAAATGACACCCATGTGCTCTGCGCAGAAGGGTTTTGAGTCATATAAATCGCAAAAAAACAGCTTCAAGTTAATTTGTTTCATTTTTAGGTGCATTTTTTTTACAAGCAACTAAAATTAACGCTTGATCTAAAATTTGCGAGATACGTTTTGTGATTTGAAGACTATTTTTTAGGTGCGTTCGTAATTATGTAAATACGTAGCACCTATTGTTGTCGCTCAGTCCGTCCGTCTGTCTGTCTGTCTGTCTGTCCGTCTGTCTGTCTGTCTGTCTGTCCGTCTGTCCGTCTGTCTGTCCGTCCGCATATAACAACGCAAAAACTACCCAACCGAATCGTTTGAACTTTAAATTACATAATTATAACATAATTTTGTCGAGTCATTTCAAATTTTATGAAAATCGGATGGACAGATCAATTACAGGGACATTCAAAAGGATTCCGTTACATTACGGTCAATAGGGAAAAAAGTTTTAAATGCATTTTAATCGTTTGAAATTTAAAACATATAATTATTGCGTAATTTAGTCGAGTCATTTCAAATATTATGAAAATCGGATGCATAGATCAATTACAGGGACAATCCAAAGTATTCCGTTACATTACGGTCAATGGGGAATAAGTTTCAAATGCATTTTAATGATGTTACACTCATTCGAACATAATAGAATTGGCATGAATCTATGAAATATATACTAAAATATGCATTCTATACAATCTGTGATGCAAAGAATTTTTATTATTAAATTACAGGGCCACACAAAAGTATTCCACTATATAATGCTATACGGGGAAACATGGTTTGGTGCATGTTTTAATTATATTCAACCATTTCACATTTTATGAATAAGATATAAGTTGCTGAGGTGTAATAAAAATTACTTCCTGTATATTTACAGAAACGTAAAGATTTCGACTACTGTACTGTATCCGGAGTACGCTCTACTATATCAGCAAGATCTGAATATTTTTAAAACTTCGTTATCGTATGAACGCACCTCATTTGCTACGTTCACGTGCAATTTCCAACTTGTTTTAATTCGGAAATACTTTGTTAATTACATAAATTTGTAGTACATTTCATGGACTTTCAAAATGTTGTTGAAGATTTTGGATATCTTCTCGAGATAATTTATAATTTAAAATCTACAGCGCAATAACTATAACGGGGTAATAACGCCAATCCTTGGCATTAATACCCCGGTTGATTCCCTACAGTGGCCGAGCTACATCCTAAATACTGATTCAAATAAACACAGTTAAAACTGTGCAATGTTTCTAATAATTCTATTTAAGCGGCCCTTTTTAAGCAAAAAGAAGCTCACGGTCTGATATTCTTTTGCCTCATCCTCCCCCCCCGTCCCACACACACCACACATTTATTTTTCTTACACTTTCACAAAAAAATTGAACAGTTTCAATAGCTTAGAATGCAATTTGTCAATTTCTAAGTTTGTAGAGTTTGTATTTTGAGAATTGGGCAATCTACATGCGATTATTCCATCTTATTACATAGTTTTGTTTGCATGGCGTTATTACCCATATAGATGGGTAAAAACGCCGAATAGCATTGGTCAAGAAATCACGCCATTACATTTTATGAATAAATATCTGTTAAATTATTTTTTTTATATAGATAGTCAATGAGTTGCTGTATCAAATCATATATTTGTTTGAAAAATACAATCTAAAACTGAGCCGTGAAAATTGGTAGAACCTTAACGCGGCGTTATTACCCCAGGGTACCTTATTTAAAAGATCTGACTGTTTTTTAGTCATCAGCCCTGAATTTTCTACTCAATTGATTTTGGTAATTATTTTTTTAAATGAAAGCTATTTATTTGTAGTTGTGCCCATTTTAGCTATTTTTTAATTTATTTCCTTTTTTATATTTTATTTTTAATTTTATATACTATTTACGATATTTCTTCAAAATGGTGGCAACTCAGTTTAGCTTTTCTCTCGATAATAAAAATTTGTTTTCCATTATCACTTTCCACCAGTCAGAAGCTTTATTTCATCAGTGAACATGTCCTCGCATTTGAAAGAAAAAAGTTAATTGTTTTCGTAAAATTTAACTATAATAAAATGATTGCGTATAATTATGCACTAATTGAGGTAAAAAATATATTTATTGAGAAATAATATTAATAATCTAAATAAGAAAATAATTTATGAAAAATATTAATGTCTAAAGTAAAATAAGAAAATTTTCAAATGAGGAAAATAATGTCATTCAGCAACCAGATAAATGGGAATTACAATATTATTACGGATGCCTTTTTCATATTACTAATAACAGTAACTTTTTAAAAACATTTGAAGAGAAAATGACGTCACTATTTAAAACATCGCATTTTTACTCATAACGATATTACATTTCAATATTTCTTTTCATTATGGACACTGAGACTGAGATTTTATTTTCAGATGACTTCATTTAGTGAAAATAATGTCATAGTAAAAATGAAATTAGTTTTTTTTTTAACAAAACTATTTTTCTGTGAGTGCATATAAAATAAAATTTCTGGTTTTCGCCGGCACTCAGATTATAATTTTAACTGAAGATGTGCGAATATTTGCATGCAAAATTGTAACTGGCAAACTTGACATTTAGTTTGGAAATATATTTATTATATTTTGATTAAATAATGTAATTACTTTTGCTTTTTTTTAAACCAAATCGATCGGGTATTTTAAACATTTCATTTGTCGAATTCGACGGGATTCCACTCGTTGTTATTACATCATTATTATGATAATACAGTATACAATGTAGTAATACGTCACTGAAAGTTTATCTTAAATTTAACCTTTCGAAAATTCTTCAGCTACGAAAAAACATAACTGATTTTTTACTATCCTGTATTATAATCAATGTTGTTAGAAAAAAAAACGATTTCAACTTATGATTAATTTATTAAACTGATGAAATTTATTAATGAGTATATTTTTTTAAAATCATGAATTTAAATACTTTGATATCTCGTATAGGTTTGTAAAATATACTATGTACTGCAATAATAAAAAAACTAGGAACACAATTATAGTTTTATAATATACACTAAAATGTGAAATAAATCATATTTTCATTCTTAAATTATCTATCATTATTTCTTGACTTTCAATTAAATTTGCTTCACCTTGATATGAATTAAATTGCCACTATCATGCATCCTTTATTACACATTGTGATCAAGGGTGAATTTTGAACACATTTTCATCCATGAAGATAAATCATATCAAGTGACTCGAATATATGTTAACAATGTTTCTATTTTGTTTGTGTGACATCGTAAAAATCTAGACTAAACAGGAAAATGTTTCACACTTAGATTCATTTTCAATCACTAAAATAAATTATATCACTTAGTTAATTTAAATGCTCACATTCTTGTTATCAACGTTTCCATTTTATCTGCACGACATATCAGACTACGTTATGCGGATCCAAAAATATTCTATTATATTAAGATATATTACACGCAAAATATCATTTCTAAATATTTAAAACAGGTAAAGAGACACTACTTATAATAACGTTATTATTTTAAATAAATCTGTAAATATAATGATTAAAATTATAAAAAATTCTCCGAAATTTCAGTACTGAAGTCAGGCGTTTATCTTGAAGTTTATGATGTAGTAGTGTCATCAATATTATCATATTATGAAAATTGTAGTAATACGTCACTGAAAGGATATCTTAAATTCAACCTGTCACAAATCATTCAGTTTTGAAATAACAGCAATTCTTTTGACAATTCTGTGTTATCACCTATGATGTTAAAAATATATATAAATATATATATACACATATGTATTTATATATGGTCACATAAACGACAAAAGATTTAAACTTATGAATAATAGGCTGAAATTTAGTTATTTGTTTAATAAAATTTGTATCGTGAATTTAAATACTTTGATCTCTATTATTGATTTTTAAAATATTGTATGTACTGCAATAAATAAAAAAAATTGCAAATCAATTATAGCTGTATAATACACACTATATTGTGAAATAATTTTTTAGTATTATTATTTTAAAATTCTCTTTCATTATTTTTTAACCGTCAGTTATATTTGCTTTCTCTCTATTAAAATGAGATTACCATTATCAAACATCCATTATAACCCATCAGGAACAAGTATAAATTCCGAAAACACATTTTCATTTATGAAGATAAATTATATCAAGTGGCTCGTACGCTTGTTAACAATGTTTCTATTTTGTCTCCTTGACATCTTAAAGAAGTAGCATAAAAACGAAAATGTTTCACAGATTCATTTTCAATCACGAAAATAAATGATATCACTTGGTTAATTTAAATGCTTACATTCTTGTTAACAACGCTTTCACTTTAGTAGCGTGACATATCAGATTAAGTTATATGAAACCCAAAACATTGTATTATATTAAGATATACTGCATGTAAGAAATCATTCCTAATTGTTTCAAAACAGGTTGAGAGGTAGTAAGTAGAATATTGTTACACTGTTATTAAATAAAAAATGTTTTGAAGATCTGCGAAAATTTTTCGTATTCAAAAGTTTTAATCAATTATTAAAAACTAGCCGCCCTTGGCAACCAGTTTGGTCTCCCTTTGAACGTATACTAAGCATTATATCATATTGCTTTTATTCATAATTTATTTTACTTGCTTAATTTTTTGCTAAATTAGAAGATTCTGCAAGAGAAATAGACACACCTGTCATATACGTACCACATTTTTGTGATTGCAACAAAATGGCAATTATATGTGCCTCACATGGTAACCCGGCTGTTGTTATTTATTTATTTATCAACAGTTTGTTTACTTTTATTTTCTTTTTTAAAATGATATAAATTGTTTTATTCTATAATTATTAACTAAACTTATTTATTATTAATTTTTCCTTTAAAAATTATAGAATTTAGTTCAAAAATATGTATGTAACTGGTATTTGTAAACGGAATTTTCGCCAAATTGGCGTCAGAAAAATAACGCGCCAATGTGGTACATATATGACATCTGTGCTGATAAATCAAGAACTCAGTATTTTTATGGTAGCCTGGCGCTGATAATAAATCGCCAAATGCTGTACTTGTGACATTTTTTTCGTATTTCTTTAATTATTTAAAGTATAAGAATATAATTTTTTCACTCATTTCATTTAAATTGGGTTGTGTAAAAAGTAATTTCGCTTTTTTTCGTATTTTTCAAACTGAATTTATTTATATAAATTAAAAAAACTATTCTGTAATATATGTGTTGTTTTGTTTGATGACCTTTTCCCATTTTTCTGGTAAAAACATAATTCCGTCACTATAGAACTTCGGAGATTTCTGGGGAAAAAACTTAACAAGGTGATTTTCACAAGCCTCCATTGAAGTCATCTTAACACCATTAAGAGAGTTCCGCAGAGGGTGGAACAAATAGTACTTGGTCAGATCGAGGTCCGAACTATACGTTGGGTGTATCAAAACCTCCCAGCCAAGCACTCTCAGTTTTTGCCGAGTGACTAAAGATCTGTGTGGTTTAGAGTTGTCATGATGGAAGACAACGCCTTTCCTATTGATCAATTTCGGATGGATTTTTAATCGCCTGAGTCAATCACATTAGTTGCTCACAGTAGATAGTTTAATTAATGGTCTGTCCAGGTTCGAGCAGCTCAGGATGGACAATTCGTTTTCATTCCCACCAAACACTCAGCATCACCTTCCTTGGCTTAAATCCGGGCTTAGCAATCGTTTGTGTAGCTTCGACTACGATTTTTTCGCACATTGTTGTCGTACGTGATTCAATTTTCATCACCCGTAATCATTTGTTTCAAAAATGGCTTGATTTCGTTCCGTTTTAGTAGCAGTTCACAAATGGAAACTATCCATTAAACGTTTCACTGTAAGTTCATGGGGAACCCAAGTATCGAGTTTCTTTTGGTTTTTAAATTTACGCAAATGGTTCAAAAGTGTTTTATGGTTGATGTTTAGTTTCGTAGCAATGTCGTGGGAAAAAATATGTCAGTCAACCTCGATATTTTTTAAGGTTTCATCGACTTTTTCAATGATAGGCCGGCTAGGGAAATAATCTTTAATATCGAAATTTCCGGATCGAAAAAAGAGCAAACCAATTCTGACTTTGGCGTTTACTTAAGCACCAATCACTATAAACGCCACACAATTTTCGATGAACCTGCGCCGCATTTTTCCCTTTTTAGAAGTAAACTAGTTGGATGTGCCAATCCCAAAACTTTCTTCTATCTCATACGTACATTTTAATATTTTAAAAAAATAGTTACGAATTTTAATGCTTTAATAATTTTAATTCAACACCATACCAACTTTGATTTTCATCTTAAATTTCTGCTTCAGTCAATTAATCGGAGTAAAAACGAATTTCCGTCTCTGCACGAGCCGATGATCATTAGAATGATAGACAGATTTTTTTTTCAAATTCAAGGAGGACCTACTTGCCTTATCAAAAAATATTCATATACAAAAAATTTAGTTCAGTTCTAGAACTAACTTCATACACTTTTAGATGGTGCAATATTGAAAATGGCATAAAATCCGCTATTGCAGCGCCCTCTTCCAGTGGATTTTTTTCAAATTCAGTTAGGACCAACTATCCATAGCGATACACTTATACGAAAAATTTGGTTCAATTCGATGCATAACTTCATATACTTTTGGTCGGTACAATACTGAAAATGACACAAAAATCGCGATTGCAGCGATCCCTTCCGGTGGATATTTTTCAAATTCTGGGAGGACCAAGTAGCGATAGCTACAGACATACAAAAAAATATTGGTTTAATTCGATGCATAACTTCATAAACTTTTGGTCGGTAAAATATTGAAAATAGCACAAAAATCGAGATTTCAGCGCCCCCTTCCGGCGGAATATTTCAAAACTGAAGGAGGACCTGCTTGCCACAGCCAAAAACATTCGCAAAAAATTTGGTTCAATTCTATGCATAACTTCATACACTTTTTGATGGTAGAATGGCGACATACACACAGACAGACACACAGACACACGGACAGACAGACATTTTGTAAAAATATGTTTTTTAGAATCTCTGACCCCTAAAACGTGTAAATCCGTCGAAAAAAAATTCGATTATAATACTTTCTACTATTGAAAATAGAAGAAAGTAAAAACTAAAATGTGACGAAAATGATCTTCTGTAATCTCTATTTTTAAAACGCAATAACTTTTGACCGATTAAACAGATGGCGCTACCTTTATATCTAAACCGTTCTAGAGACTGTTACCTTTCAAACGCTGTATAGTATGGCTTAATTGAGTATGTATTACTCGAGATATGCGACTTTTAAACTATGTATTGGGAAAAAACGAAATTACTTTTTCCACAACCCAATAATACATAACTTTAATTTAAAACCGAAAAGTTTGATATTTATGATTTTTATCTATTTATTTATTTACTTATTTTGAGTAAAAAGAACAGAAAAAAATAAAAATAATGATATTTTGAAGCTCCATAATTGCAGTGAAGGAAGAAAACTTAAAAAAAACTGATTTATCACAGCCTAAATCTTACCAAAGGACTTTTGCACAATAACCCATAAGATGTTTAAAGATAGAAAACCAAAGATTATAAATGCACAAATAAAGTAAGAAAAGGTTGCAAACAGCCGTTTCGAATCTATTAAAGATATTCTTCATCAGTGCAAAACTCAGCGACTTAGAAAAACAAAACTGACCAAAGAGACAGATGCTTATAGGCAGGCTTATATATCCGCTATGGGAACGATCCCGCCTAAAAGAAAGCAACCAATGAGAAGTAAGCAGCCTGACTGGGTGGACAAGTAGCGACATCTACCGGAAAACAAACAAAACAAAAACTAAAAAGCGAGAGGGGAAAAAAATAAAGTATTAAATTAAAGATTTCCAAAAGCTTGGAAAATAAGGAGTACTTGATAAGTCATTGACTAGGGAGTCAGAATTTTTAATGATGTGGTAAGCTTCCCAAAAATTAAGATCGAAAATAGAAGGACACTTATGGATAATGGTGGCTGAAGAAAAATTAAACTTATGTTGTGAAGACCAACAATGTTGAGCAATAGAAGAGCATTGAAGCTCTTTATTTTTGACATGCCTTATATATATAAGCCTGCGTTTTTATGTCTCTTTGCTCAGTTTTGCTCTTTCTAGCTCGATGAGTTTTGCACTGATGAAGAATCTCGATAGTAGATTCGAAACAGCTGTTTGCTACCTTTTCTAACTTTATTTGTGCATTTATAATCGTTGTTTTTTTATTTTTAAACATTTTTGCACAAAGGCTTTATTTGCTATTTTAACCTATAAGATGTATTTCATTCAGATGTTGCCATTAATCAATTAAAAAATAATCATGATTTCTGTGCCACATATGTTAGCGTAATATGTATGTATATATAGAGAGAGAGAGATTAATTGCAATATTTCCATCTCCAGAAGTTTAAAATCTTTTAAGCGTCCTAACCTGGTTTTCCCGTCACGTAACTTTTGTAATCAAAGGCTGATTTAATACAAAATCGATATTAAAGCTAATTTTTTGAAGTGAAAGATATAACTAATGTAACTAAATATGCAAGTTTTCCAAATATAAATCCTCATGTCAAAACTTTTCGTAGCTATTATTTTATGAATCGTTAAACACGAAGAAAAAAAATAGCAGGACGCTTAAAGGGTTAACGTTATTGGTAAACCTTATTCAGGGTACCCTTGGCGTATTTGGAATTGTGTAAGGAGTATGGCTTATTAATAGTTCATTTACAGGGGTAACCAAAAAAAATTCTATTCCATTATTGTCTTTTGGGAAAAACTGTTAAAACAGAGTATTTAATGGCATTACACTATTACAATTGATATAAATCACTGAAATTTATTAAGATTAGGTTAGTACAGAAAATTCAAAACATTTTTAATACATTTACATGTACATACAAAAGAAATCTGTTTCAGCGCTGTCTTAGAGTAATAATTGCTAGAAATGCGTTTTGAATTTCAACGTGCGCTTTTAAAGTCAAGTGTTTTTAGGTGTATTTCTAATCATACAAATAAGTAGCACCTATTGTAGTTGTCTGATCCGCCCGTCCGTCAGTCTATCTGTCCGTCTGTCGATCCGTCTATAACAGCACAAAATTTACCAAGTCGAATTGTTTGAAATTTTAAGCATATATTTTTTGCAGAATTTTGTTGAGTCGTTTCAAATTTTAGCAATATCGGACACATAGTTTAAACACTGGGAGATTTAAAATGATTAAGTTACATTGCAGCCGATGGGATGAAATAGTTTCAAGTACTTTTTAATGATGTTACACTCGTTGAAACAGAATAAAATTGATATGCATTTATGAAGGGCACTAAAATATACATTTTTTAGAATGTGATACACAAAGAAAATTTATCGTTTATATGCAGAGCTATACAAAAGAATTCCGCTACATGATGATATAGTGGAGGGGAGGACATTATTTTCGGAATAATTTAATTATGTAAAACTGTTTCACATGTAATACAATTTATACGTAGCTTAGATTTACTACATTTTAATTCTTGTGTAACAGAAAATGCGGCTCTATATTGTTGAATTAGATACAATATTTTAACTTATTGAACGGTTCAGTTTTGCTACATTATTCTTTATGTATTGGAAAGTGTTTCTTAAGATATACTTGATTATTTAATGTTTCTTTCTTGTTTTAAATATAGCTTGTCTCCTATAATATTTATGAATACAATTTTCCAAAAACTTTATAGGAAATATTGCATGTTAATATGTATGTAAAGCTAATGTAACAAACAAAAATGAAATTAGATTACCTATAAAACGGTCAAAAACCCGATTCAGAAGTTACTGTGAAAAACAGGAAAAATAGTGAAATACTTTTCTGCAGCTCTGTATATGATGTACAGAAATTATAAACATTAAAAAACGTATATAATTGTATGCAAAGAATTTATATACATTTGTATGTAGAGAATTTATATACCCCAAGTAAAATCTCTATTCTAGAAAAATAATAATAATTAACGTTGTTACTGTAGTTATAAATATTTTTTGTGACCTGGTGTTTTTTTTTCGTTAATATTATCAAAATTACTGCATACAAGAATATGAAAATAGGTGGTATTGTGGAGAAATGTTTGACACACTTGCTAAAACAGACAGTTTTCAAATAATATTTTCACGTTAAATATGTCAAAATCGTTCTCTTAAGTAACTTTTTAGTAGCAAAAACTATGCATAGAAATTTAATCATTTTTTTCAATATATTCATCGTAAGCTTCCAGAGTGAAGATTGCATTTATTTTTTTACATTTGTCTAATATTTTGAGGGTTAATTTACATTTAAATTCAAATTTCCAGTATTTTCTGATTTTTTTAAACATATTTAAAGAAAGAAATTATTTTAAATTGTTGGCTTTTGTAATATCTTCTCAAAGAATATGCTATCATTTAAATTAATAATTTATTAACAAGCGATTATTATAAACAGAAAAGAACGATGAAATAAGAATTAAACAATTGAGTTTTAAAAGCAGGAAAATAATGAAAATATGTCATAAAACTTGTTTATGCACGCGAATATTTAAAAAGAAGGAAAACTATAAAACATTTTTTTAAATTTGTGTTAAAATCAGCAAATGCGGGTGAAATTACATCCGATTTTAAATGGCTAATAACATTGTCAAAGAGTTTAAATTAAAATTATATTTACTAGTACACGAGATGTTGTTTCGTATTTCGAGATGATCTTTTAAATTGTTGTTGCCAATGAGAACGACAACGCAAACAATAATATTTCTTTTCTAAAAATTTAAATAAATTCAAGTGAATATTACACAAAGAAAGTTTGATGAAAGTTACGTCAAATTTAAAATATGTCATTTAAAATCCTTTTTTATAAATATTCCTTTATTAAGAAAACTCGGAAGCAAAAACATCGTTGCTTTATTTCATTTTATTTTAGATGTTTATACTAATTTTTAGATGTTTAACTGATCGTATTGAATCAAACATGATAACAGAATATAACAGCAGCTGATTTGGAATTAAAATCTTTAATAATAGAAAAAATAATAAAAATCGGTTTGTGGGGAGATCGCCACTTTTTAAAAATTATCATTGAATCTTCTTTATTTTTTTAAAAATCCGATCAAATAAATTCATTTTTAAAGTATGAATGGGGATTGGCAAATGCAGCTCGTAAGTTGCAGCGACCCCTAGTTTAAAAAAATTAGCTAATTTAAAAAACGCATACCATAATTTAAAACGAAATTTCTGCAATTACTATTCACAGTGTGTTTTCTTGCCAAATTCTCCTCTGTGTCCCTGTAAATAATCAATAAATGCGATGCGTATCACATCGATCATCCATAAAAAAGCGACACAACTCGACAAAAGGAAATTTCACAAAAAAGCCGGGAAATCTGCGTAATTCTATTCTAACATGAAATTATAGAACTTATCTCTGCATGGCAAGAATAAAAACACGCATAAAACTCTAAATCCCTGAAGAATGAAGGCGTGGGATTAGGTTTGGATGGTTGGGTAATTTAAATTTTCCACTTAATTGACTCCTCTTTTCTGGCATCAAATGTACATACAGTGTAATAAAGTGATTTTCCTTATAGCTTCCCTTGTGAAACTGTTTGTATAGCAAGACTCACGTGTGATAAATTTATTAACTCTTTCCGGCGCGGTGTTGCCGGGTCGGCAACACCTAAAGTTCGCCCTGTTTAGAGACACAAAAACTCCGTGAATATTTCAAAAACTACTCTAATTGGTATTTTAACTCTTTCTTATGATTTCTAGATGGCAGTACCACAGAGATCAAAATCTACTGTTTTTAAATAATAGGTAAAATATTTTACTCTGATACGCGCTTCACAGCAATGCTCTTCTCACTGCGCTTATCAATGCTGTACTTGCACGGTGTTACTACTTCGACAACAGCTGTATAATTAAAACGGTTAGTGCAATCTTTATAAAATTATACCTGTATACTCCGCTATGCCTAAATAGATTGCCTAATTTTTTTCTTCTTTAAATTCCAACTTTAAAGTGAAGTGCGCCGGAAAGGGTTAATGCTGGTGATCACTCTCATTCGAAATTCCACTTCGTAATGTAAATTCAATGGGCGTTTGATGCATTCTTATATTTAAACTTCTATATTTAAACTATCTATAATTATATTTAAACGTTTCCATTTAAACTATCTCCTCAGGAAATTAAATATTTTTAGCTTTTTCTTTTGGCGGACTCTTCTTAAAAAAAATTTCACTTTTTTTTCTTATTTCCAAAATATTCCTAAAATCTATGCTTAATTTAATATAAAGTGTTAAAATTTTGCTTCCAGTTCGTCAGTATGTAACACATAAAATATTTATTTCAGCATGGATTTTAAAAACATTTTGAAAACTGAGAAAAAAAAAAGTGACATCCGTTAAGATAAATTTATTAAAGCTGGTGATCACTCACTTTCGAAATTCCGCTCCGTAATGTAAATTCTATGGGCGTTTCATGCATTCTTATATTTAAAATATTTCCTTAGGAAATTAATATTTTTAGCTTTTTCTTTTGGCGATCTCTTCTTAAAAAAAAAACTCTCTTTTTTTTCTTAGTTTCCAAAATATACCTAAAATCTATGCTTAATTTTATATAAAGTGTTAAAATTTTGCTTCCAGTTCGTCAGTATGTAACACATAAAATATTTATTTCAGCATGGATTTTAGAAACATTTTGAAAACTGAGAAAAAAAAAAGTGACATCCTTTAAGATAAATTTATTAAAGCTCGTGATCACTCACTTTCGAAATTCCGCTCCGTAATGTAAATTCTATGGGCGTTTGATGCATTCTTATATTTAAAATATTTCCTCAGGAAATTAATATTTTTAGCTTTTTCTTTTGGCGATCTCTTCTTAAAAAAAACTCTCTTTTTTTTCTTAGTTTCCAAAATATTCCTAAAATCTATGCTTAATTTTATATAAAGTGTTAAAATTTTGCTTCCAGTTCGTCAGTATGTAACACATAAAATATTTATTTCAGCATGGATTTTAGAAACATTTTGAAAACTAAGAAAAAAAAAGTGACATCCTTTAAGATAAATTTATTAAAGCTCGTGATCACTCACTTTCGAAATTCCGCTCCGTAATGTAAATTCTATGGGCGTTTGATGCATTCTTATATTTAAAATATTTCCTTAGGAAATTAATATTTTTAGCTTTTTCTTTTGGCGATCTCTTCTTAAAAAAAAACTCTCTTTTTTTTCTTAGTTTCCAAAATATTCCTAAAATCTATGCTTAATTTTATATAAAGTGTTAAAATTTTGCTTCCAGTTCGTCAGTATGTAACACATAAAATATTTATTTCAGCATGGATTTTAGAAACATTTTGAAAACTGAGAAAAAAAAAAGTGACATCCTTTAAGATAAATTTATTAAAGCTCGTGATCACTCACTTTCGAAATTCCGCTCCGTAATGTAAATTCTATGGGCGTTTGATGCATTCTTATATTTAAAATATTTCCTCAGGAAATTAATATTTTTAGCTTTTTCTTTTGGCGATCTCTTCTTAAAAAAAACTCTCTTTTTTTTCTTAGTTTCCAAAATATTCCTAAAATCTATGCTTAATTTTATATAAAGTGTTAAAATTTTGCTTCCAGTTCGTCAGTATGTAACACATAAAATATTTATTTCAGCATGGATTTTAGAAACATTTTGAAAACTAAGAAAAAAAAAGTGACATCCTTTAAGATGAATTTATTAAAGCTCGTGATCACTCACTTTCGAAATTCCGCTCCGTAATGTAAATTCTATGGGCGTTTGATGCATTCTTATATTTAAAATATTTCCTTAGGAAATTAATATTTTTAGCTTTTTCTTTTGGCGATCTCTTCTTAAAAAAAAACTCTCTTTTTTTTCTTAGTTTCCAAAATATTCCTAAAATCTATGCTTAATTTTATATAAAGTGTTAAAATTTTGCTTCCAGTTCGTCAGTATGTAACACATAAAATATTTATTTCAGCATGGATTTTAGAAACATTTTGAAAACTGAGAAAAAAAAAGTGACATCCTTTAAGATAAATTTATTAAAGCTGTTGATCACTCACTTTCGAAATTCCGCTCCGTAATGTAAATTCTATGGGCGTTTGATGCATTCTTATATTTAAAATATCTCCTCAGGAAATTAATATTTTTAGCTTTTTCTTTTGGCAATCTCTTCTTAAAAAAAAACTCTCTTTTTTTACTTAGTTTCCAAAATATTCCTAAAATCTATGCTTAATTTTATATAAAGTGTTAAAATTTTGCTTCCAGTTCGTCAGTATGTAACACATAAAATATTTAATTCAGCATAGATTTTAGAAACATTTTGAAAACTCACAAGGAGGATCTCCATACGGGCATACTCAGAAAATTCTGAAAAAATTACAGAATATTCGTCTCATGAAGATATATGCGTTTATAAAAAAATTTCGTCGGAATCCCGATACAATGTTCTTAAAAAAATAATGAACATTTCGGTTATTTGGCAATTTATCACCTGTTGGCGACAAAATAAAATTTCAAAAAATACTTTTTTTGTCAAACACTTTTTACGGTTAAAAATGTTTCATACTGAAATATTTTTTAAAATATTTATTTAAATAACTTTTTTTCGGCTTTGTTTTGTTATAACTATAGTTTTATCACATATATATTTTACTAGCGGCCTTCGCCCGCTACGCTGGTCGGTTTATCTAAAAACATCTTGAAGAAGTAGTTAGATAAGGTTCAGACATACATTAAAAAAAAAAAAAAGCAAGTCGATCATTCAAAAAATGTTGGGAAATATCAAATATTTACTGTAATTTTTTAAGAAAAACAAAGTTTCGAAAAAAAAAATTAAATCGAAAAAAAAAAATTACACTGACATATTAATGCAAGGAAATTTTCCCAGAGAGAAAATTCGCCTTGAATACAATATTTCAAATTCTTTTAATTGCTTATAGGCGTTAATGCCAACATAGTAAAAAAAAATTCCATGCTGGGAATCGAACCCGGGCCATCAGTATGGCGCACTGACGTTCTACCGACTAAACCACATGGAACGACAGCCAGCTTGAAACTTTCTCATACTTAAGTAGACTGGCGAAAACATAACGATAGCGCGTTTTAAAATCGCACAGTGACATCTATTGGATTTTATATGTACTAAAAAACGTTATGTACTAAAAAACGTGAGCAGCGCACCTAATAGTTTCTTTTGTTTCTTTTTTTACTTTTTTGTCTGTTGTCCGATTTTGATGAAACAAAGCCTATACACTGCCCGGGAGTGTGCATTCTTCATTAGTGAAAACCGCATAAAAATCCATTCAGTAGTTACGAAGATAACCTCGAACAAACAGACAGACAGACAGACAGACAGACAGACAAAAAATTCAAAAAAAATTTTTTTGTGTTTCATTGGTTTTCTTTTATCGCCCTGACTCCATTTTTGTCAATTATCTTCAATGTACAGACACACCGGGTCCTACTGTTTTATTATATGTATAGATAATGAAAGTTAATTATAAAATTTTATGAATTAAAACGAAAATTAAATTAATTAAAATTGTTTCAATCTTATAATCAAGTCCAATTGAGACTGTTTATACAATTTCGTTGCTATGGAAACAAAAATTTATCCGCTATTGAAATGTATTACTGCAGCATTCTTCATCTAGTCTTTATTTTAGAATAAGTTTAAACATATGAAAATATATTTTTTAATGTGAAAATATTTTATCTATATATAATTCTTTTTACAGTATTAGAATTATATAATTATATTATGTTGTAGTACATACATAATATATGTATTAAATTTTCTCGTTGTTTCAGTTTAAATTCATCAAATACCATTTACACGTATTTTTAAAACCTATTAACAAACAATTTTTAGTTGCATGAAAATCGTTTGCTTTTGGCGAGGGAAAAGAATGTTCGCCAAATCGTGTGACGCTTTCGTCTTTTTACGCCAAATATTCGGTTTTATTTTATTTTTTTTACATAATATATACAGTGATTCTGCCGCTAATTTTGACTGATCTTTTATTACATACATAAATAGCTTAATTAGTATTTTTTTCATAAAATTCTGAGTATGCCCAGTATGGAGACCTTCCTTGTGAGAAAAAAAAGTGGCATCCTTTAAGAAGAGAACATCGAAAGAGGAAGCAAAAAACGTTAATTTTCCAAGAAGATATTTTAAATTTAAGAATGCATTAAAGGCTTATTGACTTAACATTACGTTGGGGAATTCGTAATGTGAATGACCTGCAGCCTTAAGGGAATAAAATACGAAATTGATTTTTGAGGTATGTATCATTTTTCTTGCAGATTTACGATAT
Organism: Maratus speculifer; assembly: GCA_964019185.1. Taxonomy (NCBI): domain Eukaryota; kingdom Metazoa; phylum Arthropoda; class Arachnida; order Araneae; family Salticidae; genus Maratus; species Maratus speculifer. Next base: position 233,335,520 of record OZ025294.1, on the reverse strand, counting down.
TGAGAGTCTGAGAACTGGTGATATTTGATTTAAAAAAAATCTGCACGATGATTGTTACAAACAATTTAACCCATTAAATAGTGAACCTACAAGAATGGGCAGGAAAAGTACTTGCTAATAATCTTCACTTTAATTAATAATAAAATGTACTGCTATTATAAAGTCAAATTTTACAAGTTAAAAATAGTGGTCGCTCGTTGTTGAAATTCACCCGTTCAGGAGCCCCGTTTTTAGCAAGTTTTTAGCACAGTTTTGATTTTATAAAATACGTGGAGAAAAGATTTTTATTATTTTCATATAAATTTGTTTGTAATATGCCTTGTTAGTTACTTATTTGAACGACTTTGGAGTAGAAATGTGTTGCCCTCAAAAATGGTTAAGTATGCAAATTATTTTTATCACAGTGCCAAAGTAATCTCAGATTGTATAAGATTAATATTATTTTTGTAATCAGAAAAAAATTATCCACCAATTCATGAATGAAAAACATTTCTTTAAAGTATACTGAAGTATTAATGTATACCTAAACAACTTATAAATAGTATGCTTTTACACCATATTTTAAGCAAAAATATCTGTATATATTAATACATTTTTAAAAGAAAATGAAGTAAATATCGTTTATTCTATAAAAATCCAAAAACCCATGATATAAACCTTCTGAACAACACACTATTTTGACACTTTAAGTCTAGAACGTTCAATCACTGTCAGATCTCATAACATGTTTTTTTAGATCCCTAAAGTGTTATAAGAAAATATATATGTTAAAAAAAATTTTACATTTATGGAAATTGAAAGATTTTACAGTAGAGAGTAAGAATCTCTATCCACTAGCTTAGAAAGAAATTTTCTTTTGTTTTATTGTCTAAAAGTATTTACTTGGATATTAATTAGATAATAATGAGTTCAATCTATTACTGATAAAAGATTATTATTGATCATTAGGAAAATAGTTGATTCTTTCGGTCTAGTTATATTTTAGACATATCTAAAACTTTGTCATATTCAGATTTTTTATTTATTTGATTTCTGATTGGTCCATGTTTATTGTCCAAAAATAGAATACTTCTGTTGCCACGATGATAAAAAAGTATTAATAAAAAAAAGAATACTGCCCAGTTAAACTGATGGCATTGAGCTCACAGGCTACGCATACTAATTGTGCATTACAGCCTTATACTTTCAAGGGTTAATTCCGTTCGAAAAAAAATAAAGGAGGGGAAACAGCTTCCCTTTCCCATCTTATATTTAATTATTGAACCCCCCAAACTAATCAGGAGCATACTTTATCATATAAAAAGTCTATATCCAAAATTCAGAGCAAATCGGAAAATTCTTAATAAAAACCAATTTATATAATTTAAGAGCAGTTATCCCCCTTTTTTATACTTAACCATTAGACTTCCAAAATATTTAGAGATTTGAGCGAAATCTGATAATTCTGCAAGAAAACCCCATTTATATAAATTAAATGGAGGGGCATTAGAACCCCCGTTCCCTCTGTATATACTTATTCAATGAAAACCTAATACCAATCGCGGCGGCGTCCAACCAGAATGATCCTATATCCAAAACTGATAATTCTGCATGAAAAACACATTTATATCAATTAAAGGAAGGGGCACGACCTCCCGTCCCACCTGTTATAGATATCGAATGAACTTCAAAAACTAATCAGGGAAGCGCCTTATCGGGATATACTCATATACAAAATTTTAAGTGGATCAGATATTTTTATCATGAGGTATCGCAGTACGCACTTACATACAGAGCGGACGGGCACGCTCTCAGGCTATGATAGCCTGTGAGCTAAAAACTAATAATAATAAAATTAATAATAATAATAATAATAATAACTCTAAAAGAAATTGAGATACACCTTTCAAACAAATTACATTTAAATTTAAATTTTATTCACTATACTACCGAGCAATGATTGAAAATGTGCGATGTTTATAAGTTTTAAAATTTATAGTATCGAAAATTGTAAAATTGAAATTTCATATGTTTGTGACTGGTTCAGAAATATTAATATTTAATCCTCGGCGAACATAATATATAGCTCTAATTTTAGTAAACCACGGTTTGATCATCATACAAATAATGTTTAATATTATTCTTTTTGCCTAATGTAAGAAATTATTTTTATATTTAACTCTGATTCTCTATTTTATTTCTGGTTTATTTTTTCATGTAATAGATTATAAATTGTTTTAAGTAACTGCATGATTAGCAAACTGTGCATGTAGCTTGTTTAATATTCTTATACTTCGGTGTTATTACATAATTGAAACGGAGCATAGTGCAAGCTATACCCACATTTAAAAAAATTCAGACGTATTAATTAGTGTACCATTTGTAATATTCATGGAATATGAAGGCAAATTACACTGCACAACTCAAAGACTATCCGAATTCAATGCATTCTAAATTAATAATACATAACGATAATTAAATCATATACAGAGAGATTCATTAATATCGAAACAATAAACTATTCCCTTTAATATTTCCCCTATACATCAAATTTAAAAGTTTCATAAAAAAGGTACAAACTATTATGGTATAAGTTACAATTCCATGGGAAGTCTATTTGAATTAACACAAAAATTATTTTTTTATACAGCTATCGTAGGATAAAATTAAATTAGGAAATCTATCTATATCCTTTCTTGAATTAAATACAAAATGTTGGAATACATTTTGTTAATAAATACGAATCGCTATATCATATACAGGGCTGCTGAAAAAATTTTCATAATTTTCCTAGTCATGCATTTCCTAATGATGAAATGAATCGTAATATTTTAATTTTTTAAACGATGCGGTCTTGTTATATTATTCTGAATGTGTTGGAAAGTGCTTCATAATGTATGCTTGACGCTTTATTTTTCTTCCTTGTTCACTTTTATTTTTATTTTTGCCTAATGTAAGAAATTTTATTTATATTTAACTCTGATGCGCGATTTTAATTCAAGTTTATTGTTTCATGTAATGTATTGTAAATCGGTTTATGAGACCTGCATGGTTAGCGAACTGTGCGTTTAGCTTGTTTAATATCCTCATACTTCAGTGTGTTATTACATAACTGAACCGAATATAATGCAAGTTATGCCCACATGTAAACAATGGTAGACCTTTTAATTAGTGTACCATTTGTAATATTCATGGAATATGAAGACAAATTACACTACACATTTCAGAGACGGTCCGAATTCAATAGATTCTAAATTTCTAGTAAGTAACAATTATTAAATCATATCTAGGGTGATTCATAAATATCGAAACAGTAGACTATTTCCTTCAATATTGTCCTATATTTCAAATTGAAAAGTTTTATAAAAAAAGTACAACATATTATGGTATACGCTACAATTCCATGGGGAGTCCACATGAAAAAATACAAAAATTAATTTTTTATACGGCTATCGTAGGATAAAATTCCAATTAAGAAAGCTTTCTATATCCAGTCTTGAATTAAAGACATAATGTTGGAATATATGTTTTTAATAAATACAAATCACTATATAAATACAAATCACTAAGATTTTTTTAGAAAATAGTGTCAAACTGGATGTTTTAAACTAACTTACCGTGAGAAAGAAGAATAATCACTCAAACTGTACTGAAAAACGTGTTTGCCACGTGATCGATTTCACTTAAATAAGTTTTCTTCAATAAGTAATTTATAAAACAAAATTCTAGAAACCCCATAGGAGAATACAAGAGTGTAGGCACTACAACATAATACATAAAATAAAAAAATACACATAAATTGTAACTTTCAAGAAAAAAAAAACTTTTATTTTATTGTTGAATACAGGAAAACTACTCTTTACAGCCTAAAAAAAGACAAATAAAATATTAGTAAGTCATAATAAAAAAAAAATATCTGATTAAATGAACAAATGCATATCAAATAAATAGGAGCTATAAAAGTTAACATTCTTAACCAATAATGATGAGCGGAGCGTATCTCGCTTCATACAAAATTTTTAATTAAACTTTTTTATTGTTTATTAACTTATTATAACGTATTGCTTATTTATCTATTTTTTTTATCATGATTTGCATAAAAGTAATTTCCTTGTGACATAGAGGGTTTCAAGTAATATCTCCAGCATTAATCTTTCAATGTCATTATCATTTTTTTTTAAGTTTAATTTTCAATTTTTGAAGGAATGCATTACGTTTTGAAAGCTGATTAAGCATATTAATATCAAAATAAAATATTTGTGTAGAAAATGTAATATTTTTATTAAACTCAATTCCATATACTGTTGTTTTTAGCTGTGAATAGAATGAGTATAGAATGCAAAAAAATGGTAAAACATTCGTTTAAATAGCCAATTGAGTTTCTTCAGAAAAAAGTATTAGCAAATATTATTATAATAAAATAAGTCTGAACTTTTACGTCAACCATGGCAAATCAATTGCGTCATTACTAGAGCTAGTTTTCCAAATAATCCCGTTTCAGAATGCCTGAACTTCCCATAAGCATATACAAGGACGATATTTCGAAGATATTTCAGTCACATGATGACGACAGGGATCCATATAAACTACTCTTTGTAACTGTTATCAATTGTTGAAGATATTAGTTGTTAAACTGCAAATTTTATAAGATTCCCTGCTATCAGTATAATGAGAATAAAAAAAATATTTTGTAATCCAATATTATAAAATATAAAGGATTCATTAAAATGAATATATGTTATATATCAAAATGTTCTAGCTAAAATCAACAAAACAAAAAAATTATAATGTCTAGTAAAAGTTTCATGTTGTAAAATGTAAAATAAACAAACGCATATAAATTGTAACTTTAAAGAAAAAAAACTTAAATTTTATAGTTGATGAATACATGAAAACTAATCGTTACATTTAAAACTATTATTAAGTAAAACAAAAAATAATTAAAATAAAATACTGGTGACATTAGAATAGAAAATTATCTGATTAAATACACGCTGATAAATAAATAGGAGAAATAAAAGTTAGCAGTCTTAACCAATAATGATGAGCGGAGAGTGTCAAGCTTCATGCAAAAATTTTAATTAAACTTTTTCTTGTTCATTAACTTATTATAACGTAGTGCTTATTTACTTTTTTCCTTACTTTTTTTCATCATAATTTGCATAAAAGTAATTTACTTGTGATATCAAAGGTTTAAAATAATGTTTCCAGCATTAATCTTTTGATGACATTTTTTAAAAAGGATATTTATTTTTTTGTTTGGTTTTCAATTTTTGAAGGTATGAATTAGGTTTTGAAAGATAATTAACCATATTACTATCTGAATTAAAAATTTGCGCAGAAAATGTAATATTTTAATTATTATCTTTTATATACCTTGTTGTTTCTAGCTATAAATAGAATAAGCATAGTAATTGGAAAAAAAAAGTAAAATATTCTTTTAAATAACCATTAGAGTTTCTTCAGAAAAAAGTATAAACAAATAATATTTTAATAAAATAAGTCTGAACTTTTACATCAAATATAGCAAATAAATTGCGTCTGTACTATAGCTAGTTTTCCAAATATTCTCGTTTCAGTATGCCTAAACTTCCCATAAACATATACAAGAACGATATTTCTAAGGTATTTAGCTACATGAAAACGACAGGGTTCCAAATAAACTACACTTTGTAATTATTATCAATTGATAAAGATATGAGTTGTTCAACTACAAATTTTATAGGGTTTCATACTATCAATTTAATGAAACAGAGAATAATGTAAATAAAACGATTTCGTAGTTCGATATTATAAAATCTAAAGGAATGATTTAAATCAATATATTTTATGTATTAAAATGTTTTTTTCAAAAATTATTATATATATATATATATATATATATTTACAGTGGCTTCCAAAAGTTTCCTGCCAGCAAAAGTTTTTTAGTTAATTTGTAAGTATACCCATATGAAGTAGAATCCCATAATGATACTTATACATTTTATTGACATAATTGTTAGGAATTTATTTATAGAAGAACGTGTATATATCAATAAATATAATGGACAAAATTAAGTACAAAGGGAAACACATGTTCTCAAAAGTTTACGGCCACCTTCACAAGTTTGTAAAAAAGTGGTATTGTAATTGAAAATTATAGTGATCAACAACATTGACAATTAGTATTTTTTCTTATTACTATTTTATTAGCTTTAGTAATAAATACTGCGGCACAGCAACGTGACATTCATACAATGAACGGTTAAATATCGTCCATGGTACGTTTTTTCCATATTTCTTGCAATTTTGGCGAAATTTCGGCTGAGTTTAATATTTATAGTTCCGCAGGTGTTTGCCAACTTCTTTCCAAAGATTTTCTGTTGGATTCATGTAGGGCGTTTGGGCTAACTATTTTAAAAACGAAATTTTTTGTGCGAAAACCATCGCTTATCGAGGCTTGCATACATTATTTATGTCGTTATTATCTTAAGAAAAACAGTTGCGACCAAATTTTCTTCTCTAATAAGGCAGAAAATGGTCTTACAAGATATCCTTATACATTGTATCATTCATCTCATTGTGGATTTTAAATAACGGACTGACACTTTTTGAAGAAAGTACTCCCCACGGCATACGTGTCCTCTGCCATGCTTCATTGTAGGAATAACATAGGTCGAATACTATCTTTTGTTGTTAGGTCATCGGACGTTGTATCTGCCATCACTTCCAAAACTGTTTCGAAATTGATTGATGGAAAAATAGTACTTTTGTCCAGGTTTCACTTGACCAGACTTTGTGTATTTTGGAAAACGCCAGTCGGGTACGTTGATTTTTTTTTTTTTTTTTTTTGATCACCGAGTCATTCAAAAAGTTCTGTATCCTGTCATCATCATGACACGGTAGATCAAATCATTTCAGCAATAGTTTCATTCTGTAAATCGCAGTATATTGCAACGGAATTTTCATATGGTTAATCAATTGTTTTTCTCCTGATAATTCTGTCCACAGGAATAGTAGTTTTCAGGGGTCTGCCGGACCTCTGAAAGTCCTGGAAGTCATGTCCATCTTTATATAATTTTTAAATATTGTTTACACTCGATTTTACCGATCGATAACTTTGTCGCAATATCTCGAGAAGTTTGGCCTTTTAGCGACAAGCTTGTCACTCATTTATGAACAATATTTGTTGAACTTTTCATTTTTGAATTTAAACTATGCTATACACGTTGATTCATTCATAACACAACCAAAAAACCCTTTACCGATAGAAAAAAACTAAAAAAATATAAGTGGCCGGAAACTTTTGCACACGCGAACTTTGAATTCTATCTCTTTGCATAAAGCATCTTCACTATCCAATCAAAATGATCACGTGGTCAGAGGTCATTCACATATTCCTAACTTCTGAAACAATTATGCTTCTTTTTTGCTGAAACATTTTGGTAAATAAATCGAAGAAACTAAGCGGCTGTAAACTTTTGACCTCCTCTGTATATATTATAACACCATGTCAAATTTTCATTTGAAAAATGTAAAATAAATACAGTAAACAAACACACATAAATTGTAAATTTAAAGAAAAAAACTCACATTTTATATACGATAAATACAGGAAAATAACTTTTTACATCTTAAATAAATAAATAAAAAAAACCCAAATAAATAAAATAAAATACTGGTGACGTCAGAATAAAATATTATCTGATTAAATGAACGCACTTATATTAAATAAATAGGGGCAATGAAAGGGAACAGTTTTAACAAATAATGATGAGCTGAGAGTATCAGGCTTCATGCAAAATTTTTAATTAAACTTTTTTCTTGTCTATTAACTTATTATAATGTAGTGCTTATTTATTTCTTTTCTTTTTTTTCATCTTAATTTGCATAAAAGTAATTTCCTAGTTATATCGAGGATTTCAAGTAATTTCTCTAGCATTAATTACTTGATGACATTATTTAAAAACGGTATTTTTTGTAACGTTTTATATTTTTGAAGGGATGGATCATGTTTTGAAAGTTAATTAACCATATTAATATCTAAATAAAAAAATTCTGGAGAAAATTTAATATTTTTATAAAACTTTATTGCATACTCTATTGTTTCTGGCTATCAATAGAATGATTATAAAACGTAATAAAAAAAAATGATAAAATATTCGTTTAAATAACCATTTGGGTTTCTTTAGTAAAAATAGTAAACAAATAATATTATAATAAAATAAGTCTGAAATTTTACGTAAAATATGGCAAATCAACTGCGTCTGCAATATATCCAGTTTTCCAAATATTCTCGTTTCAGAATGCCTCAGCTTCCGATAAGCATGTACAAGGACGTTATTTCGAAGATATTTCAGCGACATGATGACGACATAAATCCAAATAAACTACCCTTTGTAATTATTATCAATTTTAAATATATAAATTGTTAAACTACAACTTTTATAGGACCATGCTATCAATAAATGAAACAGAGAATAAAATAAATAAAATGATTTCGTAGTTCAATATTATAAAATCAAAAGGAATGGTTAAAATCAATATATCTTGTGTATTAAAATGTTCCAGCAAAAAAAAAAAAAAAAAAAAAAAAAAAAAATTATAATGCTAAGTCAATATTTCATGTAAAATGTGAGAAAAATAAAGACACATAAATTGTAACTTTAGCGAAAGAAAAAACTTAAATTTTATAGTTGATGAATTCAGGAAAACTTTAATTTACAGCTTAAAATAAATAAATAAATAAAATAATATAAAATAAAAAACTGGTAAAGTCAGAATAGATAATTATCTGATTAAATGAACGCATTCATATTAAATAATAAATGGGAGCAATTAAAGGGAACAGTCATAACCAATAATGATGTGAGTAAAGTGTCACGCTTCATGCAAAATTTTTAATTAAATTTTTTCCTTATTCATTAACTTATTATAACGTAATGCTTTACTTATTTATTTTTTTATCTTGATTTGCAGAAAAGTAATTTTCTTGTGACATCGAGGGTTTTACATAATTTCTCGAGCATTAATTTTTGATAGCATTATTTAAAAAAAAAAAAATGCTTGATTTAATTTTTTGAAAGGAATGGATTATGTTTTACATTTTATAGCTGATGAATGCAGTAAAATTTATCTTTTGAGCTTAAAAAAAAATAAAGTGTTTCGTCAGAATAAAGAATTATTTGATTAAATGAACACACTCGTATTAAATAGGTAAGACCAATAAAAGTTAGCAGTCTTAATCAGTAATGATGAGAGGAGTGTGTCACGCTTCATGTAAAATTTTTAATTAAACTTTGATCTTGTTCATTAACTTATTATAACGTAGTGCTTATTTATTCATTTTTTTATCATGATTTGTATAAAAGTAATTTCCATGTGACATAGAGGGTTTCAAGTAATTTCTGCAGCATTAATCATTTGATGACATTGTTTAAAATGTTTCTTTTTTTTTGTTTGTTTGATTTTCAATTTTTGAAAGAGTGGTTTATGTTTCGAAAGTTAATTAACCATATTTATATCTACATTAAAAATCTGTGTAGAAAATGTAATATTCTATTGATATCTTTTGTATACACTGTTGTTTCTAGCTATCAATAGAATAAGTATAAAAAGTTTTTAAAAATTTGTAAAATATTCGTTTAAATACCCATTTGAATTTCGTTAGAAAAAAGCATAAGCAAATAATGTTATAATAAAATAAGTGTGAAAATTTACGGCAAATATGGCAAATCACTTGCGTCTGTACTATAGCTAGTTTTCCAAATATTCCCGTTTCAGAATGCCTCAACTTCCCATAAGCATGTACAACGACAGTATTTCGAAGGTATTTACGCCACATGATGACGACAGGGATCCATATAAACTACCCTTTGTCATTAAACACTGTTGCTCCTAGATATCAATAGAATGAGTATAGAAAGTATATATATATTCGTTTGTCTATATATGTATACATTTTTGTTAATCATGATTTGTATAAAAGCAAGTTCCTGGTGACATTGAGATTGAGATTTCAGGTAATTTCCCCAGCATTAATCTCTTGATGACTTTATTTTAAAAGATTTTAATTTTTTGTTTGAATTTCAATTTTTGAAGAAATGGATTATGTTTTGAAAGTTAATTAACCATATTAATATATAAATTAAAAATTTGCGTATAAAATGTAATATTTTTATTGAAATCTATTGCATACAATGTTGTTTTTTGTTATAAATGGAATGAGTATAGAAAGTACGAAAAAAAAAAAAAAAGGTAAATATTTATTTAAATAATCTTTTTTTTTTTTTTTTTTTTTTTTGAAAAAAGTATAAATAAATAATATTATAATAAAATACGTCTGAAATTTTACGTTAAACATGGCCAAATCAGTTGCGTCTGTACTATAGCTAGTTTCCGTAAAAATATTCACGTTTCAGAATGCCTCTACGTCCGTTAAGTATTTGCAAAGACGATATTTCGAAGGTATTTAAGCCACATGATGGGGACAGGAATCCAAAGAAACTACCATTTGTAATTATTATCAATTTCTAAAGATATAATTTGTTAAACGACAAATTTAATAGGATTCTATGCAATCAATTTAATGAAACAGAGAATAAAGTAAATAAAATGATTTCGTTGTTCAATATTATAAAATCTTAAGGAATGATTAAAATCAGTATACGTTATATATTAAATTGTTCTAGAAAAAATTAACAGAAAAAAATATTATAATGCCAATTAAAACTTTCATGTTGTAAAATGTAAAATAAACAAAGACACATAAATTGTAAGTTTAAAGAAAAAAAACTTAAATTTTAGATTGACAAATACAGAAAATCTACATTTTACACCTTAAATAAATAAAATTAAATTAAATAAAACACTGGTAAGTCTTAATAAAGAATTATCTGATTAAATGTACGCACTCATATTAAATAAATATAATCAATAAAAGGGAACAGTTTTAATAAATAATAATGTAAGAAGAGTGTCACGCGTCATGCAAATTTTTTAACTAAACTTATTTCTTGTTCTTTAACTTATTAAAATATAGTGCATATTTATTGTTGATATTTTATTTTTTAGGATGATTTGCATAAAAGTAATTTCCTGGTGGCATCGAGGGCTTCAGGTAATTTCTCAAGCATTAATCATTTGATGGCATTATTTAAAAAAGGATTTTTTTCTTTGATTTAAAATTTTTAATGGAATGGATTTTGTTTCGTAATGAATTTTTTTCCCATTTTATAGCTGATGAATGTTGTAAAACGTCTCTTAACAGTTTAAAAAATAAAGATAAAATAACATAAAAGAAAATAAAAACTGTTATGTTAGTATAAAGAATTATCTGATTAAATGAATGTACTCGTATTAAATAAAGAGGAGCAATAAAAGGGAACAGTCTTAACCAATAATGATGACAGGAGAGTGTGACGCTTCATGCAAAATTTTTAATTAAACTTTTTTCTTGTTCCTTAACTAACTATAATGTAGTGCTTATTTAACTATTTTTTTTTATCATGATTTGCTTAACTGTAATTTCCCTGTGACATCGAGAGTTCAGGTAATTTCTCCAACATTAATCTCTTAATAGCATTATTAAAAAAGTTTTTTTTTTTTTTTTTTTTTTTTTGAAAGAAATGGATTATGTTTTGAAAGTTAATTAACCATATTAATATCTACATTAAACATTTGTGTAGAAAATGTAATATTTTTAGTAAACTCTATTGCATACACTTTTGTTTCTAGTTGTGAATAGATGGTAAAAAAATTTCAAATATTCGTTTAAATAATCATTTGGATTTCTTTAGAACAAAGTATAAACAAATAATATTATAACAAAATAAATCTGAACTTTTAACATGCAAATTAATTGCGTCTGTACTACAGCTATTTTTCCAAATATTCTCGTTTCAGAGTGCCTCAACTTCTCATAAGCATATACAAGGACGTTATTTCGAAGGTATTTCAGTTTTAGGAAAAATTAATATATATATATATTATAATGCCCAGTCAAACATTCATATTGTAAAATGTAAAATAAACAAACACACACAAATTTAAACTTTAAAAAAAACTTACATTTTATAGTTGATGAATACAGGAAACAACTTTTTATAACTTAAATAAATAAATAAATAAAATAAAATAAAATAAATGTTACGTCAGAATAAAAAATTATCTGATTAAGCGAACGCATTCATATTAAATAAGTAGGAGAAATAAAAGTTGGCAGTATTAATCAATAATAAAGAATGGAGACTGAGACGCTTCATGCAAAATTTATAATTAGACTTTTTCTTGTTCATTAACTTATTATAATGAAGTGCTTATTTATTTATTTTATTTTATTGTTTATCTTTATTTGTATAAAATAATTTCCTTGTGGCATCAATGGCTTCAGATAATTTCTCCAGAAATAATCTCTTGATGGTATTATTTAAAAAGATTTTTATTCTTATTTTTTGTTTGATTTTCAATTTTTGAAGGAATGGATTATGTTTTGCAAGTTAATTAACCATATTAATATCTAAATTAAAAAGTTTTGTAGAAAAGGTATTATTTTTATCAAACTCTATTGCCTACACTATTGCTTCTAGCTATGAATAGAATAAGTATAGAATAAAATGGTAAAGTATTCATTTAAATAACCATTTCGTTTTCTTTAAAAAAAGTATAAACAAAATAAATTATGCTATCAATTTAATAAAACGGAGAATAATGTAGATAAGATGATTTCAAAATTCAATATAATAAATTATGAAGGAATGAATAAAATCAATATATGATATGTATTAAAATGTTCTAGCAAAAATTAAAAAATATATATATTATGATGCCAAAATAAACATTCATGTTGTAAAATGTAAAATAATTCAACATACATAAATTAGAATTTTAAAGAAAAAAAAAATAAATTGTATGTTTGATGAATAGAAAAAAACTACTTTAACAGCTTAAAATAAAATAAATAATAAAATAAGTAAATAAATAAAGTAAATAAATAAAATAAGTAAATAAAACAAATAAATAAATAAAATAAAAACTGGTAACGTCAGAATATAAAATTATCTGAATAAATTAACACACGCATATTAAATATATAGGAGCAATAAAAGTTAGAAGTCTTAACCAATAATGATGAGAGTAGAGTGTCACGCTTCATGCAAAATTTTTAATTAAACTTTTTTTCTTGTTCATTAACTTACTATAACGTAGTGCTTATTTATTTATTTTCTTTTTTATCATCTTAATTTGCATAAAAGTAATTTCCTTATGACATCGAAAGTTTCAGATAATTTCTCCTGCATTAATCTTTTCATGACATTATTTAAAAAGGATTTTTCTTTGTTTGGTTTAAAATTTTGAAAGGAATAGATTATGTTTCAAATAGATAATGTTTTACATTTTATAGCTGATGAATGCAGTAAAACTTCTTTTTACAGCTTAAAAAATAAAAATAAAGATAAAATAAAATAAAATAAAATAAAATAAAAAACTGTTACATCAGAATAAAAAATTATTTGATTATATGAACGAGCCCGTATTAACTAAATAAGAGCAATAAAAGGAAATAGTTTTAACCAATAATGATGAGGGAAGAGTGTCACGCGTCATTAGCAAATTTTAATTAAACTTTTTTCTTGTTCATTAACTTATTATAACGTAGTGCTTATTTATAATTTTTTTTATCATGATTTGCATAAAAGAAATTTCCTTGTGAAATCGACGGTTTCAGATAATTTCTCCAATATTAACCCTTTCCGGCGCACTACTCTTTAAAGTTGGAATTTAAAAAAGAAAAAAATTTGGCAATCTATTTAGGGCTGGAAGAGTACACAGGTATTGTTTTGTAAAGATTGCACTAACCATTTTAATTATATAGCTGTAGCTGAAGCGGTAACCTCCCATAAGTAAAGCATTGATATGTGCAGTGAGAAGAGCATTGCTGTGAAGCGCGTACTACAGTAAAACATTTTACCCATTATTTAAAAACAGTAGAGTTTGATCTCTGTGGTGTTGCCATCTAGAACTCATAAAAAAGATTTAAAGTAGCCGTTAGAGTAGTTTTTGAAATATTCACGGAGTTTTTGTGTCTCTAAACAGGGGGAACTTTAGGTGTTGCCGACCCGGCAACACTGCGCGTTAAGGGGTTAATCATTTGATAATATTATTTAAACAGGGTGTTTTTTTTTTGTTTTTTGTTTTGAAGGAATGAATTATGTTTTGAAAGTTAATTAACCATATTAATATTTACATTAAACATTTGTGTAGAGAATGTAATATTTTTATTAAACTATATTGTATACACTATTGTTTCTGGCAATGAATGGAATGAGTACAGAAGATATATATATATATATATGTATATATATATATATATATATATATATATATATATATATATATATATATATATATATATATATATATATATATATAATAACTTAAAATATTCATTTAAGGATGACCGGACCACAAAAATCTTCCAATTTACTTTAAAAAAATATTGCAGCTTTCAACTAATGGGTGTTATGGAAATGGCTTCCTATAAAATGCATTTTTTTCTTCGTGATATGTTTTTTCACTATGACTCTTGTTCAAAGTGTTATAAATCAAGAACCGGTCGAGTTAAAGGGTTCACACTTGAATCATGTCTTTTAGGATTCTTTTACTTTAATTTTGCTTCAGAAAGTTCGAAAAAAAATTATTTTTTCGGATTTTTTTTAAAGTTACATTATTTATTTTTAAATATTTTTTACATATTTTTAATTTTTATTTATATTAATATTTTTAAAAATGTTGAATAAAGATTAAAGATTATGGGTTTTTTTGTATATTTAAATAAAAAATAATTGAAATTCTACAAATAATATTTATAGTTAAAACGATTTTAAAATACCCCACTTTTTTAATAAATTTTAAAATTTAATTAAAAAGCATTGTGATTAGTTTTATTATGTGATTTATTTTACCAATAGTATGATTAACTATTATAAATATTTTTAACATAATATATAAAAATTACTTAAAAATGTATAACGAATCCCGTTAAATAATCATTTCAGATTCAATAGCGAAAAGTAGAAACAAATAATATTGTAGTCAAATAAATCAGAATTTTTTTTTTAATTGCGTCCGTATTGCAAGTACTTTTATAAATATTTAGATCTTGGTGCAATAGGTGTTGCAATTTTGTGCAAAAATGCATGAATACAAAAATTTATTACGATTATAATGTATTTAATTCAGTAATAATAGAAATAATATGACGTCATTTTATGTAGGACGTAATCACCATGGCAACCCTGAAATATTACCTCTTATGGGATATTACTGAATTAATTATTCATGACAGGAGTTAATTGAATGAAGGAAATTTTTATTAATATTTATTTAACATTTGATTCGATTTTAATAAAGACGAACTAACTCGACATAATCATGCAAAAGTTATATACATTTAATTGCAAGACATTCAATTGAGTAGTTTTTGAGTTTTGCAGTTTTTATCTGTGTAGAGTCAGCGGATCATACGACGGATACATGGTACGTATTTATATAATTATGAACGCACATAAAAACGCATTTTACTTACAGTTTGTTTTTAGCAGTTTGTTCATACGCTATGTTTGGAAGCTGGAATGTTTGAAAAACAAGAGGATTTTTTTCTTTTAAAAAATATGCTTTGAACTAGATTTTAAGTTAAATATATATTGCTTTTATGTCAAGCAGTGAATAGTTTAGGCATGTCTTACAGTCTCCAGTTAACGTCATCTTTACGAGCTGCTATAATGATAAAACATAAAAGGAAAGTCTCCTTACAATGTATACTCAGAATATGTTGAAAAGAAATGCTAGTTGTAATAATGACTTATGTAATAAAGGATCAGTTTAATTTAGCGACGGAATTTCAGTATATAAAAAAAATAAAATAAAATTGAATATTTGGCTCGAAAATATGAAAGCGATAGGAATTTTGGCGATTTTTTTCCTCACCAAAAGCAAACTATTCTAATACATCTGAAAATTGCTTGTAAATTGTCGCTTAGAATCCTTCATTATTCCCACTAGTTAATTTTTTATAGTACAGTTTACCTTATAAACATTTTCGTGATTTTATTAAAAAAAATATTTTTACACAAAAACTGCTGATAAAAGATTAAAAATTAAGCAAACAACTCTCACAGCGAAGAGGTTAAAGAGTATCTTACATAAAAGCGTATTTTAGGAAATTCTGTTTCTTCGCCAATCGGTGATAAATCGCCAAATAAACGAAAATGTCATTATTATTTTTTTTTATTGATGTTCTATCGAGATTCCGCCAGAACTTTTTTTGTAAACGTATATATCCTCAGTAGAAGAACATTTTGTAATGTTTTCAGACTTTTCTCAGTATGTCCGAATGAAGACCTTTCTGGTTAAATTGTCGTAACAAGGGAGAAGATGACTAAATATACTATAAACTGCATAAGTGTAAGAATAACTATAATTAAATTAAACAAGTCGGAAATTGAACGCTAAGAGCCGGAAATGAGATGAATTCGTACAATAACGAAATTTTAAATATATTCAGATCTTGGTGTAATACTATACAGTTCTTCGGATGCAATATAGTAGCCGGAATCTTTTGTGTGTCACTGTAAATACTATCTGCTTTATATTACACAGGAAATAACTTGTTGAAAACTTCAGCAATGCATATCAGTTTTAGAAAATGTAAAATAATTTCATGTGTTTAAAGCGAGCCCCAAACAATGTTTCTTCTTATGCATTATGCAGTGGAATACATTTGTATGGCCCTGTAAATTAAAAAAAATATTCCTTGATCCACACATTGTACAGAATGTATGTTTTAGTACATACTTCATACTTGTATGCCAGTTTTATTCTGTTATAAACGTGACATCATTAAAAAGCACTTGAATTTATTTTTTCCCATTGGCTGTAACGTAAAAGAGTACTTTTGATTGTCCCTGTAATTGAACTATGCATTCGATTTTCGATAAATAAATAAAAATAAATAAATAAATAATGACTCGACAAAATTATATAACAATTATATATTTTAAATTGAAAACGATTCTTTTAAGTAGTATTTGCTCGATTACGTGCGGACGGGCGGATGGACAGAACGACGAATATAGGTGAATCGTATTTTCATAATTACGAACAATTCTAATAAATAAAAAGAATACTGCCTAGTTAAACTGACGGCATTGAACTCACAGGCTACGCATACTAATTGCACATTACAGCCTTATATTTTCAAGGGTTATTTCCGATCGAAAAAAAATCAAAGGAGGGGATACAGCTCCCCCTTTCCCCCTTTTATACATATTTATTGAGCCCCCTAAACTAATCAGGGACATGCTTTATCATATGAAAAAAATCTATATCCAAAATTCAGAGGAAATCGGAAAATTCTTAATAAAAATCCATTTATATAATTTAAGAGGAGTTATCCCCCTCTCTTTTATACTTAACTATTAAACTTCCAAAACTATTCAGAGATTTGAACGAAATCCGATTATTCTGCATGAAAAACCCATTTATATCAATTAAGGGGGGGGGCATTAGAACCCCCGTTCCCGCTGTTTGTACTTATATAATGAACACCTAATACCAATCACTGAGACGCCTCATTAGAATAATCTTATACCTAAATTTTGAACGAAAACTGTTAATTCTGAATGAAAAACCCACTTATATCAATTAAGGGGAGGCATGAGCCCCCACCGTTCCCCCTCTTATACTTATCGAATGAACTCCAAAAACAAATCAGGGAAACACGTTATCAGGATATACCTGTATACAAAACTTCAAGTGGATAGGATACTTTTATCATGAATTATTGCGTTACGCACGTACGAACGTACTGTGAGCTAAAAACGGGTTCAGAATTCAGTGGTACGAAGGAGATAATTTTACTTATGCATCAAAAATTTACACTATATATAGATTTTTCTTCATTCATGCAGTAAATAAAATTTCTGATTACAACATATATATTTGATCGAATATCTCGCATTAAAAATCAGCCAGTAGGAAATTATGCTACAAGGAAGAAAAATAAATATAGTTTTGATAAATTTCTATTGTTTCCTTATCTCCACTACAACTGATTTTAATGTATCTTCAAGATATAGTGTAAATTCAAAATTATATGACGCGAAATAAAATCAAAATATTTTGCTTATTTCTTTTTTTTTTCTTTTTTCTTTTTTTTTTTTTTTTTTTTTTTTTGTATTAAACAAAATAAATTTTTCAAATTATCAAAAATTTTGACTGTCAATAGTATGTTCAATAATTTAATTTTTTTACTATTTTTTATATATAAATAGTAATAAATATTTAGCTAACAAGAGAATCTCTTTTGTCCAAATAATTTTAATTTAGATTATTTTCCTTTATGAATAGTAATAAATATTCAGCGAAGAAGGAAACCTCTTTTGGTGTTACTTACACTTAGCACCGAAACTTGATGAATTTTGTAGCCCTGTAAGTAAATGTTAGAAAACCGATAATTTTTTTGCTTTAAAATAATATTTTATATATTTCTTTATCTTTTTTTATTATTATGGAATTTTTATTTCTTTATTTAACGCCAAAAGTGAGTCAAGTCACCGAATATTGCGCTACGAATTTTCTGCATGTGTTATTTTGGGCTGTAACATTCGTATATGGTTGCTGAAAAACTCGACTTTTGGAATTATGCCTATTTTTTCCCCATCAAAAATGGTCGTATTTTTTCAAAACTATATTCGTAGATTTTTGAAGGAATTTTTAAACATTTTTCTATACTTTATATTTATTATCAACTAATTTATATTTTTAAATGCTTTTCTTAAAAAAAGATCTACGTATACTCCGACACATAGCCTCGAAAAAGTATTTTAGAATGTTGTGCTGCTGAAATATATATATATATATATATATATTATATATTATATATATTATTTTTTAGATTTTTTATATTTATAGAGTACAGTTATCAATCTCTGTTTAAATTTGTCATTTTTTGGAACGGGGTGTTGGGATTACTTGAATAAAAAAAGTACATTAAAGAAAAAGCGAGACGATATAAATAAGTGCAATAAAAAGTAACTAGTCATTATTAACGAGATATGACAGTTACTGTTCTCACAAAATTTTTAATTAAACTTTTTTTTATCTCATACATTTGGTTAGTATGTTAAAGCGTTTATTTTTAAATTGATTTGCATAAAAGTAATTTTCTCTCGACATAGAGAGTTCCAGTAAAATCTCCTACCAATAATCTTTTGATAGCATTTTTTTCAACAATATCGAAATGATATTTTTTTAGAAAATTGGGAAATGTTTAGAAAGTTAATTAATTACATGAATATTTAAATTACAAGTTGCAATAAAAAAGTGTATTTTTTTTCAAGTCAATGGATGCGTTTTTGCGAAGTGTATCAGTGTAATTAATTTAGTAAGAAATAATAGAAAGAACAAATAAATAAATCTAAATAGAAAGAATGATATATATAATTGTTTTATTTTGTTCCACTGCAACTTATCTGATTGCTGATATTTAATGGTTTTTTTTGTTACATATATATATATATATATATATATATATGCTTTATTATATATTATTTTACAAATAAAACGAAAGAAACTCAGATATTGCCATTATATGTATATATAAGAAATGCGTTCTTAAAAATTAAAATGATACCACATTTTTTTTATAAGGTCATAGAAAAAAAAATCCTTTTCCCATTGTGAAGCCACGTCTTAACTATTTTGAGATTGGCTGCTTACTTACATTAGAATCACCGGGTTTATTTTAAAACCAGTGTAGTATATCCGTAAATTCATTCGCCCATGTAACCATATCTTCTTGTGTTATATGGGTGATACAGTCACACAATAATCTTAATGACAATGATTTTTTTTCTTATCAATAATAAAACTGTTTATTTTCTTGACTACCAAATAATTTGTAATTTGGTGAATTGCTGAATTTTAATTGCTGATTTCGGAATAAATACTTTAAAATTTTCACGTCTCTTACATAAATAATGTTTATACATATTAATTATCGATTTAAATTCTGTAATGATCTTCCTACAGATAAATAAGAAATATATAATTAGCTTCTGAATTTTAACATTTTCTTATTCAAAACAATTCCGTCACGACCGAATCTCCATAAACATGCAAAACTGGAATACCGCTGACAGACTCTATAACAAAATATAATACGTAGTGCTTCTAAATGAATATCGGATTTTGAAAACTTGATAGTATTTATGATATAAAATTCAAAATTATAATTAATATATTAAATGAAAGAAAACTTCAAACAGTTTTAACTTTAAGCTTACAAGTGTTCAATGCGAGTACCTTTCGTCGCACGGCACGCATCAACTCAATAGCTTTGTTCTTCCCAAATGTTAGTAAGTATTTGCGTGGTCATTGTTGCAACATCTGCAATGGTCAGCTTGTGTTGGGGGCACATACACACTGTTCCATGTAGGCAGACGATACCGTGCTACCTATAATTAAAATCTCAATGTCCAGAAAGTGAAAAGAAGTGAAGTGTTTTTTATATTATTAGTCCAAAGTTGTGTTTGAGAAATGTGCAGACGATAATGCAGCAGTGAGCTGCGAGTGAGTGTTAATCTTTTAATAAAGTGTTTTTTAATATAATCAGTGCCTATGGAATAATTTGTGTAGTGTGTGCATTAATTTTTACATGGTCCGTCTCGCAAGGAGGTAAAAATGATTATTTATTTGAGTGAATAATCTTCGAATTAACTATGTGCTGATGTTATGTTAAGAGTTCTATTAAAGATCTGTCCACGTTGAACATGAGAGTCTTCGAATAATATTCTGCTTAAATTAGTGAAGTGTTGTGCTCAAATAATGGAGGTGTTGTGTTTAAGAAGATATTCTTTTAAGAGTTAATAAATATTTTGACAAAAAAAAAAAAAAAAAAAAAATTATACCGATCGCTGGAAATTTTTTTTTTTTTGGAACTATGTTTTTTGGAAGCAGTCAGAAGTTTAGATGCTGCTCTTCATATTTCATGAAAATTTTCTTTGAAACGACTTTGCCAATTAAAATTAAAGAAGTCATATGTTGGTTAAATCTGAAGAAGAACTGTTTAAATTATTGTGTGATTAAGATATGCACAAATAAGTTGGCCTTTTGTATATTCAGTGGACTTTTTGCATATTGAAAGAATAAAGTTTTCAGTCTGTTTTCGTGGGATATGATAAGAGGAACTGTGCTGATTTTTTTAAAAGTTTATCGCCTCTAGAGAGACAGTGCTGGTTTTATTTTATTAGTGTGAAGAACGGCGATAAGACCTAAGTATGATCTGCGTCCCAAACATTGGAGTTTATGCATTTTTGTCGTGAATGGCATGGTGCAGCAAGTGAAGTGTGTAGGCAGCATGAAAGTTTGATTGCCCTGAATGCTCACAAGAACCTTTCAGCTTTGTTTTTCTTGAACTGTGCTCTACATAGCCTATGACGACTTTGCCCTGTTGGATTTTTTTCTGTGATGCCTTATGGTGCCTGAAAGGACTTCATCCTGATGAGTTTTTGTTTTGGTCCTGAACTGTGATCTACAGTGCTTGAAATGACATTTTTTGATTGAGTTGATGGATCTTTTTGCGGATATTTTTTTTTTTTTTTTTGGTATTGAGTTTAAGCAATTGTGAAATGTTGAAATAGATATGGAAATAAATTAATAAAGGTTTTGTTATATTAATGTAATAGAACAGAAGTAAATATTTTGTGTTAGATTCAACTGTAGGATTGCATTTTTTTTTGAAGTTGTTAGAATTGTCTCCTGAATGTGGAAGGAACATCTTTCAGCTGGCTTGTCAAGTTTTCTAAATGTGTTAGACTTGGTCAGATAAAATTCAATCTCCAGTGAATATAAGAGCAATAGTTTATTGGAACCATGTTGTAGTGTAAGAGCGAATGAACCCTATGGGCTAAACTTGGTTTAGTTGGAGGTGTTTAGTATGTGATGGACTCTCATGGAATTGCTTGTTTTCAATTCTTGGGCTGAATTTTTGGATATTTAATAGAGATTTTTCGGAATGAAAATTTTTGTTTTGAAAACTGATGTTAAATTTGCTAAATGTTTCTGTGTTTAGTGGAGGGGGATTGATTTTCAGATGTTAACTTTGCTCCTCGCTGAGTGACAGAAACATTCATGTGATAGTATATTCAGTCAGCTGTGTAAGTTTTAGGGCTTGTGAGGAGAGTCTAATTTTTGTGAAAGTGTTTTTGTACTGGTGGACTATTTCTCGGCAATAAGGAGTTTCTATGGTCTTGGTGTCAACATTGGTTGATCTGTCCTAATATGTTAAGTATGAAAACAATAGTTTATTATTTGAGGTTTATTTGTGATTGTCTGAATTAAAGTAATCTGTATCCGTGCTACAACTCTTGCCTATGTGATTTTGTGTTTTTCGAGAGAGTGAGGTATGAAGACCTAGGGCCCCAGGCAAATTGGGAGAGAGTGAAAGGGTAGCCGGGTGTACACAGAGCTGAAAGTTGTATGAATGTTTTGTACCAATTTAATTATATGTGTCCTCCGGATTCATAGGAGATGTTGCAGCTGAAACTTTGTTTTTATTGGAAATTGGCTGCTGTGAAGGATAGGATTATTTTTGAGAATGGAGTCATGTGTTGATGCCAGACCGGGAAGTTTGTATGTTGTAAAAATGAGATTTGGTTACCTTTGAATTTAATAATGGGGTTCCACTTTTCTTAAATTTTATAATTGAATATTAAAGATTTTTTATCTATTTATTCAATATGTGAAAATAATATTTTTATATTGTTTAAAACAGTTAATTGTGTAAGATATATTATTAAAGCATATGATAATTGAAATTTCTTCCTATTATGGACTTTGAAGATTGTTTAATGAATATTACAATATTGAAAAAGTTTAATAAGTGTAAGATATTGACATGCTGTGTTCTTGTTGAAATATATGTAGGGTTTTTTCAAGTGTGTATAAGGTATATAAAAGCAGTATATATCAATATTTTTGAATATGTTTTAAAACCTAGGAGCCAGATCGAGTGGATCTTGTTGGTATGAGAGTAATTTTAAGTGACTAACTACCTGGTAAAAGTTGTTTTTTGATGTGTGTAAATATTATATAAAAGTTTTTATTTTGTGTATAAATATGTTTGAATATTTTGGGTGTTGGACTGAGCTGGAACTTTGGCTAATTTTTATTGTTTATTCCCGGTTATTGTGTCTTCTTTAAAGATTTATTAATATATTTGGAGTTAGTGTACAGGTGATTAAGTGCTGTTGAGATAATGGTCCTTTTTAAGATGTTATCCTTTTTTGTTCTAAATATGGACATCGTCAGGATGCACTAGTGTGTTAGGCTATCCTTAAGAGGATTAAAACTATAGTGGTGTATTTTAATATTCGTGTAGTCGCCTCTCCTTTTTAGATAAAAGTGTTAAGAGGGGGGTTTTGATAGGATTTAACATCAGTAGGATACTAGCAGTTCTTATCGCTTTTATCTCCTTTCTAATATTTCTGTTTAGCACTAAAGTTTAAAGGATATTTAAAACAAAGGCTAAAAAGTTTATTTATCAATTGTTAAAAAATTTAATTTAAAGTTCTATTTAATTTAATCAATAATTGAAATTAATTACAACAGAGGGATAAGTGGAGATTTGAAAAGGATAATGTAAAAATAGGAGATCTAGTGTTATTAGTAGAGGAAAATATACCAACCAATAAGTGGCCATTAGGCA
The DNA here is from genome assembly GCA_964019185.1 of Maratus speculifer. Classification (NCBI taxonomy): domain Eukaryota; kingdom Metazoa; phylum Arthropoda; class Arachnida; order Araneae; family Salticidae; genus Maratus; species Maratus speculifer. The sequence continues at coordinate 233,311,795 of OZ025294.1, read as the reverse complement.
GAATTATTGAAGTATATTACGGTAATGATGAGAAATTTCGCGTAGTTCAGGTAAAAACTCAGAATGGAATTTTTAAAAGATCGAATAGTAAATTATGTATTTTCCTATGCCTGAAAACCATAGTACTTAAAAAAAGATAAAAGATAAATTATATATATATGTGTGTGAGTGTTATATTGTTTTTTCTTTCAATTTTTATATTTGAGTAAACATACATAATGACCTTTTGTATTTATTTGTGTAATTAGTGTACTTGGTAAAAAAAGAGTTATTATTGAATGTGAAACATGTCAATGGGGGCCGGTATGTTCCATGTAGGCAGACGATACCGTGCTACCTATAATTAAAATCTCAATGTCCAGAAAGTGAAAAGAAGTGAAGTGTTTTTTATATTATTATTCCAAAGTTGTGTTTGAGAAATGTGCAGACGATAATGCAGCAGTGAGCTGCGAGTGAGTGTTAATCTTTTAATAAAGTGTTTTTTAATATAATCAGTGCCTATGGAATAATTTGTGTAGTGTGTGCATTAATTTTTACACACACGTTCATTTATGATCCTCCTCAGGTTGAACTCACATGGCGTAAGATCTGGTTAGCTTGTGAACTGATCTTCTTAGCTAATAAAAGTTGGGAAGGGTCGAGCTATCGACTTGATGTGGGGCGTGTGCCGAAATGTGCTCACATTAAGCACTTGTAAGCTTGTAAGTAACACTATTTTAGTTGATCTTTAATTTTATGGATTATTTGTACTTTTAAGTTTCATGTAATAAATTCCACCAAGCGTTAAAACTCCGATATTCATTTAGAAACATTCAATATAATAAGATAAATAACAACATTCTACAAAATATCAACAGTAGTTTAAAAATTAGATAAAAGCTCACACATTTGCAGTGGATGAATGATGCTTGACCAGCTTCCTCATTCCCCGATTTCATCAATTTTTAAAAAGCCAGTGTGATACATATTCTTACATTATTTTTCTGTTATTAAAAAACATAGCGTTGAAAATCCTGTGTGGGATATAAGAAAAAGTCATTATTTTTTTGCACAGCAGTTTATCATACGGACGTATAGATAAAATTTTCGTTGGATTTTTGTTAAATTCGTGTTATGGCATTACAGTGAGTATTTAGATTTGTTTTGTTTTGTGTCTATGACGGCCAATTATCTATACTAGGAATAATGGCGTTAAAGAAGAGAGTCTTTCTAAGGGAACCTAACTCGTATTTACGCAAGGAATCCAAGGTTCGACGAAAACCACGGAAAACTCCGAATGGTTAGGCCGGAGGTCGAATTGCATTCGAACTCAGCAACTGCCGTCTACCAGTTTCGTAGGCAGACCCTCTCGGCCACTAGTGGGTCGTAAGTATTTAGAAAAAGTAATAGTTACACTAGTTTTTTTTTTTTTTTTTTTTGTTTAATTACAGTGACTACAGTGATACACCTCGAAAAATCGCGTCTTGGGTCACAGACGACGCGCCTCGGTCATTCTAGAGGAAACACTATAATTACTGAACCGGATCATCGGCACCCAAAGACTTGATTTTACGCAAACATCACTGTTGTTTTTTAAGACAAAACTTTGTTTCTTAAAATGAAATTGCCTTTTTCTGCATTAATGCTTTTCAAATTGCTCTCATTTTACTTACTTTACTTTATTTTGTGTAAAGATGTCAAATACAGTGAAATGCATTTATAAGGCGCCGTATTTGCGTACTAGACTATTATTAGTAGAATTAAAAATGTTGAAGGTTTTTTCTGATATTACATTAATTTTTATTGAAGAAAAAATAAAATTAAATTAAGTATAGCCTTATAAAACACTCTAAAACAAGATACAATGACACGACATATATTTTACATATACATTTATTACATACTACATTTCTTAAGTGATTATAAAGGATGATCGGTAGATGGTGTGGTCATTTTCAGAAAGTAAAAAAAAAAAAAAAAAAAAAAAAAAAAAAAAAAAAAAAAAAAATTAATGTTATTTTTCTGAGTATGCATGTATTACATGATATATTATTTTCATTATAGGTCCTTTTAATAAAATAATGATTAATCACTCCATTAAAAAAAATCGAAGAAGTAATTGTCCATGCATAAAGATGAACACGTATAAAAATAATTGAAAATGCCTATGTACCACACTTAATTTACAAAACAAAAATAAACCTTTCAAAGAAAAATAAATTGCGCCAATCATTCTTTAATGCAATTTTCAATGAATTCTTTTTATTTCTCAAAATTTCATCATTTACTCAATATGTAATGTTAATATTCTTTCTCATTGGGAAAGAGAAAAAAATAACACTGCCAGCAGTGTTGTTTCCAGTTTTTAAAATTTTTAATAGTAATATTTGCAGATTTGTAACCCATTTCATAAAATATTATTAACGTTAAATGTTTTCCACATTAATGAAGGAGATCACTTTTAAACATTATAAAAAGTAAAAAATATTTAAATAAATAAATACATAAATACATGCTGTCAATTATTTTAAAAAATAACATATTAACGAACTTTAAAACAAAATAATAATAGCATGTCGATATTTCAAATGAAACCAGTTTTATGATAAAAGTATTTTATATAAAAAAATTTCATATCATATGAAAATAAATGAAAAGATACCTATTCAAATCCAGGTATATATTTACTTTAAATTCATTTTGATATTGCGCGCATCCTATTTCCAAAACTAAGTATCATAGAATTTTATAATTGTGTATTATACAGTCACAGCAAAAAAAATCTTGACACTTGCGATTTCAGACATTTTGTTAAATATCTAAAAATATGCATAAGGAATGACTCTGAAACTCCAGATGTATACACGAAATAGTACCCATCATATATTTTCGAAAATATTTTTTTCCAAAATCCAATAGGGGACCGTAAACAAATTGTAAAAAAAAGAATATATTTTGAATAATCCTGTCAAACCTAATGTAGCAAAAGCCTTTAAACTGTAGATTTTGATTAAGTGGCTGATGGTAATAAACTGTGTTCATTTGTATGTGAATATCACGAATACTCGTAGAGAAATTAAGGTTTTTATAAAAACGGTCCAAATTTTTGCCTAGTTTTTTTTTTTTAATTTGAAGAGTTTTTAATGAAAAATAATGTTATTTTCAGAAAATATGAGAAACGACCTTGTACACAATACCCTGTAATCAAAATTTAGAAATATTAATAATTGTTTGATAATTGAGCAGGTTTACTAAATAAATTTGCACTGCGCATGCATCAACTCTATAAAAAATTCATTTGCATTTTGTGTGAGCTAAATGTATAGAGAAACTTTGATTAAAGTTTCAAAATGATAGCTTGAAAATTCTGAAAATTATCATCGACAGAATAAGATCAAAATCCGTTTTCCCAAGATGAAGCAAAAAGATAAGGAACTGTATCCAAATATAGTAGTATGTGCAGTATTGTGTAAACACTAATCAATAGAATATGGGTACAACCCCTCATTTTTTGTTTCATTTTGGGAATATTGGATTTTGATCTTATTCTATCGATGATAATTTTCAGAATTTTCAAGCTATGATTTTGAAAATTTAACAAAAGTTGGTCTATATATTTAGCTAACACAAAATGCAAATGAATTTTTATGGAGCTGAAGCATGCGCAGTGAAAATTTATTTAGTACACCTACTCATTTTTCATGCAATTATTAATATTTTTTAAATTTTAATTACAGAATATAACGTACAATGTCGTTTCTCATATTTTCTAAAAAGAACATTGTTTTTTATTAAGAACTCTGCAAATTATAAGCAAAAAATTTGGCAAAATTTAAGACCATTTTTATAAAAACCTGAATTTCTCTACGAGTATACATGCTATCCGCATAAAAATAAACACATTTTATTACCATAAACCACTTAATCATAATCTACAGTTTGAACGCTTTTGCTACAATAGTTTTGACAGGGTTATTCAAGAGATATTCGTTTTTTTCAATTTATTGGCGGCCTCCTATTGGATTTTGGAAAAAAAATCTTCTTGAAAATATATGACCTGTACTATTTTGTTTATATATCTGTAGATTCAGAGTTTTTTGTTTCATTTCTCAAAAAAGTTTTTCCTCATGTATATTTCTTGATATTTGACAAAACGTCTGAAATCGCAAATGTCAAGATTTTTTTGTGTTCTGTTTTTGTTATGCTTGTTGCGTTATGTACTTTTATAAGTGCTACTTCTTTTTTAAAGTAAATATCTATAACGAGTATATTTTATTTATTTATTGTTAATTTTATGACAAATTTTGTGTGCAATCCTTTAACTAGATAAAAAAAACAGTTTCATATGTATGCATGTTTATTATTTTAGAAGTTAATGTACGATATTGTAAGATTATATGCATTCAATATTAGGTGGAATCGAAAATACATTTTTTAAAATACTATGCGCAACACATGTATTTCAGTGAAATTCCTTAATTAAAATGTTTTAGTTAAACCAAATTCTAATTCTAATTATATATCATTACAATTATTTGAAAGAGTACGTAAAAAAGATTCGTACAGATTATTCTAAAATAATTATTAAATTTAAAGAAAAATTTACAACTCCGAAAAAATCTTATAATATTGTGCTAAAAATCAAGCACTATCGAGCTGTTGAAAAGTATCTTACTAATTAAAGAAAATCAAATATTTTATAAACATAAGAAATTTTATTAGTAATAAATTATATAATATAATTATTAAGATATATTTAAATAAAAAACTATACACAACAAGAACAATCGTGCTTTAAGTCTTACTGTGCAAGTACTGTTGACCTTGGGGTATGTTGCAAATCTGTAATACGGTGATATAAAGTGTTAAAGACAGCTACATAAAGAATCACGGGTGTATCTGGAATTAAATTTTTATCCAACATACAATTACATAAATAAATATATATATATATATAGAGAGAGAGAGAGAATTTGTCAAATATATTCCACCTACTCATATTCCATAGAACATAATACATAGTCAGGAAACCGTACTTCTTAATGCAATTTTTATTGTCTTTGGTACTATGATAAGACATTTGTGGCTTATGGAATGGGAACGTCCCTAAAATAATAATCCCAATAATAACAACTTGTCTGATATTGGAAGCACGTTGAAAGAAGAATAGCTGATGGTGAAATAGGCTAAACTTAATGAGTTCGCCATTTGTATTTCTGATGGCATCGATATTTCTCTGGGGGAAATCATTTAATTGTTGAAATTTGGTACAAAATACTTCAAATAAAAATAATATGATATTTTCTTACAAGCAGGGAATTTATCGTAATGAAATATATTATTAAATTTGTTTCTTTTTTCATAATTATTTTCAGAACTTTATAAAAATTAAATTTTTTAAAAGGTGTATCATGAGTTATACATTTATGCAACACACAATTATATATAAATATATATATCTCTTTGTGTGTGTGTAAAAAAGTCAAATTGTTAAACATATCCCCCTAACTCATATCTCACAGGACATAAACATTTATATCTACTTCTGTCCCTCAGGAAATAGTCAGGAAACTCTAATTCTTAACACAATTCTTATTGTCATTGGTAGTATGATAAGGGATTTCTGGCTTATGGAAAGGGAACTTCCCTAAAACAATAATCAAAATAACAGCAACTTCCCTGATATCGGAAGCACGTTGAAAGAAGAATAGCTGATGGTGAAATAGGCTAAACTTAATAAATTCTTTATTTGTCTTTGTAAAGGCATCTGTATTTCTATGTGGAAAATCATTTTATCATTGAAACTTCGTATAAAATACTTCAAATGAGAATAATATAATATTATGTTGAAAGTAGGGAATTTATAGGAATGAAATATATTATCTTATTTCTTTTGATTCACCAAAATTGTTTTCAGAACTTCTTAAAAAATAAATTTTTAAAAAGGTGTTTCTGGAATTAAATCTTTATATAACACAAAATTATCTTAAACATATATACAGGGTGATTCAGCTCGTCGGTGACAAACTTTAAGGATCGATAGAGCACACCTAGACGAACATTTTTGAATAGGGAATGTAGGGTCCCTGACGCGATGGTAAGGCGCTAGGCGCTTTCGAAAATTTGGGTGCCGAAATTCGAAACGTCATAAAAACTAGGGAAATGGTTAGATTTTCTTGCTTGTTGCGTCGAAATGATTCTGTTTGTTTAGACTTTCTTCAGTACCAATTTGATAAGCGTATCTCTTAAAACATGGATAGGGGGCGCTGCAGACTTTGGAGAGCTAGACAACAACTTTAAGCCCGTTATTTTGATAATTTAACACATGCTCGCCAAAGTTTATACTCTAACTTAAAGTTTGAACCCAAAAGTAGAGCCCTGCAAAAAGCGTAAGAGCCGGAATAAAATGTCAAAGTACAGGGTGGTCGAAACTCGAAGGCTCCTAAGAGATAAACAAACAGATTTCTTGACTTATGGCATGCATTTTCATGATTCTGTTTGCTGGGGCTCTCTGAAACTCAGTTGAACGGTACAAAAAGAAACATCGATAGGGGGCGCTTTGGGCAAAAAACATAATTCGTTGACATTTCGGACGCTAACTGGAAACGGGGCGCTACGATCAGTTAGAAACAAAACAAGAGAGTAATTTACTTATCATAAGAAGCTATTAAAACTGCAGTTTGTTTGTTTTTTTTAACAAACATAGCTGGTTTCAATCATGCACAATGCGCGCAATAAAATTTACATAAGGTGCTTTTTGCTGATTTATGCAAAAGATATCGTACCATATCGATATGCAAAAGATACGTAATGCGTAGACGACAACGCGAGATGACGTAGTTGTATGCGCAGACACGTCTTTTGAACGTGCGGTACCTACTTAAGCTTCGGGTTACTTGTCTGCAGATCGGTAGTATTATGGAACGGTACACAAACTCTGAATTGGCTGACATGCATTTGGCGTATGGCGCTGCTGGTTGTAATGGACGAGCCGCTCAGCGGTTGTACGCCGAGCGTTACCCCAACAGGCAAATCCCCTGCCATGCCTTCTTCGCTCGAGTACACCAGAGGTTGTCCACAACGGGATCTTTCGACGGAGGCAGGCCTGAACGGGAGCGATCAGTGAGCACCCCCGACAACGAAGAGGCTGTGCTTAACCTGGTTGAGGACAACCCAGGTCTTAGCACGAGAGATATCGCCAGACATGTTGGCATTTCGCAAGCAACTGCGTGGCGCATCTTACGTTCCCGGAATCTGGACCCCTACCACATCCAGCGGGTGCAGTTGCTCAGAGAGCAGGATTTTGGCCCTCGAGTGGAATTCTCAAGATGGTACTTGGCGATGAGATCCAGGGATCCCCGTTTTGTAAACAGCATTTTGTTTACGGACGAGTCCACCTTCAGCCGGGAGGGAATGTGGAACGCCCACAACAGTCATGTGTGGTGTGATGAAAATCCACATGAAACCAGAAGCCGAGCAGCCCAGGAGCGTTTCTCAGTAAATGTGTGGGCCGGCATTCTGGGGGATTGCCTCATTGGCCCTTATTTGTTTCCTGAACGGCTGACAGGTGGAAATTACCTGATTTTCCTGGATCAAGTGCTGCCGCAGCTTCTGGAGGAGGCGCACGTACCCGAAGGTTCGCGTCGCCAGATGTGGTTCCAGTACGATGGAGCTCCGGCCCATTACACGAACGACGTGCGTCTCCATCTAAACGCAAGGTATGGCCAGCGGTGGATCGGGCGTGGGGGTCCAGTTCACTGGCCTGCCCGATCACCAGACCTCACCTGCTTGGATTTCTTCCTTTGGGGTTACCTGAAGGCCGAGGTATACCATACACCTGTCAGCAGTGCTGAAGAACTTGTGGCGCGCATTGTGGCAGCTGCAGGGCAGATCAGAGATACTCCTGGCATTGTTGGAAACACACACTCCTCAATGCGACGGAGGTGCGAAGCCTGCATCATGGCCCAAGGTCGAAATTTCGAGCATCTTCTGTAGTGTTATTTTTTGTAAATAAATTTCCAGTATCATTGATGTTTTTGGTCTAAATTTATTCAGAAGTGTTGAGCAGAGGTAGAAAATGTGTTTTCATTATTACTAACTGATCGTAGCGCCCCGTTTCCAGTTAGCGTCCGAACTGTCAACGAATTATGTTTTTTGCCCAAAGCGCCCCCTATCGATGTTTCTTTTTGTACCGTTCAACTGAGTTTCAGAGAGCCCCAGCAAACAGAATCATGAAAATGCATGCCATAAGTCAAGAAATCTGTTTGTTTATCTCTTAGGAGCCTTCGAGTTTCGACCACCCTGTACTTTGACATTTTATTCCGGCTCTTACGCTTTTTGCAGGGCTCTACTTTTGGGTTCAAACTTTAAGTTAGAGTATAAACTTTGGCGAGCATGTGTTAAATTATCAAAATAACGGGCTTAAAGTTGTTGTCTAGCTCTCCAAAGTCTGCAGCGCCCCCTATCCATGTTTTAAGAGATACGCTTATCAAATTGGTACTGAAGAAAGTCTAAACAAACAGAATCATTTCGACGCAACAAGCAAGAAAATCTAACCATTTCCCTAGTTTTTATGACGTTTCGAATTTCGGCACCCAAATTTTCGAAAGCGCCTAGCGCCTTACCATCGCGTCAGGGACCCTACATTCCCTATTCAAAAATGTTCGTCTAGGTGTGCTCTATCGATCCTTAAAGTTTGTCACCGACGAGCTGAATCACCCTGTATATATATATATACACTATATTGCCATTGATTATGGGACACTTGCGATTTTAGACATTTTACTAAATATCTAGAAAAATACATGAGGAATCATCTCGAAACTCTTAGCGTATAAATATAATAGTATACGTCATACATCTCCGTGAAGATTTTTTATCGAAACGCCATAGGGGACCGTCAACTAATTAAAAAAGAATGAATATCTTTTGAATAACCCTGTCAAAACTAATGTAGCAAAAGCGCTCAAACTCTAGATTATGATTGAATGCCTTATTGTAATACACTGTGTTCATTTTTATCCAAATAGCATGCACACTCGCAGAGTAATTAAGGTTTTTATAAAAATGGTGCCAAATTTTTCCAAGTTTTTCCATTATAATTTTCAGAGTTCTTAATATAAAATAATATTTTTTTCAGAAAATATGACAAACAACATTGCACACAGTACCCTGTAATCAGAATTAAAAAATAATAAAAATTCTATGAAAAATGAGTAGGTTTACTATATAATTTTTTACTGCGCATGCGTCAAAGATATCAAAATTTCATTTGCATATTATGTTAGCTAAATGTATAGAGCAACTTTTGTAAAAGTCTCAAAATCATAGCTTGAAAATTCTGAAAGTAATCGTCTATAGAAAAAGGAAAAAAATCCGTTGTTTCCAAAATGAAGCAAAAAAATGAGGGATTTTATCCAAATGCAGTAGTACATCCCATATTGTGTATTCTATATTGACACTAATCAATGAATATATGGATACAACCCCTCTTGTTTTTGCTTCATTTTGAGAATAACGGATTTTCGACTTATTCAATTGACGATTATTGTCAGAATTTTCAAGTTATGATTTTGTGACTTTCACAAAAGTTGCTCTATACATTTAGCTAACATAATATGCAAATGAAATTTTGATATCGTTGACGCATGCGCAGTAAAAAATTATTTAGTAAACCAACTTATTTTTTATACAATTTTCATTATTTTTTAATTCTGATTACAGGGTACTGTGTGCAATGTTGTTTGTCATATTTTCTGAAAAAAATAATATTTTATATTAAGAACTCTGAAAATTATAAGGAAAAAACTTGAAAAAATTTGGGATCATTTTTATAAAAACCTTAATTACTTTGCGAGTATGCATGTTATTTGCATAAAAATGAACAAGGGTTGTTACAATAAGGCATTCAAACACAATCTAGAGATTGAGCGCTTTTGCTACATTAGTTTTGACAGGCTTATTCAAAATATATTCATTCTTTTTTAATTTGTTGACGGTCCCCTTTGGAGTTTCGGGAAAAAATCTTCACTGAGATGTATGACTTATACTATTATATTTATACACTAAGAGTTTCGAGATGATTCCTCATGTATTTTTCTAGATATTTAGTAAAATGTCTAAAATCGCAAGTGTCCCAAAATCAGTGGCAATATAGTATATATATATATATATATATATATATATATATATATATATATATATATATATATATATATATATAAGGGGACGATTTTGTCAAATATGTTCCACCTACTCATATCCCATACTACATATACATTTATATCTACTTCCATACCTTAGGAAATAGTCAGGAAACTATAAATCTTAACTCAATTCTCACGCAGTGAATGGACGCAATTGGCTTATGGAATGAAAACTTTTCTAAAACAATAATCCGAATAATAACAACTTCCCTGATATCGGAATCACTTTGGAAGAAATAATAGCTAATGGTGAAATAATCTAAACTTAAGGGAGACCCAAACCCCATTTTTGGCCAAAAATCATCAAAAATTCAATTTTTTTCCTTAGAAAACGATAAAATACATATTTGCGAATATCCATGCAAAATTTCAGAACTCGGGGACACTTGGAACAGGTAGAAAATGAGCTTTTTAAATTGTACTCACAATAGAGTTTAAAGGACTAGCGGCCATTTAAGACGTGTTTTCCTGAAAATGACTTTTTTCATATTTTGCCTAAGTTCAAAGTACTAAGGCTCAGTGGTAAAATGATTTAGAAACTAAGTGTTTATGTTTTTAGAATCTTAAAATAATTTGCAACAAAAGTAAGGAGAGATATTTTTTTTAACTATTTCTGAAAATTTTACATAAATTGATAAACATGAAAATTATAACGAATTAAGGGAAATATACCATGCGTATTTTTTTTTTTTTAGCCGATTAAAATAGAAAATTAAAAATATCTCTCCTTAGTGCTTTTCTATATACTATAACACAATTTAAAAAATTTTAGTAATACCAAAATATTGAAAATTGAATGAGGAGTAGTAATTTTAAAAAGTGTATTTTTCAACAAAAAATCATAAAAATCCCCATAAAAAATATAATTTTTAATAAAGAGTGAATTTTTTTGCTGAATAGTCCTTACAAGAAGATTCTTAAATAGTACACCAAAATTCATTACTTTAAAATCAATAATAAAAATTTTGGTTTTTTTTTTTTTTTTTTTTTTTTTTACGGGTCTCCCTTAATAAATTTCGAAGTAGGCAATTTATCGGAATGAAATATACAATCCTATTTCTTTTGTTTCATAAAAATTGTTTTCACAACTTTTAAAAAAATAATTTTTTAAAAAGGTGCATCTGGTATTAAGTCTTTATATAACACACAATAGCATAAAAAATATATATATAAGGTGATAATTTGTCAAATATGTTCCACTTACTCATATCCCATATAACATATACATTTATATCTACTTCCGTCCCTTAGGAACAAGTCTCTTTAGAAACTCTACTTCCTAACGCAATTCTTATTGTTGTTGGTTGTGTGATAAGAGATTTCTGGCTTATGGAATGGGAACTTCTCTAAAACAATAATCCCGATAATAGCAACTTCCCTGATATCGGAAGCACGTTGAAAGAAGAATAGCTGATGGTGAAATAAGCTAAACTTAATAAATTTCTCATTTGTCTTTGTGATGGCATCTGTATTTCTCTGAGGGAAATCATTTAATCATTGAAACTTGGTACAAAATACTTTAAAGGAAAATATTGTAATATAATGTTGCAAGTAGGGAATTTATCGAAATGAAATATAATATCCTATTTCTTTTGTTTCATAAAAAATGTTTTCCGTACTTTTTTAAAAAATAAATTTTTAAAAAGGTGTATCTGGAATTAAATACCTATATAACACACCGTTACATAAAAAATATGTATAAGGTGATGATAATTTGTCAAATATGTTCCACATACGCTTATCCCATATAACATATACAGGGCTCCCAAATGGCCTGTGACCTGAACACCAATATTTTTAACAGAACATTTCATGGTAGGATTTTACAATATTTGGGCTAAAATTAACCTCCAAATGCGATTTAGGCGGAATTTGCAAGAAAAACATAAAACGAAAATCTTTCTAAGAAAATATTGATGTTCAGTTGGCGGACCATTTGGGAGCACTGTATATACATATATATCTACTTCCGTCCCTTAGGAATTAGTACAGGGGACATTACTTCTTAACGCGATTCTTATTGTCGCTGCTTATGTGATAAGAGCAGCGATGCAGTGAAGTGTATACGCCGAGCACCTTCTGGATTTCTTTAAGGAACACCGTTTGCCCTCTGTTTCTCAAAAAATCTATAGTATACACAATCTAGGGCATACTCTCTATTTTGAGCGTATACCCTCTGCTTTTTTTTAAGACTACACAACTGGATAAGGGATTTCTGGCTTATGAAATGGAAACTTCCCTAAAACAATAATCTCAATAATAACAACTGCTCTGACATAGGAATCACGATGAAAGACGAATAGCTGACTGTGAAATAGGCTAAACGTAATAAATTCCTCATTTGTCTTTGTGATGGCATCTATATTTCTCTGGCGGAAATCATTTAATTAGAGATACTTGGTACATAAAACTTCAAAGAAAAATAATATAATGTTATTTTGAAAGTAGGCAATTTATCGGAATTAAATATATTATCCTATTTCTTTTGTTTCATAAGAATTGTTTTCAGAACTTTATAAAAAAATAAATTTTTAAAAAGGTGTATCTGGAATTAAATCCATATAACACACAATTACATAAAAAAATGTATAAGGGGCAATTTGTAAATATGTTCCACCTACTCCTTTCCCATTCAACATAGACATTTATATGTATTTCCACCCCTAACGAAATGGTCAGTAAACTGTACTTCTTAACGCAATTTTTATTGTCACTGGTTGTGTGATAAGAGATTTCTGGCTTATGGAATGGAAACTTCCCTAGAACAAAAATCCCAGTAATAGCAACTTCCCTAATATCGGAATCATATTGAAAGGAGAATAGCTGATGGTGAAATAGGTTGAATTTAATAAACTCCTCGTTTGTCTTCGTGATGCCATCTATATTTCTCTGGGGGAAATTATTTAATCATTGATATTTGGTACAAAATATTTCAAAGGAAAATAATATAGCATTATGTTGCAAGTAGGGAATTTATCGGAATGAAATATATAATCGCATTTCTTTTGTTTCACAAAAATTGTGTTCAGAACTTTATAAAAAAAATTTTTAAGGTGTATCTGAAATTAAATCTTTATATAACACACAATTACATAAAAATATATGTAAGGTGATAGATTGTCAAATATGTTCCACCTACTCAAATCCCATAGAATATATACAGGTCTACCAAATGGTTCGCGAACTGAAAACCAATATTTTTTAACAGAAAATTTCATAATAGGATTTTACAGAATTTGTGCTGAAATTAACCTCCGAAGGCGATTTCTGTTCAATTTGCAAGAAAAACCTAAAACTTCCCTAAATCAATAATATCAATAATAGCAACTACTTTGACATAGGAATCACGATGAAAGAAGAATAGCTGATGGTGAAATAGGCTAAACTTAATAAATTCCTCATTTGTCTTTGTGATGGCATCTATATTTCTCTGGCGGAAATCATTTAATCAGAGATACTTGGTACATAAAACTTCAAAGAAAAGTAATATAATATTATTTTGCAAGTAGGCAATTTATCGGAATTACATATATTATCCTATTTCTTTTGTTTCATAAGAATTGTTTTCAGAACTTTATAAAAAAATAAATTTTTAAAAAGGTGTATCTGGAATTAAATCTTTATATAACACATAATTATAATAAATACATATACACACACACACATATATATATATATATATACCTACTTATGTGATAAGAGAAGGATATAGTGGAGGGTATGCGCGGATATAGGCCGTACACCTTCACGATATCTTTAAGGAACACCGCATACCCCTTGTTTCAAAAGAAAGGTATAATATACACTATATTGCCATTGATTATTGGACACTTGCGATTTTAGACATTTTACTAAATATCTAGAAAAATACATGAGAAATCATCTCGAAACTCTTAGTGTATAAATATAATAGTATACGTCATACAACTCCGTGAAGATTTTTTACCGAAACTCCATAGGGGACCGTCAACAAATTAAAAAAGAATGAATATCTTTTGAATAACCCTGTCAAAACTAATGCAGTAAAAGCGCTCAAACTCTAGATTATGATTGAATGCCTTATTGTAATATACTGTGTTCAGTTGTATGCAAATAGCATGCATACTCGCAGAGTAATTAAGGTTTTTATAAAAACTGTCCCAAATTTTTCCAAGTTTTTCTATTATAATTTTCAGAGTTCTTAATATAAAATAATATTTTTTTCAGAAAATATGACAAACTACATTGCACGCAGTACCCCGTAATCAGAATTAAAATATAATAAAAATTGTAGGAAAAATGAGTAGGTTTACTAAATAATTTTTTACTGCGCATGCGTCAAAGATATTAAAATTTCATTTACATATTATGTTAGCTAAATGTATAGAGCAACTTTTGTAAAAGTCTCAAAATCATAGCTTGAAAATTCTGAAAGTAATCGTCTGTAGAAAAAGGACAAAATCCGTTGTTTTTAAAATGAAGCAAAAAAATGAGGGATTTTATTCAAATGTAGTAGTACATCCCGTATTGTGTATTCTATATTGACACTAATCAATGGATATATGGATACAACCCCTCTTGTTTTTGCTTCATTTTGAGAATAACGGATTTTCAACTTATTCAATTGGCGATTATTTTCAGAATTTTCAAGTTATGATTTTGTGACTTTCACAAAAGTTGCTCTATACATTTAGCTAACATAATATGCAAATGAAATTTTGATATCGTTGACGCATGCGCAGTAAAAAATTATTTAGTGAACTAACTCATTTTGTATACAATTTTCATTATTTTTTAATTCTGATTACAGGGTACTGTGTGTAATGTTGTTTGTCATATTTTCTGAAAAAAATATTAGTTTATATTAAGAACTCTGAAAATTATAAGGAAAAAACTTGGAAAAATTTGGGACCCTTTTTATAAAAACCTTAATTACTCTGCGAGTATGCATGCTATTTGCATAAAAATAAACAAGGCGTATTACAATAAGGCATTCAATTATAATCTAGAGTTTGAGCGCTTTTGCTACATTAGTTTTGACAGGGTTATTCAAAAGATATTCATTCTTTTTTAATTTGTTGACTGTCCCCTATGAAGTTTCGGGAAAAAATCTTCACGAAGATGTATGACTTATACTATTATATTTATACACTAAGAGTTTCGAGATGATTCCTCATGTATTTTTCTAGATATTTAACAAAATGTCTAAAATCGCAAGTGTCCAATAATCAATGGCAATATAGTGTATACAATCTAGGATATACTCTCTGCTTTTAGCGTATACCTTCAGCTTAGAGCGAAAAATCTTTGCTTTTTTTATTACTGCACCACAGGAAAAGCGATTCCTGGATTATGGAATGGGTATTTCTATAAAACAATGATCCCAATATTAATAGCTTACTTAATATCGGAAGTACGTTGAAAGAAGAATCGTTGAAGGGGAAATAAGTTAAATTTAATATTTTCGCCATTTGTCTTTGTAATGACATCTATATTTACCTGGGAAAAATTATTTAATCATTGAAACTTAGTGCAAACATTTCAAATGATAGTAAATAATATTATATTAGCAAGTAAAGAATTTTCCGGAATGAAATATATTATCCTATTCATTTTGTTTCTCCAAATCAATTTGCAGAACCTTATAAAAATTAACACTAGAACTTCCGTGAGCCGTCATTCCGGCTGCTACCGTACGACTATTTTTCGGATTTAAATCATAAAATTGATTCTGAAATTAGTTAAAATATACATAGAACAGAAACGTTAAATAAGAAAGTTTAACTGTTATCAAAACTTTGGTGTAAAATATATTTGTAAAATTTCACTCAAATATTGAGTATTTCTAGGGGGGGGGGGGGTTGTTGATTTTCGAAGTAATTTGATCTTGTTGCTCTTTTTCATATAGTACGGAATCTATGGTGTACAAATTTGACTTTCTATGCAGTTTAAATTAATCAATATTTCCAAAAAAAAGCGATATATTTTTAGAAGAAATTTATCATAATGAATACTGGTTAGAAATTGTGGCAGAAAAAATAATTGAAAATGTTGGACTTTGCCATTAGTAGTTGTTACAGTCAAACAGTTGATGTACGCTTTTCAATGTTTTAAGTTAGGTGTTTTAGACAGCTGTATCTTGTCAATGTAAAATGTGGCATATTAATGAAATTTTATATCAGGGACTGTTTCAAAGAATCAGCTGAAACTTTTCTTAATCCCTATATATTTTTACATGTGTAGTTTAACACAGAAAAAACCTTTTTGCATCTTTTTTTTGTTAGTTAAACAAAAATAATAACAATAATAATAAAAGTATTGCCATAATAAAAAATAATCCCACTAAGAGAAAGCACTCATCTATACTAATATTATAATTAGGTAATGTTTGTTTCTTTGAAGGAGGTAATCTTTGTAACTACCCAATCTATTTCACACGTATTGGTAGTAAAATGGTGGTCGCCTGTGTTCAAACACAGACAATATGTTAAGCCCACGCCGATACTCCAAAGCGGATTCAGGAGCAAAAGTTGTTCTAAAATGCTATTTTAGTTTGTTTTGATGAAAGCTGAGACATTTATAAAAGGACAAAATTTACGAGATTTCAGTTTCTTTCATAAAATAAAAAAACGAAATTGTCTTCCTTTCAACCTGAGATTTATAGATACTACATGAAAATTTCATTTAAAGAACTGCTCTATGTTCTGTCGATTTTGAATAAACTTTGTACTTTTCATAACACTTTTTAATACGAATAGACCATTCGACTAGACTCACATGTTAGAGAAAATGTTATTAGAGATCTCTTTTTGGGGTCACTACTGGTCAATGCATTTTAATGGAATGAACGTTAAAGGAGCAATTAAGTTGTTGAGCAGTTGGCAGTAAACAAATATCTTAAGTTGGCAATAATTTGATGCTAACATTGCCAATGTGACGAGACATTGGCAACATTAGCGAGATTCGGCGGGAAAATGAACTTTTAAGAATACGAATGCCAAAACATATCATTGCCGCTGAATGTCGCCACATTTAGCAATATATGGCGATATTTGGCAAAAAATACTTTAGAAGCTAAAAGATTTTTGTAGAGTTTCTTGTAGGAGCTAAGATGCATCAATCTGTCAATTAGAGTTCGTAGAATGCTGTATACATTGTTTCATGGATGTAAAAGGGCGTTCATCTTTAAAAATTCTGTCATCAAAAGAGTGTATGCAACGAATTAAAAATACAGTTTAGAAGGTTGTTTTTTGTATTTTAAATATTGTAAGTAATGAAAATTAATTAATATAAACGTTGGGAATACATTAAGTAAAGTAAAATTTTGAAATATGTGCACAATTTTAATGCTTATTGATTTCTTAAGTAAAACTGTTATAAAATATAATGCTTAATAGCAATAATACAGAGAGAATTTTTTATTATATCAAACTAAACAAACACAAAAATAATTTTAAAAAATCTATAATACATTTGCTTAATTAGTTTCTATAACAAACAATTAAATTTAGGTAAATAACTTTGGGATCACGAAGGGTTTCACGGAGATTGGTAAGCAGAAAGCTGAGCCCCTCTAGTATTTTACAATCATACTGCTTGTCGATTTTTTTAATTATTATTCAACAATAATATAAAAAAATTTCATAATTACCAGAAAAAGTCTCCAAATTTATTTTTAAATAAATCATAACATTTGTATTTTAAGTATATTTTTTTAATTAATAGCTGTGTTCGTGTCAGAAAGCTGTTTTTCAAAATGGCTTTCGAATTAATAAAGATGTGAATTATTGTGCATTAGTGTGCATATTAAGTTGGCATGTCTTTCTGTGACAGATTAAAAATCTTTGCGCTTTATTATTGTATAGGTTTCCGCATTGTACGCAGTATTGTGTCATATTTGACGTATTGTGCGATATTGGGCAGATTATGCAAACACTATACCAAAGTCAGGTTTCATGGTCGTGGCTCATTTTTTACTGGGCACATATATTATGTTTTTTGAAAACAATATATATGCTTACATAGTTGCACATATATTTTGTTTTTGTTTTTGTAGCTTTAATTTAATGTAAAATTTTTACAGTTTCTACATGTTCTGTAACTTCATCTATTACTTAAAATGTTTCTTTTCCTTAGAAGCTTAAGTACATAATTTTTGGATAATGCATGTAATTTCTCAGTTACAGTAAAATTTATTTATTGGGTCATCCGGAAAGTTCTGTGGTTTTTCATAGAGAAACTCAGTTATTTATTTTGCTACTACTAATAATGCATGACCTTGAGTAACCCAAAGATGCATGTTCAGTCTTTTTTGATTGCTCTGCATGATTCTCGCATAATTTTTGTTTAAGCACGATGCTACGTTTGGAGAAGCAAAAGTTAATTTTGGTCATATAATACTTTTTTTAAAAAATAAAACTGTTACTCCGATTGCTCGCAAAAATTGTGATGTATGTAGTCAAAGTACTGTTTCAGATAACACAGTTTGGAAGTGGTTTGAGAAGTTTAATTCCGGAAATTTTAGCGGAAGATGATGCGCGTTCTGGAGAACCGTAAAGGAGGTGCTCTTAAAATAAACTCGTAATAAAAATCCATATTACACACAGTATGAGCTGTCACATAGGTTAAATAATCCAAAAAGTACAATGAATGATCGTTTGAAGAAGCTTGATTGCGTAAAGAAATATAATGTATGAGTATCCAACACTCATGAGTATCTAATGTAAGAGTATGAGTATCTAATACCGCAGAATATGCCCACTCGAATTTCAGATTTTAATTCCTTACCAAACGAAATTAAAAATTCTTTTTTTTCAAACGGATCTTACTGGAGATAAAAAATGGATACTGTACCATAATGTTATAAAGAAAATATCATGGGATAAGTCAAATGAAACTGCAAAAGTGACATCGAGAGGAGGTTTGCATCCTAAAAAAATGCTTTGTGCATGATGACACTACATAAAATTATTTATTATGAATCGTTGCCGCCAAGTCAAACAACAAATTCGGAAACTTACTGTTCTCATATTACAGTTTTGAAAGAGAAAATTGAAGTAAAAGGGCTAGAAACGACGAATTGTTGAGGTACAATGCGTGTCAAGAGTTTAAGCACAATAGCAATTTTAAAATAAAACTTTAACTATTAACTTTATTTCAATATCTGTCTTGTATATAATAATAATATCTATGTTTTACATTATATTCATTTAAATTAACTTTTAAATTTTATTTCAAACCAAAGAGTTTATGAATAGAAGAAAAATGACCGTGTCAAAAGTTTAAGCACAAAATCGTTTTTATGCAAATTTTACAGTTGACGTAAACGGTTGAGCATGCAAACAATTTCTGGGTGTATAAGAAGCAGTCCGCTGTTGTTTTTGAGTTAGTACAAAATGACCAAGTCGAAAGAATTTTCATAGGAGGAGATGATCAAAATTTGGAGTATGAGAGCAATGTGTAATTCTGTTTCTGAAATTGCAAGTGCATTAAAAAGGTCAAAACAAGGTATTCGTCAAATTATGGCTTGTGATAATGATTTTAAACGAAAATTTCGTTCAGGAAGGCCATAAGTGACTAGTTTGAGTGAAGATAGCCGCATCAGAAATTTGGCTTCAACTGGTAATTACTCCCTTTCGGAAATAAAATATGCAGTTGGAGAACAAATATCGAAAAAAACTGTTTATAGAAGAGTTTTGGAAATCAAACACATCAAATACCGTAAAATGGCTCGATTACTGGGTCTCAAATGACATCATAAAGGAGCTACACTGTAAAAAAAATCTACGTAAAATTACGGACAAAAGCCGGCAGCAGAGATTCCGGACAGTATCCGTAAAAAAATATTTTGACCGTAAATCAAAAAATCACCCGTAATTTTACATTTTAGCAAATGCATAACTAGCCCGTAAAAAAAGTAGTATTGTCCGTAAAAATACAATGCCAAGTTGCCCGTGAAAAAAAGGGCATTACCCGCAAAACTATAATGCCAGGATGCCCGTCAAAAAAGGGGCATTGGCCGTAAAACTATAATGGCAAGATGCCCGTAAAAAAAGGTGCATTGACCGTAAAAATACAATACCAAGATATCTCTGAGAAAAAGGACATTGCCCGTAAAATAATACAAATTCTGGGCATGAAAAAAAGGGGCGATTGCCCATAAAATAACAAAACACATACATTAGGATACCTCATTAAAGAAAAGGGATTGTCTATAAAATTACGAAAAGGATTATTCAGTGAAATTAATATAAATTTCCATACAGTTATCCAGCATTACCCTATTCTCTTTTCACAAATCATAAAATTATGTGGTTTTTAAAATAAAATCTTTAATGGAGATCGCCATATATACCAACTGAAAATCCATAATAGATTTAAAAGAGGAATATAGATAATTCACAACACTAATAAACAACAAAAATTAATTTTCACAGGAGTACTTATGTTTTCGCAATATTTGAATAAAACATTCATAACTTATGCATACTATAAAACTTGTATATTCAAAACCTAATTTTCCAAGGTTTTCAGGCACTCTTAGCAGGCAGTTTGTAGTTTTTTTTTTTTAATAAAAGTTTAATTTTATTAAAGGAGAGCATTCTCACTCATTTCCTATAGTAAATTGTATTTTTATTCAATTACAAGGTTCTCACTTTTGGTGTTGTTGCATTAATAACTTATGTTAAAATAAAATTTTTAGCTTTCCAAAATTTACCATCACACACTTTAATAGTGAGAGTGGTGGAGCATTTAAAAACTGGTAGGATAACAAACCCTCGTGTGTTTAGATAAAAGTCTGATATGTAAAATGAAAATAGAAAATTAGTTACTTTAATATTAAATTACAGGGGTTGAAGCAGGCAAAATTTGGGGTCCACAAAAATCTATTTAATAAAATAGGATTCTTCACAAAATAATTTTAATAAAACAGATCCTTTCACAAAATTCTTTTATGCTATTTTCATAAATACTGTTTTAAAATCTAATTTGTACACAAAAACACGTCATAATTTTCAAAAACTTAGCAAAGGAATTTTTAAAAATATATATATTTAGTTTTTAAATTCCTTGTTCAAATAACAGTCAACTTCCATTACAAAATGTTATTTTCACAAAAATAACTTTTCTTTTTCACAAAATGAGCCCCAAGAATAAAAACCTGCATCGACTCCTGAATTGATCAGAAAAATTATGATCAGTAATATCAGTTTATTAGCTGTACTGCTATTGCTCCCTCTCCTCCCTTCCAAGCCCCTTAATAATAGAGAGCAGCTTTTTTATGACACACAAATGCTAATTTATTATTTCGATTTTTATGTATCACATATTTACTAAATACTACATGAAACAAAAGTAGTCCATTTTTGATTTAACAATGATTCATAATCCCACACACATCGGTGCAAGAAATCCATCTAAGTCGAGACTGAAATTTCTTCTGAGCATTAGAAATAACTAAATGCAAAAGGGTTAGAAGATTTCTAAGTCTTGTATTATACCTAAAAATTGGTCTCTTACAATAAAAGAAAGTGATTAAATGTTCTTGATTGTAGAACCACTATTATTTAAGTATATAAGGTAGAATTTTGAGTCAGTCAAAAATATCTTCAACATTGAAATCAGTCGTGAGATTGAAGGTCTTGCACCCATGTCCCACGGTTCTTGATCTTGTGTATACAGATAATACATGCTATATTGTTTACGAGATTTTAGTGAAAATTGATTAAACTTGGGAATGTTTGAAGATGAAATTATTACAATGGTTCTGTTTTACAAATTATCATTCAATAAATAAAAAGAAAATATGAATTTAAACAAATTTATTTAATATACTTCAACACAGTATTCTTAGAAGTAACAAATTTAAATAACAAATTAAGAAACAACAAATAAAAAATTAATTTTTTCACACAGATTTGTAGTAACACAATTTATTGCCAAGGTTCTGCACTTTCACATTGATTTTGGATGTTGTAGATAGTTTTTTTTTATTGTGTGCCTTTTTCCAGATTAATAGCCAAGCATGTCCTATTTAAAAAAAAAAAAAAAAAAAAAAAAAAAAAAAAAAAGGTAAGAATAAATATTACATAAAAGTATACAGAATAAACAGAAATTGAGTATATTAGTAACAATCTCAATTATTCCAGATGAACAGCAAATACAGCAGTTATGTTTAATAGATAATTGTTATGAGCATCCTATTAAAACAAGTAACAAAAAAGTAAGGAATTAGAATTCATTCCAGTTTAACCCAAAATTAATTTCAATTATTGTAAAATAATTCATTTTTTGTAATGTTACAGTTAGTAATTTATTTTACTGAACCTTTTGTACATGAATAAAACTTGCACTTGACCTTTTATTTCTATGAAAATATTTTTAAATGAGTAAATTAAATTTGAAGCAATTTTAAAATGACAAAATTCTTTAAGCTCTGATATAAAACTTTGGGCCCCAAAATAAAAAGGCCTGAACATCTCTGATAGACATTAATGTTCTTTATATCAAAATAAAATGCCTTTATAGCACCTTGAACCGTTTATATATAGCACTTATAGCCATTTGAACCAATTATAGTTGGTTTTAATCACTTTTGAATTGTTTTATGTCTGTTTTGCAGCCAATGTGTATATTGCATTTCTTAGATCTCTTCTTCATTGATAACTGTAATTGAGAGTGCATGTTTTTTCATATGTTTTTATGTTCTTCTATCTTTACAAGAAAATATTGAATTCAAAGAAAATGTGGTACTCTGACTTTCGGTGGATTTGGACATATTGGAAGGCAAGGAATGAGATTTAAAAGTTTTTAGAAAATGTCTATCAGTCAACTCTGTAAGTTTTTAATTAAAAAAAAAAAAAATGTGGCTGCTTTGTTTCAAGAACTAATGCATGGCATTTGCGCTGATATGATGCATTATTCACAATTTCCATAACATCTCTAACTCAAGAACTAATGCACAGGTTATTATAAAACTTCAAATTCTGTTAGTTCCTGATTTAAAAAGTGCTTCAATTCATATATAGGGAACAATTTTTTACTACCATTTGAAAAATATATAGACATCAACTTCTTTTGTATCATGCAATAAATCAACAGTTATATTGAGAATTTTGGAGAATAATAAAATATTTTTTTCTTTCAAATAGAGCATTTTCCAATGTTCCCTTACTAATTTTCTGCTTAATGCCATAAATAAATATTTTTGTTTATCGAAAAACTTTTTTTTTCGCAAGTGATGGAAATATTTTACATATACACACATATTGCCATAATTAACACTACAACAGTACAAAGAATAGATTTATATAATACATTCCATCTTGCAGACTTTTTAATAATATTGTTGCAGACACTTGAAGATAGTTCTGTCCCTGCACTCTCAACTAAATTTGTATGTTTTACAAGATCTCTTAACTAGATTCACACTATTTTCAAGATTGACTAAATTGGCACTTTTTCTGAGATATCTTGAATAAATTGGTGCTCTTTCCGAGATATCTCGACTAAATTTGCTCTTTTTCTCAAGATTTCGACTAAATTCGCATTTTTTTCCCCAGGATCAGGACTAAATTCACACTTTTTTTCTCCAGGATCTGGACTCAATTTGCACGTTTTCCTGAAATCTCGACGAAATTTGCACTTTTTCTCGAGATCTCAACTAATTTTGCATGTTTTCTGGAGATCTCAACTAATTCGCATGTTTTCCCAAGATCACGACTAAAGTTGCATTTTTTATTGAGATCTCGACTAAATAATGCATTTTTTCTTCATCTAAACTAAATAATGCATTTTCTCGAGACCGCGGCTAAATTTGCACTCCCTCCCAGGATCTTAACTAAATTTGCACCCCGCCTCATGAAATCTTGACTAAATTCTCACTTTTTCCGAAGATGTCAACTAAAGTCACACTTTTTCTGATTATTTAATGATATTCATATCACCCCCTCCCTCTCCGCAGAATCATAATTCCCATTTTTCTATCATGATTCTATGTTGAAATCTGCATTTTGTAAGTATGATGAAATTAGCATTTTTTACCAAGATTCTTTGATGAAACTTCATTTTTTTAATGCGATTGTTCTATTTAAGAGATTTGCAATTTCTTTCTGTGATATTTTGGCAGAATGTGCATTTTTACCATGACCCTTTGACAAAATTTATTTCTTCTGCAACTAACTGACTTTTTTATACGTACTCATTAGTTAAAATTCACGATAGTTTATCGTGACTGACTGCCAAAATTCTCAATAGTTTTGCACAACTGATTGGCTCACTTTGCAGAAAAAAATATGTAGAAGAATTTACAGGGGGAAATACAGTACAGAATTTTAATATGTAGGTCTTTCCTTTTCTGTATGTAAATCCCACAATTCTGCACACGATTTCAAACCCCACCCCTCAAAGACAAACCCATCTCCCAAGAAACTTTTAAAATGGCACCATAAGCAGCCAATTTATTTATTTTATGTGCTTGGTGGCTCTTTTAAACCCTTTTAATGGACACAATGGTTTTTTTAACCTTTCCATGGCAGCCTGTGGAAATTCAATTGATCTTTGAAAATTATAGCAAATATTTTTGGTATACAAAGAACAAGCATACCCTCCCCCCATTTTTTAATAGCCCTTTTTGAAAAAATGTACTTTTGCTTTAAATTAGTGGTTCCTCTTCGAAAAATTCCACCTGGTGCCCCCCCCCCTTTTTTTTTTCTTTCTAGAATTTAGAGTATTTCAGGTATGACAAAAAATCATCTTTGCTAGTAAAATGGTATTATCGTAGTGAGCATTAAAAATCATTCAAAATATAATTTAACTGCAATAGTTAGCAGATCTGTAGTGGTATTTGAAATTGATTTTAATTTTTGAGAAATTAAAAACAATACATGTCTTTCTAAAAAATATTATACGGTAGAGTATCTAATTTGCCGGCATGTAATTCACAGTCAATTTTTTAAAGTTAACAAAAACGTATTTAGATTAATAATATTGTACACTGTGTCACCCTCTTAATGGTGAGTATTGATTTTTTTTTTTTTTGGGGGGGGGGGGAAGGCTGGAAATAAAACTTTACACGAACAAATTGACGCTGTGATGATTTGGCGCTGCGATGAATTGGCACTACAATGATTTCAATGCAACACCTAATATTTCGAATTATAACTAACTGAATGAAAATGCCTTAAAATTAATAATTATTTGTAACAATATTAAAATTTTATATCATCATTAGAAACATTTTTCTGAATAATTTTTTATTTTAACATATTAGGAAGTAGGTAAAAATTTGTTTGCAACATTACAGATCTACATACGAGAAAAAAAACATTGAATATATGAACATTATGAATTGAATATAAATGAAAAAAAAGCATGTTTTCATTATTGTCACATTCACAAAAATATACATTTTTTGAAAATGCATTAAAAGATAGAAAACTTCACTAAATTAACCAGCTAAGTTGGTTTTATATATGGCAATTTATTTTGTTGCCTAATTAAGTGTTATATGACCAAATTAGACAAAATTTAGTTCTACGGTAGTAATACTGCTATTAGTACTTTTTTTTTTTGGCCATTATATCTACGGCAGCCCACTGACCACCTTAGGGACTGAATTAAACGAGGAAAAAAAAAATCAGCCTAATGTGTGTATTGTCTTTGAATACATGAAGGAGAGACTGGAGCATATGGGTTATTCTCTGCAATAGTGCAAAAAGTGGTTCCCAGCCATATAAATGCTCTAAATTTCATTTTATTTTTATTTATTTATACTTTTATTAGAAGGTCTAAAGTTTGTTTATTAGGGGCAGGGCGTAAAATTTAAAAATAAACAAATTTAATATTTAAAAATGTAAGATATATCATGCAAATATCATTCCCTCACCTCTCCCCAACCCATACTACCATACTTTACTGCCTGATTTTTTCCATTCAGAAATAAAAATAATTAAAAACACCCTAAGCAAAATAAAGTTCTTAAATGGTACCTTACAAAAAATAATAAAAATATTTTTTTTTACTGTAATTATGTAGTCTACTCAATCAATTATAAGTCTCCCCATGTTAGACCATCATTCCCTCACACCTTGCTATTATCCCAAATATCCTATCACTAAAGATGAGCAGCAGTCTAGCATTCTTTACAGAGAGGAAGCTAATTTGAGTACTTGTCAGTCCAGCAACATAAATTGGTGGGATAAGTTTTTGTTAATTTTCTAGAAATTTTTTTCAATCAGAAAATCGGGGAGTATTTTTATTAGCAGTCATTCCCTCACGCAGAATGCTAAATTTTTAGAAATTTTCAAAATTTTTAATTTTATCATACATTATATATTATGTGTTCTTCTTTAAGGAATCAGTTCGGTTTTTTCCACAATTTTGCATTTTTCATGACAATTAGTAAAAACATCTTAATTTCATCATTCCCTCACATTTATTGTTATCAGTTAATGATAAGTGAATGGGGAATATGCACTTTTGTTTAAAATTTTATAACGATTTCTGCTGCTATTAAAATCTTCAACAATTGACCAATTACTAACAATTTATCCAATTTTTATGAAAATTTACCTATGTAACATTCAAGTCAGACTGCTTGGTCAAATTTGCAGTATTGTAGAGAATAACCCATATGTGAATAATTCACATAAACATAGCTTTTTTTATTACTGGTTAATTTCTGAAAACAAAAAATACTGAATACAGTAAATAGAACCCCTTTTTTAAACAAGGTAATTTTTTATAAAATCATCTTTATAGTTAGCTCTTCTTTTTTTTTAATAACTTTATAAATTCAATGAATTGCTCACAAGTGCCCCAACAGCAGGGTAGTTGCGAACACAAGAAAAAATATTTGATATGCTTTACATTCTGTTTTTTATTTGTTTTCATTAGGGATGCACCGAATATTCGGTATTCGGCCTATTCAGCCATGTTACCGAATATTCAGTTAGGCCGAATACTAAATTATTCGGCTGAGCCGAATATTCGGTATGGCCGAATATCAAAGTATTAGGTCGAATCCAATACTTAATAAAACCTTTAAAAATTTTTCACTATTTCTACTTTTAACTGTCAATTTTTTAATTTATATTTAAAATAATTCGAAACAAAATCATTTTTAAATAAAATAGAATGTTCTTACATTATTTATTTGCTGTTTGTAAAGTACAACTTAAGAAAATTAACCATGAAAAGGATTAAAATGGTGATTTATTAGGATTCTCCTTAGGTATAAATTACGTACTCATACAAGTTTCTAAATTTTGTTTAGTAAATAATCTGTTTCTTGCTTTTCTTCAAATAAAAGTCCTTTAAAAGAAAAAAAAAAAAACTTTTGAGATTAGTAATAGCTATCAAGGCAGACAAATTTTGTTCTTGAAACCATAATCATAATCAACTTATTGAGTCATAAGTACATTGTATTTCATCTCACTCTAGGTCCAAACTGTGTGTTCATTTATTACATTAACAATAAATAACATATTTTCAACTCACATGCTTTGATTTCTGTAAAATATGATATGATGGGAAGGGTGGAAAATACCACCATTCATAAGAAAAGAACTATGAGCCAAACATACCTTTATTCAGAATTAAGTTGAAAGTATTTGTACTTTATATTGAAAAAAATCTGCCTTGAATTATTTTAAAAGGACAATTATCAGAGTGTAAAATTTTTCTTCGGCCATTTTTTCATTATTTGATTTTAAAATGTTTGTTTTGATTCGTAGAAAATTTTATTAATTAAAGTTTCATAACTGCGCTTCTTAAATAACTCAAGCCAGATTTTTTTCAATACTAAATGCTCTTATAAAAAGCTCTCGGTTCACCTGTCAGCCGAACATTCGGCATTCGGCCAAAATCACTATTCGGTGCATCCCTAGTTTTCATGATCGTTAGTTACACTAAGTGTTAAATTTACTATAAACAAAAAAAGTGCCCTTTTCAGAACAGTAGCACCCTGCCCTTTTTTAAACCTGAGGGAAACTCTGTATATGACATATTTAAAAATACAAAAACTAAACCTTATTTTTACTTAAGGGCTATCCATAAAAGATGTTCAATTTTTTTACCTTGTCTGCCCCCATTTGTCACACTTGTCATACCCCCCCCCCCTCTACCAATTGTCATATGCCATGCTATATTACTTAAACATACTTTCAGTTCAAATACAAAGCACTATGTTATAGATCTTATTTCAAATTTTATTTTAAAATTTTAACTATGTGTTTTAATGCCATTTGTAAGCACAAATGATTCATGTACTTATTTTATACGAAACAAGATTAAGGCTTACATCAAGAAGCATAATTAATGAACAATAGTAATACACAAGGGTGGGAAAATTTTCAAAAATCTTACCAGCCAAGTATTTGTTTCATCCGCCAGCAGGATGCAAAACACACGCAATTGAAAATAGTTATGACAAAATTGCATGCAATTGCAGACAAACTTACAGTTACTACAACACATTTTCATAATTCTTTTTTTCTACAATATTAAGAAATATATACAACAGAGCAGGGGTGCAAAAATCTAGGCGCCAGAGGGTAGTCTCTCACCACTAAAATTTTAAAGTTTTTTTCGCTCAAAATTTAATAGCATTCTAGCGGGAATTTGACACGAAATATTAGACGAAGAAAAACGAAATAAATTTTGTGGTGAGAAACTGCCTGCTGGCGCCTAGATTTTTGCAACCCTGCAACAGATGTAAACTTAGTATAAGATAGAACTTAGTACCATTTAGTAATTTAAAACTTAGTTTAGTTATTTACACTGTAATAATTTGGAAAGTTAAAATATCTAGATTGAGAAAGAGTCTCTGATAATGTCTCTATTATCTACAGTTTTACAAAAACAAAACACGAACTCGCCTTGCCAGAAAATGCTTTGCCACTGGCGAGCAAAATTATTCATTTCCCCACCCTTGGTAATACAATATTCATATGTAAGAGCAAGAGTTATAAAATAAACAGTAGCAAAATAAATAATTTATAAATGAAAATTATTTTGAAATAAATTTTACTGATATTCAAATCGTTATTTCATATATAATTATCTTTTATCATTCAATGAGATAACAAAAAAAGAAGATTAAAAAATTTTATTTAGCTTTTAATACAAACAAACTTGTCAATAGAAGATGTAAAAATGAAAAATTTAGGAGTCAAGAAAAATCCAACAAAAATTTTTTAATTAAGTAAACTAGTTAATATAGCTTTTCCCCACACTTATTTCACAATGCTAACTCTTTTTGAACAATAATATTCACTTTATATAATTTACAATTAAATAAATGTTACAATTTGAAAATAGCATTAACATCCTGAGAAAAAAAAAAAGTCAGTACTACAGTTAATATGTAAAAGTATATACAAAATTTAGTTGTGTATAATGCTCCCCCCCCCTCCAAGAAAAAATAAATAAAAAAGGGATGCATTTTACAACAAAAACATGTAAACAACAACTATTTTCTAAATGGTAAAAAAAAAAAAAAGAGCCAAATAAAATCCACAAAAAATTTATAATTTAGTAAGCCAGTTAACATAGCATCCCCCTCCCTTCTCCATTTCACAATGATACCCTTTTTCTGAACAATAATAATCATGTCTTTTAATTTACAAAAACATCCCACGTAATTTGCACAAAAAAATTATTCCCCCCCCCCCTCCCCAAAAAAGGAGAAAAACTTTCCTGGAATAAAAGAAAGCATTAAAAAATTGTACAAGAACTCATTATTATTACATTAATTTTACTAAAATAGTATATAATAAATAAACCTGTTTTTGCATTCTTGCTTCCCTCTTTTACAAAATATTTTTTCAACACATTGAAGACATGGCTTTGGCATCTTTATCAGATGATGTCATTAGGATTTGTGACTGAAAAATACAAAATTTATAATGACAACCAAGAAAAACTTTAAATCTGTCATGAAAAGCCTCCATGCATCACTATTCCCAAATAGTGTTACCCCCCCCCCCCAATAAAATAAAGCTAACTACATAAAACAATCAGGAATTGATCCAGTAATTTTTTTTTGTTTGTTTGTTTGTTTATTCATAAGGCAAAATATTTCTGGAAACAACTGTAGGTCCACTGTGCCCCATGTTAAATTTCAATACATGATCATAAAATTGTTATTTAAAGTTTTCTTTTAAGCATATTAAATTTAATATTAACCCTTTGCAGTGCAGTGGTTTCATAGATATACCACTTAATTTTAATTCCCAAATGCCATATTGGCAATGGAAAAAATTATGGTTTATTGATTGTGTGAAATATAGCGTTTTTTTATTTACAAATAAAGTTGTTTTCAAATTCCGGTGTCAGTCATTTATTTCAACACTTAAGAAATTAATTTGTCCTGCCCTGCAAAAGGTTAAATCAAAACAAGTAGTATCTTACCCTTACAAGAAAAAAATTCTTATTTATCTATAACCTTTAATTAAAAAAAAAAAAATATGATGATAAATTTTACTTTTAGGCAGACTTGTATAAAACGAAAAACTTTCTGCACACGTAATATTGAATCAAAAACTATCTGCAAATTAATGTTGGGGGTAATTCGATGCAGTTTATGAACATAATTCACGTTTTTTACATGATTCATAGATGTAATTTGCGTTTTTGAGCGATTCATGGGTGTAATTCGCATTTTTTTACGCGATTCCTGAGCATAATTCATGTTTTTCATGCGATTCATGAACATAACTTGCATTTGTTATGCTATTTAAGGGTGTAATTCACTATTTTTATGAGATTCATGGATGTAATTTGCATTTTTTGAGTGACGAAATTTACGTTTTTTGATCGATTTATGGATGTAATTCGTGTTTTTTATGCAATTTATGAACGTAAATCGTGTTTTTTTTTTACATAATTCATGGACCTAATTCGCATTTTTTGCATAATTCATGGATGTCGAATTCGTGTTTTTTTGGAGCGATTCATGGGTGTGATTTGGGTTTTTTGAGTGATTCATGGATGTAATTCGTGTTTTTTATGTGATTCATGCAAGAAATTTGCATCTTTTACTCAGCTTTCGGGCGACATTCAGGTTTTTCGCGCGGTATTTTGCCAAAATGTTGGTTCCTTTTACATGATACTTGGCTGAAATGCATGTTTTTTACGTGATTCTTTGTCAAAATGCATATTTTTATGCAATTCTTTATTGAAATTCGTGATTTTTTCAAGGTGTTTTGATGACATTCGCGTTAGCAATAAATAATTCTTTCTTAAAATTTTCTACAAACTCCATAAAATTTTCTGTGCAGTCTCTATTATACAACTCTGCTTTTAGAAGCTCAAAACAAACAATCAGGATAAAATGGATCACTATGAGTTAACAATGTATTTCGAAGGCTATAAGTAATCAATTCAGAGCTCAAATCAATTAAATTTCTAAAATCAAAATCTATTGTTTGGCAGCTAATTTCAGCAGGCTGAGATACAATACAAAAACTATATGCTCTGATATAGGGGTGCACAACCTTTTGAAGAGAAGGGCCACTTTCAAATATATCTGGGTGGTCGAGGGCCACATCAATAAAAAGGAGAGAATTCGAGTTAGAGGAGGTGATCTGTAGCCTACAATCTGATAAAAAAAATATGTGGTTTCAGAGGAGAGTGTATGTGTGTGATTGGGGGGACAGTGTTCTCGCTGTCGCTCGCCAATGTGCCAAGTTGCGACTAAATTCTTCATTTGGCGAGTAAACAAGCAATTAGACTCGCCAAATTGCTAGTGCTCAATTTTTGCTTTTTCTGTTTTTCGTTTTCGTTTTTCATACATATGCATATGGGCCATTCCATGCCAAATCAACCAGTGACTCAACCTGACCCTTTCCAATTTCAATGAAACTGCTAGGGATCATTCTCTATAATGATATAAATTAGAGCATATTTTTATTTTTTGTTTATCACTTTAAATTTTTATACACTTAATTATTTAAATTTTGAAAAATCATCATTTTTTGACTTGCATGAATATTTTCAATTTTGAATTTCTCAAGTTCTATCAAACATAGAAAATTTTATGACCACTCATTTCAAAGAGGAGTTTATAAGGTTTAATTTGATATGCAAGTCGACTATGTATAGCTAAAATAAATAAAAATTTTAATTTTTTTAAAATTTTAAATTTTAAAAATTTTTAGATAGTCATTTTTAAAAATTTTTAAAAAGTTGTATGTTTGTTGTAATATTATAAGCTTTAAATTCTGAAATTTTTAGAGTGGGATCTCAATGGGATCAGGAGTTATTAAATAAAAGCAAAAATTACCATTAAAATAGCAATTTAATTCTGTCTATTTTGCTATTTATTTATGATTTGTATGGTAATTTTTAGCTTTTATTTAATAACTCCTGATCCCATTGAGATCCCACTCTAAAAATTTCAGAATTTAAAGCTCATAATATTACAACAAACATACAATTTTTTCAAAATTTTTAAAAATGACTATCTAAAAAATTTTCAAATTTTAAATTTTAAAAAATTTTAAATTTTATTTATTTTAACTATACATAGGCGACTTGCATATCAAATTAAACCTTATAAATTCCTCTTTGAAATGAGTGGTCATAAAATTTTTCTATGTTTGATAGAACTTGAGAAATTCAAAATTAAAAATATTGATGCAAGTCAAAAAATGCTGATTTTTCAAAATTTTAATAATTGTATAAAAATTTAAAGCGATAAACACAAAATAAAAATATGCTCTTATTTATATCATCATAGAGAATGATCCCTAGCAGTTTCATTGAAATCGGAAATGGTCAGGTTGAATATTGAATTTTTTTGGTTGATTTGACATGGAATGACCCATATATATATTTAATGTATACATATTTTTTATATTTGTAGCGGATAGTTGAAATTAGATTAATAACAACCGCTATCACAGCTGTAGAAACTTAGGTTATTTTAGAACATATTGAAAAAAAAGAGGTTACATTAAAGGATTAAAGATATTTTTTGTGCTACATGGCGAATCTATTTTGCTAATACATTTTTCATTTGGCGAATGTTTTTTTATTTTTAATTTACCAAATTACTAACGTTGATCAAATGTCAGAGAGAACACTGGGGGGGGGGGGGGGGTATCCCCTTAAGTTCACTTACCCAGTCAAAATACCCAATTCAGTTGTTAAGAATACATCAGCATTTTTACATTTTTATGTATAACAGATATAGCAAGGATTATTTTCTAGATTTAAAGATATTCCTTGACATAATTCAGGAGATTATGTTTTGTTTTATTAAAAGTGCTAAAAAAAGAGCATAAATGGCTGGTGCCAAAAAATGTGAATTTTATGAACGAAGAAGAGAGAAGCCGATTACAAGATTTTTTTTATCTACGTTATTTTAAATTTTTCCGCGACTGATCGATAAAATTTGCGATTTTTACCTTGCCGATCAACAAAATTCGAGATTTTTACAAAGCGATCGATAAAATTCGTGATTTTTACAAAGTTGGTCAATGAAATTTGCTATTTTCCTTCGTATGATCGGCGAAATTCATGATTTTTTTGCGCATGATCGACGAGATTTGTAATTGTTCCGCACCTGATTGACAAAATTTCCAATTTCAATGCGCCTGATCGAAGAAATTCACGTTTTTCTGAAGACGATCTACGAAATTCTCTTTTTTACGAAGCCGATCAATAAAATTCGCGATTTTTACAAAGTCGATTGATAAAATTCGCTATTTTCTTTCGCACAATCGACAAAATTCACAATATTTCAGCGCTTGATAGACGAAATTCACAATTTTTACAAAGCCAATCAACGAAATTCACGATTTTCCACGCCTGATCTACGAAATTTGCATACAAAAAGGCAATAGTCAAAATTCACGATGTTCATGAAGCCGATCGACAAAATTCACAATTTTTACAAAGTCAATAGACGCAGTTCGCGATTTTTTAAAAGTTGATAGACGAAATTCGCGATTTTTGCAAAGCTGATAGACGAAATTCACAATTTTCTTTTGCATGATCGACGAAATTGCCGATTCATCCGAACTTGATTGACGATATACGCGATTTTGATGCGACTAAATAACAAAATTCGCAATTTTTCTGCATCTAATCGACGAAATTCGCGATTTTCTGATTCAGATCGGCAAAATTCGCGATTTTTTCGAAGCTAATCGACAAAATTTGGGTTTTTTACGAAGGCGATCAATCAAATTTGTGATTTTTACAAAGCGTATTGGCAAAATTTGTGATCTTTGCAAAGCCAATCGACAAAAATCGCGAAATTACTCCGCATGATCAATGAAATTCTCGATTTTATTCGAGTCTGATCGACGTAGTAGCAATTTTTCCGCGTGTGACCAACAAAATTTGCAATATTCCCATCTTCGACCAAAGAAATTTGCTATTTTTCGAAATGCAATCAATAAAACTCGCAATTGTTCGATCTTTGAACGACGAAATGTGTGCTTTTTTTGCTGTAAATTGACAAAATACACATTTTTCTTCGACTGAGTATCAATTTTCGTGATTTTTGTATTAACATTGACAAAATCTGCATTTTTTATGCGGCCAGATAAAACTCGCGATTTTTTTCTCTTGATAAACTGACAAAAACACGATTTTTCCACCTGATTAACGAAATTTGCAATATTTCCAAGCGTCATCACTTAATTCGAGATTTTCGATTTTCCCGTGTCTTATCAGCGAAACTTATTTTTTTTTTTTTTTTTTTGTCTCTGATCGACAAAGTTTAAACCGACCAATAAACCGAGAAAATACGCTATTTTTCCATCCGATGATAATTTGCAAGGAACCACAACATTTATGATTTTTTTTTCTTGCTTGATCAACAAAATGTATGAGTTTTCGCATCCATCAGACAAATTCCGTGATTTTTCCATGCCTGGTTGAAAAAACTCGCAATTTTTTCGTGCCCAATCGGGAAAATTTGCTCCTTTTTTTCTCGAGTCTCATGAGCAAAATTCGCGATTTTTTCCCCTATCTGATGAGCAAAACTGACGATTTTTCTGATCTTCATCGATAAAATTTAACTATTTTCGCATTTGATCAATCGAATTCGTGATTTTTCCGTGCCGATAAACGAAATTTGTGGTTCTTAAATGACGAAATTTTATATTTTCCCGCAGTAAATTGACAAAATTTAGGAATTTTTTTGTGTGACATATGTACAAAAATTGCAATTGTTTCCAGTTGTAAATTGATGAAATTCGCCAGATATTAAGCGATCGCAGGCCACAGGTTGTGCATCCCTACTCTAATACAAATAACTACAACATATTTAAAAATACAAAAAGAAGATAATATTTAAACCTAATTCTTACTTAATTCATGTATTTAGGCATGTAATTTTT
Source organism: Maratus speculifer (assembly GCA_964019185.1). Lineage (NCBI taxonomy): Eukaryota > Metazoa > Arthropoda > Arachnida > Araneae > Salticidae > Maratus > Maratus speculifer. Next base: position 233,276,277 of record OZ025294.1, on the reverse strand, counting down.
AAAAGCCTTAAAAAGCAAAAATTGTCCAAAATATGAAAGAAAAAACAGCAACAAATACAGTACACTCCCTCAAATCCGCAACTCTCTAAAATCCGGGCATATTTTATGGATGTAAACAATGAAACTTTCAGTTTCGATATTGGGACAAAATTTGATTTTTCTTTAGTTTTGTATCAATTCCATATATTTTTGCATTAGTAATTTTCTTAATAATACTCTATTCATGTTTCTTTCATGAAGGAAGAATAAATTCCTTTTGGAAAAAATTCAAGATACAGTAGACTCCCTTAAATCCGCACAGCTCGGGACCAGAGGTTGTGCGGATTTTAGAATTTTGCGGATTTCTGGTCATTGCTTTGTTTAGATTTTTTAAACAGTCATTTGAGTGCAATTAATAATGTAATCGAAACTATAATGGATGCTTACAATATAATAAAATATTAAACTAAATAATGAACAGAAATAATAAAAATTTAGATAATTTTTAAAATAATAAGTACTAATAACAAAGGTCAAGTTAATAATCAATAGTGCATTATTAAATATACATTTTAAAGATTAAATGTATTTTTCCCAAATATTCAACAAAACTTACCTCATAAAAGGACATTACTAATTTACATCAAAATCATAAAATAAGGATTTTTTTTTTCAAGTTTAGCCAGGCTTAATAACCAAAATATCTTGATTAATGCATAAATATATTTGGTAAGAAGATTGTAATTACCAGTGATATTAAAAATATCTTGAATCTTTTCCAAAAAAATGTATTCTTCCATCATGAAAAAAACATGAATAGAGTATTATTAAAAAAATTACAAATTAAAAAAGATATGGAACTGATACAAAACTAAAAAAATCAAATTTTGTCCCAATATTTGAACTGAAAATTTCATTGTTTACATCCATAAAATATGTGCGGATTTTAGAGAATTGCGGATTTCTGGTTTGCGGATTTGAGGGAGTCTACTGTATTTCAAATATTATCGGTAATCACAATCTTTTTACCAAATATATTTATGCATTAAATCAAAATTTTTTGGTTATTAAGCCTGGCTAAACTTGAAAAAAATATCCTTATTTTATGATTTTGATGTGAATTAGTAATGTACTTTTATAAAGCAAGTTTTGCTGAATAATTTTGAAAAAGTACATTTAATCTGTTTAATGTATATTTAATCATACACTATTGATTATTAACTTGACTTTTGCTATTAGTACATTAATCATTTAAAAAATTATCTGAATTTTTATTATTTTAGTTTATTACTTATTTTAATATTTAATTATAGCTAATTTGCTATATGAATGCAAATTCAATTTGCAATGAAAGCTAGTAAGCTTTCATTGTAGTTCCGATTGCACCATTAATTGCACTCAAATTACTGTTTAAAAAATGAAAACAAAAAAAATTACCAGAAATCTGCAAAATTCTAAAATCTGCACAACCTCTGGTCCCAAGCTATGCGGATTTGAGAAAGCCTACTGTATTACAATTACGATTTATACTATGTAAAAAAATCTCACATTTGACAAAAGCTTGCAACTGAGCTGCACAGATCAGTGTTTTACAATAAAATCTGTAAAAAATATATATATATATATTATTCTAGAATATAGTCAACTCTGTGAAATCCTCACACTGAGAGACTGAGTGGTTTGCATATTATACATTGTGGAAGATTATAGATCATGCCTTTGTTTACATTTTACTCTTAAAAGTCTGACTATAAATTAGGAACTTACATAAAAATTATAAAACACAACACTAGTATGTTATATATAATAACTAAGACTAAAGAAAATTTAAATTACATATAATACACATTTTATTGATTATTCATTATTTTAAACATTGACACAACAGAATTGTAGTTTAAGTTTTGGTTTATTGTAGATAATTTTATTACTCTCGTGTCTTGCTCCAAGATAAAATTTTGTTACTCAAAGAAATTTAGATATTTATCTTTAAATATTCATTCACTGAAAAATTGATAACTGAAAAAAAATATATATAAAATAATAATAACCTTAAGTGTTTAATTATTAATGACTATTTTCATTGTTTACCTTCCAACATGTAGTGCAGATAATAGAGTATTGTAGATTCTACATCGGCATATTTCAGAGTTGACTGTATAACATTTTAACATTGCTCTGTATCCACAGTATATTGCTTCATTGTTATATTCATGTACATTTAAACATAAAATTTGAATTTAATGTTTATATGGGATAGTCAATAATAATTTATATATTAAATATTTAATCCTCTTATCTACCAAAAATGGAGAGAAAAAAAAAAGCTGTGTTTTTAAGTTGTTGAATATTGATATAATTCAACAAAATTCTCACATAATTCTTTAAACACAGACACCAGAGACTAATTTAAATATTCTTTTATATTGTTAATTTATTAAAGTTAACAAAAAGAAACAAACTGCTGCTAGGATATAAAAATGTTTTGTACAAATAAAGTTGAAGGGGTGTGTGTGGGGGGATGCAATGGCAAAGGATAACATAATTTAACTATTTATTAAAATATTAAAAAATCAGCCAAGCTTTGCTTTTTGTTGAATTTATTAAAACATTTAATTTATAAATACTTCTGGCCTAGTAATATAATAAGCTAGACAAATATTTGAGACTCATGATCAAGATTAAGAATTTTGCTGATTTTCAGTTAGTAGCAATGTATTTGTTTTATAGCTTTAAAAAGGCAAAATTTAATCTGTCAACAAATGTACATAAAACAAACTTATTAATTATGATTTGAGTTGCATAGATGTTTATGATTCAATTTAATTTGGTAGAGAACTATTAAGTAATTAGTACTTGTTGTACTTGCATATTAATGCCACTACAGCTACAGATTTGCCGGTTTTTAAGTAGCGCCAATCTACATCTAAAAATTTTTCGACAAATCATAAAATAAAACACTATTTAAAATCAAAACCCTTTCAAAATTCAAAACACTTCATTTAAATTCAAAGTAGTCAATCGGATTTCGGTGAAAAATGAGTCGACATAGGAACTAACTAAAATATATGATAAATTTATGAACATCATCCATAAAAAAAGGCAATACAGAAGAAATAATTAAATAACAATAATATATTAATAATGAACTTACGAAATTTTTTGTAAAACCTTTTTATAAAACGAACTGGCGTCCTTCACATCAGATAGAAATAACCGCTATACATGAAGATACCGATTGCCGCCATAGCATTTTTGCATTTTAAGACGAACAGAGTTTACGCATGCGCACAATTCGAATACGTATATCGATGATTAATGAAATGTGGTTCTCTGCCACGGCTTATTGTAAAAGCGAAGATTGAAAGCACTAGCCGCCTATGACGACCACTTTGGTCTCCATTAAAAGTATTCTACGCATTCCATCATGTTATTTTTACTCTTAATTTAATTTACTTCTTCAATCATTATCCAAATCGGAAGATTCCGACCAGAGAAATTAAGAACTGTTTGCAATAATGGTAGCATTTCATACTTCATTATTTCAAAGTTTAATAATGAAAAAGCATGCTTTTTTTCATTAATTTCGTTTTTGAGTTCATAAATATGACAATAAAAAAGTGAATTCAAACTGTAAATAACGCCGCAATTTTACCTAGTATGATGTCTTAAGACATACAAAACTATCACGTCATTATCTACAATGATGTCCAGGGACCCAGAGAGGGGTTTGGTGACGCAAGATACGTTATACAATTTTCTTTTTTTTTGGGGGGGGGGATTTGAGAAAAAGTATAATGGGGGGGGGGGGATTTTTAAATTCTTAGTACTTCCTTTTTTCTTACTGTTAAAAAAGTCTTAATTTTTTTAATATCACTTTTAAATTTTTTCAACATTGGATTTTCAGAAATGTTCCTGTGTTTTCTTTCTTTAAATTCTAGATAAAGGCAATAAGAACTCATTACGCTATGCTCAACTCGCTATCTTTTGAGTGAGCAGTAGATTATTAGTAGAATATATTTTACAATTGATATTTTGTTTAGGGGGGGTGTCAATATTAAAGTATGAAGATTTTTTTTTGGGGGGGGGGGGAGGGATTTGCGTCATTGGGTTTGGGAGGCGATGGTCGGGGAGTGTCAATGTTAAAGTATGAAGATTTTTTTTTTTTGGGGGGGGGGATTTGCGTCATTGAGTTTGGGGGAAAGGGTTTGGTTTGGTTTATTTTTGTCGGCCGATTATCTACACTAGGGATATAGGCCCAGGGGGGAGGTGCCCTTTGTGGGGGTCTTTCTAAGGGAACCTAACCCGTATTTACGCAAAGTTCGAAGAAAACCACGAAAACTCCGAACGATTAGGCCGACAGCCGCGATTGGGTTCGAACCCAGCACCTGCCGTCTACCAGTTAAGAGGTACGAACCTCTCCGCCACTGGTGGGGCTTGGGGGAAAGGGATGGTCACCACTGATGATGTCATAAGAATATAGCGTTATCTCAGAAACTAATGCACGGATTTTCAGCTAACTTCAGATGCAGTTAGGAGTTCACGTAAAGTTGGGAATGATTAGATTTTTGGTGTAAGTCACAAAACCGGTGGCGCTGTTATACTGCACTTTTCAGGAGAGTATTTACATATATAAGATAGAAGAAAATTTTTGGAGTGCCACAACCGACTAATTTTTCTATAAATTTACCAAAACAATAGCATATTAAAACCAGACGATAATTTTATGCGATAATTTAAACCAGACAATAATTTAATTAAATAATAATAATATTTTCAACAAACAAAATAAAACGTTCTGTTATGACGTCATCGAAAGACTTATTCGAAGGTATTTGTCCGTAAAAAAAATGGCTAGGCAGCAGATTTTCACACCCTGCATAAAAAAAACGGGCTTTGCCCGTAAAAACATATTAGTACTCCGAATTTATGTTTCCGCAACGTAAATTTACGGAAGTGTACCGTTAAGCTTCAAAAACGGACAACTACCTTAAAATATTACGGTAAATGTCCGTTAATTTACATTTATTTTTTACAGTGTAGATTACAATGGACCAAAGAGCATATGTCATTTGGTGAAAAGTGGCTGAATGTTATATTCAGTGATGGAAAAAAATGGAACCTCGATGGCCCTGATGGGTTTATGTACTATTGGCATGATCTCCGAAAAGAACCTAGGAGTGTATTTAGCCGATAACATAATGGTAGTTCTGTAATTGTATGGGGGACTATTTCTTTCAATGGTCAGACATCTCTAGCATTCATAAGTGGTCGTGAAAACTTTGAAAACTACCAAGAGACACTTGCCAATCATTTGCTTCCTGTTTCCGAGGTTTTCAGGGAGAGAAAAATGGTTATTTCAACATGATAATGCTTCCATCCATACCTCAAACTCAACTTCATCGTGGCTTAAGTCGAAAACTGTGTCTGTTTTGAAATGGCCGCCAATTAGTCCTGATTTAAACCCTATAAAAATATGTGGTGTATTTTCACTCATGCAGTTTATCTAAATGGAAAGAAGTATTTATCAGATAAAGATTTGAAAGATGCCACTGAGAAAGCTTGGTTTAAAATTAAACCAGAAGCAATACAGAATCTCATTTTATCGATGGAAGACCGTATATTTAAAGTAATTCATCAGAAAGGAGCAATAATCAAGTATTAACTTTTTTTATTCTTCTTCTGCTAAAGACTAAAAAATTACTGTGCTTAAACTTTTGACACACTCATTTTTGTTGTTTTGATCAATTTTATTATTTAAGATAAATTTTATAGCATGAATCTGTTTACTATCTTTTTAAAACTGCAATTTGTATACTATGCGAAAAGGGAAGTAATTTTCACCCATTAATAAAATTTTATTTTGAAATTTTCTGTTGTGCTTAAACTTTTGACACGCACTGTATTATGCCCCAACAAGACAATACTTGACACAGCATTGCGATCAATGCAGCACAATTTCCTTAATGATTACGGCAGGGATGTTTTGTGTCATTCCACATATTCAACTGAGCTGGTCTTTTCAGGTTTTGCATTTTCATACAGACGTCAATGTTTCTAAATCACTCCGGAGTCTGATCCAATATTAACATGTTTTCAACCGGAATGTTTATTTAACCGAAAGTCTAAATGTAATTCGAAATGTATCCCATACAAAAACAGGACAATTTTTATTATATATTTTTTCTGGTTTGTTCAGGCAAATTTTGGATCAAACTCCTGATTATATAACAGATGTTGGCATCTATGATTTTCACGTCACTTTCTCAAAATGGTTTGGAGTTAACATTTTTAGAGACTGGCAAAATCTAGACTAACTGTTAAACCCTTTGCGAATAAACATAATAGCTTTTTCTTTTATTATTTAATTTCCCAGCTACCAAAACGATGGCAAAACGGTCACTCAACAATTCGGTGTTTATGTAATTCACTAAAATTTCCTTATCTTTTTGTATGTCTTTATTGAAATGTATCATAAAAAACTGCCGAACGTTCCGTATAACCCAATACTATGGATCTGTTTGAGTATACTGTTTGCGTAGATAAAAAGAATTCAAATTCAGATAAGAAAAGTTTTTATGGTCTACAACAGCGGTTCTCGAACTTTGGGTCGCGACCCACTGGAGGGTAGTGGCGGTTTTTTTAGTGGGTCGCCGAAATCTAGGTTTATCACAAAAGTATACTTTGCATTTCATCTGTTACAAGAAATATAAAAATTGAAATACCTAATTATATTTCAAGGAAAATTCCTTAATTTCCAAGTGAAGAAATATATGAGTAGAATATCCAGAAAAATTTAAATGAGTTTTGAATTCGTTGATGGAATTGAACATAATATAGTCGTGTAAAAATATTTTTTGTACTTGGTTGTTTTTGAAAAACAAGTATAGAAAAAACTGCGTTGAAAGTGGATTAAGGTTGAAATTAATTAGTTTTTATCCCTGGTATAGATGCTATCATCCGTAAAAATCGGAACTGATTATTAAGTTATGTTTTGATAGTAGATAAATGTATTTTTAATTATCTTTCTCGTTTGTGTGTTGCGTTAATTACTGTTCCACTTACACACATGAGATATACGAATTGTTCTTTTTGTTGAAAGTGTATCTTTTGTACGAAAATTTTGCCCATTTCATAGGATAGTATAGTCGATTGCTTATAGATCTCACATAGAAATTTCCATTCTGATATACACCATTATGTTAGGTAGGTCGCGATTTTTTTTCTTTTTACCAGGTGGGTCGCGTACCAAAAAGTTTGGGAACCGATGGTCTAGAAGCATCAAAACGAATTTAAAATTCATTAGATTATAAAGCCACCCACAGCAACTATACAATCCGATGATCGTTGAGCAAATTAAATCTTTTAAGTTACCGATGTTTCTCTGCTGTAGAATGAAAGTCATATTAATGAAAGCTATTCATTTCATTATTATTTACATTTACATATTGTGTGTTGAATTGTTCGATAATTAATGCATTGTGTGATGTTGTGGAGGTTAGACAAACAATATGCATCAGCCGAAATTCATGGTCATAATTCTTTTCTACTGGGGGTCTATATGGTTTTGCAAGAAAGTATATTTTTGATTTAACATATCGTTTCTGAATGTTCTATATGTTTTATGGTGTCGCATGCGTATTTTGTTTGATTAGAATTTTAAAAATTTCAAATTCAGATTAAAAAAACACACACATATATATATATAGTTAGCAAAATGAAAATCAATTTAATTTTCATTAAGTTGTAAATCCAACACTGTCAACTGTGCAACCCGGTAGTCATTGAGGAACTGTGTCCATTAAATTACCGTTGTCCGTCTGTGATAGATTGAAACTATATTGCTTAAACATTTGTTGTCAACATCCGGAATAGAGTTAATAAATTGAGGCAAACTCATCATACAAAGTCCGAAATAAATCAATTTAGGACAAATCAATTTTGTAACTATGCTGTGCAACTTGGATTGCGTAAAAGTTTGAGTAGATTTAAAACAAAATTCGAATTCCGATTAAAATATTTGTTTATTATTAATAACTTCAAAATAAATTTTATTTTCAGTAAATTGTTTATGTGAAACGTGGCAAATATACAACCCAATAGTCATCGAGGTACAGTGCCTATTAAATTACCGGTGTCTATCTGTGATCGATTGAAATTTATTTTGCATAATTCTTTATTATCAGCATCCGGAATAAAAATAAATAAATCAAATAAAGTTAAATAAATCAAATTTGAAAGCAGCAATTCGTCGCTTATTTCGGTCGAAAATAGAAATATCTGGAAAATATCTGAAACATTGAGATGCCCGGTTTTTATTCGTTTTATGATTTGTCTACATTAAATGTCCAGAAACGGTATACTTTTGTTTCCACAATGACAAAAAAAATGGTATAAGAAATTCAAAAAAATTAATAAGTCAAAATTAAATTGAGATGTAGCTTTCAAACAAATTCCATTTAAAGGAACTTTTGTGCCCCTATCTGATGGTGTAAAAATTGAAAATGTGCGATGTTTAGAATTTGAAAAATTGCCATTCTGAAAATTGTTGTATTGAAAAGAAATCATTTTTCTAATCTTTTTGTAATTTGTTAAATTAATTTTTTTTGTATGACTATTTTGCATTATGTTTCATATACAGAACGTTAACAGGTAATCTGGAACATTTGGTTTTTAGGAAAAACATACACTAATTAAAAGAATTTATTTTTCAATACAGCATCTTAAACTGGCAAAAAGTAACAATTAAAATTATAGAAAATTGTAAGAAAATCATCATAATATTAAAACAAAACATAAGACGCGTTTCGAGTTTGAAATTTTAAGAGCTCGTTATCAGTCAAAGTAGACACCTGTTCGTAAAAGGATAAAATCATAAATGAACTGATGTACTATGAAATTATACAGTTCTTTTGTAACCTTTTCTCCTTAAGGATACATGTTTATTTCGGCTAATAACGAGTTTTTTTTACATATTTTTATTATTTTAACTGTGAAAATAATTATTTTTAAAATTTTGAGTAATGTTACGCCTATTAACATCAACACGTCCTCAAATATGGAACAATTTATTACACCATTCTTCTGTTAACCACTTAACTGCTCAATATTTTTGTAAAAACTTTCAAATAATTCCTATCTTTTATGTTTTTAATGTTTTATCAGCGGTTTTTCAAAACAGAAATTTTTGAATAAATGAATAAGTAAAATAATAAAATTAACTAAAACAAAATTTACAGTAAAAATTTACAGGTGAGAATATTAAACTATGATTGGAATATGGAGGCCTGTACCCGGTACGGGCAAATCATTGCCAAAAGCACGTTCCCCGTATGACGTATGACCAAATCATATCAGCGAAGTGGTTAATGTTTAAAGGGACGGTGGACGTTATTATTATTTTTAATTTTCATCATAAAAATATGAAATTTTGTGCATACATATATTTCACCAAAAACATGGAGAACACATTAAAATTTTTTCCAATTTTTATTAAAATTTTAAATTTAAAACAAATTTAATTTTTAAAATTTTTTTTTATAAAAATTTAAATGTTTAAACGAAATTTTAAAAGGCTTCTCGTGTCTTAATCTTTGAGATATTTTCTTGTTTTTTTCATTTTTTTTTCTCTTAAAACACTATTAAAAACAAATTTGTGTAATTTTTTTAAATCTCTTTAATCGTTAATATTTTACAGATTTATTTTCTTAATTCCATATCGAATTTCATAAAAATTTTGCCTATTAAAAGGCAAAAAAATTAAAAGGAAAAAAATCAAATTTGACTATTTTAATGAAGACAATTTTTATAAAGCTTACAAAATTTCTTTCTAAACAACATCAGGATACTTTCTTATCAATTTCATAAATATTTATCAAAAATTAAGTCTCAAGGAGCATTTTAAAAATCTAAAACGCCGAAAAATTAATTCTGAGAAAACAGAATTAAAGTATTTAAATGCACTTATTTCTATTATTTACTTCTTAAAGCCTTCATAAATGATATTTTAATAAGAAAAAACTGTTTTGGCACTATTATGCTACAGAAATAGACCTTTTTTGCGACGATTTTGCTCATATACAGGTCCACATTACCCTTAAGATTAAATTAATTTTTGATAATCTGAATAAAATTAAAAATTTTTGAAATGTCTAACGTTAAACTCTAAAAAGAAAAATAATATTTTTTTCTGCATTCAACAGCATAATTTAGTTAATTAAAACAAAATTTCTTTTCACGCATATTATTATTTTTTACAGCATAAAACTGCGCGTAGAAAAATTGTTCGTAATGTGCATTAATTCGCGGATTAATTAGTAAGAGGATACTATGAGTCACATTTGATTATCTCCTAAGGTGCTTTAGAGTCTAAATCCAACGGTAGCAATTAAAATAATAAGGCATAATAAATAATCTCTATCCGTGAAGAATCAGTCGTTCGAAGAAAATATGCTTTACAGAATTTAAATAAGAAGATATTTTAAGCGTTTTCCACTTTTTTATTGCATATTCCAGTTAATCATAATTTAATTTATTTACAGAACTGATCATTATTTTTGAAATAGACTTTCAAATAATGCCTATATATATATTTTTTTTCATGTCTTTTACAAAACTTTTAATCTTTATATCCCCGGTTTTTCAAAGCAAAAAAGTTTGCCTATTTTAATAAGAGAAATGCTCGGATTAAATGATACAAAATTTACAATAAAAATATAAGGTGGTCTTGTGTAATAACGCCAGGCGGGGTAATAACGCCAAGTGCTAATATTATGCATAATTATGAAATAATCTGGTAAATGACACCCTTGTGCTCTGCGCAGAAGGGTTTTGATTCATATAAATCGCAAAAAACAGCTTCAAGTTAATTTGTTTCATTTTTAGGTCTTATTGTTTTTACAAGCAACTAAAATTAACGCTTGATCTAAAATTTGCGAGATACGTTTTGTGATGATTAGACTATTTTTTTTAAACCGAAAATGCTTTGTTAATTACACAAATTTGTAGTACATTTCATGGACTTTCAAAATACTGTTGATGATTTTGGATATCGTCTCGAGAGGATTTGTAATTTAAAATGTACAACGCAATAACTATAATGGGGTAATAACGCAAATCCTTCGCATTAATACCCCGGTTGATTCCCTACAGTGACCGAGCTACATCCTAAATACTGATTCAAATAAACACAGTTAAAACTGTGCAGTGTTTCTAATAATTCTATTTAGGTGGTCCTTTTTAAGCAAAAAGAAGCTCGCGGTCTGATATTCTTTTGCCTCATCCTCCCGACCCCCCCCCCCCACACACACACACACACCACATCTTTATTTTTCTTACACTTTCACAAAAAATTGAGCATTTTCAATAGCTTAGAATGCAATTTGTCAATTTCTAAATTTGTAGAGTTTGTATTTTTAGAATTGGGCAATCTACATGCAGTTATTCCATCTTATTTCATAGTTTTGTTTGCATGGCGTTATTACCCATATAGGTGGGTAATAACGCCAAATAGCATTGGTCAAGAAATCACGCCATTACATTTTATGAATACATATCTGTTGAATTATTTTTTTATATAGATAGTCGATGAGTTGCTGTATCAAATCATATATTTGTTTGAAATATGCAATATAAAACTGAGCCGTGAAAATTGGTAGAACCTTAACGTGGCGTTATTACCTCAGGGTACCTTACTTGTGAGAATAATAAATTATGATTGGAATATGAATGCCCATTCGGGGTACGGGTAAATCATGATTGGTGAAAACACATCGCCCATATGACGTACGGGTAAAGCGGTTAACGAGAAATGAATTACTTTACTTAATTTTATTTACTAGCAGTGTTCCTATGCTTCAAGACTTTCAAACAAACTTTATCAGAATTTTTGTGAAGAAATATTTGGCTTATTTAATGAAAAATTAATATAACTTGAGATATAATGACCAGAACTTTAAGAAATTATTTATTCTGAGACACCAAAATGCTCCTAAATCCCCAATGCGTACAAAAACGAATTTTTTTCAGAAAATAGTTTTCAGAAAATTTATAATTTGTATCGATATCTTCTACTAAGTCGATATCTTCTACTAATAATTTACCTTTACCGAGCGGCGTATATATTCACGCAGAATTCATTTTTTTTTTAATTTTCAGCTATGTTATGGAATACTTGTTTCATTTAAAAGATTGACGACAATTTTATTTTATTTTATTTTTATTTTATTTTAATTCTTTTTTGTATGTGTGTGTTTGATATCCGGGTTATTAAATAATTGTGACTCCTCTCTCTTTTGAAAGTCATTGTTAAATTGGTTTTCTGGATAGCTTTCTCAAGTTGCATCAGGTTATGTTTTTCAGTGTACTGATTTCATACAAATATCTTACAATCTAAAAATGTACAATCAACATGATATAAATCCACTTTTGCAAAGCATAAATCACACCTCTAGTTAAGAATTTTTTTATAATAAAAACAAGAAACATCGATTTTCGTCGCAGATCTGTTAAGATTTAAAGAAAAGTAATAGTAAAAAAATAGATAAGTGTTATTTTAGAGGGGGGGGGGGGAATTAAACAATTTCTTTCAAAGTACTATTTAATTAAATTCATTTCTGTTTTCAGAGATATTTTAATTGTTCTTATAATACAAAAAATGCTTTGACTTTAATTTTAAATGTAGAAGACGAATTTTAATGCATTTCAATTATAGCAGTTAGATTTTTTCCTATATAAAAAGTTCATAATATCGTACTATTTTACTTTTTACTATTTTACTCATTAGTAATACGTTTTACACTTTTTGCCCGATATTAGCGTATGTTAAAACCATTGTGTATGAGAGGAACGTTATATGAAAAAAAATAATAATAATAAACTTGCTGAATTCATCTTTACTTCTTATCTAGCACATGACATTTTAAAAATGTTTAAACAAAGATTGAATTAAACAAAACTTAAATTAAATAAACAGAAGATGTAGAATATAAGTTATATTATCAAATTATATTAACTAAATATTATCAAAATAAAGAAAATATGTTACCTATAGACATGTGCTGATAATCCCACAATCAAACAAGTCCACAGTCTTAGGGCTCTGTGTACAATGATTCCAAAATACTTAAAATGATGTTTAAAAAAATCCCGGAAAAGAATTGATCTCATGTAAGACATATACATAGGGGAGAGTGGACTTGAATGGGACAATTTTTACATTTTTACTAATAACTTAAGTTGTGTACAGTCGTTAATTTAAGAAATATATTATTTAAAGAATACTTCAGCATTTAGTAAATTATTGACACACTAATTTCAATAAACAATTGTTTTTTAAATTTTTAATATTTTTTATACATGCATGCTTACTGTCCTATTGATACCCATGGTGGGGATGAATGGAACAACTTTGGGGATGAATGAGACAGGTAAAACAAATTATTCCAAACATATTTTATTTGAAAACTGAGTGATACATTTTATTTAACTACACATTAACTGAAACTAATATCAAATGACAGCAGTCTTTTGTTTCTGGCAGTTCCCAAAGAGTCTTTGGTAACTTCATAACAATATCCTCCAGATTAACAAAATAAATTTCTGGTGGATCGGTATATTAAAATAAGGAATTATTATCCTTTTTTCTCAAGAATTGTACTTAAAGGTCATCATTATTGTTCTTTAAAACCCTAGCAATGCAATGATAATTTTTTTCTACATATTTTTGTTAGAAGATTGTTGTCTTTTATTATATTATCCAAGCTGCAAACTTGGTGCTCCATATGACTTGAAATCAAGTTCAAATCACTTTCATCTTTATCAAGAAGTGATAAATTGTCAGATTCATCCCTAATGTCTTGTTCACTAATGTCATCATACCTTTGCTAAAAATATTCCTTGAAGGCATTGAATTCATTTTTCTTATTAGTTTTTTTTTTTTTTTTTTTTTTTTTTTTTTTCTAAATATTGGTTTTCTGGTGTATCGGTTAGAAAACGATAGTGGCCTCGTTTTCTTCTCTTAACATCTGGTTTCTAGGTAATGACAAAATGTAATTTTATTTATTATGGAATAGCCCTGGTGATAAATGTGACAGTCCCATCTATCCCCATAAACACTGTGCCATTCATCCCCATAAACACTGTCCCATTCATCCCCATAGCCTCATGGTTGTATAAAACAGGGATTAGGCTTTACAAGCACTGTCAATATTGTTCATTTGCATCATAAGTACAACAAGAGATTATATCATTTTAACATTAAAAAAATTATAAGGTTTTGAGAAAGTTAACTATCAATTAAATACTAAAAAGTTTAAACAGATAAATTTACTTTGGTTCTTGAAAAATACACTTTGTACAATAGCTAATCTTCTGTTATGGCTATTGCTTTGAAACTATGTCTGTTGAATGGCCTCCGTACTACCCTTTATTAAGTAAATTATCAAATTATTATGTTTGTGGAACATATATAAATTTCTGTTTCCCCATTAATCTCCTGTCTCATTCATCCCCACTCTCTCCTACAAGCACCTTTCCTGTAAATTTCCCTTACCTGAACACAGATTAAATTAGCTTTTTAGCACTCTCTAACAAAGTTAAAAAATGCTTATGCATCCGGTTTTTCTGTCCTCCGTCTGTCCAGCTGTTCATGCTGTAACTTCCGTAAATATTTTCGGATTTTCATGCGATTGATAATGCTTGTTTAGGGTCATTAAAGTATGTTTGGTATTGATAACGAAACATTTACGATTAATGGTTCATTTTCAGGGACATTCGAAACAATTCTATTATATTATGGTGGAAAAAATTGTCTGGAGAGTATTTTAATGATATTATGCTATTTCAGATATATCGAAACTGATATAGATCACTGAATATCCCTACAATCACGTTAAAACAGAGCATTGGCACCTCATAGTTTGCCATGGGTGTGCCTTGGCGTGCCACGTGGTGCCATGGGGTGACTTATGGCACCCCTAGTGGTGCAATTCTGCCTCTCTTAGGGGTATTTCTGATGGGACAAGCGTTTCACTCCTAGGAATGCCATATGCAACATTTAGTTTTAACAGTGCTGTCTAATAAATGTTCTTTGATTGATTATGGTTATGAATCCAGATCTTTGCAGCCTCTTTGGCATCTTCAATGTCCTTAAAATGATGGTTTTTAAAGTGTTTGTTCAAATTTGGAGGTAGAAAATAGTCTGAGAGAGCTAAATCTAGTTGAGTGGAAAAGTGTACATACCAAATGGGAGCCCAAGGTATTCGATTTGGCAGCCTTAAAACTTGACGTGTGTAGAGATGCATTCGCCTGCAACACAGAGATCCTTTTGGTCAACTTCCCTCGGCGTTTATCTTTCATGAACTCCTTCAACTAATTTAATAGATCAGCATAACATTGCCCAGTCATACAACATCCTTGTGGTAGGTAGTTCACCTACAGAATGCCGTCTTTATCTCTGAAACGTGTCACCATGACCATTTCGACCGATTTCTTTTTCAAATTTCTTTCACCTTGGAGACCGACCGTGATGAAATTCTTTTGACTGTTCCTTGTTTTCGAGAACAAAGATCTAAAGGCAGGCTTCTTCCTCAGTTACTGACTTAGCCAAAAAACTTGTGTTCAGTTTAGAAAAAGGTAAACATTGCTTTCCTGACTTTTCCTGTAGGAACAAAACCTTATGGCCCTTATAACTCTAAAGATATTGAATGTTCTCAACTTTCACTCGCGACAGAAAAAAATAGAAAAATCCTAAACATCTGATATTATGAGTTACATGATAAGATTAACCTTTCAAATAAGCCCAAATTAGTTTTTCCATTTCAAGTATAATCAATCAAAGCAAAGAATCTTTCTCTTATGTCTTGGCAGAGTAGTTGCATTTTAACATGCAAAGAGAGTTTCTACTAACTTTATTTTGGATATCAAATCTATAAAGGGATGGTTTGTGCGGCCGTTTACGGTTATATATAGTTATTATTACCAACTGGTTAGGTTATTGGTATACTTTTTATCAGACTTTAATGTATACATATCTACATTAAATATCAACAATATATTAATATCTACATTAAAAAAACACAAACACATTTTCAAGGGGTTGCGGAATAGTTACAAACACTTTTTCTCACGATTCAATTTATATCAGTTCCATTCTGTAGATAGGAATTCTTACAATTCTCTATTAAACAGCTTAAAAACTGCAAAGGGTAATGAAATAAATACAAAAATTATTTTAAAAAATATGAAAAATTTCAGAATTTTTACGTTATTTATTATTTAGAATTGTACACTTCTACCAACTTTGGTATTTTCTAATATAGTCATCAACACACTTCGATATTATCATGCCTAAAGATAAAAATTAAACAGCATTTTGCTGATTTGAATAATTAAATAATTTTATAAGCATTCACATAAAATTTGCTTTGCTGCAAAAATATGTAAAAAACAAGTATTTTTGCATGAATTAGAATATTTTTTGTAATTAACGCAATAATTGAATTTTACGCTCATTAAGTTTTTTAACAGTATAAAACTATGCTCGAAAAATATATTCATAATTTGTTTTAATTTGCGAGTTAATAAGTAAAGAGAGAGGATTTCGATTCATCCCTAAGGTGTACCCACAGTCGAAGTCCTATTGCACGAATTATAGTAAGAGGATTGAATTTTTCCATTGTTCAAAATAAAAATAAACCTTTTTGTATAGAAAAGAATTCTTGGAAAAAATAAATAGATAAAGACAGTAAAAGATTTTTATAGTTGTGAATTGTTTTTTCCTTAAGTAGTATACCTTTATTAAAGTAAAATTTATTTATTAATGAATGAATTATTTCTGTTAAATTTAGCTTTGGAAATGTTGAAATGTTCGAGGTTTTGTCAAGTTTTTCATTTCATTTTTCATTTTTCTTTTTTTACTTGGTTATCACAGGTTATATAAGCTTTATAATCATATATATATATTAGTTTTGTAATGGTTTTAGACGGATTTTCACGATTGAAATGCTCGAGATTCCAAAAAAACATATTTTTAGGGGGGGGGGGTTGTCGTCCGTCTGTCTGTGTGTCTGACTATAAATGCTTTATCTGCTGAAGAATTTGAGATTGATGCTTGAAATTTGATATCTAATCATGGAATAATTAAAAGAAGCCTAATAACTTTCTGAATTCGATTATTCGGAACTATTTTTTCAGATTCTCAAAATATTTGGTCTGATAAAAAGTGTGTAAAAATTTCAATATTGTTTATTTTAATAGGTAAATATAAAAGACAATTTAAACAAAATGCCTAAAGAATGCAGTCAATCGGATAATTTGCTGCTGAGATATTAATAATCACATTTTTCACACTCTTCGATTTTTCATGAATCTGTATTTTTTTTTAAATTTAATTTCAAATATATAATTGATAAGAAATAAGATGCTTAATGCGACGCACTAAACTGTTAATTAATCATTTAACTTATCAATACTTTTGAAAAAAAAAACATTCAAATAATGCATATTTTTTCACGTCTTTTACGGAATTTGTAAGCTTTTATCAGAGGTTTTTTAAAACACAAATCTCTATCTAACTGAACCAGAAAAATGCTCGTAATAAATAATGCAAGATTTACAAAAAAAGAAAATACTGATAAGAATAATAAATCATGATTGGAATTTGGATACCTGTTCGTAGTACGGGCAAATCCTGATTGGCAAAAACTCGTCGCTCGTATGACGTACGGGCAAATCAGGGAGCGGTTAATATGATTATTATTTTTACAGTTATTTCTTTTGCACAATTTACTTATAGAGTATTTAAAATTTATGACGTCATCAAGCCACGCTTTTGTGCAATCTATATATCAAATAAATTGAGATATAGGCTTGAAATTAGATAGGTATTTTGAATGTAAAAGTACCAAAAAAATTATTTTTACTATATATACAAAATTCCAGTAACCGTAAATATCTGGAACTATTTTTTTGGACATTTTCGAAATATTTGTTCGGAGATGAAGAGTATATAAAATTCATATTTTAAATTATGTATTTCCTTGATAGGTAACTATTACTCCAGCAACTAGTTTTTTTTTTCTTGTATTTATCAAGTGTCTATTACATGCTGAAACATATCGCCATCTGAGAATAATAAGGCTCTATCTGTGTTTTTGAAAAAAATTGACTTGTAGATATAGAAACGTTCTATTTTGTATCTATGAAGACATTTTTGTATGAAAATGGTGTTATACAAAATTTATATATAACATTACAATTATATTATGACAATATTTTAATCCAGAAATGCCTTTATTCATACAAATAGAACATTTCTAAATCGATAAGTTAATTTTTTTCAAAAACATAGGTAGAACCTTATTATTCTCAGGTGACGATATGCCACTGTTAGTGTTGCCAGGTGTCCCACTTAATTTTGTCATACGACGAGGGGAACAAAATTACTTTTAAATACTGGTGTCCACCGTATTTGCAGCCCTTATTTATGCGAGGCAACTCGTCACGTTGAAAAAAATCAAAGCTAAATTCAATTAGTTTAACGCGTAAACCAGCGGATCAGATTGAGTTGGAGAGTTCAATTCTTTAGGCAATCACTGCAGATAAGTTCTGTATCATTCGTTTATGCTATTAGTAGCCATATAAAAACACCAAAGATGATTTCAGACGTTTATATTCTATTAGAATTATGCACATATCGATTGATGTTATTCCAGAATAATCAAGGTTCATATGTATCAATCAATCACCGAATCAAGGAATTTGAATTATTTTACTACCAGAAATTATTTAAAATACGGGTGTTTATACATGACGGTAAAACTTTGTTATAAAATAAAAAAGTGTCATTAAATAAAAAAAAAATATTTCTGAAGTTCCGCTTGAAGGTGCTTAAAAATGCGTGAAGCTAACGAACTGTGCTAACGGATTTTTTAATGATATGTAAAATTTTCTTGAGAAACTGTAAAGAATTTTTACAATTACCAAATACTTTCAACGTCTTATAAAAAGCATTTTCAAAATTATAAATCAGAAATGTAAAGACAGGCAGTAGGGATCTTAGTAATAAGATTTTATTTAGGAATGTAGGTGCTGAAATACAACGTTGAGGCAGCAAATATCGCTGTTGAGCTCGACGGGTGAAACTGCTTTGCTGACTTAAATCGCCATTCCCCGCACGTATTTTGGACGACCTGCATTGTTACACCAATGCTGATTAAGTGAACATGCACTTCATGTATGTGGCTGCACAAGAAAATAGCTCATACCCAATGCACTTCCAAAAGTTCTCGATATTGTAACTTTGTAACGTTCTCGAAGTTGTTGTGCATATTTTTTTAACTACAAGAATTCTGAGATATCTTTCAATGCCCGTATCACTCTTCGAGGTATGAAATTATCCAATCGAGCGCAAACTCCGATGAAAACACCCAAATCTTCGGTCTATCCGGGGAAATCCTATCTGGAAATTGTTCCGTGTAGATCCTATGAATAGCCAGCCTGTTTTTTGCGCAGGATATGATTTCTCCATATAAAAAGGAATAAACATCTATTTCCTCATACATGAAATGCATGTCGGAAAGCTCTGCATTGGTGTAATGACGCATATTGCTCAAAATCTGTGCGGAGAATAACGATTCAAACCTTTTATCAATTGAATTTAACTGCGGTTTCTACTTCCTATTCGTAGCATTTCTGCAACCATATTCGTATACGAAATCGACTTACTAAGGTCCACACTATTTGCTTTTACATATCTGTCACATAACTTTGAACGATCTGCATAGGAAATTTTTCAAGAAAAAAAGGTGTACATTTTTTGGAATATGGTCTCTACTTGTTTAAATCATCTTCAAGACTTGTTCTTTGCATTTATTTTGCCAATATGACTTGTTGTTGTTGTTTTCTTCTAAACGTTATTTCTATTGAACACACAAATAAAATAGAGCCGTTAATGCAAGTAACTGAAAAGATATTTTGCAAATACTCTGTTTTCTAAGCGTTTTCAAAAGTTACTGAAGTTTCATAACTAAGAATATTTATTTTTTCGAACTTTCTGATTTATGAAATTGGAGGCCATATTTTCCGAAAGAAATATAAACGAAGACAAATTTGTAAACCATTTTTTTAAATAACCTATCATAACGGGCATTTCCAAAGTATTTCTCTTAAAAAACCGTTTTTATGAAGAGATATTGCATATGATTGTATGCTCGTATATCTTAATGCTCAGGGTGTTTAAAGACATAAAGTAAGTGTTATTGCCGCGATAGTTAAGCATCGATTGAGTAATTTCAAGCGGAATGAATTTCTTGCAGTAACTACCAAATTATGCGCACGCGTGTGTGTATTTAGGCACAGATAATTTTCATTCGAAATTCTGTAATTTTTTTATACATTATTTTTATTTTTTATGACGGTTATTTGTTAAATTTCTGTAATTTAAAAGTTGAAAAAAATCCGACTGTTTATAAAAAATTAATTTTTTGTCAGTTCTATGTGCCAAATATTTAACCAATGTATTAATTTAGAAACATCGTTTAAGATGTCACAGTTGTTTACTTAGTATTTAGTGTACCGTCTTCAGTGATGAGTACGGACGCTTAATACTACCAAAACTACTCTAATCATTGTTTAAATTTTCTTGCGGTTTTGTTGTTTCTAAATTTATATCATACTGCACCAAGTACTATCTTATTAATTTATTTAACCCATATTCCGCAAATACCTTCTCTTTAGTAATCTCTGTACATTAATATATCAAATTGATTCGTTTAAAATATTTCTTACAAAATGTAACGCGAATATTGTAGTTTGTTAAATAAAATAAAATTATTCACATATGCAGAGCTGCCAAGTCTCCGGCTTTTTGCACACCACTATTATTTTAGAGAAAATACTCTCATTTCAAATCGGTCAAATGTTTCATTTAAATAAAATGACATTTTCTTTCTATTAAAATACTGGTATCCAAAAAGCCGGAGACTTGGCAGCTCTGCATATGCACTATTGGGTTGTTTGGAAAGTTCTGTCCGTTTAGAAAAATCAATGCATACCGGAAAATTCTGCCCATTAAGAGTAATTACTAAGTTACTAGATATCGGAAAACGATATCTTATGACTTAATGATAGAATTTGAAATTTGAAATAAGCAAACATCATAAGATAAAAGACATCATGAAGGCAGAGGCTGTAATAAAAATGAGCGTCTCTAAGCACGATTTATTTTAACTTATTTTTCAATTGATAAATCTTCTCGTGAGAAAATTTAGGTAACTGAAAAGAGGCATATTAATCTCATGTACTCTCGATGAGCTTGGATATATATTTAATCAGGAATAACGCATCAGCGAAAATACTTTGCTGATTAAATTATTTTACTATTTTTAAGATTGATCTGAAAATACCCTACATTAGACAATCTGGGTAAAGAAGTAGTTTTTTTCCTGTATTTTACCTATGCTATATCATCTTTTGTCCTTGTTTTAAACTTTCTATTTGCGTTTTTTATAATGCAATTTTCCATTGGCATTTGTTAGGATCTATTGGTTCTACTTTGTTTTAGATCATGCGTGGTTTGTAATTTAATAAAACATCTTTCGATAGTTTATATATTTATTATACTAAATATATCATTTAATCTTTCAAATACCCATAAAATTATTGTAAAATGGATATATTCATTATGCATATTTTCTTATGTATTTTATACATAAGTATTTTATTACAATGAAGTGTCCTGTGGTTGTGATGCCAAGTGCTAATATTATTATAAATATATATTATATATTAATACGCGTATATATTAATAATATTACGCGTAATTATCAACAAATCTAGGAAGCAATATCTTCGGATTCTGATCAGAAGGAATCTAAATCATCAGAATAGCAAACAACCGTTAAAAATTAATTTGTTCCACTCGTGAATCTTAATGTTGGGAGAAGTACGAAAGATTCAACACCCGATCTAAAATTTTCGAGGTGAGTTTTGCGACTTGTACAGTATATATTAACAGCGCCGTGCGAAAGAAGGGGCGAGGGGTGCGGTCTTCCCGTCAATGAAATTTAGGGGCGCCATTTATGTATTAACAACGTCACTTTAGACATTTCACAATAAAAAAGTTGGGGTGGGGGGCGCCAAAATGAAACTTCGCCCCGGGGACAGTTTTCTCTTCTCACGCCCCTGTATATTAATAAGGAAATGCTTTGTTTATAACATAAATTTATGGTGTATTTCATGTATTTTCAAAACGCAGCGGAAGATTTTGTATGCGTTAGCGGAGGTTGTTTGTAGTTTAAAATATACTGCTCAATCACGACACTTAAGTAATAACGCCATATCCACATAGGTTGAAAATAATGAAAAATAAAATTGGTTAACTAATCACGCCATTGGATTTTAAGAAGACATATACGTGAGACTATTCATTCTTGTATACGTGGTCAATAAACTGCTGCATCCAATCCTATACTGTTTGAAAAAAAAAATTAAAATCAAGCCGTGAAACTTCGTAGCGCTTTTACGTGGCAGTATTAATCCAGGAATTTTTAATGTATTAAAACGCCACACAACTAACTGAAAAAAACCAGGATGATAATGTAAAATCTATGGAAGAGTTATTTTTAAATATCTCGTTCAAATTTTTATATTCTTACATGAATTTTTTTTTCATAGAATAACTGAGAACAATCCACAACCATCGTAGTTTCTACTTTTTCAATTTTGGTTTCAGATTTTTTAAAAATTACTTTAAATTTCAAAATTGGTTTAAACCGGTTCTGAAATTGAAACAATCATAATATAAAAAAAATATATAAACAAAATCGAAAAAGTAAAAACTAGTCAGGTCGTAAATCGTCCTCAGCTATCCTATGCAAAAAATTTCATGCAAAAATATTAAAATTTGAGCGAGATATTTAAAACGAACGCTCCCATAGACTTTGCATTATCATCCGGGTCTTTTTCTGTGATTAGTGTTGCACGTTAAGAAAGAGCAACAGCCAAAGGCAGGTGTTTCTTTTCAAAAGAAAAAACTACTCGTAAAATATGCATTACAAGCATTTTTTAAATAATATAATGAGGAAAACATATTTTTATTAAAAATAGTTAACAATATAAACATTTGATTCTAAAGTGTTATATATTAACTACTTTTTAAAGAATTTCGAAATTTTTCAAATGTTAAAAATTTTTTTGATGTATTTGTGCCGAAAGTTTAATATTAAGCAGTTTTTGTCACTTTGAATATTCAAACACTTTTTAAACTAATAAAAAAAATTGCTAAATTGTGAAATATATATATATATATATATAAATCTTTTTTTTATATCCAAATATATTAGTTAATTAAAACAATAAATGTATTTTACGCTTATTACTTTTTTAACAGCATGAATTTACGCATGAAAAAATATGTTCGTCACATGTTAAAATTTTAAGTTAATTAGTGAAGGTTATTAAAAGAAAAGTATTTGATTTATCCCTAAGGTGTTCCAGAGCGGTAATCCAACAGAACTAATTGAAATAAGAGAACGGATTTTTTTGCATGCTTCAAAAGCGCAGGCTTTATATTAAAGGGAAAAAATCTAATTATTGACAAAAAAAAAAAAAAAGAATTAAAAGATTTAGAAATGAAGAGCAAGTGAAAGTTGTGCAATGTGTTTTAGTAATTCTACATTTTAATTTACAAAATAATAATGTAATGAAAATGTAAATTTTATTTTGAAATTATTTGTTCAAATGTTAAAAACTGTAAGTTTTCCATTAGTTTACTATTATTGGGCGATACATGATTTTTTTTTCAAATTTTTTTTTTTTTGAACATCGATAAAAATAAGCTTTATTTTTAAAGCTAAAAATAAATCGCTTTTTTTGTTCACATTATAGATTTTTGCGTTGTGTAGGTATGTTTGTAAAAATAATTACATTTTTATACAGCTCTTTTCGTTTTTTAAGACAATATTTATTTAGTTTAGAGCTGAATATCAAAATAGAATATTTTTAAGTTAATATATATATATATATATATATATATATATATATATATAACATATGTATATGATACATTTTATGCTAATTCTTGAATTGACACATATGTATGAATAATTGCATACTTAATTTTGTTTATTAATGTAATTTAACATTTAAATTTAATGATTAACATGAATTTTCCTTTTAAGAATTTGGAAATATCTAAAATATTATATTTAACTGTATAAAATGCATATATTATCTACTTTATTCCTTTTTTTTATGTTATACTACTACAGTGAGTTTTATTTAGTATTGCCACATTCAGTGAAATTATTTTTAATTTTAATTTTTATCATTTTCTCCCCCTCTTTTTACAGTTTAAATATCTAATTATTATGACATTAGTTAGCTATTAATTATCATTATATTATTTACTTTTTAAGTAATTACGATATAATAAAGTAATTTATATGCAAAAAACTAATTAAATTTAAAAGCGCATACCGAATTTTAAGACGTACTCCAGAAATTACTATGCAAAGACAGTACTGTAAACGAATTATTTTGTGTATCCCTGTAAATTAATAAAAAATGATATGAAATCTGCTTTAACATGATTGTAGAGAAATTCAGTGAATTATATCTGTTGCAATACATTTGAACTGCGAAATGTCCATTAAAATACTCCCCAAACGATTTTTCCCCATATACTTTAATGTAAATGATGTACCTGAATTATTTCGAGTGTCCCTGTAAATGAACCATTAATCATACATAATTCCAATGCAATACAAAACATGCTTTGAAAACCCTTAATAAACTTAATACATTTCTTAAAATCCCTATTATGTTTACGGTAGATAGAATTGGACAGACGGACAGACAATTCGAATTCATACGCACCTTTCAACTTTGTTGGAAAGTGCTAAAAATATTTTCATTTAAAGTTTATTGCATACTTATATGGAAGGTCAAACATTTAATTTGTAACAAATTATGATGAATTAGATTTGAGTCATATAACATTTATCTGACTAATATTGAGTGAGAGATAATTGAATTAGTAACTAATATTTGCATATTCAAACCTAGTTTATGAAATGGTGTCGGTTTATATTACAAGACGTAATCATGTTTAATACGTAATTAATAAATCCATATCATTACTGAGTTTATGTGAATAATCTCATTTAATTTGACATGACATGACAAAATTCTAATATTAAGCTTCTATTCTAATTTAATACCAAGTATAATGTAAGAAATTATGTTTCATCTAGATATTATGAATTAGTTTTAAATAATTTTAGTATTTTTATGAAATCTTCACAGATGCTGACAATATATAAATATAACTTTAATGGATTCAAGATAGTTTGAATGCCTCTATATGTAGTCTGTTAGACGTTTTTTTATGTAACTGCATATGGACATATCCTTATGTAACTCTTAAATCTATAGTTTGCGTATATCTCAAAATATATTTATATATAAAAAATTTAGTTAAAAAACAAATAAATATGTAAAAAAAAATTCTCGTTTAATAAAGATTTATAGTATAGAAAAAACATTGTTTAGAGTGCATTTTATTTATACTAAACTATTTCACATTTAAGAAACTTATATAGTTGTTGAAATTCGCCGTTTTGAATAACTAAAATAATAATCTGTGATTGAATCTGAAAAAAAAATCAACTTAGAAGATAATAATCGCATTTAAAGTACCCTTATATGTATATATATAAAAAAATCAGACACAAAAGTATTAAAATAATCCCACTAATGCTTTCTTGTTTTAACTAATAAATAAAGGTTTAAACAAACAAAAAATGACAGAAAATGTAGCCTTGTGATTAATAATTTATTTCTAGTAAATTTCTTAAAAGTAAATTTGAGATTAAATATAGATCTGTTATTAAAAATTATATATGTGTTTCAATAGAAAAGGTAAAATATTTACAGAAAAAAAGTAGATTTACTTAATGGAATGCACACATTTTTATCACTTTACATTTTATTTTTATTTTTTTTTTGTCACTTTTGAAAAGAAAATCTAAATTTAAAAAATACGCATTATTGCTTTGCGTATTGAATTACAGAGGTAATATTGCGAAATCATTAGACTTAAAAAAAAAAAAATATTATTATTATTTAAATGGAAGCGGAAATACATATTTTCCATGCATGATAAAGTAAGATGAAGGAGACTTAAAAAATATAAACCTGCTAAAAATTAATTAAAAATGTTCATTTAAAATAAATAATTCCCATAAGAATTATTTTACGGAATACACCTTACATAATTGATATAAGCGAATAAATTTAAACTTTGAGTTCATAAATAGAAACTGACATTCATATTAATGTTTATTTACAAAGGAACAGAACACATAATTACAGATCTGAAATTTTCACTATATCTTTTTTTTATACATATTTTATTATTTATTTTCACAGAAAATATGAGAATAAATAATTTTTCAGAACGCAAGATTTTTTAACTAGATATCAAAGCATTTTTCTTACTCCCGAAGTTCCTGTTATCAAAAAGCAACAGTCTCGCCTCCAAATATTAATTATAGCATTTAAACTTTTAATAACACAAACAATAAAGTTTTAAATTTTAACTAAATTTTATAAATAATGTAATAGCTAATATTAGTTGCTGTTGATACATTGGTTGAAAAATTACGATTTTTGTTGGTTTCATACCAAAATGCCAAGTGTGAGTATTCCACACGCTCAGAAGGTTCCGTGTAATTCCGTATATGAATTATTAACCACTTAAAGTGGAGCGATTGGTATACGTAGCTCTTTAGAGTCTCAGAATCCTTCAAATTCCCACAAAGTTTTTTTTTTTATGTTTGCTTTATTTAATCAACATTTTCGTGATTCAACTAAAGATAATTTTTTGCTTCGAAAAACCGGTGGTAAGATATTAAAAAATTAAGTAAAATACTCTCATCGCGAAGGAATTAACTGTATTATTTTTTTAAAATGTTGCTTAAAGAAAAAAAAAAGATTTTGTAAAAAAGTACACCACGTACGGTTAATTATAGCTTTACGTACCAGACAAGTATGAATGAGTATACCATAAAAATTCAAAGCGGTATAAAATCTAAATAATATCAAACATTGCTATTCAATATAACTCTTTTTTTTTTTGTCTTATTTTTTCGAATTGCAGAATAATTGTTTTTTGTGTGTGTAGTATTGCTAGCACTTATAACTGCATAACATTCATGGAAAATAAGTAAATATATTGAAAATTTCTCAAATATATGATTATTTACTTAAGAGCATAATTCAATCTTGTTTGAATGTGTAGGTTGACCAGGCATTATAATTGAATAAAATATCGCGGAAAATAAATTAATATATTCGAAATTTCAAAAATATGATTATTATTGTAAAGATTATGAACGAAAACATAACTTCGGCATGAAATATTCCAAACGTGTTTTTTATTATTATTTAGTAAATGTACTGTAATTTTGTTTTTTTATAGAAATGTTACAAAGACCGTTTAGATTGATATGTATTTTTATTTGCTAAAAATTTGAAAAACAATTCATATTCATTTTATGAATAATAATACAAGGAAAATAAACCATTTTATAACTCTCATCAAAAAAGAGAAAAGAAAAAAGAGGAAAAAATGTAAAATAGATATTTTTCCTTCAAAACTATGAGTTTAATTACTAGACATGTGTTTTTTAAGTAAAAAGTTAATAATCTATTGAATTAAGTTTTGGACTAGAAATATGTTAAATAGATAATAATATTTTTTAACA
The DNA here is from genome assembly GCA_964019185.1 of Maratus speculifer. NCBI lineage: Eukaryota > Metazoa > Arthropoda > Arachnida > Araneae > Salticidae > Maratus > Maratus speculifer. The sequence continues at coordinate 233,248,531 of OZ025294.1, read as the reverse complement.
ATTTGAAAAATAGTTGTTGTTTTCGGTCGAGAACTGTAAAATCTGAAACATATCTGAATCTTATTATTGGTTGAATTCCTCAACTTTTTAAGCTTATTTGTTTTCTGATTGGTCCCTTTTAATGACCAAACATGGAATACTTCTGTTGCCACGATGATAAAAAAGGAATACAAACTTAAAGAATAATAATAATTTGACAACTAATTGTGATAAAGATTTCAAATAAATTTAATTTATAAGTGCATTTTTTTCTCCTCGCGACGGTGTAAAAATCTAAAAAGTGCTTTGTTTAGAAGTTTAAAAATTTGCAGTTCTAAAAATTGTAAAACTGAAATTTCATTAAAATTTGTTTATGATAGGTCCAAGGATATTAAAGTTAGACCATATTGTACGTAACATGAGGCGTTCAGAAGTCATTCTGATTAACTTCGTCAAATAAAAATGCACATGTTAAACAATTAAAGTTATATATATATAAACTATAGGTTTTTTTCCTTTTTTTATCATTGGTATAAGAATATTAATGTTAATGCATGGCGTATATGACTCGTTATGATCATCATAAAAATAATGTTTATTATTAAATTAAATATTGAATTTATTTATAAGTTTTGAAAATTTTAGTCTTTGAAAATATCATTTTCCAAATAGCCGATGTAATTTGTTAAATTTTGTTTATTTTTTTTTCTTACATGTTTTAATCGTCGAAACGAACTTTTTGAATCAAGTATCATCAAGTTCTGTAATGTGGATTGCTATTCTAATATTTATCTCGTGCTTATCTAACACTAAATCACAAAACGATGGAGACGCGATGTCCTTTCCTTTTCTTATCAGAAATGCCAGTTACAATATCCTCATTCAAATATTAAACTACAGATAAAAACAAAATCTTTCTCGACATTCTGCTCTTATATTATACGTCTAAACACAAATTTATCTCTGCGTAATGTAATGCCAAAGAACTAGATCTCCACATGTTCTTTTTCTGGAGTGACATGGATTAGATGTTTAGAAAAAACATATAGACTTTAGTTGAATAAATTCTATTATTTTTATTGAAATTTCTTTATCGACATGTTCGTCAAAATTGTGATTTTTTTTAATATAAAAGATATTTACAGGTAATAAGTTGTACCATTTTTGCAATTAATTTAAAAAATAAGTTTATTGTTTCTTTCAATATGTTTCCAGTTTTTTCTTCACAGTGGAAAACTGTGAATAAAAAGTAGAAGAAATTTTGTCATATCTCATCAGCTCATAACCTAAAAGATCGCAAACAGTTTAGCAACTATGCAGTAGAAGCGATGAATCAGCATCCTATGACCGAGTGCAGATGAGGCAAATACTGTTTTTGAAGAGTTTGGGCCTAAATGATTTAGTCTTCTATTAATTCTTTGACTTTGTAACTTGTTTTTATGTAGTATTTATGCATCATCTATACATTTTTTTATATTTTAAGATTTCAATTACAATTTGGGGACTTTTAACTACTGTTTAAAGATAGAAAACCAACGATTATAAATGCACAAAGGCTTTATTTGCTATTTTAACTATTGTATTTGGATTCTTATATCTTGCTCAATTTATATTAATTATTATATTCATTTAATTACATTGTTTTTCATATAAATTGTTTTTATACATATTGTTTGCATACTCTCCTGTATCGTTTATATTTTAACAATTACTACTTTGATTTTTAATGTTTTTAATTATGTTTCTATATTAATATTAACTGTATGTCTCTTAGGAGAACCAATTTTGCTGTTGCTTGCGCCTAGCATTGAAACTTGGTGCATTTTAAATCACTATATTAGGAAATTAGAAAATGGATGATATTTTTCTGTTAAAGACACATTACAGTAGAACCACGATCTATCGTTCTTGAAGGGGTGAAGGAAAAAAACGACGAATTCTGATTAGCTTCATAACAGGAAAAAACATAATGTTTAGGCATTACCAATGTATACAATATATACAGTATACTAATAAATACTAATTTTTTACTTACTAAACTGCAAAAGAAATAAATCGAATTTATAGAAAATTGATATTTATTTTTAAAAAACAATAATTTCATTTGATTTTTCGTTATTGTTTTAATAAAAAATAAATTTTTAAGATGGATTATATTTTTCTGATCAATCCCTGTAATTTTACATGTGTATATAAGAATTCATACAATTTCCAATGCCATATTTGCATCAGACAAACTTGACAGTAGTTTCAGCTTCATCGTCATAAACGCTATATCCTTCTTATTCGCCATTATTTTCATTTTTTGCATTATCACACATTTCTCCTATATTGAGGACATAACATGTCGCAACATCTTGATCACTGGAAATACAATCGCATCCTGTGTTGTATACAACCACTCTTCATCTGCATTATTGTAGCCATCTTTACCACAAACATTGCAAATGAGTTATATTGGAATAAAAGAAATAATTATAGATTGTATGTAATGTGGATTCGCATGATTTTCAATTTCATTTCGGAGAGAAAAACAATTCTACATTGACGAATGTGGGAAAACAACATTTTGAAGAACGTTGCTCGCGGATTTTTCTAAATTTATTTAAATATTATTTCTGCTGGGACTGTAGAAACAAAACGATCAATTCGGGAAACAATGGACTGTATTTGATTTTGAAGCAGCAAAGCTTTCTGCAAATGCTACTTTCAAAGACAAATGAACGGATTATATATATATATATATATATATATATGTGTGTGTGTGTGTGTGTGTGTGTGTGTATACATAAAGAAAAAGCATTAAAAATTATAAATTAGTTAATATTAAATGTAAAGTATTGAAAATATTTAAAAAATTCCTTCAAAAGCCTACGATTTTAGTTTTGAAAAATTGCAACATTATATTCACATTTTCCGTGGAGGAAAAGTTGGCGCAATTTCAAAAGTAGAATTTTTCGGCAATCCTAACCGAATGTCGTAGCCTCCAAATAAGACAAACGAAAAAAATTTAGCACCATATTTAGGGACTTAATTCACCTTTGGCGTGAAATAAACAAATAAAATCCAATAATAAAAAATAGAGTAAAAAATATATATAAAATATGATTTTAACAGAATATTTTTATCGGTTCTCTAATTATTTTTGTATAGGGTTACAAAATGTACCAGTATTTGGTGCTATGTGTGTGTAACACAAAAAAGTAGTTCCTTTGCCAATTATATACTAATAAGTTTCATAATTATCTGAACAAAAATTTCTGATTTAAAAAAAATGGTGATTTTTTACTTTAAATTATCCACAATTTTTTTAAATGTGAATAGATTGGTTGGAATGTTAAAATGATTTATTTATTTCACAAGTACAATAAACATAACGTAATGTAATTTGGAAGTGGATGTATACCCACTGCGAACATTTATATCTGTATAAGGATTCGATTCGTCCCGATCTATATGAGTGCATTGTGAAAACAAAAATAAATGACTCATAATGTACAATTAAGCTTTAGGAATATGATATACTCAATAAGAATATCAAATATTTTACAAAAGAAACCTTTTTCCAATGAAAAAAGTTTATAAAAAGAAAAATAATAATAATAAAAAAATAATAGCTATCCTGTAGACTTAAAGAAGTATTTCTCAAAATAATGTTTCTCATGTTACTTACTAGAATAAACTTATCGTAGCTTAATTTTAAAGTGGATTTTTACTCTTTGTGAATAATCAAACGTGCATAGAAATTGGATTCAGCTAGATCTATATAGGGGCTTTGTAAAAATCAAGAGAAATGATTCACTATATATAAATGATCTTTAGGAACATGTTATAGCTTCATCTGAGTATCTTTCATATTGATAAAAACGTTACACTAAATAAATAAATAAATAAAAACGATAGTGTTTTGAAATTTAAAGAATCATTTCTCAAAATAAAGTTTCTCGTATTGTCCATAATTTTGTAAAGTGAAAGTGATACGAAAAAAAAAATGAAATTAAAAAAAAAATGAAATTGATTTGATCTGCGTAAAATGTACGCTATTTTTCGATTTTTTCATCTAAATTCTGTTACGCAGCTGAAAATGTTTGCTTCAGAATTCAAACCATCCGAAAAAGCGATATTTAGTGCTGAAATATGGTTGAAAATATGGACTAATACACAGTAAGAATACATTTGTTAAGCTTCCGAAAACAGAGAGCAGTGAAAGAAAAACATTTTTACAGAATTCCTTTCTTAAATCTGAAAAAGCTATTGTTTTCCCCATAGAAAATGAGTTGTGGTAGATTAAGAAGTATTGTTCTTTTATATTGTGTAGCCATTATCATAAATAATCAAGAAGCATCTAGAGCTGAAAATGTAAATAAATAAATAAATAAATAATTGCTTTTCAACACAGTTCAAATGTGTTTAAGAATTCGATTTGTTGCTATCTTAATCATGCTCTAATTCGCATAAATATAATTGCTTTGTTATGTATCTTGATATATGTTATTCAGAATTACCATGCAATTATCGATATTGAAAATGAAGTGTCTAGCATATGTTGTTCACAGGTGCAATGAAAATAATTCAGGTAGATAATGGTCTGTGGAGAAAAACCATTAGCAGTGTATTTTAATGCTACTGATGGGAAAGACTTGACTACGCTCGGATAAAATCAGCGTTATATTCTAGAATTTTGTTGTATTATTGTCATTCACAATTCTCACAGCTTTGATTATCCTTTATCTATTTTTTACACAAGCTACTCAAGCTGGTCTTGTAGATGTTCAAGTCTTATAACGATCATTTTCAGATTTTACAGTAGAGACACAATTTCTTCCTTCCTATAAGAAGTAAATTTTGGCACTTTTGAAGGATGTCCAGCGGACAAAACTCTGGAAGTTCAAAGCTGTCTTACAAAATAACAACTATCAAGATTCTGTAGATTACGGTAACAAAGAAAACTCTGCACCGCACAGTTGTCAATGCGTAATTAATGCACAAAAATCTTCTTACAGCATTTTCTTAGGCATTTAAATTGTAATACGATTTAAAGTTTTTCTAAAATTGTTCTTATAAAGTACTTACTTATAAAGTGTGAACTGTCAGCTTCTTTAGAACTCTCGTTTCTTAAAACACAAAATTACTTAAAATATATCTAATTCTGTTCCCGTCTCTCTCGTTTTAATGTCATTTTAATTTGAAAGATCTAATTTTTCTACTAATTTTCCAGTAAGAAGTAATCTCTCTATTTTGAAATAAGTAACTTACACTATCGCCGCCGATGACAATGAAATTTTTGTGATCTAGGGTATTTCATCTCTAATATTAAGAAAACTACTGCACATAAAAATATGAAAATTGGTGGTATTACATAAAAACGTTTTATAAACATGCTTATGCAAGCAATTTTTAAATCGAATAATAATTTTAACCTTCCTATCCTGTTCAAATTTTACTCAATCTTGATAAAAACATTTCACACCAGAATTGTTATTTAAAACATTTTAATATATTTAATTGACTTATTTCTCTGAATCTGTTATTTAACTTTCTTTATGAAAAAAAGTTTTCGTTCGAATCGTTTAAAGCAAATTATAGTTATGGGTCGATTAGACCCATTCAGGGTAGGAAGGTTAAGAAATAGTTAATGTTAAAATCGTTATTGTTAATCAAACATATATGTAATCAGTAGATGTTTAACTGCAGCTGATTAGTCCTTAAAATTTCCCAATCAAAGGGAAATGAAGGAAAACCCATTTACAAACAGATCAACACTTTTTTAATAGTTCAATGTTTCGCAATCTTTTAAAAGCCTGTTAAATTAGCGTTGTTTTAGAGTTTTTGATATCTCAACAAGGGTTGACGAGCGTTGATTGATTTAAACAAATTAATTAAATAGATTAAAATTTACTCGAGAAAATTAAGCTTTAAAAGCGTTTAATATCCAAAAACAAAAATATACAAACGTAATCAATCATTGCTGTTATGAAAGACCTTTGAAACTTGTAATGATTAATTTGGTTAAATGAAATCATTCATTTTAATTAGAAATAATATGAAAAAATATGTAATTGAAATTTCATTTTAAAATCATTTTACGATTTTTAAAATTAGCATTTTTTAAAATAATTGCATCACTTTTGTTTGATTAATAAAGAAATCAAAAGACCGTTTTAATTTCAGCCAAAAGTATTCTTATCCACAATCTCAATGTATTTTAATTGCAAATTTCTAATTATCAATAATCAAGACTTGTTTACTAAGCATCCTGTAGTTTAAACTATTATCCATGTCAATTAATTCTGTCGTAAACGATTTTCATGTACATCATTTAATGGCACGAGAGAGATTAAATAAATAAAAATATACACAATAGTATTTGCATTTACAAGCATGTAATTTAACATTTATAAACGCTGTTTTATACAAAGTTCCAGTAAACAAAAAAATAAATTGAAAATCGAAAATTTTAAATATTAACAGTATTTCAACGACATACTTCAAATCAAATGTTGAATTGAATATGCTTTTAGAAACCTCAAATTTTTTAAACATTGAATAGTTGCTCTAGTAATTAAATTCACATATTATCTATTTTGGTAAAGCATTTAAACGTTCTCGAAACATTGATTAATTGATTATTTATTTTTAATTCTGATTTACTGTTTAGTTCATGGAAAATGATTTTTTTTCAAGCACTAAATTTGGGATAGATAATAACGAAAACCTAACATATTTTTGATGTATCAGGATGAAATCAAATGTTTTTATTTATCAATGTTTGAAATATCTTTCTTTTTATAATTATTGATCGAATGTAAATATCTAAAAAACCTTTTGATTTAAAAATTTGAAAAATACTGTTAAAATTTTGAATTAAAATTAAATGCTTCGCGAAAGTGACTGCGCCCATAATATTAACCCTTTGCAATTGCACAACTTCGATTTGAAAAATATTAACTCAAGTATTAATGTACCGGGTGTGCCAAAAATGACTGATGGATTTTAAAATTCAATAACTTGCAAACGGGGACAGCTATTCAAACATTTTTTGCAGGAGGGTTATGTATAATGTCAGGAGTTTCTTTCTTTTTTTTCAGTTTGAGTTTCAAACAATAGGTGGCGCTGAGGGCGATTGAAAGCCAGGTCGACGTTTCACACAGCACTGATCACTTGGCCTTCAATCGCCGTCAGCGCCACCTATTGTTTGAAATTCGAACTAAAATAAAAAATTACGGTAAAAAAACTCCTGACATTATACATAACCCTCCAGCAAATTTTTTTAAATAGCTGTCACCGTTTGCAAGTTATTGAATTTTAAAATCCATCAGTCATTTTTGGGACACACTGTATATAATTTTAAACTTGTAAAATAACAAAACATAAAAGTAAAATATATTGACTAAAAGGTATTTTTTCCATATCTGCAATAAACAGAAAATTATATACATTTCATAAATGTATTGCCAATTTTCTAGTACAAAGTGTAAAGTATACGAATATAGATTTTTAAGAGAATTATATGTGAAACTCTAATGCCTTATTAATTTTATAAAATTTCCGAAGTTCATTTTTGCAGTAAAGATGCGAAACTTCACAAAAGATAAATAAATAAATAAATAAATAAATGAGTATGTAAAATAAATCCAATATTGCCACCGGTTGAAAATTCTATATACAATGTATGTAAACTACTGTACTGGGGGAAAGCAATAAAAAAATATCTTTTAAAGCCTGTTGTAAAAGAAACATAGAGCTTTGTGTTTGTTGAAAATATGCAACCCGTCGATACAAAAGATTAAAATAAAATTTAAATTAAATACATTAATTAAAAATTAAATAACTTTTGCGTAAAGTATAGAAAAAAAAGATTTCAGTAATTTTCCCAATGTTAAAAATATTATTTTCGACTAAAAAAATTTAATTTAGAACATTTTTTAAGATCCACATTTTTTATATCATTGGATTAATTAATCACAAATATGCATTAAAATTTTAATAATACAAGCAATGTTATGATAGTCATAGAGCCGACACCATAAAAACCTATGGTATCAAACACAAGAAAAAAAACCTTTTATTTTATGGAAGAGAAGGAATGGGGGAATCAAATGATCATCACTGCCAAATGCAAAGTAGTGAGTAAGCCAGATATTAATACCATCTATGCTTCATTCGAAGATTTGTCATTGTGTTTGTCCAACAATCAAATGTATGAAAACATGGAGGACTGAGAACAGAAAAACACAATGATAGTGCTACAAGTCACTAGTGGCATTAATATTTGGCTTATACAACACTTTCACTTCCGGCACACATGCATCAATAGATTCCCTTATTTCTACTCTTCCGTAAAATAAAATGTTTTATGTTTCTTTTTTATGCTTGACACCTTAGGTTTTTGTGCTGTCGGCTGTTTGACCTCCTCTTGCTGCCTATTGAAAATTTATGAAACTAAAGCTAATACGATAGATATACCGTATGTCCAGTAAATAACTGACTCATTTTGAACTTAAATAACAAATAAACGGTTTGAGATAATAATGCGCGGTTTGCGGTATTGTTATTAGAAAATCAATAAATTTTTAAACATGTACTTTGTTAATACAGTTCAAATTTCGGAAAAAAAAATATCGCGCTGCCGGTAACAGGCTGTTTGAATACAGACATGACTCTAATTTTCATAAATATGAGATTTTCGGCTGAATCTGAATCTATATGTTGAATCGACTCTCGAATCAGCTTCAGAAATACGGTACATTGGTTGGAAAGTGATTTAAAATAATATTTATGATTGAACCATCTTTATTATATTTCCCCTCCTCAGTCTTGAGACTGAGATATTATTTTAAATATTATTATATCACATTAACAAAGTGCATATTTTAAAATTTATTTATATTCTAATAACAATACAGCAAGCCGCGCATTTTTATCTAAAACAGTTTTTTTTTTTTTTTTTTTTGTTATTTACATTCAAAATGGGTCAGTCATTTACTGCACACCCGGTATATATACATATACGTACACACACACACACACATACATATATGTATATATATAATATTTATATGTATGAACTTCTTGGGGTCAGTTGTTTTGTATATATACTCTATTTTACAATTTTAATGTTATCTTCTATCTTCAGTTGGCTTTGAGGAGTATTTTACGCTTTGAAATTGTATGAATTTTATACGTATCTTCCGCTGGAGTTTGATGGCTTGCTACAACTTAGGGTCGTTAGTAATTTAATTTAATTTGATACTTATGAGTTGTCTGGATTAATGTTCTCGCCATTATTAGTGCTTTGTCAATTGTGCTGTAACAGTTAATTTAACTTTGGTTTTTATAAGGTTTCAAATATAATGGTGTATGTTTGAATCCTTATGAGCTTCCAGGGGTCAATTGATTAGTATATATACTTTGTTTTCTAGTTTTAATGTTCATACTCTCTGCTGGCCTTGTGGAGCTTAAATGTTTTACACATTGAAGTTGTGTGAATTCTCTCTATATATAATATATATATTTATGTGTAAAACATAAATGCAGGTAATATGCCAACTTTATAGAAAGGATTTTTTAGCGATAATAGTGTCTGATTAATATCTTATTAATATGTATCTGATAAATAAATGAAAATATACAAAAGAGTAGACAATGTTTAGTATTGAAAAAAAATTAAATTGAAATTAATCAATATTTAAACCTAGAATTTTTTAAAACTCTAATTGATGATTCAATGGTCATTATTTGTGATATCTGCAGATAAATATCAGAAAAAGGTCTCTAGTGTTGACGCTTTGTTTTTTGTTCTATCCAACTCTTAAATGAACAAAATAAAAAATATATATATTATACTTATTTCTCATTCGTTTCCTTAGATGTGAAAAAAACCCGGCTGAAATTTTATAAAAATATAATTTGTTGTTGTTTTTGTTCTTGTCATGTTTATGCATTTCAAGTATTTTATTTTTTCTGGTGATAATAAACATTTTAACATCCAAATTTTCCCAAATTAAAAAATAATAATAAATAGAAAAAAAAGAAAAAAACACACACATTTTTAATTCAGTAAATACAGTTTTAAGTGTGTTTATTATTTTTTTATGTAGAAACGTAATCGAGTTAAAATAACAAACATTGCAAAAGTGTATTTCAAACTTCTTCTAATTTAAATTTCAACATTAATAAAATGAAAAAAAAATATTGAAAGTACTGTATTTATTATTTTTTTGTTACTTATTTATTTATTTCTTATATAGTATAGCATACTAAAAAAATTTTCGAAAGTGTGCTATTCTAGTCAACGGTGCAAGTCTCAGCTTTAACCACAGATTAACAGTTTTATTGAACATAAATATTACGTATATTATTAATGACACAGTTTCTAATGCTTGTATTAACGTCTTACACGCATCGTTATGTTAAGTGGTCTTTTGGAAAAGTAATTATGATAGATGAACAGAGCATAAGGTTACGAGTATTGAAATGGATGAAACTACGAATTTCTACTAAAATATGTGCGGCTAAATTTTTCAATTGTATATATGTACTGGAATAATTTTCAAAAAGTACGTTAGATTTATTTGATTATTTTCTTAAATTCATTTAAACGAATTCGATATCTGTTGCTCAGATACACTACTTTTAGAGTGATTTTCCCTCTGTAAAAAATTAAAGAATTCATCACATTAAGTTAGGTTTTTTTACAATGAATATGTCAAAAAATAACGAAAAATGCTTTATAAAAACATATCTTTGCATATTTACCTTGTATGAGAAACACTAATATAAAGAAAAAAAAAACTAGGGGAATGTCAGGTAGCTATCGACGGCGGATAACCCCGGACACTTCAATTATTAAGCTATTCAAAATGTTACGTAGATAAAGAATAATTGTAAATGAGCGTCTTCTGAAGTAGAAACAAATATAGTTCAATTGCGATGTAGGCACCGAGTGATAAAAGCCGCGTTTTTCCAATCATCATGCTCTATGGCTAGTTCGAAAAACAGTAAATAAATAAACAAACGTAACAAAGTAATGAAAATAATAATAATATTACGGGCGCAATTCATAACTACAAAATCATATATATACATAAAAACACACTGCGTAAAAGTGTACTAAGACCCTTTTCAAGGTTAGCTTTCGAAAGAAATGATAAGCAGTAATAAACGTTTTTATTACATTTTTTTTATGTCCAGACTTCATTGTGATAAGAAAAATACATTGCGAAAGTGTATATCAGGCTTCTTCTAGGTCAAATTTCAACATATTTAAAAAGGAAAAATAAAACATTGAAAATACTGTAATTTACTGTACTGTAAGTACTGTAAATGTTTAAGTTTTTGCTACTTATTTATTTCTTTCAAATATAATTTTTAAGAATTCTAAAACATACATTTCGAAGGTTTAATTTCGTTTTGTAAGTCAGTGGTGTAAGTTTCTGATTTATTCAGGAGTTAACACTTTCTTGAAAATAAATATAACTCATTTTATTAATGAGTTTCTAATGCTTGTAATAACGCTTTACACGCACCATTAAGTTAAGTGGTCTTTTAGAATAGTAATTAAGATAAATGCAGAGTGCAAAGGGTTACGAGTATTGAAATCGATGAAACTGTGAATTTCAATTAAAATATATGCGGCTATAACTTTCAGAAGTGAATATGTATGGGAATAGTTTTTGAAATGTATCTGAAATTCATGCAATAATTTTTTTTAAATCCTTTTAAACAAATATGATATTTGTCGTCCAATTATATTATCTTTAGTGCGTAATTCTCTTTGCAAAATATTAAAGAATTTTGCTCATTAATTTAATATTTTTACTGAAATTTGTCCAAATATAACAAAAAATGTTTTATAAAAACATCACTTTGTATCCTTTATCATACATGAGAAATACTATTGGACATTAGGACAAAAAAAAAACTGGGAGAAAATCGGGTTGTCTCGGACGGCGGATAACTCCGGCTACATCAATTTCTAAGAAATTCAAAGTGTTGTGTAAATAGAGTTATTTTAAATAAGCGCCCTCTAGAGACGAAGAAAATATAGTTTATTAGCGATGTGGGCGCCGAGTAAGTTAATCGTGAGTGGATACTTTGTTTTCATGATAAATGCGTCAAAAATGAGAAAGAATCAGCATATATGGATAAATATTTGAAGTAAACTGGATTCCGCGACAGAAATTCAAAGACAGAGTCCATGAAAATTGTGTTTATATAGATGCATCGGATTTTTCTAATAATTGTGATGTTTCTAAGGCCAAAAAATGGCTGGGACACCACTGATTAATATGTCTGGGACCACCCGCCGTTTCATGTGACATGAAAAAAAGAGGGCAAAAGTATTTTCAGCAAATTTCGTTAAATATTTCTATATTATAACCAATGTTCAATTGAAATCATTAAAGACGTTCATAGTTTTATTTTAAGAGTAAAATAAAGACAGATATTTCATTCATTTGCAATTTTCCAAGTGTGCAGGACTACAGGTTTACCCCTATTACAAATTGAAAATTATTTGCTTATCCATTAAATTTCCTAGAATCATTAACAAGAGACACACTTTTACTTTAACCCGACGGTTTAATAGATATACCACTTAATTTTAATTCTCAAACACCACATTGGCACCGAAATTTTGTTTAAGAAAATTACGGTTTATTGAATGCGTGAAATATAGCGTTTTCTGATTTATAAATAAATTTGTTTTCAAATTCTGGTGTCAGTCATTTATTTCACACTTAAGCAATGAATTGGTCCTGCCCCGCAAAGGGTTAAACAAAACTTTATGTATAGTAGCATGCATTTGGTATTTAACCTTATGAGAACATGCAATATATTTAATATTGAGTTTAAAATCTTCAGCCCTCAGGTTTTAAATATGTACTTTCGTTTAATTTCAGTTATGGATATATATTAACAAACTAATAACTAAATAACTAACTAACTAATTAACTAAATAAATATATATATATACACACACATACATATATATGTATATATATATATATATGCCGGGTGTCCCAAAAATGACTGATGGATTTTAAAATTCAATAACTTGCAAACGGTGACAGCTATTTAAAAAAATTTTGCAGGAGGGTTTTGTATAATGTCAGGAGTTTTTACCGTAATTTTTTATTTTAGTTCGCATCTCAAACAATAGGTGGCGCTGACGGCGATTGAAGGCTAGATCGACGCTTCTCTCAGCACTGATCACCTGGCCTTCAATCGCCATCAGCGCCACCTATTGTTTGAGATGCGAACTAAAATAAAAAATTACGGTAAAAAACTCCTGACATTATACATAACTCTCCTGCAAAAATTTTTTAAATAGCTGTCACCGTCTGCAAGTTATCGAATTTTAAAATCCATCAGTCATTTTTGGGACACCCGGTATATATATATATATATATATATATATTTGCATAATATTTGACATTGTGCATAAAATGGAACTCAAAAAATAAATATTTTAAGTTTTTTTAGGATTTTATTTTATTTTATTATTATTATTTTGTTATTGTAGAAGCTTGAAAAGCATAAAATAAATATATATTTAATAATCTTTTTATTACTAATGGGTTCTACGTATGGTATCTTAATGTACATTTAATTATTTACGTTTTCATTTTTGTGCATTTCACACATTATTGCTGCAACCCATTGTTATACAGCACTTAGCACTCTGAAAAATGTAAAAAAAAATATGTTTAGTTCTATTACCTGTTAATCTCCATTTGCATCAATATTCCTTATTTTAACATTATTTATGTACGTGAAAAAAATCCTAAGAATGTACATGCTATCAGGTTTGAAAAGGTTAATGCCGTTTACAGTTCTTTGTTTCAGTGATCCATATTTATTTATTTATTTATTAAGGAAAATTGATTAAGTGCACATTATTATTTCCAATGCTTTCTAAACTCTAAGAAGAATTAAGTTGATTATAATTTAAAAAATTGTAAGGTTACCTAAATTTAAAAAATCTGATATCAATTTAATTCAAAAGATTTATACTAATTTTTGTCCTTTAAATGCCACTTGGAAAAGCAGTAATTAACATATATCGCAAGTTGTGTTCCGCTCTTCTTGTGCGCCGACATTTAACAAAAATAACAATTCCATTTATAATCATTCTATTAATACTGTGAACTTTATTAACGTGTTTCTAATGCCTAAAAGGATGTTTTACAGTCTCCATTAAGTTAAGTGTTCTTTTAGAGCAGCAATTAAATCGCCAGATGGGTGTGGAGAGCTGTGATCATTGAAATCGCTGAATCTAACGGCTGCTCGGTAAAAGCTGATTGCCCAATATTTTTAATCCAAAAGGAATGAAGATTGCTAGAGAAAACCTAATATGTTTGTGAGTATTTAATCTTTTTTGTGCGCGATTATAATTGCGTATATAGTCTAAATATATAATTAAATTGAATATATCCATAAAATTATATAGACATGCATAATACAATTCATATATTTAAAATCTAAAACAGTGGTCTTTACATATCCCAGTGATGAAGCTATAGGGTGTTTACTCCACAATAATTTTTGTTTGTAATTTTGCAAAATACTTGCTTAATAAAAAATAAAATAAAATAAATAAATAAATAAACTTTTAAATGCAACAACTTTTGTTTGCAATTATGTAAAATACTAGTTTGGTAAAAAGCCGATTGGCTGAATGGTCAGGGCATCTGACTGCACCAGCATAGGTCGAAATTTCGGTTCCCCTCTGGGAACGGTTCATTCAGCCTTTCCCATCTTCGGTGCCGACAAAATGAATGCCATGCTTGCTTGAGAACTAAACACCGAGGGTCTCGCGTTAAGCTGACCACCTGGCAAGGAAGTATGCTGCATTGCATCTCGGGCCCAAGACTATAGTAAAGATGGACACTTTCGGTTCTGATTCTTCATAGATTGTAATGCCGCAGAGGTTAGTTAATTTTATTTAGTTTAAGAAAAAGAAAAAACCTTTTAAATTTTATATGATACTTAACTTATACCTTTAACAACAATAGACAGATATCTGAAAGAATATGAAAATGAAAGGAATAGCACTATCTATCAATAATTGGCTCCATACCTAAATACTTCTCAACTCGTTCTAAATTACTGAGTCTAGCAGGCATGTTGAGATATGCATGTTAAAAATATATAGTATTTTCCATCATTTTATCACATTTAACGCAAAACAAGGAAAGTTTGTTGAAATAATGTTGTTATAATGTCTTAAAAGATGTTAATCTTTTTAAATAATTTTCTCTCCATTCCACCTATCTGTTTGATTTAATTGATTTGGATTACGTTTCCATGTTCTTTATCTCATTATTATTATTTTTTTTTTACATGATTACCACCACCACTCACACCTGTTCGTTTATCAACGAAATTACTAAACATCTTGCATTTATTTTGTTTAGGAAATTATCTTTGAGATAAAATAACATTTTACAAAGCTGTGTTTGACTTTCCATAAAAATAGTTTAACGAGAAATAAGTTGTTTTCTACAGAGGGCTCTAGAATGTGTTTTACTGGTCCAAGTGCCATTGAATTTGAACTTCAGATAATTCAAAGGTGCAGAAGAAAAGATTATATATTTCTGGAGTATTGAATATGTGGTTATTCCAGTCTACGAAAATTCGTACGGAGGATTATGCATTTTTATCAACAAGTTCCATTTCTTTAGCATTATTTATTATTTATAATTAGAATTAAACGTTTTATGTGCATTACAATGTACTCTATAGCCCGAGTTTTGTATTTTTTAAATTTTTGTACTGAAAAAATTACATTTCAAGTATATAATTTCAATTTTCTGTAGTTCAAATTTGATCTCATTTCGACGAACAAAAGCTTTTCTAGAGCACTATGAAATGGACAAATTTTTTCGTGCAAATTCTGTGTATTATAAATATAGGTTATTTCAGCCCACAACTTTTTGAGCAAGCAAAATTACAAAAATAAAAGTATAGTATTATGAATAAAATAAAAAAAAATGTTTAAATGATGATATTTTAACGAACAGAATAGACAAAACAGAACACACAGAACTAAAGCATTATTTAACAAAGATCTAATGTTAAATCGCAAATCTTCGAAAACACAGTTTTCTGCGGAAGACATAATTCTGTTTTTTTATTTAAAAAATAATAAATCTGTATAGAAAAATAAATTATTGATGCATAATTTTTTTATATGTGTGAAATTTTAAAAAATTTACATAAATTAATTTTTTATTTTATTTAAAGATTACACAATTAAAAAAAAGGCAAATGAACAAAAAAACTGAAACATGACGGAATGGTTTAAATGCCTTTCATTGCATTATACGGTTATCATTGGCTTTGAATTTGGAGATCGGAACCATTTCATTTATATTTTTTTATTCGATATTGAAATGGTGATAACAATATCAATAATCCTACATAAGTTGTATAAGTTATATGCACTATATAAATATTCTGCATAAGCATCGTTTTTTTTAATCTCGAGGAATAGTTATTCATTTTTTTCTTATTTCTCATGACTTTAAAAGGAAAAAAATCGTTCAGTAATCAAGGTCCTCTCTACTATCATTAGGTGGTAGGAATCCTTCTTTGAAGCAAAATTTGAAAATTTGTTTTTTTTTCATTGTTTTTTTATGTTATTCTAAGTTTGTGAAATAAAAAGAAGGAAAATATATAAAAAACTATTTTTTGATAAATAAAAAGAAGGAAAATATATAAAAAACTGTTTTATGATAAATAAAAAGTCATGCTCATTTGAAGCAAATCTTTTTTTAAAAACTGAGGTAGAGATTTCTTTGCTTTTCTATCAAAGCAAGCATATAAAACGATTTTCTTTTTTTATTTATTCTAAAGGTCCTTTGCAAGTGATTATTGTATTAGATTAATAATGGATTATTTAATATAAACGTTTGTGAGACCGTCATTTAAATCATTCAACAAGTTTTTTAAAAGTATAAATTGGAATAAACACACATTAATACTTGTCAAAAATAAAAAGCGCATCGTTACTGAATAAAGAAAAAAACACAGAGAGACTGTCAAATACGAGTATTAGAGAGCATTCTTTAGAGAGTTCATCACAATAAGTATATGAATTTATTAAATATATTATTCAACTAGTCGGATGTAACAATCCCAAAACTTTCTTCCACTTCACTAGATATTCAATTTTTTCCCATTTCTTGTGACTTTAAAAGAAAAAAAATTGTTCAGTAATCAAATTCCTCTCTACGATCATTAAGTGGTAGGAATCCTTCTTTCAAGCAAAATTTGAAAATGATTCAGTTTGAAAAGTTTTTTTTCATTGTTTTTTATGTTATTCTAAGTTTGTCAAATAAAAAGAAGGAAAATATATAAAAAACTATTTTATGATAAATAATAAGTCATACTCATTTGAAGCAAATCTTTTTTTAAAAACTGAGGTAGAGATTTCTTTGCTTTTCTTTCAAAGAAAGCATATGAAACGATTTTCTTTTTTTATTTATTCTAAGGGTCCTTTGCAAGTGACTATTGTATTAGTTTAATAATGGATTATTAAATATAAATTTTGGTGAGACCGTCATTTAAATCATTCAACAAGTTTTTTTTAAGTATATATTGGAATAAACACACATTAATACATGATAAGAATAAAAAGCGCATCGTCACTGAATTAAAAAAAAACACAGAGAGACTATCAAATACGAGTATTAGAGCGCATTCTTTAGAGAGTTCATCACAATAAGTATATGAATTTATTAAATATATTATTCAACTAGTCGGATGTAACAATCCCAAAACTTTCTTCCACTTCAACCATGTTAATACATCGCGGTTTTTCTAAATTTACATAAACCACTTTTTATTTTACTTAAAGGTTATACAAATTAAAATGAAAATGTAGCAAACACTGCAGCATGTCGGAATTATTCTGAAGCCTTTACATTGCAGTATATGTCTATTACTGGATTTGAATTTGAAGATCAGAATAATTTCCATTATATTTTTATTGCCTATTGATATGGTAATAACAATACCAATCACAAGACTGCACAAGTTATATAATCTATATGTACTGTATAAATACCCTGCAGAAATGCCGTTATTTTTAATCTCGAGAAACAGGTAATCTTTTTTTTATTTATTTAAAAATTTTCGAAAAGATTATCTCGCTAAGTAATCAAATTCCTATCAACGATCATTAGGTGGTAGGAGTCCTTCTTTCAAGTAAACTTTGAAAAAGATTCAGTTTCAAAAGGCTGTTTTTTTTTCATTGTTATTTTTTATTTTGCTCTAAGTTTGTAAAATAAAAAGAAGGAAAATACACAAAAAACTATTTTGTGATTAAAAAAAAACAGTCATGCTCATTTGAAGAAAATCTTTTTTTAAATTAAGGAAGAGATTTCTTTGCTTTTCATCCTAAGAAAGCATATAAAACGATTTTTTTATTCATTCTAATGGTCTCTTCCAAGTGACTATTGTATTAGATTAATAATGCATTATTTAATGTAAACGTTGGTGAGACCGCCATTTAAATCATTCAACAAGTTTTTTATAGCATAAATTAGAATAAACACACATTAATACTTGACAAGAATAAAAAGCGCATCGACAATGAATAAAGAAAAAAACACAGAGAGACTGTCAAGTACGAATATTAGAGAGCGGTCCTTAGAGAGTACGTCAAAATAAATATATGAATTATTAAATGTATGATTTAACTAATCCGATGTATTAATCCCAAAACTTTCTTCTACTTCAACCATGTTAATACACTGCGGTTTTTCTAAATTTGCATAAACATAAATAACATATGTAAATTTCTAAATTTACATAAATTTTTATTTAACTTAAAAGTAATACAAACTAAAATGAAAATGTATCAGAAACTGCAACTGCCTCAATTATTCAGAAGCCTTTACATTGCATTATATGCCTATTATTGGATTTGAATTTGGAGATCAGAATAATTTCCATTATATTCTTATTATTGCATATTGACATGGTGATAACAATACCAATTATCCTGCGCAAGTTACACAAGTTATATCTACTGTATTAATATCCTGCACAAGCGTTATTTTCAATCTCGAGAAACAGGTATTCTTTTCTTAATTATTTAAATTTAAGAGAAAAAAAATCTCGTTCAGTAATAAAATTCCTCTCAACGATCATTAAATGATAGGAATCTTTCTTTCAACTTAACTTTGAAAAATATTCAAATTAAAAAGGTTTTTTTTTTTCATTTTTTTTATTATTTTGTTCCTGGTTTATCCAAAAAAACACAAAAAACCAAAAAACTATTTTATGATACCACTTAACCGGTAACAGGTATAGGGAGACAGTGATTTTACCCCCGACTTATTCCGGGGCAGACGGTTAAGTGGTTAAAAAAAGTGTCATGTTCATTTGAAGAAAATCCTTTTTTTAAAAACTGAGATAGTGATTTCTTTGCTATTCATCTGAAGAAAGAATATAAAACGATCTGTTTATTTATTCTAAAAGTCTCTTATAAGTGAGTATTGTATTAGATTAATAATGGATTTTTCACTATTAATGTTGGTGTGACCGTCATTTAAAGAGCAAGTTTTTAAAAAAGTAGAAATTGAAAAGAACAGACATAAATACTTGACAAGAACAAAAAAACGCATCTTCGGTGAAGAAAAATAGAAAAAAAAAACAAATGTTATGTACGAGTATTATTCGCGCTCATACAATTCCTTACAATAAATTATGAATCATTAACTGTATTATTTATCTAGTTGGTTACAGCGATCCATAAATCTTCTTCCACCCCAAGCATGCTAATACTTAAAAATTGGCTATCGCAGTACCAAAATCAAATGACTATCATTGAACATCGTGAAGATTCTAAAGCCATTGAATTCCGTGCGTCACTTATTGAAATAAGACTATTGTGGATAACGCGAAAAATGCAGCATAAAAGTTCCAGCTTTTGAGCAGTTTACACCAAAATATAATCAAGCGTATTGTTTACCAAGATACATTTGAATCTGAAACTTGAGGAGAATTCGTGCATTAGTTCTTGAAGGAAAGCTATTGCGAGATTAGGCAAAAATTCAGCATAGAAGCGCAACTTGTTTTAGCGATTGACACAAAACGTAAACAAAACCAGTTCATATCAAGGATTCATTGAATCTGAAGTTTGATGAAAATCCGTGCATTAATTCTTGAGAAAAAGCTATTGTGGAAATCGTGAAAAATGCAGCGTAGCAGCGTCACTTGATTTCCATATTAAATGTATACATCACCAATTTATGTCATGGACTAATCGAATGAGAAGTTCGATGAAAATCTGCGCATCAATTCTTCACATAGTGCTTTACTGTTATTGTTATTGTCATTCTGTTATTATTTTATGACCACGAATCTTTTATTTCCATACGAATGATAAGCCATATTATGCAACATCTTGATAGTGATAGTTGTGGTCTTTTTAAAACATTTTATAACCAAGCTGTAAATAATTGGATTATTTCTCCAGGAAAAGTTGTAAAGTATCATACAATCATTGCGGCACTTGCGCGGATAGCATATTCTAAAGCCTTGTTTCAGTCCTGGGCCTGCCTTTGGTTCAAACATTGGCCTAGAATGGAAGGGGGTTCAAATGCTCTGGATATCAGTAATATTGTAAAATTTTCATCGCATTGGTTAATGCCAGAATATTTTCCAATTATATAAGGAGAGCAGAACTTTAAAAAATTAATTATAACCAGAGCATTTCGATCCACAATCCCGGCTACTCTCACAGGTTCCAAACAATATTATGATATGTTTTAAGATCGCATAGCTTGTTCCTTTTATCGATAATATTTTCTTATAGAAATATTTTTTATTAATTATATAACTATTATTAATATTATATATATATTTCTCATTAATTATAGAACTATTATTAATATATTATGTATATTTCTTATTAATTATAGAACTTTACACAATTAGTTGTAACGAGAGCAATTTTCGTCCCACACCCTGACTACGCAACAGGTTCCAAAACATATTATAAAATGTTTTAAGATCGCATTGCTTGTTCCTTTTATCGATAATGATTTCTCTGATGAGGAATTTTTTCCAGTTACTCTAACAAAGAGTTGATTCTGCCTGAAACTGATTTTTATGAAGCATCAACGAATAGCACAACTTAAAACTTACAATATCATTTTTCAATGTAGCAGTTCAAATTTATCAATACAATCATTATGCGTAAAACAGTGAGACCTCACCATAAAGTGCAAGCAAGGAAAATGTCAAATAGGGGTCAGGGGTCAGTGTAAAGGGAAAATTTCGTATCCTGAACGATACTCCTGATCTACTGATATCCAGCCTGATTATTCTCATTCATCATATTCATATTTTTATCATATTTTTATTCTCAGAGTTTTAATGTATAGCCTTGCGAATGTTTTTCTGAGACTAAATTAGTCTCATAATTCATATAATTTTGATCTCAAAAGTCTCAATATTAAAACTACTAGAAAAATCTTTAAAATTGAAATCTATATATATGGAATACAGTCTTAAAATTTTTTTTCAATAAAAATAATATGAACAATTAAATCAGCTAAGATGGATACCTGTTTAAATCGATATATATATTTCGGTTCCTTTTAGTTCGGTTTTCTAGGTTTTAAAAAATCTAATTTTTACAAAGCTGATTACGTGGTTCATCATTAAATAATTAATCATTACACACATAAACGTTTCAAAATTCGGCTATTAGAAATTTATTAAAATTCTCGTGGCAAATATTCTTTTTAAGGAGGGGGATGGGGGGTGGCCAACATCCATATTTACCACGGAAGTAAAAATGACTAGTTTTGACCATGAAACACATAATTTAGAGCTAACAATGCATGAAAGTTGACACACAGGAATATGTACGAGGGGAAAATTTCAATTATCAAGGAAAACTGTATTTTTCACGGTTTCTGAGAAATTTGAAAAGAAAATTCTCCTTTTTTAAAAACTAATGTTTTGCGCTTGCTATTGCAGGTATGAAAAAGTTGTAAGTATTAAAGTTGTGGAGAATGTTCTCTTTTTTAATATTATAATTGACAAATAACATGCTTCAGCTATAGTTCTTGCGATATTTGCGAAAAAAAAAGTCAAGCAGTTTTTCTTCGCTTTTTAGCCATAAAAAAGTCAACGTTAAGACATTTTATTGAAAAACTTGTTTTTTCCATGTTGGTATCATAATAATTACCGTATACTTCCATGTGTAAGCCGATCCGCGTATAAGCCGATGATATATTTGTCATTGAAAAATTGTCCAAAATAGGAAACCCGTTTATAAGCCGATAATAAAAAAACGTGATGTAAAATTCAGTGAGTGTAAACTTAGCCCTTTTCTTGCATAGCTAAAAAAAATCAATGCGTTCTCAATATTTTTTGACAACTCTTAGTGATCTTTGATATATCTCCGGTGGTCTTTCTTCTATTTTTTAACAACTGACCGTTTCTATAAATGAATCTTTCAAATATAGTCCATGTTCAAAGTAAACTGAATGGATGTTATCTGGGGATACAGCTGTGAGGCGCTATTTTATTTTATTTTATTTATTTATTTATTTATTTATTTTTTTTTTTTTTTGTGTTCATATCATTGCTGTCTCTGAATTGGTGAAAGATCTTTCTCTTGAATTGCCACAAGAAATAATTGCAGTTTCTTTCAAAACAATATTGCATCAATATTGCAATAGATGGAACTGGGGATAATGCTATTTTCGTAAAAGATCGTGATAAATTTGAAGAAAATACTGATGATATTCATCCTGATGAAACAATGCATATTTAAAAAGTTACTTGAAAATTCTGCTAATGACTTGGATAGTAAAAGGTGATTAGTGACTAGTTTCTTTATAAAATAATGGAGCATTAAAGTATTTTTAGCAATGCATTGATCATTTTTGTATTTTTTTAATTTATTATCGTTTTTGTTTTCAAATATCAAATTTGGAAAAAAAATAGACTCGTGTATAAGCCAATTCTCTACTTTCAAGTAAAAAAAGTGTCTAATGATTATCGTCTTATAAGCAGAAATACATGGTAAATAAGAAAAAAATCACCCCCCCCCCCCGATGTTTTTCAAAGTTCCTCCCTTTTCTGGTATATTTCCCCTGGAATATATATTTGGAAAAATATTTATGTGATTTTTACAGGAATAATTTTTGTATATAAATATTGTTGGTGCTTTGAACTTGATTTATTCATTAAAAATTAAATAAAAAGTGTTACAAATATTATGCAAAGCGCATTTAAATGTTTAAAAAACCGGATTAAAAAATTTGAAAAAAAAAAAAAAACTTTTTATTCAATAAAAAAGTTCTCTGAAGCCTTACATAAGCATGCATATCCTACAAAGAGTTTATTAAGATTAGATTGGAAATTGTTAAACAGGAAAAAAAGTTATATAAAAGGTTTATTCACTAAAAATTAAGGAAAAATAAATTCAACAACGTTATTATAAGACAAAATATATAATATCAACTTTAAAAAGTTGATGTTTACTTAAAAGGCGATTAAAATAAACAAATATAGATGTTAATAATCATTAAAACCAACGTTTAAACACACAATAGATAAAATCACATAATCATACGTATACGTTTCGCGAGTAACTCGGACTCGCTTCCTCGGGGAAAAAATATTTAAAATCAGCCCCCCCCCTCAACTATTAACAAGTCAGAAACCCAAATGATTGCAAACACAGAACCAAAATACCAACAAGTCTCATTAGGGAACTGCAAGAAGTGTAAGTCACCGATTTTGACGAAAGTAATATCGTTGGAAAGATCTTATCGAGAGCAGTAAAAAACTCAATGGAACTACCCGTCGCAAATCAGCCGTTTTCGAGATATCCGACAATTCTAGTGCATACTTAAAGGGGGACCACAAAAAATTTTAGTCTCAATTTTAACAAAAGTGGTATCGTTAAACAGATATCATCATGAGGGAGAAAAAATCCAATGGAACTACCCGTTGAAAATGAACCGTTTTCGAGATATCCTATAATTTATGTCACGTACCTAATGCATACGTGCACACTTAATGGGGGAAAGCATATTTTTTTTTCTCGATTTTGATGAAAATGGAGTCGTTGCAAAGATATCATTGTGATAAGTAAAAAACTCAATGGAACTACCCATCTGAAATGAGCCGTTTTCGAGATATCCGACAATTTATGTCACTTAATGCAGTTTCCCAGCAGTGTGCATTAGCAATGTGACACAGATTGTCGAATATCTCGAAACCGTCTCATTTCCGACGAGTGATTCCATTGAATTTTTTAATCCTCACGATGATATCTTTTCAACGATAACACTTTCGTTAAAATCGAGACTAAAACTTTCGAGACAATGAGAAGCAATAGAGGAATTTTTCAACTCTTTTCTTTTAACATAACCAATGTGTTCTGCGACTCTTTTTTTTTTTCTCGGAGTTTACATTTGGTATGTCCAATGTAGGACAAGCCACACTGACATTGTATGTTATAAATACCCCAATCATGCAGAGGAGAAATTTGATCTTTTAATTGAGAAAAAGTTAATTTATTGACTGGTTTGAATACCACTTTGAAATCATAATGTCTTAAAATATTTGCCACTTTAAAGCTAATGCTATGATGAAAAGGTAAAATTATTAGATTAGAGTAAGAAACTGGAGTAGCAGAAGAATCTAAATTATCAACATATTTATTAAAACTGTGAAAAATTAATCTGTTGATGTATGATAAACCAAAACCGCGATCTATAGAAACTGATCTAATGTAATTTAACTTTTCACCGAGAGAAATATTGTCTGAACAGATTAGGTGAGCTCGATTAATCAAATAAAGAAAAGCAAAAGCTTTTTGAGAAGGAGGGTGACATGAATTGAAATGGAAGGGGGTGATAGCGAAGGGTTTACGGTAAACGCGAATGTCAAAAGAGGTTACCTGTCCAGTAACTAAAACATCTAAAAATGGTAATTTATTATCGTTTTCGACTTCATAAGTGAATTGAATGACAGGATCTATTTGGTTTAAAATAGCCAAAATATTATCAACAGAAGAAACAGATAGGTCTATGAGTGCAAAAGAATCATCAATGTATCTGCAATAAAATGAAAAATTGATGAGGTTAAACATTTTAACCTCAAAGTAGTGCATGTATAAATCAGCTAAGAAAGGACTAAGAGGATTACCCATGATTAAACCATCAGGTAATTGAATTGGTAAGAAAATTGAAAAGTATTTTGTTTTAAACAAATGCTGAATAAATCAATAATATGATTAATTTCATAATCAGTATAGTTCTTTTAATCTGAGAGTGAGACATTGAAGTGCTCCAAGTACAACTGTATGTACTTTGTGTATTTTGAGCACTTCAATGAATCACTCCCAGATTAAAAGAAATTCCCTATACTGATTATATTAATAAGATGTTTAAATAAAACTAACTATTAACATCTATGTTTGATTATTTTAATCGCATTTGAAGTAAACATGAACATTTTAAAGTTCACATTATATATTTTTTGTTAAAAGCAAGGCGAAAATTGCGTTCCATCATATATTTTTTATTTAATCATTGGAAGACGTAAGGAAAAAAAATACATGCTTTACGAGCTAAAGATTGTGTTTTTGTAGTGTTAAAAATGTTTGCAGGTGGGGTTCATGGAATACGTGGGTTGAGATAACTACCATAAATTAAAATATAGGCTTCAGACTGGTAAATTGTACGATAATATTGATCAAGCTAATAGTGATTAATCAAAAAAAAAAAGAAAAAAAAACTACATGAAAAGCAAGTTTGTCACGAAATATTATGAAACGGTTAAAATAAAAAATAATATTTTTCCGTTTTTTACATATTTTTTAGAAACAGGTTAGGGGGGGGGGATGAGCAATGCATGCAATACGTGATTATTCTTGAATGTTAGATTATAAAATAAATCACGATCTAGCGTGAAAAAAAATCAATTGTTTCTATTTAAAGAAAACTGGAAGTGGTTGACATTGTAATACAGTAAAGGGAAAGTTTCAGAGTAGTTTTTGATAGCAATTTTGTTGTAAAAAAAAATAAATAAATAAAATCCCTAATTTGGAATTCAAATATCGCTGTATTAATAAAACCTTGCATCAAAAATTGAAGAATGATTTTAAATACGTTAAATTGAATTTTAGTTATAATTTCTAATTGAAACTACACTTTGGTAACTGAACTTGATTATTTTATGTTCGTTTACTATTATTTCAAAGAATAAAATTTGAAAATAGCACAATCATTGTAATGAAAAAAAAAATCAAGATATAGCTGCGGTCGTATGGATTTTTTATCTCACTGGGCCTACACTTCTAGCTTATTAGTGTTTTTCATGCCTGTAATTTTGCTTTTAATTATGTATGGTATCAATTTTCATTTTTTTCCAATTCTTTGATATTCGGGCTGAACTTAAGATTGCTAAAGGCAGGAGGCCGTTAACCGCGGCGGTGTATGTGAACATGTAAGTGAAGGTATTTCCTAGATTTTTGTTCACATGAACACCAGTATTTTCTGATAGAAAAAACATCTTTTCGCTACCGCACGATTATATATGTCAAGTTTCGGGCATAATAATATTGGTATTTCATTTGAAACAGTGAGAACAGTGGAATAGGAAAATTTAAACAACCAACACTATCACTTAAAACTTATTTTCTTCCATTTTGAGCACAATATAAATGGCTAAAAAATCAGTATTCAGAATGACATTGCTTTAAAATGCAAGCTGTAAAATCTAAAACAAAACTGATAGACACAAAAATTGGTTTTATTAAGCCTTACTTAATCATTTTTATTGCAGAAATAATTCTGTAAGATTAGATTGGAAATAAATAAACATGAAATTAGTATGTAGCAAGTTTATTTAGAAAAAAATTTTGAACAATAAATAGAGAAACAATATTAGAGGTTGTTATAAGAAATACGTGCTTTACGTGTTACAGTATTTCATTTTATAGTGTTAAAAGTATTTGCAGGTGTGGTTCATTCAATACGTAGATTGGAATAACTCCCTTAAATTATTTTATAGTCTTCATGCCAGTAAATTTTCCAATAACATTTATCAAGCAGGTTTTGTTACGGGGAAAAAAACTGACAGGAAAGTCAGATTATCACGAAATATTGCAAAAATAATGTGCACATTATAAATGGAATATTTTTTCCGTTTTTTACATGATTCTTTATAAGAAACATAGGGGGAAAATGCACAAGATATGTAATTATTTTTAATATGAGATATATAAAATAATGTTCTAGTGTAAAAATAAATAAATAAACCATGGTCGGTATTTAAAGAATATTTGGAGGTAGCTGAAATTGTAGCAGGATATATGGATATTTTATTATCCTTTTTGTTGTAAAAATAATAATAGTGTACTTCCATATTTTGGAATTTCCGAGCTTTATCTCATAGTAAATATGATTTTTGCTGTTCTAAATTGCTTTCAATGGCAAAATTTTGCTTTCTAAATGATTTTTGCTGTTACTTTTTTCTATTAGATATTATTTTTCTTTTACTCTGCTAAAATTGCCTCTCCTAAAGAAAATTTATACATGTAATAGAACAAAGCCTTCTTTCTTCGTTATGTAAGGTATATATTATCCTATGTATATATTTTTTCAATTTTCTCTTATGTATATCTTGTTACTTAGTTTTAAAACTACTATTAGACATTTCCTCCCAACGGCTCTTTAATTGAAAGACATACTTAATCAGACTAAGGGGGAAAGCTGATATCAACACGGAAGCTCTTTAAAGTGACTCCCCTGTTAAACACTAATAAGGCCCCATACTTGTCAGTTAAAAGGACCCGGATGATAATGTTAAGTCTATAGAGGCATTATTTTCAAATATCACACTCAAATGTTAATGTTTTTACATGATTTGTTTTCCAGAGGATAACAGAAAACTATCTACAACCAAGTTAGTTTTTACTTTTTCGATTTTGGTTTCAGATTTTTTTTAAATACTTTAACTTTCAGAACTGGTTTGAACCGGTTAAGAAATTAATACCATCCTAATATAAAAATCAAAATCGAAAACGTAAAATCTAGCCGTAAAAATATTAAATTTTCTTCGTATAAATATTAAAATTTATTAAAATTAAAATTATTAAAATATTAAAATTTGAGAAGAATATTTTAAAAGAACATCTCCGTAGACTTAACATTTTCATCCGGGTCTTTTTCAGTGACTAGTGTGGGGCCTTAAGAAAAAATATGGCAACATTAAAAAAAATAAAAAACAAAGAAATATTTTTTCGTATTTGGCTAAATCGCATTAATTGACAAAATGCAACTTCTTATAAATTAATTTAATATAAAGTATCATTTTTCTGCTTATTGTGTTGCATAATAAAATATTTATTAAACGAACTAACACAACATTTTATCTTAAAAATGCTTTTCATGAAACAGTTTTTAATACTCTATTAATAATGAATATTTTAAAAAGTAAATTTAGATTAACATTCCTCGAATAACATTAGATGGCGTGTATTTAGAAAAAAATTAATGGTTGCAAATGCAACTCTTGTTTTATAGGAGATGTGTAAAGTGAATATGTATATCTTATTATTTAATTTAAAATTTTGATTTAAGTTAATATTCCATATTCTTTTTCATCTTTATCTTAAAATTAATAAAATATGTTTTCTTACATGCATCTTTTGATAGTGACCCCTCAACTATGCTTAACCTCTCTATGCATCTTTCTGATTCTCTGTTTTGTAAAAAAAATGAATATTTAGATATATAAATGTTAATCTGCTAAAATTTTAAAATTCTTATTTAAGAGCCCACACTACTGATGGAAAAAGAACCGCAAGATAATGTTAAGTCTTTGGGGGCTTTTCAAACACCTCCTTCAATTTTTAATATTTTTACATGATTTTTTTCCATACGAGAGTTGAGGACGATCTACAACCGAGCTACTTTTTCCTTTTTCGATTTTAATTTCAGATAAAAAAAAAAAAAAGCTTTCGAAACCGGTTTTGAAATTGAAACTATCCTAATATAAAAAATATAACCAAAATTGAAAAACTAAAAACTAGACCGGTTGTAAATCATCCTCAGCTAACCTATATATATATATATATATATATATATATATATATATAACATAGAAAAATTTAGAAGTTTTGATGATTACGTAAAATAATTTTAGCTTGTCTTTAGTTTTTTTTTGTATAGTCCGTAAAAACACACTTCCAGCTCAAAATGTGTGAGAATACTGAAGTTTTCCCTTTGCCTGATAACAGATAAGGGTTCCAGCCAATCAGCAATTAGTTTGTTATCTGACAGGGGTGACTAGAAAACTTGTCTTTCAACTTTGAAAACTGGTGGCCCATTATTGGTACGTGGCCCACTATTGGTACACTTACCCTACATAAAAATATTAAATTAATAAAAGTATTTAGAAAATTATTGCGAAAAAATGAACATTGAAAAAAGTAAATAGAGTAAATAATTACAATAGATTTTCTTTGAATTACATTTTTCAGTGATTAAAATGTAAAATTGGGGATCTTAATGATTCTCTCAAATTCGTACAACTTGGGACCAGAGGATGTGAGGATTTTAGAATTTTGTGGTTGGTTGGTTGGTTGTATAGGTTTTAATGGCACAAAATCCCTTGAGGGACATGCTGCGCCAAACCAAAGATAAAATTGTAAAAATGAGGAAAAAAAAAGTCAAAATATCCGGATGGGGGGGCTTCCCATCCGGATATGGTCAGGTAAATATAAGAAGGCAAAAACAGTAAAATGCTAAATCATTAGATTATGATAGGAATAAGATTAAAAATCCTTTGTAGATATGAGTTAAGTTGATAAAGGCAATGCGGTGATACAAGAACTTAAAAATCAATTAAAACCAGACAAACATATTTAAAATTGTAAAAAAGATAAAATTCTAAAACTAGTTAAAAATTCTAAAAAACATTAAGATAGTGACACGATAACCAAATTGGAAAAGTACTACAGAAAACTCAAAATACAACTAAAACAAAGACCAATAAAAAAAATTAATTTAACCAGACACATACTCTTCAAACATAGTATTTTCCTCGGAATCCGAGTCACTGCCGTAAGACTCAGATTCCATAGCTTCTTGGACATAATGCTGCAGTTGCCTGTGATCTTTAAAATTTCTTTTGCATGGACTGAGCGATGAATTCTGCAATCTTTTAACGACAGTCTTCCGCCGTGGGGTTGCTGGAGTTGGGGTTTTTATGGTTTCAGTTTGTTTTTTAAGCATATGTGATTTCTGTAATGTTTTTGATTTTGTAGCAGTTTGGATCCCAGCCTTGGTCCCTTCTTTCTGAACACCAGTTTTCACTATTTGACTAGAGTTGGGTTTTTTTGAGTTTAATGCAGATGAGTTCAGGTCATTTTTTTGTAAGGTAACGGCCTTAGTTTCATTTAGAGGTTTGGATAATCCTTTAGATTGAGCTTGAGATTTCTGACTTTTAAATTGAGCAGAAAATTTTTGTGTCGGAGTAGGTGTTTGCAAAATAGTAACAGGTCCTGACGAAGGTAAACAGATATCACGGGATTCTTTGATTGGGGTGTTTATTGATTGTGTTTTGGCTGACTTTTTTGATGACATAGACACATCAGTCTGGGTGCTAATATGTCTTACATATTTAGACTGCTGTTTCAATAGGCTTGAATAAGATACGCCGACAGACGGGGTTCTGGCTTCTACAATTTTACGAGCTTCTGGGTAGGAAAGATTTTGCATTATTTTTACAGTTAGAATTTCTTTTTCACGGATCCAGTTTGGGCAAGAGCGAGAGAAAGCTGTATGATTACCCTTGCAATTTATGCAGCGTTCTGATTTTTCACATGAATTGCTGTCGTGGTCAAATTCTGCACAGCGTGCACAGGTAAGGGAACCACGACAGTTAGTTTTAGTGTGGCCGTATCGCTGACATTTAAAACAACGGAGAGGGTTAGTAATGTACGGTCTGACAGGACAATTCAGGTAAGCAGCTTTAATTCTTGTTGGTAAAAAAGGGCTATTGAAAGTGAGAATGACATGCTTTGTAGGAAGGACTTGGCCATTCCGACGGATCGTGATACGACGAGCATCTATAGTATTTTGGTCTTTTAGGTTTTCTAAGAGTTCATCTTTCGTAGAGAATAAAAGATCTGGTTCAGAAATAACGCCTCGGCTTGTATTTAGAGTTTTATGCACCTGAACAGAAACAGAAAAAGGACCTATTGTAGAGCTATTTGAAAGAATCTGCGATTGTTTAGTTGTAGAAACCTCCACTAGTAAATTCCCAGATTTTAATTTTTTGAGAGTATGACCATCCCCTAAGGCAGACTGGAAAGTTTTTGCTATGAGAAATGGTGACGTTTTGCCAAAGGAACTATCAGAGTGGCTATCAATGCGTTTAACAATAAAAAGCGTGTGAAGGAAGTAGTCGGAACAGTTTGGTGCTCTCCACTGGGGAGAGACGTAGAAGGAAATGAAGTTTTCCCATCCATGTTAAAAATAATAAAATTCAGACCCCGGCCGCACCACCCACTACCGAGCCCAACAAGGGGATGCACATTCGTGCACCAGTGCTAACCATTGCCCATACGGTCACAAGACAAACCTATGTCAGTCTCCACCCTTAACGAGATGACTAGTATTTGCTCGCTCACTTGATCCCTAAAGCCAGTGACAAAAGCCAGCTGACCAGCCGATTGATGCATACGGGACCAATATGCACCTCCCGTCAACCTGAAGCAGAGGCCAAAGCAGTGTGTTGGTTTCCCTCAACTGCCAGGATCCCCCTTTCCAGGGATACGGGTCGCCACGCACGGCCAACACGTGGGTGGTTTACAATTCTCCATGAGTCGATATACAGGATGACATCGGACCATACAGAATTGCCCTCACCTCCGGAGAGGAAACCACAATGAGAGTGAAACAAAGATGAAAGGAAGACAAGAGGAATAAGAGGAAAAGGAAAGGAGAAAGATCACTCAGGTGCCCCGGGGTTGTGAAGCCCGTGAATACCTAAAGAAGGTATCCCCCTGGGGGGAGAATTTTGTGGATTTCACTTCATTGCTTTGTTTACATTTCTAAACAGTATTTTGAATATGATAATGCAATCAAAATAATGAATGCTTCCAAAATACTAAGATATTAAAACTTTTTAATAAAATAATAAATAAATTAATAAAATTTAACATTATTTATTAAATAACTAAATTATATAAAGTAAATTATTAGTAATATGTTATTAAATATTATAACAAGGATGAAAGATTTTTCGGGAATTATTGAATGTAACTTCCTTGACAAAAATACTTTATTAACTTACACCAAAACCCTAAAATACGGAACTTTTTTTCACATTTATCCAGATTCAACAATCAAAAGAGTTATTTTAAGAGATACTTTTTCTGAAATTTGAGACAAACATGTTAAGTATATAACATATTACAGTATGACAGAATGTGCAATAAATCTCTTCACAGTCATAGAATGAATGATACATCATTGAAAAAATGCTATAAAATGAAGGAAAAATTAAATTGAATATCTTACCTCATTTTTTACTCTGTATTGTTATCGGTGTTTTAATTTATTACAAATAAAATTTTCATTTTTTCGAAGGTTAAAATTTCCGACAGGATATTTTCTGAATATTTTTGTGAGCTTTTATTTATTTATTTTTTTTTTCAGAAAAAAAGACTCATTCCGGTGAAAATAATCAATAGAACGACTGGGGATAATTTAAGTGATGCGAGACTTTCTTTTTTTTCGTATATTACCACTTCGACTTACATGTATAAGAAATTCAGTTAGAATGAATTACATTACCACTAAAGACATTCTTTTACTTAAGGTATTGGAATAAAAGCTGTCATTGTTATAAAAAAGTGCTACGAATAATTAAATACTTTCTATTTTAATGTCTAGATTTTCAATAACACGGTCTCGACAGAAAATTAACGGATAAAGGTTGATGTTGAATGGTTATTGAAATGAATTAATCTCTTTAGCATTAATGATTAAAACTGTTGTTTTATGAAAAAAGATTAATTGCTTTACACGGCATTGTTTTAAATGTTGCACATTTGGTCTGTATGAAAATGAAAAATGTGTATAAAAATAAGTAAAATATTAAGAAAAGCATTGCAAAAAATTGAGCTATTGAAGGGATTAAAATAATGAATCCGAAATTTGTTTTTGACTTATTTTTAAAGAAATAAACTGCAAAATTGAAATAGTCACTCTCAAATCCATACACCTAATGACCAGAGGTTGTGCGGATTATAGTTTTTAATTATGGGTTGTCGACTAAAGGTTAATGTGAGAATTGATTGATTGAATGATTCATGCGTACTAGTTATCAAAATATAATAATTTCTTTTACATTAGTAATTAAAACCTCTTTTTTTAATTGTTGCATATTTGATCTATACAAAAATGAAAACTATGCATAAAAATAAGGAAAATTATAATGAAAAATATTCCTAAAAATTGAATTATTGAAGGTATTAAAATATTGATAACGAAATTTATTTGTGATTTTGTTTTAAAGGATTAAAATATAAAATTGGTGTAGACTCCCTCAAATACGTGCATCATACTGCGGATTATACAATTTTGTGGATTTCTGGTCATTGCTTTGCTAACATTTATAACAGTAATTTGATTTTAATATGATAATAAAGGCAATTTCCTTCCAATATATTAAAATATTAAAATTATTTAACCAAGTAATAAAGTAAGATAATAAAATTTAAGGTAATTTTAAGAAAATAATTAAATTATTTAAAGTAAATTATTAATTTATGTATTAAATTATGTATAATTAAATATGCATAATACAGAAGGAAAAACATTTATTTTAAACTACGCCCCTTAAAGGTATCTTATTAACCGAAATTCGAAATGCGGAACTTTTATTTCAGGTTTAAGCAGACTTAATAATCAAAAGAGTTAATTCAAGATAGATTTCTTCACAAATTTCAGATAAACATGTTAAGTGAGAAAACTATTACAAAATCGCAGAATGTCCAATAAGTTTCTTTACGAACATCGAAAAAATGGCGTATTTTTTTTCCAAGCACCTTCGTCGTTCCAAGCCCAAGCTCGCACTCTGATTGGTTGTTACTCTGGGCACTGTTTTTATGTAAATTGGCGATAATCATACTTGGCGTAGCGATAGATGCTTCCTTCGAGTTTGATTTCCTTCCGAACCGAGTACAAAGTAAATTTTCTCTTGCAGCATTGGATTGGATGGAATGTGTCTTACTGAAAGCTGTACTCTTTAAAAGTTTTTCCACATAAGAGCACAAGACCACGAGGATAAGAATGAAGGAAGAATTAGAATGAGTAGGTTAGGTTTTAGGTTTACTTGTTCACTTACGAGCGAAGTATTTTTCGCGAAGTATGGTTATCGCCAAGTTACGTGAAAACAGTGCCGAGAGCAACAACCAATTAGAGTGTGAGCTTGGGCTTGGAACGACGAAGGTGCTTGGAGAAAAAATTTCCACGAAAGAATGATGTACTACTTATTTCAGAACATTCATTAAAAGTTACAAAATAACGGTATATATAAATTGAATCTATACCCTCATTTTTTTACAATGAATTATTATCGGGTTTTAATTTATTATAAATTAAATTCTCCTTTTCTTTTTGAAGATTATGTGAGTCTTTAATGAATTTCAGAAAAAAACCTCATTCGTGCAAAAATAATCAATAGAACTGGGGATAATTTTAATAATGCATAACTTTCTTTTAAATATATATATATATCTATATATATATATATACAGGGTGTTTCTAAATTCATGGTCCAAACTTTAAGGGGTGATAGTACACATCAAGACAAACAATATTTAAACAGGAAACCAAGAGTCCCAAAGTCTTCCGAAGGAGATAGGCGCCATTAAAGTTTAGGGTACAAAAATTCAAATGATTATGAAACACAGCAAAATTGGTCGACTCGTTTGCGGTTTTCACTAAAATTATTCTTTATGTCAGTATTGTCTTGAAAATAAATTATAAAGATAAATTTCAAAAATGACGATAGAGGGCGCTTTAGACTTTAGAGTAACGAACAACTATTTTTTACCGTTATTTTTTGCATCTCATTAAAGGTTTCTTAAGCTTAGACTTAAACTTAAATTTTTAGCTCAAAATCTGAATAGTTGGAAGCAGTTAAGTAGCACAAACTTAACTGTGTTCAGAGGGTTTTAAATTCAAATGATTATAAAAACGGAAAAATTGGTCGATTGATTTGCGGTTTTCACTAAAACTATTCTTTATGTCGGTATTTTATTGAAAATGAATTATAAAGATAAATTTCAAAAAATGCCGATAGAGGGCGCTTTAGAATTTGGAGTAACGTACAACTATATTTTACCGTTATTTTTTGCATCTCATTAAATTTTCTTAGAAGCTTAGACATAAACTTAAATTTTGAGATGAAAATCTCAGGTGGGAGTGGTTAAGTAGAGCAAACTGAACTGTGTTCAATGGGGGTGGGGAGGTTCAAATTTCAAATTATTTTAAAAAACGGAAAAATTGGTCGATTCGTCTGCCGTTTTCGCTAAAACTATTCTTTATGTCAATATTTCCTTGAAAATAAATTTTAAAGATTAATTTCAAAAAATACCGATAGAGGGCGCCTTAAACTTTAGAGTAACCAACAACTATTTTTAAGTGTTATTTTTTGTATCTAATTAAATGCTTGCAAATGCTTAGATTTAAATTTTGAGCTCAAATTCTAAATCGATGGAGGGGTTAAGAGGCGGAAACTGAAGAGTGTTCAGGGGTTAAAATGTTACCCTCCCCACCCCTCGAACACATTTCAAATTTCCGCACTTAATTACTCAAAACGATGCAGATTTTGAGCTCAAAATTTAAGTTTGAACTTTTACAAGCATTTAATTAGATACAAAAAATAACGGTTAAAAATAATTGTTGGTTACTCAAAAGTTTAAGGCGCCCTCTAACGGTTTTTTTTTAATCTTTAAAATTTATTTTCAAGGAAATATTGACATAAAGAATAGTTTTAGCGAAAACGGCAAACGAATCGAAAAAATTTTCCGTTTTTTATTATCATTTGAAACTTGAACCTCCCCACCCCCATTGAACACAGTTCAGTTTGCGCTATTTAACCACTCCCAACGATTCAGATTTTCATCTCGAAATTGAAGTTTATGTCTAAGCTTCTAAAAAAATTTTATGAGATGCGAAAAATAATGGTAAAATATAGTTGTACGTTATTCCAAAGTCTAAAGCGCCCTCTATCGGCAATTTTTGAAATTTATCTTTATAATTCATTTTCAATAAAATACCGACATAAAGAATAGTTTTAGTGAAAACCGCAAATCAATCGACCAATTTTCCCGTTTTTTATAATCATTTGAATTTAAAACCCTCTGAACACAGTTAAGTTTCTGCTACTTAACTGCTTCCAACTATTCAGATTTTGAGCTCAAAATTTAAGTTTAAGTCTAAGCTTACGAAACCTTTAATGAGATGCAAAAAATAACGGTAAAAAATAGTTGTTCGTTACTCTAAAGTCTAAAGCGCCCTCTATCGTCATTTTTTAAAGTTATCTTTATAATTTATTTTCAAGATAATACTGACAAAAAGAATAATTTTAGTGAAAACCGCAAACGAATCGACCAATTTTTCTGTTTTTCATAATCATTTGAATTTTTGGACCCTAAACTTTAATGGCGCCTATCTCCTTCGGAAGACTTTGGGACCCTTGGTTTCCTATTTAAATATTGTTTGTCTTGATGTGTACTATCACCCCTTAAAGTATGGACATATATTTGTTTGCTATATATATATATAGCAATACTTTGGCTTACATGTATCAGGAAATTCACTTTGATTAAATTAGATTTTTTTTATTTTTATTTTATTTTATTTTATTTTATTTTGTTTTTGTATAATAACATCAGATTTTTTTGTATAGTACCATTAGATTTTTTTTTTTTTTTTTTTTTTGCATAGTACCATTTCGGCGTACATGTATAAGGAAATTCACTATAAATGAATTAGGTTACTACAAAAGATATTCATTACATAAAAGGATTGAAATAAAAGCTCTCACTGTAAAAAGTACCACGAATAATTAAATATTTTCTACTTACATGCTCCGGTTTTCAATTACTTGTTCTTGACAGAAAGTTGGTGTAAGAAGATTGATGCGAAGCAATTACTGAAATGTATAAATATCTTTTGCATTTGTAATTAAAAATGCTATTTTATGAAAAAAGAAGAATCGTTTTTCACAGAATTGTTTCAATTCTTGAAAATTTAGTCTATAAATTGTAAAAATGAAGTATGTGTATAAAAAAAGTGAAAGGTGTCACTATTAAAAAAATGAAACGAATCTATACTAATAAAATAACAAATCTCTCTGTCTGTGTGTGTGTGTGCGATGGCTAGCAAAATCTACGGCGCGTAGGAGGCTCAAAATTTTTATGAGAGTAGTCGAATATCCTCCTGATGTACCTGAAGCTCAGAATACTATTTATTTATTTATTTATTTATTTATTTTGATTAAATTCAGATATACTGATTAGGAAGTGGAACTCAATTTCATCAAAAAGTCATTTTTTTTTTAATGTTCGGGGAAAGAAAACGTTTGCACATGCGCAAAAACTCATTTACGCACCTAAATGAAAGAAGAAACATTTTCGGCGTTTATTTCTCTTTTTGGATCATTTTGTTTAAATCCAAATCAACTAAACTGCTCGACGCAGTTAAATTTAACAGACATATCTTGAAAGATCGTACTTTGATGTCTCAAATGCTATAATCAATTCGAAATAATGTTGCAGTTAACCCTTTAAAAAGAAATATTCGAAAATAGTTGTTTTTCCCAAAACCATTATTCATTCTTTTGTCAATGCTCTTCCAGGGCGTAATTTTTAACATGTAAACAAACGAAATCGATCATCGTAAAGGTGGATCTTTCTTTTAACCGATGGTTTAATTGGTTTTAAAAAAATTGGATTTTAACCTTTAAAATACACTGGTAAATGAAAGTCATTTTGCCACTCGCAGAGAGGATATATTTTTCTATGCTAAAATTATCTTAACGTGCATATTTCAACTCAATCTTTTAATATATTCTCAATAGACCAAATTTATACTCCCTATAAAAAATTGAAATGTTCGGACCGATAGAAATATTCTTTTACAAAATAAAATTTGCGAATAATTTGATGAAATCAATAAAAAACAGATTGTTTTTATTGCAGTTTTGACTTATAAAAGTGCAATCCTATAGGTACCGGTAAACAAAGAACATATTCTTTAAGCTTAAAAACATTCTCGTAATCTATGATGCAATCGGTTTTTAAAATGCGAGATTTAACCCTTTCAAATGCACCGTCAAAAGGAGGCACATTGTGACTCACGGATAGAATATTTTTTCTACGCTAAAAGTATCTAAGCGCACATATTTCAGCACAATGTTTTAAAAGCATCCGAATAGACCAAATTTAAACCATCTAAAAAATTTTGAAACGTTCGGACGAGTAGAAATACTGTTTACAAAATAAAAAGTGCGAAAATTTTGACGAAATCAATAAAAACCAGATCGTTTCATTGCGGTTTTGCCTTTGCAGGGCGCAATTATATGCGTCCAATATTTTCTGTGTTTTTTATGCGTCCAATAGCGAAAATATTTTCTTAAAGTTAATACATTCTTATAATCTATGGTGCGATTTGTTTTTTTTTTTTTTTAAATAGGAAATTTAACCCGTTCAAATACTCCGACAAACACGAATCATATACTGGCTTTGTGAGGGAGTGACCTTTCCATAAAGGCACTCTAGTGTTTCTGAGATCGTGACGTCAATAAGTTAACATGTGTAAGCGTAAAAGCGACATCTATCCTCTCTTTTACTTTAACTTTCTAGAGTGTGTGTGCTCTTTCGGATTTTACAGTTAGCTTGCGGTTATTAGTAATATGTTAATGTGAAGTACCTCAGTTTGCAGCATATAAAAGCTTGGGTTTGAGTGAATGAGGAGTGTCTCTGGCATTGGCCAGCGAGCGTCTCTGGCACTAGCCAGTGAGTGAGCATCTGTGGTGTTTAGCCAGTGTGTGAGGATCTCTGGTATTAGATAGCGAAGTGAAGGATTGTTCGGCGAAGTGCTAGCCGATTGAAAAGTAGCGACGAAGCCTCCAGTGAGTGGGAAGGAGTTCCGACAGTTGACTTGAGAGTTGGCCGGGGTAAGGAACCTCTTAGTTTCATTTGGATTGTTTGTGAATAAAGGATTACCCACAGCCACGGGCTGTTTAATTAAGCTTTATCTAGCAGATCAGCCAAGAGATAGCGGAAAGTATTAGTAGGTACCCCGACTGAGCTAGGCCGAAGCTTGTGAGTATGTGTTTAGTTTTTTCATAGTCTTCTCAGTTGTGTAAAACTAAGACTTGCTCCACTTCCCTTCAGCCTTTATCGTTTCAATAAACGTTGTTGTTTTATCTTAATCACTGAGTATGTCTACATTTAACCTCCACCACGACCAACCTAACGTTACAAATGACACCCAGCATGCATGTAACGTTACAAATGGCGCCCAACGAAACATTGGACATTGTGAGATTGTGCCACGTGTGTATTTTACCGGTGAAGGTGATATTAGTGAATTTTTAGTTAAATTAGATGATTATATTTTGTTCAATAATATACCTGAGAAAAGTAGGTACGTAGTGCTTAAATGCTCGTTAAAGGGCGAAGCACTTTTGTGGTTGGAAAATATAGGAAAGTTTTTGATTAATGATGAAGCGAAACGATTTGAACAAACTGTGATTGAGTTAAAGAAGGCATTTCCTCCAGTTAAAGATAAAAGTATTTTGAGAAAAGAGTTCTATTGTAATAAGCAGAATATTTATGAGTCGGCGTCAAAATTCTATCTACGTAAGCTTGAACTAAAAAATAAATTAGATTTAGATATCACATTTGAGGAATTGTTGGACATTGTTTTTCCTCTTTTTAATCCAAGTATACAGGACTTTATTGAAGTTAGAGCACCGAAGAATTTTGCAGAAATGCACCAGTTACTATCGAAGTATGAGACTCGGCATAGCTCGGATCAACGGGATTTGCGTAACCCTCGTCAGAGACCGGTCACAGATAGTAATTTGAGAAATGAGGGGGAACGTAATTTTGTGAGAGGGGGACAGCGATTTCCGGATAATAATTTGCGTAATAGAAATGATGGATTTGGTCGTAATATGTCGAGTACGAGTAATGGTAACAGGAATGGTGGTGGTGCTAATAATTTTAGAAGTGGTGAGAGAAATATGTATGGAAATAGACAGAATAGTGGTTATGATCGTAGTGGGGGAGGACGGGACAGGAATGTTTCTTCGCAAGTAAGGAGATTAACTTCGGATGAGAATTTTGAAGGTAGATCAGTGCAAAGGAGAGGTGTGAGGAGGTCGGGTCAGTTAAACTGGTAGGTGACTGTATTTCGGAAGGTATGCAGTCACAGATTAAATCGGAAAAGCCTTCTGTGAGTTTGAATAAAATTACTATTAATCCGGTTGAGTTACCTGAAGTGTTAATTGTGTTAGATGGTATTGTCGTTAAAAGTGTCTTCGATACAGGGGCAGATAAGTCGTTCATTTCTTTTGATTGTTATCGGAAATATTTTTCGTATAAGAAGTTGAAGAGGTTAAGTCTGGTGGTTCAGTCGGCGCAGGGAGTAGCTTGCGATAATAAAGGTTCAGTAGAATTGGAAGTTGAAATTCGTTCGGTTAAGACATGTTGGGAGTTTTGTGTGTTAGATGGATTAACAGTGCATTGTATAGTTGGTGTGGATTATATGAAGGATAGAGGGATTAGCTTGGATTTCTTTAAAAAGTCGTTAATCGTGAATAATGATGAGAATGTGAGTAAGAAAGAGCATGTTTCAGTGTCAGTTAATTTGGAGGAGTCGGGGTTAAGTGAAATCGAGAAGGAGGAATTTAATAAGTTTTTGAATGAATTTGGAGAGGTTTTTTCTGATAAACCGAGTTTAAGGAATGAAATTCATATTGGTTTTGACGCACTAGTTGCTAGTAAACCATTTCGTTATGATTTTATATCTAATATTTTTAAGTCTTTGTGTGAAAAGTTGGAGACTGGGGACGGTAAGAAACTTCCTCAGTCTAATATGGCTGAACGTGTAAATCGTACATTAATTCAAATGATTTCTTCATATGTTGGTTCTCATCATGCAAATTGGGACCAGTTTCTTCAGCATTTTGCGTACGCACTTCGTACAGCAGTTCATGAGTCAACGGGGAAAACGCCAGCTGAATTGTTTTTGGGTAGAAAAGTCATTACTCCATTCCAAAGGCTAGTTATGGTGTCAGATGCGGAAAGTCAGTACATGTGTCAGGATATTGAGAGGTTGGTTAAGGAAGCTCAAGTTCAGATGGGAAAAGCGCAAGAAAAGCAGGCTCAGTATTATAATATGCGTAGAAGGGAGTTAGAAGTGAAAGTTGGAGATTTTGTGTTAGTAGAAAAGCATTGGTTAAGTTCAAGTCGTCAAAAGAGAGTAGCTAAGTTTGGTCCGAAGTTTGTAGGTCCGTTCGAGGTTTTAGAAGTTCGAAATAATAATTTGGTTGTTGATGTCAATGGTGAAAGAATGACGGTTAATTTGGATCAGATTAGAGTTTATAAGTTTAGAGAAAATGGTAGTGAAGGTTCTCATGTGTCGAGTGGTGTTTCGCGAAATTCCCGATCCAATGAGTGTCCCGAGTCCAGCACTTCTTCATCTAATTCTTTTCATCAATATTCAAGAAGAAAAGTTGGTCAAACAGCTCCAAAAACTGTTATTGAGAGTCGAAAGCCTAGCAATCCGAGAGCAAAGTATGATAACAAAAATAAGAGAGCAGTGTCAAATACTTCAGATTCTGTGTGCCATAAAAGGAAAAAGATTATAAACTGTCCCGTTCCTCCACCAATGAGACAGCAACCTCACAAACATACATTATCTAATAGTTCACCATCTTCGGTACTTAATCCCCGGAAAAGATTTCAGATGGACACTCGCCAAACTGTTAAAAGGACTCTAAAGTCGGAATTTTTGCCCAATAAGAAACAGCATAGGTCCGGAAAGAAACGTGGTCTAGGATCTTCAGTAACTTCGGGTGCATCTAGAAAGAGGAGACAACGCTCAGATTACCGGCATCAACAGTGTGAATCTCGCCATGGAGTGACCCCAGCGAACCGGCCAGAGCAGAGTCGTCGAGCGGAACCTACAAGTATCCCACGGCATCCATTCAGAACCAGGCTGCAGGCACGACAGTCAACTGTGGCGTCACCGTACAATTCTGATGACGAAAGATCCTTCGTACAAGGTTTCTGGGACAAGAGGAGAAAGCCATCCTGTAGTATGAAGCCTGCCAGCAGCGAATCATCTCTATGATTGGGTGATAATGTTCTTTATTAAATCTCTATTAGAGTGCATATATGTGGTAGCAATATGAAGGAATAGAAAGCAGAAAGACTGTTTGGTACTTTTGGCCATTTTTGGATTTTTTGACGGACTCACGATTGGTGCTTAATTGTGTTCAAAATTTGTTTGCAAAATTGTTAGTTTTATGTATGTTTGAGATTTTGGTCTTAACTGCTTTTAAAAATTCTGGATCTATTGTTAAATTGTTATGTTATTTGTTAAAAATGTTACTGTATTGTTATATTGTTCATGTGTTATAAAATGTATGTTAATGTATGTTTAAATTTTCAGAAAGTACAGATAGTAATTTGGGTTATTTTGTACACGCGCCGCGGTTCAGGCGCGCACGTGTTTTGCGGTCAAGAAGTCCTTGACACACGTTTCTATCTCTTATACTAACATTTAATGAATTAACTTTCTTCTTATCGTTCGTGTTTTATGAGTTGCGTTTGTACTTTAGTTGGGAATGGTTTCCGCAAGTTGCGAATTTTTAAGCTGCGTTTGAATTTGAAATTGTATTGTATTAAAATTGAATTGTATTGTATTAATATTGAATTTTAGATTTAATGTGATTTTCTTGCAGGGAAGTATACCTGTGTTATGTATTGATTCGGCTATTTTTCTTTTAGTTAATACAGATGAAGAGCATGATGACGTCATTTTGTAAATTTTTGATTTTTTTTTTTTTTTTTGATTGTTGCATAAGCACAGCGATATGACGCTGTACGTATGTGCCCCAATTATTGTTAAAGTGGAGTTAAGTTCTGAAGAATTTTGGGAGTTAGTTCATTGGCTAATGGGTATGTAGGTATTACGTAATAGCAGAGTTATTTTGAGTATGAAGTAAAATTTAATTTTAGATGAGTTCGGAATTTGGTGAGGAAAATTTTTGCGCATTGGGTTTTTTGGACTTGGTGCGAATTCTAGTATTAGGAAAGTTTTATGGGAAATTTTTGGTAATGTTATAGTTGTATTGCAATATTGAGGAAAATTTCGGAAGTTTAGTGTTTTGAGAAATTTTAGCACTCCCAGTGGAGTGGGCTGTTTTGAAAGAAGAAGTAATTAGTTT
This sequence comes from Maratus speculifer, assembly GCA_964019185.1. Classification (NCBI taxonomy): domain Eukaryota; kingdom Metazoa; phylum Arthropoda; class Arachnida; order Araneae; family Salticidae; genus Maratus; species Maratus speculifer. The sequence goes on along the minus strand of OZ025294.1, from coordinate 233,205,013 downwards.
TGAGAGTTTTACGAGTTTTTGGAAGTTTTACGGAGGCTATTTGTAAGATAGAAGAATGATTGGATTGAATATGTGAATTTTTGAGGCAAACTGAGTTTTTTTTTGGTTGTGATGGGTTAAAGTTAATATTTTAAAAGTTATGTTTCGGCGCTAAATTTCACCCATCACTGTGTTTATTACGGCTCGAAATTTATAACAAGAAAAAGTTCTGGGCATGCATTTGGCCCAGCCCTTTTTCTCTGTAAAATCCGAGGGGGGGTTGTGAGGGAGTGACCTTTCCATAAAGGCACTCTAGTGTTTCTGAGATCGTGACGTCAATAAGTTAACATGTGTAAGCGTAAAAGCGACATCTATCCTCTCTTTTACTTTAACTTTCTAGAGTGTGTGTGCTCTTTCGGATTTTACAGTTAGCTTGCGGTTATTAGTAATATGTTAATGTGAAGTATCTCAATTTGCAGCATATAAAAGCTTGGGTTTGAGTGAATGAGGAGTGTCTCTGGCATTGGCCGGCGAGCGTCTCTGGCACTAGCCAGTGAGTGAGCATCTGTGGTGTCTAGCCAGTGTGTGAGGATCTCTGGTATTAGATAGCGAAGTGAAGGATTGTTCGGCGAAGTGCTAGCCGATTGAAAAGTAGCGACGAAGCCTCCAGTGAGTGGGAAGGTGTTCCGACAGTTGACTTGAGAGTTGGCCGGGGTAAGGAACCTCTTAGTTTCATTTGGATTGTTTGTGAATAAAGGATTACCCACAGCCACGGGCTGTTTAATTAAGCTTTATCTAGCAGATCAGCCAAGAGATAGCGGAAAGTATTAGTAGGTGCCCCGACTGAGCTAGGCCGAAGCTTGTGAGTATGTGTTTAGTTTTTTCATAGTCTTCTCAGTTGTGTAAAACTAAGACTTGCTCCACTTCCCTTCAGCCTTTATCGTTTCAATAAACGTTGTTGTTTTATCTTAATCACTGAGTATGTCTACATTTAACCTCCACCACGACCAACCTAACGTTACAAATGACACCCAGCATGCATGTAACGTTACAGCTTATGGATAATACATTCTTGCTACGTTAAAAGTAACTAAATGTCCTTATTTTAGCACAATAGTTTTAGAGCCTTCCAATAAACCAGATTTCCATTACTTTAAAAATTTTTGGAACTTTCGTATGGATAGAATTCTCTTTTTACAAAATAAAATGTGGGAAAATTTTTACGAATTCAGTAAAAACCTGAGATTTCCGTCGTGGTTTTGTTCGCTTTCGGTACATATAATATCCAAGAAATGAAATTACATAGAAAATAAAATACAAAAGAGCATGAGGTTTCAATTCAATATCTTTTCGCGATTTTTCATTTAAAAATATAAATTTTGACAAAATGGACTTAAAGATATAAAATCATAGAAATTTGAGTTTAATTTAAGGGTAATTTGGAGAGCAAATGCTGAAAACTGAATAACATTACAGGCCCGGGCAACGCGGGGCAGATCAGCTAGTAATTAAATACTTTCTCTTTAAACGTACAGTTTTTTAACAAAGGGCCCTCGACAGAAAGTTAAAGTAGAAAGATAGATGCGAAGTAGTAATTGAAATGTATTAAATTCTCTTGCATTAATTATTAAAACTGTTATTTTATGAAAAAAGAAGATAAAGTTTTTACACGGCCTGTTTTATATTTTGCATATTTGGTCTATACGAAAATAAAAAATGTGAATAAAAACAAGTAAAAATTTACAGAAACGTGTTGCTTAAAATTAATCTAATGAAGAGATGAAAATATTGGAAACGAAATATTTTTGTTATTTAGTTTTAAAGAATTAAAATATAAAATTGGATAGACACCCTCACAGCGGTATGGCTTGCAACCAGAGGGTGTACGGATTATAAAATTTTGTAAATCTGCATTCTTTTTTTTTTTTTTTTTTTACATTTTTTAACAATAATTTGATTGTAATAAGGCAATAAAAATTATAAATTCTTCCAATATTTTAAAATATTAAAATTATTTAATAATGTAATAAAGTAAAATAATAAAATTTATGATAATTAAAAAAATAATTAAGTATACAATATAAAACATCACTTTAAAATATCAATTTATTTTTAAATGCTATAAGTGATCTATTAAAAATAATACAAATACCTTATAGTTTTATATGTTTCATTTCTCTTACGGCAACTTTTTCAAAAATAAATAAATGATAAAAATAATTTCTTTTTGCTAAAATATCTTCAAATTAAAAATAAGCAGAAAAACATAAATCACGTGAACATGAGCATAATAAAATAAAACTGGAAAAAAATAAAAAATGAATAAAAATAATTGTAAACGTGACATATTACAAATTATTGTCTTAAAAAACTTTCAAGCATTTCCTTCCAAATTTTAGGGAGCTCCATGGAGACAAATTCATTGCAAATATTGCCTCTACGTATGAAGATTTCTATTGTTTCATCAATGTAATATCGCATGGAACAAAACAATATTACATTGGTGAAACAATTATTGAAATGCAATAATATCTTTTGCATTAGTGGTTAAAACTGTTATTTTGTGTCGAAAGATGAATTTTTTTACACTTCTTTATTTTAATTGCTGCACATTTGATCTATACGAAAACGAAAAATGAGTATGAAAATATGAAAAAGGTTTCATAAAAGCATTGTTAAAAATTATACTATTGAAGGCAATTAAATATCCATAACGGAATTTGTTTGTGATTTAGATTTAAATGATTATAATGTAAGATCGGGGTAGACTCCCTCAAATCCATACAGCATGGAAAAGGTTGTGCGGATTATAGAACTTTGTGGATTTCTGATCAATGCTTTGTTTCCATTTATAAACAGTAATTTGATTGTTTTAAGGCAATCAAAATAATAAATAATTCCAATATTTTAAAATATTAAAGTTATTTAATAAAGTAATAAAGTAAAATTTAAGATCATAAAAAAATAATGAAATAATTTAAGGAAAATAATTAATTGATTTATTAAATTTTATGTAATTAAATATGCATAATAAAGATGAAAGACATTTATCATGGTTTATTCAAGGTAACTTGCCTGTATAAGGTACGTTATTAACTTACACCTTGCTTCTTAAATATACCGTATTAACTTGCAATAAAGCTTGAAAATACGGTAGTTTTATTTCAGTTTTATCCAGACTCAATAACCAAAAGAGGTATTTTACGAGAAACTTTTTCTCAAATTTAAGATAACCATGTTAAGTAAGTAACCTATTACAAAATGTTGAAATGTCAATTAACTAAATCACGAACACAGAAAGAATGATACGTGCATAGATCACTGTTTAAAAAGATACAAAATGAAGGTTATTTTAAATTGGAGCTTTTACCACATTTTTTAACGCTGCATTGTTATCGGTTTTTTAATGTATTATAAATTAAATTCTTCTATTCTTCTTCTTTTTTCTTTTTTTTTTTTCAAGATTGAAATTCCCGACGCTTTCCTTTATGCATCTATTTGTGCTCTGTTCTTGAATTCCAGAAATAAAAAAACTCATTCGTGCGAAATAAATCAATAGAAATGCAGATAATTTAAATAATGCGAAACTTTTTTTTTTTTTTTTTTTTTTTTTTTTTTTTTTTTTTTTTTTTTTTTGTATATTGGCATTTTTGCTTATATGTATTAGGTTATTCACTTTGAATGAACTTGATTACAACAAAAGACATTCATTACATGAAAGGAAATAAAATAAAAGCTGCCACTATAAAAATGTGCTACGAATGTTTAAATATTTTCAACATAAATGCGCAGGTTTTCAATAACTGGTTCTCAACAGAAAGTATATGTAAGAAGATTGATACGAAGTAGTTATTCAAATCTATAAATATCTTTTGCATTTGCGATTAAAAGTGTTATTTTATGAAAAAAAAAATGAATTGATTTACACAGCATTAAAATAGCAAATAAAGCCTTTGTGCACAAATGTTTAAAGATAGAAAACCAGCGAATATAAATGCACAAATAAAGTATGAGAAGGTAGCAAATAGCTATTTCGAATCTACTAACGAGATTCTTCATCAGTGCAAAACTCAGCGAGCTAAAAGTAGCAAAACTGAGCAAAGAGACAGAGAGACGCAGGCTCATATACCCGTTATGGGAACAATCCCGCCTAAAGAAAAGCAACCAATGAGAAGAAAGCAGCCAAAACCAACTGAGTGGACAAGTAGCGACATCTATCGGAGAACAAGCAAAACAAAACTAAAAAGCGAGTGAAAAAAAAAAGTATTAAATTAAAGATTTCCAATAACTTGGAAAATAAGGAGTACTAGATAAGTCATTGACTAAGGAGTGAGAATTTTTTATGATGTGGTAAGCTTCCCAAAAATCAAGTTTAAGAATAGAAGGTCATTTATGGGTGATGGTGGCTGAAGAAAAGTTAAACTTATGTTGAGAAGACCAACAATGTTGAGCAATAGAGGAACATCCTAGAACATCCAGAAAAGGAAGGCCTTCCTTTTCTGGATGTTCTTGTTATTCGCAATGAAGATAATTTTCAGACTACTGTCTTTCCAAAACCTTTTGCGGTCAGCCTTCCACCTCACAGATATTCTTCTCATCCTCCTAACCAGAAAGTTGCGGCTTTTAAAACTTTTGTTTTCCGGTCTTCTAATATTTGTTCAACTCCTCAGTTACTCAGTGATGAACTTAATTACCTAAAAGCTATTGCTGTTGATCGTGGTTATTCTCCTAATATTATAGATTATATTCATAGAAAATTGAAAAAATCCACACAATCTGAAAGTAAGAACTTTAATTCGAACTCCAATGCTTTGGTTGTTTTGCCTTTTTTCCCCAAAATCAATCAGCAAGTTGCTAAAATTTTAAAAAGGTTCGATTTCAATGTTATTTTTTCTCCTGTTAATAAAATTGCTTTTTCAAACCTTAAGAACCCCATTGATCCCTTAGATAACTGGGGTATTTACCAATTTTCTTGACAATGTGGTCTTTCTTATATTGGTCAGACTAAACGTGCTCTCGGATTTCGTTTAATGAAACATAAAAGGTATGTCAAAAATCAGGAGCTTAAACGTTCCTCTATTGCTCAACATTGTTGGTCTTCTCACATAAGTTTAACTTTTCTTCAGCCACCATCATCCATAAATGTCCTTCTATTCTTGATCTTGATTTTTGGGAAGCTTACCACATCATAAAAAATTCTCACTCCTTAGTCAATGACTTATCTAGTACTCCTTATTTTCCAAGTATTTGGAAATCTTTAATTTAATACTTTTTTTTCACTGGCTTTTTAGTTTTTGTTTTGCTTGTTCTCCGATAGATGTCGCTACTTGTCCACTCAGTTGGTTTTGGCTGCTTTCTTCTCATTGGTTGCTTTTCTTTAGGCGGGATTGTTCCCATAGCGGGTATATAAGCCTGCGTTTCTCTGTCTCTTTGCTCAGTTTTGCTACTTTTAGCTCGCTGAGTTTTGCACTGATGAAGAATCTCGTTAGTAGATTCGAAATAGCTATTTGCTACCTTCTGATACTTTATTTGTGCATTTATATTCGTTGGTTTTCTATCTTTACACAGCATTGTTTTACTTTTTGCAAATTTAGCCTATAGATTGCAAAAATTCATTCTAAAAATTGTGAAAATGAAATATGTCTGTAGAAGTAAGTAAATTTGTTCAGAAAAGTATTGAACTGTCAAAAGAATTAAAATATCGATACAGAAATTCGTTTGTGTTTTAGTTTTAAAAGATTAGAATGTAAAATCGGGGTAAACTCCCTCAAGACCGCACAACGTCTGACCAGAAAGTGTGGTTATTGAAATATAATAATATCTTCTGCATTAGTCGTTAAAACTGTTATTTTATGTCGAAAGATGAATTGTTTCACACTACTTCGTTTGAATTGCTCCATTATTGATCTATACGAAAATGAAAAATGACTAAGAAAATAAGTAAAATTAATTATAAAAAGTACTGCTAAAAATACTTTTGAAGGAATTAAAAAAATTCGTAACGAAAATTTCTTTGTGATTTAGATTTAAATGATTAAAATGTAAAATCGGGGTAGACTCCCACAAGTCCACACAGCTTCGAACCAAAGTTTTAGCGGATTATAGAATTTTGTCGATTTCTGATCAATGCTTTATTTCCATTTCTAAATAGTAATTTGATTGTCAAAAGAAAATCATAACAATAAATCCTTCCAAAATTTTAAATTATTGAAATTATTTAATAAAGAAATAAAGTAAAATAATCAAATTTAAGATAATCAGAGAAAAATAATTAAAGTTTTTAAAGTAAGTGTTTAATTTTTGTATTAAATTATGTTTAGGAAAATTATAAGGAAAAATTTTCCTGAAAATTGAATTATTGAAGCTATTAAAACATCGATAACGAAATTTGTTTGTGATTTTCATTTAAGGAAAAAATGTAAAATCGGAATAGACTTCCTCAAATCTCTACAGGATGAGGTCAGAAGTTATGCACATTATAAAACTTTGTGTATTTCTGGTAATTGATTTGTTTACATTTTTAAACAGTAATTTGATTATAATAAGGCAATAAAAACAATTTCTTTTCAATATATTAAAGTAATAAAATTATTTAATAAAGTAATAATGTAAAACAATTACATTTAAGATAATTTTAAAAAATCCATAATTTAATTTAAAAAAATTTAATTTATGTATTAAATCATGTATAATGAAATATTTATAATAAAGATGAAAGACATTTATCTTGATTTAATCAAGGTAACATGCTTGTAAAAGATACGTTATAAATTTACACCTTAAATCTAAAAAACGTAAGTTTTACTTCATGTTTATCCAGACTTAATAACCAAAAGAAGTATTTTAAGAGAATTTTTTTCTCAAATTTTAGCTAAACATGTTAAGTAAGAAACTTATTACAAAATGTTAAAATTCCCTAAAAACTAATTCACGATCACAGAACGAATGGTACGTATTTTAGATCATTCTTTAAACGATACAAAATGAAGGGAAATTTAAATTGAAGCTTTTACCACATTTTTTACGCTGCATTGTTATCGGGGTTTTAATTTATTATAAATTAAATTCTTCTTTTTTTTCGAAGATTGAAATTCCCGACACGTTCTTTTATGCATCTATTTGTGCGCTTTTATTGAATTCCAGAAATAAAAAAACTCATTCGTGTGAAAATAATAAATAGAACAGGAAATAATTTAAGTAAGGCGAAACTTTCTTTTTTTTTTGTATATTGGCATTTTTGCTTATATGTATTAGTAAATTCACTATTAATGAATTTGATTACAACAAAAGACATTCATTACACAAAGGGATTGAAATAAAAGCTGTCCCTATAAGAATGTGCTACGAATATTTAGATATTTTCTACTTAAATGTGCAGGTTTTCAATAACTGATTCTCGACAGAAAGTTTATGTCAGAAGATTGATGCGAAATAGTTGATCAAATGTATAAATATCTTTTGCATTTGTAATTAAAATGTTTTTTATGAAAAAAGATGAATTGTTTTTACAGCATTGTTTTAATACTTGCAAATTTTGCCTATAAATTGCATCAATATAGTATATAAAATGTGAAAATGAGTTAAGTGTATAAAAATAAGTAAATTTATTCAGAAAAGTATTGATAAAAAATGAACTGTCGAAAGAATTAAAATATCGACACTGAAATTTGTTTGTGTTTTAAAGGATTAGAATGTAAAATCGGGGTAAACTCTATCAAATCCACACAGCTTGTGACCAGATGTTGTGGTTATTGAAATGTAATAATCCCTTTTGCATTGGTGGTTTAAATTGTTATTTTATGTCGAAAGATGAATTGTTTTACGCTTCTTTATTTTAATTGCTGCACATTTCAATTGTACAAATACGAAAAATGAGTATGAGAATAAGTAAAATTATTCATAAATGTATTGCTAAAAATTGTACTATTAAAGGGATTAAAATATTCATGCCGAAATTTGTTTGTGGTTTAGATCTAAATGATTAAAATGTAAAATCGGGGTAGACTCCCTCGAGTCAGTACAGTTTGGGACCAAAGGTTGTGTGGATTATGGAGTTTTGTGGATTTCTGATCAATGCTTTGTTTGCATTTCTAAACAGCAATTTGATTGTAATAAGGTAACTAAAATAACAAATCCATTTAACATATTAAAATATTAAAACTGTTTAATAAAGTAATAAAGAAAAATAATAAAATTTAGGTTAATTAAAAAAAAATATATATATATATATATATATATAAAGAAAATTATTAATTTATGTATTAAATTATACATAATTAAATATGTATAAAAAAGATAAAAGATGCACGCAACTTATCACCTTAAGTAAAATATCTTGATTTATTTAAGATAATTTGGCTGCAAAAGGTACTTTTTTAAGTTACACCAAAACCTAAAATACGGAAGTTTTATTTCAGGTTTATCCTGACTTAATAACTAAAAGAGGTATTTTAAGAGAAATTTTTTTACAAGTTAAATAAAGTTTTATAAACATGTTAAGCAAGTAACCTATTACAAAATGTTAAAATGTCCAATAAAGAAATTCATGAACACAGAAAGAATGGTACATATTTCACATCATTCTTCAAAAGATATAAAATGAAGGGAAATTTAAATTGAAGCTTTTATCTCATTTTTTTACCCTCCATTGTTATCGGAGTTTTAATTTATTATAAATTAAATTATTCTTTTTTTCGAAGATTGAAATGCCCGACACGTTCTTTTATGCATTTGTTTGTGCGTTGTTATAGAATTTCAGAAAAAAAATCATTCGTGTGAAAATAATCAATAAAACTGGAGATAATTTAAGTAATGCGAAACTTTTTTTTTTTTTTTTTTTTTTTTTTTTTTTTCTTTTTTGTATATTGCCACTTTGTCTTATATGTATTAGGAAATTTACATTGAATGAATTTGATTACAATAAAAGACATTCATTAGATAAAGAAATTGAAATAAAAGCTGCCACTATAAAAAGTCCTTCCGGCAATGCAGGGAGGAAGAGGTAGCTTTCATATACTTATTTATTTATTTTAAATTCAGTTATATAAATCAAATATACGAAGCTCAAAATAGTGGAACATGATTACGTAATTTCGAATACTAGTTTTTATCAATACTAAATATTAATCGGGATTTTTAGAAATTAGTCATCTTTTATTCAACCTGGTTTTATTTTAAGCGATTTATAGGGTCGCCAAATTCCACGATATCCATTTTAAAGCAGCATGATGGATAAAAAAAAAACCCAATGAGCTTGATCGAAATCTTAATTCACGTGAACATGCACACTCACATCGAAATCGATTAATATATACGAGTGCTGTCGCGGGCAAATTGACTTAAAAAAAATGTCCCCCACATTAGAAATTCAAACTGCTATATCCTAAGCGTTTTTAAAGGTAAAGACAAAGCAAAAAATACTCTGAAATTTATTATTAAGATAAATAGTTTAGAATGAACCTTTTTTCAATTTCTAATTTTTTGTTTATACATCATTATACATTTAAAAAATGTTTGATAAATTTAAATGGCCGCCATTTTGAAACAAGATGGTAGATAAAGTTGGCCCGTGAACTCGGTCAAGACATTGATATGTACCATGAACAAACGGAGTTATATTGACATCAGTCTGTAAATATGCGTATTAATGCGTGACAAATTTCAGACCGTTTCAAAATGTCAATCTCACTGGAAATTGAAAGTGCTAAAACTCAGCCATTTTTCAAGATATAGATGAAACAAAAAAATGCCCTGGAATCTTTGTATCAAGGTCAAAACATAAAAGAAAAATCTTTTTCCATTTCTTACTTTTTTGCACGTAATTTTAAAATTTAAATTAAAAAAATAATAATATTCCGCCATTTTGAAACAAGACGGCGGCGGTTGGAACTGGCCAACAAATTCGGTCAGGCATCACTATGTCCTATCTACGCACCAAGTTTCTTCCAAATCAGTGTATAAATATGCGTGTTATCACGTGACGAAAACCAGATCATTTCAAAATGTGAGCAACACTAGAAATTAAAAGTACTGTAACTCAGACATTTTTTAAGATACAGACGAAACAAAAAGTACTTTGGAATCTTTGTATCAAGGTCAAATGCATAAAAGAAAAATCTTTTTCAATTTTTCACTTTTTTGTACCTAATTTCAAATTTTAAATTTTTGTTTAATTTAAATGGCCGCAATTTTTAAACAAGATGGCGGATGAAACTGGTTAACGAACTCGGTCCAGGCCTTATTAAGTACTATGTACACACCAAATTACATCCAAATCGATTTATAAATACGAGTGTTATCGCGTGACAAAATCAGATCGTTTCAAAATGTCAGCCATAAGAAAAATTCAAAGTGCTATAACTCAATCATTTTTTAATATATAGACAAAGTAAAAAATGTTCTGGATATGGTGTTTTAAAATCTAACACATAAAATAAAAATATTCCTCAATTTTTAATTTTTTCGCATTTAATTTTAAAATTTATTTTTTTTTAAAAAATTTAAATGGCCGCCATTTTGAAACAAGATGGCGGATGATTCTGGACAACGAACTCGGTCAAGATATTTGTATGTACTATGTACATACCAAGTTTCATTCAAATCGGTTCATAAATTCGTTAGTTATAGCATGACAAAAATCAGATCGTTTCAAAATGTCAGCCATAAGAAAAATTCAAAGTGCTATAACTCAGTCATTTTTTAAGATATAGACAAAGTAAAAAGTGTTCTGGATATGTTGTTTTAAAATCTAACACATAAAATAAAAATATTTTTTAACTTTTAATTTTTTCGTATTTAATTTTAAATTTTAATTTTTAAAAAAAAATTAAATGGCCGCCATTTTGAAACAAGATGGCGGATGATGCAAGTCAACGAACTCGGTCGAGATATTTGTATGTACTATGTACATACCGAGTTTCATTCAAATCGGTTCATAAATACATATATCCCCTCATATATATATATATATATGTCAACATTTGAAAGGAGGGTGGTTTTGGGGTCTGGGGGTCATGATCGGTGAAAATATACCAAAATTTTTTGGAAGTGCTTTCCTCCGGACGGCTGCAATAGGTAGCTTTTTACTTTTTGTAATGAAAGCTACCTAAAATGTCCCACGAATATTGAAATATCTTCTACTTAAATGTGCAAAATAATTAATAACTGGTTCTCGACAGAAAGTAAATGTAAGAAGATTGATGCGAAGTAATTATTCATATGTATAAATATCTTTTGCATTTGTAATTAAAAATGTTATCTTATGAAGAAAGATGAATCGTTATACACAACATTGTTTTAAATTTTGCACATTTTGTCTATATATTATATAAATTTATTCTATAAATTGCGAAAATGAATTAGGTGTATCAAAATATGTATTCAGAAAACTATTGCGGAAAAATGAACTGTCGAAAGAATTAAAATATGATTACTTAAATTTGTTTGTATAATATTGCGAATATTGAAATATCTTCTACTTAAATGTGCAAAATAATTAATAACTGGTTCTCGACAGAAAGTAAATGTAAGAAGATTGATGCGAAGTAATTATTCATATGTATAAATATCTTTTGCATTTGTAATTAAAAATGTTATCTTATGAAGAAAGATGAATCGTTATACACAACATTGTTTTAAATTTTGCACATTTTGTCTATATATTATATAAATTTAGTCTATAAATTGCGAAAATGAATTAGGTGTATCAAAATATGTATTCAGAAAACTATTGCGGAAAAATGAACTGTCGAAAGAATTAAAATATGATTACTTAAATTTGTTTGTGTTTCAGTTTTTAAAGGATTAAAATGTAAAATCGCTGTAAACTCACTCAAATTCGTACAGGTTGTGGTTATTGAAATGTAATCTCTTTTGCATTAGGGGATAAAATTGTTATTTTATGTCGAAAGATGAATTGATTTACACTGCTTTATCTTAATTGCTGCATATATTTATTTTAATTGCTGCTTATCTGTATAAAAACGAAAAATGAGTATGAAAATCAGTAAAATTATTCATAAAATTTTTGTTAAAAATTATACTACTGAAGGTGTTAAAACATCCTTACCGAAATTTGCTTGTAATTTAGATTTAAATCATTAAAATGTAAAATCGGGTAAACTCCCTCAAGTTCATACAGCTTGGAACCAAAGGATGTGCGGATTATAGAATTTTGTGGATTTCTGATCAATGCTTTGTTTGCATTTCTTAACAGTAATTTGATTGTAATAAGGCAATTAAAATAGTAAATCCTTCCAATATTTAAAATATTAAAATTATTTAATTACTTAATAAAGTAAAATAATAAAATTTAAGATAATTAAAAAATAATTAAATAATTTAAGGAAAATTATTAATTTATGTATTAAATTATATATAATTAAATATGCATAATAAAGAAATTATATTGAACTTATATTAATTTAATCAAGGTAACATGTCTGTAAAAGATACGTTATAAACTTACACCAAAAACCTAAAATGCGGAAGTTTTATTTCAGGTTTATCCAGACTTAATAACTATAAGAGGTATTTTAAGAGAATTTTTTTCTCAAATTTGAGCTAAACATGTGAAGTAAGTACAAGCTATTACAAAATGTTAAAATTCCCAATAAACTAATTCACGAACACAGAAAGAATGGTAAGTATTTCAGATCATTCTTTAAAAGATACAAAATAAAGGGAAATTTAAATTGGAGCTTTTACCACATTTTTTTTTAATCTGCATTGTTATCAGGGTTTTAATTTATTGTAAATTAAATTCTTCTTTTTTTTCGAAGATGGAAATTGCTGGCACGTTCTTTTCTCCATCTATTTGTGCGCTTTTATTGAATTCCAGAAATAAAAAAAAAAAACTCATTCGTGCGAAAATAATCAATAGAACTGGATATATTTTAAGGTAATGCGAAACTTTCTTCTGTTTGTATATTGCCACTTCGGCTTATATGTATTAGGAAATTCACTTTGAATGAATTTGACTACAACAAAACAAACTGATTCATTACATAAAGGGATTGAAATAAAAGCTGCCAATATAAAAATGTGCTACGAATATTTAAATATTTTCTACTTAAATGTGCAGGTTTTCAGTAACTGGTTCTCGACAGAAAGTTTATGTAAGAAGATTGATGCGAAGTAGTTGTTCAAATGTATAAATATCTTTTGCATTTGTAATTAAAAATGCTATTTTATGAAAAAAGAAGAGTCGTCTTACACAGCATTGTTTCAATTTTTGAAAATTTAGTCCATAAATTGTGAAAATGAAATATGTGTATAAAAGTAAGTAAATTTATACGAAAAGTATACTACGAAAAAATGAACTGACGAAAGAATTAAAATATCGATACTGAAATTTGTTTATGTTATAAAGGATTAGATAGTAAAATCGTGGTAAATTCCTTCATGTCTGTGCAGCTTGTGATCAGAGGTTGTGGTTATTGAAATTTAATAATCTCTTTTACATTATTGATTAAAACTGTTATTTTATGTCGAAAAATGAATTGTTTTACACTGCTTTATTTTAATTGCTGCACATTTGATTTATACGAAAACGAAAAATGAGTATGAAAATAAGTAAATTTATTCATAAAAGTATTGTTAAAAAATATACTATTGAAGGGATTAAAATATCCATTCAGAAATTTGTTTGTGATATATATTTAAATGATTAAAATGTAAAATCGGGGTAGAATCCCTCAAGTCCATGCAGCCTGCGACCAAATGTTGTGTGGATTATAAGATTTTGTGGATTTCTGATTAATGTTTTGTTTGCATTTCTAAACAGTATTTTGATTGTAATAAGGCAATCAAAATAATAAATAATTCCAATATTTTAAAATATTAAAGTTATTTAATAAAGTAATAAAGTAAAATTTAAGATCCCTAAAAAATAATTAAATAATTTAAAGAAAATTTTCAATTTGTGTATTAAATTATGTATAATTAAATATGCATAATAAAGATTAAAGACATTTATCTTGATTTAATCAAGGTAACAGGCCTGTAAAAGGTACGTTATTAACTAACACAATAACATTAAAATACGGAAGTTTTAATCCATGTTTATCCGCACTTAATAACCATAAAAGGTATTTTAAGGCCATTTTTTTCTGGAATTTTATATAAACATGTTAAGTAACTTATTACAAAATGTTAAAATCGCCAATAAACTGATTCACGATCAAAGAAAGAATGATACGTATTTCAGAACATTCTTTAAAAAATATAAAATGAAGGAAACTTTAAATTGAAGCTTTTACTATATTTTTTTACGCTGCATTGTCATCGAGGTTTTAATTTTTTATAAATTAAATTCTTCTTTTTTTTAAGATTAAAATTCCCGACGCGTTCTTTTATGCATCTATTTGTGTTCTTTTATTGAATTCCAGAAATAAAAAAGCTCATTCTTTTGAAAATAATCAATAGAACTGGAAATAATTTAAGTCATGCGAAACTTTCTTTTTTTTTTGTATGTTACCCATTCGGCTTATATGTATTAGGAAATTCACTTTGAATGAATTAAATGACAACAAAGACAGTATTTTACATAACAAGATTGAAATAAAAGCTGTCATTGTTATAAAAAAATGCAACGAATAATTAAATACTTTCTCTTTAAATGTGCAGGTTTTTAACAACGGGCTCTCGACAGAAAGTTAAAGTAAGAAGATTGATGCGAAGTAGATGCTGAAATGTATTAATATCTTTGCATTAGTGATTAGAACTGTTATTTTATGAAAAGAAAGGAATGAATTACAAGGCCTATTTTATTTTTTGCATATTTGGTCTATACGAAAATGAAAAATGTGAATAAAAATAAGTACATTTTTCTGAAACGGAATGCTTAAAATTGAACTAATGAAGGGATGAATATATCGATAACCAAATTTGTTTGCGATTTAAATCTAAAAGATGGAAAGATAAAATAGGAGTGGAGACCGACACATCGGTAGAGCTTGTAACTAGAGTCTGTGCGGATTACTGAATTGCAGATTGTTTGTTTCCGTGGTCATTATTATTATTATTATTATTATTATTATTTTGCATTTCTAAACAGTAATTTGATTTTAATAAGACAATAAAAATGATAAATTCTTCCAATATATTAAAATATTAAAAATATAAAATAAAGTAATAAAGTAAAAGAACAAAAGTTATGACAGTTAAAAATAATTAACTATTTAAATTAAATTATTATTTTTTGCATTAAAATTTCGTATAGTTAAATGTGCACAATAAAGATTTATGACATTTGTCTTACATTATCAAATAAAATCTCTCACTGTTTAAAAAAAAAAAAAAAAAAAAAAAAAAAAAAAAAAAAAAAAAAAAAAACAACGAATATTTAAATACTTTCTCTCCTTCTCTTTAAATTTGCAGATTTTTAACAACGGGCTCTCGACAGAAAGTTAAAGTAAGAAGATTCATGCGAAATAATTATTCAAACGTATTAGTTTCTTTTGCATTAGTGATTAAAACAGTTATTTTATGAAAAAAGATGAAGTCTTTTACATGGTCTGTTTTAATTTTTGCATATTTGGTTTATACTAAAATGAAAAATGTGAAGAAAAATAAATAAAACTTTTCAGAAAATTATTGCTTAAAACTGAACTAATGAAGGAATTAAAAATACGATAACGATATTTGTTTGTGATTTATCTTAAAAGATTAAAATATAAAATCGATGTAGACACCTTCACATCTGTATAGCTTGTAACAAGAAGCTGTGCGGACTATTGGATTTTTTGGATCTGTGGTCATTGCTTTTTTGCATTTCTAAACAGTAATTTGATTGTAATAAGGCAATAAAATGATAAATTCTTGTAATATATTAAAATATTAATTTTATTTAATAAAGTAATAAAGTAAAATAATAAAATTTATGACAATTCAAAAATAATTAACAATTTAAATTAAAGTATTAATTTATGTATTAAATTTAGTATAGTTAAATATGCACTATAAAGATGAATGTCATCTATCTTAAATTATTCAATGTAAATTGCCTCTTAAAATTAACTTAACAACTCACATCAAAACCCTGAATTACGGAAGTTTTGTTTCAGGTTCATCCAGACTTAATAACCAAAAAGTTATTTTAAGAGATAATTTTCAAAAATTTGCGATAAACATGTTAAGTAAATAACGTATTACAAAATGTCAGAATGTTCAGTAAGTTTCTTTACGAACATAGAAAGAATGATATGCATTTAAGATCATTCTTTAAAAGATATAAAATGAAGGAAAATTTAAATTATATCTGTTACCATATTCTTTTATACCCTGTGTTGTTATCGGCGTTTTAATTTATTATAAATTAAATTCTTTGGTTTCTTTTTCAAAGATTAAAATTCCTAACACGTTCTTCTCTGCATCTATTTATGCGCTTTTATAAAATTTCAGAAAAAACTCATTTGTTGGAAAATAATCAATAGAACTGAGGATAGTTTAAGTAATGCAAGACTTACTTTTTTTGTATATTACCCTTCAGCTTACATGTAGAAAGAAATTCATTTTGAAGGAATTAGATAAATACAAAAGACATTCTTTTACATAAAGGAATTGTAATAAAGGCTGTCACTATAAAAGAAGTGCAACGAATATTTAAATATTTTCTATTTAAATATACAAGTTTTTGATAACCGGTTCTCGCCAAAAAGTTAATGTATTAATATTGATGTGAAGTAGTTATTGAAATGCATCAATCTCTTTTGCATTAGTGATTAAAACAATTATTTCATGAAATAAAGATGAACTGTTATACACGGCATTGTTTTAATTGTTGCATATTTGGTCTATATGAAAATGAAAAATGTGTATAAAAATAAGTATAATTATTCAGAAAAGTATTGCTTAAATTTGAACTAATGAAGAAATAAAAAAATCTATACATATATTTGTTTGAAATAAAGTTTCAATGATTAAAATGCGAAATTGCGTATACAATAGACTCAGTCAAATCCATACAACTTGCACTGTCAGAAAAATTCGTCAATATACACTAAGTTATCCTTATTTTTTCACAAAGAATTTCAGTACTCCCAAAAAAAGGTATTTGATCTGTGAATTCATTGCGAGCGTCGAGAAATGAGGAAGAGATTCCGTTTATTTATACACACATGCGTAATGGGTCTGTTAGTAATAAATTCGAATTTATTTTTAATATGAAAAACAAAATATTCTAAAGATTAAAATGTCTAATTTAGTTTAAAAAGGCAAAAATGTTTTCGAATTTAAAAATAAATAACAATTACTTTCTTTATTAATTAAAAAATTATCACAAATTGCTATTCAAAGTTGGATAAGTTGAATAAAGTTGAATATACTAAGTTATTTCTATGATAAATATTCGCATATAAAATATACTTTAAGTGAACACATTTAAAAGATATTTTAATTAAAAAATAAAAGTTAAAAAAATGATATTATTAAAAAAATCTTATCGAATAAAAATAGAACATCCATATTTTTTCTCTAACAATCTACATAATATATTTAAAATTTACATTTTTATACTATATTAATACTAAACGTAAAAAAAAAAACCAGCCACAGTTTCATTAAAGATGAAATCTTTCATAGATTAACTGCAAAATTAAAAGCTTTTTAACGAAATACACCAAATCACACCCATACGAAATGAACGCTTCTATTTCAAAGCACAGTTTTCACGAGCAACCATAGCGCCGAGGATGAGCGCTGGCCTGCTAATGCTGGGGTCGTGAGTTCGATCCTCACCTCTTCCGCATTACTCTTTTTTCAAATGACGGATAATTTTCCTCTTTTGACGGAGAAAAAAATAAACGGAAAATCGTCAATCTACAGACAATTTCTGGCAGCAGTGCAGCCAGTACATTTTCTGTGAAAAGACGGAAGTTTTTTTGAGAGTGTGGGGTCAGAAGTTGTGAGGATAAAAATTTCGCGGTTTTCAATAACGGGTTCTTGACAGAAAGTTAATATAAAAAGATTAATCTTTGTTATTGACATTTATTAAACTATTTTGCATTAGCGATTAAAACATATTTAATTTTTGAACTTTAAGTATGTGTTCTTGAAACTTAATGCACATTTTTAAAAATGCACATATTTTTTATATGTGTAACGCTTCAAAAATGACAATTAAAAGAAATCAATCAAGATGAAAAGAATTATTCAGCGTAATTCTGTCTAACCCAGATGCTTCCGAGTATTTTTAGAGAACGATATTATAACAACTCAGATAAATAAAAGTATCAAGTTTTACAGAGGAGTATAAATGACTATGTGTGCATGTTACATACAACATGTTACAAAAGTTATCCAGACATCATATTAAATATATCTGGGCTCTCCGGCCATGCAAATCTGTGAAGAGGCTTTAAAGTATTATTGTCACTGTCTCGATGGATCGATTTCTAATTTTTTGATTGTCTCAAAGATCTAAGCTGCTTTAAACAAATAAAAATCACTCAGACAAATCAGATCGTTATTTTTTATGTTTACCGTAGACTCTCTTATACAGAGTTTTTTTTTTTTTTTTTTTTTTTTTTTTTTTTTTTTTTTACTTTTAACATTTTTAAATTATTTTAACGTACAACAAATTACGCTGCTTAAAGATTTTCATAATTATGGCATCAGATTTACACATGATTATCAGAAGATACTTCAATTATGCTGTGAACATATTTCGTCATTGTAAGCAAATTGTAGCAATTTATCTTAGTCAACTTTTATTATGAAAAAGCAATACACAAATCCCAGGGTTTAACGTCGTCAAAAACTTCTATGGACCTTTGTATAAAGGTGATATCACATAAAACACCTTGTGTCACTTTTAGTATAGATTGTCCTTTACAGTAAGTGCTCGTTAAAGCACTTTTCAATAAGCACAGCCATGACCAAATTAGAAGTGTGGAAGCACTTGCTGATAGATTTTCATTAGAGTAGTAGATGAAGCACCTGACGACTGAATTAAATCCTTAAAAATGAAGATTCGACGACTGTTGTATCAAACTTACTTTTTTACTATTAAAAAAGTATACATAAAAATAAAATATTTGATTAAATATTATCATTATGGTTCTCCATGCTCCGACAATTTGGCCTCACTGCTTCTAATATATTTTAATATCTGATTGATACATAGATTTCAATTCTTTAAAAAACAGATAACATAATCCGAAGGCAACCTTGTTGTCCAAAATAACAGAACTTTCTAAGATAATTCTGTAATTATTCCACGTAGAATGTTGTATTACATACGTAAACTTTCCCTAAAATAATACCTATTTAACAGTGCAAATTCCATCAAAATCCCTTCTGTAGAACTTGAAGAGTAAGCAACCGAAGCGAATGTTCTAGTTGTATTATTTATATATAAGTAGTTGAGAAGGATGATTTAAAGAATGGAGAACCTTTTATTTGAAAGAAATTAATTTTAAGTACAGAATGTTCAGAGGCAACACATGTACACATACCCGCAGAATTTTTGCATTTTCTATCATCCGCATCCGCATCCACATAGTATTTTGTATTTTCAGATCTCTTTTATTCAGATTTACTGCGATTAATCACTTTTAATAACACCTTTATAGTAAATTAAAGAATAAAAACCATAAACCAGTTCTAATAATTAAGTATTTAACAAGTTGGATAAATTTAATTTGAGTCATAAGTTTTAGTTATTGCTATGAGAATCTTTTTACATCTTTAATTTTGCAGATACGAGAAACTAATCCAATTAGAAATATTTTCCATATATAAAAAGCATACTTTTAATGAGTGTTGGGACAATTTTTAATCGTTTTCATTCTTCAAAATTGTGTATATTCAATAAATATTTTTAAGAAGTTTAAATTACTTAAAATTTATTTTTTATATTAACTTTACAGATTTAAATCAAGTAATTAAGCGGAATTTAAATTACATTGCATGAGTAATATTCATGAGTCTTTCGAATAACAAAAAGCATTTTTAAAAGAGTATTTTATTTATTTTACATAATGTAACATAATAGCAATAAAATTACTCATTGCAATATCTTAAAATATTAAAAATATATTTTAAAACCTTTCAGATTGAAAAAGAATGTTTTAATAAAAAGAGTTTTAAAACCACAAATTTATATAATGAATATCGAAAAGAAAAAAATACAGGCAGTGCGGTTCCATATAAATAATAAAAACTTTATTGAATTGGTGGAATTTTTTAATAAATGTATATGAAGCAATTAAAAAACGAATTAATTTAGTGAAATTAAAGTGATGCAATGGAAATAAATAGATGTAAATATCAACAGTGAAAGCATTTCAGAATATGTATAAATTGAGTTGTATTTGATTTAAACTCATCTATTCATAAATTTCTAGAACCGTAATTTTTCATAAGAACATTATTAAATATGGAATGGGTCTTCATGTAAAGAGAATTATATATTTATAGATATTGCCACATCGTGTTATATTATTGTTTTGTTTGAAATATGCACTGTTGAATAAACTGGTCAATATAAATGTTGTGCTTTATGTTATATATAAGTAGAGATTACGGATTAGAGAACAATGTGAAATATATTTAGTTTATTAAAACGTTATGGAATTTTAATGATTTTTTTTTTCAAATAAAATATTAGTTACGTTCAAAAAGAATCTAGCCAGAATCTGGAATGTGCAAACCGGTGACAGATTGGCAATGTCTTTGCATCAGTAACAAAGAAGGTTTTCTAAAAGACCACAGAAGTCCACGTGACCGCCGCTAGAGGGCCTAGAGTGAAAGTCACGTGACTATAAAGCTAGCAGAAGCAGGCATCAGACATCAATTTCATTCGTGTTGTAAGCAGTGAAATGGAGTTGTCAAAGAGGAGCAAAGAGATGTCTATCGTTTTCTGGCAGCGGAAGGAGTAAGGGGAATGGACATTCGTCGAAGAATGTCTCAAGTGTACGGTGAACACTCATGTCCCTTGCAAGGGACAAGGCGTGGCAGAAGCGCTTCAGGGAAGGACGGGTTTCCTTCATCGATGATGCACGATCTGGAACACCAAAACGCGTTACCAGTGACAATGTCCAGCATGTTGATTTACTCGTTACGGAGGACCGCTGAGTTACAATGAAAGCCGTCGTCGCCGGGGTCAAATTCAGCGTCGGAAGTGTTCACACCATCATGTCGGAAAGACTAATCTGCAAAGACTAATCTGCCCATTAGGCGCAAAGTGTGCGTCTAATGGGCGCCTCACATTATTCAACCACAATATGAAGCATGTCGAATGGCCCATTGTCTTGATCACTGTCTTTCCTGCAGCGCTTTTCCAGGTAAGGGAATGAGTAAATATAGCAGGAATAATAAACAGGGATAATGAATTTATCTAATTCATAGAGTATTTTTGTATAAAACTCATTTGCGTGATCCAGTCACTTCGTGCGACCTCCAACATTATAGATGGGTGAGAGTCTTCTGCTGGGTTCAAAAAAAAATATTGCAAAAGTAAAGCTGAACTTTGATAATTCAAATTAAAATAATGAAACTTTTTTTAATTTTTCTCCTTACGGTAAGTGCTTACAGTGCAGAAGA
The DNA here is from genome assembly GCA_964019185.1 of Maratus speculifer. Classification (NCBI taxonomy): domain Eukaryota; kingdom Metazoa; phylum Arthropoda; class Arachnida; order Araneae; family Salticidae; genus Maratus; species Maratus speculifer. Next base: position 233,183,491 of record OZ025294.1, on the reverse strand, counting down.
CTGTCTGTTATATTTTCCAGCTCAAAATGCGTCCTGTGTATTGTTTTGATTTTATCAAAACAATACACATTTCTGATGATTTGAATAAAGTTTTATTACATAAATTGTTATTAATCATTATTTTTCTCTGTCCGTTTTTCCAGTATTTCAGTTATAAAATTGTTATTTTCATACTGAAATATTCGATATACATTTTGAAAAAAAAACAGTTATTTTATAGCGAAGACTATTTTATGAACTGTGCATAACATTTTAATTCATCCAAATATTTGTCTAATAAAAGTCCTATAAAAAAATCTATACATAATTTTCCAATTAATTGTTATAGTTCGACTTTTGCTTTCAACTTTTTTTTTAATAGACTTTGTTTCAATAGAAATTCGCTGTATATTTAATAAAGGCGATTTCCTTAATTTTTTTCCAAATTGTTAAGTATTTACAAGTAAATGTATACTAGAAAAATTTTATACAGGTATTAATTAATAAAACAGTTTAAACTTTGAATAACAACATGAAACTATGCATGAAAATGCACTAAAATAGAGAAAACAATTAGTCATAAACTTTTACAGCTTTTGCAAATATCTAAACATGATATAAACATAAAATATAAATGTAAATTTTTTAAAGTAAAATGGAGACAGATAACGCAGTTTTTCGTTTCTTATTGTAAAGTGTACAGCATAGCTAAAAACAACAAAGTACCAGGAATCTTTAATCAAACTCTTTAGAATATAATTTCGATGTAAAACAAGTTTAAAATGTCTCAATAAAACAAATATAAATATTTTCCCAAACCTTTTTTTTAACGTCATTTTTGTGTGCTGTGTCAGATTAAGCATGGGGGTGTCAGACACTTGTTACATAGAGAAAAAAGCCAGGATCTTTAATTATTTTCAAGCAAATCACATTTTTCCCCAAACTATATGAAGTGATAATAAATAAAGTAAACTGACAAAAATTATATATGTATAGGTAAATTTTGAAAAGTTGAAAGAAAATGCTCAAGTTAAGGCTAAAAAAAGAAATTTAAGACAAAATATTAAAATGAAAAGAATAAAAGTTATGAATGAATTGTATAATAACAAATAAGATTTAAATCACTGGTTTACATCCAGGCAACTGTTGCAGTTTTGTCCTAATGCAAGAATTAGTTCTATTTCTCTTCAAATCCTAGCCTTTTTTGGCTTTTATTCTCATTCCTTTATTTGTATTTTTATTTGCCCACAACCACGCTACACTTCCCGTTACAAGAGTAAAGTTAGCATACTTCATACAGCCACGAAATGTATTTGATGCAACGAATCCATTCCACTTTTTTGCTTGCTAAAACTTCAGATAATCATCAATTTCAGAGTCATCAAATTTCAATATAATATTGCTTTCAGAATCCATAAGGGGAACACTTTAGTTAGTGTTGAAAGATAATTCTTATTTCAGTTTCTTTCTCAAGTAAGATGTTTTCAAGTTAATCTGTCCTTTCATTATTTTTTCACAATTTACCTCTACCACTCTGCCAATTTTTTATCTGTCAATTTTCTTGTTTCTCTTGCTTTTTATTTCCTACTTCTTTTATCTTGCTTATGAGATCTATTCTTGTAATAATTGTATCCTTGTGCTTTCTTTTACTTCTTTGTATAGGTCTTTTGGCCGTTGATATAGAAGACATTTTGTTTCACAGTTTAGATGGTATCACTTGTAAAAAGTCTACGTTTTCCTGATTCACAGATAGTGAACAAACATTTTTGCTCAGAATATTTTGGTAAGTAGGAATATGGACTGAATTTACCCTCATTTAACGGCAAAGTTCTATTGGAATTGTAGCAATAAATTTATGAAATCGAAAAACGATAATATATTTTGCGGCATCTTTCCTCCAAACTCAGTGCGGCATCTGCCCAATAAACCAAGGTTAGATGCCGCGCCGCCATTTTGTGTTATGTGATTGACGGAGAGAAAGGAAATCACCTGTCTGTATTCTATTAGGTTCTAGTCTACAGTTGCAACCAGTTTTGGGATTAAATCTATTTTTATTTGGCTTAAACCTTTATCTACCGCATTATGAATTCATGAAAATTTTACATTCTAAAGCATTTTACCCAAATTTTTAAAACTAAATTAAAAGATTTACTTAATCATTTAATAAATATTTGAAGGATTTTAGAAGGATTGAAGGATTTAGAAGGATTAATTAAATTTGAATTTACAAGGATTTTGTGCAATTTTTTTAATTCCACTCAATTTTTTTTATTTTTTATTATTTGTTAGTATTTTGTAGAATTAAAATATGTACAAATATTATGTTCTTACAATATAAATATCGAAGTATTTCTCAGTGCCAAGAAAACTGAAAAAATGGAAAGGCAAGAGAAATCATCCTTTTAAAAATATTTTTGTTTTGTATAACCAATAATGTTTTTTTAACAAGGTAAAGTAATGTATCTGTAATTCATTCCAAACAGTATTACAACTAACTGACTTATTAAAATAATTTTACAATAATATATTTTAATGTTAATTATAAGTACCGTCGGTAGATAAAGGGTTAAAATATGAAATAAAACTTTATTATAATAATTTTAATACATTTTCACGCAGCTTTGAAACATAAAAATGGGTATAAACATGTAAATACTTATAATTAAGTAGTAGAATCGCTTACAATATAGCACACTAGAGAGGGGGAAAATATGAATTCCTTAAAATAGTCTAGGAAGTGCTAGTGTTCTCCAAAAATATCTCCGGCTTCTGTCACACCGCTGTGTCTGTCCCCACTGTACCCTAATAATAGCCTTTTTCAGAAAAGCAATGTTAAATTTTACATATCAGCACACTTAATAATTTCTGTTTTGAGATTTCCATAATGCAACAAATAAAACGCATTTCGTAGATAATAAGACAATGTTTGTTTCCCTTTACTTTATTTTTGATTTTCTCCTAAAAGTGACAAAAAAGTGCTTTTTACCAAGGAAAGCTGATGCAGCCAGTTATTTGCAACAGAAGAGCCAAGTTGATAAAATATAAATGAAATTAATTTTTCTTTGTATTGTCTTAGGATAGCTGTTTTTCAATCTTATTCCTGCCTTTTTTTATATTAAACTTACTTTTTTTCATTTATGTCAAATTAATGTTAATTTGTTTCTCATAAACTGACATTCAGTGAGAGGTTTATTTCTATTACTTTGGTGGTTATAAATTATCAGGAAAATTAATTATTTTCATTATCTTTATAGCTATATTTAAAATTCCCCTAAAATTTCCATTATATACTTGTTCTAAATAAAAATATTTAAATAAAGACACAGGAAATATCTTATTATACTATATGACCAAAGGTGACCGGAGACTGGCGATTTTAGACGTTTTATTAATTTTCTATAAAAATATATCAGAAATTATGTTGAATATCCAGGTGTGGAAACAGAATAGTACTGGTGATATAATACCGTGAAGGTTTTTGTTTCTATAAATTCAATAGGGGACGGCCAATAAATTAAAAAAAGAACGAAGATCTTTTGGATCACGCTGTCAAAACTAATGTAGCAAAAGCGTTCAAATTATAGTTTTTGATTAAGTGGCTTCGATTAGATTATAGATTATGGTTAAGTGATAATAAACTGCGTTTATTTTTATGAGGATAGCATGTAAACTCGCAGAGGAATTAAGAATTTTATAAAATCAGTCCCAATTGATTTCAGTCTTTTTATTATAATTTGCAGTGTTCTTAATAAAAAAAATTCTTTTTAGAAAACATGACAAATAATATTGTATATAATACCCTGGAATCATGATAAAAATAATAAAAAATACATGAAAAATGAACAGGTTTGCTAAATAATATATCATTGTTCATCCGTCACCTCAATCAAAATGTAATTTGCATAATGTATTAGCTGAATGTATAGAGCATTCTTTGCGAAAGTCTCAAAAACATAGCTTGAAAAATTTAAAAAGATTCGTCCATAGAATTAACTAAAAATCCGTTATACCCAAAATGAAGCTAAAACATGAGGGGATGTATGCATAAATCTTCACAAAGATAAAAGACCTGTACTATTATGTTTAAGAACTTAGAGTTTCAGAATAATTCCTCATATAATTTTCTTGATATTTAACAAAGAGTCTAAAATTACAAGTGGCCGGCCATCTTTGGCCATAGAGTGTATTTTTCCATTTTGCGACAAATAAAAAAAATTTCTTAGATAATAAGGTAAAGTTTGTTTCCCTTTACCTAATTTTCTTTTTCTCCTAAAAGTGACCAAAAAGTGTTTTCTACCAAGTAAGCCTGATGCAGCTCGTTGAATGACAACAGAAGAAACTATATCGATAAAATATAAATGCGCTTAATGTTTCTTTTTCCTTTCGGAACACAATGTTATTAGAATTCTAATTTTCTAAATATAATTGACGTTGAATATTACAGAAATGAGAGAAAAAAGGAAGGAATTTCATTTTTCATGAGTCTGATAGCAGGATTGCCGCAAGCGACTATTTTTATACTCTGTTCAAAGCAATATTTTTCTAATATAAATTTTCAAGCATTCTTCTGTTTCAAATGTTACTAAAGTGTGTGCTAAGAATTTCTCTATTGAGAGAGTGGTTGCAGTTACAATTACCTAGTCAAGTGAGGCATCTTTGTGTATGCATAACCTATTCGAAATTAATCGACTTTTATTTTTTGATAAATATTTTTTTTCAAGCACGGCAATTATAACTGTATTGATAGTTATATACTGTATCAGGTAAGTAAACATTTAATTGTTTGTTTTATTATGTTACAACCTCTTTAGGACAATTGCCACAACTCACATTAGTACTTAATTTTAATATTTTTTATAATTGGAAGCACATATTATTTCTTTAAAGTTAAATCTAAAGACTTGTGAAAAGCATATAGAACACAATCAAAAAAGTTTCTAATGTTATAAAAAAAATAAAAAAAATAATATATTTTAAAATGCTGCTCGTGTTTTAATTTTTGAGATATTTTCTTGCTTTTACATTTTTGTCACTTAACTCTATTATAATGAAATTTTGCCTTTTAATAAGTAAAAAATCAAATTTGACTATCCTAATAAAGATGAATTTTAAAAAGCTTACACAATTTCTTTCTAAATAATATCAGGATAGTTCCTTATGAGTTTCATAAATACTGATAAAAAATTACGTCGCAAGAAGCATTTCAAAAATCTAAAAACACTGAAAAATAAGTTTTCAGAAAAACAGATTTAAAGTATATAAATTCACTTACGTTTATTATTAACTTTTTAAAAACTTCATAAGTAATATTTTAATAAGAAAAAACTGTTCTGTACTATTATACCACAGAAATAGACTTTTTTTGTGACGATTTTGCTCAAATAAAGTTCCACTGTCCCCTTTACACTGCTGAAGAGTTTTGGTCGATTTCGACTCAAAAGCCATATTCAGAGTTATTGTTGAGTCAGCTGCTTTTTATGTACCACTATTCTTTTAAAGAAATTGTTGGCCTATTAAACCGCTCGATTATTTCAATTGCAATGAAAGAACAGATTCAGAATTAAAGTAATGATAGCAAAATTGAAAGATCACCAAATTTCAAACAATGCACAGTCAGTCGTGAAAAAAATGTAAACACCCTTTACTAACTGCTCAACCAATTATCGTAGAAACAATTTACTGGTACGAGAAATTGCATGTCTGTATTTAAATGATGTAGATAAATTTTTAATAGAGGGATGGGGTATCCACATATTAAAACGATCACTAACTTTTTTTGGATAGCAGTGCGCTATTCTGACAGCATAAATAAACTTTACAACCTTCAATTAGCCTAAAAACAGATTTTCATGTAATTCGTATAAGTGTCCAAAAAATTCATTATTTTAAAACGAGCATATTTAGCGGTTGTATCCAAATTGAAATTCAGTACTCGATTGTTGCCCAAGGAAGCTCCTTTTTTGAACAAGCCATCATAGACACTACTTAATCAGTCATTGAAAACTACATTGTTAAAAATTTTGTGCTACTTTGAACTGAAATTTGGTTCTTAGTAGCTGCCACCATAAGATGGTGAAATCTTGTTCCAAGATGTGGAACTTCGGTTGAACCATAGAAACATTTTTTCAAATAATATAATGTAAACTTGTTCCAAGATTTGGATCTTCGATTGAACCATCCTATGGTGGCAGCTGGTAATAGCTGCGAGCACCAAATCTTGGTTCAAAGTAGCACGAAATTAAAACGAGCATATTTTAGCGGTTGTATCCAAATTGAAATTCAGTACTCGATTGTTGCCTAAGGAAGCTCCTTTCTTGAACAAGCCATCTCAGACACTAACTCAATCAGTCATTGAAAACTAGATTACTGGAAAGCATAGGAAATTTCAAAATATCTTGTCACTTTTATATCAGATGGCCCCTTAACTAATAATTTTTCTGTTTTTTTAAGCATAAAATGGAAATTACTTGCAATAATTCCATTAAGCAAAAATCTTAATAAATCTAAATCTTTTAAAAAATTGTACGTTGCAAATCATAATTTTTTCAAATACTAATTTCATAACTCATAATCCATATCTTAAAATTATAAAAATGACAAATTCAACGTATTTATGTTTGGGCAATTTAGTATTATTGCCACGTAAAAAAAATAGTACATTAAAAGTATAATTTCAGAAGATATTAATAAAAATATTTTAACATTAGAAGCACTAATATTTCAATGATTATAAATTTATAAAATATCATTCAAATGACTTGACATATTGTGTCTAGACATAGTGTACCCGGTGATTTGAAATATCTTGTTAAAATTGTGTATTGTTGTTGAAAAAAATTGCTTTCGTTTTAATATGTATACATGGCACCCAAAGAAATTTTGTTTGCATCATTTATTGATATATCCTATCCCCAATCGTTCGGTACCAGTAACTTTCTTTTATGCAGATTTGTTGAAGTGTTTGTAGGGGACCGTGCATTCGAAATGAACACAGCATCTAAGTTAATGCAATTTTTCATTAATTTTTTTTTAATTATACTTATTTTGAATTTGCACGTTGAAAAATCTTAAAAAAAAAACTAATTTGTAAATATGTTTATTTCTTATACAGAATGTATGTTGTTGTACACTTCCAAAATCCATATCAGTTTCATTACATTTCAATTGTGTAAAAAAATTGAAGTAAACTTCTAACTATTTTTTTTTTATCGACCATACTCTAACAGAATACTTTTGAAAACCTCTGTAAATAAACTATAAATTTAACCTACTTCATTCTCATTATCGATTATTCTTCTGTAAACTTCAATAATGTACAAAAAGTCCAGGCGAATTCAAATTCATTTACAAGAGTTAAAGCTCATTGACATACAGACGGCCAAATGGAGGTATGGTCTAAAAAACGGAATTCGTAGACACTTTTCAAGTATTTCGGAAAACTTTAAAAAATCAAGGTGAGGACATATGTTACTTCCAAACAAAATGGATGAATCCCGGTAACGACGTTAAAATCGCACTTGTGCATACATAAATGTTCACATATTCTTATCCTATTTATCAATGTAAAAATTTTAATATCCATATTTAAATATTAAGCTTTTAGTTTTATACTCGGTGTACAATACTCGCTTATAAAATTTCACCATTCTGTTTATTTATTAAGTTCGCGCTATGTGTTAGCATATACTCTATCTTACACTATCAATAAAAACTTATTGTTTTAATTGCTAAATTTTCTGTTTATATTTTTATGCATTCTATAGCGTAATAGTGAGCAAGTCTGACTACCACGCTGCATTTCTATATTCAACACACGGCTAGGAAAGGTTTGTCTTTAACCCTTTCGGGGGCAAGTGATTGCATTTCCATAATATTCAACTGACACCACAATTTTTGAAAAATTTCGTTTGAAATAAGTAAAATCAATTCCTCAACTTTTATCCTCGAAATTTACAAAAATATAATTTAATTTGATATTTCTGATGAGAATCAAAATTAATGTTAGAGATATATGGGGAGGGGGGCGGTAGGGGTTAAATTTCTGTAGAGTGGATAAATGAAAACCAAGCTAGATTGGGAACTAAACACTTAAATGAAACTTATTAACGTGGGAAAAAAAACACAATCCACGTTTGGCCGATCATTTTGCCTTTCGTATACTGTATAACACTTCAGAGTCAAAGGTCAAGAGAATAGACAGTGTAGATTCTGATTCTTCTTGAATCATATAACAACTTTTATGTATACATATATAAACATGTATATATATTGAAAATGAGCCACGTTCCTCAATCTAAAATTTTATTTGTAATTGTTCCAATATTGCGAATTCCATTTGTTTGTCTTGTGATGTTTAAGTTTGTTATAATGGATTATTCTATATTCATTGTAGATGATGATTTGTAGTATTATATAATGATAATATGTAATTATGTATATTACACTGTAGCTAATTACAGAAACATATATTATAGTGAGAAATTGTAGATATGGAAAAGGATTATTCGTTAATAAATAATAATACAATACTGAAAATAGCTGATAAATATTAAAATTAATACATACATAGCAATATAGTTTTAAGAAGAACCTGCTATAAAAAATGTAATATTAAATGACGCAATTAAGCTGTTATCATGCACAATTTGGCAACTTGGTATCTTTACCGAACAAAGAAATGTTTTATTAACACTTTTGAACTTCTGAGAGAATTATGTTGTTTTTTATCATTTTTGTTCATCCAAAGATCTGACAATCATAAATAATTAAATTATGGATAAACATGAGATAATAGCATTCAATATCTTTTTGCAGACAATGCTATTGATCAATTTGTTGTAGTAACTTTTGCCAATGTCAATGGATAATTTATGCGTGATTTTCTTTTTTATCTTTATTTGCTATTGGACCTTTTTTGAAAGACAGTAAAAGAGCATTTTTATTGTTTTACATTTACACAGTTTTGCATTCGATGTTGGTTATTAGGAAGGAAAACTATGAAAATATTTTACACCTGCAAAGATAAAAGATAAAATAAAGCCCCTGGGTTGTAAACTTATAACATGTTATATTATGTTATTAATGTATGAATATTTTTATGTATGTATGTAATAGTATGTGTTATTGCTGAAAAAAATATTTAAACCATGAATTAAAAATATAAATAATATTTTAACTTTTTTCTTTAAATTAACCATTTTTATAAAATAATAAAATTCAACATGTAATGTTTAATTTTTTAGAATGTTTTGCATTTGTAAAACAAACCATACCCAATATTCATTTCAAGTATGCATATATTTTGATACTTAACTACCATTTTTGCTCAAAGAAATAATCCAAAAGATAAAAAAAAAAAAAAAAAATTGTAATTATATTTTCTAATTCTATATATTTAAAATATTACTGCATAGGGGAAAATAGGCCCATATTACTTTTTTATACTATTTGTTGGTATTATTATTTGGTAATTGCATAATTTTCAATTTAATTTTTTTTAAATTCTGTGCACTTATCGCTGTTATTCTTTGATGTTTACTGTTTGATAAATTTGTCACGTTTTATAATGATAAATGTATTCACAGAAAATGCAAAATCATCCAGTTTTAACAAATCGGTAGAGGTAATGCTGCAAATATCTGTTAATTTTAAATGCAGTGAAAAGTTAAACATGTTTTTTGAAAAATAATCTAGTATTTTTATTAACAAATTTAAAAAATGAACATAAATAGTAATGTGTCAATTATAAATATAAAAAAATTGTATTAAAGAGAAAAATTTAATAATCGTCATTACAGTTTGATAACTTGCATAAACAAAGTTTTCCACTTTAAAAGCTTCAGAAAAATAGGAATTCTTTATGCTTATGTACCTTCGATTGTCATTTCTTCAAAGATTTTTTTCATTTTTCATATTGTTTACCAGTTACCTTCGCCCCTACCCTGATCTTTTCTTCAACAAACCTTGAATCAAACAGAGTATAAATTTAAACCTTATGTTTTAAAGAAAGGTTTGACCTTGTGTTTTAAAGAAACACGTATCTTTAATAGGAATATCCGTCTGCATTTTGAAGACGATACGAACGCCATTGAATGCACACAGGTGTTTCATCCTGTAGAGATCCGTATGGACATGTGTAACAACTAAAGATTACTTGAAGCATTTTATTATGAATGCAATTAATTGAATACAAATGTTTAAAAAGTTCTATATGGATCCGTATAAAGTTCCATGTGCTAGCCGTGTTACGCGCAACCTCTACATTGAATAAACCATATAAAAATAAATAAAGCATACATGAAATATATAGCATCAAAATAATTTAAATTAACTATAGTTTGATGTGGCAAAAAAAAAGAGCATGATAGCACCACTGTTAAGGCGTTTTACACAAAAATCTAGTCAGCATTAACTTATACCAAATTCTAATTGAATATGAAGTTTGATGAAAATCCGTGCGTTAGCTTTTAACAGAGAACCATTGCGGTAATCCTTACTAATATTATAAATCGGAAAGTGAGTTTGTTTGTTTGTTTGTTCCGCTTTCACGCCGTAACTACTGAACAAAAATATTGTTTGCTTGATGGATGGTTGGAGATGGCGCTGTGTGTTGTGTGTTGTTTAAAGCAAGATTGCTTTGAAATTTTGCAGACGTAAAGTTAGAAGTCCGGATTAAATAATAGGGTACTTTTTATCCCGGAAAAAAATTGATATTCCCGAGGGAAAACAAAAATATTGTTTGCTTGATGGATGGGTTGGAGATGGCGCTGTGTGTCGTTTAAAACAAGATAAAATATTGCAAACAAATATAAACATGTAAATTTAGAAGATAAATGATACGATAATGAATCCCCGAAAAGGAGGAATTCCCGAGGGATGACGTACAATTTGTTTGATCGTCTAAACTGTTTTTTTACATCTTCTTATATATTGTAAACGAATATGAACATGTAAATTTGAAGCTAAAGGATACGATAATGAATCCTCGAAAATGAGGAATTCCCGAGGGATGACTTACTATTTGTTTTATCGTCTAAAATGTTTTTTACATCTACTTATCCTGAAATAACTATAAGTCAACGAATTACTAATTGGTATAAGTATTAGTTACGTTATTTAGTTCTTGAGGTATACGATAGATGGCGCTGGGTGTTTTTAAAATGTGGTAACGATGTGCAGTAGCTGTATAATAGTCAGGTTAGGTTAGTTTAGTGCTTTTTTTCTAGGTAGATATCTAAAGTAGTTATTGTTTTTTCGATAGGTAATTACGTCGCTTTGTTCGTCGTTTAGATTGTTATAGTTTAGTTTGGGATTTTAGTTTAGTTTAGGTTTATGGTTTACTCATATTTTCACAATGCCTCACAAACGTAAATCTAATTTGTCGAGCACCTCATCTAAAGCTCGGGCAATGAAAATTGCCCGATCTCAAGTGTCGTCTCTCCATGCTGAATTAAGAAGGATCGAACAAGCAGAGCATCAGGCTGCTTCGAGAGCTGCTGAGCTACCATCTCAGCGCCAGCAAAGACTTGAGGAGCAAGCCGCTCGCCAAGCTTCTTTGAGGGCTTCTGAGAATGATATTCGTACTCAAGTCCGTTTATCGCAACCGGCTCAACGTCAGCATGGTCAGCTCTCTTTTCCCGGGTTTCCAGTGCCCAAAATCTGCATGTTTTTGCTCCACAAGGGAAAACATATAATATAGTGTACCATTCAGTTTTGGTTTAACAACTAATCGTATCCAGCGTTACATCGCACTTCTTACATTTTTCCGTGGAAATGAGAAGTTTTCTTATAGTTGTGCTTTATACCGCAATATAACCGAATTCCTCGCGTTCGAAGCCGCGGGCGGAAAGCTAGTCATAAATAAATCCTGAATAGCGATTTACTCTAAAACTTAAGCAGAGTTTATTTATATCAGGGACCAACTAAATCCGAGGTTTGATGAAAAATTGTGCATTAGTTCTTGATATAAGGCTTTTGCGATAATTATGGATAATGGTATATAGCAACTCCAAATTCTCGGCAATTTACAACATTACATAATCAATATCCCATTATATCAAAGACTAACGTCTTTGGCTTTGTGTAGTTTGCGTTCGCATGATACATCTACAGATGTTAGTAGCTATCTCACGCATTATAAATATTTGGAGGGACTAGAATAAAATTTGCCAGAATTATTTAATGTTATTCCTGTCACCTAAAGAACTGAAAAATGTTTTAAAACCATGTTATTTGTTCACATCCGCATCTGCCGAAAGGCTTTAAGACTTGTTGAGTAAAAAGTAAGGTATGGGAATTGTTGGGGTTTAAAGGGCTAATGGCCTGGTTTGCAAAATTGCCAGATCAATTAGAACACATGTAAACATACATGCAGCCAACAGACACACCAATTCAAACACTTTCGCTGAATTACAGCTGGAACGATGAATCAAACATTAAAAATAGAATTTCTGTATTATAAAGATGGGATAATTATCTGCTTTTCATAAACCAATCTGAAAGGTTATAGTTATATGTTCCAAACCAAAGGCAAAATGTATCATCTGCTGGGAGAGTGATATGTTATAGTGTTTTCATAAGTCTCCTAGAATAACCATGTGTTTGGTAAATTTGCCCGATATAAGGAAGGCGAGTGTTTTCAAACTGTCAATTAAATATTTTGCCAAAATTACTCCAATATTACAGTGATTGATTCTCCACATTACAACACACCTCATTATTTTTCAATATATAATCAGCAATAAAATATGACGAAATTTATCATTCAAGAAAATTATTCTTAAAATTGTTAAATGATGAATTTATATAGTGCAAATATTGCCAAGCAGAAACATATATACACAATTAAAGCGGACGTTTAAAATAATTACTTAATATTATATGTTTTTTAAATGATAAAAAGGATATTGCACACATATTGCGAAATATACAATGTTGATATACTATTCTTAGAAAATAAATTTAAATAAATTTTCTGAAACAAATGAAATGATTTAAAAGAGTGTCTCACATATTCGAAATATTTCACATACATGTTTCATATTTATAGAAGATATTATGTAAACATGAGGCACAAAATTTCAAATTTATCCTCCACATCCTTTGAAGATAATTTGAAATTCTTTTTCCTTCATTAATTATCAATTATAGATTCGAAATATTCCTCGCTGTCTGAAAATGGAATAATTTAAATTGGAATTCTCGTTAAGAAAATGTTGAATTCAAAGTTTTCTCAGAAATATATGTTAAATAACATTCTGTTCGTCGCGAATTTTGCATGTTTCATTAGTCATTATTTTAGAAACTAAATATTAACCATTCGAATCTGACCTTTGTTATGAATTCTATTTATATTTACTTAAAGTATCGCATTATTACGACATTCTTGTAGCTGCTTTTGTTTTCGTGTTTTAATTAATTCAATATAACTTTAACATTTCAAAAACGTTTCGGTTGATAGTAGAATGATAAACGCTTTTAATGATGCAAATTTGAAACTGACGTCATTAGAAAGTTTTCATGATGGAATAAGTGATTTGTGTTTAATAATATCATTTCAGTGTTCAAATCTAGTTCTATTTGGAAAAATATAAGCTAAAATTATGAAAAAAAAACAATAAAGAAAACTTAAGAACACCCGTGAAATATTTTCATTACACATATTTCGTTTTTTTTTTTTTTTTTTTTTTTTTTTTAATACATTTATATAAAATGGTAAAGAATTTCGTTTTTGTGTGTTTGTTAATATACATTACTCATTTGTTTTGTAACACTTTCCAGCATACATGAAAAAATGTTCATTATTTCGGTTTATCTCCCTGTCTGTCATATCTTCAAAATTCATAAATATGTTTGGATCGTCTTGAATATTTTGTATTTTAATTACGTTTACTATATCGTGGTCATTTTTGACAATTAAATATATTTCATTTATATTTCCTTTACAGGGACGGTTAAAAGTATTCCGTTACATTACTGTCAAAGGGCGAAATTCGTTTCCTGTTCATACATTCGTTTTGTTCAGTCGTTCTATATATATTTTTAATTTTTTGTTTCATTTGCATTTGCATAAAACATTAAATTCAGTTTTTAAATTCAGTAAAAAAAAAAAAAAAAAAAAAAAAAAAAAAAAAAAAAAAAAAAAACAGAGGAAAGTAAAGACAAATACTAAACAAGTAATAGAATTTTCATTGTTAACACAATCAATATTTTCGGTGGGGGTGGGATACAATCTGGTAATAAATGCACATAAATTGTCAGTCTGTGTAATGTTTAAGATTTTTTGTCATTTATTTTATATCAAGGCATGGTTTTTTAAAGAATACCTCGTAATATAATATTAATAATAATGAAATATTTAAAACTAATTTTTATGCTCTTGTTAACATAATAGGAAATAATAATATACAACATGAAAAAAAGCATCGGTCTCAGAAGTCACTAAAGAATGTTCATATACAACGTTTAATATATTGATTTGAATTTCAGATATGTTCTAAGATTTAAAAAAAATTATTTTTATTATTTTTAGTTTTTTTAGTTTTGCGAATTCTTCAGTAAACCTGGATGTGTTATGTACAAGGTGTGGCGTAACTATTAAATAAAAAGAATGTTCTGTAAAATATTTTCTTTTAAATTTTATACCAAAATTAGCCATTGTCTACTTCAATATGCGCCCATTCTTTATCTCTAGAACGCTCCATGCGAATTTTTAATTGTTTGAAATAATGCTTAAGGTAAGTGTACCAGTAGTGGGCCACGTACCTATAGTGGGCCACCAGTTTTCAAAGTTGAAAAACAAGTTTTCTAGTCACCCCTGTCAGATAACAAACTAATTGCTGATTGGCTGGAACCCTTATCTGTTATCAAGCAAAGGGGCATCTTCAGTATTCCGATAGTCTTTGAGTTGGAAGGCTATTTTTCTTCTAGTCTTAAAATACAAGGATTTTGTGGCTCATTCTTACTGCTTTCCTTAAGAGGCAAGTTTTCATTCAAAATTTTTTTCTTTAGAAGTCTATTGTATTTTATATTAAAACGCCGCATTTCTAATACACTGCATAAGTGAATACTTTATTCCTTATGCTTCAAAGGTATAAAACTAACATATTATTAAGTTTTGGGGATGGTCCACTTCTGGGTCATTAAATTTCAATTTGTTCCAGTAGTGGGTCAGGTGGTCCACTACTGGTACATACTTCTGGGTCATTAAATTTCAATTTGTTTTAGTAGTGGACCAGATGGCCCAGTACTGGTACACACGTGACCCACTACTGGAACAACCAAGAGATGATTTTTCTAATATGTTCGTTGTATTTTATGTATATTTTATCATATATGTTTATTATATTGCAGGATAATGGAGCAAAGAAAGGAGCAAAATTGTACAGAAGGAACAACTAAAAAGTGCAATTGCGGATGTGGAGAAAGGAAAGAGTGTCCGTTCTGTAGCTAAGCAGTATAATATTGCAAAAACAACTTTGCAAAAGAAATTGAAATCAGGAGTCAAATTAGCTACACAAAAACGCCCAAGTACATTGTTTACCAATGACCAGGAAAACAATATTGTTTTGTGGATTAAAAGCATGGCCAGTAAAGGATTTCCTATTACAAAAGAAATACTCATGACTAACGTAATAAAATTGACCAACGAGCATAAAATCACTTTCCCTGGAGAAAATAGTCTTCCTAGACGAAAATGGTATGAGAGTTTTTTAAAATGCCATCCTGACATTAAATTGCGTACCAGCCAAAATTTAACAACGAGCAGGGAAGAAGTGTCACAAAAGACTATAAATGATTGATTTCTAGAGGCTGAGACTTATTTAAAAAACAAAAAACTGGACAATATCTTATGTAAATTTCCAGAGGGTTTTCAATTGTGATGAGACAGCTTTTTTTTTAATCCGAGGCCAGGAAAAGTTCTTGCTGAAAGAGAATCAAAAAAGGTGTATACCACTGCTGGAGATGATGAAAAACTTAATTTGACTGTTCTTATAACAGCCAATGAGGCTGGTGAACTTGCACCACCAAAGATCGTTCATAGGTAAGCATGTCTAAAATCATAAATCTAGTAAATGAAACCTTGAAATTGTGAAATATGTTTTTATATTCTAATTTTTTTGTCTTTCTAATTTTCAAGTATGATAGGATCCCTCAACAAATTGCAAAGGCCATGCCTTCTGATTGGGCTATTGGAAAGTCGGAAAGTGGATAGATGACTCAAGAAACATTTTATGAGTATGTGACAAACATTTTTGAGCCATATTTATATAAGCATAGCATAGAGAAACCTGTACTGTTATTTATGGATGGAGACACTTCTCACATATCTATGAACCTAAGCACCTTCTGTATAGTTCATGAAATTGAAATGGTAGCTTTACTCCCAAATGCCACACACCTGATGCAACCTATGGACGTTGCTGTTTTCCATACTCTTAAAAGGGCTTGTCGGCAGAAAGTAGTGAACTTCAGAAAACCCATGAAGGCAAACAACTACAGAAACATGAATTTCCACCAGTTCTAAAGTCATCTTTAGATCGCTTAACTCCTGCAACAATTGTCAGGGAATTCCGTGCATGTGGACTGGTTCCATGGGATCCAAAGAAATTAACTGTTGAATTTAAAGTAACATCTAAGAAAGTGGTAATATCACCAATTAAGGAAAGACAAATGGGTTTTTTTGGATATTCTCGAAAAAAAAATTGGAGAAGAAAAAATGAAATCTTTCTTAGAAAATAAAGGTGAATGGAAAGGCCCTGTGGAGCAAACAAATCTTTATTACTTATGGTTGGAGACAAAGGAGATTTTGAACAAGGAATGAGTTTTCCAGGTAAACTATCACAAAATAATTTTGGTATTAAGCACTCAAAATTACTATTATTTATAAAAATTTTCTATTTATTTATTAAAATTTTTATTTCTTAAATAGTACACCAGTCATATCTATTGTGGCGGCATGCAATGCAGAATCAATTGACACTGATGAATACGCTGATGCTGAGGTGGATATTCCAGAAAGATCAACCAGGCTAATTGCTAGACCATCTAGAAATGTACCATCTCCCTTCAAAAGAGTTTCTTTTCTGGCCAGAAGGGGAAGATAAAATAAAGAAAAGGGGAAAGCGAGAGAAACTTCCTGCAGTTGTGACTTCTTCTCAAATGCTCCAATATTTTAAGAAGAAAGAAGATATTAAAAATGCTAAAGCTGCAGAAAAAGAGAAAAGAAAAAAGAAAAATTCAAATGGATGAGTTGAAGAAGATATCCAATGGAAAAAAGGCAATAAAATGGCTGTAAAAGAAAAATAAATGCAGTTAAATCCCACTCACGTTGTTTTTTTTCTTTTTTCTTTTATGTTTTTTTTTTATAAATATAATATAAGTATAATATAATTTTGCAATAATTTCAGCATTTAATTACCCTTTTTATTATGAATATCTTATTATTTATCACTACTGCAAATTAACGAATAGGGCATATATATTTTTTAAGTTATGAAATATTACAGACTGTTCGAAAAAATTAAAGAGAAGCTGAAATTATTTTACGTAATCATCAAAACTTCAAAATATGATTTCATTATTGTGTATATTTAAGTGTAGAAATGTAAAAAATGTTATAACCTCTGTACAGCCCACATTAAACTCAAGAATGGAGTGGCCCATTTCTGGGAAGCCCACTACTGGGGCATCAGAAATTTACTATGCCCACTACTGGAGCATAGAGGAAGGTAACATTTTTTATTTTTCATTTCTTCTAAAGAATTTATTTTAAAAATTTGAATGGTTATTCTGATACATGAAGGTAAGGACTAGGCTAGAAATATATATGTTTTTTGGAATTCACTAACATATCAATAATAATTAGACAAATGTCCTTAAGTGGCCCACTACTGGTGCATTTACCTTATGTCTTATTCTTTGAGCTGTTTCAGAACCGTGGCACATTTTCTTTCACAGCTTCAGCGGTATTATATATATGATACATTTTAGTGTAAATTTGACGTTAGAACAAAGATAAACTTTACATAGTGCCCGATCGGGCGAATATTCCTGATTATCCAACATATGGATGTTATACTTGGCTAGAAACATTTTGACAGAGAACGCTGCTGTTTGAATCGGTACGGTGTCATGACGACGCATCCCTGACATGTTCTTCCACTATTTGATTGTTTTTTTTTTTAAGCTATTGCATAGCTTTTATCGCGGGCTTTGAGCGCGGCGACCGAATCCAAAAATTCCGTAACGAGAAATATCCTAACACATCCGTAACGAAAAAACCTAACACTCGGCTACCGTCGTTTCACTTCGGTAGACTTCGGCATGGTATCCTTCGGTAGACTTCGGCATGGTATCCTTCGGTAGACTTCGGCAGACATTGACGCGGTATTTTTCAGATATTTAGAGAATATCGTCTCAAACTTATATATCTTATTTCAGTTACTATAAATCTATAGCTTCAATAATAAAAATTCCTGATAGAATGTGTATAGAAAAGAATCGTCTTAAGATAAAATAAGGTAGGATAACGTATCTTTTGGTGAGTGGAGACCCGCCCAATGGTGAGGATCGAAAAATTTAAATGCTTATAACTCCCGATCTAATTTTCGTAGCACGGCCAAATTTTGTTTGGTAATTTATTATGAGACAGTGTTAATTTTTGGTGACAGGAGACCCCCCCCCCATGGTGAAGGTCGAAAATTTTAAAATGCTTATAACTCGCGATCTAATTTTCGTAGCGCGGCCAAATTTTGTTTGGTAATTTATTATAAGAGAGTGTTACATTTGGTGACAGGAGAGTCCCCACACCACAGTGAGGGTCAAAAACTTAAAATGCTTATAACTCGCGATCTAATTTTCGTAGCGCGGCCAAATTTTGTTTGGTAATTTATTATCAGGCAGTGTTACTTTTGGTGACAGGAGATCCCCCATGGTGAGGGTCGAAAAATTTAAAATGCTTATAACTCGCGATGTAATTTTCGTAGTGCGGCCAAATTTTGTTTGGTAATTTATTATGAGACAGTGTTAATTTTTGGTGACAGGAGACCCCCCCCCCCCCATGGTGAAGGTCGAAAATTTTAAAATCCTTATAACTCACGATCTAATTTTCGTAGCGCGGCCAAATTTTGTTTGGTATTTTATTATGAGACAGTGTTACTTTTGGTGACAGGAGACCCCCCACGGTGAGGGTCGAAAAAATTAAAATGCTTATAACTCACGATCTAATTTTCGTAGCGCGGCCAAATTTTGTTTGGTAATTTATTATGAGACAGTGTTACTTTTGGTGACAGGAGATCCCCCATGGTTAGGGTCGAAAAATTTAAAGTGCTTATAACTCGCGATCTAATTTTCGTAGCGCGGCCAAATTTTGTTTGGTAATTTATTATCAGGCAGTGTTACATTTGGTGACAGGAGATCCCCCATGTTGAGGGTCGAAAAATTTAAAATGCTTATAACTCGCGATCTAATTTTCGTAGCGCGGCCAAATTTTGTTTGGTAATTTATTATGAGACAGTGTTACTTTTGGTGACAGGAGATCCCCCATGGTTAGGGTCGAAAAATTTAAAGTGCTTATAACTCGCGATCTAATTTTCGTAGCGCGGCCAAATTTTGTTTGGTAATTTATTATCAGACAGTGTTACTTTTGATGACAGGAGATCCCCCATGGTGAGGGTCGAAAAAATTAAAATGCTTATAAATCGCGATCTAATTTTTGTAGTGCGGCCAAATTTTGTTTGGTAATTTACTATGAGACAGTTTTACTTTTGGTGACAGGAGACCTCCCACGGTGAGGGTCGAAAAATTTAAAATGCTTATAACTCGCGATCTAATTTTCGAACCGCGGCCAAATTTTGTTTGGTAATTTATTATGAGACAGTGTTAATTTTTGGTGACAGGAGACCCCCCAATGTGAGGGTCGAAAAGTTTTAAATGCTTATAACTGGCGATCTAATTTTCGTAGCTCGGCCAAAATTTGTTTGGTAATTTATTATGAGACAGTGTTACTTTTGGTAATAGGAGATCCCCCATGGTGAGGGTCGAAAAATTTAAAATGCTTATAACTCGGATCTAATTTTCGTAGAGCGGCCAAATTTTGTTTGGTAGTTTATTATGAGAGAGTGTTCATTTTTGGTGACAGAAGACCCCCCCCCCCACGGTGAGGGTCGAAAAATTTAAAATGTTTATAACTCGCGATCAATTTTCGTAGCGCGGCCAAATTTTGTTCGGTAATTTATTATGAAACAGTGCTAATTTTTGGTGACAGGAGACCCCCACGGTGAGGTTCGGAAAATTTAAAATGCTTATAATTCGCGATCTAATTTTCGTAGCGCGGCCAAATTTTGTTTGTAATTTATTAAGGTATTGCATAGCTTTTATCGCGGGCTTTGAGCGCGGCGAAACAATCTAGAAATTCTGTAACGAGAAAAAAAAAACCTATCACTCCGGCTAACATCGCTTCAGTTTGGCAGACTTCGGCACGGTATCCTTCCGTATACTTCGGCAGACATTGACGCGGTATTTTTCAGATATTTTGAGAATATCAAGTCTTAAACTTATGTTTTTTATTTTAGCTACCATAAACGTATAGTTTCAATGATAAAATTTCCTGATTAACCTACATGTATTGTAAGATAATAAAAATATTTTAAACGATATTAACTTCTCATTTGTTCAATACAAGAAAAAAAATTGTTATCGGTCATCACGCTCAAAATGTTTAACTTGAATTAATATCAAAGGCAAAAAAAAAATTGCATAAATAAAAAATAAATAAATAATAAATAATTATAATTGTATAAGTTGATAAAAAATGCTATGCAATGGCTTTACCGCGGCAGTCCCCGAGTGCCACACGTATTTTTTTTTTTTTTTTTTTTTTTTTACATTTTTAACCTCCAGACTGCCCAGCCAAAGGGTAACATTGTAATACTGTTTTCTCTGTAATTTATTAAAAATATTAAAAAAAGATGTTTTTTCCAAGCTGATACAAAGTATGTTATTATGTACAGGTGTATAATCTTTGAGATTATTAATCCTGAATTAATTTTCCAAAATGGGGTTTTATTTGTAGAATTATATTAATTTAAATATTACTTATGGTGCAGTGAAACTTGCAGTTTAATGTGTGAAAAAAATCCGATCGCGGCAGTCAGAAGGTTAAAGGAGTTTAGAAAACAACCCAACACTGTTGATAAATAGTTTCTGCTTCATAAACTCAGTGAAGTCACTCAATCATGTGAGTAAACATTACGACATTGAGAATACATTGCCGTGAAAGAGTGAGCACGACGAACATCCTCTTTGTTGTCTTCTTTGCCATATTGTAAATGTTTAACCCATTCAAAAAATCTACACGTGATAAACATGGATTTTCGCATTTATCTTTTAACGAATGACGAGTTTCTGTAACGGTATTTCAAATTTAAAAAGAAATTGCTGATTAATTTGTCATTCTTTTAAAAGAGATAATTTTCCAGTAAAATAATAAAACAGATTTTAGTGCAAATAAAGTTCACTGCTAGAGTAATTGAAATACAGCCAATTTTCATGTGGTAATCAATACAGGAGGTTTTGGGATATATAAGTATTGGTCGTGCAAATTTGGCACATGAACAGTCAGTTCTTCTGTAGAAGCATCAGTCTCGTTATTAATAAGTCTCACCTCATATATGCAATTATGTCTGTCTATGGTTTCTTTTAAAATATTATCTTTCAATTAATTTTTATAATAATAGTTATGTATACGAAAATTAAGAATATCTATATCCTGAATAATTATCGATTAATTGAGAGATGCAGACCTATGGCCCGCGAGTTTCGTCAATTTACAAGTTGAAAAAAACTGCAATTTTTGTGCACATGTCGCTGAAAAAAAATCGCACATTTCGTCAATTTACAGCGGAAAAATATAAAATTTCGCCAATCACTTAAGAATTGCAAATTTCATTTATCAGGCTCGGAAAACTTGCGAATTTCATGCAAGTGCGGAAAAATAGCAAATTTTGTGCACGAGGCTCGGATAAATAGCAAATTTCGTTCATCAGGTATGAAAAAAGAAACCAAATGTTGCCCTTGAGCTTCAGTAAAACTAGCAAATTTAGTCAATCGGCCATGGAAAGAATGTGATTTTTGTCGATCAGGCACGGAAAAATGCTAATTTTGTCGATTGGACGCGAAAAATTGCACATTTTGTTGATCGAAAAAGAAAAAATCGTCAGTTTTGTTAATGACGCATGAGAAAATGGTAAATTATTGACTATGGAAAAATTGCATGTTTTCTCGGTTTATCACATGAAAAAACAATGTGAATTTTATCGACCAGAGGCGAAGAAAACTGCAAGCTTCGTTGATAAGGCAGGAAAATATCGCAAATTTTGTTATGAAGCGCGGAAAAATGGAAAATTTCGTTGATCGATTGCGAAACAATTGCGATTTTTTCCGTTTACCTGGAGAAAAAAATAGTGAATTTCATCTTGCCGTGTAATAATTCCTTTTTCAATAAAATTAGTTTAAAATAGCGAATTCGCGCGGAAAAACACATATTTCTTCAATTAAGCACGAAAAAAGCGCAAATTTCGTCAATCGGACACGAAATAATTGCGTTTTTTATAGATAGGGTTCCAAAATATCGCAAATTTCGTTGGTCAGACTCGGGAGTATCACAAATTTTGTCAATCATATGCTGAAAAAATGCAAATTTCGTCGATCGACTTTGTGAAAATCGCAAATTTCGTATTTCAGGTTCGTAAAATTCATGAATTTCGTCGATTAGTTTCGTAAAAATTTGAATATCGACGATCGGCTTAAAAAATCGCAAATTTTGTCAATTTGCCACAAACAATTACGAATTTCGTCGATTTATTGAGAAAAATTTAAAATTTTTACCAATCATGCAAGATAAAATTTCGAATTTCGTCTATTGCCTTTGTAAAATTCTCGAATTGTGTTTAACAAATGCGGAAATATCGTGAATTTTCCTCATCGGCTACATAAAAATCGTGAATTTTGTTGATCAAGATAGAAAAAATCGCGAATTCCATTTGAAGAAAAATCGCAAATTACGTCGAACGGTTTCATAAAAAATCATTAGTTTTGTTGATTGGGCGCGGAAAAATGGGAATTTTCTTTAATCGCCTTGGTAAAAATCGCCGATCAATTTTGTAAAAATTGTGCAATTCATTGATCGATTTTGTAAAAATCGCAAATGTCTATGATCGATTACTTAAAAAAGTCTTGGTATTCGGCTCCTTTTATTTTCTTCGTTGATAAAGTAAAGTTATATAAGCAAAATTACTCTCCTGAGTAAAATCAAGAAATACTATTACATCTTGAAAATAACCCTTTCTATAACTGTTATATATACAAGCGTAAAAACTGCTGATATATTCTTGCCAACTAAACTGGATATTTTGGTTGGGGGAACGAACTTAAAAGGGTTCCCCCCACTCCCCTCTGAAATCATATTTTTTTAGCCTATTATAGGTCACAGATTCTCTTCGTGTTATTGGTGTGACTCTCGACCAACCAGACATTTTTGTAAATGCCCGTTCTCTTGAAAAGATTCTGCACACTGAGGTTTCGCATTATATACAAATACTATCATATTATTTTAAAATTAGGATTTATAACATGCGAAATATAATTTATAATAATATAAAATCAAAACTTTTTCACAAGCATCTCGTTTGATATCATCGCTGAAATAACATTTCAAGACACGGAATTATAATATATTTTACATACATAAGCCGAGATATATTAATTCAAAAATTACATAAATTGAAAATATTTTATGAATAACAATGTATTTCATATCTACAGAAACCCGTAAGAATAATATGAAGGTGAAAAGAATAATTGCACCATTTATATCTTTCGGTGATATTCTGAAAATTCCCTTTGCATCATTATTTCAACCTTATTGAGTACAAAATTTCTTCGTTGTTTCAAACTGAAATTATTTAAATTGGAATTCTCATTAGTAAGCGCTGAATTAAAAGTTTTCTTAGAAATAGATGCAATATAGTATTGTGTTTTACGCAAAATAAACATATTTCATTAGTCATTATATTACAAGTTGAAAATCAATAATTCCAGTCTGACCTTCTTTATGAATTCTAATTACCTCTCACAAAATATCATAATGTTACGATATTCTGGCTCAGGTGTTTCTAACTTTCATGTTATGTTACTTTCAATGCAACTTTAATATTTTACAAGTATCAGTCACGAATTAAAATAGTTTTAAGTGTTACATTAGGTTGTAATTACTGTTATATAATTTTTTTGTGTTTTTTGAAAACAATTTTTACGCTTTCCTTAACGAAATAGAAAGTTATTATGCAACACTTAAAAATCATTAGTTCAACTACAGAACGTTTGGAAACTTTTACACAATAAACCATTTTTATTTTCTTGTATCTTTACAAGAGAAAATTACATGATTTGTGAAAAGTTTTGAAATCCGGCTTTCAAAGGATTTACATATTTTAAGGGTCAGAGAACCGAAAAATTTCGTTTTACAAAATAGTCTATCTGTGAGTCTGTCTTCTGTATGTATGTGACAAATATTTTGTGGGAGTTCCTTCTCAAAACTAGTGCATTGCATTCCACAAAATTTTAGATATGTTAGACCATGTATATGTATAGTTAAGAAATATTTATCTAAATCCTTAATCATTGATTAATATTCAAATACTCCATTCCTTATCCAAAAGTATGACTTATCATATTCGAAATATAATTTTTATGAAAAAAATCGATAATTTGTGTTCACAGTTGATGTTCACATTTGATGATTCCATTCAGCTTACACTTCGAGACCGGAATTATAATATACTTCACAATTAAATTTCTTCGCTGTTGAAACTGGAATTATTTAAATAGGAATTCTCATTAGGAAGCGCTGAATTAAAAGTTTTCTTAGAAATAGATGTGAAATAGTAATGTTTTCCACGCGAAATAAACATGCTTCATTACTCATTGTCTTACAAACTGAAAATCAACTTTACGTATCTGATTTCCTTTATGAATTCTAATTACACTCTCACAAAATATCAAAATGTTATGATAGGTGAAGGTGTTTCTAACTTTCATGTTATTATTATTAGAAGAAAACTAAAATATTTCACAAGCATCAGTCTTGGATAAAATAGTTTTAACTATTGAAAGCAATTTTTATGTTTTTGTTAATGAAATAGAAAATTATTATGCAACATTGACAAAGCACGTTCGACTAAAGAACGATTCACAATTCTTATACAATAAACATTGCTTAATAACTCAAAATAAAATTTCAATATATGAAAAGATTTTAACCCTTTAAGCGTCCTGCAATATTTTCCATTCATGTTTCACGAGTCATGAAATAGTAGCCATGAACGACATTGTCATGCAATTTTTTTTTAGTAACCTTAAATTTTAATTTATTGCTTTCACTTCAAAATTATTAGCTTTAATATCGATTTTGTGTTAAAGCAGCCTTTGATTTTAAAAGTTATGTGACGGAAAAATCCGATTAGGACGCTTAAAGGGGTAAAGGCTTATTCGTATATTCATTAATTTAATGAATTTATCATTACATTTGTTTATTACATTCAATCATTTAAATTATTCTAGCTATGTATAATTATGGTTAAGAATATTTATCTAAACTCTCAATCATCAATTAATAATTAAATATTGCATTTTTTAACCAATGTTATCACACTTCATATCCGAAATATAATTTGCAATAGTAAAAAAATCGATAAATTGTTTTCACACTTATATCCTTTCTTGATGCGATTTAACTTACATTTCGAAACCGGAATTTAAATATCTTCCATATATATCCAGATCAGTACTAACTCAAAAACTCATAATTACAAAATATTTCACAAACAACAGTGTGTTTCACAGTTATAGACACATGTTAAAATGTATATATGTGAAAAGAATAACTACACCATTTTGTATCTTTTGGTGATAATCTGAAATTCCCTTTGCGTCATTAATTAAAACTTATTGAGTACAAAATTTCTTCGTTGTTTGAAACTGCGATTATTTAAATTGGAATTCTCATTAGGAAGCACTGAATTAAAAGTTTTCTTAGAAATAGATGCGAAATAGTATTGTGTTCAGCATGGAATAATCATTTATCATTAATCATTATCTTACAAGCTGAAATTCAACTATTCGAGTCTGACCTTCTTTATCTATTCTAGTTACGCTCTCACAAAATATAATTTTATGACATTCTTGTTCAGGTGTTTCTAACTTTCATGCTATGATTATTTCAATGCAACTTAAATATTTCACAAGTATTAGTAATAGATTAAGATAGTTTTAAGTGTTAACTTAAGTAGTACTTACATTTTTGTTTAGTGTTTTTTGAAAACAATTTTGAAGTTTTCGTTAACGAAATAAAAAATTATTATGCAACACTTAAAAAGCATTAGTTCAACTACGGAACAATTTGCAATTTTTATACCATAAACAATTTTCTACTTTCTACTATCTTTAAAAGAAGAAAGTATTGGATTCGAGAAAAGTTTCGAAATCCGGTTTCGAGGGATTTACATGTTTTAGAGGTCAGAGGACCCAAAAAACTTAGTTTTACAAAAACGGTTTGTCTGTGAGTCTGTCTATGTGTTTGTATGTATGTGACAACATTTGTGGGTGCTCCTTCTCAAGAACTAATGCAGGGAATTCCACTAAATTTTAGATTGTGTTAGACCATGTACATGTAAAGTTAAGAATATTTATCTAAACCCAACCTCCTAACTGCCGAGAACTGATTTTTCCGTTCAGAAAGATGCAGGTTTCACTGTTACATAAGCAATATTCAAATTAATATAATTTCTACAGATAAAACCAGTTATGAAAAATTAAATTATGATTATTATTCTCAAAGCTTATAAACCTATGCTTAATAAAATATTTTGTGTCAGGTTGAAAAAAATATTTTTTTAATATTTTCAATAAATTAAGGGGAAAACAACATTACAATATAGCCCTTTTGTACGACAGTTAGAGTGTTAATCATCGATTAATATTTAAATGTTTCATTCTTTATCCAAAAGTATGGCTTATCATATTTGAAATATAATTTATAATAACAAAAAATCGATAATTTGTGTTCACAATTATATCATTTGATGATGCCATTTAACTTACACATCGAGATCGGAATTATAAATACCGTATTTTCGGGTGTATAGTCCGCGGCTTATACAAGAAAAAACCTCCCAAAAAGCCACTGCGGCTTATACACGGTGCGGGTTATACAAAGATTATTATTATTTTTTTAAATTGGAAATCGTGATATTTTTTCTACAATTTTTAAATCTTAAAAAATTTGAAAAAAACATCGAAATTTGTAAATTTTTTTCACTATGCCGCGAAATTTAGAGAGTTCTCCCATGTTTGTAAAGGCTTTTTTTTACTGCTTAAATACAGTTATTTCTGGATTCAGAAGAACTGTCGCAACTATCGCCAGGTATTGCACTGATAAATGTATAATAGCTATTGTGTTTGAAGAGTACAAAATCCAAAATCCGGAACCTTTCCAATCTCGACAATTCTGAATTTAAGATCATTTGTAGTTTATTTTCTAAAAAAATAATCTACCGACCCTGTTGCAAAGAACAAAAAAAAGTGCGTGATTTATATCATTTCGGAACGATTCAGAGCAGTCGTTCTTTTTCGAAACGAGTCCGAGGAATCGTTCCTTTATAGAGTTTTTCATTTCGGAAGGAGTTCAAGGAATCGAACTTTTCCGGAGTCGTTTCATTTCAGATAGAATCCGAGGAATCGTTCCTTTTCGGAGTTGGTACCTTATCCTGTTGCAAAGAATTAAAAAAAGTGCGTGATTTATGTCATTTCGAAACGATTCAGAGCAGTCAGTCTTTTTCGAAACGATTCCGAGGAATCGTTCTTTTACAGAGTCGTTTCATTTCGGAACGAGTTCTAGGAATCGAACTTTTCCGGAGACGTTTCATTTCAGGGTCCGCCACACACTAGTAAAACATTGAACGAAAAAACGTGAGGCATGCGACAATTTCACCCTGGTAATAAAGAAAAAACCGGTTTGACTGCGTCATGTCGCAAGATTTTTGACGCATGTTTCACTAGTCTGTGGCGAGCCATCGTTCCTTTTCGGAGTTTGCGCATTTCGGATCGTTTCCGGGGATTCGATCCTTTTGGGAACCATCACCTAAGATACGTATGCCTTTTATGTCCAAAATTTTTAATTTATCACCGATTTCTTTTTAATTTTCGGAATTTTTTTTTTTAAATATCACGCTTTTTTGAAAAAAAAATGCACGTAAACGCCGCATCGCTTGAAATTTTATCTTAAAACACGTAAACGCCGCGGCGTTTCTTCCGAAAATTACGGTATTGATAATCTTAATTTTTTAGCCCAATTACTGTAGATATTATGCATCACGAAAAAATTTGGTAAATTTGTGTTAAAAATTATGACTAATGGCTTCTAATTTCGAACCCTGGTCGAAATATACGTTCGTAAATGGTGTATAGCCCGCGGACTATACACCGATTCATCTCCGCGGGTTATACACGAACTTTTTTTACTGCACTGCTCGATTTAGAGGTGCGGGTTATGCACAGGGTGCGGGCTGTACACCCGAAAATACGGTATATTTCCATGAATACCCAAATCAGCACTAACTCAAAAATTCATAATTACGAAATATTTCACAAACAGCAATGTGTTTCACATTTACAGAGGCATTTTATAATGTATGAAATTGAAAAGAATAATTTCACGTTTGTATCTTTTGATGATATTCTGAAATACCCTTTGCATCATTATTTAAAACTTGTTGAGTACAAAATTTCTTCGTTGTTTGAAACTGGTATTATTTAAATTGAAATTCTCATTAGGAAGCGCTGAATAAGAAGTTTTCTTAGAAATAGATGTGAAATAGTATTGTGTTCCATACGAAATAAACATGTTTCGTTAATCATTATCTTACAAGCAGAAAATCAACGATTGGAATCTGACCTTTTTTATGAATTCTAATTACGCTCTCACAAAATATCATAATGTTATGACATTCTGGTTCAGGTGTTTCAAACTTTCATGTTATAATTATTTCAATACAACTTTAACAATTCACAAGCATCAGTCGAGAATAAAAATTATTTCAAGTACTACATCTAGTTGTAAATATAGAAAAATCGAATATTTTCAAAGTGAGTGCAATTTTAAAAGCTTTATTAGAATAGGTGTTTATATCTACGTAAAAATAAAATGTAATGTAGGAGCTATCCCCAATTGATACAACGCTATTAGGGGAGAGGTGTTCCTGCAATTGTGACTGTTTGTGACAAGGAGCTAGGGGGAGGCAAGAAGAAATGTGACATCACATACATTGGTTAAAAAAAAAGCATTAAAAATTAGCCGATTAAATTTTTAATTTATTTTTAAATTATTTTGTGTTTATAAAGTTATGATAAGATTTAAGGCCATATATATTAAATTCTATTTCAAATTCCAAAATACTAGTGTTTTCAATTGCTGCTTCATATTAATATTTTATTACTATTATATATTAATTACGTTTTTAGGTCTAAATCTTAACCTTATTTTATACAAAATAAGTACATGAATATTCTTTATTGTTATGTTCACAAATGCCATTAAAACATATAGTTAAAGTTTAAAAATGAAGCTTGAATGGGATCTATAACGTAATGCTTTGTTTATGAACCGCAAGTGAATTCTTATGTAATATAGCGTGATATGTTACAAGAGTATGATGAAATGTGACACTTTGTAACAAGGGAGAAGAGCGGAGACAAAAATATTGATAAAAACGTGTGGTATTATTCAAGGACAGCCCCATATAGCTGTTAACAAAATAAAATAAATTAATATTTTCTTCGGTGTGCATTTTAAAAATTAATGACTACGACTCTTCAAAAACAATCGAATTTATGTTTTTTTTTTTTAATATTGAAAACAATCATCTTTTAAAGATAAAAAACGAAGTTTGTAGTTTCTCTTTAGTTGCACTGAAAAATCTAACATCAGGTTGCATAAAATATCAAATTTAAAACAATAGGTATGTTTAATTTTTTTTTCATGTACACATAATAATTTATTATACTTGTTTGCTTAATTTGTATGCCACAGGCAATATTTTTAAATTTTCAATGCTTATTAAAATATTTGTAGCTATATTATTAGATTTAATATGCCATTTTGCATTTTGGTTAGTATGACATGGTATCAATCCTGAGTAAAACTTTTCATTTAAAGAATAGTATGAACATATTTTCAGCTTATTTATCCATCTTACAGCATAAGACACTTATTCAGAATTAGCATTTTGTGCTTCCAAAATCAATTTTTCGAAATTAATATTGATAATTATCATTGAAATTATTGTTGAAATTATCGAAATTATTATTAATCAAAACAGTTTTACTGTTAAACTTAACAAATAAATATTTTTTTTTCATTTTTTTTTAATTTAAAGTATTTTGTAACATTTGACATTAAAAAGACATAGTCCTCTAAAACTATTTATTTTAATAAGCGCATTAAACATTAATTTAATTCGATTGATTAATACTCCCCAACCCTTCAATAGAAGTCCCTAAACTAGAATGCGGCCCGAAGAAGATGATCTGCTGAACTTCAAGATTGTAGGCAGCGGAAGCGGAGTTATATGCAGTTTACCGTCAAAATGCAATACACTTATTACACGACTTGTTTTGGCATGGATCAGGAAAGAAATTCGAAATAACTCCTCATTTGTTCGTGAGATATAACATTACAGACGAGGTAGGCTGATGTTATGGACTTGTATCAGCATAGGTGGACGTACGGATCTGCAGGTCATCTGAAAAAACACTTTGACACTTGAAAGGTATGCAGACGAGATACTGAGGTCTTATGTTGAATTTTACACTACATCCATTCGAGATGGTTTTCTTTTCTCAAGATAATGCCAGACCATATGCAACTTATCTTGAAGAAAACATGGCTGAAGTTGACAGTTATGGCAGGTCATCATGCTCTTCTGACCTTAATCCAATTGACTATGTTTGAGATACACTTGAACATTGCAATAAATTTAAGATCTCATCTTATTTTCCGAGATAAGAAGTGGCGATGAGGGACGGAGCAGTATTCTCTAAAATCTTTCGATAACCTCAACGCACCTAAATAAAACTAATGTTTGAACTCTCTTAGCTATTTGAAGGAACCACGGTGAACCTTTTTCATAATATCTAAGACACATTGTTTTTTCTCATTTACATATTTGCATGTAATTCAAATATTCATCTAAACCATTTTTTTCTTTTTCTTACTATCATTTAAATGATGTAAATCATCATAGCAAGTTTTGTTTTCGCCTATTTTCTATATTACGCATTCATACACGTGTACTCTTTATTTTATATCTATACATGACTACCTCGCACAGTTTTCTTCACTTCCTTTCCTTGTCCCAATATTTGTTTGTATATTTTCATGCTATCTTTTCATATTTTTGGAGGAATATACATTAACAGAGAAATATGCAGAAAGTTACAAAGGAAATGCAACTTAACCTTTGAGCTATATTGGGTGATCGAAAACAAAGAGTATGAAAGTTTTCTTTTAAACTTTTTATGATAAACGTAGTTTCACTTATAAAATACACTAAAATCAGATAATTGTTGATATCAATTCCATTCTCAAGCCCTTAGTATTAAACCATGAAAATA
This sequence comes from Maratus speculifer, assembly GCA_964019185.1. Taxonomy (NCBI): domain Eukaryota; kingdom Metazoa; phylum Arthropoda; class Arachnida; order Araneae; family Salticidae; genus Maratus; species Maratus speculifer. The sequence continues at coordinate 233,151,784 of OZ025294.1, read as the reverse complement.
AAATGCATGTTAAATGCATTTAAATATATTTCTGATACGTTTTGTTTCACTTATAAATCATATTTAAAAAAATTACGAGAGTCAGTGAAAGACTATAAAAATCCATTATACACAACGAAACCTACCGAATTTAATATGTTGAATTTTGACATTCTTTGTACCTTGATAAAATAAGGATGTATTTTGTTTTAGTTTAAAAGTTTTGTTGCTAAAATATTAAGCCGTTTTGGCTGGAATAAAATTCTACATATTAAAAAATTGGCCACATTGACAATAAATGTTAAATTTCATGTTTTATTTTCATTGCGACTTTTAAACAAGTGATATGTGAGATCGTTATCACGAAAAGGGTTCGTTTTAAATGTCCTTTAAAACACTTTATTATTAAATTAACAAACGCTAAACATTTTTTCGACGCTATTTTATGATTTCTTCGCCAATCGCGTCAATTAGAATAGAATATGGAATTATTTCCAAAAATGCTGCCTTGATCGCATAATTAGTTGATTTCTCTTGCAGAATCTGCAGATTTAGTAAAGGTACTGCAGTAAATAAATTTATGAATGAAAGTAAAATATTTCAAAGCTTAGCACAAATTTAAGGGAGACAAAACTGGTTGTCAGACGCGGCTAGTTATTTAAATGAATAATAATTTAATAAATAAAATATATTTCATTCCGTGTGTCAAAATAGGTGATAAATATGATTTAATATGATGAAATAAAAACAAATGAGCACGTTTTTTGCGTGATCAATTGAATCCATTAAATTATGTTACATACATAATATATTTATTTAAACTTGCGTGCTACAATTAGAAAAAATGAAATTTCAATTTTGAAATTTACTCGATTGAAATTTTTAAACTACTAAATACCGCACATTTTCAACTTTTACATCATCGTATAGGAAAAAAAATACTTTAAAATGCAATTTGTTTAACAGCTGAATTTCAATTAATTTTTGAGATATTAATTTTTTTGTAGTTTTTAATACCAATTTTGTAATTGTGACAACAGAAGAACTCTTTCTTTTTAAATTAAAGGATAAATAGAGAAATAATTTTGACATCTATTTAAACGTGCGTGTAAACTATTAGAAGAGAGTTTTTTTTTTCATCTATCAAAATACAATCGCTAGAACCTACAACATAAATCAAACCATGTACTTACACGAAATTTAAACATAAAATGTGATCAAAATTGCTATTTCTTATTTTTAACGCCTCTCAGAAAATATCACATTATAAAAATGAGATTTTATTACATTCACGATTGTCTTGTATCTCATGTTTTGTTGTTAGGTCAGGTCGTTTTACGTTACGACTCATACTACTGTTATTCAATGTTTGCGCATTGTTACTGACATACGAGGTGGTCTTATAATTAAACTGGTTGTACTCGGAGTGCTCTGAATGGCAGTTTAATTGAAAGAAGGACGCCAAAGTTTCTAAGAAATTTCAATAAAACGGCGGGAGAAGGACTTTACGAAAAATACTTAATTCCAATACTCACCGCTAAAATAATATGCAATGCTGTGTAACAGAAAAGGAAGTTTTGAAAAGACAGAATCAATACAAAAATGTGATAATTAAAAAGTAACATTATTTCAGATTTGATTCTGCATTTTTAAAACTTTCTTTTCGGATACTGAGCGCCACATATTTCTCCAGTGGTGAATTTTGGAGATTTTTTTTTCGGATCCTTTATTCATCGGTTATTTAATCTTTTTATAAAATATGGCGCACTTCTCACAATTGGATCTGACTAGAACATGCCTGGTGTTCTTGCAGCTTCATTATGGCTGTCTTCTATATCAAATATATTCCGAAATTACCTAGTAAAATTTTAAAAAATTTTGGAGGAGAGATATATAAGAATGTTTTGTCACTGAATATATATCTGTAAATGACGACATAAGCGCCATCTATTTCCATTTATAAAGCACTGATATCCATTGCACCTTTATTATTTTTCTTCACCGTTTAAGGTTTCCACTTGCGGACAGAGATTTTCTGACGAAAATTTTGCACACACTCTTTTATCACACACTAAAATTTTTACGTTATTTGTCCATCATCCTGCATACATATATAAAAAGAACTATTTTTAGAAAAAAATTTCTCACATAAAAGTTTCATTCTTTGTCGTTTCTTACAAAATAACTATTTTAAATTACGGAAATATTCTTAACTTTATCCAAATATAAACTTTGGAAGTATATAATACGCATAGCAAAAAACATATTAAGAGCACAGAATGTCATTTCGAGAGTCGTTCTGAAAGAAAATGAATTATATTTATAATTACTTTAAAATGTGCTGGCTCGACATTTTGTTTTAAATTCCTAAAATACTTTTGACTGTCGTAAAATGCAAAATGGTATTTTTGTAAAAAAGAAACTGTAAATTTAAATTGTAGCGGTTTGTGAATAATAAAAAATAAAAATGCATAGAACTTAATTTAAGATGTAAAAATTACATTTTACTTTGTAAAGCAATAATTATATTAAACGCTAGTGTATTGTGCCTAATAAATTTTGTCTCTCTTTATAAAAGTAAAATTGTTAATCCTCATTGATACGTATTGCTTTTATTTTCCGATTTGAGTGGCATTTAATCGTCATTAGTATGTATTTTATAAAAAATATGATTAAAATGGTCAATGTTTCTATTGGTATTTTATTCTTATGTATCTAATAATGAAAAGTATTTTATGGTATATAATTATGGTATTATTTTATTCTTATACTGTGTTGATATTCATTGCACCTTTATTGTTTTTCATCGTCAAAAAGGAATTGAATGTTTCCTTTACGGACGCAGATTTTGTGATAAAATTTTGTCTCTTGTTTAGGTTCCCTCTATCACACTGTAAAATTTTGTACATTACATTAACACTCCTAAGGGTCTGTGTGCATATATATAAAAAGAATTGTTTTAGCATATTTTTAAAGCATAAAAATCTCATTATTTCACGTTTCTTACATAAGAGCTGTTTTAAAATGTTTAAATGTTCTCCACTTAACGATTTTTGTATGTATTACAGGTAGCAAAAAACATATTAAAAGCGCAGAATGTCATTTAAAAAAGCAGTTATTAAAAGCAGAGAAAGGTCTTTTCAATAGTCATTAATTTTTTTCTGAAAAAAAAGAGGTATATTTAAAAATATTTTTAAATTTGCTTGCTTGACATTTTGTTTTAAATTCCTTACATACTTTTGACTTTCATAATTTGCAAAATGGAATTTTTGGAGGAAAACTGTAAATTTAAATTGCAGCGGTTTGTGAAAAAGGGATTAAACAGGCTTAGCTTGATTTAAATTGCAAATATTACATTTTCCTTTTCGAATATATTATATTAAACGCTTGTGTACTATGCTTCATAATTTTTGTCTCTGTTGATAAAAGTAAAACTGTTAACATCTTATATTGGTACGTTTTGGTTTTATTTTCTTATCTGAGTAGCATTTAATTATGATTAGCATGTATTTTACAGAAAATTTGCTTAAAATTACCAAAGTGCACCGCCCGCTGAAGACTAACCCTGCACAATGAGACAAAATGGCAACTGCCGAAGGCGGATTGTATATTTACTCAAGTTAATTCATTACACATTTCTCACTCTGGTATATATGTACAGTAGTACATGAGAATATCAAGTGCAGGGATCGACAACAATAAGCACAGAAACAAACTAAATTTTACTCTTTTTCTTAGCAGCACTACTTATCATTTCAACTACGTATTAGTTATTTCATTACATTCTTCGTTTAGACCACTTCCATTAAATATTCCCCTCTTTATTCCAAAAACTATTCAAAATTAGTCTATATATATATATATATATATATATATATATATATATATATATATATATATATATATATATATATATATATATATATATATATATATATATATATATATATATATATTTAAATATTAACTTTATTTTAATTTTTATCTTAGCTATTTACGGTGGACAAGTTCACCGGTTTATGCTATAAACTATCTATATTCCTTTCTTTCAACGAGACATGTAGTGGGCTCTGATGAAGCCTAGTATTTTGCATACAATACTCTTGAAAATTTTTAAAAACCTTTTTGAACGTAGCTATTAACAAACCAAAATATGCCTTCTTCAAGAACTTACTCCTCGATAAGTAAACGTCGTAAAGGAGAAAATAATGTTTGTCTATCAAAATCACGTAAAAGCTCATCCATGGATGATTTGGACTTGGTGGTGACAACAACTCAATATACAATTAAAAAATCAAAATGTGAACCAGCGTTACAAGGAAAGAATTTGAAAAACTTTGAAATAGTAATGGAGGAAAATATGAGCCTAGAGGACCAATTGGAAATGATTTATCGCCATTTACAAAAACATGATTCAAAACATGCTAAGGAAGCAGAAAAATATTATAACAAACTACTAAAATAAATAAAACTCCTTAAAAGCACTAGAACAGCTCAAAATGAACAGTATGTCGAAATAGAAAATCTAAAAACTCAAATAGAAAATCAACAACTAGAACAAGAAAATCTACAAACTCAAATAGAGAATCAAAAACAAATCCATGAAGATACTTTGAAAGCAATTAATAATGAAATGGACAATTTAATCACAGGAAATCAAGACTTAAAACATCTGATGCAGGAAAAAGACAGCAAATTACAATTTAATACTAAGGCTGATCTAGAAAGGGATCTACAAGAAATGAGTATGGAAGAAATGAAGACTCAATGCCACCAACTAAGACTATCTTACCAAAAACTCCAAATGGAAGTAGAAATTAAAAATGAAATATTCCAACAACACAACCAAACACTAAACACGATGAGAAAACTATATGAAGAGTTGAGTAATAAATTAGGAATACTATGCAGTAATCAAGAACAATTAAAAACGACCACTCAAAATGAACCAAATCTAGAAAGAGCGAAAGACCTCCGAAATAATTCCACATATGCCTCGAAAATCTCTGCACCTGTACCGCTTTATTCAAAATCAGCTCTTCTGTTGACCCGAAAATTAAATACAAAGCTCACAATGTTTGGAATCAGGGAAGAACTTAACAAAGCCATAAATATCAAAGCAAACAAGATAAAAATATTCAGTACATTGGCAAAAGACAAAAATACAATTATAATAAGATCCGAAACAGAGGAAGACATAGACAGATTGTCAGACCTCGTTCAAGCAAATGAAAAAATAACATCATTAGTTACATTAAAATATGCAGCAGAGAAAAGGAAAAAGATCATAATATTAGGTATTCCAAAATCAGTTACAGTAATGGAAGTCAAACAAAAAATAAGTGAAAACCTAGACGAAGATGTAACAGATAACCAACATAAGGAATTCAACAGGGATAAACTAAAGTCATACCAGCTAATGCTAGATCTAGAAGATTCATCGGCGATAAAGCTCCTAAGACAGGGAAGGCTGCTAGTGGGCTTTATTTCTTGCCCAATAAAGCCATACTCCCCCATCATACGCTGTAATAATTGCCAATATTACGGGCATACAGCAGGTACATGCAGGAAAAATACTATTTGTGCATATTGTGCAAAGAAGCATGAATCGGAATATTGCCCATTAAAAGATGAAATAACCAAACACACTTGCATTAATTGCTTAAACTCATATGATCAAAATGGCTGCCCTTATGAGAAAAATCACGCAGCTAACTCCACATATTGTCAAGTTTTTCAAAACATATATCACCAGAGAAATCTTACAATAAATAAAAATTCTTCTCTTTCGCGTCCATAAACATAACAGAAAACATCGTTTCATCAGATAAATTATATTCTTCCCTATCAACGTCAATTAATGGGTTAACAATTGCCCAATTAAACCTGCAAAATAGCAAATGTGCGACGGCGGACTTCATACGCTACGCATTGGAAGAAAATATATCAATAGTTTGCCTTCAAGATTATTATAAAACAGAAAATCGACCTTTCGGACTTCCACTGTCAGCTCCTTATTACTCATCACTAGAAAATAACTGCTGCATTATAATCTTAAATCCTTTAATTCGTCATATACAAATACAAAAGAACATCCATTCAATATTCATTAACATCCAACTTGAAACAAACTTTTTAACAATAGGTTCGCAATACTCTCCTCCATCCGCAGATCTCCAACACGACTTAACCAGTGGTCAGAAGAAAAAGGCTTCAGCAATCTTTTTTTCTTGGCAGGTGACCTGAATGCGCATAGCGTGCTATGGGGGTACAAAAAAGACGACGACAAAGGCCAGAAATTAATTTCACACATGGCTAGCAAAAGACTCATAATATTAAACGAACCACATAGTCTACCAACATTTGAGTTATTAAACAAAAAAGAGGAAACTATAAGGAAAGGCTGGCCAGATATAACATTAACATCAATGGCGCTATTTCCTTCAGTGGAATCCTGGGTAGTAAAACCTGAAATGGATTTCGCTGATCATAGGCTTATAACATCCAAATTAAATTTAGAAATCCCAGATCAACCATACAGAAGATATCGGACAAAACACACCTCATTTAAAAAATTCAACATGCAGTTAGAAAAATCAATAAAACAACAAAATTTTCAATTCAAAAATGTATCCAACGAAGAAGAATTTGACGAGAAATATCAAGAATTTCAACAAATATTAAAAAACATATGTGATTCAACTCTCAAAAGACGTAAAAGCACCCATCAACCAAAAATTACATGGTGGACAAATAAATTAAAAACAAAACGTAACTTTGTTCGTGCATTAAGAAGGAAAGCTAAACTCGCAACAGCCACAGCACAAGACATAATAAATTTTAAACAACAACGAGCATTATATAAAAAGGCATTATTAGAAGCCAAAAAGCAAGCCTGGATAAATTTCTGCAACCAATCGAAAAATCCCTATGGAAAAATTAAAAAAATTGCATTCAAAGATTTCCATAAGAAAGAAGTATATGCACTGTCAACTCTAGAAGAAAAAACCTGCACAGCAGAACAATTTTACGAAGCACTAACAACCCAAATTTTTGGCGAATCAATATCCCCAACAGGCCAAAATCCTTACACAGGAGAAGAAGGAAAACCTCCAAATTTTACTGTCAAAGAGTTACAAAATGCAATTTACACTTTTAATAGAAATAAAGCTCCGGGTCCTGATGAGATTGATCATAACATAATAAGACAACTATTTAAAAATCAGAGAGAAATTCTTTTAGACATGTTTAACATCTTGCTGCACTTAAATTACTTTCCAAAAGCGTGGAAAGTAGGTGAACTTGTATATTTTTTAAAACCAGCAAAACAGCCGAACATAGCCTCCTCATATCGTCCGATAACTTTATTACCGATACTCGGAAAAATTTATGAAAAACTTCTTCTAAAAAGAATGAATTTTTCATTACGTAATTCAAAACAACTTCAGCATTCACAGCATGGATTCCAGGAAGGACGCTCCACAGAATCGGCGATTGCAGAACTCTTTTCTCATATAAATTTAAGCAAAGACGACAATAATTATACATCGCTTATTTCTCTGGACTTTAAAAATGCTTTTGACCGACTGCCATGGTCAGATACATTAAATGAGCTACAATATTTAAATCTTGAACAAGCCTACATAAATATTATACGATCCTTTCTCTCCTTCAGAGGCGCCTTGCCACATTGGTTATCAAGAAAAATACATTGGTTTTACAGAGGCTGTCCAAAAGTCTCTTGTCTTGGCCCCTTTCTATGGAGGATTTTTCTGAACAAGCTACTGAGACTCTTGAAGGATCTGGGATACAAGGTAATTGCCTATGCGGACGATCTCCTTTTAATAATCTATGGTCAAACACGACGAGAATTAGAACAGATGGGCAATGATATGCTACGGATTATTAGTGACTGGGCAAAAAATACAGCCATGCTATTTTCTTATGATAAATGCATTGTCTTAAATCTCCGCCGCCCACGATTCTTAAAAAGAGCACCAAGTTTTAAATTAGATGGATATTCACTAAAGAAAGACAATACAATAGATTATCTAGGAATCACTATAGATAATACTTTTTCCTTTCTACCACACCTGCACAAGAAACGGTCTGAAATTAACATAATTTCACAAAACCTATTAAAATTTGCGTCTGCCTACAGAGGTTTATCAAAACAAATCCTGAAAATATGGTATCTTCAAATATTAGAAAAAAAAATAAGTTATGCCTCTCCTTGCTGGTTCCCTTATTTACAACCCTCACACGGTAAAAGACTCTTGTCATCAATTCAAGCTCAATGCCTCCTTCTTGTGTCTAGAGCCTATAAGAAAACTTCCACAGCAGCGCTAAACGTGCTATGTGGAATAATGCCGCTTGCAATTCAACTCAGTACATTATCAACATTAGGCCAAGTGCTACGTTTAGGAATCCCTAAGGATGAATATCAGTCGCATTTCTTTCAACCAAAAATATCTTCCTCATTAACTGCACCATATGTTAATTATCTACACATATTAGAAGGGAATCCAGACACCACCTCAACGCTCATCTTTACAGATGGTTCTAAATCTGACCAAGGAACTGCCTATGCCTTCTGTTCATATAAAAATAAAAAATGCATTCACACACATCAGGTTAAACTACAGCATAATAACTCAATCTTTCAAGCTGAGCAGTTAGCTATACTAGATGCCATAGAATGGGCAGATTCCTCAATAATGGAGAAATATATCATCTTCACTGATAATCAATCAAGCCTGCACCTAATGGAAGATATTTTCGCAACAGATTTCATAAACTCACAAATAATTAAAATGCTTCAAGAAACAAAGAAAAATATTCAATTCCAGTGGATAAAAGGTCATTCGGGATCATATGGCAACGATCATGCGGATGCACTAGCAAAGAACGCAATAACACAAGAAGGTGTGCAAGAGAAATATCATCCACTCCCAGCTTTTTTTCTTAAAAAAATATTAAAGCAGAAAGCACTTTCCCAATGGCAAATGGACTGGGACTATTGCAATGTAGGGAGATACACATATGACCTTCAGCCAAAAGTAAATTTAAACACTATATTACCTCATAGAAATCTTTATATATTTGCAACCAATCATGGACCTTTTCCAACATATCTTCATAAAATTAAAAAAGCTCCAAATCCATTCTGCACATGTGGCAAATTAGGTACTTCAATTCATTATCTAACTGAATGCACATTAACTTCCTTATTTCATATTCGAAAATCCAGAACCATACATTTACAGCAGTGGTTCAACATTGTGCAAAAAACTCCATCTCTCTACTCCAAAATAATAGAATGTGTCAAGATTATAGAAATTAATGAACATATTTTTCAAAGTACAAACAATAATTATGAGGACTCTGATCCCGAACCATAGCTACGGTAATCTGTACAAAAATTTCTACAACTCTCTCTTGTCTTATAAAAGCAACTCTCAACAAATTACGTGTAAATAGAACATTTAACAACTATTATATAGACTTGTAAATAGAACATTCAATAACTCAGCTATAGAGTTGAAAATAGTCTTTTTTTAACAACGTTAAAAACTGTAAACATTATTGTCATATTGTTAAAAAGATTATGCCATCTTTAAACATTGTTAAATAATGTAATTTTTTTTTTTTTTTTTTTTTTTTTTTTTTTTTTTTTTTAATAAAGTTGCAACGCGGGATCTGGAAGCCTATGCCGATTGGTGGGTTATCCCGCGCTGCTGAATCTGAATCTGCCAAAGGCGGATTTGTTTTTAAATTATGTACAATATCTTAAATTTAGATACAAGTATTTTATAAACGATTTCTTTGATTCGTATAATCTGCAAAAAATTAAAAGGGTAAAAGTTTTTAAATATTATTGGTTCGAATATTTAAGGGTCCGTACATACACTTAAAAACTCCGCCTTCGACTTCGGCTATTTTTGTGTGAGTGCAGAGGCCTAGACTTCAGAGTGCAGTATAAATTTTCCATTTACTGACACAGATTTTGTAAAGAAATTTTTTCACTTGCTTAGGATTCTTCTATCACACTTTAAATTTTTTTTTACCTTACTTTTCCATCATTTTGCTTATGTATGTAAAAAGATATATTTTAGAATATTTTTCTAGTAATTCTTTTAATTTGATCGCGCTACAGAATACTCTGAGTACTGCAGCTTAATTATGGTCATCTTTTATATAGAATGTGTTCGGAATCTATCTGATAAATTTTAAAAGGCGGTGGAGTGGAGCTAAATAAACGATTTTTGTCGCAGAAAGTATATCTAGAAATGACGATGTAAACGCCATTCATTAACGTTTGTAACGTGCTGATATTCACTGAACTTTTATCATTTTTTTCACCACCAGAGTTTAAATTCTCTATTTACAAACAAAGATTTTTGACGAAATTTTGTCAATTGTTCAGGTTCCCTATATCACACTTTTAAAATTTTGTACGTTATTTTACGATCATCCTCTCTTTATATGTAAAAATAATAATTTTGAATATATTTGACTCATATAAAAGTTTCATTCTATCTCGTTTCTTACATTAGAAGTATTTTTAAATAAGGAAATGTTCTAAACTTTATACAAATGCAATTTTTGGAAGACTATATTACGTATTGCAAAAAATCCATTAAAAGGGCAGAATATCCTTTCGAGAGTTGTTATTTCTTTCTGAAAAAAATGAGATATACTTAAAATTACTTTAAAATGAACTGGCTCGACATTTTATTTTAAATTCCTAAAAATATTTTTGACTGTCGTAAAACACAAAAGGGAATTTTTGCATGAAAACCGTAAATTTAAATTACAGCAGTTTATGAGTAATAAAGAATAAAATATGCATAGAACTCGGTATAAATTCCAAAAACTACATTTTCCTTTTCCAAGCAATTATTATATTAAACGCTTGTGTATTATGTTTCATAATTTTTGCCTCTGTTGATAAAAGTAAAACTGTTAACATATTATATTGATACATATTGGTTTTATTTTCCTATTTGACTAGCATTTAGTCATAATCAATATGTATTTTACAGAAAATATGTTAAAAATTGACAACGTTTCTATTATGGTACTTTATTATTATTTTGCGCTGTCATTCACTGCATCTATATCCTTTTTCTTCGCAACCAGCGTTTAAATGTTCCCTTTACAGACACATATTTTGTGACAAAATTATTTACTTTTCTAATTTTCTTTTATGATGCATTAATTTTTTATATGTTATTTTCTCATCATCTATGCATATATGTAAAAAAAAAATATTTTTAGTATACTTTTGTCACATAAAATTTTCATTCTATCTCGCTTCTTTCATAAGAACTATTTTATAATACGGAAATGTTCTCAAATTTATCCAAGTGTAATCCTTGAAAAAATATATTAAATATCTGGAAATAACAACATAAACACCATCTATTGCCATTTATATTGCACTGACATTCATTGCACCTTTATCATTTTTCTTCACTGCCAGCGTTTCAATGTTCCATTTACGGACACAGCTTTTTAGACGAAATTTTGTCATTTGTTAAGGTTAATTCGATCACGCTTTAAAATTTTGTACATTATTTTATGATCATCTTGCATATATATGCGAAAAGAATTCGGTACTTACGTATTAACGCCACCGCATCTACAGATTTGGCGGTTTTTAAGTACCGCCAATTTACTCCTTATTTTTTGGCGACAAATGATAAAAAAATACTTTATTTATAATCATAACACTTTCTAAATTCAAAACATTTTATTCAATCGGATTTCAGTAGAAAATGGGCCGATACAGAATTTAACATAGATTCAAAACAGTCTCTATTTTCTTTTACCTGAAGCTGTCGCCATATGAACTGATAAATGACATTTCAAATGATGTCTCGCTTCACCCCCCCCTTCTATGTATCTTGTTCCACCATTTAGTACTGCCACACACTCTCTCAACTGTTTGCGTATGAATTCCTGTGTCATCGCTCCTGAAAAATGTAAAATTGCATGTTGTTCTGTTTTTGGCAAATCCCAAATAAGCATTTTTGTAGCATTAAAAAGGGCGTCAAAAAATCAACAAATAACAAGGTAAAAAGGATAACTGCGTACGCGTGTGAACAACAAGATAGCTTTTTATTGACACATTAGCGCAATTTCTGCTGCGGTGGCGTTAATACGTAAGTACCAAGAATTCTTTTGAATATATTTTTCTCACATAAAATTTCCTTTTTTTCTCGCTTCTTACATAACAACTATTATGAAATATGGAAATGTTCTGAACTTTATCCAAATATAATCTTTGGAAGAATATATTACATAAAGCAAAAAACATATTAAGAGCGCAGAATTTCCTTTAAAAGTCATTATTTCTTTCTGAAAAAAATGAATTACATTTAAAATTACTTTTAATTGCACTAGCTGGACACATTGATATAAATTCTTAAAATACTTTTGACTTTCGTAAAATAAAAAAGGTATTTTTGCAGGATAACTGTAAATTTAAATTGCAACGATTTGAGAATAATAAAGAATAAAACATGCATAGAAGTTGATTTAAATACCAGAAATTAGATTTTCATTTCTAAAGCAATTATTATATTAAACATTTGTGTGTTATGCTTCATAATTTTTTATTCTTTGATAAAAGTAGTACTGTTAATATCTTATATTCTTACGTATTGGTTTTATTTTTTTATTTGAGTAGCATTTAATCATAATTAGTATGTATTTTAATGAAAATATGCATAAAATTGTCATCGTTTCTATTATGTTATTTTATTCTTATATTGCATTGATATTCATTGCATCTTTATAAATTTTCAACATTACCAGCGTTTAAATGTTGCATTTATGGACACAGATTTTGTACTGAAATTTTGTCACTGATTTAGGTTCTCTCTTTTTACAATTTTCAGTTTAGCTTCTTACTTTTTCTCACTCAGTGTATAATGCAAAAAGAATCATTTTAGTATACTTTCTCACAAAGAAATCACATTCTTTCTCATATGTGACATAATATTGTTTTTTAAAAATACGGAAATGTTCACAATTTTATCCAAATGTATTTTTTGGAAGAATATATTGCTTATAGAAAAAAACATATTAAAAGCGCAGAATGTCCTTTCGAGAGTCGTTATTTCTTTCTGAAAAAAGAAATACATTTAAAATTACTTTGAAATGGGCTGGCCCGACGTTTTCTTTTAAATTCCGAAAATACTTTTGTCTGTCGTAAAATGCAAAATGGAATTTTTGAAAGAAAACTTTAAATTTAAATTACAGCGGTTTATGAATAATAACGAATAAAATATGTATAGAACTTGATTTAAATTGTAAAAATTACTGGTTCCTTTTCGAAGCCATTTTTTTATTAAACGCTTGTATGCTTCATAATTTTTGTCTCTGTTGATAAAAATAAAACTGTTAACATCTCATATTGTTATGTATTAGTTTTATTTTCCTATATGAGTATCATTTAATCATAATTATTATATATTTTACTGGAAATATCCATAAATTGTCAACGTTTCTATTATGGTACTTTATTCTTATACTGCGTTGATATTCATTGCACCTTAAGAAATTTTCACCCTTACCAGCGTTTAAATGTTCCATTTATGAACACAGCTTTTCTGCGGAAATTTTGTCATTTTTATAGGTTCTCTCTTTTACGCTTTACAATTTGGTACCTTACTTTTCCTCGCTCTGTGTATATATGTAAAAAGAATCATTTTTAGTATATTTCTCACATAAAAATTACATTCTTTCTCATATATGACATAAGAATTATTTTAAAATACGGAAATGCTCACATTTTTATCCAAACATATTCTATGGAAGAATATATCTCCATAGAAAAAAATATATTAAAAGCGTAGCATGTTCTTTCAATAGTAATTATTTCATTCTGGAAAATAGAGGTACATTTAAAATTACTTTCAAACGGGCTGGCTCGACATTTTGTTTTAAATTCCGAAAATACTTTTGACTGTCGTAAAATGCAAAATGAAATTTTTTCAGGAAAACTTTAAATTTAAATTGCAGCGATTTGTGAATTATAAAGAATAAAACATGCATAGAACTTGATTTAAATTATGAAAATTATATTTTCCTTTTCGAAGTAATTATTATATTAATCACTTGTGTATTAGCTTCATAAGTTTGTTAATGTTGGTAAAAGTTAAACCTTTAATATCTTATATTCGAAACTAATGGTTTTATGTTCGTATTTAAGTTGCATTTAATCATAATCAGTATGTATTTTACTGCAAATATCTTTAAAATTGTTAACGTTTATATTATGGTACTTTAGTATATTCCAGCTGTTATTAACAGATAACTGTAGCAACATAGTTTTGCATTCTTTAGAAATTAAAATTGGTCTTAAATCCACTCGTTAATCGGGTCTAAAATCTTGAGATGAAAAACCTTTATTTTTTTTTATAAAATATTATTCAAGGGCACGTTATATGTTTTATTTTTTATATTTATCTTTTAAAAATTTCAGAAAAATAAGGGTTCTTCCTGAAAAAAATAAGTTTTAAAGAAAATTGCAAATTGGCCTAGGTGCATTTCATTTGAAATAAAATCACCTGTATATATACAGGGTGTTTCTAAATTCATGGTACAAACTTTAATGGGTGATAGTACACATCAAGACAAACAATATTAAATTTGAAACTAATTGTCCCAAACGTTTTCCGAAGGAGATAGGCGCCATCAAAGTTTAGGGTCCAAAAATTCAAATGATTATAAAATACAGAAAAACTGGTCGATTCGTTTGCGGTTTTCACTAAAATTATTCTTTATGTCAGTATTGTCTTAAAAATAAATTATAAAGATAAATTTCAAAAAATATCGATAGAGGGCGCTTTAGACTTTGGAGTAACGAACAACTATTTTTTGCCGTTGTTTTTTGCATTTCATTAAATGTTTTCGGAAGCTTAGACAAAAACTTAAATTTTGAGCTCAGACTTTAAATAGTAGAGAGTGGTTAAGTAGCGCATCCTGAACTGTGGGGGAGGTTTAAAAATTCAAATGATTATAAAAAAACAGAAAAATTGGTCGAATCGTTTGCGGTTTTCACTAAAACTATTCTTTATGTCAGTATTATCTTGAAAATAAATTATAAAGATAAAATTAAAAAATTGCCGATAGAGGGCGCTTTAGACTTTGAAATAACGTACAACTATCTTTTATTGTTATTTTTTGCATCTCATAAATTTTTTTAGAAGCTTAGACATAAACTTAAATTTTGAGATGAAAATCTGAATCGGTGGGAGTGGTTAAATAGCTCAAACTGAACTGTGTTGAATGGGGGTGGGGAAGTTCAAATTTCAAACGATTATAAAAAACGGAAAAATTGGTCGATTCGTTTGCGGTTTTCGCTTTATGTCAATATTTCCTTGAAAATAAATTTTAAAGATAAATTTAAAAAAATCCGTTAGAGGGCGCCTTGAACTTTAGAGTAACTGACAACTATTTTTAACCGTTACGTTTTGTATCTGATTAAATGCTTGTAAAATCTTAGACTTAGATTTTGAGCTCAAATTCTAAATCGATGGGAGGGGTCAAGAAACAAAAACTGAACTTTGTTCAGAAGTTGAAATGTTACCCTCCCCACCCCTCGAACACAGCTCCATTTTCCGCTACATAATTACTCACAACGATGCTGATATTGAGCTCAAAATTTAAGTTTGAACTTTTACAAGCATTCAATTAGATACAAAAGAACAACGGTTAAAAATAGTTGTTGATTACTCTAAAGTCTAAGGCGTATTGTGACGGAATTTTTTGAATGATATCTTTAAAATTTATTTTCAAGGAAATATTGACATAAAGAATAGTTTTAGCGAAAACCGCAAACGAATCGACTAATTTTTCCGTTTTTTATAATCATTTGAAATTTGAACCTCCCCACTCCCATTGAACACAGTTCAGTTTGCGCTACTTAACCACTCCCAACGATTCAGATTTTCATCTCAAAATTTAAGTTTATGTCTAAGCTTCTAAAAAAAATTTATGAGATGCAAAATATAATGGTGTAAAGCAGTAGTACGTTATTCCAAAGTCTAAAGCGCCCTCTATCGGCAATTTTTGGATTTTATCTTTATAATATATTTTTAAGATAATACTTGCGTAAAGAATAGTTTTAGTGAAAACCGCAAACGAATCGACCAATTATAGAAATATATATATATATATATATATATATATATATATATACACTGGTGTCCAAAATTTAAGCATAATTGGTAATTAAGTAATTATTTTTAAGTAATGAAAGAAATATGAATCGGAATGTGCTGAAACTCCAGGTGTGTAAACAAAATAGTACGCGTCACATATTTTCGCGAAGAGTTTTCCTCGAAATCGAACAGGGGACCGTCAACAAATTGGAAAAGAACGAAAATCTTTTGGATAACCCTGTCAAAACTAATGTAGCAAAAGCGTTCAAACTGCACATTATGATTAATTGGCTTATTGTAATGTACTGTGTTAATTTTTACAAGGATAGCATGTTTACTCATAGAGAAATTAAGGTTTTTATAAAAACAGTCCTAAGTTTTTTGCTTATAATTTGCAGAGTTCTTAATATAAAATAGTGTTCTTTTTTGAAAAAATGACAAACATCATTGTACACAATACCCTGTCATCAGAATTATAAAATAATAAAAATTTTATGACAAATGAGCAGGTTTACTAAATAATTTTTTACTGCGCATGCGTGAACGCTATTAAAATTTCATTTGCATATTATGTTAGTTAAATGTATAGAGCAACTTTTGTGAAAGTCTCAAAAACATAGCTTAAAAAGTTGATAGAATGAGATCAAAATCCTTTATTCCCTAAATGAAGCAAAACGATGAGGGGCTGTATCCATATTCCATTGTTTAGTGCCTACACAATATTGCACGTACAACTATATTTAGGTAAAACCCCTGATCTTTTTGCTTCCTTTAGGAATAACGGATTTTGAGTTGATTCTATAGGCTCCCATTTTCAGAATTTTCAAGCTATGTTTTTGAAACTTTTACAGAAGTTGCTCTATACATTTAGCTAACACAATATGCAAATGACATTTTGATATCGCTGACGCATGCGCAATGAAAAATTATTTACTAAACATACTCATTTTTCATACAATTTTTATTATTTTTAAATTCTGATGACAGGGTATTGTGTACAATGATGTTTGTCATATTTTCAGAAAAGCACATTATTTTATAATAAGAACTCTGCAAATTATAAGCAAAAAACTTGGAAAAATTTAGGACTGTTTTTATAAAAACCTTAATTTCTCTACGAGTATACATGCTATCCTTGTAAAAATTAACACAGTACATTACAATAAGCCAATTAATCATAATGTGCAGTTTGAACGCTTTTGCTACATTAGTTTTGACAGGGTTATCCAAAAGATCTTCGTTCTTTTTTAATTTGTTGACGGTCCCCTGTTCGATTTCGGGGAAAACTCTTCGGGAAAATATGTGACGCGTAGTATTTTGTTTACACACCTGGAGTTTCAGCACATTCCGATTCATATTTCTTTCATTACTTAAAAATAATTACTTAATTACCAATTATGCTTAAATTTTGGACACCAGTGTATATATATATATATATATATATTTGTGTGTGCGTGTGTGTGTGTTTGTGTGTGTGTGTGTGTATACATTAAATTTTATTCTAACATTAAAAAATTGTTTCACAATTCTATTTAAATACACAAAATAAATTCTTATATCTTATCTCTCATATAACATCAATTCTGTTCTAAAATCTATTTAAAGTAAACATTTCAAAAACGCAAAACGTGAGTTTTAAGTTTTCTTGCCCTAAAAATTCAAAAGTCTTTAAAAAGTGTAATGTGTAATTAAGGAAAATCCAAAGATATGTAGGGAGAACTGGGGCACATTGATACACCCAATTTACTGCACACAGGGTCATTACAGGAAGTTTCACAACAGCTCCAAAAGGTGATACTAGTGCACTTAACTACATACAGAATGTCTTGGAATGACTCAGTAGTTTGATGAAATGGGACGGGCGATTAATTGTTTTTGTAGGTCAAAAGTAAATTTGAGTTGTACAATTGAAATGGTATTATACAACTGTTCCAATATTTTCATCCAAAAATAATACTCTCACTGGCAAGTAAAGCTACTCTTTATCAGCTCTTCATTCTTTATTGTTAGATAAATTATTCTGCCCCGGGGATGGGGCACATTGATACAAATGACTTCTTTTTATTTTTTAAAAATTACACACAAAAATAATATATAAAACACCGATTGTACATTATTATAACTAGCGTTGCAAAGGTTAGAAAAAACCCGGGTTAAACCCGGGAATAAACCGGGTTTTTAGGAATAAACCTGGAAAAAACCCGGGATTTTTTGGAATAATTCGGTTTTTTGGGAAAAAACCTGGGTATAAACCTGGTCTATTGGAACTAAACCCGGGAATAAACCGACTTTTTGCAACTCTAATTATAACACACTACACAAGTTTTGCTGAGACTCAATGCAAAAATAACTTGAAATTTCTGCTTTCTAGGCATAAAAAAAATCTTAGAAAAAATCTGTATCAATATGCCTCAGTTCCCCCTACAGATCTTCACAGTACGAATATTAAGTGAATTCTAAAAAACTTGCAATATCACATACAATGGTGACTTGTATTCAAAAAAAATATTTGTCGTTTCTTCTGATATAGGATACATATTAATAAATAAATAAAAATTACAGACTCAGTAAATGTAATCATAGTCAGTCTCTACCATATAATACTAAAAGAATATGAAGAATATTTAGTCATTTTCAAAGGTTTCATACTTTCAGAAAATTAAAAAAAAAATTACATTTAAAATTACTTACAAATACAATCTTATTCAGTCTATATCATACACAACTAAAGATAGATTAAGAACATGGAAAGTCATTTTCGAAGACTCCATACTTTTAGAAAACTGAAAACAATATTAAATTAAAATTACTTTCAAATACAATCTTAATTATTTTCTAAGAAATACCACTAAAAATATATTAAGAATATGGGAAGTAATTTTCAAAGGCTTCATACTTTCAGAAAACTAAAAACAAAATAACATTTAAAATTACTTAAACATACAATCTTATTCCTTCTGTAACATACACGACCAACATACATTAAGAATGTTGAAAGTCATTTTCAAAAGCTTCATACTTTCAGAAAACTAAACACATCATTAAATAAAAATTACTTACAAATACAGCCTTAGTTAGTGTCTACCATATACGACTAAAAATACATGAAGAATATGGAAAGTCACTTTCAAAAGCTTCATACTTTCAGAAAACTAAACACATCATTAAATAAAAATTACTTACAAATACAGCCTTAGTTAGTGTCTACCATATACGACTAAAAATACATGAAGAATATGGAAAGTCACTTTCAAAGGTTTCATACTTTCAGAAAACTAAAAACAAAATATGTTTAAAATTACTTACAAATACAATCTTATTCAGTCTATACCATATACAACTGACATACATTAAGAATATGGAAAGTAATTTTTAAAGGCTTCATACTTTTAGAAAAGTAAAGATAATATTATAATAAAATTACTTATAAATACAAAATTAGTAAGTCTCTACCATATACGACTAAAAATATATGAAGAATATGGAAAGTCATTTCCAAAGACTTCATACTTCTAGAAAACTAAAAACAAAATTGCATTTAAAATTACTTACAAGAACAATATTAGTCAGTCTTTATCATATACGACTAAAACAATATCAAGAATGTGGAAAGCCATTTTCAAAAATTTCATACTTTTAGAAAACTAAAAATAAAATACTATTTAAAATTAATTATAAAACGGAAGTTTTATTATTATTAATATTATTATTATTTATATAATTCTCCAGAGATATTTTGAAATGTTGTGTAAATGCATACAAACATAATTTGTTGCCATTTATGAATCCAAAAAATAAAAACAGTCTAAAAGAAATTTTAATGAGAATAATGCGTTTTTAACTAATGATTCAAGAATAACAATTGGACGCATTACTTTTAATTTTGTGCTTTCGCAAGCAAGGTAGATAGTGGGGCAAGGAATCTCTTCCTCATAATTATGATATTTTCATTTCTATGTGACTAACATTTTAAATGTAATCTCTAAATAAACCTCATAAAGTTTCAAATTAAAAAATATATAAAGATCTTTTAATAATGATTGTATAATGGTAAATACTGTATTATAGTTTTCATCTAAAATACATTTAATTTTAAACAGTTAAAAAAATCCTTAAAATGTTGATTTTTTTCTTTTAATTTCATATTAAATACAAACAAATAACACATGAAAAAATGTATAGAAATAAAATATGGTTGGAACATGCCGCACAAATTTATTGGTTTCATTCCACATATTTTAATTTAACTTTTGAATCCGACACGGAATTTCATATTTTTATATTTCAAAAGATATGTAATTATTTTGTTCTATTTCATTTGTCTTGTTTTGTAACTTATGTAAATTTTAATATTATTTACATTTGTTTTTACTTTTTTAACTTGTTACATTATTTGAGCTGTTAAATCTGTTTTTTCTACCTTTTTGAAAATTTGCTTTAACTTAAGTATTCCTCGTATTCATATAGTTTTTACAAAAGTTAACATTTTTATTTCTAGGGCTTCTTATTGCCTCAGCAAGTTTGTTACTGTTTGGCTGAATGTTTATTTGCAATCAACAACGATACCTAAGTTCATTCTAAAATGCATCTATAAAGCAGGTTATGGATTTTAAACAGTAGAAAATATAAAAGCAACTCAAAAAACGGTGGGCCCGAGTAAATTCTGCATTGTGGATCAATAACAACTTTAGCTAGTGGAAAGTAAAATATCCCTACATTTAAGTCAATCACTACAGTGAGCTGCGGTTAACCATAAGCGATTGGATTGCATTTCAAAGTGTATAGCTAATTTAAATAAAAGTAATGCCAAAGGCTTGGATTTAAAAGACCAAAATTTCATACATTGTAACTCGTTTATAATCGCGAGGGTTAGGTTCCCCAAAACTTCCGCGAATGGCAGAAAAGAATGTTGAAACTATATGTTCCCGTACGTATAAGGGGGGGGGTTAGGATCAAATATATTTTTTAATGAGCTTTTGATGTTCAAAAAATGTATTTATTACGCACTATACATTAAAAGTACATGCTTTAAATAAATTTGAATAATTATAAACACTTTATACAAAATTTATTTGCCAGTGTATTGTTGAAAATATTTAGTGGTGTACGATTATTTGACAGAACTTATCTTACGTTTATGAATTTCTATGTAAACAAAAGTTATGGTCTTGATTTCCATTTTTAATTTAATATTACTCATTAGTGAAGAATCACACTCCATTAACTTGTCAACAAGATGTTTTTGATATTTTAACATTTTCCGACAATTTTAGCAAAAAAATATTTAAACACAAATAGAAAAGTGAAATTTAAAAGAAAAAAAACTTAAAAAAAAGAAATAAAACTAGAAAGTAAACAAAATCTACATAAAAAATAACTGATCTACATTTTTCCTCAACAGAGGACTGAAATTATCGCAACGTAGGTCATGCAGTCAAATAGTAATAGTCTATACAGTATATAAGTATCGAGAGTTCCGTAGTTCAAAGAATTGGCAAAACAAAAGAGTTTACATTAAAAAAAAATCTTTATAAAAAATAATATCTCGAATAACCAAGTACTATCTTCGTGATTGTTGAAATGTTACGCATATTTTATTTCGTGAATAATCAAAATTCACGAATGTTAAATCCACCAATGTTAACCCTTTATATACTGACAGTACTTATAAGTACCATTAAAATAATTTACTATAAAATTCTTTTTACGTTAATTAGTTTTAATGCTGCTTAGAATGAATTAATATACATTATTTTATTTTCTTCCAAAATTATTATTGGTTACACAAAGCAAAAGTATTTAAAAAAATTGTTTCTTTTGCCTTTGCATCTTTTCATCTTTTTTGGATCTGAGGGAGGGAAGAGGGGATTTTTAAATTTGGAAATATTTCTATATTTATATTGTAAGAACATCATATTATTTGTACATTTTATAATTCTACAAAATACTAAGAAAACAATTTAAAATAAAACATTTGAGTAGGGTTATAAGTATTGCGTAAAATCCCTGTAAATTCAAATTTAATTAATCCTTCTAAATCCTTCTATCCTTTTAAAAACTTACACAAATTTATTAAATGATCATGTAACTCTTTTAATTTAGTTTAAAACATTTACATAAAATGCTTTAGAATGCAAAATTTTGTGAATTAATAATTCGGTAGATAAAGAGTTAAGATATTACTGTACTATAATTTAGTATAGTTCAATAAATGCTCCTTAGTTTTATTCTTTACAAAATTAAGGCAAAGATATCAAAAAATAAAATTTGCAGAACGTTATTTAATGCTATGAAGCGTCATTTTTATGTTTAACTAAGTCTCCTTCCTAGTAATAATAAAGCATCCTGTTTTTATTACATTTCTGGCCGAAAGAAACATTAGAAAATGTAAAAACTCCATTCAGTTTTCATAAAATATAACCTCAGACAATTTCTACTACAGAGCACTAAAAACATATTAAGAGAAAAGAAAGTCATTTTCAGAGACTTTCTTTCTTTCAAGAAAACATAGAAACACAAAGTCGTGTATTTAGAATTTCTTCCAATTACATTCGCTGGACATTTTTAAAATTCCGGAAGTACTTATGATTTCCGAAAATTTTAAAATGGAATTAACACAAAAATAGAAAATATAATTTTCTGCTGTGGCTCGAAAGTGATAAAATATGTTTTGAACATATTTCAAATTATAAAATTAACTTTCAAATTAACTTTCAATTAACTTTCAATTTTGTAAATAATTTGTACTGCAGAATTTTTATTTGAGAAGTAAATAATGTGAACTGTTTTGTGTTTTTGAAACATTCTAAGAAACGTATTAAAAGTTTATGTCCACTGCCGTTTTGTATTTTTTTGTTTTTTGAGTGTATAAATAGCGTGATGCATAGTAATATCAAGTATGCTATTTATTTAAAACAAAATACTGTATTTGCACTAAAAATACATTTGAGGATAAATAATTTTGATATTTCAATATCATCTTATACATTATTATAGGTTTAGGGCGTTTAATTCGGAATACAAAGATACAGATCTCGTATGAATTAATTTTATATTAAACATTAAACACAATATTTGCAAATAATGCATATATTCTTTTAAATAGACGGATAAACACAGAATTTAAATCTTAAAGTTTTTATCTACGTGACCGTGAGCTGCGGTTAATCACAAGGGAATGGATTGCGTTTCAAACTACATTATTAACCGCGTTATAACTACATAAAATAGAAGTACTGTCAAGAGATCAAAGTTAAAAGACCAAAATTCCACATGCTATAATTTAGTATGACTCAATAAATGTTCATTAAATTTATTCTTTACGTTTGAAAAATGCATGATCTCAAAAAATAAAATTTACAGAATATAATATAACACTATGAAGAGACAGTTTTATTTATAATTATATTTCGTTTCATGTAATAAAAAGCATTGTAAAATATTTTTATAAAATATAACTATAGACAATTTCTACTACAGAGTACGAAAAACATATTAAGAGAGAAGAAAGTCATTTTCAGAGACTTTCTTTCTTTCAAGAAAAAATAGAAAAACAAAATGGTGCATTTAAAATTTCTTCCAATTACGTTCACTTGACATTTTGAAATTCCGGAAATACTTATGATTTCCGAAATACGGAAAAAGGAATTGCACAAAAATACCAAATATAATTTTCTGCCGTGACTCGCAAATGATAAAATATGTTTTGAACATGTTTCAGATTATAAATAAAATTAACTTTCTATTTTGTAAAAAAATTATACTGCAGAATTTTTATTTAAAAAGTAAATAATGTGAACTGTTTTGTGTTTTTGAAACATTCTAAGAAACCTATTAAAAGTTTATGGCCACTCCCTTTTTGTATTTTTCTTTTCTTTTTTAATGTATAAAGGCATGTTGAATAGTAATATCAAGTATTTTATTTATTTAAAACAATATATTGTGTTTGCACCTAAAATACATTTTGAGGGTAAATAAGTTTGTCATTTCAATACCATCTTATACATTATTATGGGTTTAGGTCGTTTAATTCGAAATATAATTATATAAATCTTGTATGAATTAATATTATATTAAACATTAAACACAATATTTGCAAATAATATTCCTTTAGACAGATGGATTAACACATAATTTAAATCTTTAAGTAATTTATCTGCGAGACCTGCTTCGGTTAGTCACAAGAGATTGTATTGCGTTTCAAACTACTTTATTAACAGCGTTATAACTACTTTAAATTAAAGTACTGTCAAGGGATCATTGTTAAAAGACAAAAATTCCATATATTATAATTTAATATGACTCAATAAATGTTCATTATATTTATTCTTTACATTCGAAAAAAGCAGGACTTCAAAAAATAAAGTGAAGAGAATTTAATATAATACTAAGAAGAGACAGTTATATTTATATTTCCATTCATGTAATAAAAAGGCATTGTTTTTTTCTTCATTTTCGAAACAAAGAAATATTAGAAAATGCAAAAATTTCATTCAGTTTTCATAAAATATAACCTCAGACGATTTCTACTGCAGAGCACGTAAAACATATTAAGAGAAAAGAAAGTCGTTTTCGAAGACTTTTTTTGTTTCAAGAAAACATAGAAAAACAAAATGGTGTATTTAGAATTTCTTCCAATTACGTTCACTTGACATTTTTAAAACTTCGGAAGAACTTACGATTTCCGACAAATGTCAAACGGATTTACACCAAAAATAGCAAATATAATTTTCTGCCGTGGCTCGCATACCATAAAATATGCTTCGAACATGTTTCAAATTATAAATAAAATCAATTTTTATAATTTATACAGCAGAATTTTTATTTAAAAAGTAAATAATATATACTGTTTTGTAATTTTCTAGTATTCTAAGAAATCTATTAAAAATTTATGTCCACTCCCGTTTTGTGCATATATATTTTTTTAATGTATAAAATTATGATGAATAATAGTATCAAATATTTTATTTATTTAAAACAAAATATTGTATTTGTACCAAAAATAAATTTTGAGGGTAATTAATTTTGATTTTTCAATATTATTTTATACGTTATTTTAGGTTTAGAGCATTTAATTCGTAATAATATTATATAAATCTTGTATGAATTAATTTTATATTAAACATTAAACACAATATTTGCAAATAATACATATATTCCTTTAGATAGACGGACTAACACAGAATTTAAATCTTTAAGTCATACATCGGCGTCACCCTGAGCCGCTGTTAATCACACGAGATTGGATTGCGTTTCAAACTATTTTATTATCTGCGTTATAACTACTTTAAATAAAAGTACTGTCAAGAGATCAGAGTTTAAAGACCAAGATTTCATGTACTATAATTTAGTATTATTCAATAAATGTTCACTAGATTTATTCTTTACATTCGAAAAATGTATGATTTCAACAATTAAAATTCACAGAATTGAATTTATCACTATGAAGAGATATTTTTTTATACTATATTTTCTTTCATGTAATAAAAGGGCATTGTTTTTTTTTTTTTTTAACTTCATTTCCGACACAAAGAAAAATTAGAAAATGCAAAAATTCCTTTCAGTTTCCATAAAATATAACCTCAAGCAATTTCTACTACAGAGTACGAAAAACATATTAAGAGAAAATAAACCCATTTTCAAAGTCACTTTCTTTCTTTCAAGAAAACATAGAAAAGCAAAGTGGTGCATTTAGAATTTCTTCGAATTACCTTTGCTTGACATTTTTAAAATTCCGGAAATACTTATGATTTCCGAAAATGTAAAATGGAATTACATAAAAAATAGCAAATATAATTTTCTGCCGTGGCTCGCAAATGACAAAATATATTTTGAACATGTTTCAAATTATAAATAAAATTAATTTTCTATTTTGTAAATATTTTGTACTGCAGAATTTTCATTTTAAAAGTAAATAATGTGTACTATTTAATATTTTTGTAGCATTCTACGAAGTATATTAAAAGTAATATTTTCACCTCTCTTTTGCACTTTTTTTATGTTGAATGTTGTTTATTGTTGAAATTTCAAAATTTATAATTCCCGTAAAAGGGCGTCGTGAACTCCTTTTGGTTGAAATGTGAAGTGAACTGAGTACAGAAAAAAATGTTTGTTTTAGAGTGTGCGAAAAAGAATGGCAACCAGAGTGTTCGTGTGTGTGATTAAAATTTAAATATACAGTCCTAACGTTTATTATTTAAATTGTGTTCTAATGTGCTTTAATTAGTAACATTATACAAATGTTAAAGGTATGATGAATAGTAATATTAATGATTTTATTTATTTAAAGAATGTTATGGTACATATCACAAAAATACATTTAGAGTATAAAAAAATTAGACATATTAATATCATTTTATAATATTATAGGTTTAGGGAATTTAGTTCCTAATTAAATTATGTAACTCTCGTATGAATGAATTTTATATTAAGTGCTAAAACACAATATTTAATAATAATATAGAACTTCTGTCAGATACACGGATTAAAACATAATTTAAATATTTATGTCATTCGTCTGCGTCTTAAACAAAATCATGTTTCAACGTTTCTTACATTCGACTTACTTCGCTTCTTTACAATATTTCCCCTATAGTTTCTTAGTTTACTTGAGTTCACGCTTCTTCTCTCAAAATTAATATCTCTTGTTCAGAACTTTGTCCCTGCAGCGCAAGCTTCTGTTGTGTATCGTTTGATCTGCTCATTTGGGAAAAAAATTAAACAGGTGAGGGTACTTTAATTGGTTGGTTCTGAAAAGGGAATCACGTAGGTGATACTTTGAAAATCAGAGTGTACTTGTGGAGCTGAATCTCGTCCCTATAAATCGTCCATACAGACAGGTCAACTGCTTTCAGTAACAATGCAGATCAGCTGGCAAGAGCAGCAGGAGCCTCTCGAAAGACAAAAAAGAAAGAGCAGTAGTCAAAGTTCTAAAGAAGCAGCGTCAACCATTTCGTAGCCAGAGTTCGAAAAATTTAACACATTATCTTCTAAAAAGTCTTCTTTACAAACTTCAACAGAATAAGGTTATCTGGACATCTATAGGTTAAAAATCTTAAAAGTTCTTCTTAAAGTAACAGATTGGTTATAAAAAACTTTTTCCTTTACGTCTTCTCTAAATCTTCTCTTCGTTTCTTAGTCTTCTTTTTTCCATCATATTTCATAGTCACTATCATGTAAGGATGTTTTGCTTCTTCAGAAGTCAGCATAATCTTCAGAATGAAAGTATTTGTCAGGAACGATACACATTTATGATCATTAATCAAGTTGCCATTTTCAAAAATGTTGCTGTTATCTTCGGAATTGTTAGTGTCATAATCATGATTTAGGTGAAATCTGACTCTATTTTCTTTTTTTTTTAATTTTTATAATAGTGCATCTTTTTAGTAAATTTCTACTCCGGTTTCATAACTTCATAAATTATTTCAAATTCATCTTCAAGTTCATCTGAATTTTCTCATTCATATCATTTATTATATATTGTATTAAGGTAGAATATTCTTTATTCCCTCGAGAAAATAATTTCTTCATATTTAAAAAATAATCGTCAAGTGTTTCAGTTTCTTTCCTTTTTTCTTTTAGAAAAGGATTCATGTAAATCGGCAGAATTATATTTTTGGTCAAACTTTTCAATAAATAACGATTTCAATTTCGTTCAAGAATTTTTCTTTAGTCTTACTTTCATTTAAAAATTTTCATTTCCAACCATCGAACGTTTAGCTAATATTAATTTATTCAAATTGCTCAGATTAAATACGAAAACTACATCTTCAAAACTTCTAACCAATTTTTCAATATTTTGATATTGGCTAACTTCGAATGAAGTCATCATGTTCTCAATATCATTTAATAATATGGGAAAGACTTCAAAATTGAGTAAGAAATTATGCTTTTCTGAATTTCATTATTTTCACAACTAGCAGAATCACTTCTCAAATTATATTCAGAAGTACCTAAAATATCATTAATTTTAATACTAGAGATATTGGAATCATTTTCGTCTTCGTCATCAATAAGAGTGGCTTCGTAAGGAATTATATAATTATATAACACATCAAGAAATCATCTGGCAGTGGTTTTATGAAAACTTCACAAATTATTTACTCATATTTCTAAAACATTACAAATCATTATCAAATCATTTAATGAAAAAAAATATTTAAAAAAAAACTTGATGTAATTTTGTTTTGTATTCAGCACTACCAGTTATATCATATCCCGTAAATTATAAAATTTTTCGTCCATTATCACTCAAGTTCTGTAAATTTCCGATTTTTGCGTCGATGCGTCGATTGATTCTTCAACCCACATCTCCAAAAATAAACACATGTAATTTTTTATATCTCGAAAATTTTTTCTCTTTCAGTGAAACTTCTAATTCTATAAAATGAACCAAATTTGATTAATTTAATAAGAAACAAATCATCTCATATTTTTGAAATTCAGCTTCAGATGCGGCATGTGCTACACTGTAAAAAAAATCTGTGAAGATACTAAACATTTTCTAGGAAACTGGGATTCCAAGAACTTTTCATGTAGCTATAGCAGGAAAAATTCATGTAATTGATTCTGAAACTTGAATTTTTGCTGTTACCATTACAGGAAACGTTCTTGCAATCCCAGTTTCCTAGAAAAGGTTTAGTACCTTTGCAGATTTTTTTTTACAGTGTAGATACATGTCACTTAGTATAATTTACTTGTAGCACCAGGACCGTAGCAAAGGGGTGCTAGGGGCGGATCAGCCCCTTCCCCTCCGAAAACATTTTGAGTCTCCCCTGGAAAAGATTCCAAGGTCACTAAATGAGCTTATGTTCCGAAAATCCAAATGAAATTCTATTCAAAAAACTAATTTAGTTTTGACGCCCTTTCAGAGTTTTACAGAAATACTAAATTGTAACTAAAATAAATGTTTCAACAATCCCTCATCCTATATGAACATATGAAGCTAACATGATGTTTAGTATTGCAAAAATTATATACTCGAATTTTTCATCATCTATTATTACAATAGGGAATAAGAAACATAGTACCTACAGTGTGAATATGCACTTTCTGCGCCATATATGCAGAGAAAATATGAGCCCCTTCTCCTATTATTCACTTCTAGCTATGGTCCTGTGTAGCACAATTTCACCTTATTTAAAAATACTTGTTGTGGGAGTAGACATCTTTTGACAATTCTAAACATCATTTATAAAATATCAGGGCGTGTAATTCGGAATTAAATAACATGACACTTGAATGAATTAATTAAGCATTAAACGTTAAACACAATATTTACAATGTAAGTTTAATACATACATTCCGTTAGATAACACGGATTAAAGCATAATTTAAATGTCTATGTCGCTTGTCTGCTCCTGAAGAAGAATACTTTTCATCACGTCTCACACTCGCGAGAAAACAACACCAACCATGTCACTTATTTCTTCACTTTATTTTATACTTCTCTCAAAACGAATGTGTCTAGTTCGGAATTTTTTCCCTGCAGCGCATGAGCGCTGCGTTTCTTCTGTATCATTTCATCTGTTCAGAGGGAAAAGATACCACACAGGTGAGGGTGCTTTAATTGGTGGGCTCTGAAAAAGTAGGCAGGTAGATGATGCTTTCAACATCTGATTGTACTTAAGGAGCTGAATACTGTCCCTATATTATTATTTAATGCGTTTATATACATTAACTGGAAATATATTAAAATGCATTTTGTATTAAAAAACAATGCCACCCCCCTCCCCCCCAAAAAATGTAAAAATATTTGTTTTGCGTGAATGTAGCATTTCAAAAACAAAAACTGCAGAATGCAATATAACACTATGACACGACAGTTTCATTTACAAGCAAGTTTCATTTTCTGTAACAATACGGCATTGTATTTTTTCCTTATTTCCGACACAAAGATACATTAGAAAATAGAAAAAATTCTTTCAGTTTCCAGAAAATCTCCACTAGCGGCCGAGAGCTTCTGCCCTCGAAGCTGGTAGACGGAGGAATTGGGTTCGAACCCTATCGCGTCCATCTGACTATTTTTTCAGAGTTTTCTGTGATTTTCTCTGAACTTTGGATTTGTTTGCGTACAATGTAAAAAAAAAAAAATCTGTAATCATACAGGTGTAAAGTTGCCGAAATCTGTATGCTTACAAACATTTTATCTGTACACCTTACAAAAAAAGATGTAAATCTTCAAAACTAATTTTTGTAAAGCTACAGAAATCTGTAACTTTAAAAATGAAACTACTAAATTTACAGCTATATTACTAAAGTTTTCTATGTAACGTGAGTGGCAGTTAAAAAAAATTAAAGGAATCTCAGTTTCCTAAACAATTCTAAGTAACCTTGCAGATATTTTGATTTTCAGTCGAAATCTGTATCTGTTACATCAATTTTGCTAATTTTTGTTACATAAAAATTCTAGAAACCCTAGTTTCCTAGAAAACTTTTAGTAATCTTACAGATTTTTTTACAGTGTAAATGTAGATTAAGTTCCCTTAGAACGAGCCCTGTAAAGGGAACTCACCCCCTTCCCTATCGGGCTTAAATCCCTCATGTTGACAATCTGACGTCATAAAATAAATTATACTAAACTAGTTTTCATAAAATAAAACCTCTAACGCTCTCTCAAACAATCTCGACTGCAGAGTAAGAAAAAAGCATCATTTGCGAATAAAGACTAGGCATTTTCAAAGCCTTACAGTCATTCAGGGTAACTTAGATTCATATGTCCTCTATTTTCATATATCATATTCTTATTTAAAGAATATTGTTGAAACTAGAGCTTAAAAGAAAAGAAAAGGTCCTAAATTATTGTAAAACTATCAAAAATTAAGATATAATATTGATAATAGCTATTAAAAAAGAATCTTTATCCTGGTTCAGATTTACCAAGACGTTTAGTGAAACTTTGCACCATCACCCAGAACTGTTCACCATATGATAAATATCATCTAAAATAATTCTTTATCAAAAAAAGATTATTATAGTAAGGACAACTCTGAACCCCCAAGAATGTTTTCATAAATGTAAAGGCTGCTAATTTACATTTCCCAACGTCACAAAATTTGTATAGTTTATGATATTACAACAAATATTATGCATAAGAACAATAGAACAAAAGAATCATAAATACTTAAAAATAGCAAATAAGATGTACAACTATATATTGTTTAGAGAAAAACATAAAAATGAAGTATAAAGCAATTTTCAATGTTTTTATTCAATAATATATTCAGAGCTATCAAATGCTCCGCGAACTGAATATCAATATCACTGGTTAATTAAATTTTAAATTCCTCATGCCACACAAATTTTTTTTGTGTGTTTTTATAAACTGCTGTTTGTAAAAAATGCAACACCATGAAGGAATCATCGGAATGAAATGAAATTTGCATCAAATGTCAATTATAGAATGTTATGCAAAGTAGTAAAGTTTCAGAGACACCACGCATGCGTGGTGTGAGCAGCGCCCTCTGGACGGATGTTGAAAGCGTATAAGTAACGGGCTGTAGCGGGACATTGAAAATAGTGCATGGTTATTTGTTAGTGGCGAACGTTTATTATGCCTCCACGACGAAATAGGGTCAAATTTCAACAACTTACGGAGTTTGAAAGGGGGAGAATTATCGGCCTGCGTGAAGGAGGATTTTCCTATCGCGAAATAGTAGCTCGTGTGCAGCGGAACAGTTCCACAGTGATGAGAGTTTGGAAGCAGTGGACCGCAGAGAACCGGACAACTCGAAAAACTGGGAGTGGACGACGCAAGGTGACGTCAGCGCGCGATGATAGACACCTGGTCCGCATGGCGGTGACTGACCGTACAGCTTCCTCCAGGCAGTTGGCAGCACGTTGGTCTACTGCTACAGGTGTATTAATGTCAGCTTCGTCAATTCGTCGACGTCTGCTGCACCGTGGATTGTGTGCAAGAATTCCATTATACAGGATCCCCCTCACGGCAAATCATCGACGGCAGCGTCTGCAATGGGCTGATGAACACAGAGCCTGGCGGGCTGATTGGCAACAAATTGTCTTTTCTGACGAATTCCGCTTTAATTTGTGGAACCATGATGGCCGCATACGTGTTAGACGCTATGCCGGTGAACGTTGCTTTCCAGAGTGCGTTGTCGAACGTCATAGTGGCCGAACACCTCGAGTTATGGTCTGGGGTGCGATTTCGTATCATAGACGATCTCAGCTGCTACGAATTGAGGGTAATCTGAATAGCAACAGGTACGTCCGTGAAGTGCTAGAGCCCGAAGTCGTTCCCTTCCTTCAAGGCATCCCTGGAGCTGTGTTTCAACAGGATAATGCACGCCCACATGTTGCACGGATTGTTCGAGACTTCTTTTCAGCCCAACATATCCAACTTCTTCCTTGGCCTGCTTATTCGCCGGATATGTCGCCTATTGAACATGTGTGGAATATGGTTGGTCGGCGTCTCGCTCGTGATCCGCGTCCTACAGTTTCAAAAGACGAACTTTGGGTGCGCATACAAACAATATGGAATGCTCTTCCACAAGCAGACATTAACATCTGTTTGACTCCATGCCACGTCGTATAGAAGCACTTATTGCAGCTCGTGGTGGCCTCACCAAATACTAATTTCGGGCACTTAATATTGTTTTATTGCTTTGAAAATGTATACATTTATTTGTACCAATACAAGTCGTTTGTGTATTAAATTTCATTTAATTCTGATGACTCCTTCATGGTGTTGCATTTTTTACAAACAGCAGTATAATATAGGGTGTTGTGAATAAAAATAAGCAGATCATTTTTTTTATCCCCCATGAATTTTATTTATTTTGCTACCATCGATTATAAAGAAAAAAATGGGTAGTTCTCAAGTAATAATAATAATAATAATAATAATAATAATAATAATAATAATAATAATAATAATAATGAAATAAAAGTTCTAATGATTTTCGGGCATATTTGGCTTCTAGTTGGCCTCTTTTAACTGTCCAGAAGTATTCAGCCAACATCCTTGGACTCTATTTATCAAGGTAACGCTTTTCCATGGTTGAAATGTCCTGATGGAACCTTTCTCCATGCTCATCACTTACAGCCCCTATATTCTCAGAGAAAGAATCCAAATGTGTATGTAGAAAATGAATTTGAAGTGACATATTACAATTCAAAGCTTTGTATGCCAATAGGAGCTATTCAATCAACTCTTGGCAATATCACTTTTATGGTTCCCCCAAAATTCGCAACTAGTTTCTTGAAGCATTGCAATGCCTATTTTTTCAAAGCGTTAAATTTTTCATCGAATCACTGGTTTTTTACTAATTACCTGATTTGAGGTCCTACAAAAATGCCCTCTTTGATTTTAGCATCACTTATTCTGGGGTATTTCTCTTTTAAAGACAAAAATCCATTTTTATTGCAATCCACCGCCTTTACAAAATTTTCATAACGCCTAATTTGATATGGAATGGCGAAGAAAACATTAGAGGGCTTTGCAAGTGGTAAATACTTCACAAATTTCTGTCCAGGAACTAAAGATTGAAGCACAAGCCATACTTTTTTTGCAGTGATTTTTTCTGTCCCTGCTGTCTCATTCACACAAAAAGCAACAGAATTTAGAATAACCTAACTGCAGTCCAAGTAGTAAGGCAATAACTTTTAAATAACCGCAGACATTTAAATTATATGAATTATATTGGATTTTTTCAAGTACTAATTTCATGACCTCATACGTTTCTTTTACATTAGTACCGTGCGCTACAGGAACAGAAGAAAATACATTACCATTATGGAGTAAAAGTTTTTTTAAGATTTGTTTTAGATGAGTCGATAAACAAACGCTACTGGGAGGGATCAAATTAAATTTCGAAAACCTCCATAACGGAATTTATATCATTAGAAAACATCCCCACCTTGAGAAATCCTCCTTCTTGTCCACATCTTGAGAAAAAACTTTTAAACTGTTCATCACGATTTCAAAAATAGCATATTTTAGTTTTATGATGGAACAAGTTTCATTCTTACGAGATTCTAACAGTTCAGCCTGTTTTTTGACAAATTCAAATCGCGTACTAGGTCATTTAGGTCTCCTTGAGTTAACAAATGAGGTTTATCTTGAACTTCTTCAAAGTCAGAATCAGAATCATCATCTTCATCATCATTAAATTGGCTTGAAGTGGAGGGTTGTGGATCATCGATATTAAACAATGTAG
The DNA here is from genome assembly GCA_964019185.1 of Maratus speculifer. NCBI lineage: Eukaryota > Metazoa > Arthropoda > Arachnida > Araneae > Salticidae > Maratus > Maratus speculifer. Next base: position 233,117,457 of record OZ025294.1, on the reverse strand, counting down.
ATGGTACTGGTATTGACAAACTGAAATCATATGGGACAGGTCTTATTGCTGAAGGCAAATTAGGGTATTGAACTGTGTGTTTTTCTTTGGGGTTTATGCCTTTTATTGTAGTAACACAAAAAAGCAATCCGAAACATGATCTCTAGGCTCAGTACATATATAGGAATAGCAAACGGCATATGATGTAATCCATGTTTCCAAACTATTAAATTTTTTTCACATGTTATACAACAAATGTGTGGGGCCCAAGCTTTGTCTTGATGAGCAACCGAAAAAGAAAAATACTCGCTGTAACATTGCAAAAATTACTTCTTTGTGTTTTAAAAGTCAGTTTACCACAAACATAACATAAAAAGAGTTAGGATCGTTAATACACTTTCTTGACACATTCGCACAAGCACACTAAACTAACGCACTTTAAATTAATAAAGAAAACTAATATAATTATCACTATTTTTTTACGAACGTTCGCATGTATTTATCACTATAAAGCCAAAAATGAATTTGATTTATCACAAGAAAACTGAGGGTGATTTCTGAGCAATTTCCAATAAAAATCTAAAAGGTATGTCTTTCTAAGAAAATATTGACGTTCAGTTGGCGGACCATTTGGTATCCCTGTATATCCATAGTTACGGTAATACATACAAGGCCAATTCCATGAGAACTTGTCAGGTCTGAAGCGTACAAGGATTTTTTGATAGCAGAATTTTATAACGGAAAAAATGTGACTCATTTAATTGGAGCTATCTCAACGATTGCATACGCAAAGCAAACTTTTCGAAAATAACGGTGGCCAACAAACATAGATATTTTAAACTGTGTGACAGACATGATAAGTTCGCATGGAAATAGCCGCTAGTGCTAAATATTATTCAAACAAGAGTAAAATATGTCCAATCTACACTAAAAGTAGAAAGAGGGAAAAACGCACCTTTCGAAGAGTGAGAAGCATTTTCACTCTTTCTGGAGTGACTTTTGTAAAAATACACTCCTAAAGGAGTGGAATTTTCCACTCTATAGAAAGGAGTTAATGATCTCACTCTATAATCGAGAGTGAGAGAGTCACTCCACTGAGAAGGGTGACTGTCTCTTTCCGTTATCCAGAGTGAGAGAGTCTCTCCAATAATGATAGTGAAATCCTGGCATTATAAACTTTTAAAAATTCCCGTTCATTCTTGAACCAATATATGGAGTAAAATAAGAAAAATCAGCAAAATGTGTCACTTTTTAGCAGCAACGTGCAAAGAGAAAACTGCACAAGCGGCAAAGTTTCATTTTGGCGCCCATCCCCTACCCTCCTTCCCTTCTTCTTTTTGTGGCAGGTGTCATAAAATTGAAAAGTGTGAAAACACAATTAAATTTCATTGAAAACATATTTCATGCTTACTTCACAATTTTAAAAGATGTAATTTTAACAACTAAATAATATAAGATAAAACTTTGCTTACATTTTGGCAAAGGGTATTTGGAAAACAGATGTGGATTAAATGCATCTACAGTAAAATCTAACAGTACAGTTTGTAACTAACCCCTTTTGGATTCTAAGAAAAAAGTAATATGCTATTTTCAGAATGTATGTTTTTCACACAAAAACCCCCCAATATACACATATTTATTTTTTACAAGAAAAGAAGAAACAAAGAAGTTTGGTAGTATATTGGTTGGTAGGCGATTGCCCACTTCGCCCCCCCCACACTTAACCATTCACACTGCGTACGGCCCTGCATTTTAGTTCTCAAAATTAATTTCATAATTTAACCTTGTAAATTACATCGATTTTGTATCAAAACGCATTTTTTTAAGAAGAGAAAAAAGACACTCTTAAAAGAGTGACTTATGACGTAGTGAGAGAGTTACGTATACATTACGTAATCATCAACTAATCCGGAGAGTCTTGTCTGTCTTCGACACTTTATGCTAGATATGATATAACTATCCGCCATTTTAAAATCTCCTCTTCGTTCCCTGTGTCCACATATGTGGACTTTCATATCAGCGCTGTGATCTTAAAAAATGCAGAGAAAATATGGTATAAGCAGAGGTTATAGGTTATCTTTATGAACGTTTATTGATAGGATATAGACTGAAGCTATATTTGAGAAATACAGGGTATATGGATCATCTTTAAAAAATCCAGAAAGTACACGGCGGAACTCCTCCACAAATTTTTTGGATTTTTTCACATGGTTTGTTTTTGAAACTTAACGGTAAGTAGTACTTAATTTTAACTTTTTAGAAATTAACTTAATAGAAATTGTTTTCAGAAGCTATTAATTTCCTGTTCTAAACTGTGATGTTGTTATTAAAAACATATGTCTGCCGTTACATGAAAAATAGCTAAAAGGGCTGATACAAACTTCATTCACAGTAACTCTAAACATTAATTTCAGTTACTTAAAAAATTAAATTAATTTCTGCTGTGGAGATTTTTTTCGCTTTTTTTACTGTTTTCGGATAAGGCATTTCTTTATTACTAATACTGTTTTAAATTATCTTTTAAAATCACAAATATTTATACTAATGTTTTCAGATTTAAGATTTGGCAACTTAAAAAAATAATAGGAATTTCCTCTAACATAAGGCAAGATTTTTAAGAAAATGCTGAATCTAATAATGCGTTTATCGTAGTATGTTGTTTTATAATAAACTATAAAAAACTAATTATATTTTAATGTTTTTCAATTTTTTGGCCGATAAAACATATGAATTTTTTTTAGCTGATATTAATAAAATTCGATATATAGCTAGAATAAAAAGTTATAATTAAATGTGGCTTAATTTTCTCCGGGAGTACTTTGTTGTGTGTGTGTGTATGGGGGGGGGGGGGGATTATAGAATTCCGGAGGGAAATTGCACTTTTTACCGGTGAAAACAGAAAATTGGGGAGGGGAAAGTAACACAAGTTTTAAGTTTGAAATAAATTATTTTAGTTAATTTCTGTCAGTAATATAATTTAATTCATATGTAATATTAAATAAGTTTTTCTTTAATAATTCAATTAATGTTACAAACTATGAATTAAATAAATATTGTCAATATTGTATTTTTTTTACAATTTCCATAAAATACCCATAAACTAACATAAAAAAAGAATACGCTGCAAAAATTATATATATATATATCATTCACTCTTAAGAAACAGTGACTAGTCACACCTATGAAAGTTTAACTACTCATTCCTATGAAAGAATAACTATTTACATATACCAGGGGTAAAAAACACACTCCTGTAGTAAGAATGAGTAGTCATTCCTCAGAAAGAGTGAATATTCACGCCTGTTTAGAGTGGCTAGTCTTTTCTGAAGAGTGAGCATTCACTCTTTGAAAGAGTGCAGAATTCCATTTTTTGCTCAAAGTGAATACTCACTCTAAAGAGGTTGGGTATATTTTCAGTCTACGATAGAGTGACTATTCACTTCTCTGGAGTGAATAGTCACTCTTTTTTTTAGAATGTATGAAATGTCAAATTTGAGTAACTCCACCTCTAACAACATCTTTAAATGAATTTTATGTATTTTACATATATTTACAGGTTGTATCTAATAGACAATTTTGGCATTTTTATAGAATATACGTGCAAATGTGGCGGAAATTTTGCAGTAGCACCTTTAATCAGTAGGTAAAACAGTAGTGCCTTCTTATTTTGAATTTTTATTTACTATTAACTAGTAAATAATAACAAAATGTTAGCACATTTACAACATGTAGAAATTGATATATCTGATAAAAAAGTAGATTGTTACTTACTATGAAATTTTAAATGGATTACAATGACTTCGAAACAGCATTCTAAATTAGCTTGAATACAGTACTTTACAAAAAACGTTGCATGATGCAATTAATTGTGCATGATGATGCTAATTTATTTTCTAAAACAAAGAGTAGAAATACCAGTTTTTAACCTTGCCAACAGAGCACAGTCTAGAGTACATTTAGTCTTTCGGAGTACAAAATATTGAAAATTAAGAGGTGGTACAAAGCAAACCCCTATGGTTTTAATTTACCCGGAATTTACATTTGCTTCCAATTACGTTCGACTGAAATTTTGAATTTCTGCAAATACTCTTGATTTCTGAAAAATTTGAATCAGCATTCTACGAAAATAGCAAATATAAATTGCTGGCAATAGATAACAAATGATAAAATGTGTTTCGAACTAGTTTCAAATAGTTAAAAGTGTGCTTTTGTGATTTAACCTGCAGAATTTCTGTTGAAAATGCAAATATTGTGACTGATATTTCTGCTCTGTTTCCTTTTGTTGACCTTCTCTAAAAACTGTTAAAATATTATTTTCACTTCCACACTGTATTTTTTAAACATATTATTGTATAAAGACCTAATGAATATTTTAAATTTAGTTTAATGTTTATACTAATTTAAGACTTTTTTTAAATTTAGTATACACATTGTATTTGATGCTATTTTAGGTTTCAGTTGGAACTTCACTGAAAACATTTTGAACCGAATGACTTTAGTATAATAAAAATAAAAATTATAAAATAATTCTGGTAAAAAAGTGAATGTAATATTTCAATCGTGAATGCAATATATCAATCATTAAAACATCCAGAATTTGATATAATACTATGACATCGCAATTTCATTGATAACTATGTTTTATTTGCTGTAATAATAGTGCATTGTTTTTCCTCATTTACGACAGACCGTTAGAAAAACCATTCGAAAAAATCTTTCCATTTCTATGCATTGTAACCTGAGGCGAATTTACTACGCAGCACGAAAAACGCATTAAGAGCGAGGAAAGTCATTTTCAAAGGCCTAATTCTTTCAAGAAAACATAGAAAAACAAAGTTGTGCGTTTGGAATTGCTTCCAATTACGTTCGCTTGACATTTTGAGATTCCGGAAATACTTTTGATTTTTGAAAAATGTAAAACAGAATTCCACAAAAAAAACAAATATATTTTACTGGCTGTAAATTACAAATTATAAAATATCTTTAGAAATTGTTTAAATTTGTAAAAATTTAGTTTTTGTAAATTATAAAGCAGAATTTTTATTTCTAAATGTAAATATTGCCTCGGATGTTTTTGTATTGTTACTTGCCTTTGTTGTTATTTTAAGATACCTACTATGACAAATGTTGTCTATTTCGTGTTATATTTATTTTGCATATTGAATCTTTATGAATAGAATGTTTTGAAAGTTATAATGAATAGAAAGGTTGATAAATTTATTTACTTAATATATATATATATATATATATATATATACAGTTTAATGGAAAACAATTTCGATTTTAATAGTATTCTATACGTTGTTATCACATGCATCTATAGGGGAGAGTGGGGATACTTGAGCCACCCCTATTATCTCTACAGTTATTTAATTTTTCTTTCTAAAACTGCCAATATGATAACATATTTATAGTTCTGAACATGTAAAAAAGAAATCACACATCTTGGTACCATTTTGAAAGTATAGTGATTAATAGTTGTCTTTTCCCTATCTGAAGAAAATATTTGGGTGCATGTTTTTTTTGTTTTTTTGTAATCAAAGTTTTGTTTAAAGTTGCAACTATATACATACATTCAATAAGCATAATTTCAATTGTATTTTGAGTCTAAAATAGTTCTAATTGCTGCATGCTTTATTTAATAAAACTCTGGGAAACAAAAATAGTGATAGTGGGGATACTTGAGCCAATGAGAGTGGGGATACTTGAGCCATGTCTTAACCATCCCCACTAGAAATAAAACATGGGTGAAACAAACAAAAAATAAAATTACATCCTTATATTCACTAGTAGATATTTTTCTGGAGAAAAGGGAGAATAATTTTTCATTTTATTTTTTTTTCTTAAAAAAATAACGACCTAAAAATGTTTAAAAATGCATATTTTTTAAATGAAAATGTCTATTTTATTTTTCGATTTGACTAACAAAATAGCCTGTCTATATAAATGTAAACATAGTTTTCAATTTAACTTTCATTAAATGAAAATAACTTTTTAAAACGGTTTTACAGCTATAATCTCTAATACTTTAATTAGTTAGGTCCAACGTATTAAAATATTTATTTTTTAATATAACATATTAAGATTAGTATTTTATATTGAAATCGTAACCTCTGTTGCTGTAACTTTTTTTTAACTAAGAAAATAGAAGAAAAACTGGTAAAAAGAGCGCACAAAAACAAGAAAAGCAACAAAAATCCCAGTTCAAACTTACCTACATGGAGCCAAAGAGGAAGACAAAATCTTTTCCTGTGAAATCAAAAAAGTGTTTGAAATAGTAGAATGATACATCTAGCTTAAATTCCGACAGCTACTAAACTAAAAGCATGAGTTCGACAATATCATTAGAGGAAAATTCTGTCAATGATGGTGATGATGTGAAAGAAAACCTTCTATTGATTGTTGGTTACTAATAAAATATGCCAGAAAGAAAACTGTAAAAATATTTGTTGGATAAGTGCTTAATATTTTGAAAATGAAATTTGCCCGAAGAATTGCAGATTCCAAATTTAAATGGCTCTGAACTGAGGATGTTTCTACCGTCGTTATAACTCAAGTTCAAATTATCCTTCGACAACCAGTTTTAACGACAAAAAATGATCGTATTACTAGCTTTGTTTTCTCAATTGGTTTTGAAAGACTTTACGTTTCATAATTTATCATTCTGTAAAATGTTTGTATAAAAATAAAGCGAAAAAATTTACTTTTGTAGGTATTTTTCCGTAGTGGCTCAAGTATCCCTTCACTATGGCTCAAGTATCCCCGCCATGGGGATACTTGAGCCATGATGTAAAACAAAAAATAAACATTTATTATACATAAAAAAATAGTTCAAAATTTATTGAAAGTGGTTTTTAGTTGAAGGAAAAATATCAAATTTTCATTTTCAATATTTTATTTTATTCTAAAAAAATATAAAAAATTAAAAAAAATTAAAATTCAAAAAATGGCTCAAGTATCCCCATCTTCCCCTATATATTAACAGGAAATACATAAAAGCATTTTGTATTAAAAAACAAAGGCAAAATAAATTTAAAATAGCAAATAAAGCCTTTGTGCAAAAATGTTTAAAGATAGAAAACCCACGATTATAAATGCGCAAATAAAGAAAGATAAGGGAGCAAACAGCTGTTTTTAATGTACTATCGAGATTCTTCATCAGTTTGCTCAGTTTTGCTTTTTCTAGCTCACTGAGTTTTGCATTGATGAAGAATCTCGATAGTAGATTCGAAACAGCTGTTTGCTCCCTTATCATTCTTTATTTGTGCATTTATAATCGTTGGTTTTCTATCTTTAAAATAAATTTATTCTAAAATAACTTTCATAGAGAAGATATAGATGTTTTTTTTAAAGAATGTAATGTTTAAAAAATGAAAATTGTAGAATTTAATAAGACATTGTGAAGCAGCAATTTCGTTTATAAGTATATTTTATTTTCGAGCCTTTTTCAAATTGTAAAAAAATTAACTTTTGTAAAGTACAATGCAGAATTTCTATTTAAAAAACTAAATATCGCATCCTATGTATTTGCATTGTTTCGTGTGTTTGTTGTCGTTCTAATATCCCTGTTAAGATTAATGTTTTCACTGAGGTATTGTAATTGCTTTGCATATTGAATATACAAACGCATATTCAATAGTAATGTTAATGATTTTATTTATTTTAAAAATATACATATGGTATGTTGTTTCAAAAAGGTAATTTAATCGAAAATATTTTTGACAATTTGCTACCATTTTATACATTATTATTTGATGCAGTTATATATATTAACAAGAAATACTTTAAAAGCATTTTCTGTATTAAAAAACACTGGTACAATACATTATGTCTAATATAAATTTTGTAGAGAATGTGTTTTTTTATAAATGTAACAGATTGCAGAATTTAATATAACATTGTGAAGTGGCAGTTTCATTTATAACTTTGTTTCTTTTTTAATAATAATTTATTGTTTTTACCTCATTTCTGACACATAGACTATTTGAAAATACAAAGAGTCTTCCTGTTTCAATAAAATATAACCTCGGGCAATCTCTACTACTGAGCTTGAAAAATGCTTTAAGAGTGAAGACAGTAATTTTCAAAGGCTTAATTCTTTAAGAAAACATAGAAAAATAAACTTGTACGTTTAGGAATACTTCCAACAACGTTCGCGTGACATTTTAAAATTCCGAAAATACTTCTGTTTTTGAAAAATGTAAAACAGATTTCCACAAAAAGAAGCAAACATACTTTGCTCGCTATGTATCACATATGATAAAATATCTTTAGAAATTGTTTCAAATTATTAAAAAATTTACTTTTGTAAAATTTAATTCAGAATTTCTATTTAAATAAGTAAATATTGCGTCTGATTTTTCTGCACTGTTTCGTTTAGTACAGTAGAAATAAGGCAAAAAACACCTTTAGTTGGAACTAATTGGAACATAAATGATTCTTGTTGTAAATAGCAGGTAACATGATCCTAATCAACATACTAAAAATAAACATTCGTACTGTTGCGCAAAATGCGTTTTTTTGGCGGCCATCTTGAAAAAATGCGAAATATTTTTAAAAATCGGAAACAGCCATGTTGGGTATCATATTAAAGGAAATTTTGAGCTGATAAAGAATATGATATTTGTTTTTAAAAGTAGAAGTAAATAAAAATGTTATGGCAAAAAAGTCGGATTTTTGAAAAACATGGTTTTATTCAAAAAATTCAAAATAAGTACACAAGAAAAGGGATTTTATATATAAACTCATATTTATGTAACCAAATTTAAATAACCTCTGAAGCACGCAAATATGCTTTATTTTTTAACATATGCGGTATTGAATTTTCAGCATAAACTGTCAGTAGTGCTTCTTCTACGCCTGATCTCGACATCAATCCTCCAATAGATCCAAGAAAGAACATCAGTGAATGAAACCCACCAAGTCGGTTTATCACTCAAACTCGTTCTTGCGATTAGCGCATTTAATTTCCATTATCAGCGCCTTTATAAACACGCATTGATCGAAGGTTACAATCGGAGTTTCTACATTTAGTCTTTTTTCTTCATTGCTGATGAACATAAATGTAGTGTATACACCGCTGTAAAAAAATTTATTTAGATCAATCAGTGGTAGAAACTTAGTAACTGTTGCAACACTGTGTTCACATTCTAAATCAGTTTGCATATATCTTGACCATCCTGGTTTAGGCGTTTTAAATTACTTACTGGTACTCCAAAGAACACCAAAATGATTAATTTGCATTGGTATATAGGATAATTTTTCAAACTTCAATTTATCCGTCGTTATTGAGCTAGGAGATTGAAAGTAGAAAAGAGAAATTTTTGTTTTTTTAATAATGTCATGTACTAGAGGGTGAGACTTGAGTCGTTTTATTGTGTCTGTGAGCAATAAAGAGTTATTAAAAGATGCATATGATGAACACATTATAATTCCCCTCGTCCCCTCCCGTGAAAGCTGTTATGGCCATCCATTGTTGCTATATTATGATCGACATTGTCAGCTACCAATTGCGAAAAGTGACCTGAATGTACAACTTTATTTCATCCATTTTATTTTTATTTCATCTTTATACAACTTACTTTCATCAATTACAGAAGAGTGTATGTATTTCTGTGTTTCATCATAAGACACACTGAATCCTAGACTATAAAGTTCACCAATTAGGAAACGAGTTCCAAAATCTCTGTGAATCTGAATGCCTACAGCAAGAAGAATCGGATATTAGAGAACGAGGCCAACATGCTTTCATTACAGCTTGGCCTATTGAAATCTGCTTCAGATCATTGCGTTTACAACCAATTAGGATATTTTAAAAAGTTTATGAAACAGGGAGTAAATATGTCATATTTTCTTCAACAAATGCAATATCTAATGAATTAGGATAAAAGTGCTTATTTTTGTACAGCAAATTTATTTCTGTTCTAATCAATTTTGCTGCAGATTCTATTAATCAAAATTTTTCTTTATCGGGATCATGAAGTTGTTCTTGCTTATGATAGTCCAGTATTATGTTTGACACAGTTTTTCCAAACGTTATCATGCCACTTTTCCTATCTCTACTTGATATTATAATGTTGTCTCCAAACCTGTCTAGAAATTTTTCTTCAAATGTCTAGAAGTGTAAGACTCGCTTTCCTCTGATGAAAAACTCATTGACAGATATTGGCTCTTTACCATTTTCATGAAACAACTCACATGCCTTTTCAAAAGCATCAGTGTTCTCAGTGTCAGTCGGACGTCCTACTGCTGCAGGCAATCCTCCACTACTACCTTCAGATGTGTATTTCACAGGAATGGGTTTTCCGTTCCTAAAATTGATACTACACACTTGGTGATATTGAGCTTCTGCAGCAGGTAAATCTATGACTGAAAACAACCTCGTTTATACATTTGCAGCCCATAAATCGTTTCCAGTACAACATACTTTCAAAACTGCATCGCGAAACTGGAAAGTACGCACAGGAAAGACTGCTCCTTTTTTACGGTTCTGATGATCCGCAATAATCTGACCACATAATAAACAATTATCTTTGAAATTGAAGGATCCAACACTTCCTCGTAGCGTTGTTGAGCTGGTTGAAATAGTTTTGGACGTATAGAAACACAAAAAATTTTAGAGCAATTTGCTGTTCTAAAAATTTATTTGCACATGATTTTTTTCTTTTTGTAATAATTAACATTTAGTGTAAAGATTAAAGTATATCGTCTAACTTATGATTCTTATTTTAGTAGAGTCATTTTTATAGTATGCCGTTTGATTTATAGAGCTCTATGGATTAACATTAATATGATAATAAACGTTTCCGATCCGTTGGAAATTTGGAGATAAGAGCATTTTGATATCTTATATTTCGTACTGAATAAATTATTTAGAAAATATAAAAGTTGATCAATATTTATGTGTCAATTTTGTAATAACAGTTAGTGTTGCAGTGGGAGTTGTCATAAAACAGTATCAGATGTAGGGGTATTGCACTGCAGCAAAGTTACATTTAAGGTTTAAGTATGGAGTAATGTAGGTATCATTTTTCTAAAACTCCCCGCTACTTAATCTTTACAAACATTTTGTTTTTTCAAAAAACAATATCAAACTTCTTTTAAGCATTAAATTTCCTGTAATTTCATACCCCACATGATTATTTAACACTTCAAATCATGTTTTTCAAAAATCCAAAAACCTTCATTTTTTGCCATAATTTTTTTATTTACTTCTACTTTTAAAAACAAATAAAATAGTCTTTATCAGCTCAAAATTTTCTTTAATATGATACCTCACATGCTCTTGTCGATTTTTAAAAATTTTCCGCATTTTTTCAAGATGGCCGCCAGAAAACGCATTTTGCGCAACAGTATGAATGTATATTTTTAGTATGTTCATTAGGAGCGTGTTTCCTGCCATACCATATTCTTTATCAGCTCAAAATTTCCTTTAATATGGTACTTCACATGGCTGTTTTCAATTTTCAAATATTTTTCGCATTTTTTCAAGATGGCCGCCATAAAACGCATTTTGCACAACAGTACAAATGTATATTTTTAGTATGTTCATTAGGAGCGTGTTACCTGCCATTTGCAACAGGAATTATTTCTGTTCCAATTAGTTCCACCTCTAACGCTATTTCTACTGTACTAGTTCTGTTGTCATTCTCTAAAATCTGGTAAAACTATTATTTTCCCCTTCATATTGTGTTTTCTTTTTCTATGACTATTCTATTAAAGACATTTTTTATAATTACTTTACATATTACATTTGGTGCTAATACAGGTTTTAGTATGAAATGCTCTGAAGACATTTTGAATCAAACTACACTAGTAAAATAAAAATAGAAATAAAAATTCTTAATCAATTCATATAGAAAAGAGGTTTATTTTTCGTGAACGTAATTTTTCAATAATTTAAAACTGCAGAACCTGATATAACACTAAGACTCCGCAGTTTTTTTTTATAACTAGGTTTTATTTGCTGCAATAATAGTGCTTTGTTTTCATCATTTCCGACGGAAAGATCCATTAGAAAATACAATAATTCTTCCCGTATCCACACTTTATAATTTGAGGCAATCTGTTCTACATAGAACGAAAAACATATTAAGAGCGAGGAAAGGCATTTTCAACGGCTTAACTCTTTAAAAAAAACATCGGAAAACAAAGTTGTGCGTTTGAAATTACTTCCAATTACGTTCATTTGACATTTTGAAATTCCAGAAATACTTTTGATTTTTGAAAAATGTAAAACAAATTTTCACAAAAATAGCAAACGTACTTTGCTGAATGTGGATTAGAAATGATAAAATATCTTTAGAAATTGTTTCAATTAAAAAAAAATTACTGTTGTAAATTATAATGCAGATTTTTTTTTAAAGTAAATATTGCGTCTGATTTTTCTGCACTGTTTCGTTTTGTTGTCATTCTCTAAAAGCTGGTAAAACTATTATATTCCCTTTCATATTGTGTTATCGTTATCTTTGATTTTTGTATAAAGATTTTTTAATTATCTTACATATTAAATTTGGTGGTAATATAGGTTTTAGTAAGAAATGCGCTGAAGATATTTTCAATCAAACTGCACTAGTTAAATAAAAATAAAAATAAAAATAAAAATAAAAATAAAAATAAAAATAAAATAAAAATGATAAAATAATTCTGGTAGAAAATATATTTATTTTTCATGAATGTAATTTTTCAATAATTTAAAAATTCAGAATCTAATGTAATACTAAAACTTAGCAGTGTTTTCATAACTATGTTTTATTTGCTGCAATAATAATGTATTTTTACCTTCATTTCCGACAGAAAAAGCCATTAGGAAATACAAAAAATTCTTCCCGTTTCCATACTTTACAACCTGAGGCAATCTGTACTACACAGCACGAAAAACGCATTAAGAGTGAGGAAAGTCATTTTCAAAGGCTTAATTCTTTCATGAAAACATAGAAAAACTAAGTTGTGCGTTTAGAACCGCTTCCATTTACGTCCGCTTGACATTTTGAAATTCCAGAAATACTTTTAATTTTTGAAAAATGTAAAACAGAATTCCACAAAAATAGCAAACAATAATTTGCTGGCTGTGGATTACAAAATACCTTAAGAGATTGTTTCAAGTTATAAAAAAAATTCCTGTCGTAAATTATAATGCAGAATTTCTTAAAAAATAAATAAATATTGCGTCTGATTTTTCAGCACTGTTTCGTTTTGTGTTCATTCTCTAAAAGCTAGTAAAACTGTTATTTTCCCTTTCCCATTGTGTTATCTTTTTCTATGATTATTATATAAAGATTTTTTTTTAATTACTTTAAATATTACATTTGATGCGAATATAGGTTTTAGTATGAAATGCACTGAAGATCATTTTTTTTAAAAAGGCCCTAGTAAAATAAATCATAAAAGTAAAATTTCTAAAATAATTCTGGTAGGAAAGATGTTTATTTTTCGTAAATGTACTATTTCAATAATATAAAATTTCAGAATCTGATAAAACATTATGACGCCACAGTTTCATGTATAACTATGTTTTATTTGCTGTAATAATAGTTAATTGTTTTTCCTCATTTCCGAGAAAAAGAACCATTAGAAAATACACAAAATTCTACCCCCTTCCATACTTTACAACGTGAATCAATCTATACTACATAGCACGAAAAATGCATTAAGAGCTAGAGAAGTCATTTTCAAAGGTTTATTTTTTTTCAAGAAAACATGAAAAAAAAAAGATTGTGCGTTTAGAATTGCTTCCAATTACGTTCGCTTGACATTTTAAAATTCCGGAAATACTTTTGATTTTTAAAAAATGTAAAACATACAAAAATAGCAAACATAATTTCATGGGTGTGGATCGCAAATGATAAAAAAATATTTAGAAATTCTTTCAAATTATAAAAATATGTCCTTTTGTAAATTAGAATGCAGAATTTCTATTTAAAAAGTAAATATTGGGTCTGATTTTCTGCACTGTTTCGTTTTGTTGTCATTCTCTCGAAGCTGGTAAAACAATTACTTTATCTTTCACATTGTGTTATATTTTTGTATAATTATTGTATAAAGACTTAATGAATAAAAATCTTCGAGATTCTTTTTAATTCAGTACTACTTTACGTATTATATTTGATGCTATTATAAGTTTTCTTTGCAAATGCTGTAAAGGAATTATGTATTGATCGCCACTTATGAAATAAAAATAAAAAGTTTAAAATATTTCTGGTAGAAAAGACGTTTATTTTTCGTAAATGTAATATTTCAATAGTTTAAATTTGCAGAATCTGGTATAACACAATGACGTTGCAGTTTCATTTATAATTAATTTTTATTTGCTATAATAACATTGCACAGTTTTTCAACTTTCTCGACAGAAAAAACCATTAGAAAATACAAAAAAGTCTTCCCCGTAACTATACATTATAGACTGAGACAATTTAGACTACATGATACGAAAAACGCATTAAGAGCGAAGTAAGTCATTTTCAACGGCTTAATTCTTTCAAGAAAACATAGAAAAACAAAGTTGTGCGTTTAGAATTGCTTCCAATTATGTTCGCTCAACATTTTGAAATTCCAGAAATACTTTTGATTTTTGATAAATGTAAAACACACCAAAACAGCAAACATAATTTGCTGACTGTCGTTAACAAATGATAAATTATCTTTAGAAATTGTTTAAAATTATAATATAACTTGCTATTTGTAAATTATAAAGCATAACTTCTATTTAAAATTTGATATAATACTAAGCCGCGCACTTTCATTCATACTTAATTTTTGCTGTAATAATAGCGCATTGTTTTTTCTCGTTTGCGACAGAAAGGACCAATAGAAAATACCAAAAATGCTTCCCGTTTCTACACTTTATAACGTGAAGTAATCTGTTTTACACAGCATAAAAACGCGTTAAGAGCCAGGAAAGTCATTTACAATACTTTCAAGAAAACATAGAAAATGAAAGTTGTGCGTTTGAAATTGTTTCCAATTACGTTCGTTAGACATTTTAAAATTCCGCATCACTTTAGATTTTTGAAAAAAATGTAAAACAGAGCAAAATAACAAACACAACTTAATAACACTGGATTACAAATGATAAAATATGTTTCGAACATGTTTTAAATTAGAAAAAAAATATTATAAAATTTATAATGCCGGATTTCTATTTAAAAAAAATAAATATTGAGTCTGAAGTTTTTGTAACGTTTCGTGATTTTGTTGCCAATCTATGATACCTTTTAACACTAATTTTTTTTCAATTTCGTATTGAATTTGTTTTGTATGTTAAATGTATAGAAAGGTTAATAATTTTATTTATTTTAAAGCATATATATATGGTTTTTTGATGCAAAAATACAGTTTAAGGGAAAACAATGATATTTTAAAACCATTTTATACATGATTATTCGATGCATTAAAAGAATTTTGTATTAAAAATCAATGGTAAAATAAATTATGCATAAAATAACTTTCGTAGAGAATGGGTTTGTTCTTTATGAATGCTACATTTCAAAAAAATTAAAAATGCAGAACTTAATGTAACAATGTGTAGCGAGAGTATCATTTATAAATTTGATTCATTTGCTGTAATAACGGTACATTGTTTTTCGTCATTTCCGACAGAAAGAACCATTACAAATTACAAAAAAAAATCTTCCCATTTCCATACTTTATAACTTGAGGTAATCTGAACTACACAGCACGAAAAACGTATTATGCGCGAGGAAAGTCATTTTCAACCACTTAATTCTTCCAAACATAGAAAAACAACGTTGTGCGTTTGGAATTGCTTCCAATTACGTCCATTTGAAATTTTGAAATTCCGAAATACTTTTGATTTTTGAAAAATGTAAAACAAATGTTCACAAAAATAGCAAACGTACTTTGCCTCTAATATGGTTTTAGTATCAAATGCATTGAATACATTTTGATTCAAAGTACACTAGTATAATAAAAATAAAAATCCTACAATAATTTTGGTAGAAAATGTGTTATGTTTCGTGAATGTAATTTTTCAATAATTTAAAACTGCAGAAATTGGATTAATACTAAGTCACCGCACTTTCTTTTATAACAATGTTTTATTTGCTGTAATAATAGTGTATTGTTTTACCTCATTCGTGACACAAAGATCCATTAAAAAATACGAAATATTTTTCGATTTAATTCATTGTAACCTGATGCAAATTGTACTATGCAGCATGAAAAACACCTTAAGAGCATGGAAAGTCATTTTCAAAGGCTTAATTATTTCATGAAAACGTAGAAAAACAAAGCTGTGCGTTTGGAATTGCTTCCAATTACGTTCGCTTAACATTTTGAATTTCCGGAAATACTTTTTATTTTTGAAAAATGTAAAATAGAATTCCCCAAAAATAGCAAACATAATTTGCTGTATGTAGATTACAAATTATAAAATATGTTTCGAATCTGTTTCAGATTATAAAAAAAAATGTTTTGTTAATTATAATACATAATTTCTATTTAAAAAAGTAAATTGCGTTTCACGGTTTTGTATTGTTTCATGTTTTTGTTTCCGCTCTAAGATATATTAAGACTAATGTTTTCAAATCCGTACTATATTTGTTTTGTATGTAGAATCTATAATAGCATAATAATTAATAATATTAATGTTTTTGCTCATTTAAAAAATGTATGTGGTACTTAGTTGTAAAAATACAATTTAAGGGAAATTAATATTGACATTTTATACCATTTGATACATTATTATTCGATGCATTTATATATAAGGATCCCAGAAGCCTAGGGGTACAAGTAACAAAATTTAAATTTCGAGTAAATTGGGTTCAAAGTTAAACATCAATTGTAATTGAATGAATTGAGATATGAATCTTTTGCTTATACCTTAATGAATTTTGAACTCTTATTTCAATAACTGTTTTTTAAAAAATGGAATACAATTTTTCTTTTTATTTATAACTTAAGCAATGTTTAGCATCATTCGGCACTTGTACCCCTTGGCTTCCAAGCAGTAATGAAAAGTGTTTGGAAGCTAAAGGGTACAAGTGCCGAATGAGCACAAGAAATGAAAAACTATGAAATAAAAAATTGTAAATGTCTAAAAAAGGAAAAATTATATGAAATAAAAAATGAATTTACGAAAAAAAATCTGAGCAATGTTGGTATAAATGAATGAAAGAATAAATTTTTGTTCTAACATAAGTTTTAAAATTTTATTATAAATTCTGAAACATTTAAATTATATATTTTTTAACATCTCCAACAAAGTTGAAAAGTGAATTTGAGTTTAGTTTGTCTATCCGTCTGTCCGCGCCCTAATTCTCGTAAATATATTGGGATTGCCTTGAAATTTTTGGGAATTATTCACGTTTACCTCAACACGAACCTATTGCAAATGAAGTTTTTAACACGATTGGCTTATTTACAAGGACAATCAAATGTTTTCCTTTACATTACGGGTTAAGGGAAAAATCGTTTCAAATGAATTTTAAAGATGTTCAGCTTGCCGCACATTAAAGTATATATGCATTTACGAATTGCATTAAAATAAACATTCTGTAAAATATGAGGTGAAAAGAATAGATATTTTTATTTACAGGGCTATGCAAAAGATTTACATTGCCTAATGATAAAGAGGGAATTTTTTACAACATATTTTAATTATATTACAATTTTTATGTATAATAAAATTAATATGCATCGCTGAGGCTTAATGTAAGTCATTTCGCATGTAATATGAAGTACACAGTATTTAACGAACCTATTGCAAATGAAGTTTTTAACACGATTGGCTTATTTACAAGGACAATCAAATGTTTTCCTTTACATTACGGGTTAAGGGAAAAATCGTTTCAAATGAATTTTAAAGATGTTCAGCTTGCCGCACATTAAAGTATATATGCATTTACGAATTGCATTAAAATAAACATTCTGTAAAATATGAGGTGAAAAGAATAGATATTTTTATTTACAGGGCTACGCAAAAGATTTACATTGCCTAATGATAAAGAGGGAATTTTTTACAACATATTTTAATTATATTACAATTTTTATGTATAATAAAATTAATATGCATCGCTGAGGCTTAATGTAAGTCATTTCGCATGTAATATGAAGTACACAGTATTTAAAGGGACAAAAAAAGATTTCAAATAGTATATTCTATTCTAAGTACTGTATATTATCGATGATGTTTGATGGATGGACGAAATGCCTTTTTAATTATGATTTGCATTTTTAAGTTTCACTAAATTTATACATATTAATGTCTATGCTATTGTTCATATAAATGCTATAGTTCATATACAAGGCTATACAAAAAATCTCGTAAAGGTTACTGAATATGAGCGTAATCCACTTAAAGATTGCTTTTAATAAGTCATATATTTCTATGCTGAACTGCATTCAGTTTACTAAGAAATGCTTGTAAAATATAGATAAAATGGTATACAGGGTCACGCTCGAAATTTTATACATGGTCATCTATGGATGATAATTTCTGGAAATGTGATTTCAGTAATCTTAAGAGTGTTTTAGTTTGAACTAAATTTTAGATAAATACTAGCGTATAATAAAGGTTCAAGATAAACTACAGATAAACAAAAGTATACAAGTGTGTTTCCATCTATTAGTATAAATTGCTGAAAGAGAAATTTCAAACTGTTATGCGTTTTCTTGCTAAACTAAATTTCCCCATTATGCAATGTGTATCAACCGACAGATAAAACATAGGGCTGTTCAAAATTATTAGAATACATATTTGGCTATGGACAGTAACACTCTGTTACCCTAAATAGCAAAGATTTTTAAAGATTTCAGAGTGTTGGAATGTGTTTCGTATTCTACGCTTAACGCATGATTTTCTTACATGTTACAATTAAAATGCATTTATTTAATGTATAAAAAAGCAAATGGCCTTGTATGTCGTTGGTCGCGCTTCTGCTGTAGACGTTAACGGATACAACTGTACTTATACCCTTTGGCCTCCACGCGTTTCCCAGTTTTGGAAAAGAGGTTTAGTAACTGACCTCTAAAACGCAGTATATAATAAAAAAAAACACTCATAACTTCTTACCTACAAATAAATAGACTTATTTCCAGATACCCTGTGCACTTAACTCATTTTTTTTTTCAATTTTGTCACATATACCCCTTGGCTTCTGGGCTCCTCAAATATATTAGAATGAAATACATTAAAGTTAATTTATATTAAAAAACAATGGCTAAATAAAATAAGTCTAAATTAACTTTCGTAGATTAGATGTTTGTGCTTTATAAATGTAACATTACAGAAAATTAAAGTTACGAAATTTAATATAATATTTTGAATCGAAATTTTTCATTTGTAACCATATTATATTTTATGTAATAATATTGCATCGTTTTTGCCTCATTCTGTCAAAAAGAAACATTAGAAAATACAAAAATATATTCCTGTTTCTTTAAAATACAAGCTCATGCAATCTGTACTACTGAGCACGAAAAACTTATAAAGATGGAGGAAGGGCATTTTCAAAAGCATTATTCTTTCACGAAAATATAGATGTGGTGCATTTAGAATTTCTCCCAATTACGTTCGCTTGACATTTTAAAATTCCGGAAATACTCATGTTTTCCGAAAAATGTAAAATGGAATTACAGAAAATTAGTAAATATAATTTTTTGCCGTGGCTGGCAAATGATAAAATATGTTTAGAACATGTTTGAAATTATAAATAAAATTAACTTTTTATTTTGTAAAAATTTGTACAGCAGAATTTTTATTTAAAAAGTAAAAGGACTGTATTTTTCTCATTTCCGACACAAAAAATTATTAAAAAGTGCAAAAACTTTTTTTAGTTTCCATCAAATATAACCAAATATAACGTCAGACAATTTCTACCATAGAGCACGAAAAACAAATTAAGAGCGAAAAAAGTCATTTCCAAAGGCTTAATTCTTTCAAAAAAATGTGTGTTTAGAATTGTTTTCAATTACGTTCACTTGACATTTTTAAATTCCAGAAAAACTTTTGATGTGAAACTTAAAATGTAAAACAGAATTCCACAAAAATAGCAAACATAATTTTCGGGTTGTGGATTAAAAATTATAACATATATTTCGAACCTGTTTCAAATTATAAAAAATGTTACATTTGTAAATTATAATGCAGAACTTATATTAAAAAAGCAAATATTGCATTGAATATTTTTGTATTTATTTCGTATTTTTGCTCTATTCTAAGATAACTATTAAGACTAATGTTTTCACTTACATATTGTATTCGTTTATGTGTAAAGACAAAATAAATAGTTCATGATTTTGTTTATTTAAAAAAAAATGGTACTTTGCAAAAAAAAAAAAAAAAAAAAAAAAAAAAAAAAAAAAAAAAAAAAAAAAAAAAACACTAAATTTTAACATTTTGATACCATTTATTATGTTATTCAATGTATTTATAATACATTAACAAGGGATATCTTAAAAGCATTTTGTATTTTAAAAAAATAATGGAAAAATAACTTAAGTTTAAAATAACTTTCGTAGATCAGGTGTTTGTTTTTTATGAATGTAATATTTCAAAAAATAAATATTACAGAATTTAATATGACACTGTGTAGAAGATATGAAGCTCAGCCCGAGTCCGAATGCCCGAACCCGAGTCCGGTCCGAGGCGGGCTTGGACTCTAATTTCATTTTAGTCTTCGGGCCCGGACGGACTCGGGCACTTTCTTTCTGGAGCCGGAAAAATATTTATTCACGTGTACAAAAGATTGGAAGAACTTTTTCCCCTTTAAAATTACGTATTGTTTTTCAAGTCCTTTCAGTGCTATTTTTATCAAAGTGAAAAGGATACTAGAAATTTTGTTTTTTGTATTTTAATAGTTAATTGCTGCCTCAAAAGAATATTTATGATGTTTGAGGAATTATGTCTATTACATTTACAGCGACGATCTTTTGAAAGGGCGGCAATCAAAACAAGCATAAACAATAAATTAGATTATAATTGTATCTATGTTTGTTGTAGAGGATATTTTTTAATTCGATCGTTTATTTATCATTTATTTATTTATAATACATTTAGAGAATTATATCATCACTTTTTATGTAGACCAGAATCTTCAGCTTAGAAATTTTGTTTAATTCTGCACGAATCAAAATCGTTCTTCATACGAAAACTGCATCGTGATTATTTTTTTCTGTTTATCATCATGATCTTTGCTAATGCTAAGAATTTCCCTTAGTAAGTAAACATATTTTTCATATTGTTAAATGCTCATAAATTTCATGTTAAAAAACAATCAACCAGTATTTCTTCTTTTCCTGTAAAAGTATCGGGCTTTTAAAAAAAATGTACCAACGTGTTAATTTGCGTTGATTTTCCGTTTCACGTCAATCACGGGGAAATTTTATGAGAAATAAATTGATTATAGTTAAAAATGTACCCATTTCATAGGAAATTAAAAACGTTGTTCGATTCTTCATCATACAAATAGTTATTTCTCCAAATTTCGTCCATTTACTCATTACATTACTAATATGCCTATCAAATTTTCTTATTAAAGGGAAAAAGATATGGGAATCTTTTTAAATATGAAGTACATATATATTTATTTGATACCAAATTGCTCTTTTCATCAGGTTGAATTTAAATTTTTATTTGACAGTAAATTCTGTGTAAGAAAATTTTAAAAAGGCGATATCACATTTCAAATAATTTTTAAATATCATGTGCATTTTTTTTTTTTTTTTTTTGTATTGGACTCGGGCGGGCCCGTTCTCCGAAAAACGAGCCCGAACTCATCTCTACAAGTGCAGTGATAGTTTCATTTATAACTTTGTTTAATTTTCTGTAATAATAGTTCATTGTTTTTGCTACATTTCTGACACAAAGAAACGTTCTGAACGTTCTGAAACAAAAACATCTTCCTACTTCCATAAAATATAACTTTGAGCATTCTCTACCACTGAGCACAGAAAACGTAATAAGATCGAGTAAAATCATTTTCAAAGGCTTAATTCTTTCAAAAGAAAAGTAGTCGTTGGGGGGGAGGGGGCACGGTAATACTTACACATCATGGATATGCATAATATAATATATGGCAATAAGACATATTTAAACGATTTATAAAATGCATCGCAATGCCAAAAGAAAATTCAAATGTATATTTAAATATTTTTAACTACATAATAATGCTCTATAAATGAATTGCTGATGAACCAATTTCGACAAATTATATGAAACGTCAAACTCCTCAAGAAGTATCGAATTGCGTAAAAGAAATATAAACATCCTTATAACTCCAAAAGTAATAACCATATAAATAAACGGTTTTTCTACAGAAAATTAAGCGTTTAATTTGCAATTAAAATATATTTTTGAATTGAAATTCGAACGAAATACAGGATTATGAAAAATCGAGCAATATAGAAAACATAATATCAAACATTTCGGCAACTAATAATCCAATCAACTTCGTTCTTTATGCAAAATTTGTGTTGCTGTATTGCCTTTTACGTCCATTCCTTAAAATAAAAAATATTCAAAAATATTATATACATTTCATCAAACGATTTTTTTTGAGAGTCCGAAATAAAAAGTCCCGGATAATCGAGGTTACTGATATCAAATAGGCTTCGTTCAATTCTTATATACTAAGTACATACAAAAGTTCAAATTTGTTCAATTTGTTTTGGAAATAGAGTGTTTACAGACACCCAGATAGACGGACGGCAATTTTTTTTTCTAAAATTGTTTTTCGGAATCTCCAATGCGTGTAAATCGAGGACTTTTTTTTCGATTTTAAAATCGATTGTAAGATTGACCCTATACTACGTATGATGGGTAAGTAAAAAAAGCATAAAAATCAAAGTTGTGTGTTTAAAAATTGCTTTCAATTACGTTCGCTTGATATTTTGAAATTCTGGAAATACTTTTGATTTTATAGAAATATGTAAATCGAAATTCCACAAAAATAGCAAATATATTTAACTGGTTGTCGATATCAACTGATAACAAATGTTTTGAGCTTGTTTCAAATTTTGAAAAATCTACTTTTGTTTATTATATTACAGAATTTCAAGTTAAAAAGTAAATATTGCGTCTGATGTTTTTGTATTGTTTTGTGTTTTTGTTACCATTCTGAAAAAATCAGTAAGAAATGTTTTCGAAAATACTTTTCATTTTAAAAATAGCAAATATATTTAGCTGGCTATGTATGTCAAATGATAACAAATGTTTGCAGCTTGTTTCAAAATTTAAAAAATCTACTTTTGTAAATTATATTGCAGAATTTCTGTTTAAAAAGTAAATATTGTGTCTGATGTTTTTCAATAATTATGTGTTTTTAATGTCAAACTAGGAAAATCAGTAAGATTAATGTTTTTCATAGGGTATTGCATGGTGCTTTATATTATAAAGATCTTTAAAATTCATGAATTTCAATACTCTTAATGATTTTTTTAATTTTTGTGGTTCTTTTTTTGAAAAAATATGTTTTAAGAAAATACAATTTTGGCGTTTTTATATCATTCTATATGTTATCTTTAATGGATTATACAGAGTGCCCACATGAAACATCCGTGGTTAATAATGAACTTATAAAAACTATGACCGTAGATATTTGCAGTTTCGCTATCATGAATAGCAACCTAAGTTTGTTTTGTACAATTGTTTTCTTAGAAACAGTTAATTTCGTTATATGCATTATTAATATGCTATGAGAGGGAGTTTATTTTCCTTCACCTATTTATTTGTCTGAAACATTTGCATTTTTGTCTATGTATGCACTTTGATATGGACACAGTTCATTGTTAACGGAATACCCTGTCGATATTTAATGTAAATACAAATTCTGCGTAACATGACAAGTGTGCTAAATTTATAATTTCCGTTTATTATTATTATTATTATTATTATTATTATTATTATTTATTATTATAACAAGTATAAAACAAATGTGGATCTTGTTTTGTTATCGCATGATATTGCAAATCGCAAATCTCTATAACTCAATATTTCCACATAATTAACATTTGAAATTAGTGAAATTTCAAGTGGCCACTCTACGTATGTTACGAGGAATGACATTAAGGGAAGGCAAGATTGCATGCAATATTATGGAAAGTATGCCAGCTTAATGTTCCGTTTTCTCGAAATATGGATTCAGGATTTTAATTACTAAACTGTTGAATAAATTGCAGTTTTAGAAAAAAAAATAATTTTGAAAATACTTTTTTTTTTAATTGAAAAAATTTTCTTGTATACCAGGTAATTTCCTTGTATCAATTCGATTCACAAAAATCAGTTTCAAAAATTAGAAATCCTTTGAACTTTAAAAAGTAAAAGCTAGGTCAGTACATTATACAGCTCCGTTGTTATCATTTGTGTAGAATGGTTATATTAAAAAAATATAAAATATATATTTGATTTGATTTACCACGCAATCTGATTTAAATGCGAAAATATTTCGATTTATTTTATCGCTACTAAGATGATTCTATCGTATTTCTTTTCATTCAAGCAGATGTTCAGTCAAGACATTATAAAACTGTAAAAGAAAACGTTTTGCAAAATCTTTTAAATAAACAAATTTTGAAAACATTTTAATGGAAGCAGATTTCCTTAAAACTGATTAGATTTTTCAGACTTGTACAGAAACTTGCAATGGCCAATATAATTAAACATATATATATACATTAATTTATTTGTAAGGCTGCAGGTGTTGGTTTAAATTACTAAAATGTTATAATTTTTTTTTGCTTTATTCAATTAAATTATGTATAATTAAAATACGTTGTCTTTTAAATATATAAATAATTATTCCGTTAGCCATTTATTTTATTGTTTATAACAAACATTTTCAACATTCCCAATGTATTTAAAAATATTTAAGAAACAAAATATAGCAAATGAGTAACTTTTGAAGAATGCGAAAAGATACAATAAGCGTTTGCTTGGAGAATAATTTAAAAACTGTTTTATAGAAAATGTCATTTCTTCATTTATCAAACATCTCTTGTCCAGAATGTCAGCTTCTCCATGAGTATTTTTTGTACTGCTATATGATGGACTAGACGGTTCGAGAATGTTTTTCATTTCAGTAAATATTCACAGCTATTACTTTTTCCCCTTCAAGAGTTGAATCGTTTCATGGTTGATCATGTACTGAATAATTAAAACTTTCTTTTGACACATACTGATGACTTTTTGAATGAGTGATAATGTGTATGTTGTTTGCTAAAATGAAGCAAATAAATAAATAATTAAATAAAAATAAAATAAAACATCAGGAGTAGAAAATTTAAAGACGATGTATTTTAGTTCGATAAATTGGGTGATCAGATATGTTTGTAAAGATATAAAGATAGTCAAGTGTAAAATCAAGTGAAATCTTACTGTGATTTCACTTTTTTTATATTTGTATTCTACACTTTATATTTTCGTTGTAGAAGGTATTCAAAATCTTGAGATATATCAAAATCATAAAGTCTGATTATTTTGAAAAGGAATTCATAATAAATGTAATTTATTAGTAATTCAGTTTAAGTGCATTTACACATGATTATTACATTATTTTGTTACACTTTTAAACAAGAGAAAATCCATTATTTTAATTATAATTTATTATACGATTACTGATCCTCTCGATGTTGAACGTATCCGTGATATTGTTTCAATTATTCCAAAAATTAATGTATATATATATATATATATATATATATATATATATATACAGGGTGTATCTAAACTACTGGGCAAAACTTTAAGGGGTGATAGTACACATCAAGACAAATAATATTATATGGGAAACTAAGGGTCCCAAACGTCTTCCGAAGGAGATAAGCGCCATCAAAGTTTAGGGTCCAAAATTTGAAATGATTATAAAAAACGGGAAAATTGGTCGATTCGTTTGCGGTTTTCACTAAAACTATTCTTTATGTCAGTATTGTCTTGAAAATAAATTATCAAGATAAATTGCAAAAAATGACGATAGAGGGCGCTTTAGACTTTGGATTAACGAACAATTATTTTTTACCGTTATTTTTTGCATCTCATTAATTTTTTTTAGAAGTTTAGACATAAAGTTAAATTTTGAGCTTAAAATCTGTGGTTAAGAAGCGCAAACTGAACTGTTTTCAATGGGAGTGCGTAGGTTCAAATTTCAAATGATTATAAAAAACGGAAAAATTGGTAAATTTATTTGCGGTTTTCACTAAAATTATTCTTTATGTCAGTATTGTCTTGAAAATAAATTATGCAGATAAATTTTTTAAAATGTCGATAGAGGGCGCTTTAGACTTTGGAGTAACGTACAACTATTTTCACCGTTATTTTTTGCATCTCATTAATTTTTTTTAGAAGCTTAGACATAAACTTAAATTTTGAGCTGAAAATCTGAATCGTTAACAGTGGTTAAGTAGCGCAAACTGAACTGTGTTCAATGGGGGTGGAGAGGTTCAAATTTCAAATGATTATAAAAAACGAAAAAATTGGTCGATTTGTTTGCGGTTTTTTCTAAAACCATTCTTTATATCAGTATTCCCTTAAAAATAAATTTTAAAGATAAATTTCAAAAAATTCCATTAGAGGGCACCTTAAACTTTAGAGTAACCAACAACAATTTTTAACTGTTATTTTTTTATTTATTTATTTATTTTTTTTTTTTTTTTGTATCTAATTAAATGCTTGCAAAAGCTTAGACTTAAATTTTGAGCTCAAATTCTGAATCGTTGGAAGGGGTTAATGAGCGCAAACTGAACTGTGTTCAGGAGTTGAAATGTTACCCTGCCCACTCTACGAACGCAGTTCAATTTTTCGCTACTTAATTACTCACAACGATTCAGATTATGAGCTCAAAATTTAAGTCTAAGCTTTTAAAACATTTATTTAGATTTAAAAAAAACTGTTAAAAGTAGTTGTTGGTTACTCTAAAGTTTAAGGTGCCCTCTAACGGAATTTTTTGAAATTAATCGTAAAATTATTTTTCAAGGAAATACTGACATAAAGATTGGTTTTAGAGAAAACCGCAAACAAATCGACCAATTTTTCCGTTTTTTATAATCATTTGAAATTTGAACCTCCCCACCCCCATTGAACACAGTTCAGTTTGCGCTACTTAACCACTGTTAACGATTCAGATTTTCAGCTCAAAATTTAAGTTTATGTCTAAGCTTCTAAAAAAAATTAATGAGATGCAAAAAATAACGGTAAAAATAGTTGTACGTTACTCCAAAGTCTAAAGCGCCCTCTATCGACATTTTTAAAAATTTATCTGTATAATTTATTTTCAAGACAATACTGACATAAAGAATAATTTTAGTGAAAACCGCAAATAAATTGACCAATTTTTCCGTTTTTTATAATCATTTGAAATTTGAACCTACCCATTCCAATTGAACACAGTTCAGTTTGCGCTTCTTAACCACAGATTTTAAGCTCAAAATTTAAGTTTATGTCTAAACTTCTAAAAAAAATTAATGAGATGCAAAAAATAACGGCAAAAAATAGTTGTTCGTTACTCCAAAGTCTAAAGCGCCCTCTATCGGCATTTTTTGAAATTTATCTTTATAATTTATTTTCAAGACAATACTGACATAAAGAATAGTTTTAGTGAAAACCGCAAACGAATCGACCAATTTTCCCGTTTTTTATAATCATTTCAAATTTTGAACCCTAAACTTTGATGGCGCCTATCTCCTTCGGAAGACGTTTGGGACCCTCAGTTTCCCATATATTATTATTTGTCTTGATGTGTACTATCATCTCTTAAAGTTTTGCCCAGTAGTTTAGATACACCCTGTATATATGTATATATATACAACATATTAAAAACATTTTTATGAAAGTAGATTTGTTTAAAACAGATTTTATTTTAGGACTTGTACAGAAACTTTTTGACACATACTGATGACTTTATGAGTGGTGATGTGTATGTTGTTTGCTAAAATGAAGCAAAGAGAAAAACAAATCATAAAAAAGTTAAGAATTTAACGGCGAAGAATTTTAGTTCGATAAATTGGACATTCAGATATGGCCAATAAGTCAAGTGTAATATTAAGTGAAATATCTTATCGTGATTTCACTTTTTTTTCATTTTTTTTATATGCGTGTATACTATACTTTATTCTTTCGTTGTTGAAAATATCAAAAACTTTCAGATATTTCAATATCATAAAGTTTTGATATTTTTGAAATGCATTCATAATAATTGTAATATATTAATAATTTAATTTAAATATACTTACACATGAATATTACATTATTGTGTTTACACAAGAGAAAATCCGTGATATAAATTAATTATAATCTATTTTGGAATACCTGATCCACCTGGCGTTGGCCGTATCCGTGATATCATTCCAATTGTTCCAAAAAAATGAAAATATTTTAATGGAATAGATTTGCTTAAAACAGGTTTGATTTCAGGCTTACAGATAGATTTATTTTACAGGTTTGATTACAGGTTGGATTTTAGACGTACTTTAGATAAAGGAATTTGCCCAAATAAAATATATATGTATATTAATTTATTTGCAGTACTTCAACTGTTTCACACTATTTCTAGCATTACTGGAATTGGTTTAAAATAATTTAATATTCTTTTTGGCTCCATATAATTAAATTATATATAATTATATTATATTCTCTTAAAATGTATTCTACAGTACAGTAATAAACAAATAAATATTCCGTTAGCTATATATTTTACTGTCTATAACAAACATTTTCAAAGATACAACAATCATGCCTAAATCATGAGTGGCATTTGTTTAGAGAATAATTTAAAAACATTTTGAAAGAAATAGTCATTTCTTCAGTTGTCAAACATTGGTCTAGAGCACTTTTCCATGAGTATACTTTTGTACTGCGATATGATTGATTAGACGGTTCAAGAATGATTTACGTTTCGGTAAATATTCACAACTATTTTTTTTTCTGCTTAACGAGTTGAATCATTTAATGATTGATCATGTGATAAAACATTACACTTTTTTGGCATATACTGATGACTTTCCGAATGAGTGATAATGTGTATGTTATTTGCTAAAATAAAAAAAAAACATAAGGAGTGGAAAATTTAACGGCAAAGTATTTTAGTTCGATAAATTGGATGTTCAAATATGTTTGTAAAGAAATAGAGATAAGTCAAGTGCAATACTAAGCGAAATATTTTATCGTGATATCACTTTTATTTTTTTCTTTGTTTTTTTTCATTTTTTTTCCTATGCGTGTATTCTATACTTTAATCTTTCGTTCTAGAAAATACCAAAAACTTTCAGATATTTGAATATCATAAAGTTTGTTAACTTTGAAAATGTATGCATAATAAATCTAGTACAGTATTAATTTACTTTAATGCATTTATACATGATTAAATTATTTTGTTACACCTTTACACAATAGAAAATTCATGATTTAATTTATTTATAAATTATTATGGAATACCTGATCCACCCCCCGTTGACCGTACCCTTAAGATTGTTCCAATCACTGTTAAAAATAATGGTGACAAACCAGTTGCATTTAGCACCCAGGGGTGAAAAGGCATTTCATTTAACACCTGCGAGCTTGAAAATATGTTTGTGGTGCCGTTTGATCTCTCTGTGTGTGATTCAGGCTTATCAAGGTGTCGCGCAATGCATATCGTTTGAAGATTTTCACTTCTTAATCATTTGCGCATGCTTTGTGACGTGCATCCTTCCCATTTAACTCGCCGCCACTGGTAAATCCAAAGAGCATTTTCTGCCTACGAAGACTATCACCTTGCATACGCTATCCCAATTTCATTTAATAATTCGGATGGCAAACTTTTGGCGAGCTTTTTAAATAAAGTAAACTTTGAATTTCAGGACATTTGAAAATTTTAGAAAAACTTTGAAGGCGGGCTCGATGGCTGAGTAGTTAGAATTTTGAGCTTGCAACCAGACGTTGTGGGTTCGAATTCTTTGCCGGAGAAAAGTCCTTGTATAATTTATTTTTATTATTTCGCACTCTGGATTAAGGGTGTCATCTTTTCACCCTATATAAGGATGCCATTCTGGCTCCACTAGGGGTGTCACCAGTGAGACAAGACTTTTCACCCCTAAAAAGTGCAATGAGTCACCTGTAGTTTTAACAGTTATTGGTCAAAAATAAAGTAAAATAAAACAAAAAATTATGAAAAGGTTTTACTGAAGTAGATTTACTTAAATCAACCTGATTTTAAACTTGTGCAAAATTTCCCGCGGAGAAAAAAATATATATTAATTTATTTGTTATACTGCAAGTGTTTCGTATTGTTTTGTAGTATTACAGGAATTCATTTAAAATATTTTAATGCTTTTTTATGATTATCTGTTTAATTTAATTAAAGTATATACAGTTAAAATATATTCTCTTTTAAATACATAATTAAATATTCCGTTAGCCACATATTTTACCGTTTATAACAAACATTTTCAGCATTCCCTAAAATACTTCATATTAATTCTAATTCCCATAAATTACATTACTTAAAATATTAATGAAACAAAATATAATAAAATAAAAATGTTTTGAAGAATGTTAAAAAATACAACAATTCTGTCAGAATTATGAATGGCGATTGCTTAGAGAATAATTAAAAAACTTTTTGAAATAAATTGTCATTTCTTCAGTTATCTAACACCTCTTGTCTAAAACATCAATTTCTCTTCGAGTATTCTTTTGTACTGCAATATGATGGTTTAGACGGTTCGAGAATGACATTCGTTTCAGTAAATATTCACAGCTAGTTTTTTCACTTCAAGAGTTGAATCATTTAATGATTGATCATGTTCCGAATCTTTAAACTTTCTTTTGACATATACTGATAACTTTATGAATGAGTGATAATGTGTATGATGTTTGCTAAAATGAAGAAAAAACTTAAGGAGTAGAAAATTCAACGGCGATATATTTCGGTTCGGCAAGTTGAATGTTCAGATATGTTTGTAAAGAAATAGAGATAAGTCTAGTGTAATATTAAACGTAAATATCTTATCGTAAATTTCACTTTTTTTTTTGCCTTTTGTAAATCTCTTGTATATCTTGGCCTTTTGTTCTCTCGTTGTAAAAAATACCGGAAACTTTCTTATATTTCAAAATCATAAAGTTTTTAATTCTGAAAATGTATTCATAATAAATCTAGTATATTAGTAATTTAGTTTAAATGCATTTACTCATGACAATTATATTATTTTTATACACCTTTACGCAAGAGAAAATCCATGATTTATTTTAATTATAAAATATTATGGAATAAATGATACACACGTCGTTGACCGTATCCGTAATATTGTTCGAATTCGTAAAAAAAAGTTTGAGAACATTTAATGAAATTGATGTGCTTAAATCAGATCTTATTTTAGACTTCTACAGAAATTTGCAACGGAAAATGTATATATATATATTAATTTATTTGTTATACTGCAAGTGTTTCGCACTGTTTGTAGCATTACTAGAATTCGCTTAAAATACTATAATGCTTTTTTATGTTTATTTGTTTCATTTAAGTAAAGTATTTATAGTTAAATTATATTCTCTTTTAAATACGTTGATCCAAAAAAAAAAGTTTACAAGCAGAAGCATTTGAAATGTAATAACTGTGGAGCGAATATTTCCACCCAGGGTGGTTGACAGATGGCGCTAGTTCGGTTCTAAGAGTAAGTAGCGTCAGTACGCAGACACTTAAGAGCGACAGTAATGACACGACATCTAGAAAAGTGATCTCGCATAGAGGTGCGAGCCGTAATTCAATTCTTATGGGCCAAGAATGTGGCCGCATCCGAAATTCACTGACAAATCATTGAGCAAAGACGTCAATCATCTGCATGACAATGCCAGTACGCATACAGTTCGCCAGACTTAGGAATTGCTGCAAAGGTTCAAGTGGGAGGTCTGAAATCACCACCCATACAGCCCCGATTTGGCTAAAAGTGAATATTTCCTTTTTCCGGCATGAAGCGAAACTTATCCGGAACACTTGTCACCTCAGACAATGCAGTGAAAACAGCTGCCGAGAAATGGCTCAATGAGCAGGGCCCTGATTACTACCAAGACGGGATAAATAAGTTAGTCGAACGTTCTGACAAATGCCTAAACAGGTTTGGCAACTAAGTGGAAAAGTAAAGGCCAGATGTGTCTCTCGATTGCCATTTGTATATTGTTTCTATTGTTAATAAATAATTTTTCCTTTGCCTTGTAAACTTTTTTTTGGATCACCCCTCGCGCATAAATAATTACTCCGTTAGCTTTATATTTTACTGCTTATAAAAAACATTTTCAATATTTCTAATGTATATGAAATATTAATGAAACAAAATATAATAAAATTAATAATTTTTGAAGAATATGAAAAGATACAACAAGCGTATCTGAATAATGAATGGCGTTTGCTTAGAGAATAATCTAAAAACTTTTTGAAAGAAAATGGCATTTCTTCAGTTATCAAACACCTCTGTCTAGAACGTCACTTTTCCATGAGTATTCTTTTGTATTGCAATAAGATGGATTAGAGTGTTCTAGAATGACTTTCGTTTCAGCAAATATTAACAGCAACTATTTTTCATTTTTCACTTCATAAGTTGAATCATTTAGTGATTGATCATGTGCTAAATCATTAAACTTTCTTTTGACATAAACTGATGACTTTCTGAATGAGTGATAATGTGTATGTTATTTGTTAAAATAAAGCAAAAAGAAAAAAAAAACATAAGGATTGGAAAACTTAACAGCGATGTATTTTAGTTCGATATATTGAATGTTCAGACATGTTTGTAAAGAAACAGAGATAAGTCAAGTGCGATATTAACCCGGGAGTACACGCACCGGATCTTTTGAACCGGAATGTGTATGATTTTTGCCACTGTAATTGTAACCACTTATCTTTTAAAAGTAACCTTCTACTTATTTTATCGCAAAATTTGTAAGGATTGTCTCCGCCTAATTAAAATGACGGTTATAATTTGATTTTATGGGTGACAAAGTTAAAAACATTTCTACTCTGGGTAAGCGCGTGTTCTCCAGGGTTAAACAAAATATCTTATTATGATTTCACTTTTTTGCGCCTTTTTTAAATGCGTTTTTTCTATAATTTATTCTTTCTTTTTAGAAAATACCAAAAACTTTCAAATACTTCAAAATCATAAAGCTTGTTAATTTTGAAAATGTATTCATAATAAATCTAGTATATTAGTAATTTGGGCCATTTTCATCATTCGCTTACATTTCATGATAACGGACTCGACATGTAATGCATTTGACATTTCAAATAAGACTAAAAGAAAAAAAACTATTAAAATGAACTAGTTTGTATATTTTCTAACTTAGATAATAATTTACATACCTTCTAAAACTATTTAGTAAACTTACTTAACAGCTTACATTTCATGGTAACGGACATGACAAGTAACGGACTTGACATTTGAAATAAAACTATTAGATATAAACTAGCTTGAATAATTTCTACTTAGATAATATTACACATATCTTCTAAAACTATTTAGTAAACTTACTTAACAGCTTACATTCCATGGTAACGGACTTGACATTTCAAATAAAACTATTAGAAATGAACTAGCTTGTATAATTTCTAACTTAGATAATAATACACATATCTTCTGATAGTATTTAGTAAACAATATTTAATGACAAAAGTGTAAAAATCATTATTTTAATATTAAAATTTACGGTAACAGACTTGACAGTGAAAAAAAATACCAACCGTGATAAAAGCTTATTCTTGCTACTATTACATTGCTTCACAATTGAAGAGTAAAAAATGGCAAGTAGTCGTTGCGTGAATTGTTTAACTATGTCGCCGAATATTTGCTGCTAACTTGAAGTAGCATTCAAAACCTATTTTGACTAAAATAATCATAAGATAACGGACTTGACAAAAAGTCAGGGGCAAAAGATTTCTGGTAATTTTTTAAAGAAAATATATTTTGTAATATTTTTTTCATTAAAATAGAACACTAACAGTTCATATTTAAAATAATTAAACATTTTTGTTTAAAAAAGGTTAGCTCAAATTAATATATATATATATATAGTTAATTCATAAAACTTAGAATGGGACAGGCATTTTTGCTTAGAATTAAAATTTTAAAGATTTATATCTCAAAAGATTTTATGGATTTTTTTTTTAATTTTTCATGTTAGAAATGTTCAATATAATCTTTTTTAGCCAATGCATAGCTCAAATCGAACTTTATATATTAATTTATGTTTAAATTTTTTTCGTTTTACTCTGGGACAACATATGTAAGCGAAATTTGAAAATGGCCCATTTAGTTTAAATGCATTTTCACATGATTATTACATTATTTTGTTACACCTTTGCACAAAAGAAAATCCATGATTTAATTTATTTATAAATTATTATGGAATATCTGATCTACTCACCGTTGACCGTATCCTTAATATTGTTCCAATTGGTAAAAAAAAATAATAATGAAGTAGATTTGCTTAAATCAGATCTGATTTTAGAGTTGTAGAGAAACTTGCCACGGAAAAATATATGTGTATATATTAATTTATTTGTTATACTACAAGAGTTTCGCACTGTTTGTACTACTACTGGAATTCGTTTAAAAAACTTAAATGTTTTTTATGTTTATTTGTATAATTTAATAAAAGTATATATAGCTAAATTATATTCTCTTTAAATACATAAATAATTACTCAGTTAGCCATATATTTTACTGTTTATAAAAAACATTGTTAGCATTCCCAATGTATCTAAAGTATTAACGAAACAAAGCGCAATAAAATTAATAACTTTTGAAGAATGTGAAAAGATACAACAAGCATGTCCGGATCATGAATGGCGTTTGCTTAGAGAATAATTTAAAAACTTTTTGAAAGAAAATGTCATTTTTTCAGTTATCAAACACCTCTAGTCTAGAACGTCACTTTTCCACGAGTATTCTTTTGTACTGCGATATGATGGATTAGACGGCTCGAGAATGACTTTCGTTTTAGTAAATATTCACAGCTACTATTTTTTTTTCGCTTCGTGAGTTGAATCGTTTAATTATTGATCATGTGCTGAATCATTAAACTTTCTTTTGACATATACTGATGACTTTCTGAATGAGTGATAATGTATATATTATTTGCTAACATGAAGCAAAAAACAAAATAAATAAATAAATAAAATAAAATAAGAACTGGAAAATTTAACGTCGAAGTATTGTAGTTTGATCCTCTGAATACTCTAATATGTTTGCACTGAAGTAGACTTAAATCAAATGTAAATAAGCGAAATGAGCAAAATATCTTTTCGATATTTTACATTTTTTGAACTTTTTTTATTTTTAGCTCACAGGCTATCATAGCCTGAGAGCTTATGTGCCCATCCGTTCTGTATGTATGTGCGTAACGCGATAACTCATGATAAAAATATCCGATCCACTTGAAATTTTGTATGTAGGTATATTCTGACAAGGCGCTTCCCTGATTAGTTTTTGATGTTCATTCGATATGTATAAGAGGGGGAACGGGGGGGCTCATGCCCCCCGTTAGTTGATATACATGGGATTTTCATGCAGAATTAAGTTTTCGTTCAAAATTTAGATTAGGATCATTCTGATGAGGCGATTCCGTGACTGTTATTAGGTGTTCATTGAATAAGTATAAATAGGGGGAACAGGGGTTCTAATCCCCCCCGTTAGTTGATATAAATGGAATTTTCATGCAAAATTAAGTTTTCGTTCAAAATTTAGATTAGAATCATTCTGATGAGGCGATTCCGTGACTGTTATTAGGTGTTCATTGAATAAGTATAAATAGGGGGAACAGGGGCTCTAATCCCCCCCCCCCGGTTAGTTGATATAAATGGGATTTTCATGCAGAATTAAGTTTTTGTTCAAAATTTAGATTAGGATCATTCTGATGAGGCGATTCCGTGACTGTTATTAGGTGTTCATTGAATAAGTATAAATAGGGGGAACAGGGGTTCTAATGCCCCCCCCCCCCGTTAGTTGATATAAATGGGATTTTCATGCAGAATTAAGTTTTCGTTCAAAATTTAGATTAGGATCATTCTGATGAGGCGATTCCGTGACTGTTATTAGTTGTTCATTGAATAAGTATAAATAGGGGGAACAGGGGTTCTAATGCCCCTTCCCTTAATTTATATAAATGGGTTTTTCAAGCAGAATTTTCAGATTTCGTTCAAATCTCTGAATAGTTTTGGAAGTTTAATGGTTAAGTATAAAAGAGGGGGATAACTCCTTTTAAATTATATAAATGCTAAATGGGTTTTTATTAAGAATTATCTAATTTGCTCTGAATTTTGGATATAGATTTTTTATATGATGAAGCATGTCTTTGATAGTATAGGAGGTTCAATGATTAAGTATAAAAAAAGAGGAAAGGGTAGAGCTGTTTCCCCTTCTTAATTTTTTTTTTCGAACGGAATTAACCCTTGAAAATATAAGGCTTTAATGTACAATTAGTATTTGTAGCCTGTGAGCTCAATGCCATCAGTTTAACTGGGCAGTATTCTTTATTTTTTCTATGCATTTATTGTAAACTTTTATTTTTTCTATGGTGAAAATAACAAGAACTTTCAGGGAAAAATCATAAAGTTTGAAAATTTTGAAATTATATTCATAATAAGTATAACACATCATTAATTTAAATTAAATGTGTGTTTTTTTTTTTACACAGAAGAAAATCCCTGATTTAACAAAATTATAATTTATTACAAAATTCATGATCCACCCGACTTACCCTGACCGTGATATTGTTCTTAAAAAACCCTTAAATTTAGCGGATTTTACATATTTAACTTCATTTTGAAAGCGATTAGCACCTCTCCAAGGTATAATAATAAAGTAAAATGTGTTAATTTTAGAGATTTACTAGTTATTTGTTTAAAAATTTTTGGAAAAATGTATGGGGTAGCAATGAACAAATTAAAACGCCCACAAGCGGTGATAAAACAAGTTAAGAGTTTGCAGGAGTGGGTTTTAGTAATTTTTGTAAATTACTAAGTGTGGTGTCTGCTTGGAACGTTTTTGTCGTTCCAAGAAACTAATACTAATATTCCAAAAGGAACATTGACTTGCGTACATTTGCGTTGTTTTGGCCACAAAAGACATTTGGACATGACAGTCATAATTCACCAACATATGCACAGAAGTAAAGTCAAGTTAAAGAAAAATAAAAGAATAATAAAAACGATTACCTGGAGGAACTTGAAAATAGAATTAAACACACAAATAAAAGGATGCTCATAGTTTCTTCTTCAAAAGAATTTTATTT
This sequence comes from Maratus speculifer, assembly GCA_964019185.1. Classification (NCBI taxonomy): domain Eukaryota; kingdom Metazoa; phylum Arthropoda; class Arachnida; order Araneae; family Salticidae; genus Maratus; species Maratus speculifer. The sequence continues at coordinate 233,080,271 of OZ025294.1, read as the reverse complement.
TTCGTTATAAAATCTTTTTTTATTTTGAAGAATAAAGATACTTTACTTTCAGGAACTCTCATTTTTTAAAGCCTTGCCTTTAACAGCATCTCTTTTAATATATAATTTGATGACAAACACATACATAAAATGATGAGATTTCCCTTGGAGGATAAGGAGTAACATGTCAGCAATAAGGACGTAATTTTTTTTACAACGAAATAGCATAATAACAATAAATGAGGCCATATAACGTGAGCATTTTGGATATCTCGCATTAGCAGGTTCTACCCACTTAGCATTAATATTAATGGTCGTTACATCAGTGACAATGTTATCTCCCTTGTCGTAAACGGAAGTAAAATGGCGCACCTAAAAAAATCATCATTATTCGAAGAATTTCTTTCACTCCACTAGTCCCATTCACAAGGACCCTTTTATTGTCGCAAGCAGAACATATGGAGCCCATCAAATCATTACAATTTTAAGAATTTCACTTTTAATTTTATATTTATTTTCGTTGCAAACACACAATTGATTCCATATTATTCAGGATATCACCCGTCTTCAAAAACAAAAAACAACTTCGATGGCTTCGAACACCGTTGACTCTTTTAGAGCAAAATCCGCACACCTCCGTAGATAGGGAGAGGTTTGCCATAATACCATAACTCGTCAATTGGCTGAGTTAGAAAAGGAACGAGAAAGTAGGGATGCCAAACGGGTAAAGAGATGCTATAGGAAAGTTGAACTTTTAAGATTAAAATTTTATAGCAGTTTAAAGATACGACGCCAATAAAGCAGACAAGTATTCACTTGTTTTAAATTACATATCTGCTGATTTGAATCTGATTGGCAGGAGGAGGAGTCAGAAATAGGAAATGACGTAACTTTTGAATATCGTAGATTATTCTAGAAATATCTTTTGCCGGAAGTAACGAATTCAAAATCATTTTATCATTTTGAAATAAACGAAAGATTACGAAAGAAAGAAAAACTTACACGGAAAGCTTTAAAAGGCAAGAATTAAAATAAATTTTAGAATGTGAATTCTAGTATTAAATGAATAAAGATTAATAAAATACTTGATAAGTTAAATTGAATAAAATAATGGCAGTGGTTATGAGTAACCACAACACTAAGACCCACTCCAAGACTTCATTTGCCCCACTCCATTTCCAAGCGTTTTCAAACGATATATCACATGAAATATTCATTTCCTTTCCTCCCTGAATGAGGATTAATATCTATTTTTTTAAAATTCAAAGTAAACACAACCAATCGAATGTTATGAGGAGTTTTATTTTCCAAAAAGTCTAAAAATGAGGTGGAATCTCGCTGTATCTTAGTAAGGAACTAACAAAAATAGAGTGGAGAAAATTTCAAAACATGAAAAAGTTTTTCGAATTAATTTCCGATTATATATCACCTGAGGGCTTTAGTTTTCAGCTCTCGTGCCCTCCCTATTTTTATGCAGAAAAATTTCCCTTATAATAACGACAGAAATTTTGTTATTAAATAAAGCAAACGTCACGTTGTGCATCACTAGACTAAATAAATCTGTACTTTGGCAAAGATCCATGCATTAGTTTTTGAGATTCTGTTTCAGAAATCGTTTAACAGACAGCATAGCAGCGCCATCTATTGCACTATATAATACAAACTGCAAACAACAACGATTTATGTCAAGCACTGACTAAATTTGAACTTTAGTGAAAATCCATGAATTAGTTCTTGCGATATAGCTATTTAAGAAATTGTGTAAAAGGCAGCATCGATGAGCCACCTGTCAAGCGATTTACATCAAATTGTAAATAAATTTATTTTATGTCAAAAACTAACATAATCTGAAGTTAAATGAAATTTCGTGCTGTAGTTCTTGAGATACAGCTGTTGCAGGTATCGTGAAAAAGGCAGAGTAACTGCGCCACCTGTTGAACCATATGCAACAAAATGTAAACAGAATTCATTCATGCAAATGATTAACAGAATCTGAAGTTTGGTGAAAGTCCGTGCTATTACTTGAGATGGAGCTGCTCCGAAAATAAAAAAATAGACAGAATATTCTATTGGCAAAAAATTGCTGCCAGAAAGGTTGTGTATCACTAGACTAAATGATCTGAAGTTTAGTGAACGCCGTGCTGTAGTTCTTGAGATAGAGCTGTTCTGAAAATAAAAAAAAACGAAGTAGAAGCGCCACCTGTTGAAAGTACACCAAAAACTAATCAGTACTAATTTATATCAGGGACTATCTGAAAATTAAAATTTATTTAATTCCGTGAATTAGTTCTTGAGATAGAGTAGCCACAATATTTATGTCACATACAAACAGACGGACAGACAAGACAGAAAGAGTCACGAACAGACATTTTGTAAAAACACGTTTTTAGTGAATCTCAGACTCCATTAGAATGTATATCCGTCAAAAACCGGAATATAAAAATTTTTACGTATCTAATCCTATTAGCTAGTAAAAATAGAAGAAAGTAATATCTGTATCAGCTAATAACGCAATAAGTATATGTCGCAATAGAATGTATGCAGTTATGGGGCTGTGAAATATAGCGTTATTAACTTTTTGGTAATTTTGGACCCCCCGCCCCCTGCCGGTAATGATATCGACCGGCATTATCTTAGCTAAAGTGTAAGATCTTTTTTAATATACAAACGTGGTTGCATTTATTTTTCGTGTACTTTTATCAATGGAATAAAGAGAAGTATAAATATATTTTTCCAAACTGATTAATTTTATATAAAAAAAACATTTAAAATAAATAATTACTACTTAAAAGTTTTTTATTATAACTTTTTATTACATAATGCATTCAACAGTTAATAAAATCATATTGCACTTCTCCGAACGCAGAATGGGTGTTTGGCAGATAAAAATTCTTGTACGTAATATTAATTCTTTTTTTTTTATCTATTAGTAAATGCAAACTTCATTTCAAATATATTTCATCTATGGTTTCTTGTACCTTGGTTATAAACGCAGTCACATATTTAAAAGAATAGGAATGTATTCCATGCATTAGACTTAAATTATTTTAATAATAACTATATTTTCATTAAAAAAAAGCTAACATGCTATTTTGTTCCAAAAAACATGTTACAAGCAAAAAGAGAAAATTTTGATGGAATAAAAAAAAAAATATGGATATCAAAAAACAACTGCCCTTCCTCTAGAGATATCTTATGCCAGACCCCCGACCCTCCCTCCTAAAATGATAACATTATATTTGCACAGCTCCTAACATTTAAATGTAATGTATACTTGTTATAATATTAAGGAAGATTAATAGTATTAGAGAAGCATTATCATGAATTCTTAGTTATGAATATGGTTCAGAGAAACACTTTACAGTTGAATTTTTGACGTATAAAGGCCAAAATGACTTAGTTTGAGATAATGATCTTTAAAACGATCACGTTTATTATTCTTAAATTTAATTTGTTTTTTCAGAAACAGACAGAAACAATGCATGAAACAGTGAATAAACATAATGCAAAATTGATTAAAAGCAAATTTTCTAACTAATATCTGTATTTAAAATATTTCTTAAGTTTCAACAAGCTAAAAATATACTGTTTCTTCTACAAAGATTTATGCTAACTTTTTCTGTAGCAGGTGTTACATAAATATATTTTATTAATAGATTTTCAAGATACAGCTTACAAAGAGTTGGCAACATGTAATGTTATTTTTCTGTGTAATGCAGTCTAAATAGCCATTTCCGTCTGAAAAGAGAACACAAACATTTGTGTACGTTGTATATCCAACCCGGATACTGAATTCAGGAATGTTTGAATTGCATGTGGGTTTATTTTTCTTCCGTTTGTTACCTAAAAAATAAACATCCGTCCGGTTTGGCAAGGAGTTGTCTGAGATTTATGCGGGTGTGACGCAGTTAGCATATTAGCATTTTTTAGAATATATATTGGAATACATTTTCAAAAATATATAGAAGTACATGTAAACTTGTGAAATATTTCCATTTTATATAATACTAATATTTTAATATTGTGCAACTTTATCAATAATAAACAGTTTATGAAATATAATATTTAAATTTAGCTGTTTGCAATGCTCCACCATTTCACTGGCAATAGTTATGAGGAAAAAGTGCTTTTACGAAAGTGCTTACTTTTTTTAAAAGTGCTCCGACTTATATCGGAGAAAACAGTGGTTTGTAGATAAATCTTTTATAGAAGAGAATCACTTAAATAATTTATAATTTCTTTTCATCTTTTTTTTTTTTTTATAAAAAAATGTATCAATAAAATTTTCTACTTAAAGTCATTGATACTAAAAATGAGATACAATACATGGGACAATAAATAAATGCAATGCAAAATTGATTAAAAATACATTTTCTAACTAATATCTGTATTTTCAACGAGCTAAAACTACACTGTTTATTCTAAAAAGATTTATGCTAACTTTTTCTGTAGCAGGTGTTACATAAATATATTTTATAAACAGGTTTCCAAGGTACAGCTTACAAAAAGTTGTAATGTAATTTTTCTCTGTAATGCGATCTAAACAGCCCATGTACATCGGTCAGACGAAGCGTACCTTAAAAAAGCGTGTGGGAGAGCACAGTGCTAACGTTAAAAATTGTGAAATAAAACGTTCCGCTATCGCCAGCCATTGCTGGTCCCATAGTCATAACTATAAATTTTCCGAAGCCTCAATAATACAATATTGTTCATCTGTTTATGATTTAGATTTTTGGGAAGCTTATCATATATGGAAAAACTCTAATAATTTAGTTAATGACATGTCCAGTACCCCAAGATTTTCTGATGTCTGGTTTCCATTCCTGTGATTTCACTCCCCCTCCCCCCTCCTGTTCTCTTTGATTTGGACTCGTCCAGATGTGACATATGATTGGTCTCCTCTGGGTGCGCGTGCCAGCTTATTTTTACTGTTGCTTTGTGACATTTCCTAGTCAGTTCGCCTTAGCGGCGAGCTCAGTTACACGGCTTATTTTTATTTTATTTTACGATGTGACTTTCTTTTACGTTTTACACTTTTTAGCACTGATGATGGAACTTAAGAAGTCCCGAAACATGTATGCTTTTAACATCTTTTATTTTATAATATTTGTGCTGTTTAACGTTGTTTGTGTATTTAGTTATATATTGGAATACATTTTCAAAAATATATAGAAGTACATGTAAACTTAAGAAATATTTCCATTTTATATAATACTAATATTTTAATATTGTGCAACTTTAACAATAATAAACAGTTTATGAAATATAATACTTAAAAGTAGTTGTTTGTAATACTCAACCACTTCACTGGCGATAAATATGAGGAAAAGGTGTTTTTACTCCAGTCTTATATCGGAGAAAACAGTGAAGTGGTTTGTAGATAAATTTTTTATAGAAGAGAATCACTTAAATAATTTAAAATTTATTTTCATCTTTTTTTTTTATAAAAAATGTATCAATAAAATTTTCTACTTAAAATCATTGATTCTAAAAATCAGATTCAAAACATGGGACAATAAATAAATATAAAGCAAAAATGATTAAAAGTACATTTTCTAACTAATATCTGTATTTTCAACGAAGTAAAACTACACTGTTTATTCTAAACAGATTTATGCTAACTTTTTCTGTAGCAGGTGTTACATAAATATATTTTATAAATAGGTTTCCAAGTTACAGCTTACAAAGAGTTGTAAGGTTATTTTTCTGTGTAATGCAGTATAAACAGCCCATTTCCTTCTGAAAAGAGAACACGAACATTTGTGTATGTTGTACATTCTACCCGGATACTGAATTTAGGAATGTTTGAATTGCATGTGGGTATATTTTTCTTCCTTCTGTTACCTAAAAAAAATATCCGTTCGGTTTGATTAAAAAAAAAAAAAAAATGAGTTTTATGTGGGTGTGTGCATTTTTTAGAATGTATATCGGAATGCATTTTCAGAAGTATATAGAAGTATATGATTTTATATAATAGTAGTATTTAAAATTTTTTGAACTTTATCAAGAATACAAAGTTCACGAAACATAATATTTAAATGTAATTGTTTGTAATAGAATCAAACACTTCTCAGGTGACAGGTATGAGGAAACAGTGCTTTTAATCCTGACTTATATCGAGGCAACTGGTGAAATGGTTTGTAGATTATTTTTTTATCAAAGAGCATCACTTAAATAATTTATAATTTCCTTTCATCTAATTTTTTAAATAAAATTTTCTACTTAAAATCATTCATTCTAAAAAAAGGATCAGTGCATGGTACGATGAATAAAAATAATGCGAAATTAATAAAAAGCACATTTTCTAACTAATATCAGTATTAAAAATATTTTTTTTAGTTTCAACGAGCTAAAAATACACTGTTTATTCTAAAAAGACTTATGCGAACTTTTTCTGGAGCAGGTGTTGCATAAATAGATTTTATAAATAGATTTCTAAGATACAGCTTAAAAAGAGATGGCAATATGTAATGTTATTTTTCTGTGTAATGCAGTCTAAACAGCCCATTTCTGTCTGAAAAAAGTACACGAACATTTGTGTATGCTGTATATTCTACCCGGATACTGAATTCAGGAATGTTTGAATTGCATGTGGGTATATTTTTCCGTCTGTCACCTAAAAAGTAAACATCCGTCTGAGTTGGAAAAGCAGTTGATTTGAGTTTTATGTGGCTCTGAAGCAGTTAGCATACTAGAATTTTTTAGAAATATATTGGAATACATTTACAGAAGTATACAGAAGTATATGCAAACCTGTGAAATATTTCCATTTTATAAAAAACTAACATTTCAAAATTGTCCAACTTTAAAAAGAATAAGCAGTTTACGAAGTATAATATTTAAATGTAGTTGTTTGTAATACTTAACCACTTCACTAGCGATAAGTATGAGGAAACAGTGCTTTTACTCCTGATTTACCTCGGGGCAAATAATGAAGTGGTTTTCCGATACATTTTTTATCGAAGAGAATCACTTAAATAATTTATAATTTCTTTTCACCTTTTTTTTAATTAAAAAATTGTATCAATAAAAATTTCTACTTAAAATCATTGATTCTAAAAAAACAGAAACAGTGCATAGGACAGTGAATAAATGCAATGCAAATTTGATTAAAATCACATTTTCTAACTAATATTTATATTTAAAATATTTCTTAATTTTCATCAAGCTAAAAATACACTGTTTATTCTAAAATGATTTATGCGAACTTTTCCAGTAGCAGGTGTCACATAAATATATTTTATAAATATATTTCCATGATACAGCTTACAAAGATTTGGCAATATGCAATGTTATTTTTCTGTATAATGTGTGACGGTGTATTCATGCTGGGTGTCATTTGTCACGTTATATGCAGACATACTCATTAATTTAGGTTAAAACAACACAGTTTATTAAAATGATAAGGGCTAAAGGAAAGTGGAGCCAGTCTATAATTTCACTCACTGAGAACACTATGAAAAGCTAAATCATACTCACAAGTTTCGGTCTAGCTCAGCCGGGGCACCGTCTAACACTTGACACTATTTCCTGGCTGATCTACTAAACAAATCTTAATTTCACAGCCCGTGGCTGTGGATATTTCTTTATTTGCTCAAATAATCAAAACGGAACGATTCTAAACTTTCTTACCAAGGCCGAATCTTTAATCCACTATCTGAACTCCTTTCCGCTTTACTGTAGGCCGTAGCTATTCTCTAATCGTCAGCACCTTACTAAACAATCATCAACTTCGTTGTCCAATGGCGGAACACACACAGAGGCTGCTGGCTGCTGGCTACTGCCAGGAACACACAGACGCTGGCTGCTGGCTAAGGCCAGAAACACACACCCCACAAACTCACACCCAAGCTTTTATACGCGACAAACTGAGATACTTCTCATTAACATAATACTAATAACCGCGAGCTAACTGCGGAATTCGAAAGAGCACACACACTCTAGAAAGTTAAAGTAAAAGAGAGGATAGATGTCACTTTTACGCCTACAAAATGTTAAATTATTGACGTCACGATCTCAGAAACACTAGAGTGCCTTTATGACTAAAGGTCACTCCCTCACAAATGCAGTCTAAACAGTCCATTTCCGTCTGAAAAGTGAACATGAACCTTTCTGTATGTTACATATTCTACCCAGTACTGAATTCAGGAATGTTTGAATTACATGTGGGTATATTTTTCTTCCGTCTGTTACCTAAAAACATCCATCTGGTTTGGCAAAACTGTTGATTTGAGATTTATGCGGGTGTGATGCAGTTAGCATACTAGTATTTTTTAGAATATATATGGGAGTATATTTTCAGAAGTTTATAGAAGTTTATGCAAAACTGTGAAATATTTCGCTGTTATATAATACTAACATTTAAAAATTTCCAAACTTTTTCAAAAAGTAATTAGTTTTCCAAATATAATATTTTAATGTTGTTGTTGTTATTACTATATCACTACACTGGACAATTTTCTTACTACTTACTTATCTTGGGGAAAACATTGATGTGATTTGTACATTAAGCTATTATCGACGTACATAACTTAAATATTTTATAATTTCTTTTCAATGCTTTTTTAATAAAATATCGTATAAATAAAATTTTCCATTTGAAATCACTGATTCTAAAAATCAAGGAGTCTGTTAATTATATGTATACAGGGTTCGTAGTGGTCCTGAAACTTCCAGATCAGAAAATTGTCAGTGCCAGTATTTTTCTTTTAAATAGGAAAGCACTACTTACATAAGGTGAAATCTCGAAAGTTTTAACTAATTTGATTTTCTATTAAAAAAAAAAAAAAAAAAAAGCTGATATTTCATTTTTAAAATAGCGGTGCACATACGAACCCTGGTATACCTGACGCTCGGCGCGAAGAAGTTAAGCTTCTTATATATTGTTCGATATTACAAAGCCTTTTTTTCTTACTCTTTTCAATTTAGTTATCTATACAAATCATTATTTCTGTATTCACAGTACGTTCATCAAAGAGTAGCTCATGTTGAATTTCTTGAAATTTAAGGTTTTATGGAAATTGCTTTTAACAAAAGTAAATATTAAGTAATGTTTAGAAAAATCCATTTAAGCAAAATTATTACGAAAAGGATCAGATTTGGTAATTATGACCAGGGTGGTAATATTTAAATGTAGTGATATATAATACTTTAATATGGATTAAGCTTCTGAAGGAAAGCATAATTTTTATAACTTTTAATTTTATTCCTCTTTTTTTTTTTTTTTTTTTTTTTTTTTTTTTTTGTTTTTTTAATTGAACCCGAACTCGCAAGTAACAAAATTTTGTTGAAAACCAGTTTTTTTTAATTATTATTATTAAAATCCTTTTTTACATGCAATATACTCTCCATTTGCCCTTTAAAATCAAAGAAACATTTTCATGTGAATAATATCAATTTTGAAATTAAGAGGTTTTAAATTTTACCAAAAGATTTATTTTGTATTAGCCATATTCTAAAACTATTGAGCCCAAAATTTTATTCCTTACTGCAGTCTTTTTTATTCTCATCATTTTCATGCTTTAAGCGCACATTTGATTTGTATGTAGTTTAAGCTTGCCTTTTATTTATATCATTTTATTTATTTATTTTTAGAGAAAATTAATTTTTTTTATACAGCATCAGCCATTAGAAAATGCTAAAATCTTAACAATGTTTTTAAGATAATGGTATTAATTATTCATAATCAAGCTTCTCAAAATTGATTAAAAGCACATTTTCTAACTATATCTACATTTAAAATATTTCTTAAGTTTCAATGACCTAAAAATACACCGTTTATTCTAAAATGATTTATGGAAATTTTTTCTGTAGCAGGTGTTGCATAAATATATTTTATAAATAAATTTCCAAGATAGAGTTTACAAAGAGTTGGCAATATGTAATGTTATTTTTCTGTGAATTTAGTCTAAACAACCCATTTCCTTTTAAAAAAAGAACACGAACATTTGTGTATGTCGTATATTCTACCCGGATACTGAATTCAGGAATGTTTGATTTGCAGAGGGGTATATTTTTCTTCCGTCTGTTACCTAAAAAGTAAACATCCGTCCGGTTTGGCAAAGCAGTTGATTTTAGTTTTATACGGGTCTGATGCTGTTAGCATACTAGTATTTTTTAGAATATACATTGGAATATATTTTAAAAAGTTTATAGAAGTAAATATAAACGTGTGAAATATTTCTATGTTATATAATACTAGTTTTAAAAAATTGTCTCATTTTATGAAGAATAAACAATTTACGAATTATAATATGTAAATGTAGTTATTAAAATGTAGATTAAAATTTTATCGTCAAACAGCACTTAAAGAATTTTTAATGTTTTTTCACCGGATTTTTTTAAATAAAAAAAGTGTATAAAAATATTTTTCCAGTTAAAATTGCAGGTTATAAAAAAAATCACAAAATCTGTAAATTATACGTATAGAGGAAAATTTGTACAGTTACTGAAAATACCAGATCAAAAAATTATTTGCCACCCGTACTTTTCTTTAAAAAGAAGATTACTACTTAAATATGGCGAAGTTTTGCGAGTTTAAACTAGATTTATTTTCCTTAAAAAAAAAAAAAAAAAAAATGGAAAGTTACGGTACTCTTATGAACTCTGGTGTAACTGACGCTCGTCGCGAAGAAGTTAAGCTTCTTATAAATTAATTTGCATTACAAAGTCTTTTTTCCTATTCTTTTCAATTTAGTTATCGATACAAATGCTTATTTCGGATTTATAATTCATAATAGAGTAGCTCAATTTTTATACCTTGGAAATCAATGTTTTATGAAAATTCCTTTTAACGAAAGTAAAAGATAAGTAGTCCTTATAAAAATCCATTTAAACAATTTTTTACGAATACATCTGTAAGTAAAACACAATCAAACAACGAAAAAAAAAGCATACCAGAATTTTCACCATAAAATTACTTTTGCTTAGTTAAAAAATAAACATTGTAAATGGGGACAATCTGTCAAATTATAAATATAAATGTTTCAGCTATTGAAAGAATAAAGCAAAAAGAAAATTATGCGTCAATCATAGATTACATAGTACTTTCCACCACTTTGTCATTTAGAGAAATAAAGTAAATATGATAGCTATATAAAATTTTCAAAAATTAATTTAGTGGTTGCCGTTCATAAACAAATATATATTCCAATTATTTCAATTATTTTATTTGAATAACGCAAATCGTGGACAACAAAATCCACCGTTCTATAAAGCGGCAAAAATGTAGATTTCCTCAACTTTAAAAGTCTATTCACTAGAGGGCGTGATGTCCCACAGATGTATTCGAAGATTTCTTGTTTCTATTTTTCTCCAGTATTTGCTCAATTCATAAGGAGAGAAGAGGACTATAATTCACCCGAATTCAAGATTTTATGGAAAGGCTACAGTTTCATTTCATTGAATAAATTAAATAATCATCAGCAGATAAAAGTAAATATGACCTTCTCAGATCGTACAATTTACTTTTCACTTTTCAATGAACTTTATTTTAAAAAACTTCTTTTTTTACGAAAGTTTTTTGTTACATTGAGTAATTTTTTAAATATTATGATCATAACTAAACGGATCATAATATGCATAATTTTTTTGCCTTCACATTTATTATGTTATAATTAAAGAGTAGTTAATTAATTTATTTTAAATTGACATTTAAAAAAACTATTAAAGTTATTCTAAAATATAAGCATAAATTCAAATAGATTTTAGATACAAGTGACAAAATATAAAATAACTTGAATATATCATAATTTATATTTATATTTAATTATTTATTATCCAGGAGAAAGCATAATGAAAAAGGTTTTAAGCTTTTTATATACATTATTAAATTTTAAATAAGGTAAAGAAAATATTTTGTTTTTTATCAGAAAAATAAGATTCAGAATATAATATGTATATTTTAAGGACATTTCTATTAAAGGTAAGATATCTTGTTTTTAATTTCATTCAAAATATTTTTTTATAAAAAATTGCACACCAAAAATAAAATACTGGTTCATCCAAGAATCTCATGCAAATCACGAATTATACGAAAATTATGTATTATTATGCATATTTTTTTATGTGAATGAGCTTAATAAAAAACATAAAATGTAGATATTTTACAAATAACATTTACATTAAAGGTAAGGTATTCACTTTTGAATGTCATTCAAAACCTAAATTATTGTTTTTACATTAAAAAAAATGTTATGCCAAAAGTGTAATACAGTGTAATACAGTGCCAAAAGTTTAATACAGAAAAATCGCCTTCAAATGAAGGATAATGAGTAATGAATATATATGTATATATATATATATATATTTATATACATACATATATATATATATATATATATATATATATATATATATATATATTATGAGTAAACTGGGAAATTTAATATAATGAACATATTTTAAGAAATAAATTTCGATTAAAGGTCAGGATTTCATTTTTACATCGCGCTCAAAATATTAATTATTATTTATTATTATTATTTTCAAATAAAAATCTGATAAATCAAAAGTTTAATATTTAATTATCCAAAAATTTACATAAAAGTAGTAGATTATCACAATATATATATATATATATATATATATATATATATATTGTGATAATCTACTATATATATATATATATATATAGTGGAGATCAAAAGTTTCCGGCCACCAAAAATTTTTCAGTTAATTTGTAATTATACCCATATGAAAAGGAATCTCAAAGTGCTACTTATACATTTTATTGACATAATAGTTAGGAACTTACTTGTGGAATAACATGTAAATATCAATAAATTCAATTGTCAAAGTTAAGTACAAAGGACAATGAATGTTCTCAAAAGTTTCCGGTCACCTTCGCAAGTTTTTTAAAAAATGTATTGTAATAGAAAACTACAGCAATCAACAACATTTATAGTTAATATTTTATAGTATTAGTATTTTATTACCTTTAGAAATATGTTCTACGGCGCAGTAACGTGACATTCATATAATCAACGGTTAAAGATTGTCTATGGTACGTTTTATCTACATTTCTTCCATATTTTGGAATTTTCTGCCGAGCTGGAATATTTATAGTTCGACAGACGTTTGCTAACTTCTTTCCAAAGATTGTGTATTGGATTTATGCTGGACGTTTGGGCTGGCCATTTCAAAAACGAAAACGACCATTGCTTGCAAAGGCTTGCATACATCCGTTATGTCGTTATCATGCTAAAACAAAAAGCTGCGACCAAAATTTCCCCACATGGAGGTAAAAAATAATCTTGCAAAATATCCTTATACATTGCATCATTCATCTTGCCGTGGATTTGCAATAACGGACCGACATTTTTTAAAGAAAATACTCCCCACATTACAACGTACCCACCGTCATGCTTCGACTAATATATATTGAATCACATTTTTTGTTGTTAGGTCATCGGACGTAGTGTCTGCCATCACTCTCAAAAAGTTTTAAATTCTATTGATGGAAAAATAGTACTTGGTCCAATTTTCACTATACCAGACTTTGTGTTTTTTGGAAAATGCCAGTCCGTACGTTTATATTTATTTACATACGAAGCATTTTTGAACACCGACACTTCTATAAAGTTCTGTATCACGTCGGCATCTTGACACGGTAGACCGACTTTTTTCAACAAAATTTTCATTCTGTAAATAGCCGTATATTGCAACGGAATTTTTATGCGGGTCATCAATTGTTTTTCTTTTGATAATTCTGTCAACAAGAATAGTAATTTTTTGAAGTCTTCAGGACCTCACAAAGTCCTGAAATCTACGGCCTTCTTTATTTAATTTTTAAATATCGTTTACAGTCAATTTCACAGATCGATAACTTTACCGCAATACCTCGAGAAGATTAGCTCTTTAGTGAGAAATTAATCACTCATTTACAGTCAATATTTTTGAACTTTACAATTTTGAATTTAAACTATGCTATTCTCGTTCATTCATTCACAAACACGACAAAAAACACTTTATCGATAGAAAAAAAAACTAAGGAATTATGAGTGGCCGGAAACTTTTGCACATGCGAACTTCGAATTCTACCCCTTTGGATGAAGCGTCATCAGTATCCAATCAAAATGATCACGTGATCAGAGGTCATTCACAAATTCCTAACTTTTGAAGCAATTGTGCTTCTTCTTTGCTGAAACATTCTGGTAAATAAATCAAAGAAACTAACTGACCGGAAACTTTTGACCGCCACTGTATTTATATATATGTTGCATTTTTTAAATAAACTGAGAAACAGAATATAATGTATTTATTTTATGAATGATTGAAGGTAAGTATTTCCCTTTTGCATCTCACTTAAAATATTATTTTTTTTTCTCCACATAAGCATCGTTAAAACAAAAGTGTAATGCGAGTTGATTCAAAAATCACATATTAATGATGAATTATTGGGAAAAAATAAATAATATATTTGTATATATATATTTATTTTATAAATGAAAAGATAAATAGAATATATTACACATACATTAAGAAGGGCAATTAAAGTTAAAACATTATTAACTATGTTGTTTGATTTTATAATATAAATTTTATAAAAGTTAAAATTTTAAGTTTTGCATCTCATTAAAAATCTTATTTTTTTCTTTTAAATAATAATAAATATTCGGCTAAAAAAGTAATACTTGATGATCCAAAAATTTCAAGCGAATTACAAACTGCGAGTGAAGAAAATATTAATATTATTTTATGAATCAAATGAAATAAAGAATGAATTATACTTTCAGTAGAACATTCCTACTAAATGTAATATTTTCAGTGTTATAGCTAATTCAAAATATTTATTTAAGAAAAATATACAGTATAACCTCTGAATAATGATTACCTGTAGGACCGATGGTAAGTGACCACTCTTCAGAGATGGGTGTTATTCAGACATTCCACTTTTAAAAAATCAAAATTACTTAAATTTAAATAGAAATACATACAATCATTTGAATTAATTCTTATTGTTTTAATAAAATAAAAAAGTGATTTGAATTTGCTTTCTTTTCTGCAAATATTTTTCTCCAAAGAAAAAACTAGTCAGATATGACAATCCCAAAATTTTCTTCTATCTTATGCATGTTAACACTTCGTGAAAAATATAGCATTGCAGCGTCCCCGTATACTTGATTTAAACGAAAATCTTGTCATCAACAGATTATGTCATCTTATAACTTATTCACAAGTTTGCTGAAAACCCTTGATTCAAGTTTTGCGATAGAACTATTGCAAAATCTAAAAAAAAATCTGCGTAACATCGCAACAGGTTGGGTTATGTACACCAAAAACTAAACAGGAACAATTTTTTCAGTTACTAACTAAATCTGAAATTTATCGAAGAAACATGCATTAGTTCTTCAGATACATTTATTACACTATAAGTGCAGCATAGCAGCGCCTTTTGTAGGGTGATTTACATCAAAAACAAAACAATATTAAGCTATATTGGGGACTAAATGAATATTAAAGTGTTGTGAAATTCAGTGTATTTGTTCTTGAAATAGATCTATTGCGATAATTATGAATAATGCATGAAGGCAGTACTACCTCTTGAGCGATTTACTCCAAAACGTAATTAGCACCGTATTATATCAAGTACTAAAAAAATTATAAAGTTTTTTGAAAATCCATGCACTAGTTCTTTAGATATTAATATTGTAGTAACTGTAAATAATTTAGCATAGCAGCGCCAGCTGTTGAGCGATACACTCCGAAAACAAATCAGATCTAGTTTATATGAAGGTCTCACAGAATCTAAAAATATGTGAAATTCTGTGCATTAGTTCTTCAAATAGAGCGTCCACAAAATTTCTATCGCATACAGAGGGACTAACTGACACACTCACAGACAGTCATTTTGTAAAAACATGTTTTTCTAGTTCTAAAACGTGTAAATCCGTTGAAAATCGGATTTCAAAAATTTTCACGAATCCAATAATTTTTTTTGAAAAGGTAGAAGAAAGTAAAAATATGATTTGATTTGTTATACAATTCATCATTTTGATTTAATAAGAAATTTTTGATTTCACGAAGCTTCATAAAATTTTCGGTATATGTGTCTAAGCCGGATATTTTGGGTGATTCTATAATATATTTTATCTTCCTCTCTCCTATTTTCTATCATTTGATGTATGGAAACAAATGTTGCAGTAACTGCTAAATCTTAGACAAGACGTACAAACAAATCTGGCCTTTATATTAGTTATGCCTGTCGTTCTAAGAATATTATGTAAACTTACCTCATTATTATTAATGTCTTCCTTTTGTGTGATGGCATATAAACAAAATTTCGTTGATCTGCCTTACATTTCGGTTTTTTAAAAATTTTGAAATTGTACCAGGAGCTATTTTTCTTGTGTGTGTGACTTTTGAGTGGCCGTTATTCAGAATTCCTTATTTAGAGGTTCATAATAATGTTAACATTATGGAATGTGATTGATTCTATAAATATGTGGCCGGTATTCGGAGGTTGTCACTGCTCAGAAGTGGCCGTTCACAGAGGTTCCACTGTAACTGTAAAATTGTAATATTATGGTGTGTAATTCAGAAGTCAAATACAAATTTCGAGTTATGAGTAAAGAACATATTAGTGTTATTTTATAAGAATGAACTGAGAAATAGAATATAATAACGAAAAAATTGGACATTTTCACTACGCAAAATTCAATATTAACTTTAAAATAATAATTTTAAAAATGCTAAATGTTGTATATAAAATGTTTAGATGTCAAAAACTAAACAAAAAATTAAATAAAACTAAAATTATCAATGTTTCGTTCGTGATCTATCAAATTGTCAAGAAGGACTGGTAACATTATTCTGAAAATTATAAGAAACATACTCAAACCGCCTCTAATTTTGAAAGTTCATTTCCAAGCAATTAGCAGTTTAACCAAACGTAATAAAAAGAATATGTTTTGGCACAATGTTTCAACAAAAACAGAATTATTTTTCCCTTTTTTTTGGTGTGATAATTATATGCTAAAATGCGTATAGAGTACACTGTAAAAAATGTCAGATGTTTCTGAATGTATAAAAATGTACTGTAATCATAAACTAAAATATACAGTAACCTCTTCTAACTCACCTAAAGTTTCGAAAACCGTTCCTTTATATTTAAAAATCCCAAAAAACTATTTATTTCGGAAATTTAAATAAAAAATTATAAAAATTAATTTTTATTAGTTGCCCGTTCTTTTCGGAAACATTTCTAAGTAGCTTTTACAGTACAATAATCACTTTTCTCAAATCAAAATATCACTTTTTCGGATGTTACCAATTCATACGAAAATATTTTGATATTCAGAGAGCATGTTTAATAGATAAACATACAATTTTAACAGTATTAACATTAATATGAAAATTAACATTGTTTTGCTACAATTGCATCAAAAAATCAGTTACGTAGCTGAAAATGTTAACTTGAGAATTGATAGAATCCAAAAAAGTGATATTTTGATTTGAGAAAAGTGATTATTGTACTGTAAAGGCTACTTAGAAACGTTTCCGAAAAGGACGGGCAGCTAATAAAAATTAATTTTTATAAATTTTTATTTAAATTTCTAAAATAAATAGTTTTTTGGGATTTTTAAAAGTAAAGGAACGTTTTTCGAAACCTTAGGTGAGTTAGAAGAGGTTACTGTATATTTTCGTTTTTGATTACAATACATTTTTATATATTCAGAAACATCTGACTTTTTTTACAGTGTATGCATTATAGCACTTGAATAGTATTTACAATAAAATTTGAAAAGAAAATATTTCAAGTTCTCTTGTCTCCTCAGTCATCAATTTCACATTAGGAATACTTTTATAAATTCTTTTTTGTGGAATTCGTGTAATATGAGTATCTTTGAGGGAACAACATTAAAAAATATTTTTAAAAAATAAGGGACATATTTATGACTTAAGATAAATTTATGCTTTCAATTCCGTTCAAAAAGAAATAATTTAAGTGTTTAAACTAATGAAGTAATATATATTGTTTATGAACTAAAGATAATGATGTATAATACATTTAATATATTAACGGAAAATCTAATATAAGGCAGATAAAATTTTAAGCGGTGTATTTTTATTTATAAATATAAATATAAATTTTTGTAAGTTTAAATTTTCCAAAGTTTAAACATAGTAATTCATATTGTTACATCGGCTCTAAACATATAATGTATATTAGTTTTGCTATATTAACTAATGACTGCTAAAATATCATTATTGTTGTGAATGGAATATTTTAATCATTACATGCAAATTATTTATATAATCTTCCCTTTTCTGAACTAATGCATAATATTTTCTTAAAACATACATCACTATATTTTGCTAATAATTTAAAATTTCATACAAATAAGAAATCTTTTTAGTTATAAAAATAAAGAAAATTTGTCGTTTTACCGCATTCACTTGTAAGTTTAAATGTATACTTTCTTTCATACTACGTTTCACAATAATAAAAGCAAATAATTTAAAAATATGCTATCTCTTGTTATATTTATAAAAATGAAACTAATGGAAATATAATATCATCTTGCTTTAAAATACATTTTATAATCAAGTTAAAAATGCATTACATTTTGGAACGAAATTTTTTGTCATGTGTAAAATTTGTTTCGCATAAGTAAAATAATATGTGCTGAGCATTATTTATACAATTACAATATATTTAAAATAACTAAATATTTGCGTACGAAGAAAATATTTCATTTGAAATATTTTCCTCGTTTGTTCCTTTGAAATTTACACAACTTTTATTATGATAAATATTCCATGCAATTTAATGCTTTTATAATTGAATTAGTATATTGAATTAATATAGAATGGCTGACGAAATTATTTCAAAAATTAATGATTAAAATATAAATAAATATTAATTTCTTACTTTTTCCGGGTTTTTACAAATTTTAATTTTTCTTGATAATGGTTCAATAACTGAATGTAATATAATTAATTAAAAATAATTTGCATTCAATGTGAGTTATAAAAATGAAATTTTTTGTCTATGTTATTTTGAAACAAACTAAAATATAATTATCAAAGTATTCAAATTCAGGAATTAATTCCTATATTAATGATATAAACTGAAGCCAATAATAAATCGCTAAGATATTTTCAGTAAGTAATTTAGCAAAATATATAATAAATACACGAAAAAAACGAAATATCACACATACAAAACGCATGAGTTGTACGAAAAGAAACCTTATTTTGAATATTTAATACAAAAATATATCAATCTGTTATTTAAAAAATATGCAATCAATTTAAATTAAAATATTTGTAAAAGTATCTGCATTTCTGAACACAAAATATTTTTTAAGAATATATCAAATACTTACTTCTAAATATACTGAAATGATATATTTTGCCATGAAATTGGAACCACTAAGACAATATAACTTATTTCTTGAGTTTATATAATGTATCAATAAAAAATTGTCCTATAGTAACTTATAATAGAATCATATGCTGATAAATTAAAAAAGAGTTAATAATCGAGATATGTTTCTTAAGCAAGGGACTCGTTATTACAAAATTGAAATTTTGATTATTAAAAGGGCTACACACACACACATGTATATATATTTACTCATGTTTGTGTTTCTATCTATATGTGATTGCTATAAAAATTTGGTTGAATTTTTTACTCCGCATTGACAATAATATTTTTAATGAGATTGTTAGCGCTTCTCAGCTAATACCCCATAATTTTCACAGATTTTGAAAAAAAAAGTTCAATGTAATTTGATCCATCAGTGAGATACGAAATGTAATGCAACACACATAGTTTGGGGAAATACAAATAGTTACTCCGGACTCTGATGACACAAACCATTTTATATCAAGCTGGATCATGCTCCGATAATAACAACCCCATAAGGAAACTTCCTGTAAAAAGAACCTTTAATACATACCATTATATTTTGAAGGTGCTTTTTCCACTGATATGCTAAAAAAAGTTCGTTTTCGAAAATTTGGGAAGCTATTAAAACAATAATTTATCGTATTAATACTATGTATTAGAAATTCTTTAACAGAAAATTGAACATGAAACATGTATTGTAAATTTCTTACAGTAAAGTTTCTTTCTAACAATTTTTACGTTTTTCTGTCTTCAATAGAAGAATGTATTGTAATCGAAATTTCTTTCGACTTCCGATTTTCGACGAATTTGCACGTTTTAGAGGTCAGAATTCCAAAAAAAAAAAAATGCTTTTACAAAATGTCTGTATATCCATGTGTCCGTGTGTCTGTGTGTTTCAGTGTGTGTGTCCGTTTATCGCCATTCTACCATCAAAGAGTGCATGAAAATATGCATAGAATTGAATCAAAGTTTTTGTGAATGATTTTGGCTGTAGCAAGCAGGTCCTCCTTCAATTTTCAAATACTCCACCAGAAAGAGGCACTACAATCGCCATTTTGTACCATTTTCAATTTTGTACTGACGAAAAGTGTATGAACTTATGCATCGAATTGAACCAAACTTTTTCTGGAAGTGTTTTACTATGGCTAGTTGGTCCGCCCTGAATGTGAAAAAAACACCTGATGGGGCGCTGCAATAGCAATTTTTGTGTCATTTTCAATATTGCATCACCTAAAAGTGTATGAAGGTATGCTTAGAATTCAACGAAATTTTTTGTGCAACAGTTTGGCTATGGCTAGTGGGTCCGCCCTGGATTTAAAAAAAATCCCTTGGAAGGGGGCACTAAATTCACGATGCCTGTGAAATTTTCATTATTTTACTATGAAAAAGTGTATGAAGTAATGCATAGAATTTAACTAAAATTTTTGAATATGATTATTTTTGGGTATGGGAAGTAGATCCTCTTTGAATATGAAAAAAAATCTACCTATCATTCTATTATCCATTGGGTCGTTGAGAGACGGAAACTGATTTTTACTCTATTTAAGCAGAAATTTCAGGTGAAGATCAAAGTTGGTATAGTATTGAATTAAATTTATTAAAGCATTAACATGTGTAACTATATTTTTAAATATTAAAATGTACGCATGAGATAGAAGAAAGTTTTGGGATTGGCAGAGCCAACCAGTTTGTTTCTATCTCTGCATGTTATTTTCTTCTTGTTTTACTTCAATTAATCTTTTATATCACATCAGATTATCGCAAATATGTTTTACTTAGACATTTTGTTTTTATAATTTTTATCTGCTTGTATAATATTTGTTCAACTATAATTTTTTTTCCAAATAAAAGTATGTTTGATATTAAGACTATTTTAATTGACTCACAACAAGCACTAGCAACAAAAGCGGAGCAATCAATTTAAGTATTCTAGCAGTTAAGTTTCTTTCACCCCTTTCTATAAACCAATACCTTCTACACATATACTGATGCAGATAACTTATAAATATTTTATCTAGAGCAAGTAGCCATATTATAACTTTAATTTATCACATATTTAAGAGCCCATACTACTAACTAAAAAGGACCCAGTGGTAATGTAAAGTCTATGGGGGCATTGTTTTCAAATATCTCGTTCTAATTTTAATATTTTTACTTGATTTGTTTTACATAGGATAGCTGAAAACGATCTACAACCAAGCTATTTTTTACTTTTTCAATTTTTATTTCAGATTAAAAAAATAATTTTAAATTTCGGAACCGGTTAGAACCGGTCCTGAAATTGAAACTATCATAATATAAAATATATGTAATCAAAATCGAAAAAGTAAAAACTAGCCCGGTAGTAGATTGTCCTACACTAACCTAAAAAAATCATGTAAAAAATATTAAAATTTAAGCAAGACATTTGAAAAGAACACCCCATTAGACTTCACATTATCATCCGGGTCTCCTGGGCTCTTAAGATGTGTATTTTATAGGATATTCAGTGCCTTATTGACACAAATGAATCATTAATTTTAATTGGCTGTATAAAAAAACTATTAGTAAATTATGCGCAAAAAAAGAGAAAAACCAATATTAGTTTAAAATAGGATATGTAAATAAAGTGAGGATTACTTATTTTCAAAAATTTACTTCTG
Source organism: Maratus speculifer (assembly GCA_964019185.1). Classification (NCBI taxonomy): domain Eukaryota; kingdom Metazoa; phylum Arthropoda; class Arachnida; order Araneae; family Salticidae; genus Maratus; species Maratus speculifer. The sequence goes on along the minus strand of OZ025294.1, from coordinate 233,058,293 downwards.
GCGTAATAGTCAAATTGCTTGAAAGAATATGTAAGTATATTCGGGTATTTTCTCAAAAAATTACTAAAAATATATAATATAAATTTTACAATAAATTATTATATGCATTTTATACATTAAAGTTTCTTTAACAGAGAAGTAAATAAGGGAACATGTATTGTAAATTTGTTAAAATAAAGTTTCTTTTTTACAATTTTTTTGTTTCTATATTTGCATATTATTTTCGCCTTGACATACTTCAATTACCTTTTCTGTCAGATCAGATTACCGAAAATATATTATTCTTAGACATTTATTTTGTGTAATGGTGTTTTGTTTATTCTGTGAAATATTTATTCCTTGTTGTAATGCATTGCAGTTTTGGATACAACATTTATTATCCGATTGTGTAAAATTTGTTCAATTGTAAGTTTTCCTGAATAAAATTGTTTTACATATAAAAACTGTTTTACTTGTCCCATAACAACACTAACTCCAAATCCATAACGAGGCATCACAGTTTCGAGCAGTTAACTTTGGTTTCTTTCTTCATTTTTGGTCAGCCAGTGCTCTGTGTGTACATATACTGATGCAGATAACATATAAATATTTTATGTAAAGTAAAAGACCCGGTGTAATTTTAAATCATCGTAGGCTTGAAATGTATTTTCTAAGATATACATTGCTTTATGAATTTCAAAGAATCATTTGTTCGAATTGGTTGTAGTAAAAATCTAATAGTAAATTATGTACAAAAAAGAGAAAAACTAATATTATTTTAAAATAGAATTTGTTAATAAAGTGAAGACTATTTATTTTCATACAATTTCTTCTAGCTTAATAGTCAAATTACGTGAAAAAATTTATGTAAATCTCTTCCATTTTTTATCCAAAAATTGTTAAAAAACTGTAACTGCTTTTATTATTCAAAATCAAAAATAATATTAAATAATGGTGTAAAAATATACCCCATAGAACTGATATATGATGTTCCTTGTGTAAAATGTGTTTCACAAAGCACTGCAGTTATCACACAATATGAAAAATAATTATATCAAAGAACTTTTTGTTAGTCTCTGTTCGTTTTTGTATATTATGTGTATTACACAAACAATCTTCATTCATTTATTATCAATAATTATATCAAATGCATTTATAAAAAAAGTTTTGTCTAATAATTGCTAATCCAGGCTATCAAATAATATCCCATTTTAATTAAAATATATCTCTAAAAGGTTTCTGTAATATTATATGTAGATAATTTTCTTAAATACGATTACTTCATTTGCATATTAAAATAATTCTCGAAATGATACTCGAAGTTTCTTCGTGAGAGGATGATAAATTAAAACATTATTCCTTCATCACAACATTTTGAGAACGATAGTTATCTATAATTTTCATTAGTTAAGTTCATGAAACTGAAGTAAGTAAATACTAAGTCGTTAATTATTCAGAATTTTATTACATAAAGCACTGTTGAAACTTTTGAAAATATTAGAAATAAAGCTTTTTGATATAACTGAGACACGTCTACGTCAATTCATCTTTAAAAGCTTTTAACTGATTACTTTCATAACTGTATTTAGGAAAAACATTCATAAATATAATGAACGGGAGACAAGTTATTTTACAATATCATTACCTTTGATTATCTTTAAATAAATGTTAGTCATTTTAATCTTTAATTTTCCATTTAATGATTCAGTAATATATATATTTCTTATCAACATTGGTTTTTGCATGTCTAAAACCAATCTTCTTTGAGTTCAATATTGCGTGATTTTTTGTTCTATGAAAAATGTTTTAACATAATTTAAATGTAAAGAAAAGTAATCTTTTTCTGCAAGAAAACATTTAAAATTAAAAAAATTTAAAAGTATGGTAAGTTGGTAATATTTGATCGTAAAAGCGGTTATTTATTAAGTTTCCTTTTTATATTTATTATAAAATATTTCTAATAGAAAATTATACTAAAGGAAGCCAATCTAAGAAAAAATAGTAATTTTCTATATTTAAATTTTCAGATGTGAATTTACGCTTGAAAATATCGAATATTTAATATGTGAATTATCACTAGATAACTAAGCGTAGAACCAACATGGAGAAAAATGTCCAAGCCCGGGATCGGTGCTCATGAAGACTTCGATCTTGTGCTGCAGAGCAGCCTTACTAACATCCCTCATAGCATGCTTGGTCACAGTGACGTCACAATGACGTCACTGTGAGTCACTTTGGTCACATCACATCTGTGACCAAAATGCCACCTCTCAGTGACGTCACATTGTGACTGAGATTTGACTTTCTCAAATTTTTTTAGAAAATTACAAATATTCTTCAAAACATGTTATTTACTTTAAAAAACATGTTTCTGACAATTTAAATATCGTTGCTTTTGTCACAGTTTCGTCACAATGTTAATGTCAAAGTAGTCACAAATGACACATTTTTCACAAATTTGTCACACCGTGACTTCACAAAGTGGTCACAATGTTACGCTACAAAAAAGCTCTAATACAGCCATAACGACTTCACATTTTAGTCACTGTGACTTCTCATCGACGTCACATCGACAATCGATGATTACAAAGTCACAAAGTGACTCCCCAACGATGTCGCAGTGACGTCACCATGCCTTACGAGATATGAGAATGGAAAAATTCCTGGCCGGGTATCATCTTCGAAGAGTAAATGGTAGAACACTTGAAGCGCTATTCCAAGGGTTTACTATATAAAAAACACTCCTGAGTGACAGGAGAATCTTCCAAAAAAATTACTTTAGAAACTTTTTCTTTTAGTTGTACAAATAGTGAACTTATTGCATATCAATATTCTACTAAAAATATATTTTGATAAAAAATTGTTTATTTAATTAAAAAATAAAAAAAACATGAAAATTTGAATTTGTTAAAGTAATTGCTACATTTTAATTTTTTTTTCTTCAAATTATTGATGGTTCTTTTTCTTTTCTTTTTTTTAGATTTTCAAATGTGTATTACTCATGACTGTGCATGATCTAAAAAAAATCGAATACTACATTTAATGCATTTTTTTTACTGTTATAGGTAGTGTGGAAATTATTAAATTTAACACATCTATATAATTTTATTTAATCAAAAATAAGCAACCTGAAGGGTGATTCCATAGTCATATTTTTCACATACATAATACAGAAAATACACAAAAATGTTTAAATCTCTGGTTCAAAAAAAAAAAAAAAAAAAAAAAAAAATAGCATTTTTTAAAAGGAAAGTTAAGAAAAATGTAAAAATGTAATAAAAACCTTTCATTCTTTTTTTTTATTAATTTTTTTTTTTTTGGGGGGGGGGGGGAGTAATTGTGCTAGGTATATTAACAGAGCTTTCAATAACTCTGAATATAATTGCCGTACTTGTAAATGATGTGACAAAATATTCGAAATTACACAGGATATTATTTGATATTTAAAAAGAAAATACGATTTTATAAATCAAATTTGATCTATTTTTTTTTAATAATTTCTTTAAAGCGATCAGTTATCGCTTTAGTACTTTTTATAAAAATACGTATATCAACACACACCCACACACAAAAGATAAAAAAGTTTAACGAAAGCGATAAATACAATTTATCTTATTGATTCTTGATTTTCCCCCAAATGGCTTACTTGGGTTATTTGGAATCTACCAGTTATGCATTTATTAATTCTTTTACTGTAATGTAATATCTCTAAACGTTACAAGGAAATATTTTTCCGCAAAACGTTAATAACATTTCCCTCAAATAATATTATATTAAATGTATGTAAAGTTTTAAGTGAATTTTATATGCATAATTAAGGCATTTAATATCTCGAAACTGAAATGTTTCATTCAGCTAAACTTTTCAGAATTACATGTTTACATTAAATATTCATTAAAAAAATTAACTTACTTTTATTAAAAATTAAGAATAAAATATATACAAACAAAGATCTAAGATGAATAAAATATTGCAAAATAATTACTTACGTAATTTTCGAAAACATTATTTTCCTATTTTTGAAATAAAAATTAAGTTACAAAGCAAATACCTCACACTTCAATTTCATTAATTAATTTTGTCTGGCTGTTGTTACACAACACTGCTTTTTATAATTATGAATTGTTTTTGTTTAATTGGGGCGTATTTCCATAACGAACTCAATTTAGCGTTTACAAAGAAATATTTCATATTTTACGAAAAATTCGTATTTAAGAAATCATTTAATAAATTTCAGCGAATTTTAAACGTTTAAGTGAAATAATTTGTAACAATTTAATTACTTTCGTTTCGTTTATTGTTTCGAAAGTTTGTTTACATAAATATTCTTATAAAAATCTTAAATGATTTTAATGTGTATACAACAAAATGTAAATATTTTTCCTTACTTGAGCGATGTTTTTGTGATCAAACTCTCATGCTATTTCAGGAATGAAAATATATTTACTTTATACATACCAAAAAATACATTATACATCCATATATTAAAATAGGCTATCAGACAATAGGCTATAAGACATTTTTAAAGGCAAATACCTTTTAAAATGTCTAAGGATTTGAAAATATATATATATATGTGTGTGTACATTACAAAATTGCTTCAAATTTTCCCATATAAATGTCCCAAATAGAGCATAATGTAGATAATTTACAGTTTTTCAATACATTTCTTTAAAAGGAGAAGTATATGAGGAATAAAATAAGAGAAAATCATTGTTGTAATATACAAGTACGCATAAATAAATGTTAACTTATACATTGAAATATCATTCTTCTGAAGTATGCGAAATTTTATTGATACATTTGTAAATAAATTTTGGTATATTTGAAATGATTTTATGTCAAAAGTGGAACTGCACGTTTATTTTTTCAATGTAAAATAATTTCTCCCGAGAAGGTAAAGCAATGTTGAAAGAAAGAAATAAAAAAACGATATTTTTCTATGCATTTTGTATTTAACCATTATACGTAACATAGAGTAAATCTTACAATCGTTTTTAAAATCGATAAAAGAAATGGCGGATTTACACGTTTCGAACACTGGAGAGTCCAAAAAACACATTTTTAGAAAAAAAATGCCGTTCTTCTATCTGTGTGTGTGTCTGTCTGTCTAAGTGTCTGTAAAAGCTCTATCTTCCGAAAAAATTAAATAGAGATTTGGAAATAGATGTGTACTTAATATAGAATAATGGTAAAAAGCCTATTGAATATCATCAACCTCGATTATCCGGAACTTGCTTTTTCGGACTCTCAAAATATTCGGTCTGATGAAAGGTGTATAGAAAATTTCAATTTTTTTTATTTTAAGGAATGGATGCAAAAGACAACCCTCCCCCCAAATTTTGCATAAAAATGAAGTCTATCGGAAAATTAGTTGCTGATATATGTGTAAACACATTTTCCACAGTTTTCAATTTGTCATAACCCTGTATTTTATACAAATTTCAATTCAATTATATATTTTAATTGAAAATGAAATATTTAATCTGATTCAATAAACTGTCAGTTAATAGGAATATCATTTCTGGAATTAGTATAAAGATGTTTCTTTTACGTAATTCAGTAATACTTGAGTAGTTTGGCGTTTTACATATTTTGTCGAAATTGTTTGATAAGCAATTCATTAATAGAGCATTACTATGCGTTAAAAATATTTAAATGTATGTTCAAATATTATTTTGGAATTGCGATGCATTTTAAAAATAGTTTATGCATGTTTTATTTTCATATTTTATATTATGCACATCAATGATGGTGTAAGTATTATGGTGGCATATCCAACAACTACTTTTCTTTTTGTTTTCCTTTTAATAAACCCATGTAATCTTTAATGTTGCGTTCAGAAGTCTATTAACTGAATCAAATAAAAATGCTCATTTTAAAAATTTATAGGAAATTTAAAGGTAATTTTTAAAAAATCTCTTATTTTTTCGCCATATCTTGATTGTGCACATTAAATGTCTTATAATCAAGGGTAATTGTCATAATCCTGTATACATATATAAAAAAAAATTCAACTCAAACGTGTCATTACAATTTGTAAAAAAAAGGAGTTTCTAAACGCCTGGAAAATGCTTGGGTTTCTAAACGCTTCAAATGCCTCTTTATCTCTATATTGCGTCATAATGTAAAAATATATGGGCAGTAAGTCGTCAATTTATTTTTAATTAGTAAAGTGTGAACAAAATGGTTTTAAGTTTCAAGTATGAAGAAGTCTTGTTCATTATTTAATTCAAGAAGGGCTGACGAAGGGGACATTTTCTTCAGAGTATTTAAGATTTTACTATTATTAATTGTATCACAATTCAGTTTCTCTAAAACATCTACTGCGCCAATAATTGTTTTATTTCTACATTTGTAATTGAATTATACAAAATGTGTGGCAGAAATTCCTTCAGGAGATACATGTCCGAGTTTAACACTTGAAATGAAGTAATACATCATACGATAAAATACTATGATTTTAATCCTTCTTGAAGCAATTAAACATTATTTCTTAATGCTTAATAATTTATAAATCTTATATCTTGTAATATTATAATATTAAAATAATATAATGGTATACTACTTAAAAATTTGTAAGTAGCTTAGTATAATATTGTAGTGAAAATGCTGGAAGGGATAACTATGCACTTGAAGAATTATAAAAATCTTAAAAAAATACACTAGTATTTTATCCGAAATTGACGACATTCTCATGATTAATAATGAAAAACCTAGCGATCACCTGTGAGCAGCAGTGAAGGCAAGTATTAAAAAAACATATTTTTATTAAATATGTAATTATATTATATATGACTCAACGTTTTATAATATGTGGTTATTAAATCAATGTGTAATAATTTATAATTTATTACTATGCAATAAGTTACATACATAATTATATATCACTTAATAATTGTAGTATTATTAATATGTAAAGGTTGGTTGGTTGATTAGGATTTAATGGCGCAAGGTCCCTTTTGGGACATGCTGCGCCTAATATGTAAAGGAGAGAGTGGGATGTATGGACACCTTTTATAAAAATAATAAAATCAAGTTTGTCTGATCCTAAAGCTAAAATTCCAGTTTAAAGAGGGCAAGGTGGAACACTTTTCAATCTCCCTAAACAATATAGAAACAAAATATGTACAAGCTATTTTAGAATTAAAAAAATCGTAAGTTTCAATATGTGTACCATCCCTCCCACTAACAGGCAGGTATGGGACAGCAATAAAACAAAGCTATAATACACAAATTTTCTAGTTGCGGCTAGATATACAAACAAACATTGTTGGTTTATAATGCATATGCAAAAATATAAAATTCCGGTATCTTTATGACTATAATTAAGATTCAGGATTTCCAGTCGTAAATGACATTAAAAAGTCATCGATTTCATTTGCTTACGTTTTGAAGTAAATGAATATATTAGTAATGTTATAATGAACATGTTATTCTTTAAAAATGTCTGCATATTATCAATTTACATTCATCTTAATAAAAAAAAATGGAAGTGGACATGCCGCATTCCACCATTTACTGGTAAGTCCCATTCCTCCCCACTTCCTTGTTTTGTGTTATAATTGTATTATCAAAAATTTCGCTTTTGGTCTTAGTTTAAATTATGGATAATATATCGTATAAGTTTTCATAACTAGAGAAAGTATTACATCTATGCATAAACATGTCGTTAATATGCAGAAAGCATAAAAAGTATAGAAAGCATATTTACTATTGGTTCTTAAAATAATGTTTTGCTTTATAGAATTGTAAGATTATATGGATCAACAGCTTTTTTGCAATTGAAGATTGGGCTACCATTCCTTCATCTTGTGTGTGACTGATGAAATGTTTAGAATGATATTAAAAATATATATTCAGTATATACAGAACGAGATCGTGCTGCATACATCGAAAAATACATGCGCACATTTGAAGGTAGTGATTAGCCCGACAACGCAAACATAAATTAAAGAGAAAAATGTCTACTGTTCCATTCCTCCTAGTATTCCTAGAATGGTACATTTCGTCACTTGTAGTCATTTTCAACATACACTGTAAAACATTTGTGTTACGTTACTCCATAAAATTGGTGGCAGATACGACTTCCATTTTACAGAGTAATTTTTCACTTATATAATGGTGTAATTTAAACATGTATTACTGGTGTAACTGTTACACCAGTTATATAGGTTAAAGTATTCCACATAATTGGAGTCATCAAGGCTGCCACCAAATTTATGGAGTAACGTTACACAAATGTTTTACAGTGTATAGTACTTAAAACTAATGCATAAAAATGTAATTAAAATAATTCTCTTACAATAATAAACAAAAAATTATTATGTGTTACATAACATCTATTTCCGTACTTTTCTTCATTTTTCATTTTGGACTAAATGCGCCAGAGATATCCTGCGTAATAATTTGTGAAGGCATCTAAATAAATAAAGCAACATAAGGAAATGCCGCTTTTCAAACGTGACATTTATAGAATCTTTCTCGTAACAAATTACAATACAGAATGTACAGATAAATTTCGTGATGGTCGTTTGTAGATTATTTTCTGCCCTTTTACTAAAGTATAAATGATTGCGCTTTGTGAATTTAAGCTTAACATATTATTTATTTAACTGCAATTATTCTTTAGTATAACTTTGGAATTCTCGAAATATTATATACACTTTTCCAAAATATATTAATGGTTTCTCAGAGTTTTAATATTTTAAAATATGCGATGTTTATTGTGTGAACCTGCCGCATGATTTAGATTTAGAATCTGCACATAGAATGTGTTACTGGAGAATTCTTCAAAAGTTCATTCAGTTATTCATAAACGGCAGAATGAAGCAATTTATTACAAAACGGACACACATGCCCTAGAACGTGAATCAATTGTAATATACATAATATCTAGAATATAAATTAAGCATGCATATTAAAATGTGATTTTTAAATAGAACTGTGGCATTTCAGTAACATATATATGATTATTCTTTGCACATTCCTGTATAGTTATAAATTTCATTGTAAGACTGCGTTAATGTAAATTTGAAATATTTTAAATTTATATCTCTTCTCTAAAATTAAACGAAATTCTGTGCGTTTTAATTATTTAATATGAACAGTGTGATTACTTTGAAATGTTTTTGATTTTGATTTATAATCCATGCTTACAGAAGCGTTTAAAATTTCTCGTAGTTTTGCAATAGCGATTTGCAATTTAAAATAGAAATGATATAATGCTTAGGAATACTTTCGTACGTTACGTAATAAACGCAGTACCTGATGCCTTAATTATGTATGCATGGATAAAAACTTATATACATACAAGCATAAATGTAAACATTTACTTGTATATAGAGTCGAACTCGGTTAATAGTGCAGTATTGTGAAATTCATCGTATTAACCATTACTCCTAACATCAGTAAAAATATTTAAAAAAATAAAAAGACATACATTATTTATAATAAATAAATATTAAAAGAGCTAAAAAGTTACACCATGAACAATTACATATAAATGTGAAAATGAAAAATCATAAGTTTATTAAACAATGTACAAAATATTTTAAAGTCCTTCATTAATTACTAAACCATTACGAAGCTTCCAAAAAACACACACAAGTATTTTATATTTTTAAAGCTTGGTACACTAAAACTACAAATTTAACAGTTAATGAGGGTGCATCTCTACCAATGGAATATTCAGTTTTGTTTTTAGCTATAATTTATAGTTTGACATCTTTATGTAATGTTTTTGTGCATGTTGTACTTTAACATTTTAGTATGATTTTTGCCTTCTGAATTAGTTGATGAGGAATTGTGAATGAATCGGAAATGTCCTTTTAAATTATTTTTAGTGCTTTTATATTTTAAATTTTGTATAATATATTTTTTTCATGATTTTGTATATTTCTTAAAGCCATTCAAAAATTTCATAAAACATATTTAAATATCAATTTTTTATGGGTAAGTTTCATTATAAGGATTTTTCGCAACGAAATTTTTCTATTTCATTCTAAAAAGGTCTAAATGCACATAGAAAATAATATTTGATTATTAGTCATGATTTATCAAGCTTTGAAATTACAAGAAATTTATAAATTTTCAAGAAACTATTTCCTTAAAATTCAACTTCAGTAAAAATTCAAAAATTTATCAAAAATTTACTTTTTGCATTAATTTAAATTAACCTATGTATAAAAATACATTGCTCTAAAAAGCTACAGAATTTCAAAAAGTTAAAAAAAATGAAAACATGTAAGAAAAATCATGTTTAAGCATAGATTAGTAACTTTTTCTAACACTTTTGAAATCTTTTTAAAAACTTATCCAAAAGTTTTCCAGGAAAATAAAGTATTATTGTCCATAAACGAATATGCATTCCAATACCATTGAACTGCCCTTTATTCGGTCTTTCAGTAATAAATAGACTATAGAATTGTCAAATTTCATTTAGCAAGAAAACTAGTAACAGTTTGAAATTTTTCTTTCAGCAATTTAAACTAGTAGATGGAAATATACTTGAGTAATTTTCTTCGGCCCTGTAGTTTACTTAGTACCTTTAATACACGAAAGGAATTTTCTAAAACTTAGCAAACGAAAATACTATTTAAACTACTCAAATCACATTTCCAAAAATTATTATCCAAGACAACAATGTATGCAGTTCTTTGCGTGACCCTGTGTATCATTTTATCTATATTCTATTAACATTTTTAGTACGTTGAATGCAATTCAACGTAAAAATGCATAACGTATTTAAAAACCACCTTTAAGTAAATTACTGTCATATTCAGTAACATTTCCGAGATCTTTTGCCTAACCCTGTGCATCTAATCTGTTTAAATATTCGCCTTCATATTCACCATATAATATGCACAAATTTCGTAAAACTTAAAAACGTATATCATAATTGCATTTTATCTATCCAATAGCCATTATCCATAATATACAGTACTTCGGATAAAATATACTATTTGAAAACTTTTGATCCTTTGAAATTTGTTCCTGTAAATGCTACGCACGTCGTAGTATGCATGAAATAACACATATTAAGCCTCAGAGACGTATAGCAATTTGATTTTACATGAAATCGTTTGCCATAATTAAAATATATTGTTGCAAACAGCTCCCCACTTTATTATTATGTAATGGAAATTTTTGTTCGTCCTTGTAAATGAATAATAACAATTCTTTTCAGTGCATACATTGCAAAATGCATATTTTAGTGTGCTTCGTAGATGTATATAAAATTGAATGCGTTTGACAAAGTGTAACATCTTTAAAATCCATTGGAAACAATTTTTCCCATAGGCAATAATGTAATGGAAAACTTTTGACTGCCTCTGTAAATTAATTAATCATAGTAGAAACTTAATTTTCAGTAGGGGTTCGTCCTAAAGTAATCCTTAATAAGGTCCGAAAATTTCATGGCAATCCGAGTAGTTTTACTAAAGTTAGAGGGCGGACAAAGAGACAGACGAATGAGCAAACCAAAAACATAAACACGTTTCAACTTTTTTGGAAAGTGTTAATAAAATTGAAAAAAAGTGTAAATTCAACATGCATGCATCAACAAATTATACTTCTAAATTTGCAAATATGAATGCACTATATTCAAAAGTATGCTGATAGTTAAAATAATAACTACCAAGTTAATTTTTTTTTCGACTTGAAAAAAATCTATGTATGCAGTTATTTTCTTATAATAGTAAAATTTATAATCTTAATATGCAATTTACTAGCAGTTCAGAGCACAATCAATACATTTTATAAATAATAACAGAACTTTAATAAAAAATGGAAAATTGTTTTATTACATACAAATCATTTTTCAATTTTAAAATTTTTGATGTAAATTGAAACAATATAAATAATGATTGATTTTTAATCTAAAAAGTCAGGATTACAAACTTACAAGGCAATATTATAACAAAAAACACAGTAAAATTTGTTTGAAGTATTTATGAAAATTGACTTTTCTGAGTAATTACAAGGTAATAACAATTTAAACGAAGAAATAGAATGTTTACTTACATAGAATATCTAAAACTAGTCGGATGTCAATGCAAAAACTTTCTTCTATTTCATACACATTAATACTTCCAGATAAATGAAACATAGCAGAGTCACCTGTTAGGTAATTTACAGAAAAATCTAATCTGTAACAACTTATTTCAAATTCTAACTGAATATGAAGTTTGATGATAATCCGTGTATTTTATTTGCAATAGAGTCATCAAAAAAGTTTTAAAAAATGGATAGAAGTGCCACCTGTTGAGTGATTTACTCTAAAAACGAAATAATAATAATTTATAACTAGGATTAACTCAATTTTATGTTTGATGAAAATTTGTGCATAAGTTCCTGAGATGGAGCTATTGCCACAATCATGAATAATGCAGCAACGGAAGAATGGTTAGCAGCGCTACCTGTTGAGCGATTTACTCCAAAAATTAAATAATATTCATTTATAGCAGGGACTAACTGAATCTGAAGTTTGATAAAAATTCTCGCATTAAATCTTGAGATGGAACTATTGCGATAATCATGAATAATGCCGCATAGTAGTGCCACCTGTTGAGCGATTTACTATAGTAAATTAATTTTGTAAAAATTCCGTGCATTAGTTCTTGATATAGAGCACCCTCAAAATTTATGTCATATACAGACTCACAGATTCACAGACAGACATTTTGTAGAAACATGCTTTTCAGGTCCTCTGACCTCTAAGGCCTGTAAATCGTCGTAAACCGTAATTCAAAAATTCTCCCGAATCCAATACTTTCTTCTTCTGAAGGTAGAAAAAAGTAAAAATGTTATCCGAAATCACATCGACGTTCCTAAAAAAAGAAAACGAATAGTTAGAGGTATTAAATCTGTTCTTTCAAGATATAAATATGGGATTTCAAAAACTCCTTGGGTAATCTTGTTTTTATTCATTTTTTATTACCAAATTTCACTGAAAGAGTCTATAATAACGCTCAAAATAAACTAAAGCCAACATAGCACAAACATAGCTTAATTTAACGATTAATGTATTCCAAACAAAATAACCAAAACAATTTCTTACTAGTCCGTTTTTTAACAAAGAAAAACACTTAATGCTTGTAGCATAATAATGTTTTTAAAATCATATTTAGTATGTGCAATACAGAGTACCATTAAAATATGTTCTTCTTTTTAATATATAAGAAAACATGTTTGTGTACCTTTGCGTTTAAAAAAAGTGAGCATAGAAAAAGCAAACAAAATAACTATACAACCGCAGTAGTCTTTCTTTAATATTTACGAGTTTCATTATTTGATACCTGTTACCTGATAAAACATTCTAGTAAAGACAACGTACAGTAGGGGGGAAAATAAACATATTCAACAATCTCCTTAATAAAGTATCATGGAAGAAAGTAACTGGGACCGAACGTTTGAAAATAAACTCTACTTTTGAACGATGTATATAAAATTTGCTGATGGAGCCATCTTCATACTAAAACAAATCCAAAAATCATTTTTTCAATGTCAATACTTAATTTTAGCACGATATTTAAAATCTTTGGTTCAAACTATACCTATACACCAAATTTTAAGTCATCTGAATAATAAGTTTTTAAATTATGAACATTCAAAATTTAATGCTTCTAATATTAACTTATATTTTCATATTTTTATTAAGATCTCCTGAAATTACATTACTAATGTGCTGTTTTATGTAGCAATAGTACTAAAATACCCGAACATAAATACGTTGCGGATGCAATTTTTATAATTTTATGAAATGAATTATGAACTATATAATTATTATTCGAAAATATTTTGAATGGTAACCTATAATTTTTTTCATGAATTTAAATTTATTAAGTCCTGCTTTATGTAAATCTATAATTTTTAATTTTCTAGTTTTCAAATCATGCTTAAAAAGCGACAAAATGATAGTTTAGGTCTGCGATAGAAGAGATTAGATATTTTGAAATTTCTTATGCTACTCTGTAATCTAGCAGTCTTTAATGATTGCTTGAGTCGTACCAAAGATTGCTCCGATCAAGAAGGTGGTTCTCACTTTCAACAATCGATTACCGAACTTAAATTTGGATACAGTTCCTAAATTATGCTCGATTTTAAATAATTAGTTTCTTGTAAACTTATCGTACGAATTGTACAAAAAATTGTTTTAAATACTAATTGAAGGGTGTAGAGTTCATTTATGCTGTCAGAATCGGGTACTGCTATTGGAAAAAACACAGTTAGGGTTTGTTTTAATATGTAGATGCCTCCCCCTCCCCTAAGTAATTTTCATACACATCATTTAAAATTAAATTATATTTCCAATTGTTTTGTGCCAGTAATAGTTTTACGGTATTTTTTAAAGAGTTAGTAATGTTTTTTTCTTTTTTCCCCACGACTATACATTTCAAACCTCACTAAGAACAGGTATGATCATCTGTAATCATATTAATTTTTATGCTGTTATCTGAGCAAAATGTATTTGTTTGCTAACATCTCTCCAACACAGGAAAAATATAGCAACAGACAAGACTATTAGGAGGCGGGATCAAAGAATTGCAGTTTTGCTAAATCAGCAGGCTTTAGGTAGCGCTCATTACAAAAAGTAAAAAGCTGCCTATTGCAGCCGTCCGGAGAAAAGCACTTCCAGAAAATTTTGGTATATTTTAACCGATCATGACCCCCAGACCCCAAAACCACCCTCTGTTAAAATGTTGATATATATATACAGGGTGATTCATAAAAGATAGGCAGAACTTTAAGGGGTTATAGTACACCTAAAGACAAATAATATTAAATAGGAGACTAAGGGTCCCAGACGTATTCCCAAGGAGATAGGGGGCATTAAAGTTTAGGGTCCGAAATTTCAAATGATTATAAAAAATGGAAAAATTGGTCGATTCGTTTGCGGTTTTTGCAAAAAATTTTCTTTATGCCAGTATTTTCTTGAAATTAAATTTTAAAGTTCAATTTTAAAAAATGCCGATAGGGGGCGCTTTAGACTTTGGAGTAACAAACAACTATTTTTAACGTTATTTTTTGTATTTCTTTAAATGATTTCGAAAGCTTAGACTTAAATTTAAATTTTGATCTAAAAATCTGAGTCCTAACGAGTAGTTAAGTAGCGTAAACTGAAATTTGAAATTTGAAACCCTTCTCCACCCAGAACAAAAATCAGTTATTCCCGATCTTTGTGTCGTAGATTAGGCTCTAACTACTGCCGCGTTTTGCTAAAATTATTCTTTATGTCAGTATTTTCTTGAAAATAAATTTTAAAGAAAATTTTCAAAAAATTCCGATAGAGGGCGCTTTAGACTTTGGAGTAACGAACAACTATTTTATACCGTTATTTTTTGTGTCTCATTAAATGCTTTCTAAAGCTTAGACTTAAATTTTCAGCCCAAAATCTGAATCGTTAGACGTGGTTAAGTTTCTGGGGAGAGGGGTTTGAAATTTCTACTCCTGAGCACAGTTCAGTTTACCATGCCCACACATTGTGTCCTGTGATACGAGGTAAAAAGGCACAAATTAGGATTATGTTACCAAAGCATATTTATTAACATGTAATTACAATAAATGTTCAAAATTGTGACCACCAGAGGTTATGCACGCAGAACAACGGCGAAGAATGGAACGGCGAACATTCGCGAAAACATCAGGCTTTTCGAGCACTTCCCCTACAGCGGCGGAAAGTCTGGCGACCAGTTCCTCGGGGGATTCAATGGGTGTCTCATACATAAGAGCCTTCAATTGTCCCCAAAAAAGAAATCGAGGGGTGAAAGATCTGGCGAGCGAGCAGGCCAAGCAACAGGACCACCTCGACCAATCCATCTGTTCGGAAATGTGATGTCCAGATAGTTGCGGACGTCTCGTACGTAATGGGCTGGCGCTCCATCGTTCTGGAACCACATGACCCGCCGGATGCGTGGAGGAACAACGTTTAACAGGTCTGGCAGCACATGTCGCAGAAATGTGAGGTATGTTTTACCGTTGAGGCGTTGAGGAAGAAGGTACGGTCCGATTAGGTGGTCTCCGAGGATTCCTGCCCAAACATTGATGGAAAAGCGTCTCTGATGAGCATGTGGATACGTAGCATGTGGATTGACATCCGCCCATACATGTGCATTGTGTGTGTTAAATGTACCTTCACGTGTGAAGGTACATTCATCGGTGAAAAGCACAGTTCGTCCAAAATGTGGATTTAGCGCGTTCTGCTGCAGAAACCAGCGGGCGAATTCAATACGATTTGGATAATCCCCTGGAGACAGTTTCTGGACTCGTTGCACATGAAACGGGAGCAAATGTTCATCCTTCAGTACCCTCCAAGTCATGGACTGTGAGGTATCCACCTGCCTAGCCACTGTTCGTGTACTTGTACTTGGCTGCGCCGCTACTACATCCAAAATGGCTTCTGCAACAACTAGTGATTCGTCCTTTTTTGTACGACCTGCACTCGACCGGGAAGCGAGAAATGATCCCGTCTCACACAACTGTCTGTGCAAGCGCTCGAAAGTTTTGCGGTTAGGCAACCGCCTGTTGGGAAATCGCTCTCCGTACATTCGTTGTGCCTCTGCACCATTTCCATCTGCCGCTCCGTAAGTTAAATGCATCTCAGCCTTTTCCTTATTCGTGAAGGGCACCATCTTCCGATTCATTGCTACAGCGACTTACACTTGACTCACCGTTCAGTGGTTTTTATACCTGAATCGTGTCGAAATTTTGCATACGTGTTCTTCTTCTTCCCCATTTGACATTTGCATACTTTCTGTCTCCTTCTTCACCCGGTGACTAGCGTCAGGAATGGAGCTTTAACGTTTGCATGAGCGACGTTTCCAACTGTGCCAGTGCCTTTATGAGTGAATTCCGACTATGCAGTCCTTGACGTAAGTTGTATTTTTGCCTCGTATCACAGCACAGAATCGTTGGGTATGGTTAAGTAGTGCAAACTGAACTATGTTCAGACTTTGAAATTTGAACCCCCTCCCCTCGCTACTGAACCACTCTCAGCGATTCAGATTTTGAGCTGAAAATTTAAGTTTAAGTCTAAGCTTTAGAAAGCATTTAATGGGACACAAAAAATAACGGTATAAAATAGTTGTTCGTTACTCCAAAGGTCTAAAGCGCCCTCTATCGGAATTTTTTGAAACTTTTCTTTAAAATTTATTTTCAAGAAAATACTGACATAAAGAATAATTTTAGCAAAACGCGGCAGTAGTTAGAGCCTAATCTACGACACAAAGATCGGGAATAACTGATTTTTGTTCTGGGAGGAGAAGGGTTTCAAATTTCAAATTTCAGTTTACGCTACTTAACTACTCGTTAGGACTCAGATTTTTAGATCAAAATTTAAGTCTAAGCTTTCGAAATCATTTAAAGAAATACATAAAATAACGTTAAAAAATAGTTGTTTGTTACTCCAAAGTCTAAAGCGCCCCCTATCGGCATTTTTTTAAATTGAACTTTAAAATTTTATTTCAAGAAAATACTGGCATAAAGAAAATTTTTTGCAAAAACCGCAAACGAATCGACCAATTTTTCCATTTTTTATAATCATTTGAAATTTCGGACCCTAAACTTTAATGCCCCCTATCTCCTTGGGAATACGTCTGGGACCCTTAGTCTCCTATTTAATATTATTTGTCTTTAAGTGTACTATAACCCCTTAAAGTTCTGCCCATCTTTTATGAATCGCCCTGTATATATATATACATATACATATAACCATATATATATATCTGATTTTTGTCATGCGATAACTAATGTATTTATGAACCGATTTGAATGAAAGTTGGTAAGTACATAGTACATACAAATATCTCGAACGAGTTGGTTGGCCAGCATCATCCGCCATCTTGTTTCAAAATGGCAACTATTTAAAATTAAAAAAAATAATAAAATTTAGAATTAAATACGAAAATTTAAAAGTTGAAAAATATTTTTATTTTATGTGTTAGATCTTAACACACCAATTCCAGAACATTTTTTATTTTGTCTATATCTTAAAAAATGATAGAGTTATAGCACTTTGAATTTTTCTTATGGCTAAAATTTTGAAACGATCTGATTTTTGTCATGCTATAACTAACGAATTTATGAACCGATTTGAATGAAACTTGGTATGTACATAGCACATACAAATATCTCGACCGAGTTTGTTGGCCAGCATCATCTGCCATCTTGTTTCAAAATGGCGGCCATTTAAAATTTAAAAAAAAAATTAAAATTAAAAATTAAATGCGAAAAAATTAAAAGTTGAAAAATATTTTTGTTTTATGTGTTACATCTTAAAACCCCATATTCTGTACACTTTTTCCTTTGTCTATAGCTTAAAAAATGATTGAATTATAGCACTTTGAATTTTTCTTATGACTGACATTTTGAAACGATCTGATTTTTGTCATGCTATAACTAACGTATTTATGAACCGATTTGAATGAAACTTAGTATGTACATAGTGCATACAAATATCTCGACCGAGTTCGTTGGCCAGCGTCATCCGCCATATTGTTTCAAAATGGCGGCTATTTAATTTTTTAAAAAAAATTTAAAATTAAAAAAAAAGCGAAAAAATTAAAAGATGAAAAATATTTTTATTTTATGTGTTAGATCCTAAAACGCCGATTCGAGAAAACTTTTTACTTCATCTATATCTTAAAAAATGATTGAATTATAGCACTTTGAATTTTTCTTATGGCTGACATTTTGAAACGATCTGCTTTTTGTCACGTGATACCACTCGTATTTATAAATCGTTTTGGATGTAACTTGGTGTGTACTGTACATAGTACTTAATAAAGCCTGGACCGAGTTCGTTAACCAGTTCCATCCGACATCTTGTTTCAAAATGACGGCCATTTAAACTTTTTTTAATTTAAAATTTGAAATTAAGTACAAAAAAGTGAGAAATAGAAAAAGATTTTTCTTTTATGCATTTGACCTTGATACAAAGATTCCAAAGCATTTTTTGTTTCGTCTGTATCTTAAAAAATGTCTCCGTTATAGTACTTTTAATTTCTAGTGTTGCTCACATTTTGAAATGATCTGGTTTTCGTCACATGATAACACGCGCATTTATACACCAATTTGGATGAAACTTGGTTCGTAGATAGGACATACTGATGCCTGGACCGAGTTCGTTGGCCAGTTCCAACCGCCGTCTATTTTGAAAATGGCGGAATATTATTTTTTTTATTTAAATTTTAAAATTAGGTGCAAAAAAGTAAGAAATTGAAAAAGATTTTTCTTTTGTGTTTTGACCTTGATACAAAGATTCCAGAGCATTTTTTGTTTCATTTTTATATTAAAAAATGACTGAGTTTTAGCACTTTCAATTTCCAGTGTGGTTGACATTTTGAAACGGTCTGAAATTTGTCACGCGTTAATACGCATATTTATAAACTGATTTCGATATAACTCCGTGTGTTCATGGTACATACTAATATCTTGACCGAGTTCACGGGCCAACTTTATCCGCCATTTTGTTTCAAAATGGCGGCCATTTAAATTTGTCAAAAATCTTTTAAATGTATAATGATGTATAAACAAAACATTAGAAATTGAAAAAAAGTTCTTTCTAAACTATTTATTTTAAAAATAAATTCCGGAGTATTTTTTCTTTGTCTTTAACTTAACCCCTGGGATATAGCAGTTTGAATTTCTAATGTAGGTGACATTTTTTTTAAACGCCGCGACAGCACTCGTATATATTAATCGATTTCGATGTGAGTGTGCATGTTCACATGAATTAAGATTTCGATCAAGCTCATTGGTTTGCTTTATGCATCACGTTGCTTTAAAATGCAATACACTTGATGATATCGTGTAATTTGGTGACCCTATAAATCGTTTAAAATAAAACCAGGTTGAATAAGGGATGACTAATTTCTAAAAATTCCTATTAATACTCAGTATTGGCAAAAACTGGTATTTAATCTTATATATTTAAAAATCAATTTGCCCGCGACAGCACTCGTATATATTAATGGATTTCCACATGAGTGTGCATGTGCACATGAATTAAGATTTCGACCAAGCTCATTGGTTTGTTTTATCCATCAGGTTGCTTTAAAATGACATACACTTTATGATATCGTGGATTTTGGCGACTCTCTAAATCGATTAAAATAAAACCAGGTTGAATAAAAGATGACTAATTTGTAAAAATTTCTATTAATATCCAGTATTGACAAAAACTAGTAGTGAATCTTATAAAATCGGGTTCCACTAATCTGAGTTTCGTATGTTTGAATAATATAACTTAATTTAAAATAAATAAATAAATAAATAAGTATATGAAAGCGACCTCTTCCTCCCGGCATTGCCGGGAGGACTTTTTATCTTATTGAAGTATCTCCCACTATTTGCCATTAGTAAATTTCAACTTAATCTGTTATTAAACAAAGTAAATATCACTATTCAGAAACAGTTTTTTATCTGAATACAAAACGTGTAGCAGACACGCGTTTGCAGAACATATATATAAATAAAGAATACTGCCCAATTAAACTGATGGCATTGAGCTCACAGGCTACAAATACTACTAATTGTACATTAAAGCCTTATATTTTCAAGGGTTAATTCCATTCGAAAAAAAATTAAGAAGGGAAACAGCTCTCCCTTTCCTCTTTTTTATATTTAATCATTGAACCTCCTATACTATCAAAGACATGCTTTATCATATAAAAAATCTATATCCAAAATTCAGAGCAAATGAGATAATTCTTAATAAAAACCCATTTAGCATTTATATAATTTAAAAGGAGTTATCCTAATTTTTTTATACTTAACCATTAAACTTCCAAAACTATTCAGAGATTTGAACGAAATCTGAAAATTCTACTTGAAAAACCCATTTATATAAATTAAGGGGGGGCATTAGAACCCCTGTTCCCCCTATTTATACTCATTCAATGAACAGCTAATAACAGTCACGGAATCGCTTCATCAGAATGATCCTAATCTAAATTTTGAACGAAAACTTAATTCTGCATGAAAATCCCATTTCTATCAACTAAGGGGAGGGGCATAAGCCCCCCGTTCCCCCCTTATACATATCGAATGAACTCCAAAAACTAATCAGGGAAGCGCCTTGTCAGGATATACCTACATATAAAATTTCAAGTGGATCGGATATTTTTATCATGAGTTATCGCGTTACGCACGAACGTACGAACGAACGTACATACAGAACGGACGGGCACATAAGCTCTCAGGCTATGATAGCCTGTGAGCTAAAAAATCCGTTAGGTTAAAAATATTTTATAATAGGCTGTGATGGCTAAAATTTTTTTTGTAATTGGAACAACGACAAAAAAAGCAATTATCATCTGTTATTGTTGATGAAATTTTAGTAATTATACAGATTCCTGAGACTTTTATAAAATCAAATTTTGTAAATTTATGTATTTTTTAATGGATCGTGTATTAACTGAGTATGTTTAAACCGGATTCGACTGTATGTACGTTGCATAAAAAATGCAGTTTTAAATACAGCAATGCAGATGTATTATGCATGTTTCGTG
Source organism: Maratus speculifer (assembly GCA_964019185.1). Taxonomy (NCBI): domain Eukaryota; kingdom Metazoa; phylum Arthropoda; class Arachnida; order Araneae; family Salticidae; genus Maratus; species Maratus speculifer. Next base: position 233,036,805 of record OZ025294.1, on the reverse strand, counting down.
CAAAAATATTTTAGTGTAATATAAATTAATGCAAAACAAACATTAAAAATTATTATAATTTTAAAATGTTTAAAAATTTAATTTCAAATTTTAATTAATTACATTTTTAAAAATCATCAAATGATTAGCAAGCAATAACGATTAAAATAAGCAAGCAATAAAATTAAATATAATATTCTTAGCAATCATCAAACCGTCTTCTCAGTTATACATATTTACTAATTTTTTCTTATTTTTAAATCGTCTTCTCCCTTAAGCAGCTCCATCAATACCTTTATTAGAAATTTGTTATTCAATTTCGCCTATAACTGTTCTTCTTTGTAAAGGTAATATAAATGTAGACACTGTTTAGAAATTTCATTAACGCAATTATTACTAAAGTTTATAATTGTGAATAATTGTAGGTTTTCTCGTGACATTATTCAAATGAATACATTTAATTAAATGAAATTTTAATACAATTACTGCTTAAAAGCTTTTAGCTCTATAATGAACGATTGAATTTTGATTACGGAATATTTCGAAAAAGAAATTCCAGATTCATTGTATCATATTTTGCTATCTTCAATTCTATCTATATTAATATTGCATTTTCTACGCAATATTAGCTTACGGGAAGAGTAATAAATTTTACAACGAATAAACACGCTTTATTGATAAACAAAAAACTGTGCATCACGTATATACATTATACGGCCAAAGATGAATGATTGCTTGCGATTTTAGGCATTTTGTTAAATATCTAGAAAAATGCGTGGGAATTTATCGTGAAACTCTAAGTGTGTAAACATAATAGTACACGTCATACATTTCCGTAAAGATTTTTCTCTAAACTCCATTGGGGAACGTCAAAAAAATTGAAAAAGAACGAATATCTTGTAGATGACCCTGTCAAAACTAATACAGCAAAAGCGTTCAAACTTAAATTATGATTAAGAGTCTTATTTTAATAAACTGTTAATTTTTATGCGAAATTTATGAAGTATATACTTCTCCCATTATGAGAATTTCCTTTTTAAGTAATTTTAGGAAGCATTTTATTTTTGCACATGGAGAATTTTAGTATAAACTCTGTAATTCGAAGCCTGAGGAAGCGGATCTGTTGGTTCATTTATGGGGAAGTTACAAATTTCAGACAATGAATGGTATCACTATTTTAAAACTATAGGTTTTAGTTGGAGTTTTCTCGTCGGAGATCTCGGATCTCGGTTCCATAATTTTTTGCCATTTCTTTTTATGATTTTTTTTTTTTTGTAAATTTAACTGACTTTAACAATTACAGTTATATTCGTTTTAAAATTATGTTCTTTGAGAGAATTGGTGATGAGTTGGGGATCTATATAAGATCGATACTTCAGATGCAAATGTTCGTGAACCATTTTTCGACATTTCTCAGTGTGATATTAGTCACTGCATCCGACAACTGTGCTTTGGTCTCACTCTACGATTACTATTTTACGATCTACGATCACTCACGATACGGTTTTCTTTACTAATATATTTAGGATGCTGTAGTATGCTACATGGTATAAGTAAACTGGTGGTCTAGAGTAATGTTCCATTTTTCCACCACTCGTCAAATCGTGGATATTACGGCACTCTATTGGTTTTTATCGAATCTCATTTCACCAGAAGACTTCATTTATTTTCGTTCTTAATTGATTTTACATTTAGCCGCTCCAGCAGTGGAATCAGGCTTGTGGGAAGAACTTACTATTTATCGTTTTACTTAAAGAGAATTTGGAATGCATGGGTTTTCATTTTAGTGCTGTTTCAGTATTAAATAACTAACATTTGATTTTATATGGTAATTTAGATAAGTGATTTAATGTAAATATTAGTGATGTGAAGTAAATATTTTCTTTGTTTCATGTGAATAGTTGGAGTAGCCTTTTTAAGTAAGTTATAATTTGACTTCATTGCATTTGCTTCAATTTATTAGCTGAGATTTAAGTTTATCATCTCTAATTGAGTTGCATTGTTTCATTTCACCCTAAGTGACACTTATCTATTTCAAATAGATCTTTGTTACTTTTAATTATGTACATCGTCTGTAAGTACATCTTCCCTCAGTAAAACTACATCTCATTAGGATTGTTTAAGAATTTTAAAATAAGCATTTTGGTAGAAGTATTTTTATTTTATGATTTGACTGGTATAATTCAAATTACGATTTAAGAAATCTTTATTATTTTTCTTTATTGTTTACTGAACTTTTTACTTACTTACTCAAAACTAAAAATACACGTGAGAATTATCTATAATATTATTCTATTATACAAACAATGTTTTTTCTTTGTTAAAAATAGAAAAAAAATCGCTATGTCGAGTAAAAAAAATAACAAGGACTATTCTTCAAATAGATCACACTCCACATGACGTTCTGTCATCATTTTGCTAGATTTCGGATTTGCTGGAAGTATCATGGGAGTCTTTGGAAAAGAAGAACTCTAGACATGCTTCTTCAACTTCATTAAAAGAATTAATCGAAGGCTTTTGAAAAAGAAGTTATACCACGTTTAGACCTAAATTCCTGAATTCCAATAGATATTCTACTAGTACTCTTATATACTCTACAAATTCTGGCAACTATTAGATTAAAAATTACCAAAAGATTTTTTCTTGATTTAATATTTAGTTCTATTTCATACATACGAGTATGTTCGTACATTAGTTCTGAAAGTTTACGTACTCTAATTTAAAATAAATACATCACATCTTCTACGACGTAAAAGTGAAATTCACCTTTTTCAAACATTCTTTATGTATAAATGATGCATATGGTTTTCGGTATAGATAAAAAAATAAACAAATCATTCTCAAAGTTAGTTTAAAATAATATATATATACACTATATTGCCATTGATTATGGGACACTTGCAATTTTAGACATTTTACTAAATATCTAGAAAAATACATGAGGAATCATCTCGAAACTCTTAGTGTATAAATATAATAGTATACGTCATACATCTCCCTGAAGATTTTTTACCGAAACGCCATAGGGGACCGTCAACAAATTAAACAAGTTGGAAATTGCACGTGAAGCGTAGCAAATTAGGTGCGTTCGAACGATAACGAAGTTTTAAAAATATTACTTTCATATATCAATCTCATAACATTGTAAATAGTGAATTACAATTAAAACGCTCATCAAACAATGTTCTCCCTATACCATTATGTAATGGAATACTTTTGTGTGGCCTTGTAAATCAATAACAAATGTTCTTTGCACCACAAATTATGTAAGATGTATAGTATAATATGTACTTTATAGTTGCATATAAATTTTATTAAGTTCGCATGAGTGTAACACGATTAAAATGCATTTGAAACATTTTTTCCCATTGACCGTAATGTAATGGAATACTTTTGATTTTCCCTGTAATTGATCTATGCATCCGATTTTCATAAAATTTGAAATAACTCGAAAAAATTATGTAATAATTATGTGTTTTAAATTTCAAACGTATAGAATATATTTGAAACTTTTTCCCCATTGACCATAATGTAATTGAATACTTTTGATTGTCCCTGTAATTGATCTATGCACACGATTATCAAAAAATTTGAAATAACACGACAGAATTATGTAATAATTGCGTATTTTAAATTTCAAACGATTAAAATGCATTTGAAACTTTTTTCCCCATTGACCGTAATGTAATGGAATACTTTTGATCGTCCCTGTAATTGATCTATCCATCCGATTCTCATAAAATTTGAAATGACTCGACAAAATTATGTAATAATTATGTATTTTAAATTTCAAACGATTCGGTTGGGTAGTTTTTGCGTTGTTATATGCGGACAGACGGACGGACGGACAGACGGACGGACGGACAGACGGACGGACAGACGGACGGACTGAACGATCACTATAGGTGCTACGTATTATATAATTACGAACGCACCTAAAAAGAATGAATATCTTTTGAATAACCCTGTCAAAACTAATGTAGCAAAAGCGCTCAAACTCTATATTATGATTGAATGCCTTATTGTAATACACTGTGTTCATTTTTATGCAAATAGCATGCACACTTGCAGAGTAATTAAGGTTTTTATAAAAATGGTCCCAAATTTTTCCAAGTTATTCCATTATAATTTTCAGAGTTTTTAATATAAAATAATATTTTTTTGAGAAAATATGACAAACAACATTGCACACAGTACCCTGTAATAAGAATTAAAAAATAATAAAAATTGTATGAAAAAATGAGTAGGTTTACTATATATTTTTTTACTGCACATGCGTCAAAGATATCAAAATTTCATTTGCATATTATGTTAGCTAAATGTATAGAGCAACTTTTGTAAAAGTCTCAAAATCATAGCTTGAAAATTCTGAAAGTAATCGTCTATAGAAAAAGGACAAAATCCGTTGTTTCCAAAATGAAGCATAAAAATGAGGGATTTTATCCAAATGCAGTAGTACATCCCATATTGTGTATTCTATATTGACACTAATCAATGAATATATGGATACAACCCCTCTTGTTTCTGCTTCATTTTGAGAATAACGGATTTTCGACTTATTCAATTGACGATTATTGTCAGAATTTTCAAGTTATGATTTTGTGACATTCACAAAAGTTGCTCTATACATTTAGCTAACATAATATGCAAATGAAATTTTGATATCGTTGACGCATGCGCAGTAAAAAATTATTTAGTAAACCAACTCATTTTTTATACAATTTTCATTATTTTTTAATTCTGATTACAGGGTACTGTGTGCAATGTTGTTTCTCATATTTTCTGAAAAAAATAATATTTTATATTAAGAACTCTGAAAATTATAAGGAAAAAACTTGGAAAAATTTGGGATCATTTTTATAAAAACTTTAATTACTCTGCGAGTATGCATGCTATTTGCATAAAAATGAACAAGGCTTATTACAATAAGGCATTCAATCACAATCTAGAGTTTGAGCGCTTTTGCTACATTAGTTTTGGCAGGGTTATTCAAAAGATATTCATTCTTTTTTAATTTGTTGACGGTCCGCTTTGGAGTTTCGGGAAAAAAAATCTTCACGGAGATGTATGACTTATACTATTATATTTATACACTAAGAGTTTCGAGATGATTCCTCATGTATTTTTCTTGATATTTAGTAAAATGTCTAAAATCGCAAGTGTCCCATAATCAATGGCAATATAGTGTATATATCGATATTTATAGTACGCTAGGTATTTCTTATTTTTTTTTCTTTGTTAAACATCATAAAATATATTATGTTTTATTCCTGTTTAACTGGATATATAAAACTTATAACAATGAGTGAAATGTAAAACAATAGATGACTGAACAGATGTTTGATATTATACAGTTACATTTCGTTAACACGCGTTGTTTGATACAATTATAAAAAAAAATGAAAAATGGTTCATGCGTTTGCTTTGAGGGTGAAAATTTAAGTACATCTTAAACAAACATTCCTTATATAAAAATAAACGGTTAAGTACGAGTATTACTCGCACTTAGATGATACCGTACAATAAATTTATGAATCATTAACTACATTATAACTTTTAAGAAAATCTTTGCTAAAAGAATAATAAGAGTTTGTAAAAAAGTACCTAACGTAGGGTAAGGTACAGGTGTATAAACTAGAAAAGTATAAATGACTATGCAAATAAATTTCAAAGAGATAAGAGGTCTAAATAATATCAGATATCGCTATTCTGTATAGCTGATTTTTAAATCTTATTTAAATCTACTTTCTGCAGTTTTTATTTTTATTTTTCTGAGGACTTATTTCGGTACTGACAACAAAAATAGTGCATATTTAAACTTCATTTAGCATTTCATAAAACTAAATTCAACGTAATAATAATATATTGTTTATTAATTTGAAGTTGTTGTAATTATTTTTAAGTATTGTTTATTAAGTTTAGCCTTTTCTTTCTTCTAAGCTCGCTTCGAAAGTCTTTCGCAAACCTGCCACACCACCATGGTCCGTGCCGCATTTCTTCCGAACAGGTTTTACCACCAAAATGGCTGGACATTTTAGTAAAGTTTTATAATCTGTTCAAGTTTAGATTTTTCATTGTGCTAAGTTCGCTTCGAAAGTCTGCCGCAAGTCTGCCATATCACCATTATCCATGTCGCCTTTTTCCATACAGGTTTTAACACTAGAAAAACCAGATATTTTAATCAAGTTTTGTAAAAAAGAAAACAAAATGCAGGGTTCTGATTTAAAATAGTTTAATTGTTTTATAACATTTTTCTATGTATTTTTGAGCATTTCTTTACATGAAATTTCTTGTCTAACGAAGTATATTAGTACAGTAGCAGTCAAAATGAGCATTGAATGCCCTTCTAGTGCTAATTAAATTTTAAAGACATGAGAGGTGTATTGCGAAATCCACTTTATGTAAACTAGTCTTGAATTCCATAGTATTTATCTAATTAACTCATTAACACCCAGTGGCTTTTTTTTAGATCACTATACTTCACAGCATTTTTCACATCAGTAAATATGAAGATAACTATATACTCTCTTTCACATGACACATTTCTTGATATAATAACATAAGAGATACTCATATTTTAAAAGTAGAGGGATATCTACATTTTAATTTTAACGAAGATCGTATATTCGGCGTTAATAATTTAGTTTAATAACGAAAAAATGCTGTTTTCTCAAAAACTATGTTACCAAGGATAATCGTTATTTTTTTATGCAAATATTAAATTAATGTCTGCTACTTTTATTTTTTCATAATTTTAGTTTTAGTAGATTCAAAAATAGATGGAAAGGAACATATTTTTACTCTACGCTTTCGAAAGTTTTTCTAAAAATGCAATAATTAAAATTAAAAGAAATGCGCTTTTTCAGTTCAGCGTTACAAATGTTTTCACACGATAGTAGGGGAAAAATGGGGCTCCGGCCTCGGGAGGAGGTGTGAGGTTCGGAGGAGGGAGGAGTGAACCTCCTCCTCAAGCCTCCTCCTCACACCTCCTCCTCAATCCTCCTCCTCCACAATCCTCCTCTTCAATCCTCCTCCTCACACCTCCTCCTCCTCAATCCTCAAGGTTATCTTATAAGAGAAGGGGTTAAAAGGGGGGGGTTAAATTTTTTTCGTGAAATTTGAATATTTTATGCTATAAGAGAGGGGTAAAAGGGGGATAAATTTTTTAAGTATACTACAGTACGAGCGGTTCTTTTGACTGTTGATTAAGAGATGAATGATTCATATTAAATTAAAAATAGTAATTAATTAAAAAGTAATTAAAAATAATGAGTGAAAAATAATGAAGGGACTTAGAATTTTTCGAGCGGTATTTTTTTAGTCAAGTATAGTACGTAGTAGAATTTAAGAAATGAATAATAGCAATTAACGATAATTAGTAATTAATTAAAAAGTAATTAAAAATTATGAGTGAAATTTTTTCAACATACTCTAGTATGAGGGATTATTTTTCGAGCGGTGATTTATTAAGAAATTTTAATTTAGGAACTTTTAGGGGAGACTTTTGGTGTTGCCATCTAGATTTGCTTGATGGAATTACTGCTTTTCCAAAAAGTTTTGTTGGGGATCGAACATGCAAAATGCAATCGTGACTGAATAATAGATTGTTACTTATCGATTCAGCCACGACTGCATATCTCTGAAAGAAAATTTTAAGAAGTGCTTTTTTTCTTTAAAGGGATGACGTCATTATGTGAAGCAATCACAGATGTTTTTTCGGTATGCGCGCGCCCCCTATTCTGATATAAATTCTTGCGAAATTTTTTTTAACGTTAGTTGTTACTTTACTGTTGCTGAGTGAGGTCAGTCATTTTAAGTTTATGATGAGTCAACCCTCTATTGCATCCGGATTGATGATGGACCTCGTACCTAAAGTGGAACCTGCTTCAGATTTCAAACCCTCTTCATCAACCCTTTTGATAAAAGAAGAACCTCTTAAGGAAGCCTCCTTCGTGTGTGAAACCTGCAACAAATCATTCCTGCAAAAGTTTATGTATGTAAGACATACCAAATTTCATCTTGACGAAAAAGCTTTCAAATGTGAGAAGTGTGATAAAAGTTTCATTCAGAAAAGTGATTTACAACGTCATATCAAGACTCATTCGAAGACGTGTGAAGTGTGCAAAGAAATTTTTTCGCGAAAGGTGGACTTCTTGAAACATCAAAAACTGCATTCACATACTCAACGTAGAGTAACTGTTAAACAGAGAAAGAACCAGAAACAACAAAAAGAGGATCAACGAAGTGTGTTAATTGACCGATTGTGTAATTTACTGCAGCGGGTGTGTCTTTCCTACGAGTCACCGCCGTTATCAGTTTAATTTGCTGTTAGTGTGTTCCTACGATGAAAAGATCTCACGAAAAAGTATTGTCGCCTTGCAATTATTCACGTTTAGAACCATCTATGGAAATGAATGAATCCAGATTGCCTATGGAGACTGTTACCCTGTATGCTGCCACCGACTCTACAGAACCGTGTGTCGATGACGAAACTTCCTTCCCCGATTCCTGCTGCGAATCTGCTATTCTGAATGAATTTTTCATTGACTTTCCGAAATCATCTCTTTCCAACAATGGTGTCTGCATAGATGACTCATCGCAAGAATCCGACGTGTCTGAACAACAAGATGTGTTGCAAACCTCACCGGTGAAAGAAGAAAATTATATTTTTCAACAAGAACTTGGAAACCATATATTTTTAGGACTACAATTTCAGAATGCTCAATACTCTGTTTAAATTAGAGAATTTTCCAGTGAAGGAATTCCAAATCAGAATGGAATCGAACTAGACATTCGCACTTGGTATGAATTCCAGTATAAAATATTTGCGTTTAATTTGAAATATACGAGTTCATCGTTTATCGCCAATAATAAACTTTTAGTTTTAAATGAGGATCAGTCTGTTATGTGTTTGAAAATGTTAAAAAATGAATCTCTTATCCAATTAAACAATGCTCAACTTGAACAGTTGAAAGAAAAAGCCTATACATTGAATCGGAAATTAATTCGTCATATGTATGAAAAACATTTACCTGCTTTATTAAAGCAAAATTGTGAACGAACTTCTGAAGAAAATGAATATGTTTTGTGGTCTAAACTGATTTATTGTATCGAGAATTCTATTGTGACTGTTTTTAATCAAATTTTTGAATGTACTGGTTGTGTTTTTAGACATCCTAGTGTGAGTTTGCATTCCTGTTTCATGTTAAACAATCGAGAAAAATTTCAACAGTTAGGGGACATGACTCTTATGCTTGTTAATTTCGACGATGTCCTATCCATGTTTTTAAAGAATGTAGATTCTGTGAGTGACTCGTTTTTATGTAAACTTAATGTAGAGACTTTTAAAAGTGTATTGTTTCAATCCTTTTAATAAACAGATTTCGTTATATTTATGTGTCTTTATTAATTTAAATGTGTGCGTGTGTGTGTGTTTCTTTAAAAAGGAGGTTCATTAAGATTTTTGAAAAATGATAGGAATGAAATATACAAATCAATTAAGAAATGAAATGAAAAAATGAATTAAGACATACTTACCTGAAACACTTGCTTCCTTCACAGTGACTTGACTAGAAATGGAAAAAATCATATAAGTTCTTATCACTTGGGTTTTCCCCCTTTCGTCATGAGTGTTATCAAACCACGTGATCGAGGTTGCCTTATGTCATTCGGGATATCTTGATTCAACGTCATCTGTGATGTCATGCACCACGTGACCTAACCTTATCAGCTGATAAGATTAAGCGATAATTACAAGTATAAAGCCCTGAGCAGCTCATTAGTGTTCATTCTTTTCGTTGAAGTTAACCTGCTCTTGTTGGATACGTTCTGTTGCTGCTGCTGCTGCTGTCTTCAAAATGCCTTCCATTCACTTTACGGATAATGGATTAAATGTGGAGTACATCAGTGATTTCATCGAGAAACCTCATGCGGATCGTTATTTGTCTGAGTTGCGGACATTACCCTTCTTCAGACCTACTTTCCGTCTGTTTGGAAAAGAGGTTAAGCCTAAACGACTGACCTTAGCCTATGGAGATGCCAATACCAGCTATGCCTTCAGTGGAACCAGTGTGCCCGGAATTCCATGGACTCCCCTGATGATAGAATTGCGTGACAAAGTGGAAAAAGAAACAGCGTGCACGTTCAACTATGTGTTACTTAATTTTTATCAAGAAGGATCAACTTGCATAAGCCACCACAAAGATGATGAATCCTGCTTGAATGCTGTCTTCCCTGTTTCAGTATTGAGTTTTGATGCTCAGAGAACTATAGAATTCAAAAGACCGAATGTGCCCTCTACCTTTATCAAGTTAGCACATGGTTCTCTTTATAACATGAATCCACCCAGCAATGAACTCTTCACCCATGGAATTGGAGTAGAACCTCACATAAAAGATGTTCGAATTAGTCTTACCTTTCGACATTTAGTGTCACACCCCCTGAATTTGAAAAAACCAAGACTAGATTTTGCTTCTTTCTCGAAGGATCCTGCATTAAATCTTGACTTGTTTTCTATCTCTGATGATGATGTTGATGAACCTATTCACTGCTCGCCGATGAACAGACCTGAACTTGATGATTCGCATAAAGACGAGTGGTTTACCCGAACTTTCAAGGAACGTTATTATTCAACATCCTGGAATTTAGAATGGTGTACTTTAGCACAAATTGAAATGGATAAAAACTGTAACTTGAAATTGCATATTCGAAATTTCAAAGAAGGTGCTTTCGGTAAACTCTACCCAACAAAAAATGGGGTTGTGATGACCTCAGCGACGTTCGATCATTTCCAACAACATGTGACAAAGTTTCACTTTTATTCTGTGAAAGAGTCTTCGGTTTGTAATAATCAACTCATTCTAGCCTTTATAGATGAAGATTTGTGTCTTCTTCAACAGATATTCAAAACGGATGATAAGAATTTTCATTTCAAACCCAATGGAATTCGTTTATCACGAGATCAATTTTTAAAACTTACTGAATTTTGTTCTGAAATTACAGACTGTTTCATCGATATGTTACTTACACGAGTCATACCTGTTGCAGTCCTTCGAAAATCGAAAAAATGTATCCATTCCCATATAGACTCTGATTCTGCCAAGAAAAACTTTTTATCCTGCTTAAACTCTGAAATTGAACGATCATTGGATCGTGTTTTCGACTGTTTTGGATGTCAAATAGGCCAAAACTCCCAATTGGATCACTCATGTTTAACAATTGGTTTAAGAGAAAAATATCTCATGTATAAAGACAGTGCCCTTTTGAACTTTAATGTCTACCAATTTGTGAAGAATGTAACTAATCAATGTGTATGTCATTTTTCGCATGCATTTTTTGCTAGTTTAAAATCAGACTTTTATAAAAATTATTTGGAAACACTCTTTATCAACAGAGTGAATGAGTTGTAAATTTTCTTGAATAAAAGAATTTAAGTTTAAATTTTTTCTTTGTCATTATTTACCACACTTTTTCTCATATTTTTTCTTTCAGCATAAAACTTCTTTATTCATGCTTTTTTAGAGGAAAAAAAACTGAAAAAGTTGAGAAAATATTTTGAACAATCATGATTGATACTAAGGTGTAAAATCTCTTTACGAGAAAAAAAAAAAAAAAAAAAATCTGAAATTTTTTTCTATGAGTGTATTTTGAATAAAAATACTTATGAAAACTTATTAAAAGACAAGCAATATATGTTTCTCTTTAATCTGTTTTTAGTTCTAAAAAAATTAAGTCTTGAGGTAGTTATTTACAAGTAGATAATAATGAGAAAGTTGAAATATTTTTCGAAAGGATAGTTCTTTAAATCTGCATCTTCATTGTGAAAAAAGTTTTAGTTAGAATAATTTTAGTGTAAAGGAATGTTATTATTATTAAAATCTTATAATGAACAGTTTTATTATTGTTTAAGTGAATCAGAAATCACCCTTAATGAATTGAAAAGAAGATTAATTATTCTTTCATTTAGACTTTGATTTTACATTCTAATAATAATAATATTTATTATTATTATTTTTACTAATAACATAGCAAAGATTTAATTTTCAATCATTCATTAAGACTTTGATTTACACTCTTATAATTATTTTTAAAAAAATAGAGAAAAAGATTTTGGAAATTAACATTTCACCTAGCAAGCTTAATTTAAAAAAAGGGAAAGAAGGATTTTTTTTTCTTATCAAGTCTTTTAATTAAAATAAATTTTTAGTGAATACTATTTGAATTTAGACTTATAAATTAAAGAAATGTATTTATTACTATTTTCACCTAGAGAAAATTCCGTATATGTTCATATCAGTTATGATTCATCGATAAGCAACCGTTCGGGAAATCCCTTATCAGATAGAGATAAGGTGATTCACGCAGCGAAGATATAAACGGACTGCAGATCATCTCCAGTTCAGTCGATATTTTTTCGTCTAGTGATCAAGTGTGTTTAATTTCGTGAAAATTTAACGTTATTTGTGTGTGTGTGTCTGCAATCAAGTTATGGAATCCTCATCAAATAAACAAAGGTCTTCAAATTCTTTTGACGAGGTATGTTCATTTTTAGACTATTTTTTATTATTTGATGTGAAATGTTTGTTCGTTTTTAAATAATTTTCTTGGTATAGTAAATATTTTTTCATAGAATGATTTTATATATGTCATTGATTTGATAGTATAATTTTTAAAGCAGAATGTTAAACATAAATAACGTAAATGCTTTTTATATAGTATGTTTTTAAAATGAATCATTTAGATGGGGAATATATTAGAATCTTCTTAAATTAAAAATAATTTTTATAAGATGAGACCAATGCTAATTTAGAATCCATATTTTTAAACTTAATTTTGGGAAATATATATATATCTTAATGATTTTATTTCGTGGAAATATTTTTAAAATCTTTGAAGAATGATATTATTTCTATGTTATTTAATACTTGCTAACTTTTGGGGAATCTATATTTTTTAACTTAATTTTGGGAAATATATATCTTAAGGATTTTATTTCGTGGAAATATCTTTAAAAGCTTTGTTGAATGATATTATTTCTTTATTATTTAATACTTGCTAACTTTTGTGGAATCTATATTTTTAAATTTAATTTTGGGAAATATATATATCTTAATGATTTTATTTCGTGTAAATATCTTTAAAAGTTATGAAGAATGATATTATTTCTATGTTATTTAATACTTGCTAACTTTTGAGGAACCTATATTTTTAAATTTAATTTTGGGAAATATATATCTTAATGATTTTATTTCGTGGAAATATCTTTAAAATTTTTGTTGAATGATATTATTTCTATGTTATTTAATACTTGCTAACTTTTGGGGAATCTATATTTTTTAACTTAATTTTGGGAAATATATATCTTAAGGATTTTATTTCGTGGAAATATCTTTAAAAGCTTTGTTGAATGATATTATTTCTTTATTATTTAATACTTGCTAACTTTTGAGGAATCTATATTTTTAAATTTAATTTTGGGAAATATATATATCTTAATGATTTTATTTCGTGGACATATCTTTAAAATTTTTGTTGAATGATATTATTTCTATGTTATTTAATACTTGCTAACTTTTGGGGAATCTATATTTTTAAATTTAATTTTGGGAAATATATATCTTAATGATTTTATTTCGTGGAAATATCTTTAAAAGCTTTGTTGAATGATATTATTTCTATGTTATTTAATACTTGCTAACTTTTGGGGAATCTATATTTTTAAATGTAATTTTGGGAAATATATATCTTAATGATTTTATTTCGTGGAAATATTTTTAAAAGCTTTGTTGAATGATATTACTTCTATGTTATTTAATACTTGCTGACTTTTGAGGAATCTATATTTTCGAATTGCTAGTTTGAAAAGAGCTTTGTATAATTTTTCATACTTCTCACAATTAAGTATGTTTATTACAAAACTTGTGTGTAAAAGGGGAAATCAAAACTTTATTTTAAAGAATATATTTGAAACAATTGTTATTTGGTTGCAAATTTTTAATCCAATTTGCAGATCTTTATAAGAATAATAGTTTAATATTTTTGTTATATCTGCCTTTAATATTATATTTAAAATTTATTTGAAATTTAAAGTATATTTCCTTTTGCTTGAATATTTAAAACCATTTTCACATTACTTTAAATTCTTTTAAACTTTTTAAGTATTCTAATTAAGCAATCTTTGTTAATTCCGTTAATTAGTAATGTTATCTTGTAATGACTCATCGTGGGAAACCCCATGACGTCATAGTTGGAAAAACCCATGATATCAGAGATCTGATAAGTTAAGCTTATCTAATTAATCAGATAAGCGTACTGACCTGGAATCGCGAGATCATTCTTATATTAGTTGTCCTAGAGACTGCACGTTATAATTAGTGCTTCTAACAGTTTATATTATTAATCTTTTTGAAAAAAATAAAATAAAATGATGAATTCGCTCCCCATGGATTTTACTTCAGATAATCAAAGTCAAGTAAGATTATTTTGTAAACTGTATATTATTGCATATTTTAACGTGGTTTTCTTTTGTAAATGATTTTCACCTTTTCTTAATATAATCTAATCTTAATATTTCTAACCGATTAAGTTTTCAAACTCTCTCTAAATGAAACTTTTGAAATACTTCTAGTTATACTCATTTTTCCGAGAAACCTTTTCAAAATTAAACTGTTCTTTTGAAATAATACTATTTTTCTGTTTGAATTTATGTTATTTTTCATATATATGTGTATGTGTGTGAAAAGCAAATTTCTTAACATAATGAAAATGTATCTATTTTTAAATGAAATGAATGAATATCTTAAGTTTGATGACTGTGGTAATTTTTTTTTAAACTTCATTCTATTCAAAAAGATTAAATATTCAATGTTAAATATTTTATTTTGTATGAATTTGTTTTTCGTGGGAAATATTTTATTCGTGTTATGTGTATTTGTGTTTAAAATTCACTTTTCATGTTTATTTAGAATGCATGTCTATTCTTTAATAATATTCTCTATCAACTTATTTCTGATATAAAATGCTTTCATGAGTCATCCTAAAAATTTTATAACGTTAAAATTAATGATTGAAAGTGCTTCTAACATGAATTATACTCCGTTTGAAAATGTTTTACATTAACTTAAATGTGTGTTTAATATTTAACCTAAAAGGGTGTTTTATAGAAATTTATTTTAAAATTTTATAACGTTAAAATTAATGATTGAAAATACTTCTAACATGAGTTATACTCCGTTTGAAAATGTTTTACATTAACTTAAATGTGTGTTTAATATTTAACCTTAAAGGGTGTTTTATAGAAATTTATTTTCATTCTACTAATCATGTCAAAAAGCTTCTAAATTTGTTGATTGGAAAAAGTGAAAAGTACTTCTCGTGAAAATGTTTTCTTAAAAAGTATTAGACATGTGCGAATGCATGACTCATCCTTTCATAAGATTTTAAAAAATATGGATTTATTTCAAAGTTTTAATGAAAAATTTTTAAAAGCAATGTATGTTCGCACATGCATGTTTAAACAAAATTGATGAGTCATCTTTTAATAGAGTGATTTTTTTTTAAAGTCGAAGTTTTAATTTGTTTACACCCTTCTCAAAGTATGTCCTATGTATAAAGTTTAATTTAAAATATAATTTTTCATGAAAAATATAAGAAAGAATATACTAAAAATTTAGCTTTGTATTTGTGTAATTTTTGCCCACTTTACGGAAATGCTGTTTTCATGTATAAACAAGAGGATGACTCATTCTCTAATTTCGAATAAACGTAGTGACTTTATTTTTATCGAGTGAAAAAGTTATAAACACTTTGGTTTAGTTTTCTAAAATTAAAAGCTATGGGTTTTATTTAAATGCATTACTAAGTGTAAGAAAGAGTAAATTTTAAACTTTAACTTTATTCTTTTATAAATAAAGCTTTCTTTCTACCTTTTAAAAGTGAATGTTTTAATCAGTTTTCGAATGACTTATTCACGTAAAGGATATTAAGGGTAATTTTCTTGTTATTTAGTGGAATATGGAATTTTCACCGAGTAAAATCGAAATGATTGACAAGATTGAAATTGCTGCTCTAAAAGAGATTGATAGGAAAAATCAATTGAAACAGGTATTTTTTATTTATGAAGAAAATTAATCAATTTTTATGTGTTTTAATTAAAAACTTACTATTAAAAATTTTGTAATCTTATATAAATTAATGATTTTAAACTTACTATTTAAAATTTTGTAATCTTATATAAATTAATGATTCTAAACTTACTATTTAAAATTTTGTAATCTTATATATATTAATAATTTTAAACTTACTACTTAAAATTTTGTAATCTTATATATATTAATGATTTTAAACTTTAAAATTTATGAAATAAGTGTTAACGATAATAGAAAAAAAAATGTAGTTTTAATAAAATGCTTAGCTATTTGTTCTTAAAAAGAAATCGTAGTATAACCTTTTGTGGGGTATATCTTTTTCAGCAGGAAATTTCTCAAACGTTAAAGGATGTGATCACCACTACTAAGTCCCAAACAGTTTCTTCCAAGGTATGTAAATATTTTTAAAAGATTATTTAAATTGAATATTATGTATAAAAAAAGTTATTTTAAAAATTCATTCAAAGTCTATTATAGTGTTTAAAGTTATTTTTAGACTTGTTTAACTAAAACTTAAAATTTATTTTAGAAAGTTTTTTTTTTTTAACTGAAATAAATTGTAAGCATTTTTAATGAAGTTTCTTTTAAACTTTAAGTCGAATATTTTAAACTTAATCTTAAAAACTCAAAGTTTGATTTTATAGTAGAAGACCCTTTTTTTAAAATGAAATTCGAGATAATCAAACTAGTTTGTAAAGCGAGGTTGAATTTATTTTCAGGATGAGCATCTCTGCAAGGAGTGCGGGAAATCTTTTTCCCGAAAAGACAATTTAAAAAGGCATGAACTCATCCATACCAGACTTGGAAAAAAATCGGATGTCGCAAAGTCTGAAGCTGTTACATCAACATCTAAGGTAATTTTTTTGTTTTCAAGTATATTCTATGACTTTTACAGGTTAAAAATAGGTTTTTAAACAATTCTTTTTTTAAAACTTTTATGAGTGTTTTAATTTTCATGAGAAAGATTCAACATTTAAAAGGGGAAAATTATTTTGATAAACTTTAAATTTTAATGATTAGGGAATATTTCAATTTTTATTCAAATGAAATAAATTTCCTGTTTTAAACGGGTTAAACAGTTTTAATTTTAGCATTTGGGGAATATTTAAGTTTTTATTAAAATTAAATAAATTTAATATTTTAAAAGGCTTAAATTAAAAATGTTTTAAAAAAGTAAAATAAAAAATGAACAAGGGTTTTTCTTCTTTTACAGGATGTGCATAAATGCCACACGTGTGAGAAATCATTCGCAAACGCATCCAGTCTGAAACGTCATCAACGTACCCATGAAAAAGAAGATTCCTCAACATACATCTGTGAGATTTGCCAAAAGTCTTTTATGAGAATGGACAATTTTCTTCGCCACAAACAATCTCATTCTGGAGAAGACAGTCGTTTCAAGTGTAATATTTGTGAGGCTGTATTTACACGAGGGGATAATCTCAAGCGACATTTAGTCTCTCATGAAAATCCAAGTTATTCCTGTCGTGAATGTGGAGAAAAATTCTCCAGAAAAGAGCATCTAAACCATCATACACGCGTTAGCCACAGTAACACGTCAAACTTCGTTTCAGTGAAAAAGCCAAGACTTGACTCTAAAACATCAAGAAAAAATCAAAAACGAGTGGATTCATTAAACGTGTTTCGAAGCATCTTTTTTGACGGTGAAGAGGAAGAAGACTATATTTATGACTTCACCACCTTCTTCGAGAGAAAAAGAAAAGAACTCTTAGACTCCCTGGACGAGGCCATTCATGAGAAAAAATCTATCAAATGGAGGCTATTAATTAAAGTACTCCTTGAAAAAACATCTGCTGGTGGGGAAAGTGAATTGCTATCGACATATTTCTCATCTTTAACCTATCAAGAATTCATCAATGATTATTTGGAAGAACATCTGGATGAAGCCCATAAGAAGATTATAAAAAGTTTCGAAAAATTTTTACAGAGAGGTTCTGGGTGGGTACTTAAACATGTCCAGCATTTGGAACTGAAAATTTGCAACTATCATCCACTCAAGGGAAGCAATTACTTACAGCTTCCTCAAGATCTAAAAGGCAAGGAAGCTATTCTGAATATACAGAATTTTGAAGATCAGAAATGTTTACTATGGTGTCTCCTCGCCCATCAAAGGAAGTTAAACCGGAAAGAAAATCCTAATCGAGTAAATAACTACAAGCCTTTTGAACATACCTTGAATATGAATGGAGTAACCTACCCAGTACCTTATACGAAAATTCCACTCATCGAAGCCCAAAATAATCTTCGGATTAATGTGTTCGGTTACGAGGAGGGAGAACTATATATTTTACATGTGTCAGAGAAGACAAACACAGACGTGATTAATCTTCTTTTGATCAGCAATGGCGAAAACACCCATTATACGCTGATCCGTGATTTCTCACGTTTCATGAGTCACCGTTCCAAACATAAAGGCAAAGCATTCTACTGTTTTCGATGTCTCCATGGCTTTATCCGTGAAGAACTCCTTCAAGAACATGCACCCTATTGTTGTAAACAATCTCCCCAAGTCGTAAAAATGCCTGAAGAAGGTGAAAATATCTTAACATTTACAGGAACCCATTTACAAGCACCAGTTCCATTTATAATTTATGCTGATTTCGAATCCCTCCTCGTGCCGATAGTCACCACCGAACCCTCCAATACTAAGTCTTTCCAAACTGAAACGGCACAATATGTCGCTTGCGGATATGCATACGTTATTGTGGGCTCTGACGGTGCTATCTACAAGCATGCTAAAGTGTATCGAGGCGAAAATGCCGTTTGTGAATTCATCAATGATTTGATGGCCGAAAAAGATGAATTACAGCAAAAACTTATGACTATCGCACCTATGCGTTTAACTAAAGAAGAAGAAAAATCTTTTCAAGAGGCAACAGAATGCTGCATTTGTCGGAAGGCCCTGGGAGAGAAGCGAGTTCGAGATCACTGCCACATATCATCAAAGTACAGAGGAGCTGCTCATCCCTTCTGCAACTTAAATTATAAACAGTCGAAAGTTATCCCAGTGGTCTTCCACAATTTGAAAAAATATGATGCCCATCACATTATGAAGAAGCTAGGCTGCTATCCCAATTTCCATATAGATGTAATCGCTGCCACTTTGGAAGATTATATAATTTTCAAACTAAAAGAAAAGACATCTTCCATCCAATTTTCCTTCTTAGATTCTCTTCAGTTCTTGCCAACGTCCCTGGATAAACTCACAGCCAATCTGCAACAGGATGACTTCAAAATTTTAAAGAAACATTTTTCATCAATAGACTTATCCTTGCTCACTCGAAAAGGAGTGTATCCATATTCATATTTTTCATCGTTTAAGAAATTTGATGAAGATCATCTCCCCCCACCAGCAGCCTTTTACAATAATTTAACAGAAGAACCTATATATGAAGATGATTACAAGCATGCAGAAAAAATTTGGTCAACTTTCCAGATGCAAACCCTTGGTGATTATCACAATCTTTACGTGAAAACCGACGTGTTACTGTTGGCTGACGTGTTTGAAAATTTCCGGGGCTTGTGTAAGCAATTCTACGATATTGACGCAGCCCACCTCGTCACTTCACCAGGTTTGTCTTGGCAGGCCTGTTTGAAGATGACGGGGGTGGAATTAGAATTGCTCACTGACGTAAATATGTTACTATTCGTCGAACAAGGAATTCGTGGTGGCGTGTCGCAGATTTCCCACAGATTTGCGACCGCCAATAATACACAAGTCCCAAACTACGACCCAAATGAAGATACGTCCCATATCCTCTACTGGGATGCTAACAATTTGTATGGCTGGGCTATGTCCCAAAGTCTGCCATACGGAGGGTTTCGGTGGTGTGAAGATACCAATTTTTCAACAGAGGACATTTTGAAAATCAAGAAAGATTCTTCTATTGGCTATATATTTGAAGTGGATTTGGAGTACCCTGAAACCCTTCATATATCACACAACGAATATCCACTCGCGCCTGAAAGACTGGCCGTGGAAGAAAAAATGCTTTCACCCTATGCGAAGAGTTTGCTGGAGAGGGAATTTAAGGGTACTCCCAAATTTATTCCAAATTTGATGGACAAAAAAAAGTATATTTGCCACTATCGCAATTTACAGTTATATTTACAGTTGGGACTCAAGCTGCAACATGTACATAAAGTACTACAGTTCAACCAATCCCCTTGGCTTAAAGAATACATCGATTTCAACACCGAAAAACGGAAGACAGCCACTACCACTTTTCAAAAGGATTTCTTCAAACTCTTAAATAACAGCATTTATGGAAAGTGTATAGAAAATCTTAGGAAGCGAAGAAATGTGGAGCTATGCAATACTTCCGCAAGATCGGAAAAGCTGGTAGCATCACCCTTCTTCAAATCATTCAAGATATTTGATGAGGGTCTGACGGCGGTTGAAAGGCAGAAACCCAGTATCTTAATGAACAGACCCATTTACGTCGGATTCACGATACTGGAGTTGTCTAAGGTTTTAATGTATGATTTCCATTATAATTTCGTAAAAAAAAATTATAGTGGCAATCGTTCATTGCTGCTTTTCACCGACACCGACAGTTTCACATATCTCATCAAGACTGAAAACCTACAAAGGGATTTGGCACTCCACAGCTCCGAATTCGACTTTTCTGATTATCCCCAAGATAACCCTCTTTATTCCACAGTGAATCGAAAAGTTTTGGGGAAGTTTAAAGATGAGTTGAATGGAAGAGCTGTCCACGAATTTGTAGGTTTAAAGTCGAAGATTTATTCCATCAAGACTTGTGATGAGGAGAAGAAGAGAGCCAAGGGGATCTCCACAAGAATTGTTTGAAAGAAGCTTAGCCATCAAGATTATGTAAATTGCCTTAAAGACAAGAAAACAACATTTGAAGTTCAAACCAGAATCGGGCAGCGATTACATACATTATATTCTATGAAGCAAAATAAGAAATGTCTCTCGCCCTTTGATGACAAACGATATATATTAGAAGATGGGATAAGCAGCTTAGCTTACGGGCATTGGCAAATACCCAAAACATAAATGAAAAAAGTTTACAAAAGGTAAAAAAAAAAAAAAATCTTACAAAAAGTAAAAAAAAAAGTTTACAAAAAAAAAAAAAAAAAAAAAAAGTGAAAAAAAAAGTTTACAAAAAAAAGAAGATACCAAAATCTTCAAAAAGTGTGTGTGTGTGAATGTGTGTGTGAATGTGAGTGTGTAAATCTGCCATTCACTGCTTATGACTAGACAATGTCTTAAGCAGAGAATGCCGGTCCCAAGCCCGGAAAAAAGATGAGGGCACACTCTTCCAGATATGAAAATCAAAAGGTAGTATTACTTTCCATTTATCTTTTTTAATGAACAACAGCAAAACTCTATCGAAAAAAATTACCATATTAAAATAACCTATCATACTAGAGCATGCCGAAATAATTAAAGTATCTTCATTATTTTTCACTCATTAGTTTTAATTACCTTTTAAATTAATTACTAATTATCGTTAATTGCTATTATTCATTTCTTAAATTCTACTACGTACTATACTTGACTAAAAAAAAACCGCTCGAAAAATTCTAAGTCCCTTCATTATTTTTCACTTATTATTTTTAATTACCTTTTAATTAATTACTATTTTTAATTTAATATGAATCATTCATCTCTTAATCAACAATCAAAAGAACCGCTCGTACTGTAGTATACTTAAAAAAATTATCCCCCTTTTACCCCTCTCTTATAGCATAAAATATTCAAATTTCGCGAAAAAAATTTAATCCCCCCTTTTTCTCCCCTTCTCTTAGAAGACGATGTCAGGAGGAGGAGTGTTGAGGAGGAGGTGTAAGAAGGAGGAGTGAGGAGGAGGATTGAGGAGGAGGAGCCCACCACCACCACCACGCTCCTCGCTCCTCCTCCTGGGGCCGGACCGCCACTTTTCCCCTACTCACGATATACAAATAAAAGTTTTTTTTAAGTAACTTCAGGTGCAACACTAGTCACAGCAAAACACCCGGATGATAATGTAAAGCCTATGGGGGTCTATGGGTTCTTTTCAAATATGTTGCTCAAATTTTAATATTTTTATACTATTTTTTTTTGCATAGGATAGCTGAAGACGTTCCACAATCGGCCTAGATTTTACTTTTTCGATTTTTCTTATATATTTTTCATATTACGATAGTTTCAACTTCAAAACCGGTTTAAATCGATTTTGAAAATCTAAGTAATTAAAAAATATCGAAAACAAAATTACCTCTACATTTTTCATAAATATGTTTGTGAGCATTTAAAAGTCTGAAAATATGTGTCTCAATAGTCTATATTACTTCCTCCAATTTTGACCTTTCTACATTCTATAATGTATGAGTAAAATAGCTGTGACAGACGGACAGACAGGCACAGGAGTGATCATATAACGGCTCCGATTTCACATTTTAAGTGCGAAAATCTAAAAAGAAACATTATAGGATTTTCAGAATAGATTTTTTAAAACAAACCATGTTAAAAAATATTAATGGTTTTGTACACTGTAAAAAAAAAAGTGTCGATCTACTAAAAAAACTTTAGTGATCCTCGTAATTACTAAAAAATGTTTAGTAATCTTAGTCGGTTACTAGAAAATCTGTAAGAATTACTAGAAAAAAGTTAGCAATGGATAGAGTTAATAGTTTTACATTTTTAATAGCTATTACTAAAACTCACTTGGTGTGACCTTGATAGCATAGTGGTTATAGTAACGGACTCCAGGCTAAAAGGTCCCGGGTTCGATACCGGACGCCGCCAAATTAAGTACTCGTTAATAAAGGGATTATGAAAATCCTGTCAGAGCAAATAGCAACGTTTGGTGCTGCCATCTATTGAGGTTTTGCCGAAAATCTATCGCTTCAGAAGTTTGGATGCCGCTCGAAGGAAGCTCCTGTCCTTCGAGCGGGCGCACGTAAAGGTTATTAAAATAATTTTGGAGCTATTACTAAAATTTTCTTGGTGGCTCATACTAAAAATTTTTGAGTTAGTTATACAAAAAATTCTTTTGTTCAGTTTGCAAAAGAAATGTTTGTTTCACTTGCAAAAAAAAAGTTTGTAATGGTTACTAAAAAATTCTGTGGAATACAAATTTACTAAAGAATTTTTAGTAACCTCTTGAATTTTTTTTTACAGTGTAATAGGTATATCGTAGATGCATTTCTCTTATAAAATGTTATTAATCTATTTCAATCGAAATGCTTGTTTCCTTCAATATGTGAAACATACAGTAATGAAGAAGATGCTAAACAAAAGAATATAGTGCAAATGGTTGACTTACATTTCCATAACGCATGTTGTTTGATTTAAGATTGAAATTAAATAAAAAATATTGAAAAATAAATTATGCTTCGAGGAATCAATGTAAAGCATATCTTTTCTTATAATTCCCAAAATAATAAAAAAATGCATAAAAGATTGGGAATATATTGTAAAAAATAAGTCATTTTAGTTGAAAGTAACCACTTAACTAATCGGTATTTCTGAAAAAAAAAAACTTACAAATAATGACTATTTTTTCATATCTTTTACAGAATTTTTAATCTTTTATCACCAGTTTTTCAAAATAGGAATTTTTGCCTAACTGAAACAGAAGGAAATCAAAAACGGATATAAACAATGCAAAATTTACAATAAATATTTACTGGTGAGTGAGAATAATAAATCATGACTGGAATATGGATACCCGTACGCATTTTTAGAAAGAATCACGTTTTGAGCACCAGCCTTGGCGAGTTGGGGAAAGCGAGCATGTTCAGCTAGCTGCATCGCCAAACACAAAATAAACTAAGTTCAAATGTGTCATAAAACATATGATTAATAGAATTATATTTATTACAAGAAAATCTTTACTACTGTTTTTAATTAACTTCTCAATTTTTTCGAACATAGGGGTTAAGGAAATGATATTTTTGAATTGAGAAAAAAAACCTATGTTTAGATGTTTTGTGAAATTTAAAGCATTTTAATCTGAAAAAGCTCTTTATTTTAAACTATGTTTTAATCGTAAACAACGGTGAATAACATTTCCTCTTATTATAGTCTTTGCTTGATAACATTTACGGAAAAACAAATGAAAAATAAACGCGATTTATTTGCAGAAGGAAGGGTTGCTATTCGCTAGGCGTTTGACGACACAAACAAGAAAGGGTGCGTAGCATTGACTTCATCTCCGCGCCAATCATTGTTCTGGCGATAAGGTGCTCAAAACGTGATTCTTTCTGAAAATGCTACCCGTACATGATACGGGCAAATCGTTATTGGCAAAAACATGTTGCCTGTATGGCGTATGGAGAAATCAGGGAAGCGGTTAAAACAAACCAATGTGGGCAGAGCCGCCCTTAGGGGTATGCGACAGGTGGCGCCCAAACAGGGCCTCGCACTTAGAGAGACTTCGCACTTGGACACAAAATATTTTTTCTTTAATAAAAAAAGAAGGTATAATAGGAAAGCTTTAATAACATTTTATGATTTTAGTTAAGAAAAGAGAGTGTTATTGACCTAAAATATTGCCAATGTTGGAAGAGGGACTTTCATCATCAATTTGCCACCATTACTTTTGAAATTGTTTCAGTAGTTTCAGAAATTATACCTATAAACACACAAACAAACTGTACTCCTTTATAATAGCTAAGGGATCGGAACCTGGCTCTCCTGGCTCACCATCCTATATAGGTGAAAACTTTTCTTTTTTATTGATAGTATACATTTGATTACGTTAAGAGCATGAAAGGGCCTCGCAAAACTCTTGCGCCGGGCCTCGCTTTAAGCCGTCCTCCATAAGGACGGCTCTGAATATGGACCAATATAATATTTAACAGTTATGGATATGCTTAATTTAAAATATTATAGATATCATGATAGCAAATATCAAGCCGATTGATTATCCGATAGACTAAAATTAATATTACATTCATTGGTTAACATAAATCATGTCCGAAAATTCTGATTTACGCTTCACCAGAATGAATATTTCGAAAGTCAGAAAAAATAATTTCCGTTACCTAAAATTAATGATATATAATAGGCTTTGTGACTTTCTTACATTCTAAGTACATACCAAATTTAAGCTTCTTTCTCAGTTTGTTCAGTTGTTTGAGGCGCAACACTAGTTACAGAAAAAAATCTGAAAGATAATGTAAAGTCTATGGTAGCGTTCTTTTTCAAAATCTTGCTCAAATTTTAATATTTTTACATTATTTCTTTTGCATAGCCTAGTTTTTACTTTTTCAATTTTTGTTTCAGATAAAAAAAACTTGAATCTACAAAACTGGTTTAAACCAGTTCTAAAATTGAAACTATCATAAGATAAAAAAATATGTAAACAAAATCGAAACAGTAAAAACTAGGTCGGTTGTAGATCGTCCTCAGCTAACCTATGCAAGAAAATGATGTAAAAATTAAAAAATTTGAGCAAGATATTTGAAAAGAACGCTCCCATAGACTTTACATTATCATCTGGGTCTTTTTCTGTGACTAGTGTTGCGCATTAAGTTTTAAAAATCGTGGCTAGATGACGTCTTAAACAATAAATTATCTAATAACTGCTACTCCGTTTTGTCCGTATGTTGTACAGGTAACGGTTTTTGCCAATCATGATTTGCCCATACCACGTACGGGAATTCATACCCTAGTTACAATCTATTATTCTCACCAGTAAACTTGTATTGCAAATTTTGCATTATATAATCCGAGCATTTTTCCGATTAAACTAGGCAAAAATTTTTTTTTTTAAAAACCGGTCAAGAAAGATTTTAAAATTCTGTAAAAGGCGTGAAATAGACATTATTTGAAAGTTTTTTTTTTTTTT
Organism: Maratus speculifer; assembly: GCA_964019185.1. Taxonomy (NCBI): domain Eukaryota; kingdom Metazoa; phylum Arthropoda; class Arachnida; order Araneae; family Salticidae; genus Maratus; species Maratus speculifer. The sequence goes on along the minus strand of OZ025294.1, from coordinate 233,010,854 downwards.
CAAAAATATTCTTCAGTTAAGAGGTTAAATTTGAAAGTGTTTTCAAAATTAAAATTTTATAGTTAGAAAAATTGATTTATTTTGTTTTTGTAGAGTTTGACTTCCACTCCCTCAGTACACATTGTTTTTGTTTGTCCTAAATACGACTAAGTATAAGATAACGTATGACAAATTGATATAAAACGATTGCTTTGCATTCTTTGATAAAATTACTTTATATTTATGAATAAGTATTCTTTTAGGAATAAATTCTCTTCAAATACACGAAAGTTCATTTATAATGATAAAATATGTAGCATTTCTCAGATATTTTATGCGCATTCGAGTCAAAGCCTGTCGAATTCGACAAATGAAGAAGTTTAAAATAATCAATTGGCTGATTTTTTTAAATAACAAATATTATTACATTAATAATTTAATATTTAATAAATACAGTGTCTCACAAAAGTGATGGGACACTTGTGCTTTATAAAAAGAAACTGCAATAAAATAAATAAACAAACATGTGCAAAAATTTTTTGGGTGTGTTTCATATTTAAAGTTAGTAACAATTATTACATAACATACATTTTGTCAAAATATTAAAATATTAATTTAGTAAAAATACAATTGTTCAGAACGGAGCAAAAAATGGCTCACATAAGTGATGGGACACTTACTTTTCCATCAAATATTTATCCAAAAATTATACTTTTTAAAAGGTTTTAATATTTTGTTGGATTTCCTTTTACTTTTAAAACATGATTTAATCTTTTTGGGATGAATTTGACTAATTTTTTTGTGATTTCTGGAGTGATTTTACCCCATTCTTCTTGAAGCACCGATTTTAGTTGTTGTTTTGAAGAAATGGTGTGTTTGCGAATTCTTGATTCCAATTCTTGCCAAATATTCTCTATGGGATTTAAGTCTGGAGATTGTGGTGGTGTTTTTATTATTTCAGGACAGTTATATAGCAGCCAGAGTCTAACGTTCAGAGCAGTGTGCTTGGAGTCATTGTCCTGGTAGAATTAAAAATCGTTATGAAGGTTCAATTTTCGTGCTGAAGATTTCAAATTTTGCTTTAAAATATCAATATACTTGTACTGATCCATTATACTGTCAATAAAAACAAGATTACCAACTCCAGCGGACGACATACACCCCCATACCATAACTCGTCCTCCACCATGTTTTACTGTTGGTACCAAGTTCTGTTTGCGAAATTCTTCCCTGGGTTTTATCCACACCAAGATTCTACCGTCAGAACCAAATATATTAAATTTACTCTCATCAGCAAATATAACTTTATTCCAGTAATCAGAATTCTTATTTATGTTGGATTTTGCGAAAGCTAGTCTGAGTTTTCTATTCTTTTCACTTACGAAGAATTTTTTTCCTGGCTACTCTAACCTGATATCCAGCAGATCGAATTACCCTTCTAATAGTCTCAAAATTAACAATTATTCCATATAATGCTTGTAAATCAGCAGCAACTTTTGAAGCACTATTTCTTGGATTTTTTTTAATATTTCGAACGATAATTCGCTTTATTCCATTGGATAGCATTGATGGTCGGCCAGGTCTTCTTTTATCCTGAATCATATGATTCTTTTTATATCGTTTAATGATATTGAAAACTGTTGAACGACTCAAGTTAACTGTTTCAGTAGTTTTTCTAATAGATTTTCCACTTTCAATATGCAAATTAATAACAAATTTTCGAATTTCAGGCGAAGTTTCTTTTCGTTTAGCATTCATGGCTGCACAGAGCTAAAAAACACAAAAATTCCAAAACAAACTGGAGAGAAATACTGCAGACGATTTTATAAATTATTGCCAATTGCTTTTAAGTAAAAATAAAACCCCCAAAAATATTTTTATTGCTTATTTCAGACGATTTTTGTTGCATATATAATGGTGTCCCATTACTTATGTGAGCTATTTTTTGCTCCGTTTTAAACATTTGTATTTTTATTAAATTAATATTTTAATATTTTGGCAAAATGTATGTTATGTAATAATCTTTACTAAATTTAAGTATGAAACACACCCACAAAAAAATGTGTACATGTTTTTTTAATTTATTTGATTAGTTTCCTTTTGTAAAGCACAAGTGTCCCATCACTTATGTGAGACACTGTATATTTCCAAACTTGATGATACCTTTGCCAGTTACAACTTTAAATGTAAAAATTTGAGCACTTTACTTGCAATTCTAATCTTAGTTCCGGCGAAATCCAGAAATTTTCTTTTAGGCGCATTATACGTACAATATTTAGTTTTAATAAAGCAAATACGCATTTCGTTTTCACTATGAAATCATTTCCACCTAATGAAACCGGCTAAAATGAGCGCCACAAACTCAATGTTAGCCGTATGAAAAAAATATGCGTAAAAGCTATAAGTAAAAATGTGTTATTTTATGTAGTGACACAATTTTCTGTTCTAAACTTTAAAAAAAATAGTAACTTTTTGGAAAATAATTGTTGTCCTCGGTAGAGAGCTAAGAAATCTGAAGTATATCTGAATCTTTTTATTGGTTGAATTCCGCAACTTATTTTATTTTATTCGTTTCCTGATTGGTTCATGTTCAATGTCTAAAAATGGAATATTTCTGTTGCCTGCTTTATTCATTTTCTGGTTGGTCCATGCTTAATGTCTAGAAATGGAATACTTCTGTTGCCACAATCACATAAAAAAATTAAAAGCTACAAAGAAATTAACAACTCAATAACGAATTTAGATACAGGTTTCAAACAAGTTGCATTGCAAAGTAATTTTTTTCCGACAGTGTAAAAATTTAAAATGCGTGATGTTTAAAAGCTTAAAAATTTACATTACCGAAAATTGTCAAACTGAAATTTCATTTAATATTTGCTTCTGATTGGTCCAACAATAGTAACGTGATTCGGCATGACTCTGTTATTACGTAAGCTACGTTTAAACCATCATAAAAAATGATGTTATTATTGTTTTTTTAAATATAGAAATCCTTTTTAAGTCTAAAATTGCCTTTGAAAATGTCATTTTCCAAATAGTCGTTGTAATTTGTTGAATTACAATTTGTCTATTCTTTTTAATTTTAATATGAAAATTGCATCCATATGATATGCTAATTCTCATTATTTCCTTCTCCCTCCAAAATTGCACTAACCCGTTTGCCACCAAGACGAAGAAAATTCATAAGACTTTTAATATTAAAACATAAAAATGGAATTAATTTCAAAAATAGCGAGTGCTGGTGCATCTACAAATAAATTATTTTCATCTAAAAAATAACTGTCAAAATCATTTCAATCGAAAGCTCAAGTTAGATTAATAATAAAACGGTCATATATTATATATATATATTATAATTAAATGGAAATGATGAAATTTTCGAAAATAGTTTCAATTCTCCTTACGAAAGATATTTAAATAAATAGTTCAGTTAGTTCAGCCAATTTAGATGTGAGAGTAAAGGTGAGTGAATATGACGTCATCATTGAAACAGTTTTGAAAACAATATTTATTAAATTCATGGTGAAATTAATCTGTTTTCTGAATGACATTGTTTTCTTCAGAAATTATTCAATTTAGATATTACTTTATAATAATCGATTATTTTCTGTTATTTTATTTATACGGATTACTTAAAATTATTTCTCAGTAAATAATTTGTGTTATTCATTGATTAGTACATAATTGCATGCAGTGATTTTATTATGGTTAAAATTTATGCAATTTTTTTTTTCTTTTGAATACGAAGATACATTTACTGACGGAATCACGATTTTGATTGGTAGAAAGTGATACAGTAGAACAAATTTATATTATAGAGATAAAAGCTTAGCCTGATTGCTTCAATTTGGGAGAAATATTAAAAAAGCATTAAAAGTAAAACTTAACCCAGAATTGTTAGCTAAAATTGACTTCAAATATACGAAAGTTCATTTATAATGATAAAATGTCTGCCACTTCTCGGATATTTTAAGAATATAATATTTTACTGTTTACGAAAATGTGAAACTCTGATCTCCCTTTTCTTTCTTCTCCTGCTGCTTTATAAAGAATATTACAGAAACCTTTTAAAATTTGTAATTTCAAATCATAACTCAATGCTTTGAAGAAAGTATATCGGCACATGTGAAGTTCTTTCGAAATGTATATATTCTTGTACAATTTAAAACATTTTTTGCATTTTATTTATTTCAAGAAAAAAATTGGAGTGTAAACCTTTTCTATAATTTCTGATGTAAAATTAATATAAGTCTTTTGTCATAGAAAAAAATAAATATAAGCTATCTTTAACATTCCTTTTTATACTAAATAAAAAAATGTATAATTTTCGTATTTTATAATAATATTATTATTTTTTATTTAATATTATTTCTCAGTAAATAACCTGAGTTATTTAGTTATGAATGCATAATTGCATGCAACCATTTTATTATGGGTAAGTTTTATGAAAACAATTAATTTTTTCCTATAACTACAAAGATTTATTCAATTATGAAATCACGCTTTTGATTGCTGGAATTTGATACAATATATATATAGATAACCATTAATACTATTGTTTGAATTTTGATAATGTAGTATCTTTTGAATACAATATTCATTTTGAAAATTTTCCTATTTATGGTATCTTTTATATATTTTGAATATGTAACAAAGGTAGCTAAAAATACTTTTAACACTATTATAAATATATATATATGCAGATAAGCTTAAACAGATTATCACCAATTTGTAGAAATTTCATAAAAATCATTTAAAATAAAAATTAAGCTAGAATTACTGGCTAAATTTCTTTTCAAATATACATTAGATCATTTATAATGATATATATATATATATATATAGTATGGCATTTTTCGGTATTTTCAGAATACATTATTTTACTGTTTTCGGAATAAGTAAAATTTTGATCTCCCTTTTCATTCTTTTACTTGTGCTTTATAAGAAATATTACTGAAGCCTTTTAAAACTTAGAATTTCATTTCAAAGTACGTTGCTTTGAAGAAAATATATCAGGTAATGTGAAACTCTTTCAAAATGTGTCTTTCTTCTACATTTAAAAACATTTTTTGCAGTTTATTCTCCTCAAGAAAAAAATTGGAGCGTAATTTTTTTAAAATATGGATCTGATGTAAAATTAATGTACATATCTTTGTGATAGATAAAACGAAATAAAAGATATCCTTAACATTTCTTTTTAATTTTAAATAAGGAAAAATATATAATTTGTGTATTTTCCAGTCCTATATATATTTATTTAATATTATTATTATTTTTTGAATAATAAAATTATTTCTCAGTAAATAATCTGTTTATTCAGCGATTAGTTTATAATTGCATGCAATCATTTTATTATGGTTAAAATTTATAAGAAAATTTATTTTTTTCTTTTAAAACTAAATGGTAGATTTAATGATAAAATCTCGCCTTTTATAGGTGGAATGTGATACAGTAAAATAAATTAATATTATACAGATTATACTTTAACTTGATTGCCACCATTATAACGTAGTTATGCTTTAATTTTCTTTTTCTTAATGCTTTAATTTTCTTTTTCTCCCCCTTCCCAAATTTAACATTTTATTGTGTACTGAAAATGCCGTTTCAATATAAATCATTTCTATTTCATTTTATTAAATATAATGATGCTACTAATTTATTATCTGTCAGATTCACTAAATAATTAAATGTTCCGAGATAACGCAATGCACTACTGTGCACAATGTGACTACTGCCACAGACTGCTGTTCTAGTAACATGTACTTGATGCACGGGGCCATCCCAATCTTTGTAAGGAGCTAGTTCTTTTTGTATTTTTTTAAAGATGTTCTTATAACCTGCATTAAAGTCTGGATTTAATTAAATGATTTAGTATTTTTCTCATCGTTTGTCTCAGTTCCTCAGGAGGTCGATTCCTCTCGGTGTTGCGAAACAACTCAGTAATGTGCCAACTTTATTGTAGCTGGCCAAAATGATTTCTGTGATTATGAAGTGTGGGGGATAACCCCCTTCACAACCATTTCGAAGAAGTATCATAAAAAGCTTTTAACTTACAAATTAACGTAGATTTTTTTTCTAGAATGTTTTTGAAATACAGGAAAGTTCATTTATTATGTTACGATATCTAGCATTTCTCAGATATTTTAAGAATACATTATTTAACTGTTTTCAGAATGAGTAAAACTTTGATCTCCCTTTTCATTCTTCTGTTGCTGCTTTAATATATATATTACTAAAACCTTTTAAAATATAAAATTTCACGTCTATTTGCAATGCTTTGAAGAAAGTATATAAGGAAACTTGAAGCTCTTTCAAAATGTATATATTCTTTTACATTATCTAACTTTTTTGCAAATTACTCACCCGCGAAAAAAAATGAGCATAAAACATTTTCCATAATTTCTGATTTAAAATGAATATAGGCTTTTGTGATTAAAAAAAGGAAATATAAGATACCCTTAACATTTCTTTTTATTTAAAATAAGAAAGATAATGATATTTTGTATATTTTGCAGTCTTTCTATTTTTTATATTATAATAATTTTTTTTTATTTAATCTTATTTCTCAGCAAATAATCTGTGTTATACAGCAATTAGTGCATAATTGGATACAATCATTTTATTATTTTTTTTTCTTTTAAATACAATGATTCATTCACAAATGAAATCACGCTTTTGATTGTTGGAATTTTACATAGAAAAACAAATTTATATTACAGAGATGAAAGCCTGGCCTAATTGCCACCATTTGGAAGAAATATTTTAAAAATCCTTTTAAAGTAAGAGCTAAGCAATAATTACTATATAAAATGCTCTACAAATAAGTGAAAATTCATGATTAATGATAAAACATCTGGCTCTTTTGAAGTATTTTAAGGATATATTATTTAAGAGTTTTAGGAATAAATAAAACTTTGATCTCTTATTTCATTCTTCTCTTGCTGCTTTATAATAAATATTATTGAAGCCTTTTTAAATTTACAATTTCATGTCAAAAGGCAATGCTGTGAAGGAAGCATATAAAAGAACTTGAAGCTCTTTCAAAATCTTTATATTCTTCTACATTAAAATAAATAAATAAATATAAAAAAATTGCAGTTTTCTCACCCTAGGAAAACAAGTTGGAGCGTAAAAACTTTTCAATAATATCTGATGCAAAATTAATATACATCTTATGTGATAGAAAAAAGAAATTTAGATATCCTCAACATTTATTTTTATTTTAAATTTAAAACAAAAATGATAATTTGCGTTTTTTCCAGTCTTTATATTGTTTTCTTAATAATATTATTAATTTTTTAATTTAATATTATTTTTCAATTAATAATCTGTGTTATTTAGTGATTAGTGCATAACTGCCTACAATCGTGTTATCATGGTTAAATTTTATAACAATAGTTATTTTTCTTCTTTTAATTACAATGATTCATTCTCTTATGAAATCAGGCTTTTGATTGGTAGAATGTGATGCAGTAAAACAAATTAATATTATACAGATAAAAGCTTAACCTGATTACGTCCATTTGAAAGAAATATAATAAAAAGCTTTTAGAATAAAATTTAAACAAGATTTACTAGCTAAAATGCACTTCATATATACGAAAGTTTAAATATAATGATAAAATATCCGGCAAATATTTTAAGAACATATTAGTTCTCTGTTTTCGGAATAAGTAAAATGTTGATCTCCCTTTTTATTCTTCTCCTGCTGCTTTATAATAAATAGCACTGAAACCTTTTAAAATTTAGAATTTCATATCAAAATGGAATGCATAGAAGAAAGCATACAATGAAACGAGAAGCTCTTTCAAAATGTATATATTCTTCTACATTTTACATTTTGTAGTTTATTCACTTGGAGTATTGGAGTATGAAATCTTTTGAAATAATTTCTGATGTAAAATTTATATGTTGTTTTTTTTTTTCGATTGAAAAAAGAAATAAAATATATGCTTAACATTTCTTTTTTAATTTTGAATAACAAAACAAAATGATAATTTGTCTATTTTGCAGTTATTTCTATCTTTTTTTAATATTATTATTATTTTAATTTAATATTATTTCTCAGTAAATAATCTGTGTTATTCAGAGATTAGTGCATAATTGCATACAATGACTTTATTATGGTTAAATTTTATGAAAAAAAAAAAAAAAAAAAAAAAAAAACATTTTTTTTTTCTTTTAAATACGATTATACATTCACTGAGAAAAATCATGATTTTAATTAGTAAAATTAAGAAATCACGCTTTTGATCGGTGGAATGCGATACTGTAAAATAAATTAATATTATAGAAATACAAGTTTAACCTGATTGCCACCATTTGAAAAAAAATATTATAAAAAGATTTCAAAATAAAAATTAAACTAGAATTATTGGCTAGAATGCTCTTCAAGTACACGAAAGATAATTTATAATGAAAAAAAAATATCTGGCAGTTCTCAGATATTTTAAGAGTATATTTTTTAACTGTTTTCGGAATATGTATAACTGTGACTTCCCTTCTCATTCTTCTCTTACTGCTCCATAGTAAATATTACTGAAACCTTTTAACATTTTGAATTTCACATCAAAATGCAATGTTTTGAAAAGGTATATCAGAAAACGTTTTAGTCTTTGAAAATGTATGTATTCTTCTACATTTTAAAACATTTTCACAGTTTATTCTCATCAAGGAAAAAATTGAAGTATAAAATCTTTTAAATAATCTCCCATGTAAAATTGATTTATATGTCTTTTATCATGGAAAAAAAAAATTAAAGATATCTTTGACATTGCTTTTTAGTTTTAATTCAGAAATAAAATGATATAAATGAAGGCATTTTGCAATCTTTCTATTATTATTACTTTTTTAATTTAATAGTACCGTAATTTCGGGTGTATAAGCCGCGGATCAAACAATTCTTTTTGGACCCAGAAATCTTATTTAGTGATTGAAGACAAATATTTACGGCGATCTAACTAGTTATATTTGTTTCTTAAGAAATTCTGGGTCGAAAAAGAATTGTTTGATCTGCGGCTTATACACCCGAAATTACGGTATTTCTCAGTAAATAATCTGCAGCGATTTGTGCATAATTGCAGGCAGTCATTTAATAATGCTATTATTTTAACACAATCAAACTGATTGGTAAATTTATCATACAAATTGAATATTTCCAACTGAGAGAAAAATTGCTCAGACCGGGAATCGAACCCAGATACTTGGCTTACGAGGCCAGTGCTTTACCAATCGAACCCAGATACTTGGCTTACAAGGCCAATGCTTTACCAATCGAACCTAGATACTTGGCTTACAAGGTCAATGCTTTACCAATCGAACCCAAATACTTGGCTTAGAAGGCCAAAGCTTTACAGGTAAAGCATTGACCTTGTAAGCCAAGTATCTAGGTTCGATTCTCGGTCTGGCCACTTTTTCGCTCAGATGGAAATATTCAACTGGTATGATAAATTTACCAATTAGTTTGATTGCGTTAAAATAATTGTATATCTACGTATCCAACTTTATATGGAGTTCCACTCTTACGCTTTATTCTTCCGAGCTGTCTAAATGACAGACCAGATGTTATGACCAATAAAGTTATCTGAGCGAAAAATCCAAGCGGGCTGTCGCCCAGTTAGCTTCACAGCTAAAGCATTGGCCTTGTAAGCCAAGTATCTGGGCTCGATTCCCTGTCTGGGCAATTTTTCACTCCCTTGTAAATATTCAATTGGCATTTAATTATAGTTAATTTTTTTTAATATTTTTTTTTTACTTTTAAATACGATAATACAATCACCGATGGAATTACACATATGATTAGGGGAATATGATACAATAAAACAAATTAACATTATACATATAAAAGCTTAACCTGATGGCCACATTTTGGAAGAATTATCATATAATACGTTTAAATGAAAATTAAGCTTGAATTACAAGCTAAAATATTATTGAAATACATAAAAGTTAATTTATAGTGATTAAATATCTGGCATGAAAAAAATATCTGACAGTTCTCAGATATCTAAAGAATATAACATTTTATTGTTTTAGAATAATTAAACTCTGATATTCTTTTTCATTCTTCTCCTGCTGCTTTATAATAAATATTGCTGAAAGCTTTTAAAATTTAAATTTCATATCAAAATGCAATACTTTGAAGAAAGTATATTAGAAAACGTGAAGCTCTTTCAAAATGTACATATTCTTCCAGATTTTAAAACATTTGTGCAGTTTATTCACCTCAAGAAAAAAATTGGAGCGTAAAATCTTTTCAATAATTTCTCGTGTAAATATGATATACATGTTTTTTGTGATAGAAAAAAAGAAATAAAAGATATATTTAACTTTTTTTTAATGTTACATAAATGAATAAATAAATATATATACATATAATTTGTGTATTTTGCAGCATTTCTAATTTTTTACTATGATCTATATATGCGGTTACAAAAATAGATGACATCAGGTTCGCTTGATTCCCATTTGATATAAAATAAAATACAATAATTAGCATATAAATACTGTCAAATTGTGCAAATATAATGTATATTTATTTCGCTCCTTTTCTATAATTAAGTGTTAAATTAATCTGTTTCTCTTTTGCATATTACTTTAATTGTTCCCAGAAAAGTGGCACTTCTCTTATCTTTAAGAAAATAATAATGCTAATAAAATATTACAAACATTATAAAAAATATATATAATAAAATAACAATAACAATAATAAACTATTCATAGCAATTTTATTCAAAAGTTTGTTTTCTCGCTGCAACTGCCTATGCAATTTTCTCGCTCAGAATTTTATTCGAAACTTTTAAAAAATATCTATTCAAAACATTAGATAAAACAGTGGTTATATATAGCGGTTAAATTTTAAACCTGTTATGGGTTTCTTTTTTAAACTTAATTTTCCCATTACATAATGTATCTACCAACCTACAGATCAAATACAGGGCTATATCGAGATTTGGGGTGCACATTTGACTATCCCGTAAAGCATGGTGACGTCACTACAACGTCGTCGTGAAGTCACATTGTGACTTTTTGACCATCGATTGTCGATGTGATGTCACGTGACGTCGATGTGAAGTCACAGTGACTAAAATGTGAAGTCGTTATGGCCGTTTAAGAGCTCTTTTGTGATGTTTTACAAATTTGTCATATTGTGACCACTTTGTGAAGTCACGGTGGGACAAATTTGTGAAAAATGTGTCATTTGTGACTAATTTGATATTAACATTGTGACGAAACTGTGACAAAAGCAACGATATTTAAATTGCCAGAAACGGGTTTTTTAAAATAAATAACAAGTTTCAAAGAATATTTATAAATTCCTGAAGATTTTTAAGAAAGTCACATCTCAGTCACAATGTGACGTCACTGAGCGGTGGCATTTTGGTCACAGATGTGATGTGACCAAAGTGACTCACAGTGACTTCACTGTCACCATGCATGCTATTAGGAATGAAAAGCAACTGCTGAAATCACATTTTCAAACGTTTTATTTGTTTTTAAAAACGTTTTCTTATTTATCTTATTTACCACATTTCCCTAAATAATGAGGTTTTGTTAATGTTTGCATGATGTTTTAAAAAGTGTTTTATAATGAATTCTTATCACATTATTTTTCTTTCTTGTTATATTTAAGCTATCTCATAAGGAAGGTCTCCATTCTGAATATGCACAGAATTTTTTGAAAAAAAAAGTACTAATTAAACTATTTATGTATGCAATAAAGTATCAGTCAAAATTAGCGTCGAAATTAAAGTAAAAAGTATGTAAAATAAAATAAAATACTTTCAAATATTTCGTGTGAAAAGATAAAAGCGTCGCGCGATTTCGCGAGTAGCACTTTTCCTCATCAAAAGCAAACGATTTTAATGCAAATGAAAACAATTGGATTTTTAAAATGAGTGTGAATGTTATTTAATGAACTTAAATATAAAAAAAGGGAGTTTAATATATTATATACACATATACAGGGTGTCCAGCAAATAAGACCCTGATTTTAAAATTAAATTAAAAAAAAACAAATATCGATAGAATTACACGGTGAACGGTTTGTTTATTATATGAGCTGTAAAAATGCTATACAGGTGACGCTAAATACAAAATTGAGATTTTAACCATTAAGAGGACAATTTACATTTCCAACAATTTTGTTTAGTTTTACAAATATTGTTCAAAAAGGAGAAATCAATATCTTCTGAACATATATTTATTGTGTTGTACACGCATTTTTACTATATGGCAAAAATCGCCAGTTTTTTTTTCTTTTTTTAAATGCAAATAAATTTTTATCTGCTTATTTTATCGAAAGTTTAAGAAATAAAAACATTAATACAACTAATCGCTACTACAGTATGAAATTTAAATTATAATGATACAATATCAGAGGTTTCTTAAAAATATTAAACTGTACCTAAATTCATTTCTGCCTACATACGTACAAACATAATATTATTTTATTTCTCTCTTTTTAGTTCGTATCTTGCTCTTTTATAATAAATATAGCCGAAAGCTTTTAAAATTACGACTTTCATGTCACAATGCAATTCTTTGAAGAAAGTACATCAGGAAACTTGGAGCATTTTCAAAATGTATATTTTCTTCCACATTTTAAAATATTTTTTGAGTTTATTTGCCTCGGGAAAGAATTGGAGCGTAAAATCTTTTCAATCATTTCTCATGTAAAATTCATGCATGTACTATTTGTAATAGAAAAGAAAAATAAATTATGGGAAACAATTGTATTGTAATTATTACAATTATTAATTATTTTTTGCTTATTGTTTATTAAAATAAAAAACGTTGTTTAACATCGGATATACAAAATTTAAAAATTAAGAAATATATTATAATTTATCAGACAAAGAAGATGCTTACAGAATTAAAAGTGGAAACATGTCGGGATAATTTTTGCTCCTCCTTAGAGCATTAACATTTAAATGACCAGAAATATACATACAATGTTTTGTGTTAATAATTATTGACACTTAAAATCAAAGAAAATTTAAAGAACTACCAAGGCTGTCAAAGCAAGGTAACTCCATACTATTCACTAATCGGCAAAATTTGCTTATGAGTGAACACTGAACTCCCCACTAAAAATAATCTTAAGATTATCTGAAGAAATCGCTACTTTCTACAGATATTCTACAGAAATTTTAAGAAATTTGTAGACTTAGCTTTATTTTTAAAATATCTGCAGAAGTTTTTAAGATATTCTTAAAAATATCTGCATAATGGGCCAAATACCTTCGGATTTCCCACAGATTTTGGGCCAAAAAGCTGTAGATTTTCTTCAGATTTTTTTTTTTTTTTTTTTTTTTTTTTTTTTTTGTGGGGACTCTACAGTAATACGAAGGGAAAAAAACTCCCTATTCTGACACATTGAATTCAACGGTCCACTCATGAATACAATGCCAAAGATTTTCAGAGGGGAATTTTTGGCAAAACATAAAATTCTACCCATAGTATAGTATGGGGTGTTTTTAAAATAATCCATATACAGGGTGTATCTAAACTACTGGGCAAAACTTTAAGGGGTGATAGTACACATCAAGAGAAATAATATTAAATGGGAAACTAAGGGTCCCAAACGTCTTCCGAAAGAGATAGGAGCCATCAAAGTTTAGGATCCAAAATTTGAAATGATTATAAAAAATGGAAAAATTGGTCGATTCGTTTGCAGTTTTCACGAAAAATATTCTTTATGTCAGTATTGTCTTGAAAATAAATTATAAAGATAAATTTCAAAAAAGGCCGATAGAGGGCGCTTTAGACTTTGGAGTAACGTATAACTGTTTTTTACCGTTATTTTGTGTATCTCATTAAATTTTTTTAGAAGTTTAGACATAAACTTAAATTTTGAGCTCAAAGTCTGTGGTTAAGTAGCGCAAACTGAACAGTGTTCAATGTGAGTGGGTAGGTTCAAATTTCAAATGATTATAAAAAAACAGAATAATTGGTCAATTTATTTGCGGTTTTCACTAAAACTATTCTTTATGTCAGTGTTGTCTTGAAAATAAATTATAAATATAAATTTCAAAAAATGTCGGTAGAGGGCGCTTTAGACTTTGTAGTAACGTACAATTATTTTTTACCGTTATTTATTGCATTTCATTAAATTTTTTTGAAGCTTAGACATAAACTTAAATTTTGTGCTGAAAATCTGAATCGTTGAGAGTGGTTAAGTAGCGCTAACTGAACTGCGTTCAATGGGGTTAAGAAGGTTCAAATTTCAAATGATTATACAAAACGGAAAAATTGGTCGATTCGTTTGCGGTTTTCTATAAAACCATTCTTTATGTCTGTATTTCCTTGAAAACAAATTTAAAAAAATTCAAAAAATTCCGTTAGAGGGCGCTTTAAACTTAGAGTAGCCAACAACAATTTTTAACTGTTACTTTTTGTATCTAATTAAATGCTTGCAAACGCTTAGACTTAAATTTTGAGCTCAAATTCTGAATCTTTGGGAGGTGTTAAGAAACGCAAACTGAACTGTGTTCAGGATTTGAAATGTTAAACTGCGCACCCTACGAACATGGTTCAATTTTTCGCTACTTAATTACTCACAACGATTCAGGCTTTGAGCTCAAAATTTAAGTCTAAGCTTTTAAAACACTTATTTAGATAAAAAAAAATAATAACGGTTAAAAATAGTTGTTGGTTACTCTAAAGTTTAAGGCGCCCTCTAACGAAATTTTTTTAAACTTATCTTTAAAATTTATTTTCAAGAAAATACTGACATAAAGAATGGTTTTATAGAAAACCTCAAACGAATCGACCAATTTTTCCGTTTTTTATAATCATTTGAAATTTGAACCTCCCCACCTCCATTGAACACAGTTCAGTTCGCGCTACTTAACCACTCTGAACGATTCAGATTTTCAGCTCAAAATTTAAGTTTATGTCTAAGCTTCTAAAAAAGTTAATGAAATGCAAAAAATAAAGGTAAAAAATAGTTGTAGGTTACTATAAAGTCTAAAGCGCCCTCTATCGACATTTTTTGAAATTTATCTGTATAATTTATTTTCAAGACAATACTGACATAAAGAATAATTTTAGTGAAAACCGCAAATTAATTGACCAATTTTTCTGTTTTTTATAATCATTTGAAATTTGAACCTACCCACTCCCATTGAACACAGTTCAGTTTGCCCTATTTAACCACAGATTTTGAGCTCAAAATTTAAGTTTATATCTACACTTTTAAAAAAATCTAATGAAATGCAAAAAATAACGGTAAAAAATAGTTGTTCGTTACTCCAAAGTCTAAAGCGCCCTCTACCGGCATTTTTTGAAATTTATCTTTATAATTTATTTTCAAGACAGTACTGACATAAAGAATATTTTTCGTGAAAACCGTAAACTAATCGACCAATTTTTCCGTTTTTTATAATCATTTCAAATTTTGGACCCTAAACATTGATGGCGCCTATCTTCTTCGGAAAATGTTTGGGAACCTTAGTTTCCCATTTAATATTATTTGTCTTGATCTGTACCATTACCCCTTAAAGTTTTGCCCAGTAGTTTAGATACACCCTGTATATATTTTCGTTTGTGGCGTTTGGTTTCAAATTGGTTTTTCTTTTAAAATTATGACAAAGTTGCTACAATTCTTACTGATATTTTTTATTAAAAACTATTCATTTTTAAGTTGATATTAGTTAAAACTTTAGTTAAACTCAACAAAAAATAATGAAATTTTTTTCAAGAGGTAGGTAAAAAGGGTACTAAAAGGTATATATATATATAACCAAAAATAAAATAAAATAAAATAAAATAAACGGTTTCCGAAAAATTTTGAAAGTATGCTTGTAATAATAAGAAAAATAGAAGATTCACTTTTTTGCGCTTTGAAAGTGTGATGCGATCCCGCCCGAAAGCGTATAGGCAAGTTTGCTCGTCGTATTATTGTGGAGCTCAGTGCAAGAAAACCAATTTAAATAAATAAATAAATACTAATAGTAAAACGCCTTTTTAAATTATAACTGGATCTTCTGCCATACTTGCGAAATCTGGGTTATGATCGTTATCCAAAGAATGATGTACAATTTTAGATTGCGGAGTTCCAGATTTATAGGCACATTTATGCTTGGCAATTTAACTGCGCATGTTCGATCAATTTCGCTAATATATAAAGAGTTGCAATTTTTACATAAGATACTGTAAACTGAACCAATTTGTCTTGTAAATCCAAACCTCCAAAGTACGGGGGGTTGGCTTATGCTCTATAATGCAAAAATTTCTAAACTTATTATTCTAAAAAAAGTTAAACAAATTTAAGAAAAAAAACTTCTAAAAATCTACAAATTTTTTGAATACCTTAAAGCTCCATAATTTATTTCAATAAAAATTACCAATACTCATTCATTATTTAAATTATTTTCATGATTTTCACGAAACTCATTAAAATCACTTTCTTTCATTGGTACATCAATATGAAAATCGGCAGTGTAATTGACCAGCATTGTGTTGTAGTTCAAAAGCCCAGGCATATGTACTAATAAAACTCGCACACAAAAAAAACCTCCAATATCAAACTTAGATATACAGCATGAGTGATTTATTTTGAGGGAGATTAGATGATTCAGGCCCAGGGGCAAATTAGAGCTGCAGACATTTTACATCTTGTTAGATCGATGGTCATCAGTGAAGTGATTGCGTGTACATTTAGTGCTCATCGTCAAGAAGGGGGGAAGGCAGGAAATTTTACACATATTTGGCGAACGTAATGGTAGTCAGCGCATTTAAGTTCGATATAATTTTTGAAGTTAGAGCGCATGTGAATTTAAGGGAGGTACGGTTACTTTTTGGTATTACCAAAATTATATACGTCTGGAAACGGGGCAGCCCCGAATTTTTGCTCTGATTTGCGATATATTATATTTATAAAAATGATGCCAACACATGTGATAACACATAAAATTTAGGGATTTTCGAACTTAACGTTAAATTAATAAAATAATTTTAGGGCATTCTTTTGTTACCCAGACTCATGAACAAATCGCTAAATATTATTTGTAGTTTTATCAATGGAACTAAATATGGGAGCAAAATCATGCGCAGTAAAATGTGCCAGAAAAATCAAACAAGCAAAAAAGTTATAATTTCACAAATTAAAGCAACCATTTGCAAATGAAGTTCTAATCAATTTCACATGTTAGATTAGGATTCAGTTGACGAATGTTTACCTGATTCAAATTTACTGGGTTCAGATTGGAATTTACCCAATGCTAATGGGTAAATTAATGACTTAGTTCTAATTAATTCAACGCAGGCGTGGTTGTTTGATGGCTTCTAAGCTTTGAACGCTTCTTTCCTATTTTTCCGGTGCCTTTAATTTAATTAATATATTTTTAAATTGTGCGGTTTGAATTTTTGATTTTTCTTAAACCCAATCTCGCTCTTACTAGACTTGGTTATTCAGGAGAAGTGTACAGGGATCTTTGAACCTCGGGATCTTTGAATCACAGGTTTCTGCTAAAGAGTCGCAAAAAGAGAGAAATAGCTAAAGGATCCGGATTTAAAAATGGTATAATAAGTAAAATGTGGACATTACAAGGTCCATTCACGACAGAAAAACTAACCCTTTTCCACATGGTTAAAAAGAAGAAAATAAAATCTAAGCTAAGAATAAAAATGTAATATGCACATTTTTTAAATACCATTTTATAAAAGGATTATTATTAATAGCTTAAAAAAATAATGGTTTCATGAAGACTTTGAGGACAGTAAATAATTATTTATAAAGTATGTGTTTTATATTTCCACTTTCTCTATCTTTATCTAACAATCTTTAAAAAATAACATTGAAGAAAATAATTAAATATACTTTGAGATGTAATATTCATAAAGAAATCAAAAATTAATCAGTAATAAATAAATAAATGAAGTTTCTCAGATAAATATATTATGAAAAGAAAACTGCAACGACTATATATTCCTTTTCTCCTCTGAGTCTACAGTTTCTTTTTCAAGAAATATTTGGAAAAGTTTTAAAATTGTTACTTCCGCGTCCGACTGCATTTCTGGGGATAAAGTACATCAAGAAACTGGAAGCACTTTTAAAATGTATATTTCCATCAGGATTTTAAAATATTTTTTGAGTATATTTCCCACGAGAAAAAGTTTTAGTGTAATTTCTTTTCAGACATTTTTTCTGCAAAATTAAGGCATATACCTTTTAGAATAGATAAGAGGAATGATAAATATATCATGTTAGTCTGAACTAATGTATATATATATATATATATATACATTCTGTAATTTTGCGATCTTATTGTAGATTTCTGTATAACTACATTTATAAATTTATATAACCCTACAACGTCAGTATCTATCCTTTATTAACGGTACACCACAAGTTGCAACGTCAGGATTATATATTAAATAAATAATTAGGCAAAATATTTACCTGTTTATAATACGCAATTTCCTTTTCCGGGCAGATTATTGGCTTATATAAAATTACAAACATGTGAAATAAGATTTTTTATAAATATTATTAACAGAAAATATTCAGGAAAATAAAACTAATATGAAAACATTGAATTTCTATGCAAGAGTTGTATTTCACTTTTTCTGAAGTAACTCAGTAAGCTAAGTTCTCACTTAGCTTCAAATTAAACACACACACATACAGAAATATACATAGAGAGAAAAATTGTTTTCTCTAAATATAGGATGAAAAGTTAAAGCAAGCAGCAATGACTGATATTAAAATATATTTTAACTGATATTAACTGATATTTGACCTTTGCTTGACATATTTTAATAATTTTAATATTATTTATGGTTAAATTATTTTTAGTTTAAATGGATATATTATTATCATTTTAACAAATTGCGTTAATATAAACATTAATTCAATAAAATTCAAAAATAAAATACAAACTCTTTCGGATATTTCTTTGTAATTTCTTTACAAATTTGTTATTATTGTATCAATTATTGTATGCTGTACAATCCATGTGTATCAATGTACAATCAACAAAACAATAAAAAAGTATCAAATATAATTATTTATAAAATATGTATTTTAGTTCTTGTAATTTTCTCGTACTTTATCTAAAAAAACTTTAAAAAAATAATATTGAAGCAAATAAGTAAATATACTTTGAGATATAATATTCATTAAAAAAAAAATATCAAAAATTAATCAGTTATGAGTAAATGAAGTTTCTCAGATAAATATATTATTTCACTTCTATATGAAAAGAAAGCTGCAACGACTATTTATTTTCTCCTCTGAGTCTACAGTTTCTTTTTCAAGAAATATTTCTGAAAAGTTTTAAAATTGTTACTTCCGCGTTCTACTGCATTTCTTGGGATAAAGTACATCAGGAAACTGGAAGCACTTTTAAAATGTATATTTCCATGAGCATTTTAAAATATTTCTTGACTATATTTCCCACGAGAAAAAGTTTTAGTGTAATTCTTTTTCAGACTTTTTTTCTGCAAAATTAAGGCATATATCTTTTAGAATAGATAAGAGGAATGATAAATATTTCACGCAAGTTTGAACTAATGTATATATATATATATATATATATATATATATATATATATATATATATATATATATATATATATATATATATATATATATATATATATATATATATATATATGTTACAGGCCAAACCCGATTTTAGGCCAAACTAGATTGGCCTAGGCCAAACTAGTCTATCCTAACGCCCATCGGATAAACTAGTTTTTTCTAGGCCAAACTAGTCTATCCTAACGCTCATCGGATAAACTAGTTTTTCCTAGGCCAAACTAGTCTATCCGAATGCCCATCGGATAAACTAGTTTTTCCTAGGCCAAACTAGTCTATCCGAACGCCCATCGGATAAACTAGATTTTCCTAGGCCAAACTAGTTTGGCTGAATGGTCATTAGGATGAACTAGTTTAGCCTGCTAGTCATTGGTTTGAATTAGTTTATCCTAGGCCGAACTAGATTGTCCTAGGCCAATTCAACTTGGCGTGTTTTTTTTTTTAATCTACAGACCGCCACGGCGCCAACTTTCTAGTTTTGATCTAATTTAGCCTAGGCCAATGCAGTTTGACGCGATTTTAGCTCATAGACTATCAAAGTATGAGAGCTAATGTGCTCGCAGATTCTGTGTGTGTGTATGTAACCATGTACGTAGGTATGTACGTATGCACGTACGTATGTACGTACGTATGTACATAATGCGATAACTCCTGATAGAAATATCCAATTTGCTTCAAATTTTGGACATAGATTTACCCTGATAACGAACTTTCCTGATTAGTTTCAGGGGTTCATTCGATAAGAATAAGGGAAGGGGAACAAAAGACTAATCCGCACCCCCCCCTCCTTAATTTAGTTAAGTCAGTTTTCCATGCAAAAGTATCAGATTTTATTAAAATTTTGGGTATAATATCATTTTGATAAGGTACATTCATGATTAGTTGTGGGTATTCATTGTTTACATATAAAAAAACGAGGAATGGGAGGGGTAACACTCTTAATTTATGTAAATAGGTTTTTCACAGATAATTTACGGATTTGTTTCAAATTTTGGATGTAGGTTTCTTCTAATAAGGCGTTTACCTGATTAATTTAGGGGGTTCTGAGTTTAAATATAAAGATAGAGAGGATTATATTTTCAATCGGATAGAAACTTTTGGTTTTATGAAAAGATTTTTAATTCGTAACAGATAGATATTGGTTTTCACACACATCACTTCACGCGATATTGTTCATATTAAAAAAGTAAATATCCGAATCCTTTTAAAAATAAGAAAAAGCTTAAATAAAGCCCGATACTTGAAATTTAGGATGGGAGGGGGGGTAGAGTAAGGGGAAGCTAGATTTTTTTTTAAGCTCAGCGTTTTTTAAAGTTTTAGCTGCTAATTAAATATTACCATTTTTTGAAACTTTTAGAAACATAATAAAACACGATGTTAAATATTTAAGAAAAAAATGCCGCGTTAAATACTACTATTTCTATTAGTAATTTTTGTAAAAATGTTAAATTCTTGTTGGAATTGTTTGAAACTTTGTGATAGTTTATAACACATGAATAAAAATTGTAAAAAAGTCCCATTACGAAAGGGAAAGGGGGGGGGGGCAAACAAAATCAGGAAATATAATGTAAATTCTAGGTTGATCTATTTGAAACTTTAAGATAGTTTATGACATATGATATAAATTTATAAAAATATATTTCGCGTTTACTGCCACTATTGACGAATAGTGATTTTTGCAAAAATCTTAAATTCTTGTTTTGAAGCACCGCGACATCGAGTAACATATCTACACATAGATTCTTTAACGGAGTTTTCTTAAGATACAGTTTTGTTGGTAATAGGGTGCGCTCCCTGGTGATGGAATGTGGAACTAATGCGAGCACCCTGGTGTTGGAATTTGGAACTAATACAACGCGATTTAGGTATGGACGAATGTTGAATCGAAGAGAAAGAAACATGATGATAAAGATTTAAGAAAAAGGATTCCGCATCGAAATACCACTATTTTCTAATAGCAATTTTTGTAAAAACGTTAAATTCTTGCCGGAACGTTTTGAAAAATCCGAAACAACGTCTTTCAAATTCTAATTCAATCTGAAATTTCATGAAAATCTGTGTATTAGTACTATTTGAGATAGAATTATCGCAGAAATCATAAAAAAATTGATTAGAAGCGCTACCTATTGAGCCATTTACTCTAAAAACAAAAGAATATGAATTTATATCAGGGAACTGAATTTGAAGTTCGATGAAAATTCGTGCATTTCTTTTTGAGACAGAACTATTGCGATAATCATGAATAATGCCACATAGCAGCGCCACCTGTTGCATGATTTACTCCAAAAACTAAAATTACTTTTGTACTTTTTTATAACAAGGACTAACAGAATCTGGAGTTTGATGAAAATCCATGCATTAGATCCTGAGATAGAGCTATAATTAATCACGAATAATACCGTATAGCGGCGCCACCTTTCAAGAGATTTACACCAAAAACTACAAAATACTAATTTATATCAGGGACTTACAGAATCTAAAGTTTGATGAAAATTCGTGCATTAATTCTTGCGACAGAGCTATTTCAGGAATCGGGAAAATTGAGCACAACAGCCCCACCTATTGAACAATTAACATGAAAACGTAAAAAGAATTAGTTCATATCACGGATTTACTGATTCCGGAAGTTTGATTAAAATTCGTAAATTAGTTATTGAAATAGTGTTGATGCAAATCAATAAAAATGCATTTTAGAAACGCCATCTGTTGAACTATTTACATGAAAAAGTAATCAGCATCTATTAATATCAGGGACTATCTGAATATAAATTTTTATTAAATTCCGTTCATTAGTTCTTGAGATACAGCTATTGTGAAAATTGTGAAAAATGTAGCATATCATAGCCATGTAGTGATTTACTTCAAAATAGAAACAACACGAACTCATGTCATGGACGAACTGAATCTAAAGTTTGATGGAAATTTGATAGTATTAGTTATTAAGATAAAGCTGATGCGTAAATCGTAAAAAAATGCAAAACAGCAGCGCCACCTGATGAGCGATTTACACCAAAAACTAATCAGCATCAATTTAGATCAGAGACTACCTGAATATAAATTTTTATTAAATTTCGTTCATTAGTTTTTCAGCCGCGTCCCCACAGCATGCGGTAGCGTATAGCAGGTGTGCTGCGCGCGTACTGCCGAATGCTCTCTTACTTTTCGAACGAACTTCGAAGCGAACAAAATTTAAATCGTAGCAAGCGTGCTGAGCACGCACAGCCGAATGTAACCCTCCTTTTCGAAAGAACCTCGAAGCGAACGAAATTCGAACTGTATCCCCGCTGTCCACGCCAGTCCGATAGTGGGCGAAGCCAGCAAGTTTTAACTAAGCCACGTTATATTAGTTCCTAATTCCAACACCAGGGAGCGTACTCTATTATTAAGAAAACTGTATCTGAATGAAACTCCGTTAAACAACCTATTATTGGATATGTTACTTGAGGTCGCGGTGCTTTAAAACATAGAATTTCCGTTATATTTCCTGATTTTGTTCGCAACCACATCTTCTTTCACGCTGAAATGTAACTTTTTTTTTTATAAATTTATATCATATGCCATAAACTATCACAAAGTTTCAAAAAGTTCCAGCAAGAATATAACATTTTTACAAAAATTACTATTAGAAAATAGTGGTATTTCGATGCAGAATCCTTTTTCATAAATATTTATCATCATGTTTTTTTCTCTTCGAGGTTCGTCCGCTTCAACATATGCCCGTTTCAAGATTTTATATAAAAGAAGGGGCCTGATAGCGGGCGAAGCCGGCTGGTTTGAACTAAATCGCGTCCAAATTCCAACACCAGAGTGTCACGTTATATTAGTTACACATTAGTCCGTTATATTAGTCGCGTTATATTAGTCCTACATACGTACGTACATAAGTATGTACATACGCACGTACATACGTACATACATACGTACATGGTTACATACACACACACAGAGTCTGCGAGCACATTAGCTCTCAGGCTTTGATAGTCTGTGAGCTAAAATCGCGTCAAATTGCATCGGTCCATGCTAAATTAGATCAAAACTAGAAAGTTGGCGTCGTGGCGGTCTTTAGATTCAATAAAATCATGCCAAGTTGAATTGGCCTAGGACAATCTAGTTCGGCCTAGGATAAACTAGTTCAAACCAATGAATAGCAGGCTAAACTAGTTCATCCTAATGACCGTTCGGCCAAACTAGTTTGGCCTAGGAAAATCTAGTTTATCCGATGGGCGTTCGGATGGACTAGTTTGGCCTAGGAAAAACTAGTTTATCCGATGGGCGTTCGGACAGACTAGTTTGGCCTAGGAAAAACTAGTTTATCCTATGGGCGTTAGGATAGACTAGTTTGGCCTAGGAAAAACTAGTTTATCCGATGGGCGTTAGGATAGACTAGTTTGGACTAGGCCAATCTAGTTTGGCCTAAAATCGGGTTTGGCCTGTAACATATATATATATATATATATATATGTATATATATATATACATACATATTTATTTTACCTGCATTAACTTACGGAGCAGAAACATGGACACTAACAAAACGGATGATACAAAGACTACAAACTGCACAGAGAAGTATGGAAAAATGTATGCTAGGCATAACTAGAAGAGACAGAAAGAGGATAACCTGGACAAGAAATCAGACAAAAGTTTTTGACATCCTTGAAAGGATCAAACAGCTAAAATGGAAATGGGCTGGGCACATTGCAAGAAGACAAGACAATAGATGGAGCACAAATATACTACAGTGGTATCCCAGAGATGTAAAACGACCAAGAAGACGACCATAAGTAAGATGGAGTGACGAAATTAGAAAAGTGGCTGGTGTAAATTGGATGATGAAAGCACTAGACAGAAAACATTGGAAAAATCAGGGGGAGATTTATATCCAGCAGTTTATCGAAAACGGATGATAATGATGATGAGGATGACATACATATATATATATATGTATTGTGTAATTTTGTGACCTTATTGTAGATGTCTGTATGACTACATTTATAAATTTATGTAATCTTACAATGTCAGTAGCTACCCTTTATTAATAGTATACCACAAGATGCGTCGCCGGAATTATATATTAAGTAAATAAGTAGGCAAAAAATTTACCTGTTTATGGTACACAATTTACTTTTCCAAGTAGATTATTGGTTTATATAAAATTGCAAATATGTGAATTGAGATTTTTTTAAGTACTATTAACAGAAAATATTCAGGAAAGAAAAATAAATATAAAAACATTGAATTTATATGCATGAGTTCAATTTCACTTTTCTTCTAGTAACTAAGAAAGTTAAGTTTTCACTTAGCTTCAAATTAAACACAAACACTCATACAGAAATGTACATCGAGAAAAATTGTTTTCTCTAAGTATACGGTTAAAATCTAAAGTAAGCAGCAATGACTGATATTAACCTTTGCTTGACATATTTTAATAATTTTAGTATTATTTATCGTTAAGTTATTTTTAATTCAAATGGATGTTATTATTATTTTAATGAATTGCGCTAATATAAACATTAATTCAATAAAATTTAAATATTGGATTCAAATACAAAATTCAAACTCTTTTGGATATTTCTTTGTAATCTATTTACAATTTTTTTATTATGGAATTAATTATATAAAATAATTATTTATAAAATATGTCTTTTATTTCTTATAATTTTCTTGTACTTTATCTAACAAGCTTTAAAAAAAACTTTGAAGCAAATAAATAAATAAACTTTGAGATATAATATTCATAAAAAATTAATTTGTTGTGAGTAAATAAATGATGTTTCTCAGATAAACATATTATTTCACTACTACATGAAAAGAAAACTGCAACGACTATTTATTCCTTTTCTCCTCTGAGTCTACAGTCTCTCTTTCAAGAAATATTTCTGAAAAGTTTTAAAATTGTTACTTCCACGTTCTACTGCATTTCTTGGAATAAAGTACATCAGGAAACTGGAAGCACTTTTAAAATGTATATTTCCATCAGCATTTTAAAATATTTTTTGAGTATATTTCCCACGAGAAAAAGTTTTAGTGTAATTTCTTTCCAGACATTTTTTCTGCAAAATTAAAGCATATACCTATTAGAATAGATAAGAGGAATGATAAATATTTCATGTTAGTCTGAACTAATATATGAAAAATTACATTTTATAAATTTTGCGATCTTATTGTAGATGTCTATATAACTATATAACTATATTTTATATATATATATAAACTTATAACATCAGAAGCATAGCCTTTATTAATAGTATACCACAAGTTGCGCGGCCGGAAATATATATTAAGTAAATAATCAGGCCGAATATTTATCTGTTTATCATACACAGTTTCCTTTTACAAGTAGATAGTTGACTTATATGAAATTCCAAATAAGGTATTTGTACCCTATATGGACAGGCTCTCAATATGGACACCCCTAATATTTTTAAAGGTAATAATTTTGATCGCTAAATATTTTCGCGAAGAAAAGCAGTTAAGACGATAATTAACCTTTAGCTTCCGGGGGGATTACCGTAGTCCCAAGAAAATAAATGTTGAAGAATACGGGGTTGGGATTATCGTTATCCCGAAAACTTTTTCCCCTCCAACATGCGGAAAAAGAAATCATTAAGACCGTTTCGCTCAATAGGGGTCCGACTGATTATCGAGCTAGGGAATTTCTGTAGGGAGGATGTTAATTATCCTAGGGAAATGCCGGGAAAAAAAACTTGGCAAAAAAATAAACATTGTTTGCACAGACGACGTAAAGCTGCTTCTACCCCAGTGGCTACAAGGTATTTCAGATAGTTCTTGTTTGTGAGACATAATAATGAATAGATTATATTTAGCAAGTAGTTTTAGAGATTTATCGTTGCTAATTTTGACTACACGTTTACTCTTAGAATGTAAAATGAAGCATTATTATTTTTTTTCTTTCTTACTAACGCACTAAATATTAGAAATTACGTGCGTAATTTTACGCACTGAATTGAAAAAAAATCAAATGTTTATAATTATTATTATATTTACGGAACTTATGAATATTCTCAAGCCCAAAGGAGTTAGTTTTTGAAGCTTTTCTGAATTCATTTTTATTATTCAAAAACATACGAAATTGTTAACATATGAAACATATGAACGAGACGTGAAATTCTTATTTAAAAATTACATAATTGAATGGCGTTTTTAATTTATTTAATAAAGGCGAAAGCATTTCAGAAAATAATGTAAAATTTGGCGTTTTGAACAAAATTTCCGATCACGAAATTTAGGGAAAGGTGGAAATTTGCTGGTTGTATTTTTGTTGCGGTAATGTCAATAAGTAATTTATTTATAACAAAAACAAAATGGAAAAACTAAATTCGATTCCCAATTCTATCAAAATCCTATCCTGTCAGATCTGACAATTTGATGCCACACGTTAAGAATTATTCAGAAAGTCATACGAAATTTGTATTTTTGTTGCGGTAATGTCAATAAGTAATTTATTTACAACAAAAACAAAATGGAAAAACTAAATTCGATTCCCAATTCTATCAAAATCCTATCCTGTCAGGTCTGACAATTTGATGCCACACGTTAAGAATTATTCAGAAAGTTTCACATTAGAAACTAGCTTGATTCTATGGTCACAGCCTACTAAAAAGTCATGCGCAACTATACCTTTTGCATAAATGAGAATGGAATTATACATTATCTGCTTCAGAAAATTGTCGAATTCTAGAATTATTTATTATTTCTAAATAACTTATTCACCGTCAAATTCAAATGAAATAATTTTTATTTATGCAAACCATAATAAAGATTGCATTAATAATTTCTTAGTTATTTTTCATCTGACTCCAAAAAGAAAAAGAAGAAGTTCGCAATTTAGCACTTTTTTGTTGTTGTTGTCGTTTTGTACGCTTATCAATTACTTCGAAACTATTCGACTGATTCATGTGCCTTTTTTTTTGTTTGTTTCATTGAAAGATTATTCTCTGCAATTGGTCAAGGACTGAATTTAAATTTCATGAAAATTGCCGCAGGGCTTTTTTTAGAAATTTAATAACAATACAAATAAATAAATTAAAATAAATAAACTCATTTAAAATATTTAATTTTTAGCGATTTTGATCAAATAAAGTAGCTCTATCTTCTTCTTCTTCTTCTTTTTTTTTTTTTTTTTTTTTTTTTTTTTTTTTTTTTTTTTTTTTTGGTTGTTTGCTAGAATGTTGCAACCACAAAGTTTATAATAATTATTATTATTTATATAGCTATTATTCTCGAATAAAACAAGGGAAAACAAAAAATAATGATTTAATTATTAAAAACTTTCATGGCGAAACAATTGTTAAAAAATATAATAAATAATAATATAATTAAATTAAAAGTAAAAGCAAAAAGTATAATTAATGATAATAATAAAGTCTAAAAAATTGGAAAGAGTTTGAATTACTTCAAAACTTCTGCGGTACACTCGTTTAATTTGAGGAATCATATTTCTATGGTGGTGGGATTGTTACTCTAACACAGAATGGTTCAAAAGTCTGAATTTCATATAAATTAAAATAATTAATGTCTTTTTTTACCTTCATTGGTAAATTTTGTTTAAAAAGCTAACTTTTACAACTTCTTTCAAAGTGTCTTGCCTTTACGGAAAAATAGAAAATACTATACAATCTCTTTGTTTCTAAATAAAAATACCATAAATTTCATAAATATGTATCTATACTATAAAGGCGAAACGTATCTGTGCGTAACGCATACGTAATTTTGCCAATGCCAACACTTTCCCATGCAATTTCGGTTTTGCAATGTTCACTACAACAAATTTTTACACTTCTAACCATCTCACATTTTAAATTTTTATACTGTTGTATAGAAAGAAAAATGCACTTTTAAGTGCAATTTGTTTGAAAACTCTATCTCAATTTATTTTTGAGATATTAATTTTTTTATACTTTTTAGTACCAGTTTTGTAATTGTGGCAACAGAATCACTCCATTTTCTCTTAAAATTGAAAAAAAAAAAAAAAAAAAAAAAAAAAAAAAAAAAAAGAAAGAAAAGAAAAGAAAAGAAAAGAAATTAAAATGCGCAGCGCTTTTCCATGCAATTTCGGTTTTGCAAATTTTACACTTCTAAGTAAATCGCACATTTTAAATTTTTACACATTGTATAGAGAAAAAAATGTACTTTTAAATTCGTACTTTTTCCCCCAGCTCCACACTTAATTCGCAGAAAAAAGGAATTCGTATGGGTGCTTTTTAGATGTAAGAGATTAAAGTAAAATGTTACAGAACTACATACTATATGGCTATTAATGGCCGGACACTTTCAATTATAGACATTTTGTCGAATATAAAATAAAAACATATTTATAGGATTCTTCTGAAAATCCATGATGACAAAGACGATGTTTGACCTCATATTTATGAATGCCCATTTCATAAGAAGGAAACTTAGGGAGCCGATAGGGAAAAAAAAAAAAAAAAAAAAAAAAAAACAGAAAAACTATAGTATTTGGGAACCCTCTTTACATTAAATTATACGAAACGATCTGTCGATGCAGAGTAGAAATATATGGATATTGTACAACATTTCTACTGATTTTTGCATAGAGAGTATAATAAGGAAAATATAGAATTTTTTTAAGAGCAAAAAAAAAAAAAAAAAAAAAAAACGTGATAGATTCGGAGTTTTTAGACACTCCGCTCCCCTCACAGAAGAACAAGGGGAAAATAGACAGTTCGTTCAGCTTTTACGTTCAGCTTTTTATGATATTTGGGGTATTTTTATATAAATTCATAATGTCCCGTTGTACAGTTTTATGAGGAAGATAATCATAGCTTATTTACTCCCCCTTCTGAAAAGCGGGAGATAAGCAAATTAACAGAAACTCATCTGATCTGTTATTTATAAACTTAGAAAACATTCTGACAATGTTATCTTCTAAAGTCGTGATAGATTTGAAGTTTAAAGACCTCCCCCCCCCCCACCAACATGCACAGAAGAACTAAGGAGACTGAATTTAAAATATATATATAGTACCCAGTGTTTATATTCTAATTCTCCATATCTTACAAAAATTGATCATTATGACAATGAGAGGTTTTGAGATACTTTTAAAGCCCTTTCTTCTTCCCTCCCTCAGCCTCGGCAGAGAAAGAACGTCAAAATTTCAAAAAATCATCTTATTTTAGTATTTATATTCTAAAATAAACCAAGTGTATTATTACTGGAATCATTTAAATATGATGTGATTTTAAATATGTTAGCTTTTTTATGGATGCGCTTTAGTCAAAGCGCTTTTTTCCGTTTTATTTATTTATTTCTTTTAATTATTTTTTTATTTCTTTATTTTTTTAAACCACGAAAATACAAACGGAAGGGCCAGATAGCTTTGATTGTCTCTTTTTATAGTAATACAAGAGGACTATATGTATTTATCAATTTTTAACCCTTTCAAAGGCAAGGTATTTATGTTCAAAAAATGCTCAATTAATTTATTAACTCTGAAATTTACAAATTTATTTGAAAATAACTAAAAGCTGTTTTTCACATATATTATGAAATTCAAACTGTAATAAAAAAATTACTGGTACCACTTGGTATTTCGGGCATTAAAAGTAACAGTTAGCAGAGTGCAAACGGCGGAAGGATTGAAAGCCCTTGAAGAAATTTTAACACCAAAATCTTTTTCTCTGCTGTGTTGACAGAATTTTCATATCCAGACTTCATCCAATATTTCTTTATAATAATATTCGGTTAATTATTTTACAGATTAAATTAAAGTAGTACTATTCGTAAATATTCGTTTTAGTTATAGTTAAAAACGAGGACCTTAATAGGAAACATAAATTACGTTAGATATCTCTTTATTATTTGTTAATATATTGTTTAACGATTCCTTATATGTTAATTTCTAATTTTTTCTTATCGTGAAATTTCTTTTTCTGTTTTAATTTAAATCGTTGAAATAATATTAACAATGATTCTTAAGGAAATCACTTATGCGTTATTTAAATATTTGAAAATTTAGCACTTTTTAAAATAATGTATTTTTGTATTACCATATATACTTATAGTAATTTTGCTTATAACAAACCTTCATTATTAGATTATACCCTTCAAGAAACCAAATGCTATTTAAACATTCAATAAACATCCATCAAGTTTTCTAATTATTTTTTAAAAAGACCGCTCAATTACTACTAATATATGTTTTATTTAATTACACGCACTTCACAGAAAAAGATCATTTTTATCATTATAAATTACATCTTTTCAACGAACCTAAAGCATTACTTTCGATTCCGACAAGTAAACAGAAACAACCTTCTCTTAGGGAAGAAAATTCTCTTACCTTCTCACGAACGTGTAAATCATTAACACATGTTCCAAATGATAGCAGCATTTTCTGGTCACCTGCGGTGAAGGGTCATTAAGAAAGGGGGATGAAATCGCGTCAGTTCTCCCGTTGTAAAAGGATATTTTAGATTTCACTGTCCCGAAAGCTAAAGGTTAAGTCTGGAAAGTGTAAAAAAGTGCGCTGTTAGCCATTTAGGAGGAAACTTGTTATTTCGAGATGTGCTGATCTTAATTACTTGTAAGCTTAAATTCTTATTAGATATGGTAAAATTACATTAAATGTTGAAAAGTGGAGTATTTTAGAAAGCTAATAAAACATATTTTCGATTGCTATAGCATATTTTGCTTAAAATAATTTTCTTTATTCATTTGGTACAAGATTAATAAAACTACGCCCCGTTCCCAATATGGACAGGTTATGTTCCCATCGACTATAACTGTAAGAAAGAAGAAAATTCAATCTTGCCAAGCAATAACTTGGAAAGTGGGTATTGCCAAGCAATAACATCAAAATGGTAAAATCTTTGTTCAACTTTGTTGTGCTATTTGAACAATCCCCCAAAAACCTTCCTCCAAAAAACCCTTGCAGAAAAATAAAAAGAAGCACCCCCCCCAGTAGGATATCTGTTGGCGAAATCGTAGGTACCAATGGTAGTGACTGACTTCCTCAACAAAGGAGAGCTGGTAATGCTTCATTTGCAGTATTGATGCTTTTTCAAACATGCGGCCATGCATCACATCTGGCAGATATGTTCATGAGGATTATGTGGGACTTACTGCCCATGGTGAAAAAGTCTCTATTTTTCCATGCTGTGAGGACTGAGTAATAACAGATATAAACTCGCCGACAGATGCAATAAAGCTAAGCAAAACCAACAATATTACTTCATAATATTTACTAGTAACTAAGGGGCTTTGCATGGGTCTTCGAAGGGTAAAAACCGAGAATGCCCCCCTCCCCTTTTCTAAAGTATATGTTCTGAAGATATTTACTGTCCCCTTTCTCCTCGGAATACTTTAAGATACATTTTTTTATTTCCTTTCCTCTAAAATACCTTGGAAAAGTGGCTCTTCCATACACACTGTGTAGAACGTCAATAAGGAAACACCTGTCCATAACAGGGACAGGTGGTTCATTATATGGACACTTGAAACATTTTTTTTTGTTTTTACCATTTAAATTAAACCGGAATAGTTACAAGGTCGCTAATTTTAATAATGATAGCCTATAGTCCAAGGATAGTAGTCACATATTTTTGGAGTCCTATGAGTTGTACATTGGGGTGACAAAAATACATTTTCCTTAGGGTGTCCATATTGGGTACAGGTACCTTATGTGAAATAATATATATTTTTTAAGTATTATTATTAGAAAAATTCCAGTTAAGTAAAATAATTATAAAAATATTGAATTTACGCCTAAGAATTGTATGACATACTTGAACACACATGAGCGCGCCCACACGCACACACACATAGAGAAAAATATAAACAGAAAATGTTTCCCCCTAAGCGTAATGTTAAAATTCAAAGTCGGAAGCAATGAGTGATAATGCCCTGTGATTGGAATATTTTACTGATTCTATTATTATTTATTATCATATTGTTATTTATTTATATATAATTATATTAATCACCAAAATAAAAGTGGCACTGCTGTAATAACAGTACATGCTCCTGTAGAGAATGCAGTGAGCTGGGAATACATGCGATACCGCCAGACCACGCCAGATGAATGTGTGATAGCAGTGAATCATGTTAAAAGCATCATTTGAATCAAATGGTGCCGATGCGTGGGCGTGCAATTTTGAACAGTGGAAAGTGTGAGTGATAGTGAAATCTATCGTCGAATAAATAATTTTCATGGCACGAAATTTTTGTCCCGCAAATCGTATTCCGATGTTGTAGGGATTGTAGAACCGAAACTGACGATAGGTCCGATCCGATTATGTGCATGTAGTCTAAATATCCCACTATTCCCTACTACTGAAATGCCCGTCAACAATTTAAAAAATACTCTTTCTAACTTGTCGATTATTAGTTTTTTCATAATTTTAACCCTCACAACTTCAGGCTTTTTATCGTCCCGGCGAGGCCGTGAAAAAAGTTTCTATTCTAGGACTGTGCAAGACCAGACCCGGGTCTTAATGTTTTCTGATGACTTACCAGGCCTTATATATGTTTTTTCCTCTCGAAATGGGACTGTCTTCCTTCTTCCTAGGTCTGCACAGGGCTATGTTTTTAGTCCGGTCTCGACACAACCCGTATTGAAATCATCGTCTCTGACTTGTCTAATCGGTGCAAAAGCAAATAAAATTTGCTCAACAAAGCTATTTTTGAAAAAATGTTTACTAAACGTGCATATATTTTTCAATCGCCATTATTTTACATTAAAAACTTTAAAATTCATTTTTTATAAGGGACAGTAGATTTAAAAGAAAAGGGAAAATAAAATACAGTAAAAACGAATCTGCCTATGACGCAATCCTGTGTTACACGGAAAAGATCCATGAAAAGTGAATATGATAATACCCGATAAAAAAAAAAAATAAATAAATAAATAAATTGCATTCATACCTCTTAAGAAAGGAATTTGTCCATAGTGCATTTTTTCTTTCCTGTGAGATTCCATCCTAAACGATTTTACTGGATAGCAAATGATATTAAAAGAAAAGTGAAACATTTACGTATAAATAAAGATTCCTTAATAAAACAAATATATCGCAGCTTTTTGAATATGTTGGAAGGTATATCATGATGTCATTGATTGATTTTGATTGTACAAAATAAAAAATAAATACATTTGCAAACATTATTCTTTAATATACCAAAATTACAAAATTTGTATCCTGCAAATTTGTTTTCCCAATTGTTCTTTTTTTTTTAATCTAATAGTCTAATAGTCTTACCTATCAGTATGCTGAGCCTTTATCTCTTGCGTAGGATTTCTCATTTAGCTAAATTTGTTTACACATACATTTTCCTCCATCTTATCTAATGGTGAAGTTTCATTATTGTGTTATGGATGTTTTGGAAGTTTTTTCATAATATATCCTTCACTCTTTCCTGATTTTGTTTGTACAACATAAAAAATCAATTTTCAAACCCTTGTGATTTAATATACCAAAATAATTAAATGTATAAACAGTTTAACAATTTAAAGTTTTTACAAAGAAAAGTATTTGTCTATCACTTCAATAGTTAAGCCAGTGGCGTTATTCAAGAAAATATATTTATATACACAATGCACAGAAAAAAATAGCACTTGAATACATTTGAGAATACATGTAAAACTAAATAAAAAAATGTTTAAAACTGAATAACGTGTCAATTATAATTTAAAAATTAAATCACTCATTTTAAAAATATATTTCACAGAATTTGTAAGGATAACTTTAAAAATTGTATTGGTGCTTTAAGCGAAATAATCCATTAATTTAATTTTGGAAATTCTCTTCACTAACTAAATTAACTCAAACAGTTGATTTTGACAGGCACGAAAATTAAGTTCATAAAATTAGATTTATTTTATAATGGCCATCGTAATATTATTTTTTTATTTTTAATTTTTTATTATGTCCAAGAATTAATTTTTATTTTGATGTCCAATTGCCCTTTGACTTTATATTTTAAAAAAATCACTAAGTAAATTGTGAAACGTAAAAAGTGTATTATGTTCATTACTGTGAAATATACCGCAATTTCCATTAATGATGAATTTAGAAAAACTTATTTAAAATTTTATAATAATCTAAATTTAGATAATTTTATTCCGAATGCATTGAATACTTTTTTCTACTTTAAGATATGAGTTTTTTCTTTTATTAACTCAGATTTTTGGTAAAATTCAAATAATTTTAACTAAAACTACATTTATTTATAAAAAATTTAAAGAAATTTTAAATACATATTTTAATAGATTTATATATATATGTTACAGGCCAAACCCGATTTTAGGCCAAACTAGATTGGCCTAGTCCAAACTAGTCTATCCTAACGCCCATCGGATAAACTAGTTTTTCCTAGGCCAAACTAGTCTATCCTAACGCCCATCGGATAAACTAGTTTTTCCTAGGCCAAACTAGTCTATCCGAACGCCCATCGGACAAACTAGTTTTTCCTAGGCCAAACTAGTCTATCCGAACGCCCATCGGATAAACTAGAATTTCCTAGGCCAAACTAGTATGGCCGAACGGTCATTAGGATGAACTAGTTTTGCCTGCTATTCATTGGTTTGAACTAGTTTATCCTAGGCCGAACTAGATTGTCCTAGGCCAATTCAATTTGGCGTGATTTTATTGAATTTAAAGACCGCCACGACGCCAACTTTCTTGTTTTGATCTAATTTAGCCTAGGCCGATGCAATTCGACGAATTTTAGCTCACAGACTATCAAAGCCTGAGAACTAATGTGCTCACAGATTCTGTGTGTGTGTATGTAACCATGTACGGACGTATGTACATACTTATGTACGTACGTATGTAGGACTAATATAACGGACTAATGTGTAACTAATATAACGCGAGCACTCTGGTGTTGGAATTTGGACGCGATTTAGTTCAAGCCAGCCGGCTTCGTCCGCTATCGCGCCCCTTCTTTTATATAAAATCTTGAAACGGACGTATGTTGAAGCGAACGAACTTCGAAGTGAAAAAAACATGATGATAAATATTTAAGAAAAGGGATTTTGCATCGAAATACCACTATTTTCTAATAGTAATTTTTGTAAAAATGTTATATTCCTGCTGGAACTTTTTGAAACTTTGTGATAGTTTATCGCATATGATATAATTTTATAAAAAAAGAGTTACATTTCGGCGTGAAAGAGGATGTGGTTGCGAACAAAATCAGGAAATATAACGGAAATTCTATGTTTTAAAGCACCGCGACCTCAAGTAACACATCTACTAATAGGTTGTTTAACGGAGTTTCATTCAAATACAGTTTTGTTAATAATAGAGTACGCTCCCTGTTGTTGGAATGAGGAATTAATATAATGTGGCTTAGTTAAAACTTGCTGGCTTCGCCCGCTATCTGAATGGCGTGGGCAGCGGGGATATGGTTAGAATTTCGTTCGCTTCGAGGTTCTTTCGAAAAGGAGGGTTACATTCGTTGGTGCGTGCTCAGCATGCTTGCTACGATTTAAATTTTGTTCGCTTCGAAGTTCATTCGAAAAGGAAGAGCGCATTCGGCAGTACGCGTGCAGCACACCTGCTATACGCTGCCGCAGTCTGTGGGGACGCGGCTGAAGAACTAATGCACGAAATTTAATAAAAAATTATATTCAGGTAGTTTCTGATCTAAATTGATGCTGATTAGTTTTTGGTGTAAATCGTTCATCAGGTGGAGTACTGTTTGTCATTTTTTACGATTTACGCATCAGCTTTATCTTAATAGCTAATACAATCAAATTTCCATCGAACTTTAGATACAGTTCGTCCATGACATGAGTTGGTGTTGTTTTTATTTTGAAGTAAATCACTCAACATGGCTATGATATGCTGCATTTTTCACAATTTTCACAATAGCTGTATCTCAAGAACTAATAGACGGAATTTTATAAAAATTTATATTCAGATAGTCTCTAATATAAATCGATACTGATTACTTTTTCATGTAAATAGTTCAACAAATGGCGCTTCTAAAGTGCGTTTTTACTGATTTGCATTAACACTATCTCAATAACTAATTTACGGATTTTCATCAAACTTCCGAATCAGTAAATCCGTGATATGAACTAAATCTTTTTACGTATTCGTGTTAATTGCTCAATAGGTGGCGCTGTTGTGCTCAATGTTCCCGATTCCTGAACTAGTTTTGTTGCAAGAATTAATGCACGAATTTTCATCAAACTTTAGATTCAGTAAGTCCCAGATATAAATTAGTATTCTGTAGTTTTGGAGTAAATCTCTTGAAAGGTAGCGCCGCTATACGGTATTATTCGTGATTATTGCAATAGCTCTATCTCAGGATCTAACGCATGGATTTTCATGAAACTCCAGATTCTGTTAGTCCTTGATATAAAAAAGTACAAAAGTACTTTTTAGTTTTTGGAGTAAATCGTGCAACAGGTGGCGCTGCTATGTGGCATTTTTCATGATTATCGCAATATCTCAAGAAGAAATGCACAGATTTTCATCAAACTTCAAATTCAGTTAGTCACTGATATAAATTAATATTTTTTGTTTTTAGAGTAAATGGCTCAATAGGTAGCGCTTCTATCCAGTTTTTTTATTACTTCTGCGATAATTCAGATATCTGAAATAGTACTAATACACAGATATTCATCAAATTTCAGCTTGAATTAGAATTTGAAAGACGTTGTTACGGATTTTTCAAAAAGATCCGGCAAGAATTTAACATTTTTACAAAAATTGCTATTAGAAAATAGTGGTATTTCGATGCGGAATCCTTTTTCTTAAGTATTTATCATCATGTTTTTTTCTTTTCGATTCAACATTCGTAAATAACTAAATCGCGTTGTATTAGTTCCAAATTCCAACACCAGGGTGCTCGCATTAGTTCCACATTCCATCACCAGGGAGCGCACCTTATTACTAACAAAACTGTATCTTAAGAAAACTCCGTTAAAGAATCTCTCAGTAGATATGTTACTCGATGTCGCGGTGCTTCAAAACAAGAATTTGAGATTTTTGAAAAAATCACTATTCTTTAATAGTGGCATTAAATGCGAAATATATTTTTATAAATTTATATCATATGTCATAAACTATCTTAAAGTTTCAAATAGATCAACCTAGAATTTCCGTTATATTTCCTGATTTTGCTTGCCCCCCCCCTCGCCTCTTTCCCTTTCGTAATGGGACTTTTTAAACAATTTTTTATAACATGTTATAAACTATCACAAGTTTCAACAATTCCAACAAGAATTTAACATTTTTACAAAAATTACTAATAGAAAATAGTGGTATTTGACGAGGCATCTTTTTTCTTAAATATTTAACACCATATTATATTATGTTTCACAAAAAGTTTCACAAAATTGGTAATATTTAATTAGCAGCTAAAACTTAAAAAAACGCTGAGCTTTTTAAAAAAAATCTAGCGTCCCCTTACTCTACCTCCCCGCCGTATCCTAAATTTCAAGTGTCATGCTTTATTCAAGCTTTTTCTTATTTTTAAAAGGATTCGGATATTTACTTTTTTAATATGAACAATTTCGCGTGAAGTGATGTGTGTGAAAACCAATATCTGTTATAAATTAAAAATCTCTTCATAAAACCAAAAGTTTCTATCCGATTGAAAAAATAATCCGCTCTATCTTTATATTTAAACTCAGAACCCCCAAAATTAATCAGGTAAACGCCTTATCAGAAGAAACCTACATCTAAAATTTGAAACAAATGGGTAAATTATCCCTGAAAAGTCTATTTACATAAATTAAGAGTGTTACCCCCCATTCCTTCTTTCTTTATATGAAAACAATGAACACCCACAACTAATCATGGATGTACCTTATCAAACTGTTATTGTACCTAAAATTTTAATAAAATCTGATACTTTTGCATGAAAACTGACTTAACGAAATTAAGGAGTGTGTGTGTGGGGGGGGGAGGGATTTAGCCTTTTGTTCCCCTTCCCTTATTCTTATCCAATGAACCCCTGAAACTAATCAGGAAAGTTCGTTATCAGGATAAATCTATGCCCAAATTTTGAAGCAAATTGGATATTTCTATTAGGAGTTATCGCATTACGTACATAGGTACGTACATGGTTACATACACACACACAGAATCTGCGAGCACATTAGCTCTCATACTTTAATAGTC
Source organism: Maratus speculifer (assembly GCA_964019185.1). Taxonomy (NCBI): domain Eukaryota; kingdom Metazoa; phylum Arthropoda; class Arachnida; order Araneae; family Salticidae; genus Maratus; species Maratus speculifer. The sequence goes on along the minus strand of OZ025294.1, from coordinate 232,972,208 downwards.
TGTGAGCTAAAATCGCGTCAAACTACATTGGCCTAGGCTAAATTAGATCAAAACTAGAAAGTTGGCGCCATGGCGGTCTTTAGATTTAAAAAATCACGCCAAATCGAATTGACCTAGGACAATCTAGTTCGGCCTAGGATAAACTAATTCAAACCAATGAATAGCAGGCTAAACTAGTTCATCCTAATGACGTTCGGCCAAACTAGTTTGGCCTAGGAAAATCTAGTTTATCCGATGGGCGTTCGGATAGACTAGTTTGGCCTAGGAAAAACTAGTTTGTCCGATGGGCGTTCGGATAGACTAGTTTCGCCTAGGAAAAACTAGTTTATCCGATGGGCGTTAGGATAGACTAGTTTGGCCTAGGAAAAACTAGTTTATCCGATGGGCGTTAGGATAGACTAGTTTGGACTAGGCCAATCTAGTTTGGCCTAAAATCGGGTTTGGCCTGTAACATATATATATAATTTTAATATATAACATATAAAATATGTTAAAGCCAATATTTTTTTTTTATTACTAGAGTGATAAACGTTTTTTGGATCTATCGAGAATATAAATAAAATACTCTTATTTATACAATATTATATGAGATTACTTATACAATATTATATGAGAAAAAAAATAATTTTTTTTTTCTTGTGTTTTTTAATTCAACATTATTAAAGAGCGAACGTAAGCTTAAGCATTAGTAATGCATTTCATAATGATGCAAATACATAATATTAACTTATTTATTTTTATGTTTAACATTTCAATATCATACATATCACAAATTTTTTTTTTTTTTTTTTTGCGAAATTTAACTTTATACTATATTAGTTTCCTTTTAACAGTATTCCATATTTATTCAGGCTTATTAAATTAAAATCCTATTATTAGATATAATCTATTAATCTTTGTAGAACTGCTATATATTCATAATTCGCCTGAAAAATATTTATTCCGATACGCGTAAATCTAAAAAAGGGCTATAAATAAAAATATTTTTAAATAAACTGTATTTCTTAATATTCCTAATAAAACTCACTTTTTCTATGTGTTTATAAACCCTTTTTAAATGTCTTATTAAATTATTTTCGAAAAAGCATATTTATTCAGAAGGTCATTTTTTAATTTTTTTTTCGCTTTTTATATTTATTTATTTTCTTTGCTTTTTATCAATAGATTCATTTCTTTTCCCTTTTTTGTGACATTAATGTGTGTGGAATACTTTTGAATTTCAACTCATTTCGATTATTAAATAAGTTAACTAATAATCTTTTTAATAAAAATATTGCTTGGGGAAATTTTCGATTACGCCGCTTTTGGTCTCGGCGCCAGAGGCTGAATTCTGTTTATATGAAGACATTCTGGTCTGAGATTATCGAATGTTCTAGAAACTATCTTTATTTATTTATTTATTTTTACTTAAGCTAGGAGGTCCGGAAATGAAAGTGGTATTCGGTTTTGAGGGAGTCGTCAGGAAGCTATGGCTGATGGTTGCCATTTTGAATGGAGCGTTTGTTAGGGAATTAAAGAGCATTTGTCTGATGATATGGCTGCAGAAATAAATAATTCATGTGAAATTGTGAAAGTGTTTTTTCTTCAATTAAGCCACAACGTCTGTGTGTAAAGTGTGTTAACTAAAATTAAAACTATGTTAAATAAAATTGAAAGCACTTCAGATCATTTTTAAAGAAGCTGCACTAAGGGCCCTAAGAAAGCGATTAATAATTATAAGTAATGGTAGCTGAAGTCTGAGAAATTTTTTTGTCGTCCATGTAGTAGTTGGAGGTCCTAAGAAATTGTTAGGGAAAAAAATAGCGAATTCAACTATTTATAAGGGGGCCATAAAAGGGGACCACGGAGAGGCCAACTGTAAGTTAAAATAAGTGCCCTAACATAAAAACGTGTTAAAATGTATTGTATACAGCGGTTTAGATCTTTAATTAATCAAAATTAAGCATGAGCAATAATTATTCGAAGGAATAATATATATATATTTAAAAATGTACTAATTGATTGGATAAATGTTTAAAAAAGGCACTGGGACCTGAATAAAAATATCAGGGTGTTGGTCTCAGAAGAAAAGTCCTCTCAGACTCAACTTTAAATTTTTGCATTCAGAAGGGGAGTAAAAAATGTTTGGGGCACAATAAAATTCAAGGACTCCTGAGCCGGGCCCATTGATTCTCTAGGGGTCACAGTGCCTTATTGGGAATGTATAACCTTTAAAATATCTTAATATTACAGGAATTCTAAAAAAAGAAGATCAAATAAATGGAAGGAATTTATTAAAAATTTATGTCACATACATTTAAAGAGGCCCTGAAACGGGCCCCAAGGGTCCAGGTTCATAACTAAAAAATAAAAGGGTGACAATAGCTTCATCTTTATGATTTTTTTTATTCATGTAAACATTTTAAAATTTTGAAATTCCATATAAGACACGGTGGCTACCTATGGAATACAGGAGAAAGGTCCCTCAAAACGAAGAAGATTAGACAAAAAAGGTCAAGTAATTAACAATTTAGTGCATAAAATTTAATGGGGTCCTGGCCCTTAAAATATTAAAATCTGAGCCTGCATGAGGACCTGTTTTGGACTATCTACACCTAAATTTTTAGACTTCTACATGCGGTAGATTTTGCTAGCTATCGCAGAAACACACACAAACAGAGCGATTTGATATTTCATTAGTATACATATGTTTAAATTTTATTTTGAAATTCCGACTAAGTTTATAAAGAATTTTCACATGTTTTATTTTAATATTTTATACTATGTATATCCATGATAAGTATTAAGGTGGTCCCAACGATTTGTTTTTAAATCACAATACATTTCACATAATATTCACAACAGAAAAAAAAAGAATAATGCTGAACATTACTCTTTTTAAGAAGTTTCTTTAGAGATGACAATTTAAAGACTTATTACTAACTGAAATCGTCATTTGCATGCTGAGACAAATGTCAAAAAGGAAGAACGTCACCCTGGAAAAGAAAATAATGTCAAGTATGTAGTTGTAGGCTTTTAAAGTCTCTTTAGAAAATTATTTTGTTGCTAAAAATTTAAACAGCTACGGCCAACAAGATATATAGCAAGTGATACGCAAACCGGACATTAAGTAAGCCGTTTGTTACTAAGAAAATCTTAATTACTTTTGCCGGCGCCACTTTATGTTGAAGGTTTTGAAAATTGCGTTGACAGACAAAAGCCTTTTAAGTAATGTCGTTAGTCCACTTCTAGCTATAGAATTGTTCTAAATAAATATGTTTTATGATAAGTGTTGTAATATTTTTTATAATATATTATAACTGTTATTCATGAAAGACGTGTTTTGAAAAACTATCTTTTATATCTGCAAAACCATTTTAGTATTTGTTCTTATACAATTGTACAACATACAATATAAAATAAAATGCGTCAAAAAGTAAGATAAATATATTGTGACGCAGTCACATTATCTTGGACTCAGAAATATAAGTAATCAACTGTTTTCGAAATAAACATTCATACGATAAATTATATAAGGTTTCTAGGCACGTGAAGTCTTTAATCTAGTATCCAGATATCAGAATTAAGTATAAAGTTCATCTCACCCTTAAGAAAGAAAAAGCTACATCTTAATCACTCGATAAGAAAAATACGCGTAAATTCTAATTAACCATAATCACGCGCGCTTTTAATCTAGAAACAAATAGCAGAGTTCATTTGAGATGCGATTGATATACTCGGATATATATACAGATAGACACGAGAGCAAAATATATGAATCGATGAATATAATATAACATTACTAAGTAAAGGAGAGAGTAGTGCGTGAGTGTTGTGCATCATTAAAAGGACCAAGATGCCTATTGAATCGGCCCCAAAGTCTACGGTCAACATACTCCTGGGTAAGTCCATACTGATATATCTCCATCTCTCTCTTTTATTGTAAATTGTAGATGTTTTATTTTATTAGTATACGTTTAATTAATAAACCAATTTAGTCCAAATTTCTCTACTTCTTTAATAACCACTATACACGGCCCCCCCAATTGGGGCGCTTTTACATTTGGTGCCTTTTATCAGGATTTTTTTTTCCTGTAATCAGAATTTTTAGCCGGGGTTATAATTATATATATGGTTTCCTACTTTGACCGGGAAGGTCTCATTCTCTCCAATAAAGAATATAGCATGTGCAATGTGCGGAAAGTAAAAGAAATGATTTCCCTTCTTGTGTAAACATATTTTTTTTTATCCTGCTGTTTTATATAATTAGTGGATTCTTTCAAAAATATAAACTTAATCACTGTTCCGAGTATCCGTATATAACATAATTATTCCTTCTTTTTTCTGTCTTTTTCTCTTTTTTCCGTTTTGCTTATCATGATGGATTATTGGGCTACATACACATCCTTTCTCATTAATTTTATATGTATTGTCAAGTGTGATGCATAATTATACTTTTTTTTTCTTGTGTATATATGTGCAATTAAGTTTCTTGAAATATTATAATTAAACAATTATTATTATTATAAAGGGAATTTATAGATAAATATACAATGTCAGAAACACCGAATAAAATCGCTGGCTATCAGAATCTTGTTAATAATTTCGATGGGGATTTGTTTTCGAATGTAACATTCTTTATAAATAATATCGAATCTATCGGGACCCTGGCTCAGTGGGATGATGCTGAACTTATTGTAGTTTTTAAAAGCAAACTCCGCGGCCCCGCATTGCAATTTTTCATTGATGACCCAGAATTAAATCAGGAGAAAGTCTTTAAAAATGTTAAGGAAAAGTTCCTAAAATATTTCGATCAAAAGACCACTTTAAGTCAACGTCAGCAGTTGTTTTCAAATTGTAGGCAAGCGCCTGGAGAATCTGTCCGATCTTTCGCTACTAAGGTTGCAAATCTAACCGCAAAATACTTTGGCGCAGGTAATATTTCTAAACCAGACGTACTTCCCATAGTTGACCAGACAAAACTCGCGAAGTTTTTAGAAGGGTTGCAACCTTCCCTCAAAAATTTGGCTATTAATCGCAATCCTAAATCATTCGATGAAGCGGTCGAACAGGCTCAATTGGATGAAATTAATTCACAGTTTTCAGCGTCTGAGATCGTTCCAATTAATACATTTAATTCAACTCAACAGAGCAACATAGAAGACAAATTAAATAAAATAGTTGAGAACCAAAATAAAATGACGGAACGTCTAGTTCATTCGCTTTCAGAGCAAATGCAAAACTTACGTGTCCAATATACCCCCCGTGCTCCGCGAAATTTTACATTCGCACCCAGACATACGCAACCATCATCGTTGCACTGTGTTTTATGTAATCGCAATAACCACCTATCCCATCAATGCTATTCGCGAAATCGAAATTCACATTTCAATCAACCCAGGATTCGCAACCCGCAGCAGAATGCGAGATCAACAGACTACGTTGGTAATACACCTTATCAGTCCAGGTCATTTACCCCTCGCCAGCCACAAACTACCCAATATAATAGAAACAAGCCTTTAAACTCCAATCGGGGTCGATAACATCAAAAGGGCCCCTATCACCTCAGGTTAAAACAAACACATCTTGTTTATCAGGAACAGCGGAATATACTATAGGCAAATACAGTCCCTTGCCTATCATTGAAATTAGAATTGGAAATAAAATTTTTAATGGGTTATTAGATTCTGGAGCAAGTGCCTCTTTGTGTAGTTTTTCCGCTTTTAAGCAAATAACTCCATATCTCATACAAAATAATAATACAAATCCCTCCATTAAAATTTCAACTCTGACTGGCAATGAAATAAAACTACATTCTACTGCAAACATGCCCTTAACTATCGGAAATAAACGTTTAAATTTTAATTTTTTAATCACACATTCAAATTTCAGTCCCGAATATGACTTTATTTTGGGATTCGATTTCATGTCTTTATTTAAATGTCACATCAATTTTGATAATAAGACGGTTTCATTTCGGGGTGATCAGATTCCTATATGTAAATTTGGACAGCAGAAAATTAATGTCATACATGTAAAATCTTATGCAAAATTAATTCGCAAACTTAAAATTCCTCCACTGCAATCCGCAGTTGTTCAAATTAAATCTAGCCAAAAATTGCCTATTGGTACGCCTGTATTATTAGACCCCCTACCTTCTCGTCACGACTTAGAATTACATCACTCTGTTTCTACTATCACTAAAGAAGGAACAATTCCGCTCATTATTAATAATTTATCGCATAATTCTACCCTTCATTTGAATAAAAATACCAAGATAGCGCATATTGATTCACATATCGATATTGCTTCAAGTACCTCTATAGCAGACAAACGGAGGCGAGATTTAAAAATTTCCGACTTTAATTTATCTAATATTCCAATTGAAGCAAAATCAAAATTAGAGGCGCTCATTTTTGAATATGCCGACATTTTCAGTACTTCCTTAAAAACTATTGGAAAATGCACTTTGGAAGCCCCCCCTATTGAACTAACTGATACTTCACCTATTCAATGCCGATCATTTCCTGTACCAGTTGCGTTACGCGATACTCTTCGAAATGAGATAAAAGAGTTATCGGAGGCCGGCATTATAGAAAAATCTAACAGCCGCTATTCTTTTCCTCTTATTTTAGTAAAAAAAAAAACTGAAGGTAAATTTAGACTTGTAATTGACTTTCGCAAATTAAATGAAGTAACAATTTCTTCAAATTATAAATTACCACTTATTTCTGATATTCTAAATTCTTTAAGAGGTGCTAACTATTATAGTACTTTGGATGCAAATTCCTCCTTTCACCAAATAAAATTACGCGACGAAGACAAACAGTTAACCGCGTTTTCAAGTCCTTACGGAAATTTTCATTATAAATTCCTCTGTTTTGGATTAAAAAACTCAGCACAGGTCTTTCAAGAAACAGCAGATACAGTACTAAATGGTCTTCAACCAGAAAATATTGCTACATATATCGATGATATTATTGTTCCTGCGAACACCATTGATGATTCAATAAGAAAATTAAGATTAGTTTTTGACCGTTTTCGGCAATACGGTTTAACTTTAAATCCCTCGAAATGTCAATTTCTCCAACCTAGCATAAAATATTTAGGACATGTTGTTGACAAAAATGGACTGAAACCCTTACCTGAGACTCTCACATCAATCAATCATTTCCCAGTACCTACCACGGTACGCAAATTAAAACGGTTCTTAGGTTTGGCAAATTATTATAGATCGTTTGTAGAAAATTTTTCTGATATTGTTATTCCACTAACAAATTTAACGAAAAAATATTCTAAGTTTCGGTGGACGGACGAAGCTCAAACTGCCTTTGACACAATTAAACAAAAATTACTATCTGACGTCATGTTGAAACATCCGAATTTTAATGATGTCTTTTATCTAAATACGGACGCTTCTTTAGAGGCTGTGGGTGCAGCCTTATTACAGAAAGATGAGAATGGAATTTTGAGACCCATTAACTATTTTTCTTGTAAGTTGAAACCACATGAGAAGAAATGGCCCGCTATTGAGCTCGAGGCATATGCTATTTTATTGGCGATTCGACATTTTAAAGTTTACTTATATGGTCGAAAATTTATTTTACTTTCTGATTGTAAATCACTTAAATATTTAAAAACTCTTGATTCACCTGCTAATAGATTATCCCGTTGGTTACTTGAATTGTCGAATTATGATTATCAATTCGAACACATTAAAGGTTCGACTAATTATTTAGGCGATTTGTTATCCAGAGATGTATGTCACTCCGTCAACGTTGTTAAGGCAGATATTCCAGATCTCGAAAAAATACGATTCGAGCAACGTGCAGATCCATCTTTGAAACTTATCATCGATTATTTGGAAAATAATTCGCAAACATGTCCAGAGAGAACGGATGACTATTTCCTCGAAAAGGGTATTCTTAAACATTTGTCTCATAGGAATAGTCATGCGGCCCGGAATGATTATTTTGAACAAATCGTAATTCCAAAAAAATTAATTCCTTATGTCTTGGAAGGTTCAGAAACAGTGCATTTTGGTTTTTTCAAGAATTATCGAACTATTAAGGAAAAATTCTATTGGAAAAATATGTATCGCGACATTAAAAACTTTTCCTATTCTTGCACTAAGTGTATTGAAAAAAAAGGCTTTAATATTACCAAATCTCCCTTGATGAAATTCGATACACCAACCCAACCTATGGAGCGGTTAAGCCTCGATATCCTGGGACCCTTAAGTATGTCTGAATCCGGGAATAAATATGTACTTACAGTGATAGATCACTTCACAAAGTATTCTGTATTTTTTGCCCTCTCTGACATTACAGCAGATACAATTTCGGCAAAATTACTGCAGGTTATAACTGTTTTTGGAGTACCTCAAGCGATTTTGACGGACCTTGGAAGAAATTTTCAAAGTCAATTATTTTCTAGCCTAGCCAAAAAACTTAATATTCGCAAACTTCGAACTTCCCCGTATCACGCCCAAACGAACTCAGCAGCAGAACGCCTCAACTCCAGCATTAAAAACAGCTTAACATGCCTTTCAGAAACAATTACCGATTGGGACACTTATTTAGATTATTATAATTTTATTTATAATAATTCTTATCATGACACTACACATGAGAAGCCATCCTTCCTCATGTTTAATAGAGACTTAAATTTACCATTTCATTTATTTGAAAAACCACCACGTCATCATTACTTCCCATGTGAAAATTATGTCGAAGAGAACCTTTCCAAATTACACTATGTATATCGTAATGTATATAAAAATTTGGAACAAGCTTCTGAGAAACAATCTCAGTTTCGCGAAAAGATTGCAACGTCTAAAGTATTTCATATAGGTCAAAAGATTTATCTATATACCCCTGCTACTACACAATTAACGGGAAGAGCTTTTTCAAAACATTTTAGTGGACCATATCGTGTAATCGAGAAGCATTCTAACCTAAATTATACGATAATTCACGTAAATAAGCCTTTCGCCAAACCAGTCAAAGTTCACGTTGACAGAATGTTTTCATATGTCGAAAGACGGCCTGATCTGCAAATTCCCACGACTCCAGGTAGCACTGAACATAAATCATCATTTCCATCCTCCCAAAATGATAATCTCGCACCGCCTCAACCTAAGAATGACTTTTCTCTTTATGATAGTGATACGGAAATTGATGAGTATATTCCACCTTTTATCGCATCCTCTAATGCAAATAGAAACCAAGATGGGCCCGAAACCAGTCAAACCTCCACAGATCCCTTACCGGAAGTTCCCCTTGACACACCGGCAGATAATACGCCTCCCCTGTCTGATCAGCAATCAGTTACTCCTTTAAGGTTACGTAAAGTTGACGATGGGACTTGGAATTGCGAAAGAGCTCGCGGGCGAAATCGTGCTTCTAGTTCGGAGATAAACACTAACTCTTTTTCTGACAGACTGATAAATTGGGCGATTGGTTCAGGCACGGGCACACAAGAAAATAAAAACATAATTGATAAAATTTCCGATGTCCTAGCGGACAAACTAGATACAGTGGGTAATATTCAGAAAAAGTGGATAAAACCTCAAAAGACTAGATATTTTTATCGACGGAATTAAATATCACAGTTATGAAAGAAATTTTCTTTATTCGTTTTTTTTTCTGCCTCTTTTTCGTTCCAACAGCCCAATATTTCATTTATTTAACTATACTCTCTAATAGATTATTAGTTCAACAATATTCTCGAATATTCTCAACAACAAATAGTACTGATTTTAATAATATACAGCCGTTCTTACTTGGTTCTCTATTAAATATTATCATTTACTAAATCCTTATATTTTAGTGTACTATAGTTTTAGTTTTCCGGTATCCTTTGTCAGATGCGCGCGACCTGTCATTGGATTACTAATTGTTTTTTTTTACATTTGGAATTATATTTTGTGCTGGCGTAAAATCAATTCCTTATGTGATTATTCAGTTAGGTAAGGAAGACTAAATATTCTTATAATTTAACATATCCAAAATATATAATAATAATAATAATAATAATAATAAAGCATTCAACAGTGTTCCAGTATATTATCCTGAAAAAAAAAAAAAAAAAAAAAAAAAAAAAAAAAAAAAGAAGTTTGATGTCATTCAATTAACATAATTATAAATTCATATGTATATAGATTATTTACCCCCCCCCCCACAATTTTTTTTTCAGTTTCCTTGTGTTATTTTTTTTCTTTTTCATCTTCTTAGTTAAACAGTTACGGTTTGTTATCGCCAACTATCATGCAGAGGCAGTGTAAACAAATTTATCGAAGATAACTTTCGTTTTTCTCCTTTATTTTCGTCTTCTTGCTACTCCGAAGCGATATGTTCAGATTATCAACTATTGACAATTCTTTCATGTATAAATTAATAAACAGATTAACTTTGTTTAAACATTTTTTTTTACAATATTTTTTTTATCTTCTCTCTTTTCCCCCCAATAAAATGAACTTGTGATTTTTATTAGAATTTTCAGCCTTTAAGTTTTGCATTTTTTATTTTTTTTCCTTTCATTTTCCCTTGCGTAATATGGGAAATCATTTCTTGCTTATCTCATTCAGATAATCTTTGTGCTAAAATTTTCTTTCAAGTAAGAGATAAATTTTATAACACAATATACTAACCTTAATTATAAACCGATAATTAAAATAATAATAATAATAGTAATAATAATAATAATTTTTCGAGAGATAAGGCTAATTAACACTATCATCAGTAGCATTATTAATAATAATAATAATAAATATTTTCTCACTTTGTTCAAAAAAAAAAAAAAAAAAAAAAAATCAATTAATAGTTTATGGAATTTAATCTTAATACATGTTTAAGTTTTATTTTGCTAGGATAGATAAAATAAATAAATAAATAACATATTTAAATGTGAGATGGAGTATTATCATATTCTTCCCAGGAGGATTCCTCTTCATTTTTATGATGGTCCCTCAGGTTCTAGCCATCCAGATTTGCCACAGAAATGCAACATCAGCTAGTTATGACTGCGGAAACATTACGGCTAGCACCTTGGAACTTTTGGACCTACCAGTGGATTCCTGCCAGGCCATTAACTGTGAATTTTGCATCACAGGAACGAGGACATACATCCTACATCAAAATTCTCTCCTACACCCAGCTGCCTTCTTTGAGAAACCCACCAATGCCGACGGTATTCTGGACACTTTCCTATGTTCAACAGCCGATACCAGAGGTGACATGATTCCTCTCCCATGCGAGTGTTCAACGAACTGTTCAGGTACAGCAGATTTTTGTTCAAATTTTCCCTGTGTCGATGAAGCCCCATGCCGATGTAAGGTTCGGAAAGTACTATACGAGATGTCTCATCTCTCTTCTACCGGTATCATCGTCAATCCTACCTTGATATCTTTACAGGTGTGTCTCTTCAAAATACCCAAGAAAACCCGGCGATCACGTCAACTTCAGGAATATGAAGGGGCTACATTTTCTAATCATAATTTATCCATTTCGTTTCAAGATCCAATCGTTACACTTCCAGAACCAGGAAAACTCATAGCACGAGTGTCTGGAAATGAACTAATTTTATCTATCCAGTCAGAATTACAGGTTGTTTTGCCACCTGAGTTCGTAGCATTTAGAGACACCCTTACATTAATTTTTATTTCAAATTCAGGGAAGGCAGTCCATGGCGACATTTCCCTTGAAGGAAAGACTGTTTGTCGATTATCAAGCTGCATCCTTTGCAGAGACTTTTTGTTTTATATCAAATGCTGGCCTGCATATATTACTTATTTGTTTTATGGTACTGTTACAATTTTCGTGCTAAGTATATTGTGCCTTCTAAAATGGGCCTGCAAAGGAATTTTGATCTCCCTACGGTCAGTGATCCTCTTAATTCTTACTACCCTAGCATTTATTAAATCTTTACTTCGATTTTTTCTTCTAGTCGGAGCTTTGCTAGGTACGACAATAAGAAATTATATTCTCTCATTTCACCAATTTTTGGAAAATCGCAACCCCCAGCGTCGACCAGCTATGATGCATTCTATACTTTTATTTTTAAGCCTTCTAGCTTTAACTCAGGCTGACTGTTCAACTCATGCACTTTTGAGCTCAGACATAAAAAATTGTCAAAAACAAACTGACCATCAAACTTGTCAATTATTCACAACGGCAGAGATAACGTTAAAAGGATTAGGTTACGAATCATGCATTTGGTTCCAAGATAAAAATGATAATGATATTTTTCACATGAAACTGAAACTTGTGTCAGCCCAATGTTCGTTTTCTTCGAAGAGAAAATATTTCACATTTCCTGTGAAGCATTATACCATTTCGCAACTCGCGTGCCCTCAAAATTATTATTGCGCCTGGGGCGAACATTGTAAAAATGATAAACATTTTGAGGCACTCACGGAAGAAAGTTTAGAATATCCAGGCTTCACGAGCTGCCAGCCGTCTAGCGTGGGTAGTGGATGCACAATTATTTCCCGTATGGGATGTTTATTTTACAGGGTATACTTTATTCCAGACTTGCTGCATTCCTATGAAGTACGACAATTATCAGGTCACCAATGCACATATACCATTTCAGTGGAACGTTCTCTTAACAATACTGTTGAGACTATGACATTTCATTCTTCTACAATAACAGCTGACGGTATTAACATAGACATCCTAGGAGCATATAATCAAGCTCCTATACATATTTCGGATTCGCTCTTATTACGAGTGGGAGATGCTTCTGAAGCTTACCTAGTCCCATCAAGTCCTTCTAATCGTCCTATAGCTGGATTAGTGGGCCAGGTTCAAGCAAACACTAGTTATACTACAAACTTTTTATTTGACCGAAATATGGTACAATGTACTTTTTTCGAAACTACTCTTCGATGTATGCAAACGCCAGATGCGTTGGAAGCACTTTATGCCACAAATGAGCGGGCACTGCCTCTTACACATGATTTACATCTTCTTTCTATGGAAAAAGGGACTTTAAAATCCCAACTCCTATCTTCAGCTCCGGTTCGCCTGCAACTTCATTTTCAGGACTATAAAATAACAGTACAGAGCATTGATATCTGCCCACGTCTAACTGATGCTGTTTTTAAAACGAAAGGATGCTATGCTTGTCAGATTCTTTCCGAAATGACTTTTTTCGCTTTTTCATCATGTCATGCAGGGACTATTTCTCTAGAATTTCAAAAAATTTCAATTTATACACGTAGTATTAATTTAGGAACTGAGCCACAGGAATATTCTATAAAATTTTTAGCTGATGAGAAATGCTACGATGAAAAGATTTGTTTGGTTTCGAGAAATATGAGACAGTGCCAAAAAATTTCCTTTTGTCTCTCTGAACCCAGCCTGCACTTAATTCAGTTAAATACTTCATACACTAAATCATTTTCTAAAAGTGATTCCTCGGGCTCAGGCTTCTTTAGTTTTTTCTCCCTCCCCACTTTCAATAATGTTTTTATGTCATTAAAAATGTTGGGAGCGATTTTGTTGATTGTCTGTCTCACCATCACGATTTTTTCTACTTGTGTCACCTGTTGTAGAAGATAAGTTCTACGAATGTACTTATATATATTATTACTGTTTTTATTATAACTGTTTTTTGTTTTCCTCATAACAAACTCTTAAATGTCTTACCCTTAAAACCACTACTGCTAGTTTCACTAGTTATCATTTTTTTCCCTAACTATTCAACATGATTTATTCGTTATTCACTGTTAAAATTTTTTTTTTCCTTTTTTATATTTTTATTTGTAAAATATATAATCAAAAAAAAAAAAAAAAAAAGAAAAATCCTTTTTTTTCACTTTTTATTTAGAATTTCAATTTTTTTTTTCCCTAGTAGTTATACTCTACAAATTGGATATTTACGAGTTTGTATGTTCTTGCATTTATAGATTACTAATGGATGTATAACTTATATATATATATATTTTTCTTTTTTTTACCCATTAAGTAGTTCTGCGAAACTACTCTTGTACTGTTATATGTATTCCTTTCAGAGAGATGGAGATTTCGGTAGAGAACCCTAAGCCTTAAATTATTTTTTTTTATTGTTTTTTTTTCTCGCGTGTGAATAGAGATGTGACGCAGTCACATTATCTTGGACTCAGAAATATAAGTAATCAACTGTTTTCGAAATAAACATTCATACGATAAATTATATAAGGTTTCTAGGCACGTGAAGTCTTTAATCTAGTATCCAGATATCAGAATTAAGTATAAAGTTCATCTCACCCCTAAGAAAGAAAAAGCTACATCTTAATCACTCGATAAGAAAAATACGCGTAAATTCTAATTAACCATAATCACGCGCGCTTTTAATCTAGAAACAAATAGCAGAGTTCATTTGAGATGCGATTGATATACTCGGATATATATACAGATAGACACGAGAGCAAAATATATGAATCGATGAATATAATATAACATTACTAAGTAAAGGAGAGAGTAGTGCGTGAGTGTTGTGCATCATTAAAAGGACCAAGATGCCTATTGAATCGGCCCCAAAGTCTACGGTCAACATACTCCTGGGTAAGTCCATACTGATATATCTCCATCTCTCTCTTTTATTGTAAATTGTAGATGTTTTATTTTATTAGTATACGTTTAATTAATAAACCAATTTAGTCCAAATTTCTCTACTTCTTTAATAACCACTATACACGGCCCCCCCAATTGGGGCGCTTTTACAATATTTTTAAATCAATATTCAGCTCATACAATAATCAAAACTGAAAAAAAAGAATAATGCTGAGCATTACTCTTTTTAAACAGTTTTTGTAGTAATGACAGTTTAAAGACTAATTACTAACTGAAATCTTAATTCGCATGATGAGAGAAATGTCACAAATGAAGAGTCACCCTTGAAAAGAAAATAATGTCAAGTAAGTAGTTGTAGGTGATTAAAATCTCTTTAGAAATTTATTTTGTTGCAAAATATTTAAACAGTTTCGGCCAAGAAGAAATACAGCAAGTGACACGCAAACCGGACATTAAGTCACTCGTTTGTTGCTAAGAAAATCTTAATTACTTTAGCCGGCGCCGCTTTATGTTGAAAGTTTTGAAAATTGTGTTGACAGACAAAAGGCTTTTAAGTAATGTCGTTAGTATGCTTCTAGATTTTGAGTTGATTTGAATAAATATGTTCTATAATAAATACTGGTAAGTTATTTTTTGTAATATAATTTTTATTCCGAATATTTGTATAACATAGTACCTATAATAATAATATAATACTTATATAATAACATATTACCTATAATATATAACATAGGTAATAAAAAATACTTTGTTGTATGTCTTCCTATAGCTTTCGTTATTGATTTAATTAAGAAAAAGACAATTTTGTATGTTAAAACATGAAAAATATTTATAGATTAAATGAATTAAGAATTGTGAATAGCACAGTTTCAGATTAAGAGTTCCGCTTTGAATTTATAAGTACAGAACCCTAAAAGGAGCCTTCTTTAATATTCTCAATCTATTTTTTTCTCATATAATTTCACAACAGTATTATAAAATACAATGCGCAAAAAAATTATATAAATATCTTTTTAAATCACAATGCATTTCATATAATAATCAAAACAGAAGAAAAATAATGCTGAACATTACTCTTTTTAAACAGTTTTTATAGTGATGACTATTTAAAGACTAATTACTAACTGGGATTTTCATTTATATGTTGAGACAAATATCAAAATGAAGAACGTCACCATAGAAAAGAAATTAATGTCAAGTAAGTAGTTGTAGATGATTAAAATCTCTCTTTAGAAAACTATTTTGCTGCAAAATATTTAAACAGCTAAGCCAAAAAAAAAAAAAAAAAAAAAGAAATAGGGAGTGACACGCCAACCGGACATTAAGTCACTCGTTTGTTGCTGAAGAAAATCTTAATAACATTTGCCGGCACGGCTTTAAGTTGATTGTTTTAATAATTGTGTCGACAGACAAAAGGATTTTTAAGTAATGTTGTTACTCCATTTCTAGCTTTTGAATTGTTCTGAATAAATATGTTCTATAATAAATACGGGTAAGATTTATTTTTATAATATGATTTTTATTCCGAATATACACTTTCGTAATAAGAAATATTTTATTGTATGTCTCTCTACAGCTTATTTTATTAAGAAAATCGCAATTTTGTATGTTTCAAAATGAAAAATATTTATAGACTGCATGGATTAAGGATTGTGAATAGCACAATTTCTGATTAATGGTTTCGATTTCAATTTAAGCACTGTAAAAGAAAAAAAAAAGTACGATTTTACGGAAATATTACTGGTGATCTGGACGCGAATATAATTTACGGTTTCGTAACGAAAAATTTCCGGAAATTACGAAAATGTTTCCGTAATTTCCTGGAAAATATGGGAATTTTCCCGATGAAAAACAGTAAATTGTACTGATGTCCACATTACCAGAAGTATTTCCGTGGGATCGTCCGTTTTCTCACAGTGTAAGTATTTAACCATAAAAAGAGCCTTCTTTATAATCCGCAACACATCTTATTTTTTCCCTATACAATTCCACAACAGATATTATAAAATACAATGCGTCAAAAATTAAGATAAATATATTTTTAAATCACAATGCATTTCATATAATAATCAAAACAGGAAAAAAGAATAATGCTGAACATTACTCTTTTTAAACAGTTTTTGTAGTGATGACAATTTAAAGACTAATTAGTAACTGAAATCTTCATTTGCATGCTGAGAGAAATGTCAAAAATGAAGAACGTCACCATGGAAAAGAAAATAATGTCAAGTAAGTAGTTGCAGGTGATTAAAATCTCTTTAGAAAACTATTTTGTTGCAAAATGTTTAAACAGCTACGGCTAACAAGAAATATATCAAATGACACGCAAACCGGACATTAAGTCACTCGTTTGCTGCTAAGAAAATCTTAATTACTTTTGCCGGCGCCGTTTTATGT
The DNA here is from genome assembly GCA_964019185.1 of Maratus speculifer. NCBI lineage: Eukaryota > Metazoa > Arthropoda > Arachnida > Araneae > Salticidae > Maratus > Maratus speculifer. Next base: position 232,955,274 of record OZ025294.1, on the reverse strand, counting down.
TGAAGGTTTTGAAAATTGTGTTGACAGACAAAAGATCTTTAAGTAATGTCGTTAGACTGCTTCTAGCGTTTGAATTGTTCTCAATAAATAAGTTCTATAATGTATACTGGAAAGATTTATTTTTTATAACATATTATAATTTTTATTCTGAAAAAACATATAAGTAATAAGAAACATTTTATTGTATATCTGCCTTATTTTTACATTATTTATTTAACCCCTTAACTGCTGACTAAATCTGGTGCGATCTCCAGTGTCTTATTTAATAATATAAATCTACTATTATATAAGGTTTCAATTAATTTTCTGAATTATCAGTAAGAAAACGTATGCAAAACACGACTCTGTTGCAGAAAATTGGCCGCTATAATGAAAAAAAAATGTTGTTGTAATAAATGCAGGCATTATCTGAAGAAGTAGATTGACATCCGGGACAATTGGGCGAATAGAAAAACGCTTTTACATATGTTAAAACATAAAAAAATTATGGATTGTAAATAGTACGATTTGTGATTAGTAATATTTAACCCCTTTAATAAAAAATATGCCAGTTTGTATAGTTTACGAATATGTTTACGATTTGTATTATTTGTCGAAATAGGTCGACTGGATAATCGAGTAGTTCCCGCAATTCCCTAATAAAGCACTACTATGCATTAAAAATTTTTAAATATAGGTTTAAATTTTATTTTGGAATTGCGATGTATTTTATAAAAAGTTTTCACATGTTTTATTTTAATATTTTATATTATGCATATCCATTATAGATAGGTATCACGGTGGCCCCCAATGATTAGTTTTTAAAACTCAGTACATTTCATATGATAATCAGAACAGAAAAAATTGGAATTATTCTGAACATTAATCCTTTTTAAAAGTTTTTGTAGCGGCGACAATATAAAGATTAGATATCAACTGAGATCTTCATTTGCATGCTGAGAGAAACGTCAAAAATGAAGAACGTCACCATGAAAAAAAAAATAATGTCAAGTAAGTAGTTGTAGGTGATTAAAATATCTTTAGAAAACTATTTTGTTGCAAAATATTAAAACAGCTACAGCCAACAATAATATCATTGCAAATGACACGCAAACCGGACATTAAGTCACTCGTTTATTCCTAAGAAAATCTTAATTACTTTTGCCGGCGCCGCTTTATGTTGAAGGTTTTGAAAATTGTGTTGACAGACAAAAGGCCTTTAAGTAATGTCGTTAGACTGCTTCTAGCATTTGAATTGTTCTCAATAAATAAGTTCTATGATGTGTACTGGAAAGATTTATTTTTTATAATACGTTATAATTTTTATTCTGAATAAACATATAAGTAATAAGAAACATTTTATTGTATATCTGCCTTATTTTTACATTATTTATTTAACCCCTTAACTACTGACTAAATCTGATGCGATCTCCAGTGTCTTATTTAATAATATAAATCTATAAGGTGTTGATTATAACACTAAAAAAATGCATGTTATACGTATGCAAAACCAGACACTAGGGGGGGGGGCGTGCTGAAAATTGCCCACTATAATGAAAAATTATCTATATATGTAAACATGCAGGCATGAACCGGAGACGTAATAGACATCCGGCGCAAGTAAGGCGCTAAGTAACAAAATTGCATTTTCATATGTTAAAACGTGAAAAAACTTTATTGATTACATAGGTTACATAGATTACTGTCAACTAAAAGCGTTTGAGAGCGAAAATGCATGTAAAAATGAGTCAAAGCATAAGCAATTTTCTATTCGAATACTTCCTCAAATTTTCAATCACGATCGCTTCGGGAAATTCTGTTAAAAATTCCCTTTTGACAACATTTTTTAAAGTATATTCTGCTTTTATCACAAAACTGGCCAATATACCACATTGTATAGTTACTCAATAGGAGAACTTCCCAATTGTATGTGTTTGAGAACAAAATGAATTTAATACTGAGTCCGAATATAAGCAGTTTGGATTTGGGATTTTTTCTTAAACTCCCATTTTTGTTTAATTTATTTTTTGCTATAACAATTGGTCCTATAAAAAACGTGTCAGTACAAAAGTTGTAGATATTATTGAGTCCATGTAGGATAAGTTTAATTGGATTTGATATCTTAAGAATTGATGAAGTTAAGAATTTTTTTTTCTTTCACCCCCATTGGTTTTTATCAGAACTAGTTTTTATCAGAAACTTGTAAAAAAAAAAGTTTTAGATAAAACTAATAGCATTTATATAAAAAAAAATACTTGGATTTGATATCTTGAGAATTAACAAAGCTATGAATTTTTAACTCTTAAAAACTTTTTCGTCCTTTTAACCCATTTTTAAATTTATCAAAAATCTGTCATGCATAAACATTTGGCCCTTTTTTAGAAGTAATATAAATTTTAAACTGACTCAATATCTATTTTAATTAAGAAAATATGTTTTTTTTTCAGTTTTCACAAATCCCTCCCTTTTTCTACCCCCATGGTAGAATTTTGCCTATTAACGATCTTGACCGATATTTTATACCCCTTGATTTTATGTTTCAGATTGGAAAAGAATTGAACAGAATTTTAGAAGTTATCATGTCCATAAAAAAGTTATATATGTTATCGGCCAAACCCGATTTCAGGCCAAACTGATTTATCCTATCGCCCATCAGATAAACAAGTTTCTTCTACGCCAAACCGGTTTATCCTAATGCCCATTAGATAAACTAGTTTTTCTTGGGTCAAACTAGTCTAGCCTAACGCTCATAGGGTAAACTGGTTTTTCCTAGGCCAAACAAACTTGTTTTAACGCTCATAGGATAAAGTAGTTTAACCTATTTATTACAATTTTAATATTTAATCATATTATTTGTTTATACATTGCTATGTTATTTAATGCTTTGAATTAAATATCAATAGTCTTTAAGTAGATTTTGTATGAAATACTGTGGTAATTAAATACAAAATTACCACATTGAAACATGGGAGAAAAAAAGATCTAGGGGTCATGATCGGCGTGAAACTGGAAAATGTTTTAGAAATTACAACATAGGAGAGGCCGCAACATGTAGTATTTCATACGAAATCTACCTGAGGACTGTTAAAATTTTATTCAGAGCATAAAAAGTGGCATCTCTAGTGAAGCTTTATACCAATTTATAAACAAAAAATATGATTAAATATAAACATTTTAACTAGTTTTAAAACTGTATATCTGGTTTTACATTATAATTAGATGGCTAGAATGAAGAAGAGAATGACGACAAGCGACAAAAATTCTAACATAGGAGAGAATGAATTGATAGTATTTCTTATGAAACCTACGTATAAATGTGATATTATGCAAAAGAAGCACTATTATAAAATTAATAGGTTTTGTAATTCAGAAAGTATTCTTGCGTATCACGATCAGGTATTCCATCTGCTGCAATTTCTGGAACTAGTATTGAACAAGTTGGAAATTGCACGTGAACGTAGCAAATGAGGTGCGTTCGTACGATAACGAAGTTTTAAAAATATTCAGATCTTGCTGATATAGTAGAGCGTACTCCGGATACAGTACAGTAGTCGAGATCTTTACGTTTCTGTAAATATGCAGGAAGTAATTTTTATTACACCTCAGCAGCGTATATCTTATTCATAAAATGTGAAATAGTTGAATATAATTAAAACACGCCCCAAACAATGTTTCCCCGTATAGCATTATGTAGTGGAATACTTTTGTGTGGCCCTGTAATTTAATAATAAAAATTCTTTGCATCACAGATTGTACAGAATGCATATTTTAGTATGTATTTCATACATTCATGCCAATTGTATTATGTTCGAATGAGTGTAACATCATTAAAATGCATTTTAAACTTTTTCCACATTGACCGTAATGTAACGGAATCCTTTTGATTGTCTCCGTAATTGATCTATCCACCCGATTTTCATAACATTTGAAATGACTCGACAAAATTATGTAATAATTATGTATTTTAAATTTCAAACGATTCGGTTGGGTAGTTTTTGCGTTGTTATATGCGGACAGACGGACGGTTTGAGCGACAACAATAGGTGCTACGTATTTACATAATTACGAACGCACCTAAAAACGGGATTCTCCTTCTTAAATTAGAAGATTCTGTGATAAAAAAGATAAATAGCTTGAAACAGATATAATGATGACAAAATATCATGGGCTTTTCGATATAAGTGTTTTATTCAAAGATACTACTCAAACGATTGACATCGTCTACATATGAGATGCTAAAATAATCGCAACATATTTCAGTGCCATCATATTTAATGTCAAGTATGAATCTCTTATGGGAATATAGAATAAAAGTATCGTGAAATCTATGAAAATATATATCCGTTCCTTTACCTGCAGCAGAACTCAACAGAAATTAAACAGAATGATATTCTGCCTAATACTATTAAACCGTACTAAATACAGATATGCCACAAGTTGACTATTTATATGTTATATTCGCACAGCAACTTTTAAAATTAAGATTTCTTAATATATTTTTCTTGCATACGTTGGCAAAGTATAAATGAAAGATGTTCGTTTTGAAAAATTAGTGCGAATAGATTTTCTTTTAAAAAAGAACGTTTGTCCCAGCCCTGTAAATAGCATAATAATGACATCTGTAAATTATGATGTCATTCAAGTCATCCACATATGCTTAATGTAAGTATTAAAAAATAAAGGGCAGAACTCGAAAGTGATTGTTTACAACTATGCTAATTAAAGTCATTGTGCCTAAATGAGGCGCAGTTTCCAATCGTTCTGTCGTATTTAGGGTATATTTGGCCGTTTGATAAATAATTATATATTTTATAAAATATATGTATATATTACATATATATATGAGCATTTGTATGTGTATATCTGATAATTGTGAGGTTATGAGTCTCGTATTTATGAAAAAATTCGGGTGAAACTGAATGCGTACAAGTACACGATTCATACTGCTAATGATTCAACCGATTTCGTTGGCCAGCTTCATCCACGATAATTTTTTTTCTTAAATGTTTGAACTTTATATAACTTTAAAAAAAATAAGGCAATTTTTAAGTGTCTGACACTGGTGAAAGTCATTTGATAAAAAACAATATCACATTTCGATTCCTTATTATTTTCCGCAACAGAATCATGCGTTACATTCTATTACCATTAATGTATCAGTAAAAATATATGCCGTAAAAATTACGGAATTTTTAATCCCACTACAGTGTAGTTTACGTTTTAATATTTAACTGCGAATTTCAAACGATGCGTTTCGCGTTAAATGTTTTACCTTTTACTTCTGTTAGTGGTCTCACGGTCCGCTAACTTTTAAAATAATTTTGGATTAGTTTAAAATTTTAGTAATAAATAATTATAGCCTTTAGTTCAACATTAACTTGTATTTTAGAAAAAGAAAGATTAAATGTATATAGTGTAATTCTACAACATACGACTGTCGCATTTACGAACATTTAATATCTAGATTAAACATTCAAAACTCTAAATGTGACAATAAGTTTCATGCATACCAATTAAACCGAAAATATTTATTCAACATTTAATTGCTGCCACAGATCCGCTGCGAACTGTCTTCGAGGTCGCTATATGAAAACAAATCATTAAGTGATAGAATAATGTTTCTGCACAAAATTTTGTATACATAATTTATTTAAAATGTCTTATTCTGAAGTTTCCAGCATTAGTATTATGTCTCCAAAGGAAACAAAATTTTACAAATGTTTTTATTTAGACAGAATAATTTAAACTAACCCATAATTATTTTAAAAGAAAGCGGTCCGTGAGACAATTAACAATAGTAAAAAGTAAAACATTTAACGCTAAAAATATGTTTGAAATTTGCGGTTAAATATTAAACCGTAAACTCCTCTGGTGTACGATTTAAAATTCTGTAATTGCAACTGCATACATTTTTACTGATAAATTAATTGTAATGAAATATAACACATGATTTTGTTGCAAAATTTCATAAGGAATCGAAATGAGATATAGGTTTTTATCAAATGATTTTCATCAGTGCCAGACACTTAAAAATTGTCTTATTTTTTTTAAAGTTATATAAAGTTCAAACATTTAAGAAAACAAATTATAATGGATGAAGCTGGCCAACGAACTTGGTTGAATCATTAGTAGTATGGACCAGGTACACATTAAGTTTCATCCAAATTGTTTCATAAATACGAGATTCATAACCTCACAATTATCAGATATACACACACAAATGCTCAGATATATATTTAATACATGCATATATTTTATACAAACCAACATTTGAATGAGAGTGGTTTGGAGATCTAACAGTCACTCAGTTACAATATAGCAGTATTTTTCCCAGAACGGTTGTAAAAAATATCTCTTAGTTCTTGTAACGAAACTACGTATTTGCAACTATTCAAGAAACGTGTTACAATAAGCTCTACTTTTCGTGCTTTTCGCCAAAACAATTCTGTTATAATTGAGCACTATAAAGGAAATTACAGAATCTTTTTTATTTTTCTACTGCTGTAATAACTGACTTTTTTTAGTTAACTGTAAAAACACAATTTATATTAAAATAATAAGTATTATAAGTTTTAAATATACATTTTTTTCCGTACGTTACTTTGAAAGTGCTCAGAATGTTAAAACAACTTTGAGTTTTAAATTAGAATAAAACAAAAATGAAAAACTTATCTTTTGAATGTATACTTTCGAAAAAATCGTTTAAAGATCAAAGAAAAATAATTAATCTACATTTTTATAAATTATGATTGGAAAATATTCTGTGGATAGTAAATTATCAAAGATAAGGGTAAAAGCAATTACGAAACTTAGTTACTTGTTCATTTTTTTTTTTTTCGTTTGACATTAAAAGAAAATTAATGTATTAAAAGAAAAATATTCAGCATGTTTTATCTAGTTGTTTCTAGAATAAAGATTTTTGTTAATATTTTATCTTTTTTTATGCTTTTCTATAATTATAATCATTTTTTTCAAACTGATTTGAAGTAAATGATAATAGATTATAATTTGATTTTAACCGCAATTCTTTGCCAATTAATCCAAAATATTTCGAAAATTGTAAATCACTTGATTTTTTCCGAATTTTGCATACAGTGCTAATGTACTTGTACTTCACCCCCCCCCCCCCGCCGTATTTTTACATATAAATTTTGTAAATACATAATATTAAAATATTTAAAAAAAAATCTTAATTTCTATTAAAATGTGTGTGGAATAGTTTACTAATTCTATCAGAAATCTCGATATTATACAATTTTAAAAAATGTTCCTATATATTGGTAAAGACAGGTGAATGTATGAATAAGTTATATAAATGTTGTTTTACAGCGAATGATCGACATAAAAAATGCAATTGAGCCGTCACTTTTTGGAATGTTTCATCTCTGGAACTAACGGACGAATTTTCATCAAACTTCAAAATCAGTTAGTCCCTGATATAAATTCGTATTCTTTAGGTTTTTGGAGTAAATCGCTCATCATGTGGCACATTTATCGGGCATTACTCACATTTATCGCAATAACACTATCTCAGGAACTAATGAACGAATTTTCATCACACTTCAATTTCAATTAGTCCCTGATGTAAATTAGTATTCTTTAGTTTTTTGAATAAATCACTCAACAGGTGGCGCTCCTATCTAGTTTTTTAACCTTTTTTGCGATGATTCTATCTCAAATACTATTGCAAGGAATTATTTTCATCTAATTTCAGATTCAGTTAGAATTTGAAATAAGTTGTTGCAGATTAGATTTTGTTTTACATTATCCAAGTCGGTGACGCCGCAATGTTTCTTTTTTCTGGAAGTGTATCAGATAGAAGAAAGTTTGGGGATTGCCCCCATCGGACTATTTTAATTTATATAATATTATTTAGTATATACATCAAGGGCATTTTAAAATTCTATATTACGAACTTTTGAGAATAGAAAAAAAAATAGGTTAACGTCATATTTTTTATTCTGCAGTAGCATAACTTTCTGAAAATGCTGTTTTTGAGGTTATTTATCGGACTATTAACTCAGCCTTTTTTTTCTTAAGAAAAGAATTTAAAAACATTTTTTTAAAAACCTTAAAAAAACTACGAATTTGATTGCTATTTGAAGCTGAAATTAAATTAGACAATGTTACTAGCGACCAATTTGACAGATGATTTTTCTTTTAAATTTCAGTGTACAAAGTAAGAAAAAAGTTTGCAATTGTCGTTATTAAAGTCGGAGGAAGGACCTGTTCTATTGTTACCAGTTGATACTATTTATCGCTCTTTGTAGGCAGGAAATAAATGGCGTTGAAAACCGCCTATCTCTGATTGGCTGAAATGTTGGAAATTGGATGAAAAGTCATGGCTGGCCACAGACTTTTTAATGTAGGGATATAAAAATTGGAGATATTACTGCTTGCTATTACACTGGGTGTAGACACGATTTCTCGCAGAAAATCGGCTGAAACCAGTAGTTGCTTCAAAAATTGCTCTTAAAGTTAAAAAATTTGTAGCAGCTTTAGCTTATAAAGATTATGAATTTTCTGGCGATAAATGGATTTTCAAAATTAATACTTCTTGTATCAGATTGTTAATATGAAAGAAACTAATCGTTGGGAGCCACTGTATTATTTACCAATCATGGATATACATAATAGAAAATATGAAAAAAAAAATGTGTAAATTATTTATAAAATGCATCGGAATTCCAAAATAGATTTAAACATATACTTTAACGCATATTAATGCACTTTTAATATACATATACATAGAAATGTTAATAAACCAATTTCTATAAATTATGTAAAATGCCAAACTACGCCACTAGTACTGAATTGTGAATAAGAAATATCATTACAATTTCAGAAATGGTAATCCTATTAACTAAAAGTTTACTGCGTCTAGTAAAGCGTCTCATTTTCAATTAATATATATATTTGAATGGAAATTTAAGTGAAATACAGAGTTATGAAAAAAACGGAGACTGTGGAAAATGTGATTACAAATATCTCGGCAACTAAGTATCCTATCAACTTCATTCTTTGTGTAATTAATGTTTTATCTAATTACGTTTTTAATGTCTTTTACATCCATTCCTTAAAATTAAAAAATTTAAAAAAAATATATTTATCTTTCATCAGAATAAATATTTTGAGAGTCCGAAGTAAATAGTTCCGAATAATCGAGGTAACTGATATTCAATAAGCTTTTTTCCCCTTATCACACAAGTACACACAAAATTTCAAATATCTTTCTCAATTTTTTTCTGGAGATAGAGCATTAATAAGCATACAGACAGACGGCACTTTTTTTCTCTAAAAATATGATTATGTATGATGGGTAAGTAAAATATGAAACATAATAAATAAAAAAAAATAATTCCATGAACAAATTTTCGTAATCTTCGTTTGCACTTGAAATCATGTTTTATTTTTTTAAAATTTATAGCAAATATTGTAAGAACCATATACTTTTTTTAGGCGTTAGATTAATCAAGATTAAACAAAATTACTAATTAGTCACTATGATTTTCATTTATCGTTTTACTGTTGTATGTGGCGAAAGTTATTGTACGTAAATGTACATGATATTTAGAGAGAAAATACATAATATAAGACAATCTTTATTTAATCTAGAAACATATAATAAAATCATGAATGAAAATGCACAATAATACTTTCAGAGTTCCACATGAATCGCAAACGTGTGTCTTTACCTTTCAAGATTTAAAGAAAATCTTACATAAAAAAACCCTTTTTTTATACCACTGATTTTCGGAACAACACAAAGCTACTTCCATAATGTGTTTTAATAATTTATTGGAGTAGTTTTTAGGTGCGTTCGTAATTATATAATACGTAGCACCTATAGTTGTCGTTCAGTCCGTCCGTCTGTCCGTCCGTCTGTCCGTCCGCATATAACAACGTAAAAACTACCCAACCGAATCGTTTGAAATTTAAAATACATAATTATTACATAATTTTGTCGAGTCATTTCAAATTTTATGAAAATCGGATGCATAGATCAATTACAGGGGCAATCAAAAGTATTCCATTACATTACGGTCAATGGGGAAAAAAGTTTCAAATGCATTTTAATCGTTTGAAATTTAAAATACGCAATTATTACATAATTCTGTCGAGTTATTTCAAATATTTTGATAGTCGTGTGCATAGATCAATTACAGGGGCAATCAAAAGTATTCAATTACATTATGGTCAATTAGGAAAAAGTTTCAAATATATTCTATACGTTTGAAATTTAAAATACATAATTATTACATAATTTTGTCGAATTATTTCAAATTATATGAAAATCGGATGCATAGATCAATTACAGGGGCAATCAAAAGTATTCCATTACATTACGGTCAATGGGGAAAAAAGTTTCAAATGCATTTTAATCGTTTGAAATTTATAATACGCAATTATTACATAATTCTGTCGAGTTATTTCAAATATTTTGATAATCGTGTGCATAGATCAATTACAGGCGCAATCAAAAGTATTCAGTTACATTATGGTCAATTAGGAAAAAGTTTCAAATATATTCTATACGTTTGAAATTTAAACTACATAATTATTACATAATTTTGTCGAGTTATTTCAAATTTTATGAAAATCGGATTTTTAGATCAATTATAGGGACACTCAAAAGTATTCCGTTACATTACGGTCAATGGGAAAAATGTTTCAAATGCATTTTAATCGTGTTACACTCATACGAACTTAATAAAATTTATATGCAACTATAAAGTACATATTATAATATACATCATACATAATTTGTGGTGCAAAGAACATTTGTTATTGATTTACAAGGCCACACAAAAGTATTACATTATATAATGGTATAGGAAGAGCATTGTTTGATGAGCGTTTTAATTGTAATTCACTATTTACAATTTTATGAGATTGACATATGAAAGTAATATTTTTAAAACTTCGTTATCGTACGAACGCACCTAATTTGCTACGCTTCACGTGCAATTTCCAACTTGTTTATTACAATTTTCGAAGACTAATTACTCTCAAATAAACATTTTTAAAATAAGGAAACATAATATACAAATTAACATGATAAGTTAACACCATCACTATTCATAAAACAGTGTGCGAATCGACCGTATCTAAACGCCATGTTAAGTTCAACTCAAAACATATTTTAATTTATGAAGATAAATGATAAATTTGTTCCATTTGAATTCATGATTTATCAGTATATTTCATATAAACATGTATAATAAATCGAATTATAATGTATTAAGTTCCAAAAAGGCCGTGACATTTTATACAATTCCTAGTACAATTTCTTCTTTATGACTTTTTGAATAAAAGATAAATTCCTGCAATAAAATCACATATGTGCTACTTACACAGCAATATTTACCTAAATGTTATTAAGTAAACATTATCTTCCTTATAAAACTGTCATTTGTTTACAAATGTAATTGGACTTTTACAAACAGAAATATATATCATTTAAGCCAATCAATTTTACACTTTCCCATCAATAATTATATTTAATTGAAGTTAATTTTTCATTTCAGAAATTAAAGATCATATTAATTAATGAGAATAAATAATAATAATATTGCGTAATATTTTTAAAAAATACCTACAAATAATATCTTACTTTTTTTAAAAGAACAGAAAAAATCTTCCAAAAGTTTGACAATAAATGTAAAATACATCTTTAGCTCTTCACTGTTTTAGTATTTACATTATATTATTTCGCCACTTTTGAAATCTTAATATCTAACTTCAATAATTATTCTATAACCCTCTATAAACATAAGGATCGAATGTATTGTTTTTAAATTTAAATTTGAATGTTATATATACCGTAACTTCCGGCGTACAATCCGCGGATCAAACAATTACTTTTAACCCAGGAAAAATTTAAAATAAGCTGTAACTTTTTAGATCGCGGTAAATATTTGGCTTCAATAACTACATAAAATTTCTGGGTAACAAAAGAATTGTTTGATCCGCGGATTATACGTCGGAAATTGCGGTAGTAGAAATCTTTACCAATCCATTTGAATAAAAGTAATACATTGAGTTCAGATAAGAAATTTTTATCTTAAAAATATGTAAATATAGTAATAAATATTTATGCACCATGTCAAAAAGGTTTATTTTATGTTAATCATCGTTCCATAAAAATAATGATTGATGAAATTTATGTTTATTAAATTCTTTTTGTTTCCTTCAGGACTGTAAGTTGTTATACTTTTTCATTATAAAAAGAGAGAAAAAATAAATCTTAATTTAACCCTCTGACGGTCTTGAAATAAAAATGCAAAATTGTAATGTTGTTTTCTTTGCAAATTGTTTTAAATGCTAATAAAATGTAATTCTTTCGGCATTAGAAAAAAATAGCTACAATTATGAAAGTAATATTTGAGAATATTAATTATTTTTCAATTCGTTGGCAGCTCAATTAATCAGTAGAATTATATTATTTTAAATATTGCTTATATTGCAGTGAAGCTTGGAGCTTTGAGAAAGTAATATTACGTGCAAAAGGTTTATAGGATTCAGAAAAAATAATACAACTTCTTTACAGTAAACGTTTTTGTGGATTTTCATGTGGGCACTCATAATTTTTAAAATCTGCCTCGTCAGTAGTATGGTTTTTCAAGTTCTCCTAACTTTTTAACCCTTGAGAACTTGCTATGAGAATTTCTCTCACGGAGCCCAATTCTTTTCTTTTACTTTACAGTCACTTAATATAAAAATTTTTTGATTGGCTTAGTACTTTTATTCAAAAAAGAGGTAAGGTGATCGAAATCACATTTTGAAATTTTATTAAAATGAAAAACAGTCTTAAAAATAGACTTAAAAAGGGTACGATGGAGAAAGAAAACTTCATGCGCGATTTCTCGCGGGTTAAAAACTTATTGGAATTACATAGAACTTTGTAATATTTAAATCAAAATTATGGTTTGATAAAATATAAAAATAAACATAATTTAATAGAAATTACACTACGTTTTTATATGTTCTGTCCCAATACCCACCATAATATAATTAAAAAAAAAAGATGTATCGACATAAAACTTATGCTAAAATAGACTCTAATCTATACCTTAGAAAATGAATTAATGGGATATAAAATCTTTGAAAAAATTCAATATAATTTTCAAATGTAATTATCAAAATTAATGAAAATGTTCTTTTATCTTTATAATATAACTGAACTATTTTCTTTTATCCCCCACCCCCCCCCACCCCCCCAAAAAAAATATATATATATATCAGGGTCTTCTATAATATTTTTATTATAAACATTCAAAAATGATTCTGAACACTGTGTTAAACAATATTTTTTGAACTCGGTTATGAAACGTTCACTTGTAAGAATCTTTTTAAAGCGCATGTTTTTAAAACACATTAGATTTCGTGAGAACATAAAATATTTTCTATCACATGTCTCTTTGGGAGAAAAAAAGTTAGAAGACATTTTTGTATTGATTACATTAAAAATTCCATTTAAAGTGAATTAAGGAATGAAATTTATAATTTAAATTAGTGTTTATATTAATATTTTTTTTTAAATATATCGTCACCTGAGAATAACAAGTTTCTGCCTGTGTTTTTGAAAAAAATAACTTATCGATATAGAAAGTTTCTATTTGTATCTGTGAAGGTATATCTGGATTAAAATACTGTCATAATATAATTGTTATAGCATATGTAAATTACATATAACATCATTTTGATGCAAAAATGCCTTCATAGGTACGAATAGAACCCATCTATATCAGTAAGCCATTTTTTTCAAAAACACAGATAGGATCTTATTATTCTCAGGTGACGATATATTTTCGGTTAAAGTAAGAATTCAGAAAGTTTAGTAATCCTTAAGAAATTATTATTAAGATAGAAAAATTATTTTCTATATAATAATTGAGATGGAGTTTGGTGGAATAGAAATGTAAAAGTAACAAATTAAAAGCACAAACTATTTCAAATTAAAAGCATATTATTTTCAGTAGCATATAACTTACAGTCCTCAGTACACAAAATCATGCTGAGGACGGCAAACTATATGCTATCGAAACCGGTATGTTTTTGTTGTGATACAATTGGTACTTTTAATGTTGTTACTTTTATATCGCTATATTTTATATATGCGAGGTGAAATCAAATTAATATAGAACATACAAATAAAAACTTACACAGATACATTTCTTAAAGTTTCATAATATTCCAATTTAAAACCTTAGTTAAATAATAAAGTACTCTAAAAAACAGAACAATTGAAACATAAATTTTTCATACGCAAAGGTGCTATTGTTCATCAGTACTCATAAATATGAAGTAGAGTGGTGAATATATTTAAAATTTTATCGTAAAATATGTGTTAGAATATATTGATTGGTGAAATAATAAAAAAAAAAATAGTGGGCAGTGGCACCATTTTATTAACTTTATTATAAAGCAAATCTATAAGTTCACGTTAATGGAAAAAGCGATATGTTGCAAGAGGTAGAAACAATGTACTGAAATCATTTTTTACAAAAGGAAATCAGAAAGGAAAAAAATATGTTTTTATAACGATTAAACAACATATTTTCAAAATTGATAAAAAAGTGTTTTAATGTTTGTAAACATCCGTTTGTATCTTTTTCTGTGTATTGCTGCGCATAACGCTTGAACGTGTAATCCGATTTTCATGTCTTACTTTGATTCAAAGGTCTTGGTTTGCAAATGAACTAATTATATATCTGATTCTGTGACTTTCATTTTATCTGGGAGCTCTTTTTGCAGTAGAAATCTGTTAAGCAAAAATTATACATGGTATTAGCGTGCCCTCACCTACTTAGTGCTTTTTATATAACTGCCGCAACATGCATATACTTTATAAAAGCAATTATCAAAACCCTGAATGCACCATTACTTATACCACTTGAAATACACGATATTGAAAATAATAAAATTTTAAAAGAACGTAGCTTAGAATATTCTTATATTATAGAGTATGTATTATGTTATGTATTATGTATGTATTATGTATGTCCTTATTTTATAGAGCTTATATTATAGAGTAAACCTGTTTTACCTGCACATGATCCACCGTAAAGATGACGTTATTTTTCTTGTTATTCTTGGGTTTTTGGATAACCCTAACTGTGTCATGTTACGTTTTGGCTTGTGTGTGACAAACATTTTTTACTTATGTGTTTGTCAAATAGTATATTTTTTCACCAATCTTTGAAAAATTGTTTAAAATTTAAAGAGTAGCAGTACTGAATATTAGCGAGCACATATATATGTATACATCAGAGAAATTCGCATTGGAAAAATAATTAGATAATGTTTATTTTTTATTTTTTTTATAATTAATTTCAAATTTTTGTTTTGAAAGAAAAAAGTAATATTTTAGATTTACAACTTCACTCAGATTTGCGACATATAGAAAACAAATATGTATCTTTATAAACATTTATAACGATTTTAAACGTTTATAAACATTTTATAAGCAGTTATTTTAACTTTAATTTTTTTTATTTTGGAGAGTAGCAAACAAATAACATTCAATTTCTTTCAGTCACGTAAGTTTAACAGTAGAATCTCAGCCGTGATAATTGCATCTTCCTTTGTGCCCTCAAACCGGCTATTGATTTCGAATGAATTCCGGCCAATCTTATGAGAAAACAACATGCGCTGCCTCAAGGTGATTCTAAACGATACTGCAACTGCAGCTCTGTGTTTTTCTTTTCATTATTTCTCAAATAAAATCTCGTAAAATAATGTCAGTTTTTTTTCATTAAGGTATTTATTTCATGTTGCTTTACAATCTCGATATCATACTTTTATTTATAACTTTTGATGTTCTAGGAAAGAAGGTAAAAAGGTAGTATCGTGTTTGTCTCTTCAGATCCCAGGGTTTATTTATTTATTTATTTATTTTTATTATTTATTTGTATTAACCCCCTGACCGCCGAGCAAAAGGGCAAAACTGTAATGTTTTTTTTTCTCTCTGCAATTAAATTTAAATGTTAATAAAAGAGGGATTTTCTATCATGGTATAATTTTTTTGTTACATATATGCTTATAAGGATTAAAAGTAACAGTCATACCTTAATTTCTTAAAACTGGATTTTATTTGTAGAATTATATTAATTTAAATAAAGATTCAACTGCAGCGAAACCTGCAGCCTAGTGAACGGACATATCCGGTCACGGCAGTGGGAAGCTTAATAAGCTGATAAATAAGAAATATTCAGCTGTGAAAAAAAATTAAAATATTTTTCTTGCATAAAATTTGAGGATGCATGAGGATTCAAAATACTTTTTTCTTTACAGTTATTTAGCATTTTTGTTTTATTTTATTTTACATTTTGCGTTGCCAAAACACTGTAAAACAATTATGAATAGCATATTAAATGTTTTTTTTTATTTCTTATGTACTGTACAAATGGTATCTTAATGCACATTAAAATTATTTACGTTTTCATTTTTGTACATTTCGTATATTTTTTCTTCTGAAAGCCGTTTTTATATAACATGTAGCTCGCTAATAAAGCTTCATAAAAAGCAAATTGCTCTTTTGTTTAGTTCTCATATCTTTTAAGCTCCATTCACAACAATTTCTTTTATTTTAACTTATATATATTTCAATCTATTTTTATGATGATACTTTGTGTATGGTTAAATTTCTAAGTCTGACTGTCTATCGTTTAATTAATATTACATGTAATTTTTTAATACCTTCTTTTTGCTGAGTCTAAGCATATTATTACGAGACATTTTAAATAAGGTATACAACTATACTACGTAAGGATATAGTTGGTATACCCTTACATAAGGTAACAGCTACATTTTCATTAATTAAAAATATCGTTGTCTTTTTAACTAATACAGATTATATTTCTTCAAGCTTTTTCCTCTTTTTTAATCAAATCATTGCTCAGTAATAGAATTTGAAAAGATAAGAAAGCTCTAGATAAAGACATTAATCACTAATTTTTATAATGTATTCTACACTTGAATAAACAAAATTAATTAAATCATAATAAAAACAAACTATTAGGAAACAAATGGTTGAATTCATCTGTCCATAGATTAATTAAAATGAAAATAGTTCTTAGAAATATAGATTTATCCCGTAATTACCAGTCAATGATTTCAGTAACTGCACTGTTAAAACTACAGGTGGCATATTGCACCTTTTAGGGGTGAAAGGCTTGTCTCAATGGTAACAAGCCTACGGGAGCCAGAATGGCACCTTTAATTAAGGTGAAAAGATGGCACCCCTAATTCAGAGTACCAAATAATAAAAAGAAATTATAAAACGACTTTTGGCCCGCGAAAGATTCAAACCCACAACGTCTGGTTACAAGGTGAACGCTCTAACCGTGTTTGGGGTTCCATTTGATCCGTCACTGGTTAATTCACGCTGATTAGAGTGCATCGCAATGCATACCGTTGAAAGATGTTCACCCCTTTGCTATTTGCGGATGCTCTGTGACGTGTGTCCTTCTCCTTCAACTCGCCGTCACTGGTGGATCAAAACACCACTTTCTCTCTACGAAGACTATCACCGCACGTGGGCTATTCCAATTTCATTTAGAACTTCGGATGGCTAACTTTTGGCGAGCTTTTTATGTAAAGCAACATTTGAATTTCAGGACATTTTAGGGAAACTTTGAGTATGAGCTTGATGGCCGAACGGTTAGAGCGTTGAGTTTGTAATCAGACGTTGTGGGTTCGAGTCCTTCGCGGGCCAAAGATCCTTTTATAAATTATTTTTATTATTTGGCAATCTGGATTAGGGGTTCTATTTTTTCACCCTAATTAAAGATTCCATTCTGGCTCCCGTAGGGGTGTCACCAGTGAGACAAGTCTTTTACCCCTAAAAGGTGCAATGTGTCACTTGTAGTTTTAACAGTGATGAGTCTCTATTTGAGAAAATACGAAAACTAAATCTTTATATAGCATCCATAGGGTTAAGTGTCCAATTACAAAAATTTCCCTTATCAATTTCCGAATTAAAATGCAAAAAATCTATTTTCGTATCAGCAAAACTCTCAGAGGTATGTCCGGTTTCTTGAATTTATTTTCTAAAAAATTTCTTCATAAATTCTGGAATCAGTCAAATATTTTATCATTTTTCGAACAGATTTTTTCTGCACCTAAAAAATTTAAAGGCACAAATTAAATAGAATTTCTCAGCACCTTTTCCGTTTAACGGTAGTCATTGTATGCGTTCAAATTTTCTATTCAATAATATTTAATGTAATGATGTTCCAAATTCTAATTTAGTGCACAGAATTTCTATCTCTAATTATTTTATAAAACTAAGAATGATACGTATAAAAAATAAAAAATAAACTTATCACTTTACAAAACTTTTCTAAAAAAATCGGATCACGGAAGAATTTTTCCTCCTGCTTTTTCTTCGTATGTATTCACAAATTCTGCAACCGTATTATTAAAATCCCTATACGGAGAGATTTAAATTGTGACTTTTATTCATCTTCACCGAAAAGTAAAAAAAGAAGGCTAAATAATACTGAGGTACTGGTTTATTTTCCACATTTCTATTCCCTGCTCTTATTGTCGCATTTGTGAAAGAAGTTTCCTTTCTTATTTTCATTCTATTCTTGTTTATCTTTATTTGATTCGAGAAAAAAATAATATAGAGAAGGTTTCAGCAGAAGGATTTGTGCTTTGCTTCAAGTTTTTTATGAAAATAAGAATTATTTTATTATAAATTTTCAGTGCTCGTATGTGGCATTTCATAGCAGAAAACTATACAACTATTTCAACAATTCCTATTTTTCTTTGAATATAAAAACATTTTTTTCCTGTCCACGTGTTTATATGCTTTATTATTATTATTGTAAAATACGTCCATATATAACAGCGCAAAATCTCCAAATCGGATGGTTTAAAATTTAATATATGTATGGCTATTGCAGACATCTGTCGAATCATTTCAAATTTTGGGAAAATCGATTTAAATCTTTAACATATATTAATAGAAGTTGTTCTCGTTCGATTAAAGTATCCGAACACCTTTAAAATGTAATCTTCAATCAAACTATCGATATTTCATTCATGCAATAATATTAAAATCGGCTCTTTTATCAGTCAAATTATTCTTAAATCGTATCTGTATCTTAATTATAATCTAAGTAACAGCCGTTTAAAGTTGCAGCTATTACAGCTTTTGAATTCTCTTCAAAAGTTAGCTTTAACTTAGTCTCAAAACGAATGAAATTTTTCCGATTTTACTAAACGTAAAACATCCTAAAACAATAAATTATGCATAGAGAGCCGCAAAAGTTTCTGCGAATATTGCATAAAATGCCACAAAATTACTTCTTTGACAAATGTCTTTTAAGTGGATAGATTACACTCATGATAATGTACTAAACAGTTTTATATTTACACTGGTATAAATGACAAATTTGAAGCAATTTTTTTTTGTCTTTTTCATACATTAGTACTTTAACTGCTATAACATCTGAAATAGAGATGCGATTATAATATGTGTAGTCTGAATCATAGAGAAAGTTATTCTGTTTATTAAACAATTTACAAAATGTCATAATATTTTTGAGTTATCACGTTTTGCGTGAATGTCAATTTTTGACATAATTTCGACTGTTTTCCTCTTAAAAATTATTTCTGGGTAATTGCTAAAATTTTATATATTTTTATCAAAGTTTTAAGGTAAATATCATCATAAAAATGGATAACAAAAGAAAATTTCAAAAATCAACTCTGAAGTTGTACAGATACGTTAAACACTATCATAAAATGCCGTCTCAGGATTTTCCATTAAAATGGCTTAAAGAAAATATTGCACTGTACTTAGAGAGGTGCGTTCCAGACATTTGTTTCGACATATGTTAGTAATTTCCCATAATCGAGTCTTCAGCCAAGGTTAACATAATGCCAGTTAGCTTGCGCCAAATGGCGGTGGTGCAAAACATGGATATTAGACATTAATCATAATTGTCTAAGGTAGTGAAAGGAGGGTTTTTCTCAAAAAAATTTTAATACAGAACAACATAAAATATGTGAAAATTTTCCATAACATCAAAACTTTATTGAATTATTGATAAGAAACTTCAGAATTAGTGAATTACTAAGCAGGTATATAAAATTAGGAATAAAAGTACAAATTTCAATGTTTAGTTTACATGTAAGGGAGATCAAACTCGACACAAGGCTCAGACAGCATAACTAAGAATTTAAAAATTAATATTTCTGTATATTTATGTTTCATTCTTTAAAAGGAAAAAATTGGTTACCTGTAAAGTCGGTATACGGGCGAAAGTTTTACGTGACAACGACTTTGAGTTGATATTAACAAAATGTGAATTCGCTGCAAGGAAGGGGCGGTGATATTAACAAAATTTTATTTTTACCTTTACACATACATACGTATTTATATACAAATATACATACAATAACTTGCAATACACTGTGTTTGTTAAACACATTTTACTTCATGTTTATTGATGTCAAATGTTGAATTTTGTAAACAGCATATTAAAGAATTTTTCAATGAGCAGACTATAACTAAAGTAAAATGGCTTTCACTAATCACATATCATTAGTTTTCCATAATATACCACCGAATTACGAAATAAACTACACTTATTTTCTTTGTACTTTATACTAATAACTAATACATAACGTATTTCGTCTTAGTTTGATACTATCTAAAATTCCTATTAAGCACCGCCCCTTCCTTGCAGCGAATTCACATTCACGTTCAGAAAATGGTCCCACAAGTGACCGGAAAAAGTTAAGAGAAAAGTGAGCGCGTATCGTGAGCGGAGCGTAACG
This sequence comes from Maratus speculifer, assembly GCA_964019185.1. NCBI lineage: Eukaryota > Metazoa > Arthropoda > Arachnida > Araneae > Salticidae > Maratus > Maratus speculifer. Next base: position 232,934,499 of record OZ025294.1, on the reverse strand, counting down.
TAACGTAACGCAGTTTCTTGAAGTGTCTCCCGGCAAACCAATTTACAAGACGTTGTCACGTCAAAAATGCACGATTTTTTTTAACTCTCTGCATTGAAACACGCTTTGTCTTTTCATTTTCTTTGCACAAAACCATAATTTCATCGACCACAATTTTACCACCTGCATAAATGTCATATTTTTTCTTTTTCCAATATAATTTTCTTTACTTTCTTAGTTTTGTTTAATCTAACTATAAGATTAATTAAATGTAACTTTCAAACATGAATTGTTGAAGATATCTATTTAGCCCCTTAAAGGGAGGTGTGTAGTAATTACTCAGCACGATGACATATTTTAATTGAAAACCAACAAACTGCACCTAGAATATTTTAATAACTATAGAAAAATGGATTTCTTTTTTTTTCCTTGTAAAAAAATTCGTTTGTAAATTCTGCTATCAGTTAATTATTTTATAATTTTCTGACAATTTTCAAATTTCTTTCCCTAAAGAGGTTAATTAAAATTTCTCAGGATTTATTTTCTTTTACAAGCTACTTCAATCAAGCGAAAAGACCCGTTCGCTAATCCCATTCCTATGTAATATATATATATATATATATATATATACATATGCATAAATATATCTCTGTTGCATTTTAATATTTTTAATTATTATTTTTTCATCTGATTGCCGAGATTGATGTGTAAAAAGTCCTTTTTTACTTACTTCGTTTTTGTTTAGAGCTTTCTCAATCAGGAAACTTTCATTTTCGGAATCGGTTTCGAAAGTGAAATGATCCCCATGCAAAAGATCTGCCGTTAAAATACAAAAAAGTAAAAATTGGTCTTTGTACAGATCTATTTCAGCTGTCCATGCGGAAAAAAAATTTTTGAAAATATTGAAATGCAACAGAGATATATTTATAAATGTCTTCCAAAAGGAATAGCGCGAGGGGTGGGGGGTCTTTTCGCGTGGCTGAAGTAGTCACTTAACAGGACGCAAGCTGCGGATTCGCAATTTTGTTTCGATCATATTTATTGTAAGTTATGTTCCAAAATCTAATTTATTATATATATCGCTCGCTATTTATTAAAACTATGAAAAATATGTAAAATTTAAACTTGTCACTTTTCAAAGCTTTTGTTTTTAAAAAAAATTACGAATACTAATTCATTTTCCTTCATACATTTTTCTTGAATATAATCACAAATTCTGCAATCATATTATTAAAGTCCCTACATGGAGCGAATTAAATTGTGACTTTTCTTCAACTTGACCAAAGAGTGAAAAAAGGCCAAAGAATACCAAGGTACAGGTTTATTTTCTATTCATTGCGTTTATCGTCGCAGTTGCGAAAGAAATTTCTTTTCTTATTCTCATTTTATTCTGGTTTATCTTTATTTGTTTCGTGGAAAAAGTAATGGGAAGAAGAATACAGTAGAATGGTTTATGCTTAGCTTCAAGTTTGTTTAAAAAATAAAAATTATCATCGATATAATACAAGTCTAAGTCATGTGACTGTCATCAACAGTTCCGGGGTACTCGCTTCACTCTTATATGCCAAATGGCTATTTCGGTAATTTTATGTTAATTGAGCGCATGTGATAAATCAGCAAACATTCATATATCGCCATCATTTTATTTAAAATATAATCATGTCATTCATTTCATTTAAAATACGTAACTTTTATTTAAAACACATAAATTTACGAATTTGACCAAGATTTTCTGATTCTTGATTTTATGCGCCAATATGGAAGAAGTTTGTGTACAATAATGGAAAATTTTGTGTCTATAAAAAAAGATATAAGTATGTAGATACATATCTACAAAGAGAAATAGGTAAGGAAAATTCTGAACTGGGTAGGAGGGGAATCAAACCCGTTTGGGTTCAGTTCTTAAGTATCATGATCAGTTGAGGTATGATAATTTTTTTCAAGACTTTCAACATAAAAGAGAACTTAATAGGTAGTGTTTTTACGAAATGTCTATAATACGGCGCTATTAAATCTCAGTATTCCATTGCTTTAATTATTTAAAGGTTTATTTATTTCAAAATATTTTATTTCTCAGCTATGAATCGTGTTGTATTTTTATCTTTCATATACAAAAGTAGTTAATGATTCAAAAAACGTTCTGATTCCAAGTATAATTGTCTGTTAATTTATGTCGGCACTATTAAAAATATATATTTATGGTATAATGCCATGAATAGACAAATCAGACGCAAGCAATCTATTGGTTACCCACAGACTGGTTATCGCCTAAAATGCTAGATTTTTTGAGGTTATGTTTTTTCTTTTGAAAGCATGTGCACTTTATGATTTTTATTTTTCGAAAACATGCGCACATTTTAATTTTTTCAATCTATTGATTGATTTTAATCTATTCTTAAAAAAATATTCAAATCGAGCTTAATAACATAGTATAATTAGCTTTGTCGTTTATTTAATAAAGTTTATTAGAAAAAAAAATTTCGGAGAACTTTTTTTTTAATATTTTTCATTCCTGCATTAAATTAGGATTTTTTTAAACAGTTGATGTAATTAAAAATTGCTGAAAATATGATGATTACAAATATTCTTTTTCGTTTGCGGTTTCAGTCTTGAAAACCCGTTTCGGCCAATCCTTAATTTTCATCCTGGTTGAGCCGAGACCGGGACTGAAATTTTCACCTTGTGCAGACCAAGGAAGTTGAAAGCCAGTTTAGGTTCTGTATAAAAAATACGCCAGGCCACGTCGAGATTTTTCAAATAGTACAAAAAGAAGGCGAAAAGAACAAAAGTTAAATTGAATTGGATGTTTAAGCTACAGGAAAAGAAGTTACTTACTCACCTGTAATTTTTTAAAAAGCATTTAAAAACATTAGGATTCAATCTTTGTTTAAAACTTTAAATTGTTTTAAAAACTTTCTTCAAATGGTTTCTTTTCGATTTCTCGTCTTTAAATTATCATTAGGTCAAGAATCGGTAAAGAAAAAAAGTGTTAACATGAAAAATGTCTTTTTTGATTATTTTACATTAATTTTGTTTCTGTAATAGGAAAAAATATATTTATTTGTGAAAATATATCTTTTTAAACATAAGTTTCATGATTTTTTAACTTATGTTTTTAATGTTTTTAAAATTAATATTAATAAAAAACTTGAAATATAATTTAACCTATCTTTTAATCTTTAATTAAATCTTTAATAAAAAGTTTTGAAATTGGACCAAAATGTTTCGAATTATAACGATTTTAAATTACCAACTTAAAAAATAGTAATCATTTAATTTATTTAAAAACTTTCTGAGACATTTTAGGATGTGATTTTGTTTGCATATTTGATCATCACAAAAAAAGCAAAATAAAAACAAACAAATTCTAACTTAATAAATGTATTTTTTACATGTTTTATCGAACTTTTAAAGTGACATTGATTTTTGAATTACACGCAATCCAATTTGTGTCCGATCCCTTAAAATCTCTCGAAATATTTAAACAGACAAAACTTGTAGAGTTTTGCTAATATGAAGATGAGTTTTTTTTTGTATTTAAATCAAGAATGGATAAGGAAAAATTTTATAATAAGAAGTTTTGCCCTAAGTTGGTCATACAAAATTTTCATTTTCGTGTTTTTTCAAATAGACCCCCCCCCCCCCCATAAAGATGCAAACTATGCCATCATATTTTGCACCTTTCTTTTTAAGAAACTTTTCAGTTGGAAAGATGTGCCTAGAAGCAATATTTAAGGAGATAGCCAATTGTTTCTATATTTATGAACTAGTCTGTATATGTGCTACGGAAATAATTGTCGGATGTAAAATTTTATGATAAGAAATAGTAATTTATTTTTTTTTAACTTTCTGAGACATTTTAGGATGTGATTTTGTTTCCATGGTTAATCATCACAAAAAAGAGAAAAAACAAATAAATTCTAACTTAATACATGTAGTTTTTTACACATTTTCTCGAACTTTTATTATGACATTGATTCTTGAATTACACGCATTCCAATTTCTTTCTAATCCCTTAAAGCCTGTCGAAATATTTAAACAGACATAACTTGTTGAGGTTTCTCGACATGGAGATGGAGTTTTTGGTGTTTAATCTGAGAATGGATAACGAAAGAATTCCTAATTGGAAATTTTACCCTATGTTCGCCATACAAAAATTAAATTTTCGTGTTCTTTCAAATATACCCCCATGGAGTTACAAATTATGTCATCATATTTGCCTATTTTTTAAGAAACTTTGGAACTGGAAATATTTGAATAGAGGCAATATTTAAGAAGATAGCCTATTCTTTCGATATTTATAAACCAGCCTGTATACGTACTAAAAAAATAATTTTCGGATGTAAAACTTTTATGATAAAAACAAATAATTCTATCAGGTTTTCAATATTTAACTGAATAGTGTATCTCTACTAATTTTCATTTCACAGTTTATATGCACCTATGACTTTTTAAATTTATTAAGCTCATACATTTTTTCTTTTACATTTATAACGTAATTTTTTCGAGAAAGTATATTAAGTTTCCCGATACCGTAATTTTTGTTTTAACGATTCATCAGTGAGAAGCCGACATAAATAATATTGCACCAAGTGGGACTCCCAACCATCGTCTTTTATTTTCTGTTACATTTAAGGTAATTTGAAAAACATTTAAAGTAATATTGTGAAAAGTTGCAAAATGTGACCAAACAAGACACAGATTTAAAACGGTACATCGCTAAGTTTTTTAACCATATAAAGTTGTTCAATATATTCCAAAACACATGAAATCACCTATATATGTATGTTGGTTTATATATAGTCTAGGCTTGTTTTTAAAAGCAGATTCATGGGAAATGTGGGGAAAATAGCAGAAAATTAAAATTAAATTACTACTAAAAATTTTTACGTAAATATCATTTTCTATAATGTTGTAATTTTTTCACGTAGCCTATTAACAATATTCGGAATATATATATATATGTATGTATATATGCATTTAAATAACTGAGCTATAATAAATTTGTATAGTTTACTAAAATAGACTAAATTTATATTTATGTTATACTAAAATTTCCTTTACATGATATTAAGATTTTACAATATCCGTTAAGGCCTCACACTAGTCACAGAAAAAGACCTGGATGGTAATGTTAAGTCTATGGAAGCTTTCTTTTCAAATATCTCGCGCAAATTTTAATATTTATATGTGATTTTTCTTGCAGAGGATTGCTGAGGATGATTTAAAACCGTGCTAGTTTTTACTTTTTCGATTTTGGTTATATATATTTCATATCATGATAGGTTCAATTTTAGAACTGGTTCTAACCGATTTCGAAATTTAAGTATTGTTGTCCTCAGCTATCCAATGCAAAAAAAAAAAAAAAAAAAAAAAAAAAAAAAATCATATAAAAATATTAAAATTTGAGCGAGATATTTGATAAAAGCGCTCCCATAGACCTTAACATAGTCATTCGGGTCTTTTTCAGAGACTAGTATGGGGCTTTAAAGACGTTGTTAGATAAATTTTCCAGTAGCCATTTGGGGGAGGAGAAACAATGGAGTGTACTGCGCCGATGTGTGACTTTGGCTGCAAGTGGTGCTGAAGTAAAAATTATATGGTTTTTTGCCAAAATAATTAAATACTTCTTTTCCTATGTATTTCTAAAAATATGTACTAAAATATATATCTCTATTTATAATTATTCTATTTGTAATTCCTATATATTTCTTTAAAAATAGCTTGCATTTCAAATTTTTTAATTAAAAAATAGATAATTAATATTTTGTATAAAATTAGCAAATATATATAAAGAATAATAATAAACATATCGAAACTTATGTTTTTACATTCGGATATCATTCTTATATTATTGTCTACAAAAAACAACACCTTGTGGCGGTTTGTTAATTAGGTGTTTGTTAAAGTGTGACACAGTTTACTCTTTTATATGTTTTTCTTCGTTTATTACTTTCTTCTATCTTCAATAGAAGAAAGTATTGTAATCGAAATTTTTTTCGACTTCCGGTTTTCGGCGGATTTACACGTTTTAGGGGTCAGAGATTCCAAAAACATGTTTTTACAAAATGTCTGTCTGTCCGTGTGTCCGTGAGTCTGTGTGTGTGTCTGTTTGTCCGTATGTCGCCATTCTACCATCAAAAAGTGTATGAAGTTATTCATAGAATTGAACCAAATTGTTTGTCAATGTTTTTGGCTGTGGCAAGCAGGTCCTCTTTCAGTTTTGAAATATTCCGCCGGAAGGGGGCGTTGCAATCGCGATTTTTGTGCCATTTTCAATATTGTACCGACCAAAAGTATATGAAGTTACGCATCGAATTGAACCAAATTTTTTGTGTATGTGTATGATTATGGTTAGTTGGTCCTCCCTGAATTTGAAAAACATCTGCCGGAAGGGGGCGCTGCAATCGAGATTGTTGTGCCATTTTCAATATTGTACCAACCAAAAGTATATGAAGTTATGCATCGAATTGAACCAAATTTTTTGTGTATGTGTATGACTATGGCCAGTTGGTCCTCCCTGAATTTGAAAAAAAAATCCGCCCAAAGGGGGCGCTGCAATTGCCATTTTTGTGCCATTTTCAATATTGTACCGACCAATTGTATATGAAGTTATGCATCGAATTGAACCAAAATTTTTGTGTATGTGTATTACTATGGCTAGTTGGTCCTCCTTGAATTTGAAAAATATCCGCCGGAAGGGGGGGCTGCAATGGCGATTTATGTGCCATTTTCAATATTATACCGACCAAAAGTATATGAAGTTATGCATCGAATTGAACGAAATATTTTCTGTAAGTGTATGGCTATGGCTAGTTGGATCGCCCTGAATCTAAAAAAAAATCCGCCGGAAGGGGGTGCTGCAATACCGAATTTTATGCCATTTTCAATATTGCACCACATAAAAGTGTATGAAGTTAGTTCTAGAACTGAACTAAACATTTTGTATATGATTATTTTTTGGTAAGGCAAGTAAGTCCTTCCTGAATTTGAAAAAAAAATCTGCTTATTATTCTATTGATCATCGGCTCGTGCAGAGACGGAAATTCGTTTTTACTCCGATTAATTTATTGAAGCAGAAATTTAAGATGAAAATCAAAGTTGGTAAGGTATTGAATTAAAATTATTAAAGCATTAAAATGAGTAACTATTTTTTTTCATATTAAAATGTATGTATGAGATAGAAGAAAGTTTTGGGATTGGCACATCCAACTAGTTTTTTTTCATCTCATCGCTATGTTTCACTATAACAAGTTTTAAATAACAATATTATTCAGTCAGAGCTTTTTTAGAAAACAAGAATACCTAAAAATAATAATTTATTGCATAACAGTATAACAATACATTTAACTTCTGAAGAAAATTTATAAACAATGATTAAATGCTATTAAAATATGAAAAAAATTGTGAAATTAAAAAAGCGAAAAAAGTAACTTAAACAACAACAATGAAATCATTGGGGAAATATATATATATATATATATATCTTTTTGCTTTAACTAACTGCTTTTTTTTCACTTTTATCGGGATTTTTTAAGACACATATTTTTATTTACTTACGGTATTAGATTTCTAGCTGACATATCAAAAGATGTTTTCTTTTTTTAGCTCCGGATAAATATTCATGATTCTAGAATAAATTACAATGAAATGTTCCCTTGCTCCAACGAAACTTTTGTACATATTATTTTACTGTTTGATATGTGACTTTATTTAGGTGAACGGGAAATAATTAATTACTTCTTTGAGAATTCAATTTATTTTCCTGAAATAGTATCTTTTTTGTTGACTTTGCTTTCTGTGCATGATGTCAAAGACTAAAGAAAATATATATTTGTGTTTGAAGCAAACAGAAATAAAATCTTTCAAACGATATATGACATGAAAAAGTAATTTAAAATATTTTTTTTCTCTCTCTCTCTCAAAAAAAAAAAAAAAAAAAAAAAAAAACGAAACGTACGATTGCAGTATTTAATGCATCAAAAAGATACAAAGTTTTTAATTATTCTCTTTTTAATATTTTTTCGGACTTTTAACAATTAAAAAAAGTTTTTTAGTTAGTAATTGGTTAGTAATAGTGTTTTAATTAGAAGTAATATATAAACGAATGGAATGCATAGAAGTAGAACAATAATGAATAAAAATTGAATTTGTGATACGTAACTCGTTATCAAGGGCAATATTACATGATCACAAAAATATACGATAGAATTTCGATTTCTGAGGTGGAAATCAGAAAATTGTCCCGATGCAAAGATATATATATATATATATATGTTTGAAATCGTTATAGATATGTTTGAAAAGATATGTTTGATATATATGTTTGAAGCAGAATTAAAATGTTTCATAGGATAAATGCTATGAAAATATTATAAAATACGTTGTTTCCAAAATGAAATGAAGTATACTTTAAATGAAACGTACAACTGCAATATTTAATCCACATATAGGATAAAAAGTTTAATTTTCTTAATATTAATTATTTTTATATTTCTTATTGCTTTTAAAATAATTATATAGGTAAATTTATAATAAATTAAATAATTATAATAAATTTTAATATTATATTTATAATATTATAATGATAAATATAATATATTATATTTATAATTAATAATAAATTATAATATATAATAAATTAAATAATTTTATAAGTAAAATCATAAGATTTGTGTGTTTGACAATGTGTGACACATTTTATTTATTTATTTTTCCTCGGCCAAGTTTTGAGTAATAATGATTTTCAGTCGTAGTTTGTAAAAAAAACGTACACGCAAATAAAAATTTAATGCTCAACGATCAAATAAAACATTTTATCCCCTAAAAGTACTTGTAAAATAACGGTTAAGGGGGTGCGTGACCCATTTTTATTTTTTATTTTTATTTATTTTTTTATTTTTTAAGTGAGTTAATATTTTTTTTGTATTGACTAACTGTATTATTTATGAACAAAAATATATAATAGAACTTCTCATACATATTTTTAAAATCAAGGGGAAGGTTGTGTACATCGGATATATTTTGACTTTTTTAATTTTTAATGTAAAAAAATATTGCCAAAACAAAAAAAAAAAAGAAAAGACTTTATAAAATTTTAAGATGTTATACACTACATATATTTGTCTTACATTTTTATATAAATAATTTCCAGAAAAGTTTTGAATTAAAAATAAAAATAAAATAGGACCGAGGTACACCAAAACTGGTGTACCTTGGTCTCATTATTAAGAATGGAAAAAAAAAACTTGTTTTTAACGAATAAAATCACCATTTATTAATCAAGAAGCAACATATATAAATTTTTGAGTCATTTCATTGTTTATTAGGTTTTAAAAATAAGAAATTCTAAATAGATAACACTTCAGAACATTTACACTTACTATCATCACAAAAGACATTAAAACTTATTTATTGCGGTCATATATTATTGTCATCCGGGTCTTTCAGATTTTTTAAAAATTACTTTAAATTTCAAAACCGATTTAAACCGGTTCTGAAATCTAAACTGTTTATAACACAAGCAAAATCGAAGTATCGAAATATCGATATATAAGCAAAATCGAAAAAAAATATAAATTTAGCCGGTTGTAGATTGTCCTCACCTATCTTATTAAAAAAAATCATGCAAAAATATTAAAATTTGAGCGATATATTTGAAAAGAACGCTCCCATAGACTTCACATTATCATCCGGGTCTTTTTAAATGACTATTGTGGTGCCTTATAGACGTTGTTAGATAACTTTCTGGTTGCCATTTGGGGAGAGAGAAACATTGGATTGACGTGCACGAGGCTGTGTGACTTTGAATGCATGTGGTGTTAAACTGAATAAGTGACGTAAAAATGATAAGGTTTTTCACTAACATAAATAAAAGAGAATCCAATATATCTCTTTAAATAAAGCTTGCATTTCATACTTTTTAATTAAAAAATTACATAATTAACATTTTGTATAAAAAAAGCAGACATATATATATAATAATAGACAAATGATAGACATGTAAGTAATAGACAATAAATTCGAAATAATAGACATGTCAAAACTTTTGTACATTGGGATATCATTCACATATTATTGTCTGCTTGTGGCAGTGTGTTGATTAGGTGTTTAAAATGTGTGACTCATTTTACTCTCTTCTATTATCTTTTCCTCATTTATTTTTTTCCCCATCCCATCGCTATGTTTCACTATAACAAGTTTTAAATAATAATATTATTCAGTCAGAGCTTAAAAAAAACCCGTAAAAATAATAATTTATTGCATAACATTATATTAATAAATTCAACTTCTGAAGAATATTTATAAAGCAATGATTAAATGCTATTAAAATATGCAAAAAGAAAAAATATGAAATTAAAAAAGCGAAAAAAATATCTTTAACAACAACAATGAAATCACTGAGGAGAAAAAGTTATATATCGTTTTACTTTAACTAACATTTTTTTCCACTTTTATCGGGATTTCTTAAGACATATATTTTTATTTACTTACGGTATCCGATGTCTAGCTGACATATGAAAAGATGTTTTCTTCTTTCAGCTCCGTATAAATATTCATGATTCTAGAATAAATTACAATGAAATGTTCCCTTGCTCCTACAAAACTTATGTACATATTATTTTATTGTTTGATATGTGACTTTATTTAGGTGAAGGGAAAATAATTTATTACTTCTTTGAGAATTCAATTTATTTTCCTGAAATAGTATCATTTTTGTTGACTTTGCTTTCTGTACATGATGTCAAAGACTAAAGAAATATATACATTTGTGTTTGAAGAAAACATAAATAAAATATTTCAAGCGATATATGACATGAGAGTAATGTAAAATATTCTCTCTCTCTCAAAAAAAGTAAATTTAAAAGACGAAACGTACGACTGTAGTATTTAGTCCATAAATAATAATTTTTTTAATTATTCTCTTTTTAGTATTTTTTCTCGGTCTTTTAACATAAAAAGATGTTTTTTACTTAGTAATTGGTTAGAAATAATAGTGTTTTAATTAGACATATTATAAAAGCAAATGGAATGCATAGAAGAAGAACAATGATGAATAAAAATTGAATTTGTGATACGTAACTCGTTATAAAGGGCAATATTACGTGATTAAAAAACTATATGAACAATTTATGAGTTAGAAATTAGGCAATTATCCAAATGCAAATATTTGTATATATGTACGATAAATGCCATGCTAATAGTCTAAACTATCTTGTTTCAAAATTAAATGCAGTACATTTATAAAATTAAATATGCAACTGCTGTTTTTAGTCTGTAAATAAGATAAAAAGTTTCATTTTAAAACATTCATTATTTTAATACTTCTTATTGGTTTTTAAATAGTTATTTAGGAATTTTTATAAGTAAATTTAAAGAAATTGTGCATTTGATAATGTGTGACACACTTTAATTTTTCTTTTTTTTTTCTACCACCTCATAATTATGTTTCACTATTGCAAGTTTTTAGCAATAATATTTTTAGTTATAGTTTGTAAATATATACATATATACACATATAAATGGAAATTTAATGCCTAACAATCAAATAATAAATATTACCCCGGAAAAATATTTGTACAATAATGCTTAAGGTGGTCCGGGGCACATTTTAAAATAATTTTTATTTATTGAGTTAAAATGTGGAATGTTTTTGTAATGATTAACCGTATTATTTATAAACAAGATTATATAATAAAACTTCTCATATTTATTTAATTTTAATTAAAATTTAAAATTAATTAAAAAATTAGGTAAATTTAAAATCGTTTTAACTCAAAATATTATTTGTAGAACTTCATTTATTTTAACATTTAAAGAAGTAGGAATATTTACATTTTAATTTTGATTCAGTAATTTTATAAATAGTAATTTAAAAGAAATAAAAATATTTAATGTAAAAATTTAAAAAAAAAGAAAAGTAATTTTTATTTAAAAATTCATATTTTCAAAAGTTTACTCTTTTTTTTTCAAACTTGCTCCATCAAAATTCAAGGAAAACAATCAAAACAGATATGTTTAAAGTTTGAAGCATTTATCTTTATAGGCTTTTAATTTTTGACAATTTAAATTAAATGAAAAAAAAACATCATGAAGAAAAATACATTTTCACAAGAAGTTATTTCATGACAAACATTGCTTGAAATCTACATTTTGAAAACAAATCAAAATAAAAAATATGTTTCCTCTTCTAATTAAGAAATAAACATGATATAAACTTCATTTTAAGCATAAAAACATAAAACAAATAAAAGCAAATTATTTTTTTAAAACAATTTAAATTCTTTTAAAGCATGAAAAAAGTTAGAAAATGAGACATAAAAAAAAATTAACCTTACCAAAAAAAAAAAAAAAAAAACTACAGAGGTAAAAAAAAATTAAAAAAAAAAATAAAAAATCATTTTATTTAATTACTTTTTTTTCACTTTTATTAGAATTTCTTAAGACATAGACTTATATTTACATATGGTATCCGTTTAAAATTTAACTTATTAAACGATGTAAAGGATGATTTCTTCTTTTAGCTCCGTATAAATATTGATGCTTCTAGAATAAATTAAAATGGAATAAATGTTCCCTTGCTCCAACAAAACTTTTATACATATTGTTTTGCTGTATATGAGACTTTATTTAGGTAAAGCGAAAATAATACATTATTTCCCAGAAAATTCAATTTATTTTACCGAAATTGTATTTTTTGTCTTTACTTTCTGTACTTGATGTCAAAGACTAAAGAAAATATATATTTGTCTTAAAAAAATAAAATAAAATAAAATTCTTGCTACGTATGAAAATAAAGTAACGTAGAGTATATTTCTCTCCAAAATAAAATGCAGTAAATTTGAAAGACGCGAAAAATACGACCGCACCATTTAGTCCAAAAATAAGATACCAATTTAGTATTGTTATGTTTCTTTTTTAAATTCATTGTTTTTGTTCTACGTCTGAACAAATTATACAGGGTGAGTCATAAGTATCGAAACAATAGACTATCTCCTTAAATGTTGCATCTAGGTACATATATCTAAGTTCAAAGTTTCATAAAATAAAAAGGTGAAAATTTTTATAAGATAGAACTCCAAGCAGGACCTATTAGAAAAATACTAAAATTAATTAATATACAGGTATTTTTACAACAGGTAATTGTCGCAACATGTCCCTAAAGGGATTTTGCACAATTAATCCCTATACTACCAACCAATTAGGAAAACTTTCTTCATCTAATTCCTGAATTAGACACAAAAAATTGCATCTTCATACCTGCAAAACTCGTAGAGTTATAGCATTTTCAATAATCAATAAGGTTTTAAGGGAATAGACTCAAATTGGAATGCTCTGTGTAAGACATGTATCTTTTTAGTTAGATTTTTAATTATTTTTTCTTTTTTGTGATGGTTAGCCATTGAATTTTCTAACAAAATCAAATCCTAAAATTTCACATAAAATTTGAAAAAAATTCAAATAATTACTGTTGTTTTAAATGGGTAATTTAAAGTCGTTATAACTCGTAAGATTATTTTTTGAATTTCAATTTTTCCCATTTAATTAAAGAGGAAAATCAGACTTTATTTTTGTTCCAAAGTTTTTTTCTATCAACATTAATTTTAAAACAATTAAAAATATTTATTAAAAAATTATGTACTTAACATTTAAAAAAAATCATATTTTCAAAAGTAAATATTTTTTAATATTTTCAGAAACAAAAAATCAAAAAAGACATGTTTCAAGCTTCCACTTTTTTTCTTTAATTATACTTGACTTTAATAATGTAAAGACAAGTAACAGTGAGTGTGAAAATTATCTCACCATTCAGGAAAACGCATTTAAAATTTTAAATAAACTTCGCTCCTAATAAAATGTTTAATTAAAAAAAAGAAAGACGTAATTAACTCTTTTTTGTTGCTCAAACTTCCCATTAAGTTTAACTTTCCGAAATCTACCTCCTTTCTGTACTGTTTAAATGTCCGTCAGTTATTTAAAACAATGCTTTTACGAAGAAGCCTGTTAACAGCTTTTTATAAAATTAGCTCTTACAACTTGAGGCTTTGTGTTGTCCTGGTGAGGGTATTAAAAAAGTCTGTGATCTGGCCCTTGATCGGACTAGGATCCAAATGTTACTTTTTTCTAAAGACTCGCCTGGCTAAGCCCTAACTTATTTTTCATACCGAAGGGGACTACTTCCTACTTTCTAGGTCATCACGGGACGAAATTTTCAATTCCGGTCTTGATTCAACCCGTATTCAAATCACTGCCTCTGGATGACTTAATCCATGCTTAAAATAAGTAAAATTTGGCTCAATCAAATTTTTACAGAGACGCATAGATTTTGAAATCACTTTGGAAGAAAGTTATAAAATTCATTTTTTCTTTCAAAAATAATATATCCAAAGGCAATAAAATTAAAAAGAACCAGTAATATATACACTATATTGCCATTGATTATTGGACACTTGCGATTTTAGACATTTTACTAAATATCTAGAAAAATACATGAGGAATCATCTCGAAACTATTAGTGTATAAATATAATAGTATACGCCATACATCGCCGTGAATAATTTTTACCGAAACTCCATAGGGGACCGTCGACAAATTAAAAAAGAATGAATATCTTTTGAATAACCCTGTCAAAACTTATGTAGCAAAAGCGCTCAAACTCTAGATTATGATTGCATGACTTATTGTAATACGCCTTGTTCATTTTTATGCAAATAGCATGCATACTCGCAGAGTAATTAAGGTTTTTATAAAAATGGTCCCAAATTTTTCCAAGTTTTTTCCTTATAATTTTCAGAGTTCTTAATATAAAATGATATTTTTTTCAGAAAATAGGACAAACAACATTGCAGACAGTACTCTGTAATCAGAATTAAAAAATAATAAAAATTGTATGAAAAATGAGTAGGTTTACTAAATAATTTTTTACTGCGCATGCGTCAAAGATATCAAAATTTCATTTGCATATTATGTTAGCTAAATGTATAGAGCAACTTTTGTAAAAGTCTCAAAATCATAGCTTGAAAATTCTGAAAGTAATCGTCTATAGAAGAAGGACAAAATCCGTTGTTTCGAAAATGAAGCAAAAAAATGAGGGATTTTATCCAAATGTAGTAGTACAGTCTTAATGTTGTCGATGTAGAAACTTCAACTCCTTCTTCTTTCCATTTTCGGTGCAAGAATCGCACACTTTTAAAACGGTTTTTCTTAACTATACGCTTCAGTTTCCTGTCATCTCTAGCAGATGTTTTTGGTAATTAAATAAAATAGTCTGAATTTAATCAATGATGCCACCAGTTAAGAATTGGTAATAATTAAAGGAGAATTAATGTGAAATATTCTAATATTTTGAACCACTTGAAATAATATTCTAATATTTTGACTTTTCAAAATACTTTTTTTTGCAATTAATCTTTTCAAAAATGATATTAAATTTAAGATAACAAGTAAGTTTAATCAACAATAAGTTCTTAATAAAAATGTCGTTTGCATATATTCATTAAAAGACATTAAATTACCAAACGATATTTTCAATTTCTAAAAAAAAGGTAATTATTCTAATATTTTGAATATGAGCTGTACTACTACAT
The DNA here is from genome assembly GCA_964019185.1 of Maratus speculifer. Lineage (NCBI taxonomy): Eukaryota > Metazoa > Arthropoda > Arachnida > Araneae > Salticidae > Maratus > Maratus speculifer. The sequence continues at coordinate 232,918,933 of OZ025294.1, read as the reverse complement.
TTGGATAAAATCCCTCATTTTTTTGCTTCATTTTCGAAACAACGGATTTTGTCCTTCTTCTATAGACGATTACTTTCAGAATTTTCAAGCTATGATTTTGAGACTTTTACAAAAGTTGCTCTATACATTTAGCTAACATAATATGCAAATGAAATTTTGATATCTTTGACGCATGCGCAGTAAAAAATTATTTAGTAAACCTACTCATTTTTCATACATTTTTTATTATTTTTTAATTCTGATTACAGAGTACTGTCTGCAATGTTGTTTGTCCTATTTTCTGAAAAAAATATCATTTTATATTAAGAACTCTGAAAATTATAAGGAAAAAACTTGGAAAAATTTGGGACCATTTTTATAAAAACCTTAATTACTCTGCGAGTATGCATGCTATTTGCATAAAAATGAACACAATGTATTACAATAAGGCATTCAATCATAATTTAGAGTTTGAGCACTTTTGCTACATTAGTTTTGACAGGCTTATTCAAAAGATATTCATTTTTTTTAATTTGTTGACGGTCCCCTATGGAGTTTCGGTAAAAAATCTTCACGGCGATGTATGACGTATACAATTATATTTATACACTAAGAGTTTCGAGATTATTCCTCATGTATTCTTCTAAATATTTAGTAAAATGTCTAAAATCGCAAGTGTCCAATAATCAATGGCAATATAGTGTATATATATATATATCCAGGGTGTTTCTAAATTCATTTTCCAAACTTTAAGGGGTGATAGTACACATCAAGACAAACAATATTTAAATAGGAAACCAAGTGTCCCAAAGTCTTCCGAAGGAGATAGGCGCCTTAAAGTTTAGGGTCCAAAAATTCAAATGATTATGAAAAACAGAAAAATTGGTCGATTCGTTTGCGGTTTTCACTAAAATTATTCTTTATGTCAGTATTGTCTTGAAAATAAATTATAAAGATAAATTTCAAAAAATGACGATAGAGGGCGCTTTAGACTTTAGAGTAACGAACAACTGTTTTTTGCTTAGATTTAAATTTTGAGCTCAAATTCTAAATCGATGGAGGGGTTAAGAAGCGGAAACTGAACAGTGTTCAGGAGTTAAAATGTTACCCTCCCCACTCCTCGAACACATTTCAAATTTCCGCACTTAATTACTCAAAATGATGCAGATTTTGAGCTCAAAATTTAAGTTTGAACTTTTACAAGCATTTAATTAGATACAAAAAATAACGGTTAAAAAACAGTTGTTGGTTACTCCAAAGTTTAAGGCGCCCTCTAACGGTATTTTTTTAAATTAATCTTTAAAATTTATTTTCAAGGAAATATTGACATAAAGAATAGTTTTAGCGAAAACGGCAAACGAATCGAACAATTTTTCTGTTTTTTATAATCACTTGAAATTTGAACCTCCCCACCCCCATTGAACACAGTTCAGTTTGCGCTACTTAACCACTCCCAACGATTCAGATTTTCAACTCGAAATTTAAGTTTATGTCTAAGCTTCTAAAAAAATTTTATGAGATGCGAAAAATAATGGTAAAATATAGTTGTACGTTACTCCAAATTCTAAAGCGCCCTCTATCGGCATTTTTTGAAATTTATCTTTATAATTCATTTTCAATAAAATACCGACATAAAGAATAGTTTTAGTGAAAACCGCAAATCAATCGACCAATTTTTCCGTTTTTTATAATCATTTGAATTTAAAACCCTCTCAACACAGTTAAGTTTGTGCTACTTAACTGCTTCCAACTATTCAGATTTTGAGCTCAAAATTTAAGTCTAAGCTTACGAAACCTTTAATGAGATGCAAAAAATAACGATAAAAAATAGTTGTTCGTTACTCTAAAGTCTAAAGCGACCTCTATCGTCATTTTTTGAAATTTATCTTTATAATTTATTTTCAAGACAATACTGACATAAAGAATAATTTTAGTGAAAACCGCAAACGAATCGACCAATTTTTCTGTTTTTCATAATCATTTGAATTTTTGGACCCTAAACTTTAATGGCGCCTATCTCCTTCGGAAGACTTTGGGACCCTTGGTTTCCTATTTAAATATTGTTTGTCTTGATGTGTACTATCATCCCTTAAAGTTTGGACCATGAATTTAGAAACACCCTGTAAATACATGGCTATGACGGAATCCTGTTATAAATGGAAAATGTGTTTCATGTGGGCACTCATAATTTTTAAAATCTGCCTCGTCAGTAGTATGGTTTTTCAAGTTCTCCTAACTTTTTAACCCTTGAGAACTTGCTATGAGAATTTCTCTCACGGAGCCCAATTCTTTTCTTTTACTTTACAGTCACTTAATGTAAAAATTTTTTGATTGGCTTAGTACTTTTATTCAAAAAAGAGGTAAGGTGATCGAAATCACATTTTGAAATTTTATTAAAATGAAAAACAGTCTTAAAAATAGACTTAAAAAGGGTACGATGGAGAAAGAAAACTTCATGCGCGATTTCTCGCGGGTTAAAAACTTATTGGAATTACATAGAACTTTGTAATATTTAAATCAAAATTATGGTTTGATAAAATATAAAAATAAACATAATTTAATAGAAATTACACTACGTTTTTATATGTTCTGTCCCAATACCCACCATAATATAATTAAAAAAAAAAGATGTATCGACATAAAACTTATGCTAAAATAGACTCTAATCTATACCTTAGAAAATGAATTAATGGGATATAAAATCTTTGAAAAAATTCAATATAATTTTCAAATGTAATTATCAAAATTAATGAAAATGTTCTTTTATCTTTATAATATAACTGAACTATTTTCTTTTATCCCCCACCCCCCCCCACCCCCCCAAAAAAAATATATATATATATCAGGGTCTTCTATAATATTTTTATTATAAACATTCAAAAATGATTCTGAACACTGTGTTAAACAATATTTTTTGAACTCGGTTATGAAACGTTCACTTGTAAGAATCTTTTTAAAGCGCATGTTTTTAAAACACATTAGATTTCGTGAGAACATAAAATATTTTCTATCACATGTCTCTTTGGGAGAAAAAAAGTTAGAAGACATTTTTGTATTGATTACATTAAAAATTCCATTTAAAGTGAATTAAGGAATGAAATTTATAATTTAAATTAGTGTTTATATTAATATTTTTTTTTAAATATATCGTCACCTGAGAATAACAAGTTTCTGCCTGTGTTTTTGAAAAAAATAACTTATCGATATAGAAAGTTTCTATTTGTATCTGTGAAGGTATATCTGGATTAAAATACTGTCATAATATAATTGTTATAGCATATGTAAATTACATATAACATCATTTTGATGCAAAAATGCCTTCATAGGTACGAATAGAACCCATCTATATCAGTAAGCCATTTTTTTCAAAAACACAGATAGGATCTTATTATTCTCAGGTGACGATATATTTTCGGTTAAAGTAAGAATTCAGAAAGTTTAGTAATCCTTAAGAAATTATTATTAAGATAGAAAAATTATTTTCTATATAATAATTGAGATGGAGTTTGGTGGAATAGAAATGTAAAAGTAACAAATTAAAAGCACAAACTATTTCAAATTAAAAGCATATTATTTTCAGTAGCATATAACTTACAGTCCTCAGTACACAAAATCATGCTGAGGACGGCAAACTATATGCTATCGAAACCGGTATGTTTTTGTTGTGATACAATTGGTACTTTTAATGTTGTTACTTTTATATCGCTATATTTTATATATGCGAGGTGAAATCAAATTAATATAGAACATACAAATAAAAACTTACACAGATACATTTCTTAAAGTTTCATAATATTCCAATTTAAAACCTTAGTTAAATAATAAAGTACTCTAAAAAACAGAACAATTGAAACATAAATTTTTCATACGCAAAGGTGCTATTGTTCATCAGTACTCATAAATATGAAGTAGAGTGGTGAATATATTTAAAATTTTATCGTAAAATATGTGTTAGAATATATTGATTGGTGAAATAATAAAAAAAAAAATAGTGGGCAGTGGCACCATTTTATTAACTTTATTATAAAGCAAATCTATAAGTTCACGTTAATGGAAAAAGCGATATGTTGCAAGAGGTAGAAACAATGTACTGAAATCATTTTTTACAAAAGGAAATCAGAAAGGAAAAAAATATGTTTTTATAACGATTAAACAACATATTTTCAAAATTGATAAAAAAGTGTTTTAATGTTTGTAAACATCCGTTTGTATCTTTTTCTGTGTATTGCTGCGCATAACGCTTGAACGTGTAATCCGATTTTCATGTCTTACTTTGATTCAAAGGTCTTGGTTTGCAAATGAACTAATTATATATCTGATTCTGTGACTTTCATTTTATCTGGGAGCTCTTTTTGCAGTAGAAATCTGTTAAGCAAAAATTATACATGGTATTAGCGTGCCCTCACCTACTTAGTGCTTTTTATATAACTGCCGCAACATGCATATACTTTATAAAAGCAATTATCAAAACCCTGAATGCACCATTACTTATACCACTTGAAATACACGATATTGAAAATAATAAAATTTTAAAAGAACGTAGCTTAGAATATTCTTATATTATAGAGTATGTATTATGTTATGTATTATGTATGTATTATGTATGTCCTTATTTTATAGAGCTTATATTATAGAGTAAACCTGTTTTACCTGCACATGATCCACCGTAAAGATGACGTTATTTTTCTTGTTATTCTTGGGTTTTTGGATAACCCTAACTGTGTCATGTTACGTTTTGGCTTGTGTGTGACAAACATTTTTTACTTATGTGTTTGTCAAATAGTATATTTTTTCACCAATCTTTGAAAAATTGTTTAAAATTTAAAGAGTAGCAGTACTGAATATTAGCGAGCACATATATATGTATACATCAGAGAAATTCGCATTGGAAAAATAATTAGATAATGTTTATTTTTTATTTTTTTTATAATTAATTTCAAATTTTTGTTTTGAAAGAAAAAAGTAATATTTTAGATTTACAACTTCACTCAGATTTGCGACATATAGAAAACAAATATGTATCTTTATAAACATTTATAACGATTTTAAACGTTTATAAACATTTTATAAGCAGTTATTTTAACTTTAATTTTTTTTATTTTGGAGAGTAGCAAACAAATAACATTCAATTTCTTTCAGTCACGTAAGTTTAACAGTAGAATCTCAGCCGTGATAATTGCATCTTCCTTTGTGCCCTCAAACCGGCTATTGATTTCGAATGAATTCCGGCCAATCTTATGAGAAAACAACATGCGCTGCCTCAAGGTGATTCTAAACGATACTGCAACTGCAGCTCTGTGTTTTTCTTTTCATTATTTCTCAAATAAAATCTCGTAAAATAATGTCAGTTTTTTTTCATTAAGGTATTTATTTCATGTTGCTTTACAATCTCGATATCATACTTTTATTTATAACTTTTGATGTTCTAGGAAAGAAGGTAAAAAGGTAGTATCGTGTTTGTCTCTTCAGATCCCAGGGTTTATTTATTTATTTATTTATTTTTATTATTTATTTGTATTAACCCCCTGACCGCCGAGCAAAAGGGCAAAACTGTAATGTTTTTTTTTCTCTCTGCAATTAAATTTAAATGTTAATAAAAGAGGGATTTTCTATCATGGTATAATTTTTTTGTTACATATATGCTTATAAGGATTAAAAGTAACAGTCATACCTTAATTTCTTAAAACTGGATTTTATTTGTAGAATTATATTAATTTAAATAAAGATTCAACTGCAGCGAAACCTGCAGCCTAGTGAACGGACATATCCGGTCACGGCAGTGGGAAGCTTAATAAGCTGATAAATAAGAAATATTCAGCTGTGAAAAAAAATTAAAATATTTTTCTTGCATAAAATTTGAGGATGCATGAGGATTCAAAATACTTTTTTCTTTACAGTTATTTAGCATTTTTGTTTTATTTTATTTTACATTTTGCGTTGCCAAAACACTGTAAAACAATTATGAATAGCATATTAAATGTTTTTTTTTATTTCTTATGTACTGTACAAATGGTATCTTAATGCACATTAAAATTATTTACGTTTTCATTTTTGTACATTTCGTATATTTTTTCTTCTGAAAGCCGTTTTTATATAACATGTAGCTCGCTAATAAAGCTTCATAAAAAGCAAATTGCTCTTTTGTTTAGTTCTCATATCTTTTAAGCTCCATTCACAACAATTTCTTTTATTTTAACTTATATATATTTCAATCTATTTTTATGATGATACTTTGTGTATGGTTAAATTTCTAAGTCTGACTGTCTATCGTTTAATTAATATTACATGTAATTTTTTAATACCTTCTTTTTGCTGAGTCTAAGCATATTATTACGAGACATTTTAAATAAGGTATACAACTATACTACGTAAGGATATAGTTGGTATACCCTTACATAAGGTAACAGCTACATTTTCATTAATTAAAAATATCGTTGTCTTTTTAACTAATACAGATTATATTTCTTCAAGCTTTTTCCTCTTTTTTAATCAAATCATTGCTCAGTAATAGAATTTGAAAAGATAAGAAAGCTCTAGATAAAGACATTAATCACTAATTTTTATAATGTATTCTACACTTGAATAAACAAAATTAATTAAATCATAATAAAAACAAACTATTAGGAAACAAATGGTTGAATTCATCTGTCCATAGATTAATTAAAATGAAAATAGTTCTTAGAAATATAGATTTATCCCGTAATTACCAGTCAATGATTTCAGTAACTGCACTGTTAAAACTACAGGTGGCATATTGCACCTTTTAGGGGTGAAAGGCTTGTCTCAATGGTAACAAGCCTACGGGAGCCAGAATGGCACCTTTAATTAAGGTGAAAAGATGGCACCCCTAATTCAGAGTACCAAATAATAAAAAGAAATTATAAAACGACTTTTGGCCCGCGAAAGATTCAAACCCACAACGTCTGGTTACAAGGTGAACGCTCTAACCGTGTTTGGGGTTCCATTTGATCCGTCACTGGTTAATTCACGCTGATTAGAGTGCATCGCAATGCATACCGTTGAAAGATGTTCACCCCTTTGCTATTTGCGGATGCTCTGTGACGTGTGTCCTTCTCCTTCAACTCGCCGTCACTGGTGGATCAAAACACCACTTTCTCTCTACGAAGACTATCACCGCACGTGGGCTATTCCAATTTCATTTAGAACTTCGGATGGCTAACTTTTGGCGAGCTTTTTATGTAAAGCAACATTTGAATTTCAGGACATTTTAGGGAAACTTTGAGTATGAGCTTGATGGCCGAACGGTTAGAGCGTTGAGTTTGTAATCAGACGTTGTGGGTTCGAGTCCTTCGCGGGCCAAAGATCCTTTTATAAATTATTTTTATTATTTGGCAATCTGGATTAGGGGTTCTATTTTTTCACCCTAATTAAAGATTCCATTCTGGCTCCCGTAGGGGTGTCACCAGTGAGACAAGTCTTTTACCCCTAAAAGGTGCAATGTGTCACTTGTAGTTTTAACAGTGATGAGTCTCTATTTGAGAAAATACGAAAACTAAATCTTTATATAGCATCCATAGGGTTAAGTGTCCAATTACAAAAATTTCCCTTATCAATTTCCGAATTAAAATGCAAAAAATCTATTTTCGTATCAGCAAAACTCTCAGAGGTATGTCCGGTTTCTTGAATTTATTTTCTAAAAAATTTCTTCATAAATTCTGGAATCAGTCAAATATTTTATCATTTTTCGAACAGATTTTTTCTGCACCTAAAAAATTTAAAGGCACAAATTAAATAGAATTTCTCAGCACCTTTTCCGTTTAACGGTAGTCATTGTATGCGTTCAAATTTTCTATTCAATAATATTTAATGTAATGATGTTCCAAATTCTAATTTAGTGCACAGAATTTCTATCTCTAATTATTTTATAAAACTAAGAATGATACGTATAAAAAATAAAAAATAAACTTATCACTTTACAAAACTTTTCTAAAAAAATCGGATCACGGAAGAATTTTTCCTCCTGCTTTTTCTTCGTATGTATTCACAAATTCTGCAACCGTATTATTAAAATCCCTATACGGAGAGATTTAAATTGTGACTTTTATTCATCTTCACCGAAAAGTAAAAAAAGAAGGCTAAATAATACTGAGGTACTGGTTTATTTTCCACATTTCTATTCCCTGCTCTTATTGTCGCATTTGTGAAAGAAGTTTCCTTTCTTATTTTCATTCTATTCTTGTTTATCTTTATTTGATTCGAGAAAAAAATAATATAGAGAAGGTTTCAGCAGAAGGATTTGTGCTTTGCTTCAAGTTTTTTATGAAAATAAGAATTATTTTATTATAAATTTTCAGTGCTCGTATGTGGCATTTCATAGCAGAAAACTATACAACTATTTCAACAATTCCTATTTTTCTTTGAATATAAAAACATTTTTTTCCTGTCCACGTGTTTATATGCTTTATTATTATTATTGTAAAATACGTCCATATATAACAGCGCAAAATCTCCAAATCGGATGGTTTAAAATTTAATATATGTATGGCTATTGCAGACATCTGTCGAATCATTTCAAATTTTGGGAAAATCGATTTAAATCTTTAACATATATTAATAGAAGTTGTTCTCGTTCGATTAAAGTATCCGAACACCTTTAAAATGTAATCTTCAATCAAACTATCGATATTTCATTCATGCAATAATATTAAAATCGGCTCTTTTATCAGTCAAATTATTCTTAAATCGTATCTGTATCTTAATTATAATCTAAGTAACAGCCGTTTAAAGTTGCAGCTATTACAGCTTTTGAATTCTCTTCAAAAGTTAGCTTTAACTTAGTCTCAAAACGAATGAAATTTTTCCGATTTTACTAAACGTAAAACATCCTAAAACAATAAATTATGCATAGAGAGCCGCAAAAGTTTCTGCGAATATTGCATAAAATGCCACAAAATTACTTCTTTGACAAATGTCTTTTAAGTGGATAGATTACACTCATGATAATGTACTAAACAGTTTTATATTTACACTGGTATAAATGACAAATTTGAAGCAATTTTTTTTTGTCTTTTTCATACATTAGTACTTTAACTGCTATAACATCTGAAATAGAGATGCGATTATAATATGTGTAGTCTGAATCATAGAGAAAGTTATTCTGTTTATTAAACAATTTACAAAATGTCATAATATTTTTGAGTTATCACGTTTTGCGTGAATGTCAATTTTTGACATAATTTCGACTGTTTTCCTCTTAAAAATTATTTCTGGGTAATTGCTAAAATTTTATATATTTTTATCAAAGTTTTAAGGTAAATATCATCATAAAAATGGATAACAAAAGAAAATTTCAAAAATCAACTCTGAAGTTGTACAGATACGTTAAACACTATCATAAAATGCCGTCTCAGGATTTTCCATTAAAATGGCTTAAAGAAAATATTGCACTGTACTTAGAGAGGTGCGTTCCAGACATTTGTTTCGACATATGTTAGTAATTTCCCATAATCGAGTCTTCAGCCAAGGTTAACATAATGCCAGTTAGCTTGCGCCAAATGGCGGTGGTGCAAAACATGGATATTAGACATTAATCATAATTGTCTAAGGTAGTGAAAGGAGGGTTTTTCTCAAAAAAATTTTAATACAGAACAACATAAAATATGTGAAAATTTTCCATAACATCAAAACTTTATTGAATTATTGATAAGAAACTTCAGAATTAGTGAATTACTAAGCAGGTATATAAAATTAGGAATAAAAGTACAAATTTCAATGTTTAGTTTACATGTAAGGGAGATCAAACTCGACACAAGGCTCAGACAGCATAACTAAGAATTTAAAAATTAATATTTCTGTATATTTATGTTTCATTCTTTAAAAGGAAAAAATTGGTTACCTGTAAAGTCGGTATACGGGCGAAAGTTTTACGTGACAACGACTTTGAGTTGATATTAACAAAATGTGAATTCGCTGCAAGGAAGGGGCGGTGATATTAACAAAATTTTATTTTTACCTTTACACATACATACGTATTTATATACAAATATACATACAATAACTTGCAATACACTGTGTTTGTTAAACACATTTTACTTCATGTTTATTGATGTCAAATGTTGAATTTTGTAAACAGCATATTAAAGAATTTTTCAATGAGCAGACTATAACTAAAGTAAAATGGCTTTCACTAATCACATATCATTAGTTTTCCATAATATACCACCGAATTACGAAATAAACTACACTTATTTTCTTTGTACTTTATACTAATAACTAATACATAACGTATTTCGTCTTAGTTTGATACTATCTAAAATTCCTATTAAGCACCGCCCCTTCCTTGCAGCGAATTCACATTCACGTTCAGAAAATGGTCCCACAAGTGACCGGAAAAAGTTAAGAGAAAAGTGAGCGCGTATCGTGAGCGGAGCGTAACGTAACGTAACGCAGTTTCTTGAAGTGTCTCCCGGCAAACCAATTTACAAGACGTTGTCACGTCAAAAATGCACGATTTTTTTTAACTCTCTGCATTGAAACACGCTTTGTCTTTTCATTTTCTTTGCACAAAACCATAATTTCATCGACCACAATTTTACCACCTGCATAAATGTCATATTTTTTCTTTTTCCAATATAATTTTCTTTACTTTCTTAGTTTTGTTTAATCTAACTATAAGATTAATTAAATGTAACTTTCAAACATGAATTGTTGAAGATATCTATTTAGCCCCTTAAAGGGAGGTGTGTAGTAATTACTCAGCACGATGACATATTTTAATTGAAAACCAACAAACTGCACCTAGAATATTTTAATAACTATAGAAAAATGGATTTCTTTTTTTTTCCTTGTAAAAAAATTCGTTTGTAAATTCTGCTATCAGTTAATTATTTTATAATTTTCTGACAATTTTCAAATTTCTTTCCCTAAAGAGGTTAATTAAAATTTCTCAGGATTTATTTTCTTTTACAAGCTACTTCAATCAAGCGAAAAGACCCGTTCGCTAATCCCATTCCTATGTAATATATATATATATATATATATATATACATATGCATAAATATATCTCTGTTGCATTTTAATATTTTTAATTATTATTTTTTCATCTGATTGCCGAGATTGATGTGTAAAAAGTCCTTTTTTACTTACTTCGTTTTTGTTTAGAGCTTTCTCAATCAGGAAACTTTCATTTTCGGAATCGGTTTCGAAAGTGAAATGATCCCCATGCAAAAGATCTGCCGTTAAAATACAAAAAAGTAAAAATTGGTCTTTGTACAGATCTATTTCAGCTGTCCATGCGGAAAAAAAATTTTTGAAAATATTGAAATGCAACAGAGATATATTTATAAATGTCTTCCAAAAGGAATAGCGCGAGGGGTGGGGGGTCTTTTCGCGTGGCTGAAGTAGTCACTTAACAGGACGCAAGCTGCGGATTCGCAATTTTGTTTCGATCATATTTATTGTAAGTTATGTTCCAAAATCTAATTTATTATATATATCGCTCGCTATTTATTAAAACTATGAAAAATATGTAAAATTTAAACTTGTCACTTTTCAAAGCTTTTGTTTTTAAAAAAAATTACGAATACTAATTCATTTTCCTTCATACATTTTTCTTGAATATAATCACAAATTCTGCAATCATATTATTAAAGTCCCTACATGGAGCGAATTAAATTGTGACTTTTCTTCAACTTGACCAAAGAGTGAAAAAAGGCCAAAGAATACCAAGGTACAGGTTTATTTTCTATTCATTGCGTTTATCGTCGCAGTTGCGAAAGAAATTTCTTTTCTTATTCTCATTTTATTCTGGTTTATCTTTATTTGTTTCGTGGAAAAAGTAATGGGAAGAAGAATACAGTAGAATGGTTTATGCTTAGCTTCAAGTTTGTTTAAAAAATAAAAATTATCATCGATATAATACAAGTCTAAGTCATGTGACTGTCATCAACAGTTCCGGGGTACTCGCTTCACTCTTATATGCCAAATGGCTATTTCGGTAATTTTATGTTAATTGAGCGCATGTGATAAATCAGCAAACATTCATATATCGCCATCATTTTATTTAAAATATAATCATGTCATTCATTTCATTTAAAATACGTAACTTTTATTTAAAACACATAAATTTACGAATTTGACCAAGATTTTCTGATTCTTGATTTTATGCGCCAATATGGAAGAAGTTTGTGTACAATAATGGAAAATTTTGTGTCTATAAAAAAAGATATAAGTATGTAGATACATATCTACAAAGAGAAATAGGTAAGGAAAATTCTGAACTGGGTAGGAGGGGAATCAAACCCGTTTGGGTTCAGTTCTTAAGTATCATGATCAGTTGAGGTATGATAATTTTTTTCAAGACTTTCAACATAAAAGAGAACTTAATAGGTAGTGTTTTTACGAAATGTCTATAATACGGCGCTATTAAATCTCAGTATTCCATTGCTTTAATTATTTAAAGGTTTATTTATTTCAAAATATTTTATTTCTCAGCTATGAATCGTGTTGTATTTTTATCTTTCATATACAAAAGTAGTTAATGATTCAAAAAACGTTCTGATTCCAAGTATAATTGTCTGTTAATTTATGTCGGCACTATTAAAAATATATATTTATGGTATAATGCCATGAATAGACAAATCAGACGCAAGCAATCTATTGGTTACCCACAGACTGGTTATCGCCTAAAATGCTAGATTTTTTGAGGTTATGTTTTTTCTTTTGAAAGCATGTGCACTTTATGATTTTTATTTTTCGAAAACATGCGCACATTTTAATTTTTTCAATCTATTGATTGATTTTAATCTATTCTTAAAAAAATATTCAAATCGAGCTTAATAACATAGTATAATTAGCTTTGTCGTTTATTTAATAAAGTTTATTAGAAAAAAAAATTTCGGAGAACTTTTTTTTTAATATTTTTCATTCCTGCATTAAATTAGGATTTTTTTAAACAGTTGATGTAATTAAAAATTGCTGAAAATATGATGATTACAAATATTCTTTTTCGTTTGCGGTTTCAGTCTTGAAAACCCGTTTCGGCCAATCCTTAATTTTCATCCTGGTTGAGCCGAGACCGGGACTGAAATTTTCACCTTGTGCAGACCAAGGAAGTTGAAAGCCAGTTTAGGTTCTGTATAAAAAATACGCCAGGCCACGTCGAGATTTTTCAAATAGTACAAAAAGAAGGCGAAAAGAACAAAAGTTAAATTGAATTGGATGTTTAAGCTACAGGAAAAGAAGTTACTTACTCACCTGTAATTTTTTAAAAAGCATTTAAAAACATTAGGATTCAATCTTTGTTTAAAACTTTAAATTGTTTTAAAAACTTTCTTCAAATGGTTTCTTTTCGATTTCTCGTCTTTAAATTATCATTAGGTCAAGAATCGGTAAAGAAAAAAAGTGTTAACATGAAAAATGTCTTTTTTGATTATTTTACATTAATTTTGTTTCTGTAATAGGAAAAAATATATTTATTTGTGAAAATATATCTTTTTAAACATAAGTTTCATGATTTTTTAACTTATGTTTTTAATGTTTTTAAAATTAATATTAATAAAAAACTTGAAATATAATTTAACCTATCTTTTAATCTTTAATTAAATCTTTAATAAAAAGTTTTGAAATTGGACCAAAATGTTTCGAATTATAACGATTTTAAATTACCAACTTAAAAAATAGTAATCATTTAATTTATTTAAAAACTTTCTGAGACATTTTAGGATGTGATTTTGTTTGCATATTTGATCATCACAAAAAAAGCAAAATAAAAACAAACAAATTCTAACTTAATAAATGTATTTTTTACATGTTTTATCGAACTTTTAAAGTGACATTGATTTTTGAATTACACGCAATCCAATTTGTGTCCGATCCCTTAAAATCTCTCGAAATATTTAAACAGACAAAACTTGTAGAGTTTTGCTAATATGAAGATGAGTTTTTTTTTGTATTTAAATCAAGAATGGATAAGGAAAAATTTTATAATAAGAAGTTTTGCCCTAAGTTGGTCATACAAAATTTTCATTTTCGTGTTTTTTCAAATAGACCCCCCCCCCCCCCATAAAGATGCAAACTATGCCATCATATTTTGCACCTTTCTTTTTAAGAAACTTTTCAGTTGGAAAGATGTGCCTAGAAGCAATATTTAAGGAGATAGCCAATTGTTTCTATATTTATGAACTAGTCTGTATATGTGCTACGGAAATAATTGTCGGATGTAAAATTTTATGATAAGAAATAGTAATTTATTTTTTTTTAACTTTCTGAGACATTTTAGGATGTGATTTTGTTTCCATGGTTAATCATCACAAAAAAGAGAAAAAACAAATAAATTCTAACTTAATACATGTAGTTTTTTACACATTTTCTCGAACTTTTATTATGACATTGATTCTTGAATTACACGCATTCCAATTTCTTTCTAATCCCTTAAAGCCTGTCGAAATATTTAAACAGACATAACTTGTTGAGGTTTCTCGACATGGAGATGGAGTTTTTGGTGTTTAATCTGAGAATGGATAACGAAAGAATTCCTAATTGGAAATTTTACCCTATGTTCGCCATACAAAAATTAAATTTTCGTGTTCTTTCAAATATACCCCCATGGAGTTACAAATTATGTCATCATATTTGCCTATTTTTTAAGAAACTTTGGAACTGGAAATATTTGAATAGAGGCAATATTTAAGAAGATAGCCTATTCTTTCGATATTTATAAACCAGCCTGTATACGTACTAAAAAAATAATTTTCGGATGTAAAACTTTTATGATAAAAACAAATAATTCTATCAGGTTTTCAATATTTAACTGAATAGTGTATCTCTACTAATTTTCATTTCACAGTTTATATGCACCTATGACTTTTTAAATTTATTAAGCTCATACATTTTTTCTTTTACATTTATAACGTAATTTTTTCGAGAAAGTATATTAAGTTTCCCGATACCGTAATTTTTGTTTTAACGATTCATCAGTGAGAAGCCGACATAAATAATATTGCACCAAGTGGGACTCCCAACCATCGTCTTTTATTTTCTGTTACATTTAAGGTAATTTGAAAAACATTTAAAGTAATATTGTGAAAAGTTGCAAAATGTGACCAAACAAGACACAGATTTAAAACGGTACATCGCTAAGTTTTTTAACCATATAAAGTTGTTCAATATATTCCAAAACACATGAAATCACCTATATATGTATGTTGGTTTATATATAGTCTAGGCTTGTTTTTAAAAGCAGATTCATGGGAAATGTGGGGAAAATAGCAGAAAATTAAAATTAAATTACTACTAAAAATTTTTACGTAAATATCATTTTCTATAATGTTGTAATTTTTTCACGTAGCCTATTAACAATATTCGGAATATATATATATATGTATGTATATATGCATTTAAATAACTGAGCTATAATAAATTTGTATAGTTTACTAAAATAGACTAAATTTATATTTATGTTATACTAAAATTTCCTTTACATGATATTAAGATTTTACAATATCCGTTAAGGCCTCACACTAGTCACAGAAAAAGACCTGGATGGTAATGTTAAGTCTATGGAAGCTTTCTTTTCAAATATCTCGCGCAAATTTTAATATTTATATGTGATTTTTCTTGCAGAGGATTGCTGAGGATGATTTAAAACCGTGCTAGTTTTTACTTTTTCGATTTTGGTTATATATATTTCATATCATGATAGGTTCAATTTTAGAACTGGTTCTAACCGATTTCGAAATTTAAGTATTGTTGTCCTCAGCTATCCAATGCAAAAAAAAAAAAAAAAAAAAAAAAAAAAAAAATCATATAAAAATATTAAAATTTGAGCGAGATATTTGATAAAAGCGCTCCCATAGACCTTAACATAGTCATTCGGGTCTTTTTCAGAGACTAGTATGGGGCTTTAAAGACGTTGTTAGATAAATTTTCCAGTAGCCATTTGGGGGAGGAGAAACAATGGAGTGTACTGCGCCGATGTGTGACTTTGGCTGCAAGTGGTGCTGAAGTAAAAATTATATGGTTTTTTGCCAAAATAATTAAATACTTCTTTTCCTATGTATTTCTAAAAATATGTACTAAAATATATATCTCTATTTATAATTATTCTATTTGTAATTCCTATATATTTCTTTAAAAATAGCTTGCATTTCAAATTTTTTAATTAAAAAATAGATAATTAATATTTTGTATAAAATTAGCAAATATATATAAAGAATAATAATAAACATATCGAAACTTATGTTTTTACATTCGGATATCATTCTTATATTATTGTCTACAAAAAACAACACCTTGTGGCGGTTTGTTAATTAGGTGTTTGTTAAAGTGTGACACAGTTTACTCTTTTATATGTTTTTCTTCGTTTATTACTTTCTTCTATCTTCAATAGAAGAAAGTATTGTAATCGAAATTTTTTTCGACTTCCGGTTTTCGGCGGATTTACACGTTTTAGGGGTCAGAGATTCCAAAAACATGTTTTTACAAAATGTCTGTCTGTCCGTGTGTCCGTGAGTCTGTGTGTGTGTCTGTTTGTCCGTATGTCGCCATTCTACCATCAAAAAGTGTATGAAGTTATTCATAGAATTGAACCAAATTGTTTGTCAATGTTTTTGGCTGTGGCAAGCAGGTCCTCTTTCAGTTTTGAAATATTCCGCCGGAAGGGGGCGTTGCAATCGCGATTTTTGTGCCATTTTCAATATTGTACCGACCAAAAGTATATGAAGTTACGCATCGAATTGAACCAAATTTTTTGTGTATGTGTATGATTATGGTTAGTTGGTCCTCCCTGAATTTGAAAAACATCTGCCGGAAGGGGGCGCTGCAATCGAGATTGTTGTGCCATTTTCAATATTGTACCAACCAAAAGTATATGAAGTTATGCATCGAATTGAACCAAATTTTTTGTGTATGTGTATGACTATGGCCAGTTGGTCCTCCCTGAATTTGAAAAAAAAATCCGCCCAAAGGGGGCGCTGCAATTGCCATTTTTGTGCCATTTTCAATATTGTACCGACCAATTGTATATGAAGTTATGCATCGAATTGAACCAAAATTTTTGTGTATGTGTATTACTATGGCTAGTTGGTCCTCCTTGAATTTGAAAAATATCCGCCGGAAGGGGGGGCTGCAATGGCGATTTATGTGCCATTTTCAATATTATACCGACCAAAAGTATATGAAGTTATGCATCGAATTGAACGAAATATTTTCTGTAAGTGTATGGCTATGGCTAGTTGGATCGCCCTGAATCTAAAAAAAAATCCGCCGGAAGGGGGTGCTGCAATACCGAATTTTATGCCATTTTCAATATTGCACCACATAAAAGTGTATGAAGTTAGTTCTAGAACTGAACTAAACATTTTGTATATGATTATTTTTTGGTAAGGCAAGTAAGTCCTTCCTGAATTTGAAAAAAAAATCTGCTTATTATTCTATTGATCATCGGCTCGTGCAGAGACGGAAATTCGTTTTTACTCCGATTAATTTATTGAAGCAGAAATTTAAGATGAAAATCAAAGTTGGTAAGGTATTGAATTAAAATTATTAAAGCATTAAAATGAGTAACTATTTTTTTTCATATTAAAATGTATGTATGAGATAGAAGAAAGTTTTGGGATTGGCACATCCAACTAGTTTTTTTTCATCTCATCGCTATGTTTCACTATAACAAGTTTTAAATAACAATATTATTCAGTCAGAGCTTTTTTAGAAAACAAGAATACCTAAAAATAATAATTTATTGCATAACAGTATAACAATACATTTAACTTCTGAAGAAAATTTATAAACAATGATTAAATGCTATTAAAATATGAAAAAAATTGTGAAATTAAAAAAGCGAAAAAAGTAACTTAAACAACAACAATGAAATCATTGGGGAAATATATATATATATATATATATCTTTTTGCTTTAACTAACTGCTTTTTTTTCACTTTTATCGGGATTTTTTAAGACACATATTTTTATTTACTTACGGTATTAGATTTCTAGCTGACATATCAAAAGATGTTTTCTTTTTTTAGCTCCGGATAAATATTCATGATTCTAGAATAAATTACAATGAAATGTTCCCTTGCTCCAACGAAACTTTTGTACATATTATTTTACTGTTTGATATGTGACTTTATTTAGGTGAACGGGAAATAATTAATTACTTCTTTGAGAATTCAATTTATTTTCCTGAAATAGTATCTTTTTTGTTGACTTTGCTTTCTGTGCATGATGTCAAAGACTAAAGAAAATATATATTTGTGTTTGAAGCAAACAGAAATAAAATCTTTCAAACGATATATGACATGAAAAAGTAATTTAAAATATTTTTTTTCTCTCTCTCTCTCAAAAAAAAAAAAAAAAAAAAAAAAAAACGAAACGTACGATTGCAGTATTTAATGCATCAAAAAGATACAAAGTTTTTAATTATTCTCTTTTTAATATTTTTTCGGACTTTTAACAATTAAAAAAAGTTTTTTAGTTAGTAATTGGTTAGTAATAGTGTTTTAATTAGAAGTAATATATAAACGAATGGAATGCATAGAAGTAGAACAATAATGAATAAAAATTGAATTTGTGATACGTAACTCGTTATCAAGGGCAATATTACATGATCACAAAAATATACGATAGAATTTCGATTTCTGAGGTGGAAATCAGAAAATTGTCCCGATGCAAAGATATATATATATATATATATGTTTGAAATCGTTATAGATATGTTTGAAAAGATATGTTTGATATATATGTTTGAAGCAGAATTAAAATGTTTCATAGGATAAATGCTATGAAAATATTATAAAATACGTTGTTTCCAAAATGAAATGAAGTATACTTTAAATGAAACGTACAACTGCAATATTTAATCCACATATAGGATAAAAAGTTTAATTTTCTTAATATTAATTATTTTTATATTTCTTATTGCTTTTAAAATAATTATATAGGTAAATTTATAATAAATTAAATAATTATAATAAATTTTAATATTATATTTATAATATTATAATGATAAATATAATATATTATATTTATAATTAATAATAAATTATAATATATAATAAATTAAATAATTTTATAAGTAAAATCATAAGATTTGTGTGTTTGACAATGTGTGACACATTTTATTTATTTATTTTTCCTCGGCCAAGTTTTGAGTAATAATGATTTTCAGTCGTAGTTTGTAAAAAAAACGTACACGCAAATAAAAATTTAATGCTCAACGATCAAATAAAACATTTTATCCCCTAAAAGTACTTGTAAAATAACGGTTAAGGGGGTGCGTGACCCATTTTTATTTTTTATTTTTATTTATTTTTTTATTTTTTAAGTGAGTTAATATTTTTTTTGTATTGACTAACTGTATTATTTATGAACAAAAATATATAATAGAACTTCTCATACATATTTTTAAAATCAAGGGGAAGGTTGTGTACATCGGATATATTTTGACTTTTTTAATTTTTAATGTAAAAAAATATTGCCAAAACAAAAAAAAAAAAGAAAAGACTTTATAAAATTTTAAGATGTTATACACTACATATATTTGTCTTACATTTTTATATAAATAATTTCCAGAAAAGTTTTGAATTAAAAATAAAAATAAAATAGGACCGAGGTACACCAAAACTGGTGTACCTTGGTCTCATTATTAAGAATGGAAAAAAAAAACTTGTTTTTAACGAATAAAATCACCATTTATTAATCAAGAAGCAACATATATAAATTTTTGAGTCATTTCATTGTTTATTAGGTTTTAAAAATAAGAAATTCTAAATAGATAACACTTCAGAACATTTACACTTACTATCATCACAAAAGACATTAAAACTTATTTATTGCGGTCATATATTATTGTCATCCGGGTCTTTCAGATTTTTTAAAAATTACTTTAAATTTCAAAACCGATTTAAACCGGTTCTGAAATCTAAACTGTTTATAACACAAGCAAAATCGAAGTATCGAAATATCGATATATAAGCAAAATCGAAAAAAAATATAAATTTAGCCGGTTGTAGATTGTCCTCACCTATCTTATTAAAAAAAATCATGCAAAAATATTAAAATTTGAGCGATATATTTGAAAAGAACGCTCCCATAGACTTCACATTATCATCCGGGTCTTTTTAAATGACTATTGTGGTGCCTTATAGACGTTGTTAGATAACTTTCTGGTTGCCATTTGGGGAGAGAGAAACATTGGATTGACGTGCACGAGGCTGTGTGACTTTGAATGCATGTGGTGTTAAACTGAATAAGTGACGTAAAAATGATAAGGTTTTTCACTAACATAAATAAAAGAGAATCCAATATATCTCTTTAAATAAAGCTTGCATTTCATACTTTTTAATTAAAAAATTACATAATTAACATTTTGTATAAAAAAAGCAGACATATATATATAATAATAGACAAATGATAGACATGTAAGTAATAGACAATAAATTCGAAATAATAGACATGTCAAAACTTTTGTACATTGGGATATCATTCACATATTATTGTCTGCTTGTGGCAGTGTGTTGATTAGGTGTTTAAAATGTGTGACTCATTTTACTCTCTTCTATTATCTTTTCCTCATTTATTTTTTTCCCCATCCCATCGCTATGTTTCACTATAACAAGTTTTAAATAATAATATTATTCAGTCAGAGCTTAAAAAAAACCCGTAAAAATAATAATTTATTGCATAACATTATATTAATAAATTCAACTTCTGAAGAATATTTATAAAGCAATGATTAAATGCTATTAAAATATGCAAAAAGAAAAAATATGAAATTAAAAAAGCGAAAAAAATATCTTTAACAACAACAATGAAATCACTGAGGAGAAAAAGTTATATATCGTTTTACTTTAACTAACATTTTTTTCCACTTTTATCGGGATTTCTTAAGACATATATTTTTATTTACTTACGGTATCCGATGTCTAGCTGACATATGAAAAGATGTTTTCTTCTTTCAGCTCCGTATAAATATTCATGATTCTAGAATAAATTACAATGAAATGTTCCCTTGCTCCTACAAAACTTATGTACATATTATTTTATTGTTTGATATGTGACTTTATTTAGGTGAAGGGAAAATAATTTATTACTTCTTTGAGAATTCAATTTATTTTCCTGAAATAGTATCATTTTTGTTGACTTTGCTTTCTGTACATGATGTCAAAGACTAAAGAAATATATACATTTGTGTTTGAAGAAAACATAAATAAAATATTTCAAGCGATATATGACATGAGAGTAATGTAAAATATTCTCTCTCTCTCAAAAAAAGTAAATTTAAAAGACGAAACGTACGACTGTAGTATTTAGTCCATAAATAATAATTTTTTTAATTATTCTCTTTTTAGTATTTTTTCTCGGTCTTTTAACATAAAAAGATGTTTTTTACTTAGTAATTGGTTAGAAATAATAGTGTTTTAATTAGACATATTATAAAAGCAAATGGAATGCATAGAAGAAGAACAATGATGAATAAAAATTGAATTTGTGATACGTAACTCGTTATAAAGGGCAATATTACGTGATTAAAAAACTATATGAACAATTTATGAGTTAGAAATTAGGCAATTATCCAAATGCAAATATTTGTATATATGTACGATAAATGCCATGCTAATAGTCTAAACTATCTTGTTTCAAAATTAAATGCAGTACATTTATAAAATTAAATATGCAACTGCTGTTTTTAGTCTGTAAATAAGATAAAAAGTTTCATTTTAAAACATTCATTATTTTAATACTTCTTATTGGTTTTTAAATAGTTATTTAGGAATTTTTATAAGTAAATTTAAAGAAATTGTGCATTTGATAATGTGTGACACACTTTAATTTTTCTTTTTTTTTTCTACCACCTCATAATTATGTTTCACTATTGCAAGTTTTTAGCAATAATATTTTTAGTTATAGTTTGTAAATATATACATATATACACATATAAATGGAAATTTAATGCCTAACAATCAAATAATAAATATTACCCCGGAAAAATATTTGTACAATAATGCTTAAGGTGGTCCGGGGCACATTTTAAAATAATTTTTATTTATTGAGTTAAAATGTGGAATGTTTTTGTAATGATTAACCGTATTATTTATAAACAAGATTATATAATAAAACTTCTCATATTTATTTAATTTTAATTAAAATTTAAAATTAATTAAAAAATTAGGTAAATTTAAAATCGTTTTAACTCAAAATATTATTTGTAGAACTTCATTTATTTTAACATTTAAAGAAGTAGGAATATTTACATTTTAATTTTGATTCAGTAATTTTATAAATAGTAATTTAAAAGAAATAAAAATATTTAATGTAAAAATTTAAAAAAAAAGAAAAGTAATTTTTATTTAAAAATTCATATTTTCAAAAGTTTACTCTTTTTTTTTCAAACTTGCTCCATCAAAATTCAAGGAAAACAATCAAAACAGATATGTTTAAAGTTTGAAGCATTTATCTTTATAGGCTTTTAATTTTTGACAATTTAAATTAAATGAAAAAAAAACATCATGAAGAAAAATACATTTTCACAAGAAGTTATTTCATGACAAACATTGCTTGAAATCTACATTTTGAAAACAAATCAAAATAAAAAATATGTTTCCTCTTCTAATTAAGAAATAAACATGATATAAACTTCATTTTAAGCATAAAAACATAAAACAAATAAAAGCAAATTATTTTTTTAAAACAATTTAAATTCTTTTAAAGCATGAAAAAAGTTAGAAAATGAGACATAAAAAAAAATTAACCTTACCAAAAAAAAAAAAAAAAAAACTACAGAGGTAAAAAAAAATTAAAAAAAAAAATAAAAAATCATTTTATTTAATTACTTTTTTTTCACTTTTATTAGAATTTCTTAAGACATAGACTTATATTTACATATGGTATCCGTTTAAAATTTAACTTATTAAACGATGTAAAGGATGATTTCTTCTTTTAGCTCCGTATAAATATTGATGCTTCTAGAATAAATTAAAATGGAATAAATGTTCCCTTGCTCCAACAAAACTTTTATACATATTGTTTTGCTGTATATGAGACTTTATTTAGGTAAAGCGAAAATAATACATTATTTCCCAGAAAATTCAATTTATTTTACCGAAATTGTATTTTTTGTCTTTACTTTCTGTACTTGATGTCAAAGACTAAAGAAAATATATATTTGTCTTAAAAAAATAAAATAAAATAAAATTCTTGCTACGTATGAAAATAAAGTAACGTAGAGTATATTTCTCTCCAAAATAAAATGCAGTAAATTTGAAAGACGCGAAAAATACGACCGCACCATTTAGTCCAAAAATAAGATACCAATTTAGTATTGTTATGTTTCTTTTTTAAATTCATTGTTTTTGTTCTACGTCTGAACAAATTATACAGGGTGAGTCATAAGTATCGAAACAATAGACTATCTCCTTAAATGTTGCATCTAGGTACATATATCTAAGTTCAAAGTTTCATAAAATAAAAAGGTGAAAATTTTTATAAGATAGAACTCCAAGCAGGACCTATTAGAAAAATACTAAAATTAATTAATATACAGGTATTTTTACAACAGGTAATTGTCGCAACATGTCCCTAAAGGGATTTTGCACAATTAATCCCTATACTACCAACCAATTAGGAAAACTTTCTTCATCTAATTCCTGAATTAGACACAAAAAATTGCATCTTCATACCTGCAAAACTCGTAGAGTTATAGCATTTTCAATAATCAATAAGGTTTTAAGGGAATAGACTCAAATTGGAATGCTCTGTGTAAGACATGTATCTTTTTAGTTAGATTTTTAATTATTTTTTCTTTTTTGTGATGGTTAGCCATTGAATTTTCTAACAAAATCAAATCCTAAAATTTCACATAAAATTTGAAAAAAATTCAAATAATTACTGTTGTTTTAAATGGGTAATTTAAAGTCGTTATAACTCGTAAGATTATTTTTTGAATTTCAATTTTTCCCATTTAATTAAAGAGGAAAATCAGACTTTATTTTTGTTCCAAAGTTTTTTTCTATCAACATTAATTTTAAAACAATTAAAAATATTTATTAAAAAATTATGTACTTAACATTTAAAAAAAATCATATTTTCAAAAGTAAATATTTTTTAATATTTTCAGAAACAAAAAATCAAAAAAGACATGTTTCAAGCTTCCACTTTTTTTCTTTAATTATACTTGACTTTAATAATGTAAAGACAAGTAACAGTGAGTGTGAAAATTATCTCACCATTCAGGAAAACGCATTTAAAATTTTAAATAAACTTCGCTCCTAATAAAATGTTTAATTAAAAAAAAGAAAGACGTAATTAACTCTTTTTTGTTGCTCAAACTTCCCATTAAGTTTAACTTTCCGAAATCTACCTCCTTTCTGTACTGTTTAAATGTCCGTCAGTTATTTAAAACAATGCTTTTACGAAGAAGCCTGTTAACAGCTTTTTATAAAATTAGCTCTTACAACTTGAGGCTTTGTGTTGTCCTGGTGAGGGTATTAAAAAAGTCTGTGATCTGGCCCTTGATCGGACTAGGATCCAAATGTTACTTTTTTCTAAAGACTCGCCTGGCTAAGCCCTAACTTATTTTTCATACCGAAGGGGACTACTTCCTACTTTCTAGGTCATCACGGGACGAAATTTTCAATTCCGGTCTTGATTCAACCCGTATTCAAATCACTGCCTCTGGATGACTTAATCCATGCTTAAAATAAGTAAAATTTGGCTCAATCAAATTTTTACAGAGACGCATAGATTTTGAAATCACTTTGGAAGAAAGTTATAAAATTCATTTTTTCTTTCAAAAATAATATATCCAAAGGCAATAAAATTAAAAAGAACCAGTAATATATACACTATATTGCCATTGATTATTGGACACTTGCGATTTTAGACATTTTACTAAATATCTAGAAAAATACATGAGGAATCATCTCGAAACTATTAGTGTATAAATATAATAGTATACGCCATACATCGCCGTGAATAATTTTTACCGAAACTCCATAGGGGACCGTCGACAAATTAAAAAAGAATGAATATCTTTTGAATAACCCTGTCAAAACTTATGTAGCAAAAGCGCTCAAACTCTAGATTATGATTGCATGACTTATTGTAATACGCCTTGTTCATTTTTATGCAAATAGCATGCATACTCGCAGAGTAATTAAGGTTTTTATAAAAATGGTCCCAAATTTTTCCAAGTTTTTTCCTTATAATTTTCAGAGTTCTTAATATAAAATGATATTTTTTTCAGAAAATAGGACAAACAACATTGCAGACAGTACTCTGTAATCAGAATTAAAAAATAATAAAAATTGTATGAAAAATGAGTAGGTTTACTAAATAATTTTTTACTGCGCATGCGTCAAAGATATCAAAATTTCATTTGCATATTATGTTAGCTAAATGTATAGAGCAACTTTTGTAAAAGTCTCAAAATCATAGCTTGAAAATTCTGAAAGTAATCGTCTATAGAAGAAGGACAAAATCCGTTGTTTCGAAAATGAAGCAAAAAAATGAGGGATTTTATCCAAATGTAGTAGTACAGTCTTAATGTTGTCGATGTAGAAACTTCAACTCCTTCTTCTTTCCATTTTCGGTGCAAGAATCGCACACTTTTAAAACGGTTTTTCTTAACTATACGCTTCAGTTTCCTGTCATCTCTAGCAGATGTTTTTGGTAATTAAATAAAATAGTCTGAATTTAATCAATGATGCCACCAGTTAAGAATTGGTAATAATTAAAGGAGAATTAATGTGAAATATTCTAATATTTTGAACCACTTGAAATAATATTCTAATATTTTGACTTTTCAAAATACTTTTTTTTGCAATTAATCTTTTCAAAAATGATATTAAATTTAAGATAACAAGTAAGTTTAATCAACAATAAGTTCTTAATAAAAATGTCGTTTGCATATATTCATTAAAAGACATTAAATTACCAAACGATATTTTCAATTTCTAAAAAAAAGGTAATTATTCTAATATTTTGAATATGAGCTGTACTACTACATTTGGATAAAATCCCTCATTTTTTTGCTTCATTTTCGAAACAACGGATTTTGTCCTTCTTCTATAGACGATTACTTTCAGAATTTTCAAGCTATGATTTTGAGACTTTTACAAAAGTTGCTCTATACATTTAGCTAACATAATATGCAAATGAAATTTTGATATCTTTGACGCATGCGCAGTAAAAAATTATTTAGTAAACCTACTCATTTTTCATACATTTTTTATTATTTTTTAATTCTGATTACAGAGTACTGTCTGCAATGTTGTTTGTCCTATTTTCTGAAAAAAATATCATTTTATATTAAGAACTCTGAAAATTATAAGGAAAAAACTTGGAAAAATTTGGGACCATTTTTATAAAAACCTTAATTACTCTGCGAGTATGCATGCTATTTGCATAAAAATGAACACAATGTATTACAATAAGGCATTCAATCATAATTTAGAGTTTGAGCACTTTTGCTACATTAGTTTTGACAGGCTTATTCAAAAGATATTCATTTTTTTTAATTTGTTGACGGTCCCCTATGGAGTTTCGGTAAAAAATCTTCACGGCGATGTATGACGTATACAATTATATTTATACACTAAGAGTTTCGAGATTATTCCTCATGTATTCTTCTAAATATTTAGTAAAATGTCTAAAATCGCAAGTGTCCAATAATCAATGGCAATATAGTGTATATATATATATATATCCAGGGTGTTTCTAAATTCATGGTCCAAACTTTAAGGGGTGATAGTACACATCAAGACAAACAATATTTAAATAGGAAACCAAGTGTCCCAAAGTCTTCCGAAGGAGATAGGCGCCTTAAAGTTTAGGGTCCAAAAATTCAAATGATTATGAAAAACAGAAAAATTGGTCGATTCGTTTGCGGTTTTCACTAAAATTATTCTTTATGTCAGTATTGTCTTGAAAATAAATTATAAAGATAAATTTCAAAAAATGACGATAGAGGGCGCTTTAGACTTTAGAGTAACGAACAACTGTTTTTTGCTTAGATTTAAATTTTGAGCTCAAATTCTAAATCGATGGAGGGGTTAAGAAGCGGAAACTGAACAGTGTTCAGGAGTTAAAATGTTACCCTCCCCACTCCTCGAACACATTTCAAATTTCCGCACTTAATTACTCAAAATGATGCAGATTTTGAGCTCAAAATTTAAGTTTGAACTTTTACAAGCATTTAATTAGATACAAAAAATAACGGTTAAAAAACAGTTGTTGGTTACTCCAAAGTTTAAGGCGCCCTCTAACGGTATTTTTTTAAATTAATCTTTAAAATTTATTTTCAAGGAAATATTGACATAAAGAATAGTTTTAGCGAAAACGGCAAACGAATCGAACAATTTTTCTGTTTTTTATAATCACTTGAAATTTGAACCTCCCCACCCCCATTGAACACAGTTCAGTTTGCGCTACTTAACCACTCCCAACGATTCAGATTTTCAACTCGAAATTTAAGTTTATGTCTAAGCTTCTAAAAAAATTTTATGAGATGCGAAAAATAATGGTAAAATATAGTTGTACGTTACTCCAAATTCTAAAGCGCCCTCTATCGGCATTTTTTGAAATTTATCTTTATAATTCATTTTCAATAAAATACCGACATAAAGAATAGTTTTAGTGAAAACCGCAAATCAATCGACCAATTTTTCCGTTTTTTATAATCATTTGAATTTAAAACCCTCTCAACACAGTTAAGTTTGTGCTACTTAACTGCTTCCAACTATTCAGATTTTGAGCTCAAAATTTAAGTCTAAGCTTACGAAACCTTTAATGAGATGCAAAAAATAACGATAAAAAATAGTTGTTCGTTACTCTAAAGTCTAAAGCGACCTCTATCGTCATTTTTTGAAATTTATCTTTATAATTTATTTTCAAGACAATACTGACATAAAGAATAATTTTAGTGAAAACCGCAAACGAATCGACCAATTTTTCTGTTTTTCATAATCATTTGAATTTTTGGACCCTAAACTTTAATGGCGCCTATCTCCTTCGGAAGACTTTGGGACCCTTGGTTTCCTATTTAAATATTGTTTGTCTTGATGTGTACTATCATCCCTTAAAGTTTGGACCATGAATTTAGAAACACCCTGTAAATACATGGCTATGACGGAATCCTGTTATAAATGGAAAATGTGTTTCATGTGGGCACTCATAATTTTTAAAATCTGCCTCGTCAGTAGTATGGTTTTTCAAGTTCTCCTAACTTTTTAACCCTTGAGAACTTGCTATGAGAATTTCTCTCACGGAGCCCAATTCTTTTCTTTTACTTTACAGTCACTTAATATAAAAATTTTTTGATTGGCTTAGTACTTTTATTCAAAAAAGAGGTAAGGTGATCGAAATCACATTTTGAAATTTTATTAAAATGAAAAACAGTCTTAAAAATAGACTTAAAAAGGGTACGATGGAGAAAGAAAACTTCATGCGCGATTTCTCGCGGGTTAAAAACTTATTGGAATTACATAGAACTTTGTAATATTTAAATCAAAATTATGGTTTGATAAAATATAAAAATAAACATAATTTAATAGAAATTACACTACGTTTTTATATGTTCTGTCCCAATACCCACCATAATATAATTAAAAAAAAAAGATGTATCGACATAAAACTTATGCTAAAATAGACTCTAATCTATACCTTAGAAAATGAATTAATGGGATATAAAATCTTTGAAAAAATTCAATATAATTTTCAAATGTAATTATCAAAATTAATGAAAATGTTCTTTTATCTTTATAATATAACTGAACTATTTTCTTTTATCCCCCACCCCCCCCCACCCCCCCCAAAAAAAAATATATATATATCAGGGTCTTCTATAATATTTTTATTATAAACATTCAAAAATGATTCTGAACACTGTGTTAAACAATATTTTTTGAACTCGGTTATGAAACGTTCACTTGTAAGAATCTTTTTAAAGCGCATGTTTTTAAAACACATTAGATTTCGTGAGAACATAAAATATTTTCTATCACATGTCTCTTTGGGAGAAAAAAAGTTAGAAGACATTTTTGTATTGATTACATTAAAAATTCCATTTAAAGTGAATTAAGGAATGAAATTTATAATTTAAATTAGTGTTTATATTAATATTTTTTTTTAAATATATCGTCACCTGAGAATAACAAGTTTCTGCCTGTGTTTTTGAAAAAAATAACTTATCGATATAGAAAGTTTCTATTTGTATCTGTGAAGGTATATCTGGATTAAAATACTGTCATAATATAATTGTTATAGCATATGTAAATTACATATAACATCATTTTGATGCAAAAATGCCTTCATAGGTACGAATAGAACCCATCTATATCAGTAAGCCATTTTTTTCAAAAACACAGATAGGATCTTATTATTCTCAGGTGACGATATATTTTCGGTTAAAGTAAGAATTCAGAAAGTTTAGTAATCCTTAAGAAATTATTATTAAGATAGAAAAATTATTTTCTATATAATAATTGAGATGGAGTTTGGTGGAATAGAAATGTAAAAGTAACAAATTAAAAGCACAAACTATTTCAAATTAAAAGCATATTATTTTCAGTAGCATATAACTTACAGTCCTCAGTACACAAAATCATGCTGAGGACGGCAAACTATATGCTATCGAAACCGGTATGTTTTTGTTGTGATACAATTGGTACTTTTAATGTTGTTACTTTTATATCGCTATATTTTATATATGCGAGGTGAAATCAAATTAATATAGAACATACAAATAAAAACTTACACAGATACATTTCTTAAAGTTTCATAATATTCCAATTTAAAACCTTAGTTAAATAATAAAGTACTCTAAAAAACAGAACAATTGAAACATAAATTTTTCATACGCAAAGGTGCTATTGTTCATCAGTACTCATAAATATGAAGTAGAGTGGTGAATATATTTAAAATTTTATCGTAAAATATGTGTTAGAATATATTGATTGGTGAAATAATAAAAAAAAAAATAGTGGGCAGTGGCACCATTTTATTAACTTTATTATAAAGCAAATCTATAAGTTCACGTTAATGGAAAAAGCGATATGTTGCAAGAGGTAGAAACAATGTACTGAAATCATTTTTTACAAAAGGAAATCAGAAAGGAAAAAAATATGTTTTTATAACGATTAAACAACATATTTTCAAAATTGATAAAAAAGTGTTTTAATGTTTGTAAACATCCGTTTGTATCTTTTTCTGTGTATTGCTGCGCATAACGCTTGAACGTGTAATCCGATTTTCATGTCTTACTTTGATTCAAAGGTCTTGGTTTGCAAATGAACTAATTATATATCTGATTCTGTGACTTTCATTTTATCTGGGAGCTCTTTTTGCAGTAGAAATCTGTTAAGCAAAAATTATACATGGTATTAGCGTGCCCTCACCTACTTAGTGCTTTTTATATAACTGCCGCAACATGCATATACTTTATAAAAGCAATTATCAAAACCCTGAATGCACCATTACTTATACCACTTGAAATACACGATATTGAAAATAATAAAATTTTAAAAGAACGTAGCTTAGAATATTCTTATATTATAGAGTATGTATTATGTTATGTATTATGTATGTATTATGTATGTCCTTATTTTATAGAGCTTATATTATAGAGTAAACCTGTTTTACCTGCACATGATCCACCGTAAAGATGACGTTATTTTTCTTGTTATTCTTGGGTTTTTGGATAACCCTAACTGTGTCATGTTACGTTTTGGCTTGTGTGTGACAAACATTTTTTACTTATGTGTTTGTCAAATAGTATATTTTTTCACCAATCTTTGAAAAATTGTTTAAAATTTAAAGAGTAGCAGTACTGAATATTAGCGAGCACATATATATGTATACATCAGAGAAATTCGCATTGGAAAAATAATTAGATAATGTTTATTTTTTATTTTTTTTATAATTAATTTCAAATTTTTGTTTTGAAAGAAAAAAGTAATATTTTAGATTTACAACTTCACTCAGATTTGCGACATATAGAAAACAAATATGTATCTTTATAAACATTTATAACGATTTTAAACGTTTATAAACATTTTATAAGCAGTTATTTTAACTTTAATTTTTTTTATTTTGGAGAGTAGCAAACAAATAACATTCAATTTCTTTCAGTCACGTAAGTTTAACAGTAGAATCTCAGCCGTGATAATTGCATCTTCCTTTGTGCCCTCAAACCGGCTATTGATTTCGAATGAATTCCGGCCAATCTTATGAGAAAACAACATGCGCTGCCTCAAGGTGATTCTAAACGATACTGCAACTGCAGCTCTGTGTTTTTCTTTTCATTATTTCTCAAATAAAATCTCGTAAAATAATGTCAGTTTTTTTTCATTAAGGTATTTATTTCATGTTGCTTTACAATCTCGATATCATACTTTTATTTATAACTTTTGATGTTCTAGGAAAGAAGGTAAAAAGGTAGTATCGTGTTTGTCTCTTCAGATCCCAGGGTTTATTTATTTATTTATTTATTTTTATTATTTATTTGTATTAACCCCCTGACCGCCGAGCAAAAGGGCAAAACTGTAATGTTTTTTTTTCTCTCTGCAATTAAATTTAAATGTTAATAAAAGAGGGATTTTCTATCATGGTATAATTTTTTTGTTACATATATGCTTATAAGGATTAAAAGTAACAGTCATACCTTAATTTCTTAAAACTGGATTTTATTTGTAGAATTATATTAATTTAAATAAAGATTCAACTGCAGCGAAACCTGCAGCCTAGTGAACGGACATATCCGGTCACGGCAGTGGGAAGCTTAATAAGCTGATAAATAAGAAATATTCAGCTGTGAAAAAAAATTAAAATATTTTTCTTGCATAAAATTTGAGGATGCATGAGGATTCAAAATACTTTTTTCTTTACAGTTATTTAGCATTTTTGTTTTATTTTATTTTACATTTTGCGTTGCCAAAACACTGTAAAACAATTATGAATAGCATATTAAATGTTTTTTTTTATTTCTTATGTACTGTACAAATGGTATCTTAATGCACATTAAAATTATTTACGTTTTCATTTTTGTACATTTCGTATATTTTTTCTTCTGAAAGCCGTTTTTATATAACATGTAGCTCGCTAATAAAGCTTCATAAAAAGCAAATTGCTCTTTTGTTTAGTTCTCATATCTTTTAAGCTCCATTCACAACAATTTCTTTTATTTTAACTTATATATATTTCAATCTATTTTTATGATGATACTTTGTGTATGGTTAAATTTCTAAGTCTGACTGTCTATCGTTTAATTAATATTACATGTAATTTTTTAATACCTTCTTTTTGCTGAGTCTAAGCATATTATTACGAGACATTTTAAATAAGGTATACAACTATACTACGTAAGGATATAGTTGGTATACCCTTACATAAGGTAACAGCTACATTTTCATTAATTAAAAATATCGTTGTCTTTTTAACTAATACAGATTATATTTCTTCAAGCTTTTTCCTCTTTTTTAATCAAATCATTGCTCAGTAATAGAATTTGAAAAGATAAGAAAGCTCTAGATAAAGACATTAATCACTAATTTTTATAATGTATTCTACACTTGAATAAACAAAATTAATTAAATCATAATAAAAACAAACTATTAGGAAACAAATGGTTGAATTCATCTGTCCATAGATTAATTAAAATGAAAATAGTTCTTAGAAATATAGATTTATCCCGTAATTACCAGTCAATGATTTCAGTAACTGCACTGTTAAAACTACAGGTGGCATATTGCACCTTTTAGGGGTGAAAGGCTTGTCTCAATGGTAACAAGCCTACGGGAGCCAGAATGGCACCTTTAATTAAGGTGAAAAGATGGCACCCCTAATTCAGAGTACCAAATAATAAAAAGAAATTATAAAACGACTTTTGGCCCGCGAAAGATTCAAACCCACAACGTCTGGTTACAAGGTGAACGCTCTAACCGTGTTTGGGGTTCCATTTGATCCGTCACTGGTTAATTCACGCTGATTAGAGTGCATCGCAATGCATACCGTTGAAAGATGTTCACCCCTTTGCTATTTGCGGATGCTCTGTGACGTGTGTCCTTCTCCTTCAACTCGCCGTCACTGGTGGATCAAAACACCACTTTCTCTCTACGAAGACTATCACCGCACGTGGGCTATTCCAATTTCATTTAGAACTTCGGATGGCTAACTTTTGGCGAGCTTTTTATGTAAAGCAACATTTGAATTTCAGGACATTTTAGGGAAACTTTGAGTATGAGCTTGATGGCCGAACGGTTAGAGCGTTGAGTTTGTAATCAGACGTTGTGGGTTCGAGTCCTTCGCGGGCCAAAGATCCTTTTATAAATTATTTTTATTATTTGGCAATCTGGATTAGGGGTTCTATTTTTTCACCCTAATTAAAGATTCCATTCTGGCTCCCGTAGGGGTGTCACCAGTGAGACAAGTCTTTTACCCCTAAAAGGTGCAATGTGTCACTTGTAGTTTTAACAGTGATGAGTCTCTATTTGAGAAAATACGAAAACTAAATCTTTATATAGCATCCATAGGGTTAAGTGTCCAATTACAAAAATTTCCCTTATCAATTTCCGAATTAAAATGCAAAAAATCTATTTTCGTATCAGCAAAACTCTCAGAGGTATGTCCGGTTTCTTGAATTTATTTTCTAAAAAATTTCTTCATAAATTCTGGAATCAGTCAAATATTTTATCATTTTTCGAACAGATTTTTTCTGCACCTAAAAAATTTAAAGGCACAAATTAAATAGAATTTCTCAGCACCTTTTCCGTTTAACGGTAGTCATTGTATGCGTTCAAATTTTCTATTCAATAATATTTAATGTAATGATGTTCCAAATTCTAATTTAGTGCACAGAATTTCTATCTCTAATTATTTTATAAAACTAAGAATGATACGTATA
Organism: Maratus speculifer; assembly: GCA_964019185.1. NCBI lineage: Eukaryota > Metazoa > Arthropoda > Arachnida > Araneae > Salticidae > Maratus > Maratus speculifer. The sequence goes on along the minus strand of OZ025294.1, from coordinate 232,885,101 downwards.
AAAAATAAAAAATAAACTTATCACTTTACAAAACTTTTCTAAAAAAATCGGATCACGGAAGAATTTTTCCTCCTGCTTTTTCTTCGTATGTATTCACAAATTCTGCAACCGTATTATTAAAATCCCTATACGGAGAGATTTAAATTGTGACTTTTATTCATCTTCACCGAAAAGTAAAAAAAGAAGGCTAAATAATACTGAGGTACTGGTTTATTTTCCACATTTCTATTCCCTGCTCTTATTGTCGCATTTGTGAAAGAAGTTTCCTTTCTTATTTTCATTCTATTCTTGTTTATCTTTATTTGATTCGAGAAAAAAATAATATAGAGAAGGTTTCAGCAGAAGTATTTGTGCTTTGCTTCAAGTTTTTTATGAAAATAAGAATTATTTTATTATAAATTTTCAGTGCTCGTATGTGGCATTTCATAGCAGAAAACTATACAACTATTTCAACAATTCCTATTTTTCTTTGAATATAAAAACATTTTTTTCCTGTCCACGTGTTTATATGCTTTATTATTATTATTGTAAAATACGTCCATATATAACAGCGCAAAATCTCCAAATCGGATGGTTTAAAATTTAATATATGTATGGCTATTGCAGACATCTGTCGAATCATTTCAAATTTTGGGAAAATCGATTTAAATCTTTAACATATATTAATAGAAGTTGTTCTCGTTCGATTAAAGTATCCGAACACCTTTAAAATGTAATCTTCAATCAAACTATCGATATTTCATTCATGCAATAATATTAAAATCGGCTCTTTTATCAGTCAAATTATTCTTAAATCGTATCTGTATCTTAATTATAATCTAAGTAACAGCCGTTTAAAGTTGCAGCTATTACAGCTTTTGAATTCTCTTCAAAAGTTAGCTTTAACTTAGTCTCAAAACGAATGAAATTTTTCCGATTTTACTAAACGTAAAACATCCTAAAACAATAAATTATGCATAGAGAGCCGCAAAAGTTTCTGCGAATATTGCATAAAATGCCACAAAATTACTTCTTTGACAAATGTCTTTTAAGTGGATAGATTACACTCATGATAATGTACTAAACAGTTTTATATTTACACTGGTATAAATGACAAATTTGAAGCAATTTTTTTTTGTCTTTTTCATACATTAGTACTTTAACTGCTATAACATCTGAAATAGAGATGCGATTATAATATGTGTAGTCTGAATCATAGAGAAAGTTATTCTGTTTATTAAACAATTTACAAAATGTCATAATATTTTTGAGTTATCACGTTTTGCGTGAATGTCAATTTTTGACATAATTTCGACTGTTTTCCTCTTAAAAATTATTTCTGGGTAATTGCTAAAATTTTATATATTTTTATCAAAGTTTTAAGGTAAATATCATCATAAAAATGGATAACAAAAGAAAATTTCAAAAATCAACTCTGAAGTTGTACAGATACGTTAAACACTATCATAAAATGCCGTCTCAGGATTTTCCATTAAAATGGCTTAAAGAAAATATTGCACTGTACTTAGAGAGGTGCGTTCCAGACATTTGTTTCGACATATGTTAGTAATTTCCCATAATCGAGTCTTCAGCCAAGGTTAACATAATGCCAGTTAGCTTGCGCCAAATGGCGGTGGTGCAAAACATGGATATTAGACATTAATCATAATTGTCTAAGGTAGTGAAAGGAGGGTTTTTCTCAAAAAAATTTTAATACAGAACAACATAAAATATGTGAAAATTTTCCATAACATCAAAACTTTATTGAATTATTGATAAGAAACTTCAGAATTAGTGAATTACTAAGCAGGTATATAAAATTAGGAATAAAAGTACAAATTTCAATGTTTAGTTTACATGTAAGGGAGATCAAACTCGACACAAGGCTCAGACAGCATAACTAAGAATTTAAAAATTAATATTTCTGTATATTTATGTTTCATTCTTTAAAAGGAAAAAATTGGTTACCTGTAAAGTCGGTATACGGGCGAAAGTTTTACGTGACAACGACTTTGAGTTGATATTAACAAAATGTGAATTCGCTGCAAGGAAGGGGCGGTGATATTAACAAAATTTTATTTTTACCTTTACACATACATACGTATTTATATACAAATATACATACAATAACTTGCAATACACTGTGTTTGTTAAACACATTTTACTTCATGTTTATTGATGTCAAATGTTGAATTTTGTAAACAGCATATTAAAGAATTTTTCAATGAGCAGACTATAACTAAAGTAAAATGGCTTTCACTAATCACATATCATTAGTTTTCCATAATATACCACCGAATTACGAAATAAACTACACTTATTTTCTTTGTACTTTATACTAATAACTAATACATAACGTATTTCGTCTTAGTTTGATACTATCTAAAATTCCTATTAAGCACCGCCCCTTCCTTGCAGCGAATTCACATTCACGTTCAGAAAATGGTCCCACAAGTGACCGGAAAAAGTTAAGAGAAAAGTGAGCGCGTATCGTGAGCGGAGCGTAACGTAACGTAACGCAGTTTCTTGAAGTGTCTCCCGGCAAACCAATTTACAAGACGTTGTCACGTCAAAAATGCACGATTTTTTTTAACTCTCTGCATTGAAACACGCTTTGTCTTTTCATTTTCTTTGCACAAAACCATAATTTCATCGACCACAATTTTACCACCTGCATAAATGTCATATTTTTTCTTTTTCCAATATAATTTTCTTTACTTTCTTAGTTTTGTTTAATCTAACTATAAGATTAATTAAATGTAACTTTCAAACATGAATTGTTGAAGATATCTATTTAGCCCCTTAAAGGGAGGTGTGTAGTAATTACTCAGCACGATGACATATTTTAATTGAAAACCAACAAACTGCACCTAGAATATTTTAATAACTATAGAAAAATGGATTTCTTTTTTTTTCCTTGTAAAAAAATTCGTTTGTAAATTCTGCTATCAGTTAATTATTTTATAATTTTCTGACAATTTTCAAATTTCTTTCCCTAAAGAGGTTAATTAAAATTTCTCAGGATTTATTTTCTTTTACAAGCTACTTCAATCAAGCGAAAAGACCCGTTCGCTAATCCCATTCCTATGTAATATATATATATATATATATATATATACATATGCATAAATATATCTCTGTTGCATTTTAATATTTTTAATTATTATTTTTTCATCTGATTGCCGAGATTGATGTGTAAAAAGTCCTTTTTTACTTACTTCGTTTTTGTTTAGAGCTTTCTCAATCAGGAAACTTTCATTTTCGGAATCGGTTTCGAAAGTGAAATGATCCCCATGCAAAAGATCTGCCGTTAAAATACAAAAAAGTAAAAATTGGTCTTTGTACAGATCTATTTCAGCTGTCCATGCGGAAAAAAAATTTTTGAAAATATTGAAATGCAACAGAGATATATTTATAAATGTCTTCCAAAAGGAATAGCGCGAGGGGTGGGGGGTCTTTTCGCGTGGCTGAAGTAGTCACTTAACAGGACGCAAGCTGCGGATTCGCAATTTTGTTTCGATCATATTTATTGTAAGTTATGTTCCAAAATCTAATTTATTATATATATCGCTCGCTATTTATTAAAACTATGAAAAATATGTAAAATTTAAACTTGTCACTTTTCAAAGCTTTTGTTTTTAAAAAAAATTACGAATACTAATTCATTTTCCTTCATACATTTTTCTTGAATATAATCACAAATTCTGCAATCATATTATTAAAGTCCCTACATGGAGCGAATTAAATTGTGACTTTTCTTCAACTTGACCAAAGAGTGAAAAAAGGCCAAAGAATACCAAGGTACAGGTTTATTTTCTATTCATTGCGTTTATCGTCGCAGTTGCGAAAGAAATTTCTTTTCTTATTCTCATTTTATTCTGGTTTATCTTTATTTGTTTCGTGGAAAAAGTAATGGGAAGAAGAATACAGTAGAATGGTTTATGCTTAGCTTCAAGTTTGTTTAAAAAATAAAAATTATCATCGATATAATACAAGTCTAAGTCATGTGACTGTCATCAACAGTTCCGGGGTACTCGCTTCACTCTTATATGCCAAATGGCTATTTCGGTAATTTTATGTTAATTGAGCGCATGTGATAAATCAGCAAACATTCATATATCGCCATCATTTTATTTAAAATATAATCATGTCATTCATTTCATTTAAAATACGTAACTTTTATTTAAAACACATAAATTTACGAATTTGACCAAGATTTTCTGATTCTTGATTTTATGCGCCAATATGGAAGAAGTTTGTGTACAATAATGGAAAATTTTGTGTCTATAAAAAAAGATATAAGTATGTAGATACATATCTACAAAGAGAAATAGGTAAGGAAAATTCTGAACTGGGTAGGAGGGGAATCAAACCCGTTTGGGTTCAGTTCTTAAGTATCATGATCAGTTGAGGTATGATAATTTTTTTCAAGACTTTCAACATAAAAGAGAACTTAATAGGTAGTGTTTTTACGAAATGTCTATAATACGGCGCTATTAAATCTCAGTATTCCATTGCTTTAATTATTTAAAGGTTTATTTATTTCAAAATATTTTATTTCTCAGCTATGAATCGTGTTGTATTTTTATCTTTCATATACAAAAGTAGTTAATGATTCAAAAAACGTTCTGATTCCAAGTATAATTGTCTGTTAATTTATGTCGGCACTATTAAAAATATATATTTATGGTATAATGCCATGAATAGACAAATCAGACGCAAGCAATCTATTGGTTACCCACAGACTGGTTATCGCCTAAAATGCTAGATTTTTTGAGGTTATGTTTTTTCTTTTGAAAGCATGTGCACTTTATGATTTTTATTTTTCGAAAACATGCGCACATTTTAATTTTTTCAATCTATTGATTGATTTTAATCTATTCTTAAAAAAATATTCAAATCGAGCTTAATAACATAGTATAATTAGCTTTGTCGTTTATTTAATAAAGTTTATTAGAAAAAAAAATTTCGGAGAACTTTTTTTTTAATATTTTTCATTCCTGCATTAAATTAGGATTTTTTTAAACAGTTGATGTAATTAAAAATTGCTGAAAATATGATGATTACAAATATTCTTTTTCGTTTGCGGTTTCAGTCTTGAAAACCCGTTTCGGCCAATCCTTAATTTTCATCCTGGTTGAGCCGAGACCGGGACTGAAATTTTCACCTTGTGCAGACCAAGGAAGTTGAAAGCCAGTTTAGGTTCTGTATAAAAAATACGCCAGGCCACGTCGAGATTTTTCAAATAGTACAAAAAGAAGGCGAAAAGAACAAAAGTTAAATTGAATTGGATGTTTAAGCTACAGGAAAAGAAGTTACTTACTCACCTGTAATTTTTTAAAAAGCATTTAAAAACATTAGGATTCAATCTTTGTTTAAAACTTTAAATTGTTTTAAAAACTTTCTTCAAATGGTTTCTTTTCGATTTCTCGTCTTTAAATTATCATTAGGTCAAGAATCGGTAAAGAAAAAAAGTGTTAACATGAAAAATGTCTTTTTTGATTATTTTACATTAATTTTGTTTCTGTAATAGGAAAAAATATATTTATTTGTGAAAATATATCTTTTTAAACATAAGTTTCATGATTTTTTAACTTATGTTTTTAATGTTTTTAAAATTAATATTAATAAAAAACTTGAAATATAATTTAACCTATCTTTTAATCTTTAATTAAATCTTTAATAAAAAGTTTTGAAATTGGACCAAAATGTTTCGAATTATAACGATTTTAAATTACCAACTTAAAAAATAGTAATCATTTAATTTATTTAAAAACTTTCTGAGACATTTTAGGATGTGATTTTGTTTGCATATTTGATCATCACAAAAAAAGCAAAATAAAAACAAACAAATTCTAACTTAATAAATGTATTTTTTACATGTTTTATCGAACTTTTAAAGTGACATTGATTTTTGAATTACACGCAATCCAATTTGTGTCCGATCCCTTAAAATCTCTCGAAATATTTAAACAGACAAAACTTGTAGAGTTTTGCTAATATGAAGATGAGTTTTTTTTTGTATTTAAATCAAGAATGGATAAGGAAAAATTTTATAATAAGAAGTTTTGCCCTAAGTTGGTCATACAAAATTTTCATTTTCGTGTTTTTTCAAATAGACCCCCCCCCCCCCCATAAAGATGCAAACTATGCCATCATATTTTGCACCTTTCTTTTTAAGAAACTTTTCAGTTGGAAAGATGTGCCTAGAAGCAATATTTAAGGAGATAGCCAATTGTTTCTATATTTATGAACTAGTCTGTATATGTGCTACGGAAATAATTGTCGGATGTAAAATTTTATGATAAGAAATAGTAATTTATTTTTTTTTAACTTTCTGAGACATTTTAGGATGTGATTTTGTTTCCATGGTTAATCATCACAAAAAAGAGAAAAAACAAATAAATTCTAACTTAATACATGTAGTTTTTTACACATTTTCTCGAACTTTTATTATGACATTGATTCTTGAATTACACGCATTCCAATTTCTTTCTAATCCCTTAAAGCCTGTCGAAATATTTAAACAGACATAACTTGTTGAGGTTTCTCGACATGGAGATGGAGTTTTTGGTGTTTAATCTGAGAATGGATAACGAAAGAATTCCTAATTGGAAATTTTACCCTATGTTCGCCATACAAAAATTAAATTTTCGTGTTCTTTCAAATATACCCCCATGGAGTTACAAATTATGTCATCATATTTGCCTATTTTTTAAGAAACTTTGGAACTGGAAATATTTGAATAGAGGCAATATTTAAGAAGATAGCCTATTCTTTCGATATTTATAAACCAGCCTGTATACGTACTAAAAAAATAATTTTCGGATGTAAAACTTTTATGATAAAAACAAATAATTCTATCAGGTTTTCAATATTTAACTGAATAGTGTATCTCTACTAATTTTCATTTCACAGTTTATATGCACCTATGACTTTTTAAATTTATTAAGCTCATACATTTTTTCTTTTACATTTATAACGTAATTTTTTCGAGAAAGTATATTAAGTTTCCCGATACCGTAATTTTTGTTTTAACGATTCATCAGTGAGAAGCCGACATAAATAATATTGCACCAAGTGGGACTCCCAACCATCGTCTTTTATTTTCTGTTACATTTAAGGTAATTTGAAAAACATTTAAAGTAATATTGTGAAAAGTTGCAAAATGTGACCAAACAAGACACAGATTTAAAACGGTACATCGCTAAGTTTTTTAACCATATAAAGTTGTTCAATATATTCCAAAACACATGAAATCACCTATATATGTATGTTGGTTTATATATAGTCTAGGCTTGTTTTTAAAAGCAGATTCATGGGAAATGTGGGGAAAATAGCAGAAAATTAAAATTAAATTACTACTAAAAATTTTTACGTAAATATCATTTTCTATAATGTTGTAATTTTTTCACGTAGCCTATTAACAATATTCGGAATATATATATATATGTATGTATATATGCATTTAAATAACTGAGCTATAATAAATTTGTATAGTTTACTAAAATAGACTAAATTTATATTTATGTTATACTAAAATTTCCTTTACATGATATTAAGATTTTACAATATCCGTTAAGGCCTCACACTAGTCACAGAAAAAGACCTGGATGGTAATGTTAAGTCTATGGAAGCTTTCTTTTCAAATATCTCGCGCAAATTTTAATATTTATATGTGATTTTTCTTGCAGAGGATTGCTGAGGATGATTTAAAACCGTGCTAGTTTTTACTTTTTCGATTTTGGTTATATATATTTCATATCATGATAGGTTCAATTTTAGAACTGGTTCTAACCGATTTCGAAATTTAAGTATTGTTGTCCTCAGCTATCCAATGCAAAAAAAAAAAAAAAAAAAAAAAAAAAAAAAATCATATAAAAATATTAAAATTTGAGCGAGATATTTGATAAAAGCGCTCCCATAGACCTTAACATAGTCATTCGGGTCTTTTTCAGAGACTAGTATGGGGCTTTAAAGACGTTGTTAGATAAATTTTCCAGTAGCCATTTGGGGGAGGAGAAACAATGGAGTGTACTGCGCCGATGTGTGACTTTGGCTGCAAGTGGTGCTGAAGTAAAAATTATATGGTTTTTTGCCAAAATAATTAAATACTTCTTTTCCTATGTATTTCTAAAAATATGTACTAAAATATATATCTCTATTTATAATTATTCTATTTGTAATTCCTATATATTTCTTTAAAAATAGCTTGCATTTCAAATTTTTTAATTAAAAAATAGATAATTAATATTTTGTATAAAATTAGCAAATATATATAAAGAATAATAATAAACATATCGAAACTTATGTTTTTACATTCGGATATCATTCTTATATTATTGTCTACAAAAAACAACACCTTGTGGCGGTTTGTTAATTAGGTGTTTGTTAAAGTGTGACACAGTTTACTCTTTTATATGTTTTTCTTCGTTTATTACTTTCTTCTATCTTCAATAGAAGAAAGTATTGTAATCGAAATTTTTTTCGACTTCCGGTTTTCGGCGGATTTACACGTTTTAGGGGTCAGAGATTCCAAAAACATGTTTTTACAAAATGTCTGTCTGTCCGTGTGTCCGTGAGTCTGTGTGTGTGTCTGTTTGTCCGTATGTCGCCATTCTACCATCAAAAAGTGTATGAAGTTATTCATAGAATTGAACCAAATTGTTTGTCAATGTTTTTGGCTGTGGCAAGCAGGTCCTCTTTCAGTTTTGAAATATTCCGCCGGAAGGGGGCGTTGCAATCGCGATTTTTGTGCCATTTTCAATATTGTACCGACCAAAAGTATATGAAGTTACGCATCGAATTGAACCAAATTTTTTGTGTATGTGTATGATTATGGTTAGTTGGTCCTCCCTGAATTTGAAAAACATCTGCCGGAAGGGGGCGCTGCAATCGAGATTGTTGTGCCATTTTCAATATTGTACCAACCAAAAGTATATGAAGTTATGCATCGAATTGAACCAAATTTTTTGTGTATGTGTATGACTATGGCCAGTTGGTCCTCCCTGAATTTGAAAAAAAAATCCGCCCAAAGGGGGCGCTGCAATTGCCATTTTTGTGCCATTTTCAATATTGTACCGACCAATTGTATATGAAGTTATGCATCGAATTGAACCAAAATTTTTGTGTATGTGTATTACTATGGCTAGTTGGTCCTCCTTGAATTTGAAAAATATCCGCCGGAAGGGGGGGCTGCAATGGCGATTTATGTGCCATTTTCAATATTATACCGACCAAAAGTATATGAAGTTATGCATCGAATTGAACGAAATATTTTCTGTAAGTGTATGGCTATGGCTAGTTGGATCGCCCTGAATCTAAAAAAAAATCCGCCGGAAGGGGGTGCTGCAATACCGAATTTTATGCCATTTTCAATATTGCACCACATAAAAGTGTATGAAGTTAGTTCTAGAACTGAACTAAACATTTTGTATATGATTATTTTTTGGTAAGGCAAGTAAGTCCTTCCTGAATTTGAAAAAAAAATCTGCTTATTATTCTATTGATCATCGGCTCGTGCAGAGACGGAAATTCGTTTTTACTCCGATTAATTTATTGAAGCAGAAATTTAAGATGAAAATCAAAGTTGGTAAGGTATTGAATTAAAATTATTAAAGCATTAAAATGAGTAACTATTTTTTTTCATATTAAAATGTATGTATGAGATAGAAGAAAGTTTTGGGATTGGCACATCCAACTAGTTTTTTTTCATCTCATCGCTATGTTTCACTATAACAAGTTTTAAATAACAATATTATTCAGTCAGAGCTTTTTTAGAAAACAAGAATACCTAAAAATAATAATTTATTGCATAACAGTATAACAATACATTTAACTTCTGAAGAAAATTTATAAACAATGATTAAATGCTATTAAAATATGAAAAAAATTGTGAAATTAAAAAAGCGAAAAAAGTAACTTAAACAACAACAATGAAATCATTGGGGAAATATATATATATATATATATATCTTTTTGCTTTAACTAACTGCTTTTTTTTCACTTTTATCGGGATTTTTTAAGACACATATTTTTATTTACTTACGGTATTAGATTTCTAGCTGACATATCAAAAGATGTTTTCTTTTTTTAGCTCCGGATAAATATTCATGATTCTAGAATAAATTACAATGAAATGTTCCCTTGCTCCAACGAAACTTTTGTACATATTATTTTACTGTTTGATATGTGACTTTATTTAGGTGAACGGGAAATAATTAATTACTTCTTTGAGAATTCAATTTATTTTCCTGAAATAGTATCTTTTTTGTTGACTTTGCTTTCTGTGCATGATGTCAAAGACTAAAGAAAATATATATTTGTGTTTGAAGCAAACAGAAATAAAATCTTTCAAACGATATATGACATGAAAAAGTAATTTAAAATATTTTTTTTCTCTCTCTCTCTCTCAAAAAAAAAAAAAAAAAAAAAAAAACGAAACGTACGATTGCAGTATTTAATGCATCAAAAAGATACAAAGTTTTTAATTATTCTCTTTTTAATATTTTTTCGGACTTTTAACAATTAAAAAAAGTTTTTTAGTTAGTAATTGGTTAGTAATAGTGTTTTAATTAGAAGTAATATATAAACGAATGGAATGCATAGAAGTAGAACAATAATGAATAAAAATTGAATTTGTGATACGTAACTCGTTATCAAGGGCAATATTACATGATCACAAAAATATACGATAGAATTTCGATTTCTGAGGTGGAAATCAGAAAATTGTCCCGATGCAAAGATATATATATATATATATATGTTTGAAATCGTTATAGATATGTTTGAAAAGATATGTTTGATATATATGTTTGAAGCAGAATTAAAATGTTTCATAGGATAAATGCTATGAAAATATTATAAAATACGTTGTTTCCAAAATGAAATGAAGTATACTTTAAATGAAACGTACAACTGCAATATTTAATCCACATATAGGATAAAAAGTTTAATTTTCTTAATATTAATTATTTTTATATTTCTTATTGCTTTTAAAATAATTATATAGGTAAATTTATAATAAATTAAATAATTATAATAAATTTTAATATTATATTTATAATATTATAATGATAAATATAATATATTATATTTATAATTAATAATAAATTATAATATATAATAAATTAAATAATTTTATAAGTAAAATCATAAGATTTGTGTGTTTGACAATGTGTGACACATTTTATTTATTTATTTTTCCTCGGCCAAGTTTTGAGTAATAATGATTTTCAGTCGTAGTTTGTAAAAAAAACGTACACGCAAATAAAAATTTAATGCTCAACGATCAAATAAAACATTTTATCCCCTAAAAGTACTTGTAAAATAACGGTTAAGGGGGTGCGTGACCCATTTTTATTTTTTATTTTTATTTATTTTTTTATTTTTTAAGTGAGTTAATATTTTTTTTGTATTGACTAACTGTATTATTTATGAACAAAAATATATAATAGAACTTCTCATACATATTTTTAAAATCAAGGGGAAGGTTGTGTACATCGGATATATTTTGACTTTTTTAATTTTTAATGTAAAAAAATATTGCCAAAACAAAAAAAAAAAGAAAAGACTTTATAAAATTTTAAGATGTTATACACTACATATATTTGTCTTACATTTTTATATAAATAATTTCCAGAAAAGTTTTGAATTAAAAATAAAAATAAAATAGGACCGAGGTACACCAAAACTGGTGTACCTTGGTCTCATTATTAAGAATGGAAAAAAAAAACTTGTTTTTAACGAATAAAATCACCATTTATTAATCAAGAAGCAACATATATAAATTTTTGAGTCATTTCATTGTTTATTAGGTTTTAAAAATAAGAAATTCTAAATAGATAACACTTCAGAACATTTACACTTACTATCATCACAAAAGACATTAAAACTTATTTATTGCGGTCATATATTATTGTCATCCGGGTCTTTCAGATTTTTTAAAAATTACTTTAAATTTCAAAACCGATTTAAACCGGTTCTGAAATCTAAACTGTTTATAACACAAGCAAAATCGAAGTATCGAAATATCGATATATAAGCAAAATCGAAAAAAAATATAAATTTAGCCGGTTGTAGATTGTCCTCACCTATCTTATTAAAAAAAATCATGCAAAAATATTAAAATTTGAGCGATATATTTGAAAAGAACGCTCCCATAGACTTCACATTATCATCCGGGTCTTTTTAAATGACTATTGTGGTGCCTTATAGACGTTGTTAGATAACTTTCTGGTTGCCATTTGGGGAGAGAGAAACATTGGATTGACGTGCACGAGGCTGTGTGACTTTGAATGCATGTGGTGTTAAACTGAATAAGTGACGTAAAAATGATAAGGTTTTTCACTAACATAAATAAAAGAGAATCCAATATATCTCTTTAAATAAAGCTTGCATTTCATACTTTTTAATTAAAAAATTACATAATTAACATTTTGTATAAAAAAAGCAGACATATATATATAATAATAGACAAATGATAGACATGTAAGTAATAGACAATAAATTCGAAATAATAGACATGTCAAAACTTTTGTACATTGGGATATCATTCACATATTATTGTCTGCTTGTGGCAGTGTGTTGATTAGGTGTTTAAAATGTGTGACTCATTTTACTCTCTTCTATTATCTTTTCCTCATTTATTTTTTTCCCCATCCCATCGCTATGTTTCACTATAACAAGTTTTAAATAATAATATTATTCAGTCAGAGCTTAAAAAAAACCCGTAAAAATAATAATTTATTGCATAACATTATAATAATAAATTCAACTTCTGAAGAATATTTATAAAGCAATGATTAAATGCTATTAAAATATGCAAAAAGAAAAAATATGAAATTAAAAAAGCGAAAAAAATATCTTTAACAACAACAATGAAATCACTGAGGAGAAAAAGTTATATATCGTTTTACTTTAACTAACATTTTTTTCCACTTTTATCGGGATTTCTTAAGACATATATTTTTATTTACTTACGGTATCCGATGTCTAGCTGACATATGAAAAGATGTTTTCTTCTTTCAGCTCCGTATAAATATTCATGATTCTAGAATAAATTACAATGAAATGTTCCCTTGCTCCTACAAAACTTATGTACATATTATTTTATTGTTTGATATGTGACTTTATTTAGGTGAAGGGAAAATAATTTATTACTTCTTTGAGAATTCAATTTATTTTCCTGAAATAGTATCATTTTTGTTGACTTTGCTTTCTGTACATGATGTCAAAGACTAAAGAAATATATACATTTGTGTTTGAAGAAAACATAAATAAAATATTTCAAGCGATATATGACATGAGAGTAATGTAAAATATTCTCTCTCTCTCAAAAAAAGTAAATTTAAAAGACGAAACGTACGACTGTAGTATTTAGTCCATAAATAATAATTTTTTTAATTATTCTCTTTTTAGTATTTTTTCTCGGTCTTTTAACATAAAAAGATGTTTTTTACTTAGTAATTGGTTAGAAATAATAGTGTTTTAATTAGACATATTATAAAAGCAAATGGAATGCATAGAAGAAGAACAATGATGAATAAAAATTGAATTTGTGATACGTAACTCGTTATAAAGGGCAATATTACGTGATTAAAAAACTATATGAACAATTTATGAGTTAGAAATTAGGCAATTATCCAAATGCAAATATTTGTATATATGTACGATAAATGCCATGCTAATAGTCTAAACTATCTTGTTTCAAAATTAAATGCAGTACATTTATAAAATTAAATATGCAACTGCTGTTTTTAGTCTGTAAATAAGATAAAAAGTTTCATTTTAAAACATTCATTATTTTAATACTTCTTATTGGTTTTTAAATAGTTATTTAGGAATTTTTATAAGTAAATTTAAAGAAATTGTGCATTTGATAATGTGTGACACACTTTAATTTTTCTTTTTTTTTTCTACCACCTCATAATTATGTTTCACTATTGCAAGTTTTTAGCAATAATATTTTTAGTTATAGTTTGTAAATATATACATATATACACATATAAATGGAAATTTAATGCCTAACAATCAAATAATAAATATTACCCCGGAAAAATATTTGTACAATAATGCTTAAGGTGGTCCGGGGCACATTTTAAAATAATTTTTATTTATTGAGTTAAAATGTGGAATGTTTTTGTAATGATTAACCGTATTATTTATAAACAAGATTATATAATAAAACTTCTCATATTTATTTAATTTTAATTAAAATTTAAAATTAATTAAAAAATTAGGTAAATTTAAAATCGTTTTAACTCAAAATATTATTTGTAGAACTTCATTTATTTTAACATTTAAAGAAGTAGGAATATTTACATTTTAATTTTGATTCAGTAATTTTATAAATAGTAATTTAAAAGAAATAAAAATATTTAATGTAAAAATTTAAAAAAAAAGAAAAGTAATTTTTATTTAAAAATTCATATTTTCAAAAGTTTACTCTTTTTTTTTCAAACTTGCTCCATCAAAATTCAAGGAAAACAATCAAAACAGATATGTTTAAAGTTTGAAGCATTTATCTTTATAGGCTTTTAATTTTTGACAATTTAAATTAAATGAAAAAAAAACATCATGAAGAAAAATACATTTTCACAAGAAGTTATTTCATGACAAACATTGCTTGAAATCTACATTTTGAAAACAAATCAAAATAAAAAATATGTTTCCTCTTCTAATTAAGAAATAAACATGATATAAACTTCATTTTAAGCATAAAAACATAAAACAAATAAAAGCAAATTATTTTTTTAAAACAATTTAAATTCTTTTAAAGCATGAAAAAAGTTAGAAAATGAGACATAAAAAAAAATTAACCTTACCAAAAAAAAAAAAAAAAAAACTACAGAGGTAAAAAAAAATTAAAAAAAAAATAAAAAATCATTTTATTTAATTACTTTTTTTTCACTTTTATTAGAATTTCTTAAGACATAGACTTATATTTACATATGGTATCCGTTTAAAATTTAACTTATTAAACGATGTAAAGGATGATTTCTTCTTTTAGCTCCGTATAAATATTGATGCTTCTAGAATAAATTAAAATGGAATAAATGTTCCCTTGCTCCAACAAAACTTTTATACATATTGTTTTGCTGTATATGAGACTTTATTTAGGTAAAGCGAAAATAATACATTATTTCCCAGAAAATTCAATTTATTTTACCGAAATTGTATTTTTTGTCTTTACTTTCTGTACTTGATGTCAAAGACTAAAGAAAATATATATTTGTCTTAAAAAAATAAAATAAAATAAAATTCTTGCTACGTATGAAAATAAAGTAACGTAGAGTATATTTCTCTCCAAAATAAAATGCAGTAAATTTGAAAGACGCGAAAAATACGACCGCACCATTTAGTCCAAAAATAAGATACCAATTTAGTATTGTTATGTTTCTTTTTTAAATTCATTGTTTTTGTTCTACGTCTGAACAAATTATACACTGTGAGTCATAAGTATCGAAACAATAGACTATCTCCTTAAATGTTGCATCTAGGTACATATATCTAAGTTCAAAGTTTCATAAAATAAAAAGGTGAAAATTTTTATAAGATAGAACTCCAAGCAGGACCTATTAGAAAAATACTAAAATTAATTAATATACAGGTATTTTTACAACAGGTAATTGTCGCAACATGTCCCTAAAGGGATTTTGCACAATTAATCCCTATACTACCAACCAATTAGGAAAACTTTCTTCATCTAATTCCTGAATTAGACACAAAAAATTGCATCTTCATACCTGCAAAACTCGTAGAGTTATAGCATTTTCAATAATCAATAAGGTTTTAAGGGAATAGACTCAAATTGGAATGCTCTGTGTAAGACATGTATCTTTTTAGTTAGATTTTTAATTATTTTTTCTTTTTTGTGATGGTTAGCCATTGAATTTTCTAACAAAATCAAATCCTAAAATTTCACATAAAATTTGAAAAAAATTCAAATAATTACTGTTGTTTTAAATGGGTAATTTAAAGTCGTTATAACTCGTAAGATTATTTTTTGAATTTCAATTTTTCCCATTTAATTAAAGAGGAAAATCAGACTTTATTTTTGTTCCAAAGTTTTTTTCTATCAACATTAATTTTAAAACAATTAAAAATATTTATTAAAAAATTATGTACTTAACATTTAAAAAAAATCATATTTTCAAAAGTAAATATTTTTTAATATTTTCAGAAACAAAAAATCAAAAAAGACATGTTTCAAGCTTCCACTTTTTTTCTTTAATTATACTTGACTTTAATAATGTAAAGACAAGTAACAGTGAGTGTGAAAATTATCTCACCATTCAGGAAAACGCATTTAAAATTTTAAATAAACTTCGCTCCTAATAAAATGTTTAATTAAAAAAAAGAAAGACGTAATTAACTCTTTTTTGTTGCTCAAACTTCCCATTAAGTTTAACTTTCCGAAATCTACCTCCTTTCTGTACTGTTTAAATGTCCGTCAGTTATTTAAAACAATGCTTTTACGAAGAAGCCTGTTAACAGCTTTTTATAAAATTAGCTCTTACAACTTGAGGCTTTGTGTTGTCCTGGTGAGGGTATTAAAAAAGTCTGTGATCTGGCCCTTGATCGGACTAGGATCCAAATGTTACTTTTTTCTAAAGACTCGCCTGGCTAAGCCCTAACTTATTTTTCATACCGAAGGGGACTACTTCCTACTTTCTAGGTCATCACGGGACGAAATTTTCAATTCCGGTCTTGATTCAACCCGTATTCAAATCACTGCCTCTGGATGACTTAATCCATGCTTAAAATAAGTAAAATTTGGCTCAATCAAATTTTTACAGAGACGCATAGATTTTGAAATCACTTTGGAAGAAAGTTATAAAATTCATTTTTTCTTTCAAAAATAATATATCCAAAGGCAATAAAATTAAAAAGAACCAGTAATATATACACTATATTGCCATTGATTATTGGACACTTGCGATTTTAGACATTTTACTAAATATCTAGAAAAATACATGAGGAATCATCTCGAAACTATTAGTGTATAAATATAATAGTATACGCCATACATCGCCGTGAATAATTTTTACCGAAACTCCATAGGGGACCGTCGACAAATTAAAAAAGAATGAATATCTTTTGAATAACCCTGTCAAAACTTATGTAGCAAAAGCGCTCAAACTCTAGATTATGATTGCATGACTTATTGTAATACGCCTTGTTCATTTTTATGCAAATAGCATGCATACTCGCAGAGTAATTAAGGTTTTTATAAAAATGGTCCCAAATTTTTCCAAGTTTTTTCCTTATAATTTTCAGAGTTCTTAATATAAAATGATATTTTTTTCAGAAAATAGGACAAACAACATTGCAGACAGTACTCTGTAATCAGAATTAAAAAATAATAAAAATTGTATGAAAAATGAGTAGGTTTACTAAATAATTTTTTACTGCGCATGCGTCAAAGATATCAAAATTTCATTTGCATATTATGTTAGCTAAATGTATAGAGCAACTTTTGTAAAAGTCTCAAAATCATAGCTTGAAAATTCTGAAAGTAATCGTCTATAGAAGAAGGACAAAATCCGTTGTTTCGAAAATGAAGCAAAAAAATGAGGGATTTTATCCAAATGTAGTAGTACAGTCTTAATGTTGTCGATGTAGAAACTTCAACTCCTTCTTCTTTCCATTTTCGGTGCAAGAATCGCACACTTTTAAAACGGTTTTTCTTAACTATACGCTTCAGTTTCCTGTCATCTCTAGCAGATGTTTTTGGTAATTAAATAAAATAGTCTGAATTTAATCAATGATGCCACCAGTTAAGAATTGGTAATAATTAAAGGAGAATTAATGTGAAATATTCTAATATTTTGAACCACTTGAAATAATATTCTAATATTTTGACTTTTCAAAATACTTTTTTTTGCAATTAATCTTTTCAAAAATGATATTAAATTTAAGATAACAAGTAAGTTTAATCAACAATAAGTTCTTAATAAAAATGTCGTTTGCATATATTCATTAAAAGACATTAAATTACCAAACGATATTTTCAATTTCTAAAAAAAAGGTAATTATTCTAATATTTTGAATATGAGCTGTACTACTACATTTGGATAAAATCCCTCATTTTTTTGCTTCATTTTCGAAACAACGGATTTTGTCCTTCTTCTATAGACGATTACTTTCAGAATTTTCAAGCTATGATTTTGAGACTTTTACAAAAGTTGCTCTATACATTTAGCTAACATAATATGCAAATGAAATTTTGATATCTTTGACGCATGCGCAGTAAAAAATTATTTAGTAAACCTACTCATTTTTCATACATTTTTTATTATTTTTTAATTCTGATTACAGAGTACTGTCTGCAATGTTGTTTGTCCTATTTTCTGAAAAAAATATCATTTTATATTAAGAACTCTGAAAATTATAAGGAAAAAACTTGGAAAAATTTGGGACCATTTTTATAAAAACCTTAATTACTCTGCGAGTATGCATGCTATTTGCATAAAAATGAACACAATGTATTACAATAAGGCATTCAATCATAATTTAGAGTTTGAGCACTTTTGCTACATTAGTTTTGACAGGCTTATTCAAAAGATATTCATTTTTTTTAATTTGTTGACGGTCCCCTATGGAGTTTCGGTAAAAAATCTTCACGGCGATGTATGACGTATACAATTATATTTATACACTAAGAGTTTCGAGATTATTCCTCATGTATTCTTCTAAATATTTAGTAAAATGTCTAAAATCGCAAGTGTCCAATAATCAATGGCAATATAGTGTATATATATATATATCCAGGGTGTTTCTAAATTCATGGTCCAAACTTTAAGGGGTGATAGTACACATCAAGACAAACAATATTTAAATAGGAAACCAAGTGTCCCAAAGTCTTCCGAAGGAGATAGGCGCCTTAAAGTTTAGGGTCCAAAAATTCAAATGATTATGAAAAACAGAAAAATTGGTCGATTCGTTTGCGGTTTTCACTAAAATTATTCTTTATGTCAGTATTGTCTTGAAAATAAATTATAAAGATAAATTTCAAAAAATGACGATAGAGGGCGCTTTAGACTTTAGAGTAACGAACAACTGTTTTTTGCTTAGATTTAAATTTTGAGCTCAAATTCTAAATCGATGGAGGGGTTAAGAAGCGGAAACTGAACAGTGTTCAGGAGTTAAAATGTTACCCTCCCCACTCCTCGAACACATTTCAAATTTCCGCACTTAATTACTCAAAATGATGCAGATTTTGAGCTCAAAATTTAAGTTTGAACTTTTACAAGCATTTAATTAGATACAAAAAATAACGGTTAAAAAACAGTTGTTGGTTACTCCAAAGTTTAAGGCGCCCTCTAACGGTATTTTTTTAAATTAATCTTTAAAATTTATTTTCAAGGAAATATTGACATAAAGAATAGTTTTAGCGAAAACGGCAAACGAATCGAACAATTTTTCTGTTTTTTATAATCACTTGAAATTTGAACCTCCCCACCCCCATTGAACACAGTTCAGTTTGCGCTACTTAACCACTCCCAACGATTCAGATTTTCAACTCGAAATTTAAGTTTATGTCTAAGCTTCTAAAAAAATTTTATGAGATGCGAAAAATAATGGTAAAATATAGTTGTACGTTACTCCAAATTCTAAAGCGCCCTCTATCGGCATTTTTTGAAATTTATCTTTATAATTCATTTTCAATAAAATACCGACATAAAGAATAGTTTTAGTGAAAACCGCAAATCAATCGACCAATTTTTCCGTTTTTTATAATCATTTGAATTTAAAACCCTCTCAACACAGTTAAGTTTGTGCTACTTAACTGCTTCCAACTATTCAGATTTTGAGCTCAAAATTTAAGTCTAAGCTTACGAAACCTTTAATGAGATGCAAAAAATAACGATAAAAAATAGTTGTTCGTTACTCTAAAGTCTAAAGCGACCTCTATCGTCATTTTTTGAAATTTATCTTTATAATTTATTTTCAAGACAATACTGACATAAAGAATAATTTTAGTGAAAACCGCAAACGAATCGACCAATTTTTCTGTTTTTCATAATCATTTGAATTTTTGGACCCTAAACTTTAATGGCGCCTATCTCCTTCGGAAGACTTTGGGACCCTTGGTTTCCTATTTAAATATTGTTTGTCTTGATGTGTACTATCATCCCTTAAAGTTTGGACCATGAATTTAGAAACACCCTGTAAATACATGGCTATGACGGAATCCTGTTATAAATGGAAAATGTGTTGATCCATCCAAAATAAATATAATGAACCGATAAAAAAAATAAAATTCATTTACAGCTTCAAGTAAGGAGTTTGACTATAACGTAGATTTTCTTTCCTATGTAATTCCGTCTTAAAAGGTTTTACTAAATAACATTTTTCAAAGACTGCAACACATGAAATATGGATTAACATTTACTTGTAAGTGAAACATTTACTTTTAAGTAGAGGTTCACTGATAAAATTAATATATCACAGCCTTTGGCACTTCTTTAATAAAAAAAATAATAAATATGAAAATAAATATGAAAAAGATAATAAATATGAAAAAGAAAACGCTAGAATAAGTATTTTTTGTCAGAACTTCTTCATACGAAACAATTTTTAACCACATCCAAGTAAAAAAAAAAAAAAAAAAAAAAAAAAAAAAAAATGTAAAAAATTCATGCCTCAGCTGGGTTATGATTTAAACTTTTTTCCAGGCCGGATCGGACCAGTTTATGATTTTAACATTTTGGGACAGACCGGGACGAACTTTTTCCGTATAGATTGGTATGAAATTCAATTTATTTTCCTAAAAGAGTATCACTTTGTTAACTTTGGTTTCGGTACATGATGTCAAAGACTGAAGAAAATGCATATCTGTTTTTGAAGAAAACAGAAATAAAATCTTCCATGCAATATATGACAAGAAAGTAAAATAAAATATATTTTCTCCAAAATAAAGTTCAGTAAATTTAGCAAACATGAAACGTACGACAGCAGTATTTAAATCAAATATAAGATACCAAGTTCCAATTATTTGTGTCATTTTAAAATTTGTTATTTTTGTTCTATGTCTCAACATATTGTATGAAACCCCTGAAGCGAATGGGTATCAGTGACAAAATTCTAAAAACAAATGAACTAAGTACACCGGCGACCTGGAAATATATATATTTTTTTAGGTAATGAAATTTATGCGGTTTTCTTATTATGTGCTGCATTGTAGAGATAAACAATATCCGAAAAATAAACAATATTGATTAATTATAAAATAAAAAATATTGAAACCTACTTTTTACTGTTATTAATGTAAGAGTACAACGACTACAACAAAACAATCTGCAGTTTTCTGTTTCAACTCAGTGAATTATTATTGCAGTTTGAATTTAAAATAAATTATGTTTAAACTCAATTTACTCCAAAAAGAATTTTTGTTACTTGTACCCTTGGTTTCTGAGGTCGTCATATAAAAAATGACCCTTTAATATAAGTTTCTATATTATTGTGACCAAATCGCTTTTCTTCTTTTTTTAAGCTTTTTTTAAAAGCAATATTTATCAGTAAATTTTATAAGTAAATTCATCAAATATCATGTATTTGATAATGGGTGGAACATTTTAATCTTTTCCGTTTTTATTTTCTATCTAGTCATTTAATCAATACATTTCAATATTATAAAGTCTGAGTAATAATAGTTGGTTTAGTTAGAATCTAGTAATCTAGTTTCAGTTAGTAATCAATTTATTTTAATATTATAAGGTCTGAGTAATAATAGTTAGTTTAGTTAGAATCTAGTAATCTAGTTTCAGTTAGAGCTTAGTAAACAAATGTATCTAAAAAGATAATTTTCTGCATAATAATACAATAGTAAATTTTACTTTCAAAAAACATCACTGATTCATTGTCCATATTGGGTACTTGTACCCAATATGGACAGTGCTCTCAATATGGACACATCTAATATTTTTAAAAGTAACAATTTTGATAGAGAAATCGCGCTAAATGTCCGTGAAGAAAAGCAGTTGAGTAGATAATTAAGCCAGGAAAGTACAAAAAAGCGCGCTGTTCGCCATTTAGAAAAAACTTGTTGTTCCGTAGTGTGCTAATCGTAAATACAGGTAAGTTTAAATTCTTATTAGGCATTGTAAAATCACTCTAAATGATAAAAAGTGGAGTGTTTTAGAAAGTTTTAAAACAAAATATGGACACCGTATGTCCACATTGGAAGTACAGCAGGTGAATCTTGAGATTCACAAAGATAGAAAGCTAAGCAAAAACAACTACCATTTTATAATATTTTGTAGTAACTGAGGTGCTTTGCATCGGTCTTCGAAGAGCCACAAGCGAAAATGACCGCCCGTTCCAAAGTGCATGTTCTGAAGGTATTTACTGTGCTCTACCCTCACTACAATACCTTAAGATACATTTTTTTACCCCCTTTCCTCTAAAATTCCATTAAAAAAGTGGTTCTTCCATACACCTTTTGTAATAGATCAATAAGGAGCCACATGTCCATAATAGGGACTAGTGGTTCCTCATATGGACATTTGTAAACATTTTTTGTTTTCATCATTTAAATTAAACCGGAGTAGTTACAAGGTCGCTAATTTTAATAATATTTGTCAATTGTCCAGGGATCATGATCATATATTTTTGGAGTCCTCTTACGTGTACATGGGGGTAAAAAAAATAGACTTTCCTTAGGGTGCCCATATTAGGCAGAGGTACCTTACAAAATAAAATTTTAATTCTATTGAAAATTAGAAAAAGTTCCTAAAAAAACGAAAATATCAAATTTAACGGCAACAAAGAAATTTCTGGGGACAAATGAAAAAAAATCATATTTATTTTACTTTTAGTTAGCTTTTTTTTCTCACTTTTATTAGAATTTTCTAAGACATATATTTATATTTACACACGGTGTCCGACTTCTAGCTGCAATATCATTTTTTTTTTTTAGCTCCGTATAAATATTTATGATTCCAGAATAAATTACAATGAAATAAATGTTCTCTTGCTTAAATGTAACTTTGTACATATTGTCTTAGTTTGATATGAGACTTTATTTAGGTAAGCAAATATAATTTTTTATTTTTCTAAAATTTCAATTTGTTTTCCCAAAATAGTTTTTTTCTTTCTTTTCTTGACTTTGCTTTCTGTACATTACGTCAAAGATATATATATATTTGTGTACAATAATATATATATATATATTTGTGTTTGAAGAAAAAAGAAAATGCGGTCTTTCTTTGGATATATGGCATGAAAATAATGTAAAATATTTTCTTTTCAAAATAAAGCACAGCAAATTTAAAACACAAGAAACGTACGACTGGACTACTTAATAAAAAAACAAGATACCGAGTTCCTATTTTTTTAATTTATTATTTTTATTCTATGCCTCAACATATTATATAAAAATGTTTCTTTAATATCGGTTTATCTATCATTGTGACCATTTCGCTTTTCTTACTCCTTTAAGCTTTTATTAAAGTGGTATTTATTAATAAATTATGTAAGTAAATGCATAAACAATTTTGTGTTTGAAAATGTGTGATACATTTTGCTGTTTTCTTTTTTTTTCTATGCAATCATCCAATCATTTTTTCTAAAGAATTCAATTTA
Organism: Maratus speculifer; assembly: GCA_964019185.1. NCBI lineage: Eukaryota > Metazoa > Arthropoda > Arachnida > Araneae > Salticidae > Maratus > Maratus speculifer. The sequence continues at coordinate 232,861,533 of OZ025294.1, read as the reverse complement.
TTTTACCGAATACTTTGCTTTCTGTACACGATGTAAAATACTATATAAAAATAATAGATTTAAGGTTCAAAAAATATATATAAAATATTGTTTAAATTGTATTTAATTATAGAAAAAGTTGAGAAAATAAAAAAAATAAAAATTAAATTTAACAACGATAAATATATCATCAAAAAAAAAAAAATCTTTTTACTATTTAGGACTTTTTTCCCACTTTTATAAGAATTTATTAGAACATACATTTGTATTTACATACGGTATCTGATTTCTAGCTGACATATCAAAATATAAATTATTCCTTTTAGCTCCGTATAAATATTCATGATTCTGGAATAAATTACCATAAAATTTTCTCCTGCTCCATCGAAACTTATATGTATATTATTATTATTATTTTTTTTTTGTGTGACATTTTATTTAAGTGAAGGGAAAATTATTTATAATTTATCTGAGAACTCAATTTATTTTCCTTAAAGAGTATATTTTTGTTGACATTGCTTTCTGTATCTGATGTCAAATACTAAGGAAAATATATATTAGTGTTTGGAAAAAACAGAAAAAAATACTTCATCCTATGTATGACAAGAGAATAATATAAAATACCTTATCTCCAAAATAAAATATAGTGAATTTAAAAAACACAAACATATCACTGCAGTATTTATTCCAAAATGAAGTTACGAAATTTCTTTTTTTGCGTGTTTCTTTTTAAAATGTACCATTTTTGTTCTATCTCTCAACATATTACAAAAAACTGTCTCATAAGTATATATATTTTTTTCTATTAATGAAACCATTTCTCTTTTTTTTCTTCTTTAAACATTTATTTAAAAGTAATATTTATTAGTAGAGTGTATGAATAAATGCATCAAAGATCATATGTTTGATAATGTGTGGTACATTTTACTCTTTTCTGTTTTCTTTTCTTTTTTCCATCCAATCATCTATTTAATACTTTCCTGTTACCGTAATTTTTGGTGTATAAGCCGTAGATAAAACAATTATTTTTGGACTCAGAAAATTTGTTCAAAAATTGAAGAGAATATTTACCGCAATCCAAAAAGTAAAATTTTATCTGAAAAAAAAATTGGGTCGAGAAATGATTATTTGATTGATTGATTGTCGAGAAATGATACGCGGCTTATACACCGGAAATTACGGTACAATGTCTTCTGAGTAATAATAATAGTTTCCATTACAGCTTAGTAAACCAATGTATTTAAAAAAGATTATGTACTGCATAATAATGGAATAGTAAATCGAAATCTCGAGAATAATTTGTAAAATAATGCTTAAATTCTATTAATATATGGAACAAGTTAAGGAAAAAAATAATTTAATAACAACATAGAAATCACTGAGTAGAAAATAATACACCGGTTTACTTTACCTAACTCCTTTTTTTTTCTTTTCACGTATATTACATTTTTTGAGGCATATATTTATATTTACATACAGTATCTGATTTTTAACTGACATATCAAAAGATGTTTTCTTCTTTCAGCTGCGAATAAATATTCATGATTCTAGAATAAATTACAGTGAAATGTTCCCTTGCTCCAACGAAACTTATGTACATATTATTTCACTGTTTGATATTGGACTTTATTTAGGTAAAGGGAAAATAATTTATTACATCTTTGAGAATTCAATTTATTTTCCTGAAAGAATATATTTTTTGTTGACTTTGCTTTCTGTACATGATGTCAAAAACTAAAGAAAATATGTATTTGTGTTTGAAGCAAACAGAAATAAAATATTTCAAGATATATATGACAAAAAAGTAAAGTAAAATATTTTCTCTCCAAAATAAAATGCAATAAATTTAAAAATACAAAAAGGACAACTGCAGTCTTTAATTCAAAAATAAAATATCTAGTTTCCACTTTTTGTTTCTTTTTGTAATGTTTTATATTTATTCTATGTCCGAACATATTAAATAAAAAATGTCTCTTTAATATCAGTTTCTCTATTATCGTGACAATCCTTTTTTCTTTAAGTTCTTATTTTAAATTAATATTTTTCAGTAAATTTTATAAATCATGCGATCAAAGGTCATGCGTTTGATAATAGGTGATACACTTTACTGTTATCTATTTTCTTTTTTTCTATCCAATTAACAAATAATTATATTTCACTATTAAAATGTCTGAGTAATAATATTTTTCCATCAGAGCTTGGTAAACAAAACCTAAAAAGTATAATTTATTGGGAAACAATCAAATAATATAGTTAACTTTCGAAAAATATTTATAAAATAATGTTAAAATGCTATTAAAATATAGAAAAATTTGGAAAATGTAAAATAATACGAATTTAACAACAACAAAGAAATCACTAATTAGAAAAAAATACAAATTTTTATTTTACGTAATTGCTTTTTTTTTAAATTATATGATTTTTTAAGACATGTATTCATATTTAAATACGGTATGTGATTTCTAGCTGACATAACAAAAAATGTTTTCTTCTTTTAGCTCCGTATAAATTTTCATGATACTAGAATAAATTACAATGAAATGTTCCCTTGCTCCAACAAAACCCCTTATGTATATATTGTTTCACTGTTTGGTATGACACTTTATTTGGGTGAAAATAATGTATTTTTCTTATAGAATTCAATTTATATTCTCGAAAATGTATTTTTGTTGACTTTGCATTCTTCTGTAAGAAAGGAAGATATATATACCTAAAAAGGATCATTTACTGCATAACAATAGGATAATAAATTTTTAAAATTATAAAAAAAACATTATTTATAAAATAATAATTAATTGCTATTAATTTATAGAAAAAAGATTGGAAAGTAAAAAGAGAAAGAAAAAATAAATAAATTTAACAACAATACAGAAAACACCGAGAAAAATAAGTATAATTTTATTTTATCTAGCCGCTTTCTCCACACTTTTATTCAAATTTCTTAAGACATATATTTAAAATTGCATAGTTTGTCCATTTTTTTGCTGACACATCAAAAAATGTTTTCTTCTTTTACCTCTATATAAATATTGATGATACTAGAATAAATTATAATGAAATGTTTCCTTGCTTCAACGAAACTTATGTACATATTATTTTGCTGTTTTATATAAGACTTTATTCTGGTGAAGCGAAAATAATTTATTATTTCTTTGAAAATCTAATATATTTTCCTGAAAGAGTATCTTTTTTGTTGACTTTACTTTCTGTATATGATGTCAAAGAATAAAAGAAATATGAATTAATGTTTGTAGAAAACAGAAATAAAATCTTTCATCTGATACATGACAAGAGAATAAAGGATTTTTTTCTCGAAAACAAAATACACTAAATTTAAAAAACACAAAACTTACGAGTGATTTTTTAATGCAAAAAAATGAGGTACCAAGTTCTTATTTTTTGCTTATTTTTAAAATTTATACTTTTTTGTTCTGTGTCTCAACATATTATATGAAAAATATCTATTTAATATCAGCTTTTATATTATTGTAACCAATTCGCTTTTTTCCTACCTTTAAACTTTTATTTTAAAGTAATATTTATTAGTAAATTTTATAAATAAATGACTGAAGGTTTAAGCGTTTTATAACGTGTAATACAATTTACTATTTTCTGTCTTCTTTCATTTTTCCTATCTTGTCATCTAATCATTCTATTTTACTATTACAAGGTCTAAGTAATGATATTTTTCAGTTAGAGTTTAATAAAATTTACTGCATAAGAAGAAATGGTTAATCTACTTTCAAAAAATATTATAAAATAATGTTTTAATGATATTAAAAAATAGAAAAAGTTGGGGAAATAAATAAATAAATAAATAAACTTAACAACAACATAGAAATCACTGGGTAGAAAAACACACATCTATTTACTTTACATAACGGCTTTTTTCACTTATATTAGGATTTCTTAAGACATATATCTTTATTTAGTATGGTATCAGATTTCTAGCTGACATATCAAAAAACGCTTTCTTCTTTTATCTGCGAATAAATATTCATGATTCTAGAGTAAACTACAATGAAATTTCCACTTGCTCTTACGAAACTTTTGTACATATTATTTTACTGTTTGATATGAGACTTTATTTAGGTAAAGCGAAAATTATTTATTATTTCTTTCAGAAATCAATTTATTTTCCTGAAAGTGCATCATTTTGTTGACTTTGCTTTCTGTACATGATGTCAAAGACTAAAGAAATCATATATTTATATTTGAAGAAAACAGAAAAAATATTTTATGCTATATATTACAAGAAAGCAATGTAAAATATTTTCTTTCCAAAATAAAATGCAGTAAATTTTAAAAACGCAAAACGTACGACAGTAGTATTTAATCCAAAAAAAAAAAAATACCAAGTTCGTATATTTTGTTTCTTTAAGGGTTAAATTTTATTATTTTTATACTATGTCTAAAAATATTGTGCCAAAAATGTATTGTTAATATCAGCTTTTCAATTATTGTAACCGATTTGCATTTCTCCCTCCTTTAAGCTTTTATTTTAAAGAAATATTTATTAATACGTTTTATAAGTAAATGCATCAGAGATTATCTGTTTGATGACGTGCGACACATTTCACTTTTTTTCCTCAAATCGATCATTCACTCGCTATATTTCACTTACGCAAGGTCTGACAAAAATATTTTTCAGTTACTGTTTAATAAACAAATGTACATAAGAAGGCTAATTTACTGCGTAAAAATAAAATTAACTTTCGAAAAATATTTATAAAATAATGTTTAAATGCTATTAAATTATAGAAAAAATTGGAACATTAAAAGAAAAAAGAAAAAAAAATTGAATGTAACAAAAATAATGATATCACTAGGATGAAAAAAATAGATTTTTTTAAACTTTATTTAACTGCTTTCACGCCATTTTTATCCGAGTTTCTTATGGCATATATTTACATTTTATACGATATCCGATTTCTAGCTGACATGTCAAAAAATGTTTTGAATTTGAAAAAAAAAAAAAAAAAAGACAAGAAAGTTATGTAAAATAATTTCACCCCAAAAGAAAATGCTGTAAATTTAAAAAACACGAAACATAAGACTGCAGTATTTAGTCCAAAACAAAGATATCAAAAGGCTATTTTTTGTTTCTTCTTATACTTTATTACTTTTTTTTATATCTCAATATATTATACAGAAAATATCTCTTTAATATCAGTTTTTTTATTATTGTGACCATTTCGCTTTTCTTCTTCTTTTATGCTTTTATTTTACAGTAATATTTATAAGTGAATGCATCAAAGATTGTGTGTTTGATAACGTGTGATGCATATAACTGTTTTATCTTTTCTTCTCTTTTCTTTATATCCAATCACTATATTTCACTATTTCAAGATCTGAGTAATAATATTTGTCAATTAGAGTTTTTAGTAGAGTTTGTAGTCTTAATATAGGTGGATACAAGTTTTTTTTTATTACCCAGTGATTTTTGTTGTCGTTGTTAATTTTTATTTTTATTTATTTATTTTTTAATTTTCCGAATCTTTCTATATTTTAATAGCATTTGATCATTTTTCATAAATAATTTTCAAAAGCTAAATTTATTATTTTATAGGTATACAATAAATTATCCTTTTTAGGTAAAATAAATTACCTAAAAAGTACATTTTACTGTATGCCAATAAAATAATAAATTTAGCTTTAAAAAATATGAATAAAATTTTTTAAATGCTATTAAAATATAAAGAGAGTTGGGAAATAATTAAATAAATAAATTTAACAACAACATAGAAACCAATGGGTAGAAGGAAAAATACATTTTTATTTTACTCTACTGCTTTTTTTTCACTTTAACTAAGATTTCTTAAGACATACATTTATATTTATATACTGCTATTAAATTATAGAAAAAGTTGGAACATTAAAAGAAAAAAGAAAAAAAATTGAATTTAACAAAAATAATGATATCACTAGGATGAAAAAAATAGATTTTTTAAAACTTTATTTAACTGCTTTCACGCCATTTTTATTCGAGTTTCTTATGGCATATATTTACATTTTATACGATATCCGATTTCTAGTTGACATATCAAAAAATGTTTTGAATTTGAAAAAAAAAAAAAAAAAAAAAAAAAAAAGACAAGAAAGTAATGTAAAATAATTTCACCCCAAAAGAAAATGCTGTAAATTTAAAAAACACGAAACATAAGACTGCAGTATTTAGTCCAAAACAAAGATATCAAAAGGCTATTTTTTGTTTCTTCTTATAATTTATTACTTTTTTTTATATCTCAATATATTGTACAGAAAATATCTCTTTAATATCAGTTTTTTTATTATTGTGACCATTTCGCTTTTCTTCTTCTTTTATGCTTTTATTTTACAGTAATATTTATAAGTGAATGCATCAAAGATTGTGTGTTTGATAATGTGTGATGCATATAACTGTTTTATCTTTTCTTCTCTTTTCTTTATATCCAATCACTATATTTCACTATTTCAAGATCTGAGTAATAATATTTGTCAATTAGAGTTTTTAGTAGAGTTTGTAGTCTTAATATAGGTGGATACAAGTTTTTTTATTACCCAGTGATTTTTGTTGTCGTTAATTTTTATTTTTATTTATTTATTTTTTAATTTTCCGAATCTTTCTATATTTTAATAGCATTTGATCATTTTTCATAAATAATTTTCAAAAGCTAAATTTATTATTTTATAGGTATACAATAAATTATCCTTTTTAGGTAAAATAAATTACCTAAAAGTACATTTTACTGTATGCCAATAAAATAATAAATTTAGCTTTAAAAAATATGAATAAATTTTTTTAAATGCTATTAAAATATAAAGAGAGTTGGGAAATAATTAAATAAATAAATTTAACAACAACATAGAAACCAATGGGTAGAAGGAAAAATACATTTTTATTTTACTCTACTGCTTTTTTTTCACTTTAACTAAGATTTCTTAAGACATACATTTATATTTATATACTGCTATTAAATTATAGAAAAAGTTGGAACATTAAAAGAAAAAAGAAAAAAAATTGAATTTAACAAAAATAATGATATCACTAGGATGAAAAAAATAGATTTTTTAAAACTTTATTTAACTGCTTTCACGCCATTTTTATTCGAGTTTCTTATGGCATATATTTACATTTTATACGATATCCGATTTCTAGTTGACATATCAAAAAATGTTTTGAATTTGAAAAAAAAAAAAAAAGACAAGAAAGTAATGTAAAATAATTTCACCCCAAAAGAAAATGCTGTAAATTTAAAAAACACGAAACATAAGACTGCAGTATTTAGTCCAAAACAAAGATATCAAAAGGCTATTTTTTGTTTCTTCTTATAATTTATTACTTTTTTTTATATCTCAATATATTATACAGAAAATATCTCTTTAATATCAGTTTTTTTATTATTGTGACCATTTCGCTTTTCTTCTTCTTTTATGCTTTTATTTTACAGTAATATTTATAAGTGAATGCATCAAAGATTGTGTGTTTGATAATGTGTGATGCATATAACTGTTTTATCTTTTCTTCTATTTTCTTTATATCCAATCACTATATTTCACTATTTCAAGATCTGAGTAATAATATTTGTCAATTAGAGTTTTTAGTAGAGTTTGTAGTCTTAATATCGGTGGATACAAGTTTTTTTATTACCCAGTGATTTTTGTTGTCGTTGTTAATTTTTATTTTTATTTATTTTTTTTTTTTAATTTTCCGAATCTTTCTATATTTTAATAGCATTTGATCATTTTTCATAAATAATTTTCGAAAGCTAAATTTATTATTTTATAGGTATACAGTAAATTATCCTTTTTAGGTAAAATAAATTACTTAAAAAGTATATTTTACTGTATGCCAATAAAATAATAAATTTAGCTTTAAAAAATATGAATAAAATTTTTTAAATGCTATTAAAATATAAATAGAGTTGGGAAATAATTAAATAAATAAATTTAACAACAACATAGAAACCAATGGGTAGAAGGAAAAATACATTTTTATTTTACTCTACTGCTTTTTTTTCACTTTAACTAAGATTTCTTAAGACATACATTTATATTTATATACTGTACCTGATTTTTAGCTGACATATCAAAAGAAGTTTTCTTCTTTTAGCACCAGATAAATATTCATGTTTCTAGAATAAATTAGAATGAAACTTACATACATACTACTTTACTGTTTTATACGACATTTAATTTAGGTGAAGCAAAAATAATTTATTATTGCTTTGATCAATTCAATTTATTTTTCTGAAAGAGTATATTTTTGTTGACTTTGCTTTCTGTACATGATTTCAAAGACTAAAGAAAACATATATTTGTGTTTGAAGAAAACAGAAATAGTTTCATGGGATTTATGACATGAAAATAATATAAAATATTCTTTTTCCAAAATAAAACATTGTACATTTTGAAACGAAACATATGACTGCAGTATTTAATTGAAAAATAGGATATAGAATACAGACACATACACACACACAGACACGTATATATATATATATATATATATATATATATTAAGCAAAATCCTTTTGAGCTTATAATTCTTTAATTCTTTAAAATTGCAAAAATAAGTTTTTTTTTTCGGTGGGGGGGGGATTGGGTGAGGGGGGTGCGCATAATTTGTTTTGAGGTGGTTAAATTTTTCAAAATCATGCATTTAGTAAAGTAATGGTCGCTAAATTTGAAGACTGATTTCTTTTCTATTTAATATTTATTAATTTTCTAACCTTTTAACTTAAGAAAACTTTTTTAAGGCTTTTCTCATGTCAAAAGTCACAACTTTATAACTTAAGATTTAATTTTTTTATTTATTTTAGAAAAGCATGAAACTGATATGTGTTATAATTCAGAAATATGTAATTCAAAAGATGATTTTAATTCATTTGTAAACACAGCAGATCTTTTAGAAAAATTCTCAAAATTGTAGCTTTTGAACCGACTTTTCAGATGAAAACAGAAAAAAAATTCAATGAATTGAAACAATCACTTTGCCAAGCGGTCAAAAAAGCTTATAACCCTTATGAGCTCACACTACTGTTTGAAAAAGACCCAGATGCTAATGTTAAGTCTATGGGGGAGTTCTTTTCAAATATCTCGCTCAAATTTTAATACTTTTACATGATTTTTTTTCCATAGGATAGCTGAGGACGATCTACAATCGGGCAAGATTTTACTTTTCAGTTTTGGTTTTAGATTTATATATATATATATATATATATATATTAACTTTCGAAACCGATTTGATCCGGTTCTGAAATTGAAACTATTATAACAATAAAAATATATAACCCAAATCGAAAAAGTAAAAACTAGCACTGTTTTAGATCATCCTCATCTATCCTATTAAAAATAATCATGTAGAAATATTAAAATTTGAGCGAGATATTTGAAAAAAACGCTCCCATAGACTTAACATTATCATCTGGGTCTTTTCACTTAGTAGTGTAGACTCTTAAATGCAAATTTTTTATCAAGGAATGAAAAATCATGTCGATTCCAAATCGCATCCATAGCAGGTGCACCAATTTTATGCCCTTATAATTAAAAATTTTTACATCATTGTGTCAGAATGGTATGTGCTTGTTGAGCAATAGTCTTGATAATTGAGATATTTTTACATAACTGATATTTTTGAAATTGAGCTAGCAATTACTTCTAAAGAATTATTCAAAATAATTCTATATACCATAGTAGATAGTATTTTCTTCTTTCAACTTGGTCGCAAAAAAATTTACATCAAAAGATTTCTTCGAATTATTAAAAATATTTGTCATTTTATTACAATTGTATGTACAACCTTATATTTTACATTTTATAAACTTATATTTTAAAATGTATGAGAGTAATTTCATTTAAAATCTTATAGTATGCGTATCATATGTCATCTCTAGATTGTTCTTTTATTTAAAAGCTATGCAATGCAACATTTCAGCTGTTTTATGTTAATAAAATAATAGACAAATGGAATGAAAGGTTTCTTTTTACGAAGAAATCGCTTTTTTCGATTCAAATAGTTTCCTGTTTTTATGGAAAAGGTACTAAATGCTTTAGATAAACTAAACTTTATACATAATGAAATCTTAAATGTATTATTTGTATCTTCAGAATCTTTTTGTGAATTTCAATTCCCCTTCTTTTTTTAATGAAAAATGTAAATTATTTCCACAAAACAGAACTGCATTTATCTCATTTTCAAAGAGACTTATACATTTCAAAGCTACAACGAGTTTAAAACCATGTTAAAAACATTTTATATAGTGGATTTTATTTTCAATTAAATTTTTATTGCTAAATGTTTATTAATTCATGAAATGTGTAAAACAATTATTTAAAAGCTGATTTATTTCTCTTCGATTAACTTTTTTATGTAAATGATTGCAAGCCATAGTTACTAAATACTATTACTTGTTTGCTTGAAATATTTAAAACAACTAACAAAATATTTTGCTTCTTCTGCAAGAGAAAAAATTATCAACGGAAATTAATTTGAATTCTGAAAGCAGATTTGATAGAAAAATTTGATTGAGATTTCAATTCTATATGGCATTTAAAAAATTATTGAGGAAAGCGTTTTAACATTTGTTTTCTTTCAGTAAATAAACTTTATTTTTAGGTAGCTTTCATTACAAAAGTAAAAAGCTACCTATAGTGCTGTCCGGAGGAAAGCACTTCCAGGAAATTTTGTTATATTTTCACCGATCATGACCCCTAGACCCCAAAACCACCCTCCGTTCAAATGTTGACATATATGAACCGATTTGAATGAAACTTGGTATGTACATAGTACATACAAATGTCTCGACCGAGTTCGTTCGCCAGCACCATCCGCCATATTGTTTTAAAATGGCGGCCATTTAATTTTTTTAAAGTTTAAAATTTAAAATTAAATGCGAAAAAATAAATACTTGAACAATGTTTTTCTTTTATGAGTTAGAAATTAAAACAACGATCCAGAACACTTTTTATTTTGTCTATATCTTAAAAAATAATTGTGTTATAGCACTTTAATTTTTTCTTATGGCTGACATTTTCAAACAATCTGATTTTTGTCACGTGATTACACGCGTATTTATGAATCGATTTGGATGTAACTTGGTGTGTACATAGTAAATAATGAGGCCTGGACCGAGTTCTTTAGCCAGTTCCATCCGCCATCTTATTTCAAAATTGCGGCCATTTAATTTTTTTTAATTTAAAATTTAAAATTAGGTTAAAAAATGAGAAATTAAAAAAAGATTTGTTCTATTATGCATTTGACCTATTTTCTAGTGTTTCTCACAGTTTGAAATGATCTGATTTTCGTCACGTGATAACACGTGTCATTATAAACCGATTTGGATGAAACTTGGTGCGTACATAGTACATACCGATGTCTGGACCGAGGTCATTGGCCAGTTCCATCCGTCTACTTGTTTCAAAATGGCGAAATATTAATTTTTTTTAATTTAAATTTAAAAATTAAGTGGAAAAAAGTAAGAAATTGAAAAAGGGTTTTCTTTTGAGCATTTGACCTGACCTTAATGCAAAGATTCTAGAGCATTTTTGTTTCATCTATATCTTGAAAAATGATTTAGTTATAGTACTTTCAATTTCCAGTGTGGTGTAAACTGATTTGGATATAACTCCGTGTGTGCATAATACATATCAATGAATTGACCATGTTCACTGGCCAATTTCATAATTCATCTTGTTTCAAAATGGCGGCTATTTAAGTTTGCCAAAAATCTTTTAAATGTATAATGATGTACAAACAAAAAATTAGAAATTGAAAAAAGGTTCTTTCTAAAGTATTTATCTTAATAATGAATTCCGGAGTACTTTTTGCTTTGTTTTTTTTTCTTAAAAAACGCCTGAGATACAGCAGTTTGAATTTCTAACGTGGGTGACATTTTTTTTTTTAATCAATTTGCCCGCGACAGCACTCGTATATATTAATCGATTTCGATATGAGTGTGCATGTGCACATGAATTAAGATTTAGACCAAGCTCATTGGTTTGTTTTATCCATCATGTTGCTTTAAAATGGCATACACTTCATGTTATCGTGGAATTTGACAAGTCTCTGAATCGCTGAAAATAAAACCAGGTTGAATAAAAAAAGACTAATTTCCAAAAATTCCTATTAATATTCAATATTGATAAAAACTAGCATTCAATCTTATAAAATCGGGTTCCACTAACTTGAGCTTCGTATGTTTGAATATATAACTTAATTTAAAATAAATAAATAAGCAAATAAATACATGAAAGCTACCTCTTCCTCCCGGCATTGCCGGAAGGACTTTTATTCAAAGGATTTGGCAGATACCGAATCTACAGTCAGTTAAAATGAATGAAAGAGCACGGAGAGGGGGGGGGGATTTTACATATTCATACATTTTAAATTCAAAAATACTGTTAAAAAACATATTAATAAAATAATAACCATTCTACAAAAAGTTATGTGTTCCTTCAGTTTCTCTTATGAAATAATTTTACTGGGTCGTTTTTGTGGTCAATATGTAACAAACGCTAAAACTTTCAATATAAACAACTAATTCTGATTTGTAAATGATTTTTGGAATTTTTGGTGCGTATTACTGTAGCTATCAAATAAGAATTTATTCGGACAACTATTGAAAATTCCTTAAGGTTTAAAGTTTAAACATCCTAACTCGAATTTTTACGTTCTCCTTAATTATAATACTGTGAGCAGAAATTTTTAGAATTCTCCGGAAATAAAGAAATAGAAATTTATAATAAGTAAATATATATATATATAATATATATATATATATGTATATATATATATATATATATACATGTGGTGTGTGTATTAAATATTTTTAAATACATTAATTTCTCATATTCCATGTATTCATATTCTTATTGCTGTACATTACATCTAAAATATTTATTTCAAATTTCTTAAAAGTGGTATAATTTTTAATTAAATCTCTTAAATGATTAAACAAAAAATATACAAATACTTCTTGAATTTGTTAAAGAAACATTTATATTTCTATGAAAATATTTGCTACTTTTTACATAATAATCATATCAAATAATCTAAGCACATCTTTAAAAAAAAGATAGTTAATTTCAAAATAAGTTTTAAAAAATGAGATAGATTATATAATAAAGATAATTTTAAATAAAGTGAAAATTTTTAAATAAAATTTTTTAATTATACTAGTAACTATTTGTTGGATAATTATTCATAAAACTCTTATGATTATGATTAACACATTACCTTTTCCAATTTTATTGCTTTACTTATTTTTGCAAAAACTGATCTATCAAAATTATTCAAAGTAATTGTCCGTTTGTAATCATTGTATGTAACTCAATATATTATTCAAACATATCCACATAACTTGCAAATATTTGTATATGTATTAAAAAAATCTATAAAACATTGAAGATAATGTTTTCTTTTTACAATTTTGTCCCAGAAAAATTTACATCAAAACATTTCTTCGAATTATTTTAAATAGTTGTCACACTATGATCATTGTATGTATCCTTATGTTTTATATTTTATAATTTTATAATTTAAAATGTATGGCAATAATTTCATTCAAAATTATATAATATGCTTAACATATGCCATCTCTAGATTGTTCTTTTTTAAAAAAGTTATGCAATATAACATTTTAACTATTTTACATTTATAACATAATCGAGACAGGGAATGAAAAGTATATTTTACTGAAGAATTTTATCGTCTATTCAAATTATTTCCTGTTTTAATAGAAAACATATTACACGTTTGAGATACACTAAGCGTTATACATAATGGAATTTTGAATGTATTATCTGGAATTCTTTGTGAATTTCAATACCACTTATTTTTTTAATGAAAAAATTAAAAAATTCCACAAAACACAGCTACATTTAACTCATTTTCAAAGGAAGTTTTAAACTCTGTTTTAAAGCTACAATTAGTTTAAAACCTTGTAAAAACGCATTTTATATAGTGAATTTTATTTTCAGTTTATGATTTAAAGTAAAAAGTTCATTATTTCATGAAATGTAAAAACTTTTAGTCAAAAGATGTTTTATTTCTCGTCGATTAACTTTTTGTATATAAACAATAGCGAGCCAAAGTTTTCAAATTCTTGTACATGTTTGCTTGAAATATTCAAAACATCTAACAAAGATTTCCCGTCTTTTGCAAGTGGAAAAAATATATCAACGGAAATAAATTTGTATTCTGAAAGAAGATTTGGTAGAAAATTTTGAGAGATTTCAATTATTTTTGGCATTTTAAAATTTATTGAGGACAGAACCGTTTTAACATTTGTTTTCTATCAGTAAATAAACTTTCATTTTGTTCAACGGATTTGATAAATACCGAATTTACAGTCAGTAATAAAAAACAGAGAAAAAAAAGTGAGAGTGAGGGATAGATAGAGAAATAGAGAGAGAAAATATATATTTTACACATTCATACCTTTAAAATTCAAAATCTACTATGAAAAATACATATAAATAAAAATAAAAATACAAACTAGTTATTCTCTTGAAGGTAATACTTTCTTTCATTTTTTCTTAAGAAATAATCTTCCGGGGTCATTTTTGTGTTAAAATTGTACCAAACTCTTTAACTTACAACATAAACAAATAATTTTAGATTGTACATGATTTTTGGACATTTTAGTGCATATTGCTACAGTTACCGAATAAAAAGTAATTCTGACAACTATTGAAAATTTTTGAATTTTTAAGTTTTAACTTTCTAGCTGAAAAGTTTTTGTTGTCCTTCAATATGATATTACAAGCGAGGAGGTTTTAGAATTCCCTGATCAGTTATTTTAGAATGATCGGTAATTTAAGATTTACAGATTGAATGTTTTTAAAATGAGATATCTGTTAAAACACATCGAGAATTTTGAGAATTTATTATACATACATATATATATATAATTTTACATATTTTTAATATTTTGTAAGTTAATAACTTATTATTTGTAATAATGTTTTTATTAAATAAATAATTTAAATTTTACTTTTGTATCAACTGTGAGTATATGCATGTCATATATCTTCCAAAATATATATGACATATAAAGTATATGCATAAGGCATATATTCTCGAATAGATATATAATGATTTAAATTAATTTATAATCATAACAATATATTTTTGTTGTATTATTTTATGGGTAATTATAGTGTCTGGTATGTGTTTTATTTCTATTCATTTTAATAATATTATTATGATTTTTTAAATGGTTTTCACTGTTTTTTTTCCGTGTTTTGGTAGTTCCAACTTGTAATAAAGAGTGCTGGTATGCATTTATAAAATTCTAGTATAGATCAACAGTTGAAACTTCCTAAAGTTATGTAAATAACTTATTTCTTTTAAAATACCTAACATTTTAGGTCGGAGAGAAAAAATATTTTTAAAAATGTAATATATATTAATATAAAAGACTAGGCTTTTTTTTTATTATTCATATGGTTTTCTACTCAAACTAATTTAATTTCCACTGAACCATTCTTTTTTTTCTTTTTTAACGAAAGCATTTTATTTGTAGAAATGCACGTACTCTCTATTTTTAGAATCTATTTTTATATTTTAAATTTAATTTTAAAAGTTGTTTAATGAAAATTCTCTCCATTGATGTCAATCGCACTACTTTTATCATTGAAGGGAATCAACTGAAATTGCCATATCATTACGGATGCTGTTGAAACTAAGATTTCTAGAGAACAGTTTTTAATCCTAGAAGCTATATTCGAGCTATATAAGTTCGTGTTTGTTTTCTTTAAATGGCTAGCTATTCTGGCAGCTATTAAGACACCTAGAAGCTCTAATCTCGGCAAAGTGATTCTTTTTAAAGGGGCCACACGAGCTTTAGAAATTACAAAACAAGTTTTAGAAAAGCCCTCGGAAGTCTGGTATCTAAAGTAGCCCACTGCCCCGTAAGATTTTAACGAAGCATCAGAAAAAAGATAAAGTTGAACTTTATCATCTAAAATATTATCTGTGTTAAAATAATACCTGGGTACCTGATTTTTTTTTTAACAGTTTTATTTCGCTATACCATTTTTCGTATTTTCCTTTAAATTCTTTAGGAAGTGTGTCGTCCCATTCTAAACCGCGTTCCCATAACTCTTGAAGAAGTAATTTAATTCTAATTAAAAATGGCGATATGAATCCGATAGGATCGAATATTTTGGCAGCGCTGTGCAAAACATGTCTTTTGGTGTATTCCAAATTATCACCATCTGACATAAACGCCTTAAAATCTATTGACAGGACGTCCTTTATATTATCCCAATTAAGTCCCAGAATTTTTAATTTTGAATGACTTTCGTCTGTTTCTATAACTGGGTTACCATTCTTCCATAATTCCCTTAATTCTAAAGAATTTGTATTAAACTTTCTCAAGTTCATATTCGCATCCTTAAGTATTGAGACAGCAGAAGCTGATAAATTCAAAGCTTCTTGAACTGTCGGAGCCTCATATGCCAAATCATCCACGTATAAAATAATATCTAACATATTATAAGCACTAGGATTGATTTCTTTGTACTTTCTAATATGTTTCTTAATTGTCGAAGCCAACACGTACGGGGAGCTCGTGACGCCAAAACAATGTCGGTTAAAATGATATAAAGTCACAGGCTTATCTATGTCACAATCATCAAAGTATAAAAAAACACAAATAATTCCTGTCCTCTTTAGGCACTTCTATTTGCAAGAATGCTCTAGCAATATCGCCCAAAAAAGCAATTTTATGAGACCTGAAATTTAATATTATGTCAATTAAATTAGGATTTATATTTTTTCCAGCGAAAATACAACCATTTAGAATTTTTGCATTATTTCTTTTACTACTAGCATCATAAACAATCCTTGATTTTGTACTAGAAGAATCTGGTCTAAAAATGATTTGGTGAGGCATTACGTAACCAATAAAGAAATTATTATCGCACTTTTGAATAATACCTTCACTTAATTGTTCTTTCATAATTTCGTTATATTTCTGAAATAAAGATTTATTACCCCTTAATCTCTTTTCCAGACCCACAAATCTCTGTTTCGCAACTTCGTAATTAATTGATAAACTTTGTTTACTTTAGACGACCATAAAAGTGGCGGGATATACCTTTGATTCTCGAAAATTATTTCCCTCTGAAATTGCGTAATCACCTCATATTTTTCGTCGTTTAGAATATCAGTGGGAAAGGATAAAAATTATCCACATCCCACAATTTTCTTAAATCATTGTCTGTTGATGTACAAATGACCTTAAAACAAGAAGCTCCATTTACATTATTGCTATGCATTCGTCCAATTAAAGTTTTTCTAAATATTGTTGGTTGAATAAATAAAATTTATTGATTTTCTCTACCCCACCCGTGATTTTCGGAAACATATAATCACATCCCAATAATATTTGTACAGTCTTTTCATTAGTAAATCTGTCAGCAAACTCATTTTCATCTAAACGGAATTTATTTATGAGCTGTGAATCAATATGCGATTTTACTTGCGTCGCACTAATTATTTCTGAGACGAGCGCCTGAATTTAATCCTTTCATACGGCGGATGTCGACTAATTATAGTAATAGCCACTAAATAATACTCTTGTTCTATGGCGTTACGATTCGCGAAAGTATAAACTAGCGATTTCTCTCTTTTTACTGGCTTTAGTTTTAAAGCAGTTGCTAAATTCTTTGCAATAAATGTGCGCGAAGATGCAGAATCATATAATAGCCTTGTACTTAATTTCTTGGAATCTCCCATTACCTGTAAGCACGCCGTTTGCACAATTGTCGAATATTTTTCTGGAAAAATTTGAGTTTTAATAACAGATGATACAACCGCTTGAGTTTCTTGATTTTATACAATTTCTGATTTTTTATCATTCTCAATGGACTAATTTCAGAGGATTTCTTAGCGGGGCAAAACAAATAATTATGTTGAAAACTCTTGCATAACTCACACGGTTGTATTTTAGCTTTACATAGAGATAATAGGTGGTTCTTATAAAAACATCGGTATCATCTTCCTTCTTTTTTTAACTTATAACGCTTTTGTTCATCCGTCATTTCCTTACATTTTAAACTATTATGATTCGAATTACAGAATACACAAACATTTTTTACGTCCGTGTTCAGCACAACTGAAGTGGGAAAATTACCCTTTGTTCTGGTAGGAGCATTTTTTTCCCATCGAGATTTTTCTGGACATTTTAAGGAATTTCCTGATATAACAGTTGCCGCTTCCCTTGAATCAATCACAAATTTTATAAATTTCATTAATTCATTAACATACCCCGGCTTTTCGTTATCCCTTTTCCTTTGAAATTCAATTACCAAATTTTGAGGTAATTGCCTTAAAATGATAGGAATTAGTAAATAACCAAAATTGCCCGTAGCTACTCCTATCGCCTGCAAATTTCTAATGCTTATTTTGCATTCATCATACGAATCTCTCAACATTTTCGTATTCGAGCACGACCTGATCGGTTCGATTTCTAATAATTTATTTATATCCGTTTTACCATATCTTTTTTCTAGTAAATCTAGCGAGTGATCGTAATTACTTTCTGTTAGGGCTAATCCAGATACCGTTTTATAGGCTTCACCAGACAAAAATGATTTTAAATATATTAACTTTTTTTATTTTTGTCAAATTAACATTAACATCAATAGTATTTTTAAAACTATTGATAAATTCAAGAAATGTATTAGGATCGCCTTTAAAATTCGGAATATTTAATTTTGGCAAATTTACAGTAGGCAATCGTGTACTAACATAAGGAACCGTACAAGCGTTTGACAACGAACTAGCGTTTCTCGATTCAACATCATTTTTAAATTTCTTCAAATTTATTTTCACTTTAAATTTCGTTTCATTAATAGTATCATTATAATCGATACTATTTTGAACTTCCGTTTCTAAATTCGTATTATCAGTGATCAATTCTTCGATTTTCAAATTAATTTCCTTTAATTCTAATTGTTTTTCCTCCAAATTATTCAAAAATTCCGAAAGCTTATCAATATTATCTTTATTTTCAAAATCAATATCTTCAATAAACGACTCAACCTTTGTTATTAATTTAGTTAATGTCGTTTTCATAACTTTACGCTTAGCCTTTAATTTATCTAGATTCATGCTTAGAAATAAAGAATTACAGTACCTTTTTTCTGCCGAGATTCGAGTTTCTTTTCGGTAATCTTGAAATCGCCCTTCCGGATCGGGAAATCTATTTAATCCATTTTAATAGTCCATTTGCAGGGAATTCGGCACCATGTTGATACTGCTCACACGTGATTTGTATCATATGCTATTTTTGTATTATAATTAATAATAAAGTTTAAATTGTTTAATAGAAAATGAAGTCACGATTGAAAATAACTCACTTTTACTCATCAAGCTGATATATTTTTTTATTTATTTAAGAAATATTTTGTGGATATATGTTTTTTTTTATTTTTCCAGTACCATTCCAAATTTTTGAGCTTAATGAGTTCAGAAACTGGAAATAATCCACTTGACATTGTAGCAGCATATGGCCCACAAGCACAGTTATTTCAAAACGTGGCATAAGGAATATTCATCCATGTTTAAAATAACTTTCATAGACGGTTTTCATTTCAATCAGGCAGTATACAACAAAAATTAAGCAGTTTATGATTATCTGGTTTAGATATTTCTTTTAACTTTAATTAACAACAATTTACTTTTCTCATCTCTTTACTTCACTGCCTCTAGCAAAAAATATTAAAAATATTTATTGATAAAGATAAATAATACAATTGATGTTAGAATAAGAAAAATATATACACTTATTTTTACTTCATTAAAAAGACAATTCTCTTTTCTCTTTTCTTCACTTCACTCCTTATAGCAAAATATTTTTAAAATATTAATTATTATACAATAAGTAACACAAACGATGCTTGAATAACAAAATATATGCATTTCAAAAATAATTGTGAAGAGCTTTTATTCTTGGCAGTGAATGAATGTTACGGCCGTGGGAGGAATGTTTCATAAATGAGATTTCCATTACTCCATGAAACCTGCTTTAGTACCCATGATTATGTTTGGTGATTTTGAAAGGTTAATAATTATTGTACATTTCTATTATTATTTTACAGGCTTCTGACTTTAATGCATATCTTGTATACCTCACTTAAAATAGGCAAAAATTTGTTTTATTTTTTGGAAATTTGGAATACATTAAAGTCTGCAGATGGAAGGACCTACTTTTCTGTGTTTCATTTCACCATAGGAAAGCATACAACAGTTTTAAATGATGGGATGATTTTAATGCAAAGAGCTACATGTGTCAAAACTTTAGTGAAATTTCGAAAAAAAATCAACTTTTGAAGCCCCCTAACTCACATATTTACACAAATCCCATAATGTTTATTCATGAATAGCAAAGGGCAAACTTTACATAATACAACCACGGAATTTGTTTTGTGGGATAAGTACATTGCTTACTACGAGAAGCACTTTGCAAAACATAAATTTTCAAAATTTCAAGCGGGGCACTGAAACCTTCGACCTCCACCGAATTAAAACCAATGGTCTCGAAACATTAATATTTTGGATTTATTTTTTAGTAATGATCATCTCACTGAGAAAAAAAAAATACAAAAATCCGTTTACCATTTAATTACAACCTTCTTATATGGAATGACTCTTAAGTTATTGAGTTATAAGCAATTCCGTGCCACGTGACAGCTGATTTTTTTCCTCTCTCTCAATGTTTTTTATCTTTTCGTCCGTAAATTAAAATCAAAATACCATTTTTGACAGTATTTTCTGATAAACTATGTACGTTTACCAAAACATTGAATACCTCTTTCATTACTAAGTTTTTCAAAAAATGGGTGCGCAAATTCATGCATTACAGAACAATAATGAATTGAAACTTGGCTCATGTAATTGCTCTTTTGTATTTCAGAAGAGCCTTAACAATGTTGAATTTTATACATATCGTAATAAGTTACCTCCATGAAAGAAAACTTCTGACAAGTGACATAGCATTTATTTGGAATCTTGTTATTTATAACGTAATGTAAAACGTTCAATAGAAATGTTTTTTTTTATTATTATACGTTGCAGGATTACAAATTAATGGAACATTGGAACAACGTAAGTCTGTTGTGTATGGTCTAGTTCATAGCATCTGTACGTCCAGTTTAAAGATGTTTCGTCAATGTGAGGTACTAGGGAGCCGGGAAAAAGAAATACTGAGTAATAGTAGTTAATCGACGATTAAGATAAAAAAAATCGTCTAACATTTAATAAAGGGGAAAAAAAGTTTAATATCATGTAAGAGAATAAAGGAAAAGATAAAAGAAAAAAGTAAATGTCCATTAGATGCAAAAAACACAAGTCAGTCAAATTAGCTACCGGGACAAGCCCCGTTAAAAAAATATTCAATTCAAAGACCATACATTTTAAGTTTAAATGTTAATGCTAGTACCTAGTAGATAAATGTTTTTAAATTAGGTTTTTTATATACAAAACAATCCATAAGGAGAAAGTTTAGACAAAAAAGAAGAATGAAAAAAACCCAGTTTTCGCCATCTATCAAGAGAGAATATTTTGGTCATTACGGTTCTCAGGGTCATAGACTTCATAATCTGGCAGCTCAGCGACAATCTTATTAGAGATATTGAAAATTAAATAATAATAAAAAAATAGCAAGATGTTTTTTGCGTTTACTAAAAGTTGTTGTGTTTAAATACCTGCGAATTAATGCGTTTCTCAAAGATCTGTGACTATTTTTACTGGTACATAGTCATTTTTTGTGAAACTTGTTGTGATTGTTCATACTGGTTTTAGAGGTAGATCCTCAGATTGCACAAGCATAAGTTAGAATGGCAGCAATGTTGCGAGCAGTTTTTGCCGTATAAATTGCAGTAAAGTTGGATGTAAATTTTTTAATACATCTAAATTTACTGCAATTTTGTACGGCAAAAACTGCTGGCAAGGTTGCTCCAGCTGTTTTACCGTAAATTTAATGACTTTTTTACAGTGCAATTTGTTGTGAATAGAAGGTTTTACCTTTTAAGAGAGGGATTGTAGTTTTGTAAGCACCGGCAGCCTAGTCTCTAATTTTAGTGAAATGTTTTTTTAAAGTTAACCTTTTATCAAGGGTAACCCCATGATACTTAGTGTCGTGAGACACTAGTACTGTTTTTAGTAGTTAAACGATTTGGGTTATCTCTACATGTAGAGAAGGAGACAGCAGCAGTTTTCTGTTCATTGAGCTTAATACGCCATACATTACACCAAGTAATGAAATCATAAAGACGTTTCTGTAAAGTTTTGTATGGAGAGCGTGTGTGTCTAGCAGAGGCGTATAAAGCCGTGTTGTCCGCATATAAGGAAAATAAAGTCCTCCGTGTGCGCGGAATATCGTTAAAGAAAATGTTAAATAATGTAGGGCCGAGGAGCGAGCCTTGAAGGACCCCCAGCAAGAATACGGTATAAAGTGTAAAATGTTTTGTTAATGCGGACATGCTCATTAAACCGCTTATTTTTTTAAGCGAAAATATAATAACTAGTAAATGATTCTAGTGTTAAATGAAAATGTATTTGTTATCTTTCTCTTCGGAAAAATTCTATGTCTTTTTTAATTTTTTTAATCTTGAATTTAACTATTTTCAAAACACGGCTGAATTTAATCTTCTTTTCAAAGTAAACAATACAATTTAGAGCTACATGATTAATGTTTAAAGCTACCTTTTCAAATATTAGTGTATGCTTTTTTATCTCGTTTTCTAAACGTGTCATTTAATTTGAATTAATTCATGAATACTAAATGAGTCAAAGAAAAACGACCGCATTTCTTTTAAATGTATGCATTATATTATATACTTAGTAGAAGTATCGTTATCAAACACTTTTAAAATGTTGGCTTTAAATATTTAAAACAACCAACAAAAGTTTTGCTTCTTCTGAGACTGAAAAAAAATATCAACTGAAATAAATTTGTATTCTAAAAGAAGTTTTGGACGAAACATTGGAAAGATTTCTCTTCTATTCGATGTTTTAAAATGTATTGGGGGAAATTACACATTAGTCTTCGTTTTGTTTGAATTACAAAAGACGGTTTCCTTATTTTTTCAAACAATACGCCAAATGAATGTCGTGCTGATTATATATAGTTACTATTTAGGGAAGTAGTTAAGTTTCTATAAAAAATAAATAAGAAAAATATTAATCTTAGAATTGTTTCTTTTAAACATACATTATTTAATGGCATTTACATTGTATGGAAAGTGAAATGTTTCTTAAACTACGAAAGTGTAACATAGCGCAGAATTAAAATATAAATACCTTTCCTGAGTTACACACGATTCTGAAAAGACTTCCGTATTATTAAAAACTTTAGGAGCAAATATATTTTCGAGATTTAAAGATTCATTTAGAAAAACAAAATTTATCTTACTGCATGCTGATTTCCGGACGTGTTTTCTAGTAATTTTACAGCAGGTATAGAGAAAAAGTGTTTTTAAGTGCGAATTAATAAAGGGAAAACGCTGAAATGATTATTAAGATGTATTTAATCACGTAATATTGGTTTTTAAAATTAATTAAATAATATTTTATCTTGCTTTATTAAATAAAATAAAAAAAATTAACTAACTTTGAATGTCTAAGAGGGATTGCCGATAGAAGGAAGTCTTGTCTGCAGAGAATAGCGTCTCTCCCGTTAGCCTTTATTAAGGTCTTAAAAATTACATTTTAAGGCTAGAAGAAAAGAAAAAAATTACAGACTAAACTCAGCCACTGTGGCATAGACTGTCCTCTCTCGACAGAAAGCGGGATAAATAAAGATGAAGTGTACAATATTTTGGAGGAATATTCGCTGCGACCCTTGCCTCTTCAAGATAGAGACCGGAAGAAAAAAAAAATATGAAAAGTTCCATATTTTAATGAGATTTCCACTGGGGCCCTTGCCTCCTCGTGACAATTAGTTTGTTAGATGGGATGGAGCATTCTTGATCTCCTGCTATGAGACAGCAAGACAGACTGCTAAGTGATTGTGATGGAAAAAAACATTAGATAATTATACATGTTTCGTAGTTTAGCCAGCAACTATGTCCGAGATAACACCCCTTGTAGCCAGGATGTAGGGGGAGAGGAGCGATATTTGCCATCCCAGTCTTCCGTCAGAGTACAATGACAGTAGGTATAATCTGGCGTTCCCACTTCGCAACATTCACAGAGTTGTAAAAAGGCGCCGTGGAATATGTTTAGATATTGTATAAAGGGTCAGTGGCCACTGAGGAACTCTGTGGTTAGGAGGGAAATGAAATACAGTTCTCTCATATTTTTGGGATGAAATAATATTTATGACGTCCCTTGTTAGACTCGTGCCACCTAACCTTCCAGGCAGGTGGGATTCTTTCTTTTAGGACTCATTTACATCAGAGAAAGGCACTGGGAATTGAATTATTATTGTTGGATTTTCTATTGCTGCCTTGGACGGAGCGTCAGCCCGTTCATTGACCTCAATGCCATTGCGGTCCGACACGTGACCAAGGGAAGTAACTAACTTTACTTTTTGGAAAAAACGGTGATTAGGTTTACCAGAAGTATCTTCTTACGATTGCGAAATCTTACAGCTATTCGATGGATAACATTTTTCTAATTTAACAAATAATATTACCTATAAAAATAATGTTTTTATTTAAATGAATAACTACAAAAAAAATAAGTAATCACGAAGAAAAAATTAATAGAATATTCTATACTATCAAAATGAAAATTCAACAAAGGCCGAATAGAGACACTGTTAGTAATAGCTGCCTGATTATTGTATAATTCAGTTGTATTTAACTTATTTATTCGATTTATTCTATCTGAATTCATTCAAATAAGTAGATTATTTTAAAATAATATTTCAAACGCAATCATTATTCTACGCATTAACCAAGCCAACTTTTTAAAGTAATATTTTATTCTAAAAACGAATTCATACAAAAGAAATTACTTTATAATCTATTTTCAACAAACACGACGTTGTTACAGAGCAATGTTGCCATCAGTTTTTGCCGTAAAAGTTGCAGTAAAATTAGATGTAATTTTTTATTACATCTAATTTTACAGCAATCGTAAAAATTGCTGCTAGCAATTTTTGCAATAAATTTAAGATTTTTTTTTCTTTTTTACAGTGTAGAGACGGTTTTACCTTTAAGTGAGGAGTTAGGATTTTATAAGTACCGGCAGCCTAGCCTCTAATATTAGTGAAATGCTTTTTCCAAATTAATCTTTTATCAAGGTAAAGTTAATAGTTAAATGAATTGGGTTATCTCTACATCTTGAGAAGAAGACAGCAGAAATTTTCTGTTCACTGAGCTTAACCCTTTACGGCACGGGCAAAATCTGTACTAAAATGAGAAATTATCGACTAACACCAGAATTCACAAGCGATTTTTTATAATATTTTCAATTCCTTAATTTAAGCTTTTGTTGTAAAATTAAAATTTCACTAAAGTATTACTAGTGCCGGTTGTACATTTCGAATTAAAATTAGGTATCCCAGACAGGGCACAGTGTGCCGGAAAGGGTTAATGCGCTATAGGGCACACCAACTAATGAATTTATCAAAATGTTTCTGCAAACTTTTGGTATGATGTGCGTGTGTGTCTAGGAGAGGCGTATATTGCCAAGTCGTCCGCGTATAGGAAAAGTAAAGTCCTCAGCGTGCGCAGGATATCATTAAAGAAAATGTTGAATTATGTAGGGCCGAGGACCGAGCCTTGAAGAATCCCAGCATGAATACGGTGTAAAGTGTAAAGTGTATAGCACTGACGTGCTAATTAAACCGCTTATTTTTAAACCAAAATCTAATAACTAGTAAATGATTCTGGTGTTATATGAAACTTTAATTGTTATTTTTCTCTTCGGATAATTTCTGTGCCATTTTTTTTATTTACGTTGGACTTGACAATTTTCAAAACACGGCTGCATTTAGTCTTCTTTTCAAGGTAAACAATACAATTTAAAGCTTCATGATTAATGCTTAAAGGTTTCTTTTCAATTATTACTGTATGCTTTTTTATCTCCTTTTCTAAAAGTGTCATTAAATTTGAATTAATTCATGAATACTAAATGAATTAAAGAAAAATTATTGTATTTCTTTTAAATGTATGCATTATATTATATACTTAGTGGAAGTATTGTTATCAAACACTTTTAAAATGTTGGCTTTTAATATTTAAAACAACCAACAAAAGTTTTGCTTCTTCTGAAACTGGAAAAAAATATGAACGGAAATAAATTTTTATTCTGAAAGAAGATTTGAACGAAACATTGGAAAGATTTCTGTTCTATTTGATGTTTTAAAATGTATTGGGGAAAGATGCACATTAGTCTTCATTTTGTTCGCATTACAAAAGATGGTTTCATTTTTTTTTTTTTTCAAACAATACGCCAAGTGAATGCCATGCTGAATATATATAGCTATTATTTAGGGAAGTTGTGTAACATTCTTTAAAAAATAAATAAGAGAAAAAATAAACTTGTAATTGTTTCGTTTAAAAATACATTATTTAATGGCATTTACACTGTATGGAAAGACAAATGTTTATTAAATTACTAAAAGTGTAATATAATGCAGAACTAAAATATAAATAACATCTTTGGAACTACACACGATTCTGAAAATCCTTCCTTATTATTAAATGATTAGGAACAAGTATATTTTAGATATTTAAAGAAGCATTTACAAAATTTGTTTTTCTGCATACTAATTTACGGACGTGTTCTCTAGTAATTTTATATCAGGTATAGAGAAACAGTCTTTTAACTTGCGACTTAACAAGGCGCAAGCTTTGAAGCGGTTATTCAGATGCATTTAATAACTTACAAGGAATGTCTCCATACAGGCATACTCAGGAAATTCTGATAAACAAAATACAAAATGTTCTTCTCAAGTGGATATATGTGTTTATATAAAAATTTTCGGCGAAACCACGGTAGAACGTTCGAAAAAAAATAATGAACATTTCGTTTATTTTGCATATTATCACCGGTTGGCGACGAAAAAAAAATTCAAAAAATACTTTTTTTTATTTAATATTTTTAGTTGTAAAAAGGTTTCTTTTTAAACTTGTATTTTTAGAAATATTTATTTAAAATACTTTAATTTCGTAGGTTTAGTTTGTTATAGCTATAGTTTTATCATATATATATTTATAATGAAAGTTAACAATGAAATTTTATGAATTAAAACGAAAATTAAATTTGTTTCAACTTCAAAATTAAGTCCAATTGAGCACTGTCGAGTCAATTTTGTTGCTATGGAAAGAAAAACGTCTCCGATATTGAAACGTATTACCGTTGCCTTCTTCATCTAGCTTTTATTTTAGAATACAATGACATATATGAAAATATACTTCTCAATATGAAAACATCTTTTATAAATAAAATTATTTTTACAGTATTAAAATTAAATAACTGCTGCAACAAACAATATATATGTGCATTACAAAATAATATATATTAAACTCTCTAAACTATTTAAGTTTAAATTCTTCAATACAATTTACACACATTCAAAAATCTATTAACAAATATTTTTCAGTTAATGGAAATCGTTTGCTTTTGTCGAGGAAAAATCCTGCTCGACAAACTGGGAGACGTTTTCATCTTTTCACGCCAAATAATCAAAAGTATTTTATTTTATTTATTTATTTATTTATTTATTTATTTAAAATTTTTCTTCTGTAATTCCCCCACTAAATTTTTCTGATCCTTTATTACATATCTGAGTACTTTAATTTGTATTTGTCTTCAGAATATTCTGAGTATGCCCAGTATGGAGACCTTTCTTATTAGTATTGGTTTTTAAGATTAATTAAACAATATTTTATCTTTTTTATTACATAAAATAAAAACTAACTTTGAATGCCTAAGAGGGACTGTTCAGATTAGGAAGCCTCGTTTATAGAGCATAGTGTACCTCTCGGTCGCAAATAAACAAACACTCAACGTCCCAGCGCCGCGCTTCACGCCAAACGCCGCGCTTCACGCCAAACTTGTCCCTCTAGCCAAACACTTTGGCGAAAAAATGAATTTCGACGTGCAACGGGTATGCTACATTATATTCTAGTACCGTAATTTGAACTGTTTTTTTTTTTTAATTTTCAGAAAATAATAGATTTATTTTTATACAATTTGTTAAGTATTGATAGTATAAAGTACATTCTAAAGAAATAATGCAGGATTGCAAGAATACTACAAATTCAATAATGAATATGGTTAGATTTTTACTTTTTCAAATTCCTCATAATTAAGTATAATTTTTAATTTTTTGAAAATAAATTCGGTAGTAGCTCATAAAAGAAAAGTAAATGAGCATTCCATTAATGTATACTGGTCTTGCAATCTTTAAAATAAACACAATTTTGTAAATTACAGCATAAATAAATTTGAAAAGTTTTCTATTATTATGAAAAAAAAAGAAATCCGCTTCGTGACTGGTTTAATCAAGATTATCAGCATAACAGCATCGTAGTGTACAAGGAGGATTCTGAAAGAAAATTAATAAAGGATAAATTTTTATTTCCTAGTTATTTATGAACCAAAAACTTTGAGGAGAAGCGATTGTGTCCATTATTGGGTATTTTTAACCTGTTATCAATCAGCAACAAAGCACCTATTTATAACATACGCTAAACCAGTAACTAATTTGATTATAGTGAATTCAGTGGTGTCCATCCCAACCCAAACTCAATGACGTACACCCCCCCCCCCAAAAAAAAAAAAAAAAATCTTCAAACTTTAACATTGACACTGCCTCCCCTAAACAGATAATCAATTGTAATTGTAAACATTGAAAAAAAAAATAAAAATAATATTTTTAAAAAAAGTAACCCCCAAAAAAGAAAAATGCACTTTTTCTCAAATTCGCAACCAAAATAAATTGTATGACGTATTTTGCGTCACCAACCCCTCTCTGGGCACCCCAGAGTGAATTGTCATTCATTTATTATGATCATTTAAAGAAAGGCCAAAGTTATAGAATGGATCTATAAGATTAAATATTTCACTTGTTCACTATATTATACGCATGCATATATTCAGCTTATGCATTGTTCATATTCAGGTGATAATTGTTGTAGTGTATTTGTGTGCTGACACTAGATGGTAGTACATGGTATGCATAAAACTTCACAAACAAATGCTTTAGCTTGGAAAAAGAACGGTCAACTTACAGAGTATTCATAATGCATGTATAATTTTTCAAAAGGTGGGATAAGCATTTTTTAATTCGCGCTCGTATTCTTACAAATACCCCATAAACAAGATATGCGCGATCAAATGGATGAAATATGGAAAGTCGAAGCAACTTCGGACTTACGTGCTCTTCGAAGTTTTTTTCCCCAAAGCGCTTGGCTACAGTTGTTGGCGTGAAGCGCTGGGACGTTGAGTGTTTGTTTATTTGCCTCCCGGTCAACTTTATTAAGGTCTAATAAAATTACATTTTTTCAGCTAGAAGAAAGTAGAAAAAAAATATAGACTAAACTCAGCCGCAGGGGCACAGATTGCTCTCTCACGATAGAGAACCCGAGATAAAAAAGATGAAATTTACCATATTTTGGTGAGATGTCTGCTAGAGCCCTTGCCTCTTTATGACAATTAACTGGTAAGATCGGATGGAGCATTCTCGTCTTCCAGCTATACGACAGCAAGACAGATTGCTAACCGGTCAGGATGGAAAGAAACATATAATTATATATGTTCCTTAGTTTAGCCAGCAACGTAGCAGCTCTTGTAGCGAGGATTTAGGGGGATAAGCATAATATCTGATATAACAAGCTTTAGTCAGAATACTGTGAGGGTAGGTATGATCTTGGGTTCCCACATCGCCACGCTCACAGAATTGTTAGTCCAAGAGCCGGCCGCACAAAACCCTAAGTCATCGAGCACAAGAAAATATGCTTCATTTTATGTAAGAGTAGTGATAGAGGAATCTAATGATCCATGTCTTCCGGAAGCGAAGTGGTGCATAAGCCAAAAATTGATACTGGTTCGCTCGTAGGTTTAGAGTTGTGTTTGCTGTAGAATCAAACGCAAGAAAACATAGAAAACACAATGTGTAATCCAACGAGTCAACCATTATTGGTATCAATTTTTGGTTTATGTACCACTTCGCTTCCGGCAGACATGGATCATTAAATTTCTCTATCACTACTCTTCCATAATATGAAGTATTTTTATTTTTTTACTCAATGACTTAGGAATTTGTGCGGTGGGCTATGTGAAGAGGTGCAGTGGAATTTCTTTACTCATTGTTTAAAGGGTCCGTGGCCAGTGAGGAATGCTCAGGTTTGTGGGGAAAAGAAATAAAGTTCTTTAGATCAGGAGTTTCTAAAATTTTAGACCGATGTACCACTAAATAAAAGTTCGTACTTCTGCGTACCTCTGAAAGAAAATCTCAAATCTAAAGCAAAAAAACCAATTTAAAGTGTATCATTTTCGGTTTGCAAATATAAATGCATTTAAATTAAGAACATATACAGTCTTTAGTAAAGAAGGGGAAAAATTCACATTTTAAATCAAAATAGTCCGTCATTTTTTTAAATGTTGTAATATAAAAACTATGTTTATATCAATAGTAAAATACATTAGCAAATTCACTTATTACGTATTGCACTTATTCACTTATTAAAGTGAATAACCTACATGTGAAATTCTGTACATTCTGGAATAAAAACTGCTTATTAATGCGAGATCGAAGATGTTGGAGTAAGTAATATACACCCTACAATAAAGTAATAAAAGAAAAGCTTTTCTTTTTTCAGAGGGCAAGAATGCTCAATTCAACATCTGCTGAAACATTAATTCCAATTGTCTAAAAATTACAATCGAAATTATATTAAAGTAAGAGAAAGGAAAATGTTATCGAAGCAGTAATAACAGAGAGCAAGCAACACTGAGATTGTGAATTGACAAATCACGAAAGAGGAGCTGGAGATAGAGCTGTTTCCAGATTCCACATGCTGTATTTCTTATTTCATTTCGTGTATCGGTATCTCAATTCCACATACCAGTAAACAGATATTTACTTACCAGTACTAGTACGCGTACTATATTTTGGGAGCCTCTGCTCTGGATAATTTTGGGATGAGGTTGTATTTATGGCGTCCCTTGTCAGACTCGTTCCACTTAGAGCCTGCCAGGCAGGTAGGATTTTTCTTTTAGGACTCGTTTGACTGGAAGAAAGACACTGGGGGTTCGATTTCTATTGTTGGATTTCCTGTTTCTGCCTTGGACAGAGCATCAGCCCGTTCATTGTCCTCAATGCCAATGTGGGCCGAGACGTGACCAAGAGAGCTAACTAATTTGTTTACTTTTTTGGAAAAGGATGGAGTTACGTTCTATAAGAAAAAATGTATCTTCTTATGTTTTCGAAATCTTATAGGTATTCGATGGTCAACATCTTGCTATTTAACAAATAATATTAGCTATAAAAATAATGTTTTTAAAAATAATTAACCATAGTAAAAAAGTTAAATAATCAAGAAGAAAAATTAATAGAATATTCTACACTGTGAAAATGAAAATTGAACAAGAACCAATTAAAATCTCTGTAAGTAGTATATCCCTGAATATTGTATATTTCAATCGTACATAACTTATTTATTCGATTTATTCTATCTGACTCCAAATAAGTATATTATTTTAGAATAATTTTTCAAACACAATCGTTCATCTACGCATTAACCAAGCCAATTTTTTAAGTAAAATTTTTTTCTAACAACGAAACAATTTCGTTGTCATTCACATAAAAGAAATTACATTATTTATTTTCTATATAGATTATTTATTATATATATATATAAAAGAAATTACAGTATTTATTTTCTATGCATTATTTATTTTATATTTATTACAAATTACATTATATATTTTCTATAAACAGGTCGTTTGAACTACTATTTTATAGATGTACATTTCTGTCATTATACTCTGTCCCTTATGTGTCGAGTGACCTTGATTGAATTTGCGGTTACCGATCCCATTTAAGATATGACGCTTACTTTGTATACTGCTTTGAAGCGTATTTATATCTCGACTTGTGTTAATAATACATTCTGATTAGCTGTTTACTTTCATTTTTCCTAGAGCACTGCTGTGGTGCTCCTTCTCACATACGCGAATATCTCAACTAAAAACATCTTAAAAGATAAATACACAAAGACAGTATTTTGTAAATTAAGGTATAAATTAAAATTATAGTTATAATCGGAAATTTTTGAGTTACATACTGTTATGTAACATATATAAGAAATTTATGCATTGGTACGCATTTATCATTTCCACCATTACATATCATCGATAAATAATAAAAATACTCTGGACAAAACATTTTTACGGTTTTGAAATAAAATCTTGCTCTTTCAAAAACTGTTTTAAACAAACATACTGCACTAACATATAAGTCAATAGGTTATTTAAAGCATTTTCATTCGCTGAATTCGATGGAGTTCGTCTCGTTATTTCACATTAAATAAAGTTTTTATTCAAAATTACTCACTGCTTTACTGCAAAATTCAAAATTACTAAAAAATATAATATAAGTTTAATTTAAGAATTAAAATAACCAATCAATATTAAATATTTATTGTAGTTATTTTTATTATTTTATGTATTTTGACAATTTGTTATATTTAACATTTCCATATTCATCGAATTTGAGTCTCCCGGGAGAATGGCTTCTGTAGGTATTCCAAGAGCTTCCAACCCCGAACCTGACCGATGTTTCTCTCAACTTTTTCCTTTTAGTCCTAATTCTCTCTTTCTCCTTTGTTTCACTCTCGTTGTGATCTCGCCTTTGGAGATGAGTTGAATTCTTCATGAGCCGATACCATCCTGTCTAGATCGACTTATGGAGAATTGTAATCCATCCACGTGTTTGTCGTGGCAAACCGTGGAAAATTGATTCTGACAGTTAAGGAAAACCAACACACCGCTGTGGTCTTTGTTTCAGGTAGAGGAGAAGTGCATATTGATCCCATATGCATGAATTGGCTGGTTAGTTGACATTTGTCGTTGACTGAGTGACGAAGTGAGCGGGCAACTAGTCATATCCTTAAAAGTGGAAACTGACATAGGATTTTCTAGTGACCGTAAGGGCCCTGGTTTGTACTGGTGCGTGAATTTGCTTTTTTGGTAGTGAGTGGTGTGATCAGGATCTGAACTTTTATTATTTTTAAATATGGATAGAAATATTTCAATTCCTTCTGTTCTCTCTCTTGTGAAGGGAAAAAAATTTTACGGAATCCTTACACTCGCTTCTTTTTAATTCTATCCACTGATAGTCTGTTCTTTTAAGAGAACTTCACCATTCGTTATTGCAGAAACATTTCAGTCTGCTTTGAGGGATGAATATTATCCTAAAAAATTGCAATCTTAAGACTCACTTGTTGAGGTTTTTACAGACAAACAATCAAAGCTAATCCCAAATAGCTCTACAGTAGACACTTTTTCAATCTCTGTCCAAGTACATAAAACTAAATTCTACACGTGGTGTTATAGCAGAAGTAGAAATTTTGCTTACTTCAAATGAGGAACTTTTGACAAATTTAGAAGACCAAGCTATAACTGATACACGCCGCATTACTGCCTATCGGAAACGAAAAGTGCTTACGACAAAAAACATTATACTAACACTCAATAGCCCTAATTTACCAACTAGAATTAAAGCTGGATATAAAACCTATTCAACCTGGCCTTAAATTCCTGTCCTATCCATTGTTTTAAATGCCAGCGTTATGGTCATGCACGCTGTATTTAACGATGCTGTGTCACCGGTGCACATTGTGCAGAAGTCGTACATGATGGTAACACATTTAAAATTCCGATTTCTGCGCAAATTGTAAACATGATCATACAGCATATTCTTCCTCTTGTTCTAATGAGATCCATGAAAAAGAAATTCTTACTGTTAAAATTGTTCAAAAGATTTCCTACGCTGATGCTCGCAAACTTGTTGCACACAGAACCTCCATCTGCTGCAGTTTCTAACTCTATTGTACACAATCATCAATCAAAATCTGTAAAACACACAATCATCCAAATTAAATCCGCCTTTCAGTCAAGTTGTTCATCTGAGATACTATCAATGAACAGATTAAAGAAAATAACCCGTGGTGTATACTCTACTTCTTCTTCAAGACTGATACCAAAATTAGACCTTTGGCCACCATCACCAAAACCTTTGAAAATAAAATCCATTCATAATCGGTCACGAAAATCACCAATTCTAACTAAAAAAATACTAAAGTCGAGACTGAGCAAACATCATTTTCGGAAAAATAGCAAATCACTGAAACCTTGTGTTTTTCCAATTCAGAAATTAAATGAAAAAGGTTGTGTACAGAAAGAAAGAAAGAAACTTCCAACTTAAGTCTTTTCACAGTTGAAATGAGTGAAGAGAAAAGGCAAAAAATCATGGATTAGTCCAGCAAAAACTAATATAAAGGATCTAAAACAGTTGTTCAACTACGCAAAAGATGCTGTGGACACTTGCACTTGCGACTCGGATGATGATGAAAAAAAATGTTTTCAAAGAATTTCATCCTACACGGTTAAAAAATATTTAAAAAAAGAGCTTTATAAATGTGTTTTTACTCAGTATTATTCATATTTTATGTTTTGTTTTTTAGAAAATCGTAGCTTTTGGTCTTTTACAGATTTTAGTTTAAATATTTTCTTTGTCTATTAACTGTATTTTAATTTTATTAAGAATCCTTTTTAAAACCTTGCATATTGACACATTCTTTTTTATTAAATTGAATACTTTTCACTCATAGTTACTAACACACATGTTTAATTACATTTTTAAAACATATTTCTGTTTTAATTTTATCTTGTTGTCCGCGCATTATGTTTCTAAATTGACTTTATGCCATTAAACTTCAATTAACCAACCATACAATTGTTGAATTCGATGGATTTTATCTCGTTATTTATTATTAATTCAAGTCATAAATTCCATATTTTTATATTTGTGAAATTTTATCTTTTGTGTTTTAAAAATAGAAATAACTTACACTTTAAAAGAATATCCATTCTAATAAAAGATGATTTACTACTGCTATAATAATCAGCAGGTGGAGTTTGCACAATTTTTCTTATCTGATAGCATTATCTAAAGCATTATAAATAAACATTAGTTGTCGAGCTGTGAATTGTGATTCATGAAACCGCTTTGAAAAAGGATTATCATATTAACACATCAAACTGATTTCTGGTGAATAATTGTTCTTTTGAAAGATATTAATATTAAATCAAATAAATAATGTTTTTCATTCCCTTTTATATTTCTATTAAGTTTTGTAACTTGAATTAATCTTATTGTTTAACATGATAAATTTAAAATGCATAAACCTGACACAAGAAAAAAAAATCTCAGCTTATCTATATATTTTTTTAATTTCTTTTATAATAAATAAGACAATGAATATTCACATTAGGGGTTAACACCATGAAAATGTATATTTTTAAATAAATCTGTCGTTAAAAAGAAAAAAAAAGAAACATAAAATCCTTTAGAAAGATTAATTGACGCAAATTTATCGAACTTAGGAAGAAGGTATTTAAAAACATTGAAATTTATTGATTCAATTAACACATTTGTGCCTGACTTTTTGTTTTCTTAAATTCGGTGGTAAAATAAATCACTTTAAAATGCTGCAGTTTAAAAATTGGAAACTACAAATGTACGTTACGAGGTTTTTGTATTGATCTGATGAAATGTAAACATTGTAATACAGAAAGATGTATTACTTTTATAATAAAAAATATAATATGGATAATTATATATTTTGCCCAGATTTGTATGAAATAGCCTTTAAAAATTTATTTTGTATTGCATAATTCTTGTTTGTATATTTTACTAAAGAAAGATAGATAATTTTATATTAAAAAAATCATAATTAATTTTAATAATTAACTAAAAGTACTCGTATTTGAGGATTTTAAAAAATATAGTTGATAAACAACTTAAAAAATAACTTTAAATAACTGCTTTCTAAAGAGCTAAAAAACATGTATTCATTAATCCCTATTTTTCAGTATTTTCGACATTATAAAAGTGATTAATAATATCACGATTTTAAAAAATGAATAAAATAAAATAAAGCTTCAATCAAATAAAACGCAGTCTGATATTTTTATTTTAAACGTCATTAGATGGGGTATTACACTACAGGGAATCACGTAAATATTATGAAGCATTTAAAGGACTATAACTTTAGATTGAAGGAACAAAACAACACATTATATTCACAATTTGTAAGAAAAAAAACTATACAATCAAGCAACAATCAAGATTATTCGTAATAACGTCCTTCGTAGCGATACAAGGGTCTAGGCCAGAGTTGGCGAACTTTTAAGTTGTCCCGTGCCAAATTTGATAAAAAAAAAAATAAAAAAAAAAAAATATTTTACGCAAACATGGCGTACCAAAAAAAAAAAAAAAAAAAAGAGTAGGATAAATAATGCATTAAAATAAAAATTTTCTAATATAATTTAAAAAATAAGAGGAACGTAGATGTAGGTACTATGCGCTGTAATTATGGACACAAATATATTTTAGAAACTAAAAAAAAAAAAAAAAAAAAAAAAAAAAAAAAAAATGCGATGCAATTTGATATCTGTTGTTCCATCTTAACACATAGATTTTAGTTAAAACTGAACCAAGTTTATTGGATAAATGTTTTCAATTTGAGTTTTGACATTATTAATTTATGAAGATATAGACTCGAAAGCATAGATAAACAGAAAAATTGTTAAAATGTCAAATGTCTGTTTCTTTGAATAACTATGAAATAAGTTCAAAGTGGCCATTGAAAATTAGTAATTTCTAACAAATTCTTGCGACAGTTTTCAAATATTGTCTTTATTTGAAAAATTTTGGAGATTTGGTATTTAGAATATTATGTATGTTGTAATTACATTTTTTATTTTCCATTTAATAGAAATTCAGAAAAATCATTTGTGGTTTTGTATAATCTCACTTTATTTCGATTTCGAGACACGAGCAATACCGTGTCAAAATTATTCTTTCGCGTGCAACTTTTGGTACGCGTGACATAGGTTCGCCGTCCCTGGTCTAGGCGCTTCTGCAAACTCTTCAAGATGCCCA
Organism: Maratus speculifer; assembly: GCA_964019185.1. Lineage (NCBI taxonomy): Eukaryota > Metazoa > Arthropoda > Arachnida > Araneae > Salticidae > Maratus > Maratus speculifer. The sequence goes on along the minus strand of OZ025294.1, from coordinate 232,824,433 downwards.
CAACACACTCTTTCTGATGTAATTTTGGTCCAGGTTTTTTCCAGAGCTCGTTTTCGTTGGTTGTGCTTTATTGCGCAGGCTTTTTATTTTGCTCTTTTAGGAATGCCGGATTTACTGATGCACACTGCATTTTCCTTTTACATGGTGAATTAATTTCATTAAAAAAACACGACATTTATAGATAATAGCTCAAAAACGTGAAAAAAATATTAAACTAAATTTAAGTTTCTATCACGCCACATTATTTATGTTTAACCCTGTAAATGTGGCTGTACGTAAATAATAGCTACTTTAACCCATTAATGCCCGAATTATTTTCTTCATTAAAAATGAAATTTTTCGGTTTCCCACGACTTTTAAAAAACGAATAACTTTAATCTTAATTTATTCAGGAATTTTTCTCGTGAAAAATAGTGCTTATTTATCTTTCTATTTACTGGTGTGAAAAGTGCTTTGTTGCCATTTTTTATAATCGTCTCTAAAAGGGACGCTAGGCACTAATGGGTTTAAAGGATACAAGAATACTTAATACTTAATCTGAAGAATACTTAATCTGAAATCAAAAAATATATTGAAAGTGATTATAAAATAATACTGTTTATTATCCCTTATTCATTTTTTAAATCATTAATTCTATGTCTTTACATTTCTTATATTTTTTTACCCTTTATTTTATTAAATAAAACTGACTTACACATATACAGCTCATATTCAAAATATTAGAATAATTACCTTTTTTTTAGAAATTGAAAATATCGTTTGGTAATTTAATGTCTTTTAATGAAAATATGCAAACGATATTTTTATTAAGAACTTATTGTTGATTAAACTTACTTGTTATCTTAAATTTAATATCATTTTTGAAAAGATTAATTGCAAAAAAAAAATTATTTTGAAAAGTCAAAATATTAGAATATTTATTCAAGTGGTTCAAAATATTAGAATATTTCATATTAATTCTCCTTTAATTATTACCAATTCTTAACTGGTGGCATCATTATTAAATTCAGACTATTTTATTTAAAATCAGTATTCTTTTTTGCAGTTTGTTTCTTTTTCGTCTTAAAATGGGCCGTGTGAGTGATATTCCTGAATATACTAAACTTCGTATGGTTGATTTGAATCGGCACGGTAAAAATCAATGTTTTATAGCGAATTATTTACATTGTTCGCAATCGAGCGTTAGTAAAATACTAACACAATATTCAAAAATTGGAAAATTTCAAAATAATCGCCGAAATGGTGGCCGAAAACCAAAAATATCTGCTAGAGATGACAGGAAACTGAAGCGTATAGTTAAGAAAAACCGTTTTAAAAGTGTGCGATTCTTGCACCGAAAATGGAAAGAAGAAGGAGTTGAAGTTTCTACATCGACAACATTAAGACATCTCCATAAATTTAAATTTGATCTCGTGTACCGAAAACAAAACCTCTCATGACTGCAAGACAAAAGCGTATAAGATTGAATTGGTGTAAATCAAGACGTTTATGGAGCAATGAAGATTGGAAAAATATATTATTTACTGATGAAAGTATGTTTTGTGTTTCATATGGTAATCAAGGTATTCGAGTTTGGAGAATGAAGCAAGAAGCATTTGATAAAGAATGCCTTAAACGTTCCGTAAAATTTGCTGCTAGTGTCATGGTTTGGGGTTGTATGAGTGCAGAAGGACCTGGAAAGTTATGCATCGTCTACGAAAAGGTTAACTCTCTGATATATCAAGAAATTTTAGAATATTACATGATTCCATCATCAGAAGATTTATTTGAAGATGATTTCATCTTTCAACAAGATTTAGCGTCCCCGCATACCTCGGTGTCAACTAAGAATTGGTTTCGCCAACGCAACATTAAGGTACTTCCTTGGCCACCAAATTCACCAGATCTTAATCCCATCGAAGGTGTATAATGAAGAAAAAACTTCAAGAAAATCCTCCTTCAAGTAAAACTGAGTTAGTGGCACGTATAAAGTCTATTTGGGCTAATATTGATAGAAATGTTTGTAAACACCTTGTATATAGTATGCAAGATCGATTGTACGCTGTTATGAAAGCTAAAGGGGATGCTACAAAATATTAACTACCATTTACTTCATATTCATAAGGTAATATTGTTGCGTAAAATAAAATATTCTAATATTTTGAACCAATCTAAATTTTATTCTAATATTCTCGTGTGTTTAAGGAAGCTGTATACCTAATTTATTGTGCTGTACTTTATATTTTATAAATGTTAAAATCTTATCTAAACATTCCAGATTTAATTTATAAGAAATTTAATTGCATTTACTTAGTATAAAAAATAAATAAATGACAAATAATTTTATCTTATTACTTTTTCTCAATTATTCTAATATTTTGAATATGAGCTGTATGTATGAATATCCTGTCTAACAAAAGATGATTATTATATGCTGTCACATTAATAAGCAGGTAGGATTTACTCAATTTTTCTTAACTGACAGTATTTTCTACAACATTAAAAATAAACGCTAGTTATCAAGCTGTAAACTGTAATTCCTGAGATTGCTTTGAATAAGGATTGTTTTCACATTAACTTTATCAATTTGTTTCTTTTTTTCAAAGATATTAATTAATAATCAAATGAATAATATAAAAATTATTTTTGATTTTTTTTATATGTTTATAAAGTTCGTTATGTGATTTAATCTTAATGTTCAGCGTGATAAATTTGCATTTTGAAATATTGATACAAAAGAGAAAATATCATCTTATTCGTGTTTTATCTTTTTTTTTATAATAAATAAGTCAATGAATATTTATTAAAGGACACAAATGTTTAGTTTAAAGCAAAATCTATCAGTAAAATGAAAAAAAAACCTTTTAAAAGATTAGTTAATTAAATTTAGTTAGTTATTTAAAAATTATTCTTAAAAAATAGGGTGTATAATTTTGCGTGAGGAGGAAGAGGCAAGGTAATTTCATAGTTGCTTTGATAAGGCGTGGCCTGTAAAAAATTGTGAACCACTGGTCTAGGAGCTTCTAGAAATTCTCCACGATGCCATTTTACACTCTTTTCTATGTGATTTCGACTCAGGCTTTTACAGTAGGGCGTTTAGGCAATCTCGTTACTTGTATATTATTACAAGTAACGCAGGTTTTTTGTTCCAGTTTCCTGAAAACAGCCAAATGGCTTGGGGATTGCAGGATCACCCTTTGTACTCCATGTCTTCCTGCAAAACAGTGATTTAATACGAGCGGAAATCTTAACTAGGCAACAAAAAAGCACAACAAGAAAAAAGTTAGCATAGCTCAAAAACGCGAAAAGGACTAAACTAAATGGAAATTTCCATCACGCCATAGTATTTATGTTTCACCCTCTAGATGTGTTTATATTAGACATCGCCTTTTTACAATTTAGGATTTTCTTAAATGCAGTACAGCATCAGAATATTCGGCATTCATCGGATAGCAATTAATTAAGAAGAAACAAGAACACTCATAAATTAACCTGAAACGAAATACATATTGAAACCGATTATAAAATAATGATGTTTAATAATCCTAATTAATTTCTTAAATCATTAATTCCAAATCCTTATATTTGCTGGAATTTTTTAACCTATTATTATTATTATTATTTATTAGTATTATTAATTATTATTATTATTATTATTATTATTATTATTATTATTATTATTAATATTATTATTATTATTATTGAAAGCCAAACTCAATTATACATAACTCTATGAATATCCTTTCTAACAAAAGATGATTCACTACTGTCACATTAATAAGCTGATTTATTAAGCTATTGGGATTTACTCGTTTTAAATTTATTTGGCAGCATTTTCTATAGCATTATAAATACTAGTTGTCGATCTGTAAATTTTTATTCAGGAAATTGCGTTGAGTAGGGATTGTTATCATATTATCTTATAAAATTTATTACTGGCAAAAAAAATGTCCTTTTGAAGGTATGTAATTTGAACTTATTCTATTCTTCAGCTTGATAAATTTGCATTTTGAGAGGCTAACACAAAACAGAAAATCCCATTCTTTTCACGTTTTAACTATTTTTAAAATGCTACTAGTGTTACAAATTATAATAATAATCAAGTCTACGAATATTCATGACAGAGATTACACAATGCAACTTGTTAGTTTAAAAAAAGTTTTTATCATTAAACAAAAAGAAAAAAAAACATAAAAGCCTTTGAACACTTTATACACTAAAACTTTTCTGCGTTATGCAAAAATGTTGATTTTGAAGCATTGAAATTTATTTATTCATCTAGCCCATTTATCCCTGACTTATTGTTTTCATAAATTCCCTAGTTAAATAAATCACTTTAAAATATTATCGGTTAGTAAAAATTGTAATAAAAATGCGCACTTTTTATTGATTGATTGATTCATTTATTTGGTGGAATATAAAAATCATAAATATGGAAAAATATATAACGTTTATACTTGTAGAACATTCATAATTATATGTTTTGTCTAGAGCTGTTGCAAACCGCATGTATTCGTTATTGAGATACGGGAATTCTCTCTAATACGAAATACCGAATCATTACGTTCGAATTTTACTCGTTAATCGTTAGGCTTCAATGTACTGTAAAACAGAGTGAACAAACATATGGAAAAATGTATAACTTTCATAACAGTATAATATGGATAATTATATGTTCTTTGTAGATATGTATGAAATAGTTATTAAAAATGTCTTTTCGATAAAATATTTATTAATTTTATGTTTAATGAAGATATATATTTATTTTTATACAAAAATATTATAGTTTTCATTAATGATAAGCTAAAACTAGTAGTAGTTTCGGACTTTAAACAATTTATTTCATAATCATCTTAAAAAGGACTTGATATATAACTCAATAAATACCTTAAAAAAACTATTGTCATTAGTCCCTACTCAACAATGTTTGGAATGTTATAAAAATGCATAATTTAACGATTTTAATAACTTAATAAAGTAAAATAAATCTTTTAAATAAAACAAAGTAATCTGTTATCTGCATGTTAAACGACACTACAGGCTGTATTACACCAGATATATTTACACGTAAATAAATATCGCCATTTTTTAAGGTTGTTTCTCGTAAATTATTGTACAATATCATAATGCGACACGAATACATATGGGCCATTTTTAGCATCCGCTTACATTTCAGAATTTTATTTTTACTTTTCAAACTTAATAATTTCGTTCAAAATGCAGACAGGTGTTAAAGTAAATGTTTAAGGTATATGAAAAGAAATGGTTGTGCACTCTTCCCTATTATATAATATGTAAATGCAATTTAAAGTTGGCTTGTAAGGCAAATTGTCAAGTCCGTTACCGTACAAAATTGCTGAAAATAATCAGCTTTAAATTTATTAAATTTCCTAAAATCAACTTACTTTGAAGTGACTTATGCTTTCCCTAAATTTGAAAAAATGATATTTATCAATAATACTAAAATTAAATTGAAATGGTGGACAGTTTTAGTCAGAAGATTTTGATCAGATAGAAATTATACAAGAACTTTTTCTAATAATTACAGTATATATCCATGTAAATTATTAAATTTTAAGGAACCTGTATATTTGTTTCTTAGTTTAATAAAAAAATAAAGGTAAGATGGTGAAAAAAATGATAATCATTAAAAAACCGTGCGGTAACTGACTTCACATTTGGTAACGGACTTGACACTATGTTGAAAAAGGCCTATATAAATTAACCTGAAACTAAAACAAATATTCAAACCGATAACATTGTTTAGTATCACTTATTAATTTCTTAAATTTTTTGGGTCAGGGTTTTTTTTTCATTTTGAGAACAATAATATTTTTACTGAAATAACGGTAAATAACACTGCTATCCAAATAGATTTACTGAAGATTAAAGATTATATTATTTTCTGAAATCTAACGAATATACGTATTTTGTGGAATATTTTGTTCATATGTATATGATAGCATGTAAAGGGAAGTTTTTGGAGACATTTGGAAAATATCGTATCACAGCAGGGTTTAACATACATTATAACTTTCTTTTTCTGTTTTTTTTTTTTTTTTTTTTCTTTTGCGTTTTATAACACACGACTTTTTCAGAAATGTATCCTATATTTTTAATTTAAATGCTGAAATATGGGTGATTCTCCATAAACAGGGTAATTTGGAAGCTGCAAAATACAAATTTATAAACTATGAAATAAATAACTTTTTTCTTCATATATAGCTTTAGAAAGTGATTTTGTATTAGAATTATCACCCATCGTTCATAACTCTTAAAATTTAATATTTTATTTATAATTAAAAAAAAACAACTTCCAGGGGAATGATGGTAGTGAGCAGGGGAATGATTCAATAATCTATAAAGAACTGCAGTCAACTATTAATGATAGAAAAATTCATATCACTGAACATTTTTAATCAAATAAAGTAATATACATTAATTATTTAAATTACTGTACATAGTTTTCACAATAATGAATATATATACATAAGTTTCATTCTAACAACTAAAGAAAACTTTTCTTTTCGCTTCAGAAAAAAATCTGCTTTTGACCTGGAACTCATATCTTCTGGTTTGCTGTTAATTTTAAATTTCAATCTTTGGTTACTTTTTTATATTTTTCTAATTTTCTACTTAGAAATTTTATTTGATTTTACATTTTTACACGTTTTCTACGAAGTGCACTCCTGTTGCGCATTACGCGTTTTCTTTCAGATTATTTCCGTTTCTCGTTTAAAGCATTACTTGATTTTGAATTAGATAAAGGAGCGTTGAGTAAATTTGACATTGAGCTTGTGTTTAACTCTTCATAATTATCACTTGTTGACGCTTCTTCAACAGTCAAAGCTTGGTGTTTAGTGAGACTTGATCGTTTTCGGTTATTTCTGGAATTATTTTTCCATTGTTTCCACTTGCTTCTTTTCTCGCGGGCAGTCATCTCTGTAGTAGGCTTTATTGCACCCTTCATCTTTTTTTTTTTTTTTTTTTTTTTTTTTTAGTATTACTGTCGCTTCTTTTCTTTTTGTATTTTATATGCAGCTGGGTCATTTTTTTTTAAATCTTTTGATAGCGTTTGCGCTGTGGTTCTTTTTTATTTTTTTATTTTCTCCTCTCTAGTCAGTTTTTCTTTTATTTATGGCATCTTCCTGAAAACAAAGAGAATTTTTATAAAAAAAATCATTTTGTTATCAGTTTAATTTTGTTTATTTGTATTAAATTTTAGCATTAATCTTAATGAAAATAATTATTATTTTTTTCATATTAACCATTTATATAAAACAGGATGCTGGTAAAGTAAAAGCTAATCTTTTTTTATTTTGTAGGTATAGACATGCTTTAATTTAAAGTGGTACTTAAAAATATTTAAATTAAAAAAAAAATGAGATACATTCAAATTTAATGAAGTGTCTAAATTTAATCATACATTTAAAATAAAAATCTTAAACACACATGAATTTCTTTTTTAATTATGAAAATCAGTGTTGAATTCAGACTTTGTTCTCCTGGGGGGGGGGAATATTATAGATTTCTGGGGGGGAGAAATGCACATTTTTACCATTGAAAACCCAAAATCTTAATTTTCCCAGGGCCATCCCCTGGATTCAATATTGATGAAAATTGAAAAATACAGATTTCAGATAAGTTACATTGAATTTTCCTTGAAAAACAACTAATAAAAAAAAAGTTTCCGGTTAAAATTAAGTAACAATAGCAATAAATGATTACATACTGTTTCAAATTAATGCAAAATATTGTCAAATTTTATGAAATAATTGAGTAGTAATATTAACTAAATTAAACATTTTTTGTTCTTTTTTAAATTTTCTAAAATGTAAAAAACTAATATGTAAAAAATGCAGCGTCTATATTTAAAGATTACCTAAAACTAAAGTATTTCAATTTTCATATAAAAAATCATTTATAGTTATCAATATTAAGAATTTTTGAATATTTTTAAATTTAACAACATTTAGTTTCTTTATTAATGTATTAATAGGGTTTTTAGCCAATATATTAATAACATTTTTAAAATTTCATCATTCCCTTAACTAGAATCATTCCCCTGCTTTAAGAATAGGCAGGGGAATGATGCTAGGGGAATGATGATTTGTTAGTAATATCTATCTTAGAACCACATGGGGGAACAAAAAAATTTTAAAATGATTACACTTATTAAAAAACATGTATTAAAAATATAAAACAAAATAAAAAAGCTTACCTTTAATTTATACACAAAAAAAATTGATCCAGGGTAATGATGGCTAATAAAAATATTCTTTTTGGAACACCACTTTTCAACATCTGCACTCACAAACAAAATGGCTACAGTCTGCAAACTTTTAAGATGTCTCTTCCAAGCAAGTAGTTAAAATTGGATCAATGCCAAATTTGAAACCAGCGGCATCTATTAGTGTTTTTTAGAACTATTTTTGTAAATGCAGGGGAATGATGCCCAAATTGATGGACGTACTTCATTGTGTTTTTTCACAGAGTTGCATCATAGTATACCTCTACATATGTACTCCTCATATAAACACTAAACTGTGATACTACATTAATAATTAAAAATTTTTTAATCAATATTTAATAAATAGTTGGTGGATTCAAAGTCTAATTCTGGGGTTGGGGACAGCCAGGGGAATGATATTTTACATACATATATATTGTTTAGAATTATTTTTTAAGTAAAGGATATGAGTAGTAGATGGCAAAAAAGTACAGCTTTTAGTAAAAATAAACTTTATTGGTAAAATAGTTCAAAAAAATTATATAATCAAGTGGGACTTTGTTTTTTCCTAATCAATGAGAATGATCCATATATGTTTAAAATAAAGAAATAGTGGAAGGTGACAAGAGAATTAAGCATACAAATAAATGAAATCATAATAACAAAGGAATAGCCATATAGTATTATTTCTATATAAGAAATTTACCAAAATAATTAGAAAACTATATATTACTCTATGAAAAGACTTGTATTATTAATAATACACCAGACCTGAAAGGATTAAATCATCAATTCTAAACTTTTACGCTACCTATTTTTTTTTTTTTTTTTTTTTTTTTTTTTTTTTTTTTTTTTTTTTTGCTTGTTTAAAATAAAACTCGCTTACACATATCTGCATAAATATCAATTTTATCAAAATATGATTTATTATTATCACATTAATAAACAGATGGGACGTACTCGGATTTCTTTTCTTTTTTTATCTGACAAGTATTTTCCAAAACATTATAAATAGACACTACTTGTCGAGCTGCAAACTGTAATTCATACGATTGTTTTGAAAAACGAATATTATCATATTAACTAATCTGACTTATTCGTACTAAAATGCTGCTATTTTGAATAATAATTAATAATGAATAATAAATTTAAATAAATAAAATAGATAATATTTTTCATTTTCTTTTACGCTTCTATTAAGTTATGTAATGCGCATTAATATTATAATTCTGCATGATAAATTTTCATTCCGAAAACCTGATACATAAGAGAAAATCCTATATTTTCCATGTTATATCTTTTAAAAATAAAAATAATGATAAATTGATCAATGAATATTCGTAAATGACATTACACTATAATTTTTTTAGTTCAAAAAAGTAATGTTATTAAAGAAAAAGAAGAGGCATTTTAATTGATTAATTGACTAACTTTTTCTACGTTTAGGAAGAATGTTGTTTTTCCAAAGCATTGCAATTTAATGATTTAACTAACCGATTTATGCCTGACTTTTTGTTTTCTTAAATTTGCCTGTTAAATAAATAACTTTACAGGACTGCAAGATTCACTAGAAAGGTACTAAAAAATACGTTAAAATATTTTTGTTTTAATGTGATAAAATGTAAGCATCATATGCAGAAGTTGTATACTTTTATAGAAGTTGTATACTTTTTTATACGCATATGCATATAGAAAGCATAAAATACTTACGCAAATATTTTATGTACTATGTCTTTATGCATATACATATGGCATGCATAATGATTATATATTTTGTTTAGATTTGTGTGGGAAATAAGCTTCAAAATTATCTTTTGTATGTCATAACTATTATTTTCATATTTTACTAAAGAAAGATATTGTTTTATACAATAACACTTTACTTATTGTTAATAATAAACTAAAGAAAAACTATTTTTGAAGATTTAGAAATTTTTATTTCATACTCATCTTTTAAAGCACTTTATATAAACAATTTCTTGCTAAATAGCTAAAATATATGTATTCATTATTATTTAGTGTCCAATATTTGTAAGCTTATAAAAATGCCTCATCTGACGAATTGATTAAATGAATAAAATAAAATAAATCTGTATAAAAAATACAAAGAAATGGAATATTTTTATGATAAAAGACATTACGTGATGTATTACGCTACAGTTTTATGTGCTACTAAAATATTTATTTCTCTTTACAAAAACACTATAATTTTTATTAATAATAAACTAAAAATAATCGTATTTGAGGATATAAAACAATTTGTTTCATAATCATCTTTAAAAGTACTTTATGGAACTAACTTCTTCCTAAATGGATAAAAAATAGGTATCCATTAGTGCCTAAAAAATATTTTTGGGTATCATAAAAATGCATAATTTGACAATTTAAATACATAAATAAAATAAAATAACTCTGTAATATAAAGTAAAGTACTTTTATATTTTAATTTTAAATGGCATTATAGGATGTATTATAGTAGATGTGTTTATACTCAAACAAATATCGCCTTTTTTTTTTTCAAGGACGTTTATGGTATATGCATTAGAGTAACAAAATATACAGTTTATCGTTAAGTAATAACTACTCGTTCAGATAATGTGACGAACAATTAGAAATTAATACGATACCAAAACATGTATTAAAATAGATTAGAAAGCAACAATTTTACTATCCCCAATGCATTTCTTAAATCATTAATTCTAAATCGTTATGTTTCCTGATTTTTTTATCCATCGATTTTTCAAAATAAAGCTAATTTACACAATCATAAATATGATTTCTAACAAAAGACAATATAGAACTGTCACATTAATAAGCAAATTGGCTATACTCGATTTTTTTTTATCTGATACCATTTTAAACAACATTATAAATAAATATGAATTGTCGAGCTGTAAACTGTAATTCGTCAGATTAGTTACTGGACAGGTAATCTTCATTTTTGGGCTTACTATTCGCGCCCAACTTCACGTCCAGTGTACACATGAAATGTCCTGATATTGTTGAGCCATTGGGAATATTTCAAAAATATGCATTAAAATATTTAATTGCTATAAAGGACGTTAAATACTAAAAAACATTAAAAGATCTTAATAATTTTTACATGTTTCGATTGAATTTACTCAATGATCATCAGAAAAAGAAAATACAAATAAACACAAAGATGGAAAATGACAAAAAACTATTACAAATGAAATTTAATTTAATTTTTTTTAAAAAAGATCTTTAAGATCTTTTAATGTTTTTATTAGTATTTAACGTCCTTTATAGCAATTAAATATTTTAATGCATATTTTTGAAATGTTTAATGGACGTATATGAAAACTTCTATTTATAATTAATGTCATTGGGAATATGTTAAGATGTAGTGAGTACTACTGAAGTGGTGATTAAGAAAAAAAAATAGGAAAAAGTAAAATAATTTTTAAATTTAAGAATTTAGGAAAACTGAAATAAAAATAAAGCAAAAGATAAACAGAAAAGTTATTTTTACTAAAAAGAATAAAAAAAATATTAAAAGTAAGTATACTGTAATTATTGAAAACCTCAAATGCTGAATAAAATTTATTATCAAATTAACTTATCAAACTTATTTCTGGTAAAAAACTATTTTTTGAAAGATAGTAATAATAAATCAAATAAATAAGATAAATAATCTTTTCTTTCATTTATGTTTCTATAAAATTATGTTATATCTTATTATTCAGTATGATAAATTGATATTTCAAAAAGCTGACATAAATGAAAAATCCATCTTTTTTATTTTGTACCTTTTTTTCAATAATAAATAACTCAATGAATATTCATAAAAGTTATTACACGATGAAAACTTTTAGTTAAAAAAAAGGTTTGTCATTTAAAAGAAAAAAATCACAAAAGCCTTTTAATAGATTAATTGACAAAAATTTTCTGCGTTTAGGAAGATTGTAGTTTTTTAAAGCGTTGAAATTTATTGATTCAATTAACATATTTAAGCCTGACATTTAGTTTCTAAAATTTCCTGGGAAAATAAATCCCTTTAAAATGTTGCAATTTGAGTGGAAGGGAAATAAAAAATATACGAATTTTTTTTTCCTTTGTATATGTTGATAAAACGTAAGTATCTTAAATATGGAAAAATGTATCCTTTTTATAATAGCATACTATGCATAATTATATGTTTTATCTAAATTTGTATGAAATAACCTTTTAGATTATACATTGTATTTTTACTTAGCATTTTTACGTTCTACTATATATTTCTATACAAAGACATTCCAAGTGTTATTATATATAAAATAAGAATGATTGTATTTGAGGCTTTAAAATAATTTATTTCGTAATTATTTTTAACAGATTTTACATAAATAACTGTCCCAAAAACGGCTAAAAGAAATAAGTACTATTTTTTGTTTATCTCTTATATTTCGAATGTTAAAAATGCATAATTTGACAATTTAAAAAAATGCGTATTTGAAAGAACTTAAACATCTAAGATTATGATTTTTTCATTTAGATCTATGATAGAAAAAATACAAATACTTACTTTTAACATTTCGCCTTCTAGAACATTTGAATAATTTGAGCATTGAAAAAAATCTCAGAACTACAAAAGAGAATTATCATAAATAATAATAATAATAATAATAATAATAATAATAATAATAATAATAATAATAATAATAAGCAGTTTATGTTGCTATCTCTCGGTAGCGGAAAAAGTTATGCATAGGTAATTATTTAATGCAATGTTCTTGTTACCGAAGAAAAAAAAATACAAATTTGTTTAAAAATATATTATTTTAGATAGGAATTCAAAATATGGGACGTGCCTTTGGAGATTTTAATGTTGCTTTAAGACTTAAGAATTCTTTGAGTAAACTGTAGAAAACGAAATGGGATACAATATGTTGAGTTTCCAGTTTACGCATAGCATTTATTAGAGAGGTGTCATCGAAAAAATACTGTGCATTGTACTTCAAAAAATTCCAGATAAACCAAGATTGTAACAAAACAGACAAATAAAATTACAAGCGAGAGAAATACGATTATCTTATTTGAGACATGTGGACATGTGGACTATCATTAAATCGTTGTTTTTGTGGGCATTTGTTGTTGTTGTTGTTTTAAATTAAAATTTAAATATTTAGGATTTTAGAATCGTGATATTTTTATTGAAATTAAAATATTTAGGGTTTCAGAATCATGATTTTTTTTATTAAAATTAAAACATTTAGGTTTTCATGACCTTATAAGCAGGGTGACCTTATATGAGATATGAATATGCATTATACTTTAGAACAATATAATATTATTAATAAGTTAATTATATAAGTAAAATTATGTGAAAAGAAACTATGAAGATATAATTTACTAAGTAAGATGTATACACAATAATTGCTTTGCACTTAAATAATCGAACTGATGAGTGTGCTCATAATAGTAAAAATATTCTTTCATGCAGGATTTTTTTTAAATTGCAGTTATTAAAATTACTTTTTCTTATTTACAAAAAGTTTTAAAATGTTTCTTTGTGCTTTTAAAATAAATAAGAAATATATCTAATGTTTAAAATCAGAGTGTCTAGAATATTTTGTTCTTTGAGAACTTCAGTTCGTGTTCTCGATTCAAGTACACTGTCATAATCATCGTTTCCATCTGATCTTATCTTTAAAACTTTTGAAACAATTTCTTACTGTCAGCAACTGCATACACTGTATTAAAAAAAAAAAAAAATCTAGTAGAATTTTATTTCAAGAACTTTTTATGCAATAGCAACAATCAAAATTCATGTAACATATAGAAATTTAAACTTTAAATAATTAAAAAAAAAAAGGTTTACTGAGTTTTTTTTTTTTTTTTTTGAAAATCGGATTTCTGGAACTCTATGTAACGATAACGATGATTACAGATAAAATTTTAGTAAAATTACCAAAATTTTAGTAATTTTCTTTTGTAAAGTTATAGATGTCTCTAGTTATGTATATTGAGAGCAATTACTTGCACAGCGTACATTTAAAATTTTAGTAAACAAAACATAACATATTTCGGTAAATTTAGATTACTAAGGTTACAGTTTTTTTTACAGTATATTTTAATTTGTCTTGTATTGTGTTAATAAACGTAAGTGACGATACTTTTTTCCTCCCCATCATAGTGAAATAACAAGACATCTCAGTTTTTTTTTTTCTCAGGTACATTTTTACAAGAAAATCTGCGCAACGATCACTAATGCTAGTTCACTTTTACTTTTTCCTATTATTAAAAAAAAAACGTGCATATAATGTATAATTTAAGTAAACTGCAAGTTTATAACCTTTTTAAACACAATATTTGAATATTAAACAAACAATGTTTCTTATTTTATATTTACTGTACACTGTGGACCGGCGGCAAAAAGACCGAGCGCGATTAACAACGTTTTAAAACAAGTGAATAAGTGCGATCGCAGATCGCACAAAGAGATGCGTTTAAAATTTCTTTCAAACAATTTATCCTTTAACTAATAAATCGAAATTGTTAGTAATTGTCTGACATAAATTATATCACCAATAAATTTACTTTAAAATAACTATAAAAGGAAGTTATTTATTTTAGTTAATTTAAAAATGTTCAAATAAAATCATTTAAATAATAAAATAGCAAATAAAGCCTTTGTGCACAAATGTTTAAAGATAGAAAACCAACGATTATAAATGCACAAATAAAATATGAGAAGGTAGCAACTAATTGCTATTTGCTACATTCACATACTTTATTTGTGAATTTATAATCGTTGGTTTTCTATGTTTAAACATTTAAACAATATCTAAAATTCTATACTTTCTAAAAATCCGAAAAAAAAAAAGCGGAGATATAAATAAAATTTTAAATTTCTAAAAGTGAAAAAAAATGTTTACAATTAAATTTAAAATACTAAATAATTAATAAATCGCAATAGTTTTTTTTTAAATATAAAGAAAAATGAACTTCAAAAAACATTATGAATATCAGATGAACGATACCTAAAACTATAAAAAATTACATTGGCCAAAAATACGAAGTTTCTGGTTATTAAATCCATCTTTAGATGGGGGGGGGGGGGGAGATTCCAAGCAAACTATGAAAATTTCGTTTACAAGTGAGATGCTTTTCTCCCAAGCCATGATGTCTACTCGGAAAACATTCAAATTAAGCCACTCTTTTTCAGTCGCAAAATTTAATGGATGCCATTGAAAAAAATTATTTAATTAAAATAATAGACTTTTTTTTAAATATCATTTTTCATTTTACACGAGGTATTCAGCTGTAAGTGCACAAAATTTGAAGTATCTGACTTATACAGTTTTAGTGTGACGGACAGAGTGGGGACAGAGACGAACAGGGTTTCATCAGATGAACGACACCCCTAAAAAACACGACTCTTTCGGGATAAAATATATTTATTTCACTCATTACTTTTAAAATAGACAGCTTTTGCTCATATGCTTTAAATTCTAAAGAAAATAATATCACAAACATGAAACATTTTGTTGTTAGCTTAAAGCATTGTGTCTAATTTTAAAATTAACGGGGTTTGATCCCCGCATAAAAAAATTATCAATGTATGAAATTTTGATTATACATAGAAAATAAAATATGATTACAGTTGTATAAAAACTGTAACAATGAAGTTATTGTATGACGCCTTTTAAATGTGTTAAGTTGTTCTAAATATGCAACAAAGAACTATTTTAAATTTCGAGAAGTACAAAATATATCAAAAACAAAGTATAATTTAAAAATTATATTTTTTCCCCTGCATATTTGTATATATACATCGCCAGACATGATTTTGAATAATATTTTATATTAAATCGCACTATTTTTAGCTTAATATTATTTTTAAAATGCAAATTCCTAAATAAATCGAAATCTGGCTACTTCGTTTTCTTCATAAAAAAATTCCCTCAAATATATTTCGTAGTAAAAGTAAGTTTAAAGCACTGTGTCTGTTTTAAAAATTGACGGGGTTTGATCCCCGCATAAAAAATAACCAATGTATGAAATTTTGATTATACATACAAAATAAAATATGGTTACAGTTCTATACATTTAGTAACAAAGAATTTATTGCATGACGTCTTTTAAGTAGAAAAAATTGTTCTGAATAGGCAACAAAGAAATATTTTATATTTAGAAATGTATAAAATATATCAAAAATAAAATATAAAAAGTATAATAATTTAAAAATTATATTTTTTCCTTTGCATATTTGTGTATATATATATTGGCAGGCATGATTTTGTATAATATTTTACATTAAATCGCACTATTTTTATTTTAATATTAAGGTATTTGTACCCTATATGGACAGTGCTCTCAATATGGACACCCCTAATATTTTTAAAAGTAACAATTTTGGTAGAGAGATCGCGCTACATATCCACGAAGAAAAGCAGTTGAAGAGATAATTAAGCCTGGAAAGTACAAAAAAGCGAGCTGTTCGCCATTTAAAAGGAAACTTATTGTTTCGTGGTGTGCTGATCGTAATTACAGGCAAGTTTAAATTCTTATTAGATATTGTAAAATTACTTTAAATATTGAAAAGTGGAATGTTTTAGAAAGCTTTTAAAACATATTTTCGATTGTTATTGCATATATGCTTAAAAACATTTTCTTTATTTATTTATTACAAAATTTAATAAAGCTACTCCCGCTTCCCAATATGGACACCTTATGTTCATATTGGAAATACAGCAGGTGAATCTTCAGATTCACAACAATAGAAATATATGCAAAACCAACTACATTATTTCATAATATTTTATTGTAACTGAGGTGCTTTGCATCGGTCTTCGAAGAGCCACAACTGAAAATGACCCCCCGTTTTAAAGTGCATGTTCTGAAGATATTTGCTGTGCCCAACCCTCCCCGCAATACTTTAAGATATATTTTTTTTTATCCCCACTCATCTAAAATTCCATAAAAGAGTGGCTCATTCATACCCCCTGTATAGTAGGTCAAACAGGAACCACCTGTCCATAATACGGACTAGTGGTTCCTTATATGAACATTTGTAAAAAAAATTTGTTTTTATCATTTAAATAAAAACCATAATAAATACAAGGTTGCTAATTTTAATAATGATAGTCGACAGTCCAGGGATCATGGCCATATATTTTTGGAGCCCTATCACGTGTACATGGGTGTGAAAAAAATAATTTTTCCTTAGTGTGTCCATATTAGGCACAGGTATTCTATTTTAAATATGCAAATTTCTAAATAAATCGAAATAATCAGACTACTTCATTTTCTTCATAAAAAAAAAAAAAAAAAAATTTCACTCAAATGTATTATGTAGTAAAAGTAAATTTAAAGTACTGACTCAATTTTTAAAATTTGCGGATTTTGATTCCTGCAGTAAAAATACCAATGAACGAAATTTTCACTATGCGTAGAGAAACAAATATGGTTACAGTTGCATACAAATTGCAACAAGGATGACATTCTTTAAATTTTCTAATTTGTTACGAATGTGCAACAAAGAAATATTTTAAAGCCAGAAAAATACAAAATATTTCAAAAGTAAAAATAAAAGGCATAACAATTTAAAAATTACATTTTTTCCCTTGCAAAAAAGGATGTATATCAGCTGACATTTTTTTTTTGAATAATATTTTATTTTGAATCGCACTTTTATTACTGTAATATTATGTCAAAATGCAAATTCCTAAATAAATCGAAACAATCTGGCTACTTTATTTTCTTCATAAAAAAGGATCCTCAAATATATTTTACATCAAATTTGAAAAACTAGTTATAGAAATATATATGCTTACACGAATATATTTTAAATTACATTTGAAAATATATTATATTTATACTGTCTTTTAAAAGGTATGTTCAAATAAAAAATGTTTGCTTTCCCATGATAGGCACAGAAATTTCTAAAATTTCTCTCCGGATTTTTTTAAACGTGTTTTTTGTCACCAAGATAGAAGTGAAAATAAATAGAGCTTTAATGGGTAAAATTTCTAGTGTTTAAATGTAATTTATAAAAAAGTATCAATAAAAAAAAATATGTATTATTTTTTTACGACATGTTATGCCACGTCAATATTTTATTTGGTCTGAGAAAATATATTAATAAAACTTTCATTAAAACGAATGTTGAAAAAGGAAGAAAAATCATGCGAAAAGCATAGATTATGAATTATTCTAACGCTTCCAGAATTCTTTAACAAAACTTCACTATTTCATAATATAATATATGCAGCTAAAAATATCAGAAAACGCATAAAACATTTGAAAATCAGATTATAGAAATTAGCTTCCACCAAAAAGTATTCCGATTCTTTTGTTATACAACGCATTTAACATTTAGATTTGTATATATTCTGTATAGTATTCTTAGTACTTAATCATTAGAAAAATACATATTACCGTATTTAACGCGCACTTTTTTTTTTTTCAAAAAATTAGGGCAAAACTTCTAAATGTGCGTTATATACGGAATATTTTTTTACTGTTGGATGTAATCACACGATATGCATATGAAAACAGAAATTATTCAAAGAGTACATTAAAACTCGGAAAATGTTATTTAATTGAAGTACTGTGCATCTGTATTTCACTCCTTGCAGTTTTTTATCCAACAGAGTTAGTAACATTATTTAAACGCTAACTAGCAATTCTCATTACCTTCACTCACTCCTACTTCCACTAATCATTCAGTTCCTATTTGAAGTCTAAAAATGCATTTTCGTCTTATTTTCTGGCCTGATATAATGTTTGTTTCGACTTTCTTCAGTGGAATTCATTTGGCCATTCTTCAGTAGTATATTAAATTTATATTTATCATTTTTTTTTTTTTTTTTACAATGACAAGACTGACAAAACAAAATAAAGAAGAAAGTAAACTCATTTGATTTTTAGAAGATGTTAAGGATTGTATGTTACTAGCCACCAATGTTGCCGAGAGTGGCAGACTTATTTTCCTTATTATTTACTTTTATTTATTTATTTTCAATTAAAACCACAAAAAATTACATTATTTGTGGAAAAGCTGCGTAAAGAAAAAAATAGAGTTAAAATTTTCCGGTAAAAGATCAGAATAAATAATATGAAAGCTGCATACATCATAAAGCTAAAAAATGTTAAAGATAGCTTTAAATTTTGTCCTATATCGAATACATTAAAATAAGATATACTGAATTTAACAGAATGGCAAAGACAGTAATAAATTAAGTTTAACCAATATATCTGTTATCTATCATTTTTTATCTTTTCTCATTTATGTTTTAAATCATACATATGCTTTACACTAAATCAGATAGCTTTATCTTTTATTCATTTAAAATTCAACTCACTAACTCTTATCCAAATAAATATTCCCTGTAACAAAAGGTGATGCACTGTCACTATAATTTATCGTGTAGGATTTACTCCATATTCTTTTCTTTGACACCATTACAAATAAATACTATTTGTCAAACTTAAAATTGTTATTCATGGCCAAGATTTGAAAAATGATTATTATCATATTATATAACAAACATATAACTAACGAAAATGTTTTCATGCGAAAAATATTATTAATATAACAAATAAATATTGTAAAATAAGATTATTTACTAATTTATTTCGTGGGAAATTAAGTAATGGGAATAATTAATTTTGCTCACGATGGAATTTTTTTTTACAATGACAAGTTAAGACTGACAAAAGAAAATAAAGAGGATAATAAATACATTTGATTCATTAATGCTTTTTTTAAATAATAAATCTGTATATGTCAGGGAAAAGATTTAAGAATTATTAGAATGTTATTGTTCTAATATATTGATTGAGCAAATAAATTGACGATATTTAAAAGAAAGAATTATAAGAAGTTATCGCCAAAATAATTTCTAATGAAATTGCAATTCACATAAAGTTAATTTCACATTACATTATTGTTATTTGTATTACGTAACGTGTTAAAAAGTTAAAATGGTTTATGCAATAATTTACATTTTAATGATTAAAGATGTTACTCTTAAATTTAGCCCAATATTAAAATACAGGCAATTAAACAAAGAGTTTCTACATTGACAAAATGACAAAAATAACCATAAATCAGGCTAAAACAAAAATATGCGGTAACAGTTAATAAATTTTAGGGTTTCATATTTAAATTTCAAAATATAAATTCTAACTTTTCACACGTTCTGACAAATTTATGTTTTAAAATAAAATTCATTACTCCTTATCTACATAAATATCCCTTGTGACAAAAGATAATAAGAACAGTGTCACTCTAATTTATCGCGTGGTATTTATTTAAAATACTTTTTTTACGTCAGGTTTATAAATAAAATCTAGTTATCGAACTATCATGTGTAAGTCATGACCAAGTGTTATAAAAATACTTTTATCATATTAACTCATCAAAGTCATTACAGTGAAAAAAAATAAAAATAAAGAAACGTTAATCTTGTAAAATGATATTTAAAAGTTACTTATAACAAATCGAATAAATGATATAAAGTAAGATTATTCAAGGTGTATTTTTCCTTTGGTATTATTAATTGAATTTATTGTCCAAAATGATAAATGTAACAGTGTAAATTTAAGGCCCTAATAAATTATTGTACTTCTGAAGGAATAAATTCTCAACTCAATAAGTATTCATAGAATTTATAAAAATATGGGAACTTTAGTTTAATAAACAAATAAAACTACGTTAATTAAGAAAAAAAATCTTTAAAAACTTTTGAGATATAGCATTCCAAAGAATAATGCATACATTAAAAATAGAAAATAGAAAATTTATTAAATTTCTGTACAATTTCCCGCTTTTAATACAAACACAAACTAATAGATAGAAATACAGATACTAGTAGAATATTAAAATATACTTAAAGAACATTACAAAACACGCAAGAGTGACAATGACCGGATTTTATATTTAAAACTTATTTTCCGTTCACTCCTTAGTTTATTCAACACTGAGCTAATCTCCGTGAATGTATTGCTCCTAATTCCTCAATATTTGAACAGCACAATCAATTCGTAGAGACCGGTAAAGTATTACAAAATGTAACAGCATGATATATTAGGGCATAAAGTAAACTCTTAAGACTGGTTGTCTCTCACTTTCTTTATTCCCCGCCATAACGTTAAGTCTATGGTCGTTTTATGCATTCTTATATTTAAAATATTTTCTCAGGAAATTAATATTTTTAACTTCTACTTTCCGGGTTCTCTTCTTAAAGGCTGTCACTCTTTTTCTTAGTTTTCAAAATATTTCTAAAATTTATGCTTAATTTATTATTTTATGTGTTAAAAGCTGATGAACTTGAAGTAAAATTTTAACTCTTCATATAAAATTAAGCATATAGCCTCTAAAAATATTTTGAAAACTGAGAAAAAAAATGTGACACCCTTTAAGAAGAGAACACCGAAAGAAGAAGTTAAAAACATAATTTTTTTTCGGGAGATATTTTAAATATAAGAATGCCTCAAACGCCTATAGACTTACGTACTCTCTTAAAACGTCAGCCTCAAAATAACTCAAGTTGAGCCGAAATCCACTCATTTCATGTTTTGAAAGGCAGCTTCTCGAAAAGAGTTGGAACTCGTGGGAACGAATTGTTTTTAAGCAATTTAAATCAAGTTGATCTATTTAAATAACCAATTTAAATCAAGAAGATTCAATCGTTTAAAAAACAACTCATTTATGATCGAAAAAATTACAGATCTTTCTTGAGAAGCCAAATCAAGTCTTTCGTTTTAAGAGTGTAGGGGAATTCGGAATGTTAGTGACCAGCACCCTTAACATTGGATAACACATTCACACAGTAGAACGTTATGTGATTAGTTCGAGAAGAAAAATACATCTTTTCCTTGATGATGTTTGAAGAACAGGAAAATCTTTAAACAGATAATTATAAAGGAGAGACTAAAAAAGATACAAATAAATAAATAAATAAATAAATAAAGTAAATAAAAAATAAGGGTGTAACATATTATCTCAAATTAATCTTCCTAGATTACGTATCTGCTTTTCGACAACAAGAGAAGTATGGCAAACAAAACTTTTCAAATGGAATTTTTTTAATTGTACTTATTACCCGAAGACTGATCAAGAGATTTATTTGATACCAATAAGTCGCAAAATCAAGATATGATGAGCTTTTGAACATAAAGATTGCACGCAAAGTGACTGTAGAATGTATACAATTGATTTTCATTTTGGAGCCTCTATTCAATCTAGAGTCAGAGAACAAACGTATTTAACCTTTTATGCCACAGTAGTCCCTCTCCGGGCACACCTAATATTAATTCCAAATTTGCAAACGGGGCCAAGAAACTAATTTTTTAAAAATATTAAGTGAAAGCTTATTTAATTGTAAATATTTTCATACCTCATTTTTACCCACGCTGCATTTATATTGGAATTAATGATACTATCATTCCTTGGACTTGGTACTGAATACTTGGGAGTTACCCTAGACAGAAGACTTACTAGAAAAAATCATATCACTAATATTCGTGGTAAAGCCACCGGAATTTGTAAATATATTTCTCCACTTCTTAAAAGTAACACTCTTTCCATAAAAAAACCCCTCAAACTTTGTAATACTTGCATTAGATCCATTCTTACTTATGCTTCTACTATTTGGGGTTGCTCTCGCAATGCTAATATGATATCGGTTTATGGAGCTCACATAAAAAAAAAAAAAAAAAAAAAAAAAAAAAATTGTTATATCCGGCATGGTATTAGATATCTTCGCTACACCACTATCTGTAGGATCTTAACGTTTTTTTCTTGAAGAAACGCATAAATCAACTTTATATATATATATATATATATATATATATATATATATGTGTTTCTACAAATCCGTCTGCAAACTTCCCAACCCAATAGTTGCGGAATTGCCAGACTACGAGGTATCCGACCCCACTAGTGGAAAATCCTTAAATATACGCTTTTACTAAAGATGAACGTTGAGCTTTCCTCAATTCTCATCTATACTTAAACTCTCTATGTTTGTTTCTCTCTTTTTTTGTTATGTTAAAAAAAAGCTAAAAGCTAATCTGCTGATTTAAAGCATTTATATTTTGTTTTTTAAAAATATATAACCTTTTTCTTTTTTTTTTTTTCTTTTTTTTTTTTTTTTTTTTTTTTTTTTTTTTTTTTTTTTTTTTTACAATTGGGGCATTTTTTGATTTCCCGGTAGATTTTTCGTGTGACCTTTTTAGGAACCAATGGAATTTTTCATTTTTTATCTTTTCTTTTTCTAATTTATCTTGATATGTTATATGTGCAAAACATTTTATTTTATTACTAATTGCATTTTTTAGTAATTTTAGCTACCCATTCAAGCTAATTCAAGCTAATTTTAGCTAATTTTACTTATTTAAACTAATTTTAGCTAATTTTACTTATTCAAGCTAATTTTAGCTAATTTTAATAATTCAAGCTAATTTTAGTTTTTTAGCTGCGTGGTTATCGGAAATAAACAAAATCATATGACATACGGTACGTACGTCATACAACGTGACAGGTTTAATATATTTCATTAATAATGTTTAAATGCTAATTTTATATAAATATTATTCAACTAAGTGAGTGGCTCATGTAATTACAGAATCTATGTATGTCGCTCACTGATTTGACATTCAGATTGCCAAAAAGTAGTTATGATATTTGCATAAGAGTAAATTATTTTCAGTACTCAACTTTAAATTTGTGATTCTACATTAGATATGCAAAAAAAAACTCATAAGCTAATGTTCAAATTATTAAAGAGACCTTTTTAAATTTTTTCACTTGCATTAAAATATTTTTAACGTTGTTTCTTACCGTTTTTGCAATATTTCAAACATTTTTTGAATTTTTGTTATGATATTACTTTAACTTTTGAAACCAGATTACAGATAAAAATAAATAAATCGACATATTAAAATATAATCGGGAAATTTAAAAAGAACACTCCCATAGTTTTAACATTAGCTTGCGAAAGTCTGTGAATGTTTATTTTAAAGGTCTTTACAAATTTTTCACTTAAATAAAATATTAACAGTAAATTAACATCGATATCATGCAAATCATGAAATACATATATATTTTAGTAACAATAATATTTAAACAATCAACAAAGAAATAAATATTTTTGTTTAAAATTTATTAATATCAGAAGCAATACATTTATCATTTATTTAGGTTTTATATTTTTATTTTATAGACCATCCCATTTTCAATTTTTATTGAATAATTTCTGATTGAAACGTCAAATGAAAACGACAGTTTAATCTTTAAAAATTTGAAAAACACTTTGTAAGCAATGAAGCAATGGCTTAAGGCGTAAGGTTTTGTTCTCTAAAAGCTGTGAAAACAATAACAATTGCTTTTAAAAGAAAAAAAAAATAATATTCGGAGCAAAATATTTAATATGTAAATTTTGAAAGCATTTCTTTTTCTTTTTTGAAACTTGCTTTAGCTTTTGAAAAATAAAATGATAATGATGCATGAAATGTGTAGAATATAGTGTTATAAAGATATTATTGAAAAAAAAAAGATTTTCTGTTAAGAAATTTCATTTAATATTTGTATTTTATAGATCTTCCCATTTTCAATTTTTGTTGAACGATTTCTGTTCAAAACGTCTAATGAAAATGACAGTTTTATCTTTAAAACCTTGCTGAAAATTTTGTAATTAATGAGGCAGTAGCTTGAAGCGTAAGGTTTTGTTCTCTAGAAACTGTGAAAACAATAGTAGTTGCTTTTCAAAATAATAATAATAATAATAATATTTGAAGCAAAATATTTAAAATGTAAATTTTGATAGTATTTGTTTTTGTTTTTTGAAGATTACTTTAGCTAAAAATAAAATAATAATGATGCATGAAATGTGTAGAATAAAGATATTACTATGTTGTAAAGATATTACTAAAAAAAAGAAGATTTTAGTTCAACGAATTTCATTTCTTGCCTAGGTTTTAATATTTTTATTTTATAGACCATCCCATGTTCAATTTTCATTGAATAATTTCTGATCGCAAATTCCAATGAAAAGGACAATTTTATCTTTAAAACCTTGCTCAACATTTTGTAATTAATGAAGCAAAATATTTAATATGTAAATTTTGAAGGCATATGTTTTTCTTTTTTGAATCTTGCTTTACGAAACAAAGACCATCTTTTGAAAAATAAAATAATATTCATGTATGTGTAAAATATAGTGTTGTAAATATATTACTGAAAAAAAAGAAAATTTTAATTTAAGAAATTTCCTTTCTTGTTTGCCTGTTAATAATTGCATTTTATAGACCATAGCATTTTCAATTTTTAGTGAACGATTTCTGATCATGGTGTCCAATCAAAATGACAGTTTCATCTTTAAAACTATGTTTAAGATTTTGTAATTAATGAGGCAGTAGCTTAAGACGTAAGGTTTTGTTTTCAGGAATTTCAAAACAATAGCAGTTGCTTTTAAAAGAAACAAATATAGTATTTGAAGCAAAATATTTAATATGTAAATTTTAAAAGTTTTTTTAAAGCTTTTTTTTTTTAATATAATGAGAATAATGCATGGAATGTGTAAAATATAGTGTTGTAAAGATATTACTGGGTCATTCCACACCAAATGAGCAAATCAGGTGTGGCTGACATGTCACAGATTTTATTGAAAATCATCATATAAGTTGATCACAATCATTTACGAGGAAACGCAAAGTAGTAGAGTTCAGACTAGTTTATTTCAGTATAAAAATTTACATTAAAGCTGATACGAAATCGAGGTCTTGTGTGCATGCTTGAAACTTCAAGTTTGATTATTAGCCTTGGGAATGGAAAGATTGTAATAAAAATTATTTACACTTAATAATGAACTATAAGTAACAGATTAGCATAATTTAGTAATTGTATTTTTATTTTATAATTTAAAAATAAATAAATAATAATAAAATCGTGGAAAAAATAAAATATCTCAGTTATATGTTTTAAAATGAAGGACACTTTTTCCAAATTCAAATTTTTTTTGCCATTATAGCTAATTGAATATATTGAATACATCTATAATTTAATTCTTGCCTTTTTCATTCCTTTATGAGAAAAAAATAAATAGTGAAAACTGCTGATTAAAAATTCAACATTTTTTTCATTTTTTTTGGAGACGAATAAAAGTTTTTAAAAGTTTTAAACTCTTTGATATTACAGATAAAAGTGTATATTTTAAGTATACAGAGTTTTATTCTTGCTTTCAGTTTATTTTTGCCTCAAGAATATTTTAAATTTGTATAGAAGAAAGACGATTTTCTTCATAAAATAACTGCATTTTAATCTTAAAATCAAGTAACAAACATAGATGGCAGCACCCATCTTTTTTAGGAAGAAACTAGCAAAAAAGCGTGTGTTTTCAAAGAATGATTGTCTTTAGAATGTCTGAAATTTTAGTTTTTTGTACCCATTTTTGTTATGTTAGAAATTAAAAAGGCAATATCGAAACTTTTTTAGTGTGCCATGGACTTATTGATTCTTATGTATGTGTAATATTGTTGATGTAGGAGCTGTCCTTTAAGGGGTCTAAGGAGTCTTACTTTTTACCTTTCTGTGCAATCTAACAACATGTCACATTTTTTTTTCTCAGTCTCTATAAAACATAAATGCACAAAATTTTAAATATAGACAACTTAATATTCATTCTATTTAAAATAATTTTTTCAATATCCCATAATGAAAATTAATTTTATTTTCCTTATGTTTAATTTTAATAAAAAATTAGAATTTTTTTTTTTTTACTTGCATGCACTGCGCGCAAGATTGTAGCAAAACTATTGGTTCAAGAGCTCCCCAAAATACTGATAATGATGTAAAACTGATGTATCTTGAACGTATACTTCATTTTTGAGAAAAAAATTATTTTATTTTATTCAAAATTTAAATTTAAATTTAAAAAATTTGAAAAAATTATTTTTTTATTAAAAAATTGCCAATTTTAAATAAGTAATTCAATTATAACACTAAATTTGAAGTATAAGTTATTCTTCGCCTTAAAATGAAGATATTTATCAAGTTTTATAGAAATTGCTTTATTAGTTCTTGAGAAAAGTTGCGCGCAAGCATAAAATTTAAGAAACTGAGAAAAATGCATTTAAAGATTAAATTCTGTCAAAATTATTAAATTTTTTTAATATAATATTATTGAACTATAATAATAGATAGATATTACCTTTAAAAATGTTTCCTTTCAGATATTTAGCGAAAAAAACTATTTTTAACATGAATCTGATGCATTTTCAATGTTGTTGATATGAGAAATCTCGCTTTTTTCCCCATGCAACATCAAATACATGCATATATAAAACCTTTCAAAAAAAAAAAAAACAATAATTTTTATAACTAAATCACAAGTATAGGCTACTCTTTTAATAAAACTGAATGTATTTACCAAGATTTATGCGATTTTCTTTATCGGTTTTAGAAAAATATTGTGCTCAAGCATAAAATCTAAGAAATCGAGAAAAATAAATTGTCACAATTTTTTTTTTTTCATTTATGAATGTAATGTGATTGAATTGTAATACGAAATAGATATCACATTTAAAAATATTTATTTTCAGTGTATTTAACAAAAAAATAATTTTTTTAAGAATCCCGATGCATTTTCAACATTCTCGATATGAGGTATCTTGCCTTTCCCCCGCCCCCCACAAGATCACATTACATGCATATAACTTTTCAACAAATACACATTTATATTTAACACTGAATTTATATTCAGAACATTTATATTTAACAATGATTGAACTGTAATAAGAGATATATCTTACCTTGAAAAATGTTTCCCATCAGTTATTTTAACAAAAAAAAAAAAAAAAAAAAAAAAAAAAACTTTTTTTAATGAATCCTGAAGCATTTTTGATGTTGTTGATACATGAAATCTTAATTTTTTTTCCCTGTATGAACATACACACTAATTTACACAATTTAAAAAATAAATGCTTTTATAATGCTAAATTTGAAGATTGTGATATATGTAAGCAATTGTTACATAAGTAACAGAAGTATAAGTTATTCCTTATATCAAAATAAATGCATCTTTTAGATTTCATAAACTTCACTAACAGTTTTTGAAAAAAAAAAGAAAAGTTATTCACAATCATAAAAATTAACAAATAAAAAAAACTGTCTTTTGAATTTTGCATTAAAAATGCACGCGATGCATACATTGTGCCTTCTAACAGTTTGTTAGATTCATTTTCTGAAATTTTTTGTCTTTTTCTAGCTTTGTGGTACTCGTGTGTTTCAATTTTGCGCGATTTTCGGCAGTTTGTATACGAATTTTGTCCTTCTCGCAAAAGTTTTCTAATGCACATTTAGATATAGCTAAATCTAAGTTTTTCATTACTTCGATAATTCCCTTAGTACCATCATTAAAAATAACTATAGCGATGGATGCTGCAATTTCTGTGATTTTTCTTCCACTTCCAATAGTCTTTGGACAGTATTTCCAATGTGTGGAATTGTATGATTCATTTGGGTTCTGAGTTTTACCGTCCAGACAACGCTTCAATAAATCTGGATGGGAAAGGTCTTTGAAAATTGGCTTTATACCAAGCATAACAGGCAAAGGAACAGTATTCTTGTGAGTAAAATGTTCATTATTTAAAGCAACTCTGTTATACTTACACCATGAATTTTCACCTTTAGGACAAAAAAAAAAAAAAAAAAAAAAAAAAAAAAAAAAAAAAAAAAATGCATGGGTTCCTTATTCGACGATGCTGTATGAGACCATACAGCCCAAATCGCTCTTCTCATTTCAGACACGCTTTTAGAATTTCCCCTTATTGCATTTCCCTAATGAGATGAAAGTTTTAATATTAAAGAATCAGTCAATCGTCCCTTTCCACCGATAGTTTTTCCATCAGAAAGTTTTGTTTTCTGCATTTGCATTTTCAGTTTTTTCAAACGGGAACCCATTCTTTTTTGAACGTGACCAACACACTCTACTTTATTGATATTGATATCATCATAAGGTTTTTTATCTTTCAGTGACAAAAAAGTTTTCGTGTCGCCATCTCCTATATAATTTACATATCTCACACCGTGCTACTCAAGCGACCGAGAAAATATTGAGACCATGCCTGATACTTCCATTTTCCCCGCCGATCCATCATGATTTCTTTTACACACTTTAGCATGATTTTTCTTCCACATTTGAAAGCGCTCGCCACTTTTCGAACCTTTATAGGATTCGCATCCTTTACAGAACGATGACATAACATGCATGTCAATGACTTTACATGAATTAGCTCCAATAACAATACATGCACCTATAAGAGATGAATGGCCCCTTGTATTCCAGGTGCCATCACCACTGACAGTTATATCGATACTACCATCAGTCATAGAACTTTCTTGAAGCACAGCATTGTGCATGGAAATTTCAGTAGTGGTTGATGCAGCTGTACAAATTTTTCTGTTTAAAGCATCATATGATTTTTGAGACACAGGATTTTGTAAGCACATTACACTGCAAAATGTTTTTAAATCTGTGAGGCTTTTGCCTATATATCTCATGGCAAAAACTGCCTGTTAATTTCAGGAATATTTGATTTTGCTCCAAGAAGTTTGTTATTCCTGAAAATATTGTTTTCTTTGCAGATCTTACATGAGATTTGGAAAGTGCTGCTCAATCCAGAAACTGATTTTTCTACGATTTTTATTTCACCTTTACAAGTCTTGCACACTAAATGCTTCTCTAAATTTTCAAATAATAATGCAATATCCATCATTCTACAGCCTAAAAATGATTTACTAAGGCTTTCCTTGGTATAAGAGTATTTTAGCTTTCGATCTGATGCATTTATTTTTCTATCTTTCTGTGATTTTTTAGAATTAACATATTTATTGCCATTAAACCTTTTTTTTCGAGGCCTTTCACCTAATCTCCTTTTATTTTTATTCGATTCCATCCTATAAAACAATATAAACAAATCGCAATCATAAGATAAAAACTCATATAAAACACGCCGCAAAGTAACTCATATACATGTGCTTATTTCAGCTTCTTTTCAAAAGCAAATAACTTGTTTGACTTGACACACGAAGGTGTATATTGTAGGTTGGATGCTTACTTGATATTCTCCATGGAGTATAAAAACATGGGGTTTAAAAGAAATTCTGAATGTAAACACGGTACAGCAACGATGTAAACAAAGAACATATGGTAGTCGGCTGTCCCTTTAAATTTCAAACCGTCATTTCAGCTTTGAGTAGGTATGCTTCTAAAAGCCATAACTTCTGTTCTAATGGGAATTTCAAGAAAATTTTTACATCAAAATGTTCAGAAAAGATAGTAGTTTAACATAAAAAAATAACAATTTTGAAAATTTTGAAAATTTAAGAGTCCTGAGACCCCTTAATTATTTTTTGAGGTGACATAAGAGGAATAATTATGATTTTGTCATTTTTTAAAAGTTTCTAAGTTTTTTTAAAGTTGAAGGAAATAAATAACAACTTTGAAACTTTGAGAATTTGATATTCATACATAGAACTACATCTTGCATCAATTTCACAGATGTTTTTTAAATTCTTTGATTTTTATAACATTTCAAAATTTTTAAAAATTTACAAAATTTCAATATTTACAACCAATTTATGATTAATTATGATATTACCAAATTATTGTTACTCAATATATATAAAGTTTGATATCCAGGGATTTCAATATTCTTAAAAAACTTCATTTTTGTTAAATAGTTTTCAAAATATAGAACTTGAAACTTGCAATTTTCGACGATTATCCTCAAGTTATTCTATATCACAAGTTTTTTAAATGTCTAAAATTGTTAAAATAATTTATTTTTCGTCAAAATATCGTGCAGACATACATTTGAATATGAAATGAACACGTATCTCAAATTTTATTAAAATCGGATTCTATGCAGCCACGGCTTTTTTTTACATTTTTGCTCATTTGACATGGAATGACCCTACTGAAAAAAGAAGATTTTTGTTTAAAAAATATTAGTTCTAATTTACATTTTGATATTTTTATTTCAAAGACCATCCCATATACTATTTTTATTGTATAATTTCTGATCAAAACGTCAAATGAAAATGACAGTTTTATCTTTAAAACCTTGCTCAACATTTTGTAATTAATGAAGCAGTTTCTTGAGGCGTAAGGTTTATATTCTCTAAAAGCTGTGAAAACAATAGCAGTTGCTTCTGAAATAAAAAAGACACTATTTGAAGAAAAATATTTATTATGTAAATTTTGAAGGCATTTGTTTTTCTTTTTTGAAGCTTACTTTAAAAAACAAAGCTCAGCTTTTGAAAAATAAAATGATAATGATGCATTAAATGGGTAGAATATAATGTTGAAAAGATATTACAGAAAAAAGAACATTTTAATTTAAGGAATTTTCTTTCTTGTTTACGTTTTAATATTTTTATTTTATGGGGCATCCCATTTACTATTTTTATTAAACAATTTCTGATCGAAGCGTCAAATGAAAATGATAGTTTTATCTTTAAAACCTTGTTCAACATTTTGTAATTAATGAAGCAATAGCTTGAGGCTTAAGGTTTTGTTATATAAAATATGTTAAAACAATAGCGGTTGCTTTTAAAGGAAAAAAAAGATAATGTTTAAAGCAAAATATTTAATATGTAAATTGTGAAGGTCTTTGTTTTTCTTTTTTTTAGAGTTTGATTTAGCTTTTGAAAAATAAAGTGATAATAATGCATGAAATGTAGAATATAGTGTTGTAAAGATATTACTATAAAAAAATGTATGATTTTCGTTTAAGGAATTTCTTAAAATGTGTGTTGAAATAAGCAAAACTGGTAAGCAAAAATGAAACTTTTGCCTACCTGCATAATAAATATGTGAACTGCAAAAAAATTAATATTTCGAAATCAAAATTTGTGTAGGACACACCATTTTTTCGAAAAACAGCTTTTTAATACTCCTTCTGTCCCAAATTAGCTATTACATTTGAATACTTTTATGCTGATTATTGTTAATGATGGTTTTATCAATTTGTTTTAACATTTTTCAGAGATTTCGGAGGGTTGTGATATCAGTGAACAACATTTACTTACCTAGCATTCCCGCCGTTTCTTTTTAAATAAGTATCAAATTAGTTTTAAGAAAATCAGGGTTTATAGTATACACTCTTAAGCCACGCCCCATTTTGTATGGATACTCCCAACAGTCTTTTTAACTAATGAATTGTAAATTCATCAGGTAGAAAATTATCTTTCTTGGAGTCCCCTCTATTTCTTGCTACCGTTTTGATAAACATGATTTTGGTAATAAACTTTTTGCTTCTGCAATGGCTCAAATGTTCAGTTTAATCTAGGATGATGTAAAACGAATTATTAGTTTTCGTAATACAAAACTATTTTTAATCAATATGATAACGATCTAAAATTTCCGAAAAGTATCCATTAGTTTGAACAAGCTGTAAACAAAATCGAGTTCTGTAGAGCTTATTTTTTACTGTTAGACTTGTCTTAATGGTGGATGGAACACACTTGAAAATTTTTCCTTTTCTTGAGAATATATTTTGCAACGTTAATTTAGGAATACTAACAGCAAATGGTAAATCCCGCAGTGATTGTCGTCGTTTTATTGGGACAGCTTTGATTTTGTTCAGTTGCTGATGAATTTTTTTTCGTCTACATTTATCATTTTTTTGTAAACTTAAATTGTAAATTTCACCATCATTGGTTTTTGACGTCTTTTTCTTCTTCAGCTAAAGGGATATTGTACTATGATGAACGTTAAATTTAATTGCTGTCAAATTTAATTGTATTTATAGCCCAGTTTATATATTTTTTAATTTTGCAGTAAAATTTGCAATACAGAATTGCGCTATTCATAAATCATTTCCTTCTTTAGAATATTTCCTAAATTATTATTGATAACTACAATTAAAATCACATTTTATCAGATCGAGTCACATTACTTTTTATTTTTATTAAGTTTACTTTGCATGAAGTGCCGTGTACATACCACATTATATTCATTGTCGTATAATGTTACTGGTGTCGATCTACTAAATTGCATCGGATGTTATTTTTGTTATTTATGACAAATGTAGCGACTAATTTGGGATGGAGGGAGTAATAGATAGATTATTATTTTTTTAACGATAAAAATTTTGGAAATTTTAGTCAACTTTTATAAAACTAGCAAAAGCCATGCTTTGTTTGGATTCGCGAAGCATTATTTTATAAAACAGATATTTGAAAGTAACAATATTTTTTTTTATTATTATTATTTTTGCATCTTTATTAAACAAAAACGTTATTTTATGTTTTGGCGCATTTTAATTTTTTACTTATGATGTAAAACTGGCATAAGATATTTTCGAAGCAAACTTTTACAATTTTTTTTTTTAATTTTCAACTAAAAGCTCTTTTAAAGATGTTTTTACAATTTCAAGTAGCCACTGGTGTTTTTTAATTGTTTGAAATATGCATGTTTCCAATCTTTGTAATCAACATCCGATAATCTTTGATAGCTATTTTAGAATAATATATTTGAAGAAAGCTTGAAGAAAGTTACTTCTTCAAAATCCTATTTTCTGGAAAAAATATTTGAAATCTGCTTTCGTTGATACTATGAATTTTCAACAGTAAAACATTTTATTTTAATTTCTTCATTTTTATACATGTTAGCGTATGAGAATTGCTGTAATTCTCTCCGCGTGGGAGAACTGTTTACTTTCTGAGAATGGCAACTCAATTAATGGAATTGCCTTTTAACGAAGCGCTCTCTCATTCTCGCAGTGACGTTTTCACGAATAATTATTGTTGTGTTTTCGAACTTATTAAAGTCTTATTTTTCTATAAAATCCTTCTGATTAATGAGTCGATATTATTTAGCCACAATACGACCTTCGCAAAAATATTTATAAAGAGCTTGAACCAACAACTTCACGCAGATCTTTTAATTTTTCATTTTTATAACAAATTTAAGAATTAATTTTATTTGTTTACAATTATTTTGTTGCCAGTTTACAAAAAAAAAAAAAAAAAAAAAAAAAAACAAAAAAACAAAAAATCCATAATACAATTCTTTTAAAATGTTTAAGTGTCATCTGTGCAAACGATTTTGCGGGATAATGAAAACATGTTTTATTTAATAAATTAATCATGATTCTATCTATAATTATTTACTCCATGATTTAAACTTTTTTTTCTGAAAATATACGCGTTTCATTTTTTATTTATTTGCTAAAATGCTTCCGTATTGGAAATGCATGTAAAATAAATTAATTAAAATAATAATTTTTTTAACGTTTTACTGTAAAAAAAATTATATTCTGCAAATCTACAGATCATAATTTATTTTTGTGTTTAATTTGAAGTTAAAATATTGAATAGTTTTTTTGTAAAGCGTACGACAAATTGTAATTTGTGTGGACTAGTAGAGGATTCGCTTCCCTCATCCTAATTACTAGTTGGGAACCCGGCTATCTCAATTAAATTCATGCTGGAAACAAAAATTAAAATTATATATATAGTAATAAAAATTGCTTTTTGATTTAAGACAATAAAACTTTTAAGTAGAAGAACCGTTTAGTTCAAATACTTCGAACTCAGATTAAAGCAAGTAAACAAACAGTTTTTAATTGAGTTGCGGGACATTTCCTTCTGAACTACACTTTTCGATCCATAGAGGTAGTATTTCTTCGTTTCATCGCTAGCATTTCAATAAGGTTAAAAAAATAGTAACACTCCCCAGCAAGCACATAACTTTCGGGATTCTATCGGTCCGGAGCCGTCAATGTCGGTTAAGTGTCGGTAGCAGATTGGCAACTGAAACTTAAGAATCTGCTTTTTTGACAGCCGGCTACGGTAATCGGTCCACTTTTGGTTATATATCGGCTAGCCACTAATACCGGCAAGTGACGCAGGACCGATATCTGAGTTCTGATAGTGGACCGATCAGATTTGCCAACATCGGTCCGAATTCAGAATATTTAATCTTAATCGATTTTTTTTTCTCAATTTTATTTGCGTTTGAGTTTTGATAAGAAATGTATATTTCATTTATTTCATTAAAAATTCTGACAGTGATAAACAGAAAATATGTCAAAAATAACCTATTATTTAAAAATATTGTTTTTGAAGTAATTTTTAAAATGACTTACAATTATTTTAATCAAAAAAGAATTTTTAAATTCTCTCCCTTAAATTGTTATTCACTATTAGGAACTTAATCATATAAAAACAGAAAAATAATTTGTAAGGTAATTGTATTTATTTTCTATTTAACTATTCATTTTTAAAGCAATAACTCATTTTTTTATTTAATTTCAATATTAATTACTAAAAAATGCTTGAAATTATTTTACAAGGTAAAACATATAAAAGAAATATACCCATTTTTTAACATAAAAAAATGACATTTTTTTTCTAAAATATTATCTCACAAACGAAAAATAAATTAATATTGCTATTTGATTTTAAGATTTAAAAATTATTATTGCAACAATTATTCAGAATTAATATTGCTACATAATAAAAAAAATATTCTGCATGAATTTGAATTCTCATTGAGTGATTAATTACCAAATTATTTTTTATTAAATTAGTTATTTTACGTTTTAAATATATATTTCTTAATTTTTTTACTTTATTATTACATTTAATAACTTTATAATTCGTAAAAAAAAATATAATTTATATAATAATAATAATAATAATAATACATAATATGTATGTTACTTTTATTTTATCTTTTACTTAATAAATATACATAATCAACAACATAACATTGCAACATAGTCGTAAATCATAAATACTACTTTAAATCATCAAATGGCATAACATAATTTTTTATTCTATTTAAAAGTTAATTATTACCAATTTATTATTATTTAAAATAAGTTTTCCTACGTTAAAACTATACACTTTAGAAATTAACACAAAGCATGTAATGATGTTATAGTTTCTAACAAAAAAATTTATTTATTTAACAATACTTCTGAAAAAATGTATTATTTTTAATTTTTTAAATATACTATTTAATGATTCTAAAATTCATAAGAAAAAGAATTCGTTTGCTTTAATTAATTTCCAAATTTATTAATTTAAATATTAACTTAAATTCTAAAATCAGGCGCATAAGACAATTACAAGTAAAGGAATACATAAATAAAATAAAAACACTTTAATATTACAATTTTCCAATCTGTCATTTACGTCAACAATACTCGCCATTTACGTGGCGCTTACTGAAAAGGCACACCCTTATTACCACACATAATCCTCACCCTAAGCAGGTCTGACTTGTCTAGTGGTTAAGACGTTCGCCTTCTGAACTAGGGGTTGCGAGATCGAACCCCGCCTGTTCCCGCACTGAAGTATGTTCATTGGCTCTCAAAATACTTGCTAGAGTGTTTAACAGATGGCGCCACCACAGATTTTTTTGCTTGTACCGGACTTCAGTCGGTATTCATGTGGCTAGCTATCGGCATAGTTTTTTGCCGATACCGGACCGGCTGCGTGCCTCATGAATCGGGCGGCATTCGCGCGGTGTATCAAAAAAGATACGGAACGGATAGCCGCAACGGCATCGGTCCAATACCGCTGGCAGCGGCAAGCGGCTATCGTCCGATTGCTTACCGATAGCTCAGTGTTTGCTGGGTCTTTGAACGAACACAGATAATAATCTCATGGCATTTTTTATAATAGCATTTCCAATCTGGGTAACCCGGCAATGCACGGATATAGTTCTAAAAACGAAAAAGCTCTTATTTTTAAATAAATATTTAAATTTTGAAATTTTTATGTAAGTATAATTTGTAAATCTGCCCTTCCTTTGCACTCGAAATACCACGCATATATTTTTTAGAAAGCAGAAATGAAACTCAAAAGTCCTCTGAAATATTTTGAATTCAAAAGAGAAGCTATGATGCCAAAAGCACTCATGAATATATTTCTTGTAATTATTTCGTTTCGTCATCGCATTCATGGAAATAATTTTTTTTTTAAAGTATTCAATCACACCTTTCAAACTTTTAAATACTCTTAAATCACGTTTAAATAAAGAATTAAAAATTTATTTGAATGAAATCTATTTTTATTATTGAAAGAAGTTATTGATTATTTATTTGAATGCATTCCTTGAAAATATTTAAAAAAAAAAGACTGAAAATCGATGTTTCGTAAAAAATTCGAAAAAAATTCGAAAAAATTGTAAATTAAAAAAAGACCGTTAGTCCGTTAGTCTTGTAAAAGAACGATCTATTTAAAAATCTCAATGTTTTTCGTTTGACTCTGTTAGAACGCCCGCAATGGCAGTTAAAAAAAGAGAAAATATATGCACCTTTTCTCATTCATGGTCGGTTGACTTCGGGAGGAATCTTTTTCGACTTGTGTGAACACTGTGCAAACATACAGGGGCTAAATAATTAAAATTTTGACGTTTTTATTAATATCTTACCAACTAATTGAGACTTCAGGATGAGAATGTGCAACTCGGGATTTCGGATTTTTTTTCCTTCAATTCAAAACAAACGTGACACGTTTCTCCGTTTCCGGGATCGGAGGAGATAGCATTACATAAACACACCGTATACGTATATGGTCGGATTTTTAAAAGTTCAACCTTTCTATTTATCGTTTTCCTTCCTTGTATATTTTGAACTTATTTTTTAGTGGAATTTTTGGTTTGATCCGAAATATATTCTCATGGAAGCGGTGAAAATGACTGTTCACTACTGTTCTAATGTTAATTTGCCTTGCTAGATATAATAAAAAAGATAAAAATACATTTGCTGTGTTTTGAATAAAAAATCGTAAAAATACTTCCAAAAAATTTAGTTTTCTGTCATTTGCATCGTAACATTGGTAATTATTCTGTTGTGAACTCCTCTTCCCTTTGTTTCGTCTCCTCTTTTCAAGTAACACTTTAAGTTGTAAAAAAAGTTTTTTTCCTTTATTTTTCAAAAAAATAAACCACGGAAATTTTGATAATAAAAATATTTTATTGAAGAATACTTGTGCCAATCTTCTGCATTTCTATCATTCCTGTAGCCTAATATATTCTTACCAAAACTTTCTTCATTTGATGGCAAAATATTTACCGATATGATTGTCATTCAAAAAGTGCATTTCTTTTTTATGAACGTAATTTTTGTGAGAATTAACAAATAGTAGACAGACGGAGCAATATCCGGAGAGTAAAGAGGGTAGGCAGAATGTCTCAATCGAATGAAAGGAGTTTGTTTCTGACAGCCAAAGATACATGCGGAATGGAGTCGTCATAATAGAAGATGATACCTCGTTTTGTTTTGCTGTTTTTGAGTGTTTCGTGGCTATTGCTGGATTCAGTTCGTCTTGTTGTCCGTAGTAATTTTTAGAGGGATGGCATGGTTAGGTGAAAGTTGCTCGTAGTGCATCCAGTTTCGCCAAATATAGACCAAAACATTATTTCTAAAACACCGGCTTTAGTGACAGGAATGAGAATTTCATCTTGACTGGATCCGGATTGTTTGTATTCCTGGTTGTTACAAAGTATCCAACATTCGTTCATGGGGATCAATCTTTTCATAAAAAGGTGATTTTGATGTTGAAAATGCGATCTACAAAGTTGCGCAGGTCGCCAATAACAATTATTTTTTATTCTATTCCTGAAAGTGGTGCCGTTTGAATTAATAAATAGCGCATGAATTGTAAAAGAAGCTTTTGGGACATTCCCCCTTTTGATAGAGAAAAACTAATTCCCTGCGTTCGATTCAGATGGTCTGACGTACCCTCGGTACTCTTCAGACATTGGTCTATCCAATTACTATTTACTTTTTTCACAGCAAAAATAACTGTTTAAATGACATAGAATATTCCCGTAATAAGTATTTTATAATTTAAAAAAAAAGGCCAAGAAGGGGCATTGATTGACACACATTGTCTAGGGAGCATTGCTCACAAAATTTTAAACTATAAAGGCATGAACGTTTTTTAAACAAGTGGATATGTGTGATCACTAACCGCACAGGGGATTTCGTTTAGAATTTCTTGCAAAACAATTTATTCTTTAATTAATAAATCCAAATTGTTAATTTATAATTATTAAGTCCTTACATTGCACCGATAAGTTTAATTTAAAAATCCTTATGTATAAAAAATACTTCAATTCGCTTTTTAAAATAGATGTTAAATATGATGTCATGAAATTAAGTAAAAATAAAAGCGCGTTTTTCACGTTACTTATTTAATCCACATTTTATGTTACATACATGATATTTTTGTATCTATTTAAACTTGCGTGCAACAATAAGAAGCAAAAAAAGACAAGAACAAAAATTAACTGATGATATTAAAAAATATTTTAATTAAAATAATCGTGTAGATTAGATGCTAGCCCACAGTAGTTGTAATGGCATCATTCTAGGCAAACTGGATCCTAATAGGTCTAACAAAATAGCCAAATGTCAAATTTGTCTGGAAATGTTTTTGTTTTCGCTGTTAATAGCAAAATACTAATCAAAAGTATTTTCTTTAAAAGTATGGATACAGACCCTTAATACCTTCAACAGAAAAGGCTTAATCTTTACATTTGCAATCTGGATTTATGCTTGGAGCACTTGTGTTTCTCTATTTGTTATATACATATTCATTATAGTTTACTTTATATTGTAATGCTTTATCTACTTCATTGATCAATATTTTTTGAAAAAAATCTTTCAAGTAATGTTTATTTTTAGCTCACAGGCTATCATAGCCTGAGAGCTTATGTGCCCGCCCGTTCTGTATGTATGTGCGTATGTGCGTAACGCGATAACTCATGATAAAAATATCCGATCCTCTTAAAATTTTGTATGTAGGTATATCCTGACAAGGCGCTTCCCTGATTAGTTTTTGAAGTTCATTCGATATGTATAAGAGGGGGAACGGGGGGCTCATGTCCCCCGTTAGTTGATATAAATGGGATTTTCATGCAGAATTAAGTTTTCAAAATTTAGATTAGGATCATTCTGATGAGGCGATTCCGTGACTGTTATTAGGTGTTCATTGAATAAGTATAAATAGGGGAAACAGGGGTTCTAATCCCCCCCACCCGTTAGTTGATATAAATGGGATTTTCATGCAGAATTAAGTTTTCGTTCAAAATTTAGAGTAGGATCATTCTGATGAGGCGATTCCGTGACTGTTATTAGGTGTTCATTGAATAAGTATAAATAGGGGGAACAGGGGTTCTAATGCCCCCCCCCCGTTAGTTGATATAAATGGGATTTTCATGCAGAATTAAGTTTTCGTTCAAAATTTAGATTAGGATCATTCTGATGAGGCGATTCCGTGACTGTTATTAGGTGTTCATTAAATAAGTATAAATAGGGGGAACAGGGGTTCTAATGCCCCCCCCGTTAGTTGATATAAATGGGATTTTCATGCAGAATTAAGTTTTCGTTCAAAATTTAGATTAGGATCATTCTGATGAGGCGATTCCGTGACTGTTATTAGGTGTTCATTGAATAAGTATAAATAGGGGGAACAGGGGTTCTAATACCCCCCCCCCCGTTAGTTGATATAAATGGGATTTTCATGCAGAATTAAATTTTCGTTCAAAATTTAGATTAGGATCATTCTGATGAGGCGATTCCGTGGCTGTTATTAGGTGTTCATTGAATAAGTATAAATAGGGGGAACAGGGGTTCTAATGCCCCCCCCCGTTAGTTGATATAAATGGGATTTTCATGCAGAATTAAATTTTCGTTCAAAATTTAGATTAGGATCATTCTGATGAGGCGATTCCGTGACTGCTATTAAGTGTTCATTGAATAAGTATAAATAGGGGCAACAGGGGTTCTAATGCCTCCCCCCCCTCTTAATTTATATAAATAGGTTTTTCAAGCAGAATTTTCAGATTTCGTTCAAATCTCTGAATAGTTTTGGAAGTTTAATGGTTAAGTATAAAAGAAGGGGATAACTCCTTTTAAATTATATAAATGCTAAATGGGTTTTTATTAAGAATTATCTAATTTGCTCTGAATTTTGGATATAGATTTTTTATATGATAAAGCTTGTCTTTGATAGTATAGGAGGTTCAATGATTAAGTATAAAAAAAGAGGAAAGGGGAGAGCTGTTTCCCCTTAATTTTTTTTTTCGAACGGAATTAACCCTTGAAAATATAAGGCTTTAATGTACAATTAGTATTTGTAGCCTGTGAGCTCAATGCCATCAGTTTAACTGGGCAGTATTCTTTATTTCATGTCTTTTACAGAATATTTAATCTTTTACCACCATTTTTTAGAAACAGAATTGTTTACCTAATTTATTTAAGAAAATGCTCGGACTTAATAATGCAAAATTTACAGTAACAAATTACTGCTGTAAATAATTAATTATGATTGGAATATTGATGTCTGTACGTAGTACAGGCAAATCGTGATTGGCAAAAATAGGTTGCCTCTACGACGTACGAGCAAATCAGAGAAACGGTGAAATCAACTTAAAACTAGTAAATCTGCAGATCAAGAGCCTCGACGTCAGCTTTTCACATCTTTTTTTTTAAAAAAACACACTTAGCGTAATATTCAACTTCCTGGAAACTGTAATTTAAAATTGTCGAATTACGTAATTATTTATAAGAATAAAATAAGAATAAGAAATTTGAAGCCATCAAAAGCCGTTAAATTAAAGATTTAGTTATGTTAGGATATTCTGAAAAATTCATGATCTATTATTTTTGTTTTATTATTATACCACAGTAGATTTCTTCAGGGGGGCTCCGCCCCCCTGAACTCCCCATAATCTCATTAAATTTAAATTTCTAACTTTCTATCAATCTGCTAATGGTTATCTTATATCTTGTATTTCTTTCTACATTTTGATTTATAAGGATAAGTGACAGTTTTAATAAGCATTTTTCATTATCCTCATACTTCTAGATACCTGCCCACCAAAAACACCTAAATCTGATGTATCAGGAACTTTTGAAAGTGTAAACTCAGTAATCTAGGGTTTTACAATTTTGTTTACGAAAAAAGAAGTTTTGATTGCATTTTGTGGCAGTTATCGGGGACTGACAGATAGACAGAAGAACAGACTGAGAGATGGAAAACAATAAATTTTGCGTCGCCAAAATAAGCCTTCACTGAGATTTCGGCAATGACGTCATTATTCATGAGTTATTGCTGTCCATGTTTCTTGTATTTTTAACGACAACTATAAAATACCTGTTTTATTTCAATTATGAAGTCAAATTTTACCAATTGAAATATTTGTTAAAAATATAATTATTTTTTATTTCTTTTACTTCTAATTATGCCCCCATTTTTGTCAGAAAAATTCTTATTAACGAAACAAATTTCCGTGTTTAATATTTAACAAAGTACTATATTTATTTTTATTTTAATTCTGACGTCATATTTATTTTTTCTTAGTTTAATTTTTCGAATGGAAATTGCTCAATTGAAACTTATTGGCGTTGAAAAATTATTCCAGATTTTCTTTTTTTTTTTTTGGCAACGATAAAGAAAATTGGTTAAATTTTATCTAAAAAATCGCTCTTGATTCTGTATGAAAAAGAAGGAAATTTTGAATTAATTTGGAAAATATTTGAATAAAATTAATAAAACATAGCCTATATTCTTTTCTGGGCTATGTTATATTTATGCGCAAAAATACAAAGACATTAATTAATTCATCAGTTTTGACGTTGACTTCATTTAAATTTTCCACGCTTTCAAATTTATAGCATTAAAATATAATAAGGATTAGGGTGAATGGTTGCTTAGCAACCATTAAGAGAAAATAAAGAAAATGAAATAAATACATTTTAAATAAGTAAATCTCTAAAACAGATTAGTTTATATTATTGGAACACATTTATAAAAAATCTCCAAAATTTACAGTAATAACTTTAAAAATCTGACAAATACATAGACAAAATTTCAAAATAATATGAATAATTTAACTGGTAAATTTTAGTGCCCGTTTATCATTGAATTCCATTAATGAAATGTGTCATTTTCTCTCAAGGAAAAAATCATTGGATTTGCCATAGAAAAGCATTATTGCGCAAAATAAAATATTCTATATCTTCCGAACGAATGAATCATATCTAACAAAAAACTATACAGCTTAATCCCAGTGCCTCACTAACATACCCACTTAATTTCAAGCCAATCGGATGTTTTTTTGCGTTAGTTATCGTGGAACAGACAGACTGACAGGCTGACTGACTGACTGACAGACAGACAGACAGAAACCAAAAAATTTCGTGTCTCCAAAGTAAGCCTTCACTGACGTTTCGGCAATGATAAAAATATACTCTTAACGTGTTAATTTAGCTTGTTTTGATTGAATATATAACCTGAATCAACCATTATTCAACTTTTCCTTATCTATGATAGCCCTTTTACTATACCTTTGCGAATAAAGTGGTCATTTAGCAGCCTTTCTTTTATCTCTTTCCGGCAACAATAAGTTCTGTTAGTAAAATAAGAAATTATCGACTGTCACTGGAATTTACAAACGACTCTTTTGGAAATTAAGAATTACTTAATTTAAGCTTTCATTACAAAAGCAAAATTTCTTTCAAATATTATTGGTTCCGTTTGCAAGTTTTGAATTAAAATTAGGTGTCTCGCACTGAACACGCTCTGCTGGCAAGGGGTAAAGAAACGTAAACATAAAAATTGAACCAGTTGAAACTAATCTTATTATAGTTACGATTGATATTTGTTTCTAGAACTTTAAGTAAACCTCTATTTTTTCACGATATTTAATGATACCTTTATGATACTTCTTAATAAGGTGTCATAAAAATTCATCAAACCTTAGAATGGACACATAACGTTCTTTCATCTAAATGGGATACACTCACTTCCTCGTTTTTTTTAGCATTGCACTTGTGGTTTCAGGAGTATTAGCAACTTATGTTGCAATTTTAGTATAAGATATGACACCTTAAATCGATTTTAAACGATAGAAAATACACTACTTATTCCTAATGCGCTGTTCTTTAGCTTGTTATGATCAAATATACATCCTGAATCAACCATTATTCAACCATTCATTTATCTATACCCACCATTTTACAAAATTTTGGCGGGCAACCATTATTCAACCTTTTTTTGCTTCTGCTAGCCCTTTTACGACACACTGGTGCGCAACCATTATTCAACCGTTCATTTACTTATGCTAGTTATTTTATGAGACCTTGGCGGGCAAAGTGCTCATTT
Organism: Maratus speculifer; assembly: GCA_964019185.1. Lineage (NCBI taxonomy): Eukaryota > Metazoa > Arthropoda > Arachnida > Araneae > Salticidae > Maratus > Maratus speculifer. The sequence goes on along the minus strand of OZ025294.1, from coordinate 232,780,079 downwards.
TCTAGTCTTTCTTTCTTTTAAAGTTGTGTAAACATTAAAAAAAAAAACTTAGCAATTGTAACTAATCTTATTATAGTTATCATTGGTATATGTTTATAGAACTTTAAATCAACCTCTATTTTTTCACGATAACTTATGATACCTTTATGATACCTCTTTAAAAGGTATCATAAAAAATAGTAAAACCTTAGAATGGCCCCCTTTAGTGTTCTTTCATCCATTTTAGATGTTCTCACTCCCTCTCTCTTTTTCTCTCGGACTGCTTTTGGAGTTTTAAGTATATTAGCAACTTTTTTTTAGATGTCTCCCCCACCTCCCCTTTGTGTCTCTTTCTCACTTAACCTTTACACAGGACATTAGACAATATTTGTCAATTTCTCTTTTTTTTCTATTTCGAGTCCAAGGCATACAGGAAGTAAGTAAAGACGTTTGACGTGTTTCTTGTACGAGTAGCATCGGCAGCGCTTCGCGCAAGAGAGACGGAATATTCGGAACGTAGGTAGGGATCAGGAACGAAGATAGGCTACTCACCGAGACGGCGAAGCTCTTATTACATTTTTGTCATAAGATAAATATCAACAGAATGATATTAAAACAGCGATCGATAATGACCATTAAAGAATAATGTTAATCGAGAGCAAGAATATTAAGTACATAAGGCATTATATTTCATCATCCCTGCCTAAATTTATTAATATAGCTTTTATCACCACCTCCAATATAGATATTATCGCTGAATCTTCAATGTTTAAGCGCAAAATGTTGACACTGACTATGTAAAATGTTATAATTTCTTTAAATTAAAAGGAAGTAATTGTATAAAAATTTCACTATTTTGGCAAGAATCCGATAAAAACACTCGAAATTTTCATTTTTTTCCTTAAAAAGATGAAACTTTAATACCGTCTTTTATCACAAAAGAGTCAAAATTAAATTTAATAAAACTCTTTTCTGATAACGGATGCTTTTTTTTCAGAAAGTAACACCTTTTATGCGCGGCGGTTCTTCACTAAATTTATAAATGTGATTTAAATTGCCTTTTTGTGTTACGTTTAAGATCTTAGAATAGAAATTTCAGTCGTTTTAGAGTTTATTTAAAGAAAAGTCAAGAGCTGCATTTGGAGGAAAAAGTCACTTCCGACCGTTCTTCAATTTTTGCGAAGAGGGAATTGATTTTAGTTTGCCGCTAGCTATGAAAGTTACCAGAATAATATATTGTTTATTTTTAAACTTCTTCGTTTCGTTTCTTTTATATTGTCAGAATTTTAGCCAATACTTTGCATTTGTACACTTATGGTTACTTAAGTTTAAGAAAATATATTTAAAATTCAAATAATATTTATATTTCAATGTACATTTCTTTATCGAGATTACATTAGAGAAAAACACATTGTGAGAGATTTATAGAACCATTTATTGTGAAAGAATACTTAACTCGTATTTTAAAAATAAAATCAGAATATTTGCATAAAACTAATTAAATTGTAAATTCTATGTATTCTTTGACATTTTGTAAGTGGTTGCCATTATTTAAGAACGAATCGTGTGACCCTATATTATACATAATTAACCAACTAGATTGCTGTTTTCTTATTAATGAATTAATATATTTACGAAACTATATAGGGGAGACTAGGGATGATTGCCGCACTTTTTATTAAATGATTTTTAACTTTTTAAATATTGAACCTAGAACGAAGTCTTATATCTCATTTTATTCGTTATTCAATGAACTACCAGAATAAAGTTATGACGTAAATATAGTATATAAGAAATTTGAAAAAATATATAAATTTTAATCATGAGAAAATAATGGGTCATGGCTCCCCACATATGGAAGGCTTGACTCAGTGTATTTTATATTGAAATATTTGCAATAATATACAAATATAGGAATAAAATATCTTTAAAATATGCAGAAAAACTTTAATTTATAAGGTTTAAAAAATTAAATAAGTTTCAAAAATGCAGAATGCCTTTATTCTATAAAATTTAAATAATTAAAATGAGTTTGAAAAGCACAGAATAGTTTATGCTACAAGGTTTAAACCAATGAAATAAGATTAAGAAACTCAGAATATCTTTATGTTACAAGGTTTAAAAGTTTAAAAAACCCAGAATACCTATATCCTTTAATTGATGTTACCGACCTCGCAGACCGCTGCTTTTTTTACTTTTGCTAATTTATCTTGAATCTTTCAATTTAAACAGAAACACTACGGAAATTTTGTTTCATTCAGAACTTTACTACTATCACCAGAGACATTTGGATAGGTGCATTTTAATTATAACAGCCCTGTACAAAATAACACTATCCTATAAGTTAACACCGCCTTAAATTTATATTTGATTGAGCGGTCTGATAGAATGCTTCGCAGTAGTCACGTGCTAATTTCTGTCTCATCAGTTAAAGATTAATTAAAAAAACTTTCTTTTGTATTGCTCCGGTAATTTACGTTTTTTTTCTTTACAAATATAAATTTTAACACTCTATTATATGCTGAATATGATAAAAAAAAAATCTAGAAACAATTAAGTGAGCTTTAACCATGGTCAATTCTTCCTCAGATTGAATGGATCAGCCCTCCCCGCATAGCCTTTTTGTAATGAATAGCACATAATTATTTTAAGAATTATTTACTGTACAAAACTAATGTCTAGAATTAAAGCTCAATATTTGTGAATTAAACAAAACCTACTTACTTTAATTTCTATGATATATTTATCTTAAAAACTTTAACAAAATATTTCTAAAGATTTCACATTTTATATTGAAAACTCCTCACAACTGATTCTGTCTCCACTTGTTTCAATTATTTGCATGAAGCAAAGGTTGTTGTTTGACCATTTCCATTAGCTTTGATTGCCATCTAGCAATAAAAGTCTGATATACATTTAAATATGAAAATGAACAGGTGGGTTAAACCTCCCGTATGGTCAACCATCCCTATTCTTCCCTACTGTTTTACATAATTATTCTACAGTTGCGAATGCCTTACGTATAACCATTATTATACAGGGTGTCAATTCTCAAAGGTGGTCAATGGCTAATTTCTAAACTGTTAGTCATAGACATATAGTTCCAGTTGCAAAAATGCTTTAAAAAAGGTAAAGAATTGTTTTTTAAGCGATTTAGTTCAAACATTTTTTTTTCTTTTTAATTACGAAAATTAACTTTTTATACGGTCTTCCGGTCCTATTAGTGATGTATAGTAAAAATTTTCAATCAACATATCAAGCAATACAAAAAAGGTTCCATTAATCTAACATTAAAATTGACCGAGTTACGAAACTTTAAATTTCATGACTTAAACCACTTTTCTGTAGCTGAAAACGAATGAGTTTTCTAAGTTTTCAGGAAGCATGGGTGTTAACTGGTGAGTCTCAGGGAGATTGGATATTCCCCGGCAGTTTTCCAGGAGCAAAGGAAAGCATCATTTTTTGCCCTTCTCTGCTTTTTGTATTGTTTAATGGTTAAAACCCAGTTTTTTATTTGAATTTCCTCTTTTTTAAATTTAACTATTCAAGTATTATATCTGGTGTACGAAGTAGAATAAATATTGGAAAATTAAAAATAATATACGACTAACGTCTTCACGTTCACATTAGTAGTAATTTCCGACTTATATCGAGAAAATCTTTAATAATGTAATCAAAGTTCAACTACCAATATTTCCCCTGCAAATTATTTTCGGAAAAGTGTAACTTATTTTTCTCTTATACATTACAGAGCTGTTTATCTGCACTCGTGGATTAAAATTTCCTGACTTTCCATTGTCATTTTCTTTAGAATAAATTGACCTTGGAAAACTTTAATACAACGCCCTGATCTTTCCATCTAAATTGTCCCTTATGTTATGGTACCAGTCAAAACTTAGTTGTTCACGTTGCTTATTAGCTTCATCAACTTTCATTTGGAATTTTTTGAAAACTTCAATGTAAAGGAAATGCCCCACTTATAGAACAAACAGATCCTTGTTTAATTAAAATGCACGTTTACATGACTTAAAAAAATCCTTCTATCTGCTATTATGTTCCTGTCAGGAAAAAGATAGATTTTTGGTACATGTATACACTGTAAAAAAAAAGGGGGTCGATCTACTAAAAAAAAACTTTAGTGATCCTTGTAATTACTAAAATATTTTTAGTAATCTTAGTCGGTTACAAAACAATCTGTAAGAATTACTAGAAAAAAATTAGCAACGAATAGAGTTAATAGTTTTATATTTTTAATAGCTCTTACTAAAGCTCAGTCGGTGTGGCTTTGATAGCATAGTGGTTATAGTAACGAACTCCAGGCTAAACGGTCCCGGGTTCGAAACTTGCCACCGCCAAATACGCCCCGAATGTATGTATAGTGTCTCGTTAATAAAGGGATTATGAAAATCCCGTCGGAGCCGGTAGGAATGTTTGGTGCTGCCATCTATTGCGGATTTGCCAAAAATCTTCCGCTTCAGAAGTCTGGATGCAGCTCGACGGAATCTCCTGCCCTTCGGGCGCACGTAATGGTTATTAAAAATAATTTTGGAGCTATTACTAAAATTTGCTTGGTGGCTCATACTAAAAATTTTTAAGTTAGTTATACAAAAAATTTTTTGTTCAGTTTACAAAAGAAATGCTTTTTTCACTTGCAAAAAAAGTTTGTAATGGGTTCTAAAAAATTCTGTGGAAACAATTAATTTTTCATAAAACTGAAAAGTCAGCAGTTTTTTACATGACTGCTGATTATTAACATTCAATTGTAACGAATCAAAATAAAATTAACCGGTGGTACAATCTAAAAAAGGGAGAAAGATAGAGAAATATATATATATATATATTTAAATTAGGAAAATATAATATAAGCGTTAAAGAAAATATACAATAACCTCCTTCCGCGTTACGTAATTCCGAAAAGTGTTCTTTTTATTTTAGAAATTTCACAAATCAAAAGGTTTTCGAAATTTAAAGAAAAAAATATAAAAATAAAGTTTTCTGCCATTTATGATGATATACTTGATTTATTGTCATTATCGATGAAAAAACTAATCAAGATATATTTGTAAATATATTGTCACATGCTTAATAAATTCGTGGAGTCAATGCACTACGAAATAGAAAATAAGAAATACAAGGATTTTATTTAAATAACATTTTATTTTTTACAATTTACACAACTATATACATACAAATGAGTTATTTACATTTCGTGAAATTCTTTAAGGGAAACCCGAACTCCATTTTCGGCCAAAAATCATCAAAAGTTCAAAAAACATTTTATCTCAGAAAACGATAAAATACATATTTGCGAATATTCATGCAAAATTTCAGAACTCGGGAATACTTGGAACAGGTAACAAACGAGCTTTTTTTAATTGTAGTCACTAGAGTTTAAAGGACTAGCGGCTATTTAAAATGTGTTTTCCTGAAAATGACTTTTTTCATATTTTGCCTAAGTTCAAAGTACTAAGGCTAAGTGGTAAAATGATTTAGAAACAAAGTGTTTATGTTTTTAGAATCTTAAAAAAACATTGCAACAAAAGTAAGGAGATATATATTTTTTAACTATTTCTGAAATTTTTACATAAATTGGTAAACATGAAAATTATAACGAATTTAAGGATATTTACCACGCGTAATATATATATATATATATATGTATATTGGCTAATTAAAATGGAAAATTAAAAATATCTCTCCCTAGGTCTTTCCCATATACTATTAATACCAAAATATTGAAAATTGAATGAGGAGTAGTGATTTTAAATTTAATAATACCAAAATATTGAAAATTGAATGAGGAGTAATGATTTTAAAAAGTGTATTTTTCGACAAAAAAAAAATCATTAAAATCCCCATAAAAAATATACTTTTATTAAAGAGTGAATTTTTTTGCTAATTATTCCTTACAAGAAGATTCTTAAATAGTACACCAAAATTCATTACTTTAAAATCAATAATAAAAATTTTGGGTTTTTTCTTACGGGTCTCCCTTAAAACAATTTCTTGACTCGTTAAAACAAATACCTTACATGTGGGACACACACTGTATTTAGAACAATAGATTTCAGTTTTCTGCATTTACTCTTGTATAGCCAATCATTTCAGGCCTACGCCTTCCTTCATTCTTTCTCGAGGATTCATGCGTCATAACTCTAGGTATCAATCGTTTAGCTGCAGGTTCGAAGTCTTCAACAGAATTCTCAGGCAGGATGTCCCAATCAGGACAATCCCAAACAGGAATTTACTCTGTAAGTTCTTACAGAGTAAATTCCTGGTTGGGATTCTTACACACTATAGATTAGAGTTGTGGTAGAGTTTAACCTAAACGGAAAATAATCAAAAACATGTAGAATATTGAATAACTTGAAAAAATGTCAGAAATATATATTTGAAAAAAAAAGTTTAAAAATGACCAAACACTATTGGAATCCAAAGTATCATATGCGATACTAAAATGTTTACCGTTCCATAAGAGTCTCGTATGGTCGCAATTTAATATTTATTAATCTATATAACAAGCTCTTATATATTAGTGGAATATTTTTTCTCAAATTGAATAGTAATTAGCAAATAAATAGTTATAAAATACTTTATTGGATGGCGTAAAGAAATCATGTTTATGACTGAGAATGCAATGAAAATATCTGTTTTGGGACCTCTGCTTCCTTCCGTGAAGGAAATAAAAAAAAAAATACGCACGCTAATTTGAAATATGTCACATGTGATAAGTTAAATACATGAGTACTAGCTGAATTTCATATAATACGCAATGTTTAAAAATTTTAAATTATGAGTATCACATGCGATATTTCTGAACTGAGGAGAATATGAATCATGCAATATCTGTTAAATGTAACATGTGGATAATTTTCAATTTGACGATACATACAATAAATTAAAATTCCTGAATATCTGCGAAATAATTACGTTAGACAAGGATTTTTTAAAAACTGTAAGAAGTGTATAAATGGAGAAAATAAGGTGTTGAGTTGAGGGGTTGAGTCTACAATTCGTCATTGGGATTTTGAATGGAATACGATATTAATTAAAATTATAATGGAGATTCACAAAGAGGAGTCCCCTCTATTGTTATATCGTCCACGAAAACGTATGTGTTTGATTTCATGTAGATGCAAAATAATTTTATTTTAAGAGCGGTAGCTTTCAAGGCTATTAAAGAATTTTTTTTACTATTTACATAGGAAAGGTTTTAATAAAATACATAGGTTTCAATAAAATGTTTATATTATTTAAACAATGAATTACAGAAGAGATATTTAAAAACCCAGTGTAAATTTACAGAGAGTGTCGCTTTTAATTTCTGTGTTTTTACAGAAATTTTAATAGTATGAGTGGATATTTTTCTGTAAATCAGTTTCGGTAAAAGAATCTTTAATTTTACACATGAGTCTTCAAATCTCACTAAAATATTGATTTATGAGGCTGTGGAAGCGAAATTTTAATGGGCAACAGCGGCTGTAAATTTGTCGAAACAATAAAAAACACAGCATTTTTCAAAATAACAAAATATAAAAAATATCCAATTAAGTTTTTTTCCCTTTACGCCTAAAGTATATATTCATAGCTACAGTATCCATAAAATTATGTTGCATGTCTAAAATAAATATTGAAATTTAAAATTTGAAACTCATATCTCTAATTCGTAATTAAGGGCTGCGTGCATAATAAAACTCGAAATTATGCACATAGAAAAAAAATTTTGATTGTAAATTATTTTTTAAGTTAGTTATTTTTTAAAGCAAAATGGAAATGGAAAACCAAAATAAACTCAGAAAGTTTCGTTTAAAATTTAATTTTAGCACACACACACAAAAAAAAAGTTCAAAAATTCCTATTTTTGCAAATACAAAAAAAAAAAAAAAAAAAAAAAAAAAAAAAATTAAATTAAATTAAAAAAAATAATAAATAGTAATAGTAATAATAATAAATAAAACAAAATAAATAACCAAAATGTGTAGAATTTTTGTCTGTTTGATTGTTTTATCATGTAGATTACAAAGAAACGCATGTTTGACTTTTTTAAAGCTGTAGCTTACACATTTTAAAAAAAACAGCACACGAAAACTGCTAATTTACTAGTCTGAGAAAATTACTTTTAAAGTTCAATAAATATGGATCTTCATTTATACTCATCGTTCTATAGACATAGCAAATAATGCAGACTTTTGAATGGGGATTTTTGAATATTTCCGAGAAATTTTAAAACGTGCAGAAAACAAAAAATCCGAAAATTGTTTATTTTGAATGTTAAATGAACCTGTGTCTACTTATGAATTATCAGTGACTCGGAAAATAATATAATACATTTTCTTATTGTGTCATAACAAAGGGGCATAGCTCCTATAAATTGTCAAAATAAAAGTCATCAAATTTTTGTTTTATTATAGATTTTTTTTTTTTTTTGTAAATTTTTCAACTATATACAAAAAATCCCATTCAAAAATCTGTAATAAAATTTCTTGTGTTATTATGATTTATAGGCGGCGAGCAAAGTTCAAGATCCGTAGATATTGAAACTTAAAAAAAGTGCTTGCTCAGATTAATAAATTTTTAGTTTTACAAGAATACTTACCTTGAAATTATGTAAAATACTGTTTTGAAAATTTAACCAATGTGTTTCTGTATTGTTAAGATCGTATTTTATTAGTTTATTTATTTGCACTTGAAAATCTTTAAAAAAAATGAGGATTTTGTGGATTTTTTTTTTTTTTTTTTTTTTTTTTTTTTTTTTTTTTGGTTAAAAATAAGTTTTGGATAGATTTATTGTTAATATTAATATCGTAAGATAGCTTGATATATTTAAGCTATTTTTGAATTATTCCATTTTGAGCCGATTTTGGCATTATTTTATAATTTTAAAATACGTTATTTTACTGCTGCGTAGCACATAAATTGGTGTATTAATTCCTTTATTTATTTATTTTTACTTCGTTATTCCTGCTGCATTTGTATAACTTTTTATTATATTTGCCATTTTTATAACTTCAGATCTGCCGGATGTGGAATTTAGTTTGTAATGTTCATGATACATACTTATAGTAATCATTTGTTTGGTAATGTACTTTCCATAACACTTCAAACTTCAAATGACTTATTTTTTTCTTTTTTTCTTTAATAATAATTAATTTTTTCACGTTCATTATACATACAGACAGTATAAATATTGTTTTCACTGAATTTTTGTTTTTGTAATATCTTGTTACATTGGATTTATTTATAAAAGTATTTACATATATATATATTCATTTTAATTTAAAAGTGGGCGTGTTTATGATCCTATTTTATTCAAAAATTGTGGTTTGTATGTACAGTGTAAAGTTTTGCCATGCGCTTATCAGATAATAATTTTAATTTATGCATTAGTGAAATTAAATTTAAAATTTAAAATTCAAATATTAATTTTCTTAATAAATATATTGTCTTTATAATGTTAATTTTCTATGTAGAAATATAATCTCATTAGCATAAATTCTCCATATAGAATTACATATATATAAATTTCTATGTCTATATGGAAAAAAGTAATTTTCTATATATCTATTTTTCAGGATAATAAAGTTAAGAATAAATACTTTAGGCAGCATGGGAAAAATATTTTTTATTGAATTATTATTTGTGTTTTAGTATTTTGAAAAGCTATTTTTTTTTCCTTTTTTCGACAAATTCAATGGTCATGTGTTGCCTTACATGTGTTGACTTGCATGTGTTGTTTTCAAACATTAATTAAAAGTGCTCAGATATATAAGTACTGAAAGAAGACCTGACATCTTTTTAAAATATTTATTTTCAAAGCAATGGCACATACACTAGTACTTCAGTTTTCGAACACATTTTTTTTTCTAAATGATTGTTCGAAGACCGAATAAAAATTTACAAAAATAACAGATGAAAATACATTTATTAAGTTTACACATTCCAAACATCTTGCATTTACGTGTTTCAAACAATACATAGCTTAGTACCTTACAGAAAAATATCAATACATGGAAAAGCTTACTGTATAAAATGGAAAAAAATACACTTATATAAACCGTATCTAACTTATGGGTGAAGTTTTGGATAACTTAGACGATATTAAAAACTAAAAATTTTTTAAAAATTTGATTTTTTTTAAAAAAATATTATTAATATTTAAAATTTATTAGATCTTTAACAACACTTATTAACCGATTCTCTGATTTGCTAATATGTCATATATGCATTGTGTTTTTGCGAATCATGATTTACCCATACCACACACGAGCATCTATATTGAATCATGATTTAATATTCTCACATGTAAATTTTTACTGTACATTTTCAATTATTTAAGCCAAGAATTCTCCTGATATGATAAAGCAAAAGTTTCTGTTTTGAAAACCCGGCGATATAAGAGTAAAACTTCTGTAAAAGACGTTCTTCCCGAATGGATTAAGGCGGAAAAAACACAATTATATTTGTATACTTAATTTTTATTTTTAATCTGTATTTTTTCATAGATTTCGTTTAAAATTGATATGAAAATGCGATTTTTGAAAAAATAAACATTACGTGTTTATTCAAAAATATTGATCAGTTAGGTGGGTAAAATGCACGAAAATCATATTATCCAGATAACAAAACGGCATCTATATTTATATACATACTTCCCAACTTTGAAAATCGGCAAAATAGGAGAAAACTAAAAATAAATATAAATCAGCTTTTTTGCAAAAACATGCTGAACAAGAAGTTAAAACAGCACGATATATCTTAACACTACAAAAAAGTACTTCATGTTTTGACCGCGTTGCAATCGATAAATCAACAACTGCAACAACAGTTTCGTGACTTTAGCTTAGTTTGTCCTCTCCTACTTTTTGGCGGCAACACTCGCACTGCCAGAGTAATCAAAAATCTCTCTAGAATTCTTCTTTGACAATCGAATTAATCGATTGAATTAATCGATAAGCGCTTCATTCACTGTATAGTCTTTTTTATGCTTTAATACAGGATATGTATATGTGCATTACTGCCAATGCTTCCAATGGTACATGTTTATCGTATTTGCATAATTTATAAATTATGTCTGGTTCAAAAAGACCTGTTTGAGTCGGAAAAATGACAGAAAGTTGAAGCTATGTGTGATAAATGCATCAACAAACATATTTCTATCCTGATGCTATAAACCTTTTAAACTTTTTATAACTTTTTCACCCTAGTAATCGTCGATTAAAGTTTCATAACTACATTTGCAATTAAATTATGTGAAAATTTATTATCAATTTTCATGCTTCAATGTTGATTACAAAATTCCTTTGTTATAAAGACTGTATAATCTTAAAACTTAATAGAGAAAAATAAAACTGCATAGTTATTTAATTACAGATTTTAAAACAAATGAGATAAACTTCATACCGCTTGCATTAAAAAATTATAATAAATTGAAAATATTTTTTCATTTATCAAAAATACATGTTTTATAGTAAGAATCAGGATCCTTTGTAGTGATTTCTGCCTTCGCAAAACTTTAAATTTATTTTACATACATTTTTGAATTATGGCATCTTGTGTTTCAATATAATTCTGATTTTATGTTTAATTGTGGTATACTAAAAAAAGAAAAAAAGTTTTAAAGTAAGTATATTTGATTAAGTGCCAAATGCGTGAGAGCGTAATCTTCTTTTTCTCTAAAAGAGACATCATGTTGGTATAGCGTACTTCACCAAATAAACTAACAAAGATAAGCATAGAATGAAAACGAAATTTCTAAGGAATAGATCAACTACCACTGCATAAAATTAGAGGACGTTTTAGTGTAAAACAGCAGTTAAATTTTCATTAATATCTTAAACTTATTTTCCTAAATAATAGTTTCCATTCTAGACTTTTATTATACCTGTAATATGCTTCTTTTGGCATTCTCCTTCTGAAACACGAAATAGAGTTTATCTTATCAAAAATCATCGAATATAAAATCATTTAATTATCTTTCAAAAATTCTCGATTTTTTTTTAAATGCAGCCATACTATGATATTTCTCATATTCCATTCTATAGCTTCGCCAATTGAGAGCTCAGCAATGAGGAGAAGGAAAATGGCGCAAAATATAAGATTCCGAAATTGCATGAATTTGCAGTACCATTTCAAAAAGGAAAACTAATTAAAATTAAAAGATTTTTGGTAGTAAAAACTTCCAGCCGATATATTTAGGTCAGATAATAACAATCTGGGTCATTCCGTCGCAATATGTCTTCCATTTAATGATATTCCAGTTTTAACCAATTAGAAGCTTCCCGCCGCTGAACTTGGAGGAAAAAATTACATGGAACCTCAAAGACTGGAATACATAAAATCTTCTTAATAAGCTTAAACTGCCGCTTTGCACGAACTGCTGACGAATTTCAAAAATTACTTTGACTTTTGCGCCGTTGGAGTGCCGAGGACCCCTTTTTTATGTCAGAATATTGAGACTACCATGTCAGATTAGCATCATAACAGCGTCCAGCAGTGACATTATGTTAGATAAGTGTTAATTATTAACTGGTTGGAGATATCTTTTAATCTAATGATGATTTTTCAACTTTTCTTATCTACGTGAACGACCCGAAACTCATGCATGGAATTTTGAAACACTCAAATGTATAAAGAATGTGACGATCATGTAATGGAATCTGTACACCAGTGAGATAACACACGTATTTGAAGGTCATAAGTGATCTGTGATAATAATCTTATGAATAAGGTGATTCTTACCATATTTAAACAACGTTAAAATGAGACCTATTAGAGGGATGATGATAGCGATCGTGTAACAAGTGCATCATTTGACGCAATGCCTTAGCACATAGTCTTAGCGTTGAATCTTTCTAACACTATACTTAAAAAATTATCCAGCATATTTATGTTTCGCAATTTATTTTATAAATTATATAGAAAATTATTAATTTACATGGATCAAGTTACGGAATTTATACAATAAAGACGGTGGAGAAAAGTAGATATGGAAAACACGACGTTATGTCATAGAACCTTGTATTAGCGATAGATCGTTATAAAAACAAGAACACTATGTTTAATAATTTTCTGGCATATTTATTTTTTGTAATTTATTTAATAAATTACATAGAAATCATTAATTTACATGACTCCAGTTAGGAAATTAATACAATAAAGACGGCGGAGAAATGTAGATGTGAAAACACGACGCAATGTCTTAGCATATGGTCTTAGCGGTGAATTGTTTTTAAAAAACGACATTATGCTTAGAAATTATCCAGCATATTTATGCTTCGTAATTTATTTTATAAATTATATAGAAAATATTTATTTACATGACCTTAGTTAGGTTATTAATTCAATGAAAATTTTGGAGAAATATAGATATAGAAAACACGACGCAATGCCTTTAAATTTTATCTTAGCTGTAAATCGTTAAAAAAATTCAACATTATGATTAGAAATTATCCAGCATATTTATGTTTCGTAATTTATTTTATAAAATTTATAGAAAATCATTAATTTACATGGCCCCAGTTAGGAAATTAATACAATAAAGACGGCAGAGAAAAGTAAATATAGAAAACCCGACGCAATGTCTTAGAATCCTGTCTTAATAGAGAAACTTTATTTAAAGAAAACACTGTTTTTAGGAATTATTTAGAATATTTATGTCTCGTAATTTATTTTATAAATTGTATAAAAAATCATTAATTTACATAGCTATAGTACAATAAAGAGGGCGGAGAAAAGTAGATATAGAAAATACGACGTAATGTCTTAGAATCTTGTCTTAGCGATGAATTGTTATAAAAAATGCTTAGAAATTATCCAGCAAATTTATGCTTCGTACGTAATTTCATAAGTGATGTAGAAATCATTAATTTTGGCCCCAGTTAGAGAATTAATGCAATAAAGAAGGTGGAGAAAAGTAGATATAGAAAACACGACACAATGTATTAGAATCTTGTCTTAGCGGTGAATCGTTATAAAAAAACGACACCATGCTTAGAAATTATCCAGCATATTTACGTTTCGTAATTTATTTCATAAATTACATAGAAAATCATTAATTTACATGGCCTCAGTAAAGAATTAATACCATAAAGACGGCGGAGAAAATTAGATATAGCAAACATGACACAATGTCTTAGAATCTTGTATTAGCGGTGAATCGTTATAAAAAACAAAAGTGCTATGCTTAGAAATTATCCAGAATATTCATGTTTCGTAATTTATTTTATAAATTATATGGAAAATCATTATTTAACATTAATCATTAATTAAGTCCAAGTTAAAGAATTAATGCAATCAAGACGGCAGAGAAAAGTAGATATATAAAACACTATGAGCAGAAATCAAATTTTACGTTTGATTTAACAGGTTCATATGCATCAATTTATTTAGGGGATTATAAGTGTTTTGATACAAGAAATTTTGTAAAGTACTGGAAGCTATACCTAAAGATCGACATTTTTCTTTCATTATATAGGGCTAATATTACTTTACAAATATAATCGTAAAAGGTGTTTCAATGTCCTTGCAGTGTAAGAGTCCTCTTTTAACTATACATCGATATGATATAAAACTCTTGTAAGCTAATTCGGCATGAGAAGGAATAGTATCTTAACTATAAAAATTCAGGATTTCGGCATACAGTACAATTACAAAAGTCGGCTAGTGAACCTGCTTAGATTGAGACATATCTAGACTTAATTTTTGGTCCCCTTAAAAGTTTTGAATTGCTTTACATAATGTTCAGTTTTTAATAGTATCTTTTAAATTTTTTTTTTAATTATAGTATTTTTGAGTTAAGAAAATATATGACTATAATTATCTGCAATCTAATTATAAATATCTTTAATAGATTTTAGTTATGCACATTCAATCGCATAATTTCGTCAAATAATAAGATGTGTTATGCTTCCATTTGCAGTGCTTCAAGAATTGTGTGCCGCATGAAATTGTAACTATTAATAATTCCATACTATGTATTTGTAATATCAATGTAATTCATTGTAATTAAAAATTTATCCAATTCTATTTTTGGCAAAATACTTTTCTAAAGTACTTCATACTGTATATGAAGCAGTTGAGATTTATTACATAATTATGATTTTAAATACTTTGGAATATCTTTTTCAAACGCAGTTCTTTTTCTAGTCAAAATTCTCCCAAAACATTTTTTTTTTTTTTTTTTTTTTTTTTTTTTTTTTTTTTTTTTTTTGCGCATTACGTAAAAGATATAACACATTGGAAAAATTCGGAACTTGTATAAATGAGGGGTTACAACATAATTTATTGTTTAATAATAGAAAGAAGTATTCACATATTTATATAAATTAAGTAATATAGGAAAAGCACATCTTTTTACATGTTTTAATAACTGGTACTACAAAATACAAGATCTCTGAATTCCGAAAGCATCTTAGCCCCACCAGTGGCCGAGAGGTTCGGACCTCTCAACTGGTAGACGGCAGGTGCTGGGTTCGAACCCAATCGCGGCTGTCGGCCTAACCGTTCGGAGTTTTCCGTGGTTTTCTTCGAACCTTGCGTAAATACGGGTTAGGTTCCCTTAGAAAAGACCCCCACGGAGGGCACTCCCCCTTGTCCTATATCCCATTAGCGTAGATAATCGGACGACAAAAATCAATCAATCAATCAATCAACCGAAAGCATCTTAAGAGGGATCAGGAACTTTCAGTTTATCGAAACAATAAAAAAACTCCTTTTTCAAAGTGTCAAAACGCAAATAATATGAGACTATTTTTTTTCCGTTTTTACCTGAATTATACATTTTTAGTTATAATATTCAGAAAAATAAATGTGAATAAATATATTATTATTATAAATAAAATTAATCTCTCTATTTTCAATTTTAAAATACATCTCACTGAGGCGTGAATTCAAATCATTAAGCACTGCGCGCATTATAAAGCGCTAAATTACGAGTACAGAAAAAAGAATCATGATATGCCAACTTCTAAATTAAAACCAATATATGTACAAAAAATTTTGCCGAAATTTAATTTTCGCACAAAATGAACTAGTCGATAAAAGCCACCGTGATACTTAAACATCATGGATATGCATAATATAAAATATGAAAATAAAGTATGAGTAAAAAACATTTATAAAATACATCGCAATTCCAAAATAAAATTTAAACGTATATTTAAATATTTTTGATACATAGTAATGCTCTATTACGAAATTGTGGATATTATTTGATTATCCCGTCACCGATTTCCACAATTTATATAAATCCCCAAAACTACTCACAAAATTATAAGAATTTATTTAATTTTTATTTTAAGCAGTAGAATAAAAAATAAATTAGTAAAAGATTATTAAAAATACAAATAAAACGTCGAATTAAAAATCCCTTAATGACGTAACAAACGCGTGTAAAGTGTTTAATGTCAACTGAATGTGACATTTTCGATAAGCCATTATTGCCATTTGATCTTAGAGTTTGGCTATAGTTTTCGGTTGACGGATAACACTGGTCAACAGCTGTTTTGGTGCCGGGGTATTTTTAGCTGATTTTATATGAATTTCATGTCCTGAATTCAAATATGGCATTTGTTTTTCTCTATCAGCTCAGTTTTTTAAGATAAACAACTTTTTGTGAAATATATGTTTCATTATTTTAAGGTAAATCCATGTATTAAAAAATGTATGTAAAAATAAAATAAATACAGGATTTTTATTTTTTATAATACACAAATGTTAGTTTTTATTATTATGATATACACATATTCAAATAATAATTTTTTAATTATATTATACAAATATTTTTACTCACAAAAATAGAGAAAAACGTCACTGATGAAACTGATACTCATTGAATGCTTCGGAAGCTTCTTTTCCGTGACATTCTAGAATATATTTTAGAACAGTGTCTTTTTAAACTCAAACTGTAATCTGAAACCCTTTGCATATCTCGTCTTTTTTTAGTAGCGGTCCTCCATAGTCTTAATATTGTGGTGAAATCTTTCGGGCTGTTTATCACTTGTGCCTTCTTTATTTTCAAGAAAATGCTCTAAGTGGCAATGTAAATAGTGCACTTTAATGCTTCTAGTACACCCAAGAGATTTAAAACTATTATGCTTTTCATTTACCAGTTCTACATAGATTTCTCCTTTGCATTTGCCCGGAATGTTTTTGTGAACTGCCACAAAAGAAGTCCAGGCTTTTTATCCATCCTCATTCGTTGAATTTTGCGAAAGCAGGATCCTTAATCAGTTGTCTTATTTGTTGTCCGTTAAATATTCCTGCTTTAATATATTCATAACACAATACGGGTGTTTTTACCTTATATATGCAAATCATAACCCGTTCTTATGGAGAATTTACACAAACTGCTTCATAGGACAGAGCTTGATATGCAGTGCAGAAAGTATGATTTTCTTTCGCCCAACTAAAGTGTTATTAATGACATTCCTTTCTCCAACATCCATGTTTTCTTTCTTAGGCCTCTATTTTCTAATCTAGTGGTGTGTTTTTACCCTGCTATCCCAAAAACATAAAAACAATAGTAATTTGTGTAACTTCTTTGCTGTCCAAGGACAATCATCTGGAAAATATTTAGGAAGAACCAATTTTTCAAACAGTCCTCTAAATTCATGACAAAATACAACATTGTTTTTTAAAGAGAAGAAGGGTAGTAGACAATTTTGTCTTGTGTGATAAAATGTAAGTTTGGCTCTTTTTTCTAATAAATTTTTGTCTTTTAATCTTGAAACCAAACCAGTAATTCAGAAGCTTCTTTTATAACATTGAAATCTCCTTTGAAATCATTTAAATCAACCTGGTTGAAAAATTTAGGCATTGATGACGTCTCCTCATAACCACTGTTACCTTCACAGCTATCTAAAAGATGATCAGAAGGACAATATTCATCCTCACTAAGCTCTCGTAGCTGATGAAACGTTGGGATCGGTAGTTCCTCTGAGTGAGGAAGTGGGGGTCTTGAAGACACTAAATCGGGATAAGTTTTCTTATTACAATTGTTTCGATTAATTCAAATAGTATTTCAGTGCTAGGTAGAAATAATAGTCATAGAAATGGTTTTGGAGTTCTCTCCAACCCATTGGTAAGCCGAATTTGAGGCTTATTCTTTTCCGTCAGCTCACTGTCATAAATGTTCTGTACAAGTTTTACAGACCTGTTGCGGTGTGTAGATTTTATCCTGATCACCAAGTCTAACCCCAAAGTATCCAAGATAAGCTCTCTTTACAAATTCAGTAACATATTTTCTGTGTTCTTTCAACTTTTATTCTCCGCATATGTAGCAAAACTTATCTGGATGATTTATACAACTTTTTCTACTTGAACTCATTTAAATTCCATTCTACAATGCAAACACAACAATCTACAACACTACGAGTTTTACGTTAAATTGATACGAATTCTACCTTAAACACAAATATCATGGAAGTTCAAAAACTTTAGAAAGTCAAAGAAAGCCAGTTTTGTTTCCATGGAACGAACTCTGAAACTAAACTTATCTCTTGGAGGCTTTTACATTTGGCTTTATGGATGAGCGGCGCGAAATCATAAGCATGCGCAGATCCTCAGTTTTGCTTGAAAATTTTTTTTTTTTTTTTCAAGATCTTGTGGTATTTCAACGTCCTTCTAATCACCTTGAGCGTCGTTACAGGGGCTATGTATCATAAGGTCAGTTTAAGTGTTCAAGGTCACTTTAGTTCTAAAAAATCTTTAGTTCGCTTTGCATATCTAAAAAAGTAGAGCTGATAGAGAAAAACTGATTGCATATTTGGAATCAGCGTCCCAAAAATATCCAAAATCAGTTGTAAAATCTAAGGCACCAAAAAGAATTTTTTTTTTTTTTTTTTTTTTTTTTTGTAGGCCTGTGTAATAAAATAAGGTACTTGTAACCAATAGGGACAGTGCTCTCAATATGGACACCCCTAATATTTTTAAAATTAACAATTTTGATAGAGAAATCGCGCTACATGTCCGTGAAGAAAAGCAGTTGTAATGATAATTAAGCCAGGAAAATACAAAAAAGCGCGCTATTCGCCATTTAGAAGGAAACTTGTTTCGTGGTCTGCTGATAGTAAATATAGGTAAGTTTAAATCCTTATTAGATATTGTAAAATTACTTTAAATATTGAAAAGTTGAGTGTTTTAGAAAGATTTTTAAAGCATATTTTCAATTGCCATTGCATATATTGCTTTAAAAAGTTTTCGTTATTTATTTATTACAAGATTTAATAAAATTACTCCCGATTCCCAATATGGACACCTTATGTCCACATTGGAAGTACAGCAGGTGAATCTTCAGATTCACAAAAATAGAAAACTAAGCAAAACCAACTACCATTTCATAATATTTTGTAGTAACTGTGGTGCTTTACATCGGTCTTTGAAGATCCATAACCGAAAATGACCACCCGTTCCTAAGTGCATGTTCTGGAGATATTTGCTGTGCCCTACCCTCTCTGGCAATACCTTAACATAATTTTTTTTATCCCCTTTCCTCTAAAATTCCATAGAAAAGTGGTTATTCCATACACCTTTTGTAGTAGATCAATAAGGAGCCACCTGTACATAATAGGGACTACTGGTTTCTTATATGGACATTTGTAAACATTTTTTGTTTTTATCATTTAAATTAAACCGTAATAGTTACAAAGTCGCTAATTTTAATAATGATAGTCAACAGTCCAGGGATCATGGTCATACATTTTTGGAGTCCTATTACGTGTACATGAGGGTGAAAAAAATAGATTTTCCTTAGTGTGTCCATATTAGGCACAGGTACCTTATTCCAAATTGCGTAAAAGAACCATCCTTATAGCTCCAAAAAAGATAATCAACTAACAAATAGCAAATAATATTAACTAACAGTTTAATGCGTTAGATTAAGTATCTCATTTTCAATTAAAAATTGTATATGAATTGAAATTCGAATGAAATACAGGGTTATGAAAAATAAAAGTGTGTGGAAAACAGAATTACAAGTATGAAGACAACTAATTACCCAGTATACTTCCTTTTTTATGTAAAATTTATATTTTTTATTGTCTTTTATTATCCATTCATAAAAAAATAAAAATCGAAATTTTTTATGAACTGTTCATCAGAGCGAATAATTCAATAAAATAATTTAAAAAAAAATACAGCTGTGCATAATCGAGGTTACTAATATTAAATGAGCTTTTTACATCATTTTATTCTAAGTACAAATTCCAAGATTATGTCTCAATTTGTTCGGAAGAAAGAGCTTTTAAACACACACACACACAGCAAGTTTTACGTGTTTCGGAATCCTCCAGTGTCTAAAACATGTAAATCCGTGAAAATTTTTCAAAGGCTTTCAAAATGATTGCAAGATTTACCCCATATTACATGTGACAGGTTAGTAAATAAAGTGTTGGATTTTCATTTTTTATAAGTTTTTCATGTTAAAAAAATAAATTACCAAAATATAATGAATTGTTCGATTTTAGTATACAGGCTAGTAAGGCATATTTAGTTAATATATTTTATAGTTGTAGATTATCTATATTATAAAGGCCAAACGTATCTGTGTGTAACGCATACATCATTTTGTGAATGGCAAAATTTTCCCATGCAATTTCGGTTTTGCAAATTTTACCCTTCTAAACACCGCACATTTAAATTTTTTGCACATTCGTATAGAAAAAAAAATGTACTTTTAAGTACAATTTGTTTGAAAGCTGTATCTCAATTTGTCTTTGAGATATGTTTTTTTTTTTTGTAGTTTTTAATTCCAATTTTGTAATTCTGGCAACAGAATCACTCCATTTTCTCTTTAAATTGAAAAAAATATATAGAGAGAAATTAAAAAGCGTATATTTTGTCAAAATTATTGTCTGTTATATAATTTGGTGGTTTCGGTTTTATTTCGTTTTTATTCATTAACTAAATGACACCAAGTTTTGAATTAAAGTGATTATAAAATGATAAATTTAAAATACCATTTTTCTAAACGTGGGGGTTACGGATGTGAGAACTGCATGTGTAAATTTTGAGAAAATGAAAATCATGACGGGTTTTCATTTCGCGTGAAATTCTATGATTGTGTCACTGGAATAAGTTTTGTTTGTTTCATTCGCATTTATAAAAAATCACTGTCGGCTTGGCCTACGGGAGGAGGTAGATTTCTAAGATTGCTCATTTCAACAACAAAAAATAAAATTTCATTACAAATAAACCTAGTTTAACAACTTTATTTGGCCTCTATTGGAAAATTTTTAATTTCATTTTTCTCTAGGAACTTGTTTTATGAGAAACATATTAAACTAAATTCGGCTCAAATGCCCATTTTGACAACATATTTTGAATTATATTCTGACTTTATTAAAAAAATCGACTAATACGGCACATTATATTGTTCGTAAATAACAAAAAATTGTCAACTGAATGCGTTTGAAAGCAAAAATGGATTTAAAAATGAGTCAGAAAAAACGCAATTTGTTATTTGAACACAACCTATATTCTTAATCACGACCACTTCGGGAAATTTTGTGCGAAATGCTCACTTTGACAGCATTTTTTAAATATGTTCAGCCTTTATCAAAAAAATGATCAATGCGGCACATTATACAGCTCCTAAATTAGAGAACCTATCAATTGGATGTGTTTGAGAGCAAAACTGAATTTAAAAATTAGTCAGAAAAAATGCAATTTCTTATTTGAATACTTCCTCAAATTTTCAATCATGAAGCTTTCGGGTAATTCTGTTCAAAATATTATTTTTGGAAGCCTTTTTTGAAATATATTCTGACTTTATCAAAAAACTGACTAATGCGTCACATTATATAAGTTTCTAAATAAGAGGAACTGTAAACTGGATGCGTTGGATAGCAAAAATGGATTTAAAAATGAGTCAGAAAAAACGCAATTTGCTATTTGAATACGTCCTCAAATTTTCAGTCACTATCACTTCTGGAAATTCTGTTCCATTTTTAAGAAGTAATATAAATTTTAAACCGATTAGATATCTATTTTAATTAAGAAGTTATGGCGTTTTTTCGGTTTTCACAAAAACCCTCCTTATTTCCACCACTTGGTCCGATTTTGCCCATTAACGAACTTAGCCGAGATTTTATACCCCTTGATTTTATGTATCAGTTTGGAAGAGATTGGAGCAGAAGTATAGAAGTTATCGTGCCCATAAGAAAGTGATATATCTATAGATAGATAGATACAGATATAGTATATATATATAAACTTTTTTCCTAATGGTAGTTTTGGAGTCTAGAGGTCACGATCGGCGTAGATCTGCAAAAAATTTTCAGAAATTCCAACATTGGAGCGACCGCAATAGGTAGTATTTCATACAAAATCTACCTAAAACACATAAGAACCTCAACTGATAACTTCATCATAACAACTGATCTATATTATAATTTATTGATTACATATGCAGTTAAAACCGAACTTTAAAAATTTGGACACCTAAGTTTTATAGTACTTTTATAATCTTAGCTTAAAATGATATTTGTTTAAGAGTTAGGTTGATCAATATAGGATGTATTTCTTATACTATTTGTTTGAGAGTTAGACTGGTCAATGTAACATGCATTTTTTACTGTAACTAATTTTGAAGATATTACATAAATCAATGAAACAGTTCTTTCTTAAACATTTCCTTTCGTCGAATTTCGATGGCTTCCACCTCATATATTTTAAAAGTAACATTGCATGCAATCTCCAAATTTATTAATTTGAAAAAATTCCTTATAAACACAGAAAAAAAATAAATAAATAAGAAGTTATAAATTTAACGGTTTTTTTTCTGTGAAGTTTTGATATCTACGGACTTTCACTTTCATTTGTACTAACCCTCTATAAATAGTTACAACTCAAGAAAAATGCAAATTTTTGAACAAGATTTTTGAATATTGTTGATGATGTTCTAAAAGATCAGAATCAAATGATATCCGAAATCTGATTTCTTGGAAGTTCCTGTGCCCCCTAACAATATATCATACAATATAAACGATTTAATTATATTTTTATAGCTACTGCAAAGAAATGAACTTTGAATTTTAAAGATTTGACAACACCATACTCAATAAATATGAAATTAATGACCAGAATTAAATTCCGAATTGTAAAGTAAAAAATTAAGGCCTTTTAATTTGAATGAAATACCAAATTCTATCAATATGACCATCAAGTTAAAGCTGGTATAGTAAGGCTGAACTAACTTATATCCACGAGGCAACTGGTCCATAGGCTATTTAATAATAATAATTCTAAAAAAAATGTTGATGTGTCTTAAGTTTTAGCTTTTGTGAACATTGCCTTCCCATGTCTGCTTCTAAAAACAGAGTATGTAAACTCTATTCTAACTTTGTTTTCGCTGTGATATGTTACCGAAAAAATAGGTTTCCCTTTTACTTACCCCTCATACGTAGTATACGGTATTTCTTGCAATCGTTTTGAAAATCTAAAGAAAAAAAAACTGATGGATTTACACGTTTCAGATACTGGAGATTCCAAAAAACCAATTTTTAGAAAAAAAAAATGCCATCCGCCCGTCTGCATGTCTGTCTGTGTGTGTGTCTAGGAACACTCTATCTCCCGAGAAAATTGAGTAAGAGATTTGAAATTTTGTATATACCCCTTTAAGCGGCGTAACCGGGTTTTTCTGTCATGTAACTTTTAGAAACAATGGCTGATTTAACACAAAATCAATATTAAAATTAATTTTTTGAAGTGAATAAGATAAATAAATATGCAAGTTTGTCAAATAAAAATGTTCATACCAATATCTTTTATAAATACTATTTTATGAATTGTTAAACATGAATGGAATATTTTGCAGGCCGCTGAAAGGGATACTAAGTATGTAAGGATGGAACAAAACATATTTAATATCAGTAACCTCGATTACCTGGAACTATTTTTTTCGGGCTCTCGAAAAATCCGTTCTGATGAAATATGTATAAAATTTTCGATTTTTATATTTTAAGGAATGGGCGTAATAGACAATAAAATAACAGAAATTTTGCATAAAGAATGAAGTCGATCGCATCATTAATTGCCGAGTTGTTGCAATCCTGTTTCGTAGATTCTTTGATTTTTCATGACCCTGTATTGCTTTCAAAGTTATAATTTAATTGGAAATAAGACGCATAATCGGACACAGTAAAATGTTAGTAGATATGATTATTATTTTTGGAGTTATAAGGATGTTTCTTTTACGCATTTAGGTACTAATTGAGTACTTTGGCGTTTTATATAATTTGTCAAAATAGGTTCATCAGCAATCCATTAATAGAGCATTATTACGTATATTAAAAATATTCAATTATACGTTTAAATTTTCTTCGGGAATTACAATGCATTTTATAAATAATTTACACAGATTTTATTTTCATACATTATAATACGTATATCCATGATAGGCCAGTGTTATGGTGGCACCCACTGATTAGTTTAACAAACAACGTCAGCTCGGTTGAATTTATTCGAAGTTTTATGAAAATACCGTAATTCTTTTGTTAAATATTCTTTATTTTTAAAGTTTAAGCATATAAATATATTAACAAAATTAGGTATATATACATAGTTAATTAACGTTAAAATGTAATATGGATGTTTCATATGCACCATAATTTTTTTTTCTAAAATCGTGTAACTGGTATGTGCGTCAGATGTTACTCGACCACTTAGGTTGCAGTTACGCCAACAGTTATAAATATATATATTTTGTTTCGATTTAACTTACTATGGGAAATTTATTTCGCAATTGTTTTATTTTTCTTTGCTATAAAGAAAATAATATAATACCATATTAAAATTACATAATAAAATTTAAAAAATATTAACAAAAATAACAAAATTGTAATTTAACAAATTACAACGACTATTTGGAAAATAATATTTGCAAAGACTAAAATTTTCAATAGGGGAGAGGGGGGCACCTTTGAACAATTTTTAAGAAAATGAATAGTATTCTTACTTGAATTATATTTATTGCGTTTTAAATGTTACATAGTAAAAACACTGCATTTCTTCATCATATGAGCCAGAAATTAAAAGTTTTCCAATTAAATTAAATATGTTGTGAGGATTTAAAAATCTGAAGGATTTCTGTTCAAACCTGCCCCATGTAGGGACACCTTTGAACAAGCAAGGGGCACCTTTGAACAAATGAATAAAATGTAAAAATATTGAACGTTTTTATAAAAATTTGCTTATGTTTCAGATACATAAAATAATATGAATAAAATTAAATAATTACAGTTTATTGAAATTACTAATTTTTTATTACTTAAACAAAGTTAATTCCATCAAAATTTATGTCAAAACTCATTGTTGAAGCATCACAGAGTGTCCCTCTTGATATGTTTGGTTGTGAAAACTTTTTTACAATATCCTTTAAATATATCAATGTAATATCAGATGCTTCTGGAAAATTAAAATTTTTCATTCACTTATTTTATGAAGAAACCTGATATAAAATTTGACAAAACTACAAAATTATGAATCGGTATTGTGTATCCAGTATTTCAATTATCCCATAAATGAATGCCAACATCAATTTAAATTTTAAACTTCCCATCCCTGATACATCCAGTGTTTGGAATCTATGTGTGCATTAAAGGGGGAGGGGGATTGCTAAGAGTATAAGTCTATGATCTTTGACAATTCTTAATTAATCTCTTTTCACATAAAAAAAAATTCCAAAAATAATAACATTTAGATCCAAAAACAACTCTTTACTTCATAGTTTTAATTGTTTTCTGTAAATGCTTTTAATTGCTATTTATCTCCAGTTTATTCGATGTTTTTTTTACTGTTCAAAGGTGCCCCAACTTTTTAGTTCAATAGTGCCCCGTCACCTGAGTTTAACATTACAGCCGTTTATTAAATTCGACTGAAGAAATACAATAAAACAAAGCTTATAAACTAAAGCTAATATCTTTATTTAAGTATTGAACAATAAATTAAAATTTTAGAGATACAAAATAGTGAGTAAAAATCTTACAACTTTATTTCCTTAAGTTTAGATTTAAGAGGGAGAAAAATACATACCTTGCTTAGACAGTATGGTTCATACAAAATGGTGAAGTTTTGTATACTTATATCATTGAAGCAGTAATAATATATTGCCATATAAATTTTTAAAAAAGAATTTATTCGAAGGAAAATATTTAGAGTGTTCAAAGGTGCCCCCAGTTCAAATGTGCCCCCCTCTCCCCTACTTATAAATAAATTATATATTTAAATTAATAATAATAATAAACATCATTTTTGTGATGATCATGACAAATCATATACTACGTACGCCATACATTAAACATTAATATTCCTAGACCAGTGGTAAAAAAAAAAAAATAATAATAATTTATAGATATACAACTAACTGTTTTAAATTTGCATTTTTATTTGGTGGAGTTAATAAGACTGACTTCTGAACGCTTCATATTACGTATGACATGGATTAAACATTAATATTCCTGGACACATCATAAACAAATTTTAAATGAAATTTTAACTTTACAATTTTTAGAACTGCAACTTTTACTTCTAAATATAAGACATTTTAAATTTTTACTCCTTTGCGTAGAGGAAAAAAATGCAAATGAAATTTGTTTGAAATCTTTATCACAACTTGTTTCAAATTATTATTTTTTTTTAAGTTTTTAGTACTTTTTACTTACCCATCATACGTAGTATAGAATAAGTATTGCAATCGTTTTGAATATCGAAAAAAATTTTTTTGATGGGTTTACACGTTTCAGATACTGGAGATTCCGAAAAACATATTTTTAGAAAAAAAATTTTGCCGTCCGTCCGTTTGTGTGTCTGTCTGTCTGTAACCTCTCTATCTCCCGAACAAATTGAGATAGAGACTTGAAATTTTGTATGTACTTAGTATGTAAGAATAGAACGAAGCGTATTTAATATCAGTAACCTAGATTATCCGGAACTATTTTTCCGGACTCTCGAAAAATTCGTTCTGATGAAAGGTATATAAAAATTTTCGAATTTTTTTATTTTAAGGACTGGACTTAAAAGGCAATAAAATAAAACAAATTTTGCATAAAAAGCGAGGTCGATTGGATTATTAGTTGTCGAGATATGTGTAATCCTGTTTTCCAAATTCTTCGATTTTTCATGACCCTGTATTTCATTCAAATTTCAATTCACAGGTATATTTTTATTGGAAATGAGACGCTTAATCCAACACAATAAATTTTTAGTTAATATGATTATTATTTTTTGAGTTATAAGGATGTTTCTTTTACGCAATCCGGTACTACTCGAGTATTTTGGTGTTTTATATAATTAGTCAAAATTGGCTCATCAGCAATTCATTAATAGAGCATTATTGTATGTTAAAATTATTTATTTATGCGTTTAAATTTTATTTTGGAGTTGCCATAGACACGCGTTTTATTTTCATATTTTATATTATGATGGGTAAGTATTACGGTGGCTCCCCAACGACTAGTTTTTGTTATTGTGGCAACAGAAGTATTCCATTTTTGGACATTAATCATGAATCAATCAGAAAACTAATAATTTGCGGAATTCAACCAATAAAAAGATTCAGATATACTTCAGATTTCCCAATTCTCAACCGAGGACAACAGCTATTTTCCAAATGGTTAATAATTTCAGATAACATAAAAATTTAGAATTAATGACTTAAGAAATGAATTAATGATATTAAACAGCGTTTTTTTATAGTCAGTTTCAATGTATGCTTTGGTTTCAAATTATCATAATTTGGTTTCATAATTTTTTTTTAAGTTTTTTTTATTTTTTGTCATTGTGGCAACCGAAGTATTCCATTTTTGGACATTAAACATGGACCAATCAGAAAACGAATAAAAAAATCCCAGAAGTATTTCATTTTTGGACATTAAGCATGAACCAATCTTAAAACGAATAAAATACAAAAAAAGTTGCGGAATTCAACCAATAAAAAGATTTGGATATACTTCAGATTTCCTAGTTCTCTACCGAGGACAACAACTATTTTCCGAATAGTTAATAAAATAAAAAAAATATTTACGGTAAAATAATCGTAATCGTAAAATTTCTTCAGTGAGATTGCCAAAACTCGAAATTTTGGCAATCTGACTGAAGAAATTTTACGATACTTTGTACGAACGTACATATGAAGAGTCTTACAAAATACAAAATGGCATTATTGGGAATTGTCGAAAAAATATAAAATAGTTCAACTTTTGATGTAAAAACGTTGCTCCATTCTCCACACATTTATCAGAATTATTGAATTTTCATTGAAGTAAATAAAAAGATATATTTAAGTACTTACATACTCGTTTGTTTTTAGAATATTTTTTCTTTAAATACCCAAGTAAGTTTTATATATATCACCTATAATAAAGTGCATAAATTTTTATACATAATTCTTATGTTTTATTGTATAATTAAATCTAATAATTTCCCGTTTGATACTTTTTTAGACCCGTTGACATCAAATATTTCCTTACAACGCTCTTAAATTTATATATAATTTATAAGATCTTCCTGGTTTATTTTGTAAAGTAATTTACACTTTTGAAGCATGACCTGATACCCCATATTTAAAAAACTCAACATGTGTGGAAAATAGGTCTACTTGAACCAGCTACCTCATTTTTGGGGGGCAACTGAACCCATAAAGAAAGTAAAATGGTATATATATATGCATATTAGAATTAAAATGTATTTTTTTAACATTTCTGTCTCATAGAGTAAATCCAACTGAACACAAATATAAAGCTTCCGAATTTAAATCAAATGAACATTAACTTATGGAAATTGAACTGTCAGTATCTCCAGGACCACATTGAGGGGAGTACTGGAGGTATACGCCATATACCGTCTGTAATTTTTAAAGGAACACCATATGCCCTTTGTTTCCCAAGAAAATTTTAGTATACACACTCTAGAGTATACCCCCTGTCTTGAGCGTATGCTCTCTGATTATAGCGTATACCCTCTATTATTTTTACGAATACACCCCTGGCCTCATTATAAAACCATGGCCTAGTTGCCCAAATTAAGCTTAAATATATTGGTTTATTAAATTGAATATACAGCAGATTAACCAGAATACTCTTTATTAAAGTATACCATTTAGAGATGCTACGCAGGATAGATCTAACAGCATACCTCTTTGAAAATATTTTACGCACAAAATATAAAAACTAATTGCAATATACAGAATAACTACAATTTAAATAAAGAAAGAAAGCAGAATTAATTTTATAAATTTCTGTTTTGCTTTTTGAGAATAAATATTTAGATTAAAATTCATATTTATATTTAAAAATCTCTAAAAGAATGAGCGATGTTACTGTTTTATTATCTTTTTTATTAAGTTGATCTTCGTGGAAACGTGAGACAGTAAGATTAAATCATGAAAATAAAATTCACATAAATGTTTTACATCAATCTGCAAGAACATGTAAACATTTTTCCTTAATTTTAATGCTTGTACAGAATTTGATGCTTTTCAATATAATATTCTAATTCATTTGAAAGGCAAATAAAAATTTGACAAATTAATATTTCATAATTTTTTTTTCTGAATTATATAAAAAATTCACTAATTTTAAAAGCACCATTTCCTAAAAAAAATCAACAAAACAGTAAAATTAGTTGACTTAATAACACTTGGAGTATAAATCATGTTTTTATAATCCTTTACATATTTACTGATCAATATATATATATTTATTTTATTTTAACTATTATCAGTCTGTTAAAAAAAATATTGTAAATTGCTTTAAAAAAAAAGTACTAATAAAGTCTGTTAGTGTAAGACCGAAACAGTTCAGTGAAAGATAGACATAGAAAACACTTGGAACAGAAATCATGTTTATCTCACGTTTTCCATAATTACTCCTCAAATTACATTTTTTATCTATTTTTATCTATTAATCAATATGTTATAAAACTTTTGTAAACTGTTCCTGTATAAATCGGTATAAGGTCTTACAAACAAAAATATCAAGTTTCTGTAAAAAAAGAAAAACAAAAAATCCTACAAAAGTTTGTTACTGTAAGACCGAAACACTTCTATAATAATTTTTGTTATTGTAAGAGTTCTGCAACTTATCATTGTAACAGAAAGAATTTACTTATCTAAAATATAAAAGAAGGTAATGACAAGATCTGATCTTACCTAATTCGTCCCAAGTTCTTTCTTCCATATTGCTTCAGATTTAATTGAGATAATTATTAAATAATAAACATAATTTTTTTAGGGTACGATGCTCATTTATATTAAAGAAGAACAGGAAATAAAATCAGGGTTCGCAGTTTTCCTAAATTTTTTCCACTGTTCTACCATTATTTAAAATCTATAACTTTATTATAAAATTATATTATAGATATTAAAGAAATCTCCCAAAAAGAGTTTTTATTCAAATTATACTGGTAACAAAACGCGAAAATATTAAGAACGCTGCGATCCCTGTCTAACTATATACAATTTAAAACATAAGCTTAACTATAAGTAAACGTTCAACACGCTTAGAGCCATCTGCTGGCTTTTCTCATTTCGTGTCAACCATAAAGCAGTTTTCTTGATGGTTTCGATAAATTTTGATGTATATTGTGTGGCCTTCGGCGTTTGTAAACTAAAAATTCAATATTTCCATTGCATACAGGAGCATGTTATCGAAGATTCGCTTGACTGTAGAACTTTATATACAACGGCCTGATGGATTCTGAGATATGATTTTATTCGTTCTGGAAGAGAAAATGGGTCAGATCTGCACTCAGTATATGAATTGTCCGAGATATCGTTGCATGAAATTTATCACTCATGCGTCCAGAGGCTTTCCGCGAAAACGCGCCTACTATAACGGTTACGAACAGACAAAAAAATATCTTTTATAATATGAATTGTGATTTAGAGATAACTAGCAAAAGCCGTGCTTTGTTTGGATTCGCGAAGCATTATTTCATAAGATAAATATTTAAAAATAACAATATTTTCCTTTTTTTCTTTTTTCTCTTTTTTTTTTCTTGCAGTTTTATTAAGCAAAATGATTATTATATGCTTTTGCGCATTTTAATTTTAGAATTGTAAATTCAGCGAAATAATTAGCATTTCTTCTGATAGAAGACTGGTGTAAATAAAAATAGTTTTGAAGCAAAATTTTAGAAAATATTAATTAGTTTTATTTGTTTATAGTTCTTTTGTTACAATTTACAATAAATAAATAAAAAAATAAAACATAATATATTTCTTTTAAATGCGTAAAAGGCTTTTGATGCGGACGCTTTTTTTATTTATTTAGTTAATCATGATTCCATCAAATTACCAACTTATTGTACAAGTCTACAGATCATAATTTATTTTTATGCTTAATTTATAGTTAAAATACTGAATAGCTTTTTTGTAAAGTGTACGACAAATTGTAATTTGTGTAGCCTAGTAGAGGATTTGCTTCGCTCACCCTAACTAGGTATCGGTATGTTTTTAAAATGTCAATTTCCATGAAAATTTCACTTAAAAAAATATTGTTTTAGGAAAATAAAAGATGTTTCCCCCGGGAACTGTTAAAAAATTTATGTTTCTTAGAAACATTAAGAAAATTTGGAAAAATAATCTATCAAGAATAAATCTATTAAGTAAAAGAATTCTCTCAAGAAACTGTTCAATTTTTCAAAAATGTATACCTTTTTGAAAAATTTAGACAAATTAATTTTAAAATATATCAGCTCGTGCAATTTTCAACATTTTGAGCTAATTTAAATTATTTGTAGATGTTCGCTGTATGGTTTTAAGTTAATTAGTTGGGGGAAAAATAAAATGTGTTAAATTACAAGCAGAAAACGAATTTATTTTACATTTTAAAATAAAATAAAAGAAAAAAAAACTATCTAGTTTTTGCAAATTAGTAAATTATTTTTTTCCAATAAAGATTATCAGAAATTCCAAAATGATTTTGAAATTGGATACGATTTTTTATAAAGTTTTATTTTGTTGTTGCGATCGTTTTATAATTTGTTTGTGAAATGGAAAAAACATGGTGTAAATTTTGTTAATGCCTGTTAAAGTTGGAATAATACTATTTCAGTTCTATGAAGAAATTTTTCAATTTCCCTTACAAAATTCGAAAAATTTAAAACTGTTTGAAAAATATCGGTTAATTTAAAAATGTATCTCTTCGAGCAGTTTTCGACATTATGAGCTATTTTTTTCTTTAAACTATTCGAAGAAGTGTTCTGCGTTTTAAGTTAATAACTTGAAAGAAAAAAGAAATAAAATGTGCAATACTTGTTAAATTACAAGCAAAAACTGAATCCATTTTACATTTTTACGTAAAAAAAAAAAAAAAAAAAAAAAAAAAAAAAAAAAAAAAACTTTTTTTTTTTTTTTTTTTGTAAATTTAATATTTTTCAACATCAAATAGGTAATAAACTCAAACATTCGAGTCAATAGAACAATACACATAAAAGTTTTATCTTTTTGAACCTGCCTATTTGTCAAAAAAACACAAACTCAGAAAAGTTACTTTTAATTGAACACAGCGTGGTTTGTGACATTTAAAAGGACAGCGAGGTAATAAAATTACTTACATTATGATAATTACGAGTATAATTGAGAGTATTTATAAAACTCGTTTCTTTAAAAAATTTCAGGATAATATACTATCGATAATTGAGAGTAATTTAGGCAAAATATATAAATAAAAAATAAATAATCGATATTTTCTTAATTTTTAGCCGAATCAAAGATGTCAAATCCCCTCAAAAACTAAGTCTTTGATTTTTTTTTTCTAAAATTCTCCTGGAACTATCTCATAACACAGTAAATAATAGATGAATTTCTACATACTGTTTTGCATTATGTTTAAAATATGTATTAAAAGTAATTATTTTTTTTATTATGGTGAAAAGTTTATAAGTCACACATTTTTAATTTATGAATTATCAACGTTTTTCCGGATTTTTCAGCATTGCTTCTGCACTTACAACACAAAATTTCCTGTGGAATTCATAAAATGTATTTATATTTAATAGTTTTAATTTTAAATACATTTAAGGGAGTCCGGGCAAATTTTAAAATTTTTATTTATTGAGTTAAAATTTTAATTTTTTTAAATGATTGTTAACCATATTGTTAGTAAACAAAATAACAAGATAGAACTTCATTTTTTTTTCATTTAAAATTTCAAATATATTAAAAAATGGGGTAGTTTAAAATCAGTATAACTCAAAATATTATTTATAGAATTTCAATTTTTTTTGCCTGTATATAAACAGATATATCCATTTTTTAAATTTGATTCAACTTTTTTTTAAAATTATAATAAAGGAAATTAAAAATATTTAAATAAAAAATGTGAAAAAAAATGTATAACTTTTATTTAAAAAAAAACCTATTTAATAAAGTAAATATATATTTTTAAAATTTTGCTGAATCAAAATTAAAGTAATGCAATCAAAAAATACATGTTCCAAGTTTTAAGCATTTATCTTTAACGGTTCTAGAGTTAAAATAATTCGAATCCAAATTGTGAAAAAAATCCGCATGAAGAAAAACTCATTTTCACAATAAGTGAGTCCCATGACAATCATTGCTTGAAAGCTAGATTTTCAAAACTAAACCGAATCGAAAAAAACTATTATTTCCTCTTCTAATTAAGATAGAAACATGATTTAAACGTCATTGTGTAAGCATTTTAAAAAATGCAATATTTTTTTTATTATTTGAATATTTTTAGGTCCGGAAACCTTTAAACGAAAATAATTTAGCTTAAAATTAATTTTGTGCAGTGATTAAAATATTTTTTAAATAAAGAATTTAGTTATTTGTAAGTTTGTGTCACATTTGTAAGACATTTTTAATACTGTTTGGCAATTTTGAAATAAAACTTTTCAAAAATTCCGAAAAGTTTGTTCCTAAGGCCTATAGATACTTTAAAACTTAAGAATATTGAAGCTCTCATCTAAATGTAATGAAAGAAGCCACAAATTTTTTAAGCAGAAGAGCAAAGTTTGTATCGCCTATTATTTTTTTTAATATTTTATGCGTTCTTTATATTTTACAATATCCTATATATATATTTGATATTGCACATGATGGAAATTTTTTCTTTAGAGCTCCATTACTCGCTTAGTTGCAAAAATGAATAGAGATGTTAGTGTTTTTGCCTGTATATCCAGACATTTATTTGCCCGCAGAGGTTCAAAATTTGACAGGTACACTGTAAAAAAAAATTGGGAAAGTTACAAAAATTTTTCTAGTAGAATTGTATTCCAAGAACTTTTTATGTAACGGCAACAATAAAAATTCATGTAACAGATACAGATTTGCACTTTGAATCAAACAAATTTTAAGGTTACTAAGAATTTTTTTGGGAAATCGTATTCCAAGAACTTTTTAAGTGACGATAACGAGCATTATAGATAAAATTTTAGTAAAGTTACCAAAATTTTAGTAAATTCTTTTGTAAAGTTACAGATGGTTTTAGTTTTGCTTACAAGTTTTGTAGATTGACATCATTTTCTTGTACAGTGTACACATAAAATTTTAGTAAGCGTAAGAGATTTCGGTTAATTTAGATTACTAAGGTTACAGATTTTTTTTACAGTGTAGTTACATATTGCATCGTTTTGAAAGTCGTGTCCGTTTTTGAAAGTTAATTCGTACAAAAAAATTCTATCATCATTTAAGTATTAAATACCGTTTCCAATATCAAATGTTTAGTAATTATTGGGTAGAATTTTCCGGTACGAATTGATTTTCCCAAACGAACATGAATTTTTTAATGACCTAATAAGTATGCTTATATTTATAAATAATCTGTATGTAAGATACCACGCCCATAATACAACTTTTAATATATATATATATAAAGTATGTGTATATACAATATATACACTATATGGCCAAAGGTGACCGGCCACTTTTGATTTTAAACACTTTGTTAAACCCTTAACGCGCAGTGTTGCCGGGTCGGCAACACCTAAAGTTCCCCCTGTTTAGAGACACAAAAACTCCGTGAATATTTCAAAAACTACTCTAATGGCTACTTTAAATCTTTCTTATGAGTTCTAGATGGCAGCACCACAGAGATCAAACTCTACTGTTTTTAAATAATAGGTAAAATGTTTTACTGTAATAAGCGCTTCACAACAATGCTCTTCTCACTGCGCTTATCAATGCTTTACTTATGGGAGGTTACCACTTCGGCAACAGCTGTATAATTAAAATGGTTAGTGCAGTCTTTACAAAACAATACCTGTGTACTCCTCTAGGCCTAAATAGATTGCCTAATTTTTTTCTTTAAATTCCAACTTTAAAGAGTAGTGCGCCGGAAAGGGTTAAATATCTAGAAAAATACACGAGGAATTATCCAGAAACTCAAAGTGTGTTAGCATAAAAGTACAGGTCACACATTTCCGTGAACATTTTTTCCCGAAACTCCATAAGGGACCATCAATAAATTGAAAAAGAACCTTTAGGATAACCTTGTCAGAACAAATGTAGCAAAAGCGTTCAAACTGTAGATTATGATTAAGTGGCTTATTGTAATAAACTATGTTCATTTTTATGCGGATAGCGTGTGGAAAGAGAGCAATGCATAAATTCAATTGACTCTATTCCAGTGTTCTCTCTGACATTTGACCAACGTTAGTAATTTGGCTAATTAAAAAGAATAAAAAGAAACATTCGCTTAATGAAAAAAGTATTAGCAAAATAGATTTGCCGTGTAGAAAAAAAATCTTTAACCCTTTAATGTATCCCATTTTTTTCAATATGTTCTAAAATAACCTAAGTTTTTATAACTGCGACAACGATTGTTATTAATCTAATTTCAACTGTCCGCTATAAATATATTAAATATATATATGTTAAAAATAAGTATATCTGCATATGTATGAAAAATGAAAAAAAAAAGAAAGAAAAGGCAAAAAAAAGAGCACTAGCAATATGGCG
Organism: Maratus speculifer; assembly: GCA_964019185.1. NCBI lineage: Eukaryota > Metazoa > Arthropoda > Arachnida > Araneae > Salticidae > Maratus > Maratus speculifer. Next base: position 232,744,183 of record OZ025294.1, on the reverse strand, counting down.
AATCTGATCGCTTGTTTACTCGTTAAATGAAGAATTTAGTCGCAATTTGGCACAATGGCGAGTGACAGTGAGAATCCTGATAGAGCCTAAGTACCTCTAACGCGCGAGAAGCTCACGTATGTTTATTTTCCCAGAAAATCACTCTTTATCTTCAGATTCTCAGAAGAAAGTTTCATTTTTTTTTTTCTTGTACTCTGATGTCCTTGGAAAGAAAGAGCCCTCCCCCCCTAAAAAAAAGAATGTGTAACAAGAGTTTTCCCTCAATTACGAGGAATTTGTTCAATGTATATACTGCAAAATGAATATATATAAGCCTTCTTCTTGTACTTTTAATTTTGTACCAATTCTGTCGAAAAAAAAATTGTTTTAAGTTAAAAGAAAAAATTTTAAAATGCCATTTGTAGTATCATAAAATGTACACTTACTTCAGTTGCCAGTCCTAAGTCCGGAAAAATATGAAGGAAAATTGCCTCAAAAACATTGCCATAGACATTTTAAAAAGTTGCCCTATTATCCAAATTTTTCATTAACCGGATGATCCTCAGTCCTGACCGATACCGATAATTTGCGCTAAATAGTAATTTAACAAGAAAGATAAAACATGCTTCAAGCATAGATTATGAAGCATTTTCCAACACATTCAGAATAATGTAACAAAACAGCATCGTTTAAAAAATTTAAATATTATGTCTCATTTCACCATATGAAAATGTATAACGCAATAAAAAAATGAATTTTATTTGTTCCCATCTACAATCGGAAAATTATATGGATTTTTTTGCAACCCTGTATATGATTTGGAATTTGTATCTATTAATAAAATGCATTCCAAAATGTAGTTCATATAAGCGATACATGTATTTCAGTTAAAAGTCGCCCTTCAGCAATTTCTTCTAATAAGGAGAATGGTATTAGAATACTTTTATGCAGCCCTATACACGAGGTGGATAATTTATACATAAAGAATAATATGAAAAAACTTGATTAAATTTAAAATCTGATACAGAATTTTAAAACGTATTTTCCAGCAATAATTAAAGACAGTATTGTAATCGATTTCTTTTGCGTGTTCATGTAAATTAATAAAAAGAACACTATGAATGCTCTGTTTTAACATGATCGGAGTAAAATTCAGTGATTTATATCAGTTTCAATACATTTGAAATAGCGTAATGACATTAAAATATTCTCTAAATGATTGTTCTACATATAAACCCTAATTCAATCGAATTCTTTTGAGTGCCCCTGTAAATAAACCAATAATCATACTTACTTCGTATGTAATACGAAACATGCTTTGGCGATCCGAAATAAGTCTTATCAAATGTCTGAAATTCTGAATATATTTACGGGAGTTAGAGCGTGGACATACAGATAGACGGACAGACGAACCGAATGCATAAGTTTTTTTTTTAATTTTGTTGGAAAGTGGTAAAAACAATCTTCCGTTCCTAATAAAGCCGTTAATACTGCCGCTGCTGTTTTCGTTTCGATCATGACTTTTTGACTTTTTCAGTTTATACAACAAACTTTAATACATATAAAACATAAAAACTTGTAGTAGTATAGAAAAATGTGTGATAAATAGGCTGAAACGAATAGTTTTAAGTTAAAGAATATACAGACAGATTATAACAATTCAAAACAGACATTCAAAACAGATATAAATATTTAGAAATATAGATATTCAAAACAGATTATATTACGGTTTTTTCTGACTCTACTGGATCAGAATTGGAAATTGATAAATGTAGATCGTAGGAAGAAGATACCACTTGTATTTAAAATTTAAATTCATTTTGTAGCGCGCATATTAAAACATTTTGCACTTAAAATAAATAAATAAATAAATGAAATAAAATAAAAATTTACTATAGCCTGAGATCTGTTCGAAAACCGGTGTGTTCTTTAGGTTTTGGTGACAATGTTTTTCGTAAAATTAATATAATAGCTCAAATGGAATGTGCTGCAAAAAATTCTGAAGTTATTTTTTCGTGGAAACGATGAAAAAGTTTTAGAATATCGAATCTTTTTTAACGGAATTAAGGTCACAACCTTCCTAAAGTTGTCATGATAGTATTTGAACAGGGGCGTCAATAGGCAGTCGTGAATGAGTCTAAAATAAGAACGGAAACTTGTTTCGTAAAAAGATTTCAAAGAAAATCTTTTATCAGCCGCGTGAACCGAATATTATAGGAAGGGAGAAGTTTCTGAAAGCACACGTTAAGGTCCAAACACATCTGGCCACTTCTTGAAGTTCGGTGTCGGTTTGTTTGTTGTGGCGACCGGGCGTTTTTGATCTTTAATGAGTTTTGCAGGAAAGGGACGGTTGTCCGGCCAAAGAAATTCTTTCCGTCAAGTAGTATGAATTGTTTACCTCCCGATTCCTTTGGTCGCTCCCCTCCGTTCTATTCAGAAGAAACCGCAAATGGGTCCTATACAAATGGCTCTTCCAAAAATTCAATTGAACTGAAAGTATTATAATCTGAACTAAGCCTCAGAATGGTATTAGGCTGCGGGCAAACAGCACTACTTGCTGTTACACTAAAAGAGCAATAAATCTATCTTTATTTCCGAACGGAACAAAGGTTGCTAGTTTTGAAACCTCTTTAAATGATTTTTGGGGTATGAATCGTATCGAATTGACAAAGGAAGGGAAAGTTTATCTCCCCCATCTTCAATCGCAAAGCTGTCAACTGATTTCGAGTTCAATTTCTCTCTTGAAGTTCAGATTCAGTGCACTGAAAGAGCAATTTATACATCAAAGCGCCGACACGAAAGATAAAAAATAGCGAAGCCTGACCACAAGAAGTTAGTGCTATGTGCCCGGTCCTTTACAGGGACAGGATTTAAGATTTTCTACATGGATTTTAGAAAGAAAGAAGGTTAAGTTCAAATGCGAAATTCAGTTGACAGACATGTTAAAGATATCGTACAGCATTTTATAAAGTTTAGAGTTTAAAGAGCATATTTTTCCTTTCGTTTTAAATGTTATTATTTATTTTAATACTGAAAACTTGTCAAAATTTTTGAATGCTTGCTCGTGTTTATTCTTAGATTTCGAAGATATTTTTTATAATGTTGTTAGAACGATTGCGTATTACTATTTTATATAATTATCAAAGGAAAAAAAAAAGGACAATGTAAAATTTAACGAGCACGTGTTGGAATGAATTTACTGCCCCTTAACCCTTAATTGCTATTAGCGGCCTCGCAGATCGCTGATATTTTTTTTCATGTTTTACAGTGTAAATTCTAATTTTCAGTTTAACTTAAATTAGTAAAATTTTATTTCATTTGAAGCCCTGAGATTATTGAAAAAACTTCTGAATAGGGGAATTTATTTATACAGCTCTTGTACATAAAGTACGAAAGCAGCATGTATTAAAGAACATTTATAAAATTTTTACAATACTTTATAAAGTTTAGAGTTTATGGAACATATTTTTCCTTTCTCAAAAATTATTAAATTTTTTAATAACAAAAAACTTATCAAAATTACCGAATAGGTGCTCATGTTTTAATGTTAAATCTCAAAAAAATATTTTTATAATGTTGTTAAAACCGATTGTGCATTACTGTTTTATATAATTACACACACACACACAAAAAAAAAAAATCGTTGGTGTGTTAAAATATACTTACTGCTTTTTATTAACTCTAATTGCTCTTAACTACACATCGCTGATTTTTTCATGTTTCAGAGTGTAACTTCTAATTTTCATTTTTATTTCAGAAATCACTGAAATTTTGATTCATTTGGAGCCTTACAGTTATTGGTAAAAACTTCTGAATAGGGGAATTTTACTTATACAGGTATTGTACATAAAGTACCAAATAACATACTGGGAGTTAAAGAAGCCTTTTACTCATTATTCGATTAAGCTGTCTGATAGACTAATTTATAGTAGTAATGCGACAGTTTTTGTCACAGTTAAGGATTAAAAATCGATTTTTTGTGCTTTACTAAAAATTTCTCTTTTATAAAATTCTATTAAAACTTAGTAAATAGTAGAAATATTGAAAAATATATAATAAATATTAGAAAAAAATTAAAAAAAAATTAACAAGTTATAATATAGATATCTTTGTGCTACTAAAAATCATGAAGATATTTTTTCGTGAAAACGACATAAAAGTTTTAGGTTATCGTATCTTTTTTTACAGAAGGAAGGTCACAACCTTACGAAAATTGTCACGATAGTACTTGAACAGGGATATCAATAGGCAGTCCTGAAGGAGTCTAAAATAAGAACGGAAACTTGTTTCGTAGAACACTTTGAAAGAATATCTTTTATCATCGGCGTGAATCGAATTCTATTGGACAGGAGATGTTTCTGAAAGCATATGTTAGGGCTGCATGCACATTGCAATACTCTCCCCGTCAACTGAATTCTTGGAAGAGCCTTTTGTATAGGACCCATTTGCGGTTTCTTCATAATAGAACGAAGAAGAACGAACAAAAGAATAGGGAAATAAGCAGATACACCCTACTGGACGGGAAAAAATTCCTCTTTTGCCCGACAACCGACCTTTTCCTGCAAAACTCAGTAAAAATCAAAAAAGTGTCGCCACAACAAAAAAGCCGACGAATAACCTCAAGAAGTAGTCTTGTCTGTTTGTGCCTTTACAGGGATTGGGTTTTAAGATTTTCTGCATGGGTTTTAGAAAGAAAACAGGTTACGTTCAAATGAGAAATTCAGTTGACAGGCATGCTAAAGAAATCGTAGAAGATATTATAAAGTTTTAACTTTACAGAACTTTTTTTTTCTTTAACTTTTATTATTATTATTTATTGATACTGAAAACTTATTAAAAATACCGAGTGGATGTTCGTGTTTTAGTGTTAGATTTCGAAAATTATATTTATTATGTTGTTAGAATGATTGTGTATTACTATCTTATATAATTATCAAAAAAAAAAAAACGAATAATACAAAATTCCACTGACACGTGTTTTTGTATTTATTTATTGCCTTTCATTAACTCGTAATCGTTGTTCGCGGTCTCACAGATCGTTGAATGTTTTTCTTTTTTTTTTCTAATTTGTGAGTGAAACTTCCAATTTTCAGTTTAATTACAGAAATTTGGGAAATTTGTTTCATTTAAAGCCCCAAGATTATTGGTAAAAACTTCTGAATAGAAATATTTTAATTATAATTCTCTAATGCGCAAAATTTTGCATAAAAACAACATATTGTGCGTTAAAGAAACCCTTTATACATAATTACGTGGTCTAAGAGATCGCTGTGCAATAATAATGCGACAATTTTTGTCACATCAGCTAAGGATTAAAATTCTATTTTTTATGCTTTATAAAATTTTTTCTTTCTATAAAATTTAATTAAAACTTAATTTTTACTCTATTTTATAACACGGTTTATTTATTCATAAAAAAATATTTAAAAACATTAAAAATGAGATTATCACAAAAGATTTCAAAAACCTATAGAGACTTCAATTAAGAGTAATGCTGCAGATAACAATTTACTGTTTTTAGCTTCCTTTTATGTTTATTTTTAAATTAGATTTATTAGTGCGAGCATCTATGTAAGAATTTAATAAATTAACAATTTGGATTTATTAATTAATGAATAAATTGCTCTAGGTTTGTTTCTGAGGGTACACGACATTTCGGTCCCGCCATTTCGGTCCCGCCGTTTCGGTCCCGAGACATTTCGGTCCCTAGCCATTTCGGTCCCGAGACATTTCGGTCCCTGGCCATTTCGGTCCCGAGACATTTCGGTCTCTGGCCATTTCGGTCTCTGGCCATTTCGGTCCCAAGACATTTCGGTCCCGAGACAATTCGGTCTCAAGACATTTCAGTCCCCAGCAACTTTGGTCCCTTGTTATTTCTTTGCTCCCTACCTTATAAGTCAGATTCTAATTGTTGTGGGCTTACAAAATGGTATAAATTCGGTATTATTCGGGCCTTTTTTTTTTTTTTTTTTTTTTTTTTTTAATTCTCTCCCTCCCTCCCCCAAGTTTTATAAAATGTTGAATATAAGATTCCGATAAATTTAAACTTTTACAACTCGTGATAATGAGTCACAGCGAGCTGAAAATTTTGTTTGATTAAACAATGTGATATAAGTTTAGGGGATATTGTCTTTTGCTTTTAGTAGTATTATTATTAATCAGAATAATTATTTTAAATTTTATTATTAATTATTAGTATCAGTATTTTATATAAACTTCTATAAACTACTATAAAGTGAAAAGTATTTTATATAAACTGCCACAAATATTTTTTTTGACTGTTTACGTTTTGATGTTTTAGAACTTTTAAATTAGCATTAATTAAATAATAAAAAAAACAGCGCTTATTTTTTTCTTCCAATTAGTTTAATAATAAATGTCTTTAATAATTCAATTATACAGTTATAATATATTCATATTTCCTCAAATCACCCATCTACACCCTCTCCTTTGATAATTTAGAAATAAAATGTATTTATTAAAGAACATTTTTTTTCAATAATACAAAGTTGCATCTTATAAATTTATTTTCATAAGTTACTTTCCATTATTAACATTGCGAAAGCAATAGTGATCTAGTAACTGGGCATGCTATGAAAAAAATTTCTTTTTAAAAATTTGCCTCCGCCACTTTTTTTTAAAAATTGACTGCTTTGTTTAACAGTCTTTTCACGCCATGAAGACAATTTTTGTGAGTTAATTTTACTGAAATTGGGCGTATTTCATTCTAATAAGATGATTATTATTTTTATTTACATAAAATTAATATAACATTATTTTTAAATATAATAATATAAATCTTATATATAAAATATAATGTATAATTTAATAAAATATAATAAAATGTAATATAATGTTATTTTAAATAATTTTATTTTCAATTTTTAAGTTTCAAAACTAAGCTTTTATTTATTTGTATTACCTTTTCGCTCCTACTAATAATAATAATTCTTATTTTAGTTTTATATTTAACCATACTAATTGTTTTAAATTTCTGTAATTTTAATTATACAATAAATAAACAAATAAAGATAAATTTCAGTTTAGAACTACTAGGAAATATATTGATGTATTGAATATAAAATTAATTATGTATTGAGTTTATTTTAAAGTAAAATTCATTATGTAAATTAATAATTTTTAATTAATAAATTTATTTAATAAAATATTAATTTGATTTTTATATTAAAATTACTAAATGTTTTGAGAATTAGGATTACCAATTATCATTAGGATTTCCAATTATTATTAGGATTACCATACAAAATTTGTGTGAATTATGATATTTTTTATAAGAGTTATACGTGTTTACGGTTTTCGGGCACTTATAATCGCATTATACTAAAATTTTATGGCCCTCAATTTAAAAACTCTGCAATGTTCCCTATAAAATTATGTCTTATTTCACAAAATTTCAGTTTGTAGGAGAAGGGACCGAAATGTCTTGGGACCGAAATGGCTCGGGACCGAAATGTCTTGGGACCGAAACGGCTAGGGACCGAAATGTCTTCGGACCGAAATGGCTCGGGACCGAAGTGTCTCGGGACCGAAATGTCTTGGGACCGAAACGGCGGGACCGAAATGGCAGGACCGAAATGGCGGGACCGAAACGTCCTGCTTCCGTTTCTGACGGCCATTTATCTGCACAAGGATTACGTGCTCTAGGGAGGGGGTTGGGTGCCCTCCGTGGGGGTATTTCTAAGGGAAACTAATCCGTATTTACTCAAAGAAATCCAAGGCTCGAAGAAAAGCACGGAAAACTCCGAAAGAGGAGGCAGACGGGCGTGATTGGGTTCGAACCCAGCACCTCCCGCCTACCATTTCGTGGGAAGAACCTCTAGACCACTGGTGGGGGCCTTAAAATTTTTTTTAAAAGAAATAGTAAACGAAACTCTCAGTGATCAGACTTACCCACTTCTTTTATTTCGCAAACTGCTTTGCCTAATCATAACAACTCACTTAGAAGTGGCCGGGGATATCAAATACCTTACAGATATATTTTCTGCATTTTACAAATTTATATGATTTATATTATTGCCTTTTAACTTAATACTGTTTTTTACCAGCTGAAAAATGTAAAGAAGCATTTCAGTTCCATATAATAAGACAAATAATTTCATTTTATTTTTCTCAAAATGTGATCTTTATGTTATTATTTTATGCAAGATCGGTTTCAAGAATATCTCTGCAATTTAAAAATATGATACAATATGTGTTAAATAAACATCTTTCCATTCTTACATACTACACATATACCGAATTTCAAGTTTTTATCTCAATTGTTTGGGCGATAGAAAATTTGCAGACACACCTACAGATGGATGGCATTTCTTTTTCTAAAAATATGCTTTTCGGAATCTCCAGTATCCGAAATGTGTAAGTCCGTCAAATTTTTTTTCGATTTTCAAAACTATTGCAAGATTTACACTCTACTATGTATAATGAGTAAGTAATTAAGGATGCACCGATTATTAATTTCTGTATTCAGATAAGATTAAAAGCAAAATAATAATATTAATGTTGTATATAGGTAGGATTTGAATTCAATCATAATTTATTTCCCTTAAGATGACCGTGAACACCAAATTAACTGGCTTTCTGGCACATTTTTTTTATTATCCGTGATTTGGAAGCACGAGTAATGAAACTTCACGAGTAGGAGAGCCGGAGCTTATTTTAAAAATTAGAACAAGTAAGAAAAATCATGCTTGAAGCACTTTGAAACACTTTCCAACACTTCTTGAAATATTTAACAAAACTTCGTTATCTAGGGAAATAACACATTATTGTCAACATTCAAATATGCATTTCAATAGTTTTGAAAAGCCCTGTATTTTATCCGTCGGTTGATATATATATACCATAGAATGGGAAAATTTAGTTTAGCGAGTAAATGCTTAACTGGTTGAAATTTCTCTTTCAGCACTTTATTCTAATAGATGGAAAATGCTTCAATACTTTTCTTCAGCCCTGTAATTTATCTATTACCTTTATTAAACGCCAGTATTTTGTTAAAATTCAGATTAAACAAACACACTCTTAAAACTACTTAAATCACATTTCCAGAAATTATCATCTAAAGGTGACCATGTAGCTAATTCTTTGCGTGATCCTGTATATCATTTTATCTATACGCCACAAACATTTCTTAGTAAACTGAAAGCTGTTCAACGTAAAAATACATAACTTACTTAAAAATCTCCTTTAAGTTAATTACTCTCATATTCAGTAACCTACATGAGCTCTTTTGTGCAATCCTATATATCAACTATATCATTTATATATACCATATAATTTGCAGACATTTAGTAAAACTTAAAAGCACATATCATAATTGAAAATGCACTTTAACCATCATTCAGCTGTCATCGATAACATATAGTACTTTCAAAAAGAATATAAGATTTGAAATATTTTGTGTGTCCCTGTAAATGCTATGCACTTCATATTATGCTTTAAATGTTAAGTCTCAGCGGCGTATATTAATTTTATGATATTTGAAATCGTAAAATATTCGCAAACAATTACCCCCTTTATTAATGTGTAATGGAATTATTTTAAGTGGCCCTGTAAATGAATAATAAATATTATTTTGGCAGCATATTTTAAGTAATGCGTATTTTAGTGCACTTTGCGAATCCATGTAACTTTGAATAAATTTGACAGGGTGTAACACTTTAAAATTTATTTTAAAGTTTTTTTTTTTTTTTTTTTCATCGGCTGTAATGTATCGGAAAACTTTCGACTACCCCTTTAAGTAAACTAATCATAGTAAAAACTTCATTTTCAATAAGGTTTGTGCTAGGGTAGACATCAATAATATATAAAATTTTCATAGGAATCCGAGAATATTTACGGGAGTTAGAGCGCTGCTAGACGGGCAGACAAACCGAATGCATAAACACTTTTCAACTTTGTTGGAAAGTGTTAAAAAGGCAGTCTATTAATTACTTACCTAGCATATGTAAGGTATTCTGGTGTAATAACGCCAGGCGAAGTAATAATGCCAAGTGCTAATATTTTGCATAATTATGAAATAATCGGGTAAATGACACCTATGTGAGCTGCGCATAAAGGATTTGAGTCATATAAATCGCAAAAAAACAGCTTAAAGTTAATTTTTTTCATTTGTAGGTCTTATTGCTTTTACAATCAACTAAAATTAACGCTTGATCTAAAATTTGCGAGTTAAGTTTTTTGATGGGAAGACTATATTTTTTATCCAGAAATACTTTGTTTATTACATAAATTTGTAGTGTATTTCATGTATTTTCAAAATATTGTAGAAGATTTTGGATATCTTCTCGAGATATTTTGTAGTTTAAAATTTACTGCGCAATAAGTATACCGGGGTAATAACGTCAAGGATTGGCGTTATTACACCGGTTGACTCCCAACTGTGGCCGAGCTATATCCGAAGGGGTGTTTATATAATTAATATGGGACAGCATTGTCATCATTGTTGAAATGGTAAGATTAAGGGGGGGGGGGGTGTAAAATACTTAAAACTAACATCTCTATTTTATTTTTTAGTTTTTATTATACTTTTATTTTTATTTTTATTTCATTTTTTTTATTAATGTGAAAAATAATTTTAAACTCTTATAAATAAAACTATATCAAAATGTTTTCGATATTCAAATTCGAACATCTTCAAAATCAGGTTTCATTAAATTTCCACTGGATTGTTCAATTGAGTTCGAAATTTTAACTGTCTGCTTTCTCAGCGTTCGGTTTTTCAAAACTTTACAAATTTCACCTTTAACCGATGTGGCAGAAATTGTAACATAATTAATGTGAAGCAGTTTGTGAGACCGCAAGATTGAAAGATAAATAAAAGGTGGGAATAACTCAAGGGGATTTTGTTTTTGTACTAAACTTTTTATACAAGACAATTATACTTAATATTCACCTATTTAAAAGTCTCTGGTGATAGTACTAAAATTCCAAATGAAACAAAATTTCGGTAGTGTTTGTAGTTAAACTGAGAATTACAAGTTAAACAAAAAAATTAAAAGAAAAATAGTGGTCTATGAGACCGGTAACATTAGTTAAAGGTTAAAAGGCGATCCATGATTAAAAATCATAGAATACTGTTCCTGTGCTAAACTTTTTGTACAGAATTAATTCTAATTAAATTTAATCTATTCATGTATTTCTAACAATAGTAACGAGAACTCCAAACGAAAGAGAATTTCAGTTGTAGCTATAGTTAAACTGGAAAATACAAGTTAAACGCTATTTTTTTTGGGGGGGGGGGGAGCAGTGTTCAGTCAGATTGCTTACTGCAGTTAAAGGTTAATTTTGTTGCTAATATAGAGATAATGATATATAACCATATGAATCATGTATAAAATTTAATAAGAGATCTTATTGGGATAATATTTTTTATCTCAAATCTTATTTAGTTTATTAAAAATTTAATAAAGCATGTTTTTTATAACGCCGATAATTTAACTTTAGGTTTGGAGAATCCGCATTAGTGTTGAGTTATGGGTTAAAACTATTTACAAGACTACTATAATAGTATTAACCCTTAACTGCTGTGACAAAAATTGTCGCATAACTAATGTGAGCGGCTTGTCAGACCGCTTAATATAAAGATGAATAAAATGTTAAATTAACTCTTAGAATATTATTTTTGTATTGAACTTTATATACAGGACTATTACAAATAAAATTCAGCTTTTCAAAAGTCTCTAGAGATAGTAATAGGACTCCAAATGAAACAAAATTTGCCCGGTATCTATAGTTAAACTAAAAATTTGAAAAACTCAGCGGTCTGTGAAACCGCTAACAGCAGTTAAGGTTTAACAAAAAATATTTATTACATATAACTCTAGTTATTATAAAACTTCACATGATTAAAATATTACATTATAAATGATTAAAACCATGCAATGTTTCTTATAATCATATTTAAGCGGAACTTTTTTAACAAAGAGAGACACAGGGTGTTATATTCTGTTGAAGCTCCCCCTCACGCTTTTTTCTTTCACTTTCACAAAAAATTGAATGTTTTCTATCGCATAGAATGCATACATGAGAATATAAATACTGATTCAAATAAATACAATTGTAAACCGTGCAATATTTCTAATAATTCTATTTAAATGGTCATTTGGTCCTTTTTAAGCAAAACGTAGCTTAGAATCTGATATTCTTTTGCCTCCTCCCCCCCTCACCACCACACGTTTCTTTTTCTTACTGTCACAAAAAATTGAACATTTTCAATAGCTTAGAATGCAATTTGTCAATTTCTAGAGCTGCAGAGTTTGTATTTTTAGAATTGGGCAATCTACATGCCATTATTCCATCTCATTTTATAGTTTTGTTTGCATGGCGTTATTACCCATATAGGTGGGTAATAACGCCAAATAGCATTGGTCAAGAAATAACGCCATTACATTTTATGAATACATATCTGTTAAATTATTTTATTTTATATAGATAGTCAATGAGTTGCTGTATCAAATCCTTAATTTGTTTAAAAAATATAATCTAAAAATAAGCCGTGAAAATTGGTTGAATCTTAACGTGGCGTCATTGCCCCAGAGTACCTTAGTATAAGGTAAATCTTGTAATCGTTTTGAAAATCGATTTTTTTTAACGTATTTACACGTTTCCGATACTGGTGATTCCGAAAAACAAATTTTTAGAAAAAAAAAATTGCTGTTTGTCAGTCTGTGTATCTGTAAATGCTCTACCTTCCGAATAAATTGAGATATTGACTTTAAATTTTGTATGTCAATAGTATGTAATAATTTGACGAAGCCAATAAATATCAGTTACCTCGATTTTCAGGAACTATTTTTTTCTTACTATAGAAATATTCGTTCTGATGAAAGATATATAAATCTTTTTTATTTTTTTTATTTTAAAGAGTGAGTTTAATATAAATAAAGTAACACAAATTTTGCATAAAGAACGAAGTCGATCGGATTACTATAGTTGCCGATATATTTGTAATCCTGCTTTCTTTATTCTTCGGTTTTGTATGACTCTGTATTTCTTTCAAATATTAATTCAAAGATGTATTTTAATTGAAAATGAGACGCTTAATCCGACACAATAAACTGTTAGTTAATATGATTATTATTTTTAGAATTATAAGTGTGTTTCTTTTACTCAATTCGGTATTACTTTATTAGTTTGGCGTTTTATAACATTTTTCGAAGTTGGTTCAGCAGCAGTTCATTGATAGAGTATTACTATTCATATGAAAACTATTTAAATATACCTTTAAATTTTGTTTTGAAATTGCAATGCATTTTATAAATAATTTACACATGTTTTATTGTCATTCATTATATTATGCATATCCATGATGGATAAGTATTGCGGTGGCCTCTAACGACTAGTTTTTATTTCGCATGAAGCATTAAAATGAAGCATCTGTATATAATCTGTAATATAGGCACGGTTAGACTTAATTGTATTATTCTAAGGAAAGTGTATTGTATCTTTTAGGTTTTACATTTAATGTATTTAAAGAAACTACTAGCTAGAATTATCTTCATGAAGTCATAGGAAAGTTTAGTGTGATGTTGTTTCAATGTTCATTCTTTCAAATAATTCAATAACTTAACTTTTTTAAGTATCATATTACTAGATAAATATATATATTATTAAACTTTTACTTTTTACCTCATTTTAATTTTAGTTTGAAGCATGATATTTTGATTTTTTTAATACGTTTATTGTTTAGACACATGCATGAGACGTTTCATATTATAGTATCAATCAAGATCCTTTCTGATCTAATATGCATCACAAAATAAATTTATAAATCTCTGTTCCCAAATAACCTTATTTTATACTTTAGTGAGTCTTAAAGAATCTTTATTATAATAATTCCCTTAAAGATATTCAAGAAACATACTAATATTTTCAATGCTTAACAAAATACTTTTCTTCATTACAAAATACAAGTTCTTTTGAAAATTCTCGGATGTTATTTTTCATTCATCTTCAAAAGAATCCATGTAAGAAAAAAATATAATTCCAGAAATTTTTCTAAGAGGCAAGGGATATTTTAGTATACAACTTTTTCTTTTGTTTCTTTTAATCGCATTGTTACTTCCTGTGTATATATATTTCTTCAGTATCCAACTTTTCCTTTTAACCTGATTTTGTTTGTAGATAATAGCACAAAATTTTAGTTCTGATTAATGCCTTTGCTGCATAAGCATACGGAGATTTTTTTTTCTTTTGAGGAATTAATATTAAAAGGTGTACAAAACCTTTCAGGTTTTACCAAATCTATAGTAGTTTTTTTAAAGTTCTATTTCCCTTGCTATGTTCTGACATTTTTAAATTTCTTTATTCCTAATTTCATTAGAAGCAGCGAAAAGAATCCATCTATATTTTAAGAATCTAAAAAATGTCCTTTTTCATTAAAAAAGTAGAAGTCCTTTAGAAATTTCTGGTATGTTATTTTTACTCCTCTTCAAACCTAACTGATTAACTGTACATACAAGTTTGTAGGAAGAAATATTTTTTTTGGAGTCTAATAAATACACCGTTTGAGACACACTGTGTAAAATCAGTGTTTGAGATGCACTGAATATGCAGTAAATAAAATTTTTCTTGTGTGTGTGTTTGTGTCATAATAAATGTTAGATTTAATGAACAAAATCTTTCTCACTATTATGCCAAAATATTAATTTTTTTTATAGTTTTGTAGCACTTTTTTCACTTAAAAAAAAGAAGATCAATGTTTAGAATAAATGACTAAAATAGCATACTAATTATTTTAGCACAATCAAACTGATTGGTGAAGTTATCATACGAATTGAATATTTCCATCTGAGCGAAAAATTGCCCAGGCCGGGAATTGAACCCGGATAGTTGGCTTACAAGGCCAATGCTTTACCTGTTAAGCTATGTGGGCGACAGCCGGCTGGGATTTTTCGCTCAGATAACCTTATTGGTCATAACATCTAGTCTGTCATTCGAAACAGCTCGGCAGAATAAACCGCAGGTAATGGAACTCCATATAACGATGGATACGTAGATATACTAATTAGTTTAACACAATCAAACTGATTGGTAAAGTTATCATACGAATTGAATATTTCCATCTGAGCGAAAAATTGCCCAGGCCGGGAATCGAACCCGGATACTTGGCTTACAAGACCAATGCTTTACATGTTAAGCTACCTGGGTGATATCCGGCTGGGATTTTTCATTCAGATAACCTTATTGGTCGTAACATCTGGTCTGTCATTTAGACAGCTTGGCAGAATAAACCGCAGGTACTGGAACTCCATAAACGATGGATACGTAGATATACTATTAATTTAATAATTTACGATTCACACTTAGGGTAAATTGAATATAATTTTTTATAAAAATATTAGAAATAAACTAAAAAGAAATACGATTTGAATATTTTCCAACTGAGCGAAAAATTGCCCAGGCCGGGAATTGAACCCGGATAGTTGGCTTACAAGGCCAATGCTTTACCTGTTAAGCTATGTGGGCGACAGCCGGCTGGGATTTTTCGCTCAGATAACCTTATTGGTCATAACATCTAGTCTGTCATTCGAAACAGCTCGGCAGAATAAACCGCAGGTAATGGAACTCCATATAACGATGGATACGTAGATATACTAATTAGTTTAACACAATCAAACTGATTGATAAAGTTATCATACGAATTGAATATTTCCATCTGAGCGAAAAATTGCCCAGGCCGGGAATCGAACCCGGATACTTGGCTTACAAGGCCAATGCTTTACCTGTTAAGCTATCTGGGCGACAGCCGGCTGGGATTTTTCGCTCAGATAACCTTATTGGTCGTAACATCTAGTCTGTCATTTGAAACAGCTCGGCAGAATAAACCGCAGGTAATGGAACTCCATATAACGATGGATACGTAGATATACTAATTATTTTAACACAATCACAATTATAATTTGTAAGCCAAGTATCCGGGTTCGATTCCCGGCCTGAGCAATTTTTCGCTCAGCTGGAAATATTCAATTCGTATGATAACTTTACCAATCAGTTTGATTGTGTTAAAATAATTAGTATATGAACGAATCCATCGTTATATGGAGTTCCATTACCTGCGGTTTATTCTGACGAGCTGTTTCAAATGACAGACCAGATATTATGACCAATAAGGTTATCTGAGCGAAAAATCCCAACCGGCTGTCGCCCAGATAGCTTAACAGGTAAAGCATTGGCCTTGTAAGCCAAGTATCCGGGTTCGATTCCCGGCCAGGGCAATTTTTCGCTCAGCTGGAAATGTTCAATTCGACTGAAAGAGCATGTCCAGTTTCAGAAACAGGATCCGCATTACCTTTTAAGATATTGACCAAATTGTTTTCAAAGTGCTTTTAGAGGGAAAAAAGGACACAAAGCCATGTTTACATTCAAAGAAAACCAAGGTACAGAGAAAAGAATATAAACTATCAGAGCTATTTTTTTAGAAAAATAATTGAACTTGTTGTCAATTGGACCACTGAACTCTTTTCAATGTACGCTACAGTTGTTATAGAGAAGGTAATTTTCAAAGACGCTGTAGTGGAGACATTGTTGTAGAGAGGCTAAACTGCAAATAAAAAAAAGTAATAAAAAATATCGTAACACTTGCTTCATCCCATTGGTCTAAGAAAGTACTGGTCCATTAAAAAAAAACTAATAAGATACTAAATACAGAAAATATGTAGAAATACTATCAAATTTTCATAATTTACGTGTCATAATTCATGAAAGTTAAATTTCAGAAGGAATTTGAGTTATTTGAGAGAAAGACTTAAAAGAGTATATAGATATGCTTCGATTAATGGTGATAATCCGTGGCTTAAAACCAATACAACTTTCACTCTAAACAGCATTTTCTTAAGCCCTTGCTGCATGATTTTTTTTTTCTATTTTCATGAAAAAAATTATTTGAAATCTATATATCTGTTTCATAATGGAAAAAAAAACCGTAAAAAAATTATTTATTTATTTATTTTTAAGCTAAAATTTTATATTTTATGGTGTGTACCTTATATACACAACTGAGGTTTTAAAATATTGTATTTTTCTATTTTCTAATTAAATGAGTTTAAATTAATCAATTTTATCTGCTTAATACTCTGTAATTTTAAAATTAATGTTTGTAAGTATTCAGTACAGATAATAAAAGTAAATGTTGCCTTAATAGCTTGATAATTTTTTCGTTTTTGTTTCCGAGGAACAAATTCAAATTTTTTGCCAAATGCATCCATCTGACATGATCAAAATAAGTGTCTTTCCTTTCTTTGCTGCTTTCTTAATAAGTTATTAAGCCACCGTATTTGCAAAATTTGTGCCACATGATGAGAATTATAGTGCTTTTAGATATCTGAAATTTGTTGAAAATCATACATTAAAGGGTTATTTTTTTTCAAGAACACAATATGAAAAAGAGAAAAAAAATTGCACAAAATAGATTATTCAAATTAAATATCTGTGTCCATAATTTTTGCCAAAATAACTATCAGTATCAGTCAACATAGTAATAAATCAGCAGTAATTTTGTTTCTGCAATATTTATACAAACTTACTATGCATAAATTGTTTCTTAAAAAATGTATTTTGAAAATAAATAATTTAATGGCTCTACTATTTGAACATTCATATGCAAATTTCTATCTGAAACTCCAGAATTCATAATTTAAATATTTTTTCTTCCATTTTGACTTTTTTAAAAATAATTATTTTTCATAAAATTCACTACCTATTAATTAATTAATCAATTAATTATAATCATTTTGCATTTAGCCGAATAAAATTGTTAAAAAAAACTCAATTTAAATAAAAACAATTTTTTATTCAAAGTGTTAAAAATACTGAAACATCATATTTTATAAAATAAAGAAATGAAGCTATGTATACAAAAAGATCTGAGAAATTGCATGCATTACATTGTGGAAATTTTGTCTTTATGACTTTTCTATCATGTTAAATTTAGATTAATGTAATCGAATGAGTAGATAACAAAGAAAGATTCATGACATTTGAGGACATTAAATGTTAATAAAACAGGCAGCGCGATAGGAAAAGCATTATTTTTATGACATTAAATTAGATATATTTTGAAGTCTTAAAAAATAAGAATACAAAAAAGCTTTTTTTTGAGAAATTAACTAATAACGAAACAGAAAATCATGCGAAACTATTTCTGATCATTTAATTTTTACAATAATATATATATATATATATATATATATATATATATATGTAACATTAATTTATAAGACTGCTAAAACATTTAGTTACTTTTGTTATATATGTTAAATATAGCAAAGGATACCAATAATAGGGAAATAATTTATGATGAATTTTTCATTCCAAATGAAAAAATACAAAAATATCAAATATCAAAATAGACTTATATTCATAATCACTTGCGCAACGCCACATAATCATTTGAATGCTTATATAAAACCATTAATTGTTAAACAATATATAATCCATTGAATTTAATATAAAATTACCCCATTGAACATGGAAAAAAATAGAATGAATATAATCGAAATTCGTAGAACCAAAGCAGAATTATCAAGCTCACAAATAATTTGGAACTATAAATAAAATGAGTGGTTTCATCTTCGTATTTTTGCTTCTGTAATATTTATATAAAATTATTTTACATAAAATGTTCCTTAAACTATATCTTTTTAAAATAAATATCTTAACGTTTCTTCTTTTGGAATATTCATATTCAAGTTTCTGTTTGATATTTTGAAATTCGGGATTTTTTCTTTCCTAATAAGATGATTTTAATTTTCCTTAACATTTACTACCTATGAATTGATATATTATTTACTTAATTATAATAATTTTACATTTAGATAAAGTAAAATTATTCTCGCAAAATTTCAATTTCAATAAAAACAATCTTTTATTAAAAGTTTTTAAAAAAAGCTAAAAGATCATATTTTATAAAATAAGGAAATGAACCAATGTACAAAAAAAGATTGTGAGAAATGACAAGCATGATATTGTGAAAAATTTGTCTTTATGACTTTTCTATCATGTTAAATTTAGATTAATGTTAATCGAATGAGTAGATAACAAAGAAAGATTCTGGGTAATGACATTTGAGCACATTAAATGTTAATAAAATAGGTAGCGCGATAAGAAAAGCATTATTTTTATGACATTAAATTAGATTTATTTTGAAATTTTAAAAAATAAGATTAAAAATTTTTTTTTCTCTCTAAAGAATCTACTAATGAATATTAAAGTAATAATTTTATTACTAATGATGAAGAAAACCATGTACATCTATTTTTGAGCCTTCAGTTTTTATAGAAAAATAATATAGATTTAAACATGTATTTTGCAAATAATGAAATCGTAAGACGTGAAATATTCAAGTGAGAAAAATGATAATTCAATTTTTTTTTATCTTTCTTATTATTTATTAATTTAATTGTTTTACAAAGTATTGACATTTCGAAGTTACGCATCGAAATTTGTAATTTAAGTGGTTGCAAGTTTTATGTAGACTTTTGCGAACAATCATCTAAATTATAATTTTTTTTAATTTAATCTGTTATTGTTCTTTTTAAAAAAAATTAGCTATTTTGTATCCCACTACGTAAGTTATAAGAAGCTGAACACCGGAAAGTTATATGCCTTTTATTTATTTTTAAAATAACAATGAAATTCAATTTTTTACAAATAATTCCACGTAAACAAAATCTGCATTTGAAATATTATTTATATTTTTATGATATTACATTTTTAATTTCAGTTACTTAAGTTATAAGAAGCTGAACACCGGAAAGTTATATGCCTTTTATTTATTTTTAAAATAACAATGAAATTCAATTTTTTACAAATAATTCCACGTAAACAAAATCTGCATTTGAAATATTATTTATATTTAAATGATATTACATTTTTAATTTCAGTTACTGTTTCAAATTTTAAATTGTTTAATTTATTGCACTTTAATAAATTTGCTTATCAGCAGAATTGAAGGATACAGTTAATTGCTATTTCCTTTCGACAATGTGTGGATAATAAAAAGTTTGAATAAAAAAATGCAATTACAATTAATGCTATTAAACTTTAATTTTCATTAATCAAAATTATCTACATCTAATACTTATTGCTCTCATTTATAGATAGATCAATGAAATAATCTTTTGTAATACAAGATTTTTTCCGAGGTTGCTTTATCTTTAACTTCTTCGCGACAGGAGCTTTTTACGAAATTTTTAATGTTTTGTTACTGGTTTTTAATAACAGAATTTTGGGCCTTATTAAATCGAAAAAATGCTCCGAATAAATAAGGCAAATTTTGTCATAAAATTTTACTGGTGAGGTTAAACAACGATTCTTAAGCCTTTTTTGCGTTACGTATACGTGTCGCTCGTCCCCAAGGGGTCAAAGCATGTTCTGTAATGAGACTGACGCACTTCCAAAAGTATTGAATAATACTGGAGAAATGTTGTAAAAATTATGGATGGAAAACTTAAGTAGTGACCGCTACCATTTAAACAAGTCAGAAATTACACCACATGCGTAGCAAATGAGGTGCGTTTGTACTACAACAAAGTTTTACAAATATTTAGATCTTTGTGTAATAGTATGCAGTACTTTGGATAGAATATAGTAGCTGAAATCTTACATGCGTCCCAGTAAGTATTATCTGCTTTATGTTAAACAGAATGTAACTAGTAGTAAACCTTAGCAACGTATATCAATTTCGTAAAATGTGCAATAATTTAAAATAATTAAAGCACGCCTCTAACAATTTCCCCCCATACCATTATGCAATTAAACACTTTTTTGTGGCTGTGTAAATTGTTAACAAAAATGCTTTGTATCACACATTGTACAGAATACATATTTTGAATATACTTCTATTTTTAAATAGCATTTTATCATGGTTTTACAGTAATATATATAGACAAAATAGTTCAACGCGCACCCACCTTCAGGCAAGAATAAAAATTCAGCTACTGATTTACAGGTAATTTGATAACAATTCTCACATATTTATCAAGGTGAAAAAAAAATCACACAGAAATATATTATAAAGCTCATCGCAATTCAACTCCCTTATCGCATCGACATGGTTAATGATAAGGTAGACAAAATCCCTATGGATCAAAAATCTGATATAAAAGAAATGCCTATCACTTTATCAAATAATGTTGAAATAATGTAGATCGGCATGATGACATGTAAACTTTAGTAAGAATTAAGGAGCATCGCAGAGACACGAGACAGAATGAACAGAATACAACACTTTCTCATTTTTACTTGACTAACAAAGGTTGCCATCTAAAGTTCGAAGAGGCAAAAATCATAGTTCCACGCAATAACCCTAATGAAAATAAAATTGTTGAATCTGTTGAAATCATTGCAATTGAAATTAAACTAATGGTAGATTAGTAATGATAATTTATCATATAATATACCAAAAATCAGGCATAACACCATAAAGTCTTAAATCTGTATCTCTTTGCAATATTTTAGTTTGATGACAATATTTCAAACTTTTGATTTAGTTCGATTTTATTATATTAGAAATACTATCTCTCACATATGAAACATTCATCTCTGAATTTTTAGTTATTTTACCATCATAATTTCCTGAAGATGGTTGCTGAAGACGGCTCCAAACGTTGTTCTATATTTTATTTTATTTCTAATTGCACAGGTCCTTATTAAAGTATTTGTTCTTGTGCACCAATAAGAAAGTCTATGTATTTTTCGCAAATGCATTCTTAATTGTTACATTTTATTGTCCAGTATATATTAATAAAAAGTATTACATTTCTGGAATTTAAACATTAACCAATCAGACGACGAACAAAATACTGTACATCACAAGATATGCTTCAGATATCTCTATTCTGAACTGGCAGAAACAACGAAATTCCAAATAGTTAAAAAAAAAAGAAATAAATGTTTCTTCTTTAATATACTGAAAAGCACAAATCGCATATCATTTGTTAAATAAGATTCATAAAAAAGAGATAATAATATGTCATTATACTTATGTTATGTTTTTTTCTATTGTATCATAAATATTTTTGTCTTGTCGTCACTGATAATAAATTTAATTTGACTGAATATCTTTATTAACTAAAGAATAAAAAAGTTTGATTTTTCTCTAAATATGGCATTGCTTTTCAAATTACTATAGTCGCAATTCAAATAACTAGACATTGGTTTTAAAGGTGTTGGGGTAATTAATATATCGTTTTATTTTAACTTTTTCTGTGTTATTAGGTTTCTAAAGAAGAATTTTCTTTTAAATAATTTTTTATTCAAATTATCAATTCTAGATATTATAAATATTTCTCACAGTTGAATATTTAATTTTTTTTCACGCCTAAAACTATTGCGATGAATAAAATTAGAGATTGGATATTTACATTTGTGCTGATTATTTAAAAAATTTTTAAAGATAAAAGTTGCAATGCTAAAATTTAACTGGATCTCAGAATCACATCTATGTCCGTATTAGTTGATTTAAAAATATACATAAATTAGTTAATAAATAAAAATTAAAAATAAAATATAACTAATAAATTTTCACTTCTAGTTTTACAAAAAACTGAAATTTAAACAATAATACTAGTTTTTACTCATTTTCTCAAATTTCCATATAAAGTATCTTACTATTTTCTAATGAAATATATCTAAGTGTCCTAAATATGTATTATTTTTTGTTTACCTAAATAAGAAATATGACAGTGCCCTGATCAAATCAAACTGCAATTATTAAGTGTCATACAGCTTTATACATTTTTAATGAAAATAAATAAATAAATATAAGATTGAACTAAAGTAGAAATGAAAGCCATTTTTATGAGCCCTTCGGCAATATTCAGCTCCTAATTAACTTTTTTTCTCCTGTAAGGCAAAAATATCTTTTCTTTTATAAATAAACAATTTAAAAAAAAACTTTTCATTCCAATATTACGTTATTTTTATAATACACAATTTCTGTTGTATTAAAAACATAGCTACTTTATAGTTAATGAAACTGAAATTTAATTTGAAAGAACATAAAAATGTATCACGGTTAGAAAAAAATGACAAATAGAAGTATTTTTATTATTTGAAATACTTCATTTCAAATGTCATTTTTTTATAATTACACCGCGAACATATAGAAATTATTTAAAAAAACCTGATTTGATAATATGTTTTATGTTTCAATATTTAAAGTGTGTATGGTTATTAACAAAGGAGGACAAGCGCTTACCCTGGGTATGAACGGTTTTAACTTTGTCACCAATAAAATCAAATTATAACGGAGACAATTCTTGCAAAATTTGCGATAAAATAAGTTGAAGATTACTTAAAAAAATTAGTGGTTACAATTGTAAAAACCATACACACTCCGGGTCTTTTAGGCCCTGCGCGCATCCTCCAGGATTAAATTAAATTAAATTAAAAATAGATTGTATTTAATAATTTTATAGATTTATCACCATTTCTTACTTACGGAATGCACTAAATATTACATTTATTAAATGCAAACTGTTAACAAGTAAGAAAAATCAAACATTAAACATAGATTCTGAAACACTTTCCAAGATTTCCTGAAATCTTTATCGCAATTTAAGGTAATAAAATGTTACTGTCAATAGAAAAATATGTATTTTAATACTTTTGAACAGCCCTGTGTTTTGTCTGTCGGTTTTATATATACAGTATAATGGAAAAAAACTAATTTAGGAAGAAAATGCGTAACAGCTTGAAATTCCTCTTTCAGCATTTTGTACTAATAGATGGAAACATACTTGTATACTTTTGTTCATCCCTGGAGTTTAACTAGAACCTGTATTATACGCCAGTATTTATCTAAAATTTATCTCCAAGTAAAACATTCTTAAGACTACTAAAATAACATTTCAAGAAATTATCATCCATTGATGACCATGTATCCAATTCTGTGTGTTGCCCTGTATATCATTTAATCTGTATTCTACAATCATTTCTGAATAAACTGAATGAAATTCATCATAAAAATACATAACTTATTTAAAAACAATCTTTAAGTAAATCATACTCATATTCAGTAACCTTTACCAGATCTTTTGTGTAGCCCTGTATATCAAATCTAGCATATATGCATACCATGTAATATATATAAATTTAATGAAACTTAAAAACGCATATCATAATTAAGAAAGCATTTTATCCATCCATCAACCATATCGATAATGTACAGCATTTTGGATAGAATATACTATTTCAAATCTTTTGTGTATCCCTGTAAATGCTGTGAACTTCATGTTATGCGCGATATAATTTATATTAAATATCATACGTATATCAATTTTATTTTACATGAAAAGTTTAATATAATTAAAAATATGTTGAAAACAATTTTCTCCTTCCAATTCTGTAATTGAATTCTTTTGTGTGGCCCTGTAAATGAATATTAGCTTTTCTTTTTACCACATATTTTACAGAATGAATATTTTAATGAACTTCGTAGATGAATATATATCTTAATATATTTGACAGGTTGTAACACCTTTAAAATTCATTTGAAACGATTTTCACCCCATAGTCCGTAATAGAACGAAAAACTTTTGACTGTCCCTGTAAATAAATTAATCATGCTAGAAACTTTATTTGCAATAGGCTTCGTGCTAGGATAAGCGTAAATAATTTCCAAAAAATTCAGCTCAATTCGAGTAATTTATGAGAGTTAGAGCGCGGACAGACGGCCGGATGGCCAGCCAGACGGACAGACAAACTGAAAATATATTCACTTTTACCTTTGTTAGACAGTGTCAGAAAATTTCAATTTTTTTCATAAATTATAATACAATTTTAAATTTTATGTTAGAATAAAAGTTTGTTGTTTTATTCATGTGTATCAACATTGATCTTAAAATTTTCGTATTTTCATTTTTTTATTTCATAATTTTTAATTTTTAGAACCTTTATTAAAACAAAATTTTGTCCATTCATTTATTTCTATTAACATTGCTCTTCATTTTTTTTATAAATTTATCTTTTTATTTCATTTTTTTTTTAATTTCTTGTATTAATTCGGCATTTGTACCCTTGGATTCCAAGCAGTTTTCATTACTGCTTGGAAGCCAAAGGGTGCAAGTGCCGAATGCTGATAAATATTGCTTAGTTATACATTTAAAACAAAATTTAATCGGCTGTTTTTCTAAATAGCTATTGAAATAAGTGTCCAAAGAACATTAAGAAATAAGCAAAATATTCCTATCTCAATTCATTCAATTACAATTGATGCTTAACTTTGAACTCAATTTACTCGAAATCTAAATTATGTCACTTGTACCCCTTGGCTTCTGAAGTCCTCATATATACAGGACTTTATATAGGATGATATAAGTTACAATTTCAAGTATATCAAAAGTATTGCGAATTTGTTTCTTTCAATAAAAATTTATATAGAAGATGTTATATAATTAAAAATTTAATTTATATGAGTTTAAAAATAAAATTTTTTTTTCATTTCATGAAGATTATTTGCTTTTTGCGAGGAAAAGTGCTGCTCGCCAAATCGCGTGACGCTTTCGTTTTTTCAAGCCAAATATTCGAAAGTATTTTGTTTTTTAACAGACTTCCTATTGTAATTCCGCGCTAATTTTCAATAATATTTGATTAAATACATAAATAGTTTAATAAATATTTTTTTCAAAAAATTCTGAGTATACCCAATATGGAGACCTTCCAAAAAATGGAATAACCTTTATTTTGTCAATGACATAAAGGTGCATTTGAGGAGGAAAAAATGTTTTTTAGGAAAAAAAATATCTGCAAGATATTAAGGCAAAATTTACTTTCATTATTTTTACTGAATCTGTAAAAATAATAATATAAAAAAAGATTCCGCGTATTAATCAGATAACATTAATTAATTTAAGCTCATTTAGTTGTAAAATACAGTGGTGGTCATAATTATAAGGACAAGGCAAAAATTGCCATATCTTGGTTACATTTGGCGGGAGACTTATGCAAATTTAATCGCTGGAAACCTATGAAAAATGAAGATTATTTTTGTATGATTTTATGGAAATATGTGGTAAATTCACATTCATAAAATGTATTATAATTTTATACAGCCATTGATTTTGGACAAAATTATAAGAAAAACTGCATTTGTGTGTTCTAAAAAGTAAAATTTGCATGTTTATTCCTCTTCGTCTGGAACTTCCAGACGATATAAATACATAGTACGCGTTTGGGATCGTATTATTCTGTTTTTCCATCATGACTCAAGGTGCAAAGCTTTTGGAGTTTCAGAAATGAAAAATGGATGCATTTCAAAATTCACGACTTTCTGTATGCTAAATTGCTACAAAGTTAAATAGATCAAGAGCGGTTATTTACAATTATCTTTAAAATTCCAGTAAGCAAAGACATAGAAGCAGGCTATCTTCTGATTCTGTATGGGGGGAAAAGAATGATAATAAGGCGAGATTGCTCCAAAAAATGGGAAGAAACGTGAATTGAACTTAGAATGCAAATGCTCGAACTGTTTGACGTGTTTTACAAAATGAAAGAAAAAGGTTTGCTATAGTAAACATGTGTCAAGACCGCGTCTTACAAAAGTTCATGAGATACTGAGGATGGAAATTGCCAAAAACTGCAATACTATGGGTAAAAAAGTGGGATTCTGTATTTTCCGATGAGAAAAAGATTAATTTGGATAGACTAGATTGTTTTTGCAACTTCTAGTATGATCTCCGTAGAGAAAAAACGATTTTCTCAAAGCATGTATTTGGACGTGATTCAGTAACGGTCTGGGAAGGTTTCACAATTGATAGAACTACTACAATAATTTTTGTGCAGGTTAGGAGGAATTCTGAGAGTCACATTGATGTATTGGGTGATAATCTTTTACCAGAAGTAGCGTTAATAGCGATTGGAGGTTATTTTTTGCAGCAGGACAAAACCTCGGCTCATGTTTCGCAAACTTCAATCTCGTGGTATAATGCTAATTCCGTGAAACTACTTGATTGGCCGGCCAGAAGTCCTGATCTGAATCCAATGGAAAAATCTGTTGGGTATTTTGGCACACAAAGTATGCAAAAATTGTGTATAATCTCAAAACAAGCAAGAACTCATGTCTTCCAACGAAAAAAATCACTCACAATCTTCGAAGAACGTTCTTAAGGAATTGTCAAACTCCATGACGTCAAGACTGATAAAAGTGATTTAGAAGAAGCGGGAGATTATTGATTATTAGTGTGTTTCAGGCAGAAAATATTCATTGTCCTTATAATTTTGTCCAATTTTTACAATGACATATTTTGTTACTTGTGACAAAACACTCATATTTTGCATTTTCCAATGTTTTGCATTCTACAATGATTTTTAGCATAGAAAAGTATTTAGTGTATAAATTTCACTTTATTTAACTCAGAAATAAATTTTTTCTGAGCAATTTTCCATTGTTTTTAAAATTCTGAACACCACTGTATAATAATACAATATTTAAAATCCATAATTGTGTGCATAGGGTACACGTCATAAAATATAAAATTTTAAAATTAATTTATTTTAATTAGTTTCCTTGACATTAGACCGATATATAGATTTTTAACATTTTCTTTTTCATAAAAACGGAAAAAGCCATGCATTAAAGAGTTTAACAGTGGTGATAGTTCTAATTATCAAAGTTTTTTGAGTTAAACACTTTATTTTTCTAAGATGAAATACTTGTAATTGTTCTCCTTTAATAATAATTATTATTATTATTCACATTTGCATAAACATAAAACATTAGCAAACAAATAAAAATTGAAAAAATGTTCGAATTTAGTCAGATACCTTAAGAATAGATTTTTTTTAGCACATTTACTCAATTGATAAAAATATCATAACAATTGTAATTTTCCAAATAGAGGAAAAAGTCCGGACCAAGATTCAAACTAGAATACATTGGCTGAAGCCACTAATTATCTAACAAAGCTTCGTAGCTTCAGCCAATATATCCCTGGTTCGAATCCTGGCTAGGTCCGTTTTCACCTACTTTGAAATTTACAATTGTTATGATTCTTTTTTTAACAATTGAATAATTATTTTAAAAAACAATCTAATAGAAAACATTAAAAATTTTCTAAGTATGAACTAATGTAACTAAGTATAACTAAGTATAAACTACTGTATAAACTAATGTAAAAAAAAAAAAAAATCATTTTTTTACATTATAAGTTTCCTTGTTTTCGCGAATTTACGTTTAAAACAGATTATAGCCCGAAAGTAAAATACGCTTGAATTTTCTTTTCTAGAAAATATTTTTTTCATATTTACATTCATATGAAATATTATTTACTGTTAGATAAAAATAAAATTCTTTTTTTACGTTTCATTTTTTTACTGCAATAGAAAAAAACAACAACAAAATAGCTGAAAGCTGTCTTTATATGACCTGTAGAAATATTCAGAGTATATCAATATGTACTTTTTTCTTTTTCACTGAAAAATGAACATTTCGTATCATTTGGAAATAAAGATTCGTAAAAAGAAAAAAAAACATGTCGTTATTTTTAAAAGATATCTTTTTCATTTAAATTACAAACATTTTTCATCGCTTCATGTTTCAAACATATTTTAAGTTGAATGAATATAAAAATGTATCAATATAACAAGCAATTTTTCGAATCAAAGTTTTTTTTTTTTTTTTTTTTTTTTAAGCCATTTTTTTGAGGCCATTTTTTTTAAATTTTTATCAACTTATTTCATTTAAAGAGAAATATATTTTAATATTTGTTTCAATAAAATGTTTTGCATGCTTTAATACTTAAAAGGTATTAAGTTATAAAAAGTGTTTAATTTAATAAAGCCTTTTTAAAAAATCCGATTTTTGTTGAATAGTGGTCTTAAAACTGTTACGCTGACTTAAATTGCGTATACATATACTACCCATATTATTTAAATTAACCTTGGATTTTCGAGTAACATAAAATAAATATAAATAGAGATAATACATGCTGAAAATTTTAATAAATGTTTCATATCCCATCTAAGGTGTCCCAGGATCTATAGTGAGTTATAAAGCTAAGTGCTAATATTGCATGCAATTGTGAAGAAATCAGCGAAGTAGCACACATGAGTTCTGTGCAGATGAGCTCCGAATCATCTGAATCACAAACTATAGCTAAAAGTTAATTTGTTCTATTACCAGACCTGATTGTTGGAATAAGCACGTAAGAATCAACTTCTGATCTAAAATTTGAGAGATAAGTTCTGCGGTCTGAAGATTATATATTTATTTGGAAATATATTTTTTATTACATAAATTTGTAGTGAATTTCATGCTCTTTTAAAATGTTGTAAAATCTTTTGGGAATGTTCGCGAAGTAGTTTGTATTTTAAAATATAAATTTTATTAGCATTATTATTCTGCAGTACGTATAGCAGGAAAATAACATTTCGTATCTCCTTGTTATTCTGGTTGATTCTTTTCAGCGTTGGAACTAAGGGAGAGGGATTATTTTTTTATTTTGTGCGTGAGGGAGCATTACTGCTATTGTTGAAATCCAAAAAGGATCCAGACAAATTTAAATATCGTAAGTGTTGTTTTTTTTATTCATGTATTAAAAATAAAATCTCAAATGGATATTACTTCATCCTGATATCGCAATTAATGGTAATTAAAACAAATTGGCCAATTTCTACACCTGCAGAGATTATATCTTTAGAATTGGAAAATTTACATGCCTTTACTCCATCTTATTTTATAGTTTTGTTTGTATTATGTTATTTACACGGATGAGTAACAATGCCATATATCATTGGTTGAGTAATCCCGCCACTGGATTTGACGAAAACATATCAGCTAAAATATCCTTTTTTGTATATGTTACGGCCAAAACCCGGAGCCTGGCCAGTTTTAGAATTAGCCGGCCAATAACCGAACTGCTCAATCTTCCTGGCCAAAACCCGAAATACATGAAATGAATTGCCTATTTCAGGTTTTGGCTGGGCAATTCGCAAACTGGACGGGATGCCTTGGTCAACATCCGAACTGGGGATTCAAGGCTACCCTTTAGATTGGGGGCCGTCATAAAACTCATCTTAGAAGATTTTCTATATGTCATACGCTCTAATAGAAGCTGTTTGTCGTCCATCTTAATGATGCATTAGGTAGCAATTTTATTGTAACCAAGATAATGTAACAGCATTAAAATGCTCGGTATAACGATTCCATTTCATTATATTAAACGAAACATTTTTGTGTATCCCAGTAAGATAACCAAAAATAGTATACAATTCGCTTTCAATACCGAAATTAATTGATAAACCGAATAAGATAACAATAAGCAACACCACACAGAGACAGCACAACAAACAACAGCAAGTTAAACCCGAGCCTGTACTCGAGCTAGAGCACGGGCAGGTAGACGGCTAGAATATTTGAATTCATAGATACTTTCAATTATATTAGAAAGGATTAAGATGGGTGCCTATATTTATTTCATGAACTGGCCAATCACATCTGGTCAGTTCGCGATTGGTCAGTTATTTTTAAACGTTGTTGGCCAGTTCTTGAGTTGGTCAACTTCGGGTTATACATATACATTGTCAATAAGCTGCTGTATCAAATCCTATGTTTATATGAAAAAAAAAACTAAAAAAAACTAATCTGTGAAAATTGGTAGAATCTTCACGTGGCGTTATTACCCCAGGGCAGCTTAATTTTTCATATTGACCGCTAACAGTACTAAAAAGAATTTTTACTTAAAAAGAATATTAATAATAGATATATGCAAAACAAATTTTAAATTTCTTAAAAGTGATAATTTCATATTAGGCACTACGCAGCAGAGATAGATTTTTAAAAATCATATTTGGAAATTATTTTTAAAATTATGACAAAATAGTGAATTGAAATGCTGTTTCTAGCAAACTGCACTCGATAAAATAATTTTGTTTCCTATTCAATGGGTAAAAATTCAAGTTGTTCGACGTTTAGAAGTTAAAATTAATGCCATCAAAGCGAAATTTATCCATAATGTTGCCATCGTCAATATGACATCACAATTGATCGCGGACGAGTTTTTTATTTATAATGAAAATACATAAGTACACAATATGTGGCATACGCTGATAAAAGTCGAAGTTTTAGATACGCGCACTTGAGTACAATTAACCTAATAATCACCTCATAGACTACGAACTAAATGACTTTTAGGCGTAGTAGACTCAAAGACTCAAAGATTTTTTTCTGCCTCAAGCTGCTGCATCCCAGATTCTATCAACATTTATTTATGTGGGATGTTATTCGGTACTTAAAATATAGAACAGAGATGTTACAGTCACATTTTATTGTAGACGACACAACACATATCACATTATATACAAATCGCAAGACGAGCGCAACTCAATCAATTGAATATTCATAAAAATTACTTAGCACAAAGAAAATCTCTAAGAGAGATGTATAGCGATCACACATCCCAATCTTACATCTTAACTGCAAACTCAATTATTTCACTTCATTTCATGTCTTTTTAGAAAAGGAAGGCAAAATATCTTCGGATATTTTGCCGAAGGTGGCAATAGCGTCACCTATAGATACTATAATTTAGGGAAGGCAGTCACCCTGTTACAGCCTCCCCCTCTGGTTCCGCGAACGTCCCGGTGTGGAACCAGTAACTTTCTTTGGTGGCCTACCGCGTTTTTTAATGGGTGCGACAGGCACTATGTCAGAGTCATTACATAGTTTTAAGGCAGAAGTGTGACATGTAGCAAGTGGATCATTTGGACTGTCCCTACTTGCTATGACAAAAGTGGTGGGTGATTTTTGAGTTAAAATGATGTAAGGTCCATCACGTTTAGGCATGAACTTCGACGTTTTGTTGTTAGAGGCTTTACTTACTGGATGTAAGTCAACCCAAACTTTGTCTCCTGGAACAAAACTATGTCCCGGTTTCCGACTACGGTCAGCAAATTTTTTCCTCTGATCTTGCTTAGATTCAACTTTGTCTTTGATTTCTTTGGTGAATTTTGCGAATTTCTTGAGATATGGAGTAATCTCAGGCACAAAATTATCATTTTGAATTACAGCACGAATGTCATGCTGAACATCATCCGTTGTTCTCAATTCTCTTCCAAACTGCAAGAATGCTGCTGTTTCTCCAGTAGTGTCACACTTAGCAGTATTTAGTGCAAAACGGAATGTTGGAAGCTTTTCTTCCCAAGAGCAGTGATCATTTTCTACTAATATAGCTAATCTCGGCTTGAGATCTCTATTTTTCCTCTCCACAGGATTAGCCTGGGGATGGTATATGGGAGTTGGATTTTGTTTGATACCTAAAAGAAAACAAAGTTGTTGCATCACACTACTAACAAATTGGGGTCCGTTATCACATATTATACGTCTCGGTAGACCATATCTAAGGATAACTTCTTCAAGCAACGTAGTTGCACACTGCGCTGCAGTAGCATGTGTAAGGGCTAACAATTCCACCCATCTTGTAGCACAGTCTTCTACTATAAATATCCACCTTTTACCGTTTTTACTTTTTGGTAAAGGGCCAAAAAGATCAATTGATAGAACTTCAAATCTTTGTGAATACACTGGTGTTTGTAACAAACCGGATGGTTTTTGATTAGAAGGCTTATACTTATTGCATTCAGCACAATTTTTGACATAATTTGCAATGTATGAACGCATTCCAGTCCAATAATACCTTTTGGATATTCTATTTAACGTACCTTCAGCACCGTAGTGACCAGCCGTAGGTGAATCGTGGTGTTCTTTTAAAATTTTCTCCCTTTCATGTAATGGGACAACTAGTTGAGCTTCTTCTGATTCCGAACTTGGAGAATACCTGTATAAAACTCCTTGATTCATAATATAACCGCGATCAGTCCAGTTAGTATAGTCAAGAGTTTTTTCTTCATCTTCGAAACTTTTAATAATTTTCTTTAATTCTTCATCTTTCATTTGTTCAGCACGTAAATCACTTGATGATTTAGAAGGAATATCAACTATTATAGCACAAATATCGCAACTTTTTTTATTGCTATGATCACAAGCAGGACGAGAAAGCATGTCAGCTATGACGTTAGCTTTGCCTGGAATATATTCTATTTTCAAATTAAATTCTTGTAATTGCAAAGCCCATCTGGCAAGTCTTCCAGAGGGTGACTTTAAACGCATGAGCCATCGGAGAGGCTGGTGGTCGGATGCCACAGTAACTTCTGTTCCATCAATATATCCTCTGAATTTATTAAGAGCCCAGACAATAGCAAGTGCTTCTCTTTCTGTGGTACGATAGTTGCGTTCTGCAGCAGTCAACAATCTACTTGCATACTCAATCGGATGCTCTTCAGCACCTTCACCCTGTAGAAGTACTGCTCCCAGAGCATAACTACTTGCATCAGTTCGAATGAAAAAAGGTTTAGTTTCATCAGCTTGTTTCAATATTGGAGCTGAAACGAGGCATTGCTTTAAGGTTTGAAATGCATTTTCTTCATCGGCACCCCAGTGCCATTCCACATTCTTTTTTGTGAGATTACTAAGTGGTCTGGATATTTTTGCAAAGTCTTGTATAAAACGGCGATACCATGAACATGTCTGCAGAAAAGATTGCAGTTGTTTTATATTCTTCGGAGGTGGGATCCTCACAATAGCATCAACTTTCCCAGGATCAACTTCTAGGCCATTTGGTGTGATCCAGTGTCCTAAATATTTTACTCTGGTACAAGCAAAGTTGCATTTTTCTCTATTAGCAGAAAGTTTCCATTTGTCTAATCTTTTAAAAACAGCTTCAAGATCAGCTAGATGTTGTTCAAAACTTGATGATAAAACAATTAAGTCATCAAGATAAGTGAGAATATTTACATCTGGGAGTCCTTTGCGAAAGCTATCCATTGTCCTCTGAAACGTTGCAGGGGCATTGCGGAGACCAAACGGCATTCTTCGAAAGCGATATGTTCCTAGAGGGCATACAAAAGCAGTTTTATCTCGATCAGGTTCATAGACACTCACTTGATAGTAACCAGCATTCAGATCCAGCGTTGTCATGAACTGAGCAGTTTTCGCCTGATGCAAAAGATCGTCCATACGAGGGAGTGGATAGGTATCTGGTATAGTAACTTCATTCAGCTTTCTGTAGTCTACACATAAGCGAACACTACCATTTGGCTTAGGAATGAGCACTATTGGTGCAGAGTATGGAGACTCGCATTCTTCAATAATTCCTTTGGCTAGAAGATCATCAATTTGGGTTTTACACAATTCTTTCTTTGCCGGTGATAACCTGTAAGGAGGTAGTGATATAGGACGATGGTCTCTGGTATTTATATGATGTTCGACGACGGGTGTTGCTTCTCCCCCTGGTCGAAAGGTATTGGAAAAATTTTCAAGTAAGTCATTAAGCCTTTTTCTTTGTATCTCAGATAGATGCTGACCTTCTGTTTCTCTTAACATAACCGAGTTAACTGTGGCAGTTGGTGCTGAGATTTCAGGCGTCGTAATGAAAGGATCATCAGAAAAGGGAATTTTACGTTTAGGATTGTTC
This sequence comes from Maratus speculifer, assembly GCA_964019185.1. Lineage (NCBI taxonomy): Eukaryota > Metazoa > Arthropoda > Arachnida > Araneae > Salticidae > Maratus > Maratus speculifer. Next base: position 232,709,717 of record OZ025294.1, on the reverse strand, counting down.
TGGAAATACCAACTTTGGCTTCTCATGTCTAGCACGATCCCCATTTTATTTAAAAAATCTATGCCTAACAATGTTCTATTTCCCTGGGCTTCGGGTAAGGCAAAAATCGTTGTACTAGTTGTACGACCTTCTATTTCAACTGTGATTGTTGCTTGAAGAACGTTGGTTTCTTTTCGTAGTCCATCAGCAAGTGTTATGCTTACACCGGTGTCTTCGAACACAGTTCCTTGGTCACACAGAATCTTGTATAACATTTCCCCAGCAATACAATGAGTAGCTCCTGTATCTGCGCAAGCAACCCCTGTAACACCATTTACCTTTATGTATAACAAAGGTGTTGCTTGAGTATTGACAGAACAAGATTTGAGATGAAGGGAACGAAAATTTGCTGATTGAGTCTGCGTGGATGGAGAACAATTAGGACATTTGGCTTTGATAAAACCTTGTTTACCACAGCCATAACAACTTATAATCGGACGCTTATCATTGTTTTCGTATCTTGAATTTGTATATTTTGAAGTAGAATGATGATTTTTATAGTTTGAAAAATGTTCGTTAGTTTCATGTTTAGGTGTTTGATTTTTCCAGAATTCTTGACCATTTGAATTTTTCGGCAAAACATGTTTCTGCGCTTCACGCGTTTTTGGATAACTTGCTGACTTTTGAGAAGAAGGTTTAATGTTTTCGTAAATGTCTAGCTTTTCAGCCAACACGACAGGATCATTTAATTTGTCCCAACCATCTAAGTAATGATTTTTATATTCTGGTGGGCACTTTTTCTTAATCTGATCAGCGATTATTTGTTCAGTTAGTTTTTCAAATGAATTGATTTCTAAGTCGGATAACCAACCTCAAAATAATTCCTAAGTTCAAAATAAAAATCTTTCCAAGTAGCATTTTCTCTTTTTTGATGTCGGCTAAATAATACTCTAAACTTTTCTGCTGTCAACTTAAATCTTTTAAGCAATATGTCACGAATATAAGAATAATTTTTGAACATTTCTTCTGGTTCTCTGGCGATTAGTTTACCAATGTCGTTCGGAAGTACGGCAATTAATTTAGAAACCCAAAATTCTTTAAAGACATTAAGCATTTTCATTTGACGTTCAAACATTGTCAAAAACAAAGACATATCATCCTTTTCAGGAATAAATGTTGGCAAGATATTTTTAATATCTATACGCATCTGGTCTATTTGATTTTGTGGAACTGTTGTCGCGGTAGGGTTTTGAGCATGTAGCTTAAGCTTTTCTAGCTCATATGCTCTTTCCTCTGCAATACGTTTATCCTGAATCATTTGTTGTTCTGCAATTTCTTGTTTTTTGCGATCTTCCACGATAGCCATAAATGCCTCTTTAACAAATTGTTCGTCGTCTTTAAGCAGTTGACACTTCATAATTTTCTCACGTACGACTGATAGTTTATCATCTTTATCTACATCTAACTCTAATTCTGTGCCCAAATTAAACAAATCGATTTTTTTTCCTTTAGAAAGAAACGCCATTTTTCCCAAATTGTTGTTAATATTGTTGATTTATGCTTAAGTTAGAAAACTATTATATACGTGACCCATTAAATAATAAGAACAAAATGACTACCTTCCCCTTACAGGTAAATAAAACATGTAAATATAGATAAATTTTCATAAATAAATGTTAAAAAAAAATGCAGGAAATAATTTAAAACATACTAAAATATACCACTAATTTAATCATGAGCTCATGAAAATATTTAGAAGAAATATTATTATACGTTAAAATTCAACCTTTTTACCAAATTAGCTTACCAATGACATAAATCATTCATTTTAAATATATGAAATATTATAGGTAATTCATTGCGAAATAATTATCAACCACACATAAATATGAAAACAACTCGAAATATGAATAAAGAACTTACTTTACATCTAAAAAATAAACAACATACGAAATAATAAAATTTATCAAAATCATTTTTAAACTCTGTGCACAGATTAAAAAAAACAAAACAAAATTCACTTACTCAGAATCCTTGCTTTTAAAAACAATATCAAAAGAAATCACTTTCAATTTCAGAAAACTAATGTTTCTTAATAATCTTATTCAAAATCAACATAAAACAAAACAAACAAAAATTATATAAATATATGAAACAGCGTTTGTCTTAATAAATAAAAGAAAATAAAAACTTTTCTTTTTTCGCTGCTGGCCAGCAAAAAAAAAGAGAAACAAAACAAACAATCAAAAAAAAAAAATAATTTCAACTTTTACCGGTAAAAACAAATAAAATAAAAATCTATTTTTAGATAAAGGTTGTCGATGATTCACATAACAGTTAAAACACGCAGAAGTAAATAGGTATTGAACACTTCTAAGAACAAAATCAGATTATAAGTAGAATGCTTTTATATGACGAAATGACGAAGTTTCAATCACAAACACAAGTTATGTTTAAAAACTAGAAGATATTTTGTTGCTTATGAAGACTGAAGAACATTATTTATTGTCATGTCGACAATATTTTTCAATTATTTCCAATGTGAAGGGTACGGATTACCCTTTTTGAATGCATGTTCTTGCTTTTTTTGTCATGATGACGCATTTAAAACACACGATTGAAGAAGAAGGAAGCACTATTAAAAATAAGAACAGAAGATTGATTCATTGTAGATTTGACAACACCTTTAACCCGGCAGCGCGCGCGCAGGGCCTAAAAGGCCCGCAGGTTCGAAACATTACCAATCACATCACCCCTTTTCGACTGAAGTAGGCACGGTCCGGTGTAGCTGTATTGAAGGTCACCCTCTTTCGAAGGAAAAACATTCCTTCAGTCTAGTGGATTCTACTGTAGGAGAAATTCAGTCGACGGGCCTTTAAGACCCTGCGCGCGTCGTGGTGTAACTTTTATGGAGTGCAAATTTTAAAAATATTAGCGTCAAAATGCTTCGTCAATTGAATTATGCCAATGAAATGAAACTTTTAGAAACTTTATTAGCTGAAGTATCTACTGGGGAATCGTCATTAAGTGAGGAAAGTGAAGAGTTAAGCGATTATGAAGATTTCAGTCCCCATGGAACTTCTTCTGAAGAAGATTTAGAATCAGAAGATATAGAATCAGAAGATTTATCCGATAATTCTGACGAAGAGTACTTTTTAGGGAAAGATAAATGTACAAAGTGGTATAAAAAGAAATATCGTCAGAATGTTGGAACTCCCGCTAGTAATATTATATCGAAGTTACCGGGAAATATAGAGGAAGCTAAAAGTGTCAACTCCAGTTGATCCGTTACTAATGCTAATCGATGAAAATATGTTGTCAAATATAGTAAAATATACAAATATTTATATCGAAAAAATAGCTGAAAAGTTTCAGAAAGATCGCGATGCTAAAAGAACTACAGTAATTGAAGTAAAAGCACTTATAGGTTTATTATATTTACTTACTAGCGAACATACTATTCCAACATGTACTTCGTGTTATTAAAATGTAAGTAGTCCTTATATTTTATTTGATTGAATACATTACATCTTAAATACATTTTAGAAAATGATTTTCTTGTTTTTACAGAAATGTCAGTACTTTAACTCACGAAAAAATATTCTCGGGCCTTTTCGACCCTGCGCGCGTCCTCCTGTTACTAAAATAAGCGCGCGTCCTGCCGGGTTAAAATGGGTGCGGATTACCCTTTTTTTATATACTTTCTTGAATTTTGTCGCGATGATACCACACATAACTGATATTAAAGAAATTAGCACAACTGGAGTATATCTTGATACTTGATATTGCACATTATATAATAGAACTTTTTGGAAATCACAGTTTGAATTGTTCTTGACGAACACGGCACTTGAGAACACAAAATTTCCTTTATTGCCGAGGTGACAATAATTTAGAAGTGGGTACGGATTACTCTACTTTAAACATAATTTTTGGAATTTTTGTCAGGATGACAGCAGCGAACTTGACAAAAAGACTTTGAAAGCACAAAAATGTTCCGAAAGAACTCCATTTTACGTTGGGCGCCAGTGTGGGATGTTATTCGGTACTTAAAATATAGAACAGAGATGTTACAGTCACATTTTATTGTAGACGACACAACACATATCACATTATATACAAATCGCAAGACGAGCGCAACTCAATCAATTGAATATTCATAAAAATTACTTAGCACAAAGAAAATCTCTAAGAGAGATGTATAGCGATCACACATCCCAATCTTACATCTTAACTGCAAACTCAATTACTTCACTTCATTTCATGTCTTTTTAAAAAAGGAAGGCAAAATATCTCCGGATATTTTGCCGAAGGTGGCAATAGCGCCACCTATAGATACTATAATTTAGGGAAGGCAGTCACCCTGTTACATTTAGATTTTATTAGAAACTGACCATATTGCCATACAGACAACCGACGGTATTTAAGGGTAAATAAAGTAATGCTGTAACGTTACTCTTTATAGTGTTATTAATTCGAAATTTAAGATTTTTAATAAACAATTTTTTCCTTAAGTTTTCAGTGGTATAGTTAAATGATGTCTGAAATAGTACAAATATATTTGAAGATCTCTTAATTTAAAGTTAAACTTATTAAATGTATAAATTTTGATTCAATATATATTTGAACAAATGCATAAAATTTATTATTATTATTAAAAGAACTAAAACTGGATCTATGTTATTAGAAAAATATAGCTTAATATCTATTACAAAGTGTGATTCTTATGATTTCATTCCAAGGAAGAAATTTATAAAAAAGAAAAAAAAATACACTTAATCGCAAATTTTTATTTGTGACTATTTACTTCTCTAAGGATAACTAATTGCAAAATTATTTATTTAGAAGTTTAAATTTTTATATTTGCATGTATATATGAAATATTTAAGGGAAAAAATCCAATTATGTTTTTATGATACAGCATTTATTGTCTGTTTAAAAATGAGCAAGAAATGAATTAAAAGCCTTTATTCATGCCCTAAGGCAGCGCTTTCCACTTCTTTTCACATGCCTGTTTCTTGGGATTTTTATTATGAATATCTCCATTTGCCATATACATTCTCCTTTTCTATTCCATTCAACAACATTATTCATACATGCTTTTTTGTAATTAGTAATCTTTTTACCGCAGCTATATAATAAATCTAATCAAATTACATTCTCATTTCTAACATTTTTTTTTTATCTTTCTTTATAAAGTTAATATTGATTTTTATAATACAAGTCAAACATTAGGAAAAATCAATGTAGAATTAAAAAAAATATATCCTACGATGATAATTGGTAACAACTTTACATTATGATAAGCCATTAACACATTAGCTGCCGATCACGCACCATCGCGTGATATGAAGCCAATGTTAAGACGCCTTTCACGCGCCAGCGCGTGATATGGCTAGTTGTCCAATAGCTAGTTGCACGCTGGAACGGGAAAAAATTTCACTGATTCTTTGTTATAAAAAGTAAATCGGCTTCTGGAAAAAAACACTTCTACAATGCAGCATTAACTATCATCACATCTTTACGTAAGCGGCAGCGAACGTGTTAATCAAACTGAAATCAGAAAACATATTGCATAATGAATAAATGAAGTTTTTAGAAAGGTGGTGAAAAATACAGTTTGTTTATAATTAAAGTTACCTTCTTTAGACTTACGTAGAGTCCACTCTGGTTTGCCGATATCGAGGAAACTTTAAATATAGGTTCTATAAACCATGGAGAAATGAAATCTGCAATAAAAATAATTAGTTCCAATTTTGATCGACAGATGGCGGTTTTCATTTACGAGAAAGGACTTTAGAAAAATTTGGAGCGATTTAAAAACCTAATAGTCGCTATAAAGTCATTCAGCACTATGCCATTATAATAGAAGAAACAAGTGTTGCTTTGGAAGTTGGTTTATCATAACAGCTGTAATTTGTCAATTGAACAGCGAGGATATAAACGTTTAAAAGCCTTACGAAAAGGTCCAATGTCGAGGCAGGCATTGAAAAACATGATGTCAAAATTTAAAGAGAACAGATTTTATATGAAGCTGCCCAAAAGTCGATCTTCCAGTGGTTGAAGAAGCATCCTTTCCCAATATTCTTCGACAAGTCCTCCACCGGTGTCACATGAATTATCTTTTCCATAATTTACGATACGAAGGATTCGTTGATGCATTATAAAGTGGTATCATACAGGATTTAGGCTGTGCGAAGATGTATTTTTGACCAGAATAATCGTTGACAATGCATGGCCTTTGTGGTTCGAAAAGGCGCATTTTACCGTAGATGGAACAGTGAATATTCACAATTGTCGTGTATGGCGTAGCCCAAGTCCTATTACTGTGCATGAACAGTCTTTGCACCTTTATTACATTACTGTAAAGTTTGGCTTTACGGCTGATTTCATTCTTTGTCCCATTATTTTGAGCATAACATTTTTCAGGGCCCTAAAAGGTGTTCCGTGCAAATACCCATTACTGCCATCTCCTGCAGCAACAGGTCAGTCTACACTTATATAAACGAGAGATTTTAAAGACTATCGTATTCATCCAAAATGGTGCATCACGTCACATATCCCAAGACGGCAATGCTTCGTGCCCATTTTGAAGGTGTTCGGATACTTTCAAGAAGTTTTTCGACAACCTGGTCTCTTTTTTCTCCTTCTCACTAACACAAATTCCCCATCTAGTGCGTTTTTTGCTACTCCATCTTGTTCGGATTAGTGACAGCGACATAAGATATAGCCTATGTTGAAGCAAAAATTGTCACCATCATTTTTACATCATTATTTTTTTAATCGGTTCGTTACTTCCCGAGATCTTTTTAAAAATGCTATTTTGTTCGTTTTTAGAACGATTTTCATGCATTTTCAATTGTTATATATTTTGTATTTTTTAGCAAATGTTCTTAGTGATTATTTATATCTTATAAGTAATTAACATACTGAATTTCATGTATCTAGGTCCTTCAGTATCATAAAAATTGCATTTTTAGGACGTTGTTTGCTCCCGCACCCCTTTTTGAATTAGTGGCATCGATATAAGATGTAGCTTTCTTTCTTTCTAACTGATGACCAGGCCCCTAACTGCCGAGTTATCTCAGCTTAACGGGTTAAATACCTGGTATCGGGGCGGACGACCGCCTAATTGCCGTGTAGCGGCAATAAACCTGAATTCTTTGCTTCACATGTCATCATTTCTGCAGTATTTGTCTGTCGTTGAGCATACTTTGTTTCGCCTGTTTTTTAATGGTACATCCTGTTGTTTGAACTGCAAATGGCTACGCAAGATGGTCTTGTAATTTAGAGCCTTGATCAGATGACGAGACCTTTACCCGGCAAGGCACCTCCAGAGGTATAATTCACAGATAAGATATAGCTTATGTTTGATTCGGGACGAACACACCATTACTTTTGGCACCACTACTTTTGAAACCGATTCGGTAGTTCCGGAGATTACGCCCTACAAATAAACAAATTTTCAAATGTAACAAATTGCAGTCCTGAGGTGAAATAATTCTAAACGTCTTATCATAAAAAATAATTTTCCTACATTTGCATAAATATTAAACATTGAAGTGGAAAGAACAATTCCAATTCTATTTCTTACATATCTTATAGCCTTTTACTCGCTCAATGAAAAAAATGAAGAAGCAAGAAATGAAAATTTTTTACGATACCTTCAGCAATATTCGAGAACATATCAATATATATATACAGAGTGTTCAGCAAATAACACCCTGATTTCAAAATTAAATTTCTCAAAAACAAAGATCGATAGTAATATGTGGTAAACGGTTTTTTTATTAGGTAAGCTGTAAAAATCTTATACAGAAACTTCAAACAATGAATATTTTGAAAAAATTGCGTTCTGATTGCATAGAATGCTTTGATTTGACATTTTTCTTGTTTTAGATTGCCTGCAGAGAAATAATTTTTCAGCTTACAGTGCAATATTTTAATGATTTTTCGAAGTAAATTTTTAGAATTTCGAAATTTCAAAAATTTAATTTTAAAAAACTACGAAATATGGCACTTTAAGCCGAAAAACGCATTCTCTGGCAGCAATCTAAAGAAAGAAAAATTTCAAATCAAAGCATTCTTTGCAATCAGAACACAATCTTTTCAAAATATTTACCGTTCGAAACTTTTGCATAAGATTTTTACAGCTTACCTGATAAACAAACCGTTTACTGCATAATTCTATTGATCTTTGTTTTTGAGAAATTTAATTTTGAAATCAGGGTGTTATTTGCTGGACAGCCTGTATATATATATATATTACTGAAGGGTAAAAATCTTAAATCATTTGGAAAAAAGATTCTTAAAATATAAATAATATTTATCGCGCTTTCTGTAAAATCCTTTTTTTTTCCATTTTGTTTTATACTTTTTTGATTACGTTTTTTCATTCAACAGAATTTAATTTGATAAACACAAAAACGTATCAATATAATACTAGAAAAAGTTTAAATATGCAAACTATTTTAATATCATATAATTTCATACAATTTCATATAAATAATGTAATAATAATAATAATTGCTTTTATTTTTAACGCATCCCAATAAATTTCAAAGTAATAAAATTCAGTGATGCCAAATACTTCTAAAAATGTTTTTATAAAAAATAATTTGTCACATTAACTTAATTATGAATCATTAATTTAGAAAAAATAATTCGAATGTCATTTGTTACATATCATATAGCATTCCGCTTAGTGAAAAAGATTAAACAAGTAAGAATTGAAAGCTATTTTAAAATACTTTCAGAAATATTCTGTAGCATATCAATATTTTTTTACCTCTTGCACTGAAAGGTAAAAATCTCATATCATTTGGAAAAAAAAGATTCTTAAAAGATAAATAGGATTTATCGCGTTTTCTCTAAGATCCTTTTTCAATTATAATTATAAATATTTTTGATTACTTTTTTTTTCAAACAGCATTTAATTTTATAAACATAAAAATGTATCAATATAATCCTAGACAAATTTAAATATACAAATTATTTTAATTTTTATTACAACTTTATTTCAAGTAATTAAAAAATAATAATTGCTTTCATTGTTAACACATCCCAACAAATTTCAAATGTAACAAACTGCAGTCCTAAGGTGAAATACATTTAAACGTCTTTTCATAAAAACACTAATCTTCTAACATTTGCATAAATATGAAACATTAATGTGGAAAGAACAATTCCAATGTCATTTATTACTTATCATATAGCATTTTGCTCGCATAAAGAAAAAAATTAAACAAGAATTAATTGAAAACTATTTTAAGCTACCTTCGGCAATATTCTGTTGCATATCAATATTTTTTTTTCCTCTTGCACTGATAGGTAAAAAATATCATATCATTTCGAAAAAAAAAAAAAAAAAAGATTCTTAAAAGATAAATAGTAATTATCGCGCTTTCTGTAAAATCCTTTTACTCTTTTATTATAAATATTTTTTATTGCTTTTTTTTTTCTTCAAACAGCATTTAATTTGAGAAACATAAAAATGTATCAATATAATCCTAGACAAATTTAAATATAAAAATTATTTAAATTTTTATTACAATTTTATTGCAAATAAATAATAATAATAGTAATTGCTTTCATTTTTAGCACATTCTGACAAATTTCACATGTAACAAATTGCAGTCTTGAGATGAAATACTTATAAATGTCTTTTCATAACAAATAATTTTCTTACATTTGCGTAAATATGAAACATTAAATAGAAACAAAACAATTCTAATTTCATTTATTACATTTCATATAGCATTTTGCTCGCACAGTGAAAAAAATTAAACAATAATTAATTGAAAGCTATTTTAAGCTACCTTTGGCAATATTCTGTAGCATATCAATATTTTTTTCCCTCTTTCACTGATAGGTAAAAAATCTCACATTATTTCGAAAAAAAAAAAAAAAAAAAAAAGATTCTTAAAAGATAAATAGTAATTATCGCGCTTTCTGTAAAATCCTTTTACTTTTTTATTATAAATATTTTTATTGTTTTTTTTTATTCAAACAGTATTTAATTTGAGAAACATAAAAATGCATCAATATAATCCTAGACAAATTTAAATATACAAATTATTTAAATTTTTATTGCAATTTTATTCCAAATATTTAATAATAATAATAATCGCTTTCATTTTTAGCACATTCTGACAAATTTGAAATGTAACAAATTGAAGTCTTGAGGTGAAATACTTCTAAATGTCTTTTTAACAAATAATTTTCTTTCATTTGCGTAAATATGAAACACTAAACTGGAAAAAACAATTCTAAATCCGTTAATTTATTACATATCATATAACCTTTTACTCGCTCAGTGAAAAAAAAATGAAGCGACGTAAGAATTGAAAACTATTTTGTGATACCTACGGCAATATTTGAGAACATATCAATATTTTTTCTTTTGCACTGAAATGTAAAAATCTCATATCATTTGGAAAATTAATTTATAAAATATAAATAATATTTATTCAGCTTTCTGCAAAATCCTTTTTTCCATTTTTATTATATACTTTTATGAATACTTTATTTTATTCAAACAGAATTTAATTTGATAAACACAAAAATGTATCAATATTACCACAAAAAATTTTAAATATGCAAACTATTTTAATTTCATACAATTTAATACCAAATAATTCAATAATAATAATAATAATTGCTTTTATTTTTTGCAATTCCCAATAAATTTCAAATGTAACAAAATGCAGTGAGGCGAAATACTGCTAAAAATATTTCACAAAAAATATTTTTTTACATTTATATAAATATGAAGCAATAAAGTAGAAAAAACAATTACAATGGGATTTATTACATATCATACAGCATTTTGCTCACTTAGTGAAAACAATTAAACAAAAAAGAATTGAAAGCTATTTTAAGCTACCTTTGGCATTATTCTGTAGCATATCATTTTCACCCCTCTTGCACTGAAAGATAAAAATCTCATATCATTTGAAAAAAAAAAAGCTTCTTAAAAAATAAATAGTATTTATCGCGCTTTCTATAAAATCCTTTTACCATTTTTATTATAGATATTTTTGATTACTTTTTTTATTCAAATAGTATTTAATTTGTTGAACATAAAAATGCATCAATATAATCCTAGATAAATATAAATATACAAATTATTTTCATTTTTATTACAATTTTATTCCAAATAATTAAATAATAATAATAATTGCTTTCATTTTTAACACTTCCAAACAAATTTCAAATGTAACAAATTGCAGTCCTGAGGTGAAATACTTCTAAACGTCTTTTAATAACAAATAATTTATTTTACATTTGCGTAAATATGAATCATTAAAGTGGAAAGGATAATTCCAATTTCATTTATTACATATTATGTAGCCATTTAATCTCTCTGTAAAAAAAAAAAAAAAAAAAAAAAAAAAAAAAAAAAAAAAAAAAAAAAATATTTGTGATACGTACGGCAATATTCGGAATCATATCAATGTTATTTTTTTTTGCACTAAAAAGAAATAAAATTACATTAGAAAAAAAATATAAAAGATAAACAGCATTTATCGTGTTTTCTTTAAAATCTTTTTTTCATTTTTATTATGAATATTTTTGATTTTTTTTTATATTAAAAAAATTCCATTTGTTAAACATAAAAATGCATCAATAAAATTCTAGATAAATTTAAATATGCAAATTATCTATTTTTTTTATTCCAAATGATTCAAAAATAGTAATAATGGCTTTCTTTTTAACACATCACAACAAATTGCAGTTCCTAGGCGAAGTACTTTTAAACGTCTTTTCATTAAAAAGAATAACTTTCTTACATTTGCATAAATATAAAACATTAAAATGGAAAGGCCAATTCTAATTCCATTTGTCACGTATCATATAGCATTTTACTCGCTGTGTGAAAAAAAAAAAGAAGCAAGAAAAAATTGAGAGCAATTTTACGCTACCTTCGGCAATATTCGGGAGCATATCAATATTTTCTTCCTTTTGCACTCAAAGGTAAAAATGTTATATCATTTGGAAAGGAAGATTTATAAAAGATTAATAGCATTTATCGCGTTTTCTGTAAAATCTTTTTTCCAATTTTATTATAATTTTTTTCTATATATAATTTTTTTTTACTCTTATTCAAAGAGAATTTAATTTGATAAACACAAAAATGCTTCAAGATAATGCTAAAAACATTTAACAATAATGATTAGGTAAATAAATAAACAAAAAAATAATAATAATGATCATTTAAAAATTATATATTTTAAAAATAATGATTAAGTAAATAAACAAAATTATAAGTTTTTAAAATTTTTCTTTTATACCTCTTAAAGCATTTTTAGTTATTACGTGCCTATTACGAGATTTTCAACATTCGAAAATTAAGAAACAAAAATAATAGCTAATCTCATTTTCGCAATTTTCAAATGTAACAAATTGCAGCTCTGAAGTGAAGTAAACGTCTTTTAAACGTCTTTCTATAAAAAAAAATAATTTTCCACATTTACATATATATGAAACATTAGAGTCTAAAGAACAATTCAAATTCCATTTATTACATATCATATAGCATTTTACCCGCTGTGTGAAAACGAAAATGAAGAAAAAAAGAATTGAAAGCAATTTTACGCTACTTTCGACAATATTCAGGAGCATATCATTATTTTTTCCCCTTTTGCACAGAAAGGCAAAAATCACATATCATTTAAAGAGAATGATTTTTAAAAGATAAATAGTATTTATCTTGATTTCTGTAAAATCCTTTTTCGATTTTTATTCTAAATATTATTATTTTTTGTTCAAATAGAGTTTAATATGATAAATATAAAAATAACCACAGAAAAAGATAGAAATGCAAATTATTTTAATTTCTTTCAATTTTATTCCAAATAATTAAAATAATAATAATAATTGCTTTCATTTTTAGCACATCCCAATAAATTTGAAATATAACAAATTGAAGCCATTGAGTGAAATATTTCTAAATGTCTTTTCAATAAAAAATAATTTTTCACATTTACATAAACATAAACATTAAAGTGGAAAAAACAATTCCAATTCCATTTATGACATATCATATAGAACTTTACTCGATTACTAATAAATGTGAAGCAAGAAAAATTGAAAGCTCTTTTACGCTACCTTCGGCAATATTCGGGAGCATATAAATAATTTTTCTACTTTTGTACTGAAAGGCAAAAATCTCATTTCATTTGAAGAGAATGATTTATAAAAGATAAATAATATTTATCGTGCTTTCTGTAATACCCTTTTTCGATTTTTATTGCAAATACTTTTTTTTCTCAAACAAAATCTACCCACAAGGTATGGTGACGTCACAGTGACGTTGTTGTGAAGTCACATTGTGACTTTGTGACCGTCGATGTGACGTCACAAGATGTCGACGTGAAATCACAGTGACTAAAATGTGAAGTTCTTATGGCCGTTTTAGAGCTCGTTTGTGACGTCAAATTGTGACCATTTTGTGAAATTACGGTGTGACAAATTTGTGAAAAATGTGTCATTTGTGACTACTTTCTTAGTAGTGTTGTGACGAAATTGTGACAAAAGTGACGATGTTTCCAAGTCACACTGTGACCAATTTTTGAAATACAGGGTGAGTCTAAAATCATAGGACAAACTTTGAGGGGTGATAGCGCAGCTCACCATAGCATACAATTATTATATAGGAATATATGACTGGAAAGGACGCGTTCAGGTACAAAAACATCGGATCAATTCGGCTCTTTAGTTTAAATAAAAATTTCGCATTCATACCAGAAAATTTCTATATTATTCTTTTCTTTATTTAAGACAGACATTTCTGATTGCATAAAGAAAAAAATTCTCGTTTGAAAATTTCCGTTATGACATCGAAATTTTTGAATTTGAATAAATGTAAATTCATGCATTTCTTGTGTTTTACAGATTTGCCAGTTTTGCATTATTTTTTAAATTTCATACCGGAAATTTTCAAAGAAGAATTTCTATTCTGTGTAATCATGAAACGTGTTTCTTAAATAAAGGAAAGAATAGTGTAGAATGTTTTGGTGTGAATGAGAAATTTTTTAATAAACTAGAAGGTCGAATATATCTCTTGATATTTGTATCTCAACGTGTCACTTCCGGTCATACATTACTGTGCAATTATTGTTCGTTGTAGTGAGCTTTATCATACCTCAAAGTTTGACCCATGATTTTAGACTTACCCTGTATATATCCTTTGTAACGAAATTGTAATTACCACTATAATGATTCTGTGACGATTTAACTTTGCTTGACGATTCTCCAACAATTGGAAAGAAACACGATCATCTGAAATTATACGCCACTTAAAATAACTCTATGATATGTTTCTGTTAGAATTGGTTCTGAGTCCTAAAATCATATGCTCAGAGTTTATGAACTAATATTACATAGTAAATTAAAATAGTCACATAAAGACTTTATTCTAAATTAAAGTAAAAAAAAAAATATTTTACATGCCTTACAAATCTAACGGCTTCTGTTTTTTTCTACGTTTGAAGAATATTTACTTGCAAAAATACTTAAACATTTTCCTCCGAATGCTGAAAACTGCACAGCTTCAATTTTATGACTGACACATAAGAGCTGTTTTGTACCAGGCGATTTTTTTTTATTTCTCTCATTTTGTAATATTGTTATTGGAAATGCTTAGTATTTTTCAAAGCTCTTTAAAAGCTTTTCCTTACAAAGGTTTCAGAATAAATGTAAAACACTACAGCTTGCCCATATTTCTGACCAATAAAGCTGGTGTTTAAAAATATTATTTTTAATTATCTTTCGTTGTGATTTTTAATACTGAGTGAAAGCGTTCAAGTCAGGATTCGAATTAGGGACTTTTCGCGCAAGCTGCTAATAATATGTCGACTGAAATATCCTAGATAAATCTGACGGACACAATTCATCCAGTGAATATGAATCTATACTTAGCATTATTATGTATAAACCGATGTAATAATGTAATTATTTTTCTTACTACCCGCATGATAAACGCATTCTATTTATATAAATATATAATAATATTTCTCCGGGTGATTTGTCTGTGCCAAATTTTTCCAGGATAGCTCATTTAGCAGAGAATTAGCGGCATACATAGACAGTCTCTGGTTCAAATCCTAACCTAAACACCTTTTCACTCATTTCGTAAAATTAAAACTCGTTTGATTAATTTACCTATTAAAATCATTCTCTTAAAGTTAATATAGAATTATCGGTACTACTTTGTTATCCCGTCTACCGATTTCGCCAAATAATACAAATCGCCAAACTAACAGCTAAATTATACATATTGGCGTAATTTTTATTTTAAATAATAATAATAAAAAAAAACAATAATTACTAGAATATTATTAAAAATACAAATAAAAAGTCAAAATAAAAATCACTTAATAACGTTTTAAACACGTGTATCGTATTTAATGTTATTGAATTGACATTCACGATCATCCATTATTGGCATTTAATCTTATAATTTGGCGACAGTATTTTGGTCGACGGGACAACAGTGTAGTACCGAATTATCATTTGATAAACTACATGAAGTTTATACGAAATAATTGTAAAAACAGATTTAATTTGAAATCAAATAAAGACGATTCAAATATTTCTGGTATTACGTTTGGTACTTCCTTATTATAGTGGCCTGTGCATGTATGATTACATCAAGGTTTCAGTTCGTAATTAAACTCATATATTCATATCTATATATAGATATAACGTATAGATCTTATATATGTTTTATATGTCATATAGGGTGGATGCTCTGGTAAAGGGCATCCTTATGGAATTTTTTTAAAACTAATTCCTTTTTAAAAGTTAAAATTATTAGATTCATTTTTTAAAAATATTATCTGAATCTATCAATAATATTTAAGTATTCTCATAATCTCTCTTCCCAATATTAAATAAAATATTCTTGGAAATAATAGAAATATATCAAAACACCCCAAATTACAGTATTGGACGCACCATAAAAAGCAGTACATATAAGGTACTAGTACCCTATATGGACAGGGCTCTCAATATGGACACCCCCAATATTTTTAAAGGTAATAATTTTGATCGAGAGATGGCTAAACATTTTCGCGAAGAAAAGCAGTTGAAAAGATAATTAAGTCTGGAAAGTGTAAAAAAGCGCGCTGTTTGCCATTTAGGAGGAAACTTGTTATTTCGAGATGTGCTGATCTTAATTACTTGTAAGCTTAAATTCTTATATTAGATATGGTAAAATTACATTAAATGTTGAAACATGGAGTATTTTGGAAAGCTAATAAAACATATTTTCGATTGCTATTGCATATTTTGCTAAAAAAAATTTCCTTATTCATTTGGTACAAGATTTAATAAAACTACGCCCGGTTACCAATATGGACAGCTTATGTCCCCATGTAAGAAAGAGCCACTGAAAGAAAGAACCACTGTAAGAAAGAAGAAAATTCAACGTTGCCAAGCAATAACTTGAAAAGTCATCAAAGTGGTAAAATCTTTGTTGAACAAGATGCTATTTGAACAATCCCCCAAAAACCTCCCTCCAAAAATTCCTTGCAGAATAATAAAAAGAACCCCCCCCCCCCCCAGTAGAAAATCTGTTGGCGAAATCGTAGGTATCAATGGTATGACTTCCTCAACAAAGGAGAGTTGGTACTGTTTTTTTTTTTTTTTTTTTTTTTTTTTTTCAGTATTGATGCCTTTTCAAACATGCGGCCATACATCACATGTGGCAGATATATTCATGAGGATTATGTGGGACTTACTGCCCATGATGAAAAAGTTTCTATTTGTTCATGCTGTGAGGACTGAGTAATAGCAGATGTAAATTTGCAGACAGATGCAATAAAGCTAAGCAAAACCAACAATACTTCATAATATTTACTAGTAACTAAAGGGCTTTGCATGTGTCTTCGAAGGGTAAAAATCGAGAATGTTCCCCCCCTTTCTAAAATGCATGTTCTGAAGATATTTACTGCCCCCCCTCCTCACTGGAATACTTTAAAATACATTTTTTTTATTCCCTCTCCTCTAAAATCTTTTGGAAAAGTGGCTCTTCCATACACACTGTGTAGAAAGTCAATAAGGAAACACCTGTCCATAATAGGGACAGGTAGTTCCTTATATGGACACTTGTAAACATTTTTTTCTTTTTATCATTTAAATTAAACCAGAATAATTACAAGGTCGCTAATTTTAATGATGATAGTCAATAGTCCAAGGATAGTGGTCAGATATTTTTGGAGTCCTATGACTTGTACATGGGGGTGAAAAAAATACATTTTCCTTAGGGTGTCCATATTGGGTACAGGTACCTTAATTGTTTTCATGATTATTTAAAACCATAATTTAATGAACACATACTAATGAAGCAAAATAATTATTTCCAAAACAATTTAACAGTTAGGATACTAAATATATATTAAAGCATAGCACGGCAGTGCTATGCTTTATTTATTTCCAGTGTGACTCCGTAATGTTATTTTAATACGGAATTTAACATTGAACGAGTTATTTACTAGATCATTTTCCCACATTTTATACCCGCTGCCTCAAATTTTCTTCAAAGGATTTAATTGTTTATAAAATAATTTCCTGCAATCAAAAAAATTTATCTGTACAGAGGTCAATGGACATATTTCCTGTAGGAATTAATCATTTTTACGTGATAAGCAATCTTTATTTTATTTTATTTATTTTTTTCGTAAGAATTAAAACTGTATATTTACGACGTCATATTAGAAATGAAACGGAGATTTGCAAACATTTGGTACAAAGACAAGAATCGTCAACAGAAAGCAATATGAAGCATGATTTTTTATTATAAAATGATATTTCCAAAGATTGATCAAGAAGCTTCTAACTGGAGAAATATACAAAATAAGTAAATTAAACATTTTTCTATCTATTGTCTCTACAAAATAATAGAAAATAACTTAAAAATATATATGCAACTGGTATTCGAAAGCGAATTTTTTGACACATTCGCATCAGAAAAAAATCGCACCAAACCCGTTGGGTATATCATATTTCCGCCTTATACCACCGATTTCGTACTTATACCACATTTTTAAAAATTTCTTCGCCTGATGTGTTCGAAGTAAATCAAAATAAATGTAGGTGAATAAAAGTTTTAAAAAATAATAGTACTTGATAATAATATAAAGTATTTCATCCTTTGTATGTAATGAAACTGGTAAATCTGCAGAACTAGGACTTCAAACATAGCAATTTTTTAAGGCTAAACCGCAGAATTATCAACGAATTGCAGTAAGAATTTTCGGCACTGCAATAATTTCGCCAATTCTATCAACCTAAATATTCAAATCCAATGTAAACAAATATAAACAATGATAACAAAATACGATTTATTTCGATTTCGTTTGAACGGTATCTAAGATTTAGGGGTTTTAAGTATGATATTGTTTGAATTTCATTTTTATTTTTTTAATGTTCACATAATTTAAATTATTTGATGCAAAAATTTAATGCTAAATGTAGAAACAACTAAATCAAA
This sequence comes from Maratus speculifer, assembly GCA_964019185.1. NCBI lineage: Eukaryota > Metazoa > Arthropoda > Arachnida > Araneae > Salticidae > Maratus > Maratus speculifer. The sequence goes on along the minus strand of OZ025294.1, from coordinate 232,691,242 downwards.
TATCTTATTATCTGTTTCTTCTTTTGCTTAAATAGTGCAGGGAATAAATTTTGTTTTTTTAATTTGTTCTGCAAATTATGTTTTTGTTTAATATAATATATGAGAGTATTGCTAATTTTTTTAAATCAATTATTGTAATTATCACAAAATCAATATTTCGATTATTTTAGATACATGGTTTTAAATAATAAATGTCAGGGAATTACAGTTATCATATTACTGAGACTGCGAGGTATTAAGAAAAGTAACAGAGAAAATTTAAAAAAAAGATGTATATATTTTGTAATATTAGTGCAGAAATTATTATATTCTCCTTCATTTACAACAGTTTAATACACGAAACTACTTGATATATTACTAATAATGTGAACTGTTGATTATGTATATATATGTATATATATATATACAGGGTGTTTCGCTACCAGACCGACAAACTTTGAGGGGTGATAGTAGACATAAAGACAAACATTATTAAATAGGAAACCATGGGGCGCAAACGTCTTCTATAGGAGCTAGGGACCATTAAAGTTTAGGGTCCAAAAATTCAAACGCTCATAAAAATTAGAAAAAAGGGTCGATTTGTTTGCGATTTTCTCTAAAATCATTCTTTATATCACGATTTTTAGTTTTTTAATTTTAAAAATTAAGTTCAAAAATTGTCAATAGAGGGCGCTTTAGACTTTAGAGTAACGGGCAAATACTTTTTGTCGTTCTTTTGTGCATAGGGTTGAAATTATTCTAAAGTTTAGACTTTAAGGGGTCAGGTACCTTTCGAACTAACAAAATACGGGAAAAAGTGATATCTGTAAGAACTGCAGTCACTCTATATCTAATTGATTTTTTACTATAAAATTGAAAACACATATTAAGAAGGATTTATTTTATTAGTTAAAGTTGTTAAAAAAAATTATACACGCATGGAATGTTTTTTAAATTCTTTTTAAAGATAATACAATTTTCACGGAAGAATAAATCTTGCATGCCTTGCGCGCACGATTTTTCAAATTTGAATTGCTAAAACAAACCAAGATTTTTTTCCTGAGTAGAGATATAATAGGTTTAAAAAATGACCTACGATGAAAAAAATAAAACTTATAGTTCCCGAGAAAAAATTATTTTTTAAAGAAATTCGAAATATTGAGATTTTTTTTACAAAAATGTAGTCGTAAATTCTAAACTTCTAATTTGAGGAACATAATAGTAGGTCACTTTGTGCCTGTGGACGTTTAATATATTCAGCGAAAATTTTGTTAAATTATACACAACCGTTTTTGAGAAATCGGGCGCGCAATGATCAAAATCGCTGTTTTGAGAAAATTGACGTCAAAGTTTAAATTTATCATTGGTCGTATAGGAAAAGCGCAAAGTGTTTTAGACATAACTCTTGTTCTATTGCGCATTTTTGAATGCGGTTTGTTTTTAAATGCTTCAAAAGAATCACATTTATTTATAAGCTACTTTTTAAAAAATCGATTTTTGGATTCTTCAAAAGGTACCTGACCCCTTAACTAGCGAAAATTTGACTGTGAACCAAAGAGGAGATTTTAAACGCTCATAAACATTGGACAAACTAATCGATTTTGTTGCGGTTTGCGTGTAGGTCATTCTCTTGGTAATTATTTTATTCAAAATGAAGCACAGCTTTCATGTCCTCATTTTTTGATAGAAAGCGCTTCCGAGACATGTCCGACATTTCAATGGTATTACTCCTGGGTATTTCACTACCAGATTACTATACTTCCAGGAAGTGTAAGGGGTGCAAAGATGACCAGAATCACAGAGGAATGTAACGTTGAAAATTGCTTTTTTGCATATTACGTTTAAAAAACAGCAGAGAAAAAACAACAGAAACAAACAGAGAAACAGCAGCATGTTAAAGTGCCAGAACAAAGTTTATTTAAAGGTTTTACTGCAAAAAGTGTTCGAAATTACGACCAGGAAAAGTCCGGCAAGCTTGACAGCGACAGTAGATGACGCTGCAATTTTCTTGCAGTAGATGGAGCTGAACAGTTATGCGCGTGAAAGTTTCTCTCTCGTTGCGCAGCTCTATGTGTTTCCAGCATGATCTGGCTCTTCAACATTTTAACAATGATGTTCACCGATACCTCAACGTAACATATGAACAGCGGTGGATAGGTCGTGGTGGCCCGGTTTATTGGCCTGCCAGATCACCGGACCTATCAAGTATGAGCTTCTTCTGCGCTGGTCACATGAAAAGTTGGGTGTATGAGAATCTCGTACCATCAATTAAAGACTTAGCAGCTCGTATTTCTGTAGCTTCCGGAAATCTATCAAAGATTCCAGGAATCTTTCAAAGCATGAGGAGTTACATGCGATGCCACTGTCAAGCATGTCGAATTACTTCTGGTCGTAATTTCGAACATCTTTTCTAGTAAAACCTTAAAACAAACTCTTTTATGTCATATTAACGTGTTTCTGTTTCTCTGCTTGTTTCTGTTGTTTTTTCCTCTGCTTCCTTTAACCATAACTCGCAAAAAAGACATTTTCAACGTTACATTCCTATGTGATTCCGAGTCGCTTTTCCATCCCTAACACTTCCTGGAAGTATGATAGTCTGGTAGTAAAACACCCAGGAATAATGCCATTTAAATATCGGAGATATGTCTGAAGCGCCCTCTATGAAAAAATGAGGACACCACAGCTGTGCGTCATTTTGAATAAAATAATTACCAAGGGAATGACCTACACGCAAACCGCAATAAAATCGATTAGTTTATCCAATGTTTATGAGCGTTTAAAATCTCCCCCTCGGTTCACAGTTAAATTTTCGCTAGTAAACCGATCCCCATGTTTCCGATTTTGGGCTTAAAATTTAAGTTAAAGTCTAAACTTTAGAATAATTTCAACCCCACGCACAAAAGAATGGCAAAAAGTATTTGTTCGTTACTCTAAAGTCTAAAGCGCCCTCTACCGACAATTTTCGAACTTAACCATTAAAATTAAAAAAATAAAAAATCGTGATTTAAAGAATGATTTTAGAGAAAACCGCAAACAAATCGACCCTTATTTCTCATTTTTATCAGCGTTTGAATTTTTGGACCTTAAACTTTAATGGCCCCCCAGGCTCCTATAGAAGACGTTTGCGCCCCATGGTTTCCGATTTAATAATGTTTGTCTTTATGTCTACTATCACCCTAGAAGTTTGTCGGTCTGGTAGCGAAACACCCTGTATAATCAACAGTTTATTGCACTTCCGTGCGTATACAGCATTCAAAAAGAAAGGTTGTTATTCAAATAGATGAATGAATTTATTTCAGCGGATGTGGAATTTATTTCAGCGGAAAATATTTTTTTTATTTATATAATCTGTTGGAATCAAACGAAGAAGTGCGAAAAGTTTTCGATGCGCTTAGAAGGGGATCCCAGCATTGTTGAATTCAGACACTTTTCTCCTGGAGGCACTTCTGTGGCTCCGGGGGGGGATACAGTAGAGTTCCCTGGGGGGAAAATTACACTTTTTTACCATTGAAAACACAAAATCTCAAAGTTTCCGGTGGGGAAATTTGATAGTCCCGTGGAGAGAATGTCCCTCCCCCGGGCCACCCCCCTGAATTCAGCACTGGATACCAGTTTCGCGAAAATGTTATACGTGCTTTCTTTGGATACTTAAAAAAATGCGAAAGTTTTTATGAACAGTGTATTTTTAAAAGTGATCCGCACAAATTAATATTATGTAAGGTATGTGTTATGAATATACTTTGCATATTTTATTTTATATGCAGAAAATATTAAATTTATTCATAAAATCAGAAATGCATAGCAATATTTATTTTTAAAAATTCACTTAAATTAGCTTTAAACATTAAGAGAAAAGGACACTGAATGTATAAAAATGATTTTATACATTGTAATACAATATAATACAAAATCAATAAGAACCAAACTCCCAAATACAATGAGACACTCTGTTAAAAATATTTTTCTTTATTTTTAAAGATTTCTGAAATTTATACCGTGATTTTACAATATGATATAGTCTTTTTTTTATTATTTACATTTGTTACGTGACGTACGTTACATGTAGTGACATAACAGTAACGTCACAATTTCATTTAAATTGCCAGAAACATGTGTTTTGAAGTAAATAACATGTTTTGAAGAATTTTTGTAATCTTCTAAAGTTTTCTAAGAAAGTCACATCTCAGTCACAATGTGACATCACTTAGTGGTGGTTTCTTGGTCACAGATGTGATGTGACCACAGTGACTCACAGTGACGCCACAATGACGTCACTGTGACCATGCATGCTATGAAGGCAATATCATAAATATAAAAATGTATCACTATAACCCCAATCAAAGATAGAAATCCAAATTATTTTAATTTCTTGCGATATAATTCGAAATAATTAAAATAATAATTATTATTGCTATCATTTTTAACACATCCCAATAAATTTCAAATCTAACAAATTGCAGATCTGGGGTGAAATACTTCTAAAGGTCTTTTATTTAAAAATAATTTTTCATTTTTACATAAATATGAACATTAACCTTTAAATGCATATTGTATCACTAGCTGACCCGCCCGGCGTTGCCCGGGTCCGTTATAATAATGTTAAACGAACTTGAAATTTTTATGATTTTATCTTCAACTCAAAATATGTGTTAATACACTTTTAAGAATTTGACCCTTTTGCTGCATCGTCACTCCACCGCTTTTATAGAAAATGATTACTTCAGCCTATTTTGGAGCATTGTCATAGGTCAAAAGAGATATATTCTATAAAAGCGGGGGAGTGATGATACAGCAAAAGGGTCAAATTTTTTACAGTGTACATTATATTAAATACATGCCCCCTGACTGTGTCAAAAATTGGTTTTTTAAAAAACTAATATTTAGCTGCAAAAATACCTAAAATGACTGCAATGGGAAACGCAGGAGGGAATATGTGTCCAACGATTTCGTGTTGATATTTATCCTTAAAATTACTGTTAAGTGACTTAACTAAATACTTTTTTCACATAGATATCCCAAGTGAAATATTTTGAATTTCAAACTAATTATATATCACTCTTAAATCTGACTATACCGTGAATGAAATCGATTCTCGATGATTCGCTAAAAGGTTAGTATATAATATTATAAATTCAGAGCCATTTTACAAAAATAGGTGTATATTTTTTATCAAACATGCGTAATGTTCATTCTATGAACAAAATCCTAACCGTAACCTAATTGTATCGGAATCATAACTTGTCTGTAACTTAGCTGTATCTTAACAGTAACCTAACTGCAAGTTAAATATACCATAAATGTAACTTGGCCGTCACCTAATCATAACCTACCCATAATCTAACCACAACCTAACCGCAAATTAACCTTAACCTAACTGTAACTTAACCATGACCTAACTGTAACCTAACCGGAAAATATAATAACAAAAGGGTCACCGGAACGTAATTGCAACCTAACTGTTATCTAACCGTAACCTAGTTCTAATTTAACATTAACTATAAACAAAATATTTTCACCATCTCGCGCTAAGTACTTAGTTTCACTTTCCACCGCTACGGAGCGCATTATGTTTTGTAGAACATCCGAATTTTAGGTTCGGATTGGATTCATGTTCATGGAAATTATTTTGTCTTCTTCGGATACGGTTATGATTGTGTGGAATATTTGTGTTCTGTTTAGATTCGGTTCAATTCAGATTTCGTGGGGGTTTTTTTTCCCTTCAAATGGGATTTTTAAGTTCGGGTTGGGTTGTACTTATATGGAAATTATTTTACCTAGTTCCAATGAGGTTATACTTCACTGAAATATTTTTGTTAGGTTCAGATTAAGTTTGGTTCAAATTTCGGGATTTTTTTTTCTTTTTTTTTACAAATTTTTTGGTTTGGAATGGGGATTATGTCCATGGAAATTATATTGTCTTGTTCGTATCTGGTTATAGTTATTTGGACTATTTTCGTCGGATTCAGATTTGGTTCGATTCAGATTTCAGGTATTTTTTTTTAAAATTGATTTTTAAGGTTCTGGTTGGACTCATGTCCAGGGAAATTATTTTGTCTTGCTCGGATCAGGTTTTGGTTCTTTGGAATATTTTTTTCGGGTTCAGATGTCGTTCAATTCAGATTTCGGCTTTTTAATGGAATTTTTAGGTTCAGGTTGGGTTGCGCATCAACGGAAATTATTCTGCATTGTTCGAATAAGGATATGCTTCTCTGGAATATTTTTGTCAGATTCAGATTTAGTTCATTTTTTAGGTTCGGATTGGGTTCATGTTCATGGAAATTTTTTTGTCTTGTTCAGGTCCGGGTATGGTTCTGTGGAATATTTTTGTCGATTCAAATTTCAGGTATTTTTTTCAAATGGAATTTTAGGTTCCGATCGGTTTCATGTCCACGAAAATTATTTTCTCTTATTCGAATCCGGTTATGGTTCTTTCGAATATTTTGATCGGATTCAGATGTAGTTTGCATAAAACTTCAGGCTTTTTTTTCAAATGGAATTTTTTAGGTTCGAGTCAGGTTTATGTTCATGGAAGTTTTTTTGTCTTGCTCTTATCAGGTTATAGTTCTTTGGAATTTTTTATCGATTTCAGGTTTCGTTCTGGTCATTTTTTGGGTTTTTTCAGAGAAAAATTTTAGGTTCGGGTCGGGTTGCATATACACGAACATTATTTTTCTTTGATCGAATTGGGGTATGCTTCATTTGAATATTTTTGTGGGATTCAGATTTGATTCGGGTCAAATATCAAATCCATAGTTTTTTTTCAAATGGAATTTTTAGGTTCGGGTCGCGTTTATGCTCATGAAATTTTTGTCTTGCTTGGATCGGAGTATAGTCTGTTTTTTTCTGGTTGGGATCGGGTTATGTGTTAATACGCCTAAACATTATGTTTTGCTACTATTCTTTTAGTGACTATTTTTTATATATAATTTATTTTGCTATTTGATAATTTTTTACTGTGTATGAATCGTCTGCCTATTCGAAAAATTGTACGTCAAAGAGCCATTTCATTTTTGTTTTAAAAACAAATTAAAGTCTTAATAAAATTTTAACTTAAATAAATGCATTCAAATTTAATCAATGATTTAAAAAAACTGCTAAAAAAGCCTCATATATACATATACATATATTAACTGCAACATAGCCAACCACAAATACATTCTAATGTACGAAGTACCAACGATCTGACGTAATAGCTATGTTCAAAAATCCTAAGTTAAACTGACATTTTGCCAGTCTATGAATTTTAAAGGTCTTTGGGAAAAAAACAGTCACTTTTGAAATGTCAAAATCTCAAATTGGTTTCTTTCATAGAGTAAAAAGAAATTAATAGAGTGGAGGTATTATCTCTGGAGATGATGCTTAAGATGTAACCATACATTAAGTCCAATTAAGTACCAACAAAAGCACGTGCTTTGACACGCCTATCAATTGGCGAAATTTTAAAATGAAGGGCCAAAATCACAGTCAAGTGAAATCCAGCCACCCCATTGGTCGAGTGGTAAGGGTGAAAATCACGAACTTGTTTCTCCATTTGAAAAAGGTGAGGGGGAAAGTATTTTTTAAGCGATTGTTACCGTCTGTTCTTATTTAAGATAAACCATCGAAATTAACTCAATTAAGATATTTTGATGCCATTTTATAAAATGAGAGTGAAAAATTTAGATTATAAATGAAAAGAGATAAGATTTACTTCAAAACTGCCGCTACGATTTTTTCTCGGAAAAAGGAGTATGACAACATTTACCCAACTGCTAAGAGATTGTTCCCTGAAAAGGACGCGGCTCAATGACCAATGAGGTGTTTGGATTTCACCGGACTGTGATTTTGGCCCTCCATTTTAAAATTTCGCTATCAATTGAAACAGGTTTAAACCTGTATTTTTTTTTCTCTCGTTTTTAAAAAAAGAACTAATTTATCGCTTCACCGGTAAAAATTTATTAATTATTTTATCATATGTGTTTTAAATATCAATATAGAAAATTATTTTAACGTTTTGCTTGAAAATATAACATTATTTTGTTAGTACATTAAAATCGTCTGCAGTCAGAAATTTATATTTTAGATTAATATTTATTACTTAAGTTTTCATACATGATTTTAAAAGAATATTTTCATCATTGTATTTTAAATATTTATTTACATGCAATTATTAAGTCATAAACATTTTTCATCTACGTTATAAAGTATTGAACATTACATTAATGAAGGAAACTTTTAGTTATACAATTTTTAATTCGTATTAAATGTTTTCAATATCTTATTTAATTTTAATTTGATATTTAATTATTGCTAATTTTCCAATTTCCTTCATTTTAAAAGCGAATATTTATTCTAATAAATAATAATAGAACGAAGACCATTTTAAAAATTTGCTATTTCCTCTTGAAATATGCTTCAACTGTAATTCATTTCTTTCAATTCGTCTTATAATACAAAATCTCTTCCACGTCCTTTTGTTTGCCACATTAAATTTGAGCGATAAATGGTTTCATATCGCAAACCTTTTTTGAGCTTACTTCACCTCCACTTATCTTATTCCTCCATGGGTTTCTTTAATTCTGTCTCAGCTTTCTTATTACTTCTGCGAAAATTTTTACACAACCAACCAACCGTAAACAAATGAAAGAGAAAAAAATTGGGAAAAAGATGATTTTTTATGAGAGTGACCTCTTGATTTTAATTAATTACTCAGTTAATAATTGGAATTTTGAAATTCTGAAGCTCAGGTGCATCAGGAGAGCTATTGGGCTACTCTCAAAAAAATTTTGAGCTTTGTACGTGCTGTAGATTTTGCTAGCCATCGCAGACACACACACAGACACACACACAGACAGAGCGTTTTGTTCTTTTATTAGTATAGATTTATTACTTAAGTTTTCATACATGATTTTAAAAGAATGTTTTCATCATTATATTTTAAATATTTATTTACATGCAATTATTAAGTCATAAACATTTTTCATCTACGTTATAAAGTATTGAAAATTACATTAATGAAGGAAACTTTTAGTTATACAATTTTTAATTCGTATTAAATGTTTTCAATATCTTATTTAATTTTAATTTGATATTTAATTATTGCTAATTTTCCAATTTCCTTCATTTTAAAAGCGAATATTTATTCTAATAAATAATAATAGAACGAAGACCATTTTAAAAATTTGCTATTTCCTCTTGAAATATGCTTCAACTGTAATTCATTTCTTTCAATTCGTCTTATAATACAAAATCTCTTTCACGTCCTTTTGTTTGCCACATTAAATTTGAGCGATAAATGGTTTCATATCGCAAACCTTTTTTGAGCTTACTTCACCTCCACTTATCTTATTCCTCCATGGGTTTCTTTAATTCTGTCTCAGCTTTCTTATTACTTCTGCGAAAATTTTTACACAACCAACCAACCGTAAACAAATGAAAGAGAAAAAAATTGGGAAAAAGATGATTTTTTATGAGAGTGACCTCTTGATTTTAATTAATTACTCAGTTAATAATTGGAATTTTGAAATTCTGAAGCTCAGGTGCATCAGGAGAGATATTGGGCTACTCTCAAAAAAATTTTGAGCTTTGTACGTGCTGTAGATTTTGCTAGCTATCGCAGACACACACACAGACACACACACAGACAGAGCGTTTTGTTCTTTTATTAGTATAGATTTTCCGTACCATAAGTGTTCCCGATTAATTGGGAGTTTTATTCACATATCAGTATTCTCACCAGAAATTTAAAAGAGCAATTTTCTCTTCACTTAATGATAGAACATTCGTAATTAAATAAAGAAAAATTTACTATTTAGATTTTCAGGTATAAATTCTGATTCTTTGATTTGCGCATTTTTTGGAACGCGGTCTATCCTGATTATTTAAGGGTTAAAGTGGAAAGAACAATTCCAATTCCATTTATCACATACCATATACCAATTTACTCGCTTACTGAAAAAAGTGAAGAAAGAAAAAACTGAAAGCTATTTTACGCTACCTTCGGCAATATTCGTGAGCAATATTAATATATTTTTTTTCCCTTTTGCCCTGAAAAGGAAATGCCTCATGTCATTTAAAGAGAATGATTTATAAAAGATAAATAGTATTTATCGCGCTTTACGTAAAATCCTTTTTCGATTTTTACTGTAAATACTTTTTTTCAAACATAATTTAATATCATAAACATAAAAATGTGTCAATATAACCACAGACAAACATAGAAATGCAAATTATTTTAATATCTAGCAATTTTATTGGAAATAATTAAAATAATAATTATTATTTTTTGCATTTTTAACATATTAAATTAAATTTCAAATATAAGAAATTGCAGCCCTGAGATGAAATACTTCTAAAGGTCTTTTCATAATATATATATATATATATATATATATATATACAGGGTGAGTCATAAATATCGAAACAATAGGCTATCTCCTTAAATATTGATTCTAGACCCATACTTCCAATCGCAAAGTTTCATAAAAAAAAGGTGAATTTTTTTATAAGATAAATTGCAACTCCATGGGGGGGGGGTCTTTTTTAAAAATTACGAACATTAAATTTTTATACGGCCCCCAGAGGATAAAACTTCCAATTAGAAAAAATTTCATTATCCGTTCCTGAATTGAACAAGAAAAAAATTCATCTCGATCAAATCCCCCCCAAAATATATTAAAATCCAAAATTTTCCAAAATTCGTGACTTACACCACTTTAGCATACCTCTGAGCGCAGCGATATCAGCTCATTTGAAATGCAATTTAGGGATCGACCATAAATTTAGGCATTATTAAATGTCGATCAGAGACAATACTTTAACTTTTAGATATAAAATAAAAGCGTATAGGTTTTTGCTTTATACTTACTTCAAATATGCTAGGTGTCTGCAATATCTGGAGCTTGGCGCCAGCCTCATAACTAGCATGACCCATTGGCCGGACCGTCTTATTAAACAGTTATTAAAAGATTCATTAAATTAAGTGGTATTAATTAAACTCTCATTAAAAGTGTATTAAAAACTTATTGCCGCAGGCAATAAGTTTAGTAAAAATAGTAATAGCGATAATGATGCTTTTATTAACGGAATCATTGGAAATATATTTTAATAAATTACACAGAAATATTTTCAAAAATCTACTTTTTACTATTCAGCTTCAAAATTTATGATGGTTTTAAACCTATTTTTACTTTATTCTATCTTTACAAGAAGAAAGTATTGGATTCATGAAAATTTTGAATTCCGGTTTTCGACGGATTCACACGTTTAAAGGCTCAGAGATACCGAAAAATATGTTTTTACAAAATGTCTGTCTGTGAGTCGCTGCTCCTGTATCTCTGTATATGACATAAATTTTATGAGCGCTCTATTTTAAGAACTAATCTACAGAATTTAATAAAAAATTATATTTACTTAGTCCTTGATATCAATTGATGCTGATTAGCTTTTGGTGTAAATCGCTAAACAGGTGGCCCTATTGTACAGGCTTTTGTGCGATTCCCCGCAAGTGCTGTATATCTAGAACTATACGTCTAGAGTCGCCCGTAATTAGAGGCACCTTTTACGCATCGTGAAATAGCGATTTTAACAAGAAAAATATGACGTTGACAGATCGAAAACAATGAAAAAAATTAAAATCGACGTGATAAAAGAATGAGGTTTAAATCAACTGACGCATTTAAACAGTAATTAAAGAAGGTGCTAATGGCAAAACTTAAATAAAATTTGAAATCGAAACTACACAGGACGGAGTTAATCACCTAGAAACTTTTAAAAAGCATTTAAACATTGGGAGTCAATCTTTGTTTAAAACTAAATGCACTTTTCTGCATCAAATGTTTTTATTTCAGTATTTCTCCTTTATAAACTGACATAAGTAAATAACTGTTGGTTACAGTAACAGTCCAGCGAGTTCAATAATTTTTCAACATTAAAAAAAAAAAAAAAAAAAAAAAAAAAAAAAAAAAGCTTAACGCGACGAAAGAAGATTTCTCCTCAGAAAATTTACTTTAAAAATATGATTTGTATACTAAAAATTGCATCTTTTTTACATTGCTATTTTAAATACTTTTATTTCAAAAAATAAATAAATATTATTTAAAATGCTGAATCAAAATTTAAAATTGGACATTTTCATTTAATCAAAAGAAAAAATTCAACGCGACAAATAATATTTTGAGTTATAACAAATTTAATTTACTCTAAATTTTTTGAAAAAAAATATTAAGAAGGTTTATGTTGTTATAATGCTTACAAATTATATGGTTAGCCATCACAAAACATTCAAAATTCTTACTTTATAAATAAATAAATAAAATGAATGTTTCCCGGACCCATTACAGCAACACTGATTACACGCAATTCAATTTGGGTCTGATCCCTTGAAATCTCGCGATTTATTAAAATTGTCATAATTCCCTGATTTTTGAAGATATCGAGATGATTTTTTTTTTTGTTCAATTCAGGAATGGATAAGGAAAATTTTTCTAATTGGAAGTTTTATCCTCTGGGGGCCGTATAAAAATTTTATTTTTGTAATTTTTAAAATGGACCCCCCATGGAGTTGCAACCTATCTTATAAAAAAATTTACCTTTTTTTATGAAACTTTGCAGTTGGAAGTATGGGTCTAGGGGCAATATTTAAGGAGATAGCCTATTGTTTCGATATTTATGACTCACCCTGTATATATATATATATATATATATATATATATATATATATGTATATATATATATATATATATATAATATTCAGGAGCATACCAATATATATATATATAAATTTTTTTTCACTGAAAGGGAAATATCTCATATCATTTGGAAAAAAATAAATGCAAAAGATAAATAGTATTTGTCGCGTTCTCTGTAAGATCCTTTTACAATTTTTATTATAAACATTTTTGTTATTTTTTTTTTATTCAATCAGAATTTATATTAATACAAATAATTATCAAGACAATACGAAAAAAAATTAAACATGCAACCTTTTTAAAATTTTTTACCATGTTTTTCCAAATAATTACAAAAAGATTGATTTTGTTTTTCAACATATCTCAACAAACTTCAAAAGTGTTTATCAATTCGGTTTGATTGGTAGACAGTCTTCTTATGTAAGCTCTAACTCACGTAAATGTACTCGAATATTGATTCATTTGGAATATGTTAATGATGCTTGAATGGCATGCTCGGTATAAAATGTGAAGTGCATAGCTTCAATAGTTTGTATACAGGGGCACTCAAAATAATTTTATTATGTTGTGTTATATGGGGAGAAATTGTTTGATGAGTATTTTAAAGACATTACGCATGATGAAAAATCTCTTAATTACTAAGGAGTTTAAAACCGCAGTGTGTTTAACAAAAAATACGTCATCCTTCAATATATCACTTAGAAAATTTCTTTTTTAAATAGTTCATTAAATAAAATTTCCGATAGAAAACTTATTTTTCATGAATCAGAATCAGTAAAATTTAAGAGATGTTGGCATCTATATATTACGTTACACAGGATGGTCATAAAAAAAAATTGCCAATATATGGAGCTCTAGCGGCCAGGCCTTTCAACCGATCGAGGTGAAATTTCAGATATAGCTATTCAGAGGTATGAGCTCGAGATTTTGTGAACGGCAACAAAATGGCGCTCACAGTTACAGTTATGCAAACTCGAATTTTTTCAATGGCAACACCCATTTTTTTCCATCGCAAAATGCTCAGCGCATGCGAAAACCCTAAAAAGCATTGGAACCGTATGTGTTTCGCGAGAAACGGACACGTTATGCACGCACAAAAAACTGTTGTGCGAATCCCCCCCCCCTCTCATAAAAAACACGATTGGGGCGCAAGGAGTAAATTTGCATATGACTAAGAGTCAGTACACTAATCTCTGATTACAACACAAATCGGATAAAAGAAAACTTTTATTTTGATTACACATTTTCCACATGGGTGCCATCACAGGCAATTACACTTTGCATGTTGGCGACTGTAGACAATACAGCTGAACGTTACATCGCATGAGGGATGTTTGCAATCTCACGTCTGATAAAATATTTCAAATCCGGCAAAGTTTGCGGATGTACATGTACACTAAGGTGGATCGATTGTCTATGGCGAAAAAAAAAATTACCATTCATCAAAATCTACCTATGCGGAAAAGATGTTCTGTTGTATGGAGATTAAGGGAAAAATAATAAAAAGCCACAAAAGGGTTGAATTTTCGAAAAATTTTGAAAAAAGACCGAATTTTGGTTAGGTTATTTTTGTCAAAAACTGATTATTTTAATAATTTTTTAAATCCAACAATGCGGAAAAGATGTTATATCGTATGAAGATTAAGTAAAAAACAATAATGAGTAATAAATTCGAAATTTTATACTGCCACAAAAAAGTTGAAAATTCGATAAAATATTGAAAAAATGGAAAAAGATCTAATTTTGGTTAGATTTATTTTTGACGCAAAATAATCATTTTAATATCAATCAAAACCTACCTTTGCATAAGAAATATTATATTGCATGGATATTAAGTAAAAAAAGTAAAAAAACGAATTTTGAAATTTAATACTGTTGCAAGTGATTTAAAGTTTCGAAAAAGTTCCAGTTTTTTTCAGTTAGGATTTGTCTGCTTGTGTATTGTGTAGCTTAGTGTACCTTCAATATTACTGTACCATGGCGTTGTTAAAATAAATAAATAAATAAATAAAAATAAAGAGAGAGAGAGAGAGAGAGAGAGAGAGAGAGATGAATTACACCCTATTTGGGCCTGGCTTTGATATGCCAGTAAATATCCCTATTACAAAAAGTTATAAAATTTAGATATTGGTATTTAAAAAATAACCGAAGAAAGGAATCGGTCGACATCTATTTATTTCCTGCCAGTGAGAAAGAGTTGCTAATAAGTTACAAGTGACCTGTAAATGAGATTCAATCACAATAATTTACCACCGCAGCATTTTAAGAAAAATTAAACTGTTTAACAACAAATAATGCGCTCTTCTTAATTCTTGTAAAACAAAATAAGATATTGAAAGCTACTAGTCTTTTGGACCATTTCCAAAAATACTGCCTATTTTTTCAGTTCAATAGATTTGAATATGAATATGAATATTGAGTGTAAACTAAACCGACGTATTGAGAGCAAACTCACTTTTCTGCACCATCAGCTATCATTGAAAAGCCAAAATGCTGCCGAGCTAGGTGTCACATCACCTGTAGTGACGAAGATTGGCATCAGCCAGAGTATTGGACAGTTTGGACATTTCCAACCAAGCAGGTGCTGCCATCGTGTCTTGTGCACTTCCAGATGTGGGCATTATTTCACAAAACTATGAATCGTTAAGACACATGAAATGTAAAGACAGACTACATCACTAGAAAACAACAGAAGAAAAATCATAATGGAAGCAGACTTGAGCTTGAAAAAAGAACTTGTTCCGAATACATCGGCCACATATATGTAAATTCTTGGAGAGTACCAAACAATTTGAAAACACGACGTACATTTTTTTCCATGTGTTAACAATAATATACATGTAACAAAGTTGGTTGCTATCGGTTGTGATGTAATATCTGTTAACATAGATGTTAAAGGATTTGTTATTCGAAATGTGGAACTGATCTTCAAGCGTCCACTACAATGGTTTTTGTGCTAGTCACACACGAATGAGGTTCCACTATGTCATCTTTTTGCTGCGTAGATGGAACTGCGGCTGGACACAAATGTTTCACTGGTGAAATAGAAAGATTATTCCCAGCATATTAGAAGCTTTTTGTATTTCCATTTATGTCAGTATAAGAATTCTAAAAGCGCGCGTGTAAAATCAAACGGTCTGGTGTAATCCTAATCATTACATTAAAAAATATTTATATTTTCCATTTACCAGCTTTTTGACATTTTGCGACGGATTATATAGATAATTAAATAGAAAAGTGTCGAACCTCCACTAACTGACGGATTTAATAACGACATGATTTCAGGAGCAATAGGTAAATCCATCAATCATTCCAGTGGGAATAACATCTACTATCAATAATATCTATTCACGCAACACTCATTCTACAAAACTAATAATCAAAAGAGTTACGGAAGTATTTTTGCTGTGTATGGACCATACATAAGAGACGGTTTTATAAAAATCGAATTGAATTACAAAATCTTATGTCGATTTTCAATGCCGAACGTCATTATCGCCAATTGCAATGTTGACGATTTTTCTTGATTTAATACTAATGAAGCTGTTAAGTAAAAAACTAAAGTTTTTATCTTGTAATCAATTGAATATTCCCTCATTGCAATAAATGTTAAAAATTCTAAAATTCATATTTTATTTTACAAAAAAAAAAAAAAAAAAAAAAAAAAAAAAAAAGATTTTTTACCGTAAAAATGTTCAAGTACATAAATTTGAGCCACATTGCGGCAGATTTAAATTTTGAAATTAATTTTTTTAATTATTTTTCTCATACTCAGCATATAATATAACATCTTTTACGCATAGGTAGGTTTTGGATAATTTTTTAAACTATTATTTTGAATCAAAAATCATCTAGCCAAAATTAGGTCTTTTTTCACTTTTTTTCGAAATTCAACCTCACTGTGGCAGTAATAAAATTTAAAATTATTTTTTTTAATTATTTTTCCCTTAATCTCCATCCAAGAGAACATCTTTTCCGCATAGGTAGGTTTTGACACTGTGAAAAAAAAATTTTCGATCCACCCTAGTACACTCTAGATTTTAGATATCCCCAGAATCTGAAATCCATAGTAGTGAGGTCGGGGGATCGCGGAGGCCATTGACATTAGCAGTTAAGGTGAAATGTACCTCGTCCGTTCATAATATGTAGAGAGGCCGATCGTTATTTCCATCATATTGGATAAAAAATTCATTGACGAAGTCTATATGTTGATGATTGTCTCTCACTTCCAACATCTGGGCACGCTGGTATCGGGAAGGAAACATGCAGATTACAGAGAGCCGTAATTTTAAGAGAATTTGGTATATCAAATACACGAGATGCACCTTTTGTAGTTTGCATTTGTCCTCTGGTCTCTATGTGATGCACTTCCATAACAGTGTCTACAGAAACAGTTGGTCGTCCGGATCGCGGACTATCACAGGTGCAGCCAATTTCTTCGAATTTCATTACTAAATCACGAAGAGCTTGTGAAATGTATAGGCTACGTGTTGTGCGATGTTTATTCATCTCATTTTGATAATTGTTTTAACAACTCACCACACTGTAAAAAATGTCAGATGTTTCTGAATAGATAAAACCGTACCGTAATCATAAACGAAAATATACAGCAACCTCTTATAACTCACTAAAGGTTTTGAAAACCATTCCTTTACCTTTAAAAATCCCAAAAAACTATTTGTTTTAGAAATTTAAATAAAAATTTATAAAAAATAATTTTTATTAGCTGCCCGTCTTTTTCGGAAACGTTTCTAAGTGGCTTTTACAGTACATTAATCACTTTTTTCAAATCAAAATATCACTTTTTCGGGTGCTACCAATTCATACGAAAATATTTTGATATTCAGAGAACATGTTTAATAGAAAAACATACAATTTTAACAGTATTAACATTAATATGAATATTAACGTTGTTTTGCTACAATTGCATGCACAAAATCAGTTATGCAGCTGAAAATGTTAACTTGAGAATTGATATAATCCGAAAAAGTGATATTTTGATTTGAGAAAAGTGATTATTGTACTGTAAAAGCCACTTAGAAACGTTTCCGAAAAAGACAGGCAACTAATAAAAATTAATTTTTATAAATTTTTATTTAAATTTCTAAAACAAATAGTTTTTTGGGATTTTTAAAGGTAAAGGAATGGGTTTCAAAACCTTAAGGCAGTTAGAAGAGGTTACTGTATATTTTCATTTTTGATTACGGTTCATTTTTATATATTCAGAAACATCTGACAATTTTTACAGTGCACGAACGAAGTGATTTATTGGTATCTGCGAGCTCCTACTGAAGAACTAACATTCCCATCTTACTTTTTATCCGTTTTCTACGCTTACTATCTGGCAAACGATGTTCCGTGACTGGTATTTTGTTTCTGTCATATTCAAATTTTCTTTGTGCGCTTTGATAGTGATTTTTTGGGTCCGTTTGTTGAGCTGATTTTGTGAGAGCATAACGCGCCCATTTATTGCAATAACCATACCGTTCCAACGCTATTTAGGGTTTTCGCATGCGTTAAGCACTTTGCGATGAAAAATAATGGGTGTTGCCATTGGAAAATTTCGAGTTTTTGTAACTATAACCGTAACCGTGAGCGCCATTTTGTTGCCATTCACAGAATCTGAGCTCATATCTCTGAATAGGTATATTTGAAATTTCACCTCGATCGGTTGAACGAACTCGCCGCTAGAGCTCCATATATCGGCAAAGTTTTTTTATGACCACCCTGTATAAAATTTATTGCAACTGATATGAATCACTGAGTTTCGATACAAGAAGATAGCGATTAAATAGGGAATTCGAAGCATTTTCCGTTCATTTTCAGGGAGACGCAAAATAAATCAGTTACAGTATTTAATGTGGGGCAATAATGGCTGGAAGTGCGGTTTCAATTTCGGTATGGAATTTAAAAATCAACTAATTGTTTACTTATTACTTATTGTATATAATTTCTACACCTTGTCAGGGCTAAGAAAAAAACTCACATACCATTCTCTTTATTTGCGGAACTAGATGAAAAAGAATTTTCAACTGAAATTTTTATTTCTTAATGGAACAGAGTACCTTGAATTTGGTCAAAATATCGATTTTCCTTATTTTAATATTAACTGAAATTCTTTTTAATTATGAATATTTTTATACCTTATTTTTATCTATATTTTATCTGTCTATTTTATAGCGAGATTTTATAAATTTTGTTAATAGATCACCGCAATTACCTAAACAAATGCAAACTTTAAACTGATGTATGGATTTAATATTTAAAGTTATAGTTTTTTTTTAATATTTAAATTGAGAATTTGTAAAATTTCTTTCATTTTTTTTTACATACACAAGAGAAACTAGTTGGATGTGGCAATCCCAAACTTTCTTCGATTTCATACGTACATTTAATATTTCAAAAAGTAGTTATGCATGTTAATACATGAATATTGTAAATTCAATACTACACAAACTTTGATTTTCATCTTAAAAATCTGCTTCAGTCTATTAATCGGAATAAAAACGAATTGATGTGATTCATGATATTTATTAAAATCAATATTTTTCCCTTGTTCTGTTATCATCACTGGTTTGCAAATAACCGATTTAGCAGGGGCCGAGTTTCCGTCTCTGCATGAGCCAATGAACAATAGAAGGACGAAAAATCGAAATAAATGATACAGGGTGTCCAGCAAATAACACCCTGTTTTCAAAATTAAATTTCTCAAAATCAAAGATCAATAGAATTATGCGGTAAACGGTTTATTTATTAGGTGAGCTGTAAAAATCTTACACAGAAGTTTCGAACGGTGAATATTTTGAGAAGATAGTGTTCTGATTGCAAAGAATACTTGGCTTGACATTTTTCTTGCTTTAGATTGGTTGCAAAAAAAAACGAGTTTTTCAGCGTACAGTGGCATAGTTTAACGATTTTTCGAACTAAATTTCTTGGAATTTTGAAATTCCAAAAATTTAATCCAAAAAATCATTAAAATATGGCACTGTAAGAAAAAAACCTCGTTCACTGGAAACAATCTAAAACAGGAAAAATGTCAAGTCAAGTTTTCTTTGCCATCAGAACACAATCTTCTCAAAATATTCACCGCTCGAAACTTCTGTGTAAGATTTTTACAGCTCACCTAATAAACAAACCGTTTACCGCATAATTCTACCGATCTTTGTTTTTGAGAAATTTAATTTTGAAAACAGGGTACTATTTGCGGGACACAGTACAAAAAGCGCTACGCTATCACAATGCTCCTTTCCATGGAATATTTCCAAATTCAAGAAAGTTCTTCCGGCCATAGCCAAAAATATATACAAAGAGTTTGGTTCAGTTCTGTACTTATACACTTTTCGATGGCACAATAATGAAAATAGCACAGAAATCGCATTTACATAGACCCCTTCCGGAAGATTTCTTTCAAAATTAGGGAGAATCTGCTGGCCATGCCCAAAAATAATTATGCACGAAATATTTAGTTCAGTTCTATGCATAATTTGATACACTTTTTGATGGTAAAGTAATGAGAACGGCACAGACATCACGATTTTAGCACCTGCTTCTGGTGGATTTTTTTCAAATTCAGGGAGGGTCTGCTAAACATAGCTAAACACTTAAACAAAAAAATCGCTTCAGTTCTACGCATAACTTCATAAACTTTACGGTGGAAAAATATTGTTAACGGCACAAAATCGTAATAGCAGAGCCTTTTTCCGGTGGATTTTTTTCAAATTCAAAGAGAACCAACTAGCCATAGTCAAATACTTACACAAAAAAATGGTTTAATTCCATGCATAACTTCATACACTTTTAGATAGTACAATATTGGAAATGGCACTGGAAATGGACCTCTATTGCTGAGCGTCCTTTCTTGCAGAAAGTTTAACTAGTTGGATGTGCCAATTCCAAAACTTTCTTCTATCTCATACGTACATTTTAATATTAAAAAAAAGATTGTAATTTTAATGCTTTAATAATTTTAATTCAATACAACACCAACTTTGATTTTCAATTTAAATTTCTGCTTCAGTCATTTAATCGGAGTAAAAACGAATTTCCGTCTCTGCACGAGCCGATGGACAGTAGAATGATACGCAGATTTTTTTTCAAATTCAGAGAGGACCTACTTGCCTTATCAAAAAATAATCATATACAAAAAATTTAGTTCAGTTCTAGAACTAACTTCATACACTTTTAGGTGGTGCAATATTGAAAATGGCATAAAATTTACTATTACAGCGCCCCCTTCCGTCGGATTTTTTTGAAATTCAGGGAGGACCAAGTAGCCATAGCCATACACTTACACAGAATATTTGGTTCAATTCGATGCATTGCTTCATATACTTTTGGTCGGTACAATAATTAAAATGGCACAAAAATTGCGATTGCAGCGCCCCCTTCTGTCGGATTTTTTTTTCAAATTCAGGGAGGACGAGCTAGCCATAGTCATACACTTACACAAAAAAATTGGTTCAATTCGACGCATAACATCGATACGTTTTGTCGGTACAATATTGAAAATAGCACAAAAATCGCGATTGTAGCGCTTCCTTCTGGCGGAATATTTCAAAACTGAAGGAGGACCTGCTTGTCACAGCCAAAGCATTCACAAAAAATGTAGTTCAAATCTATGCATAACTTCATACATTTTTTGATGGCAGAATGGCGACATATGGACACACACACAGACACATGGACAGACAGACATTTTGTAAAAACATGTTTTTTGGAATCTCTGACTCCTAAAACGTGTAAATCTGTCGAAAACCGGAAGTCGAAGAATTTTTCGATTACAATACTTTCTCCTCTTGAAGATAGAAGTAAATAAAAATTGAAGGAGGACTAGCATGCCACAGCCAAAAATATTGAGAAAAAAATTACTTCAATTCTATGTATATCTGCATACAGATTTTGATGGTAGAATTGCGACATACGGATACACACACACACACACACAGAGAGAGAGAGAGAGAGACATTTTGTAAAATCATGTTTTGTGGAATCTCTAACTGCTAAAACGTGTAAATCCGTTGAAAACCGGAAGTCTAAAAAATTTTTGATTAGAGTACTTTCTTCCATTGAAGATAGAAATTTTAAAAAAAATCATATGAAATGTAAAATCCGATATCTAAATATCCATACACAGTTTTATGTACTATATTCTGGTGAATGTGGAAAAAAAATCAAAGCCAAAATATTCTTACATGTAAAAGTAAAAAGATTTTTTTTTTTAAAGTTAAATTAAAAAATAATAACAATTTTAGTAAAATAGGCGGTTTGTTCCCTTTTTGTTCGTTCTATTTAATTTTTCGTATGAAGTACTCTGTCACCATATATGTTATAATATTATACAAACTTGAAGAGGTCGTTTCAAAGGTACTGTGTTCCTTTAACTAAGTTCAATTTTTGTGTGCATGTAATTAACAGATACAACAAAATACATCTTACACAGGGCTGCTCAAAGTATTTAGATAATTTTTCGATTGTAGATGGAAACTGACAAAATTGGGTTTTCAAATGTGTTATATGTTTTCATATGGTTGAATAAAATATAATTTTCTTAAATTATTAACCAGAGTAGATTTATTATATTATTCTGAATGTGTTGGGAAATGTTTCGTAATTTTAACATGACGTATGACTTTTTTCTTAATTTTAATGTTTTAATTACTTTTAAAAAAGATGCTGGTGAACATTAAATTTTGATCTCTATTTGACAATGCTATACTATGTCGTAATTAATGTTTTGTACAAATTATTTTATTCTTTTTAGGCTTATCTAATTAATATTATAAATTATTAACTAATTTTTACTTGTACGCATTAAATATTCCTTTAATTTTCTTTAAAATCCATATAATCAGTTAATTTATCATCTTTCAGTTATGAGAGAAAAATCGCTAATGAATTTAAATATCTTTGAATTATTATACAATGTTGTAATACATTTCCTATTTCAACTTGTACTTCATTATTACCTATTATAGAAAGTGCGTTAAAGATCTTAGTTAAAGTAACATGATAAAATTTACAATTGACAACGGATAAATTGATTCAATGAAATGCTGTATCGGATCTCAATATTTAAATTAAAAAAAAAAAAAAATGTTGTGCTACTGTATGCGAAAGATAGTTCATATGTTTGCGAATTTTTATTTACTTATTATACATTTGGAAATTGGTTGTCAATTTTTACAGAATATGAACCTTGTGATGCTCACATTTAATTTTTTTTTTTTTTTTTTTTTTTTTTTTTTTTTACATATTAAATGCTTTTGATGCTTTAGCTTTTCTTCTCTTAACGTCTGTGATTCTATAACTTTTCTTCTATTATTGAAACTTTTTAGTGGAAACCAGGTTTAAGGATGCGAGCAAACAGCACTACTTTTTATTACACTAAAAGAGCAATAAATCTATCTTTGTTTCCGAACGGAACAAAGGTGAAACCTCTTTAAATGATTTTTGAGGGAATGACCCTACCAACTTGACAAAGGAAGGGAAAGTTTTATATACCCAATCTTCAGTCGTAAAACTGTCAACTGATTTCGAGTTAAATTTCTCTCTTGAAGTTCAAAAAAGTTCACTGAAAAAGCAATTTATACATTAAAGCGCCGACACGAAAGATCAAAAATTGCGACGCCTGACCGTAAGAAGTTAGTGTTATGTGTCTGGTCCTTTAAGGTCACAATCTATGTCTGGAATAGCTGAGTCTCTAGTGGAAGCCAGGTTGGCGGTGTAGGGGGAATCAAAAATTGAAACAGAATAAATTTAAAGGAAAAATTAATTAAATAAAATACATTGAAATGATGGAATGTTGAACTTGGGGCACTGAAGCTATCAAATGACAGAAGATGCGTCGAGCTTATTATTATTTAAACATCGGCTGACCATTTGCATCGGATAAAATCAAATGAAAATCCTGTAAATTTAAATCACGCAAAGTTTTTTTAACTGAATCTGAAACAAATTGTCAAATTGAATATGATTTTCCAAATGATTGTTATAATTTGTTAAATTACTATTTTTTGTGTTATTTCTTTTTAGCTTATTTCTAATATTTTTATAAAAAATGATATTCAATTTACCCTAAATCGTGTGAATGGTAAATTATTTAAAGGCTTAACATGATCTTTGGAGATATATCTGGAGAAAAAATTTAAGGTACATTTGTCTGTAAATGTGAAATAATAAAATAAACATTCTAATAAGTCTAAAAAACTATAACATACAGCTCAAAAAAGAATAAATAAATAACAAAAATACAATTCAAAGCATCTAGTTCAATGTAATTTCGTTCAATATAACGCTAATTAATTAATTAATTGATAACGTTCAATTTAACGCTTCAAATGTCCTAAAAATCCAGAATTGTATGTGTAAAGTTTTAAGTCAGGATTTCGTATGATGAAAGTTCTCATGTAAGAAGTCCCACCACATGCGTTCACAAAAAGAAACAAACGACAGTATTAAACGAATCGAATCCTGGAGTACTTGGTGAAGAGTTCTTTTAATCTTTCAGAAAACTTCTATTTTGTTATCCCGATGTACACAATTTTATCATTATTTGAAAGCGTAACCAAAATTATTAAATACTTATATTTTGGCTATTCTCGATTTTGTAAACATTTGTTACCCAGGATCTCAGTAATATAATAAATAACATAAAGAATACTGCCCAGTTAAACTGATGGCATTGAGCTCACAGGCTACAAATACTAATTGTACATTAAAGCCTTATATTTTCAAGGGTTAATTTCGTTCGAAAAAAAATTAAGAAGGGGAAACAGCTCTCCCCTTTCCTCTTTTTTTTATACTTAATCATTGAACCTCCTACACTATCAAAGACATGCTTTATCATATAAAAAATCTATATCCAAAATTCAGAGCAAATCGGATAATTGTTAATAAAAACCCATTTAGCATTTATATAATTTAAAAGGAGTTACCCCCCTCTTTTATACTTAACCATTAAACTTCCAAAACTATTCAGAAATTTGAACGAAATCTGAAAATTCTGCTTGAAAAACCCATTTATATAAATTAAGGGGGGGGGGGATTAGAACCTCCGTTCCCCCTGTTTATACTTATTCAATGAACACCTAATAAGAGTCACGGAATCGCCTCATCAGAATGATCCTAATCTAAATTTTGAACGAAAACTTAATTCTGCATGAAAAACCCATTCATATCAATTAAGAGGAGGGGCATGAGCCCTCCGTTCCCCCTCTTATACATATCGAATGAACTCCAAAAACTAATCAAGGAAGCGCCTTGTCAGGATATACCTACATACAAAATTTCAAGTGGATCCGATATTTTTATCATGAGTTATCGCGTTACGCACGAACGCACGTACATACAGAACGGACGGGCACATAAGCTCTCAGGCTATGATAGCCTGTGAGCAAAAAAGTGAGGGGTGGGGGAATATACACTAATTTCGTATTGAATATTTGAAAAATCTCTTTTAACTTTCCAAATATAATGGATGTAAAATGAAAATTTTTACATTTAATATGAAAATTGCTTTCAAAACTTTGACTAAGAAGTAAGTAAGAAGTAGTGTATTATATTTCTGAGTTATCTTATAAATGTTGCAACTCAAAAAAAAAAAAAAAAAAAAAAAATGTTATAAGGCGACATTTCAAATAAAATTCAATTCTTTGTCCACCTTGTTATTACAAAAACTTTTTTAGCTTAAAAAAAAAAAGAAAAAAAAACCGCAACAATTATGAACTGAAAGGGCCAAATTATGCAGAAAGGATTAACTGTGTTTTGTTTTCTTTTAAAGTCTTCCTGTAAACAAACACGTCAAATGAATTTTATTCGGCATGATCTGAACATTTAAAAATGGTAAAATAGCCTGCTTGTTAACTCAAAAGTACTTCAATTTATGTTATTGACTTCTTGAAAACAGATTTGTAATCCAGATAAATTATATATCGAACATAAGAACACATTGTCCAAATTTTAGAGTACTTAATTGTACTTCGTATTTAATTGTACTTAAATGTAATTAATGACATTTACTTTTACGTATCCTAAAATAGGTTTTATTTTATTTATGGAATACTGTTAAAAGGGATAAAAAATTAAATAAAAATACCCCATATTATTCCGTTTTTATACACAAAGCGTTTTGATTTTGTAAAGTTTAAGAATTATTAATATTATTTTTGCGTGTTTTAAATCTTTTAGTTAAAATAACATGCTTGCGTGGAAATTTTATTCGTGTCATTGACACATTAAATTGAAAGAGTAATACAGAAACTCAAATTAGAAACATTTAATGTGCAAATCGTATGATTAATCATTAGTATCAATCATCATAGGCCTCTTTGAGCATAATACATACATCCAAAGAAAGGTAATCTTTATAATACAAGATTTCTTATTTTTCTAGTCTATGACTCTATTTAATTTATGAATATTAAAACTGAAGTCTTTAACTAATTAGAATAAATGTCATAAACATGACTCAAAATTTACATGTACAATAAAAGACGGGGATATTTGAACACTTTTATTTACAATTAATAATTTAACATACTACATATTGTAACACGTTTTAATTTTTTTTCGATATAATTTACAAAATAACAGTCTGTAATATTAAGTTTCTTTGAGAGTTTTTGTTATTTAAAGAAGCTCATTTTTTCATATAACTACGGCTAATATATTATTATTATTATTTTGCATTGTAGAACATTATGACTTAATATGACTATGTATGACTATACTGACTGTATATGACTTAACCCCTTGAGGGGCAAATCACCTATGTTCTTAAAATGTTCAAATGATTGATTGACACCGGGATTCACAAACAAATTCATGTGATAGAAAGTAAAAGCTGTTTTTCGTGTACATTGTAAAAAGCAAATCTTAATACTAAAATTCCGGTGCCAATGTGGCATAAGTGAATTAAAAGTAAGTGGTATATATAATATACCGGTGCCCTTCAAGGGGTTAATAGTTGTAGTCACAGAAAATAATTTTTTTCAGTTAAAAAAAGGTATATAATATTTTGTACATGAGTTTCAATATTTGATTTCTTGTGTAATTAAATTAATATGTTTGAGTATTATAAATTATGCTAGGATAAAAATTTTGTGCTATTTGTAATTTTATTAGATTTTTAAATTTCAGATATAAAGAATGAATCACCAAAGCTCAGTGTGCAAACATATAAGCACTTAACTAGTAACAACTCTAACCTCTATGAAGAACTAAATAAATATAGTTTAAAAAAACCAAAAAACACGCTTTTTAAGTATATCAAACTAAAAAGTGAAAAATAATTCGTACTATAAGCTGAAAACGAAAACAGATGAAAAATACTATTTTACTATAAAATCATTGTTGTTATAGATAAATAAGCAATTAATAAGCAATAAATAAAATTATCGTGGAAAAAAAGCGTGGGGTGCTTCTTGAGAACTGATAGATGGAGCATGGTAGATGGAGCACCCCACGCTTTTTTTCCACGATAATTTTATTTATTGCTTATTAATTGATATCTATAATAACAATGATTTTATAGTAAAATAGTATTTTTCATCTATTTTCATTTTCAGCTTATAGTAAGAATTATTTTTCACTTTTTAGTTTGATATACGTAAAAAGCGTGGTTTTTGGTTTTTTTAAAACTATATTTATTTTTCACTTTTTAGTTTGATTACTTTAATAGCGTGGTTTTTAGTTTTTTTAAACTATATTTATTTCATCTATTTTTGTTTTCAGCTTATAGTACGAATTATTTTTCACTTTTTAGTTTGATATACTTAAAAAGCGTGTTTTTTAGTTTTTTTAAACTATATTTATTTTAAAATTTACAACGAAAGGACATCGATCCAAATCACTTTTTTTGGTCGACTCTGGTTAATTTAACCATGCCTCTCGAATCCTATTAAGAATGTATAAAAAAAATTCTTCACATTATGAAAGACAACGTTTTTTGCCAGATATAGCCAAATTTGGAGACATTCTTTCAATTGGCACCAAATACGTGTTCTGGCTTTCGTAATCTTAATAGTCAATTTTTCGGCCAAATGTCGCCAATATTTTGTGAAATATTGCCAACTTATTGGTTGCTGCCATTTTCTCATGACCCTGACCCGTATTAAACAAAATGACCCACTAATCAAATTTGATCAAACATGTGACTTAGCTCAAAGGTCTCCAGGTAATCAAAAACAGTAGAATATAAAGTTGAATCAAAATCGTTTAAGCCGTTTCTTAGATAAAATTAGCTTGACAGCATTCATCAATAAAGCGAAATGGCCCACTAATATAATTTTGTTTAACTTGCGACTCTGCCCAATAGTCTTCTCGTAACAAAAGACGTTTCGTTACAAAATTTAGGTAAAATTGATTGAATCGTTGTTATATATAATTAGAATAACCCTAACCCATTATGACCCAAAATGACCCATTAATCAAATTTTCGCGAGCATGTGTCCTGGTCCAATGGTTTTCTCTTACCCGAGAATATCATAATACAAAATATAGTCAAAATGGTGAGAGACATTTTCTACATAAAATTAGCATGACCCATCAATGACCCAGAAATGACCCTTATAATCAAAATCTCTCGAACATGTGATTTAGCCCATTAGTTTCCTCGTGTCTAAAAATTGTTACATACAAAATTTCGTTAAAAACGATCCAGCCGTTCTTTAAATATAAATAGCTTGACCCAGACCCTTTATGACCCGTTAATCGAAATTTCTAGAAAGTGCGACCTAGCCCAATAATTTTCTTGTGCCAAAAAAATGTTATATACAAAATTTCGTTAAAATCGATCCAACTGTTCTTTAGATGTAGCTGGACATGATCCATTATGGCCCATCATGACCCACAAATGATCATTATAATCGAAATCTCTCAAACATGTGATTTAGCGAATTAGTTTCCTCGTGTCAAAAAACTGTTCATACAAAATTTCGTTATAATCGATCACACTGTTCTTTAAATATAAATAGCTTGACCCAGACCCTTAATGACCCAATATGACCCATTAAAATTTTTTCTCGAACATGTAACCTAGCCCAATATTTTTCTCGTGTCCGAAAACCATAGAATGCAATTTTTAGTCAAAACTGCGTGAGAAAATCTTTAGATAAAAATAGCATGACCCACAATGACCCCAAAAATGACCCACTAACCGAATTTTCTTGAACATGTTACCTAACCCAATGGTCTTCTTGTAATCCAAAACGATAAAATATAAAATTTGGTCAAAATCGTTAGAGCCGTTTTTTAGATAAAAATGGTTTGGCCCATAATGACCCAAAAATGACCCACTAATCGAAATTTTTCGAACATGTGACCCAGCCCGATAGTTTTCTCGTGCCAAAAAACTGTTACATACAAAATTTCGTTATAATCGATCACGCCGTTCTTTAAATATAAATAGCTTGACCCAGACCCTTAATGACCAAATATGACCCATTAAAATTTTTTCTCGAACATGTAACCTAGTCCAATGATTTTCTCGTGCCCTAAAACCATAGAATGCAATTTTTAGTCAAAATTGCTTGAGAAAATCTTTAGATAATAAGGAAAATCTTTAGATAATAAGGAGAGTTACAAACCCACAAACTCACATACAGGTGAAGTTAATAAAAGCGTGTTAAAAACGGCTCTATTTCGCAATCTTTTAAGTAATATTTCGAGTCCAAATTCCTTGCTATTTTTTTTTCCTTTGACTCTGTATTCTTTCTTTAGAACTCACAGTTAAAGTGGAAAAATGCAAATAAATAACGGTTTTTAATAAATGTACATGAAAAAAAAAACATGCAACTAACAAATTACAACAATCATTTGAAAAATTATATATATATATATATATATATATATATATATATATATATATATATTGGGGATATGGAATTTCTTTTGGTTTTGTTATATATATATATATATATATATATATATATATATCGTAATTGATGAGATCGGTAATCATGCCTCTTTTTTGGCTTTAAATGAGGATTTTTCAAATGACGTCTTTCTTTAGATTTTTTTTCCATATCTGATAACTTGTATCTACCAATTTTGTAAGATTTAAATTTTTTTGTTTATTAATAATGACATTTTTTCAATATTCAACTAAAAATTATTCTAAATGTAAATAATTTCGTAAAAAAAAAAAAAAATAGTAATAATGATAAACATTATTTTATGATGATTAAAACGTGGTTCATGTAATAACACAGTCATATATTACATACGCCCTAAATTAAACATTAATATTCTTAGACTAGTCAAAAACAAATTTTAAATGAAATTTCAGTTTTACAGTTTTCGGAACTGCAAAACTACTAAACATCGCACATTTTGAATTTTTACCCCACAATGGAAGGGAAAAAATTCCCTTACATGCAGTTTGTTTCAAACATGTATCTCAATTCGTCTTTGAGTAATTATTTTTTTTCATTGCTTTTTATACTTTTTTTTGGTCATCATGATAACAAAGGTCTTTAAGACATTAAACATGAACTAATCAGAAAACGAATAAAATCCGGACATCTCAAGGTTTCAGATATCTCTATTCTAGACCGACAAAAACAACCATTTTCAAACTATTAAAAAAATAAAAAATAAACTTTTAAACATAGATATTGTATTCTTAGATAAAGCTATGCACAGTTCAACCAGATCAAATACAATTTCAACCAGATATATCCATGAATTGAGATTTTAAGCATATTTTTGTGTTGTGAATGTAAAAATCTTTCAAACTTTTTTACGTTCTGACAGAGTAACTTCAGATATTAAGCTTATGATTTCTATATCTGATAGGCATTTTTCAGTTGAAATTGTAATATCAATAGAAATTGTCAATCCATAACGTATTTTAGAATAATTGACACTAGAAATTATTATCGTAATTACTATTATTGCACGTGAATTAGTGATTTCTTAGGACTTACAACAAAACAGTGACGTTATACGTTTACATTAAAAATACATCCCATAAAAAATGCTTTTTATTATGTTGCTAATATTACCTCTGTCATTAGAAAAATTAAATTGAAAGGAAAGATATTAATTTCTTTACAAATGTCCATGATGTAAAATATTTTACTATAATCGTCCAATTTCTTGGTGCTAAATCAACGCCCTCTTTTTTTCATTGTTGGTAATAACAATTTTAAGAATTATCTATTTTCACATGGTAATATAAAACATACTGTACATATTATGTCTATACTTGCTTTAAGCAATATAGGCAATGTGTAAGTCACAATTAAGATAAATTGAGCATCAATTTTTTTACAATATTCAAAAGAAACTAAAAAAAATAATTTACGAAATTTTAACAACCTTTTCGAAAGTGAAATTCTAATAAATTTAACATATTAGATTTAGATTCAGATGACAAAAATTTATCTGATTTAAATTTACCAGATTCTGATTCATGTTTATCCAATGCAAATAGTCAGCTGATGGTTTAATAATAAGCTCTACGCAGCTGCGATCGTATCATACCGGTCGTTCAATCAAAGATTTTTACACTGTGTTGATGCATAAATTGCTGGTACATTCAATATTCTTAAGTATTTATTCTAATTATATACATTAATCGAAATGCAAACCAGAATCCATAAAAATATACTTATTAAAATGAAAGACAAAATAAAAAAAATATTTCAGTACAAAAGCCTGCCAATAAAGAATATTTATTTTAAAAAGTAGTGTTATCAGATTTATCACGTTTAAACTCTAAAAGTAATGTACTGGGTTATTTAAATTAGAAAAAAAAAGTTATATGGTGTTAAAATCACCATGAAATACACAAAATCGCACAGGACGCGTTTTGGATAAGTCATTCTAACAAATCGTCATCAGCAAAATTAAACACTTGTCCGACAACGGATAAGGGTACAATTAAAGTGAAGAAGCAGATCATTTCTCGTCTTGTATCTTTTCCGATTTCGGACAAGTGTTTACAATCACTGATGTCATACGTTATAAATTTCCAAGCCGAAAACGCTTTCTTTGTGTTATTTTGTACTTTATGGTAATTTTATAAATTTTTGTTTAGATAATTGTGATGTTATCTTCAGGTATTTCGCACTGTTTCATCTATACTGGTTTTTTTTTTCTGCTAGAATTTCATGTCCTGACCCTGTTATTAAATTATAAATTTCAAAGTGTTTCAACAATGAGATAAAAAAATCATTGAATGTTGAGATGATAAATATGTGTAAAACACTATATACATAATATTAAAAAATATAAAATGTAGAAAAAATATAAGATTTAAAGTTTAAAAAATTTAAAATGAATTCAGTTATAAAAGCATTAAAATATCTGATAGCGTCTTCTGTACATATATAAAAAATGTATAAATAATCCCATGAAATTAATATTCGATAATTAATATAAAATAGTATAAACATAAAATATACATTACAATTTCCACTCGTAAAATTAACTTTCGTAACAAATTACTCTCTACTTAATCAAAACGTGTAGTTTCTACATATTTCTTCTAATTATTTACACTTCTTTTTTAAGCTTATCAATCAGATTATCAGAGTGTAAAGAAAATTAGTTTCTGCTGAACTATATTTAATCCAATTTTTTTGTAATTAGATGAATTCGGAGAAGAAATCTTATCCGATCGTCATTTATCGTTCACTATTTGAACTTTATCACTTCATCTAACCCAAACTAATGCAATATAATTTACACGGTTTCCAAATAAGAAAGCTTTAGTATTACCAGTGAAACTAGATTTAATTTAACAGTAAACATTAGGTTATTTTCTCATTATATATTTTTTACATGTTAACTTATAAAATTTTATTTTTGAGGATAAAAAGAATATTTTTATATTCAGTTTATACTTTTTTGATTAAAGAAAATATAAACGTTAATTCAATGACTGTTTTTCTATAGAATACGTTTTTTTCGTTAAATTTGAAATTATGGTTAATTCCATTTTATTATGATTAATGATTAATTTTTTATGATTAATTTTTTCTTTATTTTCTCCGTCCAACTCTCAGTGATCCACAAACTTTAAATCCAGTTGTTATTTTCCTCTAATACTTTCTTTCTAAATGATATGGATAAAATAAAATATTAATGTCTATATTTTTTCCCCAAAAAGTAAAAACATTTTTTATTTACGTTGAAGATGATTTAATAAAAATCCTATAAAATCAACATCCAATAATTAATAGAAAACAGGAAAAACATAATGTATCCATTACCATTTTCCGCCATCATATTAACTTTTGTAACAAAATTATTTTCTACTTAATCAGAACATATAGTTTATAAATATTTTTTCTAATTATTTATATATCTTCTTTAAGCGCATTTATCAGATTATAAGAGTGTAAAGAAAATTACTTTCTGTTCAACTTTATTGAATCCAATCTTTTTGTAATTAGACTGATTTGGAGAAGAAATCTTACCCGATAGGCATTTATCGTTCTCTATTCAAACTTTATCGCTTGATGTTACAAAAAATAATGCAATATAATTTACACGGTTTCAAATAACGAAACTTTAGTATTATCAGTGAAACTAGATTTAATTTAACAGATAACATTAGGTTATTTTCTCCTAATATTATGTATATTTATTTACATAATTTTATTTTTAAGGATAAATAGACATATTTTTAAGTTCGCTTTATACTTTTCGATCATAAAAAATATAAACTTTAATTAAATGATAGTTTTTCTATTCAAGAATAAATTTTCTAGTTAAATTTGCAATTATGATAAAAATGACTATTTGTTTGCTTATTGTAGTATTTTATAAAGATATCTAATTCTATTTTTTGTAAGATTTTTTTGCGTTAATTCCTGTGAATATCTCTTTGTGAGACACAAAATCCAGCTGCTATTTAGCTTTAATAATTTTTGTAAAATGATATGAAAAAAAATGTTAATGACTACATTTTTTTTCTCGTAAAGTAGAAACATTTTTTATTAAAATTGAAAATGATTCCATAATGAAATAAAATAAGCTTTTCTATAAACTGATTTTATTTTATTAATTAATAAACAGTGATAAAATTACAGAAATAAACATAATATTTTTATTGCAATTTTAACCTATCATATTAATTTACGTAACAAATTACTCTCTACTTAATCAAAACGTATAATTTATACACATTTCTTCCAATTATTTATATTTCTTTTTTAAGTTTTCATATCAGTTTATCAGAGTGTAAAGGAAATTAGTTTCAGCTGAACTTTATTTATCCAATCTTTTTGTAATTAGACAATTTCAGAGAAGAAATCTTACCAGATTGGCATTTATTGTTCTCTATTCGAACTTTATCGCTTGATGTAACCCAATCTGTTGCAATACATTTTATACGATTTCCAAAGCTTTAGTATTATGAGTGAAACTAGATTTAATTTAATGGTTAACATTAGGTTACTTCTCATAATACAATACGTATTTACTTACATAATTTTAGTTTTAAGGATAAATAGAATTCTTTTTATGTTCATTATGTTCTTTTTGATCATAGAAAATATGAATGTTAATTAAATGATGGTTTCACTATACAAGATAAAATCTTCTCGTTAAAGCACATAAAAAATTCCATAAAATCACCATCGAGATATTATATAAAACTGCAAAAACATAATATATCCATTATAATCTCTCCCCCTCCCCCCATTACATTAACTTTCGTAACAAATTACTACCTACATAATTAACACACATTTTTTGTATCTATTTTTTTTAATTATTTATTTTTCTTCTTTAAGCTTTCCTTTCAGATTATCAGAGTGAACAGAAAATTAGTTTCTACTGAATTTTATTCAATCCAATTTTTTGTAATTAGACTGATTCGTAGAAAATTTTCGTTAAAAATTTTTGTATTTTATGAAGAAACATAATTCTATTTTATTTCTATATGATTATTATTTTCTTTATTGTCTTAGTTTAACTTTATGTGAGACACAAATTTTAAATCCAGTAGTTGTTTTCCTTTAATAATTTTTGTAAAATGACATGGATGAAAAAAAGTTAATGACTATATATATATATTTTCTCGTAAATTAAAAACTTTTTTATTTAATTTGAACCTGATTTAATAAAAATCCCATAAAATCAACATCCGATAATTAATAGAACATAGGAAAAACATAATATATTCATTAAAAATTTCCCCATCATATTAATTTTCTTATCAATTTATTTTCTACTTAATCAAAACGTATAGTTTATGCACATTTCCTTTAATTATTTATTTTTCTTCTTTAAGCTTTCACATCAGGTTATCAGATTGTAAAACATATTAGTTTCTCCTGAACTTAATTCAATCCAATTTTTTGTAATTAGAATGATTCGGAGAGGAAATCTTAACCGATTGGCATTCATCTTTCTCTTTTTGAATTTTATCGCATCATGTAACACAAACTAATGCAATATAATTTACAAGGTTTCCAAATAACGAATATTTAGTATTATCAGTGAAACTGGATTTAACTTAACAGTTAACATTAAGTTATATTCTCATAATATCATACACTGTTAAAAATTTGCAGCATTCTGTCCAGTCATTTGAGCGTTTTTATCGAAAACAGTTACACAACAGTTATTTTACGCTGTTCTGACCATATTATTACCCATTTTATGGTACAAATACAGTTAAATTATGGTTATGTAAACGTATTTTCAAAAAACTGTCAAATGACTGGATAGAATGCTGGAAAAATTTTAACAGTGTACGTATATCCTTACATAATTCTATTTTTAAGGGTAAATAAGAATATTTTTATATTTATTTTATACTTTTTGATCACATAAAATATAAAAGTTATTTAAAGTACTGTTTTTCTATAGAAAAGTAAATTTTCTCGTTGAATTTACATTTATGAGAAAATTGTTACTTGTTTGCTAATTGTAATATTTTATGAAGAAATCTAATTCTGTTTTATTTTTAAAAGATTTTTTTTTTCTTAATTTCACTGTGTGAGATACAAACTTTAAATTCAGCTTTTATTTTTCTTTAATAATTTTTGTAAAATGATATGGATAAAAATATTAATGACTAAAAGCTTTCCTCTTAAATAGAAGCATTTTACATTAAAAGTGAAGATGATTTAATACTGAAATACTATAAACATTTCTATAAGCTGACTTTATTTTTTTACTAATAAACAGTGATATAATAAAAGAAGTAAACAAGTGATAAACCGTGCAATAAACATAGCAAATGAGATGCATTTGTACTATAAATATTTTCAAAAATATTCAGATCTTTGGGCAATGGCTCTTGTACTGTTATGCAAAAATACATGACTTCAAAATTTATTACGATTATACATTTAAAATTCATTAATATGGAAATAATATTACTCCATCTGAAATAGGACCCAATCAACATGGAAGCATAGAATATTTACCTATTACGAAATATCATTTGAACTCACGTGCGATATGACTTAATAGAAAGGAGGAATATTTTCTAATATATTTTTAAGTATTTATAAATCAGTGAGCTTTGCTGCTGCTTTCATTGTTAAAACGCTTCTTATTTGAGCCGAGGAGAAGAAAGACTCATATACGTGGAAAGATCTAGCACATAAAAATTTTTTTTATGGTGTTTTAAGAAGTTTTTTTAATTCGTATCTATTTGAGATTTTATTCGATTTTTATAAAATTTGAAATGATTCGAGAAAATTATGCACTTTCTATATAAATTTATTTTGAAACCATTCAATTGAATAGTTTTGTGCTGCTATATAAGGTCGGACTAGGTGCTACTATTATAGATGCTACGGATAAGAATTTAATTTTTAGTTATAAAGGTAAAGTTTACTACATGAAAAATAATATATGCTTAAAAAAAATAAAAAAACACAGACTTCTATTAGAAAATATTTAAACAATAACTGCTTCTTAAAGTATAATACTAAATGGACTTAGTAATGTTGCAAGAATTTCTTGAAATGATTGATCTGATTTAAATCATTTTTAGTTTAGATGCTATGAAAGATTGAAAGCTAAGGTGATCACAGTATCTCTATGTATGTGCGTACATACTTATCTATGTATGTACGTAACGCGATAATTTTTTATAGAAATGTCCAACATGCATCAAATCTGGTATAAAGATTCATTCTAAAGAGGCGCTTTCCTTTTTTTTGGGAGGGGGGGGGGCGGTCATTGATTAAGTAAAAAAGAGTAAACAAGGCTAATTTTCTTCTTAACGCATTCTTTGCCAATGTTATTGTTTCGGAAACATCAATTTGTTATTTTCTTCTCAAAAAATTTTTGAACTATTTACAAAATACAGTAAGTATGGAAAATTTGACAATATGGAGTATAGTATATTTTTTTGCAGAATAATATAAATTTTTCTTTCTTTTTTTCTTTCTTTTTTTTCTTTTTTACTTATAAAATAAAAAAAGTAAACAACTTTTTTTTTAATTTCTGGAGTAAAATGAATTAAAAACAGAAATTATTTTGTTTTTACAACTGCAGTGAATATGAGAAAATAACTGATCATTTAAGTTTAATTCCGTGAGAACTTGTCATGTTTGTCACACAGCTAAAAATCTCTATGCTTGTGGGCCACTGTTATGTTTGAAAAGTTTTCTTCGCCCTATTCAACTGATGAGATCTCTCCGATAAAATAAATCACATTTTTTCCGTTCTAAAATACTGGTAACCAAAAATCGTTCTATTTGACAGACATGACAAGTTTTCATGGAATTAACTTTAACAATACATTTCTGAACCAAAGTAGACATATTTATTGAAAACAATATTATAAAGGTTCCTTTCGAATGTTCCCTTAAAGGGAGAATTTGTGCTTTTTGGTAGCATTTCTGTACTTTTGTCTGCGAGTGCGCTTCCAAAAAGAAAAGATTACATTTCTAAGCAGAAAGTGAAAAGAAATCAATGTAACTGTTCCGGGAAAATAGGTGATTATAGACCATATGACTAAGAAAAGTAATGATTGTAAATTTTGATTTAAAAACCTTTTATAGTGATTTTGTGAAAAACATTGTATAATAATTCTCTTGAATATGAATGTTTGATATTATCCGAAAATCAGAATCACTTTGAACAAGATTAGGTTTAATAAAACGCATCAGAACCACATTAAAAGCTATCTTTGTAATGTTTGTCTGTAAAAAAGTATCTTCAAAATACAGTTAAAATGGAAGAAAAAAAAGATTGCGCTATGCCATTAACCTAAAGGATTACTAAAACATTAAAAAAGCAATATTTGTAGTTTTTTAGCAATAAATTTAAACATATATAAAGATATAATAAAGTAGTACTTAGCCGCTACTCTAGAAACCTTCTTTCAAAAGTAGATCGCTATTCTATATGAAAATAAAATAAAAACAAAATTACAAAAATTCTTAATTGTTTCATGTTACATTAATTTTACTAAAGTCGATACTTTTGCAAATCGATTTTTAAATACATATAGACTCTTATTAGATAATATAATATTTTTACATATATATATATATATATATATTTCATTTGAATATCGTGGTTTCCGCTATCTTAAAGAATTAAACATCAGATCAACAATACTTTATTGGATTTTTTTTTGCCATATCATCAATGGAACCTAATTATTTTATCCTCTTTCTCATCAATCATCCTATTGTTTGGGCGCAAACAATGTATGAACTGCAGTCGGACACAAACCATAACCCATTGGTTTGCTGATAAAAATATTAAGGCTACAGTGATGGCCAAAATTGTGGACACTTTTAAGAAATTGTGTGTTTTCTAACTTTGTAAGCTTATAGAAAATTTAACTTTTCACAAAATGCAAACTGTTTTACATCATTTAAAAAAGTATTTAATACTCATTTTAACAGGAAAACCCAAATTTAAATATTTGGATTACAAAATAAGTTGTACTAACTTTAGTATGAAAAACAAACACTAAGATGAAGTGAATTGTAATTTCTAACTTTTCTGATTATAAATGTTCTTGTTCTGAGAACCAATCAAATGTTGCTAACAGTCAGCAGAAGCTTATATCATGTTAAATGTTTTAAGATTTAGTCAAAGATGTTTGCAGATGGTATTGATTGCCACCATGTCATCGATGGGGCTTTTAATACATGAAAATGCATTGACACTAATCTAGACCAGAAACTTCGATCTTTCATAAGAAACCTCTTTCTCAACAATGCTACAATTACTTTTCAGTAGGATTCTGCCTCTAGGCATACAACAAAAATATCGAAAGAGTGGTTTGGTACAAAGTGCACTGAATTTTTGTCATGGCCAAGAAAATGTTTTGATCACAATCCTATTGAGAACTTCTGGCACATATTGGAATATCTTGTGCAATTGAGATGCCATAAAATAAAAGGAAACGTAAAGTTTTTATAAAAATCCGTCCATAAGTTCTTGTTATTTTGTGGAAATCATGAAAAAGGCAACACAGCAGTGCACCCGTTGGGCGATATGCACCAAAAACAATAAGTTCATTTCATATTGAAGTACATCTGAATCTTAAGATTTTGTGAAATTCCGTGCATTAGTTCCTGGGATAGAGCTCTCATAAACTTTATGTCACACACATACTCACAAGATCACAAACAGACATTTTATAAAAATATGTTTTTTAGAATCTCTGACCAATAAAACGCGCAAATCTGTCGAAAACCGGAACTAAGAAAAATTCACGAATACAATAATTAACTCTTTTAAAAATAGAAGAAAATGAACTAGGATTTTTCTAATCTAGTGTAAGCCTCAATATTTTATGACTGATAATCATTAACGAGATATGCATTGCTTCATAAAAAAGATATTTTGTGAATGCTTTTCCTTGAATAGCATTGTTTATTTTTTTTTACATGCCATCATGCGTTTAATTGAGTCATTCGATGCTCTCAGATCATATACTTGTCTCATTTTGAGATACGAACAAGCCGAATTCGATAAAGTTTAGCACGATACGCATAAGTATAATGATATGCATGTGTCTTTAATTGTATACTATAAATTATGATAATTTAACTGTTATATTTTGGCTTTTAGCAGCATTACACTGACACTGTTTTAAATAAAGTTATTGTACAAACCTTAGCAATAAGTTAAAACTAAAATAAAATGTTTATTGGACAGTCAATAAAATAAAAATATTAAAAATTATAAAATAAATTATCTATGAATTCATATATTTTTTGAGAAATGATTCCTATTCTTATCCTGCTCAAAGTTAATTCAAGATCTTGAAACATTCTATGAACCATAAAAAGTAAAAAGGGAATGATTCGGATCACGTTTTGTTCTGTGAGCACAGTTCATACGGGCGGTAAAAGTGAATGCTTTGCTATTAGCGTTCTCTCAGAATACCCAAAATAAATACTGCCTTTATGGGAAGAACGGAGTTAGAATACATGAATAGATTAAACTGCGTTTACTTTACAGTGAAGTATTTAAAAGCAATTGGGGAAATGACTTCCTAAAATCAACAGTAAAACCTATCTTAAAATCGTTTCAATCATTAACATGAAGAATTTTAATTCGGTGAGATAAAAATCATTTTTAAATTTTACATTACCTTTTGCATAATGGAAATGAAATTCTTTGATAGAATACCATTAATTGTTGTTGTTGAACTAATATATATTGGTGTTTTAGCAACATCACACTAATACTGTATTAAATAAAATATAAATATTGTACAAACTTTGGTAATTGATTAAAACTTTATAAAAAAATGTTTATTGGACAGTAATTAAAATTAAAATATCAAATATTATAAAATAAATTATCTAAGAATCCATATATTTTTAGAGAAATTATTCCTTGTTTATTCTTATTCTTATTCTGCTCAAACTTATGTTAAGACCTTCAAACATTCTATGAATTATAAAAGTAAATATGGAATTATTCAGATCACGTTTTGTTCTATGAACGCAGCCCATACGCGCGGTTAAAGTGAACGCATTGCTATGAGCATTCTCTAAGAATACCCAAAATAAATACTACATTGATAAGAAGAACGGAGTTAAAATAAATGAATAGATTAAACTGTATTTACTTTAATGTAAAGTCTTTAAAAGCAATTCGGGAAATGACTTATTAAAATCAACAATAAAACTTATATAAAATCGTTTCTATCATTAACAAGCAGAAATTTAATTCACAGAGATAAAAATCATTTTACAATTTTACATTGATTTGTGCGTAATGGTGCTGAGATTCACTTGTCTTTGATTGGATACTATAAAATATTGTCGTTTAACTAATATACATTGGGGTTTTAGCAACATCACGATAACACTGTATTAAAAACAGTATAAATATTGTAGAAACTTTGGTAATAAATTATAACGTTTTAAAAGATTCTTATTGGATAGTCAATAAAATTAAAATATCAGAAATTATACAATAAATTATCAACGAATCCATGAATTTTTAGAGAAACTCTTCCTTCTTCATTCCTATTCTTATCCTGCTCAAAGTTAATTCAAATCTTCGGACATACTATGAACCATAAAAAGTAAATAGGGAATGATTCGGATCACGTTTTGTTCTATGAACATAGTTCATACGGGCGGTAAAAGTGAATGCTTTGCTATTAGCATTCTCTAAGACTAGCCAAAAAAATACTACCTGGATTGGAAGAACGGAGTTAGAATATA
Organism: Maratus speculifer; assembly: GCA_964019185.1. Taxonomy (NCBI): domain Eukaryota; kingdom Metazoa; phylum Arthropoda; class Arachnida; order Araneae; family Salticidae; genus Maratus; species Maratus speculifer. The sequence continues at coordinate 232,649,973 of OZ025294.1, read as the reverse complement.
TGAATAGATTAAACTGCGTTTACTTTGCAGTGAAGTATATAAAAGCAACTGGGAAAACGACTTACTAGAATCAACAGCAAAAATTATTTTAAAATCGCTTTTATCATTACTATGAAAAACTTTAATTCGGTGATATTAAAACCATTTTACAATTTTACGTTTATTTTTGCATAATGATTATGATATTCACGTGTCTTGGATTGGATACTATAAATTATGGTAATTTAATTAATATATATTTTGGTTTTAGCATCATCACACTTACACTGTATTAAATGTAGTGTAAATATTGTACAAACTTTCGTAATAAATTAAAATTTAATAAAAAATGCTCGTTGAACAGTTAATAAAATTAAAATATCACAAATTATACACTATAATTATCTACGAACCCATACATTTTTAGAGAAATTAGTCATTCTTTATTTCTATTCTTATCCTGCTCAAAGATCTTCAAACATTCTATGAACCGTAAAAAGGAAATAGGGAATGATTCAGATCATGTTTAGTTCTATGAACATAGTTCACACGGGCGGTAAAAGTGAATGCTTTGCTATTAGCATTCTCTAAGAAGAGCTAAAATAAGTACTACCTTATTTGGATCAACGGAGTTAGAATATATAAATAGATTAAACTGCGTTTATTTTGCAGTGAAGTATCTAGAAGTAACTAGGAAATTGACGTACTAAAATCAACAGCAAAACTTATTTTAAAATCGCTTTTATCATTAACATGAAAAACTTTAATTTGGTGATATTTAAACCATTTTACAATTTTACATTTATTTTTGCATAATGATTATGATATTCAAGTGTCTTGGATTGTATACTATAAATTATGGTAATTTAATTAAAACATATTTTGGTTTTAGCAACATCACGCTACCACTGTATTAAATGTAATGCAAATATTGTACAAACTTTGGTAATAAATTAAAACTTTAAAAAATGCTTATTGGAGAGTCAATAAAATTAAAATTTTACAAATTATACAATAATGCATCTACGAATTCATATATTTTTAGAGAAATTATTCCTTCTATTCTTATCCTGTTCAAAGTTAAGGGAAGATCTTCAAACATTCTATGAACCATAAAAAGTAAATAGGGAATTATTCGGATCACGTTTTGTTCTATGAACACAGTTCATACGGACGGTAAAAGTGAATTATTTGCTATTAGCATTCTCTAAGAATACCCAAAATAAATACTACCTTGATGGGAAAAACAGAGCTAGAATAAATTAATAGATTAAATTGCGTTTAATTTACCGTGAAGTATTTAAAAACAATTGGGGAAACGACTTATTAAAACCAACAATAAAACTTATTTTAAAATCGTTTCTGTCATTAACATGAAGAACTTTATTTCGGTGAGATAAAAATCATTTTACAATTTTACATTAATCTGTGCACAATAATAATGAGATTCACCTTTCCTTGATTAGATACTATAAATTATTGTTGTTTAGCTAATATATATTAAGGTTTTAGCACCATCATAATAATACTGTATAAAATAAAATGTAAATATTGTAAAAAATTTGGTAATAAATTAAAACGTTTTAAAAAATGCTTATAGGACAGTCAATAAAATTAAAATATCAGATACAATAAATTATCTACGAATCCATGAATTTTTAGAGAAATTATTCCATCTTTATTCCTATTCTTATCCTGCTCAAAGTTAATTCAAATCTTCAGACATTCTTTGAACCATAAAAAGTAAATAGGGAATGATTCGGATCACGTTTTGTTCTGTGAGCACAGTCCATGCGGGCGGTAAAAGTGAATGCTTTGCAATTAGCATTCTCTAAGAATACCAAAAATAAATACTACCTTGATGGGAAGAATGGAGTTAGAATAAATGAATAGATTAAACTGCGTTTACTTTACCGTGAAGTATTTAAAAGCAATTGGGGAAATGACTTTCTAAAATCAACAGCAAAACTTTTTTTATAATCGCTTTTATTGTTAAAGTGAAGGAACGATATTGAGGTAAAAATCATTTTACAGTTTTACATTAATATGTGTAGTAAATCATAAACTTGGTTTGTTTCTTGATATATATAAACTATGTAGCTATCATATCTATCAATATTAATATACATGTACGTCAAAACCAATCTGATGCCATTTAACTGTCTAACAAGACACTAACCATACTTCTTTTTTTTTTTTAATTCGATTGCCAATTTTTTTAATCAGGTCTTTTTTATTGCTAATTTGTAAAATAATGAGTTATCTATACTAGTAAAAAAAAAGTTTCGCTCTAGGTGCGTTTGTGTGTGTCTGTTCGCAGTGCTAGTAAAATCTATATTTGCAAGACGATCAAAACTTTTGTGAGACTAGCCCAAAGTATCCCATGATGAGACTGATATTCACAATTTTATAATTATAATACTTCTGTAAGCTGTTTGGACGATGCAAGTTAAGTAAGGAGAAACTATGTTGTAAATTTGTTGGATAATTAAGTAAAAATAGCAACTTGTTCTCATTAAAAAATCAGATAGGTTCTTCCGCGAATAAATTCCCTATGACGCATGTGCAGAAAGTTTATTTATGTATCGAAAAAAAAATATATATAAATAAAAAAAGTCTGAGGTATTTTCTCCTTATTTAAATTGCATCGCCCAAACAGCTTATCAAAGTTAAAAATGGAAAACATAGTCTGAAAAATCATACTGTTATATTTCTAATGCTGCAATCAATAAAAAAATTATCGCAATTTAACCCTTTAAACGAAATTTCAAATGTGTCGTTTTCCCCAAAAAGGTTTCTTTTCTTCATTCAAGTTTTTTATATTTAGTAATTTTAAATTGCCATTATTTCTCCCCCAAAAATATTTTCTCAGTTTTCCATTTCCCAATATTATTAATTAGCTTCTATGCATTTTCCAATTTTGAAGTTTAAAATATACATTCTGTCATATTAATTTATACGCTATATAGGATACTTGAATTAGAAGCCACACATACTTACAAGGAAGGTCTCCATACGGGCATACTAAGAAAAATCTGAAAAAATTACAGAATGTTCTTCTCATATAGTTATATATGTTTATAAAAAAAATTTCGGCGGAACCTCCTTATAACGTCCGTAAAAAAATAATAAAAATTTCGTTTATTTGGCGATTTATTTCCGGTTGGCGAAAAAACGAAATTTTGAAAAATACGCTTTTACGCTTCGAATACTTTTTAAAGAAAAAACTTTCTATGTTCAATTTATTTAAATAAGTTTAGTTTAAGTAATTTTAGTTTTGCATTTTTACTTTACTTTAAGTGTAATTTTGTCATATACGTTTATATGTACTTATAACAAAATGAAATTAATATATTTTATCATTTAAAACACAATTTAAATTGATTAAAATTGTTCCAAATTGAAAAATACACTGTTAAAAATCTGCTGCATTTTGTTGCAACGCACTCCCTTGCTTGTATAGAAAACGGTTACTTGGCCGTGAAATGGAGCTTTCTCATTGGTTGGAATAAAGATATTATATACAAGCAGTGGAGTGCGTTGCAACAAAATGCAGCAGATTTTTAACAGTGTATGACACGGTCAATTTACCGTGCTATGGAGCATTCTCATTGGTCAGAAGAGAGATATTCGATAAAAGTAGTGGAGTGACGTTGCAGTAACTGCTGCAGATTTTTAACAGTGAGGTCAATTAAAATCAATTTTCAGATTCGTTAAAATCGTCTGCTTTTGGCGAGGAAATGCACTGCTCGCCAAATCCCGCGTCGCTTTCAGCTTTTCACGCCAATTATTCCAAACTATTTTATTTTTTTTACATATCTAATAATGTAATTCCGCCGCTAATTTTCACTGATCCTTTATTACCTACATGAGTAGTTTAATTCGTATTTTTTTCAAAAAATTCTGAGTATGCCCCCAACGGAGACCTTCCTTGTTAGTATCAACTTAGTATCATTTTTTTTCTTGCGCTATTTAAGATTTTTTTTAAAGAAAGAAGGTCGACGCTTCATTCAGCACTGATCACCTGGCCTTCAATAGCCGTCAGCGCCACCTATTGTTTAATATTCGAACTAAAATAAAACATCACGGTGAAAAAACTCCTGACATTATACATAACCCTCCTGCAAAAATTTTTTAAATAGCTGCCTTTTGCAAGTTATTGAATTTTAAAATCCATCAGTTATTTTTGGGTCACCGGGTATGTATGCATATACACACTTTATCAAGATGATTACTTTATATTTCAAATAACCCTATACATTTAAATCTCATGTTTTAATGTGATTTTAACTTTCGTTTCACAGTTTATGTGAAGATAAATATTTGTGTTATTTTTTTCAATCGCATTTTAAGTTTTAGATACGGTTTGAGCGTTTTCCTTATTTTACTTGTTGTTTATCACAATGACTGAAAATCTGTTGCTTTGTTACGGAAGAAATTTACTGAAAAATGAAACAGAAAATCATTTTTCAATTTCATGAGAACTATCGTATACAAAAAGAGACAGTTTTATCTTCACGACTTCTTGATAGTTCGAAAGAGTTTGTGACTTATAGCAGAAAAGTTGAAAGGAAAAGAAAAGCATTCAGACGTACAAATAAATCCAGATTAATAGAAATAAATCCGGCAACAGTATACCTATTTACTTTTAGAAACTTTTATTTGTTATTTTTATACGTAATTTAAAAAATAAAAAAATCATAAATATTTTCTTATACATCTATACAGTATGTCTTAAATTAGGGCGACTGTTTTAAAATTCAGTAATTTGTAAATGGTGATAGCGATGAAAAAAATCCTCACAGGAGGGTTAAATAAGAATTCATGAGTTTTTTAGAGTGATAATTAGTTTTCTAAATAATTATAATATTATTTTTTCAAATAGTAACTATAGATGGCACTGAAAGCAGTAGATGATCAATTGAAAAAAAAAATGAAATAATGAAAGCATGGATGCCAACGAATGGTGTTAAATATATGGAGTGGGTCTCATTCGCAAAAACGATTTTCTAGTTAGGGTTAGATTTTGAAATCAATCGGAAAGACACATCCTTCATATCTTTTACGTCCTTTGTTCGCACAAATGATGGGGGGATTTCGGTTTTGGCCGTCGATTGACCTCTATTTTTTGCAGCTCCATATGTCGCTGCTTTTTTCTGAACTGCGAACCGGCTCTGGTAGTAAAAATAGACCTTTACATCTTACATAAACATCCTACAAGATGTTTTTGAAATAGTTGCCAATATTTGAAAGTTATTAAATTAAAAAATGTTCATTTTAAAACACTGAGTATATTTATAAGAAAATTTAAAAACTGACTGAAAAAAATTAATTTAATAATTTTAATGCAGTTAAAAAAACTTAAGTTAATAGGTAACTTTCATTGCAAAAAGTAAGAGGCTACCTATTGCAGCCGTCTGGAGGAAAGCACTTCCGGAATATTTTGGAATATTTCCACAGATTATCACCCACAGACCTCAAAACCAACCTCCATTCAAATGTTGATATATATATATATATATATATATATATATATATATGAACGATGTTTATTATGCTGTAACGATCGTATTTATGAACAGATTTGAATGAAATTTGGTGTTTACATAATAATTTCTAATGTCTAGACCGAGATCGTTGGTCAGCATCATCCACCTTTTTGTTTCAAAATTATAGCCATTTATTTATTTATATTTATTTAAAATTAAGTGCAAAAAAATTTCAAAGTTTAAAAATATTTTTCTTTTAAGTATTTGACCCTGATACAAAGATTCCACAGCATTTTTCATTTTGCCTATGCCTTGAAAAATAGCAGAGTTCTAACACTTTGAATTTCTAGTGTGTCTGACATTTTGAAACGTGATAATACGCGTATTTAGTTACCGATTTGGATATGGTAAGGTATGTATATAGTACTTACCAGTGCCTCGACCGAGTTCGTTGGCCGGTACCATCCGCTATCTTGTAGGTTAGTTTCGTCCATTATGTTGTTTTAACTTGCCACTTTAATTCATTAAAGTGGCAGGCACTTCATGATGTCGCAGAATTTGCAACCTTATAAATCGATTAAAATAAAACCAGCTGCAATAAATGATATTAATTTCTAAAATTTCCGATTAATGCACAGTATTGGCAAATATTAGTATTTAATCCTAATAATATAACTTGATTTAAAATAAATAAATATATAAGGAATATAAAAGCTACTTCTTCCCCCCTGCACTGGCCGGAAGGACTTTTATTAATTTCTAATATAATTTCATAATAAATTAATTCTATGTGTTTTTTTAAATGTAAATATTTTGTAGTAAACAATATTTAACACTAGAGCTACCGGTGTTTCATATATACCTAGTTTTACCGCATCCGTCAAATTGACGGATTTTTGATCATTGTAACTTTTGACTTAGTTAATGTAAATAAAATTATACAATTTAACAAAAACATCATTTAATATGATAGTTCATTAATTATTAATGAAAAATCAATAAAAAACAGTTTTTATTTGCATCTATAGTGCATTTCTATTCATGAAATAACTATCAGGCACATATTTTACATATTATCTTAGATTAACACTTGCAACGAACATATTAAACTTTGTTTTTGTTGCATAATCGAATTTGGCAAGATTTGCTATCATAAGGAATATTTTGTGAATTTTCTAGAGCACAATCCATTGATTACCGTTCTTGTTTTTGGGAGGAGGCTTCTTTTCTGCAGCACCTATATTCATTGGAGAGTTCTTCGGATAATTGAAATAAAAATTGTTTTCTAGTTATATTTTTATCACAAGTCTCTTTATATAAAATCCAAGCATTGATTGCTGCCAAGTCCAAAATATTATAAAATACCTGCAAAGACCATCTACGTGACCCTGCTTTTACCTATATTTGCGAATAATTTGGTCAACTACGTCTACTCCAAACTTAGTCTCATTGTAAAATGACACAGTTGCAGGAATTTATTTTCCATTATAAGCAATTTTTACAGATTTATGCTTTGAGCTAAGAAGTAGTATTTTTTTACGAGGCTTACTTTTGTAAATTGTTAAAACAATATCATTTAATTTGTAGAATTTGAGGAGAAAAGTGCCATGTTACCTTTTCAAACTTTAGCTATTTTCGGCAATTCTCTTTTTGCTCGTATAATTCCAACAAGATTTTTTTTTTTTTTTTTTTTTTTTTGCCCAGTAATTTCTTTGCGTGCTGCATACTTGTAACAAAAATTATCCGTTGTTATAGTCCTCCCACAATTTACGTAGTTTTTTACAAGATTCAAAACTACAAATTCAGTCAAAAGGATTCCTGATGACCTAAGTTCGTCTTTGCCTAAATAAGGAAAGCATTTATAAGATATTTACTTCGCACGTCTACAGCTAACCAAAATTTAATTCCGAATTTGTGTGGCTTTTTGGGAATATATTGCAGAAATCTGCATCACAGCTTATATTATGATCTGGTTTGTAACAAGCTTGGCTCTTATCAATAAAGGACTTCCAAATTTCGGAAGCTAATCCAAGTTTGTCAGTTCGTAAGCGAACACTCCTCCCACTTTTTTTGTCAAAACGAATGAATCTCATAATTTCTAAAAATCTATTTCTACTCATAGTTTTGCGAAAGAAGGTCCAATTTTTTCTGACCACAAATAGGGTAATTTTAAATTTCTCGCTTCATTGGCTCCTCGAGCATACAAAATAGCTACAAACGCATACAATTCTTCAATAGTAATTTTCCAATCGTCCTTCTGTAAAACATTTCTGGTCTCAAGCTCAGTTTTTATGTGCTTCATCATTCGATTATCAATTATAAGTCTAAATGCACTGCTAACATCACCAAGCATAATATTTCGTTTAGCATAACCAGTTGGGCCTGAAGTATCCTTGAATATAGTGTATGATGGGAGTCTACCAACACAACCATTCCCTATTTCTTCCCATTCAGTACCGTCGAGAGCAATTCCTCTTTCCTGCCTTTTTTCAGTTTCTGTTTGGCTGTCCGATTCAGTATCTGAACTTATTCGCAATCGCTTTCTGCGTTTGTGGCTCTTTTGGGGAATTTCAGAATCTTCACTTTCATATTCTTCTTCATCACTTTCTTCAATTTCTCGTACTTCAATTTCATCTCCAGAATTTTCAGTCATTAGCATTACTTGAATTAGTGTCCGAACAATCTTCATTTATACTAGTGAGTTCTTTGTATTCTCCGAATAATTTTTTTCTTCCTCGAAATCGTTTCATTTTTGACTAGAATTTACAAAAAATAAATGTTATTTTTTTCATAAAAATATATTCATACTTTTTTTCGAGATTGAACTTTACACAGATTACACAATTCACAGACTGCACTTTTCATTAAAAACGTTATCACATTAGAAGTACAATTGATAATGATCGCGTCCTAATTATATTTACCAGTTACTGATATGTTTGATATGAAGCCTGGCGTGGACTGCGCATGGGCGAAAAGGGTTAGTCCATGTGGAAAATGGGGAAGTCGGCATCACGTCGAGATGAGTTTGTTAATTGCCAAAGCCGTCAATTTGACGGGTCTTGGTATAAATACGTATAGATCATACTGATTACGGAAATTAAAATGGGTGAGAGGAAATTGAATAGGAATATTTAAATATTCTTATGTTTCATTAAAAGTCGTATAATAAAATTTTGGAAATCGCCATAAATTATATTAAATTTTTAAGCATGAAATTTGAAAACCGTCAAAATGACGGTCTTGGTCGTTCTAGTGTTAATATAATTTAAATATGATCGTATTCGAACATACAATTTGAACATACATTTAAACATAAATATTTTTGAATTCCATGTATTGTAGTCATTTTTTAATTTTTATCAATATACAGATTTTCAAGTGAATATTACTTTACATATTCAATTTAAATACTAACATAACCAACTACATACTTTGAACTATTATTCACAATATATAAAATTCGACTTCCATTTTTTTAATAACTTTATCAAAAGTTTATCATATTCTTTGAGTTCTATTTTTATTCTTGAAGAAGTTTTGGGAACTTCCGTCTTTGCAATGCATTCCACTTGTTATTTATGACACTGATTGAACATCTCTGGTTTCGGATACAGATGAAGGCAAATGAAAAATGAAGCAGCAAACCATTTTTCAATTTCAGGAACAATATCACTTATGAATTGCGTATAGAGTTAGACAGTTTCGTTTTCAAGACTGTATGATGATTAGAAATAGTTTATGACTTTTATCGAAACCCTTGAAGAAATAATAAGAGGAAAATGCAGCTAAATACTGATATAATAAGTAGAATAGAGAGTGAAATATAACATAAAGAAAAGTACGTCGAGAATTTAAACTATCTATTCTTTTTAATATGTAGAACAAATCAAATGAAGTATGAATAAAATATTAATAATTATAGACTCTAAAGTAATTTTGGACGACGTTTTACATTGCAAAGTTTTGACTAACCCCAGAAATTAAAATATGATTGTTTGTATTCAAAATATACTTCATATGAGATATTTTTGAATTATGTGTTTTAAAATTCTTTTTTTTAATTCATATATTTTTAGATTCCAAGTATTACACTCATATTTTATTTTTATTTTGAAGTTGTTTTGAAAATGATTTTTAAGCGGATATAACTTTACGTATTCAGTTCACAGATAATCACAACCATATACACGCCTTATACCTTTATTCGAAACATTTAAAATTTATCTTCTATTTTTTTAACCTATTCAAAAGCTTTTCATATTCTTTTAGTTTCATTTTCATTCTTGAAAAAGTTTTGAAAACTTTCATCTTTGCAATATATTCCACTTGTTATATCTGACATTGATTGAATGTCTGCAGTTCGGATACAGATGGAAGTGACTGAGGAATAAAGCGATAAACCACTTTTCAAATCCAGGTAGAATAATCCTTTATGAACTGCGTACAGAAATAGACAGTTTCGTTTTCGAAACTGTATGATGAATAAAAATATTTGATGAATTTTATTGGAACCTTGAGGAGAGAATAACAGGAAAATGCAACTGTATAGTGAGAGAAATAGAGAGTGAAATATAATTTAAGGAAAAAATCGCTTACATTTAAAACATATACATTCCTTATTAATTTTCCAATTAATTTTCATCAGTGAAATCACGTATTAAATTATTAGACATTTAAGGCTTAATTTATCACTTGCTAACTAAACGTAGAAACCACTTAGAATTCTATTCAAAGGGTTTCTGGTTAGATCTTCGGCTTGGACATTTTTCACCCTGTTATTTTCTGCGCTTAATTAGACATCAAAAAATCTCATATCAAATTTTCTTTACATAATTCGTATCTTTATTTTAGTTTTATTTTTTTTTTATGACAGGTCATTTGAAGTATAAATAAAACACTAATAATAAATAATTTGGGAGCACGTTGTTACATTGAAATGCTTTTACCAATCTCAGAAATTGAAACATAATTGTTTGAATTAAAAACCTAGTTGATTTGACATTATGTAATTTCGCGTATTACTCTCCTCTTTTACTTTTTATCAATACACATATTTTAAGTGAATATTAATTTAGATACTCAGTTCAGCATAGCCAAATATATACCTTACACTTTTATTCGAAATATATAAAATTTCCCTTCTATTTTTTTTAACTTAATCAAAAGTTTATCATATTTTTTAGCTCACAGGCTATCATAGCCTGAGAGCTTATGTGCCCGTCCGTTCTGTATGTATGTTCGTATGTTCGTATGTTCGTGCGTAACGCGATAACTCATGATAAAAATATTGGATCCACTTGAAATTTTGTATATAGGTATATCCTGATAAGGCGCTTCCCTGATTAATTTTTGGAGTTCATTCGATATGTATAAGAGAGGGAACGGGGGGCTCATGCCCCTCCCCTTAATTGATATAAACGGGATTTTCATGCAGAATTAACAGTTTTCGTTCAAAATTTAGATATAGGATCATTCTGATGAGGCGATTCCGTGACTGTTATTAGATGTTCATTGAATAAGTATAAACAGGGGGAACGGGGGGGTCATGCCCCTCCCCTTAATTGATATAAACGGGATTTTCATGCAGAATTAACAGTTTTCGTTCAAAATTTAGATATAGGATCATTCTGATGAGGCGATTCCATGACTGTTATTAGGTGTTCATTAAATAAGTATAAACAGGGGGAACGGGGGTTCTAATGCCCCTCCCTTTAACTTGTATAAATAGATTTTTCAAGCAGAATTGTCAGATTTCGTTCAAATCTCTGAATAGTTTTGGAAGTTCAATGGTTAAGTATAAAAGAGGGGAATAACTCCTCTTAAATTATATAAATGCTAAATGGGTTTTTATTAAGAATTATCCGATTTGCTCAGAATTTTGGATATAGATTTTTTTATGATAAAGCTTGTCCTTGATAGTTTAGGAGGTTCAATGATTAGGTATAAAAAAGGAGAAAGGGGAGAGCTGTTCCCCTACTTAATTTGTTTTTCGAACAGAATTAACCCTTGAAAATATAAGGTTGTAATGTACAATTAGTATGCGTAGCCTGTGAGTTCAATGCCATCAGTTTAACTGGGCAATATTCTTTTTATTTAGTTCTATTATCATTCTTAAAGACGTTTCGAGAACTTTCTTAAGTGCAATATATATTCTTTGAACTTTTTTTTATGAAATTGATCGAACATATCTGGTAATGTTACAGATGAAAGTATTCGAAAAATGAAGCAACAAATCTTTTTTACAATTTCAGGAAGAAGATCACTTATGAACTGTCTATAGAAATATACAATTTTCTTTTCAAGACTGCATGAAGATAAGTTAATAGTTTATGACTTTTGTCAGAACTCTTGGGGAGAGATGGAAAAATGCAACTGTATAAAGAGAGAATATAAAGAATTGAGATTGCAATATAATATAATGAAAAGTATTTCAAGATTTAAGAAATATGTCTAATAGTTTTTTTTTAACTGCATGATATATGAAGAATCATTAAAAGACCTGAACATAATTCAGGCATACGATATTTTGTTCTAGATATTACTTTACATACACATTTCACATATTAACTTAATCAACTACATAATTGAAAGTTTTTTGCAATATATAAAAGTTGCCTTCCATATTTATAAAATTTATCAAGCGTTTCTTTGAGTTCAGTTTTCATTTTTGAAGAAGTTTTCTGAACTTCCTTCTTTGCAATGCATTCCGCTTGTTACCTATGACATTGATTGAACATCGCTGGTTCGAATACAGAAGAAGGCAAATGAAAAATGAAGCAGCAAACCATATTTAAATTTCAGGAAGAATATCACTAATGAAGTGCGTATAGAAATAGACTGTTTTGTTTTCAAGATTGTATGACGATTAAAAATACAGTCGGCTCTCGTTACTACGAACTCGTTGGAACCAAGAGAAATATTCGAATTATCCAGTGTTCGAATTATGGAAAGTATGAGACTAAAACATGTGTAAAAGAGTACTGTTACAAAGGAATTCATGTTACAGTATTTTTCAATTTTTTTTCGGCTGTTATCATTAGAATATTGCTTAATATTAAATAAAAGATAAAAATACATAAACTTATTCGAGGATTAAAAACAAGTTCAATGTAAGAAGGAGTGCAGGCGTCATCGATGGACAGACGCGTACACTAAGAAAGTGTATATCAAATGCAGAGTATTATATGTATACTGTTTCAGAAAACTCTGACAAAATTAAAAGAAAAAAAGTTATTTCAAGTATCTGAGGTACATTAAAAAGCATAGAAAAATGAAAAATCACAATTCACGTTAGTTTGAATTAAATGAATTCAAAAGAAAATAAGTTCGAATAAATCAAATTTTGAATCTTTAAATTTTGTCAGAATTGTTCTGAAATAGTATACATATAATACCATCCTTTTTATATCCGCTTTCTTAGTACGGCGTCTGTCCATCGATCATACCTCCAACACTTCGTTTAAGCCATTGAAATTTTCGGGACTTAATTTTTAGTTCGAATAAAGCGATGTTTCGATTTATCCGATTTCGAATTAACACGAGCCGATTGTCGTTTATGACTTATGTTAGAACCCTTGAGAAGAGAAAAGGTGAAAGATGCAACTGTATATTTTTTATTTCCATGTGTTATAGTATTTTTTTTACTGTTTATCAATATATATAATTTTCAGTGAATATTACTTTAGATATTCAATTCACATATCAACATAGCCTAATATATACATTATTCAAAATGTATAAAAATCGCTTTCCATTATTATTTTTTTAACTTTATCAAAAGTTTATCATATTCTTTGAGTTCCATTTTCATTCTTGAAGAAATTTTAAGAACTCCTTTCTTTGCAATGCATTCCACTTGTTATTTATGACAGTTATTGAGCATCTCTGGTTTTGGATACACATGGGGGTAAATGAAAAATGAAGAAGCTAACCATTTTTCAATTTCAGGAAGAATATCACCTTTGGACTGCGTATAGAAATAGACAGTTTCGTTTTCAAGACTGTATGACGATAAGAAATAGTTTATGACTTTTGCGAGAAACCTTGAGGAGAGATGGAAATATGCGACTATATAATGAGAGAATATAAATCAAAGATATTACAATATAGTATAAAGAATAGTATTTCCAGATGTTAAAAAATATGTTTAATAGTGGCTTTTTTTAATATAGGACAATTGAAGAATAATTAAAATGCAAATAATTACAGACATAAACATATTTCTGAATGACGATATTTTCTCGTAGATATTACTTTGCATAATCAATTCACATGCTAACATAGCCAACTACATACTTTAAACTTTTATTGAAATATGTATAAAAAACGCCTTCCTTTTTTTTATTTATCAAAAGTTTATTATAATCTTTGAGTTCCATTTTCAGTCTTGAAAACGTTTTAAGAACTACTTTCTTTGCAATGTATTCCACTTGTAGTTTATGACATTGATTGAGTATTTCTGATTCGGACACAGGTGAAGGTAACTGAAAAATGAAGGAGCAAACCATTTTTCAATTTCAGGAACTCTATAACTTATTAACTGCGCATAGAAATAGACAGTTTCGCTTTGAAGACTGTATGACGTTTAGAAAGAGTTTATGTCTTTTGTTAGAACACTTGACGGGCGATAGAAAAATGCAGTTGTATAATTAGTGAATATAAAGAAAAGAGAATGCAATATAATATAATAAAAAGTATTTCAAGATTTTTTTAAATGTATAATGTTTGTTTTATTCTAATACAAGGCAAACGTAGAATAATTAAAACATATCGAAATCACATATTAACGTAACCAATTACATACACTAAACTTTCATCGCAATACATAAAAATCGCCTTCCAATTTTTTATTATTTGTCAAAAATTTATCATATTTTTTGAGTTCCATTTCCAGTCTTAAAAAAAGTTTTTTGAGAACTTTTTTTTAATGTATTTCACTTGTTATTTATGACATTGATTGAACATCTCTGGTTCGAATACAAATGAAGGTAACTGAAAAATGAAGCAGCAAATCATTTTTCAATTTCAGGAAGAATATCACTTATGAACTGCGTACAGAAATGGATAATTTCGTTTTCAAGACTGTGTGACGATTAGAAATAGTTCATGACTTTTATCGAAACCCTTGAGGAGAGAAGAAAAGAAAGATGCAACTATATAATGAGTGAACAAATATAAAAGAGAGTAAAATATAATATAATGAAGAGTACGTCAAGGTTTAAAAACAAATATAATTTCTTTATTTTTAATTTAAAAAAAAGAAAGCGTGAATAAAGTCGGGAAGACACTTTACATTGCAATGATTTTACTAACAGGAGAAATTAAAACATAATTGCTTGCTTTCAAGACATTTTTGAGTTGTAATATTTTTTAATCGAAATATTTTTAAAGTCCCTATATTACATTCTTCTTTTATATTTAACCAATATAAGTACTTTAAGGTGTATAATTACTTTACTTATTCTTGTCACAGATTATCACAATCAAATATACGCCTATCACTTATATTCGAAATATGTAAAATTCATCTTCCATTTTCTTTAAACTTTTTCAAAACCTTATCAAATTCTTTGAGTTCTATTATCATTCTTGAAGAAGTTTTGAGAACTTCCATCTTTGAATATATTCCACATGTTTTTTCAGACATTGATTGAATGTCTCCGCTAAGGTTACAGATGGAGGTAACTGAAAATAAAGCAATAAACCATTTTTCAGTTTCAAAAAGGATAATCACTGCGTACAGAAACAGACAGTTTTGTTTTCAAATTGATGATTAGAAATAATTTATGACTTTTATCAGGCCCTTGAGGAGAGATTAACAGGAAAATGTAACTATATAATGAGACAATAAGTAGGATATAGAGTGAAATATAATACACCGGAAGGAAGCAGCACAGACAATCACCTCATCGATTTCACTGATGAAAATCTTGGATTAATAAAACCTCAATTAGAATGTTAAAACACAATCGGTCTGCGAAGTCATTTCTTGGTGGAAGACACCTAAAAGTCCTATTTTAGCGATTGAATTTGAATTATCATTATGTTTTTACATATTTAAATATCGGAAATTATCATGGTAAACCAATGAGCCAAGCGTGAAAATAGGAATTTGGGATGGTTCACCAAGAAATAACTTAACAGACCGATTGCGTTTTAATATGCTAATCGAGATTTAACTAATCCTAGATTTACATTTGTGAGATCGATGGGGTGATTGTCGGCCTCTTGCTCAGTTGCCTCTTGCTCTAAAATGTAAGGTAAAATACGTCGAGATTTTAAAAACTACAAGGGGACTCTCCTCCCCCCCCCCAGAAATGCCCCTCGTCAATCCCCGTTGAGACATCAGAAATTCTAAAATCAAGCTAATATGATCGGCTTTTAAACGATTGCAAAACATTGAACAATTTTATAGTTTTACAAACAATTTTATATGTTTGAATCCCATTTATTATAGTCGTTTTTTATTTTTTAACAATATACATGTTTTCAGTGAATATTACTTCAGATATTCAGTTCACATATCAATATAACCAAATTCGTATCTTATATTTTTATTCGAAATATAATTCGCATATAAAATTTACGTTTTATTTTAATTTTAATTTTACTTTTAATTTTAATTTTAATTTAATTATTTTAATTTTATTATATTATATATTTAGTTGTTCTTAACTTTATCAGACTTTTATCAGTATCCCATTAATTTTATCATTGTCCCATTATCATTCTTGAAGAAGTTTTGAGAACTATCTTTCTTTGCAAAGTATTCCATTTGTTGTTTTTGACACTAATTTACCATATTTGGTAAAGTTACCAATGCAATAAAAAAGAATATTGCCCACTTAAACTGATGGCATTGAACTCACAGGCTACGCATACCAATTGTACATCACAGTCTTGTATTTTCGTTAATTCCGTTCGAAAAAAAAATTAAGAAGGGGAAACAGCTCTCCCCTTTCTCCTTGTTTATACTTAATCATTGAACCTCCTAAACTATCAAGTACATGCTTTATCATATTAAAAAACCTATATCCAAAATTCAGAGCAAATCGGATAATTCTTAATAAAAACCCATTTAGCATTTATATAATTTAAGAGGAGTTATTCTCCTCTTTTATACTTAACCATTAAACTTCCAAAACTATTCAGAGATTTGGACGAAATCTGACAATTCTGATTGAAAAATCCATTTATACAAGTTAAGGGGAGGGGCATTAGAACCCCCGTTTCCCCTGTTTATACTTATTCTATGAACACCTAATAACAGCCACGGACTCGCCTCATCAGAATGATCCTATATCTAAATTTTGAATGAAAACTATTAATTCTGCATGAAAATCCCGTTTATATCAATCAAGGGGAGGGGCATGAGCCCTCCGTTCCCCCTGTTTATACTCATTTTATGAACACCTAATAACAGCCACGGTATCGCCTCATCAGAATGATGCTATATCTAAATTTTGAACGAAAACTGTTAATTCTGCATGAAAATCCCGTTTATATCAATTAAGGGGAGAGGCATGAGCTCCCCGTTCCCCCTGTTTATACTTATTCAATGAACACCTAATAACAATCACGGAATCACCTCATCAGAACAATCCTATATCTAAATTTTGAAAGAAAACTGTTAATTCTGCATGAAAATCC
Source organism: Maratus speculifer (assembly GCA_964019185.1). Classification (NCBI taxonomy): domain Eukaryota; kingdom Metazoa; phylum Arthropoda; class Arachnida; order Araneae; family Salticidae; genus Maratus; species Maratus speculifer. Next base: position 232,632,853 of record OZ025294.1, on the reverse strand, counting down.
CGTTTATACCAATTAAGGGGGGGCATGAGCCCCCCGTTCCCCCTGTTTATACTTATTCAATGAACACCGAATGACAGTCACGGAATCGCCTCATCAGAATGATCCTATATCTAAATTTTGAACGAAAACTGTTAATTCTGCATGAAAATCACGTTTATATCAATTAAGGGGGGGGGGGCATGAGCCCCCGTTTCCCCTGTTTATACTTATTCAATGAACACCTAATGACAGTCACGGAATCGCCTCATCAGAATGATCCTATATCTAAATTTTGAACGAAAACTATTAATTCTGCATGAAAATCTCGGTTCAATTAAGGGGGGGGGGGGCATGAGCCTCCGTTCCCCCTGTTTATACTTATTTAAAGAATACCTAATGACAGTCACGGAATCGCCTCATCAGAATGATCCTATATCTAAATTTTGAACGAAAACTCTTAATTCTGCATGAAAATCTCGTTTATATCAATTAAGGGGAGGGGCATGAGCCCCCCGTTCCCCCCTCTTATACATATCGAATGAACTCCAAAAACTAATCAGGGAAGCCCCTTATCAGGATATACCTATATACAAAATTTCAAGTGGATCCGATATTTTTATCATGAGTTATCGCGTTACGCACGAACGAACATACGAACGTACGAACGTACGAACGTACATACAGAACGGACGGGCACATAAGCTCTCAGGCTATGATAGCCTGTGAGCTAAAAACTGAAACTTTAAGCAGCAAACCATTTTTTGGTTTCAGTAAATATAGCACTTATGAGCTACGTACAAAAAAACACAACTTTTTCCTCAAGATTTTATGTCTGTTAGAAATAGTTTAACTTCACTAGAGGATAAAAAAACAGGAAAAATGCAATTGCATAATGAGTGGATAGAAAGCGAATAGCTGTCTATTAAATAGTGAATAGCTTTATAATTATAAAGCGTAAAATATAGTGTAATGAAAAATATGTCAAGATTTGTAAATATATAGATTTATAAGATACTTTTTACTTACCCATCATAGGTAGTATAGGATAAATCTTGCAATCGCTTTGAAAATCGAAATGTTTTTGACGGATTTGCACGTTTCAGATACTGGAGATTCCGAAAAACATATTTTTAGAAAAAAATAATTTGCCGTCCGACCGTTTGTGTGCCTGTCTGTCTGTGTGTCTGTAAACGCTCTATCTCCCGAACAAATTGAGATAGAGACATGAAATTTTTATTTAATTAGTATGTATAAATGTAACGAAGCCTATTTAATATCAGTAACCTCGATGATCCGGAACTATTTTATTCGGACTCCCAGAAAATTTTCTGATGAAAGGTATATAAAAAATTTTTAATTATTTTTATTTTAAGGAGTAGACGTAAAACGCAATAAAATAACACAAATTTTGCATCAAGAACGAAGTCGATCGGATTATTAATTTCCGAGATATCTGTATCCTGTTTTCCATATTCTTTGATCTTTCAAGATCCTGTTTTTCATTCAAATTTCAATTCAAAGATATATTTTATAGAAATGAACTCGTTACTCCGAGCAGTAGGTATTATTATAGTTTATAATATTATTATTTTTGGAGTTATTAGGATATTTCTTTTACGTAAGTCAATACTACTTCATTAGTTTGGTGTTTTATATAAATTGTCGAAATGGTTTCATCAGCAATTCATTAGTAGAGCATTACTATATACATTGAAAATATTTAAATATACGTTTAAATTTTGTTTTGGAATTGCAATGTATTTTATAAATTGTTTACAATTTTTTTTTTGTTTTCTTTTTCATATATTATATTATGCATATCCATGTTGGGTAAGTATTACAGTGGCTCACAACGACTAGTTTTTTAGTAAAAAAAAAAGGAAATATGAATAAAAAAATAATGATTACAAACGTAAAAATAATTTGGGAGGATTTTTAACACTGTAATGATTTTACTAACAACAGAAATTAAGGAATGATTGCTTAAATTCTAAACATGCTTGATTTGAGATACGTTTTAATCGTTACGTATTACACAGGTCTTTCATTTTTATCAAAGTACGTTATTAAATGCATATTACTTTACATATTCATTTCACATATCAACATAACCAAATACATACCTTATACCCTTATTCGAAATATACAAGATTCGCCTTCTATGTATTTTTCTAAATTTATCAAGACTTTATCATATTCTTTGAGTTTCGTTTTCATTCTTGAAGAAGTTTTGAGAACTTTCTTCTTTGCAACTTATTCCACTTGTTATTTATGACATTGATTGAACATCGCTGGTTTCGGATACAGATGAATGTGCAAACCATTTTTCAGTTTCAGCAAGAATATCACTTACGAACTGCATACCGAAATAGACAGCTTTGACTTCAAGTCTGTATGATGATTAGAAAAAGTTTATGACTTTTATCAGAACCCTTGAGGAAAGAAGAACAGGAAAAATGCAACTGTAGAATGAGAAAGTAGAAACAATAGATAGTTAAATATAATATAATAAAAAATGTGTCTAGATTTAAAATATATGTAGTTATTTTTTCTTCAGTACCAAGCAAAGGACGTATGAATAAACCATTAATAATTATCGAAGTAAAATAATTCCGGCGGACGTTTTACATTGTAATGACTTTACTAACATGACAAATTAAATCACGAGTGTTTGCATTTAAAACATAACAGAGTTGAGATATTTTTGAATTCCATACAATACATTCATCTTTTGCTTTTTATCAGTACACAGTTATTAAGTAAATAATACTTAACATGTTCATGTCACATATCGACACAACCAAATACGTACCATATACTTTTATTACCACATACTTTTATTCGAAATGTCTTCTTTTTTTGCCTTAACTTGGTTAAAATTTTATTATACACATTAAGTCCCATTTTCATTCTTGAAGAAGTTTTGAGACTTATTTTCTTTGTAATATATTCCACTTTTATTTATGACACTGATTAAACATACATGGTAAGATTACAGTTGAAGGTAACTAAAAAATGAAGCAATAAAAAATTTTGAAATTTAAGAATCCAAATCACCCATGAACTGTATTCAGAAACAGACAGTTTTGTCTTCAAGAGTCAATGATGGTTAGAAATAATTTATGACTTTTATAACCCACTAAACACTTGAGGAGATAACAAGAGAATAGAAATTATAGAAAGTAAAATACATCGTAATAAAGAGCACGCCGAGATTTAAAAGAAATATTTTTTTTCTTAGGTCAAAACAAAGTAAGTATGAATAAATCATTAATAAATACAGAATATAACATAATATGGGAGGATAATTTACTGTGCAATAATTTTACAATCACCAGAAATCAAAACATGATTTTTATATTCTAAACTTAGTTCAACTGTATTTTTTTGTAATTCCATATTTTACACTCATCTTTTCCTTTTTATCAGTGTACAGTTATTTAATTCGATGTTACTTTCCATATCCATTTCACATATAAACATAATCAAATACATATCTCATACTTTTATTCGAATTATGTGAGATTCGCGTACCTTTTGTTTTTGTTTTTTTATCAAAATTTTATCATATTCTTTGAGCCCCATTTTCTTTCTCTAAGAAATTTCGAGAACTGTCTTCTTTGCAACGTATTCCAATTGTTTTTTATGACCTGATTAAACATATTTGGTAAGGTTACAGATGAAGTAAATAAAAAATTAATCAAAAAACATTTTTCTTTTTAAGGAAAACTATCACATATGAACTGTATTCAGAAATAAACAGTTTTGTCTTCAAATCTCTATGACGATTAGAAATAGTTTATGATTTTTATCACAGCACTTGAGAAGAGAAAAAAAAGGAAAATGCAATTGCATAACGACAGAATAGAAATAATAGAAAATAAAGTAAAATATAATTATAATATTATAAAAGTTACATCAAAATTTAAAAACATATATAATTCTCTCTTTTTTTAGTACATAACAAAGGAAGTAATAATAAATAATTAATAATTACAGAATCTAAAATAAATCAGGAAGACGTTTTGCATTGCAGTGATTTTACTAACATCAGAAATTAATGTATGACTGTTTGCATTTAAAACATGTTGAGTGAAATATTTTTGAATTCCGTATATTACACTCATCTATTACAGTTTATCAATGTACAGATTTTCAAGTGGATATGACTTTACATAATCATTTCAAATATCAATTTTATCAAATACTTGCTTTATACTTTTATTCGAAATAAGGGGATTGTGCCTAAATGTGAAGCCATTTGTCGCATTAAGAATACATTTGGTTAAATATGATTTTAAAGATTGAAATTTGTTTTAGCATTCGAAATTTAAATTCTAAAGTATACTTTTTAACTATCTATAAAAGTAACTATACTTTTAATACTAATACTTTAGTTATATTACTGTAACTTTTGTGACATGGCCGGTGTTATGTTGGTTAAATGAATACATAATCTTAAGTATAAGTTAAAATCCAATATTTTATTTAAACCTCTGGGACATGGGAAGTGGAGCTAAGTTCGAGATTTCAGCCACCAAGCACAATACTAAGAGATTAAATCGTAAACTATACTCACGTCCACGGCTTAAACTCAGCTCGGAAAACTCACACCGGTTCTACTTTCAGGTTGAGGCTAAATGCTATGTTAAATCTATAATAAAACAGCCCGTGGCTGCAAACAATCTTTATTCTCAAAAAATACTCAACGTATCAAATAACTCTTACCCTCTGGCTTTCCTCTTAGGTAACTCAGCTCACAACACAAGCCAACTCGGCTCATAATACTAGCTATCACGCTTCAGAATAACTTACTTCGCTTTACAACACAATCTATCTCGCTTTGCGGGCTCCTGCCGCTTCACAACACAATCTATCTCACTTTGCGGGCTCCTGTCGCTTCACAACACACCAAACACTCCAACTCATAGCTTTTATACATTGCAAACTGAAGACGGAGCTATAAATTTGCATAATACTCCTAACTGTAGACTCGAGGGCGCCACACACGCTCTAGAAAGTTAAGGTTGAATAAAGGATAGATGTCGCTTTTGCGCCACACATGTTAGAACATTGATGTCACGATCTCACTAAAAATACTAGAGTGCCTTTATCTCAAAGGGACACTCCCTCACACTTTTACAGATTGTTTTGTAGAGCGACAGATTTCTGTAACTTTATATATGTGTAGAATTATATCTATTTAAAGGGCATGACACTTTTATTTTTATTACTAATGTAAAACAATATTGAGAAATATTACGAAATGTATTCAATATACACAGGAAAAGGAAATATAACATTATTTTACACAGTATATTTCATGTCTGTTTTTGAACAATATATGCAAACTTAAGATATTATCTAAGAGAATATACATCATTCGAAGAAAAGTAAAAATGTTCTGAAATAACGTAAGATGAGCAAATACGTTTGAGGCATATAGTTTTTTCCCTGTCTTGTCAGTGCTTAAACCTTTAACCAAAACATTCCATCACTGTCAGTTTTATAAACATGTTTATTTAAATTCTATGAGTTGTTTAGAGAAATCTACTGTAGATTTAAGCAAACAGAAGAATTTTACATAGCGAAATAACAAGGGATGTGGATTTGAACTCTGAAGATTAAGTAGGTTTCAAAATATATCTTTTGGGCGTTTAAGAATTTTTTAAATCTTATAGAATGAAAATAAGTTTGAGAGTGACTAACTTAACCGATTATTATTATTTAAATAATAACTCATCATAATTGTAATCTGAATTAAATAGATGTTGAATTAAGGTAAAATTAAAATGACTTTTCGTTATCTAAAACATTCAAACAATTAATTGTAAACAAATTTTGAAAAATTATGTGTTGCAAAGTTATATGCAAGTAAAGAATAACAATGTCTTTAGTTTTTTTTTTCAACAGAGTGTTGTCTATGTATTTTTTATTGTTTTACAGTCCGCAGTTTAATTTTTTTTAACTCAAACTCATTGGTAAAGTTATATCCATTGAATATTTCGTATTATAAGTTATATGCAAATAAAGAATAACGATTTCCTTAGTTTTATTTTTTTCAACAGAGTGCTCTGTCTCCATTTTTTATTGTTTTAAAGTCCGAATTTTAAAATCTTTTATTTTAACACAATCAAACTGCTTGGTAAAGTTATCATATCTATTGAATATTTCGAAGGGAGCAAAAGAAAATGTGCTTCACCCAAGATTTGAACACAAATCTTTGACCTACGGGCCCAATGCTTTTCCTATTTAGCCAACTCGGTCGACAAGTGGTGAGCATATTTCACTCAAAAAATCTTATTGGAAACAAAATTAAGTCTGTCATTTAGACAGCTCAACAATGTAAACCACCAGCAAAGGAACTCGAAATAAATGATGGGTACATAGATTAACAATTATTTTCACACAATCAAAGCGATTAATTCAATTTTCATAAGATTTGAATAATTCATGTAGCTCAGTCGGTTGCATGAATATTTGCTGTTACATGAAAAGTAATAGAAATTTCAGTTTCCTAGAAAAATTTAAGAACTTTACAGAATATTTTCAATATAGAAATTATCATGTAATGACAACAACAAAAACTCATGTAACCGCTACACACGTTTTAACTATAAATGAAAAAATAATTGTTAGGTTATTAAGATTGATTTAGGTATTTGAGACGCCTAAAACATTATTTGCATCAGTAACCCGGGTTAAAGATAAAAGTTTAGTAACATTGTGCAACTTAAGTAGAGTATTTTGTAAACATACAGATTTCTGGATTTTTTTTTAAAATTAGAATTAAGGTTTTACTCCTTTTTTTTTTTTTTTTTTGCAGAGTATACAGATAAAGTTTTAGTAAACATACATATATCTGAAAATTTATATCAGTAGAATAAGATTTTTTTTTGTTTTTTACTGTGCACAACAGTTATTTTTATCACTATTCTGGAACACTATGGAGAGTTATTACGAAATATATTTAACATACACACTGAAAGGTAATGTAACATTATTTTACACAGTGTCTGTTTTGAATAATGTTTGCAAACTTAAGATACTATCTAAAAGAATAAACAACATCATTCGAAGAAAAGTAAAAATGTTCTGAAAAAAAGAAAGATAAGCAAATACGTTTTGAGGCATACGATATTTTTTCCTGTCTTGTCAGTGCTTAAGTCTTTTACCAAAACATTCAATCACTGTCAGTTGTAAGAACATTTTTATTTAAATCCTATATGTTGTTTAGAGAAATCTACTAAAGATTTAAGAAAACAGAAGAGTGAAATAACAGAAGAATTTCAACTCGGAAGTTTAAGCAGGTTTCAAAAAGTAATTTTTGGAGTGTTTAAGATTATTATTTGTATTATTATTATTTTAAAATCTTAAAGAATGAAAATAATTTTGGGAGTGACATATTTAATCGATTATTAGTGTTCGAATAATAATTCATCATAATCGTAATCGGAAAAATATAGTTGTTTATTTAAGGTGAAAAATAGCAATAACTAACTGTCTTCTAAAGTTTACAAAAAGTTGATACTATTGAAAAATTGTGTTATGTCAAAGCTATCTCCAAGTAGAGCGTAATAATTTCATTAGTTTTTTTTTTATTTAAACAGTGTATAACAATTTTTCAGCACTAATTTGAAACACTATAGAGAGACATTACGAAATACATTCAAACCACACGCTAAAAGGAAATACAATATTATATTATACAGTATATTTCTTGTCTGTTTAACAATGTATGCATAAATAAGATACTATGTAAAAGAATAAACAAATCATTCAAAGAAAAGATAAAAATTTTCAGAAAGAAAGTAAGATGAGCAAATACGTTTTGAGGCATTTGATTTTTTTTTCTGTCTTGTCAGTGCTTAAGCCTTTTACCAAAACATTCAATCACTGTCAGTTGTAAGAATATGTTTATTTAAATCCTGTATGTTGTTTAGCGAAATCTATTGTAGATATAAGAAAACAGAGGAGTTTTACATAGCGAAATTACAGGGGATGAGAATTTCAACTCGGAATTTAAATCAGATTTAAAAAAAAAAAGTGTCTTTAAGGCGTTTAAGAATTTTTTTAATCTTATAGAATGAAAAATAATTTTGAAAGTGACACATTTAATCGATTATTATATTTGAATAATAATTCATCATAATTGTAATCAGAACAAAATCGATGTTGAATTAAGGTAACATTATAATGACTGATCGTCGTCTAAAACTTAAAAAAAATTTAAAGAACTTCGTAAAAATTATGTGTTTTTAAAAGTCATTAACAAGTTTAGGACAACGATTTCTTCAATATTTATTGTGTTTTTCCTTCAAACATCGATTTCTCCTTTTTTTTTCATTCAAACAGCGCTTTCTCGATTTTTTTATTGATTTAGAGTCAATTGATTAAAATCTTTTATTTTAACACTGTCAAAGTAATTGGTAAAGATATTATACCAAATAAACACTTCCAAGAGAGCGAAAATATGCCCAGCGAAAGATCCTTGACCGATGGCCCCAATGCTCTACCCGTTGAGCCAACTGGGTCAACAACTGGGGAACATATTTCACTCAGATAACCTTAATGGTAACAGATAACGTTAGATCTGTCATTTAGATAGCTCAGCAGTTTACACCGCTGGAAAAGGAAATCCATATAAATGATGTGTACACATATGAACTATTATTATAACACAATCAAACTGATTAGTAAAATATTCTTAAAAATTTAATATTCTAGCTACATTCGATATATGCTCGCCGGTTGTGGGTGCAGTTGGCTTAATGGCTAGTGCATTGAACAAGGATCTAGGTTCGATTCCTGGGATGGGCATATTTTTGCTCACTTTTACTCAAAATCATTAAGATAATTTTCGTCTATTTAAAATTGTTAATAATAGTTGTTATGGAACATTCAATGTTTCCAAATATTTTCATAATGTATTTTTATGTAACATATTAATTTAAATATATATGTTCAAAGGATGAAAGGTTTTTTAAAACAGGAAAAAATTTTATATATATATATATATATATATTTTTCTATAAACATTGTAAATAAAATTTAAAAAAATACTGCACTTAAAAAATTTATGTTAATATAAAAGGAATTTAATTCAGAATTATTTTTAAAGGACTATTCAACGAGTTTGGAGAAAAATAAATTAATGATTTGCCACGATTCTAGAAAAAAAGAGAATTTTCTTTCATTCATAAAGGTCACTATAAATAATTTACAGCCAATTTACAATTTACTGCGAGTCATTCGAAAGTTTTTATTTAAGATGGTTCATAAACTATTACATTTAACCTTTACAAAGGATTGAATGACTGAACATTTGCTGCTGACTTTTAATAGTGAACCAAATTTCCAATCAGATTGTGAGTCTGGTATTTCATAGTTTAAAACTCAATGCGTATTCAAGTTTGTGAGAGCAAATTCATTAAAGATTTTCTTATGTGTACACATGAACATTAATTCAAAATAATCTTAAATGTATGCATATATATTCTCTTAACGATGCATTTTAAATATATGATCTTTCTAATAAAATGAATACAAACAAATATGAATCAATATCTGAAAATTGGACAAGTTACGCCCTCTGCCAATAATATGTCATTAATTGTACTAAAACCAAAAATTAAAAAATATAGTATATTGTAAAAATTGTTACAACAATTACAATGATAAATGGACATATGACGATGCATGAATAATTAATTTTAAACTTTAAACAAAGTATATCATCATTTCAGTCCTCTCTCAAAGGTACAAATCTCCAATACTAAATTTATGCTGTAAAAAATTTACGAATATTATTCAGTTATGCTATTATATATTTATAACTATATATATACTGTATATAGGAAAATCTATATATATAGGAAAATCTATTTATCCTTTATTAAAACTGATTGTATAGTAAAATGTATTTGTTCTTGAAGTTGACCCTCATATCAGTCACCCTAAACACACATTTAGTTTAATATATACTAGGTGGCGATGTGCAGAATTTTTTCCATTGCAACAACACCTACAGTGCAATTCGTCACAATGGATAAAGTTAAGTTTTTCTTCTCTTTGTTTCGTATTTAGAAATATTTAATTTTTATTCTGAATACAGATCATATTTTTTGTAGCGTCATTCATGTCCCCATATTTAACTTCTCATGCGTTAAAAGATACTTATTCCTACTTTATTTATATAACATACAAATCTCTAGAGACATAGTTAATAATTTACATGAGCGTAAAATAATTCAACAAAATGGCTATGCTGAGACAAAAACAAAAAAAAATCATTTTATTTTCACTTACTAGGTACTAATTATGATGACAACAGACACTTTCTTCCATAAAAGTTTATCCTATGTATAAAATATACTTCCATGATCCCAAAACACTATAGCATTTAAATAACAAAACATGTATCACAGTATGTAATTGTATGTGGTAGTTGGTACATTAATTTAAAAAAATAATAAAAGTTTTGGAATGAAATTCTTCAGTTTTCAGATATTGACCCATATAAAATGTAAAATTAAGCATGGATTTAAATGCTCGGAACAGCAAACAAACTGAATTGATAAACACTTTCGAACTATGTTTAAAAGTACCAAAAATGAAAGTTAGTACCTAAAAAATATCACAATGTGCCTGACACACAGTTTTATGAAATAAATATTAAGAACATTTGAAACAAGTTGTCCAGCAAAATATACGATATTTATTCCTTTTATATGGATTTTATCAATATTAGGAAGATAATGACATTATGATAAAGTTTTATTATGATTCGCAGTTTTTCAAAGCCAGCATTTTAGCTACACTGTAAAAACAAAATACCCAAATTTGGTTGAAAGATTTTTGGGTACAGCATTGTTCCAATTTGGAAAGTTCAGTTTGTAGCACAAAATCGTTTTAAATAATCCTGATTTTTAATGACATTAAAACAATTAAAATATCTTAGATAGTATATACATTATACCTCAGAAATTTTGATGAATTTAATGTTAATAATGATCTGCTCTGTTTTGAACCATTTTGGGTTACCTATTTTGGGAACAATACTCTACCATTTTGGAATCCTTACTGTGCCATTTCAGGAAAATTACTATACCCAGAAATCTTTCAACCCAATTTGGGTCTTCAATTTTTACAGTGTATCAGTTAATCTTTAATATTAGATAAGTAAAATACAAGATATCTCATGTATTATTTCATACGTATTAGTTTTATATGTTATACATATTATGTATAATTACTTCTCTGATTTCATATGCATTAAAATGAAAAATAAATAAGAAATTATTAATAAAAAGATGTTTATTGATATTTCTAAGCTATTTCAGAATCGTTCAACGAAAAGAATCGGGGTTATGGTTATCGGGATAAGTGCAACATAAAGAGATTTATACCAAAACATAAACAGCAATAATATACATCAAGATATACCTGAATCTGAAGTTTGATGAAAAAAAATCGTGTATTAGTTTCGAAAATAGAGTTATTGCAAAAACTGAGCAAATCATGACAAAAATTGGGAAAATTCAGCATAGCAATGCCACCTATTAGGCGACTGTCATTAACACAGATTTAGTTTAGGGGAGAGGGGGGGGGCACCTTTAAACATTTTTTTCAAAAAATCAATATATTTCTTAATTGAATTATATTAATTGAGTTTTAAATATTACATAGTAAAAACAACGCATTTTTTCATCATATGAACCATAAATTAAACATTTTCCAAAGAGATTATGTAAGTTGTGAGGATTTAAAAAAAAATTATTGATATTACCATAAATTCGCAAAACAGCAGCTTCAAGAATATCTTCAATAAATTTAATTTCGATTCTCCACAATCAAACATTTGTCATACCAGAACTGATTCGATATATAAAGAAATATTTCTAAAAAATATATATTTGAATGAATTCTACAGGAAATTTTAAATTGCCCAATTTCGACGTTGCTTAATCTATTCTGTGTAAATAAGCTGATTTTTTACCTTACGTTCTTGTTTGGGATTGTCATTTCTTTTATTTGCTATGCGGATCACGTAAATGTACTTTTTAGGTTTTTAAACCTGAATTAACTGCTTTTAATATTGTTAAAGTTAAATACGTTAGACTGCTTAATCTTGCATAAATTCAGTATTTGAATAATTTATCCAATAAGTGAATTAAAATAGGAATAAAATTTAAATTCTAGTATACTTCGTCAGAATTAAATATTAAAATTACGTAGAAATTTCCCTTCGGGGCATAATACTAAGACCGTATTTTTAAGCCTGTATGAATCTTATTCTTTTAGAATTTTGAACAAACCGGCTCCATGTAGGGGTACCTTTGAACAAGCAAGAGGCAACTTTGAACAAATGAATATAATATGAAAATATTGAGAGTTTTTATAAAAATTTGTATATGTTACAGAAATATAAAGTAATATGAATAAAATTAAATAGCTACATTTTGTTGAAATTACTGATTTTTTTTGTTATTTAACCAAACTTAAATCCATCAAAGTTGATGTCAAAACTCATTGTTGGTAAAACACAAAATGTTCCACCAGTTGTGTTTGGTTATAATTTTTTTCAATATCCTTGAAATACACCAATGTGATACCTGAATTTTCTGTAAAATTAAAAATTTTCTATTTTTCATTTAAATGACCTTATCTAAAATTCCATTTTATCCGTAAAGGAATTTAGAAATTATGTTTGGAAACCTGTTAAATAATTAATCATTATTGTATCCAGAATTTTTAATTAGCCAATAAATGATATTAGATTTGATTCAATTTAGATTGGAACTTCCCATCACTGATACATACAGACGTTGGAATCTATCTATGCAGTAAGAGGAATTGTTAGCAGTATAAGTCAATGTTTAACCTCGTTTCACATAAAAAAAAAAAAAAAAAAAAAAAAAAAAAAAAAAAAAAAATCAGAAGTAATAAAATTTAGATACATTAACAACTCTTTACTTCATAGTTTTAAGTGTTCTTCTCTTTAAATTACTTCAATTATTATTTATCACCAGTTTATTCAGTTTTTTTTTTTGTTGTTGTTCAATTGTGCCCCATCACATGGAATTCAACATTACAACGGTTTACTCAATTCGGCTGAAGAATTTTAATAAAACAAAGCTTATCAACTAAAGCTAACATTTTTGTTTAGACATTGAACAATAAATTAAAATTTTAGGGATAGAAGTTTGTCAACAAAAGTCTTACAACTCTATTTTCTTAAGTTTAGATTCATAAGAAACCCATATATTGTTTAGACGGTACTGTCTATACAAAAGGGTACAGCTTTGTATAATTATTCCCTTGAAGCAGCAGTAATGTATTGCCATATATATATTTTTAAAAGAATTTATTTGAAGGAAATTATTTAGAGTGTTCAAAGGTGCCCCCAGTTCAAACGTGCTTCCCTCTCCTCTATATCACTGATTTCATGAATCTGAATTTTGATGAAAATCCGTGCATTAATTTTTTAGATAGAGCAATTTCGGAAATCATGCAAAAAGCAGCATAGCAGCGTCATCTTTAGAGCGATTTGTACCAAAAATGTAAACAATATAAATTTATGTCAAAGACTAACTGAATTTCAAGTTTAATGGAAATCCGTGCATTAATTATTGTGATACAGCTGTTGTGTAAATTTTAAGAAATGCATCATAGATGTACCACCTGTTGAGTGATTTACACCAAAAATTAATCAACATCAATCTATACCAAGGATTACCTAAATACAATTTTTTTAATAAATTTCTTACATTATTTGTTGAGACAGATCGCCCACAAAATTTATGTCACACGCAGAAGATAGTCTCACAAACATATATTTTGTAAAAACTGTTTTTTTTTTTAAATCTAAGAACCCTAAAATGTGTTAATCATTGAAAAACCGGGATCTGAAAATTTTAAGGATACCAATAACTTTTTCTTGTAAATATAAAAGAAAGTAAAACTCATTTCCTGAATCTCCACACATTGTTGAGACAATTTCAAGAATCGTTAAAATTACAAATCTAAGACGGTTAAAATAATTTGTTTATGCCTACACTGTAAAAAAAATTCTGTAAAGATACTAAACTTTTTCTTGGAAACTGGGATTCCTAGAGCTTTTCCTGTAACGGTAACAGCAAAAATTCAAGTTTCCGAATCGGATGCATGCATTTTTCCTGTTATCGTTACATGAAAAGTTCTTGGAATCCCAGTTTCCTAGAAAATGTTTAGAACCTTTACAGAATTTTTTTACAGTGTATGGATGAATAAATGCATGCATTTTTGCCAAAGAGAAATTGTAGCTACACTGTAAAAAAAAAAAATCTGTAGAGATACTAAACTTTTTCTAGGAAACTGGGATTCCTAGAACTTTTTCTGTAACGCTAACAGCAAAAATTCAAGTTTTGAATCAATTACATGGATTTTTCTTGTTATCATTACATGAAAAGTTCTTGGAATCCCAGTTTCCTAGAAAATGTTTAGTACCTTTACAGATTTTTTTTTTACAGTGTAGAGGTCGTATTATACAATTGAAAAAGATAGCTGTAGCGTGTATATGAGCTGCGTAAAAGTTAAACAAATGCAATTTTACTGTATAATTATATTTCTGGTAAACGGAATGGTAAGCTATAAAGCTAGAAAATTCTAAAAGAATAAGATTCACACAGGCTTAAAAATACGGTCTTAGTATTATGCCGAAGGGAAATTTTTACGTAATTTTAATATTTAATTTTGATGAAGTATACTAGAATTTAAATTTTATTCCTATTTTAATTCATTTATTGAATAAATTATTCAAATAGTGAATTTATGCAAGATTAAGCAGTCTAATGTATTTAACTTTAACAATATTAAAAGCAGTTAATTCAGGTTTAAAAACCTAAAACGTACATTTACGTGATCCGCATAGCAAATAAAAGAAATGACAATCTCAAACAAGAACGTAAGGTAAAAAATCAGCTTATTTACATAGAATAGATTAAGCAACGTCGAAATTGGGCAATTTGAAATTTCCTGTAGAATTTATTCAAATATATATATTTTAGAAATATTTCTTTATACATCGAAACAGTTCTGATATGACAAATGTTTGATTGTTGAAAATCGAATTTAAATTTATAGAAGATATTTTTGAAGCTGCTGTTTTGCGAATTTATGGTAAAATCAATAACATTTTAATTAATGTCCAGTATTTTTTATTAATATTATAAAAGCATTATATAATTTTATTGATAGTTATTTTTCATTTTAACTATTTTTTTATTTATGTTATTCATTAGTGTAACGGAATATGATTCCGTACATTGTAAATAAAATCTGTAAACATTATCTAGGAAACTGGGATTCCAAAAACTTTTCATGTAATGATAACAGGAAAAATCCATGTAACCGATTCTGAAACTTGAATTCTTGCTGTTACGGTTACATGAAAAGTTCTTGGAATCCCAGTTTCCTAGAAAATGTTTAGTACCTTTGCAGATTTTTTTACAGTGTATGTAAAATATTTTTTATAAACTGACTTTTCAATACATTTTTAGATAATAAAAAGTATTTGAAATGCATTTTTACAAGAATGTTTGAATAAATCCTTGAAAGAACCCTTCTTCCAGAATATTCTATAGCCATTCGTAATTCAAAAAATTTATAGTATTATATTTGTTATTTAGGGTAACACCCCCAGTAATTGGCATGCACCAGTGATTGGCACATTTTACAAACATGTCCTAAAAAAAGATTTATATCCAGTCTTTTAAAAATTCAAGACCATATATCAGTTATATGCTCATTTACGTTAAAGATTATAACTTTGATTTATTTTACAAGATGACAATAGAGCCTAGGAAAGAGAAACAAGTATGGCTTGTATCAAATTAGCCATTTTGTTGCAAATTCTGGTTCTTTGGCTTAAGGAAGGCATGCTTTTCAATTCATTATAATCTGATTTATAATGTATTTTAAATTTTAATTGACAACATTTTTGTTTAGTTAAAAAGGGTTACTTTAATTGTGTAAAAGTATTTTCGACACAAATATTTGGATTTCTGAATTAATGGTAGTTGCCAATTAATGGTGCTTCAATTTTCCTAGTTCCTAGTAATTGGCAGCTATTCCAATTACAAATAATTCGCAAGGAATTTGAGATTAAACCATTTATTTTGGAAGTACTTTTAAAATTATAGACTAATTTTGTTTATCATTTGTTTTTATTTGAAAATATAAATTTTATCAGTAATTGGAATCCATTAAATCTTCACATGACAATTACTGGGGACAGCATGACAATTACTGGGTATTAATGTAAGTATATTGTATTGTTTTAAAGTGTTCACATTTCAGATTAATATGCTGATTTCTTGCTCTCAAAAACCTGAAATATGGCATCTTCATCTACAGTAAACTAATTTAAAGCGATTGAACCCAATGCAAAATGTAAAGTTTTTTTTTATATAAACATATGCCAATTACTGGATCACAAGGTGTCATACATTGGTGCTCTAGGTGCCAATTACTGGTGATTTCAGCAACTTTTTATAAATATATTTTTATAAAAATACTTTTTTAATTTTTTGTTGCTTTTAGTGGGCAAAATAGATGCACAGATATCCATTCTTTGATTTAAAAATACTAGCATACCCAGCCCGCTTCGCCGGGCTTAATTTGAAGGTTTATTTAATAATTTATGTGTATGGTACGCTTCCCGGACCATCGGCACTCCACGTGCGTCGGGTGAGCGTCAGAACAAACTTTCAGCATATACATATGGGTGGTTGTACTTGAATGCACAGACCTGCGCGTTTTTTTCTATCTTGCTTTTATACCTCTGGACCGAGTTGGCGCATTGCCAAGATTTGCTTCCTCTGGACCGAGTTGGCGCATTGCCAAGATTTGCTTCCTCTGGACCGAGTTGGCGCATTGCCAAGATTTGCTTTCCCCTGTGCCTCAATCAATTAATTAATTATCCTCGGAATTCCTTTTATTTATAGAGATTTCCAAGTAAATATCTTATTTCTTTGTAATGAAAATTGAAGTAAGTTTAAAGACAAATTCTTAAAGTGCCAATTACTGGGGATGTCACCCTATGTATATTTTTTACCAAAATGTTTATCATAATCGCACAGTTAAATTTCCTTTTCATTATTTAGAATTATATCTTAATTTTCAAGCACATTATATACTCAGAATTACTCTCAACTGCTACTCAACTACTTTCAATTACAGCTATTCACAAATTTCTACTGCTACACCGTAAAAAAAAAAATCGGTAAAGTTACTAAGATTTTACTAGTAGACTTGTATTCCAAGAACTTTTCATGTGACGGTAACAGCAAAATCTCATATAACCATCCTCGGTTACATGAAATTTTGCTGTTATCGTTATAACAAAAGTTCTTGAAATACAAGTACATTAGAAAAATTTTAATAACTTTATACTTTTTTTTTACTTTTTAGATAAACCTTCTTTCCAAAACAAAGTACGTTTCAAAATATTACACGTCCTTTACTAAAACATTATTTCTAAATCAAACTAATGTCTTGTCGTGTGTAAATACAAGATGTATGATTATAGATGCATGATTGTCAGTGGGAAAACTTGTTACACTATTTAAAAAAAATTAAAGATACTAAAGGTTTTCGTGGAAACTGGGATTCCTAGAATTTTTCATGCAACAGCAACAGCAAAAATTCCTGTAATAAATGTAGATTTCCACCGAAAATCAAATTTTGTAAGGTTACGAAGAACATGTTAGGAAACTGTGATTTAAATAATTTTTCATGTGACTGGAACACAGGTTAGAGTTAAAATTTTAGTAAAGTTACTGTAATTTTAGTAGACTTGTTTCTAAAGTTAGAGATTTCTGTAACTTTACAAAAATTAATTTTGTGTACATACATTTTTTTTGTACAGTGTGCATATAAATTGCTAGTAACCATACAGATTTCGGCAACTTCACATATGTAGGATTAAAGATTTTTTTTTTTTTTTTTACAGTTTGGCAATAAGTGTGGATGATGCATTAATACGCTGAAAGAAAAAATTAAAATCTTAAGAGAATCTTGTCCGATAAGTGCATTTTTTTTTTAATTTATGCATGTTTCTTAGATTGCAAAAACTTCTACAAAATCTCTACATAAATAACGAAAAGAGCGTTGCAATATAAATAAATAATTTATTGTTATAAGTATAAAAGAATATTTGACATTGATGAAATTATACATGCGCTTGAAGTACGCATTTATAGATAAAGCTGTGAACAAAGAAATTTTTCAATCGAGACATAGCTATACAAACTTTAAAACAGATTTATTAATACTTAAAAGGTGACACAAACATATAAAGATTATATATAATACAAGTCTAAGATATCTGAAATGCACGCGTTTCTATTTTCAAGGAAAAAATATGAATCAATAGAAGAGAAGACATATTTAGAAATAAACCAAAATATTGAGTATCCGCAAGCAAAGTTAGATCCATTGTTCTATAGAACGACAAAAGTCCAGTTCATATTTTCAGGAGATATTCAAATACTTAGGATTTTATACCAAATCGCAGGGATACAGTATATGTCCAAAAGTGACCGGCCACATGCATTTTTATAGGTTTTGTTTAATATCTTTAAAAAAAAAACATATATGAAATATTTATCTGAAACTCCAGGTGTGTAAACTAAACAGTACAGGTTATGTATTTCTGCGAAAATATATTTCCGAAACCCCGTAGAGGACCGTCAACAAATTGAAAAGAACAAAGGTGTTTTCGATAACCCTGTCAAAATTAACACAGCAAAACTAATCAAGCTGAAAAATGTAATCAAGTGATTTATTTCAAAAATCTGTGTTCATTTTTATGAGAATAGCATGTAAACTTGTAGAGAATACATGATTTTTATTAAAAAGAGGTTTAAATTTTGCCAAGTGTTTTGCTTAAAATATGCAGAGTTCTGAATATTAAAAAAAAATCTTCTGATTAGAAAATATGACAAACAACACTGTACAGAAAATTATTTAATCAGAATAAAAACTAGTCGTTAAGGGCCACCTTAATACTTACCCATCATGGATGTGTATATGAAAATAAAATATGTGAAAATATTTATACAATGCATTGCAATTCATAAACAAAATTTAAATATTGTTAATATACATAGTAATGCTATATTAAAGAACTGCTGATGTACCAATTTCGACAAATTATATAAAACGACAAACTGCTCAAGTAGTACCGAACTCCGTAAAAGAAACATCCTTATAACTCCAAAAATAATAATTCTATTAACTAACAATTAACTGCGTCGGATTAAGCGTCTCATTTCCAATTAAAATATACTTCTGAATCGAAATTTGAATGAAATACAGGGTCATAAAAAATCGAAGAATGTGGAAAACAAGATTACAAATATCCGACAACTCATAATCCGATCGACTTCGTTCTATATGCAAAATTTGTGTTATTTTATTGCCTTTTACGTCCATTCCTTAGAACAAAAAATTCGAAAATTTTTAAATACCTTTCATCGGAACGAATTTTTCGAGAGTCCGAAAAAAATAGTTCCGGATAATTGAGGTTGCTGATATTAAATAGGGTTCGTCCCAGTCTTACATACTAACTACATACAAAATTCCAAGTCTCTACCTCAATTTGTTAGGGAGATAGAGCGTTTACAGACAGACAGACAGACAGACAGACGGACGGACAGACAAACAAACGGACGGCAAATTTTTTTTTCTAAAAATATGTTTTCCGGAATTTCCACTATCTAAAACGTGTAAATATGTCAAAAATTATTTTTCGATTTTCAAAACGATTGCAAGACTTACCTTATACTACGTATGATGGGTAAGTAATATAATAAAATTGTATGAAAAATGAGTACGTTTGCTAAACAATTTTTTGCTGCGCATTCGTGAACGCAATCAAAATAAATTTTGCATAATATGTTGGATAAATTTATAGAGCAACTATTGTGAAAGTCTTTGAAAATTCTTGTCAATTCAATGAGTTCAAAATCCGTTATTCCCAAAATGAAGTAAAGAGATGAGGAATGCATTTATATATCTTTTAATTAGTGTCAATATAGCATACACAATATTGCACATAATAGTATATTTTGGATACAGTATTATATTTTTACTCATACTTTTACTTCATTTTAGAAATTACGGATTTTCATCTTATTTTATCAACGATAATTTTCAGAGTTTTCAAAGTATTTTTTTGAGATTTTCTCAAAAGTTGCTTTATACATTTAACTAGCACATTATGCAAATTATATTTTGATTGCGTTCACGCATGTGCAATGAAACATCATTTATAAACCTGCTTATTTTTTATACAATTTTTATTATTTTTTAGTCCTGATTACAGGATATTATGTACAAGGTTCATTGTCATATTTTCGGAAAAGAGCATTTCTTTTTATTAAGAATTGAGCATTTATAAGCATAGAATTGATAAATTTGTGATTCTTTTTATAAAAACCTTTTTTTTTATTAGGAGTATATTTTTATCCTTATAAAAATGAACTCAGGTCATTACAATTAGCCACTTAATCATAATCTAGAGTTTAAATGCTTTTGATACATTAGTTTGCTACGTTA
Source organism: Maratus speculifer (assembly GCA_964019185.1). Lineage (NCBI taxonomy): Eukaryota > Metazoa > Arthropoda > Arachnida > Araneae > Salticidae > Maratus > Maratus speculifer. Next base: position 232,612,273 of record OZ025294.1, on the reverse strand, counting down.
TTTTTCAATTTGTTGGTGGTCCTTTATGGAATTTTGGGAAAGAATATTCGCGGATATATATGACTGGTGCACTGTAAAAAAATTCTGTAAAGGTACTAAACATTTTCTAGGAAACTGGGATTCCAAGAACTTTTCATGTAACGATAACAGGAAAAATGCATGTATCCGATTCTGAAACTTGAATTTTTGCTGTTACCGTTACAGGAAAAGTTCTAGGAATCCCAGTTTCCTAGAAAAAGTTTAGTATCTTTACAGAATTTTTTTTTTACAGTGTGCTATTTTGTTTACACACCAAGAGTTTCAAAATACTGCCTCATGTATTTTTCTAAATATTTAACAAAATGTCTAAAATCGAAAGTGGCCGGTCACTTTTGGCCTTGTAGTGTATATATTAGGCAAGGGCATATTTTGTAATGTAATGCTTTGACTCTATCGAGTCATAAATACTTAAAAATAATAAACAGTCTAATCTTCTCTCATTAATATAAATGGATGGAACTTAATGTCATCATATTAATTTCTAAATTTGACAACGTAAAAATAACAAAAAATGAAACAAATTTTACTTAGCAGACAATTTTTATAAACAATTTTAAAACAGTCTCATTTTAATTGCTAAAACGTATGACTTCAGTCATCGTTTTCGCATTTCGAAATAGATTTTTTTTAATATGCATAGCCCTGAAAATATGTGATAAAGTGAAAGGATTTTAAGAATTCGGTTTGTCTGACCGATTTTTGTCTGCTCTCTCGTAATGCATTCGAACTGGAATGTAATTTTTATAAACTGTGAAAAAAAGAAAAAAATCTGTAACCTTAGTACTCTAAATCTACCGAAACTTTTTATGCTTATTGAAATTTTATATGTACACTGCAGAAGAAAGTGATGTCAATCTACAAAACTTGTATTTAAAACTAGAGACATCTGTAACTTTACAAAAATGTTTACTAAAATTTTAAAAAATTTACAAAAATTTTATCTGTAATTCTCGTTACCGTTATTTTAAAAGTTCTGGGAATACGATTAACAAAAAATTCCTCATTAACCTTAAATTTTTTATTCAAAGTGCAAATGTATCTCTTACATGAATTTTTATTGTTGCCATTGCATAAAAATATCTAAGAATATAATTCTACTAGAAATGTTTTTGTAATTTTCCATGTCTTTTTACAGTGTACGTTACTCATTATTCTATAGCATGTGCGCAATTAAATATTAATAAAATAGAATGTGTAATTCATTAACAGTGCCCCTTAACTTTTTCCATTATATTCTGATCTGTATTAAAAAATCATTTGCAAAGTACTCCATAGATCATAAAATTATGCAGTTGTTATCCTGCTCCGAAAAGTTAATGTTCTAAAGTTTCATCACCTGTAAAGGCGTTCAGTTTAGTTTACTCTACCAGACAAAAGTTTTCAAAATTAGATTTTATTGTCGAAAAATATATATTTTATGTTTTTTATTTTCATTTATTTGGAGATTGAATTGTCCCATACAGATAGAGCAACTGCTTCAGGTAGATCTGTGTTTCACATGCGCTTTTTTCTTTAATATAGGATATCATGTCCTGAGTGAAGAAGCGTAAAAAGCTTTTAAAAAATAAACCTGTTAGATCATGTTATTTATACAGTGACTGTCAAAAATTACCAGACAGTTAATTTGTTTGACAGAATATTTCAGCGAAGAAGAAACACAATTGCTACGAAAGTTAGGAATATCTAAAGGACTTCTGATTGGATACTAAAGACATTTGATGAATAAAGGTGGAATTTGCGGGAATAAATTTTTTCCATTCGTCATTCGTTAGTTTTTGCTATCCGTAATTTTATTTTCGTATTTGTTGATTAACTAACGTGAACAATAAAGTATAATAATTTTAAAAATAATTATTTTTAAAGTTAGAGATATGTAATTCTCTTTTGAAGTTTTTTGTATTCTGTGAATAGTGTGTATAATGCCAACATTTTTATAGCATGTGATTAACGTTTCCTAATCTTATACAAGTATTTCTAAGATGTATGTGTTTAATTAATTGCTATAGTTCGTATTCAATCTGTCTAATTTATCACTTTTTAATTTTTTTTTAATTCGTGTTTCCTCACGAACTTGTAAAATCTCATATATTTTTAATAGTTATTAAAATTATACTAGCAGTCATTGCCGCACTTTATTATTAAAACCTCTCTAAATTGTGTCTAAAATGTCTTTATTGTAAGTATGTTTCTATACAAGTATGTTTCTATACAATTATTTCTAGAATGTATGTGTTTAATTAATTGATATAGTTCGTATTTAATCTGTCTAATCTATAATTTTTATAATTTTTTTTAAATTCGTGTTTTCTCACGAATTTTTAAAATCTCATATATTTTTACTAGATATTAAAACTATACTTAGCAGTCATTGCCGCACTTTATTATTAAAACCTCTCTAAATTGTGTCTAAAAAATCTTTATTGTAAGTATTTGTTAAAAGTATTTCTCTGTTTTAGGAACACCAATTAAACAAACAAACACTGGTAGTTGATATATGGATATTCCTTCTCTGAAGTTTCATTATCAATCTTTTGTAATGTCCAGTTTCTCTATTAAAAAAATAGATTAATAATTAATTTAAAAAAACCTTGTTTGAGGACATTTTAACTTATTTTCTTTCAATTCTGCTTAATAATTCTTAAAGTGATACTTCAGGGCTCTCACATGCGCCAATTTTTATACTTTATTGGCACTCTTTTTTTTTTTTTTTTTTTTAAAGAATATTTACCTGCAAATTATCAACATGGGGGGGGGGGAGAAATATATTAAAAAATATTTGTTTTATAAATTAGTGATACCATGAAATGTAAAAATAAGGAGCCTTGAATTACATGCCTTTTAGATAAAAAATAAACATTAATATTGTATTAATTATTATAAATATTAATACATTAAGCAAACAAAAATGTGTTTAAAAAATGTAGAATTAATAAACATGAGTATATTTTTAGTAAAATATTAAAAAATAAATGTTATTTGAATGAAAAATAACTTAAAAATAAATATATTACTACCAAATTTAAAAAACTGTGATTTGTTTTTTTTTTCCAATTATCAAAGGATGATTAAGTTAAGGAGATTGAAAAAAGTGATTAATTTTTAATGAGGTGCAGAAAGTATTGAAATATACATATATCGATTAATTATAATATTTAACTCTTCGCAAAACTTTTTTTAAATGTAAGTAATTATATTTTTTCCTTCATTACACAGTATATTAAAACAAAGTACACTAAAAGAGAACTAGACACGCATAATTAAACTGCAATGGTTTACTGACATCCAATAGGAAAAAAAGCAATGTAACATAATCGCTGAAATTCCTATAAAAAATTTATCTAAGAATAGCTCTAATTAATGCTATGATGTGATCGCATAAAATACGAAGAGGTAATACTAAATAAAAAAAGAATCTTAACGAAGGATTCTTTTATGTTCTGAAAGGCGTTAATAAGGACATTTTAATTTATTTATTTTCTGTTTCCAATTCAATTGCAGAAAAAAAAATTAAGAGACATTACGAAGTTTAAATGCGTTCAACTTTTTTGTCTGATAAATATAGTAAGAATAATTAATGAAAAATCTGGTTAAAGACTCTTTTAAATAAAAAGGTAAATACTTGTGAATATATTTTGTGAATTTTTTAAATTTAAGAGGAAATTTGCCAGATTTTTATCAATTTTTAAGTTATTATTATTCAACATTTTTAATCTATTTTTGGTTTGTTTGTTTGTTTTGTGTCGGCCGATTATCTACTCTAGACATAAAGGCCATGGGGGGGGGACTGCCCTGCTTGGGGGTCTTTCTAGGCGAACCTAACCCGTATTTACGCAAGATTGGATGAAAACCACGAAAACTCTGAACGGTTAGGCCGACAGCCGCGATTGGGTTCGAAACCAGTATCAGCCGTTTACCAGCTGAGAGGTCTGAACCTCTCGGCTACTGGTGGGGATAATATATTATTGGAAAAGAATTAGTCTGAAAAGTCATTCCAGCCGAAAGAAATTTCATTCGAAGAAATTGTTGAGTTTAATAAAAATACTTATTTACATCTGCTTGAAAAACAGACAGTTTGAACTAAGAACTGTGGATATTTATTTGCTTAATATAAAAACGTTGTTGTCTTTGTAATAAAGTTATGTTTCAAACATTCAAACACTCAATAGCATTAAAATGAATAAAAAGAATGTATAATACTGAATATAATAACAACATTGTCATAGTGTGTTGCTAATAATTTCTAAACTTATAGAAGTATTTCAATACATGAGTATAATTAGTTGTAATAGTTTTTATTTAGTCTATCTAATCTACGCATACTGCATTTTTAGTAGTTTTTCTATTCGTGCTTACTCACTTATATGTCAAACCTCATATATTTTTAATATATATTAAAAATAAACTCAGAATAATTGCAACATTTTTCGTGAAGATTTGTGTCTAAATCTAAATGTGTCTAAACTTGTGTCTAAATCATTATTGTAAGTGTTGATTAAAAGCATTTATATCTTTAGTAATACCATTTAAGCTAACAAACAGTGGTAGTTTGTATTTGGAAAATCCCTCTCTAAAGTTTCATTATAAAAAGTTTCTGATGAAAAAATTAAATATAGTCCAGAGGCTTGGTAACGCATCCTTTAACATAAGGATTTCTTTTTCAATTCAATTTAATAATTTTTGAAAAATTGCACCAGGAATCCCAGTTGCGCTACTATTATTATTTTATTGGATCAACTTTTTTTTAAATAAAGCATATTTAAGTGCAACTTAGCAACATGAGCATTAAAAATATAAAACAAAATTTGTTTTTTAAATTAGTGGAGTTGTGCAGTATAAAAAAAGCGCAAGTGGAAGTTCCCAATTACATGCTTTTTAGATTCAAATTAAACATTATTAGATTATTATAAATATTAACATATTAAAGAAACAAAAAAGTGTTTAGAAATGTTGTTATATTAAAAATGACTACATTTTTTGTAAAATATTAAAAAAATTAAATGTTAATTATTTGAAAGAAAAATAACTTAAAAATAAATGTACTATTACCAAATCTAAAAAACTGTGATTTCTTTTTTTCCAATTAGCAAAGCATGATTAAGTTAAGGAGACTGAAAAAATAGTGATTAATTTTTAATAAAGTGCAGAAAGTATTGATATATACATATATCGATTAATTATAATATTTAACTCTTCGCAAAACTTTTTTTTAAATGCAAGTAATTATATTTTTTTCCTTCATTACACAGTATATTAAAACAGAGTATACTAAAAGAGAACTAGACATTCATAATTAAATGCAATATTTTACTGACATCCAAAATAAAAAAGCATTGTAACATAATCACTGAAATTCTTATAAAAATATATGTTAGAATATCTCTAATTGATGCATTGATGTGATCGCATAAAATACGAAAAAATAATACTAAATATAAAAATAATCTTAACGAAGGATTCTTTTATGTTCTGAAAGGTGTTAATAAGGACATTTTAACTTATTTATTTTCTGTTTCCAATTCAATAGAAGATAAAAAAGTTAAGAGACATTACGAAGTTTAAATGCGTCTGACTTTTTTGTCTGATAGATATTGTCAGAATAATTAATGGGAAACCTTGTTAAAGCCTCTTTTAAATAAAAAGTAAATACATGTGAATATCTTTTGAGAATTTTTAAAAATTTATCTTTAGCAGAAAGTTTTCCAGCTTGTTATAAATTTTTAAGTTATTCAAAATATTATTATTTAAAGTATATAATATTTTTAGAAAATAATTAGTCCGAAACGGCGTTCCAACTAAAGGAAAATTAATTCCAAGCAATTCTAGATCAGTATAAAGATATTAATTGACATTTGCTAGAAAAATAGATATTTTGAATTTAGAAATAAGGATATTTATCTTCTTAATTTAAAAACATTGTTATGTTTGAAACATTCAAACGCTCAATAGCATTAAAATGAATAAAAACAATGTATTATACTGAATATAATGATAATATTGTAATAGCTTGTCGATAATAATTCCTAAACTTATACAAGTATTTCGACAGTACATGATTTTAATTAATTTTTATAGTTTGCATTTATTCTATCTAATCTTAGGCATGTTGCATTTTTATAGTTATTCTATTCGTGTTTCCTTACGTATTTGTCAAATCTCATATATATTTTAAAAATATATAAAAACCGTACTCGGAATCATTGCAACATTTTTGGTGAAGATTTGTCTAAAATTATCTCCAAAACTCTATTGTGAGTGTTTATAAAAAATATATTTATATCCTTTAGTAATACCATTTCAACTAACAAACAGTAGTAGTTGTAATTGTAAAATCCCTCTCTAAAGTATCAGTAAAAAACTTTTCTGGTAAAAAAAAAGACTGTAACGCATTCTTGAACATATGGATTTTTTTTTTTTTTTTTTTTTTTTTTTTTTTATTCAACTTAATAATTTTCGAAGAATTGCATCAGGAATCCCAGTTGCGCTGATTTTATTATTTTATTGGAACCATTTTTTTAAAAAAAATAAAGCATATTTAAGTGCAATTTTTCAATATGAGCAGTAGAAATGTACGATAAAAAATATTTTTTAAATTAGTGGAGTAATGCAAGATAAAAAAATCGCAAGTGGGGGCTCTCAATTTCCTGTGCTTTAGATTAAAATAAAAAATTAATATATTATTATAAATATTAACATATTAAATAAACAAAAAATCGTTTAGAAATGTCGATATAATAAACAAGACTCCATTTTTTAGTAAAATATTGAGAATTAAATGTTAATTTTTTGAAAGAAAAATAATTTAAAAATAAATATATTATTCCCAATTATAGAAAACTGTGATTTGTTTTTTCCAATTAGCAAAGGATGATTAAGTTAAGAAGACTAAGAAAAGCGATTAATTTTTAATGAGGAGCAGAAAGTATTGAAATATACATCTATCGATTAATTGTAATCTTTAACTCTTCGAAAAACTTTTTTTAAATGTAAGAAATTATATTTTTTCCCTTTATTTCACAGTATATTAAAACAGAGTATACTAAAAGAGATCTAGGCATGCATAATTAAACTGCAATAGTTTAGTGACGTACAATAGAAAAAAAGTATTGAAACATAATGGCTGGAGTTCTTTATAAAAAAATGTATGTAAGAATAGTGTTTATTAATGCTTTGATGGGATCGCATATCAAACATTCACTGAAGTTTCATTATGAACCTTTCCTGATTTCCAGTTCCCCCCCCCCTCCTCTCAAAGAAAAAAGTCTTGTCTGGCGATTTTTAAACACATTCTTTTACGTAAGGATTATTAAAAGTATTACACCAGTACTCTTACATGCGATAATTTTTATATTTTATTGGCATCCCCTTTTTTAAAACAAAGAACATTTACTAGCAACTTATCAGCATGGGCAAAAGAAATATACTACAAATTTTATTTTATTTTTTAAATTAGTCGTGCTATGAAGTATAAAATTAAGCGCAAGTAGGAGCCACGAATTGCATGCTTTTTTGATTAAAAGTAAATATTATTATGTTATTATAAATATTAATATGTTATTATAATTTTCAATTTATTAAAAAAACAAAATAAATAAACATGACTATAATTTTTATAAAATATTAAAAATTAAATGCTAATTATGTGAAAAAAAATCTCAAAAATAAATATATTATTACCAAATCTAAAAAACTCAGATTTTTTTTCCAATTATCAAAGGATGATTAAGTTAAGGAGACTGAAACAAAGTGATTAATTTTTAATGAGGTGCAGAAAGTATTGAAATATGCATATATCGATTAATTATAATCTTTAACTCTTCGCGAAACGTTTTTAAATGCAAGTAATTATATTTTCCCCCTTCATTTCACAGTATATTAAAACAGAGTATATAATAAAAGAGAACTAGACATGCATAATTAAACTGCAATAGTTTACTGACATTCAATAGAAAAAAGCATTGCAACATAATCGCTGAACTTCTTTATAAAAAATGTATGTAATAATATCTCTAACTAGTGCTTTGATGTGATCGCATAAAATACGAAGAGATATTGTTAAATATAAAAAGAATCTTAACGAAGGATTCTTTTATATTCTGAAAGGTGTTAATAAGGACATTTTAACTTATTTATTTTCTGTTTCTAATTCAACAGAAGAAAAAAAAGTTAAGAAACATTACGAAGTTTAAATGCGTCCAACTTTTTTGTCTGATAAGTATTGTCAGAATAATTAATGAGGAATCTTGTTAATGCCACTTTTAAGTAAAAAAGAAAACACTTGCGAATATCTTTTGTGAATTTTTAAAAAATTAACCTTAAGAGAAATGTTTCCTTGTTATAAATTTTTAAGTTATTATTATTCAAAATCTATTTTTGGATAAAATTTAGTCTGAAAAGGCATTCCAGTTAAAGTAAAATTTATTCCTAGAAAGTTTTGAGCAAAATAAAAATATTTTTTTACATTTGCTCGAAAAATTGATTGTTTGAACTTAGAACTGTGTATATTTATTTGTTTAATGTAAAAACAATGTCGTGTTTGTAACAAAGTTATGTTTCAAACATTCAAACGCTCAATAGCATTAAAATGAATAAAAACGATGTATTACACTGAATATAATGACAACATAGTAATAGCGTGTTAATAATAATTCCTAAACTTATACAAGTACACTGCTCAAAACAATTAAAGGATATTTGAAGTTTTATATAAAATAAAGATATAAACGAAATTTTTTTTGCCGAAAATAGAAGGAGAGAATCACAAATGCAAATTTTTCTGGTTTTCAAACTATGAAGTATGCAAATTTTGAGTTCGACGTCAAAAATGTCGCTTCAGCGGCAGCGAATGAAATTTGACTTTCAACTGGATAAAAGAGAATGAAGTCAAGGATGATCGGCATTCAGTGATTGCTTTGTTTCGATGAGTACGATGTCTCAGCGAAGTCATTTGACAGATTCAGAAGCTTGTAGAATTGTTGGTTGGTTAGAAAGGGGCCAAACTCAAGCCGAAGTAGCGCAAGCCATTGAAGTGTCACAAAGTCCCATTTCCTGGATCTGGAACCGTTTTTTGGAGAGTGGATGTGCAGGCCGAAGACCAGGACAAGGTCGTAGACGGGCAACAACGCCCAATGAATATCGGTATTTAGCGTTAACAGCTCGGAGACACAGAAACATGAACGCTACTCTTTTCCAACAACACCTTCGCTCGGCTACAGGCACCACGATTTCAATTCAGACTGTCCGAAACCGGCTCCATGCTGTAGGTCTGTATGCTCGCCGACCGATGGTATGTGTTAGATTAACATCAAGGCATCGTCCCGACCGCAGGGAGTGGGCAAGCGAGCACGTCAACTGGAGGAGAAAAGAATGGAGCAATATTCTGTTTTCTGTGCATCCGGATAATAGGCGTATTTTCATCTGGAGGGACCGTGGCAGTAGGAATAATCCTGCGTTCGTGCACGAAAGTGTCAGATTTGGCGGTGGAGGAGTGTTGGTGTATGGTGGCATCTCCATTGATGGGCGCACTGACCTCCACATCATTCGAGATGGAGCTCTGACTGGTCGCCGATATAGGGATGAGCTCCTCAGAGCTATTGTAGTCCCTTACGCTGCAGCAATCGGAGATAACTTCATTTTAATGGACCATAACTGCAGGCCACATCGTGCAAACCTGGTGGAGGATTTCCTTTTCGAGGAAGGAATCGTTCGAATGGAATGGCCAGCGTGTTCTCCAGACATGAATCCAATCGAGCACGTTTGGGACGCTCTAGGAAGACGGGTTTCTGGCCGCCAACAACCCCCAAAAATTCTCCAAGAACTGGAAAGAGCTCTTCTATAAGAGTGGGGCAGAATACACCCAACTCGTCATTAATAGCCTCATTGAGTCCATGCCTCAAAGGTGTTCAACGTTGCTGGCCGCCCGTGGAAACCATACCCCATACTGAAAATGATTTTCTTTGAAGAAAACACCTTTTCTTATTCTTTTTATCTCATATGCACAAATTGTGATTTTTCATTTTATACACAAATGCGCAATAAAATGCATTTTTTTCTGCCAAACATGTGTAATTTATTCTCATATAACCTACTATGTCTGTCGACCATGTATCAATCAGCTGAAAAGTTTCCCAGATACAAAATCCACCTAAAACTGCAATATCCTTTAATTGTTTTGAGCAGTGTATATCTGCAATGCATGAGTTTAATTAATTGTTATAGTTTGTACTTATTCTATCGAATCCTTAGCATATTGCATTTTTATAGTATTTCTATTCATGTTTCCTCACGTATTTGTGAAATTTCGTATACTTTTAAAATACAGGATGGTCATAAAAAAACATTGCTGATATATGGAGCTCTATCGGCCAGTCCGTTCAACCGATCGAGGTGAAATTTCAGATATTGCTATTCAGAGGTATGAGCTTGATATTCTGTGAACGGCAGCAAAATGGTACTCACGGTTACGGTTATAATTACAGAAACTCGAAAATTTCCGATGGCAACACTCATTTTTTTTCATCGTTAGATGCTCAGCGCATGCGAAATCCCTAAATCGCGTTAGAAACGTACGTGTATCGCAAGAAACGGACACGTTATGCACGCACAAAAAACTGTTCTGCGAATCCTCATAAATAAACACGATTGGTGCGCACGGTGGAAATTTCCTTATGATACAGAGTCAGTACACTAATCTCTGATTGCAACACAGATCGGAGAAAAGAAACCTTTTTTTTGGCCACACATTTTCCACATGGGTGCCATCACAGGCAATTACACATTGCATGGTGGCGACTATAGACAATACAGCCGAACTTTATATCGTATGAGGGATGTTTGCAATCTCACGTAAGATAGAATCTTTGAAATCCGGCAAAGTTTGTGGATTGCACAAATGCACTCTAGATTTTAGATATACCCACAACCTGAAATCCATAGGAGTGAAGTCGAGGGATCGCAAAGGGCATTGACATTACCAGTTAAGGTTAGATATGCCTCTTCCATTCATAATATGCGAAGAGGTCGATCATTCTCTCCATCATATTGGATAAGAAATTCATTAACAAAGTCTATATGTTGTTGATGGTCTCTCACTTCCAATATCTGGGCGCGCTGGTACCTGTAAGGAAACATGCGTATTACAGAGCGCAGTAACTTTAAGACCATTGATTTCGGTACATCAAAAAGACGAGATGCACCTTTTGAAGTTTGCATGCGTCCTCTGGTCACTATGTGATGCACTGCCATAACAATATCCTCAGGAACAGTTGGTCGTCCGGATCGTGGACTATCACAGGTGCAGACAGTTTCTTTGAATATCATTACTAAATTACGAAGAGCTTGTAAAATACATAGTAGGGTGGAGCGAAATTTTTTTTTTTTGAAAATCAAAAACGGGTAGGTGCCAAAAGTTGCCTTTATACCAGTACATCAACTGCGTGAAATTTTACCGCTGAAAAAAAATGGCTTGAGTCTGCGCTTTTGCTCCAAAAATCGAAATTTTGGGTAAAATTTGTCATTTTTTGACATTTTTTCAAAAAAATTAAAAAATTCCTACAGAGCTGGTTAGTATTTAAAAGTGTTGCTTAGACCTTTTTATATATCTGCTTAACATATTTAAACTATAAAACAATATCTGTAGTCTGTATAATTGGAGCAAATCTGACAACTTTTTGTGAAAAATCAGCGTTAACCTCTTTATTGGAGCATACAACGAAATGTTGTTTTGAATGCATTTCTTACTTAACTTCTTTCAAAACTACTGTGTATATAACTCATAGAGGTGGTTGCATTATACCACTCGTCTCAACCACCCAATCATCTAGGCCCAGTGTTTTATTTATGTATTGAATTGTTATTTTTTTTCCCGAAGACGAGTATAAGTTTTCTATATATCAAAGTAATTTATCTCTTCTTTGCATTCACTGACTTTGGATGATTTGGATCATGCTGGTGTGACCTGCTGCACGTATACCATGTATAACAGAAGAAAAGCTGAGTAATGTATTGGGTATGTTCTTAATTGAACCTATTCAGCAGTCTATTATCTTCATTAAAATTTCATGCAATTAGTACATTATGATTGGAAGTTCTGTTATCACAGCATTCTTCCAATCAATTACATTTTATATGCAATGATTTGCCTAAACATTGGTTATATGAATTCAATTTCTAGTATGTCATCATTTATTGAACCTATTACATTGAATATATGCTGAGAAGCTAGCTGTTTAATATTATGACTTATCGTCACAGAGGATTGCAAACAAAATTTGCGTGTAAAACAACAATATTTCTAAAGAAGTTTTAGTATGCTTTATGTCGTTTCCTGTGTTGTTCCGTTCTCTAGTAATTTCTAATAAGATTTTAGATCTATTATTTAGGTGTGTAGTACATTTGGTATAAAACATCTCGCGGCATAAACTTGGATTATACATTTTGTGAGTGAACATATAGACGCTGATTGCCAATCTGTGCTTATATAAAGCGGAAAATTTTATTAACTTTATGAGCTGTCGTTTGTGTGAGATGTTTTCTAAATTCCTATTCCCCATTCTTTCTGAGACATAGCTTTCCTTATGAATTAGCTTTGCAATCTCCGACAGATATTTCTAGTGTGTTCTGAGTATCTTTTTCTCAATTTGAGAAAATAATTTTTCAAAATTATTCTCTATTTTTAAAAAAAAATGCAATAGGAAGTGAATAGTACGTAGACAATGGTTTTTCTTTATTGATCCAGTGAATCCATGTAGCTTAGAACGTTTTATACCGACTTCTCTAATGATTGACGCAGAGTAAATTCACTGGAGTTGAAGCAGCGAATGATTCAATATTATACACAATTCTAAGCTTACCCCATGCAAAATGGTTCACAGTGACAAATAAAATTCTCCTAATTTTAAATGAGCACTTATAGTCGATTAGAATCTGTACATTCCCTCATAAAGTACTATGCATTATAAGTTTATGCCCAGGACATTTCACAATCAAATGTTGTCCACTCATAAAAAGGGGATCTAAAAGTTAATAGGAAATTACCTGGATACGAAAACACTTAGAAAATGGCATAAAACTAATGCAAAAAAAGTTATTTACAACAGCGGTTGCTTTACACATGGAGAACAAATTTTCATTGCAATTCTCTCTGACGATCACCATCACATTAAACAGCTCGCTTCTCAACATATAAAAAATGCAAAAGTAGAATAAATGATGGCATACTTATAGTTGAAATATCTGAAATCATCTTTGAAGGAAATCATTACGTAAAAAAAATACAATTGACTGAAAAAATGTTGTGGTAACAGAACTTCCAATCACTATTCATCAACTGAATGTAAGTTTGATAAATATAATAGATGGCCGAATATTAATCCCTTTAATAATATTCCCGTGCATTACTCTGCTTGTCATTTTTTGTATAAACAGTAAAAATATACATGAAGATAGTTACATCAGCATGTGGATGCAAAGAATAGATAAACAAGGTGGAAGCATCGAAAACATGCCAAATTTTTATAAAGAAAATCCCAAATCAATGTATAAATAAAACACTGTACTAAGATGATCGAATAGTTGGGCCGGGTGGTATAGGAAATATAGCCACCTCCACGACGCATGTCCAAGGAAGTTTTGAAAACAAGAGCTGTATTAAAAATAACAATTCGTTGTATGACCCAATAGAGTGGTAATGCTGATTTTTTACTAAAAGTTGTCTGTTTGCTCCAGCTATAGGGAATAAACACATTGTTTTATAGTTTAAATATGTTAAGCAGATAAATATAAAGGTCTAAGCAACACTTTTAAATACTAACCAACTCTGTAAGAATTTTTTAATTTTTTTGAAAAAATGTCAAAAAATGACAAATTTTACCCAAAAATTTCGATTTTTGGAGCAAAAGCGCAGACTCAAGCCATTTTTTTTCAGCGGTAAAATTTCACGCAGTTGATGTACTAGTATAAAGGCAACTTTTGGCACCTACCCGTTTTTGATTTTCAAAAAAATTTTTTTTTCGCTCCACCCTAATACATAGGGCACGTATTTGGTGATGCTTTCGACGGTAAACTCACCAGGCTTTCGTAGCATTCATCAATAGTTTTACCAACTCACCACGAACTAAGTCATTTTGTTGACATCTGCAAGCTCCGACTGAAGAACTAATATTCCCACTCCACTTTTTATCCGCTTTTTTTTTTTTTTTTCTTCGCGCTGATTATCTGGCAAACGACGTTCCGTGATTGGTATTTTGTCTCTGTCATATTAAAACTTTCTTTGTGCGCCTTGGTCGTTTTTTTTTTTGGGGGGGGGGGGGGCGTTCGCATAACGCGTCCGTTTATGGCATTAACCATACCGTTCCAAAGCTCTTTAGGGTTTTCACATGCGCTGAGCATTTTGCGATGAAAAAAAATGGGTTTTGCTAATGGAAATTTTCGAGTTTCTGTAACTATAACCGTAACCGTGTGCGCCCTTTTGTTGCCGTTCACAGAATCTCGTGCTAATACCTCTGAATAGCTACATCTGAAATTTCCCCTCGTTGGGTTGAACGGACTGGCCACTAGAGCTACATAAATCGGCAAAGTTTTTTTTTATGACTAGCCTGTATATTAAAAATGTACTCGGAATCATTGCAAAATTTTTCGTAAAGATTTGTCTAAAATTGTGTCCAAATCATTATTGTAAGTGTTGATTAAAAGTATTTATATCTTTTAGTAATACCATTTCAACTAATAAACAATACAGTTTGTATTTGGAAAATCCTTTTCTTACAGTTTCATTATAAAGATTTTCTGAAGAAAAGAAACTAGCCTAACGACTTTGTAACCCATCCTTTAACATAAGGATTTTTCCTTTCAATTCAACTTAATAATTTTTGAAGAATTATATTAGGAAACCCAGGTGCGCTAATTTTATTATTTTGTTGGAAGCAATTTTTTTTAACGAAACATATTTAAGTGCAGTTTATCAACACGAGCAATAGAAATCTACAAAAAAAATTATTTTTTTAATTACTTGAATAATGCAATATAAAAATAGCGCGAGTGGGTGTCCTTAAGTACAGCTTTTTAGATTAAACTTAAACATTAATATATTATTATAAATATTAAGATATTATACAAACAAAAAAATGTTTAAAATATGTAGCATTAATAAACATGACTATACATTTATTAAAATCTTAAAAATTAAATGTTAAATATTTGAAAGAAAAATAATTTAAATATAAATATATTATTACGAAATCTAAAAAAAATTTATTTGTTTTTTCCAATTAGCAAAGGATGATTAAGTTAAGGAGATTGAAAAAAGTGATTAATTTTTGATGAGGGGCAGAAAGTATTGAAATACACATATATCGATTAATTATAATATTTAACCCTTTCAGTACCAAAACTTTAAAAATGAAATAAAAATTATGAAGTTTTTACATATTGTTAATAAAGGTCCTAATAAGCTAAAAACCACCTAGAAAAAAATTAATGACCATAATTTTTTTAATTAGAGAATGTTCTTGATCAAGGACATTTGTATTCAATGGGTGTAGAGTAGACTATAATGAAAAGACACTGTTGATGGAAAAACAAATTTTATTTTATTGTTACAAAATACTGTTTTAGAATAATACTGTTACAAAATACTGTTTAAATTTCAAATGCTGTGATAACTATGTGTTTAAGTGGAATTCTTTGAAACAATTGCGTTCTTTACTCAAACATAGATGAATTTGGCATTTTTCACACCTAAAATGTGATTTCCCCTTGCACTGTTTTTTTTTTTATAGCGGCCTACTTCCTTGCAGCTGTAGGGATATGATCCACTGCATCGAGATGTATTGCCTTATATGGTCTTCTTCTGTAATTTTGCGCGAAATACCGTGTTGGGAATTTTGTGGCATCCATAATTTCTGTGTTTGGAATATTACATTGAGCAGCATCTCTTTCATATTCAAGCCATCTATTACATATAGCCAGGTCTACTGCATGAAATATGAGGTGAAGTGTCCATTTTTTTGATCCAATACAAATTCTATACAGGCCAATTAGAAAATTCATCGTATCAACTCCTCCCATTGGTTCATTATATTTCTTCATAACTTCTGGTCGAATCACATCAATGTATTGCTTAGAATTTTTGTATCGTTTAGCAACATCAGTGTTGCCTTTACCCAGAAAGTTACTTGCAATATACGCACTTTTGTTATCATACCATCTAACAAGTACAATATCGTTGTCCTTACTATATAACTCTGCTATAAAACCCCTTTCATTTTTTTGCTGCTTTCTCCGGAATGAAAGGTGGATTTTCAAATCTATTCACTCTTGCTGTATAAGCTGCTAACATTTTATAACTTTTTAAAATATGCAACAAAGCATAAGACGAAAAATAATTATCAAAATATAACGGTGCTTTCTCGGTGATTATTCTCTTACTCAAATGCATAACAACTGCTGCTGCCTCACCAAATCTGCTTTGTAGATCTTTATTTATTACTGTGGTTGTTCCCTGATATAATATAAAATCATATACAATTCCACTTTCCCCACACAAAAGAAATAATTTTACTCCTTATTTGCTTGGTTTGTTTTTGGTGTATTGTTTTACTTTTAGATGTCTCTGGACACATCAGCTCATCAACACATAGCTTTTCTTCCATTTTCAAGTGCTTACATCTACTTTGAACAGCATCAAAAAGTGGCCTAACTTTATAAAAGACATCAGTATTGTCTGAAGGGCAGTCTAAATTATTTACAATATGTAAATTATATGGCAATGAAAAAAATCTACTGCAAGTCATAGAATTTTGGAAAAGGTCAGTACCCAGGGTTTTATCTCGGTAGAGCCCAACTCTTGCCAATTTCATTGCCCCCATAGCTACATGAACAATATACAATAAAAACTAGATGAAAGCAAACAATATCATAAAGTTACAGTATAGTGGTACACACACCGTTTGAAAACATTTGTCCATGATCATGGACACATGTTTTTAAATAATTCTATAACAAAATTGTAAATACTTAGAACTTTCAAAATAGGCTTAAATCAAAGTTTCTAGTTTCCGTAATAAAATAATAAATATATTTAGCTACTGCTTATATAAATTTATATCAAAATAATATGATTCTTAAAAGGCTTACCGGGACAAGAGCTCGTGTTTCTATCCATCTTGATACAAATATTCCTAGGTGCTGCCATATATTGGTTTGATTTCTAAATATTTGTGCTTTTAGTAGGGAAATGATTAAAAATATAGACAAAATATTTAAAATTACTTTCAATTAAATTAGAATTGATAAAAAAATTTCTAAAAAGTATGTCCTTGATCATGGACGCCAGTAGCGAAAGGGTTAACTCTCGGAAAAACATTTTTTTATGTAAGTAATTATATTTTTTCCCTTCATTACACAGTATATTAAAACACTGTATACTAAAAGAGGACTAGACATGCATAATTAAACTGCAATAGTTTACTGTCATCCAATAGAAAAAAGCATTGTAAAATAATCGCTGAAATTCTTTATAAAAATGTATATAAGAATAGCTCTAATTAATGCTTTGATGTGATCGCATAAAATACGAAAAGATAATGATAAACATAAAAAGAATCTTAACGAAGGATTCTTTTATATTCTGAAAGGTGTTAATAAGGACATTTTAACTTATTTATTTTCTGTTTCCAATTCGATAGAAGAAAAAAAAAGTTAAATGCCATTACGAAGTTTAAATGCGTCCAACTTTTTGTCTGACAAATATTGTCAGAATAATTAATGAGAAATCTTGTTAGAGCCTCTTTTACATAAAAAGTAAATACTTGGGAATATCTTTTGTGAATTTTTTAAATTATATCTTTAACAGAAAAATTTTCCAGCTTGTTATAAATATTTAAGTGATTATTGTTCAACATTTATAATCTATATTTAGGAAAAGAATTAGTTTGAAAAGACGTTCCAACTAAAGGAAATTCTAACTCTCAGCAATTCTAGAGCATAATAAATATATTATTGACATCAGCGAAAAATATATAATCTGAACTTAGAAATATCAGTATTAATTTGCTTAATTCAAAACATTAAAATGTTTGTAACAAAGTTATGTTTCAAACATACGAACACTCAATAGCAATAAAATGAACAGAAGAAATTTGTCATTACAATAGAAAAATATTTAAATGGGCATTTCTCAAATTTTGCAGAGTACTATTTAATGTATATGTAAATATTATATAATAAAATACTAAATACCAGGAAAACATACAAATAATAATTGTAAATAAACAAAAGTAAAAAATATAGAAACAAACTTATTTTCAAACATCCTGTTAAAAGTAGTATAATTATGGAAAAGTAGTAAAATACTAAAGTAAGGCAGTAAAAATATAAAAAATAAATAAAATACTTAAAATAAATGTAGTGTTGAATAAAAATAAATATCTGAATAAATAAATAAATAAATAAATAAGAATAAAAATTATGTGTATATATATTTTTTTTAATTTGAAGAGTTTATTTTATGTGTTTTAATAAGTGTTTATATCATATTTTCAAAGTATAAGAAACATTTCTTTCTTTTTCTGACTGTCTGGTTTAAAAGCACATTAATTGGCATGGAGACAGATACCAAGTTAACAGTTCATATTTGCGATTTTTTAATAAGATTTTTTTTCAACTTTTTAAACCCTTGAATTCGATTTAGATGATCAAATGTATAAAAACTAAGCATGACAGATCCTTTTAAAAATGGATTTATTTTTCCAATTAAAAAATAACTTTTAGGATCGGATGTAAGACGTCCTAAATTCTTAGGTTACAATTATTGGGTGTTTCTTCTTTAAACAGCGTTAAAATGCATCGATTTTCTTCTTTATATCATTTTCCCACCTTTTTTGAGTTTGTCTGTGTTTTGCTACTTTATATCAACGTTCAATTTTCAACTTTTATTTATTTATTTATTTTTCATTTTGACACTATCTTTTAGCTGTGTTTTTGAAACTACCGTAACTCTTTATCTACCGAATTATGAATTCATGAAAATTTTACATTCTAAAGCATTTTACGTAAATTGTTTAAACTAAATTAAGAGATTTACATAATCATTTAATAAATTTTTGAAGAATTTTAGAAGGATTCAAGTATTTAGAAGGATTAATTAAATTTGAATTTACATGGATTTTGTGCAATATTTATACCCCCACACAAATCTTTTATTTTAAATTGTTTTCTTAGTATTTTGTAGAATTATAAAATGCACAAATATGATGTTCTTACAATTTAAATATAGAAATATTTTCGAATGGAAAAATCCCCATCACATTTCCTCAGCGAAAAGAAAGCCGAAAAGATACAAAAGCAAAAGTAATCATCCTTTTAAAAATATTTTTGTTTTATGTAACGAATAATGCTATTGGAACAAAATAAAGTAATGTATCTGTAACTCATTCTAAGCAGTATTACAATTAATTGACGAATTAAAAGAATTTTATAATAAGTTATTTTAATGGTACTTATAAGTACCGTCTGTAGATAAATGGTTAACTTTTGAAGGTCGAAGTTTATTAAGCTAGATTGCATTTTTGGAATAATGGATGATACCCTTACGTAAAATCTTACAAAATTACTCTCTTTCCTAACATGCCCGAAATTATCCAGAAATAGAATAAAATATTCCTATAACCATAAAAAATAATTAAGAAAACTTTTGGTAGAATGAAAATTGAAAGTTAAATTAGCTAAAAAAGGTATTTTTAGAAGACAAAATATATTTAAAATTACCTAATCCTTTATATTTTATTTTATAACTTAAAATATTTTGTGGCTTTTAACAGAAATAATGTCGCCTGCAAAATAACAAAATTCACATTTATTTGTTGTACATTCTATCTTAAAGTCTATTTTTTATATCTTCCCTTACATTGAAAACAACATTTATTTCTCGCTTGGGATCAGTTTTAAAGTTACAACTCCGTCTATTGATCTTAAAAGCGTAATTTTTTGTACAATGATATTTTGTAAGAAATTTGTTAAATGAATGGTGTGATACTTTAAAATTTCAGAAAAAAAAAATACATTGTCTGACGCAATCAGTTGAAAAGACATAATCAAATTACTTTTGCTTTACGAAATAAACTAGTAAAATTTATTTACGTATTTTGTTATTTTCATTTTTTGATTAATTTTCTATTTCAACATAAGCGCCCAATTCCGTATAAACGATATTTAAATACATGTACTGGCAAGTTATTTAAATGTGTTCTTATATAAATAAATAACTTTTAATAAAATATCTTTATGATTGAGTCTTCTTAAGCTGAGTTAGCTATAAAAAATGATAAAATGTGAATATTTATATATTACGCTAACGTATGCGACACAAAAAACACGATTATTTGTTAATTGTTCAATGGCAACATATGAATAAAGCGCAAATCATCGGTTACTGTGTAAAAGTAATTTAGAAGGATTTAGACCAAGGTAAGTCTGATTTATTTATATTTTTCTCTTTCGCTGCAATTACGGAGTTTTAAAATATTATTATTTTTAGTTGTCTGTTACTTAAAACAACAAAAACAACAAAAAAGTCATAAATTTTAAACGTTTCAAATTAAAGATATGGATTATAAATGAAATGAGTGAAAGGATTATATTTTAAATTAAATTAATGAAATACGAAAAAATGCCACGGGAAGATTGTTTAGCGAATTATCACTTGTGCTCGGTCAGTATAGAAATACAGAGTTTTTGAATTTTCTAACAAAATTTTCTGATTTGGCACAGAATTGAAACAGTTAAAATTAAATTGTGAATAAAGGTATTATGATGCAATGTTTAATATAAGTTTAAAGGAGAAATTTTGAAGTCATTATCAGTAGTTTTACTTTAACTAGATTCCTTATTTAAATCAAAAAAGAAAACTGTTTTATTTCTTTAATGAATTTTATTTTTGATCATCTTCTTGTTTATTACATACAAAAGATTTTGTGAAAATAGTTAACTACATTTAAATAATTCCATTTGTTTACTCTAGTTTTAATTACAGAAAAAAGTGTATTTCAAAAATCATTCAAAAATATAATATAATTTAATATAAATTTAAAGGAGACCAAACCGGTGGACAAGGGTGGCTGATATCTTTAAATTTACCAATCCCTCATATTTTACTTTTTTAACTAAATAGCTATATGTCACATATAAGGGAATTAATGGCTTCTATTAAATAATAATAGCCATGTTTAACTGTTGGCTATGCTTTATTAAAGTATATATTTTAAAAAATCTATGCGTTAAACACATTTGAATCGGCCTTTTAAAAAACGACATACTTCCCTTTACAGAAATGAAAAATAAGATTGTTTTATTCACAACTAAACGAAACTTTATGGATTCCTTATACTTTCTTTTGGTTACAGAATTTGGACTTTGTAGAAAGATAGTGTTTTATTATATGAATTGAATTTTAAATAATTCTGAAATTTCTGCCGTGAATTCTTTCAGGTAATTGTCTATGTTGTCGCCACCCAGTCTATAATAAATTTATATTGGCAGTGAAGGTAGTTGTTATAAGTAGCGTTAACTCTGCCGTTATCATTGGTTTGCCCCCCCCCCCCCCCAAAAAAAAAACCCCATATAACTTATGTTTACTGAGAAATAAATACATAACCTATGATATACGCAAGAGGTACCATTGCAAATCACCTATGCTTCAGAATGAACTACACTGCTCAAAACAATTAAAGGATATTGCAGTTTTAGGTGGGTTTTGTATCTGGGAAACTTTTTAGCTGGTTGATACATGGTCGATAGACATAGTAGGTTATATGAGAATAAGTTACACATGTTTGGCAGAAAAAATGCATTTTATTGCTCATTTGTGTACAAAAGGAAAAAAACACAATTTGTGCATATGAGAAAAAAAAGAATAAGAAAAGGTGTTTTCTTCAAAGAAAATCATTTTCAGTAGGGGGTATGATTTCCACGGGCGGCCAGCAACGTTGAACACCTTTGAAGCATGGACTCAATGAGGCTATTAATGACGAGTTGGGGTATTCTGCCCCACTCTTCTAGAAGAGCTCTTTCCAGTTCTTGGAGTGTTTGTGGGGGTTGTTGGCGGCCAGACACTCGTCTTCCTAGAGCGTCCCAAACGTGCTCGATTGGATTCATGTCTGGAGAACACGCTGGCCAGTCCATTCGAACGATTCCTTCCTCGAAAAAGAGATCCTCCACCAGGTTTGCACGATGTGGCCTGCAGTTATCGTCCATTAAAATGAAGTAATCTCCGATTGATGCAGCGTAAGGGACTACAATAGGTCTGAGGATCTCATCCCTATATCGGCGACCAGTCAGAGCTCCATCTCGAATGATGTAGAGGTCAGTGCGCCCGTCAATGGAGATGCCATCATACACCAACACTCCTCCACCGCCAAATCTGACACTTTCGTGCACGAACGCAGGATTATTCTTACTGCCACGGTCCCTCCAGATGAAAATACGCCTATTATCCGAATGCACAGAAAAACGGGACTCGTCAGAAAACAGAATATTGCTCCATTCATTTCTACTCCAGTTGACATGCTCGGTTGCCCACTCCCTGCGGTCGCGACGATGCCTTGATGTTAATCTAACACATACCATCGGTCGGCGAGCATACAGACCTACAGCATGGAGCTGGATTCGGACAGTCTGAGTTGAAATCGTGGTGCCTGTAGCCGAGCGAAGGTGTTGTTGGAGAAGAGTAGCGTTCATGTATCGGTGTCTCCGAGCTGTTAACGCTAAATACCGATCTTCATTGGGCGTTGTTGCCCGTCTACGACCTTGCCGTGGTCTTCGGCCTGCACATCCACTCTCCAAAAAACGGTTCCAGATCCTGGAAATGACACTTTGTGACACTCCAATGGCTTGCGCTACTTCGGCTTGAGTTTGGCCCCTTCTAACCTACCAACAATTCTCCAAGCTTCTGAATCTATCAAATGACTTCGCTGAGACATCGTACTCATCGAAACAAAGCAATCACTGAATGCCGATCATCCTTGTCTTCATTCTCTTTTATCCAGTTGAAACTCAAATTTCATTCGTTGCCGCTGAAGCGACATTTTTGACGTCGAACTTAAAATTTGCATACTCCACAGTTTGAAAACCAGAAAAATTTGCATTTGTGATTCTCTTCTTCTATTTTCGGCAAAAAGAATTTCATTTATATCTTTATTTTACATAAAACTTCAAATATCCTTTAATTGTTTTGAGCAGTGTGTATTGAAAGGTTGAAAACCACTACACTAAGTAACTGAACAATTCGTTCAGAACATAGTTTGCCTTTTTTTCAGTAAATTTTCGAAATGAGACATTGATCATACTACTTACAGAAGATTTTATTAAAATAGTTAACTACATTTATTTTATTCTAGTTATTTACTTTAGTTTTAATTACAGAAAAAAAAAATATATTTAAAAAAACATTTTAAAATGCATTTCAAATATATAGCTTTTGCTTCAGGTACTAGTAAACGGGCATTAAAACTTAAAAAAAGTGCGCGGTATTAAATGAGATATAAAACTGAAACTTTGAAGTCATTATCAGTAGTTTTACTTTAATTAGATTCCTTATTTAAATCAAAAAAGAAAACTATCTTATTTCTTTAATGAATTTTATTTTTGATCATTATCTTGTTTACTGCATGCAAAAGATCTTGTTAAAATAGTTAAATACGTTTAAATAATTCTAGTTGTTTACTCTAGTTTTAATTACAGAAAAAAATGTATTTCAAAAATCATTTTAAAATATATTTCAAATATTTTGCTTCACGTACTTTTAAACGGGCATTAAAACTTTTTAAAAAGTGCGCGGTATTAAATGAGATTTAAAACTGAAACTTTGAAGTCATTATCAGTAGTTTTACTTTAATTAGATTCCTTATTTAATTCAAAAAAGGAAACTGTTTTATTTCTTTAATGAATTTTATTTTTGATCATCTTCTTGTTTATTAAATGCAAAAGATTTTGTTAAAATAGTTGAGTACATTTAAATAATTCTAGTTGTTCACTCTAGTTTTAGTTACAGAAAAAAATATATTTCAAAAATCATTTAAAAATATATTTCAAATATCAAGCTTTTACTTCAGGTACTAAGTAAACGGGCATTAAAACTTAAACAAATTGCGCGGTATTAAATGATATTAAAAACTGAAACGTTGAAGTCATTATCATTAGTTTTACTTTAATTAGATTCCTTATTTTAATCAAAAAAGAGAACTGTTTTATTTATTTAATGAATTTTATTTTTGATCATCTTCTTGTTTATTACATGCAAAATATTTTGTTAAAATAGTTAAGTACATTTGTTATATTCTAGATATTTTCTCTAGTTTTAATTACAGAAAAGAATATATTTCAAAAATCATTCAAAAATACAGTTCAAATATCAAGCTTCTGCTGCAGGTATAAAAAAACGGACATTAAAACTTAAAACAAGCATGCTAAAAAGTGCCCGGTATTAAATGATATTAAAAACAGAAACTTTGAAGTCATTATCAGTAGTTTTACTTTAATTAGATTCCTTATTTAAATCAAAAAAGATAACTGTTTTATTTCTTTAATGAATTTTATTTTTGATCAACTTCTTGTTTATTACATACAAAAGATTTTGTTAAAATAGTTAACTACATTTAAATAATTCTAGTTCTTTACTCTAGTTTTAATTACAGAAAAAAGTGTATTTCAAAAATCATTTAAAAATATATTTCAAATATCAAGCGTTTGTTTCAGGTACTAGTAAACGGGCATTAAAACTTTTAAAAAGTGCGCGGTATTAAATGATATTAAAAACTGAAACTTTGACGTCATTATCAGTAGTTTTACTTTAATTAGATTCCTTATTTAAATCAAAAAAGAGAACTGTTTTATTTATTTAATGAATTTTATTTTTGATCATCTTCTTGTTTATTACATGCAAAATATTTTGTTAAAATAGTTAAGTATATTTAAATAGATCTAGTTGTTTACTCTAGTTTTAATTACAGAAAAAAATATATTTCAAAAATCATTTAAAAATATATTTCAAATATCAAGCGTTTGTTTCAGGTACTAGTAAACGGGCATTAAAACTTTTAAAAAGTGCGCGGTATTAAATGATATTAAAAACTGAAACTTTGACGTCATTATCAGTAGTTTTACTTTAATAGATTCCTTATTTAAATCAAAAAAGAGAACTGTTTTATTTATTTAATGAATTTTATTTTTGATCATCTTCTTGTTTATTACATGCAAAATATTTTGTTAAAATAGTTAAGTACATTTGTTATATTCTAGATATTTTCTCTAGTTTTAATTACAGAAAAGAATATATTTCAAAAATCATTTAAAAATATATTTCAAATATCAAGCGTTTGTTTCAGGTACTAGTAAACGGGCATTAAAACTTTTAAAAAGTGCGCGGTATTAAATGATATTAAAAACTGAAACTTTGACGTCATTATCAGTAGTTTTACTTTAATAGATTCCTTATTTAAAACAAAAAAGAAAACTCTTTTATTTCTTTAAGGAATTTTATTTTTGATCATCATCTTGTTTACTGCATGCAAAAGATTTTCTTAAAATAGTTAAGTACGTTTATTAAATTCTAGTTGTTTACTCAAGTTTTAATTACAGAAAAAAAAAAATATATTTCAAATATCAAGCTTTTGCTTCAGGTACTAGTAAACAGGCATTAAAAATTTTAAAAAATGCGCGGTATTAAATGATATTTAAATTTGAAACTTTAAAGTCATTATCAGTAGTTTTACATTAATTAGATTCCTTATTTAAATCAAAAAAGAAAACTCTTTTATTTCTTTGATGAATTATTTTTTTGATCATCATCTTGTTTACTGCATGCAAAACATTTTGTTAAAATAGTTAAGTATATTAGTTATATTCTAGATATTTTCTCTAGTTTTAATTACAGAAAAAAAATATATTTCAAAAATCATTCAAAAAATACATTTCAAATATCAAGCTTTTGCTGCAGGTACAAATAAACGGACATTAAAACTTAAAACAAGCATGCAAAGAAGTGCCCGGTATTAAATGATATTAAAAACTGAAACTTTGAAGTCATTATCAATAGTTTTACTTTAATTAGATTCCTCATTTAGATCAAAAAAGAAAACTGTTTTATTTCTTTAATGAAGTTTATTTTTATCATCATCTTGTTTATTACATGCAAAAGGTTTTGTTAAAATAGTTAAGTACATTTAAATAATTCTAGTTGTTTACTCTAGTTTTAATTACAGAAAAAATTATGTTTCAAAAATCATTTAAAAATACATTTCAAATTTCAAGCTTTTGCTTCACGTACTAGTAAACGTGCATTAAAATTTAAAAAAATGCGCGGTATTAAATGATATTTAAATTTGAAACTTTAAAGTCATTATCAGTAGTTTTACTTTAATTAGATTCCTTATTTAAATCAAAAAAGAAAACTGTTTTATTTCTTTAATGAATTTTATTTTTGATCATCTTTTTGTTTACTGCATGCAAAACATTTTGTTAAAATAGTTAAGTACATTTGTTATATTGTAGATGTTTTCTCTAGTTTTCATTACAGAATTTTTTTTTTTCAAAAATCATTCAAAAATATATTTCAAATATCAAGCTTTTTGTGCAGGTACAAACAAACGGACATTAGCAACTTAAAACAAGCATGCTAAAAAAAAAAAAAAAAAAAAAAAAAAAAAAAAGAACGGAATAAAACGACATTAAAAACTAAACATTAGAAGTCATTATCAGTAGTTTTACATTAATTGGATTGCGTATTCAAATCAAGAAAGAAACTTTTTTTTTTTTTTTTAATGAATTTTACTTTTGATCATCATCTTGTTTACTACATATAAAGGATTTTATTAAAATAGTTAAGTACTTTTATTTTATTCTAGTCTTTTACTTTAGTTTTAATTGCAGAAAAAAATATGTTTCAAAAATCATTCAAAAATACATTTCAAATATCAAGCTTTTGCTTCAGGTACAAATAAACGGACATTAAAACTTAAAACAAACATGCAAAAAAAAATAGTCTGGAATAAAACGACATTAAAAACTGAAAATTTGAAGACATTATCAGTATATTTACTGTAATTGGATTCCTTATTTAAATCAAAGAAAAAAACTTCTTTATTTTTTTTTAATGAATTTTACTTTTGATCACCATCTTGTTTACTACATACAAAAGATTTTATTAAAATAGTTAAGTACTTTTATTTTATTCTAGTTATTTACTTTAGTTTTAATTGCAGAAAAAATGAACTATTTTAGCTAGATTTACTGTAATTGCATTCCTTATTTAAATCAAAAAAGAAAACTTCTTTATTTCTTTAATGAATTTTACTTTTGATTATAATCTTGTTTACTACATACAAAAGATTTTATTAAAATAGTTAAGTACTTTTATTTTATTCTAGTTATTTACTTTAGTTTTAATGGCAGAATAAAATATATATTTCAAAAATCATTCAAAAATACATTTCAAATATCAAGCTTTTGCTTCAGGCACTAATAAACGGACATTAAAATTTAAAATAAGCATGCCAAAAAAAGTGTCCAGTATTAAATGATATTAAAAACTGAAACTTTGAAGTCATTATCAGTAGTTTTACTTTATTTGGATCCGTTATTTAAATGAAGAAAAAAACTTTTTTCTTTAACACGTTCGCTGCCGCTTACGTTATGATGATAGTTAATGCCGCACTATAGAAATGGGTTTTACCCAGAAGCAGATTTAGTTTTAATAACAAAGAATCAGTGAAAGATTTTCCCGCGCCAGCGCGTGACTGGTTACTGGACATCACCCCGCATCACGCGCTGGCGCGTGAGTGGCTACTTAACGTTGGAGCCTTATCACGCGCGAGCGCGTCTGCGGCAGCCAACGTGTTAATGAATTTTACTTTTGATCATCATCCTGTTTATACATAACATATTCTTATGTAATGTGCTCTGTTGTACAACGAGCACCTAAAAGTTCTTCATTATTTCTCGTATTTTCAAGTATAATCGCCGTAAACGCACATTTATTATTACTAGTACACCGAACCCGGGGTCCCGGGTCACAAAGTAAAGGTGAAAAACTTTTTTAAAATTTAAAATTAGAAAGTCTAATAAATTTTTTCTGCGTAATAGGCTTTTTAAACTGCCAACTAATTCCAAATTGCAATTTTATATGAAACATATTATTTATGTAATCATAATCAGCTTTAAAAATTATCGGTACTTCCGTATTAGCAGGGCCGTAGCTAAAGGGGCGCTATGGGCGGCTCATCCCCCCCCCCCCGGAAAAGATTCCAAGGTCACTCAATGAATTTCTGCTCCGAAAATTCAAATGAAATACTGTTTAAAAATCTAATTGAGTTTTGAAACCTTTTCACAATTTTGCAGAGTTACTAAATTGTATCCAAAATAAGTGTTTCTACCCTCCCTCATCCTATTTGTACATATGAAGCTAACATGATGGGCTATTTTGCACCAGTTATACACTCAAAACTTTCATCATCATATACTTTTCTAAGCATAAAATGAAGTTATTTTAACAGTTGAATAAGAAACTGAGTACCTACAATGTGAATATGCACTAATTTATCTTTCTGCGTCAGAGAGAGAGAAAAAAAAATCTATGAGCCCCCCCTACATTCTCTTGAGCCCTCCCTATTGTTCGCTACGACCCTGCGTATTAGAAGCAAAATAGCAGTTATTAGCCAAAGATTTCGCCAAAGAATAAAATTGCATTCTCAGTTTTTAAAAACAACTAAGAAAATATGACACCCAGATATTTTTTAAAATACATTTTTGTAAAGGTTAATTGATGTATCTTTTGTAAAGTAAGCTTACAACGAATTAAAAGTCACTAAATTCATAGATAAAAACGGAATAAAACCAACAATATTCACCGGGTTTTTTAGCCGACGATGTATTGACATAACAGGTTTTTAATTACTATTTTTTTCAGTTGCTATGAAAAAATGACAACTAAAATATATAGTGACCTGTTATTTCCCATGGAGAAAAGAGATAGATGGAGGTGCATATGCGATTAAAACGGTTTGATGGGCGTTATTCTTCAATTTAAGTCTCTCATTCGACCCAAACAAAACAATCACATGGAACAGAGACCGAATTTTTTAACATAATTTTTTCTCTAACTGAAAAAGATCTGAATATATTTTAGCATTATGAAATAGCATTTCATTGTATTATGAATTAAAATTGCATCGCTAAAAGTTTTTCTTTTTTGTGAAAGTACGCCGTTGTGTTTGATGCAATGCAGCGAATTTTGGGATACATTTTTGGCGTCACCTCCAGCCACTAAACTGCATCTCTATTTTTTTTTCTTTTTTACTCTATGGCTATTTTTCCTCTCTTTCCCACATAAATGCGATACTCAAGTTGCCACCATTAGAGAAATTGAACCAAAAACTACAAAAAAATTAATATCTCAAAAACAAATTGAGGTACAGTTTTCTAAGAAACGGCATTTAAAAGTGCATTTTTTTCTCTAAACGATGGTATAAAGATTAAAAACGTGCAATGTCTAGAAGTTTAAAAATTTGCAATAGCGAAAATTGCAAAACCAAATTTTCATCGGAAAGTGTTGCCATTCAAAACATGACGTATGCGTTACGCACAGATACGTTTGGCCTTTATTATATAGATTATTATTATTATTGTTGTTGTTGTTTCGAAACCTATATGAAATGCAAAAATAAAATAGAATAAAGTAAAATAAAATAAAATTATGATAATTGCAAAATCTAACAATTATTATTTTACACATAATCTGGTAGTGAGTTTTTTAATTGCAAATAAACGGCATTTTTATAAAATCAGATAATATTTATAAGATCTGTTCTTATGTTTGTTACTTTAAAATATTTAATCTTTTTTTCTACTGTCATGTAACATGCACCATTGAATTTCGTTTAAATTTAATTTTCATGTTATACGGCATTACATACAGTAAGTTTTTTTTTTTTTTTTTTTTTTAATAAATGCTTTTTTTAATGAAGAATTTGAAGTTTTACATCTTAAGGTATAACAGTCACACCATATAGTATAGTACATGATACATTCACTAAGCATATCGGCTTCTTTTACCAACAAAGTAAAGAAACATTAAGGTTCCACCTTGGTTAGACATTACCGCCATCTATTGGAAAGCTATGAAGATAAATCACTGGTATTATTTCACAGTATATCGATTTACGTAAGAAATTTAAAAATAACTTTTCTTAATATTTGAAAGAAAAGTTATTTTTAACTGGGAAGGATGTAATATTGATATTTAAGTATAAATACTTCATTAGATGTTTTAAATGTTTTAAATATTTACATTTAGTGAATTAAAATGCATCTTAGCTTTCATGAGATGATGAAATTATGTTATTAAAAATTTAAAATAAGATCAAGAAAGGACTTGATTTTTTTAAAACTATTTATAATGAAACGAGACTAATTAAGTGCGATATGTTTTTAAAGAGTAAGTTTAAAATTAGCAAAATACTATCTAATAGAACTGTAATTTGTTTGTAGCATCAAATATTTTTTTATTATACTAATACCACTTTCTTTAAGCAAATTTTCTTTTATGATTATTTTGATAAAATTTTAAATTCGGCACTATTGAAAATGAATTTTTATATTTCCTGTAACTAACCTTTTATCTGTATAATAATAGTTATTAATCTAACTAAAATCGTTGTTTTAAAATATAAAATTTCATGATTTTATTTAATGAAATAACCTACACATTTTGTTTAGAACAGCTATGCTACAAAATTGCTCATTTTATATTTTATAAATTACACTTCATTGCCATATGCAATTTTGTGCGATTAAAACATTAGTATTTGCATGAAAGAATAAACTATTGATCAGGCACATCAAACTTATTTACCATCCCGGATCATATTAATCGTTGCATACAAAACCAAATACCATATTAAAAAAAAGAAGATTGATTTTATTATTGTAGCGCTAAATGAAATATGTGCAATAAAAATATAACCTTGTTAAAAAAATTACATATAACATAATTCATACAAAATTTTAAAATTCATTTCTAGAAAAAAAATAAAAACTCGCATTAGGAAAATTTTTAAAAATTATTATTAAGTAATGACATTAATTTAATTTCCCAATCAGTTTGATTGTGTTAAAATAATAGTATATTTACGTATCCATCGTTATATGGAGTTCCATTACCTGCGGTTTATTTTGCCGAGTTGTCAAAATTACAAACCAGATATTAAGACCAATAAGGTTATATGAGCGAAAAAAATCCCAGCCGGCTGTCGCCCAGTTAGCTTAACAGGTACACCATTGGCCTTGAAAGCTAAGCATCTGGGTTTGATTCCCGGCCTGGGAAATTTTTTGCTAAGTTGGAAATATTCAAGTCGTAATGACATCAAATTTAAAACAATTTAGCGTTATTCTACTAAAATAAAAATTGCAATGATTTCGCCCAATAGTGCGCTGCGAAATATAGAGAAAATATGATAGTTTTATAGTATATATATAATATAAATTATATACACTATATGGCCAAAGGAGACCGGCCAGTAGCACTTTAAGACGTTTCGTTAAATATAAAAAAAAAACCATGATGAATTATCCTGAAACTCCACCTATGTAATCAGGCATGCATAAATCATAAATTTATGCGAAGATTTTTTTTCTCGAATTTTCATAGATGCCGTCAACAAATTGAAAAAGAAGGAATATCTTTTGAATAACCTTGCAAAACTAATGTAGCAAAATCATTAAAATTGTAGATTATGATTGAGTGGCTTATTGTAATAAAGAGCGTTTACTTTTGTGAAATAAGCTTGTATACTCTTATAGTAATTAGGTTTTCATAAAATCTTTCCCGAATTTTGACAAGTTTTTTGCCTTTTAATTCGCGTAATTCTTAATATAAGAAAAAATTATTTTCTGAATAATATAACAAACAACGATGTATATTGTACCCTGCAATCAGATATAAAAATAATAAAAATTGCATGAAAAATATCAGATTTACTAAATAATGTTTCAGTGCACATGCGTGAATGAAATCAAAATATAATATGTTAGCCAATAGGAAAAAACTGTGTACGATAATATTTTGTTTATGCTTAAAAATTGACCTCATAATGTATTTTTCATTTTAGATATTCTTTATCACTAGTCTAAAGTATTTTTGGTGTCCAAAAAGCAATTTGAAATAAATTCTATCAAAATTTTCGTAAATGGATTTGTCACTTAGGAGTTCTAATGGCAAAATTAACACCAATTAAATGTGCATAGGAAAGTATAAAAAGAATATATAGTGGTCATAACCCTAGGAGTAAACCAATATAGGTCCAACGTTGCGTCAATATTTTATTAATTGAAAATATTGCCAATAAAACGTGAATATAGCTCCGATATTTAGATGTTTACATTTTGCTCTTATTTAGCCAATATTTGCAGCCAATATATGGCAATATTGGGGTTTCATTGGAAATATTGCCAATAAAACGCCAATATTTTACAAATGTTGGCGTCAAATTGGAAATACTTCCAATGAAATCCCAATATTTAACCAATATTGGCGTTTTATTGGCATTATTTCCAATGAAACCTCAATATTGGCATAATATTGGCTAAATAAGGGCAAAATGTAAACATCCCAATATTGGAGGAATATTTCATGCCAATATTGCGCCAATGTGCCAATATTGGTCCAAGATGTAGACAATATTGGTCAAATATTGTTTGGCTACTGGGGAATTTCCCCACTAGTGGTCTTAATTACCCCCAACTTTTGGGATTGTGAAATTTCGATGGAGTAATTATAACCACCCTTTGAACTTAAAAAAAAAGATACATTTATAAAAATTTAAACTTTAAAAAGGTGTTTTTAAAGTGTCACGGTTGCTTTCTATCTACTAAATACATCACTTTACCAAATAGATAAAAGTAACAACGTTGAAAATGTATCAAGTGGTCATAATTATCCCTTTGACCCTACACTCGCTATGCTCCAACGCGTTCAGGACTTAATACTGTCATCTATTAGATTGTGCATTGCCACCAATGGACAACATATTGAGCCGTATTTCTAGTAAGTTGCAGTATTTGTTTTATTCATTTTTTTTATAATAGACAGTTTTTAGGTGCGTTCGTAATTATGTAAATACGTAGCACCTATAGTTGTCGTTCAATCCGTCCGTCCGTCCGTATTTCTGTCCGTCTGTCTGCCTGTCTGTCCGCATATAACAACGCAAAAACTACCCAAACAAATCTTTTGAAAATTAAAATATGTAATTATTACATAATTTTGTTGAGTCATTTAAAATTTTATGAGAATCGGATGGATAGATCAATTACAGGGACGATAAAAAGTATTCCTTTACATTACGGTCAATGGGGGAAAATGTTGCAAATGCATTTTAATCGTTTGAAATTTAAATTACATACTTATTACATAATTTTGTCAAGTCATTTAATTTTTTTTGAAAATAGGATGCATAAATCAAATACAGGGACAATCAAAAGTATTCCGTTACATTACAGTCAATGGAAAAAAAAAGTTTCAAATGCATTTTAATAATATTGCACTCATTTGAACATAATGATATTGATATGCATCATAAAGTACATATTATATTATAGATTTTGCATAATCTGTTGTGCAAAGAATATTTGTTATTGATTTACAAGGCCACACAAAGTATTCCATTACATAATGAGTATAGAGAGAACATTGTTTGGTGCGCACTTTAATTGTAATTAACTATTTACAATTTTATGAGAGTGATATATGAGAGTAATATTTTTAAAAATTCATTATCGTACGAACGCACCTCATTTGCTACGCTTCACGTGAAATTTCCAACTTGTTTTATCTAATTTTATTATATTATTTCATTTTTTGCTTTGTAAAGACCTCTAAAAGTCAGCCGATTTGACGATACCGGCTGATGGTGGTTTCGATGTAAACAGAAGTATGCACCTGATTTCGATAATGAATTACTTTAATTCATTTTTTAAATCATTATTTAATTCATTATTGAAATTTAATAGCTGTGCCAATTTTTTAAATCATTTTATAATTCATTATTGAAATTTAAATGTTGTATCAATTTTTGTCATTCAGAAACAAAACTTTTGTGTTATATTTGTTATGATATGTGTAAACTATTACTAAATATAACTATTGAGACCGGGGATCGTATAATAAAGTTAACTTTCGTAAATTTTATAAATTTGATTTTTTACTTTAAACAAAGCCACAACATTAATATGTACCTCATTTGAAACGTATTTGAAACTGGATATATAGGTGTCTACGACCAGTTGTCAAGATATTAAATTTCGGCGATAAATAATATATTTCACCCTATGTAATATCCTATGATGTTATATAAATCGCATAAAAATTTGCAGATCGCATAAATATATGATTATGTGATGCAAATATAATAGATTATATAGCTAGATTAAAAACAAAATGCCTCTTATTGTACCCATATAGCACAAAAGCTCCTCAATACCTCCTCAGGAGCTCCAAGCCATCCCATATTCCTCCTAAAACTAAAATGACAAGATCAGGACGTCCTGGGGAAGTGTCTTTTACGATGTCCTCAGGAATGAGCTCCCAGTAACATCCCACGGAGCAATTTCCCAGGGACGCTACTCCTGAGGAATTATCTGGGAAATCCCTCCTGGGGATGTACCCGGTTAGTCATTCCTGGGGAAGTGCCCAGGAAGTCACAGTGCAGGCGCCATCTTATGAATGATTCAGGAATACAATACTCAATTGTTTTTTAATAAAATATCGAATGCAATTTAATCAGTATCGATTTTAATGACTTAATTTTATTTTATTAATTATTCAATTCCTTATTTATTAGCAAATTAGATAATTGTTATTAAATTGCTATTATTTTTAATTATTGCTGTAACTTTTAACCTTTTAGTTAAATTAAAAAATTTTATTTATTATTTCAGTTACTTACTATTTTTATATACTAAGTACTATTATATATTTTTTAAATCAAGTTTTGTTCATTTATCAATATTTTATTATTTATTAATAAATAACCTATTGCGTTTTGCTCTATTATTATTTGTTTTATTAATTAAGAAATTAATTTAACTTGTTTAAATTAACTAAATAGTAAGTTTCTAAATTAATACACTAAAATCTCTAAATAGAAGAAATTTCTATATCATATATTTTTCTGATATTTAGAGGTAAAGATATTTATGCAAAAAAAAAAAAAATCTTAATGTAAGTTTGTTTATGAGTATCCTTTAAAACTTTGTATGAAAATTATCTAAATTGAGTCCTGATGCATCTTGATGCATATAGAAATAAAATAAACAAAAGTGTCCCGACGAAATTAGACATATTTATCACAGCACATAACACAAAATCAAAGATAATTCATTTAAAATGGTATATTTGGATTTAAAATACATAAATATTGAACCGCCCCCCCACCTCCGCATACACATACCAATAAATGATTTATTTGAAAAGATTTTCTGCTCAAAAATATACATTCTTATAAAATCAGGTTAAAAAATATAAATTCACGCTAATTTAAAGTTTAATTTAGGTTATTATCAATTATTTATCCAGTGTAATTGTATGAATATGTGTAAATGTATATGTATTGAAGATAAGAAATTGTTTTCTAAATAGAAGCTTCAATTTAAATGTCATTTTTGAAGGTTTAACTTATTTTGTTTTATTTATCATTAATAATTTTTTTTAAATGTAAGTTGTACTTAATAACAAATTATTTTTCTAATATCTTTTATAGATTATCAAACATATTATTATTATTTAAATTCTGAAAGATAAAATGAAGTCTTTATTTTGAAAACTTCAGATATATAAATACTTTTTTGGTTCTGAAATTACAGATAAATATTTATCTGTATTTCCTAAGTAACAAATATTTTTATCACAGTTTTCAACTGAATTGAATGAAATTTCACTACCCCAAGTGACCTTCCCAACCTTCAGGCAGTCACCTTCCCAACCTTTCAACAATTGAATTTTTAACAAGATTATCCTGCCCCCCAGTCAGTTGTCAGCTGAGAATGCGTTTTGCCGGTCACTCAATGAGAGAGAGAGAGAGAGAAAGAAAGTGCGATATTCCATGAATAGACTATTTCTGAATTTGTAAGAAAAAGCGTTACAAACAATTTTGTTATAGTAAATGTAAAAGAAATATATACATATATTGAAAACATCTTATATTTTAAATAAAAATATCAGTTTTTTTAGACTTTTTAAATTGCCTAGAATCTTAGTTTCTAAAATTACATGTAAAGAAATTAACAAAAATATTCCCGTCTTTAATTAAATGAAAAATGGTGCATATTGTATTTTTTATGCATATAAATATTTCATACAATTTTCAAAGACAATTAAATGGAGATTTAAATGAAAAGTAATTTTATTTATAACAATAAGAAAATAAAATGATTTTGTAACAAATTAAAATTTTATTAATAGTTTCTATTTTATATAACTCAAGCAGTGTTTCAGTGTAATGATAGAATTTTACAAATGATTTTCACACCAAATTCTGATATAATAAAATTATACAAATTTGTACAATGGTGTGTTATTGATGAAAATACAAAATTTTAATATTTTACTATGTTATAAAATAATACAGTGGTTTTACAGTATTTTTTAATCCCGCAACAAGTGGTAAATCTCCAAACATCTGTAACTCGTGCCGTCGTATAAGAATTTCATAAGTAACGGATTTAATTATTTGTTAATAAATACTCGTCAAAATGTACCTAACCACTTTAAAACGAGTTTGTTGATTGGTTGTACTTATGACGGCCAATTATCAACATGAGGGACATATCAAGGGTCCCATATCATCAGTGAAGGTCTTTCTAAAGGAACCTAACCCGTATTTACGCAAGAAAATACAAGATTGGAAGAAAACCCCGGGAAACTGCGAACAATTAGGTCGACGGGCGCGATTGGTTACAAACTCTGCACATACCAGCTTCGAGAGCAGAATCTCTTGACCACGGGTGGGGCCCAGAATGAAACTGCAACAATGAAATATTTCAAAGAGCAAAAAGTAGAAAAGAAAAGGCTTAAGAAAAGACTAAGCAAATTTATATATATATTTTTTTCATAAATTCATATAATAAGAGCACCTTTTACCAAGCGTAAAAAGAAAAAAAAATCGCTTAAAATTTCTGTAAAAAAAAAAAAAATAAATAAAATAAATAAGAGAGAGAGAGAGAGCGAAACGATTTTACTTTTGAAAGATTCACTTAGAGCTTATATGTCTATCATAAACAAAAAATCATCAAAGACATATCAAGAGAGGGGGGGTTGCCCTCCGTGAGGGTTTTTCTAAAGGAACCTAACCCGTATTTACGCAAAGAAATCCAAGATTTGAAGAAAACCGTGGAAAACTCCGAACGATTAGGCCGACGGGTGCGATTGGGTACAAACTCACCACCTCCCATCTACCATCTACCACCAAGAGAAAAAAAATCGATTAAAATTTCTGAAAAATTCATAATTTTAAAGAAACTATCTGTTTTAATCTCTTGCTATTTTAATTTCTGGAAATAATATTTTTATTAACTAAAATTAAATTTTATAGGGGATATCATAAGAAACGTTTTGCATCATTCATTGTGTGTCAAAATATATAATTCATAATCAATTTTATAACTACTGAACAATTTTAATGGATTTTAAGTATTAAAAGCTAAAACGATATTTTTATCATTTAAAAATACAATTTCATTTAAATTTTTTTAAAGCCAAAAACATTTATGTTATAACAAATAATTATTGACAATTTATTTAGAGTTATTAACTTAAATTTATTTCGAGTGTATGTAAAAGGCACAAAATATGAGGATATTTCCTAGTTTTAAGTTTCAAAAGCGGAGTAAAAATGCATCTATACCTTAGAAACCTTTATTCCTTACTGTCCCGACAGCATAACGGTCAGAGTGCGCGTCCGGAATACCAAGGTACTCGGGTTCAAATCCAGCAGGAAAAGTAAAGGTAAGAAATTTGTTCCTGAATAATCTCTATGTAAATCCGTCTGAATAATAGGAAAAATAAAACATTCGCGTTTTCTCCTATAAAACTTTTTAATTAAATCATAGCTTTAATTTTTTTTGAACATATTAGTGACCTTGAAGTTTCCCAAAGTCCTCCTATATCACTTCCTCAAATCTTCCCCAGAACCACCCGGGGAGGAACCTGAAGGAGGTCCTGGGGAGCGCCCCAGGACGCTGTGAAGCGGACATTTTCGGTTCCTGAGGACCTCCTGGTGACAATTTTCTGCATCCTCAGGGACGCCTGGGGGATGAGGGTCCTGGGATGTGAATCCTCTCCAGGACATCCTGGGGAGGCAAGTGTGCTATATGGGTACTTTACTGTCTATTTATATAAATTAATAAAATTGAGTTTTCAAATGCATAACACATTTTTAAATATTTATTTAAGTAAAATTCTTCGGTACATGATTAAAATTTTATTTAAAAGTCATAAATAACAGTTTGAAAAGACTTTTAAACAGATGACTTTAAAGCATATACATAATATGATGATATGGCTTTGTAAAAAACAAGCAATTTTCCCAAATTTACATCGAGTTATTCGAATTTTCATATTTTACTAGCGAGCTACGCCCGCTAGCTGGGCCACTTTTTCCGAACGAACCTCGATATTAAGCAGTATATAATAAGCAAAAAAAAATCATTTAATAAGCAAGTCTTGGTGTTCGAATCCTCAAGCACGAAAAAAAGTAAATTAAAGAGCTATGGTTGTTATGCGCCTATTATCCCGTTAAAAATATGTGATTTCGCACAGTGGACGCTATGCGCCCACCGGCCTACCGCCCACCGGCGCTACGCGCCATGGTCGCCATCGTCCCGTTAAAAATATTTGGTTTTGCACGGTTGGCGCTGCGCGCCCATAAGACATTTTTCTCGTATTTTTTCGTTCATCAGAAGGAGACTTTTATGCAGATTCTGAATATGTAATCAGTTTTTTTCTACTTTAAAAACTGTCTGCATGATGGTTTAAGAAAAAACGCGCAAAAAAAAGTTTCGATAGTCCTGTTTTACTTCTAAGTTTCATATTTTAGCGAAAACTACGGTAAATATTCTACGGCAAGTCAAAAAAATTGATGCGGAAAAAAACGCAATTCGCGCTGGTAGAAAAAAGAGGTTTTCGGCTGTTTCTTCTTTTACCCGAAGGGGAAAAATTCATGTCCTTCACCGCAAGGTGGCGCAGTGTTCTGCTCGGAGCTCCGTTTGGGAATTGAGACAATTTTCGGTCCGATTCCCAAGGGGTTTTTAATTCATAACTTTTTAATTTTGGTCCCATGGTCTCGAAAATGCCCGAAATGACTCCCCCGGAATTTTTCCAATCGAAAGACACCTTTCGCGACTTCCAACTCGCCCGCGTTGCGAACTGTAATCGGCTTCAAGCAGACAGACAGATAGACAGAGAGAGGCGCACGGATTTTATTAGTATAGACTAGCGAGCTAAGCCCGCTAGCTGGGCCACTTTTTCCAAACGAACCTCGGTATTAAGCAGTATATAATAAGCAAAAAAATTCATTTAATAAGCAAGTCTTGGTGTTCGAATCCTCAGGCACAAAAAAAAAAGTAAATTAAAGAGCCATGGTCCCGTTAAAAATATGTGATTTCGCACGGTGGGACACGTGCACTTGAAAAAAAAAGATTGTGGATCGGAACTATGGTCGCTTCGCGCCCATAGTCCCGTTAAAAATATTTGGTTGTGCACGGTGGGCACTACGCGCCCATAAGACATTTTTTTGTATTTTTTAGTTCATCAGAAGGAGATTTTTACGCAGATTCTGAATATGTAATCAGTTTTTTCTACTTTAAAAACTGTCTGCATGATGGTTTAAGAAAAAACGCGCAAAAAAAGTTTCGATAGTTTTGTTTTATTTCTATGTTCAATATTTTAGCGAAAACTACGGTAAATATTCTACGGCAAGTCAAAAAAATTGATGCGGAAAAAACGCAATTAGCGCAGGTAGAAAAGAAGGTTTTCGGCTGTTTCTTCTTTTTGCCAAAGGCGGATATTTCATGTCCTTCACCGCAAGGTGGCGCAGTGTTCTGCTTCGGAGCTCCGTTTGGGAATTGACACAGTTTTCGTTCCGATTCCCAAGGGGTTTTTAATTCATAACTTTTTTTAATTTTGGTCCCACGGTCTCGAAAATGCCAGAAATGACTTCCCCGGAATTTTTCCAATCGAAAGACACCTCTCGCGACTTCCAACTCGCCCGCGTTGCGAACTGTAATCGGCTTCAAGCAGACAGACAGACAGATAGAGGCGCACGCATTTTATTAGTATAGACTAGCGAGCTACGCCCGCTAGCTGGGCCACTTTTTCCAAACGAACCTCGGTATTAAGCAGTATATAATAAGCAAAAAAATTCATTTAATAAGCAAGTCCTTGTGTTCGAATCCTCAAGCCCGAAAAAAGTAAATTAAAGAGCTATGGTTGTTATGCGCCCATTATCCCGTTAAAAATATGTGATTTCGCACAGTGGGCGCTATGCGCCCACCGGCCTACCGCCCACCGGCGCTTCGCGCCATGGTCGCCATCGTCCCGTTAAAAATATTTGGTTTTGCACGGTTGGCGCTGCGCGCCCATAAGACATTTTTCTCGTATTTTTTGGTTCATCAGAAGCAGACTTTTACGCAGATTCTGAATATGTAATCAGTTTTTTTCTACTTCAAAAACTGTCTGCATGATGGTTTAAGAAATAACGCGCAAAAAAAAGTTTCGATAGTCCTGTTTTACTTCTAAGTTCAATATTTTAGTGAAAACTACGGTAAATATTCTACGGCAAGTCAAAAAAATTGATGCGGAAAAAACGCAATTAGCGCCGGTAGAAAAAGAGGTTTTCGGCTGTTTCTTCTTTTAGCCGAAGGGGAAAAATTCATGTCCTTCACCGCAAGGTGGCGCAGTGTTCTGCTTCGGAGCTACGTTTGGGAATTGAGATATTTTTCTGTCCGATTCCCAAGGGGTTTTTAATTCATAACTTTTTTAATTTTGGTCCCACGGTCTCGAAAATGCCCGAAATGACTTCCCCGGAATTTTTCCATTCGAAAGACACCTTTCGCGACTTCCAACTCGCCCGCGTTGCGAACTGTAATCGGCCTCAAGCAGACAGACAGACAGAGAGAGGCGCACGGATTTTATTAGTATAGACTAGCGAGCTAAGCCCGCTAGCTGGGCCACTTTTTCCAAACGAACCTCGGTATTAAGCAGTATATAATAAGCAAAAAAATTCATTTAATAAGCAAGTCTCGGTGTTCGAATCCTCAGGCACAAAAAAAAGTAAATTAAAGACCCATGGTCCCGTTAAAAATATGTGATTTCGCACGGTGGGCCACGTGCACTTGAAAAAAAAAAGATTGTGGATCGGAGCTATGGTCGCTTCGCGCCCATAGACCCGTTAAAAATATTTGGTTTTGCATGTTGGGCACTAAGCGCCCATAAGACATTTTTTTGTATTTTTTAGTTCATCAGAAGGAGATTTTTACGCAGATTCTGAATATGTAATCAGTTTTTTCTACTTTAAAAACTGTCTGCATGATGGTTTAAGAAAAAACGCGCAAAAAAAAGTTTTGGATAGTTTTGTTTTATTTCTAAGTTCAATATTTTAGCGAAAACTACGGTAAATATTCTACGGCAAGTCAAAAAAATTGATGCGGAAAAAAACGCAATTAGCGCCGGTAGAAAAGGAGGTTTTCGGCTGTTTCTTCTTTTAGCCAAAGGGGAAAAATTCATGTCCTTCACCGCAAGGTGGCGCAGTGTTCTGCTTCGGAGCTCCGTTTGGGAATTGACACAATTTTCGTTCCGATTCCCAAGGGGTTTTTAATTAATAACTTTTTTAATTTTGGTCCCACGGTCTCGAAAATGCCCGAAATGACTTCCCCGGAATTTTTCCAATCGAAAGACACCTCTCGCGACTTCCAACTCGCCCGCGTTGCGAACTGTAATCGGCTTCAAGCAGACAGACAGACAGACAGACAGAGGCGCACGTATTTTATTAGTATAGACTAGCGAGCTACGCCCGCTAGCTGGGCCACTTTTTCCAAACTTACCTCAGTATTAAGCAGTATATAATAAGCAAAAAAATTCATTTAATAAGCAAGTCTTGGTGTTCGAATTCTCAAGCACAAAAAAAAGTAAATTAAAGAGCCATGGTCCCGTTAAAAATATGTGATTTCTCACTGTGGGGCACATGCACTTGAAAAAAAAAAGATTGTGGATCGGAGCTATGGTCGCTTCGCGCCCATAGCCCCATTAAAAATATTTGGTTTTGCACGGTGGGCACTACGCGCCCATAAGACATTTTTTCGTATTTTTTAGTTCATCAGAAGCAGATTTTTACGCAGGTTCTGAATATGTATCAGTTTTTTTCTACTTTAAAAACTGTCTGCATGATGGTTTAAGAAAAAAACGCGCGCAAAAAAAAGTTTCGATAGTTCTGTTTTATTTCTAAGTTCAATATTTTAGCGAAAACTACGGTAAATATTCTACGGCAAGTCAAAAATATTGATGCGGAAAAAAACGCAATTATCGCCGGTAGAAAAAGCGGTTTTCGGCTGTTTCTTCTTTTAGCCTAAGGGGAAAATTTCAGGTTCTTCACCGCAAGGTGGCGCAGTGTTCTGCTTCGAAACTCCGTTTGGGAATTGAGATATTTTCCGTTCCGATTCCCAAGGGGTTTTTAATTCACAACTTTTTTTAATTTTGGTCCCACGGTCTCGAAAATGCCCGAAATGAATTCCCCGGAATTTTTCCAATCGAAAGAAACCTCTCGCGACTTCCAACTCGCCCGCGTTGCGAACTGTAATCGGCTTCAAGCAGACAGACAGACAGACAGAGGCGCACGGATTTTATTAGTATAGACTAGACTCATTAAATAAGCAAGTCTTGGTGTTCGAATCCTCAAGCACAAAAAAAGTAAATTAAAAACCCATGGTCCCGTTAAAAATATGTGATTTCGCACTGTGGGCCACGTGCACTTGAAAAAAAAAAAAGATTGTGGATCGGAACTATGGTCGCTTCGCGCCCATAGTCCCGTTAAAAATATTTGGTTGTGCACGGTGGGCACTACGCGCCCTTAAGACATTTTTCCGTATTTTTTAGTTCATCAGAAGCAGATTTTTACGCAGATTCTGAACATGTAATCAGTTTTTTCTACTTTAAAAACTGTCTGCATGATGGTTTAAGAAAAAACGCGCAAAAAAACGCAATTAGTGCCGGTAGAAAAAGCGGTTTTCGGCTGTTTCTTCTTTTAGCCAAAGGGGAAAAGTTCAGGTTCTTCACCGCAAGGTAGCGCAGTGTTCTGCCTCGGAGCTCCGTTTGAGCGCCGTTTGGGATTTGAGACATTTTTCGTTCCGATTCCCAAGGGGTTTTTAATTCATATTTTTTTTAATTTTGGTCCCACGGTCTCGAAAATGCCCGAAATGACTTCCCCGGAATATTTCCAATCGAAAGACACCTCTCGCGACTTCCAACTCGCCCGCGTTGCGAACTGTAATCGGCTTCAAGCAGACAGAC
Source organism: Maratus speculifer (assembly GCA_964019185.1). Lineage (NCBI taxonomy): Eukaryota > Metazoa > Arthropoda > Arachnida > Araneae > Salticidae > Maratus > Maratus speculifer. The sequence continues at coordinate 232,568,640 of OZ025294.1, read as the reverse complement.
AGACAGACAGAGGCGCACGGATTTTATTAATATAGATTTGAGAAATAAAAAAATAAATTTTTTATATCACCCAAGGTGCAAATGCGAATTTTTAAAAATTTAATTTTTAGACATTTTTTTTACATTTAAATGCCATTTGTTAAAGCAGAATTAGGTTTTATTAAACTAACGATTTATTAGCTTTATAAAACAGATTCGCAGTAACTCAGTTTCTATCTTCAATTAAAAATAATAATTATTAAATTATGATTTTATAAGAATAAATTTCCATTATAAAATTATGAATAACGATTTGGAACAACTTTCAAACTGTTGGCTTTGAAGCATATACATAGTAATTATGATATGTTTTCGTAAAAAACAAACCATATTCCCAAATTTACATTGGCTAGTTCCATGGGTTTTGTAGTGTAAGTCACATTACTCTATAATTGCCATTGTTTGCACATGGCAAACAATGCTATGCTTGTTTGCCACCGTTATTTTCGAAAAGTCTGCTTGGCCTTATTCAATTAATGAGAATGTGCCGATCAAATAAATCACATTTCTTCGTACTAAAATACTGGTAGCCAAAAGTCGTAGCCTGTGACTTTTTTAAGAAATGACATATTTTATTTAAGAAATGAAAAAAAAACTTTTTATTATCCCCAAGGTACAAATATGAATTTTTAAAAATTTAATTTTAACACCTTTTTCTACATTTAAATATGTTTTGTTAAGCAGGATTATGTAAAACTAAGGGTTTATTAAACTAACCATTTAAACTGTTGACTTTAAAGCATAGACACAATATGACAATATCTCTTCGTAAAAAGCATCCCATTTCCCCAAATTTACATTTGAGATATTCGAATTTGCATATTCTTTTTCCAGAAATGAAAAATAAAATAACTTAGTAATATCACTCAAGGCATAAATATGAATTTTTTAAATTGTATTTTTTTAAACTTTTTTCTGTACATTTAAATACCATTTGATAAGCAGATTTTTATAAAATAAACTAAAGATTTAATAGCTTCGTAAAACCGATTCACAGTAACGCAGATTCAATATCCAATGCAATGTAAAAGTTATCGAATTAATTTTAGTCGGCTTTTTTATTTTACTTTTTATTAACAAAAGTTTTAAAGAATCAACTTATACACAATTTTTTTCAACTGATAATGAATGTAAAAAATTTAATGATACTAGTCTATAAATATCTCATTGTCAAAGTAATTAGCTACTGTTCATGTTAATGAATTTTCCGTTTCAAAGCTTTTTTTTTAAGTTTTACTTTAGGGAAATGTTTATATTTATAATATATTTAAGAAGAAAAATATTTTTATTTTAAAATCAGCAAGTCAAATTATTATTGAGCGCTATAGTAAATTACTTTTGGAATAATATTTTTTTTTTTAGAAGATACGGATATTGCAATTCATTAATTTAGGCATACAATGCGTTCTTTTTTATGTATTTATATTTTAAGTGCTTGGCGTTGCTACAATATAAATAGAACTTTTTAAAAATAATAATAAATATAGTGTTAGATAGTATACAATACTTTCTGATCTAAATAATGTAGATTCAATTAATTTTGCAAAACCAAGTCACAGAAAATTATAATCATTTATCTGCGGTTGAAAAGAATAAAAAGTAAATTTCTAGTAAATTCCTAAAGGTATTTAATTAAAAATATATTTTCCTGATATATTTTTTTCGAATAATTAATATCGCATTATGAAACATCATAGTATGAAATACAATAAATAAATAAATAAATAAAATAAATATATCAAAATTAACCTATCTTTCTCCTTCTTAGCTATATGTATGCAATCCGGACAAATTTGCGACTTTTTTTTTATTTACAGGTTTGTGTAAGTCTAATATAATATTTAAAAGAATTCACTTAGAGTAAAATGTATGTCCATAAAATTAATTTTAAGTTATCCGAAATAATTATAAAACCATTTAGTTTATTTACTATGGAAATACACGAAAATAATTCTACCACACAAATTAGTCCCTCGAATATTTTAATGGTAGAGATTTACTTAACTGAAATGAAGAGCTTGCTTTTCAAAAGGGAAATCAATAAACGCAGTCAAACGAATCCTTCGGTACTTAAATTAGAGTAGTCAGTTATCGCGACCTGTAGATATGCCCTCCCGTGTTAGTTGTAAATGTGAATTCGATTGAATGATCTATTGTTTAAAGATACTAAATTAGAATACATTAAGGTAGTTTGATAGTGTAAAAGTCAAAGCAATGCTTCCGTTTCCTTTCATGGTAATGTTAATTCTATGTAAAAGATGTTTGTTTTCGGAAAAGTACATTTATTTTATTCTGTCTTTCTATTTGTTATCTCTACGCTACGCATGGAATCAAGACTAATTTACTACTTAATATTATCCATTTATATATTTCGTAACCTAATTTAATATTTTTAATAAATTATTTCGATTATAAAATGTGTCGCTAAAACAAATTTTAGATTGCCGTATCTATCTTTAAAATATTCAGTTTATTTAGAAAAGAACTACATGAATTTTTTTCCAACCTGCAAATTATTTCTGGGAAGATATTAATAGTAGATATTTGCATAACTGGAATGGAGCGCTTGCTTTTCAAAAGGGAAATCAATAAATACAGTCAAACGAATTTTTCGGTACTTAAATTAGAGCAGTCAGTTATCGCAACCTGTAGATATGCTTTCCGTGTTAATTGTAAATGTGAATTTGATTGAATGATCTATTGTTTAAAGATACTAAATTAGAATACATTAGGCTATTTTGATAATGTAAAATTCGTAGTAATGCATCTATTGCCTTTTATGTCAATGTAAGTCAGTACAAATAATGTTTGTTCCTGAAAAAATACTTTTTTCCTATTCAATCTTTCCAACTGTTATATCTACGTATGAAATACGGACTAATTAATGATTCAATATTATCTATTTATATGTTAGCGTAACATAATATAATATTTTTAATAAAGCACTCAAAGTATGTAATACATCCCCGATACTAGTGTTAATTCTTTTTATGTATAGAGCACTATATGAAATAATTTCTAGCGTGCAAAATAATTCCCCGAAGACTTTTTTTATAGATATTTACTTATCTGTAATGGAGTTCTTGTTTTCAAAAAAGGAAAATCAATAAATGCAGTCAAACGAATCTTTCGGTACTTAAATTACAGTAGTCAGTTACCGCGACATGTAGGTATGCCCTCCGTGTTAGTTGTAAATGAGAATTCGATTGAATGATCTATTGTTTAAATATACTAAATGGAAATACATTTGATAATGTAAAACTCAAAGCAATGCATCCGTTTCCATCTATGGCAATGTAATTCTATGCAAATAATATTTGCTTCCGAAAAGGTACATTTGTTTTATCATATCTTTCCTACTGTTATAGCTACGTATGTAATACGGAAGAATTAATGACTCAATATTCTTTATTTATGTGTCAATGTAACCAAATTTAATATTTTTAACAAGAAAAAAATCATGCTTCAAGCATAGATTATAAAGATATTTCCAACACATTCCAAATAATGTAACAAAACTGCACAGTTTAAAAAATTAAAATATTACGTTTCGTTTCACCATATGAAAATGTATATAAGGCATTTAAAAACTGAATTTCAGCTGTTCCCAACTACAGTCGAAAAATTACCCGACTTTTTTAGCAGCCCTGTATATGATACAGAGATTTGTGTCTATTGACATCATATATTCCAAAATTTAGTTAATTTAAGAGATACATACATTTCAGAAAATTCCTCTTCAGCAATTTCCTCTAATAAGGGGAATTATATGCGAAAACCTTTCTGCATGGCTATATATGAGGTATAGAATTAATATATAAAGAGTAATATGCAAAAAAAGTCTAGTTAAATTTAAAAGAGAATACCGGATTTTACGTACTCAACAGCAATTATTACGCTGAGACAGTACTGTAAGCGATTATTTTTGCGTGTCCCTCTAATTTAATAAAACATTCTATTAATGCTCTGTTTTATTGGGATCGTAGTGAAATTCAGTTATTTATTTCAGTTTCAATACATTTGAAATAGCGTAATGTCATTAAAACTCTCTAAACATCCCCCCCCCCCATATACCATAATGTAAGAGAATTATTTTGAGTGTCCCTGCAAATGAACCATTTATCACACATACTTCATATGCTATACCAAACACGCTTTGGTGACCCTAAATAAGCTTTATCAGTTTGATGAAAATCCGAGTATATTTATGGGAGTGAGAGTATGGACAGACGGACAGAAAAACCGAATGGATAAGCTCTTTTCAACTTCGTTGGAAAGTGCTAATAAAGTTCTAAGAGTATAAAATAGATCCCCGAAATTATTTTTAAATAGACCGGATCTATTGTAAAAATATTCAGTTTATGTATATAGAACTACGTGAAATTAAATCTCTCATGTAAAATAGTTCTTCGAAGATCTTAATAGTAGATATTTACTTAACTGTAATGGAGCGCTGCATTCAAAAAAGGGAATCAATGAATTCATTCAAATGAATCTTTCAACACTTAAATTAGAGCAGTCACTTATCGCAACCTGTAGATAAATCTTCCGTGTTAGTTGCAAATGTGAATTCGATTAAATAATCTGTTATTTAAAGATACTGAAACAGAATACATTAGAATATTTTGATAATGTAAGTGTCGAAGCAATGCATCCATTGCCTTTTATTGCAGCGTAATTCTATGCAAACGATGTTTAGTTCCGTAAAAGTGTATTTGTTGTAGAGCTCCCGATTGTACGTTTATACGAGTATACGTATAATACGTATTATACAAAATACGTATTTGCTATACATATAATTCGGCACCGGCAGTTATACGTATTACACGAAACAGTACATACGGTACATCGTATATACGGATTTTACGCAAGCGGTTAAACGTATAAACGTTTAAACGTTTTTCACTCAATGTATGAAATTTGATGTTTCAATATTTTTTTGCGGATTAGAGACATTGAGAAATATTCGGTAGAGTATCCCCATCGCGATTCTTTGTTCAAAGAACTACGATGTGTTTACTTAACTACTACTTGTTATGCAGGTACTTAAAACAATCTGAATACTTCATCAGTTTAGAATTTTTTTTTTCCAAAAAAACTAAGTTATTTATTATAAAATGTCTTACATTAGTTGTGGATAGAATCAAACTAATCTTTGAAATATCTGCGACGCAGTACTTAGTTTTTTATATTTTCTTGTATCTTTATAAGAAGAAAGTATTGGATTCGGGAATACTTTCGACGGGTTTACACGTTTTAAGGGTAAGAGAGTCCGAAAAACATGTTTTTACAAAATATCTGCCTGTCAGTTTATGAGTCTGTGACTTTGTCTGTCTGTATGTGACATGGATTTTGTGGGTTCTCTATCTCAGGACCTAATACACAGAATTAAGTAACATATATGGGGGAGACTGGGGCACATGTGAAAATGGGGCATATGATAACATTGCCATTTTCCACTAGTTATGTTGTTTTATTTCAAAAATTACCAAAGATGGGAGGACCTATAGACATATGGGAAAAAATTTTGAAACTCTTCAACATTTTGTTTGTCCCCAGGAGCCAAAATACTGCTTACTGTACTCAAAAGTAAAACCTCCAGCTTGATAAAAGAATAATTTTATTTATTTATTCTTTTTTTCTTCTTTATTTAACTTATACTATTTATACTAACAAATATTTATGATATTTTTTATTTTTAAAATTGAGAAATGCTAATGATTTGTCATTTTAACTCTTGTGGGAATGTGGCACATTTATGAAGAGTCTAGTTGGGGCAGATCTGAATACGTCATTAAATTGCCCAATAATCATTCAGCGATTAGATTCCTTTTAGTTAATTTCGTGAAAATAATGCCAGTTCCATTATCTCTATTTTTATAGAAATAGAAGACATTTCTATCATATAAAGTTGATTTTGTGTAATAGAAACTTCTCAAACGCAACTGTCAGCAAATACATAAAAAGCAGCAAGCTCTTTATGTTCAATTGTAATTTAAATAAATTTCATGTTTTCTAAATTGCAATAAATGCTATACATTAATTTTTTAACAGTTTTCAATACTATTTTTTATGCATCATTAATGCAAAAAATATTACGTTTAACAACTTTTCAAATTTTTCTGTTTCATTTGTTGCAAACTTGTAGTATTAGTTTACTTCCATTTCTAAAACAGCTATTTTATTTGGTGTTTTGAAAATAGATAAATATATTAAAAAAATAAAAATTTTAATCTTATAACTACCGTGAAATCTCTATTACTGACTCGCCCCTTTCTTTTAAAAGCAAAATAAATCAAATTTGGAGGAAGCTTATAAATGTAAAACAATTTTTTATCCTTAATTTACAGGCAAATAAGACAAATATAGGAATGAGAATCTTTCGTCTTTTGGTAGTTTTCCTATAAATATTATCCAAATGCCCCCTCCCTAAAATCCCCCTCAAACAAAAAGCCCTAAGCAAAATTTAAATTCTTTAATTATTTTCTCAACTTTACTTCATTATTTTTTTTTTGTTATATTGCAACAATATTTTATCAATTATCTAAGCCCTCCCCCTCCCCAAATCTACTTATTTTTATTTTATAATATTTTGCTTAAACATATCACTCAGAAACTAAGTAAATATACATATATTTTTTTTTTATCGTGAATTTAATAGATAGTACAACTAATGATTAAGGTAACATATGAAAAAGATAATAAAAACAAGTCAAATTTTTTTCCTTGTGTTCACATGTTTCCCTTATGTGTTTACAACTGCTCTTTCGTTGGGGCACATATGAACTTTTTTTTTAATTCAATAAACTACTAAGAAAAGTAAGAAAAACTGTAAAGTTAATAAAAAAATACCATGCGTAAAAAAAGTTCTGTTTACTATATAGAGTAGTTTTGCTTATAGAAATTAACCCAATTATGACAAAAAGCTATGTTTATGTGAACTGTTCACATGCATCCCAGTCTCCTCTGCCCCACCAGTGGCCGAGAGGTTCTGACCTCAAACTGGTAGACGGTAGGTGCTGGGTTCGAACCCAATCGCGACCGTCGGCCTAACCGTTCGAAGTTTTCCGTGGTTTTCTTCGAACCTTGCGTGAATACGGGTTAGGTTCCCTTAGAAAGACCCCCAAGGAGGGAATCCCACCCCATAGGGCCTATATCCCATAGCGTAGATAATCGGCCGACAAAAATACAACAACAACAACCCAGTCTCCTCTATATATTCAGGTAATCCCTGGTAGAAATTGTTGCTGACAAGTTTTGTATGTAAATCGTTCAAGAGGTGGCTCTACTTTGCTGTATTTTATTTACGATCTCTGCAATAGCTCTATCTCTAGAATTAATGCACGGATTTTCATCAAATTGCAGATTCAGTTAATGCTTGATATGAAGTGATTCTATATATGTTTTGGCGAGAATGTCAAGATTAAAAAAAATGAAATTTTATTATACATTAACAGAGTTAGAAAATATTAGCTCCATGGAAAAAATAGCATTTACGCTCGGGTGCAATCTTGAGTGTAAAACAATAAGTGAATAAAGAATTTTTAAATAATTAAAAAGAAAAAACTAAATTTAACAAGAATTCACAATACATCTGAAGTATTTATACTCTCATTCTTTCCACAAAAAGTGTTTAATTTTGTTGGTTATTTACAATGGATACAATTTGTATACATTACCTACACAAAATGTAAAATATCGGGGTATCTGAGCTCATTACCATGAGATGAATTAAAAAAAATCTAAATAAATTCAAAGTACAATGCTGCAAAATACTTTTGCAATTCACTTTAATAACTCACTATTTTGAAAATAGATATTTCACTGTTAGTGAAACGAGATTGGCCAATCAGGAGTCTGATATTTTGTGAAATTTTTGCAAACTGTTTTAAAAAATATACGCTTTTCATTGCTTGATCTTGTATATATAAGACATACTATACGGGTTCCTGTAGTAACGCCACCGATTTCCAAATTATTCTTCATTCAGTGACATAAGACTGATGAAGTCCAATATTTAAATTAGATACGATACGTGGAATATACGTATACATTAAATATACGTATTCTAAAATATACGTTTAATTGATACGCCTTATACGTATCCGGATACATTTAAACGTATATTTTAAGGTATCCGTATAGCAGAAAACGTATTATACGGATATACGCATATCGTTTAAACGTATAGCTGCTATACGTATCCTATCGCGAGCACTAATTTGTTGTAACACGTCTTTCCATTTTTTATATTTAAGTATGCAATCCGGGCTAATTTATTGCTCAATATTACCTATTTAGTGTTGCCCAATTTAATATTTTTAATAAAGAATTGGACTATAAAATAGATCCTCGAAATTATTTTTAAATGGCCCGGATCTAATGTGAAAATATTCAATTTATGTACTAATAAATTCAATTGTGTTTCAATTTATGAAACTACTTCCAACTTGCAAACTATACCCTTGAAGATTTTAATAGTAGATATTTATTTAACTGTAATGGAATGTTTGCTTACAGAAAAGTAAATAAATGAAGGCAGTCAAATAAATCTTTGAGAACTTAAATTAGAGCAGTCACTCATCGCGATCTGTATACATGCCCTCCGTGTTAATTGTAAATGTGAATTTGATTGAATGATCTAGTGTTTAAAGATACCATATAGGGCTATATTACACTGTAAAAAAAAATCCTTTACACTTACGGCAAAAACTGCTGGCAGCAATGTTGCCAGCCGTAAAAATTGCTGTAAAATTATGTATATATATATATGTATATATATACGTATATATATATATATATATATATATATATATATATACACTATATTGCCATTGATTATTGGACACTTACCAATTTATACGTTTTACTAAATATCTAGAAAAATACATAAGGAATCATCTCGAAACTCTTAGTGTATAAATATAATAGTATACGTCATACACATCCGTGAAGATTTTTTACAGAAACTCCATAGGGGACCGTCAACAAATTAAAAAAAATGAATATCTTTTGAATAACCCTGTCAAAACTAATGTAGCAAAAGCGCTCAAACTCTAGATTATGATTGAATGTCTTATTGTAATACACTGTGTTCATTTTTATGCAAATAGCATGTATACTCGCAGAGTAATTAAGGTTTTTATAAAAATGGTCCCAAATTTTTCCAAGTTTTTCCTTTATAATTTTCAGAGTTCTTAATATAAAATAATATTTTTTTCAGAAAATATGACAAACAACATTACACATAGTACCCAGTAATCAGAATTAAAAAATAATAAAAATTGTATGAAAAATGAGTAGGTTTACTAAATAATTTTTTACTGCGCATGCGTCAAAGATATCAAAATTTCATTTGCATATTGTGTTAGCTATATATATAGAGCAACTTTTGTAAAAGTCTCAAAATCATAGCTTGAAAATTCTGAAAGTAATCGTCTATAGAAAAAGGACAAAATCCGTTGTTTCCAAAATGAAGCAAAAAAATGAGGGATTTTATCCAAATGTAGTAGTAAACCCCGTATTCTGTATTCTATATTGACACTAATCAATGAATACATGGATACAACCCCTCTTGTTTTTGCTTCATTTTGAGAATAACGGATTTTCAACTTATTCAATTGACGATTATTTTCAGAATTTTCAAGTTATGATTTTGTGACTTTCACAAAAGTTGCTCTATACATTTAGCTAACATAATATGCAAATGAAATTTTGATATCGTTGACGCATGCGCAGTAAAAAAATATTTAGTAAATCAACTCATTTTGTATACAATTTTCATTATTTTTTAATTCTGATTACAGGGTCCTGTGTGCAATGTTGTTTGTCATATTTTCTGAAAAAAAATATTATTTTATATTAAGAACTCTGAAAATTATAATGGAACTACGTGAAATTAATTCTTATATACAAAATAGTTCTTCGAAGATCTTAATAGTAGATATTTACTTAACTGTAATGGAGCACTGCATTCAGAAAAGGGAATCAATGAAAGCATTCAAATGAATCTTTCGGCACTTAAATTAGAGCAGTCACTTATCGCTACCTGTAGATATGCCCTCCGAGTTAGTTGTAAATGTAAGTTCATTTGAATGATCTGTTGTTTAAAGATTCTGAATTAGAATACATTAGACTATTTTGAAAATGTAAGAGTCAGAGTAATACGTCCATTGCCTTTTATGGCAATGTAATTCCATGCAAATAATGTTTATTTCCGAAAACGTACATTGGTTTTATTTTAAAATATGTGTATGCATCTAAAATTTACAAAAAAAAAAAAAAAAAAAAAAAAAAAAAAAACTTTAACAAATATCTGGATTGTTTTAGTTATGAAATTGATAAGTATGAAATAGACTTATTTTATTAAAAATACAATTTACACTGAATTCAGCTATGTTACTATGTTTCTATGACATTGTATATTTAACATGTTACAGTTTAATAAAATTTTTGGAATATGTTAATAATTATTAATAACAAAAAAATTTTAATTATTCGTGTTTATATTTATTGCAGTTTTAATGTTGCAATTGATCCGGGTTCGTACTCATCAGGGGATTCCTGGGATTTTTGGTGGTTTGGCACCAGAAAATTCATAAAGTACTGATTGCTATATCTAAAAACAGAATTTTCCCCATTAAATAACCCTTTCCGGCGCACTACTGTTTAAAATTGGAATTTAAAGAAAAAAAAATTAGGCAATCTATTTAGGCCGAGAGGAATACACAGGTATAATTTTGTAGATTGCACAAACCGTTTTAATTATACAGCTGTTGCCGAAGTGGTAACTCCGCATAAGTACACCATTGATAGGCGCAGTGAGAAGAGCATTGCTGTGAAGCGCGTATTAGAGTAAAATATGTTACCTATTATTTAAAAACAGTAGAGTTTGATCTCTGTGGTGTTGCCATCTAGAACTCATAAGAAAGATTTAAAGTAGCCATTAGAGTAGTTTTTGAAATATTCACGGAGTTTTTATGTCTCTAAACAGGGGGAACTTTAGGTGTTGCCGAATCGGCAACACTGCGCAAGAAAGGTATAAGTTAAACATTACAATACAAATATTCAGGTAAAAGATCTTGAAGCGTACGAACCCTGTTGATGCATTTCATCGGAATGTTATTTTAGGCAAATGCATTCTTTATAAATGAATAAAAACTTCCAAGCAGTTTATGTCTACTTTTCAGCTATAAAATAAGTAACATAAACTGAAGTTACTTACAATTATTTATTTAACACAATAATAATCTTTAAAAAGTTATGTGAATAGATTAACAATAGGAGTACCTAATAAAGACTTTAAAAAATACAGATTATTTATTTAAATTTCCGAATAAGAAAAGTTTACATTCTTAATCTATAAGAGATATTTATAAAATTCAGTTTTATAAATATTCAGATGGTTTTATAATTTTACATATATAGAAAACATGAAAGCTTGAAAAGTATGATAAAAAATAACTAGCGTTTAACGCAAAATTTAGTAAGAGAAACTGTGGTTACTTTTTTTTCAATTTTTTTTTTTTGTTTTTAAAAGTTTGTATTAAACATGGTAGATAATATAATTTTATGATAGCAATCAAATAACAAAATATTTAATTTATAAGTATTTTTAGAGGAAAATGGATCATTTTTTAACAAATTGCTCAACATAAATATATATACATACATATATATATATATATTAGATGCAGTTAGATTCAGTGGATGATAGGAATTTTATTTCAACATACTTCTATTCTAAAAAACTGGTTCTCATAAAGACATGCACTTCGGACATTAAAATAATCTTTTACTGCTCGACAGTAAAAGTAAAAACGGTATAAACTTGTCAGAAGTAGCAATCCAAAAACTTTCTTCTATCTTATACATGTTAATAATTCTAGAAAAATTAAGCATAGCAGCGCCTCAGGTAAGGTGGTTTAAAGCAAAATATGATCAGCAATAACACATGCCAACTTATTGCTGAAACTGAAATTTGATAAAAAATCCGTGCAATAGTTTTTGAGTTAGAGCTATTGCAAAATCTCTTTAAAAAAAACTGTATAACAGCGCCACATGGTGTATGATGTACACTAAGAATTAATCAGGATCAATTTTTTTTATCAGGGGCTACTCAGACTAACTAAATCTGAAATTTGATGAAAATCCGTGCAGTAGTTGTTGAGACACATTTATTGGGAAATCGTGATAAATGCAGCATAGCTGAGATATCTCTAGGGCAGTGTACACCAACAACTCAACAAAACTAATTTATAATCAGGGAGTAACTCAAATTGAAGATTTAGAAAATTTCATACATTAGTTCAGAGATAGAGCCATTGTGACAATCGCGAATATTGAACCATGCCCGCGGAACCTGTTGAGCAATTTCCACCAAAACATAGTCAGCACCATTATATATCAAGTACCAACTAATATAAAGTTTTATGAAAATTCATGCACTAGTTCTTGAGATATGGCTATTGTGGAAATCGTAAATAATGCAGCATAGCAGCACCACCTGTTGAGTGATACACGCCAGAAAATAATCAGAACTAATTTATATAAATATCTCACAGAATCTAAAGCTTTGAGATATTCCGTACATTTGTTCTTGAAATAGAGTTATTGAAATAATCACGAACAATGCACCATGGCTGCGCCAACTATTGAGCGATTTGCACAAAAACGTAATCAGCACAATGTTATGTCATAATTAAACTACATTCTGTAGGTTTATTATACTTTATGTAACCCTTTCGGTATTGAATTTACATTCAGTTTTTCGAAAGCTTCTTTTTACTTACTACTTACTACTTACTACTTACTACTTAGTTTTTTTTTCTTTTTCCCTTTTTTTTTAACGATATTCCGATATTCTATATATAAAAATTCACATTTACTAATAAACAATACAAACAAAAAAGTTTCTGAAAGGATAAGAATTAAAAAGGACTGCTGTAAATTTCGAAGTCTTGATTTACAACATTTATCAATGTCAAAATTATTTTTATCGGATGGAAGTTTCTCAACAGAATTTTTAATTAACATTCAAAGAACAAACACTATTTAATTTAATATTAATTAATTTTGTATTCAAGACCTCTAAATTTATAAAGATAATTTGATTAAATATTTCTATGCTTACTGTAAAATTAAAATAACATATTTCTGTTAAATAAAGTAAATTTATCTATTCAACCTATGAAGTATTAAAAAAGTTCATCATTTATATTTGCATCTCATTTTACGACAAAAAAACGAAAAGGAAGAAAAAAATTATCATATCTTAATTATGTAAAAGACATACGGAACTAAAAATAGATCTATCACATTTCATTAATAAATTTCTGAACACTTTTTTTAATAAATCGAGAAGACATTAAATGTTAATAAATTAATAACGAATATCCAGTTTTATTTTCTACAGAAGCCAATAACTTTTCGTCGTGTAAGTAACAAAAAAACTTTAATCAATTTTGTATTTTTCTCAAGAATATAAAATTCTGTTTTTTAATTATATTACTGAAAGGAATCTTTATATTTAAAATTCATCTTTTCCTTTAAATGAATGAATAAAAATTCTCAATAACGACTCTAAAAGTAAAAATATAATGCAGCGCTGCTGGAAATTTTTTATGCGTAGTTGTTGCTGCGTAATCAACAATTTTGTACTGATTGCAAAGAAATTTATTTTTATGTAATGAGCTAAAGAGAAAAAAAAGAAAGAAAGCTTAATAAATGAACATATTTTTTGGATAAGATAATATAAAGAAATGAACGGACGTTATTAAAAGAAGAATGAAATTGCATTTGTATGTGTCATTTTGTAGGTCAATTTGAAATAAAAAGAAAGTTTTAAAATTCTATGTTTATAATCTAAGTTTATTAATAATTAATATTCTATTAATATTCCACGTTTATCAATTATACACAGTTTATAACTATTTATCAAAAGGTGTTTTCATCTTTATTCAGAAGGTCTCACTTCATGGCATTATTATTATTTTTTTTTTTTTGGTATTATTGTAGATTTAAAAAAATATATAAATATATATAAGAATAATCATGAAAAAGAAAAAGAAAAAAATGCTTTATCCAGGAAAATATAATAAAATAAATAACAAAATAAAACTCTAATAAGTATCACTTCTTCTATGTAGATAATTTGATGTTGAATATGATATGTTGAATGACATTTATGTTGAATGTAGAACTAAAATTATATATTTCTATTAAATAAAATACATTTATACATTCAAATTTTGAAGCCTTAAACAGTTCATCATACATAATTAAAGGTCATTTTCCAACAAAAAGCGAAAAGTAAGAAAATAATGATCTGGATCTTAATGATGTAAAAAACATAGAACGAAATATAGAACTATCACATTTCATTAATAAGTTTCGGAACAATTTTTTAAGAACTTATCGATAAAACACAAAATAATAACAAATTAGTAACGAACATTCAGATTCATTCTCATTTTCTAAAGAATCCAATAACATTTCGCCGTGTAAGTAACAAAAAATTTTAATAAATTTCGTATTTTTTTCTGGTACATAAAATTCTATTTTTTAATTGTATTACTGAAAGCAGTCTTTATATTTAAAATTCATCTTTTCATTTAACGAATTGATGGATGAATAAAAATTATCAATAACGACTTTAAAAGGAAAAATATAATGCAGGACTGCTGGAAATTTTTTATGCATAATTGTTGCTGCGTAATCAACAATTTTGTACTGATTGCAAAGAAATTTATTTTTATGTAATGAGCTAAAGAGAAAAAGAAAATAAGCTTAACGAATGTACATGTTTTTTAGAAAAAAATAAATAAATGAATGGAAGTTGTAAAAAAATTATGAAATTGCATTTGTTACTGTAATTCTGTGGGTCATTTTGAAATAAAGAGAAAGTTTTAAAATTCTAAGTTAAACATAATTTAAACACACAGATTATCACTATTTATCCAAATCTTTTTTCATCTTTATTCAGAAGGTTTCGCTACGTGGTACTATTTTTCGGCATTATTGTAGATTAAAAAAATAATAATAAGTAAGTAAAATCAAGTAAAGAAAAAAAATTTAAAAATGCTTTATCCAGGAAAATATAATAAAAAATCTAATAAAATAAAAATGTAATAACCCACAGATGATGATGACAAAAATGTAATAAATATCGCTTCTTCTATGTAGATAATTTTGTTAAATATATTTATGTTTATTGTAGAATTAAAATTATATATTTCTATTAAATATATTTTTTCATTCAACTTTTGAAGTATTAATTTGTTCATCATACATAATTACAGGTTATTTTACGGCAAAAAGCGAAAAGTAAGAAAATAATGATCATATCTTAATCATGTAAAAGACTCACGGAACTAAAAATAGATTAAATTTCATTAATATATTTCTGAACATTTTTTTAATTGATCGATAAGACATTAAATGGTTATAAATTGATAACGAAAATCCAGTTTCATTCTCATTTTCTTCAGAATCAAATAATTTTTCACCATATAAGGAACAAAAAAAAAAAAAAAAAAAAAAAAAAAAAAAAAAATCAATTTTGTATTTATCTCTAGTAGGTAAATTTGTGTTTTTTGATTATATTGCTGAAAGGTGTCTTTATATTTAAAATTCATCTTTTCATTTAACGAAATTGCTCGATGAATAAAAATTTTCAATAATGAATTTAAAAGTAAAAATAGAATGCAGCATTCCGGAATTTTTGCTGCGTAATCAACAATTTTGTCCTGATTGCAAAGAAAATTATTTTTATGTAATGAGCTATTTAGAAAAAAAAAGAAAGCTTAATGAATGTGCATGTTTTTTTGTGAAACGATAGTATCAATAACTGAATGGACATTATTAAAAGAAGTATGAAATTACATATGTATCTGTAACTTTGTGGATCAATTTGAAAAAAAAAATCTAAGTTAAACATCATTTGTATACATATTTTATCAGTATCATCCTAAAGTTTTTCATCTTTATTCAGAAGGTCTCACTTCATAGTACTATTTTCAGCATTATTGTAGACTTAAATAAAAAAAACAAATAAAATAAAACTTGTTTATTGAGAAAAATATAATAAAATAAATAATAATAATAATAAATATATAACCAATACCACTACTTTCATGAAGATAGTTTGATAAAATATATTTATGTTTACTGTAGAATTAAAATTAAAAATTTCTATTAAATAAAGTACTTTTCTTCATTCAACTTTTGAAGTATTATTAAACAGTTCATCATTTATAATTAAAGTTCATTTATGAAAAAAGCGAAAATGGAAGAAATTAATGATCAAAATGATGTAAAAGACTTACAGAACTAAAAATATAACTATCAAATTTCATTAATAAATTTCAAGACAAATTTTTAAAAATTGATTAATAAGGTATTAAATATTAATAAATTGATACCGAACATCCAGTTTCAATCTCATTTTCTATAGAATCCAATAACTTTTCGCCGTGTAAGTAACAAAAAACTGTAATCAATTTTGTATTTTACTCTAGTACATAAAATTCTGTTTTTTAATTATATTACTGAAAGGAATCTTTTTATTTAAAATTCATCTTTTCGTTTAACGAAATTGATCGATGAATAAAAATTCTCAATAACGACTTTAAAAGAAAAAATATAATGCAGCACTGCTAGAAATATTTTAAGAGTAATTGTTGCTGCGTAATCAACAATTTTGTACTGATTACAAAGAAATTTATTTTTATGTAATGAGCTAATAAGTAAAAAAGAAATACAGCTTAATTAATATACATGTTTTTTTTTTTTTAGAAAAGATATATAAATGAATAGACTTTGTTAAAAAAAGGATGGAATTGCATATGTATGTAATAAATAAAAAAAATTTGCGCCATTTTGCCGCCATGAGTTTTAATTCTAACGTTTATGGAACATACTTTTATTATCAGTTTTCGTAATGTATTAATATTTTAACAGCTAAAGTTCTTTTATCTCATTTTATATAATTTAGTAATAATCTATTGTTTGTTTTCTTAAAAAGAGGGGGAGTGTTACTGCGGAACCATTCACGAGTATTAAAAGGAGGGTTTACAATTAAACAATTTTGATATTCAGGTTTAAGACCATCAGTTAATCCCTGCATAATTATATTTTCTCCAAGCTGAAGTTGTCTTCCAACCTCAACTTTCTTTCTGAAGTAAGAATCTAATTCGCTTAAATCATTTAACTTTAAGGAGGCAAACTCAGAAAATTTTGGGACTCTAATCTGGATAAACTTTTCTGTTAAAATCTCAACAATTTCATTATAAGTGGCACAATCCAAACAATCATTAATAAAAACTTTTAAAGCTTCACCCTTAAAATATTTGGAGATGTTTTTTTTTTTCACTCCTCATCTTTTTTCTCTATAGAACATTCTTTATAAAAATGTTTGAGCCATGAAAGAATATTGATGCCCGATTCAAAGTCAAAAGGGACAATATCGAGTTTATTTTCAGACATTTTATCTTTCTTTATTAATCCAGATCTTAAAAGCATGAAAGATGATTTAATTCATATGTTAAAATATTTAAATTCTATAATTCAATAAAATAAATAGCACTAAAAATAAATAAATATATAAATCAAATTTTTATCCCTTTGAATACATGTGAAAAAAAAATAAATAAATAATTATCACAGTTTCAATAACATAAGAACAACTATAAAGAAAATAATTGATTAAATAAGTAATTAAGTTATCTTTCTTTAGTATAAATCATTAACACTCTTAACCAGAGAAAATTATGAATGGAACTATTAATAGAATATGCTAAAAATTCAACTATATTGAAATTAATAAATGCAACAACATTATATATATATATATATATATATATATATATATATATATTTGTATATCTGTAAAACTCATGATAAATCAACACCCAAAAAAGAAAAAAATCATATTATCATTTATACACAATAACAAAACAAAATAAAAACAACTAACTTACAATCATTTCGATGTAGAACCCGTTCAAATACCCAAATTTTACCTGAAAAACAAAAGAACATAACCCGGAAATCCAATAAAAATGATCCTGCAATCATTTGAAACGGTCATGTGCTCGTACTGGGGGTTAAATGCAGACATAACTCTGAACATAAATAAAAACAGTTTATTTAAAACGGTTAGGGCTCAAGGGCAGTGGAGGAGTTCTTGAATTTTAACAACTAGTAACAACACTGGTGGATTAAACTCATACTCACAGCTCCGGCACTAACTTATTCGGGCACTTCAGATTGCTTCTCACTTAAACTTTCGCTAAACTGCTAGATAGAACTTTATTAGACAGCTCGTGGCTGTATATATACTCTTTATTAACTTTGAAAATATTCAACGTAATCCATATTAACTCTTACCAACGGTAAACTTCTCGACTCGCCATCCAAAACTCCTTGTCAACTCACTGAAGGCTCGATAATACTTGATATCACTCGCTCTAGATCAATCCCACTGCTTGTCGTCACCACCTAGCTATTTTCTAGTCACTACTAGCTGGCTAACGCCGCTAGGCACACCACACACATTCAAACTCCAAGCTTTTATATGCTGCAAACTGAGATACTACAAATTTACATATTACTTCTAACCGCGACATAACTGTAGAATCTGAGAAAGACGCACACGCTCTAGAAAGTTAAAGTAAAAGAGAGGATAGATGTCGCTTTCACGCTTACACATGTTAAATCATTGACGTCACGATCTCAAAAATGCTAGAGTGCCTTTATTACAAAGGTCACTCCCTCACACATTCAATGCAAGTGTTCTTTTTTTTTCTCTCTTTCTTTACTTCTTCATAGACAGAGTTAGTAATCGCCGATAGAATCCACAAGTAATTTCTTAATAACACTCCCGCTCTTTTTAAGAAAACAGACAATAGATTATATCTAAGTTAAATAAAATAAGATAAAAGAACTTTAGCTGTTAAAATATTAATACATTACGAAAACTGAGAATAAAAGTATGTTCCATATACTTTAGAATTAAAACCCAGGGCGGCAAAATGGGGCATTTTTTTTATTTATTACATGTATCTGTAATTTTGTGGATCAATTTGAAATTAAAAAAAATCTAAGTTAAACATCATTTGTATACATATTTTATCAGTATCATTCCAAACTTTTTCATCTTTATTCAGAAGGTCTCACTTCATAGTACTATTTTTTAGCATTATTGTAGACTTAAATGAATAAATAAATACTTTATTGCGAAAAATACATAGTAAAATAACTAATAAAATAAAAATATATCAAATACCACTACTTTTATGAAGATAATTTGTTAAATATATTTATGTTTACTGTAGAATTAAAATTACAAATTTCTATTAAGTAAAGTACTTTTCTTCATCCAACTTTTGAAGTATCAAACAGTTCATTATTTATAATTATAGTTCATTTTGTGAAGAAAGCGAAAAAGAAGAAAATAATGATCATATCTTAAAGATGTAAAAGACATACAGTACAAAAATATAACTATCAAATTTCATTAATAAATTTCTGAACAAGTTTTTAAAAATTGATCGGTAAGACATTAAATGTTAATAAATTAATAACGAACATCCAGTTGCATTCTCGTTTTTAACAGAATTCAATCTATTTTCGCCGTGTAACTAACAAAAAACTTTAATTTTGTATTTTTCCCTAGTACGTAAAAGTCTGTTTTTTAATTATATTACTAATAGGAGTCTTTATATTTAAAATTCATCTTTTCGTTTAACGAAATTGAACGCTGAATAAAAAATCTCAATAATGAATTTAAAAGTAAAAATATAATGCAGCACTGCTATATTTTTTTATGTGTAATTGTATCTGCATAATCAACAATTTTCTACTGATTGCAAAGAAATTTATTTTTATGTAATAATGAGCTAAAAGAGAAAAAAGAAAGAAAACGTAATGAATGTACATGTTTTTTGAGAAAAGATTATATAAATAAATGGATGGACGCTATTAAAAGAAGAATGAAATTGCATTTGTATCTGTAATTTTATGGGTCAATTTGAAATAAAAAGAAAGTTTTGAAATTCTAAGGTAAAAATCCTTTATGCACAAAGTTTATCACTATTTATCCAAAAGTTTTTTCCGCGTTATTCAGAAGGCCTTATTTCATGGAACTATTTTTTAAATTATTGTAGGCTTAAAAAAAATGTTTATCGAGGAAAATATAATAAAATAATTAATAAAATAAAAGTGTCATAAATACCACTACTTTTACCAAGATAATTTGATTAAATATATTTCTGTTTCTATAGAATTTAAAGTATATATTTATGTTAAATAAAGTATATTTATTCATTCAACTTTTGAAGTATTAAACAGTTCATCATTCATAATTAGTGGTCATTTTACGACAAAAAAGCGAAAAGTAAAAAAATAATGATCTAGATCTTAATGATGTACAAGACATATGGAACTAAAAATATAACCATGAAATTTCATTAATAAATTTCTGAACAAATTAAAAAAAAATGATTAAAAAGACATTAAATATTAATAATTTGATAACGAACATTTTTTTCATTCTCCTTTTCAACAGAATCCGATAACTTTTCGAAGTGTAAGTAACAAGAAACTTTAATCAATTTTGTAATTTTCTCTAGTACATAAAGTACAGTTTTTAAATTATATTACTGAAAGGAGTTTTTAAATTTAAAATTTATCTTTTCGTTTAACGAAATTGATTGATAAATAAAAATTCTCAATAACGAATTTAAAAGTAAAAATATAATGCAGCACTGCTGAAAATTTTTTATGCGTAATTGTTGCTACGTAATCAACGATTTTGTTCTGATTGCAAAGAAATTTATTTTTATGTAATGAGCACAAAAGTAATAAACTTTTCTACCAAAAATTGAACCGACTTCGAAAACTACTGCAAAGTGAAAAATAATTTTTGTACATAATAGTAATAAGAAATTATATTAAGAGCGTAGTATTTACAATGCGTATTATTATATTTATGTACATTAATTTGATTTTTTGGAGTCGATGCCAGCCAAGCCAAGTTACATGTAATTTTCCAATAGACACACATCCAAGTATTTACGAGTTTTTTACGATTTAATATTTAGCTAAAAATGTAACTTTATAATCGTTTACGATTTGAAATGGATATTTAATTTTAATTTTGGAAATTGGCACCGACTCCAAAAAATCAGATTAATGTACATAAATATAATAATACACATGGTAAATACTACGCTCTTAATTTAATTTCTTATTACTATTTTATTTTTCACTTTGCAGTAGTTTTTGAAGTCGGTTCAATTTCTGGTAGAAAAGTTTATTTTTATCTTTTTAGTTAATAATTAACGATTTTTTTAAGTCGGTTAATAAAAGTTATAATACGGAAAAAAAATATTGTAAATTATACATGGATGTAAATTTTGTCAGGAGTGGGGTTCGAACACACGTTCTCTTTCCAGCACCAGAGCTTAAATCTGGCACTGCAGACAGCTCGGTCATCCTAACTGCGCTCCAATCGGCGAGCTTATTCAAAGTCCATGTTACTTTTAATTTTGGGGAAATCACCAATTTTATTAGTTTTTGCCTAATTACTAAAAATGCACTGAACCAATTTCAATGAAATGGAAGCGGTACCAATTATTGAGTAGGCTCTTTTATTTAACACAAAAATCAAATTAATCGGTTGGATAGTTGCGGAGTAATCGGTGAACATACATAGAAAAAAATACATACGCGTCGAATTGATAACTTCCTTTTTCTTTTCTGAAATTGGTTAGTAATAAAAATTATAATACGGAAAAATATTGTAAATTATATATGGATGTAAATTATGCCAGGATTGGGGTTCGAACACACGCTCTCTTTCGCGAACCAGAGCTTAAATCTGGTGCCTTAGACCGCTCGGCCATCCTGACTGCGCTCCAGTTGGCTAGCTTATTCAACGTCTGTGTTACTTTTAATTTGCGAAAAAACACCAGTTTTATTAGTTTTTGCTTAATTACTAAAAATGTACTGAATCAATTTCAATGAAATGGAAGTGGTACCAGTTCGAGAGTAGACTCTTTTATTTAACACACAAACCAAGTTAATAGGTTGTATAGTTTCAGAGTAATCGGTGAACTTACATAGAAAAAAATACATACGCGTCGAATTGATAATTTCCTCTTCCTTTTTCTGAAGCGGGTGAATAATAAAAATTGTAATGCGGAAAAATTATTGTAAGTTACACATTGATTTAAATTATGGCAGGACTGGGGTTCGAACCCATGCTATCTTTTTCGAGAACCAGAGCTTAAATCCGGCGCCTTAGACCGCACGACCATTCTGTGTGCACGCTGTTTGGAGAACTTATTTAACATTTTTAAACAGCGAAAAATCACTAATATCATTAGTTTTTGCCTAATTACTAAAAAAGTACGGAACCAATTTCGATGAAACGTGAGTGGTACCAATTCGAGAGCATTATCTTTCATTTAAAACAAAAATAACAGAAATCGGTTGCATAGTTTCGGAGTAATCGGTAAACATACAAAAAAAAAAAAAAAACATACGCGTCGAATTGATAACCTCCTCTACTTTTTGGATGTCGGTTAAAAAGAATGAAAGCTTAATGAATGTACATGTTTTTTAGAAAAGATAATATAAATAAATGAATAGACGTTATGAAAAGAAGATTGAAATTGAATTTGTATCTGTTAATTTTAGGGTCAATTTGAAATAAAATGAAAGTTTTTAAGTTCTGCGTTAAACATCATTTATAGACACAGTTCATCATTATTTATCGAAAAGTTTTTTCATCTTTATTCAGAAGGTCTCACTGCATGGTACTATTTTTCATTATTATTGTTGATTTAATAAATAAATAAATATATATGTAAAAATCAAGTAAAAGAAAAAAGAAAAAAAATGCTTTATCCACGAAAAAATATATAATAAATAATAAATTAAATATGTAATAAATACCACTTCTTATATGTAGATAATTTGATTAAATATATTTATGCTTACTGTAGAATGAAAATTATATATTTTTTTATTAAATAAAGTACATTTATTCATTCAATGGGCGTTATTAGAAGAAAAATGAAATTGTATTTGTATGTGTCATTTTATGGGTCAATCTGAAATAAAAAGAATGCTTTAAAATTCGCATGTTAAACAGCTTTTGTAAAGATATATTATCATTATCATTAAAACGTTTTTCATCTTATTATTAATTCGTTTTTCATCTCAGAAGATTTCACTTCATTGTACTATTTTTCGGTATTATCATACCTTAAAGAAAATTCTTTATCAAAGTTTTTTTTTTCAGTCTTTTGGAAAATTGTTGATTTTGTCTGTCGAAAGAAGAGATAAGTGAAGCATACCTGAACACTTGAGATGTCTGGATTTTCTTCGTTTTTTATTGAATATATATATAGTATGTGTGTGTGTGTACATCATGTCCCAAATGTATCTGGCGCGGAAAGAAAGTAAAACAAAAAATAAAAGAAGAGATTAAAAAAAAAAAAACTTAAAAAAAAAAATAGCCGCATTGTACTTGCGAATTCAATATGCTATCAGAAACGAAAAATATGAAATTTATTTACGAAGTTAGCTAACAGATGACGCTGATATTATATATTTAAAAAAACTGGGAAAAACAAGCTCCATTCTTTATTTTATCACCCATGAGCGTGCTCCTAAAGCGTGCTATTTCGCTCTCATTATTAGAACAGAGGATTTAATGAAATAGCGGATATTTCTTGTCTTTAACCCTTTCGTGTCTTGTACTAATAGTAGTACATGTCTTTTAATGGTGTAATGCCGATCAAACCGCTTTTTTTCAGATTTTTTTAAAATTCATTTTTGCTCTTATATGCACCAAACTTTCAAAATCTCTTATTTAAGAACTACATAATGTGCCGTGATTGTCTATTTTTTGGTAAATGTAAAGAATTTTGCAAAAAATGTTCTCGAAGTTGTCAATTTGATCAGAAATTTCCGAACCTGGAGATCTGGGAACAAAAAAAATGTTCGAACTGAGAAAATAATTGTTTAGAAATCAAATTTTAATTTATTCAGCGAAAAATTGCATCACACCGCATCTCTTCCAAAATCACCACAGCATGTTTCATGTTTTTACTTTAAAAAATGAGTCTCAAAATGTATCGGAAAATTTCGAGCTGTTGAAGATCGAAAATCATTTTTTTGAGTACACCCTTAATGGAGTATAATTTTGTTTTAAAAATACTTTTTCTACTATATAAAAGGTAGTGACATTAGTGTATGTCTATGTATTTACTATACCACTTCATTTTTTTAAGGAATTTAGTGATAATAAAAATTATTAATATTTGCTATTCCTCTTTGCGTATTTTGCTATTTGCTTTATTTTAAACATATATTTCACTCTTTAAATTTATAATAAAAGTTATTTTTCTGAAAGAATCAAGTGTTATAAAGCGGGAAAAGTAATAGAAAGTTGTAATAAAAATTAAAACTTACTACAATTCAATATTTTCTAGGCCCCTCCAAAAACTCTTCCTTAGACTATTATCATATGAATATTAATAGTATAATATGCAAACCAACAGCATTTGTTATCTTTCACACAATGAAATATACTATAAACTCTAATTAATCTATTTAGGTAGTTAGTGTTTGTGTTATTAACGTAAAAGTAATTTTTCCTAAATACGGATAAAAAATTCCAGACCCGAAAAAGTTAAGCTTCACCGACTGAACCACAATAGATTTAACACAAAGCAAAATTTCCAGAAGAATCGAATGTAACAAAAGGACTGAAAAAGAACAAACTAGAGGTTCATTTAAATAATAATAATTATTATTATTATAAGTCTCGGAATTTTAATAATGATCTGTGTTCGCCGTCTGGTTTAGTTCATTATGTAAATGTTAAAGTCGGTTCACAAGTGATCCATGAGCGTGTTTCCGTTCAATGTGTTGCATCTTATTAGGAAACCTTCCCCGATGTAAGTTGTGGATTTGGACAAGTGTGGTATCAAAAGTAATGTATCGTTATGTACGTTAAAAAGAGCAATGGCCCCATCCGATTCCAACCGTTTTCGAGATATAAGCACTTGAATATAAGCAGCGAATGAATAAATACATACACAGGAAGGTACATAAATTGTTCGCAAGTTAAAAGTTTCTTTGCACTTTCTAAAATACTTCTGCCATTGACTTTTCCCGAGCTACGAGCACAATCCTTTACATCCACACATTGCAAGTTATTTCCAATCTTTTAGACAAACATTTCGCATTCTACTAAGTTTTCACGCACGGTTGCATTCGGAAATTTTTTCCGTCTGTTTTTGTAACTCCCAGCGCTTTGTTTAATGCAAATTTTTCAGCAAATGTGTGGCTTGACGTAATCGATAAATTGTATGTATATATAGTGTCTAAAATAGAATGTTTTTCTTAGGCTGGATTGACTTTCGAATAATTTATATACCTTCCTGCCAATTTATTTATTTATTCATTAACACTTCAAGTGCTGATATCTCGAAAACAGTGGGATTCGAACAGGTATTTCCGTTTCTCTTTTTATCGTACATCACGAGAATTGTCTTTTGATACCACACTCGTCCAAATCCACAACTTATACCTGGGAACGTTCCTTAGTTAGATTGAATCTGAGGTATTATAATTAGAGTCTATATTGCAAGATTGTTTACGCTCTGAGTGAAGATTTTCCGGACCATTTTAGTCGCTAATGTCATAATTGTGTATGTATTCAGTTACTTTCTGTAAAAAAAAAAATTTTTCTCTCTGTAGATTACAATTTTAATGTTTGTATTTAATCAATTAAAGACATAGATTTTTATACAAATGAGACTGAACCATTTTCTTAATTCACTAATAAAATTGTGCACAAGAAAATCTCTTAAAAGGAAGTTATTTTTTACTGTTGTAAAAAAAATAAAATTTTACAAAAAAGTAAAATGAATTTATAATCCTTTTGCAAATAAAACATAAAATTTGAATGAAAAAACATTTAATTTTCTATGAATTAATAACGAACATCAAGCTTCATTCTCATTTTTTTACAGTATCAAATAATTTTTTGCCATGAAATTAATAAAGCATTTCAATGATTTTTTTCGCTAAAACATAAAATTCTGCTTTTTATTTGTACTGTTGAAAATGATTTTTTTATTAAAAGTAATAGCTTTACGAAATTGTTCGACGGATAAAAATTCGTAATAAGGACTCTAAAAGGAAAAATATGCAGCTCTGCTCAGTTTTTTTTCTTTTTTGCATATAATTGATGCTGCGTAATCAACAATTTTGTATTGCTTCAAAAGAAATGTATTTTCATGTAATGGGGCAAAAAAAGGAGAAGTTTAAGGAATATTTAAAATGCCTTTTGCAGGTATAATTTCAGTAAGAATATTGATCTTGAATAGACATCATATGATGTTGAATAGACAAAAGATATTTATAATTTCTTTTAATTAACAATTATAATTTAACATTTTCTGTAAATTTATGTTGTTATTTATAAAGTGCAACTTTGTATGTTTAATATTTATCTCTCTTCACAATTAAAAACTTATGAAAGGAATTCATTTTTATTATTTTAAGAGAAAATGTGCGCTAAATATTAAATATAAATACTTTGCCGCACGGATACTCTTTATTTTTTATTATATCTTGCAACGAGTTAATATTTAAAATATTTTAAAACATAATACTTATTCTTAATGTAGTTACTTTTATTTTTGTTGATTAAAAAAATATATCCCTGAATCAATGTAATTTTTTTTTAATTCTGTGCAGGCCAATTTATCCAATTTAGGCTGGAAAAGTGGCCATTTTGTAATTTTACTATCAAAGTAATGTGCATAGTAACATTTTGTTTAAAGTAAAGTAACATTTAGTTTTAAAAAAATCACGGGTACTATTGACAATGGTTTCTGAAAAGTTTACTGATTTCAAAAGTATCATAAAAATTAATAAAGAATCCAAAATAACTTTCCTTCTACTACATTCTATATACATAGCCGGGCATATGTCTGGTATATTCTAAGAAAGATTTATTAAGATATATCTATGCGAAACGTTTGTAAAAGATGAAAGAATAAAGATGACATGTCAGCAATTTCACAATTCCAAAAAAATATTTACGAAAAAAGTTTGAATTACGTAAAATGTTTGAATCAATTTGAATTAACAAGTAAGAAACATAGCTTACAATGTTATTTTTACAACGTGGCTAATTGTAATTGCTACATGCTTGATATTTTAAATAAAGAAAATCTGTTTTATTATTTATTTGTCTTTTTGACTACATGCACGAAATTGTTTGAATATATAAAAACACGAAGAAATGTCAAAAATGCTTCATGAAAACAATTTATTAAATAGGAGTGATAAAATTTACATAAGTGTTTTCCCGAACTAAAAACATTAGATTTTAGAAAGATTTAAAAAAAGTATTTCGAACACTTTCAACTAAATTTAATCCTTTGTCAAAGAGGAGAAAACACTCGATGTTCACAGATGCACATTGACAGGAAACAAAGAAGAAGAAAGTGGAAAAACTTCAATCCTCTGGGAGACCCGACCCTCCTGTAATACCAAGAAGTTAAACCAGACATGCGAAATTTGGTTTGATAATACGTAATTGCAGAAATTGCAACAATTTCCGACTTGCGTTAAAATTCTCTAAAAATGCACAGCTGTTAAAATCGGAAGGCAGCCTTCATATATATATATATATATATATATATATATATATATATATATATATATATTCATTGTAGATGTATTCTTTCATTATATTCAATCCCAATTCTGTCCCAAAAGGTTGTTTACAAACTTAACATGCTAGTCTGTCATATCATGATGAACAATATTAAATAGGAAACTAAGGGTCCCAAACGTCTTCCAAAGGAAATATGCGCCATTAAAGTTTAGGGTCCAAAAATTCAAATGATTATATAAAACAGAAAAATTGGTCGATTCGTTTGCGGTTTTCACTAAAACTATTCTTTACGTCAGTATTTTCTTGAAAATAAATTATAAAGATAAATTTCAGAAAATGTCGATAGAGGGCGCTTTAGACTTTGGAGTAACGATAAACTAGTTTTTACCATTATTTTTTACATCTCATTAATTTTTTTAGAAGCTTAGACAGAAACTTAAATTTTGATCTCAAAATCTAAATCGTTGGAAGTGGTTAAGTAGCGCAAACTGAATTGCGGGGGGAGGTTCAAATTTCAAATGATTATAAAAAACAGAAAAATTGATCAATTGATTTGCGATTTTCACTAAAATTATTCTTTATATCAGTATTATCTTGAAAATAAATTATAAAGATAAAATTCAAAAAATGCCGATAGAGAGCGCT
Organism: Maratus speculifer; assembly: GCA_964019185.1. NCBI lineage: Eukaryota > Metazoa > Arthropoda > Arachnida > Araneae > Salticidae > Maratus > Maratus speculifer. The sequence goes on along the minus strand of OZ025294.1, from coordinate 232,540,247 downwards.
TTAGACTTTGGAGTAACGTACAACTATTTTTTTTCCGTTATTTCTTGCATCTCATAAAATTTTTTTAGAAGCTTAGACATAAACTTAAATTTTGAGATAAAAATCTGAATAGTTGGGAGTGATTAAGTAGCGCAAACTGAACTGTGTTCAATGGGGGTGGGGAGGTTCAAATCTCAAATGATTATAAAAAACGGAAAAATTGGTCAGTTTTCGCTAAAACTATTCTTTATATCAATATTTTCTTGAAAATAAATTTTACAGATATCTTTCAAAAAATTCCGTCAGAGGGCGCCTTAAACTGTATAGTAACCAACAACTATTTTAAACCGTTATTTTTTGTATTTAATAAAATGTTTGTAAAAGTTCAAACTTAAATTTTGTGCTCAAAATCTGCATCGTTGTGAGTAATTAAGCGGCCAAAAATTGAACTGCGTTCGAGGGGTGGGGAAAGTAACATTTCAACTCCTGAACACAGTTCAGTTTACGCTTCTTAACCCCTCCTATTGATTTAGATTTTGAGCACAAAATTTAAGTCTAAACTTTTTCAAGCATTTAATTAGATTAAAAAAAAAAGTTAAAAATAATTGTTGGTTTTTCTAAAGTTTAAGGCGCCCTCTAACGGATTTTTAAAATTTATCTTTAAATTTATTTTCAAGGAAATATTGACATAAAGAATAATTTTAGCGGAAACCGACCAATTTTTCCGTTTTTTATAATCATTTGAAATTTGAACCTTCCCACCCCTATTGAACACAGTTCAGTTTGTGCTACTTTACCACTCCCAACGATTCAGATTTTCATCTCAAAATTTAAGTTTATGTTTAAGCTTCTAAAAAAAATTATGAGATGCAAAAAATAACGGAAAAAAGTTGTACGTTACTCCAATTTCTAAAGCGCCCTCTATCGGCATTTTTTGAATTTTATCTTTATAAATTATTTTCAAGATAATACTGATATAAAGAATAATTTTAGTGAAAATCGCAAATCAATTGACAAAATTTTCCGTTTTTTATAATCATTTGAAATTTGAACCTCCCCCCGCAATTTAGTTTGCGCTACTTAACCACTTCCAACGATTTAGATTTTGAGCTCAAAATTTAAGTTTATGTCTAAGCTTCTAAAAAAATTTAATGAGATGCAAAATATAATGGTAAAAACCAGTTTATCGTTACTCCAAAGTCTAAAGCGCCCTCTATCGACATTTTTTGAAATTTATCTTAATAATTTATTTTCAAGAAAATACTGACATAAAGAATAGTTTTAGTGAAAACCGCAAACGAATCGACCATTTTTTCTGTTTTTTATAATCATTTGAATTTTTGGACCCTAAACTTTAATGGCGCATATTTCCTTTGGAAGACGTTTGGGACCCTTAGTTTCCTATTTAATATTGTTCATCATGATATGACACACCAGCATGTTAAGTTTGTAAACGACCTTTTTGGACACCCTGTATACATATATATTCATTATAGATTCATTGTAGATGTTGAATTGTAGTATTACATTGTTATTATACATATAATTATACATAACTAAAATGGAATCACAAATGCACGAAAAAGTTAGCATACATACATATATATGATCATTATAAAATATTACAAATTGATATCCATCTCGAATACAATTCACAATTGAGTTTCAAACTTGATACGTACAATACATATTGCATTCAGAACAATGCTCAAGTGTATAAATCACTAAAGATTATTAAAATCCGACTTGATGTCAAATGACGACAAATGAGCAGTAAATATGGTTAAAAATGGTAACGTATTATTTTTGGTAAATAACGAATTCTGAAACCACGGGCAGCAAATCATATAATCTTAACTAGTGTAGGAAAATCCGTTGTTTACAAAATGAAGCAAAAAAAAGGAATTGTATCCAAATATAGTAGTACGTGCTGTATTATGTATTCAATATTGACACTTATCAATGTATAAATGCGTACAGCCCCTCCTCTTTTTGCTTCATTTTGGGAACAACGGATTTTGAGTTGGTTTTACAGACGATTACTTTCAGAATTTTCAAGCTATGTTTTTGAAACTTTTACAGAAATTGCTCTATATATTTAACTAACACAATATGCAAATGAAATTTTGATACAGGTCACGCATGCGCAAAGAAAAAAAATATGTATTAAACCTGCTTATTTTCGTATATTTTTTATTATTTTTTAATTCTGATTACGAGATATTACACGTATAATGTTATTTGTCATATTTTCGGAAAAGAACATTATTTTATATTGATAATTTGTATTAAGAACGCTGCAAATTATATGCAAAAATCTTGTAAAAATTGGGACTGTTTTTATAAAAACCTTAATTTCTCTAATAGTATACATGCTACACGCATAAAATGAATACAGTTTATTACAGTAAGCCATTAATCATAATCTACAGCTTGAACGATTTTGCTACATTATTTTTTACAGAGTTCTCCAAACGATATTCATTATTTTTCATTCAATCTTTTTTTATGGTCCCCTAAAGAGTAATGGAGTAAAAAATCTTTACGGAAGTGTATGGCTTGAACTATTATGTTTGCACATTTAGCGTTTCAGGATAATTATTCATGAATTTTACTAGATTTTTGCAGGAAATCGTAACAAAATTCATTTATAATCGGTAAAATCGGACGATAAAGGCGGAAATCGGAAGAATGTTTTTGAAAACAGAAAACAAAATTGTACAAATTCTTAGTTATGATACTTATCTACTCAGTTATTATTACCTCTAAAGAATAGGCGAGGTTTTTTGTATGAAAGATCTGGGCATCTTATTTCTCAAGAAGAAATTTCATTCTCAGTTTATAATTCTTACAGCATCCTACCTTTTAAACGTGGTTGACTACGGTTTTATTTTACATAATAGCCTGTGCATTATACTAATAATTAATTTAGAGCATATAATCTAACTTGAAAACTAACTTGCTAATCTAACTTGAAAATACATATTTACAAAATTCGACAAAATTTTTCAAAAATTGTAAAATTATTGTTTTACTAATAAATCTTAAAAACTTTCTTAGATATTTGGAAGCATGCCTATTAGATAGTTATATTTAACATAGTTTAGCTAGCACCCGTAAAATAAGATTAATGTAATAAATATAATAATACGGATGCTAAATACAATGCTATTAATTAATTTTTTTACTAACTATTATTTAAAAAAAACACATTTCACTATGCAGTAGTTTTTTAAGTCGGTTTAATTTTTGGTAAACAAAGATTATTTAATTGAAAAATTGAACATATTGGAAATTTCATCTTATATCTCAATGTAAAATGATATTGTTGTTATATTCAGATAATTTAAAAAGGCAGTATTACGAATCAACGCTCATTTTGACAAATATAAGAACAGAATTTCTGGTACATTAAAATTATATAATGGAACAGTTTTGCCGTCCGATTGTGGAATTTTTATCTTCGAAGCTTAATATAAACTTACAGTGTAAGAAATCGTATCAAAATAAAATATGTTTTATAGTCGTAAAATATTGCATTAAATGCTTTAAAGTATGTATTTTATGGTATATTAAAAAGAATGGGCAGTATCATATTTCAGCACAGGTTGTTTTTATGGCAATTCTGAAACCAAGTCAGGCGAAATTTACTATGCTTGCGTATATATTGGGGAAACATTTAGAGAATGCTTTGATTTATCTATTGCGTGCAATTGGGTATTCTTGTAATGCATGGAAATTACTCCAAAGAAATTTATGAACCGTTAAAAATTTTACAATATAGTTTATGGTGAGATCTTATAAACGTTGTGTTCAGAGGTATACTTACATTGTGTGAAAATTCAGCATTCTGATTTTTTAGACTAGTGATTCTCAGAATGCCATGTGTACTCTTTGGAAAATTGAATTTATTTGTTGTAATCTCTGTTTATTTACACACACAATTTATGTTGTACACACACACGCAATTTAAAGATACTTACATACGAAAGAATTCTCCCCTCTTTCGGATCCATGTATATGTATGTTTCTATTATGTTTTTTCCAATAATTGGATAATTCTTTAATCATTATATTTAGGGGTGTACTTGCAATTTAACAATATTTCAAAATAACATATTTTTATTAATATAATAGAAATTTAATTTATAAGTTTCAATAATATTTTTTATCATGTTTTTTATGACATTATTAAAAAACCTAAAATCGAAGTACTTTTTACAATTATGTCATTTTCCTAAAAGTATACTTAAAAAGATTTTCTTACAGCTTCTAAAACAAAACTCTTCTTCTAGACTTTAAAAAAGTCAAGGGTGACAGTGACATTTTTTACAATACCCTTTTAGAAATTCTAATTTATAAAAGTCTAATAGATCTTAATTAATCCAGTATTCATTTGCTAACAGATGGCATACTGCTTTGGGTAGTGAAAAATATTTAGAATCCTATCCCATATTATCATTAGGTTAATTACGTATGGTAGGATTTTGTAGAAATAAAAAAAACTTTTAGTAATATTTTTTTAGTTTTAATTTAATTTTTAGAAATTACCCGACGAAATTTTGAAACGATTAAATATATATTAATTTCGAATCATTCGGTTGGGTATTTTTTGCACTGCTGTGAACAAGCAGACAGACAGACACGTGAATGAATTAGATGACGACATTAAATGCTACCTATTTAAGATAATTACGAATGTATCTAAAAATTCAGTTTCAGTAAAATTTTGCATAAATTGACTCATTTTATATTACATTAAATCGTAGCAATTTGCATTTGATATCTTGATATTTTTACTATGGAAATTCACCGACATTTCATTTCGTAAAACTTTTATTATTACGAAATTGAAAATTTACACTTCTAAAATAAATTCTCCGTCATTTATAATATTTATAAAGAAATTTTCTAAAACATACGTCTGTACAATGAAACAGTGTTATCATCATAACCCCATTTTTAATTAATAAAGATACCATTCTACTAGAACTTCTGTTAAATAATTTTTCGTTTTATAATGATAGATATCCTTTGACTGTATAATTACTACGAAATATTTTTGGTTTGCTTATAACAATAGGCTAACTTGTCAGAACTGCTATCAAATTAAGTAAGTCAATGTACAACACACGAAAAAAAAATTGCTTGATTAATTAAAAAAATGGTTTTATTTCTATTATTTCAATATACGCTGTATTTGTTTAAAATATGTAAATTAGTTAAAGTTTTCAGTGAAGATTGTTAATCTATAAGTGATGAAATATATTCAAATTTTTGATAATATTTAAGATATTGTGATTCTTTAAAGTCAATAATTTTGATCACACTGTTAAAAAAGAAGAAAAAAAACGTTAAATTTGTGGTGCAGCAATGTTCTCAGCAGTTTTTGCCAGAAAAATTGCATTTAAATTAGATGTAATAAAAAAGTGCATCTAGTTTTATTGCAATTTTTACGGCAAAACCATCTGACAGCAATGTTGCCAGCCGTTTTTTCCGTAAATTTAACGGATTTGTTTCCTTTACCGTGTATAAATGTATAAAGAAATAAACTATCTATCATTACAGGATGCATCATTTGCAGCAAATGTTTAAGTAAGTTAGTTAAAATTGGTAATGAAGATTCGAAATCTGTAAATAATGAAACATATTTATACTTTTGATAATATTTCAGATACTGCGCTCCTTTAAAATTAATATTTTTGTTTAAAATAAAATAACCTATCTATCGTCACAGGATGTATCATTTGTAGTAATTGTTTAAATAAAGAAATTTAGAATATTATCCCAATGAATAATTTACTTTTATTTAATATCTTATCATTGGAATATATTTTTCTTACTTTCAATTTTACTGTGTAAATTTAAAACACGATGATGCAAAAATAATTCTGTCAAAAATGTGTATTTTCTATATATTTATCTATAATATAAGAACAAAAAATTTTTAGCTTATTTCAGGAAGAAATAAGGTCGCAGCTTGGATCTCTGCATTCCAATACTCAAATTTGGAATTTTTCCAGCGTTATCTTCGTTTTTGTTGCCATGTAGGACGTAAAATGTCCCGGATATCATAGAGGATTGAAATTTATCTTTTTTACGTGACCTTTATGTGCAATATACGTTCGTTTCATAATTTCAATTTTTTTAAATGCTGGCACGTGTTTTAAATACAAGCAAACTAATCCGGGATAAAATAAACATGAAAATATTCAACGTTTTAAATACATAAGCTCATTCTTAACTGTGAGTCTCAGAACTATATAGGGAAGTCCAATTTGAAAAAAAAAATGATAAAGAACATAAATCTGTTTGTTTCATCCCCACAATGAACCATGTCTGTTATCATTTGGCACAACATGATCTTTCAGAAAGAACTCCTCAACTGTGAAATGACATAATTTTGAACGGGTAAGATGCAAAAATGTTAAATATGGGGTATGCTGAACAGACAGGTCTGGAATTTAATATACTTCGGTTTGCAGAAATAGTTCCAATATTCGTTTACATTTGGCAGCAAAGGCATCTGAAGTTTTAAATAGTATTCAGAAGGACAGAATGTAAAATCTTTAGTTTGTTCCATTGGGAGTTTTATTAAATTAATTATTATACAGAAATTGAATAACACCATAAAAAGTTTCTTGAATCCATTAAATTTTTAAAATCATTTTTAAAATCAATATTTTAATAAAAAAATATATATTACTGGAGGGAGTGGGGGTTAGAAAATAAATAAAAACAAATAACACTGACATATTTCGGTTACAATTCTGATAAGAACCACAATCATAATACAAATATAAATCGTCACGGAGTCAACACAAATGACACGCAACATGAAATGTAAATAAAACCACGCGATCAGTTGTAAAAAATAAAATTAAAAATAGACCGTAATAAAAAATTCCAATGTGGCTTATCCCATGCCTAATGGAAAATATAAATGGGATGAGTGATATTGTTAGATATATATATTTATATATATATGTATATATAATGGTGTCAGGTTCTGAGACAGCACCTGCTACAGATTGGAATTTCTGTTAATTTTCTAACTTAATATTTTGTGTATTGTACTGGCTGTGTACTGGAATTTTCAAGGTGACATTCTTACTTTGTTGAAGGGAGAATTGACAGGTAATCATGTGCAGGTGGTGAGTGAGAAAGAGAAGATTGCTGAGAGGCGTGTTCATCCGTCAGGGAAGTATGTGGATGATGAGCAAACAAGGAACATATCACGGATCAAGAAAGCAATGTGGAATGTGTCCAATGGATAAGCTCCAAAGGGGGGGTTTATATTGGGGAAAGCAGTGATTTGAGAAGAGCAAGTCTTGTCTGAGATTTGAGCAGTTCGTATCTGGGGTTCGTACCTGGAAGGGTGTAGGACAGAGGTCCTTGTAGAGAGTGCTCTGTGTTGGAGAGCGTAGGCAGTTCGTATCTAGAGAGCAAGGGACACAGACGTCCTGGTGTTGTGCTCTGGGCCGGATAACATAGGCCGAGTATCCATGTGTTGGGAGATTCGAAATTGATCTCCGATAAAGTGAATCTAACATGCATTGCGTCTGAGGGAAAAGGTGTAATTTGAACAGTACACAGCCAACCGTTTATTGTATTTAATTTAACGTTGAACCGGATCACCTATATCCGAGTTGTAATTGTATATAATTGAAAATAGTGTATTTCTGGTGTACATATAGTATAAATAAACTGTTAGTTCAGTTAATTGACAGCGTCAGTGTTCATTTACTCAATCCTCACAGTGAGTGACCGCTATCACCTAATAACATCGGTGGTGGCAGCTATAACTACCACGGACTTTCTTCAAAGTTGTGCGGGCTGAGAGGAACGTCCGACAAACGGTCTATATTTATTTTTTTTACAATAGTACGTAATTTTGTTTACTTACAGCACATACATTGTATGGTCAAAATTGACTGACCATTTGCGATTTTAGACATTTTTTTAATCATCTAAAAAAACACTGGAGGAATTATCCTGAAACTCTAAGTGTCTAAACAATATAGTGCAGGTCATACATTTCAGAGAGGATTTGTTTCTCGGAACTCCATAGGGGCTGCCAATAAATTCAAAAAGAACGAACATCTTTTTTGTATCCCTGTCAAAACTTATTTAGTAAAAGGATTCAAACTGCAGATTATGAATAAGTGGTGTATTGTTATCAACTGTGTTTATTTTAATGCGGATAGCATGTAAACTCGTAGAGAAATTTAGATTTTTAGAAAACCCGTCCCACATCATTCCAAGTTCTTTGCTTTTAATTTGCAGAGTTCTTAATATAAATCAATGTTCATTTATTAAAATATGACAAACAACATTGTACACATTACCCTGGAATCAGAATTAAAAAATAATGAAAATTGTATGAAAAATAAGCAGGTTTACTAAATTATTTTCACTGCGCATGCGTAAGCGCTATCAAATTTTCAGCTGCATGTTGTTGTTCGCTTATCAGTTGAGAGTTCTTAATGTAAAATTAATTATAAAAATTAATATCTAACTATTCTACAGGGACGAACAAGCTCTTCACAAGTCTCCTATAGCGTACTCTTTGCGGACGATTTCTTCTGCAAAGGCAAAATTTCCAGTAGGCAAGAGCATTTTTACTCATTGCGTGTTGCCTTCATCGTTCTTGTAGGCAATAGCAAAAATGTCCGAAGGTTTAAGGCTGCCTCTGACTAGTCTACTGGAAATAAATGAAAAAAAAACAACTACCACATATTCATCACAGTTAAAGCTGACATATAAGAAGGATACACAAGTATGAACAATGGAAAATAAAAGTACAGCTGTGAGCAACAAAATATGCCTATAAATATGATAATTTTTATTGAACAGATTCCGATAAAGACAAAAGATTAAAATATTTTTTCTTGGGCATTTTTGCTTTTTTGTTAAAATGGTCTTTAACAGTTTAATTATGAAAAATAATATGTACAATAAACCCCTAATTATTATTCAATTATATATAAATTTACATTTTTTCAAAATAAATGTCTTTTCCTATATCATTCTTAGTGAAGTAGGACTCTTAAAAAATTCACTTGTGACTAATAAAATAGATAACTTGCCGAATAATATAATGTTATTTATTTCGCATATATCAAAATATTTGTTTGATTTTTAAAGTTTTATGGATACATTTTGTAAAATTGATTTTTTTTTCTTTTTTTCTTTATCTTTTTTTTCTTTATTATTTTTTTTGCTAAGGTACCCTGGGGTAATAACGCCACGTTAAGGTTCTACCAATTTTCACGGCTCAGTTTTAGTTTGTATTTTTCAAACAAATACATGATTTGATACAGCAACTCATTGACTATCTATATAAAAAAAATAATTTAAAAGATATGTATACATAAAATGTAATGGCGTGATTTCTTGACCAATGCTATTTGGCGTTATTACCCACCTACATGGGTAATAACGCCATGCAAACGAAACTATGAAATAAGATGGAATAATTGCATGTAGATTGCCCAATTCTAAAAATACAAACTCTACAAACTTAGAAATTAACAAATTGCATTCTAAGCTATTGAAAATGTTCAATTTTTTGTGACAGTGTAAGAAAAATAAAGGTGTGGTGTGTGTGTGTGGGGGGGGGGGATGAGGCAAAAGAATATCAGACCGTGAGCTTCTTTTTGCTTAAAAAAGACCGCCTAAATAGAATTATTAGAAACATTGCACAGTTTTAACTGTGTTTATTTGAATCAGTATTTAGGATGTAGCTCGGCCACTGTAGGGAATCAACCGGGGTATTAATGCCAGGAATTGGCGTTATTACCCCGTTATAGTTATTGCGCTGTACATTTTAAATTACAATTTATCTCGAGAAGATATCCAAAATCTTCAACAACATTTTGAAAGTCCATGAAATGTACTACAAATTTATGTAATTAACAAAGTATTTCCGGATAAAAAAAATAGTCTTCACATCACAAAACGTATCTCGCAAATTTTAGATCAAGCGTTAATTTTAGTTGCTTGCAAAAACAATAAGACCTAAAAACGAAACAAATTAATTTGAAGCTGTTTTTTGCGATTTATATGACTCAAAACCCTTCTGCGCAGAGCACATGGGTGTAGTTTACCAGATTATTTCATAATTATGCAAAATATTAGCACTTGGCGCAATTACCCCGCCTGGCGTTATTACCCCAGGGTACCTTATTTTTTATTTATTTGTGAGAAAAACTTTTGAATGTGATTAGAAGATGCTGTATCAATTTACGTTGGGTTCTAATAGGTTTATTTTTTTTCTAAAGAATGAAATAAAAAAATTGATCAATTTAATATGAAAACTTCAAAACAAAACTTATTTCCTAAAAATCATACAAACAAATACACGATTTATAAAAAAAGAATGATTTTTATTTGCTGTGATTTCAATGAATTCGCCTAAATACACAAATGCATAGAGAAACATCATTGTTATTCTACACGAAATAGTGAGACTTCAAAATCTGATAAGAATTTGAAATATATTTTCCGAAGCATTTAACTTTAAAGATGAATTTTCTCGTAAACAGTATTTGGCATTATGCCTAGACATTTAAAAGCTTACATTGAACTATGAAGTTTATGTTTATAAATGATTGCTATTACGATAAGAGAAACAAATTTAGATTTCTTGCTTACAGAGAAATGAACTGGAAATAGTCAAGTATAATTCTTCAGCAGAATGCATTTGACACTACCTGTTTCTTAAACCTATTTATACTTACAAAACATGCAAATATTTTTGTGGAATGGGAAAATTTTGAAGATTTTACTTCAAGATAAAGCTATTTAGTTTGATTTAGATGCTCAGTGGAGTACAGAATAAAACAGATTTATCATTTATGCTTATTTTATCAGATAAATACATATAGAAGATGTACATACAAGACAATCACTCATTTAAATCCTTAACTGATATGCTCGAACACCGTTCGGGCAAGAGGAATTTGCTAATTTCATCATTTAACGCTTTTTAACACCACTATTATTTTTAAGGAAATTTTTATAGTATTGAAAGGCGGAAATGTTTAGACTAAATTTTACGAATATTTTATTTAAATAATAGTGGTGTGAGTCCGCTATTTCCAATTCATTGAACGGAAAAGAATTAACCAGTTAAAGGGTTAAGCATTTACGTAACAATACTAATACCATAGCTGCCAATTTTTACGCATTTTTCCTACCACAAATATTTTATAGTAAATGTTGTCTTATTTAATCGTCGAATCTTATGATTAAACAAATGGTAAATCTCTGTACAATTTTAGTGATAGAAAAAATGCTTAAAAGTGTGTAGCTATGTCTAATACCTTGAATTACGCTTCCTCAGCTTATCACAACTCGCATTTACGTCGTTTTATCTAGAAAAAATAATTATTAATTTGGACGAACTTTGAGCTTTTTGAAAATTTTAGATTATATGACCGGGAACTTTCCGGTGATTCTTAAGTAATAGCGATAAACAAAGAGCAAAAGTCACTTGAAAAATTTTAGCTCCTGTAACAAACAAATTCTATTAGAAAAAAGAAACATTTATCGATTCAAAATTAATTGCAAGATTTCTTTCACTTTCTGAAAGACGCAAATAGAGAAGCAGATGAATAATAAATTGTATGTTCATTAATTGTAACTATTATTTAATTATTCCATACTATTGTATTGCATATTTTGCTTATGTTAAATAAATGTGACATAATCCCTCAGTACACTAGAAACGACTGCCATAGGTGATTTTTTTTTCTGTTCGCATTACATTTTAAAGAAATACATTTAATAGTATATTTATCTTGCAAATATCATCAAACCATATGTAAAATATATTTGTTTTGAAAATTTGTATTGAAATAGAATTAAAAAATAGTTGCCTCTAGGATACATGAACAGAATATATTTATTACATTCTGAAGAATGTTTAATGCTTAGCCTTTTCCTCTTATCAAAATGTACTTAGACATACGCCGTTTTCGACTTTTGGCTATATTCTTCGAACGAATTAATGACGTAAGATCTGGCATTGCTATATTATAACATGAATATGTAATTAAATTATAAGCAGTTTTTTTTTTTACATTTTTGAAAACCTTAGATTTTTTTCTCAGTGTAAAGTATAAAATAAATAAATTCAACAAACTTGAAAACTATTTTTCCACAAATAAAAATGAACTTTTGCGTTTAATTAAAAGTTAATTGGTTGATAAAAAATTTCTCGACAACCATTTGAAATGTTTGATTTTCATTGTAAATTTAAAACCGTACTTATGGAGCTGTTATCTTGAATTCTGTTTACTCAAAGTATTTTTGGAGATTTTTGGTAAAATTAAGAGCAGGTATGGTGAATCTGAACCATGGTGGAACCCAACTAGATATTTGATTCACAACATAGATTGAGGTTCTAAACAAAATATTTTTATATTAAAAAATCCAAAAATTGTATTCAGCTGCATTTTTTGTGTTTTAATAATAGTGAATAAGCAACCAGAAATATTAAGTATTACTGTTAACGGTTTTTTTTAAATATGTGCATGGTATTGTTAGATATTTATTTTTATCTGAAAAAAATTGTTTATAAATGAGATTTTTTTATAAATTTAAATGTTAGAAGTTGAGAAGACTTCGCAATATATGTAAATTTTATTTCTAAAAATTAAGCATGAGCCCCATCACATTGCGAATATATACATTACGAGTGAAAAAGAGGGTAAAAAAATATCGACTTCTTAAAACTTATCACAAACAAGTTAAGTGATAAGGATTAAATGCTCGTCATTAGTTCAACAATACTATAGATGTAGCTGCAATTGTCTATATTTTTTTAAACTACAAATGTTGCAAAATTATGTAGCTGTCCAAAACGTAGGCAAGTATAATAACCCGTATTTTAATCAAACAGGTTTAACTTCTTTGTAACATTGTGCAACTGGCAGAGAGTATGGAACAACAGATTATTTTTGGATAGGGAATGGTATATATTGTTCAGTAATGACGACAAGACTATTTAATATGTTATTACCAAAAGGGAAGGCACTAAATTCAATAACAACAATAAGGTTTGTCGAGATAAACGATTAAATATTTAAAGTAGAAGAAAAAGCTCAGAAAAATTGCGCAAAAAATCATATACTATAAAAACTCCCGAACTTTTACCTTAATTAAAATTGATTTGAGTTTCATAATTGTTCAACATCGTATTCGTGCTAAAATTAATTTTAAAATTCTGATCCTTATATAATGAACATCTTCCAATGTTCACTTCGACACTTCGAATTTTCCTGCAAAATATTTCATTCACAAAGTTTCCAACTATATCTAACTCTTGTGGCAAATGTATTTCATTCAGGAATTCTATACTTTAAGAAATGCATCCCCCAATCAAAGCTGCCGAGCGAAAAAACAATATAACAAAACATTTTATAGCTATTGCCCCTGTAGCCAAACAACATTGGACCAATATTGGCTATATCTTGGAGCAATATTGGCACACTGGCAAAATATTGGCATGAAATATTGCTCCATTATTGGGATGTTTACATTTTGTCCATATTTAGCCTATATTTGCAGCCAATATTTTGCCAATATTGGGGTTTCATTGGAAATATTGCCAATAAAACGCCAATATTGCTTAAATATTGGAATTTCATTGGAAATATTTCCAATGAAACGCAAACATTTGTACAATATTGGAGTTTTATTGCAATATTTCCAATGTGCTTTTAAACTGTTTGTTATTGATTTAAATATACTAAAAAATATGGCATTAATTTAAGTGCTTTTCTCTGTAATTTGATACTACGTGAACTCTTCCCATTAAACAAAAAGAAAATCAGCTTTATGTGGTTTAAGTTAACACAGATTAAATATAAACAAGAAAGAATAATCATGCGTTAAGCATATGAAAACTTTTCCAACACTGCCTGAAATCTTTAATAAAACTTGGTTATTAAGGATTTTAAGTAAATAAGATAACTAAGTAAACATTTTAGAAAACAGGTAAAACATTTAAAAAACCATTTTCAGATGTTACTGTCCTTAGCTAAATATGCATTCCAATTGTTTTGAAATGTTCAGTATTTGATATTTAGGTTAATATATATGCTATATAATGGCAAAATTTAATTTAGCAAGAAAACGCAAAACAGGCTGAAATTTATATTAATAAATGCAAACATATTTCAAAATTTTTATGCAGCAGTATTAGTTAACGCCTTACCTTTATTAAACGTTAGTGTTTACCTAAAATCTAATTCAAACTAAAATACTCAAAAAACTACTGAAATCACATTTTCATTATTATCCATAGACAGTCATGCGTCCAATTCTCTGCGTGGTCCTGTATATAATATTTTCTATATTTTTCAAATAGTTCTTAGTAAACTAAATGCCATTCAGTATAAAAATACATAACTCATTTAAAAATCACATTTTAAGAATTACGTTCATATTCAGAAACTTTTATGAATTTTTTTGTGTAGCCCTGTATATTAAATATATAACTTATACACACCATATAGTATAGTTTCACTTATACATAAATGTAGTGAAACTTAAAAGAGCATATCATTATTGAAAATGCATTTCCTGACATCATTCGTAATATACAGTACTTTGAATAGAATATACCACGTGAAATATTTTGAATGTCCCTACCAATGCCTTATTCTTCATATAAAGCATGAGCTAACTTATAGCAAAACTCAGTGACGTATGCCAGGTTCATTCTATATGAAATAGTTTAATATATTTAAAATATGCCACAAGCACTTCTTTTCTATACCATTATGTAACGTGTTTTTTTTTTTTTTTTTTTTTTTTTTTTTTTTTTTTTTTTGGGGGGGGGGGGGGTCCAATAAATGAATTATTATTTTTTGCACCTAACATTCTACCGGATGCATATTTTAGTTTACTCCACATATGCATATCGAATTTATTATGTTGGAAAGGGTGTAGCTTCTTTGAAATTCATTTTAAATGTTTTTATCTCTACTCTCTTAATGAACGGAATATTTTTTCTGCCCCTATAAATAAACTAAACATGCTACAAACTTCGTTTGAAATAGGAATCATTCTAGGGTAACTACTAATATCGTACAAAAATTTCATGCAAATCTGAGTAAATTTACGAGCGTTCCAACGCTGAAAAACAGAGAAACTAAAATCATAAACAGTTTCAACAAATCTGAAAAGTATTAAAAATAACAAACATAAAACATGCAAACAATATAAAAAGCATAATTATAATAGATTGAATGTTTCTTACAAAAAATCATTTGGATTAAAGAATGCCGTAATTTTCCTCTATGTATACAGATCGTACAACAACCCTACCTACCTTGCATGCATAGGACTGCAATAACTTTTTCTCCAAATTTTCACATTTGAGATTGTTTATGACGACATAATATTTATCGCAGATACTTGTTAATATCTCGCCATGTACAGTTGGCGACAGTTTGAAAAATTCATGCTTTTGATTTTATATATGACTACAGGAAAATACTTTAACATTTAACTGTATTAGATATCATAATATATTATTAAATTTTACTTTTTACTATGATTGTCCAAACGATCCTACTTCAAATAAAAAACATGACATCATCAGTAATTGTGACGTCATTGTTACCCTTCAACTTGCCGTCTCTTATAAAACAAAGAGGTATCAAGCCAATAAGATCATCAATCAAAAGTAAAATAATTTTATTAATATCATGTTTAAAAAAAACACCAATTGTGCAAGCAGTAGGTATTCATTTCTTTCTTAAGAATAAAAACACAACTTTAAAACAAAGCATTAATTTCAAACAATCACGTATGCATCTTTACTTCATATCAATCATCTTTGATACATCAATAAGCCTCCCTTTTAAATTTTAAAATCCATTTAAAAATTGAAACAAATATACCAAACATTTGTAAAAAAGGCTAATGCCTTATTAATTATACATTTTTATTTTCATACCGAGAAAAATCTTCTCATTATAATAATTGATTATTATCAAAATAAAATTATGTAAATGCTGTTTAGAAGGTTCTGCTCATTAAAATCAGCAAAATTTGTGGCGTATTTGAATATATTTGAGAAAAGACAAAGATCAAAATAAATTTATGCAACACGAATCCAAGTTGTGAAAACTAAAACAAAAATTAAAGCATTTGATTTTAAAATTTGACCGCTGAAATATTTTGAATATTTGAATATTTATAGCGAAATTAATGTAATCGCAGAAAACCTCGATTGAAGTTTTTGTTTGTAAATGCTTCAGTTACAATGTATTTGTATTTGTATTGAGTTAATGAGAAAAAAATATCTCTTTCTAGAAGGATAAAATGTATATAAGTATTTTAAAAACAGATTTATGTAATACGTTATTGTCTATGTTGCTGTATTTTGCTCAATATTGATATGGGATGCTGCCTAAAAAATGTAAAACTGTCTATTTGTCAATATTGCTGCATTATTGAGAAAAGTATATTGGCATTTTATTTAAAGTATTTCAATGCAAAACTACTATATTTTTTCTTTGGCATGCTATTTGCAGAATTTTATGAGAATGTTGTAACTGACGGAACAACTGATCCAATATTAAAAACAATAAAATTAATACAACTAATATTAATTTCCTATTATGATGCAAGTAATTATATATGATATAGTAATGTAATGCATTTCGATAGTAATACATTGTTTATTTAAAACAAATTTCCGAGTTCTATTTAGCATTTTTTAGAAGTACCATTATCAACATTACAATTATTTTTAAATAGTTAAAAATTTCACATTAAATTTGTTTAATCACTTAAAAAATCTGTTTAGTTATTCTATTAGTTAACTGTATATATTTTACGCATGCAATTAAAATAATTTTATATATAAATACATACCGGGTGTTCCAAAAATGACTGATGGATTTTAAAATTCAATAACTTGCAAACGGTGACAGCTATTTAAAAAAATTTTGCAGGAGGGCTATGTATAATGTCAGGAGTTTTTGTCCGCAATTCTTGATTTTAGTTCGAATTTCAAACAACAGATGGCGCTGATGGCGGTTGGTGGCCAGTCGACGCCAAGACTTACTTCATTCAGCTTTGACGCAAAAGAAGGAGATTAAGGCTATGGAGTATGTCTCATTCTACAGGACAGTCTTGCTGTCAAGCCCCGATTCTCGACTCATTTGATATGATTTCAATGGAATGCGTTGTTGCTATGAAAATAACAGATTGTTCGATAGTGGAATACAGGGTTCAGAAGTGGGCATAAATTTCGCAAGCAGTATTTGAATTTGCAGAAAATTTTCGTTTAGGAAGTTTTATTTTTTCCCGGATTAAATTACTTTTTTATGGCACGATTTAAAGAATATTTTATGCATGATATTTTAAAACTAGACAAAGAGATTTTTTCAATCTGATGATTTTTGTTATATTCTTAAGACATTTTAGATCTTTTAAGAAAATTTGTCAGTAGATTTTTATGAATGTTCAAAAAATAATCATGAAAACTGTTGATAGTACATTATTGTGTAAAATAACTACCAAAAACAAATATTATAAATTGCCTTGTTTAGCCCTTTTCAATAGGATTAGTCTATCGATGCATTAAAATAGAAAAAAGTAAAATAAATGTGAGTTAATTAAAATTTATTTTCCCGGATTAAATTACTTTTTATGGCATGATTTAAGGAATATTTTAGGCACTTTATTTTAAAACTACACTGTTAAAAATTTGAAACCTTTGCTGCATCGTCACTCCTCCACTTTTATAGAAAGAGATTACTTTACTGTATTATTCAGCATTCTCATTGGTCAAAATAGAGATATTCTATAATAGCAGTGGAGTGACGATGCAGCAAAAGTTTCCAATTTTTAACAGTGTAGGTGAAGATATCTTGCTACAATCTTGCTCTTACACTATAAAAATCTGCTGCATTTTGCTGTATACGCACACCACTTGTATAGAAACGGTTACTTGATTGTATTATAAAGAATTGTTATTGGTCGGAAAAGAGATATTATATACAAGCGGCGGAGTGCGTATGAAGCAAAATGCAGCAGATTTTTAACACTGTGGGGCCCGATTCTGAACTCATTCGATATGATTTCAATGGAATGTGTTGTTGTCATGGAAATAACAAGTTCTTCTATAGAAAAATACGATATTCAAAATTGAGCTTGAATATAACAATCTAAATCGATCTAAAATTTCTTAGAATATAACAAAAATTATTATATTAAAGAAATCTCTTTATCTAGTTTTAAAATATGATGCATAAAATATTCTTTATATCGTGCCATAAAAAGTAATTTAATACGGGAAAATAAAACTTCCTAAACGAAAATCTTCTGCAAACTCGAATACTGCTTGCGAAATTAATGCCCACTTCTTAACGCTGTATTCCACTATCGAACAATCTGTTATTTCCATGGAAACAACGCATTCCATTCAAATACCATAAAAAATAATTTAATCCGGGAAAATAAATTTTAATTAACTCACATTTATTTTATTTTTTTCTATTTTAATGCAACGATAGACTAATCCTATTGAAAAGGGCTAAACAAGGCAACTTATAATATTTGCTTTTGGTAGTTATTTTACACAATAATGTACTATCAACAGTTTTCATGATTATTTTTTGAACATTCATAAAAATCTACTGACGAACTTTCTTAAAAGATCTCAAACTTCTTAAGAATATAACAAAAATAATCAAATTGAAAAAATCTCTTTATCTAGTTTTAAAATATGATGCATACAATATTATTTAAATCGTGCCATAAAAAGTAATTTAATCCGGGAAAATAAAACTTCCTAAACTAAAATCTTCTGCAAACTCAAATACTGCTTGCGAAATTTATGCCCACTTCTGAACCCTGTATTCCACGATCGAACAATCTGTTATTTCCATGGCATCAATGCATTCCATTGAAATCATATCGAATGAGTCCAGAATCGGGGCCTCAGAGCAAGACTGTACTGTAGAATGAGACGTACTCCATAGCCTTAATCACCTTCTTTTCCGTCAAAGCTGAATGAAGTAAGTTTTGGCGTCGACTGGGCGCCAACCGCCATCAGCGCCATCTGTTGTTTGAAATTCGAACTAAAATCAAGAAAGGCGGACAAAAAACTCCTGACATTATACATAGCCCTCCTGCAAAAAAATTTTTAATAGCTGTCACCGTTTGCAAGTTATTGAATTTTAAAATCCATCAGTCATTTTTGGGACACCCGGTAAATTAAAAGGTATTCTTCTTATAATATTTAATTAAACAACTAAAGATAAAAGTGCAATTAATTAATGAAGCTACGGATTTGCCCTAAAGTTAGAAAATATAGAATATCAAATGCAAGGAATGAACTAATAAAATAGGATAGTAATTCCTTCAGAGAAATGAAATAAAAATACATAGAAAAAGAAGGTTTACTAAATGATTTCAGATATTCGAAAAATATATAAACATACGTGTAAAATAATGAACTAAAATAAAATGTCTATTAAACTAATTAGAATACGTAATTAGAAAATGAAAAAATCCATGTATGCGTAAAAAACTTTTTTTTTCGAAATATTTATGTTTTCTATTAATGTAATTTTAAAATTTTGGAGCCCGTAAAATTTATATTTTTGATTTGTCTCATATTGTTGACTTTCGGTCCTGAAATAGCTTGAAAAAATATGTATTTTATTATTATCATTATTAATAATTAATTCGTAAATTACAGTAAATTACGATTTTTTTTTAATCTTTAGCGTATACTTTTTTTGCGCGTAAAGTTATGTATAAGAAATAAAATAATGCTGCTTAAATTTGCTGCATTTTGTATGTTACAAAGAACAATATGCATATCATGAAAATAATATATTGTTTCTAAATGATTACGTTTAACGATTTTATATGCACTTACTTATTTAATTTCTCAACATTATCCTTTTATATTTTCAAATATTTGATAGACATTACTTATTTTGCAATAGATATGTACATTAAAGAAAATTCAAAAAATTATTTTAGCGTTTTATTATTGAATTTTATTAGTAAAACATTTATGTTGTAATTGTTGTAATTTTTTGAATAGAAATTAAAGAAAATCTATATAAAAACAATTTATATTGTACTTCCATTTATAATATTCACCTATTATAGACATAGTTTAAAAATATATATTTTTAAAGAATGCGTAACTGGAACTTTTTTGATATGTAGATATATATATATATATATATATATATATATATATATATATATATATATATATATATATATATATATATATATATATATATATATATATATATATATATATATAATTAAAGAAAAACAAACAGTTAGGTATCAAACAATGCATATATCCTATTTTTAAATATCTCAGTTATAATAGAAAAAATAAAGATATGTCATTTTAGATCATTGTAGATAATACAGAAAAAAATCAAAGCAAGCTTTTTGTATGAAAAAAAAATTAAGAAAAATTAGAAAAAGAAATTAAGAAAGTTACATTAAACCAATTACAATATTTATTTAAAATGAAGAAAATCAATAGGTTGTTCCTGCACATAAATTTTTATTTACGTATTTTTTTTTTCACTAAAATCATCTTTTTTTTTCTGATATGACGTAGTAATAATTTTCGCAGCACGCTTAATTAATTTTATTACATTAACATGTAATGTTGAATTTCGTTTATAATGTGCGTTACTAGAAAGTTCTATTCGTTTCCTAACACTAGATGTCTATTAAAGGTCTAACACATGTTTCGAAAAATATGAATTAAAAAATAATGAAGACAAATTTAAATTATTCATATTAAGGTTAGATAGATTTGAAAAATGACAAAAAGTCTTTGACAGTAAATTTCCACATATGCGCCATTCGTCGCACGCATAATGTCATATAGTTCAAGAGTCGACCGCACAAAAACCTAAGTTATAAAGCACAAGAAAAGAACTTTATTTTATGGAAGAATAGTAATAGGGGAATCTAATGTTCCATATCTGTCGGAAGTGAAGTGGTGCAGAAGCCAAAAATTAATACCTCTAATGATTGACTCCTAGACCTATCATTATGTTTTCCTGCTTCCAGTTTTCCATGTTTCTGTACCTTTGATTGTTCTGCAAACACAATGTTAAATCTACGAGTCAACAGCTAGTGGCATTTTTTTTCTTATGAACTACTTCCTTTCGGGCAGACATGGATAATTAGATTTCCTATTACTACTTTTCTATTAAATGAAGTTTTTTTTTTCTTGTGCTCCCTAAGATAGGTTTTTGTGCAGTTGTCTCTTGGACTAATAGTGATACTTGATTTCACTCCAGGAATTCCGGCATAAACATCATTTATGCTAGGATTACCGGGACACAGAGACGCTTTCTGCTTTTACAAACTTCATTGAAAATTACTGTTAGTCAGCTGAGGTTCTTTTTGGAATTATTTTTAATAATTTCTTTACGTTTGCGTTTCCATAAATGACTATGAAGAATGTGCTTTCTATTGTGAAGTTGTCATTTATGTCTGGTGAAATAAAACATGACAAATAATGTAACGCAGAAAAAGTACATAAGAAGTAAATATAATAGTAAAAGCCGGGCTGTCAAGTAACCGGCTTTTTCAACACAGCTGTTATCCTAGAGAAAATCTGGTTCTTTTAAATTTGCCAAATGTTCCAATTAAATAAAGCAACATTTTCTGTATTAAAATATTAGTATTCAAAAAGTCGGAGACTTGGCAGCTCTGTAAAAGTAAACATATTTTTTGCCAAAAACAAAAGAGAAAAGCATGAATTTAATAACAGGTGCAGATGGTATTTACAAAGGTGTTTACAAAGGTTAGGTGTTTCATCCTAACTCGATTTGGGTTGACGGTAATAAATTTCAGAAAACAGAAGTATATTATAATAAAATATTAACAGACATTCTTACCTTTGTTTTAAATGTGATAACACTAAACAAAAGTGGTAGAAGTTTGCATTATGCGCACCAGCAATATGCACTTAGTCCTTCACATTTTGGACTGTGATAATCAGCTTATACGATATCATCGATTGCTTGAGCAATATGTTTTTCCGATTCTTTTCGCAACGTTATCATATTTCACACAAAATAAGGTACACATCGTTGCATTTTCATTACAATGTTTTTATTTTCTTCGAAATTTTTATTTTTAAACCGGGTTTAACTAGAATGAAACACTCTGTATTTGTGACTAAAGAAGTAGTTAGCGACCCTTTGTTTCTATGTGATTTTTTATTCTTGTTGAATGCTTGATTTGTTATTTCATTTTGTCCACGTTATTTTGAATCACCCTGTATAAATGAAAATCTGTTTAAAAATGTATAGAAGTTACCAGTTAAGTAAACACCTTAGTAACAGCCACAAAAGCACAGTTTCATTTCAATGGTTACTCTTTTCTACATTCCTGCTGCTCAATTAATCAGAAATCAATATTGACAAGTGTAATTAGTCAGTGTAATTAGACTCAGTGTAATTAGACGTAAATACATATATTACAAATAGTTTATTCTTCTCATGCGTACTTTTTCTTCTTAAATAAGGAAGTCAAATATACGTTATTGCACCAATTCGATAAATTATTTCGCTTAAAGTAACAATATAAATATTTTCTTTTTTAAAAATGTAATTTATTAAACCTTAATTTTTTTTAAACTAAATTTGCAAATGTTACATTTTGATGGAAGCTTAAGTTAACAAAAATTAACAAATTTATTAAGTTAACAGCTCACAAAAATTAGAAAATTGTCCCCATATTTTTAATTAGATAAATTGTTTCTCTGGAAGATATACACCTATATACAATATTGCCTGTTATTTAAACACTTCAAAACTTGCAAAAATTGTGATAACCACAAAAGCACAGTTTCATTCCAATGGCTACTTTTATCTACATCCCTTCTGCTCAATTAAACAGAAACCAATATTGAAAAACCATAAATAAAACGTTTTTTAGAAATTTGTTGCACAGTGTAAATAGTATGTAAATGCGCAGAATACAAATAGTTTATTCTTGTCATATGTGTAATTTTTCTTCTTAAATAAAGAAGTCAAATATACGTTATTGCGCCAATTAGATAAATTATTTCGCTTAAAGCATCAACATACATATTTTCTTTAAAAAATACAATTTATTAAACTTTATTAAAAAATAATAATAAAATCTAAACATGCAAATATTGCATTTTTATAGAAGCTTCAGTTAACAAAAAAAAAAAACAAATTTATTAATTTAATAGCTTACAAAACATTAGAAAATTGCAACTATATTTTTTCAATTAGAAAAGTTGTTTCGGTTGAAGGAATCCACATTTTTAAATACATTATTGTTGCTCAAAATTATTATCCTCTGCATCATTTATGACAAGATATGGAAATAGCAAAGGCTGTTAGCCGATTGTTGTTGTCTTGTAAAATTATGTTTAGAAGACATGCATTTAGAGGCTTCATTATGTGTCTTATGGTTACCCTGAATATTATTTATTTTATTCATTTTGTATTTATATCCCCTAATTACCATCCTCACTAAACCTTCGCAAAAAATATTAAACCATTTTATTATTATTATTATTATTATTATTATTATTATTATTATTATTATTATTATTATTATTATTATTATTATTATTATTATTATTATTATTATTATTATTATTATTTATGCATTTATGAAGTTTTTAAAAAAATATTTAAATATTTCTCAAAATGTCTAAAAACAAAAGCGTCTGGATACGTTTTAGGTGCATTCATAATTATAAATAAGTTGCACCTATAGTGTTCATTCAGTACGTCCGTCTGTCTGTCTGTCCATCTGTCTGATTGCTTATAACAACATAAAAACTACGAAATGAAATCATTTGAAAATTAAAATGAATAATTGTGGGTTAATTTTGTCCAGTCATTTAAAGTTTTATAAAATCGGATGTATAGTTTAATTACAGGGACAATCAAATGTATTACGTTACATTACGCCAATAGGAAAATAGCCTCAAGTTCATTTTAATAATGTTACAGCATATCAACTGAAATAAAATTAATATGCAGTTATGAACTATATGCTAAAATGTATATTTTGTCAATCTGTTGTGCAAAGTATATTTGTTATTAATTTACAGGGTCGCATAAAAGTATTTCATTACATAATAATATAGAGAACAGTTTAATATAATTAAAACGCGCCGAAACATTGTTTGTGGCGCGTTTTAATTATATTAAACTGTTTCACATTTTAATAAATATAAAATATATGACGGAATGGAATTTTCGCCTTTTTTTAGCATAAAATACATAATATGAACTTTAGAATGTTCAGGTTTGTTTAAAAGGCGATTAAAAATGATCAAATATAGATGTTAATAGAATTATTATTTAAAACATCTTAGTACTTTCAAGCCTTAATCAGCTCTTTCTCAGAGAATATTTTCTCTATGTATAAAAATACACGATTCTCGTTAATTTCCAAAACGGAATCATGTATTTTTATAAATAAAGAAAATATACACTGAGGAAGAGTCTGATTAAAGGCTTTAAAGTAGTAAGATGTTTTAAGATAAAATTAACTATTAATATCTATATTTGATTATTTTTAATCGTCTTTTAAGTAAGTCTGAATATTTTAAAGTTCAAATTACGTATTTTACGTTTTACATTTTATGAAATTGATGTACGTTGCTGAGATTTACTACAAATTACTTACCTGCATAATAGAAAGCAGATAGCATTTACAATGACACATAAATGTGTTAAGATACTATACTGTATCCGAAGTATTATACACTATTATACCAAGATCAAAATATTTTTAAAACTTCACTTTAGTACGAACGCATATTATTTGTTACGTTTGACATGCAATATATAAGGTACTTGGACAGTGCTCTCAATATGGACACCTCTAATATTTTTAAAAGTAACAATTTTGATAGAGAGATCGCACTACATGCCCGTGAAGAAAAGCAATTAAAAAGATAATTAACCCAGGAAAGTACAAAAAAGCGCGCTGTTCGCCATTTAGAAGTAAACTTGTTGTTTCGTGGCGTGCTGATCTTAATTACAGGTAAGTTAAAATTCTTATTAGATATTGCAAAATTACTTTAAATATTGAAAAGTGGAGTGTTTTAGATAGCTTTTAAAGCATATTTTTGATTGCTATTGTTTATATTGCTTAAAATTTTTTGTTTATTTATTTATTACAAGGTTTAATAAAGCTTCTACCGATTCCCAATATGGACACCTTATGTCCACATTGTAAGTACAGCAGGTGAATCTTCAGATTCACAAAAATTGAAAGCTAAGCAAAACCACCTACATTATTTCATAATATTTTGTAGTAACTGAGGTGCTTTGCATCGGTCTTCGAAAATGACCCCCGTTCTAAAGTGTATGTTCTGAAGATATTTATTGTGCCCTACCCTCCCCCGCAATACTGTAAGATATAATTTTTTTTATCCCTTCTACTCTAAAATTCCATAGAAGAATGGCTCATCCATACACCCAGTGTGGTAGGTCAATAAGGATCCACCTGTCCATAATAGGGACTGGTGGTTCCTTATATGAACATTTGTAAACATTTTTTGTTTTTATAATTTAAATTAAACCGGAATAGTTACATGGCCTCTAATTTTAATAATGATAGTCAACAGTTAAGGAACATGGTCATATATTTTTGGAGACTTACCATGTGTACATGGGGGTAAAAAAAAATATATATATATATTTAGGGTTTCCATATAAGGCACAGGTAACTTATTGCATTTTATTATATAGTGCACGTTGGTGCTCATTTACCAATTATGAAATATTCAATAAAACATTACCTGTTTGTTTTTGAAAAGTAAAATCGGAGCGCTTTTATTAAACATTTGTCAATTAATTTATTAGAAAGAAATTCCAAAATTACCTCATTTAGAGAATAAGAATAATTCATACTGTAATTACTTTTTTATTTAAAAATGAACGGTTTACATTGAATGTATCGATGCTTTGCGGCAATTAGTTAATTACTGTGCATTATGCATAACTAGCAATTAATGCTTTTTACAAAGATAATTTTAAGCGTAAATTTATCTTGAAGCAATATTGAGAAGAATAATTAAAATGTAATATATGAATATTTTATTTAATTTTATGAAACAGTAGGATTTTAATTACTTATTGTTTGCTTTAAAATGAGATATTATTTTGAATCATGAATATTTTATTTCAGTTTATGTGTTAAATGGATTTTTTTAACGTTCTGGTAAACTATAGCATGGATTATTTTTTTTTTCTACACTTTATTAAAAAAAATTTTTTTTATTCAAAATAAAAAATATAATACTTAATGTATGACTAAATAGAGAAAACTGCCTTTATAAATCAGGATGTGCAAATGTACTGTCAGTAGAATTTAAATTTATACTATGATAATATCATAATTTAACTTCCTCAGATCTGAGACAAATATTCTGAGGAAACGCAAAAACTAGTTTGAGATTACTATTAAATATATCCAAGTATGTATAAGTCTATATATCGATGCTTATGCTATTAGAAAAAAGATCCGAAAGTAATTCTAACGATTCTAGTAGAATTTAAATTAATTTAAAGTGTATTCTTTAGTGTCTCCTGACATCAGGACTGATTAGGTTATAATACTGAAAAAGAAAACTACTTTAGGATTAAAATATATATATATATATATACATATTTTTACTTGAGATCATTTTGATCTAAATTTGATCAAAATGATTTGGTTTAATAAATAAATGAAAAAATACATAAAAACTAGATAAATGATCTTATTTATTTTTTATAATTTGTTTATTTTTATGAACTTGGACTTTCGCTATCGTTTAATAATCATGAAAAAATTATTTTTATATTTTTTACGGTAGCAATATTAGAAGAAAACACTAGAAAATAAGATATGTCTACTGATAGATAATTGTCGCCAGGAATTTTTATTTTTATTTTTATTTTTATTTTTATTTTTATTTTTATTTTATTTATTTATTTATTTATTTTTTGCTGAGATTTTTTTAATGGAATGATTTAAGATAATTGAAATATTTTATAATATAATTGTATAATAATTATTATACTAAAATGTATTTTTATAATGTTGAGATATATATACATTGATTGAAAAATAATTATATTATATTTTTTATGCAATTTTCAAAGATTTGAAGCATAAAAAAACAATAATATTCTAATGTTGTGTTCGTTTGAAATTTTATTTTAAGAACTATGCGCAAGGTCTTTCAAATTTAAACTCAAAGATTTTGCATTACTTCTGATTTTACAATCGAATATTTTTTTTTAATATATGTTTGAAGCAACGTGTTTATACTTATAAATAAATATTTTTTAAATTATAATTCAGATAAATATGGTACTGTAAATAAATTGTAAAATACAATCTAAAAATACTCATGTTTTCTTTAGATTTACCGCAGAAACTTATTTTTTTTTTTAATTCAACATGATTATTTATTTTCATCTCATTAATTATTTCATACTTTTTTCATAAATGTGTGCCTATGAATAAAAATTGTAAAGTTTAAAGTTCGAAACATACGATCTTCTACAATTATCATCAGGCTGAGATTAGAAAAAATTCAAGTTGGAAGAATAAAAGCATTGACACTTAACTCATATGCATCAAAATAAATCGAAATAAATTGAAAACATGATGCAAATAAAATAAAACAAAAATTTTAATTAAAATATATAAAAACAACCACAAAGAATTCCGACTCTATACCTTGATGTATAATTTCATTGCTATTAAAAAATTATACTCATTCAGTCCCAAATTAGTTGCTACATTGGTGTCATAAATAACAGTTTTAGCTGAACACCAGTGACATTATAATGCACTGAATGTTATACAGTATACTAGGTGTTAGAATGATAATCTAAATGTGTAGAAATGGAAATAACACCTATTATAAAAGTAACAATAATTGTAATAATAAATAATAATTTAGAAAGTTCGTGAAAGAAGGCAATGAATAATAAAAGGTATAACGCTGTAGTGCTATTTTTACAGCAATAATCGAAAAATGATTAACAAGCAGAACTGCTGTAAACACTAGATGAAACTGAACTTTTCACCAAAAGCAAAAGGTTTATTACCAAAGTAATATTTATGGCAGCGGTGGCAAGACCAATATCGGACATGAATAAAAATAAAATGATTCGTGGAAAATTTGGAATATAGTATTTAGTTTATTTAAAAAAGTGCAAAAAACTGACTGTGGCAAAAGTTGCAGAAATTATTAACAAAAAAGAAATTCGAAAAATGATTATAAAAAGGTTTTGTCAGGTATACGTGAAAAATTTTCCAGTAGTGAAAAATCGAGACTACACATGGGGTAGGATAATGCCTAGCTTCATTTGGCAGTGGATGATCTCAATATCAGAGGATAATGTTTAAAAGATGGATGGAATTTGTATTTATCGAACAACTAAATAACATTGTAAATACAAAACAAAATGGGCCGTAGCTTAAGATCGTGCGAACTCTGGATATTTTAAAAACTAATATGATACTGATTTACGAAGAGACGGGGGTAATTCTTACTTGCAAATTTTTTCCTCAAAACTCATAGAGGATCGACGAAATTGAAAAAGAACGAATATCTTTTGGATAACCCTGTCAAAACTAATGTAGAAAAACTTTTAAACTGGAGATTATGATTAAGTGACTTAATGTAACAAACTGTGCCCATTTTTATGAAGGCAGCATATATACTCGGTAAAAAATTATGATTTTTATTTAAAAAGTGCAAGATTTTGCCAATATTTTAGCTTATGTTTTACTGAGTTCTTAATATAAAAACAATATTCTATTCAAAAACATGACTAACAAAATTTTACACAATACCCTGTATTCAGAATTTTAAAAATAATAAAAACTGTATGGAAAAATGGGCAGGTTTACTGAATAATTTTTCACTACGCATGCATAAATGCTCAGTGAATCCAAATATAGTGCATTCTAAATTAGCACTAATCAATGGATATATGGATACAGATCCTCATCTTTTTGCTTCATTTTGGAAATAACCAATTTTGAGCTTAATCTATCGGTGATATTTTTCAGTATTTTCAAGCTATACTTTTAAGACTTTCACAAAAGTTGCTCAATATATTTAGAAAACACAAAAATGCAAATTATTCTCATAAAACTATGCAGTTCATTATAATAAGCTACTTAATAACTTAAGCTACTTAAGTGCTTTTGATACATTACTTTTGACAGGGTTATCCAAATTAATTTCTTTATGTTTTCTATTTGTTGACGATTCCCTATGGAGTTTCAGGAAAAAATCTTCACGGAAATGTATGACCTGTACTGTATGTTTACACGCTTAGAGTTTCAGGATAATTCCTTATGATTTTTTCTAGATATTTAGGAAAATGTCCAAAATCGCATGTGGTCGTTCACCTTTGGCCATAGAGTGTATATACATTGTTTTACTTTTAATATAATAAGGGGCTAGTCACAAAATTTTCTCAGATTAAATTGATAAATATTGTATTCTGAAATAAAATAAGATTTATCTGAAATGTATATTCTAGTATAGAAGGCAGAGTCGCGCTGATGGGGAATGATGCAAATTAAAGGTATTGTGTTCTCTTCTATGCGAATTTTAATATAATATACTGCTGGCAACACAAAATCCAACACCCTGAAGGAAGCACGCATATCAAGTGAAATTTATACCATGCTTTTGTGGCGACGAAATATGCAAATTATTATCATTGCAGCACAGGCGCACATCACGGGCAACCGTATCGCTACCCACAAGCTCAATATAACGGAATAACAGATTGACGATTTGAAATACGGCAATTGTTATTTCGTGCGATTTTTTGGCTTACGCTGTTTACCTATGCGTCGTGGAAGACATCGAACATCCTTTGACTATATTTCTGAATTCGACCGAGGAAGAATAGTAGCCTATATTAATTGCGGATTATCCTTTACGGAAATCGTTTAACGTATTGAACGAAAACAACGAATCTGTAAACGTTGAATGCAGGAGGGAACGATGGACCAACGGGGTTAACCGCACCCACGTCGTTTCACCACTGCGTGTGATGACAGGCGATTTGTGCGAATGGCAGTGATGGGAAGCGCAGCCACATCATGAACTATAGCACAACAGATTCAATCTGATACGCATCATTTGGTGTCCATTCATACCATTCGATGCCATTTTGCAGCATAATGGAATGTCCGCAATGCGTCCATTGCTCCATTTACCCTTGATTGAAAACCCCAGGCATTCGCGCCGCCAACGGTGTGAGTAACGCGGACAAGGACAATAAAATGGGATGACGTTTTGTTTATCGACGAATTACGCTTTTTTCTGCAACATCCGGATGGTCGGATTCGAATTTGGGGACACTGGTGTGAATGGCTACCTAACTGTTGCGGTATGCATCGTCGCATATCGTACTGATCTTGCCCCCGGTATCATGGTTTGGGGTGACTTTGGATTTCACTGCCGCACTTCTCTAGTACGCATTACCGGTACACTGAACTGCCAGCGCTACATCTCTGAGGTGTTAGAGCCCGTGGTCCTCCCATACATTCAGTGCTTGCCATCATTTATATCTCAGCAGGATAACGTGCGGCCACACATATCACGCAGTGTTCAAGAGTTCTTTTAAACACATCATATTTAATTGCTTCCTTGGCCTGTAATCTCCCCATCTCCCGTTCTCCCGATCTTTCGCCAATCAAAAACTTATGGTCCATGCTTGCACAACGACTGGCATGGATTTCACAATACCACCAGACCACCTTTGAATATATGTGGAAGCCGCATGGACTGCTGTAACCATAGGAGATGTCCGAATATCCTTTGATTCTATGCCAAAGTGTGTGGCAGTGGTTATAGCCAACTGTGGCGGCTACATTAACCAATGGTTTTGTCACCATCTACACGTCGCAAGAGGCTGTAATTTTGATCGTTTGATATTTGTACAATATGCTATCTTCCATGTAAATTTCGTTGTGATATCTCTGGTTTTTCTTGGTGGTGCATTTTGTGTAGCCAGCAGTGTATTTTTCTTTTCAATGATTATCTACATTAGTACATTTCTGATTTCATTTCTTTTGTGTGTGCGTGTATTGGGCGGGGGTCGAGGTTGTAGAGGATATAAGATTTTTTTCACTTTCAACAAACAAATGCGTACACAAAAAAGAAAACACAACTAAATTAAATTGAGAGATATATAAATAGAAAAAAAATCTGCAAGGCATCGACCTCAACTATCTTATAATAAATATGAATAAAGGGCTCGAAGGTTCTGTATGTATGTAGGTACGCATGTATCTACATAACACGATAACTTTTGAAAGAAATATCCGATTTCCTCAAATTTTGGATGTAGATTTATTCTAATAAAGCGCTTTTTTATTTCCTTTTGGGAGATCATTGAATAGAAATAAGGGAGGGGGGGGGGAACGGGGAACTAATCCCCTACATTATTAATTTTGATAAATGTGTTTTTACTGCAAAATTATCAGATATCACTCAAATTTTAGATATAAAATCATTCACACAAGATACTTCCAAGATTAGTTGTTGATGTTTATTGCTTAAATGTAGAAGAAAGGTCAATAGAGGTAACCCCCACATAATTTAGTAAAAAAGTTTTTTTTCGCAGAATTTACAAATTTGCTTCAAACTTTGGATATAAGTCCTTTCTGATAAGGCGACTCCCTAAATAGTTTTGGGGTTAATGGTTAAGTATAAACTGGAAAATGAAGGATTACCCCCTTACTTAGAAAAACTAGTTTATCCTATGAGTGTTTAGATAAACAAGTTTGGCGTACGAAAAACTAGTTTATTCGATTGGCGTAAGGATAAAATATTTTGGCCTAATCTAATCTAATTTGGCAGAAAATCGTGTTTGGTCGGTAACAAACATGTCTTTAAGTAGAATAAGTATAAATGTGTGTCACGAGCCAGTGCTTATAAAATCAACACAAAAATGTAGCATGTCAACCCTAGAAATATGACGCATTGAACATAGTGTCTTCTTAATTTTTTTTTTTTTTCAGCAGACTCGTGCCATGCTGACATCACACTTGCAATTTCTTTTGCATATTCGAGCCAAAGCGGAACCGAACATAAATGTTCTGAGGATGAGACGAGCAAGCAATATCTTTGTAGAAATGTAACAGCGTTAGTGAACTTCTGTTAACGGAACCTTTAGAACTATACCTTAAGTTAGCTTTAAATTCACTGATCAACAACGCGAAACAATGAAACATTTTTCTTACGAACTTTCAACCAAAAGGATTATCATTGACAAGCCAGACTATTGAATAGATTTGGAATACAACAGTGTTTTTCATTTTTAATAAATTAATTTCTTGTCGTCATATAAACTATTCTTGTCACAGTATCAAATTTGAAGTCTCTACCGGAAATTCGATTCAAAACATAGATTTAACAGTATTTTCCCAAAGATCCCTCTCTTTTATCAAAAAAAGGTTAACGCCATTTGATTAGATAATTCCTGGATGAGAATGCCTGCCAATTTTAAGTATTTCCGAAAAGGAATTAATTCAGAAATGCTTAAAAATGTAGCCCTTTTGCATTTGAGAAAAATCTTAAAGAATGACAGAGAAACATATTCACAATTCTAATTTTTATTAAACAGATTCAAAAGTTATGATATTTATAACTGTTTTTTTAATTCTAAAATACATTAATTATTTAATAATCCCTATTTGGATGTTGAAACGTCTAAGAATCTAAGTAATCAATAATACATTACGTATTTACCATTCAGCGAACGAATGGTAATTTTAAGCTATATTGTTAATTTATCCAATAAATATAAAGAAATCTTAATTTTATGTTAAGGAAAGGGCATTTTTTTGCAAAAATTGAATCTCGCCAGATCGAGCTGGACCTGAACTCTTTTCACGGATTTTGGTATATTCAGGGCTCGGGATGAACTTTTAATTTTTACACCGGATTGGGCCAAAATGACTTTCCTTCGAAAAGGGTGGGGCACGGCTTCAAAATTTCAGCCCGTGCAAACCTCTAACAGTATTCTACTGCCCCTCGAATAGAATATACTATACAGGGGTGATGGAAAAAACACTTTGTATAAGATTAGAAATGATTATGCCGTCGGGATCAATAATAAAAAGAATTTTGCCCAATTAAACTGTTGGCTTTGCGTCCACAGGCTGTTTACACTAATTTTATATTACAGTTTTATTTTGTTGAAAGAACAACACCCCTGAAAAAATAAAGTAAGGGGTGTTAGTTACCAGATTTCTCCCAATTATACTTAACCATTGAAACCCCAAACTAATCACAGATACGCTTTATCAAATTGAACAATTATCCAAAATTTGAAGCAAATCGGATAATTCTGCATAAAAAACCATTTATCTGATTTATTGAAGGTAATCCCCCCTCCTCCCTTTATACTTAATGCTAAAAACACCAAAAGTATTCAGAGATTTGCCTTATCAATATAAATAAATATATATATATATAATTATATATATATACAAAATTTGTATCAAATTGGATAAATATGCATAAAAACCCATTTATCTAACCTAAGGAAGGAAATAAATTGTCTATTACCCCCATTTTACTTAACCAAAAAATCCCAAATTATCCATGAAGCGTATCTTTATCTACTTTAAACTAGCAGATAAATTGTGAGTTTCCCTTTTATACTTAACCAAGAACCACCAAAATTAGTCAGTGAAGAGCTTCATCAGAATGGACATATCCAAATTTTGCAGCAAAGTGGTTAATTCCGCATGATAAACCCATTTGTCAAAATTAGGGGGAATCCCCCCCCGTTATTATGTTTGTACTTAACCAATGAAACCCCAAAACTAATTAGGGAAGTGCCTTACCAGAATGAATCTATTTCCAAAATTTGAAGCAAATTAGTAAATTGTGAGTGAAAAAAAAAATAAAAAATTAAGTATGAGGCGTTACCACATCAATCCCCTCCCCCCCTTTATACTTAAAGAATGAACACTTAGAACAAATCATAGAGGCGCCTTATCAGAATGCTACTATATCTAAAATTCAAAGGAAATGTGCTAATAATGCATGAAAACTCATTTATTTGAATTAAGGGCAGGCGAATTAGTCTCCGGTTCTGCTTCCCCCTTATTCCTTTCGAATGACCACCCAAAACTAATCGGAAAAGCGCCTTATAAGAATAAACCTATATTCAAAATTTGATGCAAATCGGATATTTCTAAGAAATATTGTGTTACGAACGTATGTACATACATACATACGTAACATACATACAGGACGTACGGTCATATTAGTTTTAGGCTTTGATAGCCAGATGAGATAAAAACATGGAAAATTAATTGGCCTAGGATAAACTAGATCAGCCTGGGATAAACTAGAAAGTTGGCGCCGAGACTGTCTTTGGGTTTGATAAAATCATGCCATATTGAACTTGCCTGGGATAAACTAGTTCAGACCGATGAATAGTAGGCTAAACTAATTTATCCTATGAGCGTTAGGCCAAACAGGGTTGGATTAGGGAAAACTAGTCTGTCCTATGGGAATTAGGACAGACTAATTTAGTGTAGGAAAACTAGTTTATCCTGTGGGAGTTAGGATAGACTAGTTTTGCCTAGGAAAGACTAGTTTATCCTATGAGATTTAGGATAAACCTGTTTGGACTAGGAAAAACTAGTTTATCAGATGTGCGTTAGGATAAACCGGTTTGGCCTAAGCAATCTAGTATGGCCGAAAATCGGATTTGGCAGGTAACGTTTATGTATCTATATAAAATATATAATTTTTTTAATGTTAAATTAGTGGGCATTAAAATTAAATATCATTATATATACTTGAGAAAATGTTATCCTATATAATTTGTTTTTGTTAGTATTATTTTAAAATTATTTTTAAGTTGTAATCATTGTAACATCGCGAATAAAAATTTCAGAATTGCAGTACAAAAATAGATTTCTTTTCTTGTATTTAAATTTATAAATTACATAAATTTAAAACATATTACAAAAAAATTATTTATTTAAAATAGAACAAAAAGTATAAACGACATATTTTGTTAACATTTTGAAAAAATGAAACATGCATTCAATTATTTAAACTATATGCATTCCCTTGAGGAAAATAGAATCTTACTTAGATTAAGAAGAAATTAATATATTAATAACTGTTTTCAGATAAGTAAAAAAAAAAGAGTACATTTCGGAACTTGGTTAAAAAATTATTTAAAATAATGAATTGATATTCCACTAATTAAACTACTAATTAAAATATTTTTTTTTAATATTATATATATACATGACAATAAAAAAAAATGTGTGTCATTGGAATCTTTCTTTTTTTCCCTTTTTTGATGTTTTAGCTTTTTTTTTCCAAAATATTATTTTCCCCTACATGTTTAAGTTTAACTTTTCCTAAAATAAAAAATTAGTTTTTTTTATCACTGTTGTTTCTGATTTTACCTTCTTCAAAGTCTTAGGTATAAATAATATTCGTTTATAAATATCTTGTTACTAATTAGTCATTAAATTACCACAGATTATGAATAGTATTTTCTTTTCTCAAGTGAGCATTTTTACGGATTAAGGAAACAAAAATGAGAAAACAAAACTACATATAGTAATATCATTTACTAAATTGTATTGATTGAAGCAAAGAAATATATAGTATTTTCGAAATGCATTAAATCAGACATTCTTAGAAAATTGGAAAATTATAGAATAGAGAAGGCCCCATGTATAAATTTTTAACCCTTTATACTTTGTGTCTGACATCATGAGAACAAAATCAGCGGAAATCGTTAGTTTTAATTATAGTTTTAATACCAGAACAATTTAAAATTTTAGTTTGGTATTTTTTTAACACTTTACTCCAGAAATTTTATTTAAAGTATGCAACTTTCATTTATTTTGTTTTCAAATCTTGTAAAAAACTTTATTTAAAGTAATAAACTTATTTTATAACGAATTGTCTACTTCTTGTTGACATATACTAACTTAAATGCAATTGGTCAATTTAATTTTTTTACTTTTCATGGCATTTTCGCATCCGATATATTAGATTGCCCAAAAGTTTATTTCGTGTTTTTGGCTAAGAATAACAAAAGCAAAATTAGAAAACGCCGAGATTTCATTATAGAATATCTGTGCTATTCTGTTGTACGAATCTTCTTCCACATTTCCAGATTCTTATAAACCTTCGTTCCAAATATATATATATATTTGTTCCAAAATACTTACCGAATAAATTTTTTATGTCATTCAAACATATATATATATATATTTAGTGAAGAGAATTTTCGAAATAAAACAGCAAATTGTAATCGGATAGAACAATGTTGAAGAGAATGGAGGATGAGGCAGAACATCACAATAATCGAAAGCAATTAACTTGTTTTTCACAGTGAAAAGATTCTCCAAAAGTTTCTTTTGCAATTCATGTACTATATTTTAATTCAGTAGATACTACTTTTTGAAAATAAGATTTTTTAACTCACACATTGACAACAAATGCAAAAGAAAAATGCTACAAATATGTTTTTTAAAAATACTGGTGCAAACAGTATCAAAAAATAGTTGCTAGTAGCCGACCTGACCTGTTGCCGAGCAACTTTGTGGATCGCATTTTCAACAACAACAAAATCTACTTCATAACAACCAGGAACTCAAACAGAACAGTTTTGATCCAGTCGCGATAAATGTCCCATTCCTGTTTCTAAAACTGGTCTTTCAGAAGAAAGTTTTGGTCTCTATTTCGCGAAATTGGATCTACTTATAGCAACTTCCACCTAATGAAGCCATCAATTCTTAAAATTTCTACTGAACACTAGCTGATCGAAACAATACCCATGAAACATCCCGAAGTAGCAAACAAACGAGACATTATCTTTCATTATGAAAACTATTCTACATGTACCTTTGACTGTCAGAAACAAACTCCTTAAATTCGATTGAGACATTCTGATCCATCCTATGTATGTATGATCCATCCCATCCGTCCGACTACTATAAAAGTTTCAAATATATTTTAATCGTTTCAGATTTAAAATGAATAATTATTACATGATTTTGTCAAATCATTTTATCAAAATCGAATGCATAGTTGAATTAAAGGGACAATCAAAAGTGTTCCGTTACATTACGGTCAATGGGAAAAAATGTTTCAAATGCATTTTAATGGTGTTACACTCATTCGAACATAATAAAATTGATATGCATCTATAAAGTACATATTATAATATACATTTTGCATAATCTGTTGTGCAAAGAATATTTGTTTTTGTTTTACAAGGCCACACAGAAGTATTCCATTACATAATAGTATAGGGAGAACATTGTTTGGTGCGCATTTTAATGGTAATTAATTATTTACAATTTTATAAGACTGATAGATGAAAGTGTTATTTTAAAAACTTCGTTATCGTACGAATGCACCTCATTTTCTACGCTTCACGTACAATTTCCAACTTGTTGTATTATGGTTTGACAAATAAATATTTTGTGTAAATATGTTTCCCTGGATTTCTAACCCCTGAAACATATCATATCCGTAGAAAATTTGAAGTCGAATAAAATTGAAATTACTATAGTTTCTTATTTAAAAGAAGGAAAGTAAAAAATAAAATTGAAAAATACATTTAATTAATCTAGCAACATATAATTGTTAAAGCTATGTATATTGGAATCTCAAATTCAGGAATATGCCCATAAATAGAATTATACAAAAGTTGATAAAATAAACGAAAGTTATTTCTAAAGATAAATTCAATGTAAATTGAAAAAAGAAATAAAAAGAAAATCTACTTAATAGTTTTCTTTACTTCATTTTAAAAAATGTGTGAATTAATGAATTTTAATAAAATTGATATTCCACTTATTAAAATATTTAATTAAAGGAAAATCCTCCACATGCAGGTCCTGGATCTTACTTGTTTTTATTTAATTTTAAACATAAGGTGGAATATTATTTTTGGAATTTGTAGAATTAAGTTTTTTATTTTAATTTATGCTTATTACTTTCGATTCTTGAAAAACTTTAGGATAAAATATATTTATTTAAGAATATGTTGTTATTAATTTATTTCTAAATTACTTTAAACTAAGATTTTTTTCTCTTCTGTACATTTACAGAGTTTATTGAAGGCATACAGATGAAACATTTGTTTGAATTAGCTTTTTTACAAATAACTACATTCATATTTTAAAAATGCAATGCAAGTTTCTGAATCTAGTTATTTTAAAATGTTAAAAGTGTTAAAAGTAAGTAATGTTAAAAGTAAAAGTTTAATGTTTAAAAGTGGCGTTAGGTTTTCAGATTTCAGCATATTGCCGAGCCACTGCTCAACATACTGCGATATGAAATGCATTTTTATAAATTATATAGTTTTATGCAGTTAAAAGAAAATGGAATAGTTTGTAAGAACTCAAGAATAAAGTTACACTAGCTCATTATTATAAAATGTCACTACTGGCTGTACGAGATTTAAAAAAAAAAAAAAAAAAAAAAAAAAAAAAAAAAAACTGAGTAGGTTTTCTGCTTTTGAAGGTTCGAAAACTTGTTGGGAGAAACTTCATCCATTGGACAAAAAAAAAAAAAGACTGCTAATTCTTGGAATGATCGGTTGAATGGGAGAAAAGTAAGTGCCGGACTTCCCTAAAATAAAGTGGACTGTGCAGCTACCTTGGCAACAGGACCGATCGGAAACCAGTTCTAGAGTCTTTCTTATACAAGCCAGACAGTAGAAGTACGCATTTAAGAGCCCATACTACCGACTCAAAAGACCCGGATGATAATGATAAGTCTATGGAGGCCTTAGTTTTAAATATATCGCTCAACTTTTAATATCTTTAAATGGTTTTATTTCATAGGATAGCTGAGGGCGATATAGAACTAGACTAGTTTTTACCTTTTCAAATTTTCTTTCAGATATCTATTTAAAAAAATACTTTAAATTTCGGAACCGGTTGGAACTGGTTGTGAAATTGAAACTCTTATAAAAAAATCTAACAAAATCGGAAAGTTAAAACTGGAGCAGTTGTAGACCGTTCTCAGCTATCCTATGCAAAAAATATCATATAAAAATATTAAAATTTGAGGGAGATATTTAAAAATAAGTTCCCTATAGACTTAAAAATATAATCCTGGATTTTTTGAGCTGCTGAACTGTCATTATAAAACATATCTTAAAACATGTTTCATAACATTCAATGATATTTTTTACAAAGTACACGAATTACGCAATAATTGCAAAAAATTCACTATATACGTTTGCTTAAACATCATAGTAATTGAAAGAAAAAAAACAATACAACACACATCACATTTACCTTTTTTTAAGTACCAAGGGCTTAAGGCATAGGCAAGTATAGAATTTACTGATCGACTTTTATAAATTCTATTTTGAGTCTTTAACTGAAATACCTAAATTTTCTTATCATTATCGAAATATACTACAATAAATCTGCCTAATGGTCATATATTTATAAGTAAATTTTCCTCTACTAACAA
This sequence comes from Maratus speculifer, assembly GCA_964019185.1. Lineage (NCBI taxonomy): Eukaryota > Metazoa > Arthropoda > Arachnida > Araneae > Salticidae > Maratus > Maratus speculifer. The sequence continues at coordinate 232,500,718 of OZ025294.1, read as the reverse complement.
CACTAGATATCCGGTTTTGACATTATATTTTTCAAACCTCCACTTACCTTCTATTGTAATTCACTTAAATATTTATTATGCCATTTGCTCCAAAAAATTATGCAATTTTAGTTATCCTTTAAAATTTTTTGAGGCGATTTTCTTTTATTTTGGTTAGATCAGGCTCAATAATGTCATTAAGTGGTCTCTTTATGAGGAAATGGGTTGGAGTTCTTTATCGCCTGTAACAGATTTTTTTTTTTTTTTTTTTTTTTTTTTTTTTTTTTTTTTACAATACAGGGAAAATGCAATAAATGAATCCGAATGAAGCACTCTTTGCCGAAATTTTATACGGCGTTGGTTAAAACTAACGTTTTTACTTTATGTGACATTGAAAATTCAATTAGAGGAATAGATAAAGAGAGTTTCCACTCTTTCTAAAAGTTACTCTTAATTGAAAACTTAATCTTTTCATAAAGATATATAATATCATATCTGCAATCATTAGATCAAAATCACACGATTTTCTTAAAAATTTTATTCATGATATTAGTCTACAAAATAACAGTCTTTTTTTAATGTAAATCACAGAAAATTTTACCAATGCATTACAAATAACAAAACACTGTTCTATAACTAATAGCTGTAAGCTATGACTGAAATATAAAATCGAAGTAATAAAAAAACTAAAGAAGCCATTTTTTAAAGGTGAGTTTGACTATACACTGCAAAAAAGGGTCGATCTTCTAAAAAAATTTAAGTGATCCTTGTAATTATAAAAATTTTTTAGTAATCTTACTCGGTTACAAGGAATCTTTAAGAATTACTAGAAAAAAGGTAGCAACGAATAGAGTTAATAGTTTTATATTTTTAATAGCTATTACTAAAACTCACTTGGTGTGGCCGTGATAGCCTAGTGGTCATAGCATCGAACTCCAGGCTGAAAATACCTAGGTTCGATGCTGGTCACCGCCAAATATGCACCGAATGTATGCAATGTAAAACTTGTTAAATGAAGGGATTATGAAAATCCTGTCATAGCAGTTACCATTTGGATCTCTGAACTTTCCCTCCCTTTTAGAAACACGTCAAAATAGAGCAGGTAGCAATGTTTGGTGCTGCCATCTATTGCGGCTTTTCCGAAAATCTTCCGTTTCAGAAGTCTGTCTTTTTACCCACTGGATGCAGCTCAAGGAGGCTCCTGCCCTTCGGGCACACGTAATGGTTACTAAAAATAATTTTGGAGCTATTGCTAAAATTTGCTTGGTGGCTCATACTAAAAAGTTTTAAGTTAGTTATACAAAAAATTATTTTGCTCAGTTTACAAAAGAAAAATTTGTTTCACTTGCAAAAAAAGTTTGTAATGGTGACTAAAAAATTCTGTGGAATACAAATTTACTAAGAAATATTTATTAACCTCTTGAAATTTTTTTACAGTGTACGTCGAAAATATTTAATAGAATATGACGTCATATCTAGCTTTTTTTTCCTTTTTCCTACATTTTTCTTTTAATTTAAATGTCTGTATTCAAGTAGATATTTTATTTTTGAAAACATTCAAATTAGAGTACTACGTCATTTTTACACATGCTTAATAAATTGTTTTACATAAATGTTAAAAATACAGCAATATAGCGAGATATTTGAATTTTTATTGCCAAATAAAAACAAAATTCACACGTTATGGTTATTTCTTAAATTTTTTTATGATCTGGCAACAGGAAAGATATGATTGAATTAGAAAATTTAAAAGGAGATATTTATGTAACAGTAAATTACGGAAGGTAGTAGTAATAAGGATACAAGTTGTCTGATGATTTTTAAGTTGACAGAGACGGTTTCTATGTTCAAAAATGTCGGCAAGTTTCAAGAACATCGGACAAAAATTGAAGATTTGTATAAGTCACATACACACTGACAGCGACTTGTGTATATATAGATTTTTGGTACGTACTTGGTAATCACGTCGACTGATTTCGCCAAATTATACAAATCGCCAAACTAATTGCCAAATCATGCATATTTACATATATTTTTATTTTAAATAATGAAAAAAAATAGCTATTAGAAGATTAATAAAAATACAGTTAAAAAGTCGAAATAAAAATCCCTTTATGATGTTTTAAACATGTGTATCGTATTTAATGTCATTGAATGTGACATTCACGATCAATCATTATTGGCATTTAATATTATAGTTTGGCGGTAGTTTATTGGCCGACGGGATAACCAAGTAGTACCAGCTTTTTTTATGCTATATCAAAATCTTAATTTGCGTCTTCTGGAAAATTGCGTTTTTCATTGTGTTGTTTACAATAAACATCATTTTTTAAAAGGTTTTTAAAATATTGAAGTAAAATTTTCTATCAAGTTTCTGCTCATATACTAGTATGCTGTGAAGCTAAATTAAGCTGATAAGTTTGTGCATATTAATTTAAAAGCTGTTATTGTAAAAAAAAAAAAAAAAAAAAAAAAAAAAAAACGCTATATTTATAAGAAAAATATCATTTTTTATATATTTTTATAAAAAAAAGAAAATAAATGAAAAAAAGATATCATATTTTGTATGCATTTTTTTATATAGGTTAGTAAATTTAAGAGATTTTGAAAATCTTTTGTTTCATAACTTAATTCAATTTTTTGCTAATATATTGCTTAAAAAAGGGAAAAATATAGAGTAGATTTCGTAATACAAGTAGAAGGTTTGGCATGGATTCAAGTCTTTACGATAATTTTACTAAATATTGCTAAAAATAGAAAATTTAATAAAAATTCATTAATTTCCTGTTTAAACTAAAAATACATATATTTAATAAAAATTTCATATTTTTGAAAAAAAAAATGTGGCCGAATGTAGGCACATATCTTAACATTGAGGAGGACACATTCTTGTTATGCCAATACCAGAAGACTATTTTCGTGACTAATGAAATAAGATACACATTTTTCAATTAACATTCGACCGTAGCATTCTATGAAATCATAATATTTAAATTTTCGTTTAGGATACAGTATAAATTCCTTGAATAATCATTGAATTCTTAAAAGTTTATTTTTTTATATATAGTCCATCATTTCGCCTAAATTAAGTACATTTTATTAGGATAATTAAAGAAAATTTCTGAAAGTCCAACTAAATTTCCTGAAAAACATATTTTGTGTTTGGGTAAAAAAAGAACATGATTTCGAAATTAAAAGAAACATTTCAATAACTCTTTATATTGCAAAAACCTCATTAATTATACATAACTGATTCGACACCACAGGGATTTTTGTTAAGGTAACTAATTCTATTAAAATAGAAAGTCTTGCTAATGCTGTTTTTAAAAAATTTTATTTGCTATAACAAGATAAATGTGCGGTTTATTAGCATTCTTTTGAGCGAACGAAATGGCTTAAATAAAATTATGCATTCAGAATTTAAAAGTTAAAGAAAAGCAACAGTATTAAAATTTTAATATCTGGTCGCTGAAAATTTTGAATACATGAATATTTAACACGTATTTAATGTAATCTTGGATAATGTGATTGCATTTTGTAGTTAAGATTATTTCAATTACTAAATATTTATTTTAATATTCTAATAATTATCAAAATGAAACATTTAAAGGAAATAAATAAAATAGTTTTAGAATTCAATAATATTTATATACACACACACATATATATATATATATTTATACCGGGTGTCCCAAAAATGACTGATGGATTTTAAAATTCATTAACTTGCAAACGGTGACAGCTATTTAAAACATTTTTTGCAGCAGGGTTATATACAATGTCAGGAGTTATTTTTACCCTAATTTTTTATTTTAGTTCGCATATCAAACAATAGGAGGCGCTGACGGCGATTAAAGGCCAGGTCGACTCTTCACTCAGCACTCATCACCTGGCCTATCGCCGTCAGCGCCACCTATTGTTTGAGATACGAACTAAAATAAAAAATTACGGTAAAAAAACTCTTGACATTGCACATAACCCTCCAGGAAAATTTTTTTAAATAGCTGTCACCGTTTGCAAGTTATTGAATTTTAAAATCCATCAGTCATTTTTGGGACATCCGGTATATATATATTATCTTATTATATAAAAGTCAGATGTATAATGAAGCTCTAAAGAAAATACATTACGATTCAATCTATGTCAGGTAAGTTTAATTATTACAATTCTCATTAATGGATTTACAGTATTCGAGTATATAACAAAATATTCCTAAAAATGATGTATTTCCTTTAAATTTTTAATATAATTTAAAAGAATATATGAATCCTATTACTATTTCAAATATCAACATAAAAAAAAAATAGTGCATATTCGATTTTGATTATACTGTATTACATTTCTTATAACGGCTAAAGTGACCTGTCATAGGTTTCTTTGAGTAATCACAACAAAGAATTTGTGACAAAAATCTTCCAATGGATACATATGAGAAATAAGAACCCATTCATTTTTCTTTTTCAAATTATAATATAACTGAAGAAATTTACACGAAGATTATCGAACTTTACACTGTTAAAAATTTTGCTCTAATTTGAACCGAATTTTGGTGCTCAGTAGCAGCCACTATAAAATTGTGAAATCTCGTACCACACTGATAGCATGCATGGTCACAGTGACGTCACTGTGAGTCACTTTGGTCACATCACATCTGTGACCAAAATACCACCACTTAGTGACGTCAGATTGTGACTGAGATGTGACTTTCTTAAAAATCTTTAGAAATTTATAAATATCCTTCAAATTATGTTCTTTACTTTAAAAAACAAGTTTCTGGCAATTTAATTATCGTCACTTTTGTCACAATTTCGTCACAATGTTAATGTCAAATTAGTCACAAATGACACATTTTTCACAAATTTGTCACATTGTGACCACTTTGTGAAACGTCACAAAAGAGCTCTAAAACGGCCATAACGACTTAACATTTTAGTCACTGTGACTTTACATTGACAATCGATGGTCACAAAGTCACAATATTACTTCACAACGACGTTGCAGTGACGTCACCATGCTTTGCGGGCAGGATTTGGATCTTATTATTTCAACATCGTTCAAACTATTGAAGTTATGCTTCAACAAGAGCACCAAATATTGGTTCAAGATTTCACCATCATATAGTGGCAGTTCTTGAGCTCCAAAATTTGGTTCAAAAAGATTTTTAACAGTGTAGAAACTAAGACGTGTAATCGATGATAATTAGATTATCAGAAACAAAAATGAAACATCAAAAGTAATAAAATCGTTTTTTTTTGCATAACTCTTACCCAGCAGAAGAAAACACGAACATTTTACTAACTGCTTCATTATCAATCACGACTATTAATCTAATTAATCTCATTTGTAGATGGTGCTTGAGATGTTTATCCAGCCATAGGAATAACATGCTCATTACTAACGCGCTGCATGGTTTGCAATTACTGATATACAGCACTGTTAAAAATATCTGTAAAAACAGAGAAAAAAGCGAAACTCTCCGTAAAATTACACTAGTTCTCGGTTAAATGCATTCTTTCGACTTTCTCCGTCATCCATTTACTAACATTCCCCTTATATTATTTCTATTCCTCTGAAGCGATTTCGTCTTTATTTAAAGATATTTTTATTTTTGTAAAAGTTATAATTCAAAATACACACTTAAAATTTTATTTTGCAAATTTATTGAAAGCATTAAAAACAAATTAGAAAATTAAACAAACATTTTAATTGAGTACAGATTACATAACCAATTGCTGGTATATGTAGTGTTAAAAGAGCAATCGTTTTTTAACTCATGCATTACACTGTAAAACTAGTGATTGAGGCCACTGTAATACTTACCCATCATGGAAATGCATAATATAATATATAAAAATAAAACATGGATAAACTATGTATAAAATGCATTACAATTCCAAAACAACATTTAAATGTATATTTAACTATTTTTAATATATGTACTAATCATCTATTAATGAATTCCTGATGAACCAATTTTGACAAATTATATAAAACGCCAAACTACACAAATAGTTCCGAATTTCGTAAAAGAAACATCCTTATAGCTCCAAAAACAATAATCATATTAACTAAAAAATTACTGCGTTGGATGAAGCGTCTCATTCCCTATTAAAATATATATTTGAATTGAAATTTGTATGAAATGCAGTGTCATGAAAAATCGTAGAATGTGAAAAACAGGATTACAAATATCTCGGCGACTAATTATCCGATCAATTTCGTTCTTTATGCAAAATTTGTGTTATTTTATTGTATTTTATGTCCATTCCTTAAAATAAAAAGATTCGAAATTTTTAATCTACCTTTCATCAGAAAGAATTTTTCGAGAATACGAAAAAGAATAGTTCCGGATAATCGAGGTTGTTGATATTAAAAAAGCTTCGCCCCATTCTTACATACTAAGTTCATACAAAATTTCAAGTCTCTATCTCAATTTCTTCAGGAGATAGAGCTTTTACTGACAGACACACAGACGGACGGAAAGCAATTTTTTTCTAAAAATGTGTTTTTCGGAATCTCCAGTATCTGAAATGTGTAAATCCGTCAAAAAAAGTTTTTCCATTTTCAACAGGATTGCAAGACTTACCCTATAAAACGTATAATGGGTAAGTAAAAAATCCGTTAAATTTACGGCAAAAATTGTTGGCAGCAATGTAGCCGGCATTTTTTGCCGTAAAAATTGCAGGAAAATTTTATACATCTAATTTTACTGCAATTTGTACGTGAAAAATTGCTGGCAACGTTGCTGCCAGCAGTTTTGCCGTAAATTTATCCAATTTTTTATAGTGTAGTTATTATAGTTTTCGCTTAAAAATTTTAACTTGTTAAATCATATAAATTTTTAATAATTTAATCATCTGAGTTTAAATATCAATGCACATGCAATGAATTTTATATGTTCGAAGGTAGTTTTTAGCTGTACTCAAATATATTTCTTATTCGAAGTCTGCGAATATCCCTCACAAGCTTTTTTTAATACAATCGAAAGAAATTAAATGTATATTATGCATTCAATTTCATTTTTATAATGTAATAATATATGCAATAATTTTATGATTTCCGATCACCGAATAACTTATAGGGAAAAAATAAAACTTATCTCGAATTATGTAATATTGTAGGCAATCCCTCAGACAGCTGATTGCAGTTGGTGCCAATTTACCAGACCTGTCTTTATAAAAATGCAATTCCTTGGTCTATTTTTCTTAAAGATAAAAATATTAACTCCAGCACTATCCATGTAATATTTTCGAGTAAAAATAACTAATAAAGGAAAGTAGTAATAAAAAATGCATCCGATAATAGAAATAACCAGCAATTATTGCTAATAGGTATTCGAATACAGTACTGTATCCAAATCATTTGTGTGTTAAACCTGTAAATAAACAACAAATCATATGCACATCATATTCTGCAGCAAATATCTTACTATAATAAATATCATTTAATGCATATACATTTTCGTATATTTGAAATATTGTAATAGAATTAAAGTAATCGTCGAAAAGTTTAACTCCTTTTTTTACTAAATATTTTATTCGTTATTTGTGCCTTGGAGTAAATATTGGAGTAGAGCGCCAATAATCCGCACCGGTCGGGACGGAGGACGATATGATAAATGAAAAATTCGGATAATTGGACAACTTTTAAAAACGGCTATGGAAAAATTTTTAAAGTAATTTCTTTCAAAATTTTTTCACGCTTATAATTCTCAAATGTAGTTTTTATACTTTTTAAAAACAATGAATTTCTTCATCATATGATCCAAAAATTATATGTTTTTCAAGTAAATTAAATAAGTTGTGACTTTTTTATAATCTGAAAGATTTCTGTAATAACCTGCCCATGTACGGGTACCTTTGAACAGGTAAGGGATATCTTTGAACAAATGAATAAAATATAAAAATATTGGAAGTTTTCATAAAATGCTGCATATGTTTGCTACATTATATTGAAATTAATAATATTTTTTAATTTTTAACCAAATTTAAATCCATCAAATTTAATGTCAAAACTCATTGTTGAAAAAGTCCTTCCAGTTGTGTTTGGTTGTGAGAACTTTTTACAATATACTTATAATACACCAGTGTGATATCTGATGCTTCTAGAAAATTAAAATTTTTCATTCACGCTTTTTACGAAAATCATCGGATATAAATTTCCGCTTTATTCGTTACGAAAACCAAAAATAATATTTCGAAAGAGTAAAGGTTTAGAAAAACTTGGAAAATCATGAATCATTATTGTGTATCCAGAATTTGCAATTATTTAATAAATGACTGGCAACATGAAGTTAGATTTTAAACTTCATGTCACTGATGCATCCAGAGGTTGTAATCTATGTGTACAGTAAGGAGAATTGTTTACTGTATAAGTCCTTGATTTTTAATATTCTTAATTAATCTCTTTTTATACATATAAAAAGTCAGAAATAATACTATTTAGATATATCAACAACACTTTACGTCGTAGTTTTAAATGTTTTCTTTAAAGGTTTTCAATCATTATTTATCACCAGTTATTCGGTGTTTTTCCGTGTGTTTAATGGTACCCCTACTTTTCTGTTCAAAAGTGTCCTATTACATTACAACGGTTTACTCAATTCGGCTGAAGAATTTAAATAAAACAAAGCTTATAAACTAAAGTTAATATCTTTATTTAAGTATTGAACAATAAATTAAAGTTTTAGGGATACAAAGCTGTAAACAAAAATCTTACAGCTTTATTTTCTTAAATTTAGATTTAAGAGAGAGAAAAATACATACCTTGCTTAGACAGTATAACTCAGGTAACATGGTGCACCTTTGTTTAATTACTGCATTGAAGCAGTAGTAATGTATTGCCATTGCCATTTTTTAAAAATAATTTTTTTCAAGGAAAATATTTAGTGTTCAAAGGTGCCCCCAGTTCACACATGCCCCCCCCCTATCCCCTATAGTTTTTAACTTTTCACAATAAATTACGGAATATTTTTAGCTGTCCATGTAAGTGATAGATAAATTCTACAATATTTATTTTCTTTAGGAATCAAGCTATAGTAAATAACAACAGCATATGTGAAATTACATAACAATCCATGTATATTTTAGAGAACGGACAAACAGACTGAAAGACAAGTTCAAAAGCAGTATATTAAAAGTGGGTGACATATGTCTTCCGCGTGATTAAATGCGTTACAAATATTCGTGCGCGTAAAGTACGGTTAAAAAATAAATATATAAACATAATAAAGGGTGGATGATTGTTAATATTAGAAAACCATCACAAATTCCAAGGTCAGTTTCAAATCCCAAATAAATTGACCATGGTAAGGAGTTCAAGGTTCTTGCCCACTCACTCTTTTATATTTATTTCTTTATTTCTTTATTTATATGTTTATTTATTGATAGAATAAAATTTAAATTTTAACCAGATGTGTAGTTTTTATGAATGGTAATTATTCAACAAATTTATTTTTCGGTTTTATCTTTAGATGTGGCCCCTAAGATAGATTAAAAAATCAGTTATTTTAAAAATAAATGATAATTGACCTATATAGTACAATGTCGAAATTTTGAAATCCTCAAGGTTTTTCCAAATCCGAACTTCGCATTTTTCAGAACTTTAGGTCATCAATTTTTTTCCAGTAAAAAGATTTATAAATTTGGCTACTTAAAAAAACAAAATTTGATATTAATATTTGAAAAATTGCATATAACCACTATTTATACAAGTGTTTGTACACGTCCTAGAATTTCCAAAGAAGCAAATTCTTTGGTACAAGGTATTTTTTATAGATAATTTCTCCTTAAATAAGCCAAAATTTCACGCGTTTTAACAACATATTTTTTTTGTTGTTATAAAAAGAAAATACTGATATTTTACCTGGAAATTAATGATACTCATACACACCTGCATACTAAGTTAATCATTCACATCATTGAATATATTACGACAAAATGAAAAGTAAAACAAAATATTTTATTTAAGGGAACATATAATTAAAGAACAAATATCAACTTAATTATTGAACATTTCAATTCATGTGCGCTGCACTACCTTATTAACTTTCGTTTACTGTTTAGGATTTTTTTTTATTTTGTATTTAGACATGAGTTAAGATTCAGTAATAAAACTACTTTTCTCTTGACCCCTATTTGTTTCAAAAAGTCCGAATTTTGAATGTCCGAATATTAGACTTTTTACTATATACAAGTCATTGCAACAATATTCGCAAATATAAGTGTTAAGTTATATATGAATAATTTTTTTTCTTTCATCATTTCTGTGTAAAAAAAGGGTTATGTCAATAGATACAAGATGCTAATATTTTCTTACGCAATTCCTTGGCTGTATGGCAACCAATAAAAAGTTATCAGAACTTTTATCAAGTTACTGTTGGGTCATTCCACGTCAAATGAGCAAAAATTTAAAAAAAGTCGTGGCCCCATGGTAACCGATTTTAATAAAATTTCATACACAGGTTTTATTCATATTTAAATAGAGCTTTGCAAAATATCTTTACAAAAATTAAATTATTTTAGCAGTTTTGGACTTTTAAAAAATTTGTGATGTAGAACGGCATGTGTGCAATCGTCCAATGTTGCAAGTTTAAAGCTCCGTATCTTGAAAAATATTTAACATAAATGAATTTGGCTTGCAATTTTATAGCCTCTGAATAATTATATTTTTATTTATTTAGCAATAGCAATCTGGTAAGAACGTAATTAATTTTACATGCGTTGTTAAAATTGAAAATTTGTGAATTTTGAGAAAATTCGAAACATTATAAAAATTAAAAAAAAAATTATAAAACAAGTGAAAAATTGGTGCATGATACAGTATTATATATGAAGATTGAATTCCCCAAGTTTGATAATTATCATTTAATTCCTTCATTTTCAAAAAAACTTAGAAACTTTTTAAAAAACTACAAAATCGTATTTTTTCCTCTTATTTATGCTCTAATAACGAATAAAGGACAGGTCCGTCCTTAACAATATTGCACAGACATAAAGATAAATAAGTCCATAATATGCTCGAAAAATTTTAATAGTGCCTTTTGATTCCTAACATTGAAAAAAAAATGATTTCAAAAAGGTATTTTCACGCAAATTTTCTTTTGAATTAGTGCGCCTTTTTAAAAATATTGTACGATTTCAATTTAAAAATAGTGCTGCCATCTATTGGATTTTAACAACACTAGATAATTAATCCTTCAATTTTCATTGCTTTTATTATAAGTCTGAAAAAAAATCAATAAGAAAAGAAAAAAAGAAAAGGCGAGAAGTAGTATTTGAATATTTAAAATAGACACTTTTATCTTTGATATCAAGTAATTTGAAATGATATAAGAGATTTCCTTCATGACTAAAAGAGCAATAGAAATAATGCCTTTTCCCGTCCTTTTTTTCATAATTTATTTTTTTTCACATTAAGGAATAAAAAAGGCATATATGAAACTTCTTGTGTTCAAAATATATACTTTTATCTAAAATGTCAGATAGTTTTGAAGACATAACGCCTGTCCTAAAATTTTTATGAGTAAAAGAAATATTGAATTTTCCTCTTTAAAATTTTCCTTTTCTATATTTTTTTCTCAGTAAGGAATAAAAATTCAAATCCTAAATTACGCCAATCTCTTACTTAGTATCCATTCTTATCTGAAAATAATTTATGATATAGTTTTTTTCATTCCTAACGCGAATAATACAGATTGAAATTTAAAGCATGTAAACAAGAACTCGATTTTGTATCAACTTTTAAAGTGAGTTTACATGCTTAAGCAATCTGTCCTGCAATCTCTTATTTTGCATTTCTTCATAAATAAACATGTTGTACTCATATGCCAAGTTTCATTCAAATCTGTGACATGGCAGCCACAGCTAATTTGCTCATTTCGCCTGGAATGACCCTGTTTCATTGCAATTACACGCGCTATTTTCTAAGTTTAATATCGTAAAATTGGACATAATTTGAAAATATAGATTTTAAATTTCCGGAAGCCTTATCACTAGTAATTCACGTTTTAAAATAGTAAATTATGTTTAAAGTGTCTTATTTAAAGTTTTTAATTACTGATAATGTGGCGGATATTTTAAAAATTATATTTTGTTGATATGGCCAATTTAAAGGTATATAAAATAGGAAATAGCGCAAATAATAACAAAATTATTATGACTAGATTAGAATCATTTACTTTATTTTATTGGGTATAGAGACAAGACAATATATAATGTGTTCCCTTTTGTCATTGAGCAATTGTTAAACACTTAACCGTTTAACCAAAAAATATGTTAAACAATAAAGAAATTTCAACTGTGTGAATGTTTGCAAAATTATTTAATATTATATATTTTTAGTATTTTAAGTGTTCTTCATTATATTCAAATCCTTTTACATCAAAATAGCTTTATCTTAATGCTACAGTGCTCAGCAAAAGTTTAGACAATGATCGATTACGCTTCTATTTTCAGAAGTATGTACCGAATGTTTGTAATTCCTCTGTCATATATTACTTGTGACTTATCCTTTATTCACACACAATAAATTTTAAGTTTTACCTTTTACATAAAGTATAATGACAAAAAAAATTAACATTGTGGCAAAAGTATAGACAATTTGTGTATTTACAGAAAAAAAAAACTACAAATTAAAATCGAGTTGAACACGCATTGTTTGCAGTTAGTGCAAGAATGTGACTTTTCATGGAAAAAACTAAATGCTGCGTGACTTGGGGGTCTATTTCGTGCCAAACATGTTCAACAGCAGCTCGAACCTCATTAAAAGAGAATTATAGCAAAAATTTGTATAAACATTACGACATATGATGTTACAAAAGTTTTCGATTGAGTCCGGATCAGAACTACACGCCGGCCAGTCAACAGTATTTTCAGAGTTAAACGAACTTTTGTATGCAACAAGAATAGATGCTAAAATCCATACTTTAGATCAGTAAAAGTTCCCTAAATGACTAAAAATTTATCTCCAACGTATATACGTAGGCTTGTGTTGTTTGGCAACCAATGTATAACTCCACAGATACACGAACAGTAATGTTAAGTGAAGACCAAATTATTTAAAAATCACCTTCTTTTTGTCGACTTAATAAAGTCCCAGGATCTTTACTTAAGTCATTCCAATAGTATGCCCACTTGTTTGGGCCATTCAAATTTCATTTTTTTCGTTACTGAATATCATAGCGTACCATTTGGGCCCATATGATGTATGTTTGCAAGTTAATTGAATTCTCACTAATTTGAAGACGTATTTTAAAGCTAATTGTTTTATAATTTTCATGTAAATTGATTTACCTGTTTCTTTAATTCATCTACGAATCATTTCCGAAAGTTTTGAACTACTTTTAATGTGATTAGCAATCATTACTTGTGTAGATGTCAGTTTCTGGATCCTTTTGTCATCTCATTTTCTCGTCACACAAGATCTTCCAGATTATGTTTTGTTTTGAAGGAGTCATCCTTAGACTATACTTCATACACAGACCACTTTGGACGATTCAATGCTGCTGAAATTTCTGCAACAGTCTTCCCTTTCCATTTCAGCATTCTTACTTCAATTACCTCATCTATTTGAATATTTTTAGCTCGCGGCATCTTCAGTAACTGATGCTATATCGAGGTATAATCAAATACTTCAGATATGTGACATCATAACTTGGAAATTTGTATTTTTCCATGAACAGTTGGCTAAAAATCAAAAAAGTGTCTAAACTTTTGCAATATACAAATTTCCCTTTTTTTCAGTTAAATTAAATATTATATTATATTATAACCATTATTTTTATTCTACATTGTATAAAATATATTTGAAAATAAGTATAGCCATTTGTAAAACTCACGTGTTCGTATTTTTTATTTAAAGGTTAAAAAACACCAGTGTCTAAACTTTTGCTGAGCACTGTACAAAACTGATTTTTTACACTGTCTCATAAACTAACAAATATAAAAACTGTCCATTTTCTAATATATAAACCAATAAAAAGTCACAGATAATTCACCACAGAATCTCCTAGACTTATGGCACATGGATTTTATGAAAATTTGGAGCTTTCCGGTGCTAAAACATTAGCTTTATCAAAAACATAATTTTTGTAAAAAATAAATAATTAATCTCCTTTTTTCTGTGATATAGTGTAGGACATTATAATTAAATCTAATTTATAATCAGTTTAATATTTATGTCAGTTATTATTTTGCTTCTTGGAATAATTTTAAACAATCATGTTTGTTGACTCATAGAAAAATAGATGCCTAAACATTCCCATGGATTAAAAAAATAAAATAATTGGAATTTCGATACTGGAATATATATATATATATTTCAAAACTTAAAGAAAGTTTAAAAATATAAATCAAAAATAAAATTAAATAATTTTTTTTCCATTTATTACTCTTTAACTCATTCCTCTTCAGCACCCCTCATTGTATTTATTCTGAACTGAAAATATAATGTTTTTTAGAATATTATAAAATCAAAAAATGTATCCCATACAAAGAACTGGAAAAACAGAAATATTTTTTGGTCATCAAATTGCGAATTAGGACCGCTTTGGATGGCGTAGGGGAGAAGGGGTAAGTTTGAACTGTGGGCACCCTTGAACACTCTAATACTTTCTTTCAAAAATTATTTTTTTTAAATGTAGATAGCAGCCCAATACCACTGATTCAATGCAATAAGTATACGAAGTTCATAATTTTGTTTGCATAATACAGTCTAAACAAAATATGTATTTCTTCCTTCCTTCATCCTAAATTTAAGAAAATACAATTGTAAATATGTTATTGACTATTTTGTATGCCTAAAAATTTAATTTATTGTTCAGTACTTAATTAGTTTACAAGTTTTCTCTTATTCAAATTCTTAAACTGAATTGTAAATAGTTGTAATGATAAATTCCAAGTGATGGGGCACCATCGGACAGAAAATTTGGGTCACCAATCAATATTTAAAACTACGAATTGTTCTTGTTATTCGCAATGAAGATAATTTTCAGACTACTGTCTTTCGCAAACCTTTTGCGGTCAGTCTTCCACCTCACAGATATTCTTCTCATCCCCCTAACCAGAAAGTTGCGGCTTTTAAAACTTTTGTTTTCCGGGCTTTCAATATTTGTTCAACTCCTCAGTTACTCAGTGATGAACTTAATTACCTAAAAGCTATTGCTGTTGATCGTGGTTATTCTCCTAATATTATAGATTCTATTCATAGAAAATTGACAAAATCCACACAATCTGAAAGTAAGTACTTTAATTCGAATTCCAATGCTTTGGTTGTTTTGCCTTTTTTCCCCAAAATCAGTCAGCAAATTGCTGAAATTTTAAAAAGGTTCGATTTCAATGTTCGATTTTTTCTCCTGTTAATAAAATTGCTTTTTCAAATCTTAAGCACCCCATTGATCACTTAGATAACTGGGGTATTTACCAAATTTCTTGCCAATGTGGTCTTTCTTATATTGGTAAGACTAAACGTGCTCTCAGATTTCGTTTAATGGAACATAAAAGGTATGTCAAAAATCAGGAGCTTAAACGTTCCTCTGTTGCTCAACATTGTTGGTCTTCTCAACATAAGTTTAACTTTTCTTCAGCCACCATCATCCATAAATGTCCTTCTATTCTTGATCTTGATTTTTGGGAAGCTTACCACATCATAAAAAATTCTCACTCCTTAGTCAATGACTTATCTAGCACTCCTTATTTTCCAAGTATTTGGAAATCTTTAATTTAATATATATATATTTTTTTTTTCTCACTCGCTTTTTAGTTTTTGTTTTGCTTGTTCTCCGATAGATGTCGCTACTTGTCCACTCAGTTGGTTTTGGCTGCTTTCTTCTCATTGGTTGCTTTTCTTTAGGCGGGATTGTTCCCATAGCGGGTATATACGCCTGCGTCTCTCTGTCTCTTTGCTCAGTTTTGCTACTTTTAGCTCGTTGAGTTTTGCACTGATGAAGAATCTCGTTAGTAGATTCGAAATAGCTATTTGCTACCTTCTCATACTTTATTTGTGCATTTATATTCGTTGGTTTTCTATCTTTAAACATTTGTGTACAAAGGCTTTATTTGCTATTTTAACGAATTAAATAGTTATGAATGTGTCTTAATATTATTATTTTTGGATTTTTAAAGTAAAAAAGGTTAAATTAAGAATAGAAAAAACCATGGGCTTATATTGTTAGCAATTTCCCCTCTGCATACATAGATTACAACCTCTATATGTTTCAATGATGGGAATTTTAAAATCTAATTTACTGAATTGGTGAATCTGACTTTGAAGATATAATTACTGATACCAATGATCAAGAAGTATAGATTCTTATTCTAAAAGATTTATCCGTGAATGATTTCATTTTAGTACAATTTCATGCGTAAAGAACTACTCTGCGTTTGCATCACATTTGTGAGATTGAATTGGAATTTCAGGTTAAACGGAATTTAATGTGAGATTTGTTCATAAAAGAGAGAATGAAAAAAGATATTTTCCAGAGGCATCAGATATAAATTTAACGGACTTTAAAAGTATTGTGAAAATGGTGCCACAACGAAACAAAATTGGAGGAGCACTGCGTGCTTTTTCAACAATGAGTTTTGATATCAACTTTGATGGATATAAATTTGGTTAAATAAAAAAATAAAGAGTAATTTCAGTAAAATGCAATTGTTTGATTTATTCACATTATTTTATACTTCTAAAAGATATACAGTTTTTCATAATATCTCTTAATATTTTCATATTTTATTCATTTGTTCAAAGATGCATTTTACTTGTTCAAATGTACCCCTACATGGGGCATTTTTCAATTGAGATATTTTATCTTTTTATATCCTCACAATATACTTAACTGTTTTGGAAAACTTTCAATTTCTGGCTCATATGATGAAGAAATGCGTTGTTTCTGTTATGTAATATTTAAAACTAAATAAATATAATTAAAGTAAGAAATATATTAATCTTCTGAAATTTTTTTCAAACGTGCCTCCCCCTTTTCCTATTTAAAATAAATATGATGATAGAACGAAGTAATTATAACTATGAATTTATAAAATCTATATTTTCATAGCATTGCGTTTGTGAAGTCACGAATGAAACTTACTACAGTTCGTTAAACCCTCTTTATATATTAATATGTCTGAATAAAATTATGTGGAATATATTAATGAAAAACATATTATTGCATACTTAAACAACCTTATACATAAAATTTCAAACTATTAGTAAGGATAATTTGTTTTTAAATGCATAGTGTTTTCAGAAACTGCTATTTCATTTTCACTTTTAACAAGCCATTTACATAATAATAAAGTGAAATTCATTGCATGTCTTTAAAGTTATGCTACTTGAAAGTAACTTCCATCTAATGAAGGAAAACGACTCTTTGACTTAAAGTACAACTGCGGAAGATGCTGTTTTAGCTTCATAGAAATGCGCAGATTTAATTAATATCTTTAAACACTTTTGCTAAAATTCGAAGGAAATTAAATTTAAAAGTATTTCAGTAGTTTAAAATGAGGAAATGAATGTTATTTTGTTAGAAATATAGTTATTGAACAGAATTTCACAAATTTTATTCATTTAAATTATCGTTAATTTTAATTAAAGTTAAATGCTGTCAATTTAACTGTGTTTACTACAAAAATGCAAATCATATTAATGGCACAAATATGAAAATATTCGGCATGACAATTAATAAATAAAGAATTTCAACAGAATAAGGCCTTCACTTTATATCATATTGGCAACTGCACTCTAAAAAAATTGGAAGACTGCAAATTTTTTGTAGTAGAATTATATTTAGAACTTTTTATGCAATGACAAAAAAAATCGTGTAACAGATACAGATTTGCATTTTGAAAGAAAAAAAATTAAAGTTACTGAGTAATCTTTTGGAAAATCCGATTGCCAGAACTTTTTAATTAACGGTAACGAGGATTACAGATAAGATTTTAGCAAAATTACAAAAAAAAAAAAAAAAAAAAAAAAAAAAAAAAAAAAAAAAAGTAGATTTTTTTTGTAAAGTTACAGATGTATCAGGTTTTGCTTACAGATTTTGTAACTTGACATTATTTTTATTGTACATTGTACACATACAATTTTAGTAAGCATAACAAATTTCGGTACATTTAGATTACAATGGTTACAGATTTTTTTTTTTTTTATAGTGTGTGTTGAGATGAAAAATTGCGATATTTCTTAAAATTTATGTATCCAAGATAATTATGCATGATTTTGAACTTGTTTGGTTTTGAAATTGAATTTGATGTTTGATTTTTGAACATTTGAAATGTTCATCCTGAATCAAAACAGTTTATTTGGATCTCAAAAGTTAACGTCTCCATATATAGTTCTGATAATTTAAATATAATTGTACACAGAACTATATATAAAACAAATACAATATCCAATTATCTAAAAAACAAATTATTTTTCTGATGCTTTTAGTTTAATTGGTGAATTTAATTGAATGAATTACTTTTCATGACAGGAACATTTTTTGGAGAGATAATAAGAGTCATTGAAAGAAATGTGAATTATTGAAAAGTTAATTAAATTAGTATTTATCCATTCATCATTATGTGACATCTTTCGATTTTGATACAAATGTAAAAGTGCCGAAGAATAGACTTCAACAAACACGTTTCATTTGTGTAATTATATTAGTTGCAATTCATTATTTATACTCAAACATTAAAGGATTTTATACTTCATTACTGACACGGACTTTCTTTCATAACGTTAGAAGTAATTAAAATATTATAATAAAGTTTGCAAATGGATCAGCAGTAGAAAGATATAAAAAAAGTACTGGAAGTGTGCAATATATGACAACTGCCCCCTGAAGTCATCATTTATCAGACATATTTCCATTCAGATTTCGATCACTTATATTAAAAAATAAATAAATAAATAAACATTTCTTTATCAACATAGCTTAAAAGTAAAGTATGCCCTTGCAGATAAAGCATTTTTTCCTTCGTTTTCTTATGTTCGTTTAACTTTA
The DNA here is from genome assembly GCA_964019185.1 of Maratus speculifer. Classification (NCBI taxonomy): domain Eukaryota; kingdom Metazoa; phylum Arthropoda; class Arachnida; order Araneae; family Salticidae; genus Maratus; species Maratus speculifer. The sequence goes on along the minus strand of OZ025294.1, from coordinate 232,481,748 downwards.
AACTAAAGTTTCATCCGTACAGTCAAGTTCTGAAGACACATTTGTATAGATACTGTGTGTATAAAAATAAAATCTCACAATCCTATCTAATTAAGTTAATCACAAATATTTTTAGTACACAATAAGAAATAAAAATAATTGAGAAACCGTTTCTTTTTTGCACTTTCTGAAACGTGATGTGCAATGTGTTTTTTGCTTCTAGTATAAATGCATCACGGGTGGTCTGCATTTCTTAATTACGCACTGGCTAACCCATTTTAAAATGGTTTTCTAAGCCTCATTAGTGTGGCCTTTGTTATGATATCTTAGTTAATTGTTCTTACTCATTTGTGGTCTTTTGAATATTTTTATTTTAAAAAGGGAAAGATAACAAGGGAGCTTCTTTAGCTAAATTAAAAACAAAATCTAACCGATTTAAAATGTAAATGAAGACGATGCAACTACTGCATTTTAAGATGGAGTTTGTTAGCGTAACACATATTTGCTTAGAAAAAATAAAATCTGCTTAAAAAGATCAAAACATAATTCTGTCAACTCAACATAGTTATTTTATTGCTAATATTTTCATTATGATTCTTAATGTATGCCAAAAGTAGTACTTGAAATTCTTAGAATGTCAAAAATTTCGCACACCAATATTTATAATAAAAAAAAAATTAATATTTACTACGCAGTATACAGGGTGATTAAAAAATCGTTGACAAAATGTTATGACAAATCAGGCATACGTCAAGGATAAAAAATCACATAGAAACATAGAGACGCAAACCACATATTGAGCATAGATGCCAACATCACTTAATTATTCCGGAATCTGATCTAAGACGAACATGTTTTCAAGCGGAAAATTTATTTAACCAAAAATTTCAAAATTAAATTGACAATGTACCTCATGGAACGAACACGCACTTCCTCATATACTTTTTCCGGTTTGAGTATGCTAATTTTGGATCAGACTCCGGAATAATTAAGATGTGTTGGCATCTATGTATTGAGTCATAAAAACAGGGTGTTCTATTCTAACTCAATTTAGGTTTACGGGAATAAATTTCAGAAAACTGAAGTATATTACAATAAAACATTTAACAGACATTCTCACCTTTGTTTAAAATGTGATAACACCAAGCAAAAGTGGTAGAAGTTTGCAATATGCGTGCCAGCAATATGCACCTCACATTTTGACTGTGATAGTCAGTTTATTCGGTATCAACGATTGCTTGAGCAATATGTTTTTCCCGATCTTTTCGTAACATTATCACATTTTACACAAAATAAGGTACATATCGTTTCATTTTAACTAAAATATTTTTATTTTCGTCAAAATTAATACTTTCTAACCGGGTGTACCTAGAATGAAACGCCCTGTATTTGTGACTCAATAAGTAGTTTACGACCTTAAGTTCCTATGTGATTTTTTATTCTTGTATGCTTGATTTGCTATATCATTTTGTCAACTTTTTTTGAATCACCCTGTTTATTAATTTGCAGAATTTATAGTAATTTTCATTACTAAATAAAGCGAATATTTACATTAATAAGGGGGTTATTATTGTTATAAAATTGTACGAATCCAGTGAAAATCTTTTAAAATGTTAGAAAATTGTCACTAATGTTTAAAATGTAAATAAGTAATTTCATTAATATCACGATTAACTAACAAATAAAATATATAAGTTACAATTACAAAAAATAAATAGAACTAAATGAAAATTAAATTTTTAGTGCTAAATTTACAATGAGTTAAATGATTAAAATTCATACAAAAAGCGCAAATAAGGGTACTACAATTACTTTCAGGTGCATAAATATAACATAAAATTATTTAAAATACTTTTAAATATAATAAAAATCATTATAAATAACCCTAAACATTTTCAGCCATTACACGCCGATCAGCAATGGGATTATCAACATATATAGTATCAAAATTTAAATCCCTACTGATGATGGCCATGTAATGGATGAAACTGTTTTACATTATATTTTATCATCTTTAATATATTTTAAGATATTTTTAATGTATTTTAAATTATTTTATATTATATGTATGCACCAAAAATTTATTATCGCACATTTATTTGTGTTATTTATATTAATTTTAATTATAAATAGCACTTTTTAAGTAAATCAAAAAACTGTAGTAAATATTATACTTCAGCACGGAAGAATCACATAAATATCCATTTTTTGAATAGTTATATGCGTATTTGTTTCTTTTTACGATTTAGATAAAGCGTTTGTATTTCATTTTCAATTTTTAATACATTTTAGAAAATTTAAATAAATCACAGATTAATAATAAATTACAGATAATTACAGATACTTTAGACCTTTAAAAAGTGAAATTCTAGCAACTTCTTTTGACTAAATTTTAAGAAAAACAAGATATCGAAACAGCAAATTACAATTTTAGAAAATTTTGAAAAATGATGTCCAAAATTTTGTATTTCTAGTGTAAATAATAATAATAATAATAATAATAATAATCATAATAATAATAATAACGTTTTCTTAAAATTTCGCGCTATAATAACAAGGTACAACCCGTCGAATTTCGACGAAAGAAAATTTTTAAGAAGGAACTGTTCATTGATTTTTATAAACGTACAAAATTAGTTACAATAAAAAATGCACTTCAAATTGGTAACTCTTAAACAAATGATATTTAAACTAAAGTTAACAAAACGCTATATCTGTAAAACTCAGTTGTAGAAATTGTTAAAAGTAAAATTTAATTGTATATGTAAGCAGTAAAATACAATAAAGATTGTTATTACGGTAAAGTTATCAATTAAGGCTTCTATGCTTGGTATTCCGAAATGAAAAACAGAAAAATGACACTTTGACTCAATCATAGAATTTTCTCGTCGTGAAATTTAAATCCGAAAACAATTTCATCATTTTAAAATTTACATATGCACCTCTCATATTCGTATTCATCTATTTTTGGGAGCATTTTAATTTGATCATTTTAAAATCATTTTAATTCAAATTTGAAATCTTGATTGTTATGAACTGGAAGGAGACACTAAACGATTTATATTCTTTTAAGCGTAAATGAAATTTTATAAAATAATTTCCATGCAATAAATACCATAGACATTATTCTTGTGATGTCACATAAGGTAAGAAGGCGATTTTTATAGTCTGGAGTAGAGGTCTGCACGGGCCGGGCCGCGGCCCGAAGCCCGAGCCCGGCCCGGCCCGCGGGCCGGGTTCGGGCCGATTTCCAATAATGGCATTCGGGCCGGGCCGGGCTCGGGCCTTACTTCTGCAGACTCGGGCCGGGTCGGGCCGGGTCGGGCCGGGCCTAGTCACTAATCTTTCGGGCCGGGCCGGGCTCGGGCCTTAATTTTTTTGCTGGACGGGCCGGGCTTAACTTTTTTTTTCCGTACGAAGCCGAGACTGATTCCATTCTTCCTAGTTTTCATGGACCAAAATAATCAGTTCCTATTGAATCTTCTTATATGAAAATCCTTTTCTCGACTTTTTATAAATCAGTAATATTTGGCTTTGTCCAAAAATGTTTTCAAAAATGGCATATTCTTTTAAGCCGTCATTATTCTACAATTAAACATTAGAATTTATTCCTTTTAAAGAATCGTAGATTACTAGGCGTTTTAAAATAGAATTAAACACACACACACATACACACATAAAATATATATATATATATATATATGATGGAATTTTCTTTTAAACTGAAAACTGAAAGTTTCTTTTAAAATGTTCATCCATGCAAAATGAATACAACAATACGGGAGAAAAAAATATATTAAACATTTACATCTGTTAAGAAGGGAATGTATTTTTTTTTTTTTTTTTTTCGTTCCAAAGCGATTTCGTCTTTGGAAATTTTACCATATACCGCTTTTTCGACTTTTTGTCTCCATTACAGGGAATATGGATTAATAATACTAGTGATAACTGAAACATTTACATACAACAAACAAAGATTCATTTAAAAGCGTAAATATCGCGGCCTACGGCACTTCTGCATAAATGGAGATTATAAACATGAAAAAAAAAATAATAATATATTTTTTTTTGATCAGAACTCATCCATAAGATTAAAGATCAATGTTCTGTAGAAATTCACTTGAGCCGGGCCGGGTTCGGGCCGAATTTTAAACTTTTTTCCGGACCGGGCCGAGCTCGGGCCGAAATTTTAACTTTCGGGCCGGGCCGGGTCGGGCCAATATTTTTTTCGTTCGGGCCGGGCCGGGCTCGGGCCGAAATTTTAACTTTCGGGCCGGGCCGGGCTCGGGCCGAAATTTTAACTTTCGGGCCGGGCCGGGTCGGGCCAATATTTCTTTCGTTCGGGCCGGGCCGGGCCCGGGCCGAAATTTTAACTTTCGGGCCGGGCTCGGGCCTGGAAATTTCGGCCCGTGCAGACCTCTAGTCTGGAGCTCGATTTATATCTGAATCTTTGATACGCCTTTCTTTTTCTGATTTGTCCAGAAATAATTAATGGTATACGCAAAAGAGGACTCTGTTATTACGTATAATGCGTTTTGATCATCTTAAAAATTATATTTAATTTATTTATTTATTTATTTATTTATTTATTTTGGTCATAAAAAATACAGTAAGTTGCTATTTTCCCTTTACTTTTAGCAAAATTGGAATACTTCTGCTGCCGCGATGATAAAAAAGTATTAAAAACTACTAAAAAATCAATTATTAAAAAAGAAATTGAGATGCAGCTTTCAAACAAATTGCATTCAAAAGTACATTTTTCCCTATACGATGGTATAAAAATTTAAAATGTGGGATGTTTAGAAGTGTTAAAATCTGTAGCAAAAATTGCATAACTGAAATCGCATTTCAGATTTCAAAGTGTTGCCATTCACAAAATGACGTAGGCGTTACGCACAGATAATTTTGGCCTTTATAATACAGATATAACGTGATAAAAATTCTTAAGTTAAAATAAAGCAACATCGTGTTGTTTTGAATCTAAAAAAAAATAATAACAATTTTTGAAAAAATAATATACATAATTAAAACAGGATAATAATTTAAGATACATTAACAACTTCACCTTGTTAATTTTATTCCCCCTCCTAGTGTAAAATAATAATAATAGTAATGATAATAATTATAATATGGGTTCAAATTGGTGTTTAGTATTATTTCTTAGCCAAATTTATTACGCATCTCTCTGCAGCATTGAAAATGTTTTCTTAAAAAATTCACGTTGAGACAAAGATTCTTCAGTTAAATGAAAAATTATACCTCGCTTTTTTAATTAAAAAGAATATATCACAATAGAGATTTCACCGCAGACTAGTAAGACATAAACAAAATGCATCGATTTATTTTTTTCTTTGCTTTTTCTTTCTTTCTTTCTTTTTCTCCAATCGATGATAGTACTTCCGGCGACACCGAATTCCAGTCCGTTCGAATGCAACCGAATTTATTTTATACGTTCACGTTTATCCATTCTACGCAAGGCATTTCATCGCTTCTGCATCGACACAATAACACATTTCTTTTTTTTAAATCGCAATTGTCGAATGAAGCAAAAATTCTATACACCAGGAGTCATGAAACTGTTACATTTCATAAGGAGACTGAAAAAAAATGAACCAGAGCCGATTACATACTGATTCCTGAAAGGGGGGTTGGGCTAATATTCTAAATCATTTTCATCTTCTCAACTTTATGTAGAGATATTCCTCCAAATGTTCCGGCATCGAACACGGAAGTTTCTGTTTTTAATGGAAAATACATAAAAGCTATAAGGTAATTTAAATAAAATATAAGCAATAAGGTAATTTAAATAATTAGTATTTATACTGATGCAAATTTATACGGTACAGGTACTTTCATTTCACATTTCTACACTCTTTTTTTTAATCTTGCGATCCAAACATTGTTATTTGACAGTACTTGAAAAATGCTGTGTCGCTTTCACAACCTGGAAACATTCCACATTTGATATGATTTGAACAATTTTAATTTCATTAAAATATATATATTCCTTTTATAATTATTTTTAAATTTGATTTACTGATGCTACCAACTTGGATTTATTAATTAAAGGCTAATGTGTTTTAAGAGAAATGTTAAACGAAACCCTCTGCGCTATCTGCGATCACGCTTATCCACTTGTTACAGTATATTCGATTAGTCATATCTATCTCAAATACACCGTAAAGAAAAAAAAACTAATTTTACATTCCTAAGTTACAAATATATGTATGCTTACTAAAATTTCACACTATGTTAAAAAAAAAGTCCTTTCTTTTTGCCACGTGAGACAATGACTCTGTCATTCCAGATTTTTCAGTTGTGAATATCAACTTGTATCATTTAGAACCGAAGTTCTTTTTAAATTTTGTGTGATGTTGGAAAAAAATGACGGCCGGTTAAGAGAGAGGCTACTGTACCTTCAAATTTAAGGATCGGTTGCTAGCCATTGCCAAAAAGATGCACAAAACATTTAGTTCAATTCTATAAGTAACTTCACGTAAAAAACTGTTTTGTTGAAACTACCAAATTTTGGTTGACATAGCCCCAATCAAATATTTTGGTTGGAATGACCAAATTGTAGATAGACTAACCACATGGTTTTTTTAATTCAATAAAAGTTTAGTTTAAATTTGGTCTTTCCAACCAAAATTTTTGGTTGGGATTGTATCATCCAAAATTTGGTCGCTTCAACTGAACAGTTTTTTCAGTGTTCATACAAATTTCGATGAAAACATATATTGAAAATGGCAGAAAATTTGTTATTACAGTGCTCCTATTTAGCAGAATAGTTTCAAAAAGAAGGAGCTGCTGGTTACAGCCACAAGTGTACAGAAAATATTTGGTTTAATACTATACGTAATTTCTTAAACTTTTCGATGGTATCATTATAAAAACGGAAAAAATTACTATTATAACGCTAGCTTTTAGTGGGATATTTTCTAATTTAAGAAGAGCCTCCTGGCCAACACTGAAAAAAAAAACGCAAAGTTTTTCGTTTAATTTTATGCATTACTTCATATATTTTACGAAGATACAAAGCTGACGTATGGACAAGCGAACAAACAGACATTTTGTATAAACATGTTTTTTCGGATTTCTGACCTTTAAACTAGTAAAGTCGCACATAAAAAAAGAAAAAAAAAAGCAGAAAATAAAACATCGATTATAAAACTTTCTTCATTAGAATGAGAAAGCTAAAAAAAGGAATTTTTTTAGAATTTTTATCAATATCAGGTCAGAATATTCTGTTAAGTTCACAAAAAAATCTTATGTAATTATTGAAATCAAACTCATTTATATACTTTCAAAAAAAGAGGAAATCTTGTTGAATTACAATCATGCTTGTATTTTTTTCTGTAGAAAATACTAAATTTAATTCTTTGATTTTTTTTTTATTATTTTAAAGTTTTTACTCCTATTCACTTTTTACAAGAATTGAATGAGAAACATTATTTTTAAAAATATTTCCCCATTATTTAATATAATTACCTAGGTGTATTTAAATAGTTAATTTTTTGACAAAGAAAGAGTTATGTCAGAATAAATATTTCAAAATATTAAGTATTTCACGAATTTTTCGTCTTTAAGACAATAAAATATTTTTGAAAATTAATGTTTATTTTACTTTCAAGGTCAAACGAAGACTATCAATAAATACTTATTTTAAAATGAACCATAAATTTTAAATTGAAAATGTAAATGATAAAATATGAACGAAATTTTTTTTCAAAAACGGTGTAAAAGAAACGGTATTTGTAAGGTTTTTTAATTTGTACAGAAAAATATTTTGTTTATTTTCTAACACAATTGTTAATTTGTCGATAACAATACTTATTTGCAAAACATCTTCAAATTGAAGAAGAACCTGCTGGTCGCAAATGAAAATATACACAAAAAGTTTTCGCTCAATTTTATGCATAACTTCATGCACTTTTCGATGGTACCAAGCGGACATACGGACACCCCCCCCCCAAAAAAAAGAGACATTGTATAAATCTATATGTAGGAATTTCTGACTCCTAAAACTAGTATATTCATAGAAAACAGGATGTCAAAAAAATCTCAGTTACAAAAATATTTTTATTAGAATAAAGGAACTAAAAATTTTTTTTTTGTAATAAACATCAGATGAGAATTTCTTTTTACGATTAAAAAAATCTTATGTAGATATTCAAATCAAAGTCATTTTAATATTTCAAAATAAAGAAATCTTCTTGGATTACATCATGCCCAATTTTTTTCCTTAAGAAGATATTGAACGTAAAATTCCTTGATTTTTTTTTAATTAAAAGTTTTTACAGACATTGACTTTTTACAAGAGAAGAATAGAAAACATTATTTTTTAAATACTTCCCCATTATCTATGAATAATTACCTCGGGGTACTTAAATAGTTGATTTGTTTTGACAGTATAGCAGACGGAGTTATAAGAAAATAGATTTCTCACCTTTTGTTAGTATTTGTCGAGTTTTTCGTCATTCAGAGGATGAAAATATTTTCGAAAATAAATTTTTAGTTTTAGTTTTAAAGATGAACGATGAACATCATTAAATAGTTATTTTAAAATGAAGTACGAATTTTAAATTGCAATTGAAAATATCAAAATTTGAACGATAATTTATTTGAAAAACAACATGAATGAAATAGTATTTTTAACGTGTTTTGATTTCTTCTTTAAAATACTTTGCACAGTTTCTAACACAATTTTTAATTTATCAATAACAATGCATTTCGGCGGAATATTTTCAAATTCAAGAAGAATCCGCTGGTCGTAGATGAATATATATACACAATTTTTTTCGCTCAATTTTATGCATAACTTTATACAACTTTCGATGGTGCAAAGCGGACATACGGACACACAAACAAACATACATTGTATAAATATATGTTTAGGGATTTCTGACTCCTAAAACTGGTAAATTCGTCGAAAACAGGATGTCAAAATATCTCAGTTACAAAAATATTTTCATTATAATAAAGAAACTAAAAAAAAACCCATCGTTATTAACATCAGATTAGAATATATTTTTTTAGATTACAAAAAAAAAAAACTCTTAAACTTTATCTCTGATTTAACTTGCATCCGAATCTTAGTTAAAGTAATTTAATTATTAATTTAAAATTAGAAGTTGTACCACAACCACTTATATTCCGTAAAACGTATCAAATGGATGCTGCTTTAATGCCCACTCATTTAATCGAAAAAAAAAAAAAATATCCGGAAAGCATCTGACCCCAATCATTCCGGATAAATGATTCAGTACAATAAATCAAAAACTATAGAATCTTTCTGTAATTTATCCTACGTTATTCAAATTCATATTAGTTCATATTAGTTATTCTAATAAAACTCATCTTAATATTTCAAAATAAAGAAATCTTCTTGAATTACATCATACTTATTTTTTTTCCTTAAGAAAATACTGAACCTAAAATTCCTTGTTTTTTCTTAATTTAAAATTGTTTTACCGCTATTGACTTTTTAAAAGAGCTGAATAGAAAACATTATTTTTTTAAATACTTCCCTTTCATCTAAGAATAATTACCTCAGGGCACTTATCACTCTCAACATATTTTTAGTATTTCTTGCGTTTTTCGTATTTCAGAGGCTTTCTAAAATAAATTTTAATTTTAATTTTAAGTATGAAGGAAGGACATCATTAAATAGTTTTTTTAAAACGAACTATGGATTTTAAATTGCAATTAAAAATGACAAAATATGAACGATAATTTATTTCAAAAACAAGATGAAAGAAATGGTATTTTTGAGATGTTTTAATTTCATCACTAATACTTTGTAAAGTTTCTAACATAATTGTTAATTTATCGATAACAATGCCTTTCAGTGGAATATTTTCAAATTCAGAAAGTACCTGCTGGCTGCAGGTGAAATTATACACAAAAAATTTCGGTCAATTTTATTGCTAACTTCATATACTTATCGATGGTACAAAAGAAACATACGAACCCCGGAACGAATAGACATTGTACAAATATATCTTTACACTGTAAAAAGAACGGACGATTTTAGGAAAGTATTACTGGTAATACTTTTACTATTACTGGAATTCTACTGGTAGCCAGTAGAATTCACTGTTTTTTAATGGAAAAATTACAGTAAATTCCGGGAAAAAATCGAAAAAAGAAACTGGAATATTTCCCGGAATTTACGAAATTTTTTTCTTCAAAAAAAAAAAAAAAAAAAAAAAAAAAAAAAAAAAAAAAAAAAACAGTAAATTGTACTGGCGTTCAGATTACCAATAATACTTTAGTAAAATTATCTGCTTTTTTTTTTTTTTTTTTTTTTTTTTTTTTTTTTTTTTTTTACAGTGTAGGGATTTCTGACTCCTAAAACTAGTAAATTCGTCAATATATAAATAAATAAATAACTAGATTAATTAATTAATTAATACGATAAAATAAACAATTCAATTACGAAACTTTTTTCTTTAGAAAAAAGCAACAAACAACAACAAAAAAAGTAACTAATTTTTATCAAAATAAGATCACAATATCTTTTTAAGATTACAATTTTTTTAATGTAAATATTAAAATAAAACTATATACTTTCAAAATATTATACTTTGAAAATATTAGAAAACATGTTGAATCATGCTTGAATTGTTTTCTTAAGAAAATACTGAATTTTATTTCTTGAATTTCTTTAATTTACAAGTTTTTACCACCATTGACATTTTACAAGAGCAGAATAGAAAACAATATAGTTTTTTTTAAAATCAGCATTATCTAAGAATAATTATCTCGGGGATTTTAAGTATCTGATTTGTTTTGACAGTATAGAAGATGGAGTTATGTGAAAAAAGATTTCTCAACATATTTTTAGTATTTATCGAGTTTTTCGTTTTTCAGAGGATGAAAATATTTTCGAAAATAAATTTTAATTTTAATTTTAACACTGAGCGAAGAGCATCATTAAATAGTTATTTTAAAAAGAAACTATGAATTTTAAATTGCAATTGAAATTGACAAAACATGAACGATAATTTGTTTGAAAAACAAGATGAAAAAAAAATTGTATTTTTAGCGTGTTGTAATTTCTCCAATAAAATACTTTGTATCGTTTCTGTTATATAACACAACTGTTAATTTCTCAACAGCAATGCTTTTCAGCGGAATATTTTCAAATTAAAAAAGAACCTACTGGCCGCAGCTGAAATTACACACACAAAAAATATTTCGTTCAATTTTATACGTTACAGATGCATAATGCGTAATACACTGGTCATATCGATGGTACAAAGACAACATTCGAACCCCCGAACGAACAGACATTGCATCAATATATCTTTAGAGTCCTAAAATCAGTAAATTCGTAAAAAAAAATCTTAATTACAAAAGTTTTTTTTTTTTATTAGAATAGAGAAACTAAAAAAATAGGTAAGTCATTTTTTATCAAAATCAGATCACAATCTCTATTTAAGATTACAATTTTTTTACTGCCAATATTAACAGTAAAAACCCCTTATCTACCGACGGTATTTATAAGTAGCATTAAAATTAGTTATTATAAAATTCTTTTAATACAGCAATTGGTTGTAATACTGTTTAGAATGAGTTACAGATACATTATCTTATTTTGTTCCACAAGCATTATTAATTAAACAAAACAAAAATATTTTTAAAAGGATGATTTCTTTGTCATTGTATTTTTTCAGCTTTCTTAGCGTTGAGGGTGGATGATGTGGATTTATCAATTCGGAAATATCTCTATATATATATTGTAAGAACATCGTATTTGTACATTATATAATTCTAAAAATACTAAGAAAAAAAATTAAAGTAAAAGATTTGAGATGGGTTTTATATTGTCCAAAATCCCAGTAAATTAAATTTTATTTATTCCTTTTAAATCCTTCAAATTCTTATAAAATCCTTCAAAAATTAATTAAATGATTATGTAAATATTTTAATTTAGTTAAAACACGTAAAATAATTTGGAATATAAAATTAATTAAATTTAGAGTATAAAATTTTCATGAATTCATAATTCGGTAGATAAAGGGCTCATTTTTATACTTTAAAAATATCGGAAATCTTGTTGAATCATCCTTGAATTTTTTTCTTAAAAAAATACTGAATTTTATTCCTTGATATTTTGTATTTTAAAAGTTTTTACTGTCATTGACTTTTTACAAAAGCAGATCAGAAAACATTATTTTAGAAGATACTTTCCCATTATCTAAAAATAATTACCTCGGCGTATTTAAATAGTTAATTTGTTTTGACAGTATGTAGATGGGGTTGTGTAAAAATAGATTTTTCAACAAATTTTTAGCATTTCTCAATTTTTTTGTCTTTCAGAGAATGAAAATTATTCCGAAAATTAATTTTTATTTTACTTTCAAGGATAAACAAGAACAACATTAAATAATTATTTTAAAATGAACTATGAATTTTAAATTGCAGTTGAAAATAACAATATATGAACAGAAAATTGTTTGAAAACAAGATGAAAGAAATGGTATTTTTAACACATTTTTATTTATTCATTAAAATATTTTATATAGTTTCTACTAGAATTGTTAATTCATCCCTGATATCAAAATTAGTAAGTCTGTTTGATTATAAAACTTACCGTTATTTTTGTGAATAATCATCCATAAAATAATATATGTATCTTTATGAACATCTTAAAACATTTATGCATATAAGAATCTAATGTATACTTCATGAAAAATTGTATTTTTAACTTCTTTTTTTAAATGTATTCTTCTTTAAGGTTTTTTCTTCTTTATTCTTATTTTTCAAAATATTTTAAAAATCTACCTTTAGTTTTATATGATGTTTTAAGATTTTACTTCACATCGTCAGTTCTGAAAACTTAAACTAATAAGTTAAGCATGCATTTAGAACTATTTTGAGAACGAAGAAAAATGTTACATACCATTTAAAAAAAATACTGAAAGAACAAACCGTAAATTGCACGTCAAACGTAGCAAATGAGTTGCGGTAGTACTATAACGAAATTTTAAAAAATTTAGATACTGGTGTAGCAGCATACAGTACTTCGAATACAGGATATATCAAAAATCATTTGTGTATCCCTGTAAATACTATACATTTTCTAATATATTGAAAAATACCTTTTAATAACCTTAGTAATGTCTAGCAATTTTGTAAAGTGTGCAATTAAAACGTGCCCGATTGAATGTTTACCCCTATACAACTATGTAACGGAATACATTTATGTGGCTCTGTAAATTAATACCAAATAAGCATTACACCAGAGATTGTATAACTTGTATATTTTATTATATACTTCATATAAGCATATCAAATTCATTATGTTCGAAAGAGTGGAACATCATGAAATTACATTTGGAAATGTTTTTTTCTCGTTGGTGTTAATGTAACGGAATAGTTTTGATTGTCCCTGTAATTAAACTATTCATCCGATTTTCATAAAGTTTGAAATGACTCCATAAAATTATGCAACAATTAAATATTTTAAATTTTAAGCTATTCGATTGGGTTGTTTTTATGTGGTTATATGCAGGCGGATAAACAGTCGGAAGGACGGACTGAACGAAGATTACATGTGGCAAGTATTTATATAATTAGATACACACCAAAAAAGTTGAAAAATCACAATGTGTGAAGAGATATTTTCAATAAAAAATGCATTAAACACTCGTAGACTTAATATTGATGAGGAGAATTCGGAAGCTAAGTGGTTTAATTATCACAACATCTGGACAGATATTTTAATCAGCTTAACAAAATAAATCACTGTATATGGATCTCCAGTAAACGCTGGATGCGAAATTGTATTTGATTAATTTTCATTTCTCGTTCAAATTTGACCCGGACGTTTTTCACCAGCAAGGAAATTTATTAAAGTTTTTTTTATTAATTGAATAATTCTTGTCATTATTAAGATTATTTGGGTAAATTTGGTACATTAAATGCGTTTGCAATGCCTTGATTGGTAGAGATTTTCATATTCAGCCAAAAATATCGAAGAAAAAAGTCCAAGAAATGTTTCTTCCTGTTAAAAATTTACAACTATTATGATTTAATTGCTAATTGAATATTTATGTTAAAAATTCTTCTAACACTGCAACTGTAATTATTTAAGAAAGATGTATCGATTGCATTTTAATTTCCGAAGTTCGATTAATTTCCGATCATATTGTTCAAAACTAATTTTCAATAACGTAAACGTCTATGTTTAATAATTTTGTTTATTTGCATATCCGGTATTAATCGTTTAAACGCCAATGTTCCCAAATGGGAACATTGCATTATTTGTAACACAAAACATATATTTTGCAACACAATAACGATGTCCTTATTTTTCCTATAAAATATAAGGTTGATTTAAACTTTTGAAAAGAAAAATATTTATGTTTAAGCATTTATCACAGGTATAAAGAATATGTAAATTCATTAATTTGCAAAAAATATATATATTGTTTGCTTTTATCGTTTTCTCTATATTTTTTACATTTAACCGCTAAAAATCTAAATATTTTTGGAATTCGAGAAGATACTCAAGAACTATATCCAATAGCAAATAGCAGAAAATAATTTGTTATATTTGCATAGGTTGTCAATCAATAATCATGTTCCAAAATGCAAACACTAAATTGAAAATAGCCAAAAGAACGGCAGAAATACATTTTTTGTTATTTCCTAAATTTGTATTCATAAATTAAAGTATTTGAAGCTGTAATATAGGAAAAACAAAATTATAATTACATTGCGATATCATTTCGGCGTGTAAACGGTTAAGCCTTTGAAGGGAACAATTGTGTTACTGTATTGTTGAACTCACACAGGAATTTTAGAAAAAAATGTTTAAAATGATGAAAGTCTTTTTTGTGTAAATAGAAATTCATTTAATACTTCTTGGTAAAATGTCCATTAAAATTACAATATATATCCCCGCCCGCATATTTCAGATGTGTATATTGCTGGGACGATTACTGTTTCTAAACCAATAGGAGAGCGTCATTATCACGGTCAAGTACACGCACACACAGTTTGATTGACAGGAACTCGTGGACAATTGACGGTGCTAATTATAACGATAATCTGTTGCGGATGAAACTGAGCTGACTGGCTGAATGGTTAGAGCGTCGAGCTTGAAACCGGAGGATATGGGTTCGAGTCCATCGCGGGCCGAAAGTCCGTTGGTGAATTTTTTTTTTTAAATTATTGGAGGCTGTCTTTTATTAATAAATAAGACATTTAAAAAAATATATTTCAAACCCTTTTAATATTCTAAATATCGTTCCAAAATGATTTATATATATATTAAACAAATGGAAAAAAAAGTATTCTGCGAAAATATCCGTATAAGCAAAATTCTTACTTTAATTTTTATTTATTTATTTATTTATTTATTTCAGGATCAGAAGATGTATAATTTCTAATTGAAGTAAATAAAATTCAGTCATTTTGAAAAAAAAAATTCTTTCGTACCTTTAATTTTTAATTACCGAGTACAAATTCAAACAATCCGAGTACAAATAAATAATAAACACACACGATCAATTGTCCACGAGTTTCTGTCAATCAAACTGTGTGGGCGTGTACTTGACCGTGATAATGACGGTCTCCTATTGGTTTAGAAACAGTAATCGTCCCAGCAATATACACATCTGAAATATGCTCCCCGCCCGCCAGGAGATTATTATGTACCCAATTCATAAATAATAAAAACATTACATAAAAATAAACATTTACAGATTTCCTTTGCATAATTTCTGTTACAAACTATTCATAAAACACAAAAATTTTCACCCAAATAAAATACTATGTGAAATTTACTATTCATATAACTTCTTCTTAAACTTAATATCAGGGAAAAAAGGTTTAAAGTTTAAAATAAATGAATTAAAAACTTAATAAAAAGAATATTGCCCAGTTAAACTGATGGCATTGAGCTCACAGGCTACGCATACTAATTGTACATTGCAGCCTTATATTTTCAAGGGTTAATTCCGTTCGAAAAAAGAATTAAGAAGGGGAAACATCTCTCCCCTTTTCCCTTTTTATATTTAATCATTGAACATCCTAAACTATCAAGAACATGCTTTATCATATAAAAAATCTATATCCAAAATTCAGAGCAAATCGGATAATTCTTAATAAAAACCCATTTAACATTTATGTAATTTAAGAGCAGTTATTCCCCTCTTTTATACTTAACCATTAAACTTCCAAAACTATTCAGAGGTTTCAACGAAATCTGACAATTCTGCTTGAAAAACCCATTTATATAAACTAAGGGGAGGGGCATTAGCACCCCCGTTCCCCCTGTTTATATTTATTCAATGAACACCTAAAAACAGTCACGGAATCGCCTCATCAGAATGATCCTATATCTAAATTTTGAGCGAAAACTTAATTCTGCATGAAAACCCCATTTATATCAATTAATGGGAGGGGCATGAGGCCCCCGTTCCCCTTCTTACACATATCGAATTAACTCCAAAAATAATCAGAGAAATCGCCTTGTCAGGATATACCTATATACAAAATTTCAAGTGGATCGGATATTTTTATAATGAGTTATCACGTTACGCACGTACATACAGAACGGGCGGGCACATAAGCTCTCAGTCTATGATAGCCTGTGAGCTAAAAAAAGAATATTGTCCAGTTAAACTGATGGCATTGAGCTCACAGGCTATGCATACTAATTGTACATTACAGCCTTATATTTTCAAGGGTTAATTCCGTTCGAAAAAAGAATTAAGAAGGGGAAACAGCTCTCCCCTTTTCCTTTTTTATACTTAATCATTGAACAACCTAAACTATCAAGGACATGCTTTATCATAAAAAATCTATATCCAAAATTCAGAGCAAATCGGATAATTCTTAATAAAAACTCATTTAGCATCTATATAATTTAAGAGGAGTTATCCCCCTCTTTTATACTTAACCATTAAACTTTCAAAACTATTCAGAGGTTTCAACGAAATCTGACAATTCTGCTTGAAAAACCCATTTATATAAACTAAGCTCTCAGGCTATGATAGCTTGTGAGCTAAAAAATCTTAAATTTAAAAGTAATTAAAATTCATTCTTTATCAATTAAACTATAAACATACAAATACAATCTAATTAATTGCCACAGGAATGAATTTAAATAATTTTTAAAATCTTTATTTTTTTCATATCTTTTTAATAAAGAAATAAGTCTTTTGGTAAAAAATAACAATTATCATTTTCGAAAGAGACAGAAAACGTCAACAATTGAGTGACAAATTATCGAATTTCAATTAACGCTGCGAAGATTCGATTTCTTTTTTATAAACGACTGAAGATAATATAGCTAACGTAAAGATAGTTTTTATTAAATACTTTCATCCTGTTAATTGCATTACAAAATCATTTTCAATGCATTACGAACAAATAATGTTTTATGACATTTTGAATGTGTGCATGGTTCATCTGTGTCAAAACTTTCGTAAATTAAAATATAATGATTTTAAATTTTATATTCATGTATTTTTATTTTGTTAGAAATGTTATTTAATAAAGTGTCTTGGGAATTTTTATTTTTGAAACACTTTAGACTTTTGAATTATTTATTTAATGAGTAATGTTTTGATTACCATCTTTAAAGTTATAAACAGCTAATTGAATCTTTTATATACATTTATTTGTGCTATGTAATGTAACGTTGAGTATTCATCTCCCTTAATGTATTGGCACAAAATGGAATCCTCAGGCAATTTTGTGTACTTATTTACCAAAAATTTTATAGAAATTTTTAAATTGATTTTTATATATTTATCATTACTGTATTTTCTATTCCTTACTTTATTAATTATTTTTTTTTATAAAATTTAAAATTATTTATAATTTTTGGTACTACTGGGTTATCCCGTCGACCAAAAAATTATCGCCAAATTATAAGATTAAATGCCAATAATGGATGATCGTGAATGTCACTTTCAATGACAATAAATACGATTCACGTGTTTAAAATGTCATTAAGTGATATTTATTTCGACTTTTTATTTGTATTTTTATTAATATTCCACAATTTTTTTTTTTATAATTTAAAATTAAAAGTATGTCAATATGTATAATTTAGCTATTAGTTTGGCGATTTGTATAATTTAGCGAAATTGGTCGACGGTATAACAGAATAGTACCTAATTTTTTTTTACATGCAGTGAAACTATATACAATGGTCATTCCGAACCACATCAGCTTCCGATTACCGGTCATGTTTTAGTATTTACCGAATCTCTTCCATAGAAATATTTTTACACTTATCCTCCAAACATTGAATTCCGAACAACAGCCACTCCACAGCATGCGTTTATGCTAAAAAAATCAAACTTGGTAGCATTGCAATCAGCCCACAAAAAAATCTGTAGAAAATCTTTAGGTAAGTGGACCAAAAATCTGAAGAAAATCCATATGCATTTGGCCCATTTGGCAGATATTTTTAAGAATGTCTTAAAACATTCTGCAGATATTTAAAGCTAAAGCTATTTGTGTAAAATTTATGAAGGAAATGGAGATTTCTTCAGATAATCTTAAGAATTTTTTTAGTGGGGAGGGTTAGTGATTTTCTTTGTTGGTGTAATATTCTGTCAAACACAAAAACACAATTCTGTCTGTGAATCAAATAAATTCAAAAAGTAGAAAGCTTGAAGTACTACAGATAAGTTATCAGCGGATCAAATGCTACTCATATTCTATGCATTTGACATGCTTGAACTATAGAATATTAGGTTAAAGATTATTTTATTCAGATATTAATAAAATTGAAATCATCTGTAAGAAGAGTTTTTTCCAACTAAAAAATGAGTATAAAACTCGAAAGGTTGTGCTTGGAAATACTGAAAATAAACAAATATAGCAAGGATTGTTGCTCTTTTGTACCACACACATTTTATAATAAGCTTTATCTTTTTTGATCGCTGTAACCTGCTGGTTAAATTATATAAAAAATTCTGTTAAATTTTGTTGATAAATAAAACCCGGAAGAATCGGCAGGCATAAGTATTGAATTGTAGTAACCTTACTCCTTGAAAATAGCTTAAAAAGAAAAGAAACATTAAAAATCTGTTAAATAGCAAATCGAATGGGAGTAATCAGAAAACCTCGATATTAATTGCCGAAACGTCAGTGAAAGTTTTTTTTTTTTTGTCTTTCCGTCTGTTCCGCGATAACTGGCGCAGAAAGCATCCAATTGACTTGAAATTAAGTAGGTATATTAGTGAGGCACTGGGATTAAGCTGTATAATTTTTTGTTAGATTTGATTCAGTCGTTCGAAAATTTATAGAATATTTTATTTTTCGCAATAATGCTTTTCCGTGGCAAATCCAGTGATTTTCAGTTTTTTTTTTCCTTTACAGAAAATGACACATTTGATTAATGGAATTCAATGATAAATAGATACTGAAATTTACCAGTTAAATTATTCGTATTGTTTTGAAATTTTGTCAACGCATTTGTCAGATTTTTAAATTATTACTGTAAATTTTGGAGATTTTTATAAATGTATTCCAATATTATAAACTAATTTGTTTTAGAGATTTACTAATTTCAAATGTATTTATTTCATTTTCTTTATTTTCATATTCTTTATTTTCTCTTAATTGTTGCTAACCAGCGATTCATCCTAATCCTTATCCTTATAATGTTAAAAATTTGAAAGAGCGTACGAAAATTTAAATGAAGTCAACATCATAACTGATGAATTAATTAATGTCTTTGTATCTTTTAGTATAAATGTAACATAGCGCAAAAAATGGGCTATGTTTTATTAATTTTATTCAAATATTTGTCCTAAAAAAATCAAAATTTACTTCTATTTGATACAGAAACAATAGGGATTTTTTAGATAAAATGTAACCAATTTCCTTTACCGTTGCCAAAAAAAAAAAAAATCAAAATCTGGAATAATAATTTTTCAACGGCAATAAGTTCCAAGTGAGCAATTTCCATTCGAGAAATTAAACTAAGAAAAAATAAATAAATATGATGCCAGAATAAAAATAAAAATAGGTATAATACTTTTTGTTAAATATTAAACACTGGTATTTGTTTCGATAATAAGAATTTTTCTGACAAAAAAGGGAACATAATTAGAAGTAAAAAAATAAAAAATAATTATTTTTTTAACAAATATTTCGCTTAATTGAAATAAAACAGGTATTTTATAGTAGTCGTTAAAAATAGAAGGAACATGGATATAAATAACTCATTAATAATGACGTCATTGCCGAAACTTATGTGAAGGCTTACTTTGGAGACACGAAATTTATTGTTTTCCGTCTGTCAGTCTGTTCTGTCTGCTGTCTATCTGCCTGTTCTGCGATAACTTCTGCAAAATGCAATAATTTTTTTTTTCGAAAACAAGATTGTAAAACTGTAGATTACTGAGTTTACACTTACAAAAGTTCCTGATACATCAGATTATGATGTTTGTGGTTGGAAGGCATATAGAAGTATAGGGATAATGAAAAATGTTTGTCAAAACTGTTACTTATACTTATAAATCAAAATGTATAAAGAAATGCAAGATATACGATAAACATTAGCACAATTAATAGAAAGTTACAAGTTTAAATTTAATGAGACTACGGGGAGTTCAAGAGGACGGAGCCCCCTGAAGAAATCTACTATGTTATAATAAAAAATAAATAAATAAAAATCGTGAAAATTTCAGAATATCCTAACATAACTACATTTTTAATTTAACGCTATTGAGGGCTGAAAACTTCTTATTTTCATACATATCATCAAGTTCATACATATCATCAAGTTATAAATAATAACGTAATTTGAAAAATTTAAATTACATTTTCCAGGAAGTTGAATATTTCCCGAAGTGTGTTTAAAAAAATGATGTGCAAAGCTGACGTTGAGGCTCCAGATTTACTAGTTTTAAACCTTCCAAGCAACCTAACACAAGAAAGAAAACATTTTTTTACTTTTATTTCCCGGCGTCTAACTAGCCGCAAAGACATAGTTAGGTACACATACTTTGATTAATGGATCATAAGATTTCACATGTCAAATAAAAAAAAAAATTATATTTAAGATTATTTGGTATATTTTTTCTGGTATGAATTTTGTACACTTTTTCAATACCAAAGACCAAATATTTTTATACCATAAAAATCCGATTTTGCACGCGTTGTTGTTGAAATATGTTATGTGTTAAATGCGTGCATACTGATATTAAAAGGAAAATATAAAGCAGCAGTTAACTACAAAATTTCAAACTAGCAAACCCCGTGGTTTGCTGGTGTAACAGATGAAATAGACCAGGTGAAGTTTGTATGTCTAACTTTAATTAGAATAAATTATACTTTTAGGATTAATTCAAAAAGTACGGTTTATGCCACACTTTAATTAAATCTCGTTATTGCACAGCATTAAGATGAAATCAGGCTTAATAAGAAGTACAAAAACTAATTTTAAATTAAAAAAAAATAAGAAACATTTTGAAACTTTAATGCTCATTCATATAAATTCAGTATTAATTTGAATTTTTCGTTTTTTTATTACCCATTTTATTAGTGCGAAATTATATATTAAAATTAATCATCAAGACAAATTCCAAGCTTCTTGTTTAACCATCTACCATCTCTCTAGTGGTAGTGGAACCAACATAAAATAGTCGCAACCTTTGCTGAAATATGCAATTTTGTATTGACCCAAACATATGACATTCTGAAAGAAAAGTATTTAGTTAGAAAGGTCTTTTTAAGGTGTAAATGTGGAATCTGAAACTAACCATCGAAGAACTATTTATGATGAGAATTCAAACTGCTTTTATTATGGCTTTTTCCTTGTCGATAGAAAAAACTTTTAATTTCTGAACTAATATCAATGGAAAGTGCCCCGGAAATTACAGAGAAACAAGATATTAAAAATTTTGCGTTCTCTCAAAATGATAAATAACCATATAACAAATGTGTGGAAATGATTATGCCTTGGGAGAAAGAGATATGCTAAACAAACAAAAACTGCAAATAAGTGATTTTTTAAGTGCAAAATAATAATATGTATATTAGTTTGTTTTTTGTACTATAAAAATAACATAATAATGGTCAGTTATTTTGATTTTAATGTAATGTGATTTTTAATCTTCTAAATGTGGAACTTCTGAATAACCTGTAACCTGTACCGGTTACCTATGTACAGTCACTTCATCATGTTCCCAGTGGTGGCCCCTTTTTTCAGGTTTTAATGTTTTTCTTTTCTCATGATTTTTCTTTAATTCAAGATTAAGATTGTATTTTAATTCTTATCGTTAAACCCACTTGCAATTTTACTATTAAAAACTATTACCAAATGTTACAAACTTATTTAAAATAGATTTTATTTTGTTTGTATCTGTATCATGGTGAATAAGATTTCCACACTTTTAAAATGTAAGCATAAATTTAAACTAAACATTTGGTGTAACGATCTATTCGAAAACAGAAATATATCATACTCAACATTTACCAGAATGGATTTCTTGACCTTAAAGTGCTATAGAGCATATGTCCCCGACAAATGGTCAGCTATACGTATGGACATTAAAAAAGCAAAAAAAAAAAAACCTTTATGCAAAAATATAAATGGATAAAAAAACAACAATTAGAAATGCACAAATAAAGCATGAAAAGTTAGCGAATAACTGTTTCGAATGTACTATCGAGATTCTTAATTATTGCAAGACTCAGCGTGCTAGAAAAAGCAAAGCTGAGCATTCAGCTTTGGCACTCCGCTTTGGCTCAGTTCTGAACTAGAAAAATTCACTAAATTCGAAACAGTGTTGATAGCATACAGGCTACCATGGGCATCAGGGTGTTCAAAAAGATTTTTTTTTTAAATAAGATATGTATAGCGTCTTAAATGATGAGAAATGATGGAATTAAGACACTCTAAAAAATTGAAGCTTTTCTTTTAATAACTGAACTGTAAAAAAGCTTAAACATTTCATAGTTACATTTCTTAAGCTTGTTATTATACTGTAATAATAAAAACGATTCTGCATTAAATTTCCTAATTATTTTATATAACCCAGATAACACACGGAACACAGTGGAAATCTTTGTTGTAAATAACACAAAGTGATGTAAAGAATAAAAAATGAAAAAAGGAAATTGAATGAAGTAAAATAACACATCGTGCATTTTCTGAGAAAATTATTATTTTTATGTTTCAGATTGCAATATCTCATAACAGAAATAAAGCTTATGAAAACTTACAAATCACATGTAGCGAAATAATTTTAAAAAAATCAAATACAAAGTAAAGCGATATATCTAGTACTTTTTGAGAAAGGATTTTGTTTATTTGATGTTTTACTAGTTGTTCTCTAATGTAATATACCATGTTCCAGTTTTATTTTTACTTAGATAAGACTTATTTATTTAGACTTATATAAATCTTGCCAACTACACGCCAACTAATAATCTTCTTTATGAGTAGTAAATGATTGTTCCGAACATTAATTAGCTAGTGAATTCAATAATGTATTTACGTAATTTGAAAGTCCATGCCAATTTCTCTATGAAATAGTACAATATCACTGACAATCAATTACTCGATCAATAAAAATAAACTTCAAAATAAATTTATCATACAAAAATTAAAAAAAATAATCAAATTCAGTATACGGCAATCATTAATTTTTTATTGCTTATGAAAAACTTGCATCAATTTGTCATTTTTAAAATAAATTCCAAATTTTAAAATCTTTAACCAACTTGAGAGGTCACTTAAATTTTTTCTAGTTTGGCATAGTTTTACAAATATGCTTATATCATCAAACCTCACAAGATAAAAGGGTCTGCGATATCATCATGAAAAATACTTTTCAAACTCATCACTTTTTAAAAACCCTTTAAGGGAATTAAGGTTTTTAGCTGAATGCACAAAACGTTAGAAAAATTAAGTGCGAAAAATTAGACACTCAAGAAAAATCTATAATATTAAAAAATTCATTCATTAATTATATATATATATATATACATATTTCGAAGTGTAAAATATTTAAAACTCGAATATGAAAAAAGAGGAATTGGAATTTTGCTCACTAAGCGTATAACCATCAGAAAGGCAAATGTTAAAGCTGGGAATCGAATCCTAATCCTTGGAATATCGATTCAATATTCAAACATTTCTGCTAGGAAGACAATAGACAGAAAAATTTTAACAATTCACATAGTTGATTAATCCCAATTTTGAGTGCGATTTCACTACTGAAAATTAATTAAAATTATACAATTATTTAAAACTTCTCTTGACACCAAAAAAAATGAGAAAATACAAAATTCGAAATTTTTTTTCCAAACGATTAAATGGAAAATTAAACACCTGCAAATTTAAAAGTAATGCAAGTTCGTTGTTTCTTAATCAATAGATAAACATACACCAAAATAACAAATAGATTATCAAATTGCTGAAGCAAAACAATTTTAAAGTGTTTCCTTTATCTACCTTTTTAACAATAGGCTAATAATTATCATTTTTTATCAACGGCATCCGCTAACACTTGGATCATGCGTGAATAAAATTCAATTAACACTGCAAATACATTTTTTAAAAATATAAACTTCTGAAGGTGATGTAGATTATAGATAAAAGAAATCAAGATGTGATTAAATGCTTTCATGCCGTAAATGGCATTAGAAAACCAATTCAAATGCAGTTAGACCGAATGATTTTCGTTTATATCTTGAAGATGTGCACGGTTCATCAGTTTCAGAATTTTCCATAGACTAAGAAATAATCATGTAAGTTATTGGAACGCCTATCTTTTATATTTTTACAAATGTCACAAACTGTAATGTTTTATTTATTTATTTTTAGAAATGTGTAGATTTTTTTTTATTTAATACTAATCTTTTTAATTGAATTTCGATTCTTATGTAATTGATCAATTCGTTAAAAAATATTTCCAAATAAATAAATCAAAAATTAAACACCATCAAATTTAAAAGTAATCCAAATTCATGGTTCCTTAATCAATAGAGAAACATACATGAAATAACTAATTGATCATCAAATAGCTCAAATTAAATCATTTTAATATATTTTCTTTATATATCTTTTTAACAATAGAATAATAATTATGATTTTTTTATCAACGGTGTCCGCTAACACTTGAGTCACTTTTAATACTTTAAATACAAAAACGTCTGAAGTTGATGTAGATTACAGATAATGGAAATCAAGTTGTGATTAAATGCTTTCATGCTGTTAATGGCATTAGAAAACCAATTGAAATGCAGTTAGACCGAAAGATTTTCGTTTATATCTTAGAGATATGCATGATTCAGCAGTCTCAGAATTTTCCATTTATTAAAAGACAATGACTTAAATTATTGGAACGTCTATTTCTTTACAAATGTCACATAAAGTAATGTTTTCTTTATTTATTTTTAGAAATATGTAGACTTTCCTTTATTTAACACTACGCTCTGTTTAATCCGGACTTTTTAATTGAATTGCTAGTTATTATTTCATAGATTAATTTGTTAAAAAATATTTTAAAATGATTAAATCAAAAATTAAATTCCCTGAAGCTTAAAAGTAATCCAAATTCATGATTTCTTAATCAAAAGATAAACATACATGAAATAACTAAATGATTATCAAAAGTCTCAAGTTAAATAGTTTTAATGTACTTTCTTCATATATCATTATAACAAAAGAATGATAATTATAATTTTTTAATCAACGGCATAAGTTTAAAAAATAATTAATTGTTAAAAATATTCTTTCATTCATATATATTTTTTACGAAATGTAAAGTATTTAAAAGTCGAATATGCAGTAGATGGATTAGAACATTCCTTATTAAGTGTATAACCAACATATTGAAAAATGTTAAACGCAGGAATCGAACTGTAATCCTTGGCACATTTGTGCTAGGAGGAATATAGCTGCTTGAAAAAAGTAACAATTCACATACAGGATATTCCATAATTTCGAGCGTAATTTCATTGCTGATATTTAGTTAAAAAATAATTAAAATTATAAATTTATTTAAAACATTTTTCGACACCGAAAAAAGCTAGAAAATACAGAATTTAAAAAAAATAGTTCCAAATGATTAAATGGAAAATTAAACAGCCTCAGATTTAAAAGTAATCCAAGTTCATTGTTCCTTAATCAAAAGATAAACATACATGAAATAACTAATTGATTATCAAATGGCTGAAGATAAATAATTTTAAAGTAAAATCTTTATATATATATATATATATATATATATATATATATATATATATATATATATATGGGTGATTCTCAAAATAGGGGACAATTTATGTCTTTCGGCATACAAAAAAAATTGAGAGGTTTTCTGTCATGTTTTTATGTTTAGATATGTTTGTCTTACTATTATTCATTATTTGCACTCAAGAATTACTCACTTTTTAGTTAAAAACACCTTAAAATAACAGAATAAATGTTCAAAATGTCATTAGCATGGATGTCCACAGCAGCTGTGCCTTGTATAAACTAGCTTTTTCAAGAGTTAATATCATGTTTATAAAATAAAACAAATGTTATTCTTTCTTTAAATTAATCAAGGAGAGGATTTATCCAATAAATTTCTTTTTAAAAATAAAATTATAGTATATAAAAAAAGAATTAAAGTTTTCCTCCATATTCTATTTTCAAAACAAGGTCATACTATAACAGCTGGTTATTAATCAAAATTTCATTTTCACATATGACAATAGTTTGAAAATATAAAGTTTCTCCGTGGCAACAAGTAGCCATTTTATCCCAGCCTGAAAATAGAAGCATGTATTATATTTTAAGAATAGAAGTTGAATATTAGGGGCATACATCAATTGTATGTCATTAGAATGGATAATAATTTTCATGTTTATTTTATAATTAAAATTTTTATTTTACTTATTTGCATAGGACTTTTGTGTTTTAAAAAGCCCCAGAAAGGACTATTGCATTGTGATTATATTATGGCTCATAATCTTATTTAAATTAAAATTTGTCATTAGCATGGACAAATATCGGTGTCATTAGCATGGTTTTTCTGTCCATGCTAAAGACTCCTATGTGCATAAATGTAATTATCGCTTATATTGCAGCTTTTATAAAGTTTAATTTTACATATAAATTTAGGTATTACATTTATTATCCCTAAAATATGCATTAAATCATTCAGAAAATCACTAAGACAGCTTCTCACATTGTTAGTGTCAGAATGTTGCTCATGTAAACAAAGTTTGCTCTTTAGTAATGTTTTTATTCCCCTTGTATGTATATATGTAAAAATGGAAACCATTTGCTGAAAAGGAAGGCTAATAAATATAGAAAAATATATTCAAACAGGAAGAAAATAAAAATTTCTTAATATATTTATTCCATGCAATTTGTTTTGTCATTAGCATGGCTCAAAAAATACTAATTATTTTTTTAAAAGTTAATTTTTAAATATTTAGCTCTGCTGACTACATGTAATGTATATCTAATACTATATTAACAACACCTATTTTTTTCAGAAATTTTGCTAACAGTTTTTTTAAGATTTCACTTTTGAAATTGTCCCCCATTTTGAGAATCACCCATATCCGTCCATTTGTCTATCCGTCCGTCCGTGTGTCCGCATATAACAATTCAAAAACCACCCAGCCGAATAGTTTGAAACTTAAAATACATAATTATTAGATAATTTTGTCGAGTAATTTCAAATTTTATGAAAATCGGATGCATAGTTCAATTACAGGGACAATCAAAAGGATTCAAATACATTACGGTCAATGGGGGGAAAAGCTTCAAGTGCATTTGAATGGTCTTACATTCTTTCGAACATAATAAAGTTCATATGCATCTATGAAGTATATACTATAATATTCATTCTATACAATCTGTGGTGCAAATAATAATTTTCATTGATTTACAGGGCACGCAAATTTATTCTATTATATAACTATATGTTGAGACATAGTTTGGTACGCATTTTAATAGTATTAAATTATTTAATATTTTATGAAATTGATATACTTTGAACAGGATTACACCAAGCTATAGTCATTGTTCAGTCTGTCCATCCGTCTGTATGTCTGTTCACATATAATAGAGCAAAAACTACCCAACCAAATAGTTTGGGATTTAAAATATATAGCTGTTCCATAATTTTTCCAAATCAATTAAATATTTATGAAAATGGGATGTATAGTTTAATAACAGGGACAATCAAAAGTATTCCATCACATTACGGTCAATAGGAAAAAATGGTTTCAAGTACATTTTAATGATGGTACACTCTTTCGAATGTAATAGAATTGATATTTCTCGTTCTTCAAGATTCCTTTAGATAAACAGACCAGCGTAGAGGGCGAAGGCTGCTAGTAAATACATATTTTTGCTGGCTCTCAACGAGACAGTTGAGAGTCGTTCAACATACATATCAAAGTTCGATAATCTAAGAATTTAGAATAAAATTTCTCTCAATTCAATTTAAAAAAAAAAAAAAAAAAAAAAAAAAAAAAAAAAAACTAATGTTGACACCACCTTGACAGTGAATTTTTTTGACCCAGGGTATATCTTCGCTAATATTAAGAAAACTACTGCACATAAAGATAGGAAAATTTGTTGTATTATAGAGAATTGCGACCAACGCAGAATTCACGGAGCGCGGGTGCTTGTTCTGTAAACGGTATTTTAAGTATCGCTCTCTTATTTCGACTCTCTAGCGGAAGCCAGGTTGTCAGATCCCGACCCACGTCCCGAGTATTAGAGACTTTAGTTGAAGCCAGGATGGGAAAAAATGAAACCGTAAAAAAAAGGGAAAGTTGCACAAATTAAAGACACTGAAAAGCAGAAATGGTAGGTTCAGGGCTCTGAAACTACTGGAAGCTTCTTGGAAAATCGAACTTATTATTAGTCTCGGTAGATTTCTATTTTAAATTAAAAATTTCAGCATTTCTAGAGACTTTTTTTTTACATAATTTGGAAAGAATATTGCTTTTAATAGTTGCAAAATAATCAAAGAATAATCATTCCTTTAAATTAAAAATTTATTTACATGCGACTATTTGAAAACAGAAAACATTGCAATCAAATGTAAATTAAATGCTGTCAAATTAATTTAGATAAGATGTTGAGAGTTGCATAAAAAAAACTGTATTTACGTGTGAATGTATAAAGAGAATGAAAATTTTAAATAATGAATTCATTAATGTGCGTTAACCACCATAAATTGAAACAATTACATCATTTTTAATGTAGACAGATAGTACTAAAACAGTTTAAAAGTATACATATTTACGTGAGACATTTCACATTTCTAAATGATCTTGTAAACTATTGTTGCCATTTGTAAGGCCTCTCAAATAATAATTTTTTTTCTAGCAATAAAAAAATCATGCGAATATCAAAATAAGGAAAAAACTTAAAGATAATACATTCATTAATAAAAATAACAAGTAAACAAAATAATATGTGAAAAAAAATAATGTAAACCAAATAATACTGCAAAGCAGTTAAAATTCAAAGATATATTTAGATGAAACTTTTACTTCACATTTTGAAATGACATTTTTAACAATTTTTGTAATATATAAGACGGTGCAAATAATATTCCCTATGAAACAACAAAATTATTTGCACATGAACATTAAAAAGGATAAAGAAATATGAAAATTACATCATGTTTAAAACGATGCACTTAAAATGTCTTGCATATATATATTTTATATATATATAACGCGGTTAAAAAAATATCAGTAGTCAAAGACTGAGTATTTCAGCCAGCATATTGATCATATTTATTCAAGTATATAAATAGCGGGTGGATGTTTAATAGCAGCTGATTCGACCTTAAAATTCTCCAAACAAAGGAAAATGGATGAAAACCCGTCCAGAAGGAAGATCGTCACCATTTTAAAAACTATAAATCAAATTTTCGCAAACCTAAAAAGAGATGAATTTAGTTAATTTTAGTTTGCAGTGTCTCAATGTGGATTGGCGAGCGTACTTGTAAGGGACTGAACTTCTTTGATTTAAATAAGTAGGTAATTAACGAAATTAATAATTTAAAGCATATATAAAAAACAACAGCATCGATCAGGCGGCATTCCGAATTTGCGATGTACATTTGAAGCATGCCTGCACAATGTTAAGTTTAAACAATATAAAAGGTCTTTATTGTATAGAATGTTTTGTACGCGAGTAAAAATTTCTCTTAATATAATATTTCATAAATTTTTAACTGCTGATTGTATAATAAACAAATTTAATAAATTAATTTATTTTTATTTAACTTATCTATTCATTCATTTGCATGTTACTTAGGAAATTTTTAGTGCAATATCAAGCTTGAAAATCGTTTTAAATACCTTGCATTTCATATGGCAAATGTATTTAAAAGTATGAATATTCTAAATTTCAACTTAGTAATCTCTGAGAAAAGTTTGTAACAAAAAATTAGCAAACATTGAAATTCGTTGATTTTAATAATGTTTTTATCTAATCTTAAGGTTAATTATGTAATCATGAGAAATGGAAATAAAAAAAAGGAATCATTAAACAATTCTTTTAGTTATACAGATATAACTCGGTTTGAGTTACACGACTTGTTTAAGTTTTAAATTATGTAGCAGAATATTATTCTAAATCATTAAATACAAAAAAAAAAATGCATGTATGAAAATGAAAATCTTTTCCAGTTATAATTAAACAATATATTATTCAATTACATAATAACTGAAAATTCAAGTTAAACAGATTATTTAAACGGAGTTTAGTTTTAAATTTAAAAAAAAGTTCTCTCTCTCTCTCATTTCATGTCTTCTCATGAGATAGTATTGTGGTGTGTATGGCGCGTAGCGCCATTTATACCAACTTGATCCTTAAACAGTTTTTACTTTGTCCATGATCTAAAAACATCGCTGTCTACCGGGGAGATACTAATGTTTACTTTAGATTACGTATAGGTAGGGCACGCAGTCTGGATTATCTGTAAATATTTTGCTAAATGTAACATAAGAGTTTTGTTTGCAGACGCTTTTTTCAAACAATTCATCATAAGAACAGTCTTGAGTTATGTCAAAAATCCTCCAAAGTCTGGATCTTGATCCAGCAAACATTCGGCAGTGAAAAATTAAATGTTCTTCAGTTTGTTTACAATCTATACAATATTGACAGTTCGAAAATGACGTGAGTTTTAATTTACTTAATCTGTCATTAGTTAAAACAGTTCTCGTTAAGAATCTACTGTAAATTGTGCTTTTCTTTCTAGGTAAATTATGATGCTTATAATCTTTAGTGTAGCCGCCGTAACTTCTATTTTTTTCTGACTTATACATTTCCCAATCTTGCGCATTCTCTGACTTAATATTATTCTTGATGTGTTGTATCCAATCTTCTGGGGCAGTCCATGGAATATATATAGTTAATTCGCTTGTGCATGCGGCAATCCTATCAGCTAGCTCGTTAATATTAATTTTACTGTGACCTGGAATCCACCATAAATGAATATGGATGTTATCCTTTTCCTTTTGGGTTATTAGGTATTTTATTTGGCTGATTATCGCTGGCGATTTTTTGTTTACATTTTGTAAAGCCTGGATGGTACTTAAAGAATCTGTAAAGATATGATAATGACCCTCGTTCACAGAATATAACTTAATACTAATGTAGACAGCAATTGCTTCGGCCGTAAAAATAGAATTTATATGCGGTATCTGGAATCTTTGTGTAGCATTCATGTTTTTATTTACAATACCAATAGTGGTAGATGTCTGATTTTTAGAGGCGTCGGAAGCTAGGATAATAGCATTTTTCTCCAATTCCTCTATAGCGCCATTAATATACTGAGCCAAATTTTCCATTTCGATATTTTTTTTACTGATAGACCAAAAACGCAAAAAGTTATGGCGATTATTTTTATCTAGTGTATTCCATTCATAGGATATTATTTCGTTGATATTAGATCTATAACGATGTAGCTTGTTAGCTTCAATACTTATAGTGGTATTTGTGACATTTGTCTTATATTTTTTGCTTGTAATGTTCTGTTTTATTGCAAGGTATTTTAAGCGCTGATGGATGTTCTGGGATTTACTTTCGTGTAAAAGAACCGGGATAGGACACCATTTATTCAATCCTGTCGCCCACCTTAGTCCTTTGTTATGAATGATTTGCATTTTTTTAGATTCTTGTTTAGAAGCTTCTGATAGGATTCTGGGATTTCCTTCGAGGATGCTTTGACCAAGACTTTGGTATAAATTTAATAGCTGTTTGGTGGTTCCTCCTCTCGCTGATGTAGCAATAATTTTCAAATAATTTAGTTGAAGATTAATTTTATTATGAAGCATGTTGATATGATCTATATTGTTAAGCTTATTGTTGATAATATATCCTAGGATTCGAATTTTCTTTTTATATGTTATATCTTCTCCGCCAATTTTCAAATTATTGTCTTCTGATTTATCGTTAAAATTGATATTTAAAATATTGCTTTTGCTGGGATTAATAGTTAAACCCCAAAACTGAAGCCAACTTACTAATCTGTCAATATTATCTTGGATAAGAGATTTAATGTAGTGTAAGTTTTCGTGATAACCATATAAATAAATATCATCTGCATAAAT
The DNA here is from genome assembly GCA_964019185.1 of Maratus speculifer. NCBI lineage: Eukaryota > Metazoa > Arthropoda > Arachnida > Araneae > Salticidae > Maratus > Maratus speculifer. Next base: position 232,449,195 of record OZ025294.1, on the reverse strand, counting down.
GACGCAAGTTATATTTGTATCAAAAATCTCGAAAACATCTGCTAAATAGATTGTGAACAATATGGCCGACAATATACTTCCCTGTAATAACCCACGATTGAATTTAAAAGGGAATGAATAAATACCTCTCCACAGAACACGAGCATTTTGATCTTCTATTAAACACTTTATGATATACAGAATTTTACCATTTATTCCTAATTTTGCTAATTTGTAAATTAGGGCATCCCATATAACGTTGTTGTAAGCTCCTTCAATATCAAAAGCAACTATGAAGCCTTTCTTATTTGTAATTTTAGCACGTTTAGCATCATTATAAATTTTATATATAGCTTGGTTACAATCTTTGAACGGAATGAATCCATGATGATTTTTATCGAAAATATTTCTGCCCATACATTTATCGAGGATATAATTTAAAAGCATTTTTTCAAAAATTTTCTTTGCGTCTACTGTAAGGGAGATGGGTCTATAATTTTGTGGATTATCTGCATTTTTACCAGGTTTTTTGATAGGCAGGATAACGACTTCTTTCCAATTATTTGGAATGATTCCAGTGTTTAAAATTTCGTTATATTTTTCAAGCATCCATTGTTTAGTTTTATCTTTCATTTTTTTGTAGAAATTACTATTTATGCCATCATATCCAGGAGTTTTTATTTTACTATTATTGATTGCTTTGTTTAAATCTTCTATTTTGAATTGGAAATTATCATCGACGTTTGTACTCATATCATAAGGAATGAACTGATTTATATATTTATTCTGGAAAACTGTGCTTAATAGGTTAGCTCGACGTTTTTTGTCGATTTCGCATCCACTGAAATATAGGTTACTATTATTTGTCTCGTAGTTTTTTCTTTTTAACCTTTTAATTATTTTGAAAAGATTATCACCTTTCCCGATGTCAGTTGTAATTTTATTCCAGTTATCTTGATTATCTTTCTTTATATTTTTTCTCATTTTAGCCTCAATTCTCTTATACTCTATCCAATCTTCTATATTGCAATTTTTCCTCGCTTTATTATAAACTTTTCTTTTTTGGGCTACAACTTTTTTAGTCTTGATGGACCACCAAGGAGGAAATTTATTCATATTAAGTTTCAGTGCTATGGTATGACTTTCTTTGATTAGTTGTATTTGATCGTAAACTTCGTTTAAATCTTTTATTTGGTTTTTAGTAATTTTTTCTTCTATAATAACATTTATTTTGTCCCACTGAACAAATTTTTGAATATAATTAGATTCTTCTTCGTTGTATCTTTTTCTTTTATCAATCAACTGGATGGGATGATGGTCAGATCCGAAATTATCGGGATGTAAAGAATATTCAAGTATATGAAATAAACTATTCGAAATTAAAGTAATGTCGAGGAGGGAGTTATGGCCATTAGAAAAACGTGTCGGATAGTCGGAATTTAAAAGGATTCCGTTTGATTCATGAATCCAAGTCATGAAATTTTCTATCTTATTATTTCTTTGAGTGGAGTTAATCTCTAAAATATTTATATTTAAGTCTCCGATAATAATATAATTTTGATCAAGTCTACTCGTTTCATAATTCAACCAAGCCCAATCTTTAAAAGGACGAGGAGAGTATAAATTTATAATAGTTATCCATTTTTTTCCACCAAATATTAATGCCTTGGACCTCCGTGTTAGAGTTAGGAGGATCAATATCATATACCACAGCCGGAATTTTTTTATCTATAGCTATTAAAAGACCACCACCTCTTTTGTTTGACAATCTGTCATTACGGAAAATTACTTTATTGGCTATATGTACTTTATCTGATGAATTTAACCAAGTTTCTTGGAGGACACATATTAGACTATTTCTGAAAGTGTGATTTCTAAAAAAAAAATTTTTGTTTTTAAAACCGCGACAGTTCCATTGTAAAATCAAATTAGAAAGCTCCATAAAATACATATAAATAGACGGAACATTATATTACTATTATTAGAAATAGTCAAAGGATAAGCAAAAAGGGTTGAACACTAATAAAAATAAAATTAAAAGGAGTTTTTTTTTTTTTTTTTTTTTTTTTTTTTTTTTTAGAGCAGAGATTATTTTCTGCCACGTCCGCAGCTAAAATTTTTAGGTTTAATTTTTTTATTCTTGTCTTCTTTATTGTTATCTTCCCTGTTCATAGTATTTTTTTCTAAGCATATTTTTTTAATCTCTTGTTGTAGTTCTACTGAATCTTCCCTTTTATTTTTATACTGTGATGTCCCATTTTTTTCCTCCATATTATCTTGCTCTATATCCGAGAAAACCTCTGAAGGATTTTGAATTTTATTTATAGCCTCCGTTACCCTCTTTATTTCTTTTGCAAATGATTCAATGATTATTTTTAACATATAGTTGGTCCTATCTTCGAAAATGTTTTGAAAATTATCTTTTACCATGTTCGAAGTACTAGTAACTGTGCTGTATGTTGTTGAGACTGAATTAATATTATATCTTCTTCTAGCTTCAGTAATAGATAAAAAATTCCTACATTTGAATTCGAGTATATTTATTTCTTTAATTCTTGTGGGACATTGAGAATTATCGGCTTTGTGTTCACCTCCGCAATTTATATAAATTGTTGGTTCGGTACAAGGTTCATTATGTTTTTTTCCGCAGTTTATACATAACTTTTCTGAAGGACATCTGATTGTACTGTGATTGTACTTATAGCATTTTCCGCACTGTCTCGGTCTATCGACAAATTGTTTGATGTTTTGTAATGTGTAAAACATTTTAATATGTTGGGGAAGATTTGTTCCTAGTATTGTTACTAATATTGGCGAAGTTTCCTTTGTACTCCCTCTCTTTAAAAATCGTCTTAGCTCTAAGATTCGAATGTTGTTGTTTTCTTCTAATTCATTTGCTATTTCATCTAAAGGTATGTCGACCGGGATATTAAATAAAAGAAACCGATTAGTAATGTTCTCCCAAATGATTCTTGATTGAACTGATACTCCCAAAAAAGATGATACTTTGCAGATGTCTATAGCGCATTCTACGTCTTTGGTGAAAAATATCATGCTCCCTGTGCGAGTGAAACGTACGTTATCTATTTTAGAAGAGTTTTTGATTTTAGATTTTATCTCGATCTGAATAGCTCGTGGATTTCGTTTAGGTATAACTTCAGTGCTTTCACTTTGTAAAAAAAATAGTATAATTTTTGCTATTATTTTCAGCGGCTAGTCTAAGTAATTCCTCGTCTGACGCTAGAGACCGGGCTAAATAATCATTTTTATTGCTAAAAACCGAACTATTTTCTTCTTGAACTTCATTGCTTTCCTCCATCTCGACATTTGTCTCGACATAATTCAAAGTTTTTTAAAGACGTGTCTGGAACGACATTAATAACGGTGTTCGACATAGAATTAATAAACTGACTACCCTAGTAGTTTCAGATAATTTCAGAGTTATTAAAACTCGCAAAGGAAAAATAAAATAAGTCTATACACCCAATTAAGTATTACGTTTCCAATTGAAACGTTAAACGATAAGGAAAAAAAACTCCAACAAAAATTAAAGACTTAGCAGTTTATAAGTCCAATTCGAGAGCGACCACTTGACTCCAAGCACACCCTCCGAAGCAGTTTGTCGTTTCTAAAAAAAGTTTACAAATTTCTAAAAATAAATAAACAAAACATTATTTTAGGTGATATTTTTAAAGAAATAGACGTTCCGATAATATAAGTCATTATATCTTTAGTTCAATTATCTATAATCTACATCACCTTCAGAAGTTTATATTTAAAGAAAAATATTTGCAGTGTTAATTGAATTTTATTCACGCATGATTGAAGTGTTAGCGGATGCCATTGATAAAAAAAAATGATAATTATTATTCTATTGTTAAAAAGATATATAAAGAAAATACTTTCAAATTATTTAATTTGAGCTCTTTGATAATCAATTAGTTATTTCATGTATGTTTATATTTTGATTAAGGAACAATGAATTCCGAATACTTTTAAATTTGAGGGTATTTAATTTTTCATTTAATCATTTGGAAAAAAGAATTTATTTTCTATTTCCTTCTTGTTTTCGGTGTAAAAAAGTTTTAAATAAATGTATAATTTTAATTAAATTTCCAATGAATTATCAGCAGTGAAATTATGCTCGAAATTATGGAATATCATATAGGTGAATTAGTACTTTTGTTAGGCTGGTTATTGTCCTCCTAGCAGAAATGCTTCAAGGACTGGAGTTCGATACCTGGGTTTAACATTTTTCACTCTAATGGTTATACATTTAATAATAGAGCAAGAGCCCGTGACTGGCAGACCTTCGTTATGTTATAAAAGCTGAAACTTTCTCAGCGCAGTCTCCCAACAAAGATAGGAACGATGGGTAATTATGAAATTTGGATCATGGTGGCTTTGGCAGTAACTAGGGAGCAAAGGTGTAAAAAATACCAACTTACTTTGTCATTTTATAAAGCATAATTTTTTTATATTTCCTTTGGAATGATGTTAGAAATCACGTCCTCCATTGGCAGACACTTCCTGTGGTTCCAACCCCCGGCCGACAACCACTAAACTTCAATAATAGGAAATTCTACATTCGTCATTTTATAAAAGCTGAATTTTATATATGTTACTTAGGTAACTACCAGAAGATATTTCCTCAGTTGGCAGACAGTTTTGGTGGTTCCAACCCCCGGCCGACAGACATATACAGCGGCTTCTCAATACACTAGAGTCTGCGCGAAACAGACATTTCCCCCGATTTCCCTTGGATCGGAAATTGGCGACAGTTATTTGAGGTTGTTGCATGTAATTCTACGGTTGTTGACATTTTGAAAAAAGACCACAATGAAAGAAAAAAAATGTAATTTAAAAAATTAGAACGATTATTTGGAAAATGATACTTTTAAAGACTAAAATTTTAAAGACTTAAAAAGTAATTCTATACTTAATAATAATAATAAACATCATTTTTAGGATAACCATAACGAGTCATATATTACGTACGCCATGCATTAAGCATTAATATTCTTAGACCATAAATGAAAAAAAAAATCCAGTAGTTTATTGTTATATAACTTTAACTGTTTAAAATGTGCATTTTTATTTGATGGAGTTAATCAGGCTGACTGCCTCTTATTACGTATGACATGGATTAAACATTAATATTCCTGGACCCATCTTATAAAAATTTTAAATGAAATTTCAGTTTTACAATTTTTTTGAACTGCAAATTTTTAAACTTCTAAACATTGCACATTTTAAATTTTTATACCGTTGCATAGAGAAAAAAATGTACTTTTGAATTAAATTCGTTTGAAATTTTTATGACAATTTGTTTTCAAATTATTATTATTATTTGTAGTTTTTATTACTTTTTTGTCATTGTGGCAACAGAAGTAAACCATTTTTGGACATTAAACATGGACCAATGAGAAAATGAATAAAATGCGGAATTCAACCAATAAAAACATTCAGATATACTTCGGATTTCCCAATTCTGTACCGAGGATAACAATTATTTTCCAAATTACTAAAAATTAGTTATTTATTTATGAGTATTAATGAACGTTAGCTTCGAATTCTCTCCAAGCTTGGAAACACTTATCGACAAATATTTAAAAATATCGCCAAATTTGAAGACAAAAATTAAGAAATCATAAATATTGCCGATTTGGCTATAGATTACTAATTTGGCACAATTCTCATTCAAATTCAGTATTTACCTTCAGTATTTATCTTCTTAAAATTTCAGTAAAATTTTCAATGAGATAATAATCAAGCATTAAAGAATTTTTATTAACTCATCTAATCGAGTCGCAAAAAAAGCTATATTTAACAAAAACAACGAATATGAAAGCTATATCCTCCCCCTGGCACATGCCGAAATTGCTGTTTTATTATGTACTTATTTATCAATTAAAAAATTGCATGTTTATAATGTTATTGATTATGATTTCGATTTTCATACTTGTTTTAAAAATAAATGAAATACGTTAGAAAATAATGTTTAGGTATTTTATGAACTTTATTTTTAACATCCACTTCAATACAAAATTAGAGTTTTACTGTTTATTCATACATAGTGTTAAAAAATTCTATACGTGGTGTCCCAAAAATGGCGCCCAAACTCTGCGCAACCAGATTCCTCATTGGGAATACATAAAAGAAGGCTAAAGAACTGCACCTGTACGATTGATAATTTACGAGAAAAATTTGAAAACAAAGTATACATCAAATACATGTCAAATTATTCGCAAACAGAATGCATGAAAAACATACAAAAAAAAACCAGTAGCTACAAGGATGCAGTAACGAGTTCTTCAACGGCGTCTTAACGTCATTCTTTGGCGCGCGCGCGCGCTTGACGCAATATGCGCAGCGAACCTTTAGAACGTTACCTGCACATATATTTTTTAAAATAGTGAAATGTATGGGATTTTCCTTCTTCGTTTTCTCTTCAATGCAGCAACCTCAAATAACTGTCGCCAATTTCCGATCCAAGGGAAAACGTGTCTGTTTCGCGCAGACTCTAGTGTATTGAGAAGCCGCTGTATATGTCTGTCGGCCGGGGGTTGGAACCACCAAAACTGTCTGCCAACTGAGGAAATATCTTCTGGTAACTACCCAAGTAACATATATAAAATTCAGCTTTTATAAAATGACGAAAGTAGAATTTCCTATTATTGAAGTTTAGTGGTTGTCGGCCGGGGGTTGGAACCACAGGAAGTGTCTGCCAATGGAGGGCGTGATTTCTAATATCATTCCAAAGGAAATATAAAAAAATTACGTTTCATAAAATGACGAAAGTAAGTTGGTATTTTTTACACCTTTGCTCCCTGGTCACTGCCAAAGCCACCATAATTCAAATTTCATAATTACCCATCGTTCCTATCTTTGTTGGAAGACTGCTCTGAGAAAGTTTCAGCTTTTATGAAATAACGAAGGTCTGCCAGTTACGGGCTCTTAGACTATAAGGAAAATTCTAATTCATCTATTTCATATTCGAGTTTTAAGTATTTTACATTTCGTTAAAAAAATATACATGAATGAAAGAATATTTTTAATATTTTTTTAAGCTCATGCCGTCGATTAAAAAATAATTATTATTCTATTGTTAAAAATATATATAAAGAAAATACTTTAAACTATTTAACTTCAGCCATTTAGTAAATAATTATTTAATTCATGTACCTGTGCTTATCTTTTGATTATGAACTTTGATTACTTTTAAATTTGAGGGTATTTAATTTTTGATTTAATCGTTTAAAAATGTTTTTTTTTTTAACAAATTGATCAAGTACATAATAACTGACAATTCAATTAAAAAGATTGGGTTAACCAAAGTTTAGTGTTAAATAAAGAAATTTCTACAAATTTCTAAAAATAAATAAATAAATCATTACTCTTAATGAGATTTGTAAAGAAATAGACGTTCCGATAATTTAAGTCATTATATTTTAATCTATGAAATATTCTGGAACTGATGAACCATATACATCTTCAAGATATAAACGAAAATTATTAGGTCTAACTGCATTTGGATGGGTTTTCTAATGCCATTAACAGCATGAAAGCATTTAATCAAATCTTGATTTCCATTATCTATGATCTATATCACCTTAAGAAGTTTATATTAAAAAAAAGTATTTGCAATGTTAATTGAATTTTATTCACGCATGATTCAAGTGATAGCGGATGCCGTTGATAAAAAAATTATAATTACTATTCTATTGTTAAAAAGATATACAAAGAAAATACTTTAAAATTGTTTAACTTCAGCCATTTGATAATCGATTAGTTATATCATGTACGTTTATCTTTTGATTAAGGAACAATGAACTTGGATTGCTTTTAAATTTGATGGTGTTTAATTTTTGATTTACTTACTTCGAAATATTTTTTAACGAATTGATCAACTACATAACAATTGAAAATTCGATTAAAAAGATTGTATTAAGCAGAGGCTAGTGTTAAATAATAAAAATAAATTCTACAGATTTCTAAAAATAAATAAATAAAATATTACTTTCGTCATTATTTCTTAATCTATGAAAAATTCTGAGACTGATGAACCATGCACATCTTTAAGATATAATCGAAAATTATTCGGTCTAACTGCCTTTGAATTTGTTTTCTAATATCAGTAACAGCATGAAAATCTCTGACCACATCTTGATTTACATTATCTAATTTACATCGCCTTCAGATGTTATATATATAAAAAAAGTCTTTGTACTGTTAATTGAATTTTATTCATGCCTGATTCAAGTGTTAGCGGATGCCGTTGATAAAAAAAATTATAATTGTTATTCTATTGTTAAAAAGATATATACATAAAGAAAATACTTTTAAATCATTTAACTTCAGCCATTTAATAATAAATTAGTTATTTCATGTTTGTTTATCTTTTGGTTAAAAACTATGAACTTGGATTACTTTTAAATTTGATTGTGTTTAATTTTTGATTTAATTATTTGGAAATACTACCTCTGAAAATAAAGTTCGTTGAATAAATTCAGAACGATCGATTTGGCAAGACTCGGGAAACAAAAGTCTTCCCCTGCATAGAGACAAATGTAGACCATGTTCCCCCACCGTTGTTCAGTTGAGCGTTGCTTATGTTCTGTGTAAGACATGCTTTACTAAGTGCCTGATCAGTGTGTTGGTTCTTAACTGAGAAAAGGAAAATGAACGAATAAAGATCAGTTTAAAGTTTGGTTTTAGGTTTGCAAGACACCGAAAGAAATTCATGAGGGATGGTGCAAATTGAACGCCTACCGTACTCGCCTGATCTCATTCCTCCAGACTTCTTCCTATTTTCACGGCTCAAACTCTCTTTGAAAGAGATTTGACCATATTGCTCGCATACAACGAAACGAGATGAAGCTTTTGAACTTCATCCCAAAAGAAGACTTCTTGCGAATTTCCCAGGATATGTATAACAGATTTCAGCGGTGCATAGTCATAGGAGATGAATATTTTGAAGGATGGTATGGTAACTTTCGTTAATATTTCATCTACATTAATGCTACAGGACTATTCACCGAACTTTATTGTCAGAGGTAGCATTTTTTAACGATTTGATCAATTCATAACAATCGAAAAATCAATTAAAAAGATTGGATGAAACAGAGTTTAGTGTTAAATAAAAAAATCTACAGATTTTTAAAAATAAATAAATAAAACATTATTGTTGTGACGTTTTTTTAAAAGGAAAAAAATAGGATTTCCAATAACTTACGTCATTTTTCTTAATCTATTAAAAATACTGAAACCTATGAACCATATACATCTTCAAGATATAAGCGAAAATTATTCGTTCCGACAGCATTTTAATTGGTTTTCTAATGCCATTAACAGCATGAAAGCATTTAATCACACCTTGATTTCCATTATCTATAATCTACATCACCTTATATTAAAATAATTATAATAGTTTATATTAAAAAAAAAAAGCATTTGCAGTGTTAATTGAATTTTATTCACGCCTGATTCAAGGATAAGCGGATGTCGTCGATTAAAAAAATTATAATTATTATTCTATTGTTAAAAAGATATATAAAGAAAATACTTAAAAAAATATTTAACTTCAGCCATTTGATAATCAATTAGATATTTCATGTATCTTTATCTTTTGATTAAGAAGGAATGATCTTGGATTACTTTAAAATTTGAGTTTATTTAATTTTTGATTTATTCATTTGATTTAACATTCTTTAAGTTTTCTATTCATTCATTTGTATGTTTTTAAGGAGTTTTTATTGCACTATCAAACTTCAAAAGCGTTTTAAATACCTTTCATTTCATATAGCAAATATATTTAAAAATGTGATTATTTTAAATTTTACTTTATTAGTATCTGGAAAAAATTTGTAATACATTGATTTTATTTGCGTTTTTATATAATCTTTAGGTAAATTATGCAATCATGAGAAATTTATTTTAAAAAAATTAATTGTTTTAATTGATATAACTCGATTTAAGTTACTCGACTTATTTGAGTATTTAAATTTCCTACAGGATATTACTTTAAATCATTATATAAGAAAGTTATATACATAAAAGTTGAGATATTTTCCAGTTATAATTCCGAAAACAAATTAATCAATTACTTAATAACTGACAATTCAATTAAAAGGATTGGATTAAACAGATTTTCGTGTTAAATAAAGAAAAGTCTACAGATTTTTAAAAATAAATGAATAAAACGTTACTTTATGTCAAATTTGTAAAGGAATAGACGTTCTTATAATTAAGTCATTATCTTATAATCTATGAAAAATTCTGGAACTGATAAACCATGCACATCTTAAGGATATAAACGAAAAGTATTCGGTCTAATTGCATTTGAATTGGTTTTCTAATGCCATTAACAGCATGAAAGCATTTAATCACATCTTGATTTTCATTATCTACCATCTGCCATCTTTATAAGTTTATGTAAAAAAAGTCTTTGCAGCGTTAATTGAATTTTATTCACGCCTGATTCACGTGTAAGTGAATGCTGTCGATTAAAAAATTGATAATTTTTATTCTATTGTTATATATATGGGTGATTATCAAAATAGGGGACAATTTCAAAAGTGAAATCTTAAAAAAATTACTGTTAGCAAAATTTCTGAAAAAAAAATAGGTGTTGTTAATATAGTATTAGATATACATTACATGTAGTCAGCAGAGCTAAATATTTAAAAATTAACTTAAAAAAAATAATTAGTATTTTTTGAGCCATGCTAATGACAAAACAAATTGCATGGAATAAATATATTAAGAAATTTTTATTTTCTTCCTGTTTGAATATATTTTTCTATATTTATTAGCCTTCCTTTTCAGCAAATGGTTTCCATTTTTACATATATACATATAAGGGGAATAAAAACATTACTAAAGAGCAAACTTTGTTTACATGAGCAACATTCTGACACTAACAATGTGAGAAGCTGTCTTAATGATTTTCTGACAGATTTAATGCATATTATAGGGATAATAAATGTAATACCTAAATTTATATGTAAAATTAAACTTTATAAAAGCTACAATATAAGCAATAATTACATTTATGCACATAGGAGTCTTTAGCATGGACAGAAAAACCATGCTAATGACACCGATATTTGTCCATGCTAATGACAAATTTTAATTTATATAAGATTTTATATAAGATTATGAGCCATAACATAATCACAATGCAATAGTCCTTTCTGGGGCTTTTTAAAACACAAAAGTCCTATGCAAATAAGTAAAATAAAAATTTTAATTATAAAATAAACATGAAAATTATTATCCATTCTAATGACATACAATTGATGTACGCCCCTAATATTCAACTTCTATTCTTAAAATATAATACATGCTTCTATTTTCAGGCTGGGATAAAATGGCTACTTGTTGCCACGGAGAAACTTTATATTTTCAAACTATTGTCATATGTGAAAATGAAATTTTTATTAATAACCAGCTGTTATAGTATGACCTTGTTTTGAAAATAGAATATGGAGGACAAACTTTAATTCTTTTTTTATATACTATAATTTTATTTTTAGAAAGAAATTTATTGAATAAATCCTCTCCTTGATTAATTTAAAGAAAGAATAACATTTGTTTTATTTTATAAACATGATATTAACTCTTGAAAAAGCTAGTATATACAAGGCACGGCTGCTGTGGACATCCTTGCTAATGACATTTTGAACATTTATTCTGTTATTTTAAGGTGTTTTTAACTAAAAAGTGAGTAATTCTTGAATGCAAATAATGAATAAGAGTAAGACAAACATATCTAAATATAAAAATATGACAGAAAACCTCTCAATTTTTTTTGTATGCCGAAAGACATAAATTGTCCCCTATTTTGAGAATCACCCATATACAAATGGGCAACTCGGGATCCCGGGATTTCCCCCTTCAATTCAAAACAAACGCAACGATTCTCCGTTTCCAGGATTGGAGGAGATAGCGTCATATACATATATACATACATACATACAGTCAGATTTTAATAGTGTTGATTTAACGAAGAAAAGTGATTTTCTGAAAGGAATGTGACCTAAGATAATCTCCTTTAGTTTTCTCTTCAAGGTTTAAACAAAACATACTACATTTTTTCAAAATATTATTTTACTTATAGTAGTTTTGAAAATATTGAGGATTGATTATTTTTTCAGCACATTTTCTATGGTATCTCTGAACAGATAATATTTAAACTTAAAAAAAATATATATTTATTTTAGTTCGGTGTTGTATATTTTTTATGCAACATTCCAAATGAAATACCGTATATTTCTGTGTATAAACCGGCAATACGACTTTTCAATGAAAAATTGTCGAAGTTTGAAAATCCGTATGTAATATAATGTAAAAAAAAAAAAAAAAAAAAAAAAAAAAAAAAAAAAAAAAAGTGAATAATTAGGTGACCGAACAGTAATAGAAACGATAAATTGAAAAAAAAAGAAAAAAAAAAAAAAAAAAAAAACATGCGGTCACCGAAATTGTTTCTCTCTCTTATTCTGTGTATACCGAGTGGGAAAATCTGTTTATTTGCAATTTGCTGGAAGTGTGTACAAATAACCATTTCAAGGTAATCTCCGTTCGAAATGTGCTGAATCTGTATCATCCGCGTATACAGCTGTAATAAACTGTTTTTATTTTTTTTAAAAAATGGCATTGTCACTATCTTTAAATGGGTAAAAAAAAAAAAATCTTGTTTTGAATTACCATAAAAAAATATTTTCCAAACTAAAAAAAAAAAAAAAAAATCCATTTGAAATAAAATGGATGGAATTAATGATGACGCCATTTTTTAAGAAGATGGCGATTATGATTAATTACATACTACCAATATTCATCCTAATTACCAATAGAATAATGTGATTTTAAGGAATTGCTTGAAAATTCTGAAAATATTTTAGCTGAAATTTAAATGTTATCACATGTTATCATCCAATGTTATCATCATTTAATTGTTGTATCATTTTTCTATCATAAAAGAATGGTGTATTAAAGAATTAATACTTAACGTAAAAAATGCTGCAAGTATTTTGTACGTTTTTTACTGTTACTTTTTATTTCTATTTATTTATTTATTTATTTTAGAATATCAACTGGAAATTTTCTTAGATTCGTTTATAGGAACACCCCTTCACTTTAGAGCAAAAAATTCTCGATTTATGAACGGAAATATACGGTCTTTTCTTTAAAACATTTTCCCTAGAAATATTCCTGAATAGTTAATAATTTACCGATATGTGGGTCCAAAGCTTTTATAACTTTTCAAGTTTGAACTTCCCACGATCTTATAATATGATCTTATATGATCTTATGTCTCCATATTACTTTATCATTTTTCTGTTTTTCTTTTTTGGGGAGAACATTAAAAACATTTAAATTCTCACACAACTGAAGTTAAATGATTCTAAAATATTTTCATATTTTCTGTATTTAATTTTAAACAGACATAACAGTTATATTTTTTTAAGTTAGAACATTCATAAACATTAGTGACATAAGTGACAGAAATACGCTTCAAAAAAATTTAAATAGAAGTAATTAAGTTGTTATAATTCATCACACTATTTTTTTTTAGTTTTACTATTTTTTTTTGTTGTTTTAAAACGTTTAAAATTCAAAGTTTTATACGACATAATAACCGAGATATAGTTCTAAAACTGAAACTTCTTTTCTGTAATATTGATTTTAGTTTTTCATCTTTCATAATGAAATAATATACATAATTTTTAATTAGAAACAATTAATAAAACAAACTATTTCAATATTTGCAAATGTCTTGTACAAACATACTCTAGAGCTTAAAAAATTAAACTTTAAATTCATTATACATTTAAATACAAATAACAAAGCGAAGTTATCTGGTTATTTAACTCCCTTGAAACTCATTTAAGAAATTCTAAAGATACATAGAAATCAATGAATCAAAAACTTAAATACTGTTTAATTTAAATACAATTAAAGTTCAATGTTTTTTTAATCAAAAGATAAACATTTATTTAAAAAAAGCTTTTTAATTCTCACTTGACGGAAATTGAATAATTTTAAAATCTTTTTTTTCCATATATTTGTAACAAAAAAAAGGATGTAATTCGTTTTAAATAAGGAAAATCTTCAAATATTTATGTGAATCGTGATGGAAATTAAATAAACACTGAAAATTATTTACCTTTCTTTTGAGGCGTCTAACGATAATTTAGATAAAGAAAATCCAGTTATTTTTAAGTACTTTTATGGTAATAAAATGTCATTATAAAATAAAATTAAATGTCTTCAGGAAAACAAAGTGTAAAACTTTCAATTAAATTTGGAAAATATTTACGGGTTCGGTTTACACTCTAACACATGCAGTGTTCTAACTCCAGTAAATATGCTTGAATTGGCATGAAATTTATATATGTTGTTGGGATTTACTTTGAAATACCCTGCACTGAAAATGGAAAGTGTAAAGATTACAGTTCATTTGCAGGTTCACTCAAAAGCAGTCCGCTACATTTCAATGTATTGAGTGAAATTATTTGGAATATTTGGTGTATTTTAATCATGTTACACCATTTATAACATATTTAAGACTTTTTTCACACACACACAAAAAAAAAAAATATTTTTTTTTTCAAATACAGAATTTTTACAAATAAATTAGAAAAGAGTGAACGAAGATTGATTAACACCGCAAATAAACTATTACTGAGGCGATTAAAGAAGTTGTAGAGAAGGGAAATCAGGTTACTTAAACAAATGTTATGCTGATGTAAAAACAATACAAGTAAATCTAATTGTCGTTACGACGGTCATTGTATAACACTTTCCAACAAAGATGAAAAGTGTTTCTGATTTCGGTTTGTCCGTATGGCTGATCGTGTGTAATCTAATAATGAACATGCAATCTAACTCGTGAGAAAATTTTTTCATTAATATGAAATGGATGTTTAGTGTAGAAAATTTGGTATTAAAAACTGAATATGCATAGTTCACGGTTTTTTAACATGAAGTAGTATCAGATAGTCAAAAGTCAAATTCCCATTAAGTTTCTGAGAATTTCCACAAATGCAAGTTTCTCCTCCCATAAAGTCCCCAACTCAGTTTCTACTTAAAAAAACAAATTTTCAATTTTCAATTTACTGGTACAAAAATGTTTGACTAATTTCAACTTAAATTTTTTACCCCAAAATCAAGCCTTAAAAAAGAAGAAAGACCATTTAAGCTTGGCAAAATATTGCATGAATATTTGCAGAAGTTGTTTTATACTTGTTAATGCAACAATGTGATTGCAGTATGCAATTGCGTATCTTGCAAAGAACTCTGCTGTCATTCCATAAAGCACAAATTAATCAGCCCTAAACTAAATATATGTATAGACATATGTACATACATACATATAATTGTTTCCATTTCTTTTGCATTGATATATATTAATAAAAGAAATGTGTATAAGTTTTTATATAGTGCCTAAAAGTATTTACTTCTAGTCACTATAGCTAATCCAACGCAGATCGTGATGTACGTGTGATACGTGCAATCTATAATGTCGACATAATGACGATCACGAACACGTGAATAATTAATGATATCTGCGATTTCTGGATTTTATTTTCATTTTCCAAATCAAAATCGAGTTACATTCAATGTTTCCATATGACTAAAAATAAATCTTAAGTGAAAAAGTGAGAAAAAAAAATCTCGAAGTTTTTCTCCAAAAATGTTGCTAGTCCCCACAAATTTCCCCATGAAATACTTTTTCCAAAAATTCCCTATCGAGGTTCAAAATTTCCATAAATTGGGGCAAAATCACCAATCTGGCAATACTGCATGAACACTCAAAAGGAATTCACTACATTGCTGCATATGGCGAGGCTTGTAAAATCCACATGTCCAACACCAGTGTTGCCAGACGAGCTACTTTTTTTATTCGGATTGGCACCATTTTTTTTTAAATAGTAAAATTCGTTTTATTTAACGGCAGATTAATCATCCGAATTTCTTCATCATCCATTAATAAAAGTGGTGTCAATCTAATTAAAAAATTATAGTATGTGGGGCATGTAGATTTTTATCCCTGGTATATAAAAAATAAACGCTTTCAATGAATGTTAATTATTTCAATCTACTTCAAACAAACTATTTCTTCCATTTATACCTCTGACGATCACTACAAGGGGTTTATTAGAGTCTACAATGGGTATTTATCGTTTATTTCATAAAATATTTTGATTAAAGTTATATTTACACAAACAGTAATCGCAGGAAATACGTGGTTTGTTAAGTTGTGGTGCATGACTCTAAAGGTAAATAGTTTTTTACATATTAAATGCGGTATTTAATTTTTATAAATCATATATAGTCGTACACAAAATATTTGGAGCATTTCTGTTTACTGACGGAAATTGCTAAAGTGGAATTTTAACTTTTTTTAAATTAATGTTTAACATAATATTGACTTTAAATATAAATCTACAGATCACATTTCTGTACATATGTGTTTTGGATAGTATTCCGGATATTTATTAATTCACTTATATTTACTATTCAGAGTCAAATCGACATTTTCCATTTTCAATAATAACCACAAATTGATTTTTTAAATGTTTCTTAAAATGCCTGTTTAAAATTAAAAATCTGAGAAGATTTTTAAATCTTGTATCTTTGTTAGCATAAAATTGTTTAAATCAAAGTCTAAAAATAAAAATTAGCATAACTGCCTTATAAGCAATTCAGACAAAATCGATTCCCGGACAGCGCATGATTACCTCTTTTTTAGATTCTGGTCAACGCCAATATGCTTATTCTCAGTTATTTTGAACTTGTTAAAAGGCTACTTCAGTCACCCGAAAAGATCCGCTCACTAACGCTAATCCTATGGAAGAAATTTTTAAAGATATCGTGTTTGAATTTCAATATATTTAAACTTTTCTTTTTGCATTACCTAGTTGAAATCTATCTGTACAAATGCCATTTTATTTTTAAATTTTCTTTACAGATATTTTTACTAGGATACTTTAAATTTCGGAAAAGGTCACGAAAGTGGAAACACCCCCTTGAAAATATCTGAAATGCAAACAAGGAAAGTAAAAAAGCAGATTTAGAGATCAATTTTAGCTATCCAATGAAAAAAAAAAAGTCAAAATATTAAAATGCAAACGAGATATACTATTTTCCCCGTAAGATCAGTATTAGCGACCGAGCCTTTCTTGGTGACTGAAGTAGCCCCTAAAAATAACTGCATACAAACAATTGCAAGAACTCGAAATTTTATGAATAACATTTACAGATTTGCGGGCCATGTTTACATATAAGATATAAAGTTTTGAGGTTTTTTCTTCATTTTATTAACAAAACTTAAATGTATAATTAAAATATCGAACAACTATGAACAAGACTATTATAATAAATTCAAAGAGAGCACGCCAAAAATTGCACCATTTTCGAGATGAAAATATATATTAAAGAAAAAACAATAGTTTTTTTCGCCAGTTTAGGAATTTTACATAACGTCGTGATTGACAGTCAATTCCTCCCACAGACATGTGATTCAATAAAATCTTAACAAATCCTTAAGATGCAATAAACGGCTTAACTGTCCATAGACTTCTCATATAACTGGACACAGAAATAACAACCTTTTTTTTGAAGCAATTGACCTACCTCCCCACCATCACGTGATGGTGGAGAAAATGCGCTCCAAACCGGTTTCTTCCGCCGATCCTACCAGCCACCAAAACCTTTTTAGACTGCATTACATTTATTTATTATGAGAATGAAAAGAGAAAATTGCCTAGAAAGAATCACCGCCAAAAAAAAAAAAAAAAAAAAAAAAAAAAAACACTTTTTTGGCGATGAAATCTCGGAAGTTGATGCTTCAAGAATCCGCGAAAAGAACAAAGGGATCCGTTATCTAGTCAATTCTTATCTAACAAGGAAGGTCTCCTTACTGGGCATACTCAGAATATGTTGAAAAAATGCTACTTGTACAACTTACGTATGTAATAAAGAATCAGTTAAATTTGCTGGCGGAATTTCAGTAGAATGTCTGTAAAAAAATAAAATGTTTTCGAATATTTGGCTTGAAAATAAGAAAACGACACGAGATTTGTCGAGCAGGATTTTTCCCCGCCAAAAGCAAACTATTCGAATGCATCTGAAAATTGCTAGTTAATTTTCGCTTCATTATTCCCACCAGTTATTTTTTATTGTAAAGTTTATATTGTCTGATCAGAGCATATTCGTGATTCAATTACAAAAAAAATATATATATATATATTTAGAAAAACTGGTGGTAAAAGATTAAAAACTGTGCAAACTACTCTCGTTGCGAAGAAGTTAAAAAATATTCAATATAAAAGCGTGCTTTTTGAAATTCTGTTTCATCGCCAATCGGTGATAAAT
Source organism: Maratus speculifer (assembly GCA_964019185.1). NCBI lineage: Eukaryota > Metazoa > Arthropoda > Arachnida > Araneae > Salticidae > Maratus > Maratus speculifer. The sequence continues at coordinate 232,430,835 of OZ025294.1, read as the reverse complement.
CGCCAAATAAACGAAAATTTCATTATTCTTTTACAGACATTCTTTTGAGGTTCCGCCAAAATTTCTTTTATAAACGTATATATCCTCATAAGAAGACCATTCTGTAATTTTTTCAGATTTTTCTGAGAATGCCCGTATGGAGACCTTCCTTGTAAGAAACCGTCCAAGTGCGCTGTTGTAAACCGGGACTGAAGATGTGCACTAGGCTAGACTATCTAAATTATAGTGATGTAACAGGGTGACTGCCTTCCCTAAATTATAGTATCTATAGGTGGCGCTATTGCCACCTTCGGCAAAATATCCGGAGATAGTTTGCCTTCCTTTTCTAAAAAGACATGAAATGAAGTGAAGTAATTGAGTTTGCAGTTAAGATGTAAGATTGGGATGTGTGTTCGCTAAGCATCTCTCTTAGAGATGTTCTTTGTGCTAAGTAATTTTTATGAATATTCAATTGATTGAGTTGCGCTCGTCTTGCGATTTGTATATAATGTGTTATGTGTTGTATCGTCTACAATAAAATGTGACTGTAACATCTCTGTTCTATATTTTAAGTACCGAATAACATCCCACACTGGCGCCCAACGTAAAATGGAGTTCTTTCGGAACATTTTTGTGCTTTCAAAGTCTTTGTGTCAAGTTCGCTGCTGTCATCCTGACAAAAATTCCAAAAATTATATTTAAAGTAGGGTAATCCGTACCCACTTCTAAATTATTGTCACCTCGGCAATAAAGGAAATTTTGTGTTCTCAAGTGCCGTGTTCGTCAAGAACAATTCATCCTGTGATTTCCAAAAAGTTCTATTATATAATGTGCAATATCAAGTATCAAGATATACTCCAGTTTTGTGCTAATTTCTTTAATATCAGTTATGTGTGGTAGTATCATCGCGACAAAATTCAAGAAAGTATAAAAAAAAGAGTAATCTGTACCCATTTTAAAGGTGTTGTCAAATCTACAATGAATCAAGCTTCTGTTCTTATTTTTAATAGTGCTTTCTTCTTCTTCAATTGTGTGTTTTAAGTGCGTCATCCTGACAAAAAAGCAAGAAAATGCATTCGAAAAGGGTAATCCGTACCCTTCACATTGGAAATAATTGAAAAATATTGTCGACATGACAATAAATAATGTTCTTCAGTCTTCATAAGCAACAAAATATCTTCTAGTTTTTAAACATAACTGGTGTTTGTGATTGAAACTTCTTCATTTCGTCATATAAAAGTTTTCTACTTATAATCTGATTTTGTTCTTAGAAGTGTTCTATACCTATTTACTTCTGCGTGCTTTTAATTGTTATGTGAATCATCGACAACCTTTATCTAAAAATAGATATTTATTTTATTTGTTTTTTTACCGGTAAAAGTTGAAATTATTTTTTTTTATTGTTTGTTTGTTTCTCTTTTTTTTTTTGCTGGCCAGCTGCGAAAAAAAAAAAGTTTTCATTTTCTTTTATTTATTAAGACAAACGCTGTTTCATATATTTATATAATTTTTTTTTTGTTTTGTTTTATGTTCATTTTGAGTAAGATTATTAAGAAACATTAGTTTTCTGAAATTGAAAGGGATTTCTTTTGATATTGTTTTTAAAAGCAAGGATTCTGAGTAAGTGAATTTTGTTTTTGTTTTTTAATCTGTGCACAGAGTTTAAAAATGATTTTGATAAATTTTATTATTTCGTATGTTGTTTTTTTTAGATGTAAAGTAAGTTTTTTATTCATATTTCGAGTTGTTTTCATATTTATGTGTGGTTGATAATTATTTCGCAATGAATTACCTATAAGATTTCATATATTTAAAATGAATGATTTATGTCATTGGTAAGCTAATTTGGTAAAAAGTTTGAATTTTAACGTATAATAATATTTCTTCTAAATATTTTCATGAGCTCATGATTAAATTAGTGGTATATTTTAGTATGTTTTAAATTATTTCCTGCATTTTTTTTAAACATTTATTTATGAAATTTATCCATATTTACATGTTTTATTTACCTGTAAGGGGAAGGTAGTCATTTTGTTCTTATTATTTAATGGGTCACGTATCTAATAGTTTGCTAATTTAAGCATAAATAAACAATAGCTAATTTGGGAAAAATGGCGTTTCTTTCTAAAGGAAAAAAATCGATTTGTTTAATTTGGGCACAGAATTAGAGTTAGATGTAGATAAAGATGAGAAACTATCAGTCTTACGTGAGAAAATTATGAAGTGTCAACTGCTTAAAGACGACGAACAATTTGTTAAAGAGGCATTTATTGCTATCGTGGAAGATCGCAAAAAACAAGAAATTGGAGAACAACAAATGATTCAGGATAAACGTATTTCAGAGGAAAGAACATATGAGCTAGAAAAGCTTAAGCTACATGCTCAAAACCCTGCCGCGACAACAGTACCACAAAATCAAATAGACCAGATGCGTATAGATATTAAAAATATCTTGCCAACATTTATTCCTGAAAAGGATGATATGTCTTTGTTTTTGACAATGTTTGAACGTCAAATGAAAATGCTTAATGTCTCCAAAGAATTTTGGGTTTCTCAATTAATTGCCGTACTTCCGAACGACATTGGTAAACTAATCGCCAGAGAACCAGAAGAAATGTTCAAAAATTATTCTTATATTCGTGACATATTGCTTAAAAGATTTAAGTTGACAGCAGAAAAATTTAGAGTATTATTTAGCCGACATCAAAAAAGAGAAAATTCTACTTGGAAGGATTTTTATTTTGAACTTAGAAATTATTTTGAGGGTTGGTTATCCGAATTAGAAATCAATTCATTTGAAAAACTAACTGAACTAATAATCGCTGATCAGATTAAGAAAAAGTGTCCACATGAATATAAAAATCATTATTTAGATGGTTGGGACAAGTTAAATGATCCTGTCATGTTGGCTGAAAAGCTAGACATTTACGAAAACATTAAACCTTCTTCTCAAAAGTCAGCAAGTTATCCAAAAATGCGTGAAGCGCAGAAACATGTTTTGCCGAAAAATTCAAATGGTCAAGAATTCTGGAAAAATCAAACACCCAAACATGAAACTAACGAACATTTTTCAAATTATAAAAATAATCATTCTTCTTCAAAATATACAAATTCAAGATACGAAAACAATGATAAACGTCCGATTATAAGTTGTTATGGCTGTGGTAAACAGGGTTTTGTTAAAGCTAAATGTTCTAATTGTTCCCCATCTACGCAGACGCAATCAGCAAATTTTCGTTCCCTTCATCTCAAATCTTGTTCTATCAACACTCAAGCAACACCTTTGTTGTACATAAAGGTAAATGGTGTTACAGGGGTTGCTTGCGCAGATACAGGAGCTACTCATTGCATTGCTGGGGAAATGTTATACAAGATTCTGTGTGACCAAGGAACTGTGTTCGAAGACACCGGTGTAAGCATAACACTTGCTGATGGCCTACGAAAAGAAACCAACGTTCTTCAAGCGACAATCACTGTTGAAATAGCAGGTCGTACAACTAGTACAACGATTTTTGCCTTACCCGAAGCCCAGGGAAATAGAACATTGTTAGGCATAGATTTTTTAAATAAAATGGGGATCGTGCTAGACATGAGAAGCCAAAGTTGGTATTTCCAGAACAATCCTAAACGTAAAATTCCCTTTTCTGATGATCCTTTCATTACGACACCTGAAATCTCAGCACCAACTGCCACAGTTAACTCGGTTATGTTAAGAGAAACAGAAGGTCAGCATCTATCTGAGATACAAAGAAAAAGGCTTAATGACTTACTTGAAAAATTTTCCAATACCTTTCGACCAGGGGGAGAAGCAACACCCGTCGTCGAACATCATATAAATACCAGAGACCATCGTCCTATTTCACTACCTCCTTACAGGTTATCACCGGCAAAGAAAGAATTGTGTAAAACCCAAATTGATGATCTTCTAGCCAAAGGAATTATTGAAGAATGCGATTCTCCATACTCTGCACCAATAGTGCTCATTCCTAAGCCAAATGGTAGTGTTCGCTTATTTGTAGACTACAGGAAGCTGAATGAAGTTACTATACCAGATACTTATCCACTCCCTCGTATGGACGATCTTTTGCATCAGGCGAAAACTGCTCAGTTCATGACAACGCTGGATCTGAATGCTGGTTACTATCAAGTGAGTGTCTATGAACCTGATCGAGATAAAACTGCTTTTGTTTGCCCTCTAGGAACATATCGCTTTCGAAGAATGCCGTTTGGTCTCCGCAATGCCCCTGCAACGTTTCAGAGGACAATGGATAGCTTTCGCAAAGGACTCCCAGATGTAAATATTCTCACTTATCTTGATGACTTAATTGTTTTATCATCAAGTTTTGAACAACATCTAGCTGATCTTGAAGCTGTTTTTAAAAGATTAGACAAATGGAAACTTTCTGCTAATAGAGAAAAATGCAACTTTGCTTGTACCAGAGTAAAATACTTAGGACACTGGATCACACCAAATGGCCTAGAAGTTGATCCTGGGAAAGTTGATGCAATTGTGAGGATCCCACCTCCGAAGAATACAAAACAACTGCAATCCTTTCTGCAGACATGTTCATGGTATCGCCGTTTTATACAAGACTTTGCAAAAATATCCAGACCACTTATTAATCTCACAAAAAAGAATGTGGAATGGCACTGGGGTGCCGATGAAGAAAATGCATTTCAAACCTTGAAGCAATGCCTCGTTTCAGCTCCAATATTGAAACAAGCTGATGAAACTAAACCTTTTTTCATTCGAACTGATGCAAGTAGTTATGCTCTGGGTGCAGTACTTCTACAGGGTGAAGGTGCTGAAGAGCATCCGATTGAGTATGCAAGTAGATTGTTGACTGCTGCAGAACGCAACTATCACACCACAGAAAGAGAAGCACTTGCTGTTGTCTGGGCTCTTAATAAATTCAGAGGATATATTGATGGAACAGAAGTTACTGTGGCATCCGACCACCAGCCTCTCCGATGGCTCATGAGTTTAAAGTCACCTTCTGGAAGACTTGCCAGATGGGCTTTGCAATTACAAGAATTTAATTTGAAAATAGAATATATTCCAGGCAAAGCTAACGTCATAGCTGACATGCTTTCTCGTCCTGCTTGTGATCACACCAATAAAGAAAGTTGCGATATTTGCGCTATAGTAGTTGATATTCCTTCTAAATCATCAAGTGATTTACGTGCTGAACAAATGAAAGATGAAGAATTAAAGAAAATTATTAAAAGTTTCGAAGATGAAGAAAAAACCCTTGACTATACTAACTGGACTGATCGCGGTTATATTATGAATCAAGGAGTTTTATACAGGTATTCTCCAAGTTCGGAATCAGAAGAAGCTCAACTAGTTGTCCCATCACATGAAAGGGAGAAAATTTTAAAAGAACACCACGATTCACCTACGGCTGGTCACTACGGTGCTGAAGGAACGTTAAATAGAATATCCAAAAGGTATTATTGGACTGGAATGCGTTCATACATTTCAAACTATGTCAAATATTGTGCTGAATGGAATAGGTATAAGCCTTCTAATCAAAAACCATCCGGTTTGTTACAAACACCAGTGTATTCGCAAAGACTTGAAGTTCTATCAATTGATCTTTTTGGTCCTTTACCAAAAAGTAAAAACGGTAAAAGGTGGATATTTATAGTAGAAGACTGTGCAACAAGATGGGTGGAATTGTTTGCCCTTACACATGCTACTGCAGCGCAGTGTGCAACTACGTTGCTTGAAGAAGTTATCCTTAGATATGGTCTACCGAGACGTATAATATGTGATAACGGACCCCAGTTTGTTAGTAGTGTGATGCAACAACTTTGTTTTCTGTTAGGTATCAAACAAAATCCAACTCTCATATACCATCCCCAGGCTAATCCTGTGGAGAGGAAAAATAGAGATCTCAAGCCGAGATTAGCTATATTAGTAGAAAATGATCACTGCTCTTGGGAAGAAAAGCTTCCAACAATCCGTTTTGCACTAAATACTGCTAAGTGTGACACTACTGGAGAAACAGCAGCATTCTTGCAGTTTGGAAGAGAATTGAGAACAACGGATGATGTTCAGCATGACATTCGTGCTGTAATTCAAAATGATAATTTTGTGCCTGAGATTACTCCATATCTCAAGAAATTCGCAAAATTCACCAAAGAAATCAAAGACAAAGTTGAATCTAAGCAAGATCAGAGGAAAAAATTTGCTGACCGTAGTCGGAAACCGGGACATACTTTTGTTCCAGGAGACAAAGTTTGGGTTGATTTACATCCAGTAAGTAAAGCCTCTAACAACAAAACGTCGAAGTTCATGCCTAAACGTGATGGACCTTACATCATTTTAACTCAAAAATCACCCACCACTTTTGTCATAGCAAGTATGGACAGTCCAAATGATCCACTTGCTACATGTCACACTTCTGCCTTAAAACTATGTAATGACTCTGACATAGTGCCTGTCGCACCCATTAGGAAACGCGGTAGGCCACCAAAGAAAGTTACTGGTTCCACACCGGGACGTTCGTGGAACCAGAGGGGGAGGCTGTAACAGGGTGACTGCCTTCCCTAAATTATAGTATCTATAGGTGGCGCTATTGCCACCTTCGGCAAAATATCCGGAGATATTTTGCCTTCCTTTTCTAAAAAGACATGAAATGAAGTGAAGTAATTGAGTTTGCAGTTAAGATGTAAGATTGGGATGTGTGTTCGCTAAGCATCTCTCTTAGAGATGTTCTTTGTGCTAAGTAATTTTTATGAATATTCAATTGATTGAGTTGCGCTCGTCTTGCGATTTGTATATAATGTGTTATGTGTTGTGTCGTCTACAATAAAATGTGACTGTAACATCTCTGTTCTATATTTTAAGTACCGAATAACATCCCACAGTGAGTTATATGGCCCCATTTTTTTATATTTTAAATAGTAACAATTAGTTAAAGCCTTGGATTTTCCTGGATACATAATTTTGCTGTGACTACTGACACCACCTTCCTATTCATTCTCCGATTGTGCCGAGTAAGATATGCGGTCAGTCAGCGAAGTGTAGGCCACATAACTTTGTCTGGAAGCTTTGTACGCCACATTATTCTTGGTCTAAGTTGTGACTCAGGTGCTTTAAAGCGCTCAAAATGACCTTCTAGAATTCTCTATCCGTATTTTTAAACTGTTATGTTTCTAAATTTAAAATTGTTGTCAAATTTCAATTTCGTTAGAGATTTCGCGCGTTAGCTCCACGATCTACATCGGTACTCCTTAACCGAGTTTGGACATGTAACCGATATACGTGCAGCATAAGGTTCTCAGAATCCTCAATTATTCCCGCCAAAAAAATTTTATTGTAAATATTCCCCTATTTAATTCGAGTATTTGCCTGTTAAAATGAGGCATAAATTTCTGTTTTTAATAAAAATAATATTGCCCAGTTAAACTGATGGCATTGAGCTCACAGGCTACGCATACTAATTGTACATCACATCCTTGTATTTTCAAGGGTTAATTCCGTTCGAAAAAAAATTAAGATGAAACAGCTCTCCCCTTTCCCCTTTTTTATACTTAATCATTGAACCTCCTAAATTATCAAGGCCATGGTTTATCATATAAAATGTTATATTCAAAATTCAGAGCAAATCGGATAATTCTTAATAAAATCCCATTTAGCATTTATATAATTTAAGAGGAGTTATCCCCTATTTTATACTTAACCATTACAATTTCCAAAACTATTCAGAGATTTGAACAAAATCTGACAATTCTGCTTAAAAAACCCATTTATATAAATTAAGGGAAGGTGCATTAAAATCCCCGTTCCCCCTGTTTATACTTATTGATTAAACACCTAATAACAGTCACGGAATCGCCTCATCAGAATGATCCTATATTTAAATTTTGAACGACAACTGTTAATTCTGCATGAAAATCCCGTTTATACCAATTAAGGGGAGGATCATGAGCCCCTCGTTCCCTCTGTTTATAATTATTCAATAAACACCTAATAACAGTCATGGAATCGCCTCATCAGAATGATCCTATATCTAAATTTTGAACGAAAACTGTTAATTCTGCTGAAAATCCCGTTTATATCAATTAAGGGGAGGGGCATGAGCCCCCCGTTCCCCCTCTTATACATATCGAATGAACACCAAAAACTAATCACGGAAGCGCTTTATCAGGATATACCTATATACAAAATTTCAAGTGGATCCGATATTTTTATCATGAGTTATCGCGTTACGCACGTACGAACGTACATACAGAACGGGCGGGCACATAAGCTCTCAGGCTGTGAGAGCCTGTGTACTTTAAAGTGTAACGCAATTCTATACACTTAAAACTAACATTTCTGTTTAAAAGAACAAACGGATTTATTAATTAGGACGATGTATTCAATTATTTGCATGCTTTGCGTTACAAATTCGAACACAATTTTTAATAAATGGAAGTAAAATATTTCAATTGTTTGAATAAATTTATCATGCATTTTATTTATATATATATATATATATATATATATATATATATTGCAATGGATAGTGATAGCGCAATAAACAATACAAAAGTTATATAAAAATCTATAATACATCCTTCAAAAACTCTTTAATTAAAATATAAGTAAAATCGAATGTATTCCAATAAAAAGTTAAACATATATACCAAAAACGGTTTATATTCACACATCACTAAAGTTAAATAATTAAAAAAGAATTTTATCATTCCTATCTTTTAACAACAATGACAATTAGCATTTTTTTAAATTTTCGACATTCACTAATACTTTTGTCAAGCACGATCGAAATTTAATTAACAACGCAATGATTCAATTATTTTTCTTTTTAACGTCTGAAGGTGTTGGAGATAATGGAAATCAAGTTGTGATTAAGCGCTCTCTTGTTGCTAATGGCTTCGTCAAATCAATTTAAATGTCATTAGAAAAAAAAATCTAAATTTAAAAATGCGCTTTGTTCATCGCTGTCATAAACTTTCGCAGATAAAAAATAATAATAATCACTTCAATTATTGGCATCTCGATATATTATGTTGTATATGTGTCTCCACATATTGTCTTACTTTCTTTTTTCCAAAAATGCTCATAATTCCCTGTACACTGTTAAAAATCTTGCCCTAGTTTGAACTAAATTTTGGGGCTCAGTAGCTGCCAATGTAAGATAGTGAAATCTTGAACCAATATTTGGAGCTGCAGTTAAAGCACACTGTAAAAAAATCAAGAGGTTACTAAATATTTTAGTAAATTTGTATTCCACAGAATTTTTTAGTAACCATTACAAACATTTTCTTTTGCAAGTGAAACAAACATTTTTTTTTTTTTTTTTTTTTTTTTTTTTTTTGTAAACTGAACAAAAGAATTTTTTGTATAATTAACTTAAAAATTTTTAGTATGAGCCACCAAGCAAATTTTAGTAATAGCTCCAAAATTATTTTTTGTAACCATTACGTGTGCCCGAAGGGCAGGAGCTTCCTTCGAACTGCATCCAGTGGGTAAAAAGACAGACTACTGAAGCGGAAGATTTTCGGCGAAGCCGCAAGAGATGGCAGCACCAAACATTAGAAGTGAAAGTCCGGAGATCATTTACGCATGGCTACTGCTACAACAGGATTTTCATAATCCCTTTATTTAACGAGAGGAATCCCTTTATTTATCACATTGCATACACTCGATGTATATTTGCTGGCGGCCAGCATCGAACCCGGGTATTTTCAGCCTGGAGTTCGGTGCTATGACCACTAGGCTATCACGGCCACACCAAGTGAGTTTTAGTAATAGCTTCTGAAAATGTAAAACTATTAACTCTATTTGTTGCTACCTTTTTTCTAGTAATTCTTACAGACTCCTTGTAACCGAGTAAGATTACTAAAAATTTTTTAGTAATTACAAAGATCACTAAAATTTTTTTAGTAGATCGACCCTTTTTTTACAGTGCATAGTCCTACTAGTTGGGACAAGGTTGAGATAGGAAGCTCCAAATGTTGGTGCGAGATTTTGCCAACTGATGGCGGCAGCTACTGAGCACCAAAATTTGGAACAAATTAGGAGAAGGTTTTTAATAGTGTACACTAATTAAAAATCGTACAAAAAATGAAAAATAGCATTTTTAAATATTTTGGAAAGATGTAAGCTAGATTGAGCTATTGGGATTTATATAAATTTACATTTTAATTATTTAAAAAAAATAAAATCTAATATTATCTCATGATATCCAGTTACATTTTAGAAACAATTTTAATTGCATTCTTAATACTATTTTGCTTTTAAAATATATGTTCATCAGAAACCATTATCATAGTATTACTGTTTTATATTCAAAACTGTTTAATACAAACTGTTTTCTGTTCACAAAAATGCGATCAATTTTAAATTTTTCTGTTAAATATGATTGTTTATCCAGTTAGTCAAAAATTATAAATTTTTAAAACAATTTGTACCAAAGAATGAGCAAGTAAAAATCGAAAGTTGTGAGCTAAAAGTATATCGTATTCTAGCACACAGTTTACAATACATTGTAGTAGAAAAAAAAAATACATATATACAAAAAAGTCCTAATTCACACATCACAACTTTAGATAATCCAAAAACATTTTAACCTTCACATCTTTAAAAACTGTTTAATACAAACTGTTTTCTGTTCACAAAAAATGCGATCAATTTTAAATTTTTCTGTTAAATATGATTGTTTATCCAGTTAGTCAAAAAGTTTAATTAAATTTAAAATTAAATTTAAATTTTTAAAACAATTTGTACCAAAGAATGAGCAAGTAAAAATCGAAAGTTGTGAGCTAAAAGTATATCGTATTCTAGCACACAGTTTACAATACATTGTAGTAGAAAAAAAAACAATACATATATACAAAAACGTCCTAATTCACACATCACAACTTTAGATAATCCAAAAACATTTTAACCTTCACATCTTTAAACAAAAATAACAATGAGCATTTTTTTAAAATTCTAGACATTCACTGACTATTAAAATTCTAGATGTCACTGACACTTAAAATTCTAGACGTGCTTGTGTCAAGCACGATCGAAATTTAATTAACAACACAAAAATTCTAATCTTTATTTTTTTCTTTCTTTTTTTTAATGTCTTATGGTGAAGTAGATAATGGAAATAAAGTTGTGATTAAGAGCATTCTTGTTGATAATGGTTTCGTCAAATCAATTTAAATGTCATAAGAAAAAAAATGATTTGCATGGCTGTATATTATGTTGTAGATATCCTTCCATAAACTGTCTTATTTATTTTTTGTTTAAAATCGTAAAATCGAAAAACCTCATTCATGCGCTGTCGAAAACTTGCTGATGTATCTTTTGAAGATACTCAACTTTGGTGTTTTTATTTCTTGATCTATTAGTTAGGATTTTATTTATTAGTAATTATTTTCTCGGCCATATTTTTGTTTCCAAAACTATCTCTTCGGGAATTTCTGTTCAAATGCCCATTTCGATAGAATATTTTGAAATAAATTTTATATTTAATAAAAAACGACAACTAACCAATATTTTACAATTTAAAAGAAGAGAATCTGATGCCTGTATGCATTTAAGAACAAAAGTGACTTTAAAAATGAGTCAGAAAGTAATTTGTTATTTGAGTACACCCTCAAAACTTCCAGCATAATAGCTTTGGGGTATTCGGTTTAAAATGCCTAATTTGACAGCATCGTTTGTAGTATATTTTGCCTTTTTCAAAAAATTGACCCATATGACACATTATGTAGCTTCTAATTCAGAGTCTCTGCGAAATTGATATGTTTGAGAGGAAAAATGAATTTAAAAATGAATCGTAAATTTAGCAATTTGGATTTGATTACATATTTAATAAGACAATTTTATATTCTACTCCCTTTTTACTGCAATTTTTTTTCTTCAATACCCCCCCCCCCCTTTGTTTTTATTTATTTTTATTTATTTTTTTTATTTTTTTTTATTTTATTTTATTTTTTTCATTAAGAATTGGTCTTATAAAAAACACAATAGTGTAAAAGTTGTAAATAATATTAAGAATATTTATAATAAATTTAACTGGATTTTATATCGTGAGAATTGACTTAGTTATGATTTTTTTTTCTAAAACCTTTTTTTTTCGTCCTTTGAGCCTATTTTTAATTTTATCATAAATCGGTCATACCCAAAATTTTTGCTTATTATTTTAGAACTAATAATAACTTTAATCTAATTTGATAGTTATTTTAGTGAAGGCGTTATGGCGTATTTTCTATTTTCACAAAAACGAAATGTGCGAATTAATTCTTTGCATTACACACGAGCGCACAGTGCTCAATAAATTGAAGTAAAAGTTTTCCTTTGTTTAAATAAACTGAAAATGCATTGCATTTAAATAGTTTTATGAACATTTATAGTCCAATAAATGATACAAAAGTATTTAAAATTGTATGATACAACTTTGTAAACTCTTTATTTAAAAACTAAATAAAATTGAATGTATCTTAAATAAAAACTTTAACATATATGCAAAAACGGTTTCATTCACACACCACTAAAATTAAATAATCCAAAAACATTTTACCATTTATATCCGTTAACAAAAAAAAAAAAAAAAAAAAAAAAAAAAAACGATTATCATTTTTTTAAATTCCCAACATTCACTAATACTTTTGTCAAGCACGATCGAAGTTTAATTAACAACACTAAGATTCAATTACTTTTTTAAGTCTGAAGGTGATGTAGATAATGGAAATCAAGTTGTGATTAAGCGCTTTCTTATTGCTAATGGCTTCGTTAAATCAATTTACATGTCATTAGAAAAAAAAAAATATTTTAAATTTTAAAAAGTGTTTTGTTCATCGCCGTCATAAAGTTTCGTAGATAAAAAAAATCATAAATTGTGTTATCTTCTTTTTTCACAAAATGTGTAAAATTATGTATACTGTTTTAAAACCTTTAAAAAATTAATGAAAAATCACATTTTAAAATATTTTTTGAAGATAAAAACTACATTTTGTGATTGGCTGTGAGATTATGTAAGGTTACTTTTTAAACACATAAAATCTAAAAATATTTTATGAAACCTAATTAAATTTTAGAAAAAATTTTACATGCATTGTTAAAAGTGTAATGTTTTAAGATGTATATTTAACAAAAGCCATTATTACAGCATCCAGAAAGTGTCTTATACTTACGAAGGATTTCAGATTTTGCTGTTTCATAAGACTGTTACTTAAAATAATTTGTACCAAAGAAAATTCAGACATAAATCAATTGTAGAAACCCGAAAGTGTACCTAATTCCAACACAGGTTACAGGGCCCCAAAACTGTTCGCGAAATGAGCGTGAAAAATTTCCCAGAAAACTTTTCTATTTCGATTTTTCTTGCGAATTGCCCAAAAACGACTATTGGCTGTTAATTCTAGTGCAAATCCTGTAGATAAATAACCATGAAATTATCTGTAAAAAAATATTGGTAGTCAGTTCATGGATATGATGTGTTATCTTAAGGTGCAGCAAAGGGCCTTTGTACACTATGAATCGTCCGAGTGCACTACTGTAAACCGTTACTGGAGATATGCTGTGATTTGATCTCAGTACTCCTTAAGCATCGCATTGACATGACTCTATTATGTAAATATATATATTTAAAACTGACATTTCTATTTCCATGAAAAAATGGACTAATTTTATCAGGGCAATTCATTCCTTTATTTGCATGCATTTCGTACACACTACCCTAATAGCATGCATGGTCACAGTGACGTCACTGTGAGTCACTTTGGTCATATCACATCTGTGACCAAAACGCCACCACGTGTCAGTGACGTCACATAGTGACTGAGATGTGACTTTCATAAAAATCTTTAGAAATTTATAAATATCCTTTAAACATGTTATTTACTTTAAAAAACATGTTTCTGGCAATTTAAATATCGTAGCTTTTGTCACAGTTTCGTCACAATGTTAATGTCAACTTAGTCACCAAGGACACATTTTTCACAAATTTGTCACATTGTGACCACTTGTGACAATCATGTTAATTTGTCACATTGTGACCACTTTGTGAAACGTCACAAAAGAGCTCTAAAACGGCCATAACGACTTCACATTTTAGTCACTGTGACTTCACATCGACGTCACGTGACGTCACATCAACAATCGATGGCCACAAAGTCACAATGTGACTTCACAACGACGTTGCAGTGACGTCACCATGCTTTACGGGTAGAATAGTGTGTTCAATAAATACATTTTTTTTTCATTCCTTTAAATAAATTGACCGTTCAAAGCATTTAAATACTTTTATGAGCATTGACAGTACAATTAACAATACAAAAATTATTTAAAAATCTACGACGCTTCAAAGACTCTTTATTTAAAAACTAATTAAAATCGAATGCATGTTAATGAAAAGTTAAACACATACAAATTCACACATCACTAAAATGAAATAATCCAAAATCATTTTATGATTCATATCTTTTAACAAAAAAATTACAATTAGCATTTCTTAAATTATCGATATTCACTAATACTTGTGTCAAGCATGATCGAAATTTAATTATCAATGCAAAAATTCAATTTTTTTTTTTTTTTTTTTTTTTTTTTTTTTTTTTTTTTTTTTTACGGTTGAAGGTGATGTAGATCATGGAAATCAAGTTGTGATTAAGCACTTTTTGTTGCTAATGGCTTTGTCAGATCAATTTAAATGTAACTAGAAAAATTATTTTAAATAATAAAAGCTCTTACTCCATCGCTGTCATAAAGTTTCGTATATAAAAGAATAATGAGTTCAATTATCGGCATGTCTGTATAATATGTTGTAGATGTCGCTCCATAAATTGTCTAACTTACTTTTTGCTTAAAATGTGTAAAATTTTGTACACTGTTTTAAAATCGTACAAATATTAAAGATTAATCACATTAATACATTGTAGAAAACTTGTTGACGTGTCTTTTGAAGATATTTATACACGACATGGTGTTTTTATTTCTTGTTCTATTAATTGTAACTAAATTTAAAAGAAATTATGTTCTCGATCATATTTTTCGTTCATAACACAATCGCTTCTGGAATTTTGGTTAAAAATACCATATTGGCAGATTATACTGTAACACACTCTGCATTTATTACAAAATCGACCAATACGCATATTATATAGTTTCTAAAGATGCGAATATGCTAAATGTATGCGTGTGAGAAAAGAAAAATTAAAAATGAGTCAGAAAATAACCAATTTGTAATTTGAGTACGCCTTTTATTGATCCGCATCATTGCCTCTAGAAATTCTGTTCAAATCGTACAAAAATTAATGAAAAATCACATTTTACAAATTTTATGAGATGTAAATTATATTTTTTTATTGGTATTTAACCTCCTGACTGCCGCCGGCTGATTTTTTCACACACTAAGCTGCAGGTTTCACTGCAACATAAGCAATATTTAAATTAGTATAATTCCACAAATAAAACCCATTTCTGAAAAATTAAGTTAGGATTGATGCTATCAAAGATTATACACCGATACTAATAACGTATTTTGCATCAGGTTGGAAAAAACATCTTTTTTTATATTTTTAATAAATTACAGAGAATACAACATTACAATATTACCCTTTGGCTGGGCAGTCAGGGGGTTAAAAAACATTAGTTTTTAAACACATAAAATAAAAAAAATATATGTTATAAAATCTAATTAAATTTTAGAACCATTTTTAACAGCATTCTTAAAACTGTATTGTTTTAACATCTATATTAATCAAAAACCATTATGATAGTATTCAGAAACTGTTTTATAATCATTAATATTTTTAGATTTTGCTGTTTCATAAGACTGTTACTTAAAACAATTTGTACCAAAGAAAAATAATGCATAAATCAAATGTAGTAACCCGAAAGTGTACCTAATTCCTACACAGTTTACAGAGCTCCCAAATGGTTGGCCAACTAATCACTAATAATTAATTGCTCAGAAACGACTTTTGGAGGTTGATTCTAGTTCAAATACTGTAGAAAATTTACCACGAAATTATCTGTATAAAAAAATATTGGTAGTCAGTTCGTGAAGCTGAAGTAGGCGCTTTTGTAAAAAAGGGCTTTTCTAAACGCTGGACCGTCCGGATGCATTACTATAAACTGTGACAGCAGATGAGCAGTAGGCTTGGGCTCGGTACACCTTAAGCACCCTGTTGACATGACTTTATAACAATATCCTATGTACTTAAAATTGACATTTTTATTTCAATGAACGAATCGACTAATTTTATTAGGGCAATTTATTTCATTATTTTCGAGTACTGCATTACACACTCGAACAAAGTGTTCAATAAATAAAATATATTTTTTCTATTCTTTCAAATAAATTGACCATGCATAGCATTTAAATACTTTTATAAACATTGTTAGCACAATAAACAATACAGAATATATTTAATAATCTATGACACAACCTAAAAACTATTTATTTAAAAACTAATTAAAGTCGAATGCATGCAAATGAATAATTAAGTATATATACAAAATCTGATTAACTTACACATCACTAAAGTTCAACCATCCAAAAACATTTTATCATTCATATATTTTCACAAAAATAACAATTAGTATTTATTTAATTCCCGACACTCACTAATACTTGTTTGTGTCAAGCACGATCGAAATTTAATAACCCAAGTTAACAATCCAAAGATTTAATCCTTTTTTTTTTAACGTCTGAAGATGATGTAGATAATGGAAATCAAGTTTTAATTAAACGCTTTCTTCTTGATAGTGGCTTTATCATAAAAATTTAAATGCCATTAGAAAAAAAAAATATTTGAAATTTAAAAACCTCTTTGTTCATCGCTGTCATAAAGTTTCGTAGATAAAAAAAAGTGCAATTATCTGCATGTCTATATATTATGTTGTAGATATCTCTGTATAAATCGTTCTGATTTTCCAAGAACGAATAAACTAATTTTAATAGGTCAAATTATTCCATTATTTTCATGTATTTCGTTACGCAATTGAAAAAAGAATTCAATAAATAAATTTTTTTTTTCATTCCTATCAATAAATTAACCATTCATTGCATTAAAATGTTTTTATGAACATTAATAGCACAATAAACAATGCAAAAGATCTTTAAAAATTTATGACACAACCTAAAAACTCTTTATTTAAAAACTAAATAAAATCGAATGTATGTTAATTATAAATTAAACCCACATACAAAAATCGTGTATCCACATAATGTTAAATATTCAAAAACATTTTATCATTCATATATGTTGACAAAAATAACAATTATCATTTTTAAATGTCCCGACATTCACTAATACTTGTGTCAAGCACGGTCAAAATTTAATTAACAACGCAAAGATTCTATTCTTTTTTTAACGACTGAAGGTGAAGTAGATAATGGAAATCAAGATGTGATTAAGCACTTTCTTGTTGCTAATGGCTTTGTCAGATCAATTTAAATGTCATTATAAAAAATGTATTTTAAATTTTAAAAAAGTGCTTTGTTTATCTCTATCATAAAGTTTCGTAGATAAAAAAAAAAAAATTACTTAATTATTAGGATGTCGCTCCATAAATTATATTACGTTTTTGCTTAGAATGCGTAAAAGTGTGTACACTGTTTTAAAATCGAACAAATGTTAATAAAAAGTCACTTTTTTTTTTTAATAATATCTTGCATAGTTGTTAACTACATTTTGTTATAGGCATTTATATAAATTTACCTTTTAATCATATAAAATCTAATATAATATTTTAATAATTTATGAAATCTAATGACATTTTAAAAATGATTTTAATTGCAGTATTAAAATAGTATTGTTCTAACATGTACAGTGGCGGTAAAAAGTTTCCGGCCAGTTAGTTTCTTCGATTTATTTACCAAAAGGTTCCAGCAAAGAAGAAGCACAATTGCTTCAAAAGTTAGGAATATGTGAATGACCTCTGACCACGTGATCATTTTGATTGGATACTGAAGATGCTTCACGCAAAGGGATAAAATTCGAAGTTCACGTGTGCAAAAGTTTCCGGCCACTTATCATTCTTTAATTTTCTTCTATCGGTAAACTGTTTTTTGGTTGTGTTCATTAATGAATCAACGTGTTTATCATAGTCTGAATTCAAAATTGAAAAGTTCAACAATTATTGTTCATAAATGAGTGATTAGTTTGTCGCTAAAAGGTCAATCTTATCGAGATATTGCGGGAAAGTTATCGATTGGTAAAATCGACCGTAAACTATATTTAAAAATTATGTAAAGATGGCCGTGGTCTTCAGGTCTTTCAGAGGTCCGGGAGATCCCGGAAAATTATTATTCCTGCGTACAGAATTATCAGGAGAAAAACAACTGATAATCCGCATAAAAATTCCGCTGCAATATACTGCGATTTACGGAATGAAAATATTGCTGAATTAAGATCGTATACAGTATCAACATGCTGACGGGATGCATAATTTTATGGAAGAGTCGGTGTTAAAATTTTTTCAGAGTTAAAAAAAAAAAAAATGCAAACGTACCCGACTGGCATTTTCCAAAAAACACCAAGTCTGGTCAAGTGAAAACTAGAAAAAAGTTCTATTTTCCCATCAATCGAATTCGAAACAGTTTTGGAAGTGATGGCAGACACAACATCCGATGACCTAACAACAAAAGATATGATTCGACCTATGTTATTCCTACAATGAAGCATGGCGGAGGACACGTTATGCCGTGAGGAGTATTTTCTTTAAAAAGTGTCGGTCCGTTATTTGAAATCCACCGCCAGGTGAATGATACAATGCATAAGGATATCTTGCTATACTATTTTCTGCCTTATTAGAGAAAAAAAAATGGTCGCAACTATTGTTCTTAACATGATTACGACATAAATAATGTTTGAAAACCTCGATAAGCAATGGTTTTTGCACAAAAAATTTCGTTTTTGAAATGATCAACCCAAGTACCCAACATGAATCCTATAGAAAATCTTTGAAAAGAAGTTGAAAAAGTCTGAGGAGCTATAAATATGCCAACTCAGCCGAAATTTCGCCAAAATTACAAGAAATATGGGAAAAACGTACCATAGACGATCTTTAACCGTTGATTGCATGAATGTCTCGTTGCTGCGCCGCAGTACTTATTACTAAAGCTAATAAAATAGTAATACGATAAAATACTATTTGTAAATGTTGTTGATCACTGTAATTTTCTATTACAATGCCACTTTTTTACAAACTTGTGAAGGTAGCCGGAAACTTTTGAGAACATGCGTTTTCCTTTGTACCTTATTTTGTCAGTTAAATTTATTGATATTTACATGTTCGTCTATAAGTAAGTTCCTAACTATTATGTCAATAAAATGTATAAATATCACTTTGAGATTCTTCTTCATATGGGTATATTTACAAATTAACTGAAAAATTTTTGCTGGCCGGAAACTTTTGACCGCCACTGTATACGTACATTCATTAGAAAACAATATCATAGTATTCAGGAACTATTTTTTACTCACAAAATTGCGACGATTTTAAATTTCGTTGTTACATAATATTGTTTATCTAGTTTGTCAAAAAATCAACTTTACGAAAACAATATGTACCAAAGAAAAATCACATACATATCGATCGAATAAGAAGGAAACGTACTTGATTCTAGCTCACAATTTAAAATAAATTGCACTGAAAGAAGACAAATTACATGTAGTGGATATTTAAAAGTTAAACATATTTAATCAATGTGCGGCAACCATGAGTGGTGGAAATTGTTCATTCATTTTTGCAAAAATGATGAAAAACATAGCGAATAATGTGCGGGTTGGTGCACCGCCCCCTGAAGTTTATGCCTGTGCGTTGACACAAAAATGGCATATGTCGAAGGTGGATTTTTTTTTCAGCGTGTCTACGATCGCTTGACTATTCGTACAAATAATAGTCAAAAGATTTTTCTACTTCATTTTTTTAGATTAAGCAAATCAAATTAATATTTTATAAAATACTGGTGTCAAAATTTAAGGGCCCGTATATACTTTAAAAATTAATCCTCCTTCGGCAGCCCCCCATTTCATTGAGTGCTCAGGCAAAATCTTCAAGATTCGGTGATTGGTGTATTACAAACGCATTTTTACCGTTCCCAACTGATATATCCAAAATAATAAACTGCGCATGCATATAGACTTGTATTGAAATTCTTTCTACTCGAAAAATTGGACGTACAGTCACCATACATTCAGGGTTATCATCTTCTTTAGATAATATAGAAGAGGATATTTAATATAAATTACAACTGTTATTATAATGAAAATGTTTTATAATATTTAATGTAAATAATAAGTAAATACTAAAATATTATAAAAATTAATATTCAAGTATAAAACAGTTAATGATAATTTGTATTTATTTATTTTTTTATTTATTTAAATGCTGCGAATCAGCTTATATATTTTTAGAAAATACTTTAAAATTTATTGAACAGTTAATAAAAAAATTAATTATTCTATAGTAATTCATAAAATGTTATTATTTTTATATTTTATTGTATGTATTATAAAACATCTTTCTACCATATATTTTAATATTATAAATAAGATATAAATTTATTTATCTAATATAGGTTATATTTATTATAAATATCATCTCTTTTTTGCATTGATACTACAAAATATTTAATATTTGATAATATTTAATTACATTAAGTTAATAATGATAAAAAATAAATAGTATAAAGTATCAAATACTTCAGCAAACTATGTAAGTATCTTAATATTTTTAAACCGGAAACAGATTTAAAATGTATTATAAATGAATGCAGGAGATTTGAGTCGCTAGATTCTAAAAATTATAAAATATCCAAAGAAAATCTCATGTCTTAAAACGCCTCTGTAAATCTAATAAAAATAATTTTGTTGTTGATGTCGTTATTTACAAATTTAGATTATCTGTATAACATTTTTAAACGCCAAATAGTAATCGACAATTTAGTATGATGACATATAGCAAACTCGGTAGCCCTGTAAATTCTTTCTACTAGAGAGAATTTCAGAGTCCACACGCATGCATAGTTTGTTATTTTGGAAATATCGGTTGGGAACGGTGAAAATTCCTTACAAACGATGAATTGTCATGCGTGGGAGATAATTTAGGAAGATAAAATTTTCTTCTAAACTGACTGTCATTGTATTGAAAGTCGAATGTTGTTTCTGCTAAACACATTCGTACACCTCATGACATCTTTTCGCACATCTTGCATACACATGACTGTACTCACACCTATTTTCCTAATCATAATGGCATGATTCTTTGTTTTGGCACAAACTGAAAAAAATATCTGTCTGCATGTTCTACGTAAACATTGATTCAGTAAATTCGTCTTTAAGCCATTTTATGCAAAAATTTGTATCTTGAGTTTTTGCATCTTTGCACTTCTTATTAACACTTACATTAACTTACTTACTGTATTCTGAGAGCTTCTAGTGCCACATATTACATTAGTGGAACATGCATTTTGTTTTCTGTAGTACTAGCTGATCTGCATGGTGTTGCCCAGGTTCATCGATTTTTTAAAAACAAATTTTCGAATATTTATCTCGATCCCTTAAAAATTAAAAAAAAAGAACATCTTAAAATGAATCTTTCGAAAGGGTCTCCACTATTTGAGGCAGCGAAAGATGGGCTTCTTCCACAGTATGCTTCTAAATAAAACTCGGGTTGCCAAAGTGTTCGGCACCGTGTTCTGCTCGTTTTGCCGGAAAATCTTTTTTTTTTCAAATTTCGCCATCAGCCTAAATAAACCATCGAAATATGTTCCAGCTGTCTGTGATAACATATAGAAGGCATTCATGATGACAACGCTCTGAAAAATGTTTTAATTCTACTTTCCACCGCCAGGTTGCACACATTGACTTAAATAATCTATTTTCCGACAAAAATTCTGATGCGTTTCTTCTCTGCATTAAAAACCATATAACAGGCGATCTGCGCATGCACTGACATTTTTTTCCCACTTCCCACAGTCATGAGTCGCAATACGTTTATATGAATATACGACACTTTGGAAAAAAATTTTAATGATTTTTCACAATTATGGGTTATTTTATTTTATGTTTTTTTTATAATCGTTAACATCGTACAATTTTCAAAATGTGTTGGAATGTATCTCATAATATATTCTATATGCATGATTTTCCTTTATTGTTTGTTTTATTTTTTTTTCTTTACAAAGGGTAGTACCTTCACTGCAGATGGATGAATAGAATATGTGTTACAGTAATCAGAATGTGTTGGAAAGAGTTCCATAATCTATTCTATGTGCATGATTTTTCGATCTTGGTGTGCATATATATATATATATATCCATATCTATCTATCTGTCTATATCTATATCTATATATATACATCTGTGGCTACCGGCAATAACCAGGTAACGAACATTTTTGAAAAAATTTAGATAATTAGGGAAATTGTAGCTTAAAAATAGTAGCTTAAAAATTTTCATCTGCCATAGTACTGAAAAATGAAAATCGAATACTTCCCGTCACAGGGCGACAGTAAATTTTTATTTAAAAATTGTAAAAACACTAATAATCGGGTAAGTGCAGAAAGTAACGATAATAATCAGAGAAGATTTTTTTTAATTTCTTTAAATCGTCTATAATCTGTGGCTTACGGTAATAACCAGGTAAGGCACATTTTTAACATTTTGAGTAATTAGCGTTTAAAGTTTTCAAAAATGCCTTTTAATCATTACTTTTGTTAAATAGATTAGAACTTAATAATTTTCACTACAGTCAAGTAAAATTAAATTTAAATTATATTTACATTTATTAAAAACTAGCTGAGCCGCCCGGCGTTGCCCTGGCCCGTAATTATATTTTAAAACAAACCTGAAATTTGTATTGCAAAATATCATAAAAAGACCCAATCTCGAACCGAATCCCCGCTGCGTACGGTACCGTTTAGCAGAAGTGCTGTGCACGCACGGCAGAAAAAAAAAAAGGGGGGGGGGGGTTCTGGAATTTCTTAGTTTCACATTTCTCCACCCGTGGGCGAATTCAACAAAACTGTTTCTGGGCTTAAGAAAGATATTTAATGAAATTATTATACAAAAATAGGGATAAGTACTTTAAAAATTTTATATTAAATAAGTATTTGTCTCTGGGCTCTGAAAAATCAGCATCTAAAACGGTGCGGTTTTAAATATTTGATCATGTTTTTCCAAAAATAATTATTGCATCCTCTTTCAATAGTTGAACGTCCCCTACTCTTTAAAATCTATATTAGTGTTATAATCTATCTGAAAGTTTTATGTTAAATAAGTAATATTTATCCCTGGGCTGCATTTAAAATGGCAGAAAAGTTACAATTTTAAATATTTGACCGCTCCCCCTAAAAAAAATCCCCCGCCCCATATTTGAAGCTCACTACTCTTTAAAATACTTACTATCTGTTATAACTTTCTTGAAAACTCCAAAATCGTTTTGTGATTTTTTTAAAAAATTTTAATCAATTCGCGTTTCAGCATTTCTTTTCCTTTTTTAATAATTGCTAAATAGTTTTACAAATTAAAACATACGCTTTTGTATCAAGTCGGATTAAAAAGTTTAATTTTTTTTTCATTGTTACGATTTTCATATGGGATTTAGTGACTGTCATGTGTCTACTGTGTCAGGTAACTTTTAATTTCTCAAATTGCTTTTGATCCGTTTACCTGGAATTTTATTGTGATCCTTTTAAGTGGCGACTATAGTCTATGTTCACCGGAAATAGTGTAGCTTTCCAACGGTGAAAGAATTTTTCAAATCCGTCAAGTAGTTTTGGAGCCTATTCAATTCAAACAAACAAACGTTCAAATCTTTACTCTTTATAATATTAGTATAGATAAATGTAAAACGGTAATAACCAGACACGAGTTTTATTTTTAATTGGTTCTCAATTAATAAAAACCATTTTAACCTGGTTATTAGCGGAAGTCCCATATACATATATATATATTAAGAGGATGACAGTATTATTAATGGTGAATTAATATGATAGGTGTAACAGTATCCAAATGTGTTGGATTTTTTTTCGACATTTCATGGAAATTGCTGAAATTGAGTTTTCAAATGTATTATGCGTTTTATAAATTGATCAATTAGACACATTTTTCATTTTATTAACCTGTGATGTTTTGCTATGGTATTCTGAATTCATAGTGATGTGTATGTTATTAGCGTATGTTGTAATGTATGTTCATAATATATGATTGATGCAAGATTTTATGTCCTTGTTAAATATATTGAACGCATTAAAAAGTTTTGCTTTTACTAGTATTCATGTGTTAGTTTAAGAAAGTTTTCAGCATCAGTAGAAGACGCTACATCGGCATGAGAAATTTCATTATTCCAAACACTTCCTGGCATCCAATTTCCAAACTCTTGGAGAAATGTTTCCTTAATATAAAATGTACCAAACACAAACAAGACTTTGGTTTTTCTATAGAAATTTGGACATTTTAATATATCAATTTTGCTATTTCGAATAAGGGTTGATCAATTGCCAAAATAGGAATATATTTCCACTACCTACGCAGTATCGTCATAAAATAGCGTAAAAGTGTCAATATTTCTTGAATAAAATCGGCTGAGGCTAAAAGATTAGTTGTGTGGAAATTCGCTCACGAAACATAATTTTCAATATTAATAGTACATTGACTCAGGATGTGTTTTAACTAGGCATTCTCTTGTTTCTTCATACTACGGTTTCTGCGAACAACATGAATTCGGACTTTGTTTCAGAGCAAATTGAACTAGTAGGTACACTGTTAAAAATAAATCTGTGAATTCCAGGTGAAACTACCGGCAGCAATGTAGCCGAACTTTTACCGTTCCGTTAGTGGATTTTCCGGTTTGGGAAATAAATTAAGAAAAAAATCCGTTTTAAGATGCGGTAATTTTCCATTATAAATTTTGGTATTTCTCCGTTATTTTTTACCGCCAGAATGGTCGCTTCCCGTTAGTTAATACAACAAAAAAGGTATATATCCGTTATTTTTCCAAGTTACTGTCCGTTAATTAATGTAGCAAGAAGGGTATATTTCCGCTTTTTTATCAGCCCTTTTTGAGTGCACTGTCCGTTAATTAATATACAAGGGTATGTTTCCCCCTTTTTATCAGCTCTTTTTCAGGTCACTGTTTTTCATATTTCTTTTTTAGAAATTACTTTTAAAATATACCCACACTAATACAATGAAAGCATAATTTAAAAGTAAATATGGGCATTTTTGAAGACAATAAAAGGTTATTAACATCAGAAATTACTGCATTAGTTTTCCTCAAAATTCTCAAACCGTAATATGTAGATTTTACAGAAAATAATCCAGAGCCATGTTTTCAAATGTTATTTTTAATTATTTTAAATTAATATAGAATTTTAGAGTTTAAAAATTCAGCTGCTGAACACATTTTTTTTCAAAAGTATGTAAAGTTTTATGTGAGGAGTAAAGTTACAGTGGTCTCACAGTTGTGATGGATACAGACTTCAAACAAACAGCTACTACGTTCTATTTTTCATTTAACATAAATGTATAAATTTATCACTGCATATAATGTAAAAAAAAATTATTAAGCTATAATATACAAATGAAATAGAAAGTTCATCATATTATCTATTTGTTTGGAGTTAGTTTCTGTTTTTATTCGCTTCCATGAAATTCCAGTTCAATGTTCATTAAAAGCATCTATTAATTTTTTACAAATATATTCTTATTTGCAATTTTACAAATATAATTTTAATTGCAATCGTAAGAAATTGTTTGGCTCATTCTTGCTCAGTAGCACAGAGGTTTGAGATTATCTTTGAACTCATCCTTAATTTATAAAAGAAACTCGCTATACCTTTTTGATTTTCCTGTTAGTATTCGTTTCTTTATTTCTGTTGCAGGAAAATAGGTTAACTATTAATTCAAGTGAAAAATCTGTAGATGAGGTCCCATAAGCCTAAATAAACTTGTAAGAATATGAATTTTTACATTTTTTTTAAAAAGTGACTCTTATAAAGACCGTAATTTGTGAGTTAAGTTTTAAAAAGCCCTCTTGTTTTGACATCTAAACTGAATATTGCCATTTTCCCCACTGCAGTTTGTATATCCTGTATCAAATACACAAATATATATACTGTGGTAAATCCTACTACTACAGTAATTTAAGACTAAGTCGATGTTTACACAATTGGATTTTTTTCTTATTTCAGAAAATCTCGGTACTTTTAAATAGCTGCAAATTTAACAAAATACAGATTAGTGTGCTGATTTATGGAAAAGTAATTTG
Source organism: Maratus speculifer (assembly GCA_964019185.1). Taxonomy (NCBI): domain Eukaryota; kingdom Metazoa; phylum Arthropoda; class Arachnida; order Araneae; family Salticidae; genus Maratus; species Maratus speculifer. The sequence goes on along the minus strand of OZ025294.1, from coordinate 232,404,621 downwards.
TGATTCATGAACTTTTTTTTTTTTTTTGCTTTGACTAAAGCGTAGAGCTCTACGTTTTAAAGTTAAATATTTATCACAGTATATACATATGATATCCTGACGTAATGTTCTTAACAGAACAAATTTGAATTGAAGATTTTAAAACTGTTGTTGTGTAATTTACATGTATTGTATTTAAGATTTTTTAAACTATAATTACTAATAATCATATGTTAAATGTTTAGAGAAAATTGTTTTCAGTTTAATTCATTTTATTATATCCAACTTTTTCAAATGCTTAAGAATTCGTTTGAACAAATTGAGTAGACCAAACAAAATTGATAAATTGTCTGAAAAATAATTAAATTTTCATTTCTAAAATTTCATAGAAATTCCTGGTATATATTACTATAAATGTCACCGAAAAATTTTCCTTTTTGAGATCTATGGTTTTAAACAATTTACCATAATTCTCAACTATTAAGAATGCTTTGCGACTATATTACTGAAAAATAAAATCTCAAAACTTAATTTTTGTTTCCGATTTTTCTGCCTTTGCTGCATTTTAACTTCCCCATACAACAATTACTATTTCTTAGCAAAGGATGGTATGTAGAGCTAAAGTTTTGTGCATGTAGATTTAAATGAATAATAAAAACTTCTCAATTGTATTACACAAAAACTTATAGCAAAAATCCATTTATTAGAAGATATTATACAATACAATAATGAAACAAATATGAATAACTTAAGTATACAATAATGAAAAATGTTTAAAGGTTGAAAACGCTTTCAAATTACTTCAATTCGTTTACCAGTTTTAATACTTTAGGAGAAAGAGAATATTGTGTAGTATTTTTTTTTCTTGGGTGCTTTAGTTCCTCTTTGTAGATTTATGTTGGCATAACACCTATATTTATAATAAAATGAAATGCTTATTAATAATGTTAAAATAGATATGCATATAGTTGTTAAAACTAAAAAATAAAGCAAATACAAAATACAATAAGCAGTATTTTGGAAGATTCAAACTGGTTTTCTCAGTGTTTTCATTTCTAATCACTAAAGATGTTGAGATATGTTTTTTTAACTGAAAAAACATTCTATTACAAAATAAAGTTTACAGAAACTTTCTTCCTCTTTTAAATTTCATTTTTTTTTCTAGAAAGACACCTTAACAACAAAACATAAGAACATAATTGTGATGTTTTCTCTCAATTTTTAAAAATGCTTAAAAAAAGTTTTCCAACTCCCCCCCCCATACAGGCATATAAGCCTTGAGAATATCAATTACACTTGTTTTTTTTTCTTAAATTGATTTATAAGTTCATAATTATATTCATTTATATAATACGTCTATAGCAAGAAAACCTACATGTAAGTGAATAGATATATCATTTCATAGAAATGAGAAGGTTAAACGACTTATTATAAACAACTAATTCCAAAAACGTATAAAAAATACCCTGTGAATAGGATGACAAAAGTAAAGCATGCTTTAATGCTATCATCTTAAAATTTTTGTAGCAATTTGATGCAACGGTGAAAAAAGAAAAACTAAAAAATAATAATAATCGACTTTTGCAAAGACAATAGATTACCTGTAAAATCTTTGTTACTACACACACGAAACCAATGCATCTGGTTCTATATATTCTTTATTCAAGGAACTTAAAATCTATTTTTAGGGACATACATTAAGCTCATAAACGAACTTCAATTTCCAACTATTAAAAAAAAATGGTCTGAAATTAAAAGTTAGATATACATATTTTAGATTTTAATTAGAAATTCATTAATCATTCAACTGAACCGTATATTTTATTATTCTGCTTGTTACGTAACCATTTTAAGAATAATTTTGTCTTAACATTTATTTAAAATCTAATTTTTACTGAAACTTTATGCATCGTTTTCAGGCAGTCCCCTGCACCAACGTATAAATGATAGGATGTTGTAAATGATTTAAAACAATTTTGAGAAACGAAAGATGTGTTATTTCATATCATATGCTTAAAAAAATTGAAAGATGCAGAATTAATACTTATACTGTGCTTCAAATTGTGAGGCATTGGTCGAGCAGAAAATTGGCAACGCAGGATTATAAAATATAATTTACTACTACAAGAAAAATTTTGACGCTTAATCATATTTAAAATTTCTTGAAATCTGGATAAATTTGTATTTAAAGCATTTTTATATTCAACACAAAACTGTATTTAACTAACACAATTTTGAAAACTAATAGTATAACCACTTAATATTTTTTGAATAATAAAGAAACGAAGAAAATTTCTTTAAGCTGACATGGAAGATATTGAAAATTTCATGAAAACTTATTAAAATATTATGCATGTTACGTCCAAAAATATCATTGAGAAAATTGAAAGTTTCAGAAACATCACTTAAGCTATTGAACAGGTATAATTCTAAAATATAATTTTTGCACTAATAGGAATTTAAAGGAAGCATTTTAACTGATCAAATCATGTCCCATTCTTCCCTTCACTGGCACGTCTCATTTCTCGACACTTCCTTCTTTTGTATTAAATTCCTTATCTAAACAAAAGCGCTGGTTTTAGAGTTAGTTTAAGTTATAGATAATAAACAGTATAGTATTCCATAAATAGATAAACTATTGCATCTATGCATAAACAAGTTAATATACAGTAAGCGTAAAAAATATATGAAGCAAATTTACTTTTGACTCTTTCTTTTATATACAAGTAAGTTTATACAGATCAACACTTTTTTCCAACTGAAGATTGCACTACCAATGGTTAATCTTCTGTGGGATTGATACAATGTTTAAAATGATACATAAAGAGTAAAACATTCTGTCTCATTCCTCCCACAGTCCCACTTCACCCCACTCTCTGCTATATTATAAGTATCGATACATGGATTGATACATCTTTGGTGATGGTGTATAGTAATTTTAAACGGGTTTTTGTTGTCCCTCGTAATATTTGCTTCAGGACTGAAGAGGTTAAAATCTAATTCATATTAATAAAACATTCTAAAAATGAGAATGGTGAATTATTGTTTATAAAGTAATATTGAAAAAAAAAAAAAAAAAAAAAAAAAAACAGAATGTAATTATAACTAAAGTAGATAGCGGAAGTGGAAAGATACACACTTTCCATAAATTTTGGTTTTTTAAGCAAACACATTGGTTTAAACTTGTGTAATTAATGATTAAAATCTTATATTGTAACCTTAGGCCCATGCCACAATCAACTGATATTCAGTAAAATTATAATTTCCCGAGAAACTAATTTTTAAAAAGGCATTGCTCAGTGTAAATTTGCCCCATTGGTTGGGGTAATAAAAATTAAACTATAGCAGTTGTTTAACTGAAAATTAGAAGTTAATTTGTGGTCTGCTGCTACATGTAAACTACATGTACCATCGGTCTGCAAGTCTGTTAACAAAAGTTAAATTCTAAGATCTAAAAGTGTTTTATGCAACAAAAATAGAGTAGGTCGGAGTAAAAGTACGCATTTTCAATAAATCTTTATTTTCAACGAACACATTGGTCTAAATTTATGTAACGAATGAATAATATCTTAGGTTAGAAACTTAGGCAAGTACCAACATCAATCGAAAATGTGTCAAATTTTTATTTTGTGAGAAACTTCATTTTTTAGAAAATATTACTCCTTTGCTTGAGTAAAAGTATGCAGTGATGGGGCAAAAATACGCAAGTGCATAATTTTGCTTCATTACAGTCGGCTTTTGTCCCATTTCCAATACAACGAATGAGTTATGTAAAACGTATTAGTAAATTTCTCTAATATTTATAGTTTAATTGAAAATTATAAATTAAACAATTAAAAAAAGAAACAAAGTGGTATTTGAGATCGCAAATACAAGTCAACCACTGTGACAGCAGTCAACTGCTGTTACAAAAATTTCAGCATAAGTAATATGAGTGGTCTCAGAGACCCCTTGATCGTAGAATGAATAAAATAATCAAATTTTTTATAAGATTGTGTTTCTGTGTTAAACATTACGTATAAACATGACGAAATCCCCTTATTCAAAAATCTAACGATACTGCTAAATTTCCAAATGAATAAAAAAAAATCCCTAATATGAATATTTTAATTGAAAATTACAAATTAATCTGAGACAACTGAATATAGCAGTCTTTAAGATCTATAGCTGAAGTTGAGGGTTAATGTTTAAAACAAATGCATTATATGAAAGTAGAATATTAATATTTAAAAGTAGGAAGGTAGATTCTTACTTTCTATGTCAAAAAACAAACAAACTAGAAAAAGGAAAATGTTAACTGTTTTATAACACTTAAATAGCTATTATTTTTATACAATGCTAACATGTATAAAAAACAAATCTTTCCACAAGGTAATTGTAAAAAGCTTTGCACCTAGCTATAATAGAAAAAAAACATCTTTGCTTCAAGACGTATGTATACTTTTCCTCTATTCTGCAGTATTTTTGTTTAACTGGCTACCTAAAATTAAAACAAATGCGATCGAGATAAACAACACAGCATTTAAAAGCAAATGAGTTTGTGTTAAATTTAGGATTTAAAAATTCAAGGTATTGCTAGCTAAACAATAAAATGAAAATTTTAAAATATTAGATAAAAATTCGAAAATTTAAACTTGCCTATTTTCTTGTCACGGAATGCTACGTTTTTCACAAGATTTGAACACACAACTATTACATTTCAAACCAAATTACTACCTAGTGGTCATGATTTCTTCATATTAAATCAGCCAGTGAGTATCGATGACCCTTGCGTATCTTTGAGCCCATCTGCTCTACAATTAGAAAAATAAAGAAATCCTTAAGGGACTTCATTACCGGCACATTTTCTCTCTCTCTGTATATATATACGGGGTGATTCCAATTTTTTTTTTCAATAAAAGAGGGGTGATAGTACACATCAAGACAAACAATATTAAATAGGAGACCAAGGGTCCAAAACGTTTTCCTAAGGAGATAGCCGCCATTAAAGTTTAGGGACCAAAATTTCAAATAAACATAAAAAACGGAAAAATCGGTCTATTGATTTGCAGTTTTCACTAAAATTATTGTTTATGTCGGCATTTTCTTGAAATTAAATTATAAAGATAAATTTCAAAAAATGCCGATAGAGGGCGCTTTAGACTTTGGAGTAACGAACAACTATTTTTTGCCGGTATGTTTTGCATCTCATTAAATGTTTTCGTAAGTTTACACTCAAACTTAAATTTTGAGCTCAAAATCTGTAATTGGGAGTGGTTAATTAACACAAACTGAGCTGTGTTCAGAGGGTTCAAATTTCAAATGATTAAAAAAAACGGAAAAATTGGTCGATAAATTTGCGGTTTTCACTAAAACTATTCTTTATTTAGGTATTTTCGTGAAAATAAATTATAAAGATAAATTTCAAAAATGCCGATAGAGGGCGCATTAGACTTTGGAGTAACGAATAACTATTTTTTGCCCTTATAGTTTGCATCTCTTTAAATGATTTCGGAAGCTTAGACTTAAACTTAAATTTTGAGCTAAAAATCTGAAAAATAGGGAGTGGTTAAGTAGCACAAACTGATCTGTGTTCAAGGGGGAGGGGGGGGGGGGTTCAAATTTAAAGTAATTGTAGAAAATGGAAAAATTGGTCGATTCGTTTGCGGTTTAAAATAAAACTATTCTTTAAGTCAGTACCTTCTTGAAAATAATTTTTAAAGATAAATCTCAAAAAATTCCGTCAGAGGGCGCCTTAACTTCAGAGTAACCAACAATTCATTTTAACCATTATTTTTTGATTCTAATTAAATGCGTGCAAAAGAATTTTAGGAAGTTTAAATTTAAACTTAAATTTTGAGTTCAAATCCTGAATCGTTATGAGGAGTTAAGAAGCGCAAACTCAAGTGTGTTCAGGAGTTAAAATTTAACCCTCTTTCCTCCTCGAGCACAATTCAATTTTTCGCTACTTAAACACTCCCAACGATTCGGAATTTCAGCCCAAAATTTAAGTCTATGCATTTGAAAGCATTTAATGAGATTAAAAAAATAACAGTTAAAAATAGTTGTACGCTACTTCAAAGTCTAAGGCGCCCTCTATCGGCATTTTGTGAAATTTATCTTTAGAAATTATTTTCAAGAAAACACTGATTGATCAAGAAAACTGCTGATTTAAAAATTAGTTTTAGCAAAAACCGCAAACGAATCGACCAATTTTTCCGTTTTTTACAATTATTGTAAACTTGAATCCTCTGAACACAGCTAAGTTTGTCTACTTAACCACTCCCAGCTATTCAGATTTTGAGCTCAAAATTTAAGTTCAAGTCTAAGCTTACGAAAGCATTTAATAAGATGCAAAAAATAACGCCAAAAAAGAGTGTTTCGTTACTCCAAAGTCTAAAGCGCCCTCTGTCGGCATGTTTTGAAATTTATCTTTATAATTTATTTTTACGAAAATACCTAAATAAAGAATAGTTTTAGTGAAAACCGCAAATCAATCGGCCAATTTTTCCGTTTTTTATAATCATTTGAAATTTGAACCCTCTGAACACAGCTCAGTTTGTGTTACTTAACCGCTCCCAACTATAGATTTTGAGCTTAAAATTTAAGTTTGAGTCTAAGCTTACGAAAACATTTAATGAGATACAAAAAATACCGGCAAAAAATAGTTGTTCGTTACTCCAAAGTCTAAAGCGCCCTCTATCGGAATTTTTTGAAATTTATCTTTATAATTTAATTTCAAGAAAATGCCGACATAAAGAATAATTTTAGTAAAAACCGCAAATCAATCGACCGATTTTTCCGTTTTTTATGTTTATTTGAAATTTTGGTCCCTAAACTTTAATGGCGGCTATTTCGTTAGGAAAACGTTTTGGACCCTTGGTCTCCTATTTAATATTGTTTGTCTTGATGTGTACTATGACCCCTCTTTTATTGTAAAAAAAATTCGGAATCACCCTGTATATATAGTTTGTGTGTGATGAGGGGGGGGGGGATTGCTTGCACAGAAAGTGTTCACAACTACATTTTGGATCTTTTGATATATTTCTGTTATTTGCAAAAAAATTTTGATCATTATTGGGAAAATGGGCTATGCAAATGATTAAATATTATTAATAGATTGATATATTATTAATAGATTGCTATATTATTAATAGATTGCTATATTATTGAAAATATTAGAAAACAATAATTACAATTACTAATGAAAAATAATTTCGTTTATAGTTCCTTAAGACGTACGTTACTTGGACTCTGCCTTTCTTTGAAAAGCTTATGCGGTATATGTTTAAAAGCATGGTAGTTTAGGAGTTTTTACTAGATAACATTTCATGTAAATTAATACATATACACGTTTTATACAGGGTTATAAGCATGCTTTTGATGATGATTATCAGCTCCAATGTTGAATTCAGGAATTCCCCCCCCCCCCACACCAAACACACATCTAAGGTTTGATATTTAATGCTTTTTAATGGATTAAATAGAAATTGAACTCTAAAATGTCCTATTTTCCTCCACCGGAACCGCAGAAACCTCTCCCGTAGAAAAATGTCTAAATTCAACACTGAAGCTCATTCTGTATAACTAATATAAAATTTATTCAAGCGTGCCAAGTTTAATTATATGAGAATTTAATTCATTAAAAACATAAATCGACAAAATATCATAATTTGTATCATAAAATTTCAGTGAAAACAAAACAAATATGAATAAAATTAACAATTATATAAAATAAGAATTCTGAGCTTCAATTACAATGGCGCCATCCTGCTTTTCTATTACATAAATTAATACTTTTGAATTATAAACGGTCAATTATGGCATCACAATAAAAAATAATAGAATATTATCACAAAAATTCAGTCTAAAACTATAATTTAAAAAAGTAAAAAAATCCAGATACTTACTTCTGATTTTGAGTGAAAACTGTAAACAAGGCTTGAAAAATGTTAAACAACGGAATGAAGCAACTTTTATTTTCATCCCATAAATGCAAGAACTTAGTTCTTCTATAATTTGATAATTGATCCGAGCGATGAACTTGTGAACAAACTGCGTGGCGATGCGGGTCACAGTCGAGAAATATAATAGTCTTTAATCTCGATGATAAAAAACAATACAGTTGCAATTCAAATAAAAGAGACAGGCTTCTTTCGTTGAGTTTTATAATTTCTGTGCAGCCACATCTCCATTTTGTAAACATTCGAAATAAATTCGCAGCAGATAACGGTGAATCTCCTTCTATCTTTGTTCGTTTCGTTATTTTCAGAAAATATGATGAAATTTTCAGATTCTTAACAGAAAATGTCCTTTTGTCGTAGAAAGGGACTTTTTCTGTGAAATTCAGGAAAAAAAATTCGTGAATTTCAGAATTTTTTAACAGTGTACTTTTGAATGAAGGAATGATGTTGGAACTAAAGCAACATATTCTTGCAGGGTTAAGACTATTCCTTATTTGGAGGCTATTGTGTCATATAAGTCAAAGTTTGTTAAGTATTTCTTATATTTTCTAAATTATTAGATCTCATTCTTTGAAACAATTACATACTTATTCCATGAAAGAAACTCTCTGATGATGAATAGCTTTAATTGCGATCTAAATTATCATGTGTCGCAATCGTGGAAATTCCTTGTGATAGTTTTGACGGACACGATGTTTTTTTTTCAGAATTTAATATGTACAACTATCCACATGACTGCCGAGCGTCAAAGAACACGATGGCACGAGATTGCAGCTCCAAGTGAATGGAACATGTATCTCATATTTCATGTTTCATCAAATATTCTGAGACTCGTGTAATTTAGCAAAGGGATTGTTTTGGCAGTTCGTTGACAGTCTCCAGTATATTTCCTGTTGGTTTACGCTATTTTGAATTAAAATAAATTAGCTGTGATTTGATCTCCACATATAACCGCGTATTTACAATTATCATCAAGTTTCGAGGAACAGATTTCCACTGTTATTGGTTACAAAATCATCGCTGAATTAGTTCGAATTTTGAAGCATACATTTTCTTTTCATTTTCGCGACACACGATAAAGCAAGTGCATATTAATATATACCATTTTAGGAAACTCGCACATACAGACATAAAAAGTTTTCATATGACAAAATAAACCCTGCCGGATGTATAAGATATAATATAATGAATGGGAAATGGGCAAAAATATCTTTCTTTAATGTGAAATGTGTATGTAAGGCATACGTAATTGCTCATCCTTAAACTGAGTTTCCATAACCTGTTTCCATAAACTGAGTTAGTCTGTACTTTTACATATTTGTCAAAAAACTCAATATAAAAACTGGTTCAATGCAATTTGAATATTTCATACAATTTACTATAAAATTTATCATTTCCGAGAAAGGTTCATCTAAATCATTTGGACAATATTATTTTCTTTTAAGATTTTCATTACTAAACGTTTTTTCAAAACTTACTAGACATTTGGAATGATATTTTCCTCCTTCAGTAATAGTATACAAAATTTAATTTAATCCGGAAATACATTGCACAGTTAAAAATGTCTTTTTTGCAATCTTAATCGATAAACGAAAATATACTTCACATATTTTATGCAGCTTTGTATGTAATGTGCAAAATAAATATAACCACATTAACATACACCAATTTCATGGTATTCCATGCATATTTGCTCGAGCTCGAGCTCGGACAGACAGGTAGACAAGAAGGTAAACAAAATAACAAATGAAATTGATAAATAATTTTCAATTATGTTGATAAGTATTAAAAACAAAATTTGGGACCTAAAGCACATTTTATATTAAACACTTTTTTATATGATGGATTGTAAAAAAAAAAAAAAAAAAAAAAATAGAAAATAACGTCATTTTAAACTACACCTCCCATTTTTAATTACTTGTCCATTTTGTCATTTAGAATCAATACCTGTTTTTAGGAACAAATAAAAATTTTCTCTAGAAAGCAGTGCATAGAGGTATTTTTAAACTACTATTTTCACTGAATCAATACGACAGAAAGCTCTAAATTTATTTCTTTTACAAATATTCATTATCATTTATAAAATATAACATATTGCTGTTATAAAATTTACATGAAATAAGATAAAATTGAAAACTGACAAGTATTAAAAATTCTGACAGCTTCATTCATCTTAAACAGTGTTTAATCGAAAATCTATAGCACGCGGTTGGACACATTCTTTTTCTTTAGTGGCATCCTTGTCGATAAAGGCTGGGAAGAAAATATATTTCTGCTCAGTGATTGAAATTTAAAATAAAAACCACCGATGCGAAATTAAACAAAAATTTATTCGATTTAAAAAAAAGAAAAGACGAAGATCAATGAAACATATTCTTCTCTACCAATGCAATAAATCACTTCTGAATACGTCATCTTTAAAGGACATTTATTCGGAATTAGAACAGGCATACAGTACATTATCATTTACAAACTTATAGGAAAAACGCTACAGCTTTTGTTTTATGTGCAGAATTACTTTTCATTCTAAGCTTAAAAGTTTAAATAATCTCATTAATAATATCATTGGTCGTTAAATTTTTTTTTGTTCATTTATGAAGAAGTTTATTGCTGAATCTTCATTTAAGAAATTGAAAAGAGAAGAATATCAGCATGTCATCAATAAACAATTTTTTTAAATAACATTTCTTATAACAAAAATACGCATTTTATTCAACTTCAAAATATTAGAACATTAACACTTTTTAAACAGGCAAAAAAATGTTTATTTTTAGTATTTTTGTTTCGAATTGTTTTTCCTGTATAATCCGAGTATATTTTAAGTAAAATAAAATGTAACTTTGCGATATTTTCAGCAAAGTATATGCAAGTTTGGATTTATTTAAAATTATTCAATAAAAAAATACATAAATATCTAATATTATTAATTCTGTGCTGTGATTGCATTTAAAAAATATGCAGATTTGAAAATAATTACATTTGGGATTCACAAATTGATACTATTGTATACATTTAATAATACGTTCTATGTACAAATGACACTCCAGGGGGGGATACACTATAAAATGCTGATTTGAAGCGGATAATTATTTTAGGCAGGAAAAATGACATCATGAACCTAGGCCTCTAAGTTTAATAAAAATGTATGCGTTGAATATCTTAGTTGGTCAAGCCTACAACAGGAAACCAGTTGCAACAAACTAAATCCAACACCCATATTTAATCAAACGAAAATATAGATGCTGAATACTAAATAATTGAATGGGGTATTTCTTTGTTGCACTCACATCATAAAAAATTGGAAAATATTTTCTCTGGGAAAGAAACAATAAATTAACTGTTATGCTCTCGATGCTGGTAGACGGGACATGTTAAAATCGAACCTAATCTCGTTCGTCGACCTAATCGTTTTTGCGTTTTCCGTGGATATCTTCGAACACTGGGTTTTTCTTGCGTAAATATGTGTTAGATTCCATTAAGAAAATTTCGGAGGGCACTTACACTCAGTCTAACATTCCTGATATATAATCGAATATAATATCGAATATCATATATAACTTCACATCATAACTCAATGAACCACAAATTAAAAGAACTTCTTCCCATTGATGGTAAATATTTTTTCGTAATTAAATATTTAGATTGTATTTTGCAGATCAAAGAAAATGGTTTTGACAGCAAAACTTTTTTGACGAAACCGAATACATATGTTAATGTAATATTTTCAAGCGTTTTCCATAATTTTCTTTCTTTCTTTTTTATTCATTTAAATAAATTTACCATGAATTGTATTTAAATATCAATTATGAATATTGATTGCGCAATAAACGATACAAAAGTTATTCAAAAATCTATGAAACAATCTTTAAATGTTCTTTAATTAAAAACTAATTTAAATTGAATGTATCTCAATAAAAACTAAACATATATGCAAAAAACGGTTTAATTCACACCTCACTTCAGTTAAATAATCCTTAACAATAATCCATAAAAACATTTTATCATAGATATCTTTTTAAAAATATAGCAATTAACACTTTTTTAATTCGCGACATTCACTAATAGTTGTGTCAAGCATGGTCGAAATTTATTAACACATCAATGGTTCTATTATTTTTTTTACTTCTGAAGGTGATGAATATAATGTTAATCACGTTCTGATTAAGTACTTTTTGTTGCTAATGGATTCGTCACATAAATTTAAATGTCACTAGAAAAAAAAGTATTTAAAATTAAAAAAGCGCTTCGTTCAACGCTGTCATAAAGTTTCGTAGATTAAAAAAAATAAACACTTTAATTATATGAATGTCTATATATTATGCTGTGGGTGTCGCCCCAAAAATTGTCTTACCTTTTTTAGCTTAAAACGCGTAAAATTCCATAAACTAATTTAAAATCGCAGAAAAAGTAATGTAAAAGTACAATTTAAAATATTCTGTTAAGATTTAAACTCCATTTTTCTGTTGTCATTTATACAAATTTATTTTAAAAACATAAAAAATCTGAATGTATGCTATGAAATCTAAGAACCAATTTTAACTTCATTCTTAAAACTGTAATGTTTTATCATCTATATTAAATCGAAAACCATTATCGTAATATTCAGAAACTCTTTTCCATTTAAAAATGTTTTTAAATTTCGCTGTTTGGTATTTCGCTGCTTGGTAAGATTTTATTTAAAACAATTTGTACCAAAGAAAAAGCACACAAAATTTGAACGTAGTAAAAGGGAAGTGTGCCAAATTCCTGCACAGTTTAAAGGACACCCAAATGGTAGGCAAACTGAACAACAAGAATTTCTCGGCATTGTTTTTTTTTTTTTTTTTTTTTTTTTTCTTGCGATTTGTTACAGAACGACTTTTAATGATTATGCATAGTGCAAATGCTGTAGAAAAATAACCATAAAATTATCTGTAAAAAATATATTGGTTGCCAGATCGCTGATTTAAAGTAGCCACTTAAAGTTCAGCAAGAGGCCTTTCTGATCACTGAGCTGTCCGAATGCAATAGTGCAAAGCGTGACTGGAGATGAGCAGTAGGCTTGATCTCGGTACTCCTGTCTTACCCGAGATACGTAGGGAGCACTGTTTCCCCATACCTGTCGCCGGTGAGGTGGTGAAGCCTCGCGTTGGCATGACTGAATAACGTAATTCTATATATTTAAAATTGACATTTTTATTTTCATGTACAAACGCACTACTTTTATCAGGGCAATTTATTCCATTATTCGCATGTATTGCGTTACACACTTAAACAGAGTGTTGAATAAATATTTTTGTTTACCACTCGTTTTAACTAATTGGCCGTGCATTGCATTTAAATACTTTTATAAACATTCATAGCACAATAAACAATACAAAAGATATTTAAAAATAAATGATACATTGTTTAAATCTCTTTATTTCAAAACAAATTAAAATCAATTGTATGTTAATAATAAGTTAAACCTATATGCAAAAATCGTTTTATTCACACATCACAAAAGTTAAATCATCCAAAAACATTTTACCATTCATATCTTTTACCAAAAATAACAATTTCCTTTTTTTTAAATTCCCGACACTCACTAATACTTGTGTCAATACTTGTGTCGAAATTTAATTAGCGATCCAAAGATTCAATCCTTTTTTATAACGTCTGAACATGATGTAGATAGTGGAAATCAAGTTGTGATTAAGTACATACGTTCTTGTTGCAAATGGCTTCGGCAAATCAATTTAAATGCAATTAGAGAATTAGAAAAAAATGGTATTTTAAATTTAAAAAAGCGCTTTGTTCATCGCTGTCATAAAGCTTCGTTGATAAAAAAATAATCAATTCGATTATTGTCGTGTCTATATATTATGCTATATAAATTGTCTTACTTGCCTTTTGTTTAAAATGCGCAAAATTCTGCGTACTGTTTTAAATCCGTACAAATATTAATTAAAAATCACATTTTAAATATTTTTTGAATAATTAAAATACATTTTATCTTTGGCATTTATATAAATTTATTTTTTAATCATATAAAAATAATAAAATATAATAACATCTCATGAAATATACTTGCATTTTATAAGTTGTGGTTAAGCATTTCTTGTTGCTAATGACTTTGTCAAATCAATTTAAATATCATTAGAAAAGAAAATGTATTTTAAATTTGATAAAAAGCTTTATTCATAGCTATCATAAAATTTCGTAGATAAATAAAACAATCACTCGAATTATTGGCATAATCATCAATTATTTGCGTAAACTAATCATTTTCACGCGAGGTCGGGATTATTACATACCTGTGTGATTGACAATCAATTATGCACTACGTCTTATGATTCAATTAATCCTTGTTACGAATAAATTCTTAAAAATTCTTCAAATTCTATATTGAAAATTGACATTTTTATTTGCATGAGAAAATGGACTTAATATTTAGGGCAATTTATTCCCCTTATTTGCATGTTTTGCATTACACACTCGAACACAGTGCTTAATAACTGGAAACAAAATTTTTCCAGTCATTTAACTAAATTTACCATGCATTGTATTTAAATGTTTTTATGAATATGGATAGAGCAATAAACAATGCAAAATTTATTTAAAAATCTATGACACAAACTTTAAACATTCTTTAATTAAAAACTAATTAAAAATGAATGTATCTCAATAAAATGTTAAACATATATTGAAAAACGGTTTAATTCACACATCACTATAGTTAAATAATCCAAAAATATTTTGTTATCCATATCTTTTAACAAAGAAAAAAAACAATTAGCATTTTTTAAATTCACGACATTCAAGAATACTTGTGTCAATTAACTACGCAATTATTCTATTCTTTTTTTTTAACGTCTGAAGGTGATGTAGATAATGGAAATCAAGTTGTGATTAAGCACTTTCATGTTGCTAATGGCTTCGTCATATAAATTTAAATGTCATTAGAAAAAAAATGTTCTAAAATTTAAAAAGCCCTTTCTTCATCGCTGTTATAAAGTTTCGTAGATAAAAAGAAATAATTACATCAACTTTTGGAATGTCTATATATTATGCTGTTGGTGTCACCCAATAAATGTCTTACTTTCTTTTAGTTTAAAACGTGTAAAATTATGTACGCTGTACATTCTGTAGAGTTTTGAAATTGCACAAAAATTAATGAAAAATCTAACTTTAAAATTTTTTTTAAGATGTAAATTACATTTTGTTTTTGTCATTTGTATAAATTTATTTAAAAAACATAAAAAATCTAAAAATATGCTATAAAATATATTTAAACTTTAGAACCAATTTTAAATGCTTTCTTTAAACTGTTTTATTTCAACATCTATATCAATCAAAAACCATTATCATAATATTCAGAAACTATTTTATGTTCAAAAATGATTTTACATTTCGCTGTTTCAAAAGACTACGTTAGTTAGACTACGTTAAGTTAGACTACGAATAATTTCTCAGAAAACATTTCTATTTTTTTTCCCAGAAATGACTTAAAAAATTTGTACCAAATAAAAAACACAGGCAATTTAAATGTAGTAAAACAGAAGTGTGCCAAATTCCAGCACAGTTTACAGGGATCCCAAATGGTTAGTTTTTGTCAGCACGTTAAAACACCAATAATATCGTTAGAACACCATAAATTTCGTTAGACTACGAATAATTTCTCAGAAAACATTTCTATTTTTTTTTTCCCAGAAATGACTTTTACTGGTTAATCATAATGCATATGCTGTAGAAAAATAACCATAAAATTATCTGTAAAAACATATTGGTGGTCAGTTCACGTATCTGAATAAACACCTTAAGGTGCAACAAAAGGCTTTTCTAAAGGCTGAACAGTCCGAGTTCACTACTGAAAACTGTGTGAATGGAGATGAGCAGTAAACTGGAGCTCCTTAAGGACCGTGTTCGAATTGGCTCTATAACGTGATTCTATATACTTAAACTTGATATTTTTATTTCCGTGAACAAATGAACTAATTTTATCAGGGCAATTTATCCCATTATTTGCATGTACTGCGTTACACACTCGAATAGAGAGTTCAGTTAATAAAACATTTTCTTTTAATAATTCCTTTAAATATATTGACCATGCGTTGCATTTAAATACTTTTATGAACACTGATAGCTCTATAAACAATAGAAAAGTTGTTTAAAAATCTATGACGCAACTTAAAATATCTTTATTTGAAAACTAATTAAAATCGAATGCATGCTAATGAAAGTTAAATATACAAAAACTGATTAATTCACACATCACTAAAGTTAAATAATTCAAAAACATTTTATCATTCATATCTTTGAACAAAAATAACAATTAGCATTTTTAAAATTCCCGACATTCACTAATGCTTGTGTCAAACACGATCGAAATTTAATTAACAACGCAAAGATTCATTTCTTTTTTCAACGACTGAAGTTGATGTAGATAATGGAAATCAAGTTGTGATTTAGTGCTTTTTTCTTGCTAACGGCTTCGTCAGATCAACTTAAATGTCATAAGAAAAAAAAATATTTTAAATTAAAAAAAGCGCTACATTTATCGCTGTCATAAAATTTCGTAGATAAACAAAATAATCACCTGAATTATTGGGATGTCTATATATTAAGTTGTAGATTTCACGCATAAATTGTCTTACTGACGCTTTTGCTTAAAATGATTAAAAGTCTGTACACTGTTTTGAAATCGTACAAAATTTAATAAAAAATCACATTTTTTAAATATTTTGCATAGCTGTAAACTGTACTTTGTTACTGGCATTTATATAACATTGCTTTTAAACACACTAAATCTAATAAAATAATATTAATAATTTATGAAATCTAATAACATTTAAAAAATAATTTTAATTGCATTATTAAAACAATACTGTTCTATCATGTATGTGTATATTGATCAGAAAACAATATCATAGTATTCAGGAACTATTTTTACTCACAAAAATACGTCTGATTTTAAATTTTATTGTTACATAATATTGTTTATCTGGTTAGTGAAAAAATCAGCTTTCTAAAATAATTAGCGCCAAAGAAAAATCACATACCAATCAAATATAGCAAGAAGGAAATGTACTTGTCTCTAGCACACAATTTATACTAAATTGCGCTGAAAGAAGACATATTTCAAAAAGCGATTTTTTTTAAAGACAAATATTTTTTAATTAACAGGTGGGGACCATGAGTGGAGGCAATTGTTCATTCATTTTCGAAAAAATGATGCAAAACGTAGCGAATGATGTGTGGGCTGGTGCACATACCCTCGAAGTTAATGAAAAATTAATCATTATATAATAAATCATAAAATAATATTATTTTTATATTTTAAGATATATGTTATAAAGTATATAGTACATATATATATATTACAAATTTAAAATTTTTTCGCCAAAACTAACCTTTATACTATCTTAATTTTCTTATAATAATATTCCGTACTTACTTCAAATTATTAAATTAAAATCTTGTTTCTAAATCTAATCTGTTAATCCTTATGCAGACGATATAAATTCTTAATTTGCCTTAAAAAACATTATTCCAGTATGCGTAAATTTAAAAAGATGGCTCTAAATTAAAAATATTCTTAATTAAAACTTTATTTCTTAATATTCCAAATAAAACTGATTTCTTCTATGTTTTTATCAACCCTTTTTAAGAAAGTCTTATTAAATTTATTCCAAAACCATACCTTTCAAAAAATATCATTATTTTATTTTATCTATTTATTTATTTTTCCTACGTCAACCTTTGATGTGTGCATATTAATAAATTCATTTCTTTTCTTTTTCTCTTAAAATTAATCATTTATAAAAATCGTCTGCCTGAGATATTTAAAATTCTGAGTCAATTATAAATTGGTTAAATAATATATTTTTTTTAAAATAAATTTATCGTTTGTGGAAAATAATCTCGTAGCTGGACAAGAATTCTGTTTACATAAAAGAATGATGGTTTGAGGTTACAGAATGTTCCAGAACTTTCTTTTTAGTTTAAAAAGGTGGAAGTCTCGAGATGAAAAGGAAGATTTCTTGGGTTGCTTCTTCGATGAGGACAGCTCGCTGAAATAATGATGGAATTTTTGCAAAAGGAGCTTTTCCTTCCTCATTATTACGAATTTAATAAATGAATTTACAGCAGCCCATGACTAATTATTGGATCTTCTACATTTATTTATTTATTTTGTTTTTTCCCTCGCTTGCCATGACTGTGTGTTTCTTTTTAACCAGTGGAAATAATTCGAGTTCTCCTTAAATCGTCACATATAAATATATATATATATATATGTTTAACATATATTTTAATGTTATAAATAAGATATATAAATTTAATTATCTAATAGAGATAATATTTCTTATAAGTAATATCTCTTTTTTATTTGAATTGTTACTATAACAATATTAATATTTGATAATATTCAATTATATTAAGTTAATAATGATAAAAAATAAATTTTGTAAAGTATAAAATACTTTATTTAACTATTTAAGTATCTTAATATTATTAAACTGGAAACAGATTTAAAATGTATTATAAATTAATACTGGAGATCTGAGTCGCTAGATTCTAAAAGATACATAATATCAAAAGAAAATCTCATGTTTTAAAACGCCTCTGTAAATCTAATCATAATAATAATTTTGTTGTTAATGCCGTTAATTACAGGTTTAGAATATCTGTATAGCATTTTCGAACGCCAAAAAGTATTCGCCAGTTTAGTATGATGGCATATAGCAACCTCGGTAGCCCTGTAAATTTTTTCTAGTAGAGAGAATTTCAATCAAAGTCCATACACATGCATAGTTTGTTATTTTGGAAATATTGGTTGGGAAAGGCGAAAATTCCTTACAAACGATGAAATGTCATGTGTGGGAAACAATTAAGGAAGCTTCGATTTTTTTCTAAGCTGACTGTCATTGTACTGAAAGTCGTCTGCTTTTTATTCTGAACACATTCGTTTTTCTCATTTGATAATCATGACATCTTCTCGCACATATTGCACACATACGATTTGACTCACATTTATTTTCCTAATCAGAATGGCATGATTCTTTGTTTTAGTACGAACTAAAAAAATAGCTGTCAACACATTCTACGTGAACATTGATTCAGTACATTTGTTTTTTAACCATTGTATGCAAACTTTTGTATCTCGAGTATTTGCAAATTTTCACTTCCTATTAACACTTACATATTAACTTACTTATTGTATTCTGCGAGCTTCTAGCGTCACATATTACATTAGTGGAACATGCATTTTGTGTTCTTTAGTACTCTTTAGTACTAGTTTTTCAGGCTCGATGATTTTTTAAAAACAAATTTGGAATGTTTATCTCGATTCCTAAAACATTAAAGAAGAATATCTTAAAATGAATCTTTGGAAAGTGTCTCCACTATCTGAGGAAGCGAAAGACAGGTTTCATCCATAGTATTATAAATAATCAAAATAAAATTCGAGTTGACGATGGAATCAGCTCCGTATTCTGCTCGTGCTGCCGGAAAATCTTGTTTTTTCAAATCCCGCCATCAGCTAAATGAACCTCTAAAGTATGTTTCTTCTTCCTTCGACAACATATAGAAAGCGAACTACTCATGCACTGGGAAATATTTTAATTCTACTTTCCACCGCCAAGTTGCACACATTGTCCTAAATAATGCATTATTAGACAAAAATTCCGATGCGTTTCTTCTTTGCATTCAGAACTGTATAACAGGCGATCTCTGCATGCACTGAAAAATCGTCTTTTTTTTTCACTTCCGACAGTCATGAGTCGCAATACGTTCCATATAAATATACGACACTTTAGAAAAATTTGTAATGATTTTTCACAATTATGATTTAGTTTATTTTGCTCTTTTTTTAAAATGATCGTTAACATCATACTGTTTACAAAATGTGTTGGGATGTATCTCATAGTATATTTTGTACGCATTATTTTCCATTATTGTTTGTTTTATTATTACTTTACACTTACTTATTTTATTATTTTCTTGCAGGGTGATAACATTATTGCAGATTGATGAATATGATGGGTGTTACAGCAATGAGAATGTGTTGAAAAGTGTTCCATAATATATTTTTAGTGCATGGTTTTTCCATGTTTCTGTTTATATATTTATCTATTATAATTTTATTTTTTTACTCAGGATGATAGAATTACTAATGGTGGATTAATATGATAAATGTTACAGTATCGAAATATGTTGGATTTTTTCCCGACTTTTGGTTGGTTGGTTGATTTTTGACGTCCGATTATCTACGCTAGGGATATAGGACCAGGGGGGAGTGCCCTTCGTGGGGGTCTTTCTAAGGGAACCTAACCCGTATTTACGCAAGGTTCGAAGAAAACCACGAAAACTCCGAACGGTTAGGCCGACAGCCGCGATTGGGTTCGAAACCAGCACCTGCCGTCTACCAGTTGAGAGGTTCGAACCTCTCGGCCACTGGTGGGGCTTCCCGACTTTTGATGGAAAATGATGAAATTGTGTTTTAAAATGTATTATGCGTTTTATAAACTATTTAGCTAGACATATTTTTCATTTTTTTAATCTGTGATGTTTTGTTATAGTATTCTGAATGCACTGTAATGTGTATGTTATTAGTGTATGCTGTAATGCTTGTTCATAATATATGTTTAACGCACAATTTTGTGCCTTTTATAAATATATTTAACGCATTAAAAAGTTTTGCTTTTTCAGCAGTATTACATGAGTAAGCTTAAGAAAGTTTCCAGCATCAGTAGGAGACGCTACATCGGCATGAGAAATTTCATAATTCCAAGCACTTCCTGACATTTATTTTCCCAACTCTTGAAGAAAAGTTTCCTTAATAAGAAATATACCAAACACAAACAGAATTTCGTATTTTCTATGTAATTTTGGATATTTTAATGTATTAATTTCGCTATTTCGAATATGCACTGTAGAAAAACGGATGATTTTACGGAAATACTACTGGTAATTTGGACGCCAGTAGAACTTACTGTTTTTAACGGAAAAATTCCCGTAATTTCCAGGAAAATACGCAAAATTTTCTGGAATTTACGGCATTTATTTCCCGTTAAAAACAGTAAATTATACTGGCGACCAGATTACCAGTAGTACTTCCGTAAAATCGTCTGTTTTTTACAGCGTAGATTGATCAAATGCCAAAATGGGAATGCAGTGTCTTCATAAAATAGTGGTAACAACAACAATGTTTCTGGAATGAAATCGGTTGAGACTTAAGGATTAGTTGTGTGTAAAGCCGCTTGCGAAGCATAAATTTCAATATTATTAGTATGTTGAAACAAGGCTTTCAACCAGTCACTTTCTTGTTTCTTCATATTCCATTTTCTGAGATCAACATGAATTTGGACGTTGCTTTAGAGCGAGTTTTGAATGAAGGAATAATGGTGGCGTTAAAGCAAATTATTGGTAGAGACATTTTTCCTTTTTTGGAGGCTATTGTCTCATATAATTTAAAGTCTGTTAAGTAATCATTATATTTTCTACACAATTAGATGCCAGATTTTGAAATAATTACATATTTGTTCCATGAAAGAAATTCCCTGATGATGAATTGCTTTGATTCATAAGCTATCATGTGTCGTAATCGTGGAAGTCCCCTGTGATAGTTTTGATGGACATGCTATTTTTAACATTTGCATCATCACACATGGCTGCCAAGAGTTGCAGCACATGATTACAAGAGATTGCAGCACCAAGTAAATGGAACATGTTTCTAGTTTTCGTGTTTCGTCAAATATTTTAAGACTCGTATAATCAGGCAAAGGGATGGGATTTCCAGTCCATTGTCTCATAAAATTTCCTGTTGGCTTACGTTATTTTGCCCTAAAACAAATTAGCAATGATTTTGTGAGACATAATTGAGTATCATGTTAATTTTTTCAATGTTTACTTTACATATAACAGCATATTTACAATAACCATCAAGTATTGAGGAAGAGATTTAGAGTTTATTTGATTACCAAAATCATAGTTGAATAAATTGCCATGTTGAAGCATGCATTTTCTTATTATTTTCGCTACACACAATAAAACAAGTGCATCTTAATACATACCCTTTTTATAAGCTTGCATCATAAAGTCATAAAAAGTTTTATCATATGACAAAATAAACCCTGCCAGATATATAACATATATTTTCATGTATGGAAAACGTGCAAGAATCTCCTTCTCAGAAGTGAACTGAGTACATCAGGCATACGTAATTGCTTATATGTTTCCATAAGCTGAGTTAATCGGTCCTTGTACTGTACATATTTGTCAAGAAACTCAATTTAAAAACTGGTTGAATATATCTTGAATATTTCACACTTTTTACTATAAAATTTACTATTTCCGTGAAAAGTTCATCCTGAAATATTTGAACAATATTACTTTCTTTTAACATTTCATTACTCAAGCACTCCCTTTTTCGAATCCTGTTTTACATTTTGAGTAGTATTTATTCCCTGCACTAACAGTATGCAAAATTTACTTTAATTCGAAAACATAGTTAAAAGTGCCTCTTTAGCAAATCCCATTAATAAACGAAAATATGCTTTAAATATATTATATAGCTTTGTATGTAATATGCAAAAATAAATAAACAAAATAAAATAAAAAGGCGTTTAACATTAACATACATAAATTTTATTGTATTTCATGCTCGAGTTAAAGTACGGACAGACAGGTAGACAAGAAGTTAAAAAATTAAAGAATGAAACTCCTCATAAACAATTTTCAATTATGTTGAAAAGTATTAAGAGCAATATTTGGGACCTAAAGGACATTTTTATATTAAACACCTCTTTATTTGAGGGACTGTAAGAAAGTTCAGAAAATGACGCTGTTTTAACCCGTCATTTACAGTTACTTGACCTCTATTTTGCCATTTAGAGTTAATACACGTGTTTAGGATTCAGTAAAAAATTTCTATAGAAAGCAGTTTTTAATTTATAAATGCATTTTTAGACAACTATTTTCACAGAATCAATACAAAAGAAAGTTCTAAATTTATTTCTTTTATACATTATCATTTTTAAAATATAACATATTGCTGTTATAAAATTTACATGAAATAAGATTAAATTGAAAACTGACAAGCATTAATATTCTGACAGCTTCATTCATCTTAAACAGTGTTTAATCGAAAATCTATAGCACGCGGTTGGACACATTCTTTTTCTTTAGTGGCATCCTTGTCGATAAAGGCTGGAAAGAGAATATATTTCTACTCAGTGATTGAAATTTAAAATAAAAATCACCTAGGCGAAATTAAACAAAAATTTATTCGATTAAAAAAAAGAAAAGAAATAACGAAGATTAATCATACATATTCTACTAAGCCAATGCAATAAATCACCTCTGAATTCGTGTACTTTAAAGGACATTTATTGAAAATTAGAACAGGCATAGTGAATATTATGAGTTAGATACTTATAGGAAAAACGTTACAGCTTTTCTTTTATATGCAGTATTATATTTCATTCTAAGCTTGAAGATTTTAGTAAAGTATTATTGGTCGTTAAAGGATTTTTTTGTTGTTGTTGTTCATTTATGAAGAAGTTTATTGCTGAAACTTCGTTTCAGAAATTGGAAAAAGAAGAATTTTTAGCATGTCATCAATAGACAAATTTTTTAAATAACATTTTGTATAACAAATAATCCTCATATTATTCAAATACAAAATTTCACAGCATTAACGCTTTCTAATCAGGCAATTGTTTTTCCTGGAGCATAGTAGTACATTTTAAGTATAAAAAAATTTAACTTAGGGATATTTTCAGCAATGTATATCTACGTTTAGATTTAATTATAGTTATACAATTAATATATATGTATATATAAATATCTAATATTATTAATTCTGTGCTGTGATTCAGTTAAAAGAAATAAGCAGATGTGAAAAAAATCACATCTGGGGATTTACAAATTGATACTATTATATCAAATTAATAATATTACGAATGATTTATACTAAGTATGAATGACACTCCGGGAGGAAATATTACAGACTGTTGAAGCGGATATTTATTTTAGACAGGGAGAAGGACATCACGAACACAAACTTCTAAGTTTAATAAAACTTTATGTATTGAACATTTTAGCTGCTCGAAGCTACAACAGCAAACCCGTAGCAATAAAACTAAATCCAATTCTTATTTTTATACAAATGAAATTATAGATGCTGAATACTAAATAATTGAATGTGTATTTGCTCTAACACTCCCATCATTAAAAGAAATTGGCAAACATTTTCTCTTTGAAAGAAACAATAAATCGACTGTTCTGCTCTCGAAGCAGGTAGACGGGAGATCTTGGAATCACAACTAATCTCGTTCGTCGGCCTAATCGTTCTGCATTTCCGGTGGATTTCTTCGAACTTATTTTTCTGGCGTAAATACATGTTAGATTCAATTAAAAAAACCCACGGAGGGAACCCCTACACTCGGTCTGATATTCCTCTTGTAGATAATCGATCGTCATATATAACACCCATGCTAATAACTCGATGAACCGCAAAGTAAAAGAATTTCTTCCATTTGATGGTAAATGATTTTTCGTAAATAAATATCATCCTATTGAATTCGTACTTTTCGGACTGAATAAAATTTTTTGACAGCAAAACTGTTTTAAAGGAACCTCAAACAAATGTTTATATTCTATTTTCCAGCGTTTTCTATAAGTTTATTTCTTTTATAAGTAGTTAGAAGATGAATATGATGTCATATTTGAAATAAAATTAAATTTTTCTAACATTTGTTAATAATAAACTAAGCATAAATGCATGTAAATACATACTACTCGTCAATATTTTGTCTTTCTGATACGACTAGCATTTCTAAGTTTATGTTAATAATAAAAGAAGCATGGATATAAATATGTGTAAAAACTCTATAAATATGACTTCATATGTGTTTTAAAATAGACATTTAAAAATATTTGGTGGTAAAAAAAAAAACTGAGTATTAATAGCTGTAGATACAGAAAGCAAGTAAATATGAAGAAAGCTAGATATGATGTCACGCTGAAAGCAAAAAATAATAAAAACACATTACTGACAGCGATTATTCAACAAGAATATCAGTTACAAACAGAAGAGGAAAATACTTATAAATTCTGTTATTCATAAATATTTATTAATATTATGATTATAAAATACCCGGTGATTATAATTAAAGTTACGATTTCAAAAAACGATAATTTAAAAACTACTGGTTAGAATGATTTGTTATTTTAGCAGAACAATCGTGTGGCTGTGGAATCTTGTTTGGCGAAGGAACAATATGCTTCCAAAATGTGCCAATAGATGACGCTCTGAAGGTTCACATTGTCTGGAAATATGCAAATTATTAATACGTGACAAGCCCGCCGCAGACATAGCAGTCATAAAAATACGGAGCACCATTTTTTTGCCAGAATGCTTTATTATGACTACGATTAGGAAAGATCGCAGTCTGTTTTTGAGGCTTTTTTATAAAAATGATGACTGTGCGCTTACAGCTATTAGTTTATTTCGGACATTAAAATCCATAAAAAGAGATCTAATACCCACGAATGGTCTGAGAAAAATGATTTCTAAATTCGAAGCGAAAGGTTTATTTGACGTTAAGCGAGGAAGACGAAGGAAACCAGTTTCGTCTGTGGCAATGGAAGATGTGGCTAAAGCATTACAAGAACAGACTAACAGTGATGCCGGAATCAGCAGAGTACGGAAACTTGCCAAATACTGGATATGCCGAACATCATGGCACGTAAAGTCCTTAGAACGTTTTGCACGGAACATTTTACCCTGTTATCCGTACGAAATAACTCATGTGCAGGAGTTGCTATCTGCTCACCTGAAAGCACGGCAACCTTTTGCACTACAATTTCTTGCTCGGGTGGAAGTGGAAAATGACAGCCATGGAACATTCCGTGATCTGACAAAGCCCATTTTCATTTGCAACTTTCTGTAAATACACAAAATAGCATGATATGGGCAATCGCGAATACGTTCCAGCTACAGCCATTACCTCTTCATTCCGAAAATGTCACTATGTGGCGCAGAATAACGACAGCTTTTATTAACACTCCGTTTTTCTTCGACGAGCTCACACCTGTGGATCCCATTACCTGCACCGTTACTGTCAAGCGTATGCAGCATTTTTGTGTATCCATGTCTTTCCGGCATTTCAGCAGCGTCAGTGTGTGGATGCTCCTCCTCACATTGCAACTGTTGTGAAGCAGCCAGTGACTGCTAATTTCAGAGATGATAGGATCATAAGCTGCCTTTTCTAATAATGTAATCGACACGTTCCCTCGATTTAAACCCGTGTGAATTATGGCTTTGAGAGTACTTGAGGTATGTTGTTTACAGTGGGCGGATTTAGAATCTAGCAAACATGAATGCAAGCATCACATAACGCACCCATTGCATCAGTACACACATCCTCCGATCTGTTGTGGATTATGACATTTTGGGATTCCAATTAATAACGGAACAAGACAGAGGTCATATCGAACAACTTATGCCTTAACGATCAGTGAGGTTTTTGTTCCATAATTTTCTTTTCTTTCTTTTTTTTTAATTTTTTGTTATTATTGCTGTTGTCGCTGTAATCACGTATTCTTGTCTTTTCGCTAATAATCTTTTAAATTTGTAGTAAATCACAACATTCTTTCTTTTTCATTCCTGTGTTTAACAAATACCTTTTTGTTCTTCCCCCTAACATTATCCTGACAACGCCATCTATCGGCATATTTTGGAGCAAAATATACCGTTCCTTCGCCAAGAGAATTCCATTACCTCACATCTATTCCGCTAGAATATAAAGCCATTCTCATCAGTAGTTTCACCCTGTTTATAATCACCCTGTATTATGTAGTGATTCACAGAGCATGATGACGATTATATATAATAAAAACCGATTACGTTGCATAGAAATTGGGCATATAGACATCTAAAATATTAGACTTCGGTTTCCCATATCAACTACTGCAGTGCAAATACTATATATATATACAATAATTTTGAACAACCTATATGCCTCATAATAAGTCGTTATTCAGATATTCTAACCAATATAATCATATGAATATACAATGTTAGGAACTATATTGAAATTCTAAAGTCAGAAAATAGACTAATTCCTATCTAAAATAGAGCTCGTACCGAAGTTAACGAGAAAGACAGGCTATCGCGGTGCATTCTACGTATCTTTTTTTCAGACCGTTAGGATGATGTGATTGTCTTTTCGCAACCGCCTTTGGCGCATTCGAGTATCATGTGACTCTAGTGATCTGCAAGAAAAAAATTCGTAGAATCAACCACGATAGCCTGTCTTTTTCGTTAGCCTCGGTGTGTAAGGGCACTGTATAGCATTTGTGTAACGCTACCCTTTAAAAGTGGTGGCAGCTTTGCTGCCACGAGTTTTATAACATTACAATTAGTATAATGTTACACCGATTATATTGGTTAAACCGATGTATCAGTTACGACACAATTGGTTATAACAAAATTTGTGTCAGCAAAGCTGCCACCAATTTTATAAGATAACGTTACACAAATGTTTTACAGTGAGTCTTCGAATTTTTAGAAAAGTGAATTCTTCGGTACCAGTTTTTTTTTATTTATTTATAAAAATCGCTCTGTAGATAACTCCAAAATTAGCGCGTTTAAACTAGATATATTTTTATAACAAATTTCTGATAATTTACATAGTCAATAACGGTACCTGTTCGAACCCTGTAAAAGTCTATGTTAGTATTCGTATCACAAAACAGTATATGAATTGGAAGTGGAGATACAAATTAAGAATAGAATTTGTTACTTTGAATAATGGATGATTCACTGAGAAATGTTTCATTTTCATACAAAGTTATTTCATTGATTCACGTTTCTTTTTTCTTTTTCACCAACTCTTAATGTGTAAATTACAATTCTAACCTTTTACATTTTTGAGCCTTTTTAAGGTATCTGGGTTATCTTGCCTTTGGCTTATTTAGATTTGTCGCGTTATTGAGTTCCATTTCATCCAATATAATATTTTTTATAGTTCCTTTTAATTTCAATTAGAAAAAAATACAACTTTAAATTATTCATGGATATTATTTTTTTTGTATTTTGATAATTTAATGTAGTAGCTTATTTTCATTAAATTTTAAATTTATAATAAACGTTTTCAGAAAAGACATTTAACAATTTAAAGCTTTTATCTGCGTCATTCTGAGTATATTTTTAATTTGTGAAGATTTTTCTTAAGCAACGAAAATATATGAAAATGAAAAGAAGAAAAATTATCGTGAAAATATCTTTTTTATTCCTTTATTTAAATACGTCCCTTATTTTGCTGCTCTTATAAGCAAAAAAATCATCCTTTTTTATGACATTAAAAAATTATAAATGGAGATCTGACAATATGTAAAATTGAATTAAATGATATTTCAATCAAACAATGATATCACACTAAAATCAATTTAAATTTGAATGTGATCGACTAATACTAATGTAAACTTAAATGTAATTTTTCTCATTTACAATTAACTCCGAAAAACACTTGGCAAAATTTATTTTGATTTTATGGGATACCTTTTACTTGAGTCAAATGTTTAATTAGGACTATATGTTACGAAATAAATTCAAATATATTACTGTGTCTAAACCAGATTTTTCTATCTCACAATGAAAGAAAACCTATAACTATGGCTAACGACAAAATAATGAAAGAAATAAGTTCTTGAAGTAATGAAATATATCTAAAAAAATCAGAAGTTGCAAATTTCAATAGAATATACTATGTTTCAGAGGACGTTTTTACATAACACGTTGAAGATTGTGTGATTGTGAGTCTTAATGATAACTTTTATCTGATATATAATTTAATATTCAAGGAGAAAATATTACTTAAGCAATTGAAATGTTTTTGAGGTATTGATAAAGCTAAAATGTGTTACTCAAGAGAATTTTTTAAACTATATATAACTACATTTTACAGTTAAAAGTATTTAAATATTAAAAATCTTTTTCTGCATGATTTTAGACCAGTACTAATAATTCAGTGCTAATTGAATACATTGCCAGAATTGAGGACCCCACAAGCCAAGGGGGGCAAGTGACAAAATTTAGATTTGACGTTAACTGAGTTGAAAGTTTGAACATCAGTAGTAGTTGACTTATGAAAAACATGGACGTTTATATCACTGGTGTCTTTTATAGCTTATTTCTATAAGTGTTAAAAAAACATGGAATACAATGGTTTTTAAATTTAAGTATATATCAAATAAATAAGTGATAATGTTGTTCAAAAGGCTTAATTAATTTATTCTAGAACATAATTAGAAAGACACTTATACTTCTTTTCCTCAAAACAATTAGCCTTATTTCAACATAGCCTATACATTTAGCAGAGTTTTGTCACTTATTTCTCACCGCTTCTGTTCTCCTCAATTACCACGGATCGTAAACTGATTATATAATCGTACAAAAAAGTAAACACCCCTTATTAACTCTGCAACTAATGATAATAAAAGAACGTTACCGGTGACAAACAATAAGAAATAACCTCTGCTTATAAGTGATGTATATAAAACTTGATTAAAGTACTACCTACAAATCTAAAGTAGACCAAGATTCGCTCTTTTCAATTTAAAATTCATAGTTTGATAATACATAAAATGGTTATAATTAAAGTTCCATTTTTAAATGGTTTTAAAAGAAAAATTACGAAACCCAATGTTCTTGGTAATAGTTTAAAGAAGGTCATGGGAATTTAGTTCTCACCAAAAATAAAAGTTCAAGTACTCACTATCAGATGCAGAAATGGCGCTGTATGCAATATTGTTAATGAAATACGAATTGGAATATAACTTAACATTTTTTTACACGGGATTAACATTTTTATACTTGAAAGAAATATTGAGCTAAAACAAATTACCATTTAATGGTGTTGCAAAAATTAGCAATCACAAAACTTCAAATAGCAAATGTGCATACATTCCAGAAATCGTTTTCTTACAGATCACTTATTCGTGACTTTTGAAGCCTGTATTTAGCTTTAAGACGCGAAGATATTGGATTAAATTATCTATAATTGTTTCTAAAGCAAAACTGTCTGTGGAATTTTGCAAAACCCCAATGACTTTGAATCGGATTAGCGCCAGAATAAGAAAATTAGGTTGATTTAAATGTCTTTTGCTTGTCATTTGATTTGTCAAATAAAAGTAAGTCTGTTTGTAGCAGCTATCATTGTTAGTAATCAACAATGCCTCAAACCATACTAGACCTTTAGCTTAACCCTGCTTAACCATGCTCGTTAAATGTTATTATGAATGCGATAGCTTATGAACCGCGTGATTTCCAAAGGTATTGCCCATAAGAGGAATATGCTGAGAGTCAATGAAACAGGAGGGTTTGAAAAAAAGGATGGCAAAGTTTGAAGCAACGGTTTTATTATCTATTGTACCTGTGAGAGTAGGAAAACCTGTTTCTATAGAATCTGAGGATGTTGCATTAGCAGTGGAAGAAGAAACAATGTAACAAGCAAGCGTTACATACTAACGAACGTCAAATGGACGCACCTTGAAATACGGAGTACAAAATTTTTCCTTAAGTGTTTGAGTTCTTCAGATATAAAATCAAACATTTTCAAGAATTTCAACGCAATGATCCTGCTTCAAGAGGATCTTTCGCTTAATTCCTTGCACGGACGGAAGTGAACAAATAGTGGCCATGAAATTTTTTCTGTTCAGATTAAGCCCATTTTAACCTAAGTGAAATTTCAACATCTATAACTGCAGAATTTGTGCCAAACAAATCCCTAATGTCTGTACCCAGCTCCATTGCAAACTCCTAAAGTCACCGTTTGGTGTGATATGACGGTAAGTTTCATAATTGGACTAATTTTCTTTGAAGATCAGTCGACATCTGGAACTGTTGCATGCACTGTGACAACAGTACGCTCAGCTTCAATGTCAATCTGTTTGTGACGTGAACATTTTGTGCATTTTTTTTTCTTTTTAACCACCAGCTTTTTTAATCAGAAAATTTTCTGTAATTGAATTGCAAAATTACACTGTAAAAAAATAGAAACTGGTGAGAATGATGAAGAATTCTGGACAGATCACGTGTCACGTATACCGGTCGCTCGTCCACAAAGGTTTAAGACATTTCGTCACTTTTGAACACCAGCAACACGACATTTTAGCCTTCGTGAGGTTTTCTTTTATGACCGAAGACCGCCATGTGATAACCCGCCATGATACATGTGATATGATACCCAGTTACTTAAGCAACATTTCACGAATTAACAAATCATAGGATGATACTTCCCCACTTCTTTCACACCCTAGTTACCTGATCCAAATCCCTCTGACTTTTGGCTATGGGGTTATTTCAAAGACACTATTTGTGGTAATAATTTAAATAATCAGATGAAAATGGAAAGATGCGATACACCGACATATCCGTAATATTCCTCCTGGTATGCTAAGGGTTACAGTTGAGAATGTAGCAATATGTTCTCGGAAAATGGAAGCCTCATTGAACATGCTTTGTAACACATTTCAGAAACGATCAAACACATTTTAAAGTGATATGTTTACGTATTTTTTTCTTTGAACAAATCTCATAGAACGACATTTCCACCCTTGTGATAAGCATATATATATATATTTATTATTTTAAGGGAGGAAGGGGATCTAGAAGTAAATTCCATTATTTCTATATATTTCACATATGGTCCACTAGATTTTTATGACGATTTCAAAGTGAAACTTTAATTATAACCACTCCGTATTTTGAATCTTCATGTTCAAAACATGCCTAGGAACAAAGTTTAAAGTCAATAGGATGATAAGTGTTTGAATAAATATTCAAAATTTAGAACATCTAACTTAAAACATTTGTATACTTTTATTTATATATTCGGAAATTATTACTGTAATATGATATATTTTTTGTGGTTTTAAAACTGTAAAACACAAAACATAAAAAACATTAATGTATGGAGATGTGTGATTAAAAAAATACATAATATGAATTATGAATTTTGAAATTATCATTCGAAAATTAAGAATTACAACATACAGTTGTTTTTATAGTTTTACATTTATTAGGTTTTGCTTTATGCGATTTTTTTTATTTCAAGTAGTTTTCGAATTATGATTAAAAAACTTCAAAATTAAGATTTAAAAAGCCTTTTATGATGTGCATAAATGCTTAATTGTAAAAGTTATATTTTACGTTATTTTATTAAAAGATAATATACGATTGAAATGGGCATATCAGCAAGAAATATTTTTATAGAAGTGACATAGTCATTCTGATTCATTAAAATATCAAATAAAGCCTTTGTGAAAAAATCTTTAAATATAGAAAACCAACGAATATAAATGCACAAATAATGTATGAAAAGGTAGCAAACAGCTATTTCGAATCTACTATCGAGATTCTTCATCAGTGAAAAACTCAGCGAGCTAGAATTCGCTGAGTTAGCTCGCTTAGTTTTTCTCTGATAAGGAATCTCAATAGTAAATTTGAAACAGCTGTTTGCTACCTTTTTATACATTATTTGTGCCGTTACAGTCGTTAGTTTTCTAGCTTTAAACATTTTGATTCAGTTCAACCAAACTTCAACTTGGATACAGCTCCTAAAATAGGGTCATTTTAAAATAATTCATTTTTTTAAAAACTAATCATACATTGTAAAAAAAGAGACTTTTATTGCACCTAATTTCGGATTATAAAATGTCAAAAAAGTTTAAATATGCTCTTCTTATCATGTCAACACATATTTAAGTGGTTTAAAATATTAAAAATAATATAATTTTATCCAAATAAGAAAATGTACAAGCCTTACACGAGTTCAAGTGAAATCAACCACCAATTGTAAACGGAATATGGTATAAGCGCCCTTTTGAAATGTTTTTTGGTCATGTTTCCTGATAAATATTTTGTCTGATTTTCAATTATACTTCTCATTAGTGATTTTTGATTAAAATTTTTTTGACATAGCTCTTAATCCACTTTTATCCACTAAAATTATCTCTTAGTTGTGTTCTAATTTTGCAGATGCAGAGGCGTTCTGTTTATAAAAAGATAAAAAAGGAGAATACACGTGACATTAAATCCAGATGTAATAAACGAAAGATTTATGAAGTAAAAAAAAAACTGCCACTTTTTTGAATTTTTTTACGCTAGTAAAAACTTAGAATATTCTTGAAATAAGTAAGTCAAGATATATTTACTTTACGTTTTTGTTATTTACAATCATTCTAAATTCTATATAAACTCGTGTTTTTGTGATACATGTCTTTTATGTATGCATATATTTTTTTATTTGATACATAATACTAATTTGATACATAATACATAAAATATGATATTGTAGTCAAGTTATTTCGATATTTCAAAAATCAAAATTACTTATCAATATAAGCACGTAAAATTGTCGCTTCTATACAAAGCATTGCAACTTTTAGTTTTGATTTTATAATATTTTATACGCTTTAAATATCGTGAGCTTGACCTTAAAGCAATATTAAATAAATATGTTGTTATATCTTGTTTTAACAATGCATTTTTTCAACTTATATTTGTATTTTGATGTTTTTTAGATTTCTGGGAGAAATATTAACAACGTGGAAAATTTTCCTAATTTAAATTTTTTTTAAGATGTTGATACTGAAAGAAGCAAATAGATTGTCATACTCTTATTTTTGTGTTTATTATATCAGTAAAATTAATTAAAATGATAATGGGTTTCATCTGATTACATTTAATGGAAAATCTCAGTACTTTCATAGGGGGCGGGTATGTTCAGTAAATAATTTTCTATCAATTCCACCAAAACAAGCTTAATTTAATGCTTGACATTTATAATTAATAAGACTATACCAAAATTTTGAGTTGCTGAAGCTCTTTTCTGCCCCCTTCCCAACTTCACTGGGATCTATGATAAAGATATTTTAAAATATGTAAATATAGGAAATTTTTTTGTTTACTGTGTATTATGCTTAAAATATACGTTATAATAAATTGTCACAATTAAAAATAAGTTTAGCAACTTCTTTGCGTTAAACTATTTATATTAAATTATGGCTATACTAAACTTAAAATATAATGTTTAAATTTTTTTTTTTTTTTTTTTTTTTTTCTTTGCTGTTAAATTCATGTAAATATTAGAAAATTTCGTTTTCTACCAATTCACGCTACGAATTGCTTAGGGTATTTTAATTAGTGGTAAAAAAATAAAAGTTAAAGATTGCATTTTAAATTTAATACAGCCGTTATTCTCACTCAAAGAGGTTGCTAAACTTCCTTTTAATATTCTGAAATCTTCTTCAAAAGGATAAAAATATAGCGTTATTTTCTTTGCATTTTGTTTTGAATGCTAAGAAAATATAATTCTTTCAAAATGTACAAAAAAAAAAAACTTTATTGCAAATATGGATGTAATCCTTGAGATTATTAATTGTTCTTAAATGTATTGAAAACTCGTTAATCTGTAGAATTATATTATCTTAAATATTGCTTATATTGCAGTGAAACCTAGAGCGCAGAGAACGGAATATGACGTTCCAAACACTCAGAGAGTTAATTAAAACAATTTATTATAACGTACATTTTAAACATATTAGTTACTTTACAACAAAAATGGTGACACTAAGTTGCCACAAAAAATAGTTTTTGTTTACAATGGTCGATTATTGGTGATCTATTACATTAACTTATTAGAGGTATTTATTCACTCTACTTATGGTGGCAACTTTTGCCAAAAATGCCAAAATTGCTGTTGTGTTTGTTTTGATATATATATAGCCCACTAATAAATAATCAAAATAATAAATTTTACAAGAATCAACATAAAACAGAAAGTAATGCAGAACGCGTTTCTAACTAAAATATTAACAGCTCGTAATCAGAGGGAGCAGAAACTTGTCCGTAAAGGGACAAGGTCAAAAATGAAGTTAAAGATAGCGAGTAGAAATTGCAAATAGTGCGAATGGTGGCGTTAGTTAAAAGAGCATATACGGAAGATAAGAGTGTTGTCAAAGTGCTAAAAGAAAAAAAAAAGGGGGGGAGGCAAATGTATATAAAAGAAAAAAAACAATATTAAAATAAAAAAATAAGGAGTAAAGCAAAAGAAGGTTTTAAATATTAATAAAAATAAAAACGAGACAAAAGAGGAAGCAAAGGAATTACAACAGTAATTTCCACATAGGAGAATAGGAGGGAAAGGATGACAAGATTATGTCCCTCAAACTTAATTTTTCATGAATCTTGTTTCATTTGTAAAAATTCTGATAATCTTGTCAATGATCTTTCATCATTTCCCTCCAACTCTTCTGCGTTTAAATTACTTTTGTAATTTTTTCCTTGTTCTCTTGCCCTTCTTCACTTTATTAATCATAAATAAAATATTTTGTTTAACTCCATTTATCTTATTTTATATTGTTTAATTTTTTATTTCCATTTTTTCCTACTTTATTTCTATCATTTTGGTAACACATTCGTCTTCCGAATGTGCTCTTTAAACAAGCGTCACCTGTCACATTCTTCGCAATTTCTTTCGTCAATTTTTCAGTTCATTTTTCACATTGTCCCTATACAGGCACGTGTCTGCTTCAACTGATGACGAACTGTTATTGTTTTAGCTCTAAACGTGTGTTGAATTTTTTTTTCATGACATATCTTCAGTATATTCGGTACTTATTTGCCCCCCTAATCAAATGCTACAAGCATCAATTGACAGTAAACATTTTTTCAAATCGTTTAGAAGTAATAATATTCGTCTATTATAATTTCTTGGAGAGTTAGCAGGGGGAAGGGTGTTACTTTCCCCTCTTCACTGTACAAAACGACTCTAGAAAATTTTCGATGAAAAAGCAAAACAAAATGAAAAAAAACAGCTCAAGTCTTATATTTAATTCATGTTCCTATTTTCCTAAGTAACAAAATATATTAGCTTAGTTTAAGTCAAAGACTTTTGTGTCTACTTAACTTTCAGAAATCTTAAAAAC
Organism: Maratus speculifer; assembly: GCA_964019185.1. Taxonomy (NCBI): domain Eukaryota; kingdom Metazoa; phylum Arthropoda; class Arachnida; order Araneae; family Salticidae; genus Maratus; species Maratus speculifer. Next base: position 232,368,742 of record OZ025294.1, on the reverse strand, counting down.
TATTTTTTGCAATACTTTGTTCAAAATGCGCAATTTTAATTACTGCACTAGGAAACGTTAAATTAAATGCATGAAAAACAATTAAACACTTTTTAAATCATATTTTAACAGAAGGAAAAATTATGTATCCTTTATAATTATGAAAATGTTCCCGAATGTCATCATAAAATAAAGTATTCACTGCGTTATGTAGTCACCAAAATGATATTAATGCACCATGAAAATAGTTTCGTAAAGACTAAATTAACATTTTCAGACGCAACAATATTTTTAAAAGAGAGAATTCTATCCAACGGAATTATGTCTTATTTTAAATTATTCAATTCAGAAACAAAATACTGTGGTGTAATTACATTTTACGTAAAAATTCAAAACACAAAATCCATGTCTTTTTTCACATTTCTTTGAAAAATAACTATACAAACATGCATATCTCTGTTTATGTTTTTAAATGTATATTTGAATAAAATGAAGTTGCATATTTATGTATGATTAAACAAATAATGTGACACGGAAATGCCAAGAGATGTTATTTTAATGTCCTTTATATATCTTATAGTAATACGTAGTAATAGATTCGCAAATAAAAGCAAATTAATACCATAACAAGAGATAAAAAAATCATGAGTCAAGCACAGTTTATGAAACACTTTCTAACACATTCTGAATAATTTAACAAAATTACGCCGTTTAAGAAGTTAATATATTATGTCTAATGCATCCATTTGAAACTTTACGCATAATTTATAATCCAATTTCAGCTTTTCTCATCTACAAATGGAAAATTATTTGAATTCTTTGAGCATATATATTTGTGATATGTAAATTTGTATTTATTAACAACATGCATGCCAAAATTTAGTTCAGTTAAGAAATGCATTTATACTTTAGATGTAAATTCCCTTTCAACACTTTTCACTTATAAGGAGAATTGCAAGTTAATTATTTTGTGCAGCCTGTATATGAGGTGTACAATTAATATCGTACAAATAAAGTGAAAAAAAAGTCAATTTTAAAAGCGCATACCGAAATTGAAAACACACTCCCAGCAGTTATTATAAGTAATATTGTAAATGATTTTTTTCTGTGTCCCTGTAAATGCACGTCAAATGCTATGAATATCCTATTGTACCGTAATCATTTTGTAATGAAATTCAGTTATTAATATCAGTTTAAATATACTTGAAGTAGCTTAATGTTATTAAAATACTCTGCAAAAGATTTTCCCTGTATATCATAAAGTAATGGAATTTGTTTTGAATGCTTCTGTAAATTAACTATTAATCACACATACTTCATACACATTAAAAAATGCCTTTGTTACGCTAAGCAACATTTATCAAATACATGACAATCTAAGTACATTTACGGGAATAAGAGCGTTGACAGATGGACAAACTGAATGCATAAACATTTTTCAACATAGCTGAAAAGTGTTTAAACGTATAAAAATAGGCGAAATTTTTTGAACACTTTCCACAGAAATGCAGAAAGTACAAATATATAATAAACAAAATGAATGGCAAGAAATGTTGTAATTAATAATTTATTAATTATTATTATTCATTTCTCAGCTTAACTTAGGAATAAGTAAAAATAAATTAATATAATGTCTGTAATAGTTTCAGTAGAGATCAATCACTGATTGACAAATGGCGATCATTTAAGAAAAAATATTTATCCCAAATGTGTGCAAACACTCTTAATAAATGAGAAAATTAAAAATGAGCAAAATTCACATTAAAACGGGTGTACTGGTGATAGAAAAAATATTTGTCTGTATGGGGGTAGAAAGGATGCGTAAATTACCAAATATACGTCTTTTTGTGGAAATTTCACACTACACATTTTCTTGTATAGCTCATTAAGCTGCTCAATTGAGTAAACTTTTATCAGATAACTCAGAAATACACAGCTTAACATGTAAATTACGCATGAGCGCACATTCATATGCGTAATATTAAACACAAAAAGTGATGAATTTTGTGTACATAGTAAATAACAATATAATTTGGACACATAATTTGAACTACATATTTTTATAGCTGTAAAACAATTCCATATGAAGAACAAACACATGTGTTTGATGTGTTCGTTCTCTATCTAGCAGCTTTGTTTTTAAAACACAAAACAGTGCAATCTTAATTTGCAAAAAAAAAAAAAAAAAAAAAAAGGATCCCCTGAAATTATACTTACTACATGCCATCACTGTGTTAAAGTCATTTTGAAGCTTTAAAAGAGTATAGTCATAATTTTTTTATTTAATTTTAATAAATACACTGTAAAACAAAATTTCGAAAAATAAGAAAATCGTGATACCGATACTATTTTTGTAGAAATTTTTCCCGTTCAGTCTGTCACTGTTATAGGATATATAAACAACAAAGATTTTGAAGATACGTATCTATATTTATTCTTGTTACATTTAATATACAATATTTCTTAAATGTGAATAAAGCGAAATGCATTTACCGCAAACAATAACTATTTCCCCTAGAGTGTACGCGTTAACGAGGTTCGATGGTATGTATGAGTATAAGTATGAATATAAATCTGACATTCTTATATTGAAAGTGCTTTTTGAAAGAACACGTTATGTTAGATATTCTCAAAGTCGGATTCTTTTTTTTATGAATGTGTTATCGCATAGTCTATCACTTGGGAAATCTAAAATATCAAGCACTCTTATTAATCTGGAATAATTCACATATTATTCATTAGCATTTAATATTTTAAATTTTAATAATTTAAAAATTAGTAATATTATTTATAATTGATAATTAAATGTTCATAAACTTTTACGAAAAAGTTCAGCAATACCTATTAATCTATTAATGTATGCTACCAAGGAAAAAAAAACTATAATATATACATTAAAAAATTTTCTTCAAGTTTCTCTCAATATCATTTCTGTTGCAAGATATCTTCTTAAACAATGGTATTTAATTTCGATATTACTTTTCAGTTATATTTTTCCTATAATTTTTGTATTTACTTTTTAAGAAATGTTGCACATAATATTTTTTTATCTTGCAGTTCATATGAAATATACAAAAGGAAATATACCTTTCATTCAAGATATCTACATATATTTCACAAGAAAGTAACTCATATGAATCGAAGAACTCTATTACTCGAATGCTACAAACATATATATATATATATATATATATATATATATATATATATATATATATATCAAAAAACTTAATATAATATACTATTCCACTAGTCCAAAACTTACTGCATATTATTTTAAGAAATCCTTAGCAGTAAAAAAAAAAATAAATAAATAAATGAGGATTACACGAGGCTACTACTTTTATGGTATGTTACACCAGAGGCCAAAAGAAACCTATAACATCCAAACTTCGCATTGGATATCGAATATTTTATGAGTGAATCTGTAGTTTGGGGATTAAAACTCAGACTATCTTTATAGTCAAGAACTCGCCTAGCGTTGACCAGATAGAAGTGATTTTATTTTATACTGGATTAAGTAAGAATAATCTTGCGATTTAAAGGAACCGTACACTGAATAATGTTTAGCTGAATATTTACTTTCATTTCAGATGATACTAGACTCTGATTATATAACTAGCTAGGTCATTCAGTTTTAATGTAAAACGTACACTGTTAAAAATTTCGTGCGACTTTGAACCAAGATTTGGTGCTCGCAGCTATTACCAGCTGCCACCATAACAATATCAGGTTCAATCGAAGCTCCAAATCTTGGAACGAGTTTACACCATATTATTTGAAAAAGTGGTACTATGGTTCATCCGATGTTCCAAATCTTGAAACAAGATTTCACCATCTTATGGTGGCAGCTACTAAGCACCAAATTTCGATTCAAAGTAGCACAAAATTTTTAACAGCGTACAAGAAATGGCAAAGACAGAGTAAATCTACAAGGCAAATCCATACCAGAAAGGTATGGGTTTTATCAGAATAAGCATTTGTGATTGTTTTGAAATTCTCGAATTTGTATTTAAATAGTGAAATTATGTTTTGATGTATTTACTATAATAAATATATTTATTGAAGATAATAAAACATGAAAATAACTGGCGGGGAAATTTAAATCATTTAAATTCAGTAAAAATTAAACATATTTCAGTTATGGAGTTTCGTTCTACGTTCAGTACAAACTAGTATATTATTTACAATATTCCAGATAGCTTAATTAAAACATATAATAAAAGTCAAACTAAAGTTTCTTCATGTACTGAATATATTCTAAAAAAGATCTATAGAAAACCTTTTTAATGAATGTTGCAATTAAATTTAAGGTTTTTTTTTATATAATCTGAAAAACAGTATTGACCATCTGGTTCTATTAAACATTTTTTTTATGATTTAGTTATTTTAATTGGTTATTTATTTATTGATTATTGGTTATTTATTTATTTTTTATTTAATTAAATGATAAGATATTGATATAAATTTTTATATGTCAAAAGCTTTATTGTTAGGAGATGCTGAATCATATTACTACCAGTATTATTAGGTGTCATATTTGGTTTTATTTAAATATATTATTTGTAAACAATATGTTAAAACGAATTTCTTATATTCATATTAAAAGGGCACAGCGTACAATGGCACTATGCAACTGGTATATATGTTTATATGTGTAATTATATATTTGTCTATTTAATCATGTAAAAAGCATGAAAATCAGCAAATTTCCAAGATTATTAATGAACTAGTAGCTGGATGGTAGGAAGAAAAAAGGAAGACCGATTAAACGTTCTAGTGAGAACATGACACAGAATATGGTTTATTATGGACTGAGTGAGGCAGAGGTGGAAGATAAAAGTGAATAGCAGAAATAAATATTTTTGTCTTTTGATCAAGGGAAACTTTATATGTGGAAGAAATCTTGAATAAAGATAAAAAATATATCAGTCGTTTAAAAAATTACAATATCAGTTTTGAATTATATTTTCTTATATTAATTGTGAGAGTCACATTTAATATTTTTTTAGTCTTGCAGTATGAAATACATCAAAAAAATGTTTCCTCTTTTTAAAAGATAATTATATTACTTTCAGAAGACATCAAATCATTTGATGAATACAAGAATTCTGTGATTAATATAACAGATATTTCCAAAAATTATTTGTGATAAAATATGCTATGTCATTATCCCCATCCTTACAGTATATTATTTTAAGAAAAACTTCGCAGTGAGAAAAAAAGGATAAATGGGGATTATATGAGTCTACTACCCCAAAGGTATGTCTCTCTAGACATCAAAAGACACCCATAACATCCCAACATCCTACTCTATATGACATATTTTATGAATGAATCTGCAGTTTCGGTACGAAAGCTCAGTCTTTCTTTATAGCCATGAACTTGTATAGGGTTCACGCGACAGAAATGATTATCTTTTATATTGAACCAAGTAAGAATAAGCTTGTAATTTGAAGACACTATTCAGTGTATAAACTTTGCACTTTTCAGTCAAAATAAATGTTATATAACTTTCTTTATGTTATCAATAAATAGTACTTTCTTTTCAAATAAAAATTTACTTTGATTATACAGATATTTCATTCGATTTTGGCACGGAACGTACATAAATAAGCAACTGTGTTTGCATAATAATAAAAAGGGTAGTTAATTTATCGACTAATTCTTGTGATTGTTTGACACACGTATGCAAGTTCATGTTTATGATTTGACAGCTGAGCAATAAAAGTTAGTCGAATAGTTGCATGTCTTTCTAATAATTTAAGTTTACAGAATTTAAAAAATATGGCAACTCTTAAAAAATCATTAAATAGACATTTGAATACATATAAAAAAATCAATAATATGTATGTATATTAGGTCTAAATACATGCAACATTTTAGTACGTTATGGGGATTGTTATTTTTTTTAAATAATGGTCAATTGAATAGATATTATATGTGTCTATACCTGTCCTAAAAAAACTGGTGGAACCAGACAGAAAAGTAGAGCTCGATCTAAAAAATGTTGCAGTTAAAATTGGCAAATATTTTCAATCTAAAAAAATGGCATCAGATTATCTGTAACGCTCATGAAATTACCCAAATTTTTGTTAAATGAAAATGTGGACTCTATTTATTTATTTATTTATTTTCCTCAAAGAAACGATATACTATAATAACGATATAACAGATATACTATAAAGATACTATTATAATAGATAACTTCAATTACTATATTACGAGCAAAAATTATGTATGTCTGTGTATGTGTTTTTATCTTTTTTCTCTCTTTTTTTTAATTTTATCTTAAAAACGGCACTAGATTTTGACAAAATTTTGTACTTTACCATTTTCGGGAACGAGAAGATAATTTCGCTGGGTCACATGATCGAGAAAATTCAAAAAGTGGTCGTAATGGGTTAGAGTCAAGCTATTTATGTCTAAAGAACTGCTGTATCGATTTTAACGAAATTTTATATACAACAGATATTTGACACGAAAAAACTATTGGACTAAATCACACGTTCGAGAAATCTCGATAAGTGGCCTCGATTAGTGGGTCATTTGGGTCAAATAAATTTTATCTAAAAAACGGCTCTAACGATCTTGATCAAATTTTGAATTTTACCGTTTTAGATTACAAGAAAACCATTGGGTTAAGTCAAGTCACGTGTAAGAGGAAATTCTATAAGTTGGTAATTTTTGGGTCATTATGAGTCACGCTAATTTTATCTAGAAAATGGCTAGCATGATTTTGACTAAATTTTGTAGTTTATCGTTTTCGGGCACGAGAAAATTATTGGGCTAGGTCACATGTTTAAGAAAATTCGATTAGTGAATTATTTTGGGTCAAATTGGGTAAGGTTCAAACTATTTATATCTAAAGAAAGACTTGATCGATTTTAACGAAATATAGTATCCAAAAGTTTTTTGGCGCGAACAAACTATTGGGTTTTGTCAGATGATATAGAAAATTCGATTAGTGTATCACTTTGGGTCACTGTGGGTCATGCTAATTTTATCTAGAATATGACTCTCATGATTTGGACTATATTTTGTATTTTGTACAGCTTTTCGGGCACGAGAAAATCATTGAGCTATGTCCCATATTTTAGAAAATTTGATTATTGAATTATTTTGGGTCATAGTTTGTCAGGGTCAAGTTAATTATATCAGAAGAACGGCAGAATAGATTTTAACTAAATTTTGTATCCAAATGTTTCTTGACACGAGGAAATTGTTTGGCTAGGTCGCATGTTCGATAATTTTTGATTATTTGGTCATTTTTGAGTCATGGTGTGGTTTAAACCAATTTTATCTAAAAATGGTTCCAACGATTTTAAATAAACTTTCTATTCTACCCTTTTTCGATTACGATAAGGTCATTGGGCTGAGTCGCGTGTTCGAGAAAATTCGATTAGTGGGTCATTTTTGGGTTACTGTGGATCACGTTAATTTTATCAAGAAAATGGCTTTAACAATTTTGACTAAAGTTTGTATTATATAGTTTTCGAGCACCAGAATACAATTAGGCTAGATCGCGTGGTCACGAAAATTCGATTAGGAGTCATATGGATGGGTCATAATATAGTATGAGCAAAATTTGTATGTGAGTATTAATTTTATCTAAATTTTGGCTCTAACGATTTTGACAAAAATTGTATATTACTATTTTTGGGAATAAGAAAACCAATGGGCTAGATTATATGATTGAGAAATTTCAATTAGTGTATTATTTTGGGTCACTTTCGTGAGTCATGCTAGTTTTATCTAGAAAATGGCTTCAACGATTTTGATTAAATTTTGTATTTTATCATTTTTGGGCACAGTAATACTATTGGGTTAGATCGTATGCTCAAGAACATTCAATTAGTGAATAATATTGAATCGCAATGGGTCTACGTCTTGCTAATACTAACTAAAAATAATCTCAAACCATTTTGTCAAAATTTCGCATCATATCGTATCCATACACGAAAACATCATTTTGCTAGATCACATTTTTGAGAAGTGTTTATTTGTGTCACTATGAGTGCGATAATTATGCGTAACCACTGTTCATGGTCACAAAACCGTGAAGTTGGCGTTATTGACCAAGCTAAGCTCGGTCACCTCCAATGTTATTTTTTAATTTTGCAAGAATCACCAAAACATACAAAGGAAAGTCTCCTTCTTTCAAGATACTTACATTATTTTCACAGAAAAGTAATTCATTTGAATAGAAAAAGTCTGTTTCTCCAATGTGACAAACTAACACATGTCTCACGAAAAAACCTAATACAATATGCTATGTCGCCGTTCACTACCTTACTGTATATGCTTTTGAGAAATCCTTCCCATAAAAAAATAAACAAACAAATAAAAGAGGATTATATGAGGCTGCTATCCCAAAAGTATGTCTCAAAAGACACAAGAACACACCCATATCATCCAAACATCGCCTTGGATATCGAATATTTTAGGGGTGAATCTGCAATTTCGGCACTAAAGCTCAGACTATCTTTATAGCAAAGAACTCTCCAAAGGTTCACCAGATATAAATATTTCGCTTTTACACTGGATTAAGTAAGAAAAATCTTGCAACTTAAAGACAACATGCATTGCAAAAACGTTAGTCTGAAAAGTAGAATTTTACTTTCTTTTCAAATAAAAATTTACTCTGATTATATAAGCATTTCATTCAATTTTGACATGAAACATATAAGAAAAAGCGAACATGTTTGTGAGGTAATAAAAAATGTTATTATTTTATCAGACACATTTTTGCGACTAATTTGGCATACGTGTGTAATTTTCGGTTTATGTTTTAATAGTTGAGAGAAAGTAAAATAGTTCTATAATCTTCTTCATAATTGGGACAGTTTACAAAGTTTTAAAAGTTTACAGGATTAAAAAATTAGGAGAATTCTATAAAACAAAAATTAGTTGCATAAAAGGGACATTTGAACACATATAAAAAATTATTTAAATGTACGTAATTATTGTTTGATTCTTTATAGCAGAATGCGTACAACATTTTATTACATCATGGTGATTGTAACGTTTTATATAATCATCAGTTGGATATATATTCCATGTGTATATATCTATGAACAAGGTACATTACAGGGTACGTTAGATCCTTCATGAGTATTCCTTAAAGGTCAAATTTTACTTTAATAAAATTTAAATTTTTTATAATAAATAAAAAAAAAATCAGTATATTGGTAGTAAACGGAAATAACACCCAATGGCAATGTTTCAGTGCCACTGGTGTATGTGTGTATTAAAATCTGTCTGCCATTCTTATAAAGAAAATATAACTTTTCAGTTATATTTTTTTCTCAAAGTTTTTTACATTTGCTTCAACATAAAAGATATACTTCATTTTTTTTAATCTCGCGAATAACATAAAATATACAAAAGAAAATTAATTTTTATTCAAGATACTTATATTATTTTTACAAGAAAGTAATTCAAATGAATAGAAAAATTATATTTTTCCAATGTGACAAACTAACACATCTCCACAAAAAACTTAGTATAACATGCAATGTCACCAATCGCAATCTTACTGTATATTCTTTGAATCAATCTTTCGCACTAAAAAACAAACAAACAAATAAAAGGGGGTTGTATGAGTCTATTACCCCAGAGGTATATCTCTCTAGAGACCAAAACACTCCCATAACATCCAAACATCGTATTGGATATCGAATATTTTATAAGTGAATCTGCAGTTTCGGCATTAAAGCTCAGACTATCTTTATAGGCAAGAACTCGATAAGGGTTCATCAAATTGAAGGGATTTTCTTTTATACTGGATTAAGTAAGAATAAGCTTGCAATTTAAAGACACTGTAAACTGCATAAACTTTCAGAAGAAAAGCTCTGAATGTCAGTTTCTTTTCAAATGAAAGTTCTATATGATTATATGAGCATTTTATTGAGTACAGGCTGAAGCAGTACATGGAAAAGTAAATGTATTTGCGGGGTAATAAAAAAAGGTAGCGATTTTATCTGTTCCATTCTTGCGACTCATTTGACATACGTATATAATTTTCGGCTTATGGTTCATAAGCTCAGAGATAGTAGAATGGTTTCATATTCTTCTTCATAATTGAAGTTTACAGGATTAAAAGCAATAGGAAAATTCTTTTAAATAAGAATTTAATTTAATCAAAGGGTCATTTGAAAACCTATAAAAAATCAATAAAGTATATGTATATATTGCTCATTTCTTTATAGCTGAATGAATACATCATTTAAATACATTATTGTAAACATTATGTTTTTTAAATAACCGTCAATTGCACATATATTATGTACGTTTATGTCAAAATCCCATTGTCAAGTGACGCTAAATCCTTCTACTATCGGTATTATTAAAGGTCAATATTCCTCTAATTAAATGTATAATTTTTCCAAAAAAAAAAAAAAAAAAAAAAAAAAAAAACTAGCAAAGTGACTGTCTAATGACACTAAAGTCGCTGGTATATGTTTTTATAAGTATCAGTCTGTCATTCATATAAATAAAATATCACATTTCAGTTACATTTTTCTTATAATTTTACAGTTGCTTCAACATAAAAGAAATATTTCATAATTTTTAATCTTACAAAAAACATCTGATATGCAAAAGAAACATTCCTTTTATTAAGAATACCCAAATCTTTCACATGAACGCTATTCAATTGAATTGAAAAAATCTGTTTTTTCAATTTGACAAACTAACACATCTCTCAAAACAATTCAATATAATATGCAATGTCGCCATTTGCAAACCTTATTTCATATTCTTTTAAGAAATCCTGCGCAATAAAAAACAAACGAACAAATAAATGGGGATTATATGAGACTACTATCCCAAAGGTATGTCTGATTTGAGACTAAAACATTCAAACATCCTATTGAATATCGAATATTTTATGAGTGAATCTGCAGTTTCGGCATTAAAGTTCAGCTTATCTTTATAGCTAAGAACTTACCAAGGGTTCACTAGATAGAAGGGATTCTTTTTATGGTGGATTAAGTAAGAATTAGCTTGCAGTTTAAAGACACTGTTCACTGCATAAATTTTGAGCTGAAAAATGGAATGTTATTTTCTTTTGAAATAAAAGTTTACTCTGATTATATAGGCATTTTATTCAGTTTTCGTACGAAACTTATATGAAAAAGCAAATGTGTGAAAAGGGTAGTGTTTTTCAGGTTACTTCTTGCGACTGATTTGGCATACGTATCCAATTTTCGATTTACGGTTTAACATTTTAAATATAGTAAAATAGTTGCACATTCTTCTTCATAATTGATGTTTACAGGATTAAAAATTGTAAAAGATTTCTTCAAAACAAGTGGGTTATTGTGATGGCTGATCGCATAAAGGATTTTGTTTAATACTCCTTTCATAGCAACTTTTTTTCTTTCTAACCGATGACCAGGCCCCACCTGCATAGTTATCTCAGCTTAACGGGTTAGATAACTGGTATCGGGGCGGACGACCGCCTAATTGCCCCGTAGCGGCAATAAACTTTTGCATGCCATCATTTCTGCAGTATTTGCTTGTCGTTGAGTATACTTTGTTTCGTCTGATAATTAATGGTACATCCTGTTGTTTGAACTGCAAATGGCTTCGCAAGATGGTCTCGTAATTTAGAGCCTTGATCAGATGACGAGACCTTCACCTGGTAAGGCACCTCCAGAGGTATAATTCACAGATAACTTGGAGGACTTTGCACCCACGACGGATATTACATGCACCAGGTGCCATTAGCGTACATGATGGAATTTTAGCCGGCAAAGTGGGGGCGATCTACGCAGACAAGTGCCGAGGTCGGCTGATTGTGGCTAACGGTTGCTGGACTGAGTAGTTTATTGCCTTTGTGTATGTACTGAGTTTGGCACCGCACATCACTCTCACTCGCCATGCCGGGTGAAATGGGGCTGGAGCTAAACTTTTTTGAGCCGAAACGGTGGCATGTCCTTAGCAGACAACAGGGGTGGACAATTTTGAGGGAGATTTAGAAAAATAAATAACCAAAACTAAAAAGGCCGAAATGCTAAGTAGTGCCAAAGAAGGGAGAATTTTTGGGCTGAAATGCAAGGCAGTCGAATAGCTGCTGGTGGAGACGAGATCCTTCCTTTCTACCGTACCCAAGTAAAAAAAGGTGCTCCATGGGCTGTCCCATTGGAGCGGGTCTGGTAGCTCGTGCGGACAGAGTCCAAATGCACCTAATAAATAGGCGTACTGTCACTAGAAAAAAAAGGGAAAAAACGAAAACGAAAAACCCCGAACACGTTTCGGACCGCCCAGAGTCCCTTCAGTCTCTTCGTCGATGAGGTCAACGTGTGCGGTTCGGGGTAAGTGGGCTAGTAGGTTGCTTCCCATTGCTCTTCGGACCGCACAGGGTGCCGTGCGTCAATGAGGTCAACTTGAAAGCCTGAGAGGCGTTTGTCCACTAGGGGGGTTCCAGAACGTTGTCGGACCGGCCAGAGTCCCTTGGGTCTCTGCGTCTATGAGGTCAAAATGTTCAGTTCTGTTGCAGTGGACTTGATTGGTGCTCCCGAATCTCTTCGGACCGCACAGGGTCACTTGAGTTCCTTTGTCGATTAGGTCAACTTGAAATTTTTGGGAGCCAAGTCCTAGGGGGGGGGAATCCTGGAAGGTAAATGGGATAGTAACATTGCTATCGTTTAAAATTAACAAGAGAGTTCCCTTAACCCAAGCACTCCCCGTGAATTCCCTTTTGATTTTTTTTGTATTTTTTCTAATTTTTTGATTTTTTTGTGTTTGTTTGTCTTTGACGGACAAATAGTTAGGCGGGGGCGGATGAAGCTTTTTGATTTGTCATAATGTGCAGCTTGCAGATCCGAGATGTCTTTCGACGTGCTTGCAAAAGTATTATTGCGGGGCACCTGTTTCGGGCCGTGGATACTGCTGTTACTGCACGACTACAGCTTACTGCTGTCATCATAAGACATATCATTATTTTAACATTTTATGATTTTTTATTGTTGACTGTAGGGTTTTAGACCTAGGCCATTTTTCCTTTAATAACATATAGGACGGACAGGCAGTGCCGGTTACGGGTGAAGCTTTTTACTGTGTCATGGTGTGCGACTTGCAGATCCGTGATGTCTTGCGACGTGCATGCGGGAAGTTCCTGCGGCGCACTTGTTTCGGGCCTTGGATACTGCTGGTATCTCACGACTACCGCACACTACTGGGACATAAAAAAATACACTATTTTATAATTTTTTTGTGGCGGTAGGAATCATAGGCCGTTTTATGAGTTTTTAATTTTTTTAAACATATAATAACATATAACACAGAAATGCGCTCGGGTACATGAAGGATTAGTGGCTGTAGTAAAGGACTGCGAGTTTTTTTTTTTTGTAAGTGTGGTCATTTGTCTATGTGTTCTGATGTATGAGTGACGTGATATTGTCGCAGTTGTCTTGGAGCCACCTGATTATGATTTTTGCCTTTCTCTGTACGTGTTTGTTTTTTGCTAATTGTTTATGCCATAATTTTTCGTTTTCTGTTGTTATGTTTGCTAGGTGATCTGCTTGTGTAGTGGGCAGTGTAGCAGGTAGTGTTTAGGCGTACCCTCCAAACTGCAATCACAGTCCGGTGTGTGCGACTTCTTGAATCTGTGGAGGTATCCTGGGAATGCTCCATGAGCTCTGTAAAGTTGTGAGAGTAGGTAGTCGCTAACTAATCTATTTTCGTCTACTTTTGGAAAGTACTGGTAAGTTTCCCTGCCTGTGTCCCCATAGTCCCATTCGAACTGCCACTGTTCCGTTGTTAAGTCTTTTAGTGTTCTTTTTAGTTTTAAAATAGGTTTTTCCAGGTAGTATGCACGTTCATTGTTCTAGTTTAGTGCTGCGTGTTTGGCTAACACATCGGCCTCTTCATTCCATTGGATGCCGACAAGCGCCTTGAACCAGCTGATTTTAAAATTGTTTCTTGAATATTTGATTAGGTTGTGTATTGTGTTGACTGTGTCACCGGTGATGAATGGTTTGCTTAATGAATCTATTGCTGATTGGCAGTCCGACCTAATGCTGTATGGATCACACAATGAATTGCCCCATTCCGCTGCTTTATGTATAGCCAGTAGTTCGGCTTGGAAGACGCTGTTACAACTTCTTAGAGGCACTGACCAAGTCTTTATTTTTTTATTATTTTTGAAAGTTACAAAAGCCAAACCTGTAGCACCTGATTCCAATTTTGAGCCGTCTGTATAAATGCATGTGTCTTTTGGGTTGTGGCCTATACGTGGTTTAATTGTTTCTGCCGGGTGGTTTTGGCATATGTTTACTTTCTGAGTGTATTCTCTGTGAAAGATGATTTTGTTGTGTATTGTTGCATTCTTCCTTAATCTTGAGACTGTGCGTATGCCGCTTCATAGTTTACTTTAAGGTGAATTGGGATCAGGCCAGCAAGTACCAATAGGGCCGAGGTTGTGGCCGTTCTATAGGCCCTGACAATGGCCAGTGCGAAGTGTCTTTGGCAGCTCGAGAGGATTTCTTTACACCTTTTGGTAAGGCCGTCTTCTCAACTACTGTGTTGTACCAAATTTTCATTATGTTAGGTTTAAGACCCCACCCTTTAGCTGTCATGTATGCTAGGTTTTTGAAGTTGTTTCTAACTTTGTCGGCTTGTGTTTGACAGTGTGGTTCCCAGTTTAGGTTTTTATGTAGTATAATGACCCCTAGGTATTTAATTTGTTCTTTGACATGTAGTTCCTGACCATTTAACTCTATTCCTTCTATGCTGTTTGGGTCTGCTGTTGGAGGGTTCCAAGAATGGCCCCTGTTTAGGTATAGTAATTCAGTTTTTTCTTTGTTTAGTGTTAGGTTGTTTTCCTCTATCCAGTCGTTGAATTCTTTAAATATTCTGTTTGCTAGTCTTTTTAGTTTCTCTTTTGACCTACCCCTGAAATCATCTGCAAAGGCTTGTATTCTTACATTTTTCCCCAGCGTTTTTTTAAGAGCTGTTTCCGCGATTAGTAGCCATAGAAGCGGGCCAAGACAACTGCCTTGGTGGCAACCGCCATAAATTTGTCTTGTTACCTTGATACCGTTTTCTTCTAATGAAACAAATTTTTGTTGGAGGAAACTCACTATCCAGTTTACTAAGCAATCCGAGCAGGGAGACTGTTTTAAATTATTCATTAGAATTGGCCATCTTATTTTGTCAAAGGCCTCTTTGATGTCCATGGCTATTAGGAGTGTTTGATAATTGTTATTGATGTCTTTTTTAACTGTTTTTAATAGGTTTTCTAGTGCATGTTCTGTTGAGGTCCCCTGTTTGAACCCCTATTGTTTGTTACTCCAATATTTGTCTTCGTATAGGTGGTAGTTAATTCTCCCATGGATTATTCGCTCTAGCATTTTCCCTAACGCTGGTACTAGGCAGATTGGTCGATAATTTTTTGGGTTTGTTGGGTCTTTGCCTGGTTTCTCGAAGAGTACGACTACGCTTTACTTAAATGATTTGGGAAAGTTTTCTAGTTTTTGACACGTGTTAAACAAAATTAGTAGAAGTTGTGGAGCTGCTGTGTGTATTCTTTTAATTAGGTTATAGTCTATATGTACTCGTACCCTGGCGCCTTGTTTTGTTTGATGTTTCTTATTATTCTATTGAGTTCCGCTTTAGTTATTACTGGTGGTTTTGCGTATTCCAATGGATTTTTGTCTGCCTTGATAGTATGTGGTGTTGAACTGTCTGTTAGGTACAGGTCGTCTCGGAAATGTGTTAATGTTTGTTCTATGGCTGTTGTGCCATCTTATTTTAGTATGTCAACGAGTTTCACTGGTCCCTTTCAAAGCAACTTATCCTTTAACTAATAAATACAAAATGTTAATTTGGATTTATTTATTATATATATTTAATTGTTTAATTATTAAATACATGGTCGCAACAACAAATATAATTTTAAAATAATTAAAAATGAAGTTATTTATTTTAATCAAATTACAAATGTTCGAATCAAATTATTTAAATAAAATCCAAAATTCCAATTTTTTTAAAAATTCGCAACTTAAAAAAATTAGCGGAGTTATAAATAAAATTTTCAATTTCTAAACATAAAAAAATATTTAACGAAATTTAAAATGCATAATAATGAATAAATTACAATAGTTTTTACAATAGAAAGAAAATTCAATTCCAAAAAATATTATTTATATCAGATAAAAGAAACTCTAATAATATGAACCCTTAAATTGGCAGAAATATATGCATGCAAATTTAGTTTTAAATAAATCCATTTTAACATGAAAATTTCAAATTGCCACACCGGGGCTCGAACTAAGAACATTCTTTTTACTAGCAAGACGCTTTACTGCCATGTTATTATGTCTACAAGTAAAACATTAAAATGAAATTTTTCTTTTCAAATTTAAATCGCAAAATTCAGAGATGACGATGAAAATATTGAATGAATTAAAAAAAAAAATAGACCTTTTTAAAAAAATTTATGGTTTATCGATTGACACGAGATATTCAGCCTTAAATGCACAAAATTTGAAGTATCTGACTTATACAGTTTTTGGGGACGGCCTCTGTGACGGACAGACAGAGGCCACAGACGAATAGGGTTCGTAAAATGAATCCTAAAATGAAGTCATTTTTTCATTTGAATATTCATAAAAAATCAATAAAATGTATGTAGGGGGAACTAGGGCTCATTGATACATGGGGCAGATTGATACACCCCTTGTAATGCACACAGGGCCATTATAGGAAGTTTCACAACAGCTCCAAAAGGTGATACTAGTGCACTCAACTACATACAGAAAGTCTTGGAATGATTCAGTAGTTTGATGAAATGGGATAGTTGATTAATCGTTTTTGTAGGTCAAAAGTAAATATGAGTTGTGCAATTGAAATAGTATTATACAACTGTTCCAGTATTTTCAATAAAAAATAATATTCTCCATGGTAAGTTAAGCTACTCTTTATCAGTTCCTTGTTCTTTATTGTTGAATAAATTATGAAGAGTTGGATTTGAGACTCATTTTATCCAAAATGGCTGTATGGGGCACATTGATACAGTCTATGTCGGGGCACATTGATACATCCTAAATCCTTTTCTAGTACATTTTATCATTACCTTTTATTATTATTTTTACCATACACTCCTTAATCCAACCATTTTTGCCAAAAAATTCTAACATTAGTTTTTATTGAAGCGAAATAGCTCTAATTTGTTTATATTAGAACATTTTATAGTAATTTTGCAAACAGAAGACGTAAGAACTTACCCAACATCTAGTGATAGTGTAATTAACAAAAGAAAAGGACGGCAGCCTGGAAAATCTCAAATTTATATCTATTCACCAGGGAAAAAAGTATTTTTGACATGATAAATGTTAAGTAAGAGAAACAAGCTGCAGAACAGCACAGAATAATTATATTATAAACAGAATTTTTAACATAATTATCCTTTATTTTCTGTTTATAAACCAATTTATAATTAGAAAACCTGGTATTTTTTCACCTTTCCTAAGAAAGAAGATAATGCTGGTGTTGAAGTGCCAGATAAGACAAAGTTACCACAGCCAACAATCAGACAAGGAACAGCCAGAACATCAGGTCATTATACATTTCATTTTGATTGCTTTAATATTATTTACAAATAAATTGTTAGCGATTTGAATTTCTATAAATAAATATGAAATGGTTTGCTAACTATTTTACTGTGAAAAATATATATTAGTGTTATTTTGTCTTCATTTTCCCAGATGTATGAAAGTGTTCCATCAGGTGTATCAATCTGCCCTGGAGATGGGGCATATTGAAAGAAATGACTTTTTTTTATTTTTTTTAATTACATGCAAAAATAATATATAAAACAACGATTGTACATTTTTATAACACACTACACAAGTTTTGCTGACACCACATAAAAAAATAACTTATTTCTGTTTTGTGGACACCAAAAAAATTCTTAGAAAAAAGCTGTATCAATGTGCCCCATTTCCCCTATATAGTGCTTGTTTCTTTATAGCTGAATGCATATAACATTACACTACATTATGGTAATTGTTTTTTTTAAATAATTATCAAGTGGATATATGCTATATGTGTCTATATTTATGGAAAAGGTGCATTGTCACAGGATAAAAGATCCTTTAACTGTAACTATTTTCAAATGTTAAATGTTGCTCTAATTAAATGGTCAATTTTTACATATTAAATAAGAACAAATTCAGTTTACTGTAAGTGAAATGAATAAACGGCCAATGATAATGCATCAATGCCGCTGGTATATCTGTGTATAAGCATCTCTGTGTCATTTTTATGAATAAAATATCATTTTTCACTTATATTATTCTTAGTATTTTTACATTTGCTTCAACAGAAAATATACATTTCATCTTTGTTACATCATTTTTACAGCTTTTTTACAGCAAGTAACATCAAATATTCAAAAGAAAGTTTCCTTTTATTCCAGATACCTATATTACTTTTTAAAAAAATGGAATTCAATTGAATAGAAAATTTCAGTTTTTCCAATGAGATAAATATAACACATATCTTCCCAAAAAACTTAATACAATATTCAATCTCACCATTCGTAATCTTACTGGTATTCTTTTAAGAAATCCTTTGCAGTAAAAAACAAACAAACAAATAAATGGGGATTATATGAGGCTACTATCCCAAAGGTATGTCTCTCTAGAAGCCAAAAGTCACCCTTAACGTCCAAACATAGTGTTGGATATCGAATATTTTATGATCAAATCTGCAGTTTCGGCATTAAAGCTACAGACTATCTTTATAGTCAAGAACTCGCCACGGGTTCGCCAGATAGAAGTGATTCTCTTTTATACTGGATTAAGTAAGAAGAAGCTTACAATTTAAAGACATCATAAACTGCATAAACCTTCGGTAGAAAAGCTTTGCATATTAGTTTCTTTTCAAATCAAAGTTTCGTATGGTTATACAGGCATTTTATTCGAAAAGTATAGGTGCGAAAAATACATTAAAAGTAAATGTGTTTTCGTGGTAATAAAAAAAGTAGGGATTTTATCAGATAAATTCTTTGCGACTGTTTTTATAACCTTGAAATTTGTATTAAACATATGAAACTATATTTACATATTTACTACAAACATACGCTTGTTGCAGAAAATAGAAAATAGAAATATAGCGGAAATGAACTTCTATTAAATATAGGATAAAATAAAATAAATGTTTTGAAACGGAAAAATACATTTGCCCTTTTTAACTTATTTGTGCTTTTCAATTGATATAATAGTATTTGCAATACTCCAGTTAATTTGATCAACGCTAAAAAAGAAGGTAAACTAGTGTTTCTTGACGTACTAAATATATTTAAAAAATAATAAAAAATTCATAAAAAACTATTTAAGGCATTTGTGCAATTAAATCCAAGGCACATTTTTTTTCTAAGCCCATTGAACGGTATTCACAATTCATATTTGTTCGATTAAATATATATTTTTTTAAGATTTTAATTTAGTTTTATGAGTATGTTTATAGTAATATATTGCAATATGTTATATTGCAATGTTATATATATATATGTATATATATTTGTGTTATATTGCAATTCATTTTAGTGAGCGATTTAAAATTTTTAGAAATGCAGTTATTAAAAACTCTAAAAGGAGGTGTATGGCCATTTAATTAAAGTGATAATAACATAATGTAATTTACAATGAAATAACAGAAAGAGATTTGAATTACGATAAAGATTTTTTTAACACCATTTAAATATACCATTGACAAATAAAGCACTAGTGTTCCCGAATATTCTAGGTGTTAAACGATTTAAACTATCTTACATTAGAAATCACAGCAGAAAAATTCTTCAAAATTCGTGCAGATGGCCTCGTCATTTTTCACAGTCATTTGCCTTAGAACTTTATGCCCCGATAATAATTTAAAGATTTACTAAAAATTTTTTATAAAATAAGTTTGTAATATGGGGTTTCATATAGTTCAAGGTTAGTTCTGTATACTTTAAATTGTTTTCTTCCAGAAGCTTTGATTTTCACAAAACAAATATTTTTCATGGGGAGTTTTTTAAGGACTGGCCTATTTTCCAGTTATATTTTTTTATATTTCTTTATGTTAACAGACAAATAGTGAACAGTCGTAGAAAAAGATAGTGTATATGGTGCAATTCCGTAAGGCTATAAGTTATAAAGACCAGAGCTACCGGTCTAAGGTGAAGACATATACACTATATGGCCAAAGGTGACCGGCCACTTGCTATGTTAGACATTTTGTTAAATAACTAGAAAAATACATGAAGATTATCCTAAAGCTCTAAGTGTCTAAAGGTATTGGTACTGGTCATATATTTCCGTGAAGATTTTTTTTCCGAAACTCAGGGGATAGGGTTGTAATTTATGCATCCCTCCCCTCTATAAACCACATCTCTGTTTTGTTCCATTTTCCAACAGTTAAACGTTATTTTACGGATTTTCTCATCTTGTATTTGTGTTCGTATGTAGCCATGATGATAAGCAATCGTCTGCTTAAAAACGCTCAATTTGTATGAAGATAAAGTTTTGGATGTATTTTAAATACATTTAGTTAATGTTATTACAAAACGATTTATGTGTTCTTAAACATTTATGAATTTTTGTTGTTGTTGTTGTTGTTGTTATTTGTAAAACAATTAGTTTTTAGCATTTTTATTCTATCACCTACACGATCTGTCCAGTAAATCTCTGCAATCTAGTGACTCATCTGAAATGTTTTTTGCTATTAAAAATTAGCTAGCGTCTTTCGATATGTTACTGTCTATGCAACGGATATCAAATTTGATTATTCAAAACATTTTTGGACAATAGCGAATTGCCGACCGTTTTTGCGGACCTTCCTTTATTGCTATGCTAATGCCTGTTAACGTATCGTATAGCGTAATTTTTTTTCCAAGCACCTTCGTCGTTTCAAGCCCAAGCTCGCACTCTGATTGGTTGTTGCTCTCGGCGCTGTTTTCATGTAACTTGGCGATAACCATACTTAGCGTAGCGATAGATGCTTCCGTTGAGGAGTTTGATTTCCTTCCGAACCGAGTGCAAAGTAACTTTTCCCGTTTATTAATAAGTAAAGCATTAGCCATTTTATAAAATAACACAAGATAATAATACACAAGAGCACAAAATGAAGGAAGAATAAGAATGAGTAGGTTAGGTTTTATGGTTTACTCGTTCACTTACGAGCGAAGTATTTTTCTCCAAGTATGGTTATCGCTAAGTTACGTGAAAACAGTGCCGAGAGCAACAACCAATCAGAGTGCGAGTTTGGGCTAGGAACGACGAAGGTGCTTGGAGAAAAAAATTTCGCTATCGTATAATGTAACTCGTACAAGTGAATATTATCCAAGGGTAAATCACGGATAAATATCACCATTATTGGTTTTACTCTTAGTTAGCAAGTGATAAATCACGTGTTAAAATATTCAATTATTTTTTCAAGCGTAATTTCATTGTTAATAAATAATTGAAAATTTAATAAAAATTGTATATAAGTTTAACAATGCTGGATGTCTTTTTATGTCATGTACGCCTCAGGATTGTGTGTACATGAAGACTATTCGCTCTTGTGCTGCAATGCAGCCTTACCAACATATGAGCGTGAAAATTCCAAAATGGGCATCGTCCTCGTAGGTTAAATGGATGAGCACTTGGAGCGCTATTCCAAGTGATACGGGCTCGGTCCCCGGCTTGGACATTTTCCATATTGTTTTATCTACGCTTCGTTAGCAAGTTATAAATCACAAATTAAAAATATTCAATGTTTTTTTCAAGCGTAATTTCATTGTGAAAATTAATTTCAAATTAATTAAAAATTGAAATATTATGTGTTACATCCCTCCGAAGAGAATATCCGGTCAATCTACACGTATATACTTGATCCATATCTCCATATCGTCTAAGTAAGAAGTATAAAATAACGTGACATGAAATTTTTGGTAATATGTCGCCATTCCAGGTGAAGGCTGAATATTCCGAGAGATTACATCATTAAAACTAGATAGATTACATATAATCCAAAAGATTTAAATGCATAATTATAACTAAGCGAAAAAAATATTTGACTTTTGTCAAAATCAATAATGAATTCTCACTGAAAAAATATAATTTATTTCGAGAAACAAAATATTCCAAGCAGTACGGAATATCTTTGTCTGACTGAGATAGTTTCGTCATCAGTGGAACACCATAACAAAATATTTGATTGACCCATCTCACACTGGGGTACATCTCTACCATGATTTTCCTAAACATATTAAGATAGAGACTTAATTATGTGTTTTGTAGTTCAATACTCTTATTTAAAAACTTTTGCCCGCATAAAAATATGAGTAATAAATTCTGACAATGCAATATTCAGATAACTTCCACTGAAAAAGAATCTTTTGTAAAATAACCATAATAGTGCTTAAAGTCTTTCGTAGTAGTATGATAATTGCATACAAAACTTTAAAAAAATGCTATTTAGCTTTTTTGAGTTCAGATAACATAAAGTAAAATCTTCATTCTAATACAAACGAATTTACTTATTCTTCCAAGCATCTTCAGTACAATTTTATAAAAATAATTATAATTAATAAAACTCAACGCATACAAAAACATGCCTTAATATTTAGAAACTACAACCATATATTCAGAAAAATGTGTACAATAACGGCTTTTAAGTTTTATATTGGTAACTTCAGCAATAATGTTTTTGCTGAAAAATAGTATATAAACTGTATAATGATTATAACGAATTTTTTAAAGTTATTTCAATGTATCTAGAAGACACAAATGTACAAAAAATGATAGCACTTGTTTACTTATCCATCATACGCAGTATAGGATAAGTCTTGAAATTGGTTTAAAAATCGAAATAAAACTTTTATATTTATATACACGTTTCAGACTTTGGAGATTCCGAAAAACTTATTTTTAGGGGGGGGGGGAATTGCCGTCCGTCTTTCTATGTGTGTGTTTAACGGTTTGTCTGTCTGGATGTCTGACAAAGCTATATCTCCCGAAAATATTGAGATAAAGGCTTGGAATTCGGTTTGCACTTAGTATGTAACAATAGAAAGAAGCCTATTGAATAGCAGAAACTTCGATTATCCGAAACCTTTTTTGAGGATTTATGAAATATTTGTTTTGATGAAAAGTACATAAAAATTTTCGAAGTTTTTTGCTTTAAGGAGCGGATGTAAAAAATAAAAAAATGTTACATAGAGAATGAAGTTGGTCAGATTATTAGTTAACTAGATATTTCTTATCACATTTTTACACTCTTCAATTTTTCATGACCCTGTGCTTCATTCAAATTTCATTTCAAACATACATTTTAATTGGAAATTAGACGATTAATCCGACACAGTAAATTGTTAGTTAATAGGATTATTATTTTAGGACTTATACGGTTGATTCATTTACGCATTTCAAAACTACTTAAGTAGTTTGGCGTTTAATATAGTTTGTCAAAATTGGTTCATCAGCAATTTAATAAGAAAGCATTACTTTGTATTAAAATATTTAAATATACGCTTAAGCTTTATTTTGTAATTGCAGTGCATTTCATAAATTATTAACAAAAGTTTTATTTTCATATTTTATATTATACATGTCATTGATTGGTAAATATTACAGTCACCCTCAAAGACTAGTTTTAATTATACATTCTTCAGATAGCTCTGGATTTTACGTGTAAATGATCATTTTCCGAAAAAAATATTTTATATTATGTTTTGCTTTCAAATAACGATCTACATTTGTTTCTTTTACTTTACCTCCAGGTAATTAATTATCCTTAAAGTATTTCCACAACAAATATTAAAGGATAAAAAAAAAGATAAATATGGAACGTAAAATTGCAAGCAGTACCATTCGAGGAGATCTTATCTGGAACTTTTTATTTTCTTTTAAATACTCATAAAAAGTTTTTATTACGTTTGTTTCAGATCCTTCATTATTTGAAAACAATTTTTTAAGTATTATTTTCTTTAAAATGTTTTGAGTAATTTTTGATTTTTTTTCAAAATAATAAAAAAAGAATATAATTATTTTTACAGGAGAAATTTAAATAGACAATTGAGTTTTAAAAATATAGTTAACTTTCACTTAATTATAATTCTTTTCCTTTTACTTCTTACTATTTCATATTTTACGTTATTTTTTATCATTTACATAGTATTTTAACATTCTTCATGTCTCATGCTGTTTTTATTATACTGTAATTTATTATTTTCTAATATTTTGTTTGCAAGAAACTGCTTCTTTTTCTTAAATATCTCAAGAAATGAAATGAATTCTCAGAACATTTTATTTACATAAAAAAATGTTTGATACAAATAAATTTTCTTTTATTAAATCTAACATTTTCTTCTTTCTTCAGGTTGTACATTATTTCCGTTATTTTCCAGATAATTAACGAACATTTTTTATCGAAAATTAACTAGTTCAATTGTGCTGAAATTTGGTCTTAATTAATTATAGATTTTTATAAGAAAATACTGGTACCGAAGAATTTCCTGTTCATGGAATTCCAGGGCCCATAGGAACCCTATTATAGTTTCAATCATAATTGAAATAAGTTTGAGAATTGAGACATAACATCTGTCATTCCCTGACCGGCGAGTCTACCGAAAAAGGCAGGCTACCGCGGTTCATTCCTCGTACCTTTTTTTACGGACAGCTTTCATCACATGATGCTCGAATGCACTAATGCAGGCACACAAAATGAGCATTACGTCATTTTATCGATCTGTAAAAAAAGACACCTGGAATGAACCGCGGTAGCCTGTATTTTTCGTTAACCTCGCTGACCAGCCTGAAATTAACAGCTTTGTCCGAACTGTTGTTTTCCTTAATTGTTCTTATATATTTTTTAATTTTTAAATTTAAATTTTAAACATGATCTCTCACTATACTTTCAAACATCTTAGTCTTGCTAATTTAAATTACAGTCTTGTTTTCTTTATAATATCATCTTTTTAACTTTAATTATGAAATAATTTTTTATGCAATTTTTATACTATTCATAGTTTATATTTATCAATTGCCCATTTATTAGAAAACAATAATCCTTATATTGGGTCGTAAAGTTGAAGACAACTCAGAACTCGTCAAAATTTTCACACTCTTAAGCTGCTTGAAGCAAATATTATATAAGCAATAGATGATTTCAGGCTCTTATTTCCTTAGTTCTTTCAAATAGAAACTTGAAAAATTATCTTTCATTTGACTCCAAAACCGCTCGATCCAGATACCAGTAAAAAAATCAAGCAACATTAATAATAAACTTTTCAAAGTGTTTCAAGATTATTGTTTTTATTTCATTATATCTTCTTATATTGAAATATATAAACATTGCACTTCTAAAGTGCTGTTACACGAAGGGTCAAAGTCGCTTCAAATTCCTGGCGCCTTTATGTTATCCTATGTCTTCCCAGTAGTCGCTGGAAGAGCGAGCGATTCTAGTGTCTGAGCGTCTTAAACGCCTGAAACGAAGTGAGTCGCAAATAACAGTCAATCAAATACTTGGAAATCTAAGGACGAAAAAGCCTTTTCTTGAAGAGCCAATGAAATGCTCAGATTTTTTTATTAAACTTAGATTTCGCAGATCATTTTTCTTGTTTGGAATTTTTACATGTAATAATCCTTTTACGATTAGCAGAGTCGGAGTCTCGTAATATGCTAATTCAGCAAAGATTTAATTACAGATTTCTTATTTTATTTGATTAGATACATTTCTACAGAAATATTTAGCTATCTGATTAGTACGTTATTTTTCAGGCTTTTTAATTTTAATTCATTTTTATTTTGTGCAAATATCTAGTGCAAAATTTCTCTTTGTAATTTCTGATGATCTAAAATATTTACAGATGTCCTTTGGGCATGACTTTTTAGACAACCCTGTATTTAAGATATTTTCCCTAGTTTAATTAACCCAATACTATTATAAGTAATAAATTGTAACTCAATGCAAAATAAAACAAATACTCCTATAACTTCTTGAAAATATTCTAAATAAATTTTAAATACATTTAATTAAAACAATTGTACATTTTCAGAAAACTTATTTGCCCTGAATCAATTTTTGTATAAACAAGAAAGTTAACAAAGTTATTAAACTTTATTATTAGCAGTTTGATTATGAAACAACGTTAAAAGTGTTTGTAAAGTTTCTAAACAAGTTTCTGCTAAATCAATCAAGCTCAATAAATATTTGCTTATAATAAATTAAGAAAAATGCTAATTGCTTGCATTTTGAAACCTTTTATTTAACAAATATTCGTAAAGAAACTGAATGTTGAAATAAATATTACTTACGGTTATTTCTTCTATCTCAAAAAACTTCAAACATCATATTTATGCGAACACATTTATTTTAAAGATTAAAGTTAAACAACAAATTAAATATTAAGGACATTAATGTGAGTCGATAAGAATGCATTTATGAATTATCTTTTCTACTCTCTTCGCACCCGATGCTAGTATGATTTTATAAATACTTTTACAATCATGCACATGTAATGAAACTCACTGGTTTACATGCACTGTTAAAAGTAAACCCGTGAATAAACTACTGACAGCAAACTTGCTAAACGTTTTTCTTTCCGTTACAAAGTTTTACGTATTCGGAAATAAAAGAAGAAAAAATTTCATTTGAAGAAGCGCTAACTTTCTATTATAAAGTTGTTACAACAATTGGATGGTGGTGCCATCTATCGAACAGTTTAGAAGAACCTGTATTTATTGACCGAGGAAAAACATACAGTCATCCGGTTAATGCGAATAGAGATCAATGGTGTGGGTGCCCGTTGTTTTAGCTACCACGCCATAGGGTCTTCGATTGCACGTGGTTCTAAAGTCATATAGTGGATTCTACTTCGTATTTGTATTTTTATATGGTAGATAGAAATTTTACAGATGCTTTTATAATTCTTGGAAGTTTTAATCAATAAGTATAATAATTATTGTTATTTTCTTGTGGTTAATAAATAATTATGTCATAGTTTGATTAAATAATTTATTAAAGTAATTTTCCTTGATCTATGACTGCTTAAAATAGTGTTAATTTGCTGCTCAAAAATTTGTTGGTATCAGTAAAGTTGCAATTCAGTAGCACGATACAAATAATAGAAAAGAGCCAGTATTATTTCATTGAATTATTTCATTTCTGTACAACAACATGTTAGTTTTGTAAACATTGAAAATAAGTTTGCAATTGATAACGGAGTATTTCCGTTCTTTCCTTCCATTTTTGTCCGTTTAATTATTTTTAGTAAATGTGATGAAAATTTCCAACATTTAATAGAAAATGCCCTTTAGCCACGAAAAGAACTTTTTCTGTGAAATTCAGGAAAAACATATCTGTGAATTTCAATTTTTTTAAAACTATGTACAAGTAATGTGTGGCAGAGTTGACAGTTTGCTCAAATTCTAAATCTAGAAATTTGAAAATCGCACAGTAATTCGTTAAAAAATGGCTTTTTATAAGTTTTTTCTATCATTCATTTTTTTAAAAAATTGCAATTAATAAATTTTGGGGTGAATCCTAATTTATGAAGCAAAGTCAGTTTAGCAACCTTGAGACAGTTTCGCGTGGGAATCCAATAGATTATCAAAGCTGTCATCTAATGAAGTTATTATTATTATTATTATTACTATTTAAGATTAATATTCGTTATAATCTACTTTATTATCAAAGAAAAGCATGGTCCTAAATGAAGCTGATGCCATATCGATTATGGCAATGATTAAATACGTTTTCGTTTTCGATTTACTTTCCAAGATTTTAATTTATACGCGTCGAAAAGAGTCAAAATTAGCATTCAATTCTCTTAAAAACACTATCTAGATTTACTGATATTTTATGATCTTAAAAATAATTTTCATGTATGTATATGTTAAAATCTATCACTATGAAGAAAACTAGCCTGTTTGTATTTAAAATTTTATAAATAGTTGAGCGTTTGTTTCCGTTTTATAACCCAAAATTCATCAATAAATAAATTCATAAACTACAAAAATTATATAAATCATAGATGTAACAAATATGAACTAGACTATGTTATTAAACAAGTACAAAATCTAATTCAAAAAGGAAGCTATAAGCTGCGAAAGTTTATGTACATTCTTCAGCTTTTACCATCTGTCACGCGACTAATTCAAAAGTATCACTAATAATGGTTATTAAAACTTTATCTGAATAAATCAATAAATCATATGTTCGCTCAAAAGATCTTTTTAGAACAGTTAGTACGCAAAAGGTATAAATACATTTAATATAATAATTCTATTGAAATTTTAAATAAAAAAATTTCAATTAAACAAAAAAATCATGCATAACATCATAGATTACGAAACGTCCAAAATACTATAATAAAACTTCACAGTATTCTAAGGTGATAGACGCGGTCAAAATGGAAAAATTTGGAAAACGTATAACGCATTCGAAAACTTGACATCTACTACTACCTTTAATAGTTGATAAATTATGTTACTTTTTCTGAAGCCCTGTATATGATCGATAGCTACGTTTGCGTACTGCATAACACGCTAAATGTTAGTTTAGCTAAACACAACGCTCGACTGAACTTTTCAGCTTAGAAATTTCAGCCAAAAAAGGATGTTATTACGTACTTTTGTACGATTCTCTAGATGATCTGTAGAACATGACAGCATGAACATAGCTTATGACACATGAACATAGCTAATGACAGCAAGAAATATTAAAAAAATAGTTAAATTTAAAACCGCTTACCATAAATGGAAACTCACTTTCAGAAATTATTGTTCTCAGGCTTCAACAGTTCAATTGTTGCTTATTTTCTTCTGCAACCACATTCCTTTGCGTGTATTTGTAAGTGAACACTAAACTTCATGCACTCTATATTCTATAGCAAGAACTTTGTGGTACAACTCAGTGAGGTATCAATTTATATCAAGATTCCAATACGCTTAAAATACTAAAATACACGGAAAGGACATTTTCACTGTAAACCGTGTAATAAAAGTGTACATCACTTACTATAGTTATATTTTTTCTTTTAAGTCAAAAGCACATGCAATATATTTTAGACGCATTATTTTTTACAATCAGCATCAATTTATTTTATTTTAAAACATTACTACACTATGCAATGCACGCCCTTTCAAAGTACATTGAAATAGTTTGACAAATTAACTATACCAAAACGGGTCAAATATTTGGAAAGCAATTGAACACTCGAATTTAGCAAATTGTATTATCAGCTACCGTTAAAATGTACCTCATACAGTTTGTGAAATTACATCAAAGTGGAAGTACTGAATGCATTGAATACATAAATATACTCAAATTGTATATTTAAGTAATGTATGAAATTGTTATGGAAAATTGTGAAATAAGTTTTATGACTGACGTTTACTGATGTTTTATTTTGGTATGTAGTTAATTCACAAGTGTAGCTTATTGTTTCCTCCAAATCGCAGTTATATGATTTTTCCTAATTTGACTGATAAATTCAGTGGGGGGGGGAGGGGTAATAGTAGCCATCAAGTTAATAAAATACATTAAAACTTCCATTTAACGAAGTCTCTACACTACATATAAATACTTTGTTATGAAGAAAACTGGTTAAAGAGAAATCAACAGAAATTAACGCAAATTTACGAAATACATATATATAAAATGAAGAATACATATAAAATGGAAATATTGTGAAGATGTACTTTAAATTGATCAGTAACTTTTTTATTCAATAAGACATGTGAGAAAATGAGAAAATTTTAATTGGAAAAATGTAAAAAAAAAAATAACAATCATAAAATTAGGTAAACAAAGGCTGAAGCATAGCATAACTTTTCTCTTTTTTTAGGTGTTTCAATTCCATAGCTTTAATTTTATAATATTACTTAAAAAGTCTAAAATTTTTGCAGGTACTTGAATTATTCATCTATAAAATTCTTCTGAAACTAGGATGTCCTGATGTCCTTCTTATTGCACAGTAGTCTCTTAACCTTTTTTTTTTTTTTTTTTTTTTTTCATTGCGAATGATTTAACCTCTTCGCTTCGCTACTGAGTATTAATTCAATATCACTAATTATTACTGAAATATTTCTTCTCCGGTTTGATTCCAGAGGAAAATTTTTATTCGATTTGCGGTAGTTCAAATCTTAGTTCCGAAAAATACAAACACTGTAATTACCTTTGAGTATCATTAATAAAATCATATAAAACGGAGGTCGACTCAAATAACAAATAGATTAAAGAGATAAAAAAATTTTAGTTTCATACAGTCCGCTGAAATAAATTCATAAAGTCACCGCAACAGTCGCATCAACCATCGCCTCTTCATTTGAATGTTATGCATGCATGAAATAAACTTCGTTATATAGAATATGCTTTCATCATATGGAGATTAATTTTCATGTTAACGATACTCAGAATCAAATTCCAGCTAATTTCCTCATAGGAAAGTTCGACTGTATTGCCAGGAAATATGGGATTGTAAACCACATATTTAAAGGGACCATGGACCTTCAATCATATATATAAACACATATATATATTACTTTTGAATACCATTCAAAGGCACAATAGATAATTATGGTATATATTTATTTAAAAAAAATAAAAGGAAAAATATTTTCCACATAATTAAGGATTTTACCTGATTATTTTCTGCGTTTTGGAGAATTTTTCCAAATGCCCATGCTCATTCCACATCGATTAGAATCCCCTATATTTTTTGTGCAAGTTTGGTTTATGTAAATAAATAAAATATATAATATAATATAAATAAAAACTTAGTTCAAGTTCTACAGATGAGCAAATTTCTTAGGTGCTTTCCAGTAAAAGTCGTGTTTCACCGATCAAAAACATCACAATTCCTCGCTTAGAGGCACAGGGTGTTTCAAAAGTGACCGGTATATTTAAAAAATCAATAAAAACTAAACGGGCAGCAACAAGAATACCCCATTTGTTGCAATATGCTTGGGGCAATCGTAAATTTTCAGTCAGGCATGCTTTCAAATTAGTTACAATGTTCAAAAAAAGATGGCGCTGCAGTCTGGAAAATCAAAAGTACGATATTTTCCACATATTCACCATGCTCAGCAATAATATGGCGTAGTCTCTGAACGAAAATACCAGAAACCTTTGTAAGCGTGTCAGGCAGGTGGCTTCACATGCAAAAGAGATGTACTGTTTCAGTTGCTCAATTGTTTCTCGATTGTGGCGGTAAACCTGGTCTTTCTACTTTTTCAAGTCAAAAATCCTCTGTTCTACGGAATAAACCATTTTTTTCACAGCAAACTAGTAATTTGTGAATAGCACACGCATACACCCATATAGCACACTAGCCTCCCTAGGATGTCCCGGGGACGATTCACATCCCACGAGCGTCATCCCCCAGGCATCCCTGAGGATGCAGAAAATTGTCACAAGGAGGTCCTCAGGAAGCAAAAATTTCCGCTTTACGGCGTCCTGGGGAGCTCCCCAGGCCCTTATTCAGGGTCCTTCCTGGGAAGTTCTGGGGAAGGTTTGAGGAAGTGATATAAGAGGACCTTGGAAAACTTCAAGGTCACTAATATTTTCAAAAAAAAAAAAAAAAAAGCGATGATTTAATTATTTTTTTTTATAAAGAAGAAAACACGAATGTTGTTTATTCCCTATTTTTCAGACGGATTCACATATAACAGAGAGCATTCGGGAACAAAGTTCTTACCTTCATTTTTTCGGTCGGATTTCAACCCGAGTACCTTGGTATTCTGTACGCGCGCTCTGACCGTTATGCTGTTTCTAAAGTATTCATGCATTTTTTCTCTCCTTTTGAAATTCAAAACTAGGAAACGACTTCATTTTTTGTACCTTTTGCATACATTCGACATAAATTTAAATTGATAACTCCAAATAAATTGTCAATAATTATTTGTTATAACTTAAATGTCTTCGAATTTTAAAATTTTTACGTGAAATTGTATTTCTAAATGATAAAAATATCCTTTTAGATTTTAATACTTAAAATCCATTAAAATCATTCTATAGTTAGAAAAATGATTACGAACTATATTTTGACGCACAATGAATGTTGCAAAAGGTTTCTGATGATATCCCCTATAAAATTTAATTTTAATTAATACAAATATTATTTCCAAAGATTAAAAAAGCAAGAGATTAAAGCACATAGTTTGTTTAAAATTATGATTTTTTTTTTATGATTGACAAATAAAGTCTAAGTGAATCCTTTCAAAAATAAAATTTTTTTGCTCTCTTTCACTCTCTTACTTTTTTTTTTTTTTACAGGAATTTTAATCATTTTTTTCCTTGGTAAAAGGTGTTCTTATTATATGAATTTATGAAAAAAATTTACAAATTTGCTTAGTCTTTTCTTTCCTAATTTTTAATACATGAAATATTTCATTGTTGCATCTTCAAAGTGGGCCACACCAAACGGTTAAGAGATTCTGCTTTCGAAGCTGGTAGATGGGAGGTGTTGAGTTTGTACCCAATCGCGCCAGTCGGCCTAATCTTTCGGAGTTTTGCGTGGTTTTCTTCGAATATTGGATTTCCTTGCGTAAATACGGATAAGGTTCCTTTAGAAAGACTTTCACGGAGGGCAACCCTATCTTGATATGTCCCTCATGTTGATAATTGGCCGTCATAAATAAAACCAATCAACCAACCAGTTTCAAAGTAATTTAGAATGTTTTGGCGATTAACAAATAATTAAATCCGTTACTTATGAAATTCTTATACGACGGTACGAGTTGCAGATGTTTGGAGATTTACCAATTGTCGCGGGATTAAGAAATACAGTAAAACCACTGTATTATTTTATAAAATTTTAAATATTAAAATTCTGTATTGTCATAGAAAACACACCATTGTACAAATTTGTATAATTTTGTTGTATCAGGATTTGGTGTGAAAATCATTTGTAAAATTGCATCATTAGACTGAAACACTGCTTGAGTTACATAAAATAGAAACTATTATTAAAATTTGAATCTGTTACAAAAACATATTATTTTCTTATTGTTATAAATAAAAGTAATTTACAGTTAAATCTCCATTTAACAATCTTTAAAAATTGAAGGAAATATTTATGTGCATAAAAAATACAATATGCGCTACTTTTTATTTAATTAACGACGGGAAAGATTTTTGTTGATTCCTTGAAATGTTATTTTAGTAACTAAGATTTTAGGCTATTTAAAAAGCCTAAAAGAACTAATATCTTTATTTAAAATATAAAATGTTTTTATCAACGAATTATTCCTTAAAAATCCCCAACTAATATGTATATGTATTTTCTTTTACATCTACAAACAAATTTGTTTGTAAAGCCTTTTCTTACTAACTCACAGGTAGTCTGACTTCTATTTCTGGGAATAACACCCTTTTTTTCTCTCTGCCATTGAAAATTTCCACAAAAATTTCACACACATTCTTAGTTGACAAAGTTGTTTGAGAGGCGGGTTGCTTATTGAGAGTCTAATTGTTGGAAAGTTGGAACGGTGACTGCCAGCTATTGAGAGCATTGTTTTGCAGTTGCTTACATTGTAATATTCTGATTGTCACCTAACTAAGTATATATGTACGGCAAAACAGGTGTATGAAGTAATTTCATCCTTTATAGATATCTGAAACTAAAGAAATATAATATAAATTGGGTTTGTTAAATGAAAGTTTTAAGTGATGCAATATACTCTTCAATTAAAAAAAATTTATAAATTATTTGTTATTTAGAAAACACAGATAAATATTTATCTGTAATTTCAGAAGTAAAAAAATATTTATATTTCTAAATTTCTCAAAATAAAGACTTCATTTTATCTTTCAGAATTTAAATAATAATAATATTATTATGTTTGATAATCTAAAAAAATTTATAAAAAATAATTTGTTAATAAGTCCAACTAACATTTAAAAAAACAATTAATGATAAATGAAACAAAATATTTTAAACCTTCAGAAATGACATTTAAATTGATGCTACTATTTAGCTAAAATTTTCTTATCCTCAACACGTATATAAATTACACAGGGTAGGCAATTGATAATACCCTGAATTAAATTTTAAATTTGAGTGAATTTACATTTTTAACTGATTTTATAAGAATGTATATTTTTTAAACAGAAAATGTTTTAAAATAAACGACGTATTGGTATGTGTTTGGGGAGGGGCGGCTCAATATTTATGTATTTTAAATCCAAATATACCATTTTAAAGTGAATTGCACTCTTTTTGACTTGGTGTTATGATCTGTGATAAAAATGTCCAGTTTCATCGCGACACTTTTTTATTATTATTTTTTTTTAATAGGGTTTAGTAAGTGTGTTAGCTAATTATAAATGTATATAAACATTTAACATCTGATATTAAGATGCACCAGGATCCGATTCAGATAATTTTCATAAGAAAAATTTAAACGGGTACTCATGAACCAACTTACGTTAAGAATCTCTTTTTTTTAATTTGCATAAATACCTTTACCTCCAAATATGAGAAAAAAAAATATGATCTAGAATTGTCTTCTATTTAATGATTTTAAAGTATTCATTTAGAAAATTACTATTTAGTTAATTTAAACAAGTTAAATTAATTTCTTTATTTATAAAAATATAATAATATTAAAAAAGCAAAACGCAATAAGTTATTCATTAACAATTAATAAAATATTGATAAATGAACAAAATTTGGTTTAAAAAATACATATTAGTAATTAATAAAAATAGGAATTAACTGAAATAATAAGTTAAAATTTTTAATTTAACTAAAAAAGATTAAAAGCTATAGCAATATTTAAAAATAATTACAATTTAATAACAATTACATAATATGCTAAAAATTAAGAAATCGAAGAATTAATAAAATAAAATTAACTCATTAAACTCAATACCAATTAAACTGAATTCAATATTTTAATAAGAAAAACAATTGAGTATTGTACTCCAGAATCACTCATGAGATGGCGCCACTACTGTGACTTCCGCGGCACTTCCCCACTTATGAGTAACCTTTTACTTCCACAGGAATGATTTCTTATGTACTTCCTCAGGAGTAGCGTCCCTGGGAAGTTATTCCGTGGGACGTTGCTGGGAGCTCATTTCTGAGGACATCGTAAAAGACTCTTACCCAGGACTTCCTGATCTTGTCATTTTAGTATTAGGAGGAATATGGGATGACTTGGAGCTCCTGGGGAAGTATAGAGGAGCTTTTGTGCTATATGGGCAGCAGAAAGAGGACTTACAGTATGGCGAACTCACAGACTGCGTTTCATTCTGTACCTTTCAAATCACCTGCAGCGCCATCTGTTGTTAAAAATCGTAACTAACTTTGAAAGTTTGTCCGCCTGAAAATTCACTGTTGTCCCAAGCTTATTGCAACAAACGGTATATTTCTATCACTGCCCGTTTAATTTTTATTGATTTTTCAAATAGACCGGTCATTTTTGAAACACCCTGTATGTGGTGCACTTTTATTAGCTAAACTGAGGAATAAGGCTGCCAAACCTTAAAAATTCTTAAAGAAGCTGCCTACTATTATTTGGACAGTACTATTGTGTTGTGCTAGATTCGAAAACAGCCATGGGACTTAAAAACCTTTCTGACATGTCTTCAATTCGGAATCTTTCTGACATCAACCATTGGGGACATGTGGCTTTTGCTGACAATCCTGCTGATCTTGTGTTACGAGGTGTAGATCTCGACAAACTCCTCTAGAATAACTTATGGTGGCATGGGCCACAAATCCTAACAAAACAAACTGATCCTTCCTCAAATACTGTCTAAATTGAAAAAAAATGATAGTATCTGTACTTGAATAGTTTAGAATATATATATATATATTTATTTGTAATTTTTTCGGACATTTTTGGAACTGCACTTGTTTATTTTTTGCATACGTGAAATACTTGAATTTGTTATTATAAACAATAATTTTAATATTTAAGTTATTTGTATTAAAAATAGTGAACATTTTGAAAAATTCAATTTTTGTTAAAATTTTACAGAATTTAATTAAAAATTCATTTTTTCTCAAAACGTCTTTTTAGTTAAATATTATTGTGCATTGGGTTCACCATTTAAAAAATATTTTAAAAAATAAACAAATTTGTTGAAACGATAAACTGTTACTTTAAAGATTAATATCTCGGCAAATTATCAACTTTTCGATAATCATTCATAACAATTCTTTTATAGTTCTGCGAAGATAGATATCTACCACACATCAACTATTTTGCTCAACGCCGAAAATCAAAATTTGTGTGTAACAAAAAAAAAAAAAAAAAAAAAAAAAAAAAAAAAATGCAGTCATTTTATTTGACTGGGAAATAGAGGGGGGAGTGGTAGGTGATGCGCACTTCCATTAAATTTTTGCGATATCTTTGAAAATGCGATATATAAAAATTAAAAGAAACGCATTTTGATATTCGACTTTACGAAAGGTTTCACAGGATATACAAATAAAAGATTTTTTTTTCAAGTAACTTAATTTGACCCTTTATACTCTTACAAAATATACTTATGAGTTGTTAATAATGTATAAATATGTGGGCTAAAAACATTTATTATTTCAACCAAATTGATCGTTCGGCGATACATAAATTTTGCTTAAAACTGCAGTGACAGACCGACAAATAGACAGAGGAATGTTCATAGAATGGTTCCGTTTTTTCTTTATATGTAAGGAATTCTAAGAAAAAAACTTTAGGAAAGGACGTCAATAAGAAGTGCTTTATTTTAAGGAAATAATATGTATTTACTATTAAATTTCTGACATTTTGCAAATTTTAACAAGTTTTGCTTTTGCGTACCAAATACGGATTATATCCCTAATCTAAAGTTTTACTAACAGTTTTCATTCATTCATTCTTTTTATTTATTTATTTATTGTCTTTGTAAAATTGATGAATTTATTTAAAAAATATACATAGAATATTGATAATAAATAGTGAAATGCTTAACAAAACGCATCGATTTTCGTTAATATAATTTATTTTGTAATTATATGTTTGGGTTTGTTCAGAGTTAAAACAAATAACAATTCTTTATTTAAGCATATTTATAGAAGCCTTATTATTATATACTATATTTGTCAATGCCATCTTCTAAAATGTTGGATTTAATTCATCTTTTAAATATAGTTTCAATGGGGGTAAATAAAGTTAATTCAAGTAAGTTTTATAGAACTTATTCATGTATTCGTGAATGTGTAAGACAAAAATCACCATGCAAATTTAATTCCCTTGAAAATATCTTTCATAATTCTTATTATTTTATTCTTTATATATTTCTATATAATTCTATTATCTCAAGAAAATTCCATCGTACATTTAGAATGAACATCAATAATATATAATTATAAAGGTGAATGCATCGCTTGGAAATTCTCTAAATTATATAGTTCGAACTTCAGAGCATAAAGTGAGTGTGAATATTTAGGCAGTACATCCCGATTTTGATTATAAGGATCCTTATTTGACTAAGCGTTGACACCTTGTCATTTTGAAATCTTGTGTTGATCTGAATGCGTTTATATTCGGATTATGAAATGGTAAAGCTTCTGTAAATGTAGCGCACGCGAACATGCATGATGCTATATTCTAATAATCCATGCAAAATGAACAATGCATGTGAAGATTGCAACTCTTTAATTGGCGGAAATATTTAGAAATGGAATATTTTATATTTTTAATTAATATGGATATTTACATCAATTTTGGTATTGTGTGATGTGTACAAAAGTAGATTACAGGGTTAGCAAGAAACAAGTTGCTCCCTTTTCAGGGCTCTAGAACGCTCGTTCTATTGGTCCAAATAAGATTATATTTGAAGTACAGATAATTCATATTATGCGCTTGACACTTGTTTTTTTTTAGATGCAACAATTAAAAACAGAAAAATCCGCAGATAGGCAGGGGACTGTAATACGCATAAAATATTTAATTCGCTTTAATTTAATAAACAATATCTAAAAAGTAAAACTTGTCAATAAAATTGCAACATCTGCCGTAAGATTTGTCGTACGGTAAACTATGGCATATCCAATAGTCGGGAAACAACTGAAAGAATCCCCTACCATGCAGTGACAACTATAAAAAAGTTTCCCATTTCAGAGTGCTTGATAATTTTTGGCAATCAGTCTCCGAATGGTACTGTGAGTGTGCCAGTTGATTCCCGATGCGCTGAATTCCACTCAGAATCTTAAAGTGTATTTTGCATTTTTATTGACAAGTTTCAAATTTTTAATATTAATTAAAAATGTGAAACTTATCGAATTTAAATCGTTATATGTACAAAAATGTTTCATATCGGCGAATTTTTGTATTTTTGTAATTTTTACCTTCCGCTATCTTCAATTAAAAAAAAGTATCGTAATCAAAGTTTTCTTCGACTTCCGGATTTCGATGGATTTCCACATTTGAGGAGTCAGAGTAGGGGTCTGAACGGGTGCAGGCCTGGCCCAAGGCCCGTACCCAACGCGGCCCGATTAAAGGGCTTAAAATTTTTAACACGCCGGAACGATAAAAAAAAATATCGGCCTATAGAACCGTTATAAAATTTTAAGCAAGAACGATAAAATAAGATCTATTTTTAATTAATATGGCTTTAACTAGAATATGTATAAATGTGCATCATGAGCCAATATTATTTAAAAAAATCAATACAGAAATGAAAATTGTACAATGTAGAGATCGACATTGGACAGTTACTTTGTGTCCAACCCGTGCACACATTTGTGTCCAACCATTAGCACATTCTTGCCGGGCAGAGATGAAGCTTGTATTGTTTATTTACATATAGTTAAGCCGGGCCGGAACTAGACTTATTTATTCTCCAGATGTGTAGGGCGGACAACATGATTAGTAAATGTTTTAATAGCGATGAAGAACTTATGTAAACATAATATTTAGATATATACTTCTTGGTGATTCTTAAATTCACTTCTAAACAACGGGAAAATTTCACATATTTTTGACTAATTTTAAACTATAAAGATATAAAATTGACAAGCGTGGCTATTGAAGGAATTATAAATCAAACAACTTTTTTGTTTTGAAAAATAAGACATTGATGTACGAGATTCTTGTCACGGGATTTCCGATTTTTATCCTTTCGTATCCTGTCGCTTCCGGGAATTCGATTCAAACCACTTATTTTGACAGTATTGTCTTAAAAATGCTTGTATCAAAAAGTGGATAACGCTATTCGATTACATTAGTTTTTGAAAAAAACCTGCTAATCTTATGCGTTTCCGAAAAGAAATGAATTCAGAAATTTTTCAGGAAGTAGCTCTTCTGGATTTCAGAAAATCTTTAATGAAATGATATAAAATATTTTCATAAATTTACTTTTTATTATACAGCTTATATTTATGTGATAATTTCAACACTCTTTTTTTAATTCAAAACCATTTTAATTTTTAATGAATTTTTATTTGAATGTTAAAGTATAAAAGAACTGAGAAATCATTAATGCTGCTATTGCGTACTTTCTGTAAAATATACTGTAAAATCATCCCATTAATAATGCATGCATATTCATTGAATATGCATGCAATATTTTATAAAGGAATCTTAATTGTATGACAAAAATCTGAATTTTTTCAAAACAGTACAAATTGTGCCGGGCCAGAACGGGCTGCTAATATCCAAACCCTCAAGCTTAAAACACCTTGGCGAAAAACAGAGAAGGCCAAATGAATTTGGGAGAAAAGCGCTTTCCGCGTGTGCGTGGCCAAATGTTATTTTCGATTAAGGCAGTGTAGCAAGCATGTACATCTATGGGGGATTATTTTATGCTAAATAGTGTCGTTTAGAGCCAATAAAGAATAATAAAAAACATTAATATCACCACTGATAGTTAAATACAGACAGTTAGTGGTATCCATTTAAAATATAGTTATGTGAAATGTTTTCAATATTTTTGTGTACTATTTAATATTATTTATACTTTTTAGATATGTTTATTATTATGAATGGTTACATAGTGCAGTTTCAATGCAAGATAGCTTATTAGAATTTTGATATTGACAGTGAGGTTTTTAACCTTCGCACTGCCACGACCGTATATAACCGTTCACTAAGATGCAGGTTTATCTGCCGTTGAAGATTTATTTAAATTAACATAATTGTACAAAAATAATCCAATTTTAAGAAATTAAGTTATGATTGATACTTTTAAATTATATAAGCATATATGTAGCAAAAATATTATACCATGATAGAAAAACCCTCTTTTATTAACATTTAAAATAAATTGCAGAGAAAAATCATCACAATTTTGCCTTTTGCTCGGCTGTCAGGGGGTTAATATCATGAAAATAAAATGACTTCATACCAAATAAACAAATGACTTGTAACGGTTGGATGCTCTTGCTGGGAGTTAAATGCAGACATACTCATGAATTGAGAAAAAAAACACAGTTTATTAAAATGATAAGGGCTCAAGGGAAGTGGAGCAAGTCTAATTTTCACAACTGAGAATACTACGAAAAGATTAAACGCATACTCACAGGCTCCGGAAACTAGCTCAATCAGGGCAACTCTGATTACTTCTCAATATCCCTCGGCTAAGCTGCTAGATAAAAGTTAATTAGACAGCCCGTGGCTGTAGATATCCTTTATTTACTTTGAGATAATCAAATGCAATTACTATTAAATTTCTTACCACGGCCAACTTCTCTATTCGAATACCGAAACTTCTTCATAACTCACTGGAGGCTCGAAGCTACTTGCAATCTGCTAGATACCAGCGGGAAACTCACTTCGCTGACTAATATCTCCAGAACACTCGGCTGGCTTTCGCCAGTGATTCACTTCGCTATCTAATGTCGCTAGTCACACTCAGTCTTTTCTGGCTAATGCCAGAGACACTTCACACACACTCAAACTCCAAGCTTTTATATGCTGCAAACTGAGATATTTCAAATTTACATAATACTACTAACCGCGAGCCTAACTGCAGAATCCCAAAGACACACACACACTCTAGAAAGTTAAAGTAAAAGAGAGGATAGATGTCGCTTTTACGCTTACACATGTTAAATTATTGACGTCACGATCTCAGAAATACTAAAGTGCCTTTATGATAAAGGTCACTCCCTCACAGACTGTTTGACCTTATTTAGTTATGCTGCATCTACAATTTATAATAATTTAATATTATTCAGATTCTCGTATCTATTCAGTTTTCTCAAATCAGTTCAGAGTTCTGGTTATTAATAACCAAAAATAATTTAATGATGCATGGTTAAAAAAAAAATTGAGCATAAAATGTTGAATTTAAGATATTCATTTCTTATCATTTTTTCCCCAAAATTGTCAAACTTTTTGTGAGCAACCGAAAACTTGAAAAGTTTCACCGAAAATTTATTTTTACGACATTAATTTATCAATTTGCTCAGTGTTAGATGATATGTTGAAGGAATTAAAATGAAAACATAATAAATAATTATTTTCATAAAATATAAATTTGAAAATACTAAATTAATTACTAAAATAATACTAATTAATAGTAATACTTGTAAAAGTATGTAGAAAAGAATTGTTTTTCCTGTAAATGTGTAATTTTGGATAAATAGGTATTTGATTAAAGCTTTATTCGACTTACAGTGAAGCTGAGAGATCAAAACTGTTAAAATTTGAAAGAAACTAACTAATTATTTAACCGTTTTTACATGTGTGTCACTATATGAAGCCATTTTAGATAAAGCTGAACTAATTAATCGAAATCATCATTTATACATTTAGTGTTGACCAAACTGGTATTTAATCTTTTGTAATCTAATTCTTCTATTTTTAGGTTCGTAAGTTAAAGTGAATAAGCTGGTTTTAAAAAATAACGAATATTAATATGAAATCTAACTTTTCCGTCTAGTCCAGACCGGAAGGACTTTTTTATTTTATTATTTTGCTGACAGTTGTACTATATTTTAAAGAAAATATTTTCAGGAAATTTTCATCGTAAACAATATTTTATATAAAAATATCTTCAATTAAAAAGAATAAAACAAAAAATATTAAAATAATAGCAAATAAATTTAATTCATATCAATTAATTAACTATTGAGTATACATAGAATCGATCGAAAAACTTCATAGTTTA
Source organism: Maratus speculifer (assembly GCA_964019185.1). Lineage (NCBI taxonomy): Eukaryota > Metazoa > Arthropoda > Arachnida > Araneae > Salticidae > Maratus > Maratus speculifer. Next base: position 232,326,700 of record OZ025294.1, on the reverse strand, counting down.
GAAAATGCCTGCGAATAGATTGACAGACCAATTATATCCAAAGTGTTTGGAGATTTACATGACATTCGAGCAGTTGAATTTAGCAAAGTGCATTGTCAACGTCCATTAAAATGTATCCTATATAATTTCGTGATATTATATAATATTGTGAGTTCTGAATACACCGAACGCTTAAGAGTCTTAAATTCTTGCATTCAAGACACGAATCGGAGTTATAAATCTAGAATGATATTCTAAAGCACGTTAAATTTGTGTAGATTATTTAAAATGGTTATTAAGCTTCGACCCATTATAATATAATTTAATTTAAATCTAGAAAATGCCTTTTCAGTCATAAATATCTGATTTCATTACACAATTTTGATTTTGCTACATTTCATCTTTTTCAGTTCACAAATCACATTAACATACATATAAAAAAAAAGAAAAAAGTGGTCTATAAAAATTGCTTCAACTTTTATTTAGGTCATACATTTTTATATGATTTTACAAACAACATGTATCTAGTTAATTTAATAAATAATATTTTTTTACTATGAGCATATTTTAATAATTATATTCGTTCATTTTATAACATGAATCGTTAATATCTAGTATATCTGTGCGCATTCTGAAAGAAAGCAGAGAAAAGATTAAGTGTCAAATGTATCAAAAGTATTTGAATTGGACATTTCAAAAACCACATAAGTCAGATAATCAGAATTTTTATATATATATATTAGGGTGGAGTGAAAAAGACCAAAAAAATTTTTTTTCGGAATTTTTTCTTTGGATAGGTCTAAAAAGTGGCCTTTTGGCATACTGATTATGAGGTAAAAATTTCATTTCGTTTGGAATTCATCTTTAGTCCCCTACCAACTCTTAAGATTCTGGTCTTTATATGTGAATATCAAGATTTCACTATAAAGTGTAATTGACCAAAAAAAAATTTTTTCCGGAATTTTTTCTTTCAATAGGTCTAAAATGTTGTTTTTTGGCACACTAAATTTAAGGTTAAAAATTTCATTTCGTTTGGAATTCATTTTAGTTCAATACCAGCTCTTAAAGATTATGCTCTTTTATGTGAAAATCAAGATTTCGCAATGTAGTGTAAATTAATCATTTTTTTAAAACTAAACTTCTGATTTTAGTAAAATAACCCACAAAAATGACTTCTTAAAGTATTACTTGTGAACAATATAAGTATCGTTACGTTTTAACGCTTTGAATTGCCTATAAAACCCTAAAATGTGAATCGTATTGCGCAGAGAAGAGAAAACACAATAATTAGTCATGCATTTCACTTTTATTTTTCGAATGCACATGAAAGATAGTTCTCTAAATATAAAAGAAATGCAGTTTTCTGAATATATAGTAATGTAATGAAAAGAATATATGCGATGTATTTTAAATCGATCTTTCACTTCACTCTAATTTATATTGGTCTTTGTTATCACAATTAGGTATTACCATTCGTGATTTGATTTTTGCTCATATATATCTGGTTCTTGTTTCCACTACTACTGCCGCGAAGTGTACTTCAATAACTAAGTTTACGCATCTTTCGAATACTTGAATCTATAAGGGAATTTTTTCAATTGAAAAGATAGGACTTTCGATTTTTTTCTGAGAATTTCCAGTTTCTTTCTTGGTACTCTTTAAAGAATGTGGGGTGATTTCACATTCTTGCTAGTTAATAATTTATATATAGTTTGTAACACTGAATTTCAATATTAGAATATGAAACTGTCTTATTAAAGAACATATAATATCCTTCATCTTCAATGTTCTTCGTAATCCAAATCCTCCAATATGATTTTTTTTATCAGTTATCGTTTCTGTAAATTTTCATCTCAATGACGGAAGTATACGTTTTGTTGAATAATGGGATTGAGAACTTTCTTTAAATATTCCCTCGAATAACGAAACAACTTAATTGTTTATAAAAAAACATTTTGAGTTCTATATTTGCAAGAGGAATCTTTCTTGAAGTGAAACAACATAGACGAATGTACTTCCATTACAAATTCAGCCATAATCATCAGATTTTGGGATGAATTCAGACTTTTAATCTGCAAATCAAGTAATCAATTGGCAGTTGTCAATCATTTACAGTGTGACATTCTTGCTGGATTACGATTTACCAGATTTGAGGAACATTAACCAGATGCAGTTGTTTGACATGTGTCATAAAAATAATTTTGGTCTACACTTAACTCTCCAGAGTTTATTTCTCTGTGATAGGAACAGATATATTTTAATTTCCATAACTGTCTATTGTTCACATTGATCCAACGACTTTCCAATTAGAACAAGAGAAGCCCGTGAGCCTTTATTTTCTTTATAAAGTTCAATGACTTTGGGGCAATTCGTTTGCTGAGAACTGACATATTAACCACTACAACGGACAACTAAATCTCAGTTTCAAAAATCTATTAGTATGATTTTTTATCTTACTGTTTACAGTTGTTCCGCCACAATCTATTGCCATAAATTTATAAAGGTTTAAATGTTTTTCAGTGCAATATTTTTATACTTCCTGCAATGATCTTTCCTGTTCCAAAGATGGTGTAATGTGTCCCAAATACTATTCATTTGATCTTAAAATCTGAGATTATGTTTTTCACTTATAGTTCTTACATATATCTCCAATTTTCCATAATTTCCTTTGATTTTTGGGAATTCAATAAGCTTCTGATATTCAGAAAAAATGTTGTCTATCATTTGATCAATACGTCTTTAGGAAACTACAATAATTGATGCCTTCAATTTTTTCTCTTAGGATTTTTTTTAACCTCTGATTTTGGCGAAACTTTACAATTACTGCTGTGTTTTATTAATTGTTTTGTATAATAATAATATTTTAAATCATTCTGCTATTGTTGGCAAAACAGCTTTATTTAATTTTGAAGAATCACCAACTTCTAGTAATGGTAAACTTCGATTTCCTTACATACGTACTCATTTTGACTGTAAAAATGACAACATACAATTTTTAAAACTCAATAAACCGTTTCAAATATTTAAAAATAAAGACTTTAAGTTTGAAAATGATGATAGGAATTACACTAAATATTTTAAATATAAAAATATGAAACGAGATTACCAAAAAATCCTGTTAATGTATAATTTATGGTAAGAATCTATCGTATAAATCAATAAAAATCTAAATGTCCTGGTAGGGGACTCAAGAAGTTTTTCAAAATTCCTAAAATTTTGCACGTGTATTAGAAGTACTAAAAGGCAACTTTTGGCTGCTATCCAGAATCAAAATTCCAACTTTCGATTTTTCACTCCACCCTTATATATATATTTTAATTAGAATATTCACAAGTATACAAATTTTTAAAGATTTTTTATGGCGGATTATAGAGTTTGGACAGCAATTGTAAATATTGAATAATTTTTACATTTCATGAATAATAAATTAATAATAACAGAAAAACTGTTATAGACATATGCTGATTTAGCAAGAAACAAAGTTAGGAGGTAATTAATTTGAATAAAACAGACATGTTAAACGTATTTTTAAATAAAATTATTCATGATAACATTTTTTTTCGGAACATTTTTATGCTTTATACAAATTGTTGCATAATAATATTCTTCATTATTCATAATTGAATTATCTTCAACAATGATAGTTGGGCAGCTAGGGTAAGCGTACCAGTAGCGGGCCACGTACCAATAGTGGCCATCAGTTTTCAAATTTGAAAAACAAATTTTCTATTCACTCCTGTCAGATAACAAACTAACTGTTGATTGGCTGGAACCCTTATCTGTTATCAGACAAAGGGACAACTTCAGTATTCTGATAGTCTTTGAGCTGGAAAGGTGTTTTCCTTCCACTCTTAAAATACAAGGATTTTGTGGCTCATTCTTACTACTTTCCTTAAGAGGTAATTTTTCATTCAATACTTTTTCTTTAAAAGTATATTGTATTTTATATTAAAATGTCACGTTTCTAATACACTGTATAAATGAAAACTTTATCTCTTATGCTTAAAAGATATAAAACTAACATATTATTAAGTTTGGGGGGTGGCCCACTTCTGGGTCACTAAATTTCAAGTTGTTCCAGTAGTGGGTCAGATGGCCCACTACTGGTACACAAGTGACCCACTACTGGAACAACCAAGATATGATTTTCCTAATATGTTTGTTGCATTTTATTTATCTTTTATTATACATGTTTATTGTATTGCAGGATAATGAAGAAAAGGAAAGAGCAAAATTATACAAAAGAACAACTAAAAAGTGCAATTGCGTATGTGCAGAAAGGAAAGAGTGTCCGTTCTGTAGCTAAGCAGTATAATATTGCAAAAAAAAAAAAAAACTTTGCAGTGGAAATTGAAAAGATGAGTCAAATTAGCTACACAAAAAGCCCCAAGTACATGTTTACCAACGACAAGGAAAATAACATTGTTTTGTGGATTAAAAGCATGGCCAGTAAGGGATTTACTTTTACAAAAGAAATACTCATGACTAACGTAATAAAATTGGCCAAAGAGCATAAAATCACTTTCCCTGGAGAAAATAGTCTTAATGGCCGAAAATGATATGAAGATTTTTTAAGACGCCATCCTGACATTAAATTGCGTACCAGCCAAAATTTAACAACGAGCAGGAAAGAAGTGTCACAAAAGAGAATAAATGATTGGTTTCTAGAGGTTTAGACTTATTTAACACGTTCGTTGCCACTCACGCGAAAGCGCGTGATATGGCGCCAACGATAATGGGCCACTCACACGCCAACGCGTGATGAGGGGTGATGTCCAATAGCCAGTCAGGCGCTGGCGCGGGAAAATCATTCACTGTTTCTTTGTTATAAAAAGTAAATCGGCTTCTGGGAAAAACCCACTTCTACAGTGCGGAGTATTAATTATTATCACATCATCATCTAAGCGGCAGCGAACGTGTTAAAAAACAAAAAACTGGACAATGTCTTATGTAACACACAGAGGGTTTTCAATTGTGATGAAACAGCTTTTTTTTTAAATCCGAAGTTAGTAAAAGTTCTTGCTGAAAGAGGATCAAGAAAGGTGTATACCACTGCAGGAGCCGATGAAAAACTTAATGCAGCTGGTAAACTTGCACCACCAATGATCGTTTATAGGTAAGGATGTCTAAAATCATAAATCTAGTAAATTAAACCTTGAAATTATTAAATATGTTTTTATATCCTAATTTTTTGTCTTTCCAATTTTCAGGCATGATAGGATCCCTCAACAAATTACAATGACCATGCCTTCTGATTGGACTACTGGAAAGTCGGAAAGTGGATGGATGACTCAAGAAACATTTTATAAGTATGTGACAAACATTTTTGAGCCATATTTAAATAAGCATAGCATAGAGAAACATGTACTGTTATTTCTGGATGGACGCACTTCTAACATATCTATGAATCTAAGCACCTTCTGTATAGCTCATGGAATTGAAATGATAGCTTTGCTCCCAAATGCCGCACACCTGTTGCAACCTACGGACGTTGCTGTTTCCATACTCTTAAAAGCGCTTGGCGGCAAGAAGTAGTGAACTTCTGAATAACCCATGAAGGCAAAAAACTGCAGAAACGTGACCTTCCACCAGCTCAAAAGTCATCTTTAGATCGCTTAACTCCTGCAACAATTGTCAGTGGATTCCGTGCATGTGGACTGATTCCATGGGATGCAAATGATAATATCATCAATAAAGGAGAGAAAAATGGCTTCTTTTTTGGATATTTTTGAAAAAAAAATGAAATCTTTCTTAGAAAATAAAGGTGAATGGAAAGGCCCTGTGGAGCAAACAGATCTTTATTACTTATGGTTGTAGACGAAGGAGATTTTGAGCAAGGAATCAGTTTTCCAAGTAAACTGTCACAAAACAATTTTGGAATTAAGCACTTAATGTTGGTTTTTTATTACTATTATTTATAAAATTTGTCTATTTAATTATTAAACATTTTACTTCTTATAGAGTACACCAGTCATATCTATTGAGGCGGCATGCAATGCAGAATCAACTAACACTGTTGAATATGCTGATGCTGAGGTGGATATTCCAGAAAGATCAACCGGTCTCATTGCCGGACCATCTAGAAATGTACCATCTCCCTTCAAAAGAGTTATTTTCTGTCCAGAAGGAGAAAATAAAACAAAGAAAAGGAGAAAGCGAGAGAAACTTCCTGCAGTTGTGACTTCTCCTCAAATGCTCCAATATTTTAAGAAGAGAGAAGATGTTAAAATGCTAAAGCTGCAGAAAAAGAGAAAAGAAAAAATGAAAAAGAAAAAAAAATTCAAAAGGAAGAGTTGAAGAAAATAGCCAATGAAAAAAAAAAAAGAGAGCCAAAAAAAATGGCTGTAAAAGAAAAATAAAACTAGTGAAATGTAAATCCCACTCACATTGTTTATATATATATAGATATAAATATAATATAAATATAATATAGTTCTGCAATCATTTCAACATTTAATTACCCTTTTTATTATGAATATCTTATTATTTATCACTACTGCAAATTAAAAAATAGGGCATATGTATTTTTTTTAAAATTATAAAATATTACAGACTGTTCGAAAAAACTAAAGAGAAGCTGAAATTACTTTACGTAATCATCAAAACTTCTAAATATGATTTCATTATTGATTATCTTTAAATGTAGAATTGTAAAAAAAGTTATAACCTCTGTACAGTGCACATTAAACTCAAGAATGGAGTGGTCCCCTTCTGAGGGGCCCACTAATGGAGTATCAGAAATTCACTATGCGCACTACTGAAGCATAGAGGAAGGTAAATTTTTTTATTTTTCATTTTTTATATAGAATATATTTTAAAAATTTGAATGTTTATTCTGATACATAAAGGTGAGGACTAGGCTAAAAATATATATATTTGTTGGAATTCACTAATGTATTAATAATAATTAGACAAATGTCATTAAAGGGTCAGGTACCCTTTGAACTAAAAAAATGCGTGAAAAAATTACCTCTATAAGAATTGCAGTCACTCTGTATCTAATTCACTTTTAACTATAAAATTGAAAACACATATTAAGAAGGATATATTTTATTAGTTAAAGTTGTCAAAAGAAGTATACACATATGTAATGATTTTTAAATTATTTTTAAAGATAATACACTTTTTACGAAAGAATAATTCTTGCATGCCTTGCGCGCGCGATTTTTCAAATTTGAATGGCTAAAAGAGACTATGGTTTTTTTTTATGAGTAGAGATATAATGTGTTTTCAAAATCACCTACGATGAAAAAAATAAAATTTGTAGATCGAGAGAAAAAAATTATTTAAAAAAAAATGAAATATCGAGATATATTTTACACAAAAGTAGTCGTGAATTCTAAACTTCTAATTTGAGGAACATAATAATAGGTCATTTTGTGCCTGTATACGTTTAATATATTCAACGAAAATTTTGTGAAATTCTACGCAGCCGTTTTCCAGAAATCGTGCGCGCAATAATCAAAATCGCCGTTTTGAGAAAATTGACGTTAAAGTTTAAATCACCCATTGATCTTATAGGAAAAGTGCAATGTTTTTTAAACATAACTCTTCTTCTAATGCGAATTTTTGAATGCGGTTTGTTTTCAAATGTTCCCAAAGAATCATATTTAATTATAAGCTATTTTTCTAAAAATCGATTTTTGGATTCTTGAAAGGGTACCTGACCCCTTAAGTTGCCCACTGCTGGTACGTTTACCTTAAATATCTTCTGGTAAAAGCTCTTCCAGAATGCTATCCTAAACTATCAATTGACATTTAAAATCATAGGTTTTTGCTGACGTAAACGTCATAGGGGTTAAAAGTTTTTTCAACAAGGTAAATATATTTTTAACGATCCACAGTAAACCCCTCGGCTATGATAGTGCCTTTTCATCAGAATCATAGTGAAATCTCTTGTAACAATGATTAATCAGGTGTAAATGCCTAATATGTGATCCGATATCCTTTTATACATAATGCAACAACATACAAAAACATTTTTCGCATTCTTGTTAGCACTGCCTTTTTGATGTATGTTAAAATAGGAATTTATCTTATTTAAGATTTTTCATAACAAAATAATGAGCCCACAGTGGCCATAAAGAAAAAATGTTTGACATTGGTATGTAAGGAGTGGTAGATTTTTCAGAAAATGAAATGTCATGGCTGTAAAGTCTTCTAGTATTGCATGTAAAAGCCACTTAAGTCACTGGCTTATGTTGTTTAAGTAATAAACTAAAATTTAAAGGTATTGTTTGAAAAGAAAGGAATACATTAACTTGCGTGATTATTATCCAGATCATAGCTCTACCTTTAAGGAAGCATTTGCGGCAAAAAATAATATTCGGAAAAATATTGTCTCATGTTGTTTTTGAAATAAAATATTTATTTATTTATGTATTGTGAGTGAAATTTCAGTTATTATTCACATCTTACAATAAAATAAGATTTAATAATTTTATAATTTTGATCACAATGGAATTATTTTTTAAAGAAAACATTTTCGAAATTTTTTCATAATAAATAATGTTTTAGAGAAATATATGTATACATATATACTTACTTTTCATGAAAAAATGGAGATTTTCTGTCTCATTTGGTAATATGGTCATTTTTGTTTATAAACTGTTTTTCTTATATTTTCTTTTATAAATTGATACAAATTGTTTTTCTTTATAGTTATTAATGAAACTTTTGTAGTTTATTATTACTTTCTTTTTAAAATAATAGAAAATAATTAAAAAATATACACGCAACTGATATTTGAAAACGAAGTTTTTGCCAAACAGGGGTCAGAAAAAATAAATCGCTTCAATGAGGTGAGTATATGATATTTGTGTCATTTTGTCTCTCTCAAATAAACTTAGTTTATAAATGTATTAATTGTAGAGCATATATGGAATCAGTTAGAAATTTTCATATTTTGAAACATGCCTGCGAATAGATTGACAGGCCGATTATATCCAAAGTATTTGAATACTTACACGGCATTTGAGCAGTTGAATTTAGCAAAGTGTATTGTCAACGTCCATTAAAATTCATCTACATAATTTCGTGATATTATATATATAAAACCCCTCCGTGTACGACGATTCCGGGGACAACCCATCCACGAGAAAAAGAAACTTATTGCAACTGCGTCCACGTTAGGCTTAACTATTCCGAGCTGTTCACAAATATTCTAATTGTTCAACTTATGAAAATATACATGTGAAAGATTTATTCATTACTCGCTTTCTTTAAAACCTACAAAAACTTTTTAATTATAATGTTTAAGTTCTAAATAAAACAACCAGCAATTACGGAAAAAACAAACAAAACAAACAATGTAAGCAAATCAATACTGTTGCCATTCAAGAATGACAAATTCCGTGATTGAATCTTTAGAATGACTCCTTTGTAACATCACCACTCAGGAATGATCGGGCGCGTTCGGGATCTATGCGCGCTGAGTGCGCACGCTCAGGAGTCAGGTACGTGGAGTGGACCTTATACCCTGTTCGCACTGGGATAGTTGAGTCACTTAACTTTAAGTCACTTAAATTTTTTGAAGCGGGATACCCGGAATTAGGCTTCACCTGTTCGCACCATTGCTTTTCTCATATACGTAGACGCCAAATCCCATTGTTATCTCGGCATGGTTTCGAATCCAACATCTTTGGCGAAAAGATGCTGTTTTTTGGCGGTGATCGCTATATTGGCAACTTTCAGATTTCACAAAGAGAAAAGAAGAAGTGCGGTCCAATTCAAGACAAACATAGCAATATGAGTTTCGGCGAGAGAAAAACCGGTTTGGCGTGCTAAATCTGCCCTCCGTCACGTGACGGAAGGCACACATGTCGGCCTACGAAAAGGTTGCTATTTTGGAGTCTAAGTATCTTAAGGTCATTAGTTCGCACTTGCTAAATATTTTAAGTGACTTAACTTGGCCAAAATGGCATCTGGGCATGCGCATAAGTTCTGAAATTTGTAACTGCAACTCCTAACTGCTTTTTTGTTTACATAGCAATTACCCTGCCATATTTCAATTAAAAATTAATTTTGTCATCCTCCCACTTTATTTTGCTGGAGGAAATAACAGGTACCTGTTGAACCGGTTCAACATTTTCCATTTTTGACCTTTGATTACAAAAAAAAAAAAAAAAAAAAAAAAAAAAAAAAAAAAAAAAAAAAAAAAACCACAAATGCACGTGTTAAGCAATTGGGGTAAACAAATAATAGTTTGAAAAAATTTATAATTGTTTTTAGGACTCAACTCCAGTAATTTAATAATCAGAATTAAATATTTTAAAATTCAGAAATAATAATTAAATATTCAGAAGGCACATTTCCACTCAACTCATAGTTAAGCAAGTAGTGCTTTAGTGAGTTGCAGAAACTTGCTTAAGCAAGAATCTTCATTCTGGGTACGACCGCTTCAAAAAACTTCAAGTTAAGTGACTTAACTTTCTCAGTGCGAACAGGGTATTACAGCGGAATAGTACTCGGTAAAAACTCCTGAACTTGCGCGCGAAGCGCGTGTATCTCCTGAACACGTTCATTGCTTACTCTTTATTATTGACATTTGCTTTCGATCTTATAGAGTGTTTTCTTTTAAGTATTAACTAAAAAATGGGCCACAATAGGAAATTTTTTTATACATTTTAGATATTTTTATTATTTTCTCTCAGTATTTCTCGATATTTTTTGGCTGCAGTTTCAGAATATAATCTTTTATAATTGATTTTTTTGCCTTACTTTATTCTTTTAAAATTTATGTATTTACGATTTGTTCATTACAAACCCCATCATCCACCAGACAGTTTTGTTATAGTTTTAAATACAAATTTCTGTTAAAATTTTCTTTTTTTTTAAATAGATTTTTTTCTCCATGTTTAATCGCTGTATTTTTAAAAATTGTTTAAGCCTAAAGTGGCTGATTGACCACAGTTGTAATTTTTTATCATCCTTTTAAAAATGCAAACACGTCATTTTGACGGGCTGTCTTCTAGTTATATAATATTGCGAGTTCTGAATACATCGAAAGGTGAAGAGTCTTGAATGTATGCATTCAAGACATGAATCGGAATTTCTCCAAAAAAATCTAGAGTGGTTCGCTAAAGTACATTTCATTTTTATAGATTATTTAAAGTCGTTGTTGAACTTCAACCAATTAAAATGTAATTTAATTTAAATCTAGAAAATGTACTTTCAATCATAAATACAGCAAAAACCTCGATTATCCCAAAAGCTTGGGATCAAAGCATTTTCGATTAACCGGGGTTCTATAGAAATCTTCGGATAACCGGTGTTTCTGTATAAATTTTGGAATAATCGGGAGATTTAAGATAAAAACTTGTTTGATGAAAAACTGTGATCGTAATTTAGAACATCGTTTCAATAAAAATGTTGTGGTACAGTATTCAAAGGTAACTGGATGAGAAACCAACACTACAAGTCGCTCCAACAGCAAAGAGATAACTTATTGGTTAAAAACAAATCTACTAAGGTCTTAGATGCGGAATATTAATATATATGCGGATATATTAATATATAAGAAAATGTAACAACGTCAGATGAGTTTTTTATAAAAGAAATGACGTGATAAATCAGCACTGAAACGATGCAAAGTTGAAAAACAAAAGAAAATCAGAACATATTAAAAATAAAAGTGTCGTATAAGTTTATCTAATAAATTGCCCGAAATTACGCAATGGACCAAATAAGTAAATTTACACTGTTGTTTATTTGTTTAATAAAGATAATGGTTTTTTACAAGTGTACAATAACATCTTTCAATGTTTTCATTTTTATTTGTTTTGTTTCCAATTTTTAAATATAATAAGTATTAAAGCAGCTCTTCAATGTATTAAAAATGATCCGGCATTGTTTTGATCTAAAACTTAAAACTAAAATAATAATCATAAATCAAAATATGTTGAAAGGTATCATTTTACATCTTTAAAAAATAGTGTTGAAAATAAAATTTTTCATACTTAAAAAAAAGTGTAAGGAATTTTAAGGTCTTTCGGTTAAGCTGATTTTCGGATAATCGGGGTTCTACTGTACTATGATTTTCTTAAGTTTATGTTGTATTATTTTACTGTATTTCATCTTTTTCCGGTTTTAAATCCTGCCTACAAATGTTATAACTATTTGGATGATGCAATCCTAAAGTGTCTTTTATCACATGCATGTAAATACTACCAGAAAACAAATTAAGCATAGCAATTTCACCGGTCAGGTAATTAACAGCAAAATTTGATCAACAACAATTTATGTCTAGTTCTAACTAAATCCGAAGTTTGAGGAAAATTCTTGTATTACTGTTATGAGAAAGAATCATTGCAGAAATCGTAAATAAATCTGCATAGATGCACCACTTATTAGGCGATTTACTGCAAAAACTAAAGAATACTAATTTATATTACATATATTAGGTGAATCTGAAATTTAATGAAAATTTGTGCATAATTTTCTGAGATTGAGCTATTGAGAAAACTATGAATAAAGCTGCACAGCAGCACCACTTGATGTGCAATGTTCCCCAAATGGTAATCATCACCATATTAAATCAAGAACTAAAGAATTTTTTTTTAAGTTTTACGAAAATCTGTCCAATGATTCTTAAAATATAGGTATCACTGAAATCGTGAAAGCACCATCTGTTGGGAGATATACACCAAAAAAGAATAAGCTCTAGTTTAATTTAAGGTCTAACTGAATCTAATGTTCTGTGAAATTCAGTACGTTAGTTCTTGAGATAGAGTGTCCAAAAACGTTTTCTGACATGCAGAGAGTGACTGAGTCACAAACAGAAACTTTTCAAAAGTATGTTTTGAGGGCTCTCTGATCCCCCTAAAACATGTAAATCCGTCGAACATTAAATTCAAAAATTTGTATCCAATACTTTTTTTTTTTTTTGTAAAGATAGAAGAAAGTAAAACTAGAGAAAAATAGTCTATAAAAATAACATCAACTTTTCTTTAGGCCATAACTTTCTATTCTTTTGCAATCAACATGTACATCGTTAAATTAAATAATAATATTTATTTACCATAAGAATGTCTTAAAAATTAGGTAAATTCATTTTAAAGCATAAATCGTTAATATCTGGTATGTGTGCATATTTTAAAAGGAAGCAAAAAAAAAACTAAATGACAAATGTACCAAAATTATTTGTTTTTCTTTTTATTAATAATCATGTACGAAATTACAGAAACAAATAAAAATAACTGCAAAACTATTAGAAAGATATTAATAACTCAATTAATACAAATATTTACATACTTTATTAAATTAGCTTGAATGTATGTTTATTTATTTATTTATTTACTGCAAATGAAATTTCAGTTTCTAGCCACATCTTACAATAAAATAAGATTTAATTATTTTATCATTTTGTTCACAATTGAATTATTTTTTTAAAGAAAACATTTTCGGAAGTTTTTCATCATGAATAATCTTTTATAGATATATATCCATTAAATAAGACGCCGAATTAAAAATTAAATTTTTCGAAAACAAATATCAATATGCGGTAAACGTTTTGTTTATTAGGTAAGCTGTGGAAATCTTATACAGAAGTTTTGAATTATAAATATTTTGAAACAATTGTGATTGCAAAGAATGCTTGATTTGATATTTTTCTTGATTTAGATTGCTTGTAGAGAACGAGTTTTCTGCTTAGACAGCCGTATTTTAACGATTTTTGGAATTTTATTTTGAGAAATTTCGAAAGTCCAAAACTTTGGTTCCAAAACTTGTTCTTTGCAAGCAATCGAAAGCAAGAAAAATGTCAAATCAAACATTCGTTTCAATCAGAACACAATCTTTTTTGAAAATATTCACTGTTCAAAATTTCGATATAAGATTTTTACAGCTTACCTAATAAACAAACCGTGTACGGCATAATTCTATCGATCTTGATTTTCGAGAAATTTAATTTTGAAATCGGAGTCTTACTTTCTAGACACCCTGTATATATATATATATATATATATATATATATATATATTACTTTCAGTAAAAAACATAAAAAAATATATTATTTTGTTTTTCTCAAAGAAATTTAATTTATATCAATTTATTAAATATAGACTATATGGAATCCATCAAAAATTATCATATTTCGGAACATGCCTGCGCATAGATTGACAGACCGATTATATCCTAAGTGTTTCAATACTTACACGGAATTTGAGCAGTTGAATTTAGCAAAGTGTATTGTCAACGTCCATTAGAATTTAGATTACATAATTTCGTGAAATTATACAATATTGCGAGTTCAGAATATGTTGAACGCTAAAGTCTCTTGAATGTCTGTATTCAAGATTAAGTCATAATTATTCAGAGAAAAGGATATTTTAAAGCACATACCGTTCGTTCGTAAACATTATTTAAAAGGGTGATTTATCTTCGACCAGTAAACGAGTATAATCTTTAATATGTACGTAAATCAATAATATGCACATTCGATCATAAATATTTCGATTTCCGTAATTTCATTTTGAATTACTTTGCTTTATTTCATGATTTGCACATTACAAATTGCACTTAAGAAAATAAATAGTCTACAAAATAGTTTCTTCATCGTTTCTTTGGAACACATCTTTTTATTTTTATTTATTGATTTATTGTAATCAGCATGTATGTAGTTAGTACAATAATTGATCCATTTTTATTAGTGGAATACCTTAATAATAATATTCGTCTCTTTAAAAAAATAAATTTTTAATAAATAAATTTTCAACAGTGTGCGTTTTCTTAAAGAAATTACATTAAGCGATTAATAATAGAGGTATCAAAATTTATTGTATTGAATATTTACAATCACGTAGCAAGTTGTAGTCAAAGTGCCTTATCAATGTCCATTAAAATTTAGCCTATATATTTTTGTGATATTATATAATATTGTGAGTGATGAATACATTAAAGTCTCTTAAATTTGTTCATTCAAGATATAAATGAAAATTATTAAGAGAAAATCTAGAAGGATATTCTAAAGTAATTTCTGTTCATTCGTAGAGATTAGTTGAATTAAAGATTCATAAAAGATCATTTAAATCTATAATATGTACTTTAAATCATATATACTACAATTTCAGTATTTCGATTTTGAATTCTTTTGCTATATTTCAGAATATGCAGATTAAAAATGCACTTAAAAACAAAGAAATATTCTATATCAGTAGTTTCTTCATTTTTTTTCGGAATACATACTTTTGTTTGCTTGTTTATTTATTTGTAATGCGCATGTACGTAAGCTGTACGTAGGTTCTAGTACCACGACACTGTTTAAACGATCATAATTTTCGGATTTTTCAATTTTTGTACAGGGATTATTTAATTATAATTAATGAGTGATTGTGATTAACATTTTGAAAACGAAAATATATTTTCAAATACTATGAAATTTGGCACAAGAAGATATAGCAGAAATACATAGACTATATAGCTGAAAGTTTGAGGAAGATACACCCACTCTGACCTAATCGGATAAAAGATAAATTTTAAACCAATGAAACTGTTTGCGCTGTTCACTGAAAATTTTCGGGTGGACCAAGAACATCAACAATCTTCACCAAGATCACGTTCTGGAAATTAACGCGGAACATCCAAAATTGTGTAAAACAAAGAAAACATGCTATGTTGCAAATGCTAAAGTTGCATTCCAATATTGAAATATGCTGTAAAAGAAAATGATGTACAAACTCCCAAAATAAATTTCAGAATGATGTGTATACATTTTTCAGATATCTTCTATGTATGGTAGTGTTTAACCTTTCCGGTGCTGTGTCCCTAAAAACAGACACCTAATTACATTTTTACTGGCTATAAGAATATTTAATTAAAACGTTCCTTTTATAAAATACCTAACAATTAGCTTCTTCGTATTTTCTGAGAAATTCGTTGATATATTCTGGTGGAAGATAATCAGATTTATTCCGCCACGGAAAGTGTTAGAAAATACAAGATATTTCAAAATTATATATTTCAGATATAAATACAGGTAGAGGAAACCTAAATAAGGAGAATTCGCATAGGATTATGGGGCTGAAATTCAGCGTTGAAGTAGTAGAAGTTGTTGTTGAGATCGACAATTCAACCGAATTGAATCGTCATTTGCCGCATGGATCTCAAACAACATGCATCGTTACACGAAACCGTGGCTTATTGACATGCATTTCATATATTCAACTACAGAAGGAAATTAAACTGATGTTTAAAGTACGTACTGTACATACACTGATTTCCGTGTATGAATCCGCATGATTTCCAAACATTAGAGCATTTTCATCGAATGATTTACGGCTGTGGATTTTTTTATGCTTCCATGCATGATACTGGCACTGAAAGATATCGCAGATTTTCAACAGTGGAAGAAGCAGTATTGTGCACAGTATAGTATAGTGCTTCAACAATCTCAAAAGCTGTTGGGCGTGTATTGGCTGTTAGTTAATAAATGTTGGGAAGCTCCGCAGTCGCGTAAATACACATGCTGCTCGAAATTAGTACGTAGAATGGCAATTCAAGCAAGCGAAATGCTTTCCTCCGCTGTACACTACAATGTCTTTTGCTGCCTCAACAATGCATTTCCGCACCTCATTCCTGTAAAAAAATCTGTTCATAATGTCATCTGTACGTGCCCTCAATTTTTTGACACATAATTTTGAAACATTCTGTATAAAACACTCAACCGATCATGATTTCAATCTAGTTTAAGAAACAATCAGGCCGAAACAGATAGTCTCTTTACAGACGTTATTGTCAATGATTTATTTCCCCTTTATTATATTGTTATCGATACCATCATTATTATTATATATTGTTTAGTCGAAATCGTATTTATTTTACCCTTTTTTAGAATAAACGGCTGCATTTCCGATGAGGCCAATAACAATAAATGTTTTTGTACGAAGCAGAAAGAACTGATTTTTGACGGGAAATTCGCGTGTAGAATGAGTCCAAAGAACATAATGAAATGGAGGTTTTTCTCATGATCGATTTTCTTTTATCGATAATAAAATAAAAATAAAAACTTTTTTCTTTATGTTATCGATGACATTATATTGACAATTACGTGATTTATCACTTTATGTTTTCTTCAAAAGTATTATAGATAAATTATTTGTGAAATTTATTTGTATATACAGGGGTAGTTTCTTAATTTATTTGTATATACAGGGGTAGTTTCTTTTTGAAAAAAACTCTCAGCATTTCATAAAAATTATGTTTTATGGCGACACAATACCTTTAACCCTTTAATTCCCATGCTAGAACACGTTCTAGAAAATATGTAGTTCATTTCACACCAGAAAAATTCAATGGCTAATTTCGTTTTATTTAAATACGGAATATTCTGTTATTGTTTAAAGCAAATATTGTTGTTTTAATTTTCTGGTGGGAACTGAAATATACGAATTAAAATACCTCGGGCGGTTCGGGATCCAGAGAGTTAAAACCATCTCATCAATTTTCAATAATACTGTAATATGTGTTGTATGAAAATACTTAACAGTAAAAATTAAATGCAACGTTTAAGAAAATCTTGTAGAACAGCGTATTTTACTAAAATTTAAATTTTCTTTCTTTTTTTAATTCTTACTACTTTTTTAAATACGAATACGTTTTCTTCGATTTTTTTCCACATTCATAAGAATATACTACATAAAACTGTGCATGTATTTTTAAATGCATGTGGTTTTTCATATAACATGATTCTTTTTTCTCCATGCACAAAAATATGAAATACACCATGTAGAAAAAATAATAATAAAACAACCCTTTTAATTAGTATAGAAGCCTGAGTAATTTTTGTACAAGCAAATTATATAAAATGAACATGGAGAAAATTCCGTTTAAAGTTTTAATTTACACTGGAATCAGTCTTTAGAAGATTTAATCATGAGATTTCAAAATCACAGCTTCAATGCCAAGCAGTTTTTTTAATTCTGCTCTTAAAATCTCAAAATCTCCTCTTTTTGTTAAATTATACGTCTTGTAACTGATCTTGCAACTTTTTCGAATAAAAAGTTTAAGCGTGTGCTAAGATTTCAGTATTAAATCGTCACATTTAAGATTTTAGTTAGTATTCGTATGAAATACTACCTATTGCATTCTCTCCCATGTTGGAATTTCTGAAACATTTTTGCAGATCTACACCGATCACGACCCCTAGACCCCAAAACTACCATTAGTAAAAATGTTTATCTATCTATCTATATATATATCGGTGTATATCACTTTCTTCTAGACACGATAACTTTAATAATTATGCTCAGATCGTCTTCAAACTTTTACGTAAAATCATGGCGTATAAAATCTCGGTTGAGTTCGTTAATGGACAAAATCGGACCAAGGGGGGTGGAAATGGGGTGGGTTTTTGTGAAAACCGAAAAAACGCGATAACTTCTTCATTAAAATGTATATCGAATCAGTTTAAAGTTGATATTGCTTATAAAAAATGGGCTAAAAGTTTATGCATGACAGCCTTTTGATAAAGTTAAAAATGGGCTCAAGGGGCGAAAAAAAAACAGGGTTTTTGGAAGAAAAAAAAATCATTACTTCGTCAATTCTCAAGATATGAAATCCAACTAAATTTTTTATAAATATACTAAACATTATCTAAAACTTTCGTATTTACAAGTTTTTGATAGGACCAACTTTTGCCGATGAAAATAATTAAAAACCAAAAGAAAAAGGGCGGCGGAAAAAGAAAAAAATCCATAACTTACTCAATTCTTAAGCAATCAAATCTAAATAAATTTATTTTACATCTTCATAATAATATCTACAAATTTTACACTAACAAGTTTTTCATAGGAACAATTCTTATAGGAAAAATACAGTAAAATATAGGAGTTGGAGAAAAAACTTTAAATCCAAACTGCTTATATTTTGACTCATTTTAAAATTCGTTTTTGATTTTAAACACATCCAAATGGCAGATCCTCTTATTTAGGAACTATATAATGTGACGTATTGGCCAGTGTTTTGATAAAGGCTGAATATATTTCAAAAAAGGCTGCCAAAAAGGGTATTTTGAACAGAATTTCCTGAAGAAATAACGATTGAAAAATTGAGGGAGTATAACAAGTTGCGTTTTTTCTGAGTCATTTCTATATCCATTTTTGTTCTGAAATGCATCCAATTTACACGTCCTCTTATTTAGGAACTATATAGTGGGACGGATTGGCCAGTTTTTTGATAAAGGCAGAATATATTTTAAAAAAAGGCTGCTAAAATGGGCACTTCGCACAAAATTTCCCAAAGCGGGATGATTAATGAACTGTGGGTATTCAAATAACAATTTGGTTATTTTATGACTCATTTTTAAATCCACTTTTGCTCTCAAACGCATTCAATTGACAGTTTTTTGTTATTTAGAAACTATATAATGTGCGTGTTCATCAATTTTTCGATAAAGGCTAAATATATTTTTTTAAAAGCTGTCAAATTGGGCACTTCGTAAAAAAAAGTTTCCCAAAGCGATCATGATTAAAGAATTGTGGATGGATCAAATAACAAATTGGTTATTTTATGACTCCTTTTTAAATTCAATTTTGCTCTCAAACGCATTCAATTGACAGTTATTTGTTATTTAGGGACTTTGTAATGGACCGTATTGATTAATCTTTTGATAAAGGCAAAATATATATTTATAAAAGTTATCAAAGTGGGCACTTCGCACAAATTTTCCCAAAGCGACCTTGATTAAAAAGTGTAGATGTATTCAAATACAAAATTACGTACTTTATGACTCATTTTTAAATTCAATTTTGTTCTCAAACGCATTCAATTGACAGTTTTATTGTTATTTAGGAATTATATAATGTGCTTATTGGTCGATTTTTTAATAAAGTTCGAATATATTTCAAAATAAGTTTTCAAAATGGGCATTTGAGCCGAACTTCGTTTAAGATGGTTTTGATAAAATCAGTTCTTGCAGAAAAATGAAATTAAAATTTCTTCAAAAGCGGCCAAATAAAATAGTTAAACCGGGTTTATCGCTAATAATATTTTATTTTTTGTTCTTGAAATGAAAACTCTTCGAAATCTACCTCCGCCTATATGCCAAGCCAACAGGATTTTTTTTAATATGAATTAAAATAAAAATTTGCAGTCGAACGATTATTTGCGATTTTTTTAATATGATAACTTGTTCCCTTTGAATAGTTTGCACCGTATTTTTTCATTTCGAAAAAACAATTTTTATCTGTTATAGATAAAAGTAATTTTAACAATTTCAAAATGTTTATCAAATAAAGAAGCAAGGATTGTATTTTAGAAACAAACACGGAAATAAGACTTTAATTAAGATTATTTTTTCTGAAAATACAAGAAAGCTCTCAAGACGCTTGGTGGGTTAATATATATGCCATTTTTTTCTTTTTCGTCTGGTTTTACATTATAAAGATGTTGATCAAATTTGATGTGATACTGCAATATTCATTTGAGATTTTGTTATGGAAACTGCACTGTTTATTAGAGATGTAGTAAAATATCATCCATTTTTTTCATTTATAACCCGTTGAACGTTCCAAAACATATAAAACAAAGAAATTTCGTTTTTTCTTTAGAAAAAAAAATTCTTACTATGATGAATATTTTTTAAAAATACTACATAGCAAAAAAAATGTCATGTTTATCTAAAATGTTTCATTCCCTCTATCACTAATTTAAAGAGATATATGTAACAAAGTAAATTTAAATTCATCTAAAAAGACGTTTTACACCGTACAAGATCGTTTCGAAATATATGATTTAAAAAATATTGAACTCATCTTAAAAACGATTCAAACACCGAAGAAATATTCGCTGAAATGTACGGTAAAATAAATTTTGCATAAGTATGAGATCAAGTTGTGACGTGTCGATCGAATGAGGACATAGTCTAAATAAAGTTATAATGCAAAACTTTTATTTACTGTAGTTGGGAAAATGGGGAGTAGAGCCAAAATTCAGTATTTCTGACAATTAATCACACTACTATGAGATTAAACTGTAGCTCATACTCACATTTAAGACTAAGTCCGGCTCAAAGCACTAACCCGGCTATTCTTTTCAGGTCGCGATCTACTTTTATTCTAAACTGTAAATAAACAGTCCGTGGCTGCACGAATATCTTTATAACAATCACAGTGCTGAACTAACTCTTTCCTACTCGATTGCTGAGGCTCTCTACCTTCACACGGCCGCTCTGCTATTCTTTGTTGGAGGCTCTCCCGGCTCGCCACGCCACACAACACACAACACACCAACTCACAACTTACAGGTTTAATGCTTTGTAAACTGAAGACGGATCTAGAAATTTGCATAAAACTCATAATCGCAGTTAACTGTTGATCGAGGGGGCTACACACTAGGGTGGAGCGAAAAAAAATATTTTTTAAAAATCAAAAACGGGTAGGTACCAAAAGTTGCCTTTATACTAGTACATTAACTGCGTGAAATTTTACCGCTGACAAAAAATGGCTTGAGTCTGCGCTTTTGCTCCAAAAATCGAAATTTTGGGTAAAATTTGTCATTTTTTGACATTTTTTCAAAAAAATTAAAAAAATCCTACAGAGCTGGTTATTATTTAAAAGTGTTACTTAAACCTTTATATTTATCCACTTAACATATTTAAACTATAAAACAATATCTTTATTCCGCATAGCTGGAGCAAAGCAGACAACTTTTGGTAAGAAAATGGCATTACCACTCTATTGGGATGTACAATGAATTGTTGTTTTTAATACAGATCTTGTTTTCAAAACTACCTTGTACATACGTCATGGAGGTGGCTATATTTCATATACCAACTGTTCCAACTATTCGATCATCTTATTTCAGTATTTTATTTATAGATCTGTGATTTTCTTCATCAAAATTTTGCATGTTTTCGATGCATCCACCCAGTTTATTTTTCTTTGTATCCATATGCTGCTGTGACTATCTTAATGCATATTTTCACAGCTTATACAAAAAAAATGACAAGCAGAGTAATGCAAGGAAATATTATTAAAGGGGTCTATTCGGCCATATATTATCTTTATGAAATTTACATCCAGTTGATGAAAGTGATTAGAAGTTCTGTTACCACAACATTTTTTTTAGTCAATTATATTTTTTTACGTAATGACCTGCTTCAAAGATGATTTCAGGTATTTCAACTATAAGTATACCATCATTTATTCTGCTTTTGCATTTTTTATATGTTGAAAAGCGAGCTGTTTAATGTGATGGTCATCGTCAGAGAGAATTTCAATGAGAATTTGTTCTGCCTGTGCAAAGCAATCTTTGTTGTAAATAACATTTTTTGCATTAGTTTTATGCCATTTTTAAGTGTTTTCGTAGCCAAATAATTTCCCATTAACTTTTAGATCGCCTTTTTAAAAGTGGACAACATTTGATGGTGAACTCTCTTGGGCATAAATTTATAATCCACAGTACTTTTTGAGGAAATGTACAGACTCTAATCGACTATAAGCACTCATTTAAAATTAGAATTCTATTAGTCGCTGCGAACCATTTGACATGGAGTAAGCTTAGAATTGTGTATAATAAAGGATCATATGCTACAGGGAATTTCCTCAGCATCAATTATTAGAGAAGTCGATATAAAACGCGCTAATCTACATGGATTCACTGGATCAACAGGAAAATCTTTGTCTATGTACTTTACACTTCCTATTACAATTTTTTATAAAGTGGAGAATAATTTTGAAAAATTATTTTCTCAAATTGAGAAAAAGATACTCAGAACAGACTAGAAATTTCTGTCGGAGATTGCAAAGCTAATTCATAAGGAAATATATTTCAGAGAAGAAATGGGAAATAGGAAGTTAGAAAACATCTCACACAAAAGACAGCTCATAAAGCGAATAAAATTTTCCGCTTTATATAAGCACAGATTGGCAATCAGAGTCTATACAGATTCACTCACAAAATACAAATCCAAGTTTATGCCGCAGGATGTTTTATACCAAATGTATACACACCTAAGGAATCGATTTAAAAACTTATTAGAAATTTCTCGACTACGAAACAACACAGGGAACGACATAAAACAAATACTAAAACTTCTTAAGAAATATTGTTGCTTTACATGCAAATTTGGTTTGCAATCGTCTGTGACGATCGTCACAATATTTAACAACTAGCTTCTCAAAATATAGTCAATGTAATAGGCACAATAAATGATGACATACTAGAAATTGAATTAATACAATCAATTTTTTGGCAAATCATTATATGTAAAATGTAATTGATTGAAAAAATGCTGCGGTAACAGAAATTCCAATCATAATGTATTAATTGCATGAAATTTTAATGAAGTTAATAGACTGCAGAATAGGCTCTATTAATAACATACTCAATACATTACTCAGCTTCTCTTCTGTTATACAAGGTATAAAAATATACGTGCAACAGGTCACAAAAGCATCATCCAAAGTCAGTGAATACAAAGAAAAGGTAAACTACTTTGATACATAGAAAACTTATGCCCATCTTCGGGAAAAAAACAAGAATGCATAAATAAAACACTGGGCCTAGATGGTTGGGTGGGATATGAATTGCAGCCACCTCTACGAGTTATATACAAAGTAGTTTTGAAAGCAGCTAGGTTAAGAAATGCATTCAAAAGAACATTTCGTTGTATGCTCTAATAGAGAGGTAACGCTGATTTTTTACCAAAAGTTGTCAGAATTGCTCCAATTATACAGAAGATACAGATATTGTTTTATAGCTTAAATATGTTAAGCAGATAAATATAAAGGTTTAAATAACATTTTTAAATAATAACCAGCTCTGTAGGAATTTTTTAATTTTTTTGAAAAAATGTCAAAAAATGACTAATTTTACCCTAATTTTCGATTTTTGGAGCAAAAGCGCAGACTCAAGCCATTTTTTTTCAGCTGTAAAATTTCACGCAGTTGATGTACTAGTATAAAAGCAACTTTTGGCACCTACCCGTTTTTGATTTAAAAAAAATATTTTTTTCGCTGCACCCTATTACACACACTCCGGAAAAATAGAGTTGCATAAAGGATAGATGTCGCTTTTGCGCCACACATGTTAGAACCTTGACATCACGATCTCACTCGAAACACCAGAGTGTCTTTATGACAAAGGGACACTCCCTCACATCCCCCTCGGAATCTACAGAGAAAAAGGACTGGGCAAAATGCATGCCCTGGACTTTTTCTTGAAATAAATTTTGAGCCGCACAAGAAACGAAGATGATGGATGAAATTTGGTGCCGAACAATAACTTCCAAAATATCAGCTTTTAACACATCTCGAAAAAATCATCAGACTGCATAAAAAATCACATACTCAATAGCAACCATCCTCCTAACTTATGAAAGTCTCCTAAAACTTGTAAAACCAACTACTTAAAAAAAAAAAAAAAAAAAAAAAAAAAATTACTGAGAGTGCTAAAATTTATCAACACATTAAACTTACATCAACCAATATGTGACGCTGTTATGCAGAGTTAATTTTTTTGTAATAGCTCTATCTAAAACCTAATGGACGGATTTTCATCAAACTTTAGATTCAGTAATAAGTTGACATGAGCTGCGTCTGACTATATTTCGGTTTAAACCGCCTAACTGGTGGTGCTGCTGTGCTGTATTTTCAAGGAAGTTTTTACATGCATAAGATAGAAGAAAGTTTGGCGATTTCCACATCTGGCAAGTTTTTTATGTAGGAACAACTAGTTCAATTTGGCGTTACAAACTATGAGATATTGTACTCAGTAATCACAAAAAAATTGCAACAATGTCATATGCATACAAACTAAAAACAGCAACATTTTATTTTGCTTCTTACACAGGGTTAATTTAATAGTGTTACGCCTTTCGTACGTAATGAAATTCTTTTCGTTACAAAGTCTGTACTACAAAATAATGCATTACATATTTTCATTTATTCATATGATTTAATATAATTCTATTTACATGATTATAATTGTAGCATAATTATTTAATTATTTTTACATCAATCGTAGGCCTACAGTATTTTTGACAACACATACAATTTATAAATATTTTACGAATATCATTTGGCAAATATATTCTTCCGATAATCATTTCATGAAATTGCAAACAAATTAAGCGTAAATTATTAAATGTCTAGACTAGTTAATACATCCTTTTAATATTTGAGCAAATAGATTAACTAAAGTTACGTGCATATAAAAATTCAGTTAAAATTTCCGAAAGCGTAATAAATATTCATTATTGTATTAATAATTAAAATTCTATTTCTGCTACTTTTAATAATACTTACAATTTGAATTAATCAAGATTAAA
Organism: Maratus speculifer; assembly: GCA_964019185.1. Taxonomy (NCBI): domain Eukaryota; kingdom Metazoa; phylum Arthropoda; class Arachnida; order Araneae; family Salticidae; genus Maratus; species Maratus speculifer. Next base: position 232,301,457 of record OZ025294.1, on the reverse strand, counting down.
GTACACTTCTAATGTGGTAAGAATAAATCGAAAACCATTCTTTTCCATGTAATAGGAAATTAATTTTAAATTAATTGACTTGAAAATTAGTTAAAATTTTACGAGAAACGGAAAGATATCTAATCCTTAAGACAGAATTCAAAGGATTAGTTTCCAAATCGATTTAAGCTTATTTACATTTAGATGACATTAATTACAGAATTAAATAACTCCTACATTATTAGGATGATTCGGATTATTGAGACAAAAGAAAAGGGAAAATATTTATTAAATTTAACTGCATTTGAGAAGTACAGGTTTTTTTTTTCTCAAATATTACTATATTCTAGATAGAATAATCTTATCTAATTATAATAAATCGCGACTTATATCAATGTGTTAGTAAGTAAATAATCATGTATCGCAAAAATTATTGAATGTGTTTGTATTAAATAATAAATTGCAAAAGCATCAGAGGCTATTAAATTCCTGTATTGTTGATAAACTTTTTTTATCTTACATGTTTATAGCGTATTTGATCCCGAGTGTAAGACCTTTTAGCGAAACCAGTCACTTTACAGTAATTTATACACGCCCTTCCTATAATGCATTCTTATTAAAACATTTTCGTGAAATAAGAATGCCTGTGGACAACAATAGATTTATTTGCTTGGGTGATAAAATGTATTATATTGCAAAATACATTGCAAAATGATATTATAGATAAAGATTGAAATAATTTAGTGGTTTATCCTATTCATCAGCATCACAAACACTTTAACTGACCATATCGAGTGGAGTGGTGTTATACTTTGAACAGACAGGCAGATAGCAACACACACAGCGACAACACACAGATACCAGACGAAAAAAAAGAGAGACATCGGTCAGATTATCATAACCAATATAAAATATATGCAGGCAATAGAAATCAGACAGACATATAGCTGAGGAATGTATATAGACATCAGACAAATGATAGAAGGTAGAAAGTCACAGGGGGAGACAGCAAAAGGCAAACAAAAATGCAGCAAATAAACGGAAACCAGAGAGAAAGGACAGATATAATGTAAACAGACGACATATCACAGAAAGACAGCATACAAATACCCGCCAGTATGCAGACAAGCAGCGGACAGCAACAAATTAACAGACAGAGAAGAAGTAGACAGAAGAGAAACTAAACGTACAGTAAATTTTAGCTAGCAAATTGCATGAAAGATTAATGTTCGCACAAGAACATTCCATTTTAAAATATATTTCTATTTGAAAAAAAAAATCCCATTTCTTTTTCTTAATTCAATGACGTATGATCTCTCCTCCTTCTACTCTTATTTAGAACTGCTTCTTTACTTTTCTTTTTTTTATTAAAGCTGCACACTTTTATAAAAAAATTAACTTTTTTTTTTCAAACAAAGCTATCTAAACAGAAAGCTTATATGTAGATACCTGATAGCAGGCAGACTACAGACAGCGGACGGAAAGCATACAGAGAGCCAAGAGGGTTAGACAGATAATAAAGAGAAGGCGACATAGCATACGAGAATACACAATATGGCCAAAGCTGACCGGCCACTAGCGATTTTAGACATTTTGTTAAATATCTAAAAAAATACATGATGAATTATCCTGAAATTCTAAGTGTATAAGCTTAATAGTACAGGTCATACATTTCCGTGAAAGTATTTTACCGAAACTTTATAGAGCACTCTGAACAAATTAAAAAACGACGAATATATTTTAGATAACCATGAAAAGCGTTCAAACTGCAGTTTATGCTTAAGTGACTTATTGTAATAATCTGTGTTCATATTTATGTGGATAGCATGTACATTCGTAGAGAAATTAAGTTTTTTATAAAAATAGTTCCAAAATTTTCCAAGTTTTTTTATTCTAATTTGCAGAGTTTTTAATAAAACAATGTTCTTTTTCGAAAATATGATAAACATTATTGTACACATCATTTTGTAATCAGAATTAAAAAATAATAAAAATGGTATGGGAAATGAGTAGGTTTACTAAATAATTCTTCATTGGGCATGCGTAAGCGCTAACAAAGTTTCTTTTGCATATCGTGTTAGCTAAATGTATAGAGCAAATTTTGTGAAAGTCTCAAAAACATAGCTTGGAAATTCTGAAAGTAATCGTCAAGGTCAAAATCCGTTATTCCCAAAATGAAGCAAAATGAGGGGGACTGCATACATTAATCCATTGATTAGTGTCAATATCATGGACATTTCACACAACGTGGAACGTACTACTATATTTGGATATGAAAATTTTATAATTTCCACATCCGAATATTTTTTTAGGGGGGGGGGGGGCATGTGAATGTAATAAAGAAGATACACATAATTTAACACAAAATGCTTTTAAGAATAATAGATAGATTAAAATAACGAAATAAATATGTTGCATTAAATGAAAAAAGAAGATACCGAATAAAAACATTTAAAATATTTTGAAAAAAAAAATTAAAAAGATAATAGATTTAATCTACCTTTTTTAATGCGACTGAGTTATGTGGTTATAGTAAGGAACAATTAAAAATTACATTGGCTAAAAGATTTTTATGTTGCAAGTAATATCTGAATAGGAATTTAGAACAATAGAAAAATAATGTCATGAAAGAAGCAGAATGTGAATAATACAAGATAATTTAAAACAATCAGAATATAGTGCTGCGTATAGTGAAACAGTATTATGTTATATGCATACACAGAAAAACACTAATAAAAACACTGTCTTATATACGTATATATTTTTTTATCCTGAAAGAATCGTAAAACAAACAAACTCTATATTTTAATAGTTTATTTCAAAAGTATTACAATAAATAAATAAATAATAAAAAATATGTAGGATATCGAAAAATGACAAAAAACATTTTAACAAGTTCTTAGAATAATCTTAAAAATAAATTTTAAAGATACTTTAAGAGCTTCTTGAAAATTAATATTTATTTCTTTTCAACTTTTTTATTTGGAATTTCTTTCAAACTGCTAATGTAGGACGAAATAAGGATGTGTCCACTTTTAAATTAAAATGACGGAAAAAAGCGTACTTTGCTTAAAGAATAATAATACTAAAAAATAAACATTTGCGTATTAAGGAGAAAATGAAAATGCAATAAATGCAACGGTAAAGTAAGGAATAAGTATAATAATCTCTGACACATTTTTTTCTGGATTTATTATTCCTGTTATGATTTTTTTTAATAACTTTCATTAAAATACGAAATAATATAATGTTTTTTATCAGTTCTTAAAATTATGGAACAAAATAAACAATGGATTTAAACAAAAGTTATTTTTATCTGTAATTGGACGAAGTTTTCATTTCAAAATAAAAGATTTGAAGTATATGCCTTTATGACTTTTCAGTATTTTTAGATGTTTTAGTTTACTTAAAAATTTTCAACGAAGCATATAATAATACTTTTTAAGAAGATCCAGGAGCTTATTGTTTTTGTTTTGTTATTATTTAATTAATTTCAATTAATTCAGTGAAAAAATGAAGTGTTGTTCTCTCTCTCTATATATATATATAATTTAATTAATTGTGGGGACAGATTTTTTAAAAGTTAGTCGTTATTTGTAATCTAATCTAATCAATCTTTTATATGCAGTCACTAATGATGAAAACAAAATTTTGTTTAACACATTGACGGACAATAAGAACAAGTTCCCAAAGTTTAATTCCCAAAGAGCACAGTGGCACCAGAATGTTTGTAAAAAAAAACTTCTATTTATTAAATTCGTAAAATTTAGCTTTTTTCTTATTTATAAATACAATTATTTTCAAATCCCGGTGTCAATCATTAATTTCAACACTTAAAATTTTCGCTTTGACGGCTATAGACGCAAGTGTCCGTCAACGTGTTAATACTCTTAAATTTAGGTGTCCTGGGTAAATAAAGCTAGGGTGGGTAATAACGACAAATTTTACCCGAAGTAGAAAAGTATTATGCGTAGTTATGAAAAATACGGAATATAGCACTCTGCGCTAAAATACTCTGGGTCATCTGAATCACAAGCAACAGCTTACAGTTTAATTGCAACAGTTTTAGACATTGTCTGGAGAATAAGCTCATAAGAGCCAACGTCCAATCTTAAATTTGTTAGTAAGTTCAGCGATGTGTATATTTATTAAAAAAAATACTTTATTTATTGCATAAATTTGCAGTGTATTCCATTTACTTTTAAAATATTGTGCTATATTTTGGATAAGTTCGCATAATAGTTTGTAGATTAAAATATACTACGCAAAGTATTTACCAACGTAATAACAACATCCACTAGTGTTATTATTCTGGTTGATTCTTCTTCTTCAGTGGAAGAAGTACATTTTTAGGTAGATTTCGTATGAAATACTACCTATTGCGATCGTTCCCATGCTGAAATTTCTGAAAAAAATTTGCAGATCTACACCGATCACGACCCCTAGACCCCAAAACTACCATTAGTAAAAAGTTTATCTATCTATCTATCTATCTATCTATCGGTGTATATCACTTTCTTCTGGACACGATAACTTCCATAATTATGCTCAGATCTTCTTCAAACTTTTACATAAAATCAAGGGGCATACAATCTCGGTTAAGTTCGTTAATGGACAAAATCGGACCAAGGGGGTGGAATTTGGGAGGGTTTTGGTGAAAAAAAAAACGCGATAACTTCTAAATTAAAATTGATATCGAATCAGTTTAAAGTTTGTATTACTTCTAAAAAATTGGCCAAAAGTTTATGCATGACAGATTTTTGATAAAATTAAAAATGGGCTCAAGGGGCGAAAAAAACAGGGTTTTTGGGAGAAAAAAAATCATAACTTCGTCGGTTTATTAGAATTAAATCCAACTAAATTTTTTATAAATGTTCTCAAAATTATCTAAAACTTTTGTATTTACAAGTTTTTGATAGGAACAACTTTAACCGATGAAAATAATTAAAAACAAAAAGAAAAAGGGCGCTGAAAAAAAGAGAAAAATCCATAACTCCATCAATTTTAAAGATATCAAATCTGATTAAATTTATTTTACATCTTCTCAATAATGTCTACGACTTTTATATTAACATGTTTTTCATAGGACCAATTTTTATAGCAAAAATAAATTTAACAAAAATAGGAGTTGGAGAAAAAAAACTCAAATCCAAACTGCTTATATTCTGAATCATTTTTAAATTCACTTTTGATTTTAAACGTATCCAAGTGGCAGATCCTCCTATTTACGAAGTGTATAATGTGACGTATTAGCCAGTTTTTTGATAAAGACAGAATATTTTTCGAAAAAGACTGTAAAAAACGGTATTTTGAACAGAATTTCCCAAACTGATGGTGATTGAAAAATTAAGGAAGTATAACAAATTGTATTTTTTCTGACTCATTTTTAAATCCATTTTTGTTCTCAAATGCATCCAATTTACAGGTCCTCTTATATAGGAACTAGATAATAGGAACAAGATAATGTGACGGATTGACCAGTTTTCTGATAAAGGCAGAATGTATTTAAAAAAAAAGCTGCCAAAATGGGCACTTCGCACAAAATTTCCCAAATTCATCATGATTAAAGAATTGAGGATGTATTCAAATAACAAATTGGTTATTTTATAACTCATTTTTAAATTCAATTTTGCTCTCAAACGCATTCAATTGACAGTTTTTTATTATTTAGGAACTATATAATGTGAGAATTTGTCGATTTTTTGATAAAGGCTAAATATATATATTTTTAAAAGCTGTCAAAGTAGGCACTTCGCACAAAATTTCACAAAGCGATCATGATTTAAGAATTGAGGATGTATTCAAATAACAAATTGGTTATTTTATGACTGATTTTTAAATTCAATCTTGCTTTCAAACGCATTCAATTGAGAATTATTTGTTATTTAGGAACTGTGTGATATGCCATATTGATCAGTTTTTTGACAAAGGTTAAATATATATATTTTTAAGGCTGTCAAAGTAAGCACTTCGCACAAAATTTCCCAAAGCGATCATGATTTAAGAATTGAGGATTCAAATAACAAATTCGTTATTTTATGACTGATTTTTAAATTCGATTTTACTCTCAAAAGCATTCAATTGACGTTTTTTTGTTATTTAGGAACTATATAACTTACGTATTGGTCGATGTTTTAATAATAAAGTCAAAATATATTTCAAAATATGTTGTCAAAATGGGCATTTGAGCCGAATATCGCTTAAGATGATTTTGATAAAGAACAGTTCTTACATAAAAATAAATTAACAATTTTTCAAAAGTGGCCAAAGAAAATTGTTAAACTGGATTTATCTCTAATAATATTTTATTTTTTGTTGTTGAAATGAGCACTCTTCGAAATCTACCTCCGCCTATAGGCTAAGCCGACAGGGATTTTTTATTTTATTTTATTTAGTTTACACCGAGAGACCATTATTGTAATATTTAAAGGAATAAAGGGAAATATTTATGTCCTAATTGCAGTTATATTTTTTCCTGTCAGAAGAATAATATCATATTATTATTACTGCATCTTGATATGTAATTAATGGTAAATAAAAAAGAAATTGTCAATTTCTAAGACTGTAGAGTTTGTATCTTTAGAATTGGACAATTTACATGTCATTGTTCCATCTTATTTAGTAGTTTCTTTGCACACAAAGAAATAATTACCCACGTAGGAAATAATTTGCACATAATTACCCACATAGATAGGTAATAGCGCCAAAAAGCATTGGACATAAAATTACGTCACTATCTTTTATGAAAACATATCTACTAAAATATGATGTGCATAAATTATGCTCATTATATACAGCATTGTACAAAAAAATCTGAAGATCATCTTTGTTTATTCACGGCGATTGTCGAATTAAAATTTAAAAATCATTTTTTTAATTGAATCAACTTTTAGTGTAGTATGTTATATGAATACAAATCTATAGATCAACTACAGGACATCACAAAAAGAATCGGATATTTTGAAAAAATTTATACCCGTTAAAAAAGTAAATTTATTTTCCAAATATATGGCATTTATAAAATTATGATGTGGGTTGCAGAAGTATGATTTGACATTAATCATATAACTATAATTATATGTAAGAAAGTATACGCTAATAAAAATATAATTACCTAGATAATATTTATCATTTTAGCAAAAGTTTATTGATAAATTATTCAAAAAATGTGCGTAATCTCAACATTTTTACCTTTATTATTTAATATTTATTTTAAACGATATACATTGGAATTATCATACGTTTGTATATTTCTGATAATGCGATTTATATAATTCGTTCATACAAAAAGAACTTTGGATTATTCTGTAAGAATGTCTTTCACAAAAGCTAACACTAAAATTTATTTTATTAGGAAGAAAAACCTGAAAAATATTTCACAATGGCTATGTTTTCTGCACAAAAATTCCATTCACGGAATTGGATTTTAGTTGCTATATTTCCTCCCATGGAGTAATATTTCCAGCTCCTAACGAATGGAGACGTATGAGAATTTCAAACGAAATCTCTTTTCTTTTTTTTTATCCTGTCCATTAATTTAGTATTACGGTAGTGTATGGGAAATTACTCATTGAGACATTAATTCAATAAAACAATAAGCATTTATTTTTGTATTTTTGGCATTTTAACGAATCTTTGGAGCGTATCTATATAAAAATTATTAGCATGTCTAAATAAAACTTAATATAATCCATGCAATAGCTCGGACAACGCTAATTAAAAATGACCAATCTACTTCAGATGAATAAAATATATGTGAAAATTGTTTTCATTTAGGCATTTTAAGTTTTTCTTCTACATATAGTGTCCTTTTTCTTTAAATATTCCTCCGCCTATATTTAAAATATTATTTTGGCATTTCCGTATTAAATTGCATGCGATATATCAATATACACACAGCAAATCCGTTGAATTCATATAATTAGCTGCACTGTTAAAAAAAAATCTGTGAATTCCAGGTGAAACTACCGGCAGCAATGTAGCCGAACTTTTACCGTTCCGTTAGTAGATTTTCCGTTGTGTGAAATACAAGAAGGGAAAACTGAAATGAAGGGAATTTTTTAAAAATGATTTACCGATTAATCTTCAAAGAATTCGAAATCACCGAGGGATTCTAAGCTGCTAGGTTATTTTACTTAATTTTTATTTTGGATAATTTAGTTCACGCCGTCCTCAGGATCGAACCCGGGACCTTCAGGTGGCGGAACCAATTCTTACGAACTGAGCCAAAGTTGCTGATGCTAAACGGTACAAAGTATGTCTTTTATGAGTTAGTGGGAAAATCTGTTGTTCTTTTTAAAGATTTCCTTTCAAATATATTCCTTAGAATGTTTGGCCCCACCAGTGGCCGCGAGGTTCTGACCTCCAAACTGGTAGACGGTAGGTGCTGGGTTCGAACCCAATCGCGACCGTCGGCCTAACCGTTCGGAGTTTTCCGTGGTTTTCTTCGAACCTTGCGTAAATACGGGTTAGGTTCCCTTAGAAAGACCCCCACGGAGGGCATCCCACCCCATAGGGCCTATATCCCATAGCGTAGATAATCGGCCGACATGGATACACCTTAGAATGTTTGTAAAAGGATTATTTTAGACTGATGCATAATACTTATTATTTTTTAAAATCATTTTTAATTTTTTAAATAGTTTAAATTAAAAAAAATCACTGTTTAAAACCACTGGTTTTTTTTTTTTTTTTTTAATAAAATTTTTTTTATTAAATTTTTTTTTACAAATGTATATATATATATACATATATATATATATATATATATATATATATATATATATATATAGACATTTTTTTGAAATTGTCGTACACTATTTATTTCTTTATTTAATTATTTTTCGGCTAATTAATTAAAAGATTTTTAATAAGAAAAAAAGATAAAAATAAACAGAAAAAATGTAATTTAAAAGAAATTTTTTATGTTTCATTATTCCATGGCGCCAATGGGACTCGAACCCACAATCTGCGCTCGCAGGCGATTAGCGGTGTGGTGACTTGATCACTCGGCCATGGAGCTCCCCACGCAACGGAGTGTCTCCGTTTTTTTTTTTTTTTTTTTCCATCCGTTTCGTTATTAGTTCGTCGTTATTTCGTATGTTAGTTAGGAATACTCGGGTCACTTGATACCTTGTTCCGGTCACGGAAAAGAAATAGCAAAATCATTATACAATCTTCCAAGTCACCACAAGTTAGACTTTTCTGAACTGACGAGGTATCAAGGTAACGAAACGAGGTATCAAGTGACACAAGTATTCCTAACCAGGTTCAAACAACACGGTGATGTGTTCCTCGTCTTTCTCCCGACGGTGCTGCTTGTTATTTTTCTTCCTCTGAATATACTTTTATCCTTTCTACCATCAAAAAATATGCTTTTAATTTTCCTTCTTTCAATAACTTCTTCTGCCTGTATCTTCTTTCCAAGTTTCTATTTCTCTCTCCTGACTTTGTTTTTATCGATGACGAGATTCGTATCCTCTGCTGCCACAACTTCTACATACTGAAGCCACTAGTAATAGTGACGCATGATTTTCAGCATAAGTTGGCAATTGGAATTCTTTCAATATGCATGATGCCCCCAAAGAGTTACTTTTCACGCTATCGCGTGTCTTTGCATTGTCATGGCCCTTTATACTAACCATTTCTAAGTCGTTGTAATAAAACGCACAAAACACTATAATGGCACATTAAACGACCCAAAAAGCACTGCATATCAATACAAAAGGGTTTCACGTTAACACTGAACAAATGTCGCAGGTAACTGAGAAAGGATAAATAATAAGAATCCTTTATCGCATTTTGGCTCTCAACTATTTCGTCCTTCACTCCCTGAGTATTACGACGAATCATGGCGCGCGCTTAGAGTCTTGCTTCACCAATTTTTCACCTTCCAGATTTGTTTTTGGAGTATACTGCTGTCTTTTCCCCATATATATGACGTTTGACACATAGAAAATATATAAAAAAGACCAAGGGACATAAATAATACAGAAACTAACGATCGATTCAAACAAATACAACTTTTGCCTATTATACGCGAAAAAGCTATAAAAATAGCTTAAGTTATAATACACATAGATAATTAATAATGCATGATCAGATCTTATTTAAACATTTGGTACATTAAATATGCCTTTTCAAGTAAATACAACCAAAATAAATTTAATTTAAGATTTTTTAATTTTTTTCGAAAAAAGTTCAAAAATGAACATTTTTGCAAAACTTCAAGCCATTTGCGGCAGGGTAAGGAAATGTCCAAAAAATCTCAAATTTTTTGTATGAACTGAGTGCCACCAGTGGCCACTTTTCCGCACCCGCCATAATCGAAAATCGAAAAAAAGTTTTTTTCGGCCCACCCTATTATGTATCCACCTTGGTTTTAATATCGTTTGGCAAGTTAAAGAGACAATTTTTCTTTTCAATATTTTTCTATATTTTTTTAAGCATGGTTCAAATTTTGAACTCATTGTATATCTATATTCATATAATAATAAATTTTGTTCAAAATTGTTCAAATTTTGAACTCATTGTATATCTATATTCATATAAGAATTAATTTTGTAGAAGAAAAAATAAATGCATGTTTGATTAAAATTTTTTGAAAACTTATAAAAATTTGAATATTTTGAAACTTTTACGGTTTTTGCTAAATTAAAAAAATTTGCCCATTTTTTTCTTAGACACATTTAAACGAAGTGAATAAAAATTGTGATTATTTGTTTCAAATGGAGAATGCATCTAATTACACAGAACGCGAACAAGCATGGAACTTGGAGTGTTTTTTTCAGTATTATCATTGAAAGTTTTACGTTTCCATCTTTTTTCGTTGATTTCCTGTGAAAGATCAAAAGTGTACCATGTCTTTTGAAGAAACAGTGTATATCACCATTTTAGTACAGTATTTAGGGCTGTAAAGTGTATACAATGCCTCAGATTTGGATCCAAATCTAAATATCTAGATGACCATTTTCCTAAGTAAAATAATGAAATTACTAAATTAGATTCCAATTTGACGATTATTTGATTAAAATAATGTGAACTGCCTCGCAAAACAAAAAATAAATACACAAAAGGAAAAAAATGAAAATAGATATACCGCTTTTAGTTTTCAAAATATACTTTATTTGTGAAGATTAGCAAACTTCTTTTTCAGGAAACAGAATTATGACTTTCTTGTTGAAGTTCTAAGCGTGGAAATAAAAGTCCAGACAAATAAATTTCAAAGGCCATCCCAAGTATAACGCCATCCTCTTTGTCAGAAAAGAACTACGCAGAAAAAACTTTGTTTTCACTATTATTTTACTTTTATAAAACTCAATGCCAGATTTAAAAAGAACTACAGAAATAAATCTTATTTTTAAAAAAAGTAAGTGAAATAAAACTTTTTTTATTTCATTAAAAAATAAATATGTTTTCTTTGACACATTTTTGTAAATAAAAGAAATTATTTTTTGTCAAATAATAAAGTCTCTGAAAGACTATTAATACAGAATTTTAGGATTTGTTACAAGCATATTTTAGCCGATCTTTTTTTTTATTTTAGTAATAGTAATTTTCGGAAATATCGTCAATTATATAAACTTTTTTCCAGTTTTATTTCGTCAAATAAAGTTATATATAAGAAACTGAAGAATGTAACCAAAAGCAATGATAAAGCTTTTTGATAACACTTTGCCGTATCTATTTTTATGGCAGCTAACATGAATTTAAGACGATGGACTTCTAATTTGCCGAATTTAACTGAACAATAAAAAACCAATAAACTAGAATGTCGTGAAGATCCAGTTGATTCTAATGAGTCATTAAAGATTTTGAGTTTAATTTGGAATAATAATTCAGACACTCTTAAAACTGAATTGAGTCCATTATTGAGAATAACGGATACGACAGCAACAAAACGCCAGGTACTGAGCATATGTGATATGATATTCGACCCTATAGGTCTAATAAATCCTTCCACAATACGACTTAAACTATTAATGCAAACGTTGTGGCAAAAGAGTAATAAATGGGACGAAACTATTTCATTAGATTTGGAATTACAATTCAAGGGATACCTACATGAAATACCGGATTTGAGGCCACTCGAAATATCTAGGCCATATTTCGATGAATTACAAATAGAAAAAATCGAAATTCACACATTTTTGGACGCATGTCCTAAGATGTACGGTTCTGTTGCATATTTTAAATGCCATTGTCCGGGGAAAATATTGACTAGTTTTCTCATTTCTAAATGTCGAATAGTACCGCTCAAGAAAATAACGTTGCCTAGACTTAAGTTATTGGGAACTTTGATTTCGGCAAGACTATCATCATATCTGCGATCTACCTTTCCGACAATACCTGAAAATAACACCTTTTTTTGGACTGATTCAGAAATATGTTTGTACTGGATCAAGGGTAAAGCCGATGACTACAAACAATTCATATGCAACCGAATTACAGAAATTGAAGAAAAAACAAATCCCTTGAATTGGAATTTTTGTGATGGAAAGTCAAATCCAGCGGATAAACTGACACGTGGAGTAAATGCTCGGTCTTTAATTAATGACGAGATTTGGTGGACGGGCCCTTCTTGTCTTCATGACATTGATACGAATAGTTTTGAAGGCAACTACATTGGTCACAAAGACATCCCAGATTTTGAAAAGGAAAGGAGAAAAATTATCTTGCGCTGCAGGCTTTTGTAGAATTGGCTGAACCGTTATTGAATCTGAATAGATATATTAACTCAAATAAGATTTTAAGAATTACAGAATACATTTTTCGATTTGTCCATAATTGCAAGAGGAAAAATGAAAATTTCACAGGAGTATTAACAACAATGGAACTGTTTAATGCTGAAGAATATTGGGTACGATATAGTCAATACACCGAGTTTAAACATGAATATTGTCTTCTTAAGGCAGGGAGATCCATCAAAACCGACACAAGACTGTATTCCTTAAATCCTTTTTTGACTGAAAGTGGAATAATCTGCCTGGGTGGTAGACTGTAGCAATCAAATTTTCAATTTCACGAAAAACATCCTAAATTATTACCTGGCAAAAGAAGATTTACCGAACTTTTAATTATAAGAGAACATGAAAATTTGTTACACTCCGGAGTTTCAGACACACTGACTCAGATACGTGAAAATTATTGGATCCTTAGAGGTCGCCAAACGGTAAAATCTTGTCTAAATTGTAAAAAAAAATTAAAGCTAAACATGGCAGTCAAGTGATAGCTTCATTACCACTTAACAGAATCCATGAATCTAAACCGTTTAAAGTCACTGGTATAGACTTCGCAGGGCCCTTATATGTTAAAGACAAAGATAAAATGCACATTCCTCTTTTCAGATGTGCTGTTACTCGCGCCATCCATTTGGAAATCGTTAGTAGTCTTCACACCGAACAATTCTTGATGGCGTTCAGAAGATTTGTCTCTCGAAGAGGGGGGTGCAGAACTGTTAACTGATACAATGGCAAAACATTCAAGGCAGCTAAAAATGAACTAAAAACACTCTACACGAACGTTGCAGATCCAAATGTCTAAAATTACTTTAGAAAAAAAGGCATAAAATTTATATATATTGTTGAAAGAGCAGCTTGGTGGGGTGGTTATTAGGAAAGGATGGTTAAGATGACTAAAATTATATTAAGGAAAATATTAGGGAGGGCTTTATTATCATTTGAAGAATTACAAACTATTCTGACCGAAATTGAGGCAATTTTAAGTTCTCGGACCACTACGTAAGTGTATAACGATTCTTCAGAACCATCACCTCTCACCTCATCACATTTTTTAATTGGGGAAAGGATAACATTTTACCTCACCACCGGGCTGGTCATAGCAAGGGGCAGATCTTCTCCAGCTCAAAAAGATTTTTATTGAAACTATATTTGTATAGAGAAAAGTTGTTGAACCAATTTTGAAAACGTTGGAAGGGAGAATATCTGCCCTAAATAAAAGGCATACATAATGTACATCCCATAAGGGAATTTAATGTAAATGATGTAGTTTTAGTAGTTTTAAAGTGACGATAAGGTCCCGAGACATTTACAGAAAGAAGCTAAAATCACCGAACTCTTCAAGGGACGAGATGAAAAAATCAGAAGTGTAATGTTGAAGACAGCATCAGGGTTTATCAAACGGCCCATACAACTGATTTATAAGTTGGAACACTAATTAATATTTTATGATTTCTCAAAGTAAGTAAAATAATTGCATTTGTTAACTATGTTTACCTCATTAATCTTCATTATTGTTTGCATTTAATTTTGATTAATGTATTCATCGGAGGGGGAGAATGTTGCGAAATAACCTCCGATGAAAGTGATCACGTTACATGGCTCGCCTGCTAGCGAAAAATTTATATGATGCTAAGTGGCAACCAATCTGCGTTGCCTAGAAGGTCGCAATGTTTTGAAATGTTTAGTTTTTATTAGAATTGTTGAATTTTATGCATCATTGGAATGTCATATTTATTGAATAATTTTGAATTACCAGATTGTCTGGTAGTGTAAATAATTGTACAGCAATAGATTTCAACATTTAAAATAAACTTAATATAAAAAAGAAATCTTCTGATTCAGATTAATTTTACTTCAACATGTTACAATTTTGTGCACCGTTTTTTAATTTATATTATTGCATTTTAAATCAATATGTGAAAAATAGCAGTTTATTTATCTTAATAACGCAAATAAATTTCAAACTATCTTAATTTTCTTAATGTATCACCATAAGAATAGGTACCGTAAAATGGGGTGAATAGGAACAGCGGGGTGAATAGGAACGAAACTTCCCGGTCAACAAATAAATGCATTATAAATATATGTGATGATATTTTTAGTTGCCAATTTTTTATAAGAAGTTTATAACATTACGAGTTGGGAAATTCAGTTTTGACATGTTGGTACCACTACTAGGGTATATAAAAAAAACTTCAAGAGGATCCTCAAAAACCTCATTTTTTCAACGTCTTCAAAACTTTGTATGTAACAACAGTATTTTTCGTATTCTAAACCTCAGAGAGGGGATTTTTAATTAATGATAGCCTGTAAAAGATATGCTGTATTAAATTCTACTTATTTCTAAACTACATAATGAAAAAAATGAAAAATGACTTACAACATCAGACGTTTAAGATTTACGGGGTGAATCGGAACACGTTTTCTCCCACGGTTTATTTTTATATACAGTAATAGATTCATGCAATATATGAAAAAATATGTATGGATATGTATTGTAACAATATTTTGTTTGTTCTAATTACTTCAAGAGTTTAAAGGTGCCAAGAAATTATTTGGATAAACAACAAAGTCTGCGCCTAATCCAACAGACATGGAACACACAATAAAAGAATTTAAAAATAGCCAATTGCGAAGAAAAATTACACAGAATTATTCTCTGACATCCACAACATTACACAAACATCTCAAAATGAAAAACCAATTAAAAAAGAGAGGGATGCAAACATTACTAAGGACTAAGGATGAGGACGTATTACTAGATCGTATTAATACATACAGCAATTGGGGCTACTCAATATATTCACTTACCCAATGACTACTAGTAAAGAATAACACAGAACAGGGCTGAATTTATATTAAATTCTACTTCTGCAATTCGAATATAATTTCTTAAAAGAAATTTTAATGTCTTGATTTCAAAGTTGTTTTCTAATATTTAAAAAAGCATATCTTTACTTGTATATAAAATAAAGGCTTAGTTTCACAATAACTACGTGTTCCTATTCCTCCCTTATCATTATTACATGTTTTTATTAACCCTATTAAAGTTTGAATCCGAATAAATAAAGATTATAATATTTGTTCCGATTCACCCCTATCTGCGGGGTGAATCGGAATACCATTAAAAAAGTAAGTAATATATATATAAACAGTAAAATTGTTTCGTTTTTGCTTAAAAAGTAAAGAACAGAACAAGACCGAAGTTTTTAGTAGAAAAAAAAATCAGTTGTTGCTTTTTTTAACGTTGAAGTTGAAAATTGTTCCGATTCACCCCATTTTACGGTAGCTTTGTTTCAAATTTTAAATCTATTAAAATATATACCATACATTTTCAAAAGGACCCATTTTTTTCTAACATTATTATTATTATTATTTTCTTTTGAAGGTTCTGATATTTTTTTACTACATTCGAAAGCATAAAAAAAATTACAAATGCAATTATATTATACATGAATAAAGTTACTTTTAAACAAAGTTCTGTTTAAAAATTCTATTTAAAAACACAAATTCTATTTAAAAATTAAATATATATTCATAATATCGCACTCTGAAGTCGTGCCAATCTCTTTCATAAATTTGTGTTTATTAGCACGCCAGAACTATTTATCTTAACCCTTTGTATCTGCAACATTTCCAAAAGTCAATAATAACTACACAGTAAGCTTTAAAACATGATTCTATTTGTTGTTTTTATTTTACGACACACCGGTTAATACAAGTTAAACATAGGAATTCTCAACAGAGGTTGATATCGACTTAATTTCTTATACCAAAGTTTCGTTTACCATTTGAAAAGCTTCAGGTCTACATTGCTAAAATTAACTTAGGAAATTTTACAAAATTAAAAAATGCTGGAGAAGTACGAAAATACATTTTCTAAAGGGATTTTTGCATAGTTTAAAATTTTCAATTAGAAAATGGACAATATATATGAGAAGTATGTCAATTTCTGTTTAGTTTAGATGTCTAAAAATAACTTTTAGTCAATAATTATTTTAGTTTTACGTTCTATTTTTAAGCTATTGCATAGCTTTTATCGCGGGCTTTCAGCGCGGTGACCGAATCCAAAAATTCCGTAACGCGAAAAATCCTAACACATCGGTAACGAAAAAACCTAACACTCGGCTAACGTCATTTCCTTTCGGAAAACTTCGGAACGGTATCCTTCGGTAGACTTCGGCAGACATTGACGCGGTATTTTTCAGATATTAGAATATCAAGTCTCAAACTTATGTTTCTTATGATCTAATTTTCATAGCGCGGCCAAATTTTGTTTGGTAATTTATTATGAGACAGTGTTTATTTTGGTGGTCTTATTTATTTTGGTGACAAGAGACCCCCCCCCCCCACCGTGAGGGTCGAAAAATTTAAAATGCTTATAACTCGCGATCTAACTTTCGTAGCGCGGCCAAACTTTGTTTGGTAATTTATTATGAGACATTGTTAATTTCTGGTGACAGGATACACCCCACGGTGAGGGTCGAAAAATTTAAAATGCTTATAACTCGCGATCTCATCTTCGTAGCGCGGCCAAACTTGTTTGGTAATTTATTAGGAGACAGTGTTAATGTTTGGTGACAGGAGACCCCAGACGGTGAGGATCGAAAAATTTAAAATGCTCATAACTCGCGATCTAATTTTCGTAGCGCGGCCAAATTTTGTTTGGTTATTTATTATAAGACAGTGTTGATTGTTGGTGACAGAAGACACCCCACGGTGAGGGTCGAAAAATTAAAAATGCTTATAACTCGCGATCTAATTTTGGTAGCTTGGCAAAATATTGTTTGGTAATTTATTATAAGACAGTGTTAATTTTTGGAGACAGGAGACCCCCCACGGTGAGGGTCGAAAAATTTAAAATGCTTATAACTCGCGATCTAATTTTCGTAGCGCGGCCAAATTTTGTTTGGTAATTTATTATGGGACAGTGCTGATTTTTGGTGACAGGAGATCCTCCAAGGTGAGGGTCGAAAAATTTAAAATGCTTATAACTCGCGGTCTAATTTTTGTAGCGCGGCCAAATTTTGTTTGGTAATTTATTATGAGGCAGTGTTAATTTTTGGGGAAATTAGACCCCCCCACGATGAGGGTCGAAAAATTTTAAATGCTTATAACTCACGATCTAATTTTCGTAGCGCGGCCAAATTTTGTTTGCTAATTTAATATGAGACTGTTAATTTTTGGTGACAGGAAAGCCCCCACGGTGAGGGTCGAAAAATTTAAAATGCTTGTAACTCACGATCTAATTTTCGTAGCGCGGCCAAATTTTGTTTGGTAATTTATTATGAGACAGTGTTAATTTTTGGTGACAGGAGACCCCCATGGTGAGGGTCGAAAAATTTAAAATGCTTATAACTCGCGATCTAATTTTCGTAGCGCGGCCAAATTTTGTTTGGTAATTTATTATGAGACATTGTTAATTTCTAGTGACAGGAGACACCCCACGGTGAGGGTCGAAAAATTTGAAATGCTCATAACTCGCGATCTAATTTTCGTAGCGCGGCCAAATTTTGTTTGGTAATTTATTATGAGACATTGTTAATTGTTGGTGACAGAAGACACCCTACGGTGAGGGTCGAAAAATTAAAAATGCTTATAACTCGCGATCTAATTTTGGTAGCTTGGCAAAATATTGTTTGGTAATTTATTATGAGTCAGTGTTAAGTTTTGGTGACAGGAGACCCTCACGGTGAGGGTCGAAAAATTTAAAATGCTTATAGCTCGCGATCTAATTTTCGTAGCGCGGCCAAATTTTGTTTGGTAATTTATTTTGAGACTGTTAATTTTTGGTGACAGGAGAACCCCCACGGTGAGGGTCGAAAAATTTAAAATGCTTATAACTCACGATCTAATTTTCGTAGCGCGGCCAAATTTTGTTTATTCATTTATTATGAGTCAGTGTTAAGTTTTGGTGACAGGAGACCCTCACGGTGAAGGTCGAAAAATTTAAAATGCTTATAACTCGCGATCTAATTTTCGTAGCGCGGCCAAATTTTGTTTGGTAATTTATTTTGCGACTGTTAATTTTTGGTGACAGGAGAACCCCCACGGTGAGGGTCTAAAAATTTAAAATGCTTATAACTCACGATCTAATTTTCGTAGCGCGGCCAAATTTTGTTTATTCATTTATTATGAGTCAGTGTTAAGTTTTGGTGACAGGAGACCCTCACGGTGAGGGTCGAAAAATTTAAAATGCTTATAACTCGCGATCTAATTTTCGTAGCGCGGCCAAATTTTGTTTGGTAATTTATTTTGAGACTGTTAATTTTTGGTGACAGGAGACCCCCCACGGTGAGGGTCGAAAAGTTTAAAATGCTTATAACTCACGATCTAATTTTCGTAGCGCGGCCAAATTTTGTTTATTCATTTATTATGAGTCAGTGTTGAGTTTTGGTGTCAGGAGACCCTCATGGTGAGGGTCGAAAAATTTAAAATGCTTATAACTCACGATCTAATTTTCGTAGCGCGGCCAAATTTTGTTTGGTAATTTAATATGAGACTGTTAATTTTTGGTGACAGGAGACCCCCACGGTGAGGGTCGAAAAATTTGAAATGAGTATAACTCGCGATCTAATTTTCGTATCGCGGCCAAATTTTGTTTGGTAATTTATTATGAGACATTGTTAATTTCTGGTGACAGGAGACACCCCACGGTGAGGATCGAAAAATTTAAAATGCTCATAACTCGCGATCTAATTTTCGTAGCGCGGCCAAATTTTGTTTGGTAATTTATTATGAGACATTGTTAATTGTTGGTGACAGAAGACACCCCACGGCGAGGGTCGAAAAATTAAAAATGCTTATAACTCGCGATCTAATTTTGGTAGCTTGGCAAAATATTGTTTGGTAATTTATTATAAGACAGTGTTAATTTTTTGTGACAGGAGACCCCCACCGCGGTGAGAGTCGAAAAATTTAAAATGCTTATAACTCGCGATCTAATTTTCGTAGCGCGGCCAAATTTTGTTTGGTAATTTATTATGAGATTTTGTTAATTTTTGGTGACAGGAGACCCCCCCACCGTGAGGGTCGAAAAATTTAAAATGCTTATAACTCGCGATCTAATTTTCGTAGCGCGACCAAATTTTGTTTGGTAATTTATTAAGCTATTGCATAGCTTTTATCGCGGGCTTTGAGCGCGGCGACCGAATTTAAGAATTCCGCAACGAGAAAAATTCCTAACAATCCGGCTAACGAAGTTTCAGTTTGGCAGACTTCGGGAAGATATCCTTCGATAGACTTCAGCAGACATTGACGCGGTATTTTTGCATAAGTTGATAAAAAATGCTATGCAATAGCTTTACCGCGGCAGTCCCCGAGTGGCACACATATTTTTTTTTAATGCTTTAAATTATGGATTATAACATCTGAGTCAATATTTTTCAAATTGGAATTGTTGAACCACAACAGTTAATGCAATATTATACGTCACGTTTCTGGCTAATTAAGATATCCGTTTTCAAACGCTTTGAATAAACTATATATATTTCAGTCTCTTTTTCATAAACTCTTGCAATAAAAGAAAAAATAGCATATTTCTCCTTATTCATAATACTTCCATGTAAAAATAAATATTAAAAAAAAAACTTCCCTCTGTTTTTAATTTTTTTTAATTTTTTAAATTTTTTTATATATGTGACGATTTCAGGAGAACTCGAATTATTTCCACTGGTTAAACAGAAACACGCAGTCATGGCAAGCGAGGGAAAAAACAAAAATAATATATAAATGTAGAAGATCCAATAATTAGTCATGGGCTGCTGTAAATTCATTTATTAAATTCGTGATAATGAGGAAGGAAAAGCTCCTTGTTGCAAAAATTCCATCATTATTTCAGCGAGCTGTCCTCATCGAAGAAGCAACCCAAGAAATCTTCAGAATCTTCCTTTCATCTCGAGACTTCCCCCTTTTAAACTCAAAAGAAAGTTCTGGAACCTTCGGTAACCTCAAACCATCATTCTTTTATGTAAACAGAATTCTTGTCCAGTTACGAGGCTATTTTAAACAGACGATAAATTTATTTTAAAAAAAATATTATTTAACCAATTTATAATTGACTCCGAATTTTAAATATCTTAGGCAGACGATTTTTATACATGATTAATTTTAAGAGAAAAAGAAAAGAAATGAATTTATTAATATGCACATTATCGTTGACGGCGGAAAAATAAATAAATAGATAAAATAAAATAATGATATTTTTTAAAGGTATGGGTTTGGAATAAATTTAATAAGACTTTCTTAAAAAGGGTTGATAAAAACATAGAAGAAATCAGTTTTATTTGGAATATTAAGAAATAAAGTTTTAATTAAGAATATTTTTAATTTAGAGCCATCTTTTTAAATTTACGCATACTGGATTAATGTTTTTTAAGGCAAATTAAGAATTTATATCGTCTGCATACAGATTAACAGATTAGATTTAGAAACAAGATTTTAATTTAATAATTTGAAGTAAGTACGGAATATTATTATAAGAAAATTAAGATAGTATAAAGGTTAGTTTTGGCGAAAAAATTTTAAATTTGTAATATTATCCCCCCTCCCCAAGACTTTGTATGGAATTGATAGTTAAATAAAACTACAAGTTCAGACAACAGAAATATAATAATTTAGAAAAGTTAAATTTTGGAATAAAACTGTCAAACTCAGGAAGCCAAGAGATGGAAGAAAAGAAAATTAACGCAATATATAAAAAATATTAGCAATTAAAATAAAATAGTTAAGAGAAAATAATTCTGAATTAAATTTAGGTAGGAGCATTTCCCTGAAAGAAATACAATAATGTTACAACATCACTTACCATTTGTAAGTGCATAGGAGATAATACATATAATAACAGTAAATAAGTTATGAATATTAATAAGCAAGAGATAAAAATATAATAAAAACAATAAAAGTTCGTTCTCATGGAAGTTTAAATAACTACAATGACTTAATGCATAGTTTATTTTAAATAAGTCCTTTAAATGAAAAAAGTCTTTCAAGAATATATAAAAGAGTCTTTTTCAATGTCCAGTGAATACAGTCTCTTTAATTAAATATCTCCAAATCTAGTTTAAGCTTTGTTTTTTATGTTATGTTGGATCCAACATCTTTCAATAATATATCAATTTTTCAATAATAAATAGCATCACTCTCAATATCAATAATAAATAATATAGAAAAATTTAAATAATAACAATGTCAACAATAATAAGTAATAGTATAATAAGACTCCATATCCTAATATTTGTCAATAAGGGTATAATTAATACTAAACTTCATCATAGAAATCATAATAATAATAATAATAGTAAAACAAGAGTATAATCAAAAGAAAATATCACTATTTGTTTATTATTGATAGGGAAAATATTGGTTGAGGATAAAAATAATTACATAGCAACTAAATAATTTTCTTATCTTCTAATAGCATAAGAAAGTATTTTTTGCTAGCCGAAAGTATAAATAAAAAAATCATAATAATTCCAAAATCCAAATTAAATTAAATCTAACTACTTAGAAAATGGACTCTCAACCAGTATTTCCTTACAATAATTCCTCTCTGATACTCTTTTACAAAATTGTCAAATTTGGTTATAAGTTTTCAATGCCAAATGTAGAATAATGTTTTATCCACACATGGTTTATAAACTTTAATAATAAAATACAATAGGAATAAAAGGTGTCATTCTTAATTGAGAAATGGAAATAAAAAAAGTGTGCTTTTTTGAAAAACTTTTAATCTGTAGTTTTCACAATCACTGAAAATCACATATTATGTTATATGTTTGAGTAGAATCATTAGATTTTATAACTATTATCATATAATATCTGCTGAATAAATAGAGTAATACTAATGTCAAATAAATGAGTAAATATAGTTAGACTTAAACACCCTTAAAATTAATTTATCAACATCAATTTGAAAGCTTTTACAATCAAAGTGTTCACCT
Organism: Maratus speculifer; assembly: GCA_964019185.1. NCBI lineage: Eukaryota > Metazoa > Arthropoda > Arachnida > Araneae > Salticidae > Maratus > Maratus speculifer. The sequence continues at coordinate 232,278,797 of OZ025294.1, read as the reverse complement.
TATGCCTGCATAAGGAGCCCAATTTAATCCCAAAAACTCCCAAAAACAAGTAATATTCTTGTAGCGCTCCAAGAACATACCTGCTGATGTTGAAAATTATGGTTTTTTTATGGTAAATGGTTTTAATGGTTTAATGGTTTAATGGTATTTGGTAAATGGTTATGGTAAAAGTTTTTTTATGGTATTTTTTTTATGGTTGTTTATGGTAAATTTAATCTATTGTCTTGACTTTAGTTTGATCTAGTGATTGTATCTGAGGTTTTGTTTGTTTTTTGGATTGCTCATGAAACAGTTTAAAATCTTTGGGTGAAAAATAGGGTCTTAATTTAGAAACATGCACAATAACGGAATTCTGTCCTGTCTCATAATTAAATTTATCTATTTCATAAGTTACATCAGAAAGTTTATTTATAATTTTATATGGTCCAGAGAAAGTAGGTTCTAATTTTCGAGTGTTAGGGTATTTAAATTCTTCATAAATTACAGAGTCTTGTATTTTTAATGGGCATTCAACAAAATTTCGATCATAGAGTCTTTTACTTTTAAGGTGAAATTCATGAGTTCGCGCTTTCGCAATTTTGAGGGCTTTGTCTACTGATGTTGTATACATTTTAACTGCCTCACACAAAACCATTACCCACCATTTTTTTTTTTTTTTTTTTTTTTTTAAATCTGAATCAGAATTATCGAGAAATTGTGACTATTTTTAGCTGTTAACTTTAACCAGAAATTTTATCTAATAAAAATAGAAATTGTAAATATCATAGTTATACCTTAAATTGGGATCAACTTTTAATTCTATTATTTTATAGATCATAAACAGATTCAAAAATTTTAATTATAGGTAATTTCTTACTTAAAATCACAAAATTTACTGAAAAAATTAATCATATTTATCGTCAAAATTCTAGCAACAGCCTTGCACAGTTCCATCTTTCTTACTGAATTTAAATAAATTATAAGAATCCGGGAACCAAAGCTCACTGTAACCAGAAATTCTAACAAATAACAGGAAAAACATAAATATTAACTTAATTTTCAGCTCAAATGTTTAGTTGTAGGAACATTATCATGAAAACACTGTATTCTGAGAATAGTTCTTGAAAACAAACAATATCAATAAAATAGAAAATGTATCTTTTTTTAAAAAAAATAACTTGAGCTTCTAAGTTCTTTTATACTTCACTCTTATTACGAACTTATCTTTAAACGTGCATAAAAATATCATAATAATCTTAATAAGTAACAGTAAATATCTTAGAACATCATACTCCTCAATTAAATTTTTAAGAACAAGCATGTTTTCACTCCAACAAGTAATAATAATAATAGTAATAGTAATAATAAGACTCATAACTAGATAAAAAGATAAATAAATAAGGCTCACAGAAAAATAAACAAACAAATAAATAAACCTTACAAACAAAGAACTATCTACACAAATACAGTAAAAAGGATACACATAATAATTAAATACATCTAAAAATAACTCACGGATAAGGAGAAATTTTCAAGCTGATCCTAGGGGAGACAGGAATAACGAAAATTATGAAAGTAAGTAGTAATCTGCGTTCAGTTGTCTCTAAAAGTTTTTTTTTTTTTTTTTTTTTTTTTTTTGTCATTATGACCATGATTATCTTGAGTCATCAGTTACACATAAACAGCAAAAAGGTGGAATATCAGGCCTCAGGAATTCACGAGATATTTAGAAGAAATCTTTCAAACCACTCGGACTGTTTAACATTAAAATCTCCTCTGTTACATTCACTCGAGGAATCAAAAGGTAATGGTAATTCTTGCTTAATAACACTTTCAATCATGGCGGGAAAAATTTTCGGCGATTCATATTTTTGTCATCACTTCGTTTCAGTAGATTCATTAGATTCATTTGCATAGCATTTTACTTCTTCAGTAGATTCATTTCAAAATCCGAAACAGGCACTAGCACAGGCATTACCTATCCTGTGCGACTTTTCGATTAGTTGTGACGATTTCAGGAGAATTCGAATTATTTCCACTGGTTAAACAGAAACACGCAGTCATGGCAAGCGAGGGAAAAAACAAAAATAATAAATAAATGTAGAAGATCCAATAATTAGTCATGGGCTGCTGTAAATTCATTTATTAAATTCGTGATAATGAGGAAGGAAAAGCTCCTTGTTGCAAAAATTCCATCATTATTTCAGCGAGCTGTCCTCATCGAAGAAGCAACCCAAGAAATCTTCAGAATCTTCCTTTCATCTCGAGACTTCCCCCTTTTAAACTCAAAAGAAAGTTCTGGAACCTTCGGTAACCTCAAACCATCATTCTTTTATGTAAACAGAATTCTTGTCCAGTTACGAGGCTATTTTAAACAGACGATAAATTTATTTAAAAAAAATATTATTTAACCAATTTATAATTGACTCCGAATTTTAAATATCTTAGGCAGACGATTTTTATACATGATTAATTTTAAGAGAAAAAGAAAAGAAATGAATTTATTAATATGCACATTATCGTTGACGGCGGAAAAATAAATAAATAGATAAAATAAAATAATGATATTTTTTAAAGGTATGGGTTTGGAATAAATTTAATAAGACTTTCTTAAAAAGGGTTGATAAAAACATAGAAGAAATCAGTTTTATTTGGAATATTAAGAAATAAAGTTTTAATTAAGAATATTTTTAATTTAGAGCCATCTTTTTAAATTTACGCATACTGGATTAATGTTTTTTAAGGCAAATTAAGAATTTATATCGTCTGCATATAGATTAACAGATTAGATTTAGAAACAAGATTTTAATTTAATAATTTGAAGTAAGTACGGAATATTATTATAAGAAAATTAAGATAGTATAAAGGTTAGTTTTGGCGAAAAAATTTTAAATTTGTAATATATATATATAGAAAAACATCAGCTGCATTTCCTTCAATATTCTTCCCGCCAATTAAAAATACACTAAAATGAAAATACATGCATTTCATCTCTGCATATTACTTTAGAAATTTGAAAAAATTATATCACTCTATAAATGAGCGACTTCGTTTTGAATTTAACGCCGCAAGAATATTATGTGGATACTTTTTATTCAAAATTATGTGGGGTTTTTTTTCCCTAAATTTTATGAAATTTGATATTATGTTACTCTGTTTTAAAGAAATTTTAAACTTCCATCTTTATTTATTTATTTATTTTCAAATTCAACATTGTCACGAACTTTATCTCAAGATTTAATGCACGGAATTTTCTTAAATTTCAGATTCAGGTATTTCCTAATATATATTGGTGTTGTTTAGCTTTTGATAAATATCGCCCTATAGATGGCACTCTAATGCTGCATTTTTCACTATTTCGCAATAATTCTATCTCAAGAACTAATGCGTTGATTTTCAGTAACTTGAGATTCAGATAGTACCTGATACAAAAGTGACCCTGGTTAGTTTTTGGTGTACATCTCTCAAAATGTAGCGCTGTTATGCAGATTTTTTTAAAAGATTTTGCAGTACTTATATCTGAAAAACTATTGGACGGATTTTCCTGAAACTTCAGAATCAGGCTTAAATTCAGACATAAGTTGTTGCTGATTATATTTTTGTTTAAATCATCTAACCGGTGACGCTGCTATGCTGCATTTTTCAAAAATTATTAACATACGTAAGATAGAAAAACGTTTTTTGATTGTAACATCTGACTAGTTTTTAAATTCTTTATAGGTACCAGCTTTTATTATTAAATATATTCTAAGAGTTATACGGTGAATGGCACCTCAAGAAGAATAAATCTTATTATTTTTGGTATTGGTACTTCAAAATGAAAATAATTTCCAAACAATAGGTTCCGTATTTACCCGTGTATACCGCGCACTCTCTAAATTACAAGAAAAAATGGGGAATTTTTAAAATCTCGCATATAACGCGCACCATAAATTTGATATGCAAATGTATGAATGACTAAATGAATTTCAGTAAAGAAAGTCGAAACAAATATTACATCAAGCCCAAAGCAAGACGAAAATACATTTTTAGACATCTGGTATGAAGTGAATGGCGAGGGGTAGGAGTGACTGACGGCAGTCAGAATTGCTAATTAGATTTAATATAATGTTAATGTCTAAAAAAGTGCAAGGAGTGAAATACAGATGCATTAATATTTCAATTAAATAAGATTTTCGAGTTATTGTAACTCCTTTGAATACATTTCTCGATTCATATGTCTATCGTGTGATTACATCCGGCAATGAAAATTATTCCGTGTATAAGGCGTACCTAGAATTTTTGCCGTATTTTTTTTTTTTTTTTGAAAAAAAGTGCTCATTATAGACGAGTAAATACGGTATATGCATGCATGTTACAATCTATATTTTAAAAATCCTATAATTAAAAAAAATTATTATAATATATTTTTCTAATAATATAGAAATAATATCCTACATATAAAGGGGGAAATGTTAAAATATATCATCGAGTGTATTGATTCGGATATGCCTTCTTAAAAATAAAAAGGCTATCTTAAAAAAAAAAAAGAGCTTTCCGATTTAAGCATATTATTCTATAAAAAATATTTATATTCGGAAAAAAAAAAATCCACTAAACAGACTTTTTTTTTGTTGTTACTGTCAGCTGAATAATAACCACTTCAAATATCCCTACCTAATTCAATGGCTGCATTACATAAAAAATAAAAACACAAAGAAAGATCGATTACTTATTTAAAATTAAAAAGGCCTTGTTACATCGCTCTCATTTATTTGAATTTTTTACGTGCATATCTTTATTCTAAATATGCTATAGGAAGCGCAATAGCAATTGAAAATCGATAAATGGCTTCAAGTGGCTATAAATATTGATTGAAAAAAACATTATTCTTCTCTTGGATGGGTTCGATAAAAATAAAGTGACATTTTATTTCCTGGATTATGTTGTATGACTATTCTTTTTTCAGATTTTTTTTAAAAATAACATTGATTGTTGTTGTAATGGTGTTCATTCCAGATTCGTATTTTCTTTAAATTACCCTATTTTATCACATTTTAGTAACGCACTTACTCATATAATGTGTATTTTTAATTCCAAAAATTATAAATAATATCTATTAACGTATATAAAATTTCATATAATAGTAAAAGGTAGAAAATATACATTTTTATCAGCTTATTTTGTAAAATAAATCTGAATTGTACTCTCATCAGTATAAACTATTGTGTTATACGTGATTAAAAAATTTCCATAAATATACCTAATTTTTAACATTTTTTAGAAAGTATTACAGTTCACAAAAAACAAACAAAATGTAGAATTTATTTCCGTCATAAAGAAATTCTTATAGCGTTTAATAGAAATACTAGAATAATATTTAAGTATGCTGTATGACCAAAGGTAATCGGTCACTTGTGATTTTTGACGTTATGTTAAATATCTCGAAAAATATTTAAGGAACTATTCTGAAACTCCAGGTGTGTAAACAACAGAGTACAGGTCATATATTTACGCGATTTTTTTCCCGCTACCTTATAGAGAACCGTCAATAAATGAAAAAAATGAAGGAATATAATTTGGACGACACTGTCAAGACTATTGTAGCAAAAGCGTCGCAACTGTAGATTATGATTAAATGGTATATTGTAATAAATTGTGTTCATTTTTAAGAGGATAGCATGGACTCGTAGAGAAATTCAGGTTTCTTATATAAACAGTCTTGAATTTTGTTAATAACTTGCGAAGTTCGAAATATATAAAAATGTACTTTTATGACAATTTGACTAATAACATTGTACGCAAAATCCTGTAATCAGAATTTTAAAATAATAAAAATTACACGAATAATGAGCAGGTACATTAAATAATTTTGCACTGCGCATGCGTGAACGCAATCATAATATAAACTGCATAATATTCTAGAGCAACGTTTAGAGCAATGTATAGAGCAACTTTCATGAAAATTCCCAAAACATAGCATAAAAATTCTGAGAATTATCGTTTACAGAATAAGCTTAAAATCCGTTGATCCCAAAATGAAGCAAAACGATGAGGGGCATTATTCAAATATGGTAATACATGCTATAGTATATATGCTGTATTGATTCTAATCAATCTTTATATGGATACATCCCCTGATCCATTTACTTTCTTTAGGGAATAGCAGATTTTGAGCTTATTCTATCAACGATAATTTTTAGAATTTTCAAGCCATGTTTTTGAGGCTTTCACAGAAGTTGCTTTATACAATTTAGCTAACACATTTTGCAAATTATATTTTTATTGCCTTTACGCATGGCTGTGAAAAATTATTCAGTAAATCTAATCATTATATCTATTCAATTATTATTATTATTTAATTTTCATTACACAATATTGTGTACTATTGATTGTCATGTTTTCTGAAAGGAATTTTTTTTTTAATATTTTGAATTCTGCAAATTAAATGCAAAAAAATTGGCAAAATTTGGGACTGTTTTATATGAAAACCTTAATTTTTTTACTAGTATATACATTTTATCCGTACAAAAATAGATACCGTTTATTACAAGAAGCCCCATATAATCATAATCTACAGTTTGAACACTTTTGTTACATTAGTTTTGACAGGGTTAACCAAATAATATTTATTAATTTTTAATTTGTTAACGGGCCTCTATAGGCTTTCGGGGAAGAAAAAATCTAATGCAAAATCTAAAGCGCAAATATATGACATGTACTATTCTGTTTACACATCTGGAGTTTTAAGCTAATTTCACGTTTATTTTTCTACATATTTAACAAAACGTCAAAAATTGGAAGTGGCCGGTCATCTTTCTCTATATAGTATATATATCACGTTCTCCTCTGTATCACCATAACCTCTATTTATAATGACTAATTACGATATTTTGTAGAAAATTAGTTCATGAAATGCATGTGTGTTACGTACAATGAGCACAAAATTCGTGTTACGGACAGAGGTAGTGTAGTAAAATAATCTGAGGGTATACGCTCTACGCAGAGGGTATATAATCAAGGCAGAGGGTTTACCCTAGAATGTGTATACAATGGCTTGTTTGAGAAACAGAGTGTATACGGTGTTCTTTTTAAAATTTCAGAGAGTATCTGACATAGACCCGTGCTTGCTCAGAAGTCATTGTAAATATCGCAATATTGCAAGAGGCTTTCTGAATCATGTTGTGAAAAATTTTACTGATATCTCCCATAATCTAGATTTATTGCCGATTTCTTTACATGTAAAATCAATCTAGATTGAATAAAATGGTAAAATACATAAAAACAGTGACAATAAAAGCCGGCTATAACGGAATTATTATATGGTTGTTAATAAAATCAAGCAATCGTTTATTTTAATCTTTCCTAAGAAAGCACTTTTTGAGAAACCGACCTTTTACAGGAAATCGGTATAAAATCGTTTAGTCGTGCGAAACCGTATACCAATTTTGGATCACTTTTAATAGCATTCTACTTTGTTAAATATGTTGTGAAAAATTAAATCTGATTTTAAAGGCTATTTATTTTTTGATTAATAAAAACGGAACATAAATTTATTTTGAGCTCTCTCATTGGTTAGAAAATTAGATTACGTTTAAGATCAGAGATAATTTTTCACGATGTTTTTAGCAGTGTAGAGGGTTACTATTGAAATTTGTTTAAGTCACAAGCTGAAAAGGACATTAAAGTATCTCTACTGTACCTTTTAAGGTCCCATACTAGTCATTGAAAAATACCCAGATGATAATGTTAAGTCTAAGGGGGGGGAGGGGTTCTTTTCAAATATCTCGCTCAAATTTTCATATATTAATATGATCTTTTTTCATAGAATAGCTGAGGATAATCTAAAACCGGGCTGGTTTTTATTTTTTCAATTTTGGCTTCAGATTAAAAAAAAATAATAAAAAGATAATTTAACTTTCGAAACCGGTTAGAACCGGTTCTGAGATTGCAATTATCATAATATAAAAAATATATAGCCAAAATCGAAGAAGTAAAAAACTAATCCGGTTGAAGATAGTTCTCAGATATACTAAAAAAAAATAAAAAAAATAAATAAAAACATGTAAAAATATTAAAAATTGAGCGAGATATTGGAAACGAACGCCCCAATAGACTAAGCATTATCATCCGGGGCTTTTTTTAATATTTACTTCATTATATATACTTCAATTACCGGGTATTTACTTCAATTTAGTTTCTGAAGCCTAAAAATACACGAAAGTGAAAATACAGGCACCTCTGCATATTTGCTCATGTGTATAACATTAATATATTACCCTATAATTGAGTGATTTCATTTTGAAATTACCGCCGTAGAAATAAAAATGTTACTTCTTTGTGCGGATATTTTTTATTGAAAATATTTAAAAAAATAATTATTTTTTTGCAGATAAAGAAACTTTTTAAAAGAACTCCTCTCTTTCCATAATCTTGGTTATCAAATAAAATATTTTACTCTGAAAAAAATAAATATTTTATGTTTACTCACTTTCTGATACCTTAATAGACAAAAAATGTATAAACGTGCATTTCATATCTGCACTGCATATATGTTCATAAATAAAGTGTATCACCTTAAAAAATTGGTGACTTTGTTTCAAATTTTAGGCTACCGAAATACATACATACATTTTCATACGGATCCATTTTTTTAAATATGTTTTCGTTTTCGTTTATTTATTTATTTATTTATTTTTCGAATGTTCTGATATTTTTTAAAATTATATTTCTTTCTATTGAGAGCATTCGAAATTTTATCAATAGAAAATATATAAATACAACTATACCGCACCTGAATAAAATTTCATTTAAAAATTAAATATTTATGTATAATATCACACTATCAAATCATGCACATCTCTTACATAAATTTGTGTTTATTAGAATGCCAGAACTTTTATTCTTAATTTTTTGTATGACAGTGTTCCAGATCTACAACATTCCTTAAAGTCAATAGTAATTACACAGTAAGCCTTAAAGCACGATTCTGTTTATTGTTCTTATTTTCCAACACACCAGTTAATACAAATTAAACATTGGAATTATCAACAGAAGAGGATATTGAGTTACTTTCTTACATCAAAGTTTCTTTTTGTTTATCATTTGAAAAGCTTCAGGTCTATATTGCAAAAATTAACTTAGTATATTTTGTAAAATTAAAAAATGCTGGAGAAGTACGAAAATACATTTTCTAAACGGATTTTTGCATAGTTTAAAATTTTGGTTAGAAAATGGACAATATTTATGAGACGTATGTCAATTTCTGTTAATTTTAGATGTCAAAAAAGTACATTTTAGTCAATAAATATTTTAGTTTTACCTTCTATTTTTTTATATTTTTTACATACTGTAAATGATGCATTATAGCATCGGAGTCAATATTTTTTAAAATCGGAATTGTTGAACCACAAAGTGTTAAACAGTTAATGCAATATTATAAATCACGTTTTTGACTAATTAAGATACTCATTTTCAAGCCCTTTCAATCAGCTATATATATTTCCGTTTCTTTTTCATAAACTCTTGCAATAGACGAAAAACATAATGTGTTTTTTCTTATGTATAATATTTCCATGTAAAAATAAATATTTTTAAAAGACTTCACTCTGCTTATTTATTTTTTATGTATTTATTTTTTTTAGAAAAAATCAGCTGCATTTCCTTCAATAACCTTCCCGACGCCTAAAAATACACTAAAATGAAAATACATGCATTTCATCACTGCGTATTTATTCAGAAGTATGAAAAAATGTATATCACTCTATAAATGAGTGACTTCGTTTTGAATTTAACGCCGCAGGAATATATAGGTTATTTATGTGGATACTTTTTATTCAACATTATGTTTCTTTTCTTTCCTAAATTTTATAAAATTTTTATTTTGTCGCTTTGTTTTTAAAAAAAATTCAAATTTCCATCTTTATTTATTTATTTATTTATTTATCTTCAAAATCAATAATCGCAATAACTTTGTCTCAAGATTTATTTCACGAAATGTTCTAAAACTTCAGATTTAGTTAGTCTCTTATATATCTTATTGTTGTCTACCTTTTGATAAATATCGCCCTATAGATGGCGCTTTAATGTATCGCAATAAATGTATCTGAAGAAGTAATGCACGAATTTCCTTCAAACTTCAGAATCAGTTATTACATGAAAAAAAAACTAATCCTGATTTGTTTTTTCTGTATATTTTCCATATATATCCAACATGTAGCGCTGTCATGTAGATTTTTTAAAGAATTTGGAAAAGTTCTATCTCAGAAACTAATACACGGATTTTCATCAATATTCAGAATCAGGTATAAAGTTCAGGCATAAGGTTTTTCTGACTAGATTTTTTTTTAAACTATCTAATCGTGGCATTTTTATGCGACATTTTTTAAGATGTATAAACATGGGTATGATAGTAAAAAGTTTTTGGATTGCCACATCTGACTAGCTTTTAATTTCTTAATACCAGCTTTTATTATTAAAATATATTATAAGCATAATACGGATCATGACACCTCAAGAAGAACAGATCTTATCATTTTTGGTATTGGTACTTCAAAATGAAAATAATTTTAAAACAATATGTGCATACCCACATGTTATAATCTAGTTTTTAAAAATCCTATTAAAAAAAAAATCTTATTATAATGTTTCTATCTAATAATATAGAAATAATATCCTACGTATATAATGGAAAAAAGTAAATATATATATATATATATATATATATATATACCGGGTGTCCCAAAAATGACTGATGGATTTTAAAATTCAATAACTTGCAAACGGTAACAGCTATTTAAAAATTTTTTGCAGGAGGGTTATGTATAAGGTCAGGAGTTTTTTACGGTAATTTTGTATTTTAGTTCGAATTTCTAACAATAGGTGGCGTTGACGGCGATTGAAGTCCAGGTCGACGCTTCACTCAGCATTGATCACCTGGCCTTCAATCGCCGTCAGCGCCATCTATTGTTTGAAATTCGAACTAAAATACAAAATTACGGTAAAAACTCCTGCCTTTACACATAAGCCTCCTACAAAAAAATTTTTAATTGCTGTCACCGTTTGCAAGTTATTGAATTTTAAAATCCATCAGTCATTTTTGGAACACCCGGTATCTCTCTCTCTCTCTCTCTCTCTCTCTCTCTATATATATATATACATATATATATATATATATATATCATAGAGAATATTGATTCGAAAATCCTTCTTAAAATTAGAAAAGTTATGCTTCAAATAAGCTTTTATTTTTAAAAAGTATATTAAAAATAATTTAGAGCATGACACCTCAAGAAGAATAAAGCTTATTATTTTTGGTATTGGTCTTTAAACTGAAAATATTTTCAACTCTATGTCTATATACATATATGTCACAATCTATTTAAAAAATTCCTATAATTAAAAAAAATAATCTTATTATAATGCACCTTTCTTATAATATAGAAAAATAATAGCCTACATATAACGGAAAAAAAGTTAAAAAATATATCATATAGTATATTGATTCGAATATGAATTCTTAAAAATAAAAAGGATATGTTTTAAATAAACCAAAAGAAAAAAAAAAGTCTTCCGATTTACTCATATCATTCGATAAAGAATATTTATATTCGAAAAAAAGCCACTAAACAGACTTTTTGTTGTCGTTACTGTCAGCTGAATAATAACCATTTCAAGTATCCCTACCTAATTCAATGGTTTCATTACATATAAAATAAAAACACAAAGAAAGATCGATTACTTATCTAAAATTAAAAAGCCTTGTTATATCGCTCTCATTTATTTGAATTTTTACGTGCATATCTTTATTCTAAATATGCTGTAGAAACGCAATAGCAATTGAAAATCGATAAATGGCTTCAAGTGGCTATAATTATTGATTGAAAAAAACATCATCCTTCTTTTGCATGGGTTCGACAAAAATAAAGTGACATTTTATTTCCTGGATTATGTTGTGCGAATATTCTTTTTGCAGATTTTTTAAATAACATTGATTGTTGTTGTAAATGTGTTGATAACAGATTATCATTTCTTAAAATTACCATTTTTTATCACATTTTTATGCGTAATTTTAAAAATACATGCGTATTTTTAATTCAAAAATTTTTAAATAACATCTATTAACTTATTTAAAATTCCATGCGATAATAAAGATAGAAAATATACATTTGTAATCAGCTTAGTTTGTAAAATAAATCTAAATTTTACTCTCGTCGGTATGAACTATTTATTTAATGCTGATTATTGTAGTGCTATATATGGTCAAAAACTTTCCCTAAATATAACTAATTTTTAACATTTTTCTAGAAAGTATTACAGTTAACAAAAAACAAACAAAATGTAGAATTCATTTCCGTCAAAAGAAAAAAAAAATCATATAGCTTCTAATAGAAATACTAGAATAATATGTAAATATTCTATATGACCAAAGGTGAACGGTTACTTGGGATATTTTGACAGTATGTTAAATATCTAGCAAAATATATAAGGAATTATCCTGAAACTCTATTTGTGTAAACAACACAGTACGGGACGAGAAAATTATTTGCCGCTACCCCATAGAGGACCGTCAACAAATGAAAAAGGACGAATATCTTTTGGATAGCACTGTCATGACTAATGAAGTAAAAGTGTCGAAACTGTAGATTATGAATAAATGGTTTATTATTATAAACTGTGTTCATTTTTAAGAGGATAGCATTCACACTAGTAGAGAAATAAAGGTTTTCATAAAAACAGTTTTTTGCTTATAATTTTTGAAGTACGCAATACATAAAATGTCCTTTCAGACAATTTGGCAGACAACACTGTACGTAAGATTCTGCAATCAGAATTAAAAAATAATAGAAAATGCATGAATAATGAGCTAGTTTACTCAATACATTTGCACTGCGCATGCGTGAACGCAATCAAATATATACTGCATAATGTTTTAGCTAAATGTATAGAGAAACTTTCGTGAAATTCTCAAAATCATAGCTTGGAAATTCTGAAAATTAGCGTCGGTAGAATAAGCTTAAAATCCGTTGATCCCAAAAAGAAGCAAAAATGATGAGGGATTGTATCCAAATGTAGTAGTACATGTAATGTGATATATGCTGTATTGATTCTAATTAATGGTTATATAAATACAGCCCCTCTTCTATTTACTTTCTTTAGGGAACAGCGGATTTTGAGCTTATTCTATCGACGATAATTTTTAATCTATATTTTTGAAAATTTCACAAAGTTGCTCTATACAATTTAGTTAACACATTATGTAAATTGTATTTTTATTGCCTTTACACATACGCAGTAATATTTTTTTTAGTAAATCTAATCATTGTTTATTGAATTATTATTCTTATTTTAATTTTGATTACAGAGTACTGTGTACAATGCTGATTGTCATGTTTTCTGAAAAGAACATATTTTTATATTCAGAATTATGCAAATTAAATGTAAAAAACTTGGCAAAATTTGGGATTGTTTTTATGAAAGCCTTAATTTTTCTGCGAGTAAATACATGCTGTCTGCATAAAAATAGCCACAGTTTATCACAATAAGCCACTTAATAATAATCTACACTTTGAATGTTTTTGCTGCATTAGTTTTGACACGGTTATCCAAAAGATATTCATTCATTTTTAATTTTTTAAAGGGTCCCTATGGGGTTTCTGGAAAAAAATCTTTGAGGACATATATGACCTATACTATTCTGTTTACAGATCTGGAGCTTTTATATAATTTCTCATTCATTTTTTTACACATTTAACAAACCGTCAAAAATTGCAAACACCATTCACCTTTGGCCATATAGTATTTATATCAAGAGCTTCACTGTATCTCCTTAACCTTATTTTATGTTTACTTGCAATATTTCCTTGAAAATTAGTTGATGAAATAAACAAATGCAATGTGAATTAATTCTAATGAATACGTAGTATGTGTTATCAGCAGAAGTATAGTAGTAAAAGAATCAGAAGATATACGATTTAAGCAGAGGGGAATATGCTCAAGGCAGAGGGTATACCCTAGAGTGTGTATACTATGGCTTCTTTCAAAAACAGAGAGTATACGGTGATCTTTTAAAAATTTCATAGGGTAAACGGCGTATACTCCCGTGTACCCCCACTACATGCCTGGTTACCAGATGAATGAAACTTCTGAGCATATACCAGACAGTCTTGTGCTTGCTTAGTATGTCGTAACATTGAAAGAGGCTTCCTGAATGTTGTGAAAAAATTTCCTGACCTCTCCTTTAATCTAGATTTATTTCCGATTTCTTCATATGTAAAATCTATAAACAGTGAATAAAATGGTAAAATACATGAAAACAGTGACAACAAATGCCGCCTATAACGGATTTAAGTGGTTGTTAATAAAATCAAGTAACCGCTTACTTTAATCTTTCCTACAAAAAGCAACTTTTTGAGAAACTTGCCTTTTACTGTAAATCAGTATAAAATCGTGTAATCGTGCGAAACCGGATACCAATTTTGAATCACTTTTAAAAACATTCTACTCTGTTAAATATGTTATAAAAAATTAAATCTGATTTCAAAGGTAATTTCGGATTTTTCCTTTTTATGATTTTTTTTCTTGAATAATAAGAGCGCAATATAAGCGTCTATTGAACGTTCTGAATGGTTAGAAAATAGATCACGTTTAAGATCAGAGATAATTTTTCACGATGTTTTTAAGAGTGTAAAGGGTTACTATTGAAAATGCTTTAAGTCTTAAGCTGAAAGCGACATTGAAATATCTCTATTGTGGCTTTTAAGGTCCCACACTCGTCACTGAAAAAGATCCAGATGATAATATTAAGTAAGTCTATGGAGGTGTTTTTTTCAAATATCTCGCTCAAATTTTATTATTTTGCATGATTTTTTTTCTTTTTCCATAGGATAACTGAGGACGATCTGCAACCGGGATTATTTTTACTTTATCAATTTTGGTTTCACATTTTAAAATAATCATTTCACTTTCGAAACCGATTAGAACCGGTTCTGAAAAAGAAATTATCATAATATAAAGCATATACAAATAAAATCGAAAAAGTAGAAACTAGCCCGGTTGTAAATCATTCTCAGCTATCCTATGAAAAAAAAAAAATCATGTAATAATATTAAAATTTGAGCGAGATATTTGAAAAGGGTTCATCCCCCACAGACTTAGCATTATTATCTGGGTATTTTTTAGTGACTAGTATTGCGTCTTAAGGAAACATAATGCTTTTGAAAACATCTCTTCAATTTTGTATAATATTGTAATAATATGTGGTGGTGTAATACTTAATACTAAAAATTAAATAACATTTAAAAAAATCTTCTAAAAGAGCTTATTTTACTAAAATTATTTATATATCTATTTTTTTAAAATTTTAATATATATATATTTTTTTAAAATACGAATATTTTTGCTTCAATCTGTTTTCCGTAGTCATTAGAATATACTATATAAAACTGTGCATGGATTTTCAGATGTATGAAATTTTACAATAAATATTATTTTTTCCCGTGTTTATTAATAAAAGAAAGAAATTAAACAAATTCTCAATTAAAATATTAAAAAAATAACTATGAACTTGAATGTTAAATCCATGCACGAAATGTTAAATACATCATGGAGAAAAAGAAAAAGAATCAAACTTTTATCTAAATTAGTAAAAAAAAGCATTAGTATTTATTGATTAAATAAGTTATAAAGACATTAACAGGGAGAAAAATCATTTTAAATTTTTTCTTTTGCATGAGTAATTGCGCTGAATCGATTAACAAAATTTTCAATATCTAGGGATGTAATAAAAGTATAAATAAAAATGAGGCATGAAAATATACCCAATTAGAGAAACTTTCAGTTAATATATATATATATATAGAATCATTAGATAATACTACAAATCAATATATTTTAAAATTATGAAATTTTACAATAAATATTATTTTTTCCCGTTTTTATTAAAAAAAGAAAGAAATTAAACAAATTCTTGATTAAAATATTAAAAAAGAAAACTATGAACTTGAATGTTAAATCCATGCACAAAATGTTAAATACATCAGGGAGAAAAAGAAAACAAAAATCAAACCTTTATCTAAATTAGCAAAAAAGCATTAGTATTTATTGAATAAATAAACTAACTAGACACTAACATGGAGAAAAATCATTTTAAAGTTTTCTTTTTGCATGAATAATTGCGCTGAATTGATTAACAAAATTTACAATATCTAGGGATATAATAAAAGTATAAATAAAAATGAGGCGTCAAAATATACCCAATTAGAGAAACTTTCAGTTAATATATATATATTAAAAAAATGGGTATTTTGACCAACTTCAAAGTATTGTGTCAACTTAAAGAGTTTTTGTGTAAGTTATTTAATCTTTTATTGTTATTATTATTGTTGTTTTTCAAAACTCTTACATACGAAGACATTTAAATATATTCAAAATTTCTTTATTATAAAGTGTATTATATTTATTAAGGATTTACTTCCAATAATTATACCGTTGATAATATGTACTAAAGCATTTTTATGGCTTTCTTCCCTATCCCATTTTCTTGGGGTAAAAACAGATATTGAATGTTTCATGCGACATTCTCTGAACAAAGGAAGGACTCTTAGCGCCATCTTTTAATGAACAATTACATTATTTAGGAATTTATTCCCTGAACCCATTCTCTACATCTTTCTTATTGATCTGTTAATCATTTCTGACTAGGTACTAATTATATCTCTAATTTTTTTCAAGAATCAAGGTCTTTTACCCATAAACTTTCATTGGTATTTTTCAAATTTACACATGAAATAAAATGTATTTAAAACAGACGAAAAAAAAAACTCAGTATCAAAACGGAATAACTATAACCCACTCTAAGAGTTTCGCTAATAATAATACAAAATTTTAATACATGATAGCATAAAAATAAACTTATTTTACTCTTAAGCAGTGGTTTCCAAAAATGTAAAGTAATTTTCTGTAATTGTGATTTTTTTTTTCAAAAATTAAACAGATTCAGATTTATACACACGTATCTTAATACGGCATATGCCAAACGATTTTCTTGTGATCTTGTGATCTTCGTGCTGTATTTTAAAAGAAACATTAGAACAAATATAAAAATTACAATTGTGAATTAAAATTTTATAAACTTTGCATTATGAAATGAAATAGAATGAAGTTTTGCCTCTAATCGTGTTAATTGTATTATATAGTTTTTCTTTTTAAGAAAAAATATAAAATACTACGGGTTATCAAAGTTATTATGCATTATCAAAGTACTGTCTTTTACTATTGTTTTTCTTTTACTGTTATTGTATTTTAATTATTATTTTTTCCTCTGTGAAAACCGCATTTCAAAAAAGAATTAAAGAAGAACATTTGAAAATGTTATAGATGAGATGGAAAAATTAATGGAAAACTTTCGCATAAAATGATAATAATAATAAAAGAATATATTGTATTTGTTGCATTTCTAGCACATAAAAGTAGGAAAAAAGTAAAAAAACCTTAATACATATATATTTTTCTGAATTCAAATGATAGATATGTCGCAAAAGAAAAAATGTTTTAGTTCTCTTTTCAGAATGTAGCAATAATGTCTCAGAAGATGACTTTTTCGAGTTTTTAATATAAACTTTAAAATTGTTTCCACATTTTTGTTTCAATGTGGTATGACATTATAGTTTCAAAAACGAAAAAAAGCTCTTCTATTATAAAATAAAAAGAAAATTCTTGTTTCTTGATGGTATTTCAATTTCTAAATATATTATACTCGCGGTAAGTTATTACTTTTCTTTGACAATGAATGTTGCTGAATTTTATGTGTGAATAATGTATATCTGATGTATACATATTTATCAAACAAATATTTAATATTTACATCGCAGCAAATGAATAGTGGTTGTAATAAAAATTACAGAGAAACAACATTGCGTTAATATTGAATTAATAATAATAATAATAGTAATAATTACTTAAATGTAGCATAAAAAATACGTAAGTAGTAGAAACACATAATGTTTTTAAAATATAAGCATCTGCTAATAATAGCAACATTGTCACTATATACAAAACAACTGGAATAGAGGATTATATTTCACTTTTAACTATTCTTTTACGTGGTTTCAGTAGATTGCTAATAAGCATCCATTACAATTTTTTAGTTTATTAAGATTCATAGTTACTATATTTAAAAAAAAACAATTTTTAATGTCTCTTTTTTTAAATTATTTACTCTTTGATATTGATACTTATGCAGATTCTGGCAATAATTAAATGTATTTGTAATTGAAGATGTTATTAATAAATATTTAAATCACATACGGTAAATTTTGATCACAATAGCTATATGGATAAATTTATAATTTATCAACCAGACAGAAATTTTCGCTGCGAAAATTGACTATTTGAGACACAACATTCTGAAAGTCTTATTATTTTTATTTACAAAATTAAAATAAGTGATACTTTAGGAGTACTGTAAGCTTTAAAAATCTTAGCAAAATTATGTCTTATTTGATATTCCTAATGTTGTGTAACTATTGCGTACTAATATTGTCACTATTGTGACAGATATTTAAAATATAAGTAATGCAGGTTAACTTATGTAAATAATATAATTTCAATAAAATAATTCATTTTTCATACACATTAGGCTTTAACTCATGGTTTTCAGTTTAAAAAATTTATAGACCGAGAGGCAGCAGTACAGACACTCATCTCATCGAGTAAACGACTGAAATTATGCAAATACTTAAAATTCGATCCGCATATTAAAAAGCAATCGGTGTGTCAAGTTGTATCTTGGTGGAAAACACCTGAAAACCCGATTTTAGAAATTGTATTGTTGGTCTAACATTTTTTTTTTCTTTACTCTCAGTCTTTCATGTTTTCATACCTTAGAGTGCACAAAACCAAATACGATTTTATTGATTAGGGGAAACCATCAAAACTTTTAATTTCTACCAAAAACTTCCGGTCATAAAGGGATATATCATTTTTCTTGGCTATGAAATAATTAATCAGACAAAAAAATAACGATTAAAAATTAAAATAGTTTAAAACAACCGATATTTTTTTTATGTTTACAGAAAAATATCATACACAAACATTAGCTATTACAATGTCATGGAATGAAAAAATTAATTTAGTCAGTTTTGTGTAATATCTGTTTGCGAAACTTCTAATTCTTTAATATTTTCGCTTTATTTTCTTCTAGATTATTAATCATAGTTTATTATAGATATTATTTCTTATACACAAATATATACACACACATATATATATATTATCAGCTCAAAGCCTGAATCATTTAAATTTCGGTTACATTGTATTTTTTGAAAAAGCAATTTGTTTACATTTTTTGTAATTAATTTTGTTTACTTCTTTTCGTTTTCTTATTATCTTCTTTAACGGTATAAAAAAAACCTTTAAGAAAAAAAAGTTTAATTATTTGAATGTGTTTTTGTTATAATTTATTGATGACTAATATTTTTTTAATTGAAACATATTTTTAATTCAAAGAAGGAAATGCATCGCGATCAATTAAGTATACTTTTGTTTAATCTCTAACTAAACTTTTTTTCTTTTTAATTACGATTGTTTTTGTTTTTCTCTTCGAGTTAAATTTTGGGGAAAATTAAAACCTTTATTAACACAATCCTATATTTCCTATTCAAATCAATATTTGCTGTTTTTTCTAAAATAAGCATAGCACATTTGTTCGAACATCTATACAAATAATTAAATATATTTATACCAAAGTATATAATCGAAATTGTGAATAGATGTAATTTATTAGTCAATACACAGTCAGTTTCGTTATAAATAATTTACTTATCTGTATAACTTTGCACTATATCTATCCTATTACATTAATTTAAAAAAAGTTATTTCAATAAAAAATATTCTAAAAAGTGTTAAATACATTGTTAAATATAAAATATGTACAAAAATTCCACGACTAAAATCTTGGTACATTTAAAATAGTACATACTTAACACATTAAACTTTTACTTGTCATTGGAATTTTAAAACAAGTATAAGCGTATTTAAAATTAATAAATTTTTTAAATGAAGAGTTGTTGTATTTCATATATTTTATACTTTACAACTTATTAAACATATTTTAGTAAAAGTTTGACTTGTTGTAATGTGTAAAATATGTACAAAAGTTCTAATTCTAAAATCTTGGTACATTTAACATAATACATACATAATACATTAAAATTTTCTTCTCATTAGGATTTTAAAACAAGTATTAGTGTATTAAACATTAATAGGTTTTTAAATAAATAGTTTTTGTATTTCATATATTTTATATTTTACAATGTATTAAACATAATGTAATACATACATAATATTATAGTGAAAGTTTGCTTGAATTAATTCTTATTTTAATTCGAGTAATATTTCCTTGGTATTGAGAATTGACGATTCTGTAATGCATTTTATTTAGGCCATGAATTATTTTAGTATTCTAGTTATCCATTTGGAACTATAACACATATTTAATGAAGTCTAAGATTTAACATGTTATTTTTAAATTTTAATGTTGCATTGGCGACTATTGAATTGTTACTAAAAATGTTTACCAGTTTTTAGTAAAATAGTTATGTGTTTCAAGCTATATTTATATCAAAAAGAGTAAAATATTTCGAAATGCAGAAAAATAAGAATTCTATACAGTTAGCTTAAAATTAGATATGTTTTACAATAATTTTTCTTGTTTTAAATACATTTATACATTCCTGCGTCCACTAGCCTACATTTAATCTGAATAACTGATTCTCTAGCAGAAACCAGTTCGACAGGTTCATAGCCACATCCCGAATATCTGACTCTCTAGAGGAAAGAAAAAAACAAATTGAGAAATTGATACCAGACAAATTTAAAACAAAAATTACACAAATTAAAGACATTGAAAACGGAAAAGGATTGGGCTCGATAAGGCAATAAAATTAAAAAGATGTCCTTAGGGATTCGAATTTATTATTAGGTATTATCATTACATATTTAGAACACTTTGAAATGAAATAAAATTTATATATTTTCCTCTGTAACATGTAAAAACATTAATTATGAAGAAATTCTATTATCTGTCATTAGGAAATGTCAACGGTAGATAAGAGCATTCAATGATGATAATGAATCAAAATGAATATTGATTTACATAAATAAAGCGAGTTTTTATGTATATGGTTTTTTTTTTCGTATTGGCGGATGCAGAAAGTAATAATATTTATATTTTTTCTATCAAAGATCCAATAGATAGCTGTAATATTACCATGAAATCTTCTTTGAAATATGTAATCTAAAAATTTGCAATTCATCTTTTCTAGTCCTTATTTGCTACTATATTTTATTTCATTCGTTCAAAATTGTTAATAAACTTATAGAATACGTTCTTGTCTCGAAAGTCATATTAACTTTTTTATGTACAATTTTTCAAAACAAATGACTTTGTCAAAGGTGTCCGACGTATGTTGAAAAAATTATATAATAAGAGAAACTTTTAATTTTTAATATACGAGTACTTCTGTATTTCAAGATTCTACAAACAACAAATTACAATTTGTTTAATACACAAGTAATTTAATTATAATTCATTTAATTTGAACAAAAATGGTAACAAACACTTTTTGTTCCGAAAGACAGATTAAATGTATTGATAAAAATTTTAAAAAGAAATCAATCCGTCAAATAATTCTTCTTTTTATTAAAAATGAGATATACGAGAAAATTTATATAATTTAAGATTTATTTCAGAATAAAAGTTATAATTATCCTTCGAATTTCAATTTATACTAAAGCAAATCATAATAAAATTTACAATAAGTGAATTAATCATTTCGTATTTCTCTCTATGGAATTCAAAAAAGATAAAATAAGTGAATATTTTATTATCAAGAATTATGTTTGTAGTTGATCAATTTTGTTAATTTTGATATATCCATTTTTATAGCATTTATCAAAACTTTAACCAAATGGTAACCTTTGAAAAGCCATAAAATCTAAAATTCAAAATAATTGTCAAAAGAAATAAAATCTCCTCCCCCTGCCCACCATAAAAAAATCTAAAAAAAAAGTATTTTTATGATTTGGTCAAAAGTACTTTAAAATCTTATTCAGAATTTCCTCATTCCAGTACTTCTATTTTCGAAAAGTAAAATACTAAATTCTGAAAAAGCGCACTTGTACATTTCAAAGTTGTTACTAACGCCTTAAAATATAAAAAAAGAAAGGTCTCTGCACTTCATTTCTATAGGTTTCGTCATAAAAATAACAAAAATATACGGCCCTATAAATAAGTGGCTTCGTTTTGAATTTGACGCTGGAGAAATACCTGTGATAAAGCTGGAGGCGGATCTACAATATCTTAATATATTTTTCCAAGTTTCCGTGCTATTTTTATTAAGTTGTCATGTTCCTATGGAATTTCTCAAGCAATGTTTTCCATCAATAAAAGAACTATTTCCAACTTGCAGTAAATATTTCTGTTTTCTCTAACAAAATATTTTCAAATACAAATATACATTCAAAGTTCATTTCTGTAGTTATAGTATGTCACAAATTTATGTAAACAAGTGGGATTTTCCATTCTTTAAACATTACTCCTTTTATTAAAATAAAATACAAGTATTAATATACATGTATAATTTTGAAAACTAATTACTATTTTTTTAAATAACTTAAAATAGGATTGGATCATACGTAATATAATATTTAAAAGCATAATGAAATTTTTTTGTTAAAACAACATTTTTGTTTGTAACTTTGTTGCACCATAAAGTTTTAAGAATTTTCATAATTGAAAAATATATTTTGTTTTTAACTATCCACCAAATTTCAATTTATTCCAAAACGAATTATAATAAAATTTAAAATAAAGGAATTAATTAATTTTTATTTCTCTATACAAAAAAGGAGAATATTTTACTATTAAGAATTTTGTTTGTGATTAATTTTAATATCATTAATGAATTAAATTTTGTAGCATTTATCAAAAATTTAACCAAATGCCTAATTATGCAAATGCATAAAATCGAAAAATTAAAAAAACTCTAGAGTCGAAAGAAACAAAATCTCGCCCCCCTCCATCTATCAAATATAAATAAATAAATAAATAAACAAAAATCTGAAAAAAAATGAAAAAAAAAGAAAAGAAATATTTTTAAGATTTCGTCAAAAATATTTTACAAGCACATTCAGAATTTCCACATTCCAGTACTTCTATTTTCGAAAAGTAAAATAATAAATTCTGAAAAGCGCACTTGCATATTTCAAAGTTGTTACTAACGCCTTAAAATATAAAAAAAGAAAGGACCCTGCACTTAATTTCTGTATCTTTCGTCACAAATATAACGAAAAATGTACGGCCCTATAAATAAGTGGCTTCGTTTTGAATTTGACGCTGGAGCTGTGACAACGCTGGAGGCGGATTCTCAATCCCTTAATACATTTTTCCAAGTTTTCGTGCTATTTTTATTATGTTTTCATGTTCTTTTGGAATTTCTCGAACAATATTTTCTATCAATCAAGGAGC
The DNA here is from genome assembly GCA_964019185.1 of Maratus speculifer. Classification (NCBI taxonomy): domain Eukaryota; kingdom Metazoa; phylum Arthropoda; class Arachnida; order Araneae; family Salticidae; genus Maratus; species Maratus speculifer. Next base: position 232,255,312 of record OZ025294.1, on the reverse strand, counting down.
TATTTCAAACGTGCAATAAATATTTCTGTTTTCTCTAACAAAATATTTTTTAATAAAGATACACATTCAAAATGTATTTCTGTAGTTACAGAATTTCACACATTTTTTGTTAACGAGTGAAATTTTCCATTTTTAAAGTATTGCTTCTTTTATCAAAATATCATACATGTATTAATACATATGTATAATTTTAAAATTACTTTTTTTTTTAAATAACTTAAAAAGGGATAGGATCATGCATGAGATAATATTCAAAAGTATAAGGAAAAATACTTTTAAGACAACGTTTTTTTTTTTTTTCAACGAATTATCAGCACTATAAAGAACAATTTGGAAAAATATGTATAATGATACTATGAGTATATATATATATATATATATATATATATATAATGATTATATTGTATATTATATATTATATAATTATAATGTTATATATTCCGGGTGTCCTAAAAATGACTGGTGGATTTTAAAATTCAATAACTTGCAAACGGTGACAGCTATTTAAAAAAATTTTGCAGGAGGGTTATGTATAATGTCAGGAGTTTTTTTACCGTAATTTTTTATTTTAGTTTGGATCTCAAACAATAGATGGCGCTGACGGCGATTGAAGGTCAGGTGATCAGTGCTGAGTGAAGCGTCGACCTGGCCTTCAATCGCCGTCACCGCCAACTATTGTTTGAGATGCGATCTAAAATAAAAAATTACGTTAAAAAAACTCCTGACATTATACATAACCCTCATGCAATTTTTTTTTTCAAATAGCTGTCACCGTTTGCAAGTTATTGAATTTTAAAATCCATCAGTCATTTTTGGGACACCCGGTAAATATATATAATGATACATGTACAAAGTAGGTGGGTTGATACTGAGAAGGTCTTCAAATAAGTGCCTTCGTTTTTGATTTGACGATGGAGAAATATCTGTGATAACGCTGGAGGAGGATCCTTAATAACTTAATATATTTTTCGAAGTTTCCGTGCTATTTTTATTATGTTGTCATGTTCTTATTCAATTTCTCGAGCAATGTTTTCCATCAATCAAAGAGCTATTTGCAACTTGCAGTAAATATTTCTGTTTTCTCTAACAAAATATTTTCAAATACAAATATGCATTCAAAGTGCATTTCTGTACTTACAGTGTTTCCCAAATTTATGATAAGAAGAGGAATTTTCTACTTTTAAAATATTGTTTCTTTTATTAAAATGTATAAATATGTATGTATCATTTACATAATACATATATATTTATTCATAAGTATATGTTTAAAAATATGTTTATAAATTTTAAATTCATATATTTAAAATTAAATAACTTAAAATTAAAATATCTTAGAAAAGATATTGCATAAGAAAGTAAATTGAGAAATATTGAAACATAAAACCTTACAATATAAAAGTTATAAATGTGCATAGGATCATTCCTGACATAATATTTTAAAATATAAGGAAAATTTACTGTTAAAACAACTCCGTCAACTTATCCTTCCTTATATTGTAATATTGAAATAAATTAAAATAAAATAAAAATAAATGATTTAGTTAATTGGTATTTCTTTATGCAATTCAAAAAAGAAAAATGAAATGAATATTTATCATTAAGAACTATATTTATGACTAATTTTATTATCATTGATAAGACCATTTTTATAAAACTTACCAAATGCCAAATTATGCAACTTCATACAATGAAAAATTGAAAAAAAAACTGTCGAAAGAAACAAAAACCCTTCCTTACCTAAAAAGAATAAATAAAAATATTTTTAAAATTTGGCCAGAAGTATTTACAAGCACATGCAGAATTCCCTTATTCCAGTACTTCTTTTTGAGAAAAATAAAATACTAAATTTTGAAAAAGCGCATTTGTAAATTTGAAAGCTGTTATTAACGCCTTAAAATATAAAATAAAAAAAAAATGTCTGTGCACTTCATTTCTATACGTTTCGTCACAAATATAACGAAAAATGTATGGCCCTATAAATAAGATGCTTCGTTTTGAATTTGACGCTGGAGTAATACCTGTCATAATGCTGGAGGCGGATCCTCAATATCTTAATATATTTTTCAAAGTTTTCTGCGCCATTTTTATTATGTTGTCATGTTTCTATGGAATTTCTCGAGCAATGTTTCCCATCAATCAAATTGCTATTTCCAACTTGCAATAAATATTTCTGTTTTTTTCTAACAAAATATTTTCAAATACAAATATACATTCAAAGTTCTTTTCTGTAGTAGTATTTCAAAAATTTATGTTAACAAGTGGAATTTTCCATTTTTTCAAAAATTGTTTTTTTTTTATTAAAATAAAATAGAAATATTAAAATATATGTGTAATTTTAAAAATTAATTATTTTTTTAAATAACTTAAAATAGGATAATTACAGTTAAAATAACAATTTTGTTTGTAACTCTACAGCACTGTAAAGTTTTAAGAATTTTCACAATGAAAAATATATTTAGTTTTTAATTATCCTCCAAATTTTAATTTATATCAAAACGAATTATAATAAAAGTTAAAATAAAGGAATTAATAAATGTTTATTTCTCCATTCAATAAAAAAATGTAATAAATATTTTATTCTTAAAAATTGTGTTAATGATTAATTTTATCATCATTAATTAATCAATTTTTGCATCATATATCAAAAATTTAACCAACTGCCTAACTATGCAAATGCAGAAAATCGAAAGATTTAAAAAACTCTAGAGTCGAAAGAAACAAAATCTCGCCCTCCCCATCTATATAGAATAAATAATTAAATAAATAAATAAATAGAAATCAAAAAAAGAAATGTAAAAACTTTTAGGATTTTCTCAAAAATACTTTACAAGCACATTCAGAATTTCCTCATTCCAATACTTCTATTTTCGAAAGGTAAAAAACTTAATTCTCAAAAAGCACACTCGCATATTTCAAAGTTGTTACTATCGCATTAAAATATAATAAAAATAAAGGTACCTGCACTTCATTTCTGTATGTTTCGTCAAAAATATGACGAAGAATATACATTATACATACAGTCCTATAAATAAGTGGCTTCATTTTGAATTTGACGCTGGAGAAATACCTTTTATAATGCTGGAGGCGGATCCTCAGTATCTTAATATACTTTTCAAAATTTCCGTGCTATTTTTATTATGTTGTCATGTTCCTATAGAATTTTTCGAGCAATGTTTTCCATCAATCAAACAGCTATTTCCAACTTGCAATAAATATTTATATTTTCTCTAACAAACTATTTTCATATATCGATGTACATTTAAAGTGCATTTCTGTAGTTATAGTACTTCCCATATTTAGGTTAACGAGTGAATTTTACACTTTAAAAATAATGGTTCTTTTATTAAAATTTATAAATACATATATATAATTATATAACACAGGTATATTTATAAATAAATGCATGCATAAATATATATGTATAAGTTTTAAATGAATATATTTTTTAATTAAATAACTGAAAATTAAAATCCCCCAGAAAAGAATTTGTACAAGAAAATTCATTGAAAAAATTGGAGCATAATACATTATCATCTAAATTTTATAAATAAGGTTTGTATCATGCGTTATATAGTATTTAAAATTCTAAGGAAAGTTTACTGCTAAAACAACTCAGTCAATTAACATTCCTTATATTAAATTTCAAATAATTTGGGTAAAATTATATTTTTCAAGATACTTTTTTCATAATGTAAGTTATATTTTATCTTTAATTATCCTCCAAATTTCAATTCATATTGAAATAAATTGCAATAAAAATTAAACGAGAAGAATTAATTAATTTTGTATTTCTCTATGCATATAAAAATGGATATTTATTATAAAGAATTATGTTTAGGTTTAATTTTAATATCATTGATTAATCCTTTTTTATAGCATTTATCAAAAAGTTAAAAACTGCCAAAATGTGCAACTTCATAAAATCAAAAAATTAAAAAAAAACTGTCAAAAGAAAGAAAATCTCCTCCCCTTCTCGTCTTTAAAAATTAAAAAAATAATAATAAAAAAACTGTCAAAAATATTTTTAAAGTACATCGAGAATTTCCTTATTCCAGCACTTCTTCTTTTCAAAAGTCAAATTCTAAATTCTGAAAAAGCGCACTTGCATATTTCAAAGTTGTTACTAACGCCTTAATACAGGGTGTCCAGCAAATAACACCCTGATTTCAAAATTAAATTTCTCAAAAACAAAGATGGATAGTAATATGCGGTAAACTGTTTTTTTATTAGGTAAGCTGTAAAAATCTTATACAGAAATTTCAAACAGTGAGTATTTTGAAAAAATTGCGTTCTGATGGCATAGAATGCTTTGATTTGACATTTTTCTTGCTTTAGATTGCCTTCAGAGAAATAATTTTTCAGCTTACAGTGCAATATTTTAAGATTTTTTGAAGTAAATTTTTAGAATTTCGAAATTTAAAAAATTTAATTTAAAAAAAACTATGAAATAAGGCACTTTAAGCCGAAAAACATATTCTCTGGCAGCAATCTAAAGCAAGAAAAATGTCAAATCAAAGCATTCTTTGCAATCAGAACACAATCTTTTCAAAATATCTACCGTTCTAAACTTTTGTATAAGATTTTTACAGCTTACCAGATAAACAAACCGTTTACTGCATAATTCTATTGATCTTTGTTTTTGAGAAATTTAATTTTGAAATCAGTGTGTTATTTGCTGGTCACTCTGCATATACTTATGTACATAAAAGAAAGGTCCCTGCACTTCATTTCTATGTATTTCGTAACAAATGTAACGAAGAATTCCCTATAAATAAGTGGCTTCGTATTGAATTTGACGCTGGAGAAATACCTCTGATAACGCTGTAGGCGATTCCTCAATATCTTAATATATTTTTCTAAGTTTTCGTGCTATGATTACTACTTTCTCATGTTCCTTATGGAATTTCTTGAGCAATGTTTTCCATCAATCAAATAGCTATTTCCAACTTGAAATAAATATTTCTGTTTTCCTTAACAAAATATTTTCATATAAAGAATAATTTCAAAGTGCATTTCTGTAGTTATAGTATTTCACAAATTAATGTTAACGAATAAGATTTTCCATTTTTAAAACATTGCTTCTTTTATTAAAATGCATAACTATGCATGTATAGTTACATTATACATATCTATTTATACATAAATACATGTATAAATATATGTATAATTTTTAAATTATTTTTTTAATTAAATGACATAAAATTAGAATCCCTTAGAAAAGCGTTTGCATAAGAAAATTCATGGTGAAAAATTGAAACATAATACCATATCACCTAAAAATTATAAATGAGAATAGGATCATGAATGACATAATATTTAAAAATACAAGGAAAATTTACTGTTAAATCAGAACTGTAAAATTAGGTCTATTTTACTACAATAAAATCTAATATTAGAAATTTTTAGCAAAAAATGGTTGGACTAAGCAGTGTATGGTAAAAAAATAATAAAAGTTGATGAAAAAATAAACTAGGAAAGGCTTTATGTTGTATCAGTGTGCCCCGACATAGAGTGTATCAATGTGCCCCATACAGTCATTTTGAATAAAATGAGTCTCAAATCTAACACTTCACAATTTACCTAACTATAAAGAATGAGGAACTGAAAAAGAGTAGCTTTACTTGCGCGGGAGAGTATTCTTTTCGGTTGAAAATGCTGGAACCCCCACTAAAAATAATCTTAAGATTATCTGAAGAAATCACCACTTTCTACAGAAATTCTAGAGAAATTTGAAGAAAATTTGCAGACTTAGCTTTATCTTTAAAATATCTGCAGAATTTTTTAAGATATTCTTAAAAATATCTGCATAATGGGCCAAATACTCAACAATTTCTCACAGATTTTGGGCCAAAAAGCTATAGATTTTCTTCAGATTTTTTTAGTGGGGACAGTTCAATAATACAATTTCAATTGTACAACTCAAATTTACTTTTGACCTACAAAAACAATAAATCACCGTCCCATTTCAACAAACTACTAAATTATGCCAAGACGTTCTGTATGTAGTTGTGCACGCTAGCTTCACCTTTTGGAGCTGTAATGAAACTTCCTATAATGAACCTGTGAGCAGTAGAGGGTTTGTATCAATGTGCCCCAATTCCTCCTATATTAAAACAAATTAAAATTAAACAAAAATAAATGAATTAATTAAATTGCATTTCTCAATGCAATCAAAAAAGAAAAATGATATGAATATTTTATTATTTAGAATTATGTTTGTGACTAATTTTGTTATCATTAATCAATCAACAGAATGCAAACTATACAACTTTATATAATGAAAAATACAAAAAATTACTGTCGAAAGAAATAAAATCTCCCCCCCCCCACCCACCTTAAAAGAATAAATAAAAAAGTACTTTTAGAATTTGGTCAGGAATGTTTTACAGGCAAATCCAGAATTCCCTTATTCCAGTACTTCTTTTTTCGGAAAGTAAGATACTAAATTCTGAAAAAAGCGCACTTGCATAATTCAAAGTTGTTCCTAACGCCTCAAAATGTAAAAAAAAAAGAAAGGTCCCTGCACTTCATTTCTATAGGTCACGTCACAAATATAACAAAGAATATACAGCCCTATAAATAAGTGGCTTCGTTTTGAATTGGAAGCTGGAGAAATACCGATGATAACGCTGGAGGCAGATCCTCAATATCTTAATATATTTTTTAAATTTTCTGTGCTATTTTTATTATATTTTCATATTCATATGGAACTTCTCGAGCAATGTTTTTCATCAATCGAAGAGCTGTTTTCATCTTGCAATAAATATTTCTGTTTTCTCTAACAAAATTATTTCACATAAAGATGTACATTCAAAGTACATTTCTGTAGTTAGAGTACTTCACAAATTTTGGTTAACGAGTGGAATTTTAGTTTTTTAAATGTAACTTCTTTTTTTAAAACGTTATACAAATATAAATATGAATGTTTAATTTTAAATTAATTATTTTTTTAAATAACTGTAAATATGACCGGAACATGCGAGTAAATAATGCCTAAAAGTATAAGGAAAAATTACTGTTAAAACAACATTTTTGTCAGTTAATTTGAAGCACTATAAATAATAATTTAGAAATAATCTGTATAATAATAATATGATCTTCATGAACAAATATATGTGTGTTGATACGGAAAAGGTCTTCACTTTAAAAAACTCCGTCATATAAAAAAAGTATACACATCCTATTAACTCCTCAACTAATTATCGTAGAAAAAGTTACTGAAAATGAAATCTACTTTTAAATGATGTTTATACAATTTGCTTAGGGGGCCATCTACATATTAAAACACAGCCTAATTCTGCTTTTTCAATAGCGATGCCCATTTCGGACAACAGCAATTAACTCTACAACAAAAAATAATAAAAATAAATAAAAAAAAAACTTTTAAGATTTGGTCAAAAAATATTTTCCAAGCGCATACAGAATTCCCTTCTTTTAGTACATCTTTTTTTTTTTTTCGAAAAGAGGATAAATTCAAAATTCTGAACAAGCGCACTTGCATATTTCAAAGTTGTTACTAACGCCTTAAAATAAAAAAAAAGTCCCTGGACTTCATTTCTATACGTTCGCTCACAAACATAACGGAAAAAGTACGACCCTATAAAAAAGTGGCTTCGTTTTGAATTTGACGCTGGAGTAATATCAGTGATAACGCTGGAGGCAAGCCTCAATTTTTTAATATATTTTCCAAAGATTTCGTGCTACTTTTATTATGTTGTCATGTTCCTATGGAATTTCTCGAGCAAAGTTTCCCATCAATCAAAGAGCTCTTTCCAATTTGCAGTAAATATTTCTGTTTTCTCTAACAAGATATTTTTAATTAAAGATATACATATAAAGTGCATTTCTGTAGTTATAGTATTTCCCAAATTTAGGTTAACGAGTGGAATTTTCCATTTTTAAAATATTGCTTCTTTTATTAATATGTATAAATACATATGTATAGTTACATAATACATATATATTTATACATAAATACATGAATAAATAAATACGTATAAATTTTAAATTGATATATTTTTTAATTTAAACAACTGGAAATTAAAAGGCCCTAGAAAAGCATTTGTATAAGAAAGTTAATTGAGAAAAATTTAAACATAATACCATATTAGCTAAAATTATAAATGAAGATAGGATCGTGCGTGACATAATATTTTAAAATACAAGGAAAATTTACTTTTTAAACAACTCTGTCAAATAATTTTTCTTTTTATTCAGAATGAGATAAAAAAACTAAACTTTTCAATATTATTATTTTCAATATTATTTTCAGAATAAAAGCTGTATTTTGTTTTTAATTATCAATCCAAATTTCAAATTATATTAAAACTAATTACAACAAACATTAAAATAAATGAATTCGTTAATTCGTCTTTCTCTATGCAATTCAATATTAATAATAATAATAAATTAATTAATTAATTAATTAATATTGTATTATTAATAATAATGTTTATCTTTGATAAATACATTTTTATAGCATTTATCAAATTTTTAACCAAATGCCAAACTGTGTAAATGCATAAAATCAAAAATTTAAAGTAGGTGTCATAAGAAACATAATGTCTTCCCTTCCCCTAACCAATAAAAGTAAAAAAATCCTGAAAAAAAGTACTTTTAGCATTTTGTCAAAAATATTTTACCAGCACATCCAAAATTCCTTTATTCCAGTACTACTTTTTTCGAAAAGTAAAATACTAAATTCTGAAAAAGCGCACTTGCGCATTTCAAAGTTGTTACAAACGCCTTAAAATATAAAAAAGAAAGGTTTCTGCACTTCATTTCTGTATCTTTCGTCACAAATATAACGAAAAATGTACAGCCCTATAAATAAGATTCTTCGTTTTGAATTTGACGCTGGAGAAATTCCTGTGATAACGCTGGAGGCCCGGATCATTAATATCTTAATATATTTTTCCAAGTTTTGGCGCTATTTTTATTATGTTGTCATTTTCCTATAGAATTTCTCGAGCAATGTTTTCCATCATTCAAGAGCTATTTCCAAATTGCAATAAATATCTTTTTTCTTGTACAAGATATTTTCACATAAAGTTATACATTCAAATTGCATTTCTATAGCTGTAGTATATCACAAATTTATGTTAACGATTTAAATTTTCCATTTGTAAAATATTCCTTCTTTTATTAAAATATCATACATGTATTAGTATGTATGCATAATTTTAAAATTACTAACATTTTTAAAATAACTTAAAATGACAAAAGATCGTGCGTGTGAAAATATATAAAAATATTTATAAGGAAAAAATACTGTTAAAACAGTAAATTTACAGCATAAAAAAAAATAATTTAGAAAATAAGTCTCTATAATGATAGTATGAGCTGTATATATAAATGTCTTCACTTTTAAAAACTGTTACAGTTATCAGAGCCCGAGGAAGCTGAAGTTGGGCCCAGGGCCTGTCAAAAAGCTGGGCTCCCCCTACATCCCCTTTCCCTGCGACAATTTCACGAAAAAATGTAGGTTTATTTGATGAGTTGACAAAGGTATTTTAGGTTTTTAACTCTGGGACCAAAATATAAAATGCAAACAATGGAAAAACTTAATTTGTGAGAAAATTTACATGCAGAAAAACGCAAATTCCAAGAACATATAATCAAGGTTTCACAGTATTTATCAATTTTTCAAAATACTAAATTGCAACTAACTAAAAAGAAAAGAAAATATTCATATATACTAATCAAACTTACTTTGAAATGTATTTGATTAAGGAACAAAAAATCAGCCACATAATTTGTGGGACCCTGAAATTGGTGGGCCCAGGGCGAGGCCCCGGGGGCCCGTGCATTAATCAGACCCTGACAGTCATAGAAATAAATGTAAATACCCCCTTACTATCTCCTCAAAAAGTTATCGTAGGACAAAGTTACTGATACCGAGTGATCAGAAACAAAGTGTACTTTAAAATTATGTAGTATATAAAAATTTATTACTTTCTTAACTACATATTGAAACGAAGTCTAATTCTGCTTAATCAATAGCAGTGTTAAAAGAAGCATAAATGAATTCTGCACCATTCAATTAGCCTAATAAAATATGTGATTCGTACAATAAGTTTAGGAGAAATTAATTAATTTAAAACGAGCATACTTTAGGGACTGCATCCATATTGAAGTTCAGCACTCGGTTATTGACCTACTGAGCCCTCTTCTTGATCAAGTTATCTTATGCGCCATTCAAGCAGTCATTGAAGACTGCTGCAGTGCATCCCCTGAAAATAAAGCCACCGTGATTTTGTACCGTAATGGGACAGGAAAGAAACCAGTGATAGCGAAACAAATGTAATAATAATGTTTCTATACAAATATATATTTGCAAGGATTAGCTCACTGTCTGCGCCACATAAGCAGGAAAAAGGTGAATGTATAAAAAAGAGGGGGAAGTATCTCACCGAAGTAATGTCACTTAACTTTTAAAAATCTGCAGCTTTAAGTGCATAGCCACTCCATCACTTTCATATCATATCAATAGCAGTATTAAGTTAAAATCCAATAAATTCGCCATGTTTATATGTGACATGCAATATACGATGTGTGCATACCATTTACCAATCTCTGAATGACAGTAGCATCAGTATTATTCCAGGCTTCAATGATGGCGTCCTCCAGTTCTGCCTTAGACTTTGATTGTCTCTCATTGGTATATACAGGTGTACTGAGGATACCCGACACATATTCATGAGGATTGCGATCAGCGTATAGGGCAATCGATTCCATGGCATGCAAACAATTATCCAAAAAACATTCCTAAGAGAATTTTGCAAAGGTTATGGAACAATTGTTCTACTGGAAAATTCAGTTAAGGTTACCAATTCTCACTGTAAATGACAATAAATGGATTTCTAGCAATTCTTGTTAATCAGTAGCCGACATGCTTTATAATTAAAAGCTAGGTTAAGTTTATCAGCATAATCAAAGCCTCCAAACATTATTAATAAGCCTCCGCCAACCAGTGCATGTTGAAGGCAATTGAAAAGCAAAGCAAAGTCAGTGGGACTAAATATCATAAAACATGGAAGGGCCAGTGACATCTTGTTACATTCTCAGATGAGAAAAAAAAATAGTTAGGATGGCTCAGACAGTCTTATTTTCTATTAGCATGACATGAATTAAGAAGAGGAAATTTTCTCCAAAAGGTAGCAGGGTAGAGGCTTATTAATAGTGTTGGGAATTTTCAGCTATCGTGTTAAACTAATTCTGGCTCCCCCCCAGACCAAATGTAGGGCTAACGATTACTAAGAATCGCTATAAACCCAAAAGAAACAAAATGACTTGGTGTCTACGATAGTTTAAGCAAATGATTTGAAATATTTTGTTAAATTGGATTAATAAATGATTTGAAATATTTTGTTAAATTGGATTGAATTAAGTGATGTTTAGGTTCGTTTTAATATGCAGATGGCTCCTTAAGTAAATTTAATATGCATCATTTAAAAGAAAATTTTATTTACAATCGTTCGGTGCCAGTAACTTTCTTCTACTATAATTTGCTTAGGAGTTTGTAAAAGACGATTATTTTTTCCAGGACTGTAAATTAAATTTGTCGTAAAATAATGAATAGTATCAATAATAAAATCTTTTTATAGCCTTGATTCAAGTACAATAAATTCAACTTTTCTGCGTAGTCGCAATGAAGATGGAGTCACTTGTCATACTGGTGAAAGAGAAAGAAGGGGGGGGGGTGATAACTATTTCACAAAACGTTGCAACCAACATATTGAAATAGGTTTTGAAAGAGTCTTGAATTTTTTTCAAATGGAAATGGAAGAGAGCTCTGTCGTCTTATATGACAAAACGGATCTCGAAAAGATGACAATCATTCGATGCCAGCTTAACTCATGGCCCAACAGCTTCTTTCCCAAAACTACCATATCCCATCGAATTTGTGAAAGAAGCTGTTGGTGCACCAGTTTGGCTGGCAAAAAATGACTGTCAACTTTTTCGAAATTTGAAGACAGATCTGAGACGACAAAATTCATCCTACTCCAATTCCAACAAAAATTTACAAGACGATTTGCGGGCATATCTCAATATGTTGTCGGCAACGCTCTGTTATCAGGGTTCTCCTCCCCCTTTCGCTTACTAGTATGATAAATGACTTACATTTCTTGGCAACTATGTGGGAAAATAGCCAGGTGTCTCCAAAATGAATCCTGGCTAAAAATGAATTTTATTATCTACACTAGTTTTTATTTTCTGTCCCATTAAATGTTGAAAAAAAAAATCCCACGTATATTGCGGTGAACAGCATAGCGAACAGTTGGGAGTTTAAAAGCTACCAATTTGGAAAAAAATCAACGCCATATCGATGAGCAATGGATATGCACATTAGCACTTTACACTTTATTGTTTACAAATGTTCATACGTTTAATTTTTTCTGCTTTTAAAATGACTCATTTTTCAAAAAAGTTTGTATGCATTTAACGGTTTTATTTTAAAGCCTAATTAAAAAGAAAATCAACAATTTGAAGGGACTATGTCGAAAAGTAGCCAGGTGTCTCCAAAATGAATCCAGACTAAAAATGAATTTTATTACCCACACTAGTTTTTATTTTCTGTCCTATTAAATGTTGAAAAAAAAATCACATGTATATTGCTGTGAACAGCATAGTGAGCAGTAGGGAGTTTAAAAGCTACCCATTTGGAAAGAAATCCACGCCCTATCAATCAGCAATAGATATGCACATTAGCACTTAGCACTTTATTGTTTACAAATTTTCATACATTTAATTTTTTCTGCTTTTAAAATGACTCATTCATCAAAAAAGTTTTTATACATTTAACGGTTTTATTTTAAATCATAATTAAAAAGAAAATCAACTATTTGAAGGGAATTTTTATTAGTTTATATAAAAATATGTCAACAAATTTATGTAACAAGATAGATCACTGAAAATGATTTTTAATCGCCAATTTATATTTAACATTGACAATGGCTATTTTGCAAAAGTGGGCTTATAAATTGTATAGGACATGCTAACATTGAGGATAATATATTCAATATTATTATTGTGATTTAGTATGTTGGATATTGTTCTGTATTGCTAAGTTAAAAAATTATGTTTGGGAATTTAAAAATTAGAATCAACAATTCGTATTTTTAAAACATTTTACTGGACGGATTTTAATGAGACTTGCATTTTTAGTCAGATATTTTTTTCACATTGCCTATTGTTTTGTAGTTATTTAACAGTTCCTATTATAAAGAATCAGTTAAGAGCATTTTTTATAATAAAAAATATGTACAATAGTGCAATGACGATCGTATCATTTTCAGTAATTCGGAATAACATTTCAGGTAAAGTTACGCATAGATTTAGAATGCAGTATCAAATGCGCCGAAATATCATTCAAGATTTGCAGGACCAGTGTAGCGGTCAAAGTTTGCTAGTCGTAATTTAAAAAAAGTCTAATTTTGAGTACTTAAATAGATTACTTTCGCTGCAAATAACACAAGATGAGTTGTAATTATTAACAAGGAGACATGTTATTAAAACATTAAAAAGATAAATACAAAATTAAAATTTATTAACATATTGGCTAACATATATGTAGTTTAATTTTTTACTGAGAAATGTATATTCTTATTTATTGTTATTATTAATCTTTGTTTTTCTATTTTCCCATCAGAAATACAATCTCTTAGGATTTTGTATTATAAATTAGAAAAATAATTTTAGAATTGTTGTACAAACATCTCTGGAAGCTTGAACAGAAATAATGCCGAATTTCTATAAACCAATATATTCTGTCAAAATTGCAAAGTACAGTTTTATTTTCTCGAAATGAATATAAATAAAATATTAATATACAAAAATATTCCTTAATGAAATATGTTTCTTTATATATCGTGCTCGATTCATAATTTTATTCATTATAGTTACAAAATAAATTAAATACAGAGAAACGCATAATTATGTTTTGTTTTTAAAACTCATTCAAAGGTACAAGCAAAAAATTAACTTTTCCACAAATAAATAAATAAATAAATAAATAAAAATATCTTAAAATTTTTCTTATCACATTTTTCAAAAAAATAATAAGTTTTTCAATTAGTTTTTTCTAGAAATAATTTGTAATCATGTTTTCTCTTTGTATACTTTTCAGATGTAAATTAATTTAAAGCTGAAATTAATAAAATCTCTGTTTCAAGATGATCTAACAAAAGATAAATAAATGCATACATATTTATTTTATTTTATTTTTATGAGTTCATTTTTTTCATTAAGTATTATACTTAATTTATTTCAGAAGCACACATAAAACAATATTCTAAAGAAAAAAAAGTAAATTTAATATTAAGAACAGAAATTCAATTTGTAAAGTATAGATTTTCTTTCGCAAAACTTCTCTTTTTTAATCCGATTTATGTTGCTCAGCATTTTTAACGACATAAAAATTAATAGAGAAACATTTTTTTTTCTCTCAAACGTAGATGTTTTATGATAAAACTTCCGTGTTTTGTTCGACTTAAGAACTGTCTTAATTTTTTTATATCATGTAATATTTATTTATAAAACTTTAATTAATAATCAGGATTCTTTGCACAATGGTTACCATGCGGGCCAGAAAATCAGCCGTTCAGGCTGATGTTTCCGGTGCTATAACAGTGCGGTCTGGGCGGGTCTCCATACTTTATTCATAATTTCATATCTTTGAATACCTATGAGGGATTGCTCAGACAAGGAAGACTTGTCTGTAGAGCATAGTATCCCTCCCGGTCGACTTTATTAAGGTCTAAAAAAGTTACATTATTTTTTAATTACAATAAAATAGATAAAATTTACATGATAAGAATTAGAGTCTATTACGATTATTAAGCTTAGGCAATGCGCTTGTAAAGATCATTTGTCGTATTCTTAAAATCTGGCATAATATGCTATAATTAATTAAACGAGGTCTGAATTGAATATTTAATATGTGACTATCACATTACTTACATGCCGTAGAATCAACATAGTGAAAAAATGTCCAACCCGGGGAAGTGCTTCAAGTGTTCTACCAGTAGAGCACTTGGAGCTCTATTCTAAGAGTTCCGGGATCGATCCACGGAATAAACATTTTTTCACCATGTTGGTTCTACGACTTGCAAGCAATGTGATAGTCACTTATTAAAAATTCAATAATTTCAAACGTAATTTCACTGCTGAAAATTAGTTGAAAAATTAATTATAATTAAATGCGTCTATGAATTTTGTATTTTTTATAGTGATGGTTTGGTCTGTAGATTACCACAGAAACTTTTGGAGGTTTGCGTACTCTCAAGTCAAGTATGCTCCTGGATACTTGGACGTATGTTTTCATATTTTTTAAACTGTAGACATGTTATGTAAAATCAATCCATTTTATACTGATGGCGTTCGCGGATGCGATGTGAAATGTATGTACTGCAGTTTAGCAATTTGTATTTAATTTGAGTAAAAATATTTAACAATTTGTGTCTTTTTGCATACAAAAATGTTCCCCCTTTCTTATAGCGATTTGTACCAAAGGCGATTAACGCGTAAGAAAGTCCCGGTTTCACCCATCCTTGTTAATAAATTGAGTATCAATAATTTCACTTATAGAAATGTATTTAAAAATGCATGCTTGTGTATAATGTATCAGCTTGTTTATAATAAGTCTCGTTGATTCTTATTGCACACGATGGGTTCTACAAGTAACGTGGCTTTAAATTAAGAATCGGAAGTTTGAACTGGAAAGAAAAAGAAGACTTGTGAAATATAACATAATAAAATATTTATCCAAATAACTAAGCTTCTAAAGTAAAAATATAACAATTTAATCTATCGCTAAAATTGTAAACTAATCGCTAAAATTATAAAGTTTAAAGAATAGATATATAGTATTGCTACGAATTTAGTATGCATGGATAAAATTATATCAATATGTCTTTGTTATAACATTGACGATCAAATTTCCAACAAACTGATCGCTAACATTTGGAATTACTGTTTTTAAGTTTGCCCAAATCATCCTGCTATCAGTTGTGGGAATATCGAAGTATCGATTCTAGAACATCCGATAACAGAATTTCAGAATCGATTCGTATTTTGATGTGTATGCCGTTACATTCGATTTCGATGTTAACGGTACTCGATTTTTCAGAATCGTCCATCATTGTCAATTGCACTTGACAATGACAGCTATTTCTGGGCGCGGTGTTGATTGAGATTCTAAAATAAAATAGAATGAAGTTAAACTAATATCATGAAATTAAACAAGCTGAGTATTTTTAATTTTTCAATATTCCCGGAAATTTTAGAAAGTAAAATGTAGTTTAATTACGAGGGGGAGTCTGAAATTAAGTTTCTGCTGTCAACTGTGGTCAAAATTGTGTATGAAAGTCAAAAAAGGGAATGAGACATTAATGATAAGACATATCTTTATTTGTGAGCATAACTGCCAAATATGTTAAGACATTTGCCTTACCTTAAAATAGCAAAAAGAGCCTTTGTGCACAAATGTTTAAGGATAGAAAACCAACGAATATAAATGCACAAATAAAGTATGAGAAGGTAGCAAATAGCTATCTCGAATCTACTAACGAGATTCTTCATCAGTGCAAAACTCAGCGAGCTAAAAGTAGCAAAACTGAGCGAAGAGACAGAGAGACGCAGTCTTATATACCCGCGATGGGAACAATCCCGCCTAAAGGAAAGCAACCAATGAGAAGAAAGCAGCCAAAACCAACTGAGTGGACAAGTAGCGACATCTATCGGAGAACAAGCAAATCAAAAACTAAAAAGCGAGTGAAAAAAAAAGTATTAAATTAACGATTTCCAAATACTTGGAAAATAAGGAGTACTAGATAAGTCATTGACTAAGGAGTGAGAATTTTTTATGATGTGGTAAGCTTCCCAAAAATCAAGATCGAGAATAGAAGGACATTTATGGATGATGGTGGCTGAAGAAAAGTTAAACTTACGTTGAGAAGACCAACAATGTTGAGCAATAGAGGAACGTTTAAGCTCCTGATTTTTGACATACCTTTTATGTTCCATTAAACGAAATCTGAGAGCACGTTTAGTCTGACCAATATAAGAAAGACCACATTGGCAAGAAATTTGGTAAATACCCCAGCTATCTAAGTGATCAATGGGGTGCTTAAGATTTGGAAAAGCAATTTTATTAACAGGAGAAAAAATAACATTGAAATCGAACCTTTTTAAAATTTTAGCAACTTGCTGACTGATTTTGGGGAAAAAAGGCAAAACAACCAAAGCATTGGAGTTCGAATCAAAGTTCTTACTTTCAGATTGTGTAGATTTTGTCAATTTTCTATGAATAGAATCTATAATATTAGGAGAATAACCACGATCAACAGCAATAGCTTTTAGGTAATTAAGTTCATCACTGAGTAACTGAGGAGTTGAACAAATATTGTAAGCCCGGAAAACAAAAGTTTTAAAAGCCGCAACTTTCTGGTTAGGAGGATGAGAAGAATATCTGTGAGGTGGAAGACTGACCGCAAAAGGTTTGCGAAAGACAGTAGTCTGAAAATTATCTTCATTGCGAATAACAAGAACATCCAGAAAAGGGAGGCAATTGTCCGATTCAGTTTCAAAAGTGAATTGAATGCAAGAATCAATAGAATTCATGACAGAGAGAAAATGATATATATCAGAATTCACTTCAATTAAAGCATAGATATCATCTACATAACGAACATAGAACGGAAATTTTAAGACTTCAAATAATTTTATTTCAAAGTAATGCATGCACAAATCGCATAAAGTCGGACTAAGAGGATTACCCATAGCCAAACCGTCAATCATACGAAAGAAATTCCCGTTAAAAACAAAAGTATTTTGAGATAAGCAAGCACGAGTTAGATGAATAAGCTCCTCGATTTCGAAAAAGAAAAAATGAAATTCACAGAGCCTTTTCTTGAGGCAATCTAAAGCAACTTCGACAGGAACATTGGTAAATAATGATTTAACATCAAAAGAAACCATCGTGTGGCCTTGTGGCTTAAAACTGTGAAGTTTTTTAGTAAATTCAAAAGAATTCTTAACAGTGAAATAATTATTGCTTGAGAGAGGAGAAAATATGGAAACAAGATATTTGGCAAGTTTATAAGAAGCCGTACCGATACTGGAAACAATGGGTCTAAAAGGAATGTCAGGTTTATGGACCTTAGGTAAAGCATAAAACCTGGCACAATAAGCAATTGAAGGAATAAGAGACCTCTTTAATTTAGCAGGAATAATGTGTGAAGACTTAATGGCAGATTTGATAGTAGCAATTTCATTAGAGGAAGGGTCTTTGTGGATATCCACATAGGAACCATCATTAATTAATTTATGGGATTTTTCTAAATATGAAGGCTTGTCAAGAACGACAACCTGACCACCTTTGTCAGCCTTAGTTATGATCAAATTCGGATCAGAAGACAAACTTTTTAGACAATTGTTTAACTGAACTATTAAGATTTGGCTTATAAAAATTCGAATTGAAATCCACAGTATTGGCAATGAGATGCCTAATAGACTCTTTTTGAGAAGGAGAAATAGCGCTATGCTTAAAGGCTCTTTCAATAGGAGCAATTAGACGGGGTAACGAAGGAGGGGCAGAAACAGAGAAATTTTTGTTTAATTTTAGAGTATTTAGCTGATTATTACTTAAAGCGACACTAGAAAGATTGAGAACAGCATTTTTGTTAACAGTAGGTAAATTTATAGAGTTGTTGGCGAAAGAATTATTACAAAGCGTAATAAATTTCCTTTTTAGAACTGCGCAATGAATCGAAGAAGCCTTGAGGACTCTATTCCATGAAATTCTGTCTATAGAATCAAAATCAGGAAAAGAATTACCAAGAGAGATATGTAAGTGATATAACTCGCGCTCTATATGAGCAATTTTCTGGCGAGTCTCTTGAATCAAAGCCCTTAAAAGAGCTAATTTAGATCGAAACAAGACCTTATCTATCCTACTTTCTAACTCGTGCTTGCTTATCTCAAAATACTTTTGTTTTTAACGGGAATTTCTTTCGTATGATTGACGGTTTGGCTATGGGTAATCCTCTTAGTCCGACTTTATGCGATTTGTACATGCATTACTTTGAAATAAAATTATTTGAAGTCTTAAAATTTCCGTTCTATGTTCGTTATGTAGATGATATCTATGCTTTAGTTGAAGTGAATTCTGATATAAATCATTTTCTCTCTGTCATGAATTCTATTGATTCTTGCATTCAATTTACTTTTGAAACTGAATCGGACAATTGCCTTCCTTTTCTGGATGTTCTTGTTATTCGCAATGAAGATAATTTTCAGACTACTGTCTTTCGCAAACCTTTTGCGGTCAGTCTTCCACCTCACAGATATTCTTCTCATCCTCCTAACCAGAAAGTTGCGGCTTTTAAAACTTTTGTTTTCCGGGCTTACAATATTTGTTCAACTCCTCAGTTACTCAGTGATGAACTTAATTACCTAAAAGCTATTGCTGTTGATCGTGGTTATTCTCCTAATATTATAGATTCTATTCATAGAAAATTGATAAAATCTACACAATCTGAAAGTAAGAACTTTGATTCGAACTCCAATGTTTTGGTTGTTTTGCCTTTTTTCCCCAAAATCAGTCAGCAAGTTGCTAAAATTTTAAAAAGGTTCGATTTCAATGTTATTTTTTCTCCTGTTAATAAAATTGCTTTTTCAAATCTTAAGCACCCCATTGATCACTTAGATAGCTGGGGTATTTACCAAATTTCTTGCCAATGTGGTCTTTCTTATATTGGTCAGACTAAACGTGCTCTCAGATTTCGTTTAATGGAACATAAAAGGTATGTCAAAAATCAGGAGCTTAAACGTTCCTCTATTGCTCAACATTGTTGGTCTTCTCAACATAAGTTTAACTTTTCTTCAGACACCATCATCCACAAATGTCCTTCTATTCTTGATCTTGATTTTTGGGAAGCTTACCACATCATAAAAAATTCTCACTCCTTAGTCAATGACTTATCTAGTACTCCTTATTTTCCAAGTATTTGGAAATCGTTAATTTAATACTTTTTTTTTTCACTCGCTTTTAAGTTTTTGATTTGCTTGTTCTCCGATAGATGTCTCTACTTGTCCACTCAGTTGGTTTTGGCTGCTTTCTTCTCATTGGTTGCTTTCCTTTAGGCGGGATTGTTCCCATCGCGGGTATATAAGCCTGCGTCTCTCTGTCTCTTCGCTCAGTTTTGCTACTTTTAGCTCGCTGAGTTTTGCACTGATGAAGAATCTCGTTAGTAGATTCGAAATAGCTATTTGCTACCTTCTCATACTTTATTTGTGCATTTATATTCGTTGGTTTTCTATCCTTAAACATTTGCCTTACCGCTTGAATAGTTGCAAAGAGCCTTCCAGAAAAACATCAGGGTTTTGCATACGGACAATTTGTTAAACTCCTCTTCCGTATGCAAAAACATGAGATAGTCTAAAGGGCTTTTTAATGCTTATGAAGAGATATGATAAATGTCTCAATGTACTTGGAATTATGTGGAAAAATAAAGATATGTCTTATTTTTAATGTCTCATTCTAATTTTTTACTTTTATACACAACTCTGATTACAGTCGACAAGGAAAACTTATTTTTAGAATACCCCTCGTAAGTGATTATTTAGATAACCTATCACAGAACGATGATTCACCAGGATATATGCCAAAAAATTACAAAGGGAAAAAATTAAATTGGTATTTTAAGGGTGTTTGTATTTTTAAATTCATATTTGTGAATCTAAATTACTAGTTACCTAAAGGATCAAACATTTCTATTTTTCTAACATAAATAAAGTGATTTTATGTATCAAAAACCAATAAATAAGAACTTCAAGCATTACTTTAGCTTCGGGATTTAACGTCGATAGTAAATTAACTGCTGAATTCTCCTCGGTAATGTTCAGTCCATGTACGTTTGAGGCATTCTTATATTTAAAATACCTCCTCAGGGGATTATTATTTTTAATTTTTTTTTTTTTCAGTGTTCTTGTTTTTTAAGGACTTCTCTGTTTTTCTCAGTTGTCAAAATATATCTAAAATTTATGTTCAATTTAATATTTTATGCTTAAAAACTGACAATCTGAAAGTAAAATTTTAACATTTCACGTAAAATAGTGCCTAGATTTTAGAAATATTTTGAAAACTTGAAAAAAAAAACAGACATTATTTAAGACACCATTAAAAAAGAAGTTAAAAATATTAATTTCCTGGTGAAATATTTTGCATATAAAAATGCATATAATCCTCGTAGAAGTAATATTACCGAGGGAAATTCGGCCGCCGATTCGCTAGCAGCCTACAGAGGTAAAAGCAACTAGATATGAATCCGGTATTTAATCCTTATTTTCCAAGATGCAATAACAGAAATTGCAGTTATATTTTATGAATTTCTAAAATATAATTTTTACTACAATTAATACCTTTACGCATGTTTCTCCCATATATCAAACCATAATAAAGAAAAATTCAAATAGTTTTGATTTAGAACGTTTTTATTTTTTCGTTAGCTGCGATTATATAAATTACCTTATTTAATAAATAGATGTGTGTAGTTTCACCCTGCCTGAAATAGAATTATAAAAATTACATATAGTACTACAATTTATATCAGTTATAAAACTTGATTAAAATTAATAAATCTGTTTTAAGGAATATTCCATTTGTCGAAAGCAAGTAATATATCGCGAAATATTCTTTCTGGTTATAATTATTTAGAGTAGCAAAGTGAATGGAGGTAACAGGGAGCCCAAACATGCCAACCAACTGGCAGTTAAACTGCAACAATGAAATAAGTTTAAAAAAAAAAGTTTATATATATACAAAATATTTGGTGTATTACATTTAAAAAAAAGGTTTTATTACTTAGTTATTTTATATTATTTTAATTATGACTATTTGCAAAGAAAATAGTTTAGAAATCCTGAAAAAAAGTTTAAATAATGCTTCTTCAGTCTTACTTTTTTTTTTTTTTTTTTTTTTTTTTTTTTTTTTTTTTTTTTTTACAAATAGAGCAAACACTGTATCCTTTTTAAATTCAGTAACCCCTGTTTTCTTTAAAGTTTAAATAAAAGTGGTGAGTTAAAAATGTTATAATCGTAATTAGAAACAATTACAAGGATTAAAGTCACACAATTACGTGTATATACTGATACACACATACAATTGCGTACGTAGAATTCTTTTAACAGAGTATTCGTTAAGTACGTTCGTAATTTTATAAATATATAGTCGTATTCTGGTCCATCTGTCTGTTCAACATTTAACAATGAAAATATTACCCACCCGAATGATTTGAAATTTATACAACGATGTACAATATACAATCGTTGCAGAATTTTGCCAGTCATTTAAGATTTTATGAAAATTAAATTAAAACTTAAAAATGTATTAATACAAACTTTCTTTATTATAATAAACCCTACCATACGTAATTAATTCAATGATATCACGTGAAAAATAATGGTTCTAGTTTGTTATAATGTCTATTCTATTAAATTCCATCATATACGTATTTAATTAAATGATATCACATCATAGACAATTATTGTAGGTTGTCAGGTTGATTTCTTTGTATTTAAGATAGAGTTTTATTATTTATATATTAATGAATTAAATACATGTAATCGTAATAAACTTTGCATTCATCTATTTTTCCTAAAGAGTGCAACAGTTATTACCGAAAGATCTAAATATTTTTAAAACTAGTAATAGAACGAAAACATCTCATTGGTGACGTTCGATGGACAATTTCAATTTTTTTAATTTCTTCTATCTCTACAAGAAAAAAGGTATTGGATTCGTGAAAATTTTCAAATTCCTGTTTTTGATGGATTTACAAGTTTTAGGGGTCAGAGAACTCAAACAATAAGTGTTTTACAATATCCATGATTCTGTCTGTCAGTCTGCCACTCTGTCTGTCTGAATCTAATGTAAATTTTGTGGGCGCTTTATCTCAAGAACTAATGCAAAGAATTTCACAAAGCTTTAGAGTTAATTAGACCTTGATATAAACTGATTGGTTTTTTTGTCCATATCGTCCGATAGATGACTCTGCTATGCTGCCCTTTTCACGATATCCCAATTTCTATATCTGAAGAACTAATGAACGGATTTTCATTAAACTTAGTTTCCGTTAGTCCTCTATATAATAAGGTGCTGGTTAATATTTAATGCAAATCGCCCAATTAATGGTGCTGTTGTGGGTCATTATTCATGATTTTCGTAATATCTCCATTTCAAGAATTAATGCACGGATTTTCTTGAAACTTCAATTTAGTTAATCCCTGATATATAATAGTATGCTTTTGATTTTGAAGAAAATTACTTAACATGTGACAATTCTAAATACTTTTTTTCAATTTCTGAAATGATTTTGTTTCAAAAACCAACCTCACGGATTTTCACCAAACTTCAGATTCAGTTAGAAAATGACATACGTTGTTAATTATTAGATTTTGATAATCTCCTAACTAGCGATGCTGCTATGCTTCATTTTTCTGGAAGTATTACCATGCATGAGATAGAAGAAAGTTTTGAAATTGCGAAATCCGACATTACAATTGCTATATTTTGAACATTGTTAAATGTATGAAAAAAATATGAATTCAGATATGATTGAGCTTGTACATTGACTGAATAAATATAATGTATAATGTGTAATAATGATTACAGTAAAATATTAGTAATAACAATAAATAATAATGATTTCTACCTCCATAGAAATCAGTAAGAAGTTAATCAACGCCTCTAATTATTTTTTTCGTAAATAATTCAAAAAGATATGTTCTAATTTGAAAACATTTTAAAGATATTCAAAGAATATAAAAAACTTGTTAAAATAATATATTCTTCTAAAAAATGTATTTTCTCGATGTTTTACAAAGCTGACATAAATATAAAAATGTTATTAATAAAATCTATGTTTCAACAACAAAACCAAATTTTAAATTATATATTTCTGTTTCTCTTTGTTCGCATTGCTGCAATTTTCTTTTATGTTTGTCGAAGTAATAATCATTTTTTAAAGATAAAAATCTTTCATTCAATAAAAATATTAATTACCAACAAGTATTTAATTTGTAAAATATAGGCTTTGGATAAAATTTATGTATTTAACTTTTTAATATTTTTTCGTAATTTTAATTTAAGGAAAAAGAATAAGAAAAAATTAATTAAGGATTATTAAAAGATAATTAACTTGTAAAATATTCCTTTCATTGTAAAATTTCTCATATTTGCTCATTAAAAAAATTTGATAGAATTAAATTTTTATGTTATAGAAAATCCATACATTACGTTTGCTTTATTTTTTAATTACATTTGCATTGATTATTTTGGAATAATTCTTTTTTCATTTTATACCTATTAAAGAAATAAAAGTTTTAATTATAATTATTTAATTTAAATTAAATATATATTGGTATTGGTAAATATATATAGGGTAAGTATATATTGGTACTAATAAGTATATATTGGTATTATTGGCTATAAATTCGAAATCCCCGTAATAACAAAGTCGCTTTTCAACACTTTCCAACAAAGTTGAAAAGTGTTTGTGATTTTGGTTGTCTGGCCATCTGTCCGTCTGTAACTCCCGTACTTATACTCAAATTTCCCTGAAATATTCGGATGTTATTGACGCTTACTCTAGCACTAACCCTATTACAAATGAAGTTCCTAGTATGATTAGTTTATTTGCGGAGACAGTCAAATTTTTATCATTACGTTACGGTTAATTGTAAAAAAATCTTTTAAAATGAACTTTACAGATGTTCCATCCTTTCAAACATATTAAAATTTATATTCACTTACGAAGTGCACTAAAATATGTATTCTGTAAAATATGTAATAAAAAATAGCTATTATTCCTTTACAGGGCCCCACAAAAGAAGTAAAATAGTAAAGGAGTGAATTATGTGCGACATATTTTAATTATATTAAACTAATTTTTGAATAACAAAATTGATATACATCTCTGAAGCTTAATATAAGATATACCATATATTCATGCATAATACGAAGTGCACAGCATTTACAGGGATACACAAAAGATTTGATGTTGATAACGAAAATGTGTAAGACATTAAGCACATTCTGGTATGCGCGAATTAAAAGTGCTACATGCTGTAGGGGAGAGTGGAAATACTTGAGCATAGGGAATACTTGAGCCACCCTTTTATTTCTACAGTTGGTTAATTTTCTTTCTAAAACTGGCAATATGGTAACATATTTATAGTTCTGAACATGCAAAAAAGAAATCACATACCTTGGTACCATTTTGAAAGTATGGTGATTAATAGTTGGGTCATTCCATGTCAATTCAACCAATTTTTCCCCCATTTGTAACCCGACCGACAGGGATTTGGATGAAACTTTGTGTACACACTTATTCTATCATGAAATGATCTCATCAGAAATTTTTCCTTCCTAGACCTCATGGTTTGTGATATGTGGGGGGTCCAATTCTTGGGGGTTTCTCAAATCTCACATTTCTTAGTCTGTATTCTGAGATTGCAGTTCCATCTTCAAAAAATTGTTTCTCTGGATCTAAAACATGAATCATCCTAAAAATATCACTGTAAGAAGATAAAAAGATGCAGATTTTAATAAAAAATATTTAAAAAATTTACTTGTAATATTTAGGATACAAAAAGTCAGCCAAAGTTGAGAGTTATGGTTATTTTTCCAAATTTTTGTGACTTCACGAAAAAGGCTGTACACAAAAAGGCAAATTAAATTTCCAATTTCTTTTTGTTTTAAATAAAAGTTTACACTTTGGGCTTTCTATCTATGAAATAAAAATGATGTGTTTCGCATGGCTTATGCAAAAATTTTGGGTACTTTCCAATTAGCCGGATAAGTGCTTTATTTTTATATATTACATATGCACACAAAAAAACAAATGAAATTTCCCATTTCTTTTTGCTTTAAATAAAAGTTTACACTTTGGGCTTTCTATCTATGAAATAAAAATGATGTGTTTCGCATGGCTTATGCAAAAATTTTGGGTGCTTTCCAATTAGCCGGATAAGTGCTTTATATTTATATATTACATATGCACACAAAAAAGCAAATGAAATTTTCCATTTCTTTTTGTTTTAAATAAAAGTTATACTTTGGGCTTTCTATCTATGAAATAAAAATGATGTCTTTCACATAGCTTATACAAAAATTTTGGGTACTTTCCAATTAGCCGGATGCGTGTTTTATTTTTACATATGTACATATGTATAGATCTATACAGGGTGTCCCAAAAGGTCATGTCCAAACGGCACACATGGTTGTGTCAGGTCATTAGGAAACAGAATTACATAGGAAAGGGGGGTCGGAAACGCGATTGTAATCCGCTAGAGGGCGATAAGCGATGTCAGACGAAAGCGCGGGCAGTCGCGGACATCGGCGCCTGCGGCGCCGATGTGAAGCATGCATCGCAGCTAATGGGGCCAATTTTGAGCACTTACTATGAGTTGTAGCATTTTTCTTTTTTATTTGGTACTGTTTTGTTGTAAAATAAAGATATTTTACACCGTTTGTTATCTTTTCTTTGCGTGACGGTTACGATGCAATTTCACTGTTTAGATCGCGTTTCCGACCCCCCTTTCCTATGTAATTCTGTTTCCTCATGACCTGACACAACCATGTGTTCCGTTTGGACATGACCTTTTGGGACACCCTGTATAAATACAGATGTATTATACATGTACATATGTATGTATATATACAGTATATTGATATATATATGTATAACACTGGTACCCGTCTAATCGAAAAGTACCAAATTTTACCTTGTTTTGAAAATCTGCACTAATTAAGGGGAAAAAAAAATCTGACTAAGTTTAGCTGTGGTACTTAAATAATTACTGGAGTTTCTATGAGTTACTGAATTTAATGTTATTTGATACAAAAACAAATTGGAAATTTCATTTGCCTTTTTGTGTAGAGACTTTTTCATAAAGTTACAAAATTTCGGAAAAATAATCATAACTTTCAACTTTGGTTTACTTTTTCGGCCGTATATAAATCTCTATTAACTGCCCTAATTGCTTTTTTCACTTGCTTTTTATGCCGCTTAAATGGATCTCCACATTTATATAATTCATATTTCATTAAGAGCGAAATTCTGTGATGCTCACATATATTAATCAAACCGTTTTCACTTAATTTTTGTTTTATAAATGCAATAGTTCTAACTAATAAAAGTTATTTTTCTGAATCACAGAGATTATCAATGTAGTCTATTTCTCTGTTATTTCTATGGCTAGTTTTGTAATATTCTAAACCAGTTAATATTACAATACTGCAAGCCTGAAGACTAGTAGAAGGTTTAATATCAGGCTCCATATTAAAACGATAAAGGAAAAAAAATATTTATACATATCATAAACTATAAAGTATGTAACAATCAGATTATATTTTAAGTAGCACAGTAAAAGTTAGATAATTCTTCTATGATAAGAAACAACAGAATGACAATAATTTTATTAAATTGATTTCAAAACATCTGCTTTCATACTAACGAACATTATCCTGCCTTTATCAGAAGGTGTTTATACAAGGCAGGTGCAATTAAATCTTTTAGACTATAGACACAAATTTAAGTTCTGTTAAACATTTGTGTATTTAAACTTGCCAATATAAATATTTAAACTGATTAAAATTAACCAAGGACAGGAAATACAACGTTTTGAACATTTTTTAAACACAAATAATTAATATATAAGCATTCGAAAGAAAGAATGGAAATGTGAGGAGAAAAAATTATCTATTTTATACTGTACAAAAAAAAAAAAAAAAAAAAAATCTATTTTGAGTTTACTGAAAATAAAAGTAAGAGATTCTTTAGATTAGCAAAAAATGCCCATTATTAAATAACTAAATGAAATATATGGACCATTCACTAAATTTAATGGAGAAACATATTACAGTCAGATTTTTTTAAATCAGAAAAAACAGTCTAAATTTTACTTTGCAAATTAAAAAAACATGCATCAAATAACATTAAATTCAATAACGCATAGAAATTCCAGTAATTATTTAAGTACCACAGCTAAACTTAGTCAGATTTTTTTCCCTCTTAATTGGTGCAGATTCTCAAAACAAGGCAAAATTTGGTACTTTTCGGTTAGACGGGCACCAGTGTTATATATATATATATCAATATACTGTATATATACATACATATGTACATGTATAATACATCTGCATTTATATAGATCTATACATATGTACATATGTAAAAATAGAAAACGCATCCGGCTAATGGGAAAGTACCCAAAATTTTTCCATAAACCATGTGAAAGACATCATTTTTATTTCACTGATAGAAAGCCTAAAGTGTAAACTTTTAGTTAAAACAAAAAGAAATTGGAAATTTCATTTGCCTTTTTGTGTGCATATGTAATATGTAAAAATAAAACATGCATCCGGCTAAGTGGAAAGTACCCAAAAATTTTGCATAAGCCATGCGAAAGACATCATTTTTATTTCACAAATAGAAAGCCCAAAGTGTAAACTCTTATTTAAAACAAAAATAAATTGGAAATTTCATTTGCCTTTTTGTTTGCATATGTAATATGTAAAAATAAAACATGCATCCGGCTAATTGGAAAGTACCCAAAATTTTTGCATAAGTCATGCGAAACACATCATTTTTATTTCATAGATGGAAAGCCCAAAGTATAAACTTTTATTTAAAACAAAAAGAAATTGGAAATTTAATTTGCCTTTTTGTGTACAGCCTTTTTGGTGAAGTCACAAAAATTTGGAAAAATAACCATAACTCTCAACTTTGGCTAATTTTTTTATCCTAAATATTACAAGTAAATTTTTTAAATATTTTTTCACTAAAATCTGCATCTTTTTTTATTCTTACAGTGATATTTTTAAGATGATTCTTGTTTTAGATCCAGAGAAACAATTTTTTAAAGCTAGAACTGCAATCTCAAAATACAGTCTCAGAAATGTGCGATTTGAGAAAACCCCTAGAATTGGACCCCCCATATCTCATAAACTATGAGGTCTAGGAAGGAAAAATTTCTGATGGAATCACTTCATGATAGAATTAGTCTGTACACAAAGTTTCATCAAAATCGCTGAGGGTCGGGTTACAAGGTCTGGTTGAATTGACATGGAATGACCCAGTTGTTTTTCCCTATCTAAAGTAAATATTTAGGTGCATGTTTTTTTTTTTTTTTATAATTTTGTTATCAAAGTTTCGTTTAAAGTTGCAACAATATATATAAATTTAATAAGTATAATCCCAATTATATTTTGAATCTAAAATAGCTCAAATAGCTGCATACTTTACTTAGTAAAACTATGATATACAAAAATAGTGGTAAAGGGGATACTTGAGCCATGGCTCAACCATACCCACTAGGAAATTAGACATGGTTAAAATAAACAAAAAATAAAATTACGTCCTTATATTCACTAATAGATATTTTTTCTGGATAAAAGGGACCATATTTTTTATTTTTTTTTCTTAAAAAAATAATGACTTAGAAAAAATATTTAAAAATGTATTTTTTTTAATGGAAATATCCATTTTATTTTTCATTTTGACTAACAAAATAGCATGTCTAGATAAATGTAAAATAATCTGTAATACTTTAATTAGTTAGGTCCAACATATTAAATATTTATTTTTTAATATAATACATTAGGATTAATATTTTATATTGAAATTGTAACCTCTGTTACTGTAACTTGTTTTTAAATCAAAAAAATGACTTCTATTGTCCCCAACAGAGGGCACTACTGAGTTACCATGTAGGTAAAAGAAAAAAGATGTGTGGTTTTACAACCATTCTGAATTTGTTCTTCATACATGTTGCCAAAGAGCTGAAACATCTTAATTCTAACCTCAATTGGTTTTGAAGGACTGTATGCATCATAATTTATCACTCTGTAAAATATTTGTGCAAAAATAAAGCGAAAAAAATACTTTTGTAGGTATTTTTCCGTACTGGCTCAAGTATCCCCATGGAGGGGATACTTGAGCTACGATGTAAAAAAAAAAAAAGTAAAAATTAATTAAACATAGAAAAATAGTTCAAAATTAATTGAAAGTGGTTTTCAGTTGAAAAAAAATTATCAAATTTTCATTTTCAATATTTTATTTTGTTCTAAGAAATTATAATTTTTTTTAAAAAATAAAAATTTAAAAAGTGGCTCAAGTATCCCCATCTTCCCCTACAATATAAACAAAATGCAAATATCTAAAAATTGTCAAAATGTTGAGTAGAATATAATATTTTTCGTGGGATTTTGTTTTAAGGTTACATAGCAACATCACTCAACAAAAATGTCTATTCAGGACACTATTAAATGTGTAAATGTATCAAAAAGCAGAATTCGATTTTCTTTTCACGAGTATGGTATCTACAATATTAAATTATGAAAAGAAGTAAACAGAGTTCTCATAAATAACTTCCTCGATATATGAACCCCTAGCATACTAACCGGCATAATTAATGTATAAGAAATATTAGATATACTGTCAATTTTCGTTAACATGAAAAGGCTTAACGTGAATTACTTTTACCATGAACTGGTTTCTCCGTTCCGTTTAAAGACGAATACAAAGATATGATACTGATAACATGATTTACTGTTAACATGAACAAATTTTGATTCTATTTGAGGTTCATGTTAACGAGGTTCGACTGCACTTATTTGAAGATTTGAACTCAAGATCGTAATGATTTAAAACAATACCGCTCACACGGTTACGGCTGCAATGAAAAAAAAAAGTTGAAATTTTCGAATGCCAACGCCCATTTTTTCTCATGCGCAAATTTTTAACGCATTGAAAAACCATAAATGACGTTGGCAGAATAATCATACAATGAAAATTGCCGGCTTAAATCACTTGCAAAAAATGACTATTACTAGGAACGAAAAAGTGGCTACAAAATATGATTTCCAAAAACTGATAATTTTTTTTTATTTGTTTGTGAATAACGTTTTAAGATTTATTTTAAAATGTGTTATTGTAGTTGTGTTTCCGCACATATAGTAAAAATAAAAATGTAATCATTTGTTTTACAGTGCTGAAAATTACGTTACATGATAACTAATTAGGATTGAATGCCACGATATTAAATCGGCAATTTCAATGATACGTGTATTGCTCAAACATCATTTATGGTTATTCAATACGCTACTGAATTTGCCCATGAAAAAAAATGGGTGTTGCTATTCGAAATTTTCAGTTTTTTTCCACTGTAACTGCAACCGTGGTATCTGTTTTATTTTAAATCATCATGATCTCGAGTGCTTGCATTTAAGTAATTAAATCTAAAATTTCCTTTTAATTGGTTGAGTGGTTAGGCTGCTAGGGGTACATACATCGGGAAAGTTTACTTATAAACACCCTGTATACGTAACATAAAAGGCACATAATCGTTAATGGCAAATGTATAAAAAATACAAATAAATAATTTTGAATTATTTCATTGAAAAAAAAATAGATACTTGCAATTTTTACGATGATTTGTTTTCATTAATATTGAAAATCAATTCCACGATGTTTTTTTTTTTTCGTATTGACATTAAAAGCAATATAATATGTAAAGCAATATACATATGTTTGTAGTTATTATCTGAATTTAATTCTTACACATAATATTCAATCTAATGTTTAATTATTGATAGTCCACACAGTTACACGTTCAAAAATATTATTAATAATCTCTTTTTGTTCATGTTTGATAATAATACTAACTGATCTTTGTAGCGGAAAATATACCTCTATCGATTTTTTCTTTGGATTTTTCGATGAAAATTATATTTTTAAATTAGCTTTTCTTTTAGATATTTTATAATTTTTATTTTTTATATTTATCTAATTTTAAAGCAGAAATTATAAAATCGAGGTTTTACCATATTCACTGAAATGAAAAAAAAGTTAGTTATTTAATTTAGTTCGATTTTAATTAAAAATTGCGTGCAATGTTTTCCTATATCCATTGAGAACCTTATCTTTATTTCAATATAAATTAGAAAGTAAGAAAATTAAATACTATTGAAGTGATTTTAATTTGCGAAATGTACGGCTTCAATGGTGATTTTTTATCGTGTTTTTAATCAGCTAGTTATGTATTTTTTTAAGCATATTTTATATTAAAGTAAGATATTTAATTAAGAAATGTAAACTTTTGTGAAAATATTTTTTGATTTTTTTTTCTTCAGATTGTAACTTATTTAATTAAATTGTTGAATATACATATCTGAAATACACAGAATACATATATGATTATTAATAGCTAGTTAGATACTGATTTTAATCTAATTTTGAAATTATCCATGATTGCATACAGCCATTTTAAATGTATATTTTGTTCATCACAATTTTATAAATTAAATGGTACTAGTTTTTTTTTTTTTTTTTTTTTTTTTTTTTTTTTTTTAATAAAAATTCCACAATATTCTTGCTCCACAATATTCTTGCGGGTATGTAGAAAAAACGCAAGGGTATCTTAAGTTTATACGTGTCTTCCTTAATCTTGGATATGGAAAGATTGAATTTTTTTTTTTCATTTATAAACTTTAACTAAGGTACTTAACTGATCACGTTTCAGTTAATTTTTGAAAAAGAAAATGATGATATAATTCATAGCAATTCGATAAATTGGCAACAAGGTAAAAAAGTAAAAATTTTTTTTCCATTTCTTACCGTCTTGCTTTTTCCTTTCTCTTTTTCACTGTGGTCATTGTACGTTTTGATTATATTCTTCCATGACTGACTGTTACCTTCTACTTTTCCATTGGCTGTTCTTCCAACTTGTTCCCTTTCCCGACTTTTCACTTCAGTCGTGACGCTATTTTCGTAGTAGACATTCTTTGCACTTGAAGAAGAAAGCCTGAGATCTTTCGAAAAGCCTGACGTATTTTAGTATATTTTATGGTAAAAAAGATAAATTTTATATAAGGAATGGAATCGATTTAGTAATTAGTTGCAGTATATTTATGATTCTGTTTTCACACTCTTCGATTTTTTGTATCCCTCTATTTCACTTAAATTTAAATTCAAACGTACATTTTAGTTGAAAATGAGACACTTAATTCGACGTAGTAAACTGTAGTTAAAATTATTATCATTTGAGGAGTTATAAGAATGTCTCTTTTATGTAATTCGGTACCACTTGATTATATCGCCTACAAAAAAATGTCGCCAAGTTTGTTGCTAATTTTGTGATATATCGCCAAACCTAACGAAAAAAAAAATACTTGCCAAAAGTGATGCCAACTTGGCGCTATTTCTGGTATTTCACCAAATTTTCATAATTTTTCACTGTAGTATATCAGGGTCCCGTTTTGTTAAAAATATTGAAATATACATTTAAATTTTGCTTTGAATTGCAATGCATTCCATAAATAGTTTACACAGATTTTATTTTCATATTTTTTATTATGCGTATCTCTGATGGGTAAGTATTACGGTGTCCCCAAACGACTAGATTAAGTTATGCATCGTAATATTAAAAGATTCAATTTTGAATTGATTTCGTGAATATCCCCAGCAATTGACTCCACTCGTATTTTGAAATGTGGTGTCTTAATTTAAGTGTCTTACACTTGTATTTGCATGAATAAAAAAAAAATATATTACATCTCAAGAAATTCATGCTTTAAAAATAATTAAAATTTTTATTTTATTATAAAAGTAAATATTTAGATCTTTATCTAATTATAAATCTAATGATTATCGATATATATAGCATTAAAATATGTATGATATGATGTATATGGAATTTAAAAGTTTTCACTCAATGATTAGTTATTTTTTTAAAATATCCCCCGGATCCCTTTAAAGTTAAAATCACTTTTCATTTCTGCTCTTTACAGAGGATAGTTCAATTGGCATCTATATTCCGTTTTTCCAGTGTTTGACTACATGGTAATGTAAAGAAAAATAGTATTTATATATTCAGTTTAACAGACTTTAGACATAAATATGAGAAATAAATAGATCTAGTTCTATACTTTTTAAATATTTGCAAGTATTATTCTTGTCACTTTTATCTACAACTTTGAGTAGATTGGGACAAATGCTCGGACATGATTATAAACTAGAGCTACAAGATAATACAATATAGAAACCCAATAATGTCAGTTTATCACACAAACATTTTCCGCCTTTCTACTGTAAACATTCGATATTCATTGAATGTGAAAATATACTCTATGGATATATTTATATAAATGCAGTTACGCGTTGTTTTATAAAGTTTTATTCTTTAAACTTTACGCAAATAACGATACTTTCGTACCGCCAATTTAAATCGACGATTATTTCGTCTTAAAAATTATTTTTTTAAATATCAACAATAATAACTGTATATTCAAACAAAATTTTGTTTTCAATGAAAATTTTTCTTTTATTATTCTTAAATTATGGTTAGAGTTTATAAATAAATTCTTCGTGAGAGCTAGAATAGGATGAACCAAATTGAAAAATAATTTTGATCTTGGTCTATTTTAATTCATTCTTTTTACAATAGAGCGCGTGGTTTTTAATTTACATCTCATTGCCGTGTGCCGTTTGTATTGACCGTGAAACAATTTGTAATTTTTTTTTTTATTTTATTATGATTATGGTTCTTATTAGATGGAATCGAAACATGTCAATAATATTTGTTTTTAATTTTTCGTTACACCTCTCTCAACTAAAATAAATTTGTTTGTACAAACGTTTATATGTAAAAAGTGAGTTTCTTAAAATCTTGTAATTTAAAAATCTAAAAGATTTGGTAACATTTTTACTAGAATTAATACAAAATTTAAATTATATTTCAATGTCCAACTTAAGAAAATTTTAAAAGCTCCTTTTATACATTGTATATTACTTATTAATGATCGAATGTCATATTTAGCAAATTCAATTTATTCACGTACTTAAAATCTCAATAAACACCTTCTTCGAGAACAAAATCAGTAACCATGGCATTTCTTCGATGTTCCTAAGAAGATTTTTCTTCCTGGAATACATTCGTTTGCAAGCAGAATTTCGTTAGAAAATACAATAACGTATTGACAAGGGAAACATTTATTCAAGATGTCAATGTAGTCATCATTTTCAAGATTAATCATGAATGTGTTGAAAGGCTGGACAACGTATACATCTCTTTCTCGGATAGTTCAAGAGCACGGGAATATGAATTGATTTCCGAAGAAAAACACTCTTATAACAAGAAAATGTATGTCGTTACCATTGAGACATCATAAAGGGGAACAAAAATTTTCGAAAGAAAACACAAAGAAATGTAACTTAGATAAAAAAATAAGTTTTAAACGAAAAATATTATAAAGAATTTAAGATAAAAGTTATATACATATATATTATATAGAAAAATGAAAGTCGAATAATTAAAATTCATTAGAAATTTTACTCTTTACTCATCGCATTTCTTTTTCTTTTTTTTTCTTTTTTACCTTGCATTATATATAAATATCTTTAATAAAATTAGTTGATTATTTTTAAAACGAAAAATAAATTTGTACAAGATCGATCTTTTTTGAAAGGTACTTCACTTTGGGATCATTTAAAAAATAAATTGCGCAAAGGTATACACCTTTAAAAATGTCAAACTGTAAAAAATGTCATTTTTATCGCTACCGTGATTAATATCTTATTTTAAAACATATATGTATTTATATGTATAACTCTAACTGGTACTTACGTATTAACGCCACCGCAGCAGAAGTTGCGCTAATCCTCCAATAAAGAATTATCTTGTTGTTCGCACGCGCACAAAAAAAGCGCATAAAAATGAACGACAAAAAGCCCTAAAAAGCACTAAACAAGCACCAAAACACTAAAAATCAACAAATAACAAAGCAAAAAGGAATCCAAAAGATAACTGCATGCGTACAATAAAATTGCTGCGGTGGCGCTAATACGTAAGTACCCTCTAACTTCAGAGATAATCTTAAAAGTGCAATTAATATTTTGAGGTTTGGATTTAATACGAAAAAGCCGTGGGCAATCACTATTAAAGTTAAGCTATTTAAATTAAGTTGTTTTAAATCATAACTTTGGAGTGAAATATTTTTATGAAACTTGACCATGATTTTTTTTTTTTTTTTTTTTTTTTTTTTTTTTTTTTTTTTTTTTTGACTTACTATAATTAATACAAAATTTTAAATTATATTTCAATAACCAGTTAGGTAATTTTTAAAACCTTCTTTTATTCATTAGAAATTACTTATTAATAATCGAAAGTCATATTTAGCTTATTCATTTTATTCACGCACTTTAACAACAAATCTCAATAAACGTCTTCTTAGCGAACAAACTCAGAAACCATAGCATTTCCTTGATGTTCCTAAGATTTTTCTTCCTGCAATGCATTCATTCGAAAGCAGAATTTCGTTAGAAAATGTAATAACGTATTGACAATGTAAACATTTATTCAAGGTGTCAATACTATTCTCATTTTCAAGATTAATCATTAATTTGTTGACAGGTTAGACAACGTATACTTCTCTTTCTTGAATAGTTCAAAAAGCACGCTAATATGAATTGATTTCCGAAGAAAACCTCTCTCATAACAAGAAAATGCATGTCGTTACCATTGAATAAAAAAACAATCACATTTTGAAAGAAAAATGTGATAAAATGCAACTTACAAGGGCACCACCAAACATGGTGCATACAGATTTTGATAATTTCTAAGTATGTTGTAGGGGTCATACCACTAATTATTCAGCTGAAAGGATTCTTCCAAATGGGCCTTGGTTTTTGAGAAATTGGGGGGGTCAAAGTTCAGCGTATATTTCAAATACTTATTAGTACGAGCATAGCATGTGAATTCGTGGCGTCGTGGTATCGTACGATCCTGCAAGTCGAAAGGTTGCGGGTTTGAATCAGTCATCGGCTTTTATTTATTTATTTTTGTATTTTTACACGTTACAAATTTTAAGCATTTTTATTACAAAATTGCTACAGCTTTTGATATTTTCTTAATAAATTACATTTACATTTTTAAATTTTTTCATGAAAATTTATTTTTTTGCCGCAATTTTTAAACGAATATTTCTATTGACAAAACTACAAAACTAGTTTACGCCTAGAACTTTTTTTATTAATTATTATTCGTGTTTTTTATTTTAAGCACAATCCTGAAATAATGATTTTTTTTCCTATCGCTTTTTTATTTTATGGCATTCTAAATGAAAACTTGCCTTTTTTTGTATATGTATAAATAATACAAAATAATTTTCGG
Source organism: Maratus speculifer (assembly GCA_964019185.1). Classification (NCBI taxonomy): domain Eukaryota; kingdom Metazoa; phylum Arthropoda; class Arachnida; order Araneae; family Salticidae; genus Maratus; species Maratus speculifer. The sequence goes on along the minus strand of OZ025294.1, from coordinate 232,218,079 downwards.
GCGCAATTTTTTAAACGTCTTTAGGATTAGATTATTCAAGTAATGCGTATCTTCGAAAAAATAATAAAATATAAATGCAGTAATGTTAAAATGCAAGTTGTTACCAGTTATCCAAGTTTTCAATTTTCCAATTTTCTGTAAATACATTTATCCCCAAAGTTCAACATGAACATAAGTTATCGTTTGCACAAATAAGAAATGACAGATTACACCTATTTTTATAACAAATCAAAACACACTTTCCGTAATTCAACTGAAGTACGAAAATCGTCTGTTTAATGAGATAAAATTTATAATACATATAAAAATACTTTTTTTAATCGTCTGCTTTCCTCAGTTATTATCAGAATAAATGAAGATTTCTTTTTATTGGTCTTATTTTTCCAATTTTACAAATGATGATTAAACCTTTTTTTTTTTTTTTTTTTTTTTACTTTTAATATATTTTTAAACATATTTATCACGAATTATGTATTTTAGAAATATAAATTATATTAATGCAGTATTAAATTATCTAAAAATCCAAGCACAATATTGTGTAATACACATTTGAAAAGAAAAAAAGTGACTGATTAATCTAAAAATATTAATATTTAAAGTAGTGGAGATTTTAAAATATTGAAATTTTCTTATACTTTTTCAAAGTTTTAATTAAATAAAAAAATTTATATATTTATTTGTTGCAAAATGTACTTTTAGTTGAACCCTGAAGTGCAGTCAGTTCACAATATTTTGAAAAAATAATAATAAAAAAAAGTTGACAAAGTAAACTGTCCTCTTCAGAAAATATCAAAAGGTTCAAAGCTGTAGAATTTTCAATTCTGCTTATAATTTGCGAAGTGTAAAAAAAAAAAAAAAATCATAAAAATAAGCAAAAGGCCGAAGACTGATTCGAACCTCCAACCTTTCGACTTGCAGGCTCGTACGTTACCACGACACCTCGAATTCACATGCGGCGCCCGTGCTAATAAGTATTTGAAATATACGCTGAACTTTGACCCCCCAATTTCTCAAAAACTAAGGCCCATTTGAAAGAATCCTTTCAGCTGAATAATTAGTGGTATGACCCCTACAACATAATTTGAAATCATCAAAATCTATGTGCACCATGTTTGGTGGTGCCCTTGTTGGATAACAAAATATGTTTTAACATAAAAATATTATAAAGAATTTGAGATTAAAAAAAATGTATAAATATAATATTTAGAAAAATAAAAAGTAAATTATAAAAATTCATCGGAATTTTTTCTTTTTTATTCAATGCGTTTATTATTTTTTCTATTTTACCTTGCATAATAAATGTAAATTATTTTGAAGAAAATGGTTAATAATTTTACAAGAGAAAAATACATAGTTTATTTTAAAACACAAATATATATATATATATATATATATATATATATATATATAACTATGATTTCAGAGGTAATAGTAAAAAGACTAATTTATTTTCTGAGATTTGGATTTAATACAAGAAGAGCCGTAGACGATCACTGTTAAAGTTAAATGGTCAAAGTTGATTTAAATCACAACACTGAAGTGAAGTATTTTTATGAGACTTGGCTGAAATTTCCCTCCTTTCTAGACTTAATACAAAATTTTAAATTGTACTTCAATGTTCAATATTAGGAGATTTTTTAAGGCTTCTTTTATTCACTGGAAATTACTTATTAATGATCGAAAGTCATACTTGGCAATTTCAGTTTATTCACGTACTTCAAATCTCAACAATCATCTTCTTGGAGAACAAAATCAGAAAACCATGGAATTTCCTCGATGTTCCTAGCAAAATATTTCTTCCTGGGTTATATTCATTCGAAAGCCGAATTTCGCTAGAAAATGTAATAACGTATTGACAAGGAAAGATTTACTCAAAATGTCAATACAGTCCTCAATTTCAGGATTAATCATGAATGTGTTGACAGGTTAGACAATGTATACACCTGTTTCTCGAATAGTTCAAAAAGCAGGATAATATGAATTGATTTCCAATTGAATTCCAAAAATCTAGTTGATTTTCTTATCAACGAAAAATACATTTATACATCAAAAATACTCTTTGAAACGTAGTTAGCTTTGGGATTATTTAAAAAATATATTACGAAAAGATATATAAATAATGTCATTTTTTTATCGTTGATTCATAGCTTATTTTAAAACATTATTTTAAACTTCTCTAGTTTCAAAGATAATCTTAAAAGTGTAATTTATATTTTGAGGTTTAGATTTAATATAAGAATGGCCATGGGAGGTCACTGTTAAAGATAAGCTGTTAAAGTTAAGATTTTTTAAATCATAACTTTGAATTGAATTATTTTTGTGAGACTTGACTAAATTTTTTCGCCTTACTAGAATTAAGACAAAGTTTTTAATTATATTTCAATGTCCAACCTTAGAAAGATTTTGAAAGTTTCTTTTATTCATTGGAAATTACTTATAAATGATAGAAATTAATGTTTAGCAAATTCATTTTATTCCCGTACTTCAAATCTCAATAAACATCCTCTTGGAGGAAAAAAAAAAATCAGAAATCATGAAATTTTCTCGTTGTTCCTAACAAGATTTTTCCTCCTGGAGTACATTCATTCGAAAGAAGAATTTCGTTAGACAATGAAATAACGTATTGATAAGGGAAACATTTATTTAAGATGTCAATACAATCCTTATTTTGAAGATTAGATATTAACGTGTTGACATTCTAGACAACGTATACATCTCTTTCTTGAATAGTTCAAAAAGCACGTTAATATGAATTGATTTCCGAAGAAAACCGATCTCATAACAAGAAAATGTATGTCGTTACCACTGAAATAAAAACAATCACGTTGTGGAATAATATATATGAATAGATTTTGGTTCAGATAAGAAATCACATTATGAAATCAGTTTAAAAGAAATTAGGAAGAAAATCTTTAGATGAAAATGTTAAACTAATTTAAATATATTTTTTTTTTTTTTTGAGTGAAATACTTTTATAAAACTTGACTAAAATTTTCAACCTTACTAGAGTTAATGCAAAATTTTACACAACATGCCAATGTCCAATCTCAGGAATTATTTAAAAGCTTATTTGTTCATTGTAAACTACTTACTAATGTTCGAGAATTATATTTAGAGAAATTCCTTTTAGTCGCGTACTTTAACTACAAATCTTAATAAACGTCTTCTTGGAGAACAAACTCAGAAACCATGGCATTTTTCTCGATGTTCCTAAGAAAATTTTTCTCCCTGGAGTACATTCATTCGAAAGCAGAATTTCGTTAGAAAATGTAATGATGTATTTTCAAAACAGGCATTTATTCAAGATGTAAATACAATCCTCATCATCAAGATTAATCTTGAATGTGCTGACAGGCTCTACAGCGTATACATCTCTTTTTCGAATAGTTCAAAAAGCACGCGAATATGAATTGATTTCCGAAGAAAAACTCTCTTTTGAGAAGAAAATGTATGCCGTTACCATTGAGACAAAAACAATCACATTTTGAAATAAAAATACAGTGAAATCAAACTTAGACAACATTCTTTCTCTTTTTCTTTTCTTTAATAAAAAATAGAAGTTTAATTTCGAATATACTTTAATTATGATTTCTCGAACATGATTATATATGCATACACAATTGAAGAAGAATAGGAATGTCAAATTTTGAGGTATTCCATATTTTAGAATTAAATAAATTTTTAATAATTTAGTGGTTTTAATAATAACTTTGTATTTTCATAAAAATTAGTAACTTATTAAGAAATATAATTTTTTTAAACCAAAGGCCGTGTTACAAATAAAAAGAAAAAATTTTGATTGGATGAAAAATTATATTGATATCAATAGAGAAACTCCACAAGTCCATTAAAAGAAGCTAACGTTATATTTGCATATCTCCTTGCAAGGGTTAATAAAAAGATGTTAAACATATGTCCAATCCAAGGAAAAAATTTTAAGAGCTTCTTTGTTTATTGGAAATCACTTTTTAATGTTTGAAAATCATATTCAACGGATTTTCGTTAGAAAATGAAATAACGTATTGACAAGGAAAACTTTTATTCAAGATCTCAATACAATCCTCATTTTCAAGATTAATCATGAATGTGTTGACAGGCTGGACAACGTATACATCTCTTTCTCGAATAGTTCAAAAAACACACGAATATGAATCTATTTCCGAAGATAATCGATTTCATAACTGGAAAATACCGGGTGTCCAGTAAATGACTGGCCCATTTTAAAATTAAATAATAATAAAAAAAAAACGGTTTGAGGTAAAAATGCGCGGTTTGCAGTATTGTTATTAGAATATCAACAAATTTTAAAGTACGCACTTCCTTAAAATAGTTCGAATTTCGGCCAAAAGATGGCGCTGGCGGCATCAGGCTGCAGAAATAGAGTCTCTTTTCTTCTTTTCAAGCTCGTGATCTTTCCGGCTCATTTTCCAGAGTCGAATCTGAGACGAAGTGTTGAATCGACTCTCCACTCAACTGCAGAAATAGGGTTTCTTGGTTGGAACGAGATTTAAAATAACATTTAAGATTGAAGTATGTCTATTGTATTAACCTCCTCAGACAAATATCACGGGGAACTACAAAAACTAGTTTAAAATCACAGTAAAACATCACCAAAGGTGTATCAATCTATAAATAAATATTTATGACATGCAAACATTTATTGAAAAACCTAAAAATAGTTTTAACAATTCTAGAAACATTTGAATTAATTTAAAGAATGTTCTTTAATGTTTCAAAATTCTCTTCGGAATATGTTATTTTAATCGCTTAACTGATTCTCCTTTTTATGTACAGTAAATTGAAAATATGGGATAAACGATAGTTTTCTTAAGCTGAAATAATCGTCAGATTTAATTTAAATGTTTCTTCTACTAAATAGCATGAAATTGCATTTAAAAATTTTAGTAGTGACAGAAAACTTTAAGTGATGGAAGAAGAAAACTATTATTGCTAGAACATTGTAGGGGCCAATCAGTTAAATGTTTAAAACAATGGTATGCAATTAGCGTTCCCAAGTCCCCTGTTTATGAAAAAACGGGTCAATTACTTATAAATCGGCACATAGATTTTTTTAAATCTTACAATAAAGGAATCCATCTACAAAAAATCATGAAGTAGAAAGAAACATGCAAAATTACCTGCTATGACAAAAACCTGCCTAAAATAAAATATTATTATTTTTTTCGAAAACCGAATTCATCCCTACTTTATATTCATATTTTGTCATTTAACGTATCTAAAAATTTTATTACGAAAGCCATGAGAGATTTTAAGATGTCTTTTGCACACACCTCCCTTCCCCACCCAGGATAGCAAACGTATTTATGCTGAAATGGAAGGATGTTTAACACTAGAACCGCGGGACTTTTTGTATACCTAGAACCGCGGAACGGGTCAATTTGACCCGAGACGGATAAGGATACATAAAGATGTCCCAATACTTAATTTGATTAATTAAAAGATTATGTTTTCTTATAATAATTAATATTTCTGAGTATGTGCATTATATTTTACACATAAAATGAGCAAAAATTACCTAAATTTCAGTAAATGTTATCATTCAAAATTATATTTTATTAAGTATAATGAAAATACATTGAAAAAATATTGAACATATATTTAAAGATAAATAAACTTAGACTTGATAAACATTAATAAAAAGTAGATTATCCCATTAAAATAAATTTAAACATAAAATCTAAGCATAATTTTTAAAAATATAAAAATCCCAAATTACGTACTAGTTTACTGATTTATCTAAACCAATTTATTGTATGCATTACTTGAAAAAAAATGGTTAAAGATTTTGCGCATTTACCAGAAACGTGTGGGTGCATTATATTTTGAACACTTATCTTTAGTATTATTATTTTTTTTAATTGTGATTACAAACACTTTTAAGCTTAGTTTGTGTCTTTCATCGTTTTTAGTGTTTGTTCATTACCAAATAACATTTATTTTATTTATTTATATAATTAATTATTTATTTTCATTGAGAAATAATAAATTATTCTTGTACATCTTCAACTAGTCTTGAATAAATTGACGTATACTAATAGACAATAGACGTTTGCAAATATACGTATACTAACTATATTTCCGGTTGCATAAAACCCAAGCATTGATAGTAGCAAAATACAATATATTATAAATTGCATTCACCGGCCTTCTATAAGTAGCAAACTTGGCATATGCAGTCTTCCTGTCATCCGAAAAATCAGACCGCTACACTGAATTTAGTTGCATTGCCATAAACAAGTGTATTAAGTATTTTATAGAATCATCGAAAATTTCAACAGATGGATGTAAATTGCTAAGCAACAAAACATTTTTACCTTTTTCTCCTTGGTAAGCAGTTTCGCTGCAGCCTAAATATGTTAGAAGAGTAGCCGCATGCCATTCCGATTTTGACATTTTTACTGAGAGTAGTTTTCGTCTTGGGCATTTCACAATTTCTAAAAGGCCAGTTTTTTTTTTATCAACATCTGCAACTAGAACGTGATTCGATACTGAATTTATCTGGTTTTGGAGACATATAGTGTGTAAACCTACTCACAAATTTCGAAAGAAATAAATGCTCATTTACATTTATGTTAGGCCCTTTTAAATAGTTAATCTTGCAGTTTTCTTGTCATCTTCTTTATTTCCAGGTATAAATGCGCAAGTTATTGCTTATTTATTTGTCAGATTTTTAAGCCTGTACAGTTCAAAATTTGTCATTTTTGTTTATTTTTTTTTCTTTTTTTTTATCTTATAAATATCACACAATTTCGTTAAATACTGATAAATTTTCATCTATATTCTAGAGAAAAGGTTCAACAGTGTTAAGAGTATAGGCAGAGTCGTTCCAACTTTCAATTATCATCATTAGAATTTAATTTTCTTCATTTACAGGTAGATAATTTTCCTCAGCCTATCCATTCTCAATCATTTTCAGATAATAATTGCTATCACTCAAAGCTTCTTTTTACATCACTACTAAGATCTTGGAAATCTAATGAATGCTTTCAATATATGCAGAATGACAGCAACTTCAATACTACTTCCAAATATTTATTGTAATTTTCAACTGCAATCATCCATTCTTCTACATCAAGAATATAAGATCTTGATTGAAAATTTTTACCATACTCTCTTCCAATAATGCCTGTTAGAGGAATTAGGAATGAGGCAGATACACTTTTTCATTGCTTCCGAAAAATGCATCTTTATTTTGTCATTTATGCGCAAAAATTTATTACGGGTCAAATTGACCCGCTTCGCGGTTCTAGGTATAAGTAGTTATAACTGAAAAAATAATTATGTTATTCGCTATTAAATACTAAAAGTTGTTGTTTACCTCAAAATATTAAAAGTCAGAAAAGTAAATTATTTTTCAATGAATACTTTTCGCGCGGCGAGAAATTAAACATCAATTTGGGTCAAATTGACCCGCTCCGCGGTTCTAGTGTTAAAAAGAAAAAAAAAGTACCTCTTTTTATATCCTTATAGTCACTCCTTTTCAAAACTTCATTACAAAAAGCATCATAGATCCTGAAATATATTTTCGTCCTCACCCCTCCCCATATTTAAATTATTCTGTATGAGGAAAAGAACAAGAAAAGACATTCTGAAAATATCTCCTGTATCTGATTTGAAATAAGGAATATTATTAAAAATATGATTTGTTATCTTTTTTTTTAAATATGTATGAAAAATACGAATGTTCAATTTATTTTGTAATATTTTCATTTATAAAACTGAACAAAAATAAGTAGATATTCAGTTATATCTAAAATATCTATGGCCCCACAAGTGGGCGATAGGTTCTGGCGTTTCAACTGGTAGACGGCAGGTGCTGGGTTCGAAACCAATCGCGTCCGTCGGCCTAACCGTTCGGAGTTTTCCGTGTTTTTTTTTCAAACATTGGATTTCCTTGTGTAAATACGGTTAGGTTCCCTTAAAAAGAACCCCACGGAGGGTATCTCACCCTTTTAGGCCTATATTCCACGTGTAGATAATCGGCCGACATAAAATGAACCAAAACAAACTAAAATATCTATAGACAATTTCATGTCAAAACATTTTTATGGAAACTTTTTACTGAAATAAAGTTTCGTTCTGTTACTCCTAGTTTTATTAATATTACATGAGACAAAAAGTGTTGAAAACGTCTCAGAAGCCAACGCAGTATCCACTGTCCCTATACTTTCTTTCATTTACTATCTCCCAATTCTACATTTTTTTCCTTTTGGATTCGATGAGTTAAAGTACTAATCGGCTGTAAAAGCCTACACTGTAAAAAAAATGACGCTTTTGCAGCATCGTTAATCCATTGCTTTTATAGAAAACGATTACTTCACCCAATTATGGAGCATTCTCATGGGTCAAAAGAGATATATTCTATAAAACCGAGGGAGTGATATGCAGCAAAAGCGTCAATTTTCTTACAGTGTAGGCTTTTAAAGCCGATTCGTATTTCAACTCATCGAATCCAAAAGAGAAAAAAATGTAGAATTGGGAGATAGTAAATGAAAGAAAGGATCGGGACAGTGGATAGTGCGTTGGCTTCTGAGACATTTTCAACACCTTTTGTCTCATGTAATATTAATAAAACTAGAAGTAAAAGAAACGAAACTTTATTTCAGTAAAAAGGTTCCATAAAAATGTTTTGACATGAAATTGTCTATAGATATTTTAGTTTGTTTTGGTTTATTTTATGTCAGCCGATTATCTACACGTGGAATATAGGCCTAAAAGGGTGAGATACCCTCCGTGGGGGTCTTTCTAAGGGAACCTAACCCGTATTTACACAAGAAAATACAATGTTAGAAAAAAACCCACGAAAACTCCGAACGGTTAGGCCGACGGACGCGATTGGTTTCGAACCCAGCACCTGCCGTCTACCAGTTGAATCGCCAGAACCTATCGCCCACTTGTGGGGCCATAGATATTTTAGATATAACTGAATGTCTACTTATTTTTGTTCAATTTTATAAATGAAAATATTACAAAATAAATTGAACATTCGCATTTTTCATACATATATTTAAAAAAAGATAACAAATCATATTTTTAATAATATTCCTTATTTCAAATCAGATACAGGAGATATTTTCAGAATGTCTTTTCTTGTTCTTTCCTTATACAGAATAATTTAAATACGGGAGGGGGGGGTGAGGACGAAAATATATTTCAGGATCTATGATGCTTTTTGTAATGAAGTTTTGAAAAGGAGTGACTATAAGGATATAAAAACAGGTACTTTTTTTTCTTTTTAAACATCCTTCCATTTCAGGATAAATACGTTTACTATCCTGGATGGGCAAGGGAGGTGTGTGCAAAAGACATCTTAAAATCTCTCATGGCTTTCGTAATAAAATTTTTAGATAAGTTAAATAACAAAATATGAATATAAAGTAGGGATGAATTCGGTTTTCGGAAAAAATAATAATATTTTATTTTAGGCAGGTTTTTGTCTTAGCAGGTAATTTTGCATGTTTCTTTCTACTTCAGGATCAATATTTTTTTATGTTTAAGACATGATTTTTTATAGATGGATTCCTTTATTGTAAGATTTAAAAAAATCAATGTGCCGATTTATAAGTAATTGACCCGTTTTTTCATAAACAGGAGACTTGAGAACGCTATTTGCATACCATTGTTTTAAACATTTAACTGATTGGCTCCTACAACATACTAGCAATAATAGTTTTCTTCTTCCATCACTTAAAGCTTTCTAATACTACTAAAATTTTTAAATGCAATTTCATACTATTTAGTAGAAGAAACATTTAAATTAAATCTGACGATTATTTTAGCTTAAGAAAACTGGCGTTTATCCCATATTTTCAATTTACTGAACATAAAAAAGAGAATCGGTTAAGCGACTAAAATAACATATTTCGAAGAGAATTTTGAAACATTAAAGAACATCCTTTAAATTAATTCAAATGTTTCTAGAATTGTTAAAACTATTTTTAGGTTTTTCAATAAATGTTTGCATGTCATAAATATTTATTTATAGATTGATACACCTTTGGTGATGTTTTACAATGATTTTAAACTAGTTTTTGTAGTTCCCCGTGATATTTGTCTGAGGAGGTTAATACAATAGACATACTTCAATCTTAAATGTTATTTTAAATCTCGTTCCAACCAAGAAACCCTATTTCTGCAGTTGAGTGGAGAGTCGATTCAACACTTCGACTCTGGAAAATGAGCCGGAAAGATCATGAGCTTGAAAAGAAGAAAAGAGACTCTATTTCTGCAGCCTGACTCCGCCAGCGCCATCTTTTGGCCGAAATTCGAACTATTTTATGGAAGTGCGTACTTTAAAATTTGTTGATATTCTAATAACAATACTGCAAACCGCGCATTTTTACCTCAAACCGTTTTTTTTTTTTTTTTTTGTTATTTAATTTTAAAATGGGTCAGTCATTTACTGAACACCCGGTATATGCAGTTACCATTGAGACAAAAACAAACACAGTTTGAAAGAATATAAATATTTATCGGTTTAAACCAGAAATCTTATTATGAAATAAGTTAAAAAGATACTTAAGAAGAAAATTTTTAAATAAAAGATTTAAACTATTTAAATCATTATTTTAGTGTGAAATAATTTTATTAAACTTGGGAAAGAATTTCTGGCCTTACTATTGTTAATATAAAATTTCAAATCACATTGCAGTGTCTAATCCCAGAAAATTTTTATAAGCTTCTTCGTTCATTTGAAATTACTTATTAATCGAAATTATTTTGTTACTTCGAATTAATTTTCAAAAGTCATATTTAGCGAATTCCTTATTCGTAACTTTGAAACAATTTTAAATTACATTTCAATGTTCAATCTTAAGGATTTTTAAAAGCTCCATTTACTCATTGAAATTTACTTACTAATTGTCGAAAATAATACTTACAGAAATTCCTTTTATTCACGTACTTTAATTATAAATCTCAATAAACGCCTTCTTAAAGAAAAAAAATGAGAAACTCTGACACTTGCTCGATGTTCCTAAGAAGATTTTTATTCCTCGAATATATTCATTCGAAAGCAGAACGCCCTTAGAAAATGCAATGACGTATTGTCAAGGGAAACATTTATTCATGTTGTCAATATAATCCTAATTCTCAAGATTAATCACTAACGTGTTGACAGATTATACAACGTATACATCTCTTTCTAACATAGTTAAAAAAGCACGCGAATATAAATTGATTTCCGAAGAAAACCGCGCTCATAACAAGAAAATGTATGTCGTTACCATTGAAAAAAAACAATCACATTTTGAAAGAAAAATACAATGAAAGGTAATTTGGATAAAAAAATAAGTTTTAAACCAAAAATATTATAAAGAACTTGAGATAAAAATTGTATAAATATAATATTTAGAAAAATGAAACTAAAATAATTAAAATTCATTAGAAATTTTACTGTGTATTCTGCGTATTTATTTATATATATACTTATATATTTTGTTATTATACATAAATATCTTTAGAAAAATTAGTTGATGATTTTAAAACCAAAAACTACATTTCTAGGACATAAATCTTCTTTGAAATGTACTTTGCTTTGGGATTATTTAAAACATAAATTACGCAAAGACATATAAATAATGTCATTTTTTTAATCGTTGATTTACAGCTTATTTTAAAACATGTATATAAGGTACCCTGGGGTAATAACGCCAGGCGGGGTAATAACGCCAAGTGCTTATATTTTGCATAATTATGAAATAATCAGGTAAATGACACCCATGTGTTATGCGCAGAAGGGTTTTGAGTCATATAAATCGCAAAAAACAGCTTCAAGTTAATTTGTTTCATTTTTAGGTCTTATTGTTTTTACAAACAACTAAAATTAACGCTTGATCTAAAATTTGCGAGATACGTTTTGTGATGTGAAGATTATCTTTTTATCCAGAAATACTTTGTTAATTACATAAATTTGTAGTGCATTTCATTTACTTTTAAAATGTTGTTGAATATTTTGGATATCTTCTCGAGATAATTTGTAATTTAAAATGTACTGCGCAATAACTATACCGGGGTAATAACGCCAATCCTTGACTTTAGTACCCCGGTTGATTCCCTACAGTGGCCGAGCTACATCCTAAATACTGATTCAAATAAACACAGTTAAAACTGTCCAATGTTTCTTATATTTCTATTTAAGCGGTCCTTTTTAAGCAAAAAGAAGCTCACGGTCTGATATTATTTTGCCTCATCCCCTCCTCCCACACCACACCTTTATTTTTCTTACACTTTCACAAAAAAATTGAACATTTTCAATAGCTTAGAATGCAATTTGTCAATTTCTAAGTTTGTAGAGTTTGTATTTTTAGAATTGGGCTATCTACATGCAATTATTCCATCTTACTTCATAGTTTTGTTTGCATGGCGTTATTACCCATATAGGTGGGTAATAACGCCAGATAGCATTGGTCAAGAAAAAACGCCATTACATTTTATGAATACATATCTGTTAAATTATTTTATTTTATATAGATAGTCAATGAGTTGCTGTATCAGATCCTATATTTGTTTGGAAAATACAATCTAAAACTAAGCCGTGAAAATTGGTAGAACCTTAACGTGGCGTTATTACCCCAGGGTACCTTATATACATGCATATATATAACTCTAATTTCAGAGAATATCTTCTTAAAAAAGCAATTTATGCTTTGAGGTTGAGATTTAATACAGGAATGGCCGTGGGCGGTCACTATTAAGGTTAAACTTGTCAAACTTATGTTGTTTTAAATAATAACTTTGGAGAGAAGTATTTTTATGACACTCGATTAACTTTTTCTCCTTACAAGTATTAATACAAAATTTTAAATTACATTTCAATGTCCAATCTTAGGAAACTTAAAAAAAAATTTTTTTTTCATTGTAAATTTTTTATTATTCGAAAGTCATGTTTAGCAAATCCCTTTTATTCACGTACTTAAACAACAAATCTGAATAAACATCATCTTAGTGAAAAAAATTAGAAAGTATGTCATTTCCTCAGTGTTCTTAAAAAGATTTTTAATCTGCAAAATATTCATTCGAACGCTGAATTTTGTTAGAAAAATGCAATCACTTATTGACAAGGGAAAAATTTACTCAAGATGTCAATACAATCCTCATTTTCAAGATTAATCTTTAAATTGTTGATAGGCTAGACAACGCATACATCTCTTTCTGGAATAGCTCGAAAAACACGCGGATATGAATTGATTTCCGAAGAAAACCGCTCTCATAACAGGAAATTGTATGTCGTTGCCATTGAGACAAAAACAATCACATTTTGAAAGAAAAATACAATGAAATATAACTCAGATAACAAAATAAGTAGTAAAGAAAAAAAAGATAAAAGAAAAGTATAAATATAATATTTAGAAAAATAAACGTGAATAATTAAAGATCTTTAGAAATATTATTTATATTTTCTGCGCATTTTTTTTTCAGGTTTACCTTGCATTATAAATATAAATATATTTTTTAAAAATTAGTTACTGTTTTATCAACGAAAAATGTGTACATAAAATGTAGTTAGATATTGGATTATTTAAAAAATAAATTACGCAAAGATGTGTAAATAATGTCATTTTTTAATCGTTCATTCATAGCTTAATCTAAAAAATTATTTTAAATTACTCTAATTTCGGAGATAATCTTAAAAGTGCAATTTATGTTTTGAGGTTTAGATTTAATACAAGAATGGCCATGGGAGATAACTGTTAAACTGTCAAAAATAAGCTGTTTTAATTCATAAATTTGGTGTGAAATATTTTTATAAGACTTGTCTAAAATTATTCTTCTTACTAGAATTAATACAAAAATTTAAATTACATGTCAATTTCCAGTCTTAGGAAATTTTTAAAACTTCTTTTATTCATTTGAAATAATATATTAACGATCGAAAGTTTATATTTAGGAAATTCATTTTATTCACGTACTTCAAATCTAAAGAAAAACCTTCGTAGAAAACAAAATCAGAATCCTTGGCATTTCTTCAATGTTCCTAAAAAGATTTTTCTTCCTGGACTGCATTCATTCGAAATCAGAATTTCGTTAGAAAATGTAATAATGTACTGACAAGGGAAACATTTATTCAAGATGTCAATACTATCCTCATTTTAAGGATTAATCATGAATGTGTTGACAGGCTAAACAACATATACATCTCTTTCTCGAATAGTTCAAAAAGCAATCAAATATGAATTGATTTCTGAAGGAAACCGTTCTCATAACAAGAAAATGTATGTCGTTACCTTTGAAATAAAAAACAATCACGTTGTGGAAGAATATAAATGAATATATTTTGGTTGAGGCAAGAAATCTCATTATGAATTCAGTTTAAAAGAAATTAGGAAGAAAATCTTTAAATAAAAATGTTAATCTGATTTAAATAATTATTTTGGTGTGAAATAAATTTTATAAAACTTGACTAAAATTTTCGACTTCACAAGAGTTAATGCAAAATTTTACACTACATGTCGAATCTCAGGAATATTTTTAAAAGCTTCTTTTTTTATTGGAAATTACTTACTAATGTTCGAAAATCATATTTAGAGAAATTCATTTTATTCACTCACTTTAACAACAAATCTCAATAAACATCTTCTTAGAGAACAAAATATGAATCCATGGCATTTCCTCGATGTTCCTAAGAAGGTTTTTCTTCCTGGAGTACATTCATTCGAAAACAGATTTTCGTTAGAAAGATTATTCAAATGTCAATACAATCCTCATTTTCAAGTTTAATCACGAATGTGTTGACAGGCTAGATAACACGTATACATACATCTCTTTCTAGAATAGTTCAAAAAGCACGCGAAAATGAATTGATTTCTGAAGAAAACCGCTCTCATAACAAGAAAATGCTTGTCGTTACATTGAGAAGTTACCAAAAAAAAAAAAAATGAAATTTAATATTTCGATAATAAAATACGTTTTAAACAAAAAATGCTATAAAGAGTTTGAGATAAATGTTTTATAAATATGTATAGAAAATTAAAAGGCAAATAATTAAAATTCATAAGAAATTTTACGTCATTTTTTAGCCCATTTATTTTTGTTTCTTGTGTTACCCTGCATTACATTATAAATGTAAATATCTTTTAAGAAATTAGTTGATTATTTTAAAAACAAAAAATACATTTCTACAAAAAAAAAAAAAAAAAAAAAAAAAAAAAAAAATCTTCTTTAAATATACTTCGCTTCGAGATTTTTAAAAAATTAAATTACATCAAAAATGTATAAATAATGTCATTTTTTATCGTTGAATAAAACTTTTTTTTAAACATATCTATATATATATATTTAAAAAATACTAATTTCTGTGATAATCTTAAAAGTGCAATTTATGTTTTGAGGTTTAGATTTAATACAAGAACGGCCGACGGTGGTCACTATTAAAGTTAAAGTGTCAAAGTTAAGTTGTTTTAAATAATAACTTTGGAGAGAAATATTTTTATGAAACTCGACTAAGTTTTTTCTCCCTACTAGATTTAATACAAAACTTTAAATTACATTTCAATTTCCAACCTTAGAAAATTTTTATAAACTTCTTTTATTCATTGGAAATTACTTATTAATGTTCGAAAGTTTGTTTGGCAAATTTCTTTTATTCACATACTTTAACAACAAATTTCAATAAACGTATTCTTAGAGAAAAAAAAATAGAAAGTATGGCATTTCCTAGGTGTTTCTAAAAATATTTTTCTTCCTGCAATACATTCATTCGGAGGCAGAATTTTGTTAGAATATGCAATCACATTTTGACAAAGGAAACATTTATTGAAGATGTCAATACAATCGTCATTTTCAAGATTAATCATTAACGGGATTAGAGTCTAGACAATGTATACATCTCTTTCTGGAATAGTTCAAAAAGCACACGAATATGAATTGATTTCCGAAGGAAATCTCGCCCATGACAATAAAATTTATTTCATTAAAAATGAGAAAAAAAGAATCGCATTTTGAAAAAAAATAAAACAATCAAATGTAACTTAGATAACAAAATAAGTTTAAACCAAAATTATTATAAAGAATGTGAGATAAAAATTATATAATTATAATATCGAGAATAGAGAAAAACAAAAATTTTAAATTGAGTACTCCATTTATTTATATATATAGTCTTTCGGTTTTACGTTGCATAATAAATGTAAATATATTTTTTAAAGAATTTAGTTGATCATTAAAATACATTCTTACAACATAAGTCCTCTTTGAAATGTTTTTAGCTTTTATGTTATTTAAAATAAATTAAAATAAATTACACAAAGATATATGAACAATGTCATTATTTTTTATCATTGACTAATAGTTTTCTTCTAAAAGATTATTTTAAAGCCATTTGCTCTTAGTTTTGCTATGTTTACTCTCGTCTTCAAATTATATATTAAAAAAACTTGCTTTAGTAACAGATAAAATACACAAAAAATCACACATGAAAATGCATGCATGTTTTTGCACATGAAAACTTTGCCGAGATAGTATGACAATGTGAATGTTACTAATTTTCGGTGTTTTCGGGCACTAAAAACAGATTTCTTTTCATTTGACACACACAGTTAAAAAATATGGAGTAATGGAGTATAGTTTTTAGATCATACACATTTTATCTAAAAAATGCCGTCTAAGAATTATGCATCTAAAAAGGGTAATAGAAAAAGCCAATTATTTTACGATCAAAAGTTACTTAAATTAAATACTTTAAAGTTTATTAATTGCAGGTTTATCCGGCATTAAAAGTTTTTTTTCTTCAAGAAAGCCCCATCAAATGACGAAACTTGAAGTGTGTTTCATTGGTAAGAGTTTGGCGAAATTTTGTGCTTTTTTCCCTTATTATA
Source organism: Maratus speculifer (assembly GCA_964019185.1). Classification (NCBI taxonomy): domain Eukaryota; kingdom Metazoa; phylum Arthropoda; class Arachnida; order Araneae; family Salticidae; genus Maratus; species Maratus speculifer. The sequence continues at coordinate 232,201,244 of OZ025294.1, read as the reverse complement.
AACTTATTATAATATTACCTTTTTCTTACTTTTATTTCAAAGTATGTTTATTTTATTTAAAAATATTCTTACAGTGAAATCAAGAGCTCTTTTTATTTATCTTATCATAACATAAGGAATAAATCTCCAAACATATTTCCCATCATATATATTTTTTAATTTTGTTAAAATTGTAATCGTTTTACTCAATCGTTTTACTTAAAAATACGATATATTTATTAAAAACTGAAACAACAAAATTTGTGGGTTCTACATCATTTTTTAAAAATTTTCTTTTATACAAAAAGAAAAGAAAAATATTAAATAAAGCCACGAAACAATATTTTAAATTTCAATATCAAAGTCCTTTTTTTAAAAAATTTACAAAGCGAAAAAAAAACCACAAACTGGCGAGTTTTAAAAAAATTTTTTGGCGAGATTTGCGCGCAAATAATATGAATTCTTCATGATAAATTGTGGAATTAGTTCGTAATTGTTTACGACAGGCACATAATTTTGAGTATTATAATATCGATGAAATGATAGCGATAGAACAGTATACGTCGACATAGTTCCCGCTTTGGGCGAACATTAAAATGTGAAAATAGCCACCTGGCATATAAAAAACGCTCCGCCAGAAACTGTTGATAGCAGTCGAATGAATTATGCAAATAATAATATCTATCGAGTATAGTTGTTATGTTACTAGTTATTCCATCAATGGGATCTACTAATTGTTCGATATAATTTATACAACAAAATTATCCGTTATAGACGTAACGAGGCTCTCAATAATTATTTTTTTACCAAACTGCCAAAAACAAATAAAAATAATAAAGATCATAGGATTAAAGCGCTATTTTCTTATCTTTTATATAATGAAGAACCATTTAAAAAATCCCTAGCAACATGAAAGCAACATATACGCATCGCGAATATCTATCTAAAAAATAATATAAATATAAATTGAGCCATCACCTGCAGGCATTATCACAGGTGTGGCAAAAACGTCAAAATCGAAACGAAGCCACTTATTTATGATAGGGGAGGATTTTTCTTTTTTCTTTTTTGATTTCTCTTTTTCTTTTTTGTTGAAAACCGGGATGCAAAATGTAAGCGTATAGAATATTCTTATATTTCATGGTGTCGAGAGGCATTCCGAATATTCATGATTTTTCAACTGAATATTTTATTTTCATTAAATAACACAGAAAAATAATTTTTCTTATGGGATACTCGAGAAGAAAGGTTTCAGTGTTATGTGAAAATAATTCGTAATTTAGAATGGGATAGAAAAATATTTGTAAAGTTAATAAAGTTTTTAAAAAATGAATAATCGACGACGACAAGGCATATAATGATTTTGTTTTTCCTATGAACTTAACGTGACGTATTAAAATAAAGGGATAAAATTTGAGTAGACCTAACATGATAAATCATTTATTTTTCAAATCTCTAATTTAAAACAAGGAATCATTAAAACTGAATGTTACTTGTAATATCAATTATTTGTATATTGCATACAAATAACTTTTTCAGCGTGATAAATTTTACATTAATACAACATTATGCTAGGTAAATAATATATAACGGAGTTGTAATAAACATAAAAATCAACAGAAAATTTCGATCGCCCCACCCCTTATTACGCAGTTTGAGCACAAAATATACCTTTATATTTAAAAAAGTGTAATTGTAAGTATAATGTGAAAGTATAAAGAAGCAACTAAAAAAATACTTGAACTGAAAACAGACTTTTTTGCAACTAACGGGTCAAGAACAGAATAAACAGTGTTTTCTTTCCTAAACTCAATGCTATTTTACTCTTTTACTTACTTTTATTTAGCATTATTATTATAATAATTAAACTTAACTTATACATAAATTAAACATCAACTTAACTGTCATAGCACTCAGTCTAAAATTTAGAGCCTTTTATTAAGTTTCTTTTATTACTTACCCATCTTACGTAGTATAAGGTAAATCTTGCAATCCTTTTGAAAATCAATTTTTTTTGACGAATTTACACGTTCAGATACTACAGATTCTGAAAAAACTTTTAGAAAAACAAATTTGCCGTCCCTCTGTCTATGCGTCTGTCTTTATGTTTGTGTGTCTGTCTCTGTGTGTCTGTAAACGCTCTACCTCCCGAATAAATTGAGGTAGAGACTTGAAATTCTGTAGGTATTTAGTATGTAAGAATGCGACAAAGCCTATTTAATATCACTAACCTCTATTATACGGAACTATTTTTTTCGGACTCTCGAATAATTTGTTCTGATGAAAGGTATCTAAAAATTTTAATTTTTGGGGGGGAGTGGGCGTACAAAGCAATAAAATAACACAAATTTTGCATAAAGAACAAATTTAATCGGTTTATTACTTGCAGAGATATTTGTAATCCTGTTTTCCACATTCTTCGATTTTTTATGACCTTGTATTTTATTCAAATTTCAATTCAAAGATATATTTTAATTTGAAATGAGATGCTCAATCCGACGCAGCAAACTGTTAGTTAATATGATTATTATTTTTTGAGTTCTAAGGGTGTTTCTTTTATGCAATTCGGTACTACTTGAATAGTTTGGTGTTTTATATTATTCGCCGAAATTGATTTATCAGCAATTTGTTAGTAGAACATTACTATATACATTAAAAATATTTAAATATACGTTTAAATTTTGTTTTGGAATGGCAATGCATTTTATAAACAGTTTACACCTGTTTTATTTTCATACATTATATTTTGAATATCCATGATGGATAAGTATTACGGTGGCCCCCAATGACAGTTTTTTTTTTTATTTTCTTGTATATATTTTAGTACTAAAAAATGCTATAGCTAGAAATTTTTTAAAGGTTCTCTATGATATGAAACTCATATATAGGGAGTGAAGTAGCTCATCTACTAGGTATTTCATGAACAAAGTCTACCAATCATTGTTTAATGCATTACATGCAACAAAAATTGTGCGACATAGCTTTGACGAGACTCAAAACAGTAATTATTTTTTTAGCAAATCCGACAAAAACAAAATAAAATTATAATAAAAAACATAGTATTAAAGTGATATTTTCTGACCATTTACATAATGAAGAACCAATTTAAAAAATCCTCTAGCAACATGATGACAATATATAAACATCGTGATTATATTTAAAAAAAATGAGCCATCACCTCCAAGCATTATCAAAGGTATACCAGAAACAAATCCACATATTTATGATAGGGGAGGATTTTTTTCTTCTTTTTTTGCTGAAAACCGGGATGCAAAATACAACCATAAGAATTTTTCTTATATTCATGGCATCGAAAGGCATTCCGAATATTCAAGATTTTTCAAATCAATATTTTAGTTTTATTAAAAAAGACAGAAAAAACACTTTTTCACGTCGGATATTCATGAAAAAAGTTAATTAATTAATTAATTAATTAATTTTTTGAAAAAGTAATTGGTGATTTAGTTTGGTATTAAAAAATATTTGTAAAGTTGAAAAAAGTTGAAAAAATAATAACAAGGGATATTTTGTTTTTCTTACAAACTTTACGTGATTTAATAAAATAAAGATATAAATTTTGAGTAGAATAGATATAACAAAGCAATTATTCTACAAATCAGTATTTTCAGACAGATATTCTTTCAAACTAAATGTTAATTGTAGTAACAAATATTTGTATATTGTATACAAATAATTATTTCAGCCCGATAAATTCTACATTAACGCAACATTATTCTAGTAATATTTGATGGAGCAGTAAGAAACATTAAAACCAAGGAAAAATTTCGATCCCACCCCCGACCCGCTATTAAGCAGTTCTCGCAAAAGAAAAAGAAAAATAATAATTAAATAATAAAATACAACCCATATACAAGGAGTGAAGTTGCTCTGTTATTGGGTATCCATAAACAAGATCTGTTTGTCACTGTTCAATATAATTTATGCAGCAAAATTGTGCGTCATAGCTTTGACAAATCTCAAATAATTATTTTTTAACAAAGCTACCGAAATGAAATAAAATAAATATAAAAACACAGTATTAAAATGAAATTTTCTCTCATTTATATAATGAAGAACCATTGTCAGAAAAAGCCTCTAGCAGCATGATGACAACATATAAGCATCGCGAATATACTCTTTCAAAAATAGAAAAATAAAATTGAGCCATCACCTCCAGGCATTATCACAAGTATGCCAGAAACGTCAAAATCAAAACGAAGTCACTTATTTATGATAGAGGAGGATTTTCTTTCTTCCTTTTTTTGCGTTTTATTTTTTACCGAAATCCAGGATGCAAAATGCCAGCGTATAGATATTTCTTATATTTCATGGTGTCGAAGGACAACCCGAAAATTCAAGGTTTTTCAATTCAATATTTTATTTTTGTTAAGTAACATAGAAAAATACTTTTTTTCCATGGGATATTCGTGAAGAATTTTTTTTGTGTGTGTTTCTGCCTTGCCTCTTGTTTGTGTTAAAAAAGAAACTAGTTTTTATACTTTACCATCGTAAAATTAGCTAAACTAATTACTAAAATTATGCTAAAAATGTAGGGCAATGAAAACGGCCTTCTTTGTTAAAGAGAACGAGCATTTATAAACATATACTTTTTTTTTCTGCCGGTCATGACGGGTCTTGAACAGTGTAAACTCTTTTTATTTTGCTTGACTCACTATTAAATTGCTCTTTTTTTCTTTCTTTTGTTTTATATTATAATGATATTAATTAAACTTATGTTATACTTAAACTAACTTAACTTAGCCTTTTTTTTATTATTATTTCTCTTATGTATATTTTAGCGTTAAGAAGTGTAATAGTTAGACTTCTGTCATGACTACCTGTGATATGCTGTATAGAAATATTCATATGGATGGTTGTCTTCAAATAGGACAAAATAAAAGTTATGAGGGTGTGACCGTGGGGTATTAAAGAATTTTAACAAATGGTCCATTTACTCTTTTACCATTATCTGAATTAAAATTAGGATTATTGGGCATTAATTATATATAAATATTTATGAATCAGTAATAATAAATATATTTTTTAAATATTAACCTTTGTTCATCAAAGGCTCATGAGTAAGCGATGAGGCTAAAATCCTATCTCATAACTTCCTCATCAGTCTTTACTGGATGTTGGTAATTGTTTAAAAATAACTAAGTATTACTGATTTATAAGTATTCAGATATAGTTAAGGTCATCAAGCCTAATTTCAATTAAAATAAAGGTGGAAAAGGTAAATGACTATTTTTGTAAAATTCATCCCTCCCTCCTAATTTTTATTTTAGTCTATTTGGAGAGAATTATCCATATATAAAGAATAAAACAGCTCTGCTACTGAGTATCCAATCAACAAAATATTCTAATCACTATTAAATATATTTTATACAATAGAGTTGTGCGACATACACTTGACGAGGGTCAAAATAACTGTTTTTTAGCAAAGCTACAAAAAATAAGTAAAATAATAAGAAGAAAACTTCGTATTAAAATGATATTTTCTGATCATTTATATAATGAAGAACCAAGTTTAGAAAAAAGTCCCTAGTAACTTGATGACAACATATAAACATCGCGAATATATTGTTTAAAAAAATAGAAAAAAAGAAATTGAGCCATCACCTCCAGGCATTATCACAGGTATGATGCCAGAAACGTCAAAATTGAAACGAAGCCACTTATTTATGATATGGGAAGATTCTTTCGTTTTTCATTTTTGCAGAAAACTGGGATGCAAAATGTAAGCGTATAGAGATTTCTTATATTTCAAGGTGTCGAAAGAAATTCGGAATATTATTCAATATTTTTCAATTCCATATTTTACTTTTATTAAATAAATTAGCAGAATACCTTTTCCTATGTAATAATCGTAAAGAATTGTTTATTTTTTTTAGAAGGTAATTCATCTTTTAGTTTAGCATTAAAAAAAATTGTGAACTCATATTGTCTAAAAAAAAGAATAATTGATGACAATCGATTTTTTTTTCCTTACAAACTTAAAGTGATATAGTAAACTAAAGAAATGAAATTTGAGTAGAACTGATATAGTAAAGCATTTATTTTACAAATCATTATTTTAAAACAAGGTATCTTTAAAACTGAATGTTAATTATAATAACATTTATTTGTATATTGCATACAAATAGTTCTTTCAGTGTAATAAGCTTTAAATTAAGCCAGTATTATGCTAGAGTAATAATATTTTACGGGACCGTAATAAACATGGAAATCAAAGAAACTCAATTCCCCCCACCTCTTGTAAAGTAGTCACGCACAAAAATACATTATTAAATTTTGAAAAGTGCAAATATAATTATAACGCGTAAGTATATTTAAAAAACAAACAAATAAAAATACAATCCAGGTATAGGGAATGAGGCAGCTCTACTACTGGGTATCCAAGCAAGAAGTTCTACATATCACTGTTCCATTTAATTTTTGCAACTAAATAGTGCGTCATGTATTTGCCGAAGCTCAAATTAATAATTATTTTTTTTATCGCAAACATGCCAAAAATAAATAAAACAATAATAAAAAACATAGAATTAAAATGATATTTTCTCATCATTTATATAATGAAGAACCATTTTCAGAAAAAGCCTTTAGCAACATGAGGACAACATATAAGCATCGCGAATATATTAAAAAAATGGAAAAGAATTGAGCCAACACCTTCAGACATTATTGCAGGTATGACAGTAATTTCAAAACCGAAACAAAGCCACTTATTTATGATAGGGGAGGATTTTCTTTTTGTTTGTCTCTTACTTTCTTTCTTTTTCCCCTATATTGCTGAAAACTGGGATACAAAATGTAAACAGTTTTTTTTTTTTTTTTTTTTTTTTTTTTTTTTTTTTTTTTTTATGGTGTTGAAGGATATCCCGAGTATTCAAGATTTTTCAATTCAATATTTTATTTTTATTAAATAACATAGAAAAATACTTTTCCCCATGGGATATTCGTGAAGAAATGTTTCACTTTTTTTAGAAAATAATTCGTGTTTTAATTTGGGTTTGAAAAGTATTTATAAAATTAATATACAAACTTTACGTGATTTAGTAAAATAAAAAGATTAAATTCGTCTAGAATTGATATAATAAAGCATTTATTCTACAAATCACTGTTTTAAAAGAAGGAATTCTTTAAAACTGAATGTTAAATGTAGTAACAATTACTTCTATAATATAGACAAATAATTATGTCAGCTTGATAAGTTCTACATTAACACAACATTAACCCTTTAAGGGGCAAAGCATTTATATTCATAAAATGCTAAAATGAATGAGTCACACCAGAAATTAAAAACAAGTTTATTTCAAATACGATAAATGCTTTTCATTGCGTACTTGATAAAATTAAAATTTTCATTTCAAAATTCTGTTGTCAATGCAGCATTTCACAATTAAAATTAAGTGGTATATATTTTATACCACCGCCCTTCAAGGGGTTAAGCTAGAGCAATAATATTATGTTTAATATTTTATATTTTATATTTTTATATTTAAAAATGTGGCATCGTAAATATAATGCGTAAGCATAAAAAATCAATTCTCATATATATATATATATATATATATATATGTATATATATATATATATAACCGATATATAGGAAGTGAAGCATCTCTGCTACTGGGTATCCAATCAACAAGATCTACTAATCACTGTTCAATGTATTTCATGAAACAAAATTGTGCGTCTTAGACTTGACAAAGGCACAAAACAATTATTTTTTAAAAAAGGTTCAGAAATCAAATAAAATAATAAAAAAGAACCATAGTATTAAAATGATATTCTCTGATCATTTATATAATGAAGAACCATTTTCTAAAAAAAAAAACCCGAGCAACATGATGACATAATATAAACATCGCAAATATATTAAAAAAAAAATGGAAAATAAAATTTAGTTATCATCTCAAGGCATTATCACAGGTATGTCAGAAACGTCAAAATCGAAATAAAGTCACTTATTTAAGATAGAAAAGATTTTCTTAATTCTTTTTATTTCTTTTCCTGTTTTTTTCTTTCTTTTTTCGATTCTTTCTTCTCTTTCCTTTTTCTTTTCTTTTTTCTTTTTCTGTTGCTGAAAATAGAGATGCAGAATGTATGTATTAAGTTTTATCTCATATTTCATCATAATTAGATCTACATTAAAGCAGCATTATGCTAAAGTAATAATATATAACGGGGTTGTAATAAACATGAAAACCAATGAAACATCTCGATATCTCTTCACCCTTTATTACTCCGTTCACGCATAAAAATAGATTTTTATATTTAAAAAAATGAAATTGTAAGTAAAATTCATAAGCATAGCAGTTCTGAAAATTGTATTTGTAATAATGGTATCATTCATACAATAAAACTGTGTGTCATAGACTAGACGTGACTCAAAATAATTGCATTTTTAAATCAAGCTGCCATTAATCTGTATGCAAGGCTTTCTAGCCAGACTTTGTCTAATTTCTTTGCAACAATGAAGAAAATTGTGGCAGTTGAAATCTTCATACGTAACTGTCTCTTCAATAAATTTCGTGCTGCCAGGTATAGCTTAGCTGATAAGCTGAGCTTCCATGGCTACTGGGTTTCGAAAACACTTAACCATATCTTTCAACAGTGCTTCTCATTTCAAGCTTTGAGAATTCATCGACTCAACGTAACAGGTAATTATCTTGCTCGCTTCCAGAAGAATCGAGGCTATACTGTCCACGAAGAACTACCTTCCATCAGCCCACCGGGAGAAGGTTTAAGCCAGACAACATGGCTTATGGTACTAGCCACACCTTCGTACATATTAACAAGGTTATAAAATGTGACCTGCACCGACAGTTTTGAACATCTTAGGCCAAATAAAGTTCCTTGGCCAAATTTAGTTCAGCTCCTTAACATTCGACTGGTGTGGAGACCTTCATGATTCTGCAAATTTTCTGAAGTCTTTTTCCATTTATCGTAATTTTTATTTTGAAGCTGTACGGGTGTTCTCTTAGACGTGCTTTCCTGTATATGTCGTGCTGTCTAGTATCTGGAGGGCTTTCTAGTATCTGGCGCATTTTTCCAGTCATTGTTCTTCATGTATCTGTTGTGCATGACTGCCAGAACGCTGGTTAGATGAACTTTGTTGCTCATCCGAAAGTTCTGCGATTGTGATTCTACTATTGTCTTTTACGTACGTTCTAGTACTAACCTAAGTGTACAAATTATCTATTTGTTTTGTGCGAACACAGAGAAACTCAACAATCCGAAGGAGCTAATGTTGTGTTGAGTGTTTTATGTCGAAGCGAAATTATTCTGGGATGAAAATGGTGTTCTGTTGTGTGATATCCAGTAGCTGGGTTTAAGGGAAACGTTTATATGACTTTAGTTTGTTAAGTTAGTAGTGAAATGGTTCTGTACTTAAAAGGATCAGAGAGATTAGAACCAGGTTTTGAAATAAGCAAGATCATGGATGTTTTCCATGATTCAAGAAGTGATTGAATGTAATGTTAGAGTTAGGTCAGTAATATAAAGAATACATTTAAGGGGTGGATATTTAAGAGCAATTTACATGTTTTTTCGTACTGCGGGAATTTGTATTTTTAAAAATTTCTTATTAATATCGTAAATAACAATGATTATTATTAACTTTTGATTATTTTCGATTTTTATTAGCTTTGTTTAAAATAAATAAATAAAAAATGAAAGGTACGCAGCCGTATATTAAGATGTTCTATTTTACGCGCTCTTTATGTCTTTTGCTAGGTTGAAGAAATAAAGTCCTATGTCATTGATCAGCTGGTTATATTCTTGAGAATTTTATTGTGACAGACAAATATTAAGGCAGTGTTAAAAAAAACATTCCAAAAATAGTTTTCAGCCAAAGTTCACCCCACTTATGATAGTGACGAATTTATAAAGATTTCTGTATTAGGAGCTCCTGAATATTAAATGTATACCTACTTGATGCTGATAATGTATAATGAAAGACCTCGAATGAAAGAAAGAATTTAGCTTTACTTTACTAAAGATATCATGTGCAGCTTAAGCATAAACGATTTTTTATTTCATGTAGCATATGAGAGTTAACTGGAAGGATAATCATTTGCTTTATTACATTTAGAATTTTTAAGTACTTCATATTATTAGGCACACATAGGTTTAGCTAAAACACAACGTTAATTACTGTATCGAAAATAATAATTGACAAAATTCACATTTTTACCAGAATATATGCGCAGCTTATGCTTCGATATGTGGGCATTACCAAATCCTTTATATCGCTTCGTTACAAAAACACACATTCTGAAACGATGATTTAGATTTGCCTATATAATGTTCACAATTGTCCAAATGTAATATATTTATCCAAATTCATGGAATAATTAATATCTGATTATTATATATTAATTCAGAGTTAATAATTTTTGTTTTACGTTTGTTGTGACATATTAAGTGACAAAGCACAGTTAATATACAAATAAGTATAAAAGAGAAAATAATACTATTAATACAAATTTTTACTGAGCTATTACATGTTTATCTTAAGAATAAAGTCTTTTGGTGTTGCAATTGCTGCTATCAAGCCTTTTGCTATTAGAGTTTATTCAGCGAGAATACTAATAAAAATTAGATGGAAAATGCACGTCAAACGTGGCAAATGAGGCGCGTTCTTTCTATAATTAATTTAATAAATATTCAGAGTTTGATTCATTAGATGTTAAACTCAATGCAAAAATGTATGAAAGCAATACTTTATACGATTATGTATCATCAATTGAATAATACGAAAATAATAGGACTTCATCTTAAATAGGACGTAATCACCAAAGTAAACCTATAATTAGTGCTCTCGATTATACGTTTATACGCGTATACGTATAATGCGTATTATACGAAATACGGATCAACTATACGTATAATACGGCATCGGCGGTTATACGTATTGCGGAAAACAACATATACGGTACATCGTATATACGGATCTTATCCAAGCGGTTAAACGTATAAACGTTTAAACGTTTTTCATTCAAGATATGAAATTTGATGTTTCAATGCTTTTCTGCGGATTACAGACATTGAGAAATATCCGGTAGAGTATCCCCATCGCGATTCTCTGTTTAAAAAACTACGATGCGTTTACTTAACTACTACTTGTTATGCAGGTACCTAAAAAATCTGAATACGTTTCTCAGTTTAAATTTTGGTTTCTTTCCCAAACTAAGTTATTTATTATAAATTGTCTTACATTAGTTGTGGATAGAATCAAACTAATCTTTGGAAGAGCTGTGTCTCAGTACTTAGTTTTTTTTATATTTTCTTGAAACTTAACAAGAAGAAGTAATGGATTCGAGAAATCTTTCGACTGGTTTACACTTTTTAAGGGTAAAATAGTCCGAAAAATATGTTTTTACAAAATATCTGTCTGTGACTTTGTCTATATGTGGCATGAATTTTGTTCCACCAGTTGCACAGAATGAGTTTTCAGCAATATCATCATCACATAGCAGGCAGTAGGCTCTGTCATTCTTTTTCTCAGCGTACCGCCACACCCAGATTTGTCTATTCATTTCTAATTGTAATCTAAGCAGAACTGCGTCTATAAATGCTCGTTCTTCTACACTACGAGATACTTATGCTAAGTGTCTGCGTCACGTGACACAATGGTTTTATTTTTCACCATATGTAAATTGTCTTACCGCGGAGGAATTTTAAAATAATTTACATATTTGGTAATTTTTATTAGTTTCTTTTTTAAATAATTTAATTATTTTGTCCTCCCAGAATATTTTATGACTTATTTAATGAAAATTAGAAGAAACATAATTAAACATTGAGTATGTTTAGAGGAACTTACCGGTCACTTACCGAAGTGACCAATGTTTCCAACCGATTGTAGGGTAGTATGAAATGAAAATCAAGGCGAATTGTGACGTCAGCTACAGTTCAACAGGATAGTTTTCATTGATGCCACATTTCGGTTTCGTACTGCCCTACAATCGATAGGTAACATGGGTCACTTCGGTAAATTACACTGAACATGTACGTTGATTAAAATATTTATAAAGGGAAATGCCAAGATCTTGATTGGAATCCAGATAGTAGATATTTCACTGTTAGTGAAGCGAGATTAGCCAATCAGGAGTCTGATCTTTTGTGAACTTTTTGCAAACTGTTTTAAAAAATATACGCTTTTCATTGCTTGATCTCGTATGTATAAGACATACTATCAGGGCTGTAGCTAGAAGTAAACCATAGGGGGGGGGGGGCTCGAGAGAATGTAGGGGGGCGCTTATAATTTTTTTTCTCTTTCTGACGCAGAAAGATAAATTAATAACTATTCACATTCTAGGTATTATGTTTCTAATTAAACTGTTGTACTAACTTCATTTTATGCTAAGAAAAATATAGGATGATGAAAATTTTGATTGTATAACTGGTGTAAAATGAAACATCATGTTAACTTCATATATACATATAAGATGAGGGAGTGTTGAAACACTTATTTTAGATACAATTTAGTAACTCTGCAAAACTGTGAAAGGGTCTCAAAACTAAATTAGATTTTTGAACAGAATTTCATTTGAATTTTTGGAACAGAAATTAATTGAGTGACCTTGGAATCTTTTCCAGGGGGGGGGTCAAAATATTCTAGGGGGGGCTGAGCCGCCCATAGCGCCCCCTTAGCTACGGGCCTGCATACTATGCGGATTTCTGTCGTAACGCTACCGATTTCCAAATTATTTTCCATTCAGCGACATAAGACTGGTGAAGTCCGCTATTTAAATTAGATACGATACGGCGAATATACGTATACATTAAATATGCGTATTCTTAAATATAAGTATAGTTGATACGCCTTATACGTATCCGGATACGTTTAAACGTATATTCGAAAGTATCCGTATAGCAGAAAAACGTATTATACGGATATACGTATATCGTTTAATTGTATACCTGCTATACGTATCCTATCGCGAGCACTACCTATAATCATTACCTACAATGGTATACCGTAAAAATATGTAAGTCATTTGAAAACTCTTTTACGCTACTTTCATTTATACTCTATAACTCTTATAGATTCCGAGACTTACTACTAGACTTACAGCTAGATTCTTACAGATTCTTCTTTTGTGTTACTCTGTATATGATCTACAGCATTTATACATACAACGTAATATACAAAAATGTAGTGTAACTTAAAAATTCATGTCACAACTAAAATGCACTTTCAGCAAAAATCTATAACATACGGTGCTTCAGATACAGTACAGTATAAGAAATATTCTGTGATTCCCTGTAAATATTGCTAGCAGTTTCTATAATAAAGGAAGTAACATGTAACATATGTCAATATTATTACATATGAAGTTATTTAACATGACTGAAATACGCCGAAAACAATGCTTTTTCATGTATCATTAAGTAACGTAATTCATTTGTGTAGCTCTGTAAATGAATAATTAACTTTTTTCGACCACATATTGCACAGAATGTATACTTTAGAACGCTTCAGTGAATACATGTCTATTTTATTCAGTTTAAAATTCAGTAACACTATTAAAAAGAACCCGAAACATTTTTTACCCATTGGCCGTAATGTAACGGAATAATATTGATGTCCCTGTTATCAAACTGTACATTCGATTTTCATAAAATTAGAAATTGTTACATAAAGTTATGCAACATTTATATATTCACAATTTCAGATGATTCGATTGGTTAGTTTTGCTCAGTTATATGCGGATTAACGGACGGATTGAACGACAACTATATGTGTTACGTATTTACATAAATACGAACGTACTTAAAAAAAGGGTGAGAGGGGGGGGGTATAATAAGTGGATTTTGCCTAGATTACAAATAAGAAAATTTTTTTTCATCTTAGTAGACAGTTCAAGCTGGAGAGTTTTAAAAATATACCTATATAGTTATAGATATTTTGTTTTAAAATATGACATCAACAGAGGAGGAAAAAAGTTATTTAAACAATCTTTGCTATATTGCTGCATTCTTATCTCATTGTAGAGAGATAATTTAATTAATATTAATATATTAATTCATTAGTGTTATTTTACATCACTTAATACACTCTTGTTATATATTTTCTACTTTTCAGTGTTTAAATGTTTCTCTTTTGCACTATCATTGCCATTGATCTACTGCAGCGAGTATGGTTAATAGCATAATTAAACACATAGTTATTCTAATTTGCAAACAGTTGTAAACATACATAATAGTTGGCAATACATCACTCGCTTAAAGCTAGCGTAGAAATATTCCCTGACATAGAGCTCTCTGGCAGCCGAGCAAAAGACAAAAGTGGTAATGTTGTTTACACAGTATTTTTTAAATGATAAAAATATATGTGGATATGGTACTATTGTTATCAGTTTTGTTCACAACCACCAATAGAGTCTAGAAATGTCTAAAAAAAGTCGTTTTTCCGATTTATTAAGGTAGCGAGCGGTAGGATGGATGGAAATGGGCTTGTCACAAGCCGGTACTGCTAGACGGCTCAATGTGTCTTGCTGTGTAGTCCAACGACTCAAGGATCAGTATGAATCCGAACATTCTGTGCCCAGAAGACATGATCCAGGTCGAACACGCGTTACAACATTTGCAGAAGACCAGTTTCTAGTCCTTCGCCCCGAAGGAGAAGGTGCACTACTGTATCGCAACTTATTGCAGACCGCTTTACAGCATCAGGGATCTCCTCTACTATGGTACAAAGACGTCTTCACAATGCAGGTCTCTATGCAAGGCGACCAGTTGTGTGTGTCCCCCTCAACATATGACAGAGAAGGGCCTGCTTATATTGGGCAAGAGAACACGATTCCTGGACTAGACAAATGTGGACTTGTGTACTCTTCACAGACGAGTCCTGATTTCCACTAGAGAGCGATTCAGGACGTATTCTGATCTGGAGAGAACAATACATTCGATACCATCAGTCAAACACTATCGAAACACATATTGTACAGAAACAGTGGAATCATGGTTTGGGCAGGGATCTCACTCGGAGGCCACACTGTCGTGCATTAAGGAACTCTGTCTTGTGTGAGATATTGGAAAGAGATCCTTGATCCATATGTTCGTTCATATGCCGGTGCTATTGGCAATGGTTTCATTCTAATGCATGATAATGCGAGACCACCCCGAGTTGTGGTCGTTGAGGATTATCTTGAGGATCACAGTTTGGTGAGAATGGAATGGCCAGCTCACTCTTCAGACTTGAATCCGATAGAATAGCTTTGGGAACTATCTTGGAAGACTGATTGCGGCTTTAAGTCCTCCTACAAGATCATTAAATGAGCTGGAACAAAGTTTACACAATGTCTGGTCAGCGCTATCTATTTCGGTGTTCGACAATTTAATTGAGAGCATGAAAAAACGTTGGCGCCAATGCATTCAAGTCCGGGGTTGACATATTAAGTATTAGAACCAGTTTTTTAAGGTTTGTGTCACATTTTACTGCCTAATACTGCAATGTACTGATTTCTACAGGAAATGAAACTTTCTTACATGAGTGCTTTTTTGTTGAAATTCCATTTATACGTTTAATTTAAGTAAATTTCTATGTCCTATTTAATAAGTAACAGTTTAGTGCACATTTTCTCCAAATTTGTTGTTTTTATATTCATTCATTTGCAAATTAGACGCAAAAAACGGTTATACCTTAACTTTTGGAGGCTAGTGTATTTTACCCCAAGTAAAAGTATCATCAATGTACTCATAGACAATTGTAAGTTTATAAATGATTGAACTGTGAATGAATGTATAATGATGAGCGGATATTAATACATAAAAACTATTGAAAAGCACGTTATTATTATTATTTTTTTAGGAGTTGAGGGAGGGTTGGAGTATCCATTCTTAAAATGAAGAATTCGCAGGTGGTATCATATATTTTTTTTTTATATTCAAGCTTGTTCTTAAATATATTTATAAAATGTAAATATTTTAAAACTCTTTGGAATTATCTTACAGGTTTAAAGCTTCACTATGTTGTTCAATGTGACTTGACAACTTTGTCGATATCAATACTTTAAATTACACTTTGGATACCACTAATTAATGAAAGATAATTACATAATATGAAAAGTTTATAGTAAGTTTTTAAATCATTCTCAGTAAAAATTTTCAAAACAAATAATATAAAGATGGTATCAGTAGTAATTATTTCGAACCGATTATTTGCAGCGCAATGTGTTAAATAAAGATACAGTGTAAATGGTTTATACAGTGTCAAAAATATCGTGAAAAGTTACGTCTGTTTGTTTTTAAAAGTTTTTTATTTTCTGACCAGTGAGAACACAACGTTAGCGTTTTTAGATTCTTCACATTCGTCAGAAAAAAGAGATTCTTTAAAAACAGAGGTAATTTTTATCAGTATTTTTAACAGTGTAATCTACGAAAACATATTTTTTTTATGTTAATCGACAATTTTCGTATAAAAAATCTAGTGGCATAATTTAAACTAATGTACGCAACATCAAAAAATAATAAACAAGTATTCATTTTTACATTCTCTTACATTCCATTCAATGTCTTAAAAAAATAATATTTTGCTTCTCACAGAAATTTAAACAATATTTAAGGAAAGAAAACTGAAACATCTCTATGAGACATTCAGGTCTTATCACGTTTTGACAGAATTCAGCAAAGATTTCCAAAATATTGTGTTTTCTTTGGAAAATTCTTCACTTTTTCCGTTGAAAATTGTCCGGGCGTCATATTATTATTTTTTTATGTATTTACTTTCGTTAAAGGAAATGTACATTTTAAAAAGGAGGGAATGAGTATGGCGAATTTCTCTTCATTTTGGTTTTGATTAAAATATCTCAAAACATTTAAGACTTTTTAATTCATACTTTAAGCATTTTATTAAAATATATTCAGTATTAAAGACATAAACATACAAAAATACTTTTGTTTAGTTTTAAAATGTAAACTAATATGACTTTTAAAATGTTATTTCTGTTATATTTGTATGTACACTAATAACAATACAATGTATTAAAATAAATAGATGTTTATTTGTTGCGCCATTTCATTACAAATGCATAAAACTTTTCAATAGTTCCTACAAAACTAAATTTAAGTTTTTTTTTAAACTTATTTTTTATTTTATTTTTGTGGATAGAAGAATAATAAAAATTAACTGTTTGCTTTAATTTTATATTTCACGTGGAAGACCATTTAAATTGCTACTTCAACCGCCAGAGATGAAAATAAATAATTATATCTATCTATCTATTATATATTTATATGTATATATATATATATACATATATATATATGATAATAAACATTTTCGCCATTTTACCGTTTCGATTTCGCTTCAAATTCTTATAAAAATATACTTTTATTTATATTTCAGTAATATTCTAAAATTTAATTATCAGCCAAGTTCCCCTTCTTCTTTAATTCGGCTTAATATGCTATTATTTTCCTAAAAAGAACCCAATTTTATTATTAAAATGTCAATCTCTTATTTCGAAATATTAATCTATTTTGTTATTTCATTTCTTCTTTTTAGAAAATAAGATTTTCTGTCGGAAGCTTTATTTTTAATATTTTTTTTTTAAATGTTTGCGTACCCATAATGCCTTGCAATCTTACGGGTCTTTTGCCTCTGTTTAATTTACGGGCTTCCGCTAATTCTGAAAGAGTTCGGATGTGATGCTCCACTTACTACCAATGGCGTGGTTGGATACGCCTTCTTTACCCCCCCCCCCAGATGCCGTTTATTGGTTGTTCTGCACTTATGCTCCGCCTTAGATAGGGCAGGACTATTGTATTACTTCATTTTCGCTGGTTAAAACGGATTGACGCAGACTTAGAAGATAGAATTCGTCGGATTTTTCACTTGCTAAAAATGAAAAAATACATATCGCAATGCAAAAATATTTTTTCTATGAACGAAGGTAACGAGTTTTGCGCCAAGTAAACAGCGTTTGCGGGAAGTTTTGTTTTTATGCTTTAATCTGAAAAACGTCGTTTGTTAAATAGGCTTAAGGCAAACATGCACCAACGGAAATTACTTGTGAAGATTTGTTTAAATGCTTTTTAAGTAGCCATTTCTTCGGAAAACCAAAACAACTAAGGATACCGATCTGAAACCGTTATTGGAGGAAGTTGATAACAAAAAAGCAATAGACTATAATTTTCAGTCCGCCGAAGGTTTGTACCAGGATATGCCCAGGCAGACCGAAATATTCTTAAAACACTTTATTTTACCTTTAATTTGGCATTAATTTCATTCGTCTCGTTACTCGAAGACGTGATAGTGAATCAAAAATGCCGAGTTGGCGCCCGCTGTTACTCATATCGTACCAAGAAATGCCGGGGCAGACCAGTCGTTTCTTAATCTACACCTAATAATCTTGTCCTAGATCATGATTTCATCACGTAACTCAATGCCGTAGTCATATGTGTCACCGCGGCTTACTCTACAATATTAACTTGGAGATGCATTCAACATCAACATGCCTCGCTAAGGCATTTCCAAATGCTTACGTCGCGTCGTGGAAAAAATTCAAAAAGATTAAAAATGAGTGCTGCATGAGTTGACTGAAAGACTTGTGAAAAATGGAAGAGCTATTGTAGATATTTTGTTTTTGCGGCGCATAAGACAGTTTCCTGCATCAAATCGCTTTTGTGCTGAATAGTGGATATATTTCCAGAATCTCCAATGCAAAAAATCGTGGTTTTCACTTGGCGATACATCAACATTGAATGGTACGATCAAATGGCTTTGGAATGAAGACAATGCCCAGCGTTTGGTGGAACCAGAAAGGAATTATATGCTATGAACTACTGAAACTGGGCGAAACTGACAATGGGCATAGCTACCGACAACGGCTAATTAATTTTAACCATTCATTTTTTGAACAACGTCCAGAATAAGGCACGAAACACAAAAGAGTGGTATTGCAGCACGACAGCGTCCCGAGCTACCGTGATTCTATCGTTCAGAATACTAAAAAAAAAAAAAAAAAAAAAAAAAAATGCTGAAATATAATCTGCTGCCTCTCCCGCTATATTCACTAGGCTTGTTCACGTCTGATTATCTCTTGCTCTGGTCGATGCCGCATGGCTTAGGTGAGATACACTTGGCTAATTTCGAAGAGGTGGAAAATTGATTGGATAAATGTTTTTGGTGCAAAGACGCGTCGTTTTAGGTAGATTTCGTATGAAATACTACCTATTGCATTCTCTCCCATGTTGCAATTTCTGAAAACTTTTTGCAGATCTTCACCGATCATGACTCCTAGACCCCAAAACTACCATCAGTAAAAAAGTTAATCTATCTATCTATCTATCTGTCTATCTATCTATCTATCTATCTATCTATCGGTATATATCACTTTCTTCTGGACACGATAACTTCTATAATTTTGCTCAGATCTTCTTCAAACTTTTACATAAAATCAAGGAGCATAAAATCTCGGTTGAGTTCGTTAATGGGCAAAATCGGACTAAGGGGGTGGAAATTGGGAAGGCTTTTGTGCAAACCGAAAAAACGCGATAACTTCTTAAATAAAATAGATATCGAATCAGTTAAAGTTTATATTACTTCTCAAAAATGGGCTAAAAGTTTATGCATGACAGATTTTTATTAAAGTTAAAAATGGAATCAAGGGGCGAAAAAAACAGGGTTTTTGGAAGAAAAAAATCATAACTTCGTCAATTCTCAAGATATCAAATCCAAGTAAATTTTTTATAAATGTACTCAACATTATCTAAAACTTTTGAATTTACAAGTTTTTGATAGGACCAATTTTTACCGACGAAAAAAATTTAAAACGAAAAGAAAAAGGGGGGAGGAAAAAGAAAAAAATTCATAACTTACTCAATTCTTAAGCAATCAAATATAATTAAATTTATTTTACATCTTCTCAATAATGTCTACAACTTTATTATTAACAAGTTTTTCATAGGACCAATTCTTCTAGCAAAAATAAATTAAACAAGAATAGGAGTTGGAGAAGAAAACCTCAAATCCAAACTGCTTATATTCAGACTCATTTTTAAATTCATTTTTGATTTTAAACGCATCCAAATGGCAGATTCTCTTATTTAGGAACTGTATAAAATGACGCATTGGTCGATTTTTTCATAAAGTAAGAATATATTTCAAAAAAGGCTGCCAAAAAAGGTATTTTGAACAGAATTTTCCAACGTTATGGTGATTGAAAGATTGAGGAAGTATAACAAATTGCGTTTTTTCAGACTCATTTTTAAATTCATTTTTTGCTCTCAAACGCATACAGTTTACAGGTCCTCTTATTTAGAAACTATACAATGTGACGCATTGGTCAGTTTTTTGATAAAGGCTGGATATATTTTAAAAAATGCTGTCAAAGTGGACACTTCGCACAAAATTTCCCAAAGCGATCATGATAAAGAATTGAGGTTGTATTCAAATAATAATTTGGTTATTTTATAACTCATTTTTAATTTCAATTTTGCTCTCAAACGCATTCAATTGACAGTTTTTCTGCTATTTAGGAACAGTATAATGTGCCGTATTGGTCGATTTTTTATTAAAGTCGGAATATATTTTAAAATAGGTTGTCAAAATGGGCATTTGAGTCAAATTTAGCTTAAGATGATTTTGATAAAACTTGTTTCTACAAAAATATTAAATTAAAATTTTTTCAAAAGCGGCCGAATCAAGTTATTAAACTGGATGTATCTGTAATCAAATTTTATTTTTTGAGGTTGAAATGAGCACTCTACGAAATCTACCTCCGCCTATAGGCCAAGCCGACAGGGATTTTTATCATTTCGGTATTCGTGTATTGCCAGAGAGATGGAAAAAATGACGCATTGGTCGATTATTTAATAAAGTCAGAATATATTTCAAAAAAGGCTGCCGAAAAAGGGATTTTGAACAGAATTTCCCGACATTATGGTGATTGAAAGATTGAGGAAGTATAACAAATTGCGTTTTTTCTGACTCATTTTTAAATTCGTTTTTGCTCTCAAACGCATCCAGTTTACAGGTCCTCTTATTTAGAAACTATACAATGTGACGCATTGGTCAGTATTTTGATAAAGGCTGGATATATTTTTAAAAATGCTGTCAAAGTGGGCACTTTGCACAAAATTTCCCGAAGCGATCATGATAAAGAATTGAGCTTGTATTCAAATAACAATTTGGTTATTTTATAACTCATTTTTAATTTCAATTTTGATCTCAAACGCGTTCAATTGACAGTTTTTTTTTGTTATTTAGGAACTATATAATGTGCCGTATTGGTCGAATTTTTAATAAAGTCGGAATATATTTTAAAATAGGTTGACAAATGGGCATTTGAGTCAAATTTAGCTTAAGATGATTTTGATAAAACTTGTTTCTACAAAATTATTAAATTAAATTTTTTTCAAAAGCGTCCGAATCAAGTTATTAAACTGGATGTATCTGTAATAAAATTTTATTTTTTGAGGTTGAAATGAGCACTCTACGAAATCTACCTCCGCCTATAGGCCAAGCCGACAGGGATTTTTATCATTTCGGTATTCGTGTATTGCCAGAGAGATGGAAAAAATGACGCATTGGTCGATTATTTAATAAAGTCAGAATATATTTCAAAAAAGGCTGCCAAAAAAGGGATTTTGAACAGAATTTCCCGACATTATGGTGATTGAAAGATTGAGGAAGTATAACAAATTGCGTTTTTTCTGACTCATTTTTAAATTCGTTTTTGCTCTCAAACGCATCCAGTTTACAGGTCCTCTTATTTAGAAACTATACAATGTGACGCATTGGTCAGTTTTTTGATAAAGGCTGGATATATTTTTAAAAATGCTGTCAAAGTGGGCATTTTGCACAAAATTTCCCGAAGCGATCATGATAAAGAATTGAGCTTGTATTCAAATAACAATTTGGTTATTTTATAACTCATTTTTAATTTCAATTTTGATCTCAAACGCATTCAATTGACAGTTTTTTTTTGTTATTTAGGAACTATATAATGTGCCGTATTGGTCGAATTTTTAATAAAGTCGGAATATATTTTAAAATAGGTTGACAAATGGGCATTTGAGTCAAATTTAGCTTAAGATGATTTTGATAAAACTTGTTTCTACAAAAATATTAAATTAAAATTTTTTCAAAAGCGTCCGAATCAAGTTATTAAACTGGATGTATCTGTAATCAAATTTTATTTTTTGAGGTTGAAATGAGCACTTTACGAAATCTACCTCCGCCTCTAGGCCAAACACACAGGGATTTTTATCATTTCGGTATTCGTGTATTACCAGAGAGATGGAAAAAATAAGTAGCTAAAGAGGGACAATACTTTCAATAAGCCATTTTTTGTATTTCTCGAAAATTTTCATTTTTCATGAATTAAAAAGACCAAAAACTTAACTGCGCACCTAGTAAATCGAAAGAGCAGGCTGAAAAATTGCATATTTTTTATTTTAAGTTTTTGAATTATAAACATTCAAAATTTAGTGCTTCTAATGTCAAATTGCATCTTCGTACTTTTTTTAATATCTCCTGAAATTATACTTCTAATTTACCTAATTTTATACAGCGACAATATTAAAATATCTAAACATATATGCGTTGAATTTGCATTTTTTATAATTTTATAATATGGACTCTTATTTATGAAATGAATATTCGAAAAAATATGAATTGAAACCAATAATTTTTTTGATGGATTTAGATTTTTTATATCCTGCTTTATGGTATTCCAAAATATAATTTTTTTCTTCCGTGCAGTTTTCAAATTAGGCTTATAAATGGGAAAATGATGGTTTAAGAACCGTCTATGATAGAATGTTACTAGATATTTTGAAACTTCTTAAGCTATCTTTGTCATTTAGCTCTGATATTGCTTGAGTTGCACCTAAGATGCCTTGACTAAAAAAGAGGACTCTCTTGGTCAACAATCCAGTAAAAAATTTCAATTTAGATACAGGCTGTAAAATAGGTTCCTTTTAAAATAATTATTTTGCCGGAAACTTATCATACGAATTGCATGAAAATTTGTTCGTTAGCTAATTAAAGGGTGTAAAACTTATTTATACTGCCAGAAATAGATACTGCTATTAAAAAAAACAAAAGTGGGGTTCGTTTTTATATGTAGATGTCCTACTAAGTACTTTTTAATCACATTATTAAAAAGTAGACTTTATTTTTTTTATTTGTATCAGCTATTTATTTTTACGGAATTTTTTTTTTTTTTTGGAGAATTAGTAGGGGTATTTACTTTTTTCCCACGACTATACGTCTAATGTTGCAAATGCCATGCGTTACTACTGTAATTGTTTTTATAAATATTCAGATCTCGATCAGCAATAGCTACTGTACTCTTGTAAAAAAAAAAAAAAAAAAAAAAAAAAAGTAATTATATATATGTGCATGATTTTTAAATTTATTACGAATATATTAATTAAATTCAGTAATACGGTGATAATCTGAATGTATCTTAAGAATTATGTAACCACTATGGCAACTTGGAATTATTACCTATCATGGGGGGATATTAATGAATTTGTTAACTATGATGCAATTCAATAGAATGAAGAAAAAATATCAATACCTGTATAAGTTTGTGTTCAATTGTTATAAAATTTGAAATTTCTCAAAAGAATTATGCAATGATTTTAAATATTTATTAAAAATAATTCGCTTGAGTAGTTTTTGTGTTGTTACATTGGACAGCAGGGCGGACCATACGACGACTGTAGTTTCTATGTGAATACAAAATTACGAACGCTTCTAATAATTAACTACGCATTGACTGAGATAATTACTTTTTAATACCTTTGTAAATTTCTATATTAGTTCAGATTTTCCTTTTACTTATCCATCACACGTAACTAAGACATAGATAAATCTTTTAAAAATCCGAAAAACAAATTGTCGGATTTAAACGTTTCCGACACTGGAGATTCGGAAAAGCATATTTTGGGAAAAAAAGAATTTGGCTCTCCGTCTGTGTATATATCTGTGGTATGTGTGTCTGTAAATAATTAATTTTCCGAAAAATTGAGATAGAAACTTGAAATTCGGTGTGTATTTAGTATATAATAATAGGAAAAAGCATTTTGAATATGATTAACCTCGATTATGTAGGACTAAGTTTTTTCGGACTCTCGGAATATTCCTTTTAATAAAAGGTACATCAAATTTTTTTACTTTAAAAGGGGAATATAACGAGCAATAAAAAAATAATTTTGCATGAAGAATGAAGTCAGTTGAATAATTAGTTGTCAAGATATGCGTAATCATACTTTCATATCTTTGATTTTTTATAATCCTGTATTTTATTCAAATATCAGTTCAATAATATATTTTTATTGGAAATTAGATCAAAGTGCAGAATGATTTGGACTTGCCGGCAGACGATATTTAATAAAAATAAATAAAACAAAATTAAAGCTTTTGATAAATGTTTTTTTTTTTTAATTCTAAAAGGAGAAAATGGATTAATGGAATAATATTAATATTTTGAAATAAGGTATTGACATTTAAGTAATATTGTTTAGTTCTTTTTAGGTAAATCTATACTAAGAAAAAAAAACCGCTCTGTCTGTCTGTGTGTGTGTGTGTGTGTCTGCAATGGCTAGCAAAATCCGAAAAACAAATTGTCGGATTTAAACGTTTCGGACACTGGAGATTCGGAAAAGCATATTTTGGGAAAAAAAGAATTTGGCTCTCCGTCTGTGTATATATCTGTGGTATGTGTGTCTGTAAATAATTAATTTTCCGAAAAATTGAGATAGAAACTTGAAATTCGGTGTGTATTTAGCATATAATAATAGGAAAAAGCATTTTGAATATGATTAACCTCGATTATGTAGGACTAAGTTTTTTCGGACTCTCGGAATATTTCTTTTAATAAAAGGTACATCAAATTTTTTCGAATTTTTTTACTTTAAAAGGGGAATATAACGAGCAATAAAAAAATAATTTTGCATGAAGAATGAAGTCAGTTGAATAATTAGTGGTCAAGATATGCGTAATCATACTTTCATATCTTTGATTTTTTATAATCCTGTATTTTATTCAAATATCAGTTCAATAATATATTTTTATTGGAAATTAGATCAAAGTGCAGAATGATTTGGACTTGCCGGCAGACGATATTTAATAAAAATAAATAAAACAAAATTAAAGCTTTTGAAAAATGTTTTTTTTTTAATTCTAAAAGGAGAAAATGGATTAATGGAATAATATTAATATTTTGAAATAAGGTATTGACATTTAAGTAATATTGTTTAGTTCTTTTTAGGTAAATCTATACTAACAAAAAAAAACCGCTCTGTCTGTGTGTGTGTGTGTGTGTGTGTGTCTGCAATGGCTAGCAAAATCAACAGCACGTACGAAGCTCAAACTTTTTTTGAGTAGCCCAATATCTCTCCTGATGCACCTAAAGCTCAGAATTTTAATTTTTTGGTTAGTTTCATAGATATAAATTATGAAACGGAACTCACTCTCTTCAAAAAATCTTTTTTTTTAATGTTCTGGGAAAAGAAAACGTTTGCACATGCGCAGAAACTCAATTACGCATCTATAAGAAGGAAGAAACTCCCCCCCCCCCGTTTATTTCTGTTTTTGGATCATTTTGTTTAAATCCAAATCAACCAAATTGTTCGACGTAGTTAAACAGACATATTTCGAAAAATCATATTTTTAGGTCTCAAATGCAATAATCAATTCGAAAAAATGTTGCAGTTAACCCTTTGAAAATAAATATTCAAAAATGGTCGTTTTTCCAAAACTATTTTTCTAACTTTTGTCAATGCCCCTCCAGGGCGTAATTTTTAAGATATAAACAAACCAAAAATAGGATCTTAAAAGTGAGTCTTTTTTCTAACTGACGGTGTGATTAGTTTTAAAATATTTGGATTTTAACCCTTTCAAATATACTGGCAAAAGAAGGTCATTTTGCGACTCGCAGAGAGGATATTTTTTCTGTGCTAAAATTATCTTAACGTGCATATTTCAACTCAATCTTTTAAAATCTTCTCAATAGACCAAGTTTATACTCCCTACAAAAATTCGGCACGTTCGGACGAATAGAAATATTTTTTGCAAAATAAAATGTGCGAAAAATTTGATGAAATCAATAAAAAACAGATCATTTTCATTGCGGTTTTGACTTAGCAAAACGCAATCCTATAGCTACCGGTAAACAAAAAACGTATTCTTTAAGCTTAAAAACATTTTTATAATCTATAATTCAATCGGTTTTTAAAATATAAGATTTAACCCTTTCAAATACACCGGCAAAATGAGGCACTTTGCGATTCACGTATAGAATTTTTTTTCTACGCTAAAAGTACCGTAAATTCGGTTGTATAAGCCGCAGATCAAACAATTCTTTTTCGACCCAGAATTTTTTAAGAAACAAATATAACTATTTAGTTTGCCGAAAATATTTGTCTTTAATCACTAAATAAGATTTCTGGGTCCAAAAAGAATCATTTGATCCGCGGCTTATACACCCGAAATTACGGTATGTAAGCGTTTATATTTCATCCCAAACTTTTAAAAGCATCTTAATAGATCAAATTTACACCTTCTTAAAAAATTTTAAAATGTTCGGGCCAGTAGAAATAATTTTTACTAAATAAAAAGTGCGAAAAATTTGAGAAAATCAATAAAAACCAGATCGTTTCATTGCGATTTTGCCTTTGCAGGGCGCAATTCTATATACGTCCTGACAAACCGAAAATATTTTCTTAAAGCTAAAACATTCTCATAATTTATGTTGCAATTTGTTTTTAAAAAAATATGACACTTAACCCGTTCAAATACACCGACAAATACGAATTACATCCCGGCTAAAAGTATCTAGATGCCCATATTTTAGCACAATCTTTTTAGAGCCTTTAATTAAACCAGATTTACATTACTTTCATAAATTTTGGAACTTTCGTATGGATAGAATTATTTTTTTACAAAATAAAATGTGTGAAATTTTGTACGAATTCAGTAAAAACCTGAATGTCCGTCGCGGTTTCGTTCGCTTTCGGTTCGCATAGTTTCCAAAAATTCAAATTACATAGAAAAGAAAATACCAAACAGCATGTGCTTTCAATTCAATATCTTTTCGCGATTTTTCGGTTTAAAAATATAAATTTTGACAAAATGGACTTAAAGATATAAAATCATAGAAATTTCATTTTAATTTAAGGGTCATTTAGAAAGCAAATAACACATTTGAAAACTGAATAACATCACGGGCCCGGGTAACGCCGGGCAGGACAGCTAGTAAATAATATATTATGCTGAATTAAAGAAGAAAAGGAACATTAGCCAATAATTAAATATTAGTAGATTACGGAAAATAATAATTAAAGTATGTTCTTATAAGAACTTAGAACTAAATCGAAACGAGAAAATGTCGCAAAATTTTTATTATTACATATATACATTTAAATTTTATTTTGGAATTACAATGCATTTTATAAACTGTTGACACATGTTTTATTTTCACATTTTTTCATACTATGCAATCCTTGATGTGGAAGAATCACGGTGGCACCGAACGAATAGTTTCAATTGCGATACATTTATTTCCTTATGCGTCAAATTTAGAAATAAAAATAGCAGTGAAATACAGCAGCGGAATTTTAAAGCAATATATTTACTTGTAACCTAAAAGAATTCACCAGATGCCATTTTATTTCAGCAGGAAATTACATTCAGAGTAAAGTAAAACCAGAAAAATAAAGCATGAATTATTCCAAGGGAATTAAATGTTTTTTTCTCTCAGACGTCCGAACAATGGAAGTATTCCAGTGAAAAAAATCATTTCTGTGACACTATTAAAAAGGATAAGAGCCGGGAATCACATTTCGTTTTGTCAGCCTGTCACAAATTTCGCTGCAGATGGCCGTCTTTAGGCAATAAACTTGACGCAGTAAAACATGTAACGTTTATTTTTCGTACTTTAAACCAAAAACATCAAAACTTATAGCATAGTTTATCGTTGAATTTTTCGGAAAATAGAAATGGGAGTTGAAAGGTAACAGAGACTTTATCCATATTTTTTATTTTACTTTGCAATAATTAAACTATGAAAAAAAAGAAGTAGTTAAATCAGAATTCGTTCAAATTATTTTGTGTATTTTACTTTTTTGTGTAGTAATTTTAATAGTATTAATTTAAACAATTGTGTACTTTTGAATATAGACTGTGTAAAGCATTTCTTTCTTCTGCGAAAGCTATCTAATACTGTTGCAGTCTTAATTTATTAAAAGTTTTACGATCTATAAAATATGTCAAAATTGGTCGAATCGATGAACAAGTAGTATCCGGAATTCAGAAATAGAGTATTATTATGTATTAAAAAGAATTATATATATATTTAAATTTTATTTTGCAATTGCAATGCATTTTATAAACTGTTTAGGCATATTATATTTTCACATTATTTAATACTACGCAATCCTCTATGTGGAAGTATTACGGCGGCCCCGAAAGATTAGTTTCGATTGGGATACATTTATTTCTTTAAATGTCAAATTTGGAAATAAAAATAACAGTGAAATACAGCAGCGGAATTTTAAAGCAATATATTTACTTGTAACCTAAAATAATTCAACAGATACCGTTTTATTTCAACACGAATTTTCATCCAGAGTAAAATAAAACCAGAAACAAATACTGCATGAAATATTCAAATGGAATTAAATGTTTTTTTTTCTATCAGACGTCAGAACAATGGAAATATTCCCCTGAAGAAAATCCTACCTATGACACTGTTAAAAAGGATAAGATCTGGAAGTCACATTTCGTTTTGTCAGCCTGTCACAAATTTCGCTGCAGATGGCCATCTTTAGGCAATAAACTTGACGGTGTTAAAACATGTAACGTTTATTTTTCGTACTTTAAACCGAAAACATGAAAACTTATAGCTTTGTTTTCCGTTGAATTTTTCGAAAAGTAGAAATGGGAGTCGAAAGATAGCAGCGAGTTTTTCTATGTTTTTTTTATATTTTACTTTATAGAAATAAATAAATAAATAAATAAATAAATAAATAAAAATAAGTATGAAAAAAAGAAATGAAAACAGAATTCGTTGAATTTATTTTTAGTATTTTATTTTTTTATATAGTAATTGTAATAGTACTAATTTAAACAATGGTATACTTACGTGTTTTTATGTTTGTGACCTGAATTTCGGACATGAGTGTATTAGATAAAATGACGATAATGGCTTATCATAAATGTAACGTTCACCTGACATTAAACACGCTACATGTATTTTTTACGTTATAATTTGTTGTGGGGATTTTCCATTCGATGTTTTTATTGTGTTTTTATTACTATTTTTCTTATTTGTTTTTTATTGATATTTTTTCTAATTTATTGTTTTTTCTGTTATTAAATGTAAAATTGATGACCATTTGTATAATTTATAAGTATTCTGGTGATTTATATAATGCGTCAAATTTGGCTGAATTTATAAACAAGTAGTGCCCACAATTGAATAATAGAACATTAGTATGTACATAAAAGCATACATACATAAAATATGTATTTCAATTTCATTTTGGAATTGCAATAAATTTTTTAACTAGTTTGCATATGTTTTATTTTCATATTTTATATTATGAATTTCCATGATAGTTAATTATTACGATAGTCCCCAATGATCAGTATCGATTGTGATACATGCATATCCTTATATATGAAATTTGGAAATAAAAATAACAGTGAAATACAGCAGCGGAATTTTAAAGCAATATATTTACTTGTAACCTAAAATAATGCACTAGGTGCGTTTTATTTCAACACGAAATTTCATCCAGAGTAAAATAAAACCAGAAAAATGCAGCATGATTTATTCCAAGGGAATTAAATGTTTTTTTTTCTATCAGACGTCAGAACAATGGAAATATTCCCCTGAATAAAATCCTTCCTGTGACACTGTTAAAAAGGATAAGAGCTGGGAATCACATTTCGTTTTGTCAGCCTGTCACAAATTTTACTGCAGATGGCTGTCTTTAGGCAATAAACCTGACGGTGTAAAACATGTAACGTTTATTTTTCCTACTTTAAACCGAAAACATCAAGACTTATAGCATTGTTTTCCGTTGAATTTTTCGAAAAGTAGAAATGTAAGTTGAAAGGTAGCAGCGAGTTTTTCTGTGTTTTTTTTATTTTATTTTACTTTAATAAATAAATAAATAAATAAATAAGTAAAAGCAACTATGAAAAAAAAATTAAAACAGAATTCGTTGAATTTATTTTTAGTGTTTTATTTGTTTATATAGTAATTGTAATAGTACTAATTTAAACAATTGTATATTTAGGTGTTTTTATGTTTGTGATCTTAATTTAGAACATGAGTGTATTAGATAAAATGACAATAATGTGGCTTATCGTAAATGTCACGTTTACCTGACATTAAATACGCTATATGTATTTGTTACGTTATTATTTGTTGTAGGGATTACTTTAAAAGGGGAATATAAAGAACAATAAAAAAATAATTTTGCATGAAGAATGAAGTCATTTGAATAATTAGTTGTCGAGATATGCGTAATCATACTTTCATATCTTCGATTTTTTTATTATCCTGTATTTTATTAAAATATCAGTCCAATAATTTATTTTTATTGGAAATTAGATCAAAGTGCGGACTGTTTGGAGTTGCCGGCAGACGATATTTAAAAAAAAATTAAAACTTTTGATAAATGTTTTTTATTATTATTCTAAAGGGGGAAAATGGATTAATGGAATAATTTTAATATTTTGAAATAAAATATTGACATTTAAGTAATATTTTTTAGTTCTTTTTAGGTAAATAAATAATAAATTATGCTGAATTAAAGAAAAAAAGGAACATTAGCCAATAATTAAATATTAGTAGATTACGGAAAATAATAATGAAAGTCTGTTCTTATAAGAACTTAAAACGAAATCGAAACGAGAAAATGGCGTAAAATTTTTATTATTACATATATACATTTAAATTTTATTTTGGAATTGCAATGCATTTTACAAACTGTTGACACATGTTTTATTTTCACATTTTTTCATACTATGCAATCCTTGATGTGGAAGTATTACGGAGGCCCCGAACGAATAGTTTCAATTGGGATACATTTATTTCCTTCTACGTCAAATTTAGAAATAAAAATAGCAGTGAAATACAGCAGCGGAATTTTAAAGCAATATATTTACTTGTATCCTAAAATAATTCACCGGATACCGTTTTATTTCAACATGAATTTTCATCCAGAGTAAAATAAAACCAGAAACAAATACAGCATGAATTATTCCAATGGAATTAAATGTTTTTTTTTCTATCATACGTCAGAACCATAGAAATATTCCCCTGAAGAAAATCCTACCTGTGACACTGTTAAAAAGGATAAGATCTGGGGATCACATTTCGTTTTGTCAGCCTGTCACAAATTTCGCTGCAGATGGCCGTCTTTAGGCAATAAATTTGACGGTGTAAAACATGTAACGTTTATTTTTCTTACTTTAAACCGAAAACATCCAAAACTTTCAGCATTCTATTCCGTTGAATTTTTCGAAAAGTAGAAATGGGAAGAGAAAGATTGCAGCGAGTTTTTCTATGTTTTTTTTTTAAATATTTTATTTTATAGAAATAAATAAATAAATAAATAAATATATCTATGAAAAAAAAGAAATGAAAACAGAATTCGTTGAATTTATTTTTAGTAATTTATTTGTTTTTATAGTAATTGTAATAGTACTAATTTAAACAATTGTATACTTAGGTGTTTTTATGTTTGTGACCTTAATTTTGGACATGAGTGCATTAGATAAAATGACAATAATGGCTTATCATAAATGTCACTTTCACCTGATATTAAACACGCTACATGAATTTCTTACGTTATTATTTGCTGTGGGGATTTTTTATTCGATGTTTTAATTGTGTTTTTATTACTATTTTTCTTATTTATTTGTTTTTTATTGATATTTTTCTAATTTATTGGTTTTTCTATTATTAAAAGTAAAATTCATGCAAATTTGTATAATTTATAAGTATTCTGGTGATTTATATAATGCGTCAAATTTGATTGAATTAATAAACAAGTAGTGCTCACAATTGAATAATAGAGCATTAGTATGTATATAAAAGCTTAAATATATATTTCAATTTCATTTTGGAATTACAATACAATCAACATACATACAATATATCCTTATATATCGAATTTATAAATAAAAATAAGAGCAAATTACGATAGCGGAATTTTAAAGCGATATATTTACTTCTAACCTAAAATAGTTCACTAGGTGCGTTTTATTTCAACACGAAATTTCATCCAGAGTAAAATAAAACCAGAAAAAATGCAGCATGAATTATACCAAGGGAATTAAATGTTTTTTTTCTATCATACGTCAGAACAATGGAAATATTCCCCTGAAGAAAATCCTTCCTGTGACACTGTTAAAACGAAAAGAGCTGGGAATCACATTTCGTTTTGTCAGCCTGTCACAAATTTTGCTGCAGATGGCTGTCTTTAGGCAATAAACCGAACGGTGTAAAACATGTAACGTTTATTTTTCCTACTTTAAACAGAAAACATCAAAACTTATAGCATAGTATTTCGTTGATTTTTTTGAAAAGAAGAAATAGGAGTTGAAAGAATTAATCTACGTTTTTATTTTATTTAACTCCTACAATAAATATACTCAAACCCCACATATTTACGAAAATTTTCTATTTTGCATTTATTATTTTAAATTAAATTTTAAACTTTTAGAAATCCAAAAATGACTTTTTCTTGTTCAGAGAAATTAGAAACAAAGTTATAATACAAAATATAAACCTATATACGTATGTTTTTGTGCTAATTTAAAATCTTAAATTGTGCTTATTAGAAAACTGCTTTTTTGATTGCTTACGTTTACAAAAAATATCATTTCTTAAAAAGTTTTTAAATATTGAAATATGCTTTGGTGATAATCTTCCACCGATTCATTTACTGATATGTTATGAAGTAAAATACAGATTTTAAGAAAGTATATATTCATTTATAAACTGTTTTAATTTAAAAATACGCATTTTTGTTTAAAAAAAACGTGTTTTGTACATAAAATTTGGTTTTCGTTTGTATATTTAATAAGTATTGCAGATACCTTGCTTCATAACACAGGTAACTAGTTTGCTAGTATATTGTTGAAAAAAAAATAAATATTTTGAGTATATTTCTTTATAGATGATTTGGCATAAGTGCAATTATTTACTAAAATTTTACTAAATGTTGCATAAATAAAAAAAATAATTAAAATTCCATTAAAATTTTATAAGAATTCATTGTTTTCTTTCCTGTTTTAATTAAAAACATGTATGCTCAATATAAAATTCATATTAAAAAATGCCCCTAAAGTATAATTGCCTTAAAATAAAAAAAATTGTATAAGATATCAATTTGACAGCAATACCGTTTATATTTTGCACATGATTCCATGCATTATATAACTTACAGGAAAATACCTACTACTAAAAAGGGACTGGATGCTGATGGATGTTCATATAACTGGAGATCCCAACAATCGGAATTCCCTGGCGATATGAAATAATTTATACTGGAGTAAAAAGTTTCAAAATTCGGATAGCGATTTTTTTCATTGAGTACACTTTGATTTTCTTAGGATTATGATGGAAACTAATATGAGTACCTACACCAGTTTAAAATTTATAATACTGAGTACGCAAGTGTCGCTATAAAAATAATTCAGCGGTACATGATCTGTTCTATTGGTATGTATTAAAAACAATCCATTTTCATAGCAGATAACATCGTTTTTACATTTATTAAACGTTAAAAAATAACAAATTAAAAACGAAAAAATAACAAATTTTCTATCTACTTTATAATCATAAATACTTCATTTATGCAGTAATCTTTTACATCTACGAATTTTAGTTATTTGCTAATAAAAAATGCAGAACATTTCAATATTCGTGAATAGTTCGCAACACTTAAAAAAAAAAATCTTTTACATTATGCAAGAGAAGTATAATACAAAATGTATTTTTAAAAAATAGTGCCTGCAAACAGAATATAAAAGTAATTGCTTATGGCAATTTTGCGGTCAGCGATTTTCATACTTACGGAAATTTCCCTGAACCTAACCCTCATGAATGTTAAGGAACTGCTGTACTATATTAAATCTTAGAAACGTCACTCATAAAATAAGCATTCTCAACTTCGATCCTGAAAATTAGTCTAAAAACCTCTAAAATGAAAATATTGTAACGAAGTTAAAATCATGATGTATTTCTATGGACAGTTAGCCGCCAGGATTTACGCTTTTTTGTTACAGATTATCTTCAGAAACTTGCATTGAATTTGGAATTTGTGGTGAGTTGCATAGCATGTTTAAAAAGATAAATAATTTTTATGTGAATGATTTAAATTAAAACGAAGCGTGTTCTGCGTAATTGTACTTTAAGTTTATATATAAAGTTCCAGAAAATTCTCAATATATTAAATCTTGCAACAGAATGTTAGTTTCGAAATTATTTTAAATTAATCATTGATTAAGTTAATATTTTCTATCAAACATATTAAAAAAAATATTTGAATATTCAGAAAAAAATGATTAAAAATCCTGACAACTATTGGAGAAATCCATGTGGCAAAAAAATTAAGAAACCATAATTTTAAGTCAACTACAAAAATATATCACTAATGATAGAAATAGCAATTATAATAACTCTGATGTTTTTGTATGGATCAAAACTTTAATTTCATACTTTTTCAAAACATTATACACCTGTATAACTTATTCCTAATATATAGTTTTAAATATGAGAATTCTGCAACATTATTTCCTTATTTGCAACAAAATAACGGTAGTTTGAGATATTCACGATATTAAACATCTGATATTTTAAAGAAGAAAGCTTGAGGAATGTGTTTTTCAGATAGAAAGTGAAACAAAATTGTATTTATTGCATGCAAAACCAGGGGTCGTACATTTCTGTCAATTTTTCAGGACAAATATCAGTATTTTTTTTTTTATAGAAACATACATCTAGATTTAACGTACGAACTGACACTTTATTTTAAGAAGATATTTTCTATGAGAAAATGCTGGTGCTGAAGATTATCTTGGTCTTAAAATTTCAGGACATGTACGACCCCTGGCAAAACTTTTAAATATTCACAACTCAGTTATTTTTTAGTTGTGTTAGTATAATGTGTTTAGTTGTGTCATTATTGCTGGTTCATGAAATCTCAATCACTAAGTCAATTGACGAATTAGAAAGAAATTAGTTGTGTTTACCAATTTAGTCTTTGAACAATCAGCTGTAAAACAATTATAGAGCTCTCTTAAGATGGCATTAAAGACGGAATAATGAAATATTGAAGCTATTTTCTTTGTATTGGAAAGTGATTAACGCAGGGGAAAAGAGTAAAATAGTATTCAAACAATATCTGTAGTATGAAATGGCAATTTTATATGCTGGAAAATAATAATCAGGAGTCGTGAACATATCTGTTGCAGACTAAAAATTACAAACAAAAAGGTGGAAATCTCATCTTTAAAAATTTAAATTCATTTTTAATCTTCTTTTTGATATTAACGTAAATTTCAAAATCACCAGAATTGAAAAAGAAATGGCGATATGACATGATTTTTATATTCCAGTAAGCTGGGCTTCTAAATACAGTGAAACCTCCAAATACACCCATGGGACCGCAGCTTTCGTCCCTTAAATAGAGGCGTCCCTTAAATAGAGGCGTCCCTTATTCGGAGTTCCTTACATAGTGAAACCTCCAAATAAGGGACATCTTTGGGACCGCAACTTTTGTCCCTTAAATAGAGGTGTCCCTTAATCGGAGTGTCCCTTATTTGGAGGTTTCACTGTATATGCATAAAACAAGCACATTGTAATAATACAATATTTTGTGACAATACGCACGATTATACATAAATTACTTTTACTAAATATATTTTTCTAAATGAAAATCAACAAAAATGCATTATTTATTTATTTATTTATTATTTATGTGAAACATTTTTTTTTGGTTTTGCAAAACAAATTAAAAATGCATCAAACAATTTACTGAAACTTTATTTACCATAACAAATGTTGCTTCACTGACTCATTTTAAAAATATCTCATGATACAGTCACAAATAATAAATAGAATCAGCAACTGTTTAATATGCATACTCTCATTTTTCACTCTAATTTACACAACTTAATCTTCAGAGAGTAACGCGAATATTTGTGAAGAATGAATTTGATTGCAACGATGCTCACTTCACCATTGGTTGACCGTACGTCATTTCCAAATCTTGTCTCATTCTAAATTTTTTTACACCTAAGTCATACAGAATTAAATTATATTTACATTTCGCACAAGCATGAAATTTTATTGCGCTAATTCAAAGCAAATTAAGACTGTTTTTGATTATGCCACTCTGCAAATAACAATGGC
The DNA here is from genome assembly GCA_964019185.1 of Maratus speculifer. Classification (NCBI taxonomy): domain Eukaryota; kingdom Metazoa; phylum Arthropoda; class Arachnida; order Araneae; family Salticidae; genus Maratus; species Maratus speculifer. The sequence continues at coordinate 232,164,858 of OZ025294.1, read as the reverse complement.
ATTGGAAAATATTCCAGCTAGAATTTTAGATTAAAATTCCATTTAAAACATGACATATAATGTGAAAAGATTTATAATTTCTCTGCAGACAATGCAGAAGAATATGCACGGTTGAGTGAATTGATGTCTTTTTACTTTCTTCGATCTTTACAAGAGGAAAATATTGGATTCGGGTAAATTTCCAAATTTAGGTTTTCGAAGGATTTACACGATTTAGGAGTCAGAGATTCTAAGAAACATTTTTTTATAAAATGTCTGTCTGTGAGTCTGTCAGTCTGTCTATATCTGACAAAATATTTGTGGATGCTCTATCTCAAGAAATAATGCACGGTATTTTATAAAATTCAGATTACGTTAGTCCTGGATATAAACATGATCTGATTAGTTTTTTTGTGTATATTGCACAAAAGGTGGCACTGCTATGCTGTTTTTTACGATTTCTTCAATAACTACATCTCAAGAACTGTTGCACCGATTTTTAAATAACTTTAGATATTTAGTTAGTCCTTGACATAATATGGTTCTGATTACTTTTTGGTGTTAATCGCACAACAGGGAGCACTGCTATGCGACTCAAGTAACGAGTTATTCATGTTGTCGCAATGCCTCAATCTCAGTAACTAATACCCGGATTTTCATCAAACTTCAGATTCCGTAAGTTCCTTAATTTAAATTAGTATTTTGTAGTTTTTGGAGCAAATAGCTCAACAGATGGCGCTTCTATGAAATGACAATTTTATACACTGGGAAGTAATAATTACGAGTTGAGAAAATTATCTTTTGCAGATAGAAAAATCATAAACAAAAGTGCTGGAAAGACCTTCCTAAAATTTTAAATACGTTCTCACTTTTTTTTCTGTTTTAGTGTGTATCGCAAAATTACATGAATTAAAAAAAAAACAGGAGATATCCCTGAATTTATAAATTCCAGTAATTTTTCCGTTTAAATATTTACGTAAAACAGGCATATTGTAATTATACAAAATTTTTGTTTTGTTAATACGTAATATTATACACAATATAGGTGTTCCTTTTACTAAATACATAATTTTGTAAATTAAAGTAATGGAAAAAAGTAATGGAAATGCATTATTTATTTATTTATTATTTATAGGAAACAATTTTTATAGAAAATCCGTTTAAAAATGCTTTGAACAATTTATTGAATTTTATATACCATATGCAGTCACAAATAATAAATAGAATCAGCAAATTTTTACTATGTATACTCTCTTTTTTCTCTCTAATTTACACAACTTAATCTAGGGAGTGTAACTTGAATATTTGTGAAGAATGAATATGATTGCAAGGATGCGCACTTCGTCAATTGTTGACAGCACGTTATTTGCATATTTTGTCTCATTCTAAATGAATTTACGTCTACGTCGTGCAAAGGTAAATTATGTTTACATTTCGCTGATGGATGAGATTTTATTGTGTTAATTCAAAGCAAATTAAAACTGCATTTGAATGATTTCACTGCCTAAATAACAGCGGTGTTTGGAAATATTTCAGCTAGAATTTTTAATTAAAATTCTCTCTAAATCGTGATATATAATTGGAAAAGCTTTATAATTTCTCTGAAAACAATTCAGAAGATGCATTAAACTATACATTCGATTTTCATAAAATTTGAAATGATTCGGCAAAATTATGCTATAATTATATATTTTAAATTTCAAATGAATCGGTTGAAGAAGTTTTTGCTCTATTATATGCGTACAAACGGACAGTTATTTACATACTGACGAATTCACCTAAAAAGAAACAAGGAGATATCCCTCGATTTATAAATTCCAGTTAATAAATTGTTCATGTAAATATTTACTTAAAACAGGTATATTTTAATTATACAAGGAGATTTTTGTTTTCTTAATGCATAACATTAAACACAATATATGTATAGTAGTTACACCAACTATGTATTTTTTTAAATGAAAGTCAATGGAAATGCGATATTGATTTATTTATCTGTTATTTATATGGAACATTTTAAAAAATCGCAAATCCATTTAAAAATGCTCTAAACCATTTACTGAAACTCAATTTACCATAGTTTGTAAATGTTGTTTCACTGACTCATTTTAAAAATATATCTAGACATAATCACAAATAATAATCAGAATCAGAAAATGTTTAACTTGCATACTCTCCTTTTTCTCTCTATACAACTTAATCGTCAGAGCGTAACGCGAATATTTGTGAAGAATGAATTTGATTACAATGATGTGCACTTCACCAATTATTGACAGCACGTCATTTGCAAATTTTGTCTCATTCAAAATGGTTTTATGTCTAAGTCGTACAAAAGTAAATTATGCTTACATTTTGCACATGCGTGAAATTTTATTGCGATAATTCTAAGCAAATTAAAACTGCATTTGAGTGATGTGACTAAGTAAATAACAAAAATTTTAAATTAAATTTCCATCTAAAACATGATATAATTGGAAAAGGTTTATAATTTTTCTGCAGACTATTTAAAATAGTATGCACAATTGAGTGAATTAATATGTCTATTTTAGTATGTCTATATTTTTTTCTGTTATTTAAATGTTTGATTACATGTATTTATTATTTTAACTTTTTAGGGGCAAAAAGTTACATTAGAAAAAACCTATAAACATACTAAACTTTTTCTGAGAAACTCGTATTTCTTGAAATCTTTATGTAACGGCAGCAACAAAGATCCACGTAACCGAAACATGTTTGCACTAGACTGAGTTCGGGCTGGCTTTTCGGAGCCCGAGTATGCCCAAGCCGGTCAAATTCGAATCCGAGTCCGTCTAGCCCCTGGGCCATAGCTAAGGGGGGCATGGTAAACCTCCTAAAACTTTTTGAGCCTCCCTGGAAAAGATTCCAAGGTCACTAAATGAAGTTCTGTTCCGAAAATATTCAAATGAAAATCTAAATCATTAAACACTAATTAGTCTATTTGGATACCTAGTGTTAATGGCATTAACGTAAAAGTATAGTTTTCTCCAAATTGAAAAAAAAAACAGACCTGATTGGATTAAATAATTTAGTAAACTTAATTTATCTTAATTTATCAATCTTACTTCACAGACACTTTTTCAAAATATCTGATGATACAGTCACAAATAATAAATATAATCAGGAGTTGTCTAATATGCATACTCTCATTTTTGTCTCTAATTTATATAACTTAAGCTTCACAACTTAATGCAATTATTTGTGAAGAATGATTTTGATTGCAAGGATATATAGGAAATAGTGTTATTAAATATGTTTTATTTAAATGAAAGTGATTGAAAATATATTATTTATTTATTTATTATTAATATGATTTTTATTTACAACAAACATGTTTAAAAATGTTTTAAACAATTTACTGTAACACAATTTACTATAATTTGTAAATGTTGTTCCACGGACTCATTTTAGAAATATCTCATGATAGAGTCACAAAATATAAATAGAATCAGCAAATGTTTAATATGCATATTCTCCTTTTTCTCTCTAATTTACACAACTTAATCTTCAGAGCGTGACGCGAATATTTGTGAATAATGAATTTGATTGCCAGGATGCGCACTTCAACAGTTGCTGACAGCACGTCATTTGCAAATCTTGTCTCATTCTAAATGGATTTACGTCTAAGTTGTGCAAAGGTAAATTATGTTTACATTTCGCACATGCATGAAATTTTATTGTGTTAATTCAAAGCAAATTAAGACTGCCTTCGAATGATGTTACTGTGTAAATAACAACAGTATTTAGAAATATTTCAACTTGAATTTTAAATTAAAATTCCATCTAAAGCATGACACATAATTGGAAAACCTTTATAATTTTTTTGTTGACAATGCAGAAGAATATTCACAGTTGAGTGAATTGATATGTAATAAATTGTCTGATGTATTTATTTTTTTAAATAAAATAAGTTGTTAAAATTTAACTTTCAAATGCACTTATCATTAGCGTATTCCTATCTTACATAATCTGTATGTAAAAACGTACATTATATAAGTAAAATATTAATAATATTTAAGGTAAAAAATTTTCAAACATGTAATTAACAATTCCAGATTTTGAGAAGTATGCTAAGTAAATGAAATTAATGTGACAAAAAGTTAAATGATAATGCATGTTTAACTTATGTATTAATGTTTTCTTCTCAAATAATGAATTTTTTAAAAAAATGTTATTTTTTTAACTGAAACAAGTTTAACTCCTTTAAACCATTTAATTATGCTGAATAGTCATAATTTTGTATTTGTTATCTTACTACAGCTTTTTCTGAATATTTAATTGTAAAATAATTAAAATTAATTACGGCAAATATTGAAGAGCAATAAATTCACTTTAACCTCAATAATCTATACTGTTGATGCGTCACAACTTAATGTGAGTATGCATGCCTCATGATTTTGATTATAATTATGTTCACTTTGGTAATTGTTGACAGCATGTCATTTCAAAATTATGTATTGCTCTAAAAGGGTTTATGACCTGCAGATGGAAATGTAACAATGGTTTGTATTTGTGGCACATATGTGGCATTTTACGATAATAATTCATAGTACATGAAATTGCGTGGGATTATTTTGACACTTAAATTAACAATATTACATCAGTAAAGTTTAACTTATTTATATATCTTATTTCTACTAACCTTATAAAAATAAACCTATAAAAAATATCAAATCTCCGATTATTTATTGAACTTTAATGCATTATAATATTTTTATCGTTGTAGTTTCTCAATATAAAAGTAATAATAGTGTAAGAAAAAAAATATTTCTATTTATTTATCACATTATAGTAAACGCATAAGTGTATTTTTAATATGGTTGTGTAAATGAAATATAAAAAAAGTACCATAGTTAGTGTTGACTTAGGTGAGACAGGAAGAGAGTTAAATATTACAAAGAAATCATTACCTAGATCCAGTAAAACATTTTTTACCATTCATTTCTCGTTCAATCGGTTATTAATTCGGTTACGAATGGTAGTGCAGCCGTCGGCTGCAAAGACCATCTCCTCATCGATTTCATTGCAGAAATACCGCTAGAATTTGACCTGCTAGTGATATCCTTGAAGATATGATTAAATATAATATTCCAATATTAATATGCTTAATGTTCTACAAAATTCTGGAAAATAGCCTTAAACTCATTCAGTAGGTGGTAAGTGTAACCGCCGCACTGTCCGGTGAGCAGTATAAGGAAAGCACATGTTTACACACAAACATTTCTGTCAACCAATCAACCGCTACATTTTTGTCACAGCGATCATTGTAGGAATCATCTTGGCGACGTAGCCCAATCATATGATACTTACTTATAATTGGCAAACGTAATTATCAAATTCCCGGAGCTCATTCGTACAGTATCAGTTTTAAAGGATGGACATGTTTTTCTCGCTTATCCACAGTACTTCTACAACAGTGATGTCAGCTGTCCTTTCCTCATTGTAAATAATGCGTTGTTGAATCATGTAAATATTCTCAGCACAATAGATTCAAGACGCATTTGCAACACTTTTTGGTGAATCAAGGAGTAAAAACTTGCACCAAAGTGTCCAAGTAATTAAAAGTTCTGCTACTTTGTAAATTTGTTATTCTTTAATACATAATGAACTCTAAAGTGTAATTTTACAGTAGTAAATCTTATCTTTTAGGCCAATACCAATCCAACAATCGCTATAAGATGTCGATATATTTAGGATAGTTTTGGACTCTCTTAAGCAATTCCTTTTAAAATATTTTTTTTTATTAGCAATTATTATATCCCAGCTTTATCAATATTATATTAATCTATCAACAATATTTAACCGTTCTTATGCTCTTATTTCTCTTTATGATGAATACAAATTCAATTTTAAATGAAACAAATATATGAAAACACCAAAAATCCCAATAATAGACGTACCTTGCTCACTTAATGAACACACCATAAATGTAATAAATATAATTATTTTTATAGCTGTATTTATAACTAGAATTTAATGAGAGCATACTAATGAAACAAATGATTTTTTTCAAATAAACTTCTCAAATAGGATACTAATAATTATTAAAATATATGCGATAATCATTTCCCGCTTGAATTGATTATCGTAATTATCATAAGATTGATATTTTAATTGTTTTAAATGAATAGTTTAAATTACTAAATATCAGATAACTATTACTATCCAATTATTAAGACAGAGGTGGGATTTCAAAAAAAATATTAATATATTTTTAAAGTCTTTTTTAGTGTATAGTTTTGCCTCATTATTTTTTAACAATTAAATTTCTAAAAACTACCTGATGTGTTACTTCTAATAATTAATATTACAAATATGAAAAAAAAATGAGATTTTGAGCGGAATATTTAAATACTAAAAAAAAATAATAATAATAATTTCAAAATAAAATTGTAGAACTGATGTTTCAGGCCCCTTATCGACAGATTTACTAGTTTCATGGTTATTGTAACTCTTATTAATATTATAATATTTTTTGTTTGTGAGAAAGGAATAAACAAACATTTAAGACAGATAATAGATTTTTAGCAACTTCTTGAGTGTAACCTGAGTAACATGATTTAACAAATGATGGAAAATCCGTAAAAAGTATTTGGCATATAAATAAAATTTTAAATTTCTAAAAGCTAAAAAAATTGTAAAATTATATAAAAAATGTTTGAATTTTAATAAATTGCAATAATGTTTTAAAATAGAAAAAATATTTGAATTACAAAAAATATTTTGAATCTCACCGATTAAAAAATATATAAACCCTTACATTGGATTAAAAAAAAAAGCACGAAATTTTTTTAAATTAAATTCATCTTTGTATGCAAATTTCAAGTTCGAGCTCCGGGAATAGAAAAAATAACCTTCCGTTTACTAGCGTAATGCTTTAAGTATTCGAAAAACGTTCAAATTAAGGTTCTCTTTTAAAATAAAAATAGCAACAAAGAAGGGATGATATTAGAAAAGTTACATTAATTAAAATAATAGGCTTTATAAAATTCTACAATTTGTCATGTGATTTTGTGTATTTTGTTAAGTATACAAAATTTGAAGTCTCTGATTCCTACAGTTTGTGTGTATGGACTCTGTGACAGACGGACAGAGGACGCAGATTAATCGGGTTACGTCTCATGAACACACTCCTAAAAATTGTAAAAATGCACCGAATTAAAACTTATTTTAAAAAATCCTGAAATGTAACAAATACTCTCAGTCCAGAAGATAATATGCGAATAAAATAGATAACACATTTAATTTTTTAGTATGTTATTCTCAAAAGATGAATTGTGAATATGTTGACTTGTATATTCAGATTACATTTACATATAATGTTCTATCAATTCAAAAATGCGTGGAATTTTTCTTATGTGTAAAAGTCAGTGAAAATATTAGAAAGATATAATTCGGCCGGGTTTCTTTTTTGTTAAACTTTTATTTATTTATTAATGCGAAAATTTATTTTATTTATTTATTAATGCACATTTGATTTTCATTTGATATGTTTATTTATTTATTTATTTATTTATTTTAAATTCAATTTAAAAGGAAGTATTCCAACATATTTCTGTGGTTTTATTTTCATTTTATATTAGTTAATTTATATCTCTTAACAATCCAGTTTTTTTTCAAATTTTATTTAAAAGAAAATATTCTAAAATATTTTTATTGTTTTTTTTATTTGTTTGTCTCATTTTAAATTAGTTAAATTCTGTCTCTTAACAATCCAGTTCAACTTACTATATTTAGATGTGCATGCGAAGAGGTTAACAAACCATTTAAATTAGAAAGTTTAAATGTCATGCTTGGCATTTCGAACACTCGAATTAAGCAAATTGTACTGCCAACTACCATTAAATTTTATCACATATAATCTAATAGCATTTCTTCAGATTGGAATCGCAAAACGTCTGCCGCGACACACTAGTGAGTCGTGACAATAGGTTGTGAATCATTGCTTTAAATAATCCCTTTATTATGTATAGTCAGAAATTTATAATAAAAAAAATTAAAATACATATGATTTAATTTTATTTAAATAAATAATGAAAAGTACAAAATACCATCAGTCCAGAGGGAGAAATGTTAATAAAATAGATGATTCATCAATGTATTAATATGTTTTTCTCAAAAGATTAATTGTGAATATGTTGCCTTGTATATTTAGATAACATTCATGCTGTACCTTATTTATATATAAATGTTTGAAATTTTTGTATATAAATTAATATATAATAATATATGTAAAGTTCAGCAAAAATATTAAAAATATATCATTCAGCCAGTTCCTTTTTTTTTCTTTTTTTAATTTTTTTTCAAATATTATTTTAAAAAAATATTTCAATATATATTGTGGGGTTTTTTGTTTGTTTGTTTCATTTTAAATTAGTTAATTTCTATCTCTTAACAATCCAGAGCAACTGACTATATTTAGATGTGCATGCAAAGAGATTGACAAATCAATTAAATCAGAAATGTTTGAAGGCTTGCTTGGCATTTCGAACACTCGAATTAAGCAAATTGTATTGCCAACCTCCATTAAATTTTACCTCACACAATTTAATAGCATTAAATCAGATTGCAACTGCCGAATGCAATGAACATGTAAATCTATTGTGATTATTTATTTAAGTAATGAATCAAAATTATTCCACAAAACTTAGTCCTTATTTTCGAAATTCCATTCCATTCACATATATTATTTATTTAAAAATGAAGATAATTCAATTAAAGAGAATTTACGATTTATGTAGTGAGAGAACCGCATTACACTTATTGATATTTTGATGTATTTGGTGAAATTCTTGTAGTATGGTATTTTATCCTTTATTTATTTAAAAGTCCTGACAATGTTAAAACAAAAGAGAAAAAGAATATACGTTGGACATCAAATAAATTGCAGTAATTGACAATTACATAATTATACATACACATACATATGTATATTAATAGTGACATATAGAATATATAGAAGGTGATTCTAGATTGTTTTTACAAATTAAGGGGGTTAATAGTACCCATACAGTCGATCAATAATTACATAAGAATATTCAGTCGATGCAACTCAAAGAAGGAAAAAAGAAAAGTACTACCAACCAACCTTACAGAAATGATGAAAATGCCAATGAACAACGCCAAAATTTGCACAATCAGATTTATTGTTTAGTGAAAAACGCACTGCAAGTGCTCAAAATGCCGACCATACGCATCGTTGCACATTTGATACCAGCGGAGGAACATTTGGCGTCACCCTTTCGAAGATTCTTGGTGTGTTCTGAATTTTGTCCGCTGTATCAACGACACTCGCCACGAGATCATCAGCTGAGTCCTCTCGTACACTAAAGATTATATGTGCATCCAGAATAAAAAGCTCATTTTATTGAGCTTGCGAGACGGCCAAGTCACAGTTATGCCAAGTTGGAAACCTCTAATAATCTAATCTTCGTGCTTCGCGTACATTCTCTTTTGTTTTAACATACAAGAGATGCATATCTCCCATTTCTTCGTACGTATACTTCACCACATCATTAACGAAAAGTGTCGGACGATCTTATCAAGATAATATTTAAAGCGATGTTGCTATGCCGTTTTTAAAGGACAAAGTTTGCTCTGGTTGACTTTCCCCGTTATCAACTAAAAGTATAATACTGTTTCTTCTCAGTGGAAATTAGCACACGGGAAATTCTTGATAGTCTCGGGCGGTATGCTATGTTGGCAGGTATAAAATTACGTAAAGGGCAATGACTTTTATTGATTGATCTCGCAGAATACGTTTCGACTTTCCTCTTTTCTTTCTCTCGGAGAGGAATGTGACCCTTTGTTCCAATGTCACTAATGGTCATCTGGATTAGTACTATCACCCCTCTTATTTTTTGTAAAAACATTTTAAAACTACCCTATATCTATGTATATATGTATATATATATTTGATGCGATAAATCACGGTTTTCCTAAGAAGTTCATTTACTCTTTAATATACAATTAATACTCTTATCACATATAAATTGCTGTAGGATACTTATTGGCAGTTACTTTTATCATTTTGCGCATTCAAAAATGATATTAAGTATATAAAACGTAAAAATAACATAAAAATATAAAATTATAAAAATGTTAAAAAAAGACATTAATTAATGTTCGAGTTTAGAAGCACAAAATCAACAATGATCGAAAAAATTATCTGCCTTCGTGAAGATGAATTTTTGTATTGTTTGATAGCAGTTTGTGTGCAGCGTAACAAGAAATTGGTCAGAGTTTGGAAGCAGTAAACCAACAACGATCGGATAATTTGTAAAAATGGAAGTGGACTCCGAGCTTTGACGTGGACGCGCAGTGATATATGATTTGTTCGCATGGCGATGACGAACCGTACAGCTTCATTCAGAAAAATGGCAGCACATTGGTCAACTGATACAGATGTATCATTGTCTGAATCGTCGATTCGCCAACGTCTGCTGTACTGCGGACTGCGTGCATGGGCTGCGTGCAAGTGTTGTAGAGGATCTCTCCCAACCAAAATCATCGACACCTTTGGCTGCAATGTGCCCAAGAAAATAGTGACTGGCATTCAGATTGGCAAGAAGTCGTTTATGCTTAAGAATCCAGCTTTACGGTGCCATGATGGCCGCATTCGTGTTATTTGTTATGTTGATGAACTCCACCATCCGAAGTGCATTATCGAAGGTCGTAGTAGATAAATACCAAAATCCGTTATCTGGGTTGCGACTGCGAATCGTGGGTGATTGCAGTTACAAACAAATTTCGATAATCTAAACAAAAACGGTAATGCAGTGAACTGCTTGATCCCAAAATTGTTCCTTTTTTCGAGGCATTTTTGGATATATCTTTCAATATAATATTTTCATTTATGTTGCAAGGAATGTTCAAGATTTTTTCTCAACTGAACAGCTATAGCTTCTTCCGTGTCCTGCATATTTGACAAATATGTTGCCTGTCGAACATAAGTAAGATTTCGTTGATCGGAGGGCGTCTCGCTCGTGATTCTTGTTCTGCAACTTCTACAGTTGAAGCTTGGGTACCCATTAGGGCGGAGCGTAAAAAAACTTTTTTTCGAAATTCTTTTCTCCCTAGCGAGGAAAAGTTGTGTAGTTATATCAATGACATACTCACAAAATTTCACAACAACCAATAAATATCTTCCGGTTCCACTTTTGGGTCGAAATATGCAATTTTAGCTGAAAATGTTCTAAATTTTCACATTTCAGCAATATTTTTATTTTCCGATTTTTTTTTTCGCTCTAGTGCGGAAAAACTGAAAGAGTACATAAGAAACACAAGTCCAAAATATTAGAGTAATTAAAAAATTTCTTCCGGTTCCACTTTGGGTTCTAAATATGGGAAATTTGTCGAAAATGGTACAAATTTTCACATTTTAGTCATATTTTTTATTTTTCAATTTTTCCATTCCCGCTGTCATGGAAATGTTCGAAGAATATGCAAGGAACATAAGTTAAAAAACTTTAGAATAATAAATAAATATCTTCCGGCTTCTCTTTCGGGGTCTAAAAATGTCAAAGTAGCCAAAAAGTATGTAAATTTTTACATCTCAGGGATTTATTTATTTATTTTTTATTTTTTTTTATCAATTTTCTCTTCTTGCTGGAGTGGAAAGTATGGAAAATCATATAACAAACATAGCAGAAAAGGTTATTGGTGACACTTGCCCTATATAATCGCAGCCAGGTTCTTCTATAAGTGTCAAGTATTCTTCAAGCACTCTTTGTTGATGGATCGTGCGTTCCTTTAATATTCCTCTGAATTAAAGTTTGATCTTTTCGACGGTCAAAATGCAATCTTTTCAAGGTATTGATGAATATGAAACTCTTATCTTGGACTTGGTATTTCATCAAAAGGATCAAAATTAGTACCAAAAACCATAAAAATAAATAATAATTCAAAAATAAATCGAGATATAGCTTTTAAACAAATTGCATTTAAAAGTAAATTTTTTTCTCTATACGACGGTGTAAAAAATTAAGATGTTTGATGTTTAAAAGTGTAAAATTTGCAGAAGCGAAAATTGCAAAACCGAATTACGGAGGAAAGTGTTGCTATTCGCAAAATGACGTATGCATTATGCACAGACGCGTTTGGCCATTATAATATAGATAATTGCTTCGTGTAATTTCTCATAAATAAACAGAAAAGAAGAAATTGAAAACATTTTTTTCTCCTTGTCAATTATTTCAGTGTTAAGAAAAACTAGGAATTTTCAAATTTTTGATTTCGATTCAAAATTCGGTTCTCTATCTTGAGGAATTCCGAGAAACAAAAATCTTAAAATTTTCTAAAAATTATCTATTGCGTTGAAAATTCCTTTGTGTTTTGTCTCCTTAAAATGATATTTCAATCATGTTTCTGTCTTCATTGCCAAGGGAAATATTAATGTTTTGGTTTATTTTCAAAATCTAAGTTTCAAGCAATGGCTGTCATGGAAACAATTTCTTGAAAAAACTGTGTTTTTTCTTCATAATGGATATTTTCAAGATTTATCCTATTTAAATTATTATAAGACAAGAACTGTTAAAGATAATTATTTCAAACTTAGAACATGTCTTTTTCAATTGTTTTGCTTTAATATTAATTCTGCAAAGTCGATTTTTTTTAATAAAAAATTTTACATCTTTTTTTAGGTAGATTTCGTATGAAATACTACCTATTGCAATCGCACCAGTTTATATCTATCTATCTATCTATATATATATATATCTAATTTTTTTATGGACACGATAACTTCTATAATTCTTCACAAATCTCCACCAAACTGGTACATAAAATCAAAGGGGATAAAATCTCGGCTAAGCTCGTTAATGAGCAAAATCGGAACAAGGGGGTCGGGATAGGGGGCGTTTTAGTGAAAACCGAAAAAACGCCATAACTTCTTAATTAAAGTAGATATCCAATCGGTTTAAAGTTTATATTACTTCTTAAAAATGGGCTCAATGGGCGAAAAAACACGGGTTTTGAAAGAAAAAAATTCATAACTTCGTCAATTTTCAAGATATCAAGTCCAACTAATTTTTTTGTAAATGTTCTTAAAATTATCTAAAACTTTTGTATTTACAAGTTTTTGATAGGACCATCTTTAACGATGAAAAAATTTTAAAATAAAAAGAAAAAGGGCGGTGAAAAAAAGAGAAAAATCCATAACTCCGTCAATTTTTAAGATATCAAATCTGATTAAATTTATTTTACATCTTCTCAAAAATATCTACAACTTTTATATTGACAAGATTCTCATAGGACCAATTCATATAGCAAAAAGAAATTAAACAAAAATAGGAGTTGGAAAAAAAACCTCAAATCCAAACTGCTTATATTCTGACTCATTTTTAAATTCATTTTTGATTTTAAACGCATCCAAATGGTAGATCGTTTTATTTAGAACCCATATAAAGTGACGCATTGGTCAATTTTCTGATAAAGACAATATATTTCAAAAAAGGCTACCAAAAAGGGTATTTTGAACAGAATTTCCCTAAGTCATCGGGACTGAAAATTCAGGAAGTATTCAAATAAGAAATTGCGTTTTTTTCTGACTTGTTTTTAAATCCATTTTTGTTCTCAAACGCATCCAATTTACAGATCCTCTTATTCAGGAACTATATAATGTGATGCATTGATCGGTTTTTTGATAAAGACAGAATATTTTTCGAAAAAGTCCTTCCGGCAATGCCGGGAGGAAGAGGTAGCTTTCATATACTTATACATTTATTTAGTTATTTTAAAGTAAGTTACGTTGTTCAAAAATACTAAACTCAAATTAGTGGAAATAATCTTATAAAATTAGTGATTTTATAAGATTGAATAGTAGTTTTTGTCAAGACTGAATATTAATAGGAATTTTTAGAAAATAGTCATCTTTTATTCAACCTGGTTTTATTTTAAGCGATTTAGAGAGTCACCAAGTTCCACGATATCACAAAGTGTATGTCATTTTAAACCAACATGATGGATCGTTCAGATCAGACCGTTTCAAAATGTCAGCCATAAGCAAAATTCAAAGTGCTATAACTCAATCATTTTTTAAGATATAGACAAAACAAAAAGTGTTCTGGAATCATTGTTTTAAGTTTTAATACGTAAAAGAAAAATATTTTTCAACTTTTAATTTTTTCGCATTTATCTTTAAATTTTAAATTTTTTTAAAAATTTAAAATGGCCACCATTTTGAAACAAAATGGTGGATGATGCTGGCCAACGAACTCGGTCGAGACATTTGTATGTACTATGTACATACCAAGTTCCATTGAAATCGGTTCATAAATACGCGTGTTATCACGTGACAAAATCAGATCGTTTCAAAATGTCAGCCATAAGAAAAATTCAAAGTGCTATAATTCAATCATTTTGTAAGATATAGACAAAATAAAAAAGTGTTTCTGGAATCGTTGTTTTAAGTTCTAACATGTAAAAGAAAAATATTTTTCAAATTGTGATTTTTTCGCATTTAATTTTAAATTTTAAATTTTTTTAAAAATTTAAAATGTCCACCATTTTGAAACAAAATGGTGGATGATGCTGGCCAACGAACTCGGTCGAGACATTTGTATGTACTATGTACATACCAAGTTTCATTGAAATCGGTTCATAAATGCGCGTGTTATTACGTGACAAAAATCAGATCGTTTCAAAATGTCAGCCATAAGAAAAATTCAAAGTGCTATAACTCAATCATTTTTTAAGATATAGACAAAATAAAAAGTGTTCTGGAATCTTTGTTTTAAGTTCTAACACGTAAAAGAAAAATATTTTTCAACTGTTATTTTTTTCGCATTTAATTTTAAATTTTAAATTTTTTAAAAAATTTAAAATGGCCGCCATTTTGAAACAAAATGGCGGATGATGCTGGCCTACGAACTCGGTTGAGACATTTGTATGTACTATGTATATACCAAGTTTCATTCAAATCGGTTCATAAATACGTTAGTTATCGCATGACAAAAATCAGATATATATATATATATATATATGGTTATATATATATATATATATATATATGTCAACATTTGAACGGAGGGTGGTTTTGGGGTCTGGGGGTCATGATCGGTGAAAATATACCAAAATTTTCCGGAAGTGCTTTCCTCCGGACGGCTGCAATAGGTAGCTTTTTACTTTTTGTAATGAAAGCTACCTAAAAGGCTACCAAAAAGGGTATTTTGAACAGAATTTCCCGAAGTCTTCGTGATTTGAAAATTTAAGGAAGTTTTCGCATAGCAAATTGCGTTTTTTATGACTTGTTTTAAAATCCATTTTCGCTCTCAAACGCATCCAATTTACAGATCCTAATATTTAGGAACTATATACTTTGACGAATTGGCCAGTTTTTTGATAAAGATAGAATATATTTTTTTAAATGCTATCAAAGTGAGTGTTTTGTAAAAAAAATTCCGAAGCAATCATGATTAAAGAATTAAGGATGTATTCAAACAACAAATCGGTTATTTTATGACTCATTTTTAAATTCATTTTTTTTTCTCAAATGCATTCAACTGTCAGTTGTTTGTTATATAGGAGCTGTATAATGTGCTGTTTTGGTCGATTTTTTAATAAATTCAGAATTTATTTCAAAATATGTTGTCAAAATGGGCATTTGAGCTGAATTTTTCTTAAGATGATTCTGATAAAACCAGTTTTTGCAGAAAAATGAAGTATTTTTTTTTCATAAACGGCCAAATGAAGTTATTAAACTGGGTTTATCTCTAACCATATTATATATTTATATATATTTGTTAAAATGAGCAGTCTTCGAAATCTACCTCCACCTACAGGCCCAGCCGACAGGGATTTTATTTATTTTTTTCAAAGATTTTGAATATTGAATATTGTTAATTTTTACTCAAGTTAATCCTTTTAAAAATGCTGAATCAAAATTAAAGATTATATATGTCTGTTTATTTAAATGAAAAGCAATTAAAATTTATGAAATAAAATTTTGAATTACAACAGTTCTTCAATACGCCACTTTTTAAAGAAATTTTGAACTTTTAAAATAAATTTTAAAAGATATTTTAATATGTGATTTTTTTTCTTACAAAAATATAGTTAATTATCACAAAAAATTCAAAATTTTAGCTCCATAAATAAAAAATATTTTAAATTTGTTCCCGAATCCTTTTAAAGGAAAGTTCCAAAATTTATTTATTCTATAAAAATTGCAAACTGTCCTTCGCTTTTGTGATTAGATTGATGACTAGAAAATACGTGTTGATGCTATTACAACAATAGGTACTATGAAATATTACCTTCATTTTCAATCATTCCATTATTCTATTTCTGAATGGTTAGTTCTGACATTGTTAGATTTTACTTGATCTTAACGATATAAAACTTCTATAATCTAGTTTCTAAAGAATGGTTGGATTTCTATCGAAATCATATTAATAAATATTTATCTTATCAAACAAAGTGCATTCTGTCTTGAAGAGATATTTGCGTGGTTGGAAGTCAAAGTCACCAATATACATAGACTTTCATAGTGAACAATTTACCTTTCTTAATAACAATATGGAGGAACATGTTCTTTTATTCCAATGAAAGAATAAAATAATACAAACTATGATTGATTTATTACTCAAATGAGGTACAGAGCATAATAAAAGTGACTTTTTATCCTTATTAAATGATATATAAGCAAGGTTTTGGAGTTACGGTCATATTTTAGACACATAGATGTGATAGGTAGCCATTTAAAGTGAAAAGTAAATTACTCTAATTCACAACAAGGACTTTAGTAAAAATATCTTTTAAATAGTAATCAAAGCTATAAATGCAACAAATTAAGTTGAATATTGAAAATGTTGAAATGATATTTTTTAGAGATGTAAGATATCTAAAGCAACCGGGTTATTAAATATACAAGGCAGAACCAGTCGAATCTTGACGAAAGAAAATATTTAAGAGGAAACTTTTTGATTGATTTATAATAAACCTACAAAATTTGTTACAGTAAAAACTGCATCCTATATTGTTATTTCTAACTCTTAAACAAATGATGTTTTAACTAAAATTAACAAAATTATATTTCCATAAAACTCAGTTTTAGAAATTTAAATTTAGTCGTAATGTAAACAATAAAATAAAATAAAGATCTGATTTTAGACATAGCACGCATTTTAATTTGAAATTTTTAAACTTTTTATAAGTAAATGGCAATGAAAAATAGAGTAATCTGCTTTTTCTGGCTTTTTTCCATTTCCTTTTAAAAAGTGTGGAGTGCTTTTGTTGCCACAATTACAAAAGCGGTATCAAAATTACAAAAATAAATTAATATCTAAAAAATAAATTAAGATACAGTTTCCAAACAAAATGCATTTAAAAGCATATTTTTTCTCTATACGATGGTGTAAAATTTAAAAAAGTGGTATGTTTAGAAGTTAAAATTTTTTAAGTAGCAAAAAATTCAAAACCGAAATTTCGTTTCAAATTTCGTTGCCATTCGCAAAATGACGTAACCGTTACGCGCAGATATGTTTGGCCTTTATAATATGGATATCGGCTAGGTATTGGAGTTAGGGCCAGTTTTTACATCAATAAATCAAATAAACGCCTCTTTGCAACGACATTGAACAACCGCTGAATCTGAACAAAGAATTCGGAAAACATGCCTGTAATAATAATCATCGCTCTAAATACAATAAATTATGTTGAGCCTGATCGAATATGCATATTTTTTTTTTAATTTATTAAATGACATTTGAAATCTGTACTATATGTAAAATATCTACAGCAACCGGATTTATTAATCACTTCCCTGAGTTCCCCGTAAATCATACGGCCAATGTGTTTTTGCCAATCATGATTCGCCTTTTGACGCAAAATATTCAAAATGTTTTTTATAGACTTTCTATTGCCATTCCACCACTAAATTTAATTGATCCTTTAATACATAAATGAGTAATCCGATAATTTTTTTTTCAATTTTTTCTGAGAAAGCCCGATAAGGAGAACTTCTTTATTACTTGAGTATTTTGAAAAACGCGTTACTTGAATTTCTCTTATGTCGTTAACAGATCACACCCATGTGCAATGATTTTTTTAGTATGCATGAAAGTTGACTGTAATTACCAATGGAATGAAATGAAAATTAGTATGCAAAATGATCAGAAACGATGATAATCGCGTTTTAAATATAATCAATTAAGAAAAGCCTATTTTATAATCTAAACTTTGCGCTGTACATTACAAATTTATGTTTATTCCTTTGGGTAAACACAAGCATGGTTATTTTTATAACTACAATTCTTTTTGTAAGTTTCCATAAAAAGTTTGAATAGAATCTATGAAAAATTGTACTTCGCGAATTGTAAGCAGTGCTTGATGTAAGTTATTTTAGAAAAATCTGATATATTAAAATAATAGTATAACTTTATCTTTAACGAGCACAACTTATATTCTAAACAATCCTGAATAACAATACATTAATCGGTCCCTAGACTGTATAAAGTGGAAAATTTAAAATAACTTTTCCAAAAAATGGAAGAAAAAGTCCTTGATCGATACTTTCGAGTTCAATATTATTTGAGACACATTAATCGATATTCCCGAAAGTTAGAAATTTGGGTTATTTGAAGCAATAAAAACAACAGACGTTTTGAGTGTTTGCTCTTCAAAAATTGATTTTCTAATCTGTCACTTAGAAATTCAATAAAACAATAACATATCAGTAATAAAAGAATTCGAAACTTCTCACGTCGTTATTTTTTTCTTTTCTTTCCGAATCAATTTTAGAATTTGTGAGAATAAGTGGATATTTATAAGAAAGTGTAGATGTAATCGAAGTTTTTTTCTTTTTAAATAATGTACATAAACAAGTTTGTGCTATCGCTATAAAAATTTCAGATAAATAATAATAATAAAAAAAAAAATAAATAAAAAATAAATGATAGACGATTTTTTTATGTTCGTGTTTTTTTATACTTTCTTTATAAAAGATAGAAAGAAAAAAAATAATTATGAAAATTAATGAGGAAAACAATTTTAGTGAACTATTTTGTAGAATTTGTGATAAAATCTATTAACTAGTTTTAAAAGAGTTTTACTTAGATTTTGATAAAAATGAAAATATTTCTTTAAAAAAGGCTTTTTAATATAGTTATAAATCTTACCGAAAAAAGGAAAGACAAAAAAACTTTACTATATATTACAAATTTATGTCGATATCTGTTGGGAAAATACACGTTAATTTTTAAAACTACAGTTCGTTTTGTAAATTTTCATAAAAATTTTGAATACAATCTAAGACAAAATGTGCTTCCAGAAATATTTCGATACTTGATGTAAGTTATAGTTAAGAAAATATTTTATGTTCACATAAATGTATATATATATATTTCTTTTTTATTTCTTTTTTTATCGAGCACAATTTATACATTAAAAAAAAAATCCTGAATAACAATGCATTAAATGATACACAGACAGTGAAATGTTTAAAATAAGTTTTAAAAAAAGAAAAAAATGTCCTTGATCGATATTTTCGAGTTCAATATTATTTGAGACACATTAATCAATATTCCCAGAAGTTTGAAATTGGGGATATTTGACGCAATAAAAACAACAGACGTTTTCAGTGTTTTCTCTTCTAAAATTGTTATCCTAATCTGTCACTTAGAAATTCAATAAAACAATAACATATCAGTAGTAAAAGAATAAGAAACTTTTCACGTCATTCACTTTTTTTTCTTTCCGAATCAATTTTGGAATTTCTAAGAATAGAAGGATATTTAACAGAAAGTGGAGATCTAATAGATTTTTTTTTCTTTCAAATAATGTCCATAAACAAGTTTGCATTTTCCATTAAAAAAATTCAGATAAAGAATTTCAAAAGTAAAAAATAAATAAATAAAAAATAAAATACATAATATTTTAGTGTTATGTTTGTGTTTTTAAATACTTGTTTGGTATAAGATAGAAAGAAAGAAATAATTATGAAAATTTATAAGGAAAACAGTTTTAGTGAACTCTTTTTTAAAATTTGTAATAAATGCCATCAACTAGTTTTAAAAGAGTTTTACTTGGATTTAGGTAAAAATGTAAATATTTCTTTAATAAATATTTTTTAATATAGTTATAAAAGTGACAAAAAAGAGGAAAGACATAAAAAAAGAGCGCTAAATATTACAAATTTATGTCGCTATCTGATAGAAAAATAAATGTTAATTTTTATAACTGCAGTTTTTTTTTTTTTTTTTTTTTTTTTTTTTTTTTTTTTTTTTTTTTTTTTTTGTAAATTTTCATAAAAAAATTGAATACAATCTAAGATAGCAATGTGCTACGAGAATTACAGCGATACTTGATGTAAGTTATAGTTAGAAAAATATTTTATGTTTACATAAAAGTATATATGTATATTTATTTTTTTATCGAACACAACTTATACATTTTAAAAAATCCTGAAAAACAATGCATTAAACAATCGCTAGACTGCATACAATGGAAAGTTTAAAATAAGTTTTAAAAAAAATCTTCGATCGACATTTTCAAGTTCAATATTATTTGAGACACATTAATCGATATTCCCTCAAGCTTGAAATTTGGGATATTTGAAGCAATAAAAACAACAGACGATTTGAGTGTTTTATCTTCTAAAATTGATTTTCTAATCTGTCACTTAGAAATTCAATAAAACAATAACAAATCAGTAGTAAAAGAATCAGAAACTTTTCACGTCGTTCTTTGTTTTTTCGAATCAATTTAAGAATTTCTAAGATTAGGAGGATATTTAGCAGAATGTGTAGATGTAATCGACTTTTTTTAAACTTCAAATAATGTTTATAAACAAGTTTGTGCTATCACTATTAAAATTTCAGATAAAGAATTTAAAATGAATAAATAAATAAATAATAAAATGTATGCGAGATTTTTCATATTTGTGATTTTTTATACTTGTTTTATAAAAGATAGAAAGAAAGAAATAATTACACAATTTTAAAAAGAATACTTTTTTTTTTTTTTTTTTTTTTTTTTTTTTTTTTTTTTTTTTTTGTAAAATTTGTAAAAAATGCTATCAACTAGTTTTAAAAGAGTAACAGAGTTTAGGTAAAAATGGAAATATTTCTTTGATAAATGGTTTTTAATATAGTTATAAAACTTACAAAAAAGTAAAGACATAAAAAAACTGCACTATATATTACAAATTTATGTTGATATTTGTTGGAAAAATTCATGGTAATTTTTTATAACTACAGCTCTTTTTGAAAATTTTATTAAAAATTTTGAATACAATCTAAGAAAAAAAGTGCTTTGAGAATTATAGCGATAATTGATGTGAATTATAATTGGAAAAATATTTTATGTTGAAATAAAAGTATATATATGTATATTAGGGTGGATCGATTGTCTATGGCGAAAAAAAATTATCATTCATCAAAACCTACCTATGCGGAAAAGATGTTCTATTGTATGGAGTTTAAGGGAAGAATAATAAAAAAAAATTAATTTTAAAATTTAATGCTGCCACATAAGGGTTTAATTTTCGAAAAAAATTGAAAAAAAAAAACGAATTTTGGTTAGATGATTTTTGTCAAAAAGTAAATATTTTAATAATTTTTAAAATCCAATAATGCGGAAAAGATGTTATATCGTATGGAGGTTAAGTAAAAAAAAATAATAAATAATAAATTTGAAATTTAATACTGCCACAAAAAAAGTTGAAAATTCGATAAAATTTGGAAAGAATGTAAAAAATATCTAATTTTGGTTAGATTTTTTTTACGCAAAATAATCATTTTAATATCAATCAAAACCTATATACCTAAGAGATATTATACTATAAGAGATATTATACCTTATAACCTAAGAGATATTATATTGCATGGAGATTAAGTGAAAAAAAATAAAAAAAAAATAATTTCGAAGTTTCTTCAATGAAGGATTTGTCTGCTTGTGTATTGTGTAGCTTAGTGTACTTTGAATATTACTGTACCATGGCGTTGTTAAAAAATGAATTACCCACCTATTTGGGTCAGGCTTTGATATGCCAGTAAATATGCTCCCTATTACAAAAACATTATAAAATTTATATATTGGTACTTAAAAAGTAACTGAAGTAAAGAATCCGTCTACATCTATTTATTTCCTGCCAGTGAGAATGAGTTGTTAATAAGTTAGGAGTGACCTGTAAATGAGATTCAAACACAATAATTTACCTCTGCAGCATTCTAAGAAAAATTAGTCTCACGACAAATATTGCGCTCTTCTTAATTCTTATAAAACAAAATAAGACATTGGAAGTCATTACAGTCTTGTGGACCATTTCCGAAAACACTGCCTATTTTATTTCAGTTCAATAGATTTGAATATGAATATTCGGTGTAAACTAAACCGACGTAGTTTGAGCAAACTCTCTTTTCTGCGTCCTCAGCTATCATTGAAAAGCCAAAATGCTGACGAGCTAGGTGTCATACCACTTGTAGTGACGAAAATAGGCATCAGCTAAAATAATGGACATTTTGGGCATTTCCGACCAAACAGGTGCTGCCATCGTGTCAGGTACACTTCAAGATGTGGGCATTATCTCAGAAAACTATGAATCGAATGCTATTGACAGAAAAAAAAAATCAGTATGACAAAACAAACCAAACACCACTCTATCGTTTTAGTCATTTGTAAAAGATTATGATCATGGCCATTTTCTTTAAACTTTGATGGTTGTAAAGATAAGACTACATCACTAGAAGACACCAGAAGAAAAATCATAATCGAATGAGCTCTAAAAAAGAACTTGGTTCGAATACATCGGCCACATATATGAAAATTCTGGGAGAGTCCCAAACAATTTGAAAACATGACGTATATTTTTTGTCATGTGTTAACAATAATATACATGTAACATAGTTGGTTTCAGAATATCTGTTAACATAGATGTTAAGGGATATGTTATTCGAAATATGGAACTGATCTTCAAGCGTCCACTACAATGTTTTTTGTGCTAGTTACACACCAATGAGTTTCCACTATGTCATCTTTCCGCAACGTGGATGGAACCGCGGCTAGGCACAAAAGTTTCACTGGTGATATAAAAAAATTATTCGCTGCATGTGAGAAGTTTTTGTATTTTCATTTAAGTCAGTAGATTAATTCTAAAAGCGCGCGAGTGAAATCAAACGGTCTGCTGTAATCCTAATCATTACATTAAATAATATCTATATTTTCCATTTACCAGCTTTTGACCTTTTCCGACGGATTACATAGATTTAATTAAATAGGAAAATGTGTCGAACCTCCACTAACTGAGGGATTCAGTAACGACGGGATTTTAGAAGCAATAAGTAAATCCAGCAATCATTCCAGTGGCAATCACATCTACTATCAATATTATGTATTCACGAGACGCTCATTCTACAAAACTAATAATCAAAATAGTCACAGAAGCATTTTCTGTTGTGTATGGACCATATAAAAGAGACGGTTTTATAGAAATCGAATTCAATTTCAAAATCTCATGCCGATTTTCAATACCAAACGTCATTATCGCCACTTGTTATGTTGACGATTTTTCTTGATTTAATAATAAAGAAGCTGTTAAATAAGAAACTAAAGTTTTAATCTTGTAATCAAATAAATAGCCCCTCATTGTAATATATGTTAAAAATTCTAAAAATCATATTTTATTTTACAAAAAATATTGATTTTTTACCGTAAAAACGTTCAAATACATAAATTTGAGCCACATTGCGGCAGAATTAAATTTTGAAATTAATTTTTTTTAATATTTTTTCATACTCAGCATACAATATAACATCTTTTAAGTATAGGTAGATTTGGGATATTTTTTTTAACTACTATTTTGAATCAGAAACTATCCAGCCAAAATTTGGTCTTTTTTCACTTTTTTCGAAATTCAACCTTATTGTGGCAGTAGTAAAATACAAAATTAATTTTTTAAATTAATTTTCCATTAATCTCCATCCAAGAGAACATCTTTTCCACATAGGTAGGTTTTGACACTGTGAAAAAAGATTTCGATCCACCCTAATGTATATATATACAGGGTGAGACATAAATATCGAAACAATAGGCTATCTCCTTAAATATTTCCCCTAGACCTATACTTCCAGTTGCAAAAATTCATTAAAAAAGGTGAATTTTTTGATAATATAAGTTGCAACTCCATGTGGGGTCTATTTGGTACGAAAATTAACTTTTTATACGGCCTCCGTAGGCTAGAAATTCCAATTAGGATAACTTTCCTTATCCAGTCCTCAATAATACACAAAAAGTTGCACCTTCATATCTTCAAAATTCGCAGATTTATAGCCATTTGAAAAATTCATCAGGTTTTAAGGGATTAGACACAAATTGAAAAGCGCGCAATTCAAAAGACAATGTTACTTTATAACATTTCTAGGAAACGTGTAAAAAAAGTGTAAAACATCTTTTGAGTTAGAATTTGATTTTTTTATTTTTTGTGGTGGTTAGCATTAAGAAAATCACATCCTAAAATTTATCATGAAATTTGTAAAAATTTCATATGGTTTGTACTGATTTAAACGGGATTATCAAGAATCTTTATAACTCCAAACATTATTTATCGGATTTCAATTTCTTTCCATTTAATTAAAGATGAAAATCTGATTTAAGTTTTGTTTAAGGGTTTTTATTTTACATTATTAATTTCAGAACTATTAAAAATATTTATTGAAAAAAATAATATATTTTTTAAAAAATCATATTTTTAAAAGTAAATAATTTTTTAATTTTGCCCGAAACAAAAGTAATGTAAAATAACTAAAAATGACAAGTTTCAAGTTTGTACTTTTTTCTTTAACAATTCATAACTTTTAATAATTTAAAGACAAGAAACAGTCGGGTAAAAATTCTATATGCAGAATAACGAAATGTATTGTTTTACTGCCTGTCAGTTATTTAAAACAATGCTTTTCTAAGATGCAAATTTAGTCTTTTAAAAAAAAATTAGCTCTCACAACTTCAAGCTTTTTATCGTCCTGGAGAGGCTGTTAAAAAATCTGTATTCTGGGGCCAGGCCGGGTCAGGAGCGAGACCTTACTTTTTTCTGAAGACTCGCATATCCGGGTCTAATGTATTTTTCATACCAGAGGGCACTGCTTCCAACTCTCAAGGTCTGCACTGGACGAAATTTTCAATCCCGGCCTCGAACAATCGGTATTAAAATCACTGTCTCTGACTGACCTAATACGTGATTGAAATAAGTAAAATTTGGTCCAATGAAAATTTTTACGAAAACCACATAGATTTTAAACACTTTTATTTTACACAAAAAAACATTTAAAATAAATTTTTTTAAAGAATAGTATATTTAAATGCTAAAAAATATAACACAATAAAACCAGAGAAAAAAAATCTGCCTATCACTGAATTCTGTCTTAAACAAAAAATGTGTTGATCCATGCAAAATAAATACAATAATACCTGAGAAAAAAAAAATAAACTCGATTTAACCCTCCTAGGAAGGGCATTTGAATATTACGTGTTTTTTTAATTCCTATGTGCTTCCGTCTTAAAAGGTTTTACTGTATAACATTTTTCAAAGTATCCAACGCATGGGATATGGATTAGCGATAGTAAAATATAAGTGAAACATTTAAATATAAACAGAGATTCATTGATAAAATAAATGTATCACAGCCTTTGGCGGTTCTAATAATAAAAAGTATAAATATAAATTACGAAAAGCTAATAAGTATAAAAAGTGTTTCTGGTCAGAACTCCTCACCGCGAAACATTTTAACTAAACTGAAGTAAAAAACTATATAGAAATTCACGGCTTAGCCGGGCTATGATTTAAACTTTTTTCCAGGCTGGTCCGGATTATGATTTTAACATTTTCCAATGCCGGGCAGAACTGTTTACTCTATGGGTCAGTTTGGGACCGGACCTAGATATTTCGTTTCATGCAGACCTCCAGTGATAATGATCAACATATTTTGAAAACAAGTTTTGATTTAAATCAATATACTGCTTTATTATGTCCAAATAAGAGGCACGGTCATAAATCGAAATTTAATAATGCACAATTTGTGGACGATCCCTTATTTGCTTTGGAAATTATCAAAAAATGCTTCGTTTACAGGCATGGTAAAGTGGTGTAAGTCACGAATTTTGGAGAATTTTTAACTTTAATGTCTCTGTCAGGTTTTCAGATACGGAGATGAAATTTTCTTTGTTCAATTTAGGAATGGATAATAAATAACTTCCTGATTGGAAATTTTGCTCTACGAGGGCCGTATCAAAATCTAATTTTCGTATTTTTTCATATAGACCCCCATGGAGTTATATTTTATCCCAAATTTCACCCTTTTTTTACGAATTTTTGCAATTGGAAGTATGGGGCTAAAGGCAATATTTAAGGAGATAGCCTATTGTTTCGATATTTATGACTCACCCTGTATATGTGTATATATCGAGCACAACTGATACATTTTAAACATCTCTGAATAACAATGCATTAAACGATCGCTAGACTGAATTCAATGGAAAGTTTAAAATAAGTTTAAACAAAAGAAAAAATCCTTGGTCGATATTTTCAAGTTCAATATTATTCGAGATACATTAATCAATATATCCGCAAACTTGAAATTTGGGATATTTGAAGCAATAAAAACAACATATGTTTTGAGTGTTTGCTCTTCTAAAATTCATTTTCTACTTTATAAAAACTTTTTTCCCTAAACTTTTACCTCCTCTCGTAAGATAAAAAAATGCAAAAGTAAAGCAATTAAAAAACAGCTTCGCTGCCATAGCAACGAGTCGCGTTTCATAAATAAATTAAATATCACAATTGCAAATTTGCAAATTCTGTGAAAATAAAATGAAATAATAATTTATAATTTCCTAACAAATAATAATTTCCTAACAAAGACCTTCGATCATTTTGGTCAGCAATTGAAAAAAAAAAAAAAAAATCAATAAACAGAAACTTTTCCTTAAAATTTTATGGAATATATTCATTTTTCTAAGAAAACAGTACAATTTCTGTAATTGATATTTTGAAGTTACAAATCCGTATAAATCCCGGTAGTTTTCTCTAACATTTTACGGAATATCTCTATAGCGCTTTCAAAACACAAGAAGTTCCGTATATAATGTTTTGGAATAATTGCTGTGTTTCGAAAACAAAATAATAAATTGTTGGTAAACTTGTCTTACAGAACAAGACTTACAGGACTTAAACAAATGATTGATCAATATTGGGTAAATATTGGTTGTAGAAACGTTTTCAATGGAGTAAAGAATTACATTGATGGCACAATCTGTACCATCTAATAATAAGCAATAAGGGAAACTAGCAGGGGGTGACCGAGCTCAGTTCGGTCAAAATTGACTTTGTGTTCAACTCGATATAGTATTTTCACTCTGTATTATTAATGTAAAACCTGTTATTAATAATAGTATTATTTACAAAAACAATCAATAGGAAAAATATGTTTGTATGCACATGTTCATAAATTTTACTTTATTTTAAAATTTGCAACGAAAGGACATCGATCCAAATCACTTTTTTAGCTCGACTCTGATTGGTTTAACCATGCATCTAGAATCCTATTAAGAATGTATAAAAAATTTCTTCGCATTCTGAAAGACATCATTTTTTGCCAGATATAGCCAAATTTTGAGGCATTCTTTTATTTGGTGCCAAATACGCGTTTTGTTTTTATAATCTTAACAGTCGATTTTTCGGCCAAATGTCGCCAATATTTTGTAAAATATTGCCACTTATTGGCTTTTTCCATATTCGCGTGGTCCTGCCCCTTATTACCTAAAATGATCCACTAATCAAATTTGATCAAACACGTGACTTAGCTCAATGGTCTTCAGGTAATCAAAAACAGTAGAAACTAAAATTGAATCAATATCGTTTCAGCCATTTATTAAGTAAAATTAGCTTGACAGCATTTATCTATGAAGTGAAATGACCCACTAATATAATTTTATTTAACAAGGGACTCAGCCCAATAGTTTTTCTCGTGACAAAAGACGTTTCTTTACAAAATTCAGGTTGAAACAATTGATTGAATCGTTGTTATATATAATTAAAATGACCCTAACCCATTATGACCGAAAATGACCCACTTATCGAATTTTCACGAGCATGTGTCCTAGCCCAATAATTTTCTCTTGGCCGAAAACTATATAATACAATGTATACTCAAAATGGTGAGAAAAAATTTTAGATAAAATTAGCATGACCTACAAATGACCCTTATAATCGAAATCTCTCGAATATGTGACCCAGCTCATTAGTCATTGCGTGCCGAAAAACGTTAGATACAAAATTTATATAAAATCGATTGAGTCGTTTTTTTACATATAAATAGTTTGACCCTGACCCATCATGACCCAAAATGCCCATTAATCGAATTTTATCAAACATCTGATCCAACCCAATGATTTTTTGTGCCCGAAAACGATAGAATAAAAAATTTATTCAAAATTGCGCGAGACATTGTCTAGATAAAATTAGAATGACTCAAAAGTGACCCACTAATCGAAATTTCTCAACATGTAACCTAGCCCAATGATTTTCTAGTGCCAAAAATATATTGTATACAAAATTTCGTTAAAATCGATCCACCTGTTCTTTAGATATAGCTTGACCATGAGCAATTATGACCCATCATGACCCAGAAATTACTCTTACAATCGAAATCTTTCGATCGTGTGATTTAGCCCATTAGTTTTCTCGTGTCAAAAAACTGTTACAGGCAAAATTTCGATGAAATTGATTCTGCCGTTCTTTAAATATAAATAACTTGACCCAGACACTTTATGACCCAATATGACCCATTAAAATTTTTTATCGAACATGTAACCTAGCCCAATGTTTTTCTCGTGCCCGAAAACCACAGAATGCAATTTTTAGTCAAAATTGCGTGAGAAAATCTCTAGATAAAAATAGCTTGACCCACAATGACCCCCAAAATGACCCACTAACCAAATTTTCTCGAAAATGTTACCTAATCCAATGGTCTTCTTGTATACCAAAACGATAAAATATAAAATTTGGTCAAAATCGTTACAGCCGTTATTTAGATAAGAATGGCTTGACCCATAATGACCCAAAAATGACCCACTAATCGAAATTTTTTGAACATGTAACCCAGCCTAATAGTTTTCTCGTGCTAAAAAACGATTGGATACAACATTTCTTTAAAATCGATCCAGCCGTTCTCTAGATATAAATAGCTTGATTATGACCCAAAGTGACCCAATAATCGAATTTTCTCGAACATGTGATCTAGCCCAATGGTCTTCTCGTGCCCGAAAATGGTAAAATCCAAATTTTTGCGAAAATCGTTAGAGCCGGTTTTGAGATAAAATTTACACACACACAATTTTTGCTCGCTTTATAATATAAGATATAGTAATTATTTTTATTTGAGCTTATCATTACGCAGAAAATTTTAAAATATTGTAAAAATGAACGCTGGAAAAAAAATTAAAAAAAAAAAACGTGTGGATAATCTTGCAAATAAATAAACAGATAAAATATTAAAGATTCAAGAAAATCTTTCAGAAAGCAGTAATGAACACTTAATACAATTTTTTATGCATTTCATATTTTAGAGCCTAAAATTAATCTTTTATAAAGCAGGAAATTGAAAAGCTAAATTTTTTAAATTATCAGAAAAAAATGTGTAAAGCATTCATGAATTGCATGGTCATTTGAAAAAAAATCTCTGCCAAAATAAGTTCCTTGTTTACTAGATTGGCTTTTGTTTGAAAAAAAAAAAAAAAAAAAAAAAAAAAAAAACTGAAATAAACAAAATCTATGTCGTAACTATATGATATAATAGCAATCAGTTGTGTAGTCGTATATAAAACAGAGAGCATATGCTGTAAACAGAGTGTATAAGTTCAATTCAGAAGGTATACCTTAGAGGTGTGTATACTATACTTTTTTCAGGAACAGAGGGCACGGTAGGTAATATGGCGTATACTGCCGTATACACTTCACTACATCTCTGATAGTAATGTCAAAACCAGGATTTGGCAATGATTTTGAGCAACTTTTTCAAAATAATCTTTTTGACATGATTTTTTAAAATTCATCCAATTGCTTCATTGTAATTTCATCATCTTAAAATGAATTATTTTAAAGTAATTTTATTTTAAAATATTATTTTTCCTATTACTAGGAATTTCCATTTACTTCTAAATTACTTTTCTGTCAAACAATGTACTTAAAATTTAATCAATATGCATTATGTTTTAAAATCTAGTTTTGTTACAGAAAACTATTAAACAAATATTTCAAAAATCATATTGATGCAAATCGCAATCGTGTTTGATTTAATTTTGTTTCTTTTAATTTAAGTTCAATAAAAATTGAATTCACTTATAAAAATAATATTTTCTAAATTATGACAAATAGCATTTTTAATAATGTCTTTCTTAAAAAATATTTTACAAAAATCCTAAATAAAATATGAATAATCGCCATAATTTAATTCCACTATTAAATAAATATACTGTGTAATTTCCCCTTTTGTTATACATATGTTTTCCCTAAAAAGATATATTTATCATGTCATTAATAAATTTTCTTAAATTACATTTCCCTGTTTCTTTTGTTTAAAAGTAATCTAAAACCATTAAACAAACATTTCGGAAATCATATTATTGCATAAAGAAAATACATATTATCCGTTTAATGTTACGGAGTAATAATTACATTTTTTTTATTATTCGATTAACTTTTTTTTTAAAGTTAAATAAAAAGCAATTTGAATTATTGGAAAAGTATTTCTTAAATTTTAATAAATAACATTTTGTTTAAACTAATTTACTAATTTCTTAGTCGATCTTATTTTACAACATTTCGAAATAAGAATTTAACAGTCATTATAGAAAGTAAGTTTAAACTTTAATAGCACGCATGGTCACAGTGACGTCACTGGGAGTCACTTTGGTCACATCACATCTGTGACCAAAATGCCACCACTCAGTGACGTCACATTGTGACTGAGATGTGACTTTCTTAAAAATCTTTAGAAATTTATAAATATCCTTCAAAACATGTTATTTAGATTAAAAAACATGTTTCTGGCAATTTAAATATCGTCGCTTTTGTCACAGTTTCGTCACAATGTTAATGTCAAATTAGGAACAAATGACACATTTTTCACAAATTTGTCACATTGTGACCACTTTGTGAAACGTCACAAAAGAGCTCTATAACGGCCATAACGCCTTCACATTTTAGTCACTTTGACTTCACATTGACGTCACGTGACGTCACATCGACCAATCGATGGTCACAAAGTCACAATGTGACTTCACAACGACGTTGCAGTGACGTCACCATGCTTTACGGAAAGCCACTTTTTTTTTTTTTTTTTTTTTTTTTTTTTTTTTTTTTTTTGAGAGAGAGAGTCGATAAATTTTATTACATGTCCAACGGTAATGAACTTTATGTCATAATAGGACGTAGTTTAATACATTTCAGTGTCACCATTTTGCATATTTAGACACCCCTCTCAAGAAGTCTAGAATAGGCCCAAGAGGTTTTTTCAATCGGAGCTACGTAATATAACAAGTACTGTATAAGCTCCGTTCAGATTGCAATACTCTTCCCTTGAACTGAATTCTTGGGAAAAGTGGAGAAGTCTTTTGTATAGGATCCATTTGCGGTTTCTTGATAATAGAAACGAGCCGAATTAACAAAAGAATCGGGAGATAAGCCATCCACCCTACTTGATGGAAAGGACTCCTCTTTTGCCGGAAAACCGTCTTTTTCCTGTAAAACTTGTTAAGATTTTTAAAAAAAACACAGCTTCACTACAGCAAAGGAGCCAAAACCGAAATTCAAGAAGTGGTCAAATGTGTTTTCTCCTTTAATCCATTATCTTGAAGCTGTATGTCACTTAGTTACCGAATTTCCCTCCGAAATGTTAAATCTATGAGCATTTTATGCATTTTTATATTTAAAATATCTCCCCATAAAATTGATATTTTTAACTTTTTGAGATTCAATAGATTGTATTACAGAGTGTGCAATAATACTGAAATTCATGTCAATATAGGACATACAGTCGACTCTTGTTAATTCGAACTCGTCGGGACCCTAACAAATGTTCGAATTATCCGAAGTTCGAATTAAGGAAAACATGCTTAATATGGTACTATTACAAAGGAATTAATGTTATAGTGTTTTTTAAACTTATTTTGTCTGTTATTAGAATATGACTTAATACTAAATTAGAATGTATATATGCATAAACTAATTAAAAGATTAGAAACAAGTACGATGGAAGAAAAATTTAAAGCAACACTGAAGGACAGATGAGGTTCTAAGAAAGTGGATATCAAATGCATTGTATTATATGTATACTCGTTCGGAACAATATTAACAAAAATCAAAGAAAGACAGTGATTCAAATGCTCTGAAATCTGTGAAAAAGAAAAGAAAAAGTAAAAATCGGAATTCTCGTTAGTTCGAATTAAACAAAGTCAAGAGAAAATGAGTTCGAATTAATGAAATTTTTTAATGTTATTCTGCCATTGAAAATTTCGGGACTTTATGTTTAGTTCGAATTAAGCGAAGATTCGAATTAACGAGAGTCGACTGTAGTTTGAATACATTTCAGTGTGACAACCTTTCATATTTAGATACTCCTGGAGGAAGTCCACAGAAGGCCGAGAGATTTTCCCAAGCAAAGTTATGTAATGTCAACATCTGCAGAGAAAATCCACTGTATTAAGGCTGCCAGTCATTTAGTTACCAAATTCCATTCCTAATGTAAGTCTATGGGTATTTGTTGCATTCTTATATAAAAAAATTTCCCCTTGGAGTAAATATTTTTAACTTCTTTTTTTAAGTGTTCTCTTCTTAACTTCTTTTCAGAGACAAATATTACGACAGACCCCAAAAACCAGATCATAATTACTTTAAAACATTTTTAAAAATGTATCAAGCTATATATTGATACTTATGATATTCACCCATTTATTTAAAAGGTCTAGAAATAATATGATTGATTATAGAAGCAGATAGTTGAATTTAACGGTTCTTCTTTAACACGCGTTTTGCAGGCGGCACTAGACTGAGGAGGTCAAAGGATGTTACTTTTTCCCTTAGTTTGAAAGACTGATGAACTTGGGGAAAAACTTTAACAATTTATATAAAGTTAAGCTATGATTTTAGAAATAATTTGACAGCTAAGGAAAATGAAAACATCCTTGACGAAGTGTACCCTGAAAAAAGATGTTAGAAATAATTATTTCCCGAGGAGATATTTTAGATATATCAACTCATCTAATGCTTATAGACTTAATGTTACCAAATTGAAATTAGTAGTTGAGTGACTAGCAGATTTTAGGGGGTCCGAGGTCCATTTTAAAATACTTTTATTTATAAGTTAAGGTCCCACACTAGTCACGGAAAAATACCCGGATGAGAGTGTTAAGTCTTTGGGGGGCGTTAGTTTCAAATATCTCGGTCAAATTTTAATATTTTTACATGATAGTTTTTTCAATTGGATAGCTGAGGACTGTCTACAACCGGGCTAGTTTTTACTTTTTTGATTTTGGTTAAATATTTTTTTATATTAGGATAGTTTCAATTTCACAACCAGTTCTGAAAGTTTTTTTCTTCTTTCTTTTTTCTTTTTTCTTTTTTCTTTTTCTTTTCTTTTCTTTTTTTTTAAATCTGAATCCAAAATCGAAGTGTAAAACATAGCCCGGTTGTAGATAGCTCTCAGTTAACCTACGAAAAAAAAATCGTGTAAAAATATAAAAATCTGAGCGAGATATTTGAAAATAACGCCCCCATAAACTTGACATTATTATCCGGGTCTTTTTCAGTGATTAGTGTGGCGCCTTAAAATTTTGAAGTTTTCTTAAATTATTAACCATATTATTTTTAAACGAAGTCTGATAAAACTTCTCAGAATTTTTTTATTAAAATTTATTATAAAAGTTAGGTAATTTAAAACCCTTATAATTCGAAACATTCCTAGAATTTTATTTTTTTTTCATGTAAATAAATGGAAGTTGTAAGTTTTAGTTTTGATTCAGCATTTTATAAAATATTAATTTCAATCAAAATTAAAAATACTTAAAGAAAAAATATTTAGAGAAGTTATGTAACTTAAAAAGAAAATCATATTGATAAAAGTGTATATATATATATATATATATAAATCTGCTGAATCAGAATTAAATTAAAACAATTGCAAAAGCCATTTTTCAAATTTCAACCATTTCTCTTTAACGGTTCTTGAGTCATAGCAATTTAAATGCAAGTAATGGTAAAAAAAAATCCATTATTAAGGAAGACACATTTTCACAGGAATTCGTTTTAATTACAACCATTGCTTCAAAGCTAGATTTTGAAAACCAACAAAACGAAAAAATTGATATTTCTTTTGCAAATCAGGATAAAAACATGATTTAAACGTCATTTTAATCAGACAAAAATAGAAAAAAAATTAGCGCAGTGAAAGTATTTTAGAAGTTTTGAATGATTTTGTGTCTCAGACCCTCTTAAGCGTATATCCCAATCCAAAGTGCTTATTTTCTGATTCATTTTTGATTTAAAATGTTCCAAACTGGCAAATTCTCCTAATCAAAAACTACACAATCTGCCGTGCTTGTCAACTTTTTGATGTAGGCAGAAAATGTTGCAAAAAAAGTTGTGAAAGATGGCCTTTCCAACTGAATTTTCTGAAGCGGAAGATCTGGGAACGAAAAAAAGGGTCATACACTATTAAAAAAAAAATCTGTAAAGGTACTAAACATTTTCTAGGAAACTGCGATTCCAAAAACTTTTCATGTAACGATAATAGGAAAAATCCATGCAACCGATTCTAAAACTTGAGCTTTTGTTGTTACCGTTACAGGAAAAGTTTTGGGAATCCCAGTTTCCTAGAAAAAGTATAGTACCTTTACAGATTTTTTTTTTACAATGTACCGAGAAAGTAGCTGTTTATAAATAAAATTCTAATGAACTGAGTGAAAAATGAAATCACATGGCACCTAATACACCTTTTCAGAAATAACCTCAGCAAGTTTCTAGTTTTTACTTTAAAAGCTGAGTCTAAAAATGTGTCAGAAAATTTCGAGATGTTGAAGATGAAAAAATATTTTTCCGAATACACCCTTAAGTGATCAGTGCTGCGGATCTTCACCTCGTAAACATTAGATTTGATAAGTCACAGACATAAAAAGACTAAGGCAGTGATCTAAAGCTAAGCCTAAGCCTAAGCCTAAGCCAAAGCCGTTTTTTAAAACCTATTCTGGAAAACTGAACATTTTTTATAATATAAATTCCTGCGCAGATTCATTAGAATTTAGCAATTCGTAAAAATAAAAATAAAAGTCTGTGTTTGAACTACACAAAAAAGTTATTAAAATATATATATATATATATATATATATAAACAGAAATATCACTTCAAAAGATCACAATACTTTGCAATCAATGGATTTCAAATAAAATTAAGAAAATATTTTATATGTGTAATATAAAAGCTAATTAATCTCAAAAAACAATTTTGAATCAAAATTACTGCATTCATGTATAATATTTTGAATTCATCTTTCATTTCTCTGCTGTACAAAAGTAATATAAAATTATCAAATAAATGCTTATGAAGTCATTTAGATACTCCAAAAAAATTTATTCATTTAGTGTTTTAAAAAATTGAAATGGTATTTTTGTTCATTAATGAATCCTTTATTTTCAGTAGAATGCAAAGAGAATCCAGTTATTGAATCTTCATTTCTTAAATTATGATAAAGTATTATTTTGATAAATCCATTTCATAAGCATAATGCTATCTTTTTTTTTAATCTTTTGTAACTATATTCATTCTTATAGCAAAGATGTAACAAATTAAAAGCACCATAACTTACATAAAATAAAGATTATTTTAATAGCGTTCCATCAGATAATAATAATATATATTTTATTTGAATTGCTGTATCTTTTAATAAATTAAAACTAAAATAATTATATCAAAATATATTTTATTAAAGTATTTTTTTATTATATTAATTTTTCTCTCGCATCTTTAAAAAAGTATTTAAATTGTTGAAAATTTCTTCTGAAAAGACAAAGGGACATACAAACTGTAATTTATTGATCCTCAGATTACTAAGATGGGACCTTTCCACTGCTTGATTTTTTATTCTGATAAGTAACTGTTTTATCTGTTCAAATCTTTAAAAAACAGACCACATTTATCCAAATTAAAATCATGACAGGATTTATACTTATTGATACTGTCAATTAACAAGTTCACCCCTTTTCTGCGATTATATTTGCTGCGCACTATCATAAACACCAGCAGCTGCACCAGACAACTGTAAAAAATAAGATTGTGCCCTAAGATAAACTTTTTTAACTACACTTTGCTTGTAGTAAAATTTGATTTTCCCAGTTCTGCAGCAATTTTCACGAACATTTCTTTTACGATAATCCATGATGTTGGAAAATTCTGCTATCTTGCATATTTTATTCCAAATGGGAATTCAACATTCTCAAATGTTGAAATGTGTTGTGTTTTCTCTTTTGATTGATAAAAATCTTTTGCTGACATGATTTGAATTCTAACACATTATTCAGTGTCATTATCACTATTCAACAAGTCGTTGCGAAAGTTACGTTCATTACTTTCATTTTTTTAAAGATTTCTCTTAATCTCGGTTAACAATCATGTAAAGAACTTCAATTTGCATACAACGCTTAAAATATACTTCTTTAGATGTAATTAAGCCGGGTCCGAATTTCCTTTACAGTACTTAGAAAAAAATACTTTTACATCGATAACATTAACACTATCTATCCAAATAGATTAAATAGAGTTTAAGGAATATTTTATTGTCTGGAAGATAATGGTTATTGCTGTTCTCCGTACTATTCAATTAATGTTCATTTGAGAATAGGTTAAGAAAGAATTTTTGGAGATGTTTAAAAAAAATATTGTATTACAATAAGATTTAACTTATATTACAACTTTCTAATACTTTTTGCGCTTTATTACACATGATTTTTATAGGAAAGTAAATGTTACTTTAAATTTAGTGAGTGGAATATATGTTTAAAATAAAAGAATCGCAGAAGAAACAAGGAGAATTAAGCAAATGATAATAATTATTTTTTTTCTAGTCATTTAGTAATATCATAAAGCATAAACATATACTAATATTACTAAATATAAATAGAAGCAAAAGTATTTCTTAAATACAACAAAACAATACTCCATTAAAAGACATATACTATTAGTAGTACACCCAAAAAGGTTGATGTCTCGGAAACTTATCGTACGAATTGCATGCAAATTTGTTTTTAAGCTGATTTAAAAGTATACTGCTCATTTATGTTGTCAGAATTGGGTGTTGCTCTTGAAAAAAAAATGCTATAGTGCGTTTTAATATGTAAATGGCCCCCTAATAAAATTTTATATACATTGTTTAAAAGTAAACTTAATTTCCTATCGACTGGTACCAGTAACTTTTTTCTACGATAATTTTCTGCAGAGCTAGTAGAGGAGAGTTACCTATTTCCCATGACTGTACATATACATACATATATTATACACTATATGGCCATTAATTTTAGCCACTTTCAATTTTAGACATTTTGTCGAACATTTAAAAATATATACTTGCGAGATTCTTATAAAATTTCAAGATAAAAAAAAATGGCGTCATATTTATCAACGTTAATTAGATAAAGAGGACAATTAGAGGCCATCAAAAAATCAAAGAAAAATCATAATATTTGAGACTGTAAATAAAATTTAACGAAAAGATCTACCGGTGCAGAATACAAATCTGTGGATTTTGTTCAAAACGTTTTCTGATTCGTGTAAGTATAGCACGTATATTCATGGAAGTATACCAATTTTAAAATAATAATAATAATAATAATAATCCTAGCATAATTTTAGCTTATATCAATGTAAGGCTTTTGGCCAAATTTAAAGTTAGTTTCAGAAAAATTACATGCTTGCAATATAAAAAATATAGTGTAACAGGAATATAAATATATTGAACATTTTGGGAAATATGAGTAGTTACATGAAATAATTTTTATCGCGCATGCACAAAAAATAGCAAAGATTTTTTTTTACATAATTTAATAGTCAACTCTTTATAACTCTTTAAAAAATCCAGTCAAATATTTCAGAATTCAAATTGATATCGATAATTAGATTGATCTGATTCTTAGTTGCTTTCTAAAAGGAGCTGGAGAATAAGGAATTATTAAACAAATCGTAAAATTTAGTTATATATATACTTTTTTAAATTTTATTTTTATTGATGCTTTAATTTTTCTTGGATAACTACAAGAACAAACCTATTCTATAATAAAAAGGAGTATGAAAATCAAAGCATTTCTTCTAAAACTTCTCAATGATTTTCTCCTAAAAGTCAGTTAATAAAAAATGACAATTTGGGAAAAATATCTTATTATCAACGAATCTTTTTTAATTTTCATGGTAATTTGACTAGATTTTTCTTTAAGAGTTGAATCCAATAGAGTTCACTCCTGAATTTTGTAAAACAAAATCGCTGATATCGTTCGTTCAAGCGCTGATAAAATTTATTTCATACAACAGCTCATATTGCGCAAAAAATGTATTGATTTCTATTCCAATTGCACGATAATGTTTCTACTATGGTAAATTTTCTGAAACTAGCGTTGTGTTTGGTTGAAAACCGTGTATGATACAACCTAAAAACATGCAACTTTTCAAAAAAAAATCATTATATCCCCATGAATATACGGTATATTTCTTACAAGTATCAATCAACATGTTGTATCTTCTCCACATGTTTCTATTTAGCAGGGATACATAATTTTCTAAAGATAAATATACAGAGTGATCCGAAATATTATTATTTTTTATCCCCCCCCCAATTGCACTGTTTACCTAATCGATATTGATAAATTTGAGATCAAACATATCCTTTATAATTCTGAAATTCCAGAAAAATGAATTTTTCTTAAGAAAATATTTGACAGAATGTCTAAAATTGAAAATGTCCGGTGATTAATTACCATAAAGTGTATATATATGAAGTACCTGTTTTAACTTACAACACTGGAGAATTCTTGTTTTCATTTATTTTATAGCAAGGTGATGAAGGACCTAGCTGGAACAAAAATGACGGAATCGTAATTTATTTACAAGAATGCGAAACATCGACTTTTTCGAAATGTTTATGAATGCTGTTATCTTTTTACATGTCATTTGTCGATTTTCTTACAAGATCGCACGCAGAATGTTAACATTTTGGTCGTTCACAATACTTTCCTGTATACATATATACATATATATATATACACACAATATATATATACACAAAATGTATAACTATCACTGGACAGTTACCATTGGGTTTTTCTATATAATCTCAACTATTTTGGATAATTAAACCTTTATAATTTTACTGTTTCATTTTTTTTTGAAATTTTTAATTTCAATGTAAGTTACTCTTTTTTGATTTCTGTTTATCTAAGTAGCATTCATCTATATGTTTATTATTTATATATAATCGTCGATTTGAAACATTAAATATATTATGTTTTATGTACTTTTGTAGCGGTGCATTTCTACACTTAGTAACTACTAAAAGTTAAAAAAAAAGGTCTCAAAGTAAAAAAAAAAAAAACACCTCTTCCACTTAACAGCTTAACCCACTAAACCTAAGGGTAGTATTTTTTTAATTTCTCATTTAAATTTCAATATTTTGGAAATATTTTATCCTTAAGATAGCCGAATTTTATCTCTAATATGGCTATTTGTTAATTTTTAGTTTTCGGCTGCAGATTTTTAAAACAAAGGTAAGTTCATTTCCGTAACTGGTGTCGAGAATTAACCCCCCCCCCCTCCAAAGAAAAACGATTAAAATTTAAAAAGTGAAAATGTATCCTTATTATTGATTGGTTTTATCTGTCCTATCCAACATAAATATACAAAATTAAAAATATCCAAATATAATTCAGAAATTCGAAAACAACCATAACATAGATTTAATAATAGCGAACAGGAGTTTTCAAGAGTGTGAAGAGATTCTTCAGCAGCTACAAGTTTGAATATAAAGTGAAGAGCTACATTTCAACAAATATTTCTAACAATAAAGCATTTAAAAAACCCAAGATTATTAAGTTTCATGCACTTATAAGATTGTATTAAAAGTCATTATTCATGTTGCTTTTAGTTTCTTTTATATACTGTGTTCTAATAGGGAAATAATCATAATTAACAAAAGTGTAATATGACTGCAAAGCAGTGCACAAATGTACTATAAATAAGTACATTTATCATTAATGAACGCCAAAATTTTTCGTTCATAAATGTTTTAACTATATATATATGTTTCAACATATATAATTTTAGCTATAAAATAAAATAAAATAAAGTAAAATTATATTTTCTGAGAAGAGTTTAAGTTTTTGCTCGAATTTTATCTCTTCATCATGTACCTAAGATGATAGAATTCAAAAGTAGACATCAGTTTTAGCTATAGGTTGGATTACAGTCTTGCACGAACCAAATACTTTGATTCAGAGGCTACTCAAAAACTAAACGAACCCGTCTAAAAAAATCCATTAATCCGAAACCTCACCCA
Source organism: Maratus speculifer (assembly GCA_964019185.1). Lineage (NCBI taxonomy): Eukaryota > Metazoa > Arthropoda > Arachnida > Araneae > Salticidae > Maratus > Maratus speculifer. The sequence goes on along the minus strand of OZ025294.1, from coordinate 232,124,292 downwards.
ATGAATTAATAATTATTGGGCTCATTTCAAACTAAAATCAACACACTCAATTTGAAACCGTTCAAAACCCGAAAATAATCAATATTTTATAGTACATAATAAAAAAATATTATAATTAAATCGTATATTATCTAATTTATAATTTACAAAGAAAATGTAATTTATCTATCTCCATTCAGATTGCAATGTATAGTTTTTTATAGTGAAATATATCTTGGATTTTTTTTTCTTTTAAAAAAAGTGATAAAACCGAATCCGATGTGTAAGAATTGAAATCCAACCCAAAATTTTTACAATCTGTAAGCCATATAAACTATCCAAACCCGCGAAGAAAACAACATAAATCCATAAATGTCTAGGTCCGCTTATCGTTTCGGGTTCAAGCAAAATATAGCTCAATATATGCAGGATTTTGGCGGAAGATGGACACGTCTTTTGGACATTAGACTATCTTTTCGTACATATAAAAATTGAATTTTTTTAAGAGGGGGGGAGCAATTAAAAATTCTAAAATATATTTATTAAACATTATGTTGGGTGATCCAAAAGTCAGGACGGACGAACTTTAAAAATGAATAATTCGAAAACGAATCAAAATAAAAAGATATAGTTTGCCCCAAACGGATGCAAAAGAAATTGGGTTTTGTGTGACAATGAAAAAAAATAGTTCTGTGGGCGACCAACAGGTGACTCTATGATGTTTTGTTGCTTCAAAAGAAGATTTACAAATGAAAAAATGTTGACAACTTACAAGTCAGCTCATTTACAGTTAATCAGTACAGCAATAAATGTTCAGTGTGATATCCATCAAACAGAAGTACACCTGTGAGACGAGATACCACACCATTCATATTATTTAGTAGAATTTCTTGCATTATGGCAGACACATTTTGGCGGATGGCATCTTTTCTGCTGGTGATGCCGGCTGGTCACAGTACATTTTTGACTTCAAGAATCTTCACAGCTAAAAGTCAAAAACCGTGAAACAAGTCTGTGTAACTTCCTCGAAAAAAAAAATGGACCAATTATGAAATCCACAGTGAAGACTGTCACTTTTTGCATGCTACAAGGGTAACTCAACAAATTCCAATACAAATATTTTTTTTTAAGTAAGTTGTACACAACACCCGGTTTCTTTCCCATCTCTTTAATGCAAGCCCCACCAGTGGCCGAGAGTTTCTGACCACTCAACTGGTATACGGCAGGTGCTGGGTTCGAACCCAATCGCGGCTGTCGGCCTAACCGTTCGGAATTTTCATGGTTTTCTTTCAACCTTGCGTAAATACGGGTTAGGTTCCCTTAGGAAGACCCCCACGAAGGGCACTCCCCCATTCTTCTATATCCCCAGTGTAGATAATCGGACGACAAAAATAAACCAAACCAAACCAAACCCTTTAATGCAATCCGTACTTTTGTATCTTGATTCGTTTTCAAATTATTCATTCTTAAAGTTCGTCCTGAATTTTGGATCATCCGGTATATTAAAAATATGTGATTTAAAGAAATTTGTATACGTATAAACATTTTGTATAGAAATATTTGCTAGTGAATTGTTCAAGAAATTTAGTGATATCCCATTGTTTGACAGGACAGGTGAATTTCCATGTAAAAAAAAAAAAAAAAAGTTGCGGTCTCGATTTCTATTTTAAATTTAAGATTGCTCATCAGTGAATAATCACATTGTATTGCTTTTCCAACAAGTTGCTGTTGATGTTTTAAAATTCCTCCGACAATTTTTGCAAAACAATATTTTACTTGTAGTAAAAATTTGAAATTTTATAAAATTAAAAAATATCTGCAAAAAAATAAGGGAAATTATCGATCTAAATTTTCCTCAACACAAAGGCTGCAGTTCTTGCAACTTAGACCTTACAGTAATACAATAGACTATAAAGTACATACCGGGTGTCCCAAAAATGACTGATGGATTTTAAAATTCAATAACTTGCAGACGGTGACCGCTATTTAAAAATTTTTTGCAGGAGGGTTATGTATAATGTCAGGAGTTTTTTTTTACCGTATTTTTTTATTTTAGTTCCCCTCTCAAACAATAGGTGATGCTGACGGCGATTGAAGGCCAGGTGATCAGTGCTGAGTGAAGCGTCGACCTTGCCTTCAATCGCCGTCAGCGCCGCCTATTGTTTGAGATGTGAACAAAAATAAAAAATTACGGTAAAAAAAAACTCCTGACATATACATAATCCTTCTGCAAAAATTTTTTAAATAGCCGTCACCGTTTGCAAGTTAATGAATTTTAAAATCCATCAGTCATTTTTGGGACACCCGGTAAGTGTCGAGTACCACGCAAGTTCATAGAATTGATAAAACAAAGTGAGTATACTTTGTGAAAAAATATTCTCTATAAAACAAAATTCGCGAATAACAAAGTTCACTCGTTGCGAATATTAAGAGATTACTGTACGTCATTGTAAACCGCACATCAATACGTAAACAACTTTAATTAATTCATTTCAATGCATTTTTGTAAATTAAAAATAAAATATAATTAATAAAACAAATACTTTCATCAGAAATTTATAACACATTCTATGCAAAGCTCAAGTTTTTCAGTCAAATCAGAAGAAAATTAATATTAGAAATAAAACTCTGCATATAGTGTAATAGGTAATCTTGAATGTAACGTTAAGCTTTGATATTTACATATTATGCATGGCCCAACGTAGTTGAAACCACTCAAACATAAACGCAGGGTTAACAATCGACTATAATTATTTTCGTAGAGGAAATTTCCTATGTAAATAAAAGTAGGTTTACTTATATGAAGCAACACGCTAAATAAACTTACTTTCATCTCTTAAAAATCAATAATTCATTTCCATTTATTTCTGAAAGATGTCGTTAGTAGTACAGAAAATGATTAATAATCATGATTGTATTCAAATACACGAGATCTATTTTAAGCTTTTGTAATCATTCTTATTTTTATGTATAGTTTAATTTTGGATTTAAAAAATTGATAATAATTTTTTGTATATAAAAGAAGAAATCAATCGTCCAATAAACATAGAAATTAGGAAATTTTTTTTTCATAAAATAAGAAATACTATATTGAAAGATTTTATGGAGACACAGTACCTTTGAAATATATCTTTAGTTTTGAAAAATACTGTAATATGTGTGCTGGTACAATACTTAATAATGAAAACTAAGTATAATTATAAAAAAAAATCTAGTAGAACAGTCTATTTTGTTAAAAAATAATTAAAAAATCTATTTTAAAATATCTACAGCTATTTTAAGTATGAATATTTTTGCTTCGACTTTTCTCCCATATTCATTAGAATATACGATATAAAACTCTCATTGAATTTTTAGATGTATGGGATTTTACATTTAATATGATTTTTTTCTTGCATGGTTTTCATTATACACGAGACAACTGGAGAAAATAGCTGCCACACTGTAAAAAAATCTGAAAAGTTACTAAAAGTTTTCTCGGAAACTTGGATTCCTAGAACATTTTATGTAACGGCAACAGCAATAATTCACGTAACAGATACAGATTTTCACTGAAAATCAAAAAATCTGTAAGGTTACTAAGAATTCTTTAGGAAACTGGGATTCCAAGAATTTTTCATGTAAATGTAACGTAGGTTACCGATAAAATTTTAGAAAGATAACTGTAATTTTAGTAGACTCGTTAGTAAAGTTTCAGATTTCTGTAACTTTACAAAAAATAATTTTGTAGATTTACATTTTCCTGTACAGTGTACAGATAAAATGTTAGTAACCATTTAGACTTCGGCAACTTGACATCTGTAGGATTACAGTTTTTTTTCTTTTTACAGTGCAGCAGTTTTTGCCGCAAATTTAATAGTTTTTTTTCACAGTGTAAGGGTATATTAAACGGAAAACGAAAATCTTGTATTCGATATATAGATTCTGTTGGAATTAAAAAAAAAAAAACTTACACTCAAACGGTGCTACAGTATAAAGAATAAAGAAAACCCACAAACAACTAGACAATTATCTGAAAGAAGAAGTCAGAATTGAAACTTTACGACATTCTGTAACCAATCGTATTCAAGAAAACAGATTTTCTACATAGAACTAACTGGCTGTATTACATTAAATATCTATCAAACTTTTGACTGCAAAATGAAAGCAATAATATCCTTTGCAGTTAAAATAAATTGAAAAGGCTACAAGCAGGCATGTTAATGCTTTTAAGTATTATACATAGCGGCATAGTTTTATAGAAGCCGCATATGCACTGTAAAGAAAAATCCGTTAAATTTACGGAAAAAACTGCTAACAGCAATGTTTCCAGAAGTTTTTGCGGTAAAAACTGCAGTAAAATTAGATGAAAATTTGTTTATTTAATCTAATTTAACTGCAAATTTTACGGCAAAAACTGCTGGCAACATTGCTGCGCCGTAAATTTACCGAATTTTGTTTTTTTACATTGTGTGCTTAAAATGTATAGTTTCTGTAAATTGTATTATTTTTTAAAGCGCATGCTTAATCATTTTTAATCGAGAAAATATCTTAGAAAAATAGGCAGCTTAAATAAACTGAACTAACTTCTTACATAGAAATTTTACGGCATTTTTAGATAAAAATTGAACTCTTTATTTGACATTATTAAACAATGTTACTACTTTTTTTCCTTCGCAAAAATATGAATGTGAATTATTAAAAATCGCAAATAGAAAAAGTTCTTGGAATTTCTATTTGAAATTACAAACTAGCTGAATAACTTCCAACTTCAAATTAAAATTTAGCAATGTTTTTATGTCATTTAATAGTTTTAAATGTTTCAAATACAATTTAATACTTTAACAAAGAAATTAAAAAACATATTTCATTTCAATCATTTCCAGGCATTATTAAAAAATTCAGTTTTAGAATAGTTTTAGAATATATTAAAGTTAACTAGTTTTAGAATATATTAAATTCAATTTAAAAGAAGATTTTTGATTTTGAAGATGCATGCAAATCACTTTAATCTATTTAGGTACTTCACATGTAATAATTATTGTTATATTGCTTTTAAGAATGTACTTTTGTTAGTTACCAAACTTCAGTTAAATTCTATACATTGTAAAAAAAAAAAAAAAAAAAAAAAAAAAAAAAAAAAAAAAAAAAAAAAAAAAAAAAATGTAAATTTACTAATCTTTTTTTGAGAAACTGAGATCTCTAGAAATTTTTATGCAACGGTAAAGCAAAAATTCATTTAACAAAACTGGTTACATTGATTTTTGCTCTTACCATTACATGGAAAGCTCTTGGAATCCCAGTTTCCTCGAAAAAGTTTGTAAAATTACAGATTTTTTTAATAGTGTACTAGAGATAAAGTGTTCAATTATGGGTTTTTAAAATTTCTGTAATTATTTACAAAACGATTGATTTTTTAAAAAGTATATATGGAATCAGGTATACATTAGCTATGTTTGGCAATGCGTTTTTATACGGTGTGGTTGCGTATCTGTAAACCAATTTTAATTTTTAAAGTTAAATAAACAGAATTCCAAACAGAATTGCGCATAGATACAATACGCAATTTATTAAATAATTTTTCTCGTTATAAGAACTTCTTTTGTCAAAATTTTAACTTGTATAAGGATGAAAGGAAGATTGAAAGCTATGCTTTTGCAGATTTAGTAAAACATAAAATTTTTCATTCAGTTTAAAAAATAACATTTAGGGTATTCTATTAAACATTGTAAATTTAGGTTGATAAGTAATCTCGGGTATTTTTTCGAAAAATAAGATAAAAATTACTGAGACTAATAATAGTTTTGAAACTTCTCCTGAATATACTATAAAAAATCTGTAAACTTACTACAAGTTTTCCAGAAAACTGAGATTCCTATAACATTACATGTAAAGGCAACAGAAAAAATTCATGTAATAAATACAGATTTGCACTTAAAATCAGAAAATCTGTAAGGTTACTAAAATTTTTTTAGAAAACTGGGATTCCATGAATTTTTCATGTAACTTTAGCCCAGGATACAGATTAAATTTCAGAAACATAACTGTAATTTCAGTAGATTTGTTTGTAAAGTTACAGATTTCTGTGACTATAAAAAAATTAGTTTTGTAGATTTGCATTTTTTCTTGTACATTGTACAGATAAAATGCTAGTAACCATACAGATTTCGTCAACTTTACATCTGTGGGGTTAAAGATTTTTTTTTCAGTGTACAAATAAACACGAAAATAAAAATAACAAATTAAGCAAACGGTGTTCAAATTGTTGTAAGGTCTGAAAGCTTTACAACAAAGCTTTTGCAGATAAAGAATAACATAAAGTTTTCAATCAATTTCAAAAAATACAATTTAAATATAATTTATGCTTTTTCATTAAATTTAGTGAATTTCAGTTAGTACGTAATCTCAAGGATTTTTTCGAAAAAAAAGATAAAAATTACTATGACTTAGGTAAATTTGTAACTTCTCTTAAATAAAAATAAACGTGAAAAAAATCAGAAATTTACCAAACGATATATAAATTGCTGTAAAATTAAAAAACTATAGAAACATTACGCTGCCATATTGCTTGCAAAACAGAGTAAAGACGTCTTGAAATTTAAAAATTCATCATAATACCGGTCAATTATTGCTTCAACCAATCACAAGCAGAAAAAATGCATTTCCAAGTGATATTCCATTTTTGGACTGTTCTTGGTCAGTTAAACCGACCATATTGGCCAAATTCATGGCACAATATTTTTAAAAATAGTGTTTTCAGGTATGTGTTTAGATGCGCTACAAAAATTATTATTTTTTAGATTAATGTTATGAATAATTATTTACTAATCAATAATGTTTTTTTTTCAAAAGAAAATATAGTTTAAATATTGATTTCCATTGAAAATCAGAAGGAAATCATACTACGAAAATTTTATATGTAAGTTCTCATGAAATTAAATACTGGTGCATAGATTATGCTTTTCTCATTTTAATATCTTTGAAATGTTCTATTTATATAAGGACATAAATTTCAAAACTCCTCCTATCAATAATAATAATAATAATAATAATAATAATAATAATAATAATAATAATAATAATAATAATAATAATAATAATAATAATAATAATAATAATAATAATAATAATAATAATAATACAGTGTCCTCTTCCGTCATATTTTTTTTTTTCAAATTTAGAAAGGACATACTAGCCATAGCCAAACACTTACACCAAAAATTTGGTTTAATTATATGTACAATTTCCTGTCCTTTTCGGTGGTACAATATTAAAAATTACATAAAAATCGGATTACAGTATCCCCTTCTGGTGTATGTTGCATCCCCTTCTGGCGTAATATTTCAAAATTGAAGGAAGACCTGCCTGCCACAACCAAAAATATTCACAAGAAATTTGCTTCAATTCTATGCATACCTTCATACACTTTTTGACTGTATAATGCCGATATAAGGGCATACACACACCCACAGATACGCAAACACACGGACAGACAGACCTTTTGTAAAAATATGTTTCTGGAGATCTCTGACTCGTAAACGTGTAAACCCTTAATACGGTAACCTTCTAATACCCTTAAACTTCATTAAAAAAATTTTTCAGTTGCAATACTTTCTTCTATTGAAGATTGAAGTAAAAATTCGTTTGAAAATGTAAAGAGGTCTCTTCAGTCGTTTAATATTTTGTGCGAAAAGAAAATGAATAAACAACTGCATCAAAGAGTTGCTAGTTATTTCGTTTACAAAAAAAAAAAAAAATCTTTTTTCAAGAAAATATTTATTTGCGACATGAAATCCTTTCTTACAAAAGACTCTCCACCACGTGCAGTCAGATTGGATAGAAATTATTTCTTATAAATTTTTGAAATATTGAAATTTTCATCAAAATTACAATAAAATTAAAATTTATGAGAGATAAAACAAATAGTGATTTGTAATTTTCTTTACAGATGTTAAATTCTTTCAATAAAGCTTAGTTTTACAAAACCATTTTACATTTCACGCTAAACTTTCTAAAATTTTCTTTTGCTTGAATAATATCTGAAGCATTTGGAAAAACAAATTACTTCCATTGCGTTTGAAAACGTATCCTTAACTATATTGCTTCAACATAGAAAACATAAAAAAGAAATATTGAAAATATGTTCAGCTGTTTAATATTTTATGTTTAAAGAAAACTAATGCACTGATGCATGTACGACTGCGGATTGTTTCGTTTAAATGATAGTATTTCAACTTAAAATGTTTTTTTGTTTTCACGAATATAGTAATTTATAAAATGTCATCATTTCTTAAAAGTGAAGATTCACAATCTGTGAAGGCATTACAGTATAATGTCTTTCTTACACAAATTTGAAACATTTTAAAAATAAAATTGCTATAAAAATATAATTTTAAAATATATTATTAAAGTAAAAAGTGGATGGCATTTATATACTTATAAATTGTTAAATTCTTTAAAAAATACTTAGTTTTATAAAATAATTTTACCTTAACTCATAACTCTATTTTAAAAAAATTTCTTTTGTTAATAACAAAAGAATTATTTGGAGAAAATTACTTTTGTTCAGTTGGAAATTTCAGCTTTAAAGCTGACTGCTTCAACACAGGAAGTTCACTAAGAAAAAGACAGAGAATCTATTGAATTGTCTAATATTTTAAGTTTAAAAAACTGTAATTTTACAGATGTAAAGATACGAAAATCTGTACTCTTATGAAAATTTCATCTGTACTCTGTACAATAAAAGATGTAAATCAAGATAACTACTTTCTGTAAAGTTATAGATATCTGTGTCTTCACGAGGGAATCTACTTAAATTACAATAATTTTACTAAAATTTTGTCTGCAACCTGAATAAAAAGTTCTAAGCCATCTAGTTTCCTAAAAAATCTCATTAACCTTACAGATTTTTTGATTAAAAGTGCAAAGAATTATATGTTATATGAATTCTTGTTGATGTCGTTATATAATAAGGTCTAAGAATTCCACTTCCCTAGAAAAACTTTCTAAACTTTACCGATATTTTTTAGTGTACTTATTTTCAACAAATTTTTAGTAAAAATATTATTTTAATTATATAAAAGGAATTAAAAAATAACAATTTTATATGAATTTTTGAATGCATACATTTTACAAAACAAGAAAGCACATAATATATTTTACGTTAACACGTAAAACATTTTTTTTTATTATTTTTTTTAATAATGTAAGGAACATTTACTAAAATTAATTATTTGTGCTGAGTATGAAAATTCAGTCTTCCTGCTCATCGCTTCAAGACAGAAAATACATTAAGATAGAATCAAAATAAGTTGAATTGTTTAATATTCTTGGTTTAAGTAAATGAATACACTAGTTCATTTACAATTGCTGGTTGGTTCATTTAAAGGACAGTACTTAAATAAAAATTAACATGTACATTTTTCCTACATGTTAAAAAGAAAAGAAAATCTGTAATCCTACAGATATAAAATTGCCGAAATCCGTATGGTTACTAATACATTATCTGTACACCGTACAAGAAAAAATGTAAATCTACAAAACTAATTTTTGTAAAGTTACAGAAATCTGTAACTTTACAAACAGGTGTATTAAAATTACAGATATCTTAATTAAAATTTTATTTGTAACCTGCGTTGCAGTCATATGAAAAATTCTGGCAATCGCTATTTCCAAAAATAGTCTTGGTAACCTTAGGGATTTTTTATTTTAGTGCAAATCTGTATCTTTTACATAAATTTTTGCTGTTTCCGTTACATATAAAATTTAAGGAATCTCAGTTTCCTAGAAAACGTTTAGCAACGTTACAGATTTTTTTACAGTGTATGTATGTATTATTCCTTGACTAATTTTACTGTTAATAGAGAAAGATTAAAAACCTATTGCAGTAAAAAAAATATATTTAAATATATAAAGACTTGAAATAATACAAACTTCATTATAATTCAGATTTTTTTTCATTCTGAGTTATGCAGAAACAATTGAAAATAATTAGTTAATTATTTTATTTTTATTTTTAGGAGAATGTTAAATTGTTTGAAGAAAACTGAGTTTTATAAAACAATTTCTCTTTTGGCATTACACATTCTTTAACTTGTTTTTTTGTTTGTAATATAGATACATTGGGAAAATTTTTCATTTGCTGAACCTCAAATTTGAGCTTTAATTTCCAGTGCTTCAATTCAGAAGAAACGAAAATCCGATGAATTTGTTCAATATTTCAAGTTTAAAGAAGCTGCTTGTTTTGCTTTCAAACTAATCATTAATAAAAGAATGAATTTTTACGAAAATGTTCATTTATGACATGATATTACATCTTACAGGTAAAGTTTCAGAGCTTCTAATGAGATTACTGATGAAATGTTATCACATACACATTTAAAGTATTCTTTTTTCAAGACAATTCTAGTAAAAATATAATTTTCAATTCTAAAGGAGAGCTTAAAATAAATAATATTAATTTTGCTCAAAGTTAGTAACTTCAAGAATGCTTAGTTTTATAAAAGTATTTTGCGCTTACTCGCTATACTTTCTTTTATTTACTTTTCTTGAATAATGTGAGAAACAAGAAAATAATTTATAACTGGTGTTAATCAAATAAACTTCTTAAACACACCATAAAATATATTAAAAACCACAAAGCCTTTCCAAAGAACTAAGTCTTTCTTCATCAGGCGCAAAAAAAGCGTCCAACGTCTCTGAATGCAGTGGAACGACTGAAATGAAAAGGAGGGAAAAGCTTATTCTCGTTTTCCCGCCTTTTCATTTCAGTCGCGCCGCTGCATTCATACTAGTCGGACGTCTTTTTTGCGCCTGACGAAGAAAGACTTAGTTATTTCGATAGGCGTTGCACTTTTTAATATATTTTATGGTGTGTTTAAGAAATTTATATAACAGTTTAATATAAGAAACACACAAAAAAAACAACTTTCGTTAAATCTGAAAATTCAGTCTTCTAGTTCATGGTTTCAACGCTGAAAATACATCATGAAAGAATGAAAATATGTTGAGATTTTTAATATTTTAAGTCTTGGTATATCAATGCACTGATTCGTTTAACATTGCTGGTTAATTCGTTTACAACATAGTATTTATACTAAAATGAATATATATATTTTCTGTGAATATATTCATTAGTGGAGTAATTTTAGTGCTAATAAGTAAAGATTCCAACCTCTATTGCGATTGCAACAGAAAATTCACTTTTTTTATATATACACATTTGAAAGAATACGAACTTCATTATAAGGCCAGTAAAAATTTAATTTTTAATTACATAGAGAACTGAAAGCAAATAGTATTAAACTTTATTTTTTCTGAAGATGTTAAACTATTTAAAGAAAGCTTAGTTTCATAAAATAATTTTACTTTTGGATTTAATGCATCGTTTAATTTACTTTTGTTAATAATATACAAATTATACAAAATTTTACTGTAGTTGAACCTCAAAATTCAACTTTAAAGCTCATTGCTTAAAATCATAAAATAGATTTTTTAGAAGTAAAAATTTGTTGAATTCCTTTATATTTTAAGTTTAGAGAAAAACAATACATGATATTCAAACAAAAATTATGTTTATACATTTTCTTGGAATATATTCATATGTAGCACATTTTTACTCGTAATAAATAAAGATTCAAAATCGCTGTTGAGATTATAAGAGAAAATATTTTTTTCAATGAATAAACATTTTAAAGAAAACGAATTTCATAAAATTTCAGTAAAAATTTATATTTGAATTATACAGTACAAATATTATACAACGAGAACTAAAAATAAATACTATTTGTTTCGCATGAAACTGATAAAGACTTTCAAAAAAGCATAGTTTTATATTAAAAAAACATTTAGAGGTTAAGTTTTCTTTCATTTACTTTTCTCAAATAGTTTAAGAAACATTAAAAAAATTACTTTCGCTGTATCTCAAAATACAGACTTCGAGCTCATTGCTTGAACACAGAAAAGGCATTAAGAGAGAGAGAAAATATTTTGAGCTGTTTACTGTTTTAAATATAAGTAAATCAACGCGCTGATTCATGTACAATTGCTGATTGGTTCATTTACGACATAGTATTTACACAAAAAATGTATATATACATTTTCTATGAATATATTCATCCATTGTATAAATCTCCCTCACAATATGTACGTATTCAAAACCCCTGTTGAGATTACAACAGAAATTTCATTTTTTTTTCAATACATAAACGTTTGAAATAATATGAACAGCAACAAAATTACAGTAATTTTTTTTATTTCATTTATACACAGAGAACCAAAAATTAATACTGAATCATTATATATTGAATGAAGAAGTTAAATTGTTTCAAGAAAACTTAGTTTTATAAAACAATTTTATGTTTGGTCATTTAACATTCCTTAATTTACTTTTGTTAAAATCTTTAAAAACATTTTATATTAAACTAATTTTGCTGCATCTCTAAAATCAGCTAAGGATCCTTTCTTGAACTCAGAAAGTGCATTAAGAAAGAATGAACATCCGTTAAATTATCTAACAGTTAACTTTGAAGAAAAACAATGCATGCGTAATTGCAGATTCTGTCGCTTATAACATACTATTTAAACAGAATATATCTATACATATATACCGGGTGATCCAAAAGTCAGGGCGAACTTTAAAAATGAATAATTCGAGAAGCAAGAAATGCCACTAAATGCTGTGGATGATGTAGTGCCTTGCCTTACAGCTGTACTTTTGAGTGATTGGCAGCACACTGAACATTTACTGTGGTACTAATTAACAGTAATTAAGCTGATTTGTAAGATGTCAACATTTTTTCATTTGCAAATCAACTTTTGGTGCAATTTAACACTACAGCGTCATCTGTTGGTCTCCAACAGAACTATTTTTTCCGTTGCCATACAAAACCCAGTTTTTTTTCCATCCGTTTGATGCAAACCTATCTTTATCTTGATTCGTTTTCAAATTATACATTTTTAAAGTTCGTCCTGACTTTTGGATCACCCGGTATATAAAAAATTAGTTGTAAAACAATATATAAGTCGTTGAATTTAATACTAAATTACAACATTGAAACATAGGAAAAAATTTAAATGAATTAAAAAACTAATATTAGCCATAAATAATATATTAAATCCTTGTATCATATAATTAGATGATGTATTGCAACTCATAATGGAATTTCTTATGAAGAGGTATCAGAAAACTACAAAGTAGAAATCGTGATGACAATACACTAAGGCTAATCGCAACGCATCTAAATACCTTAGTGAATAATACTTATTAGATTACCAAAACATTTGCTTTATTATAAAATAATATATAAACCGTTGAATTTAATGCAAAATTTCTACATTGAAACATAGGAAAAAATAAAATGAATTAAACAGTTAATATTAGCAATAAATAATATATTATTATATATATATCCCTATGTGATATGATTAGATGATATATGCAATTCATAATGGAATATGTATATATATATATATACAGAGAGAGAGAGAGATAGTTAGATGGATAGATAAATAATATAATCCAAATTCCAAATGATCTTAATATTCATTTTTCATTTTTTGTTGTTATGTGTTATTTTACAATTAATGGTTATATATATATTTTTTAAATTATTCTTTTATATAGTTTGTTATTTAATGAGTTATTCCATATTTTGATGTTGAATTTACACACATATATATATATATATATATATATAGATAGATAGATAGATTGATTGATAGATAGATAGATAAATAGATAGATGGATGGATAGATAAAGAATATATTTATTTATAACATAAAACCTTATCTCATGAGTAGCTATTCATTAAAAATTAAATAGCATTCATTTTACATGAAATTTTGAAATACCTTCACGAAAGTATAGATTTCTAAAAACATTTTACGTTTACACGTTAAACTTTCTTTTATTTACTTTTCTCGAATAATGTAAGAAACATTTGGAAAAATAAATTACTTTCGCTGAGTCTGAAAATTCAGCTTTTAAGTTCACTGCTTCAACATAGAAAAGGCATTAAGAAAAAACTAAAATATGTTGAGTTATTTAATATTTTAAATTTCAGTAAATAAATACACTGTTTCATTTAGAATTGGTGGTTGGTTAGTTACAGGATAGTATTCAAACGAAAATGTACCATAAAAATTTTCTACAAATGCATTTATCTATCACATAATTAATTTTCCTGCTAATTAGTAAAGATTTATAACCTCTGTTGAGATTGAAATTGTGAAATTGCTTGAGGAAAGCTTAGATTTCTAAAACAATTTTATCGTTGGCCATTTAACATTCTTTAATTTACTGTTGTTAATAGCATTAAAAACATATTAAAATAAACTTTTTTTGCCCAGTCTAAAAAATCAGCTAAATTTAATTTCTTGATCTCAGAAAATTCCTTAAGAAAGAATGAAAATCTATAAAATTGTCTAACAGTTATCTTTAAAGAAAAATAATGTATACCCAATTCCTGTTTGCGTCTCGCTTACAACATAACATTGCTACAGAATATATATATATATATATGTGTATACCGGGTGTCCCAAAAATGACTGATGGATTTTAAAATTCAATAACTTGCAAACGGTGACAGGTATTTAAAAATTTTTTGCAGGAGGGTTATGTATAATGTCAGGAGTTTTTTTATCGTAATTTTTTTATTTTAGTTCGCATCTCAAACAATAGGTGGCGCTGACGGCGATTGAATGCCAGGTCGACGCTTCAGTCAGCACTGATCCTTCTGCAAAAAAAAATTTAAATAGCTGTCACCGTTTCCAAGTTATTGAATTTTAAAATCCATCAGTCATTTTTGGGACACCCGGTATATTTGTATATATGTATATTTATATATGTGTTTATAAATATTTATTTATCTATGACATAATTTTTCTGCTAATTAGTAAAAATCAAAACCTCTGTTGAGATTGAAATTGCGACATTGTGTGAGGAAAGCTTAATTTTACAAAATAATTTCACCTTTGGGCATTAAAATTAAAAACGTTAAAATCATTTAGAAAGCTATTACATTGCTGAGTCTGAAAATTCAGCTTTAACCCTCTGACAGCCGATTCAAGATTGTAATGTTTTCTGATTGTAATGATCTGTAATTTTTTAAAAGGCTGAAAACAGAAGATTTTTCAATATAGCATAAAAAAATTATAACATATAAGCATAGAAACCTTCAGAGCATTAATCGTAACTTTTTGTTCAACTGGATGTTGTTTAGTTGAATTGGGTTTTATGGGCAAGGTCACTTTTGGGACATGCTGAGCCAAGACAAAGTCAAATGAAAACTTAATATTATACATAAAAAGTTAAAAGTGAGAAAAACATTCATAATGGTAATATAATCTATCAAGAGATCTATGATGAAAGCTAAAGAACATTCAGTGTCAAATAAAAACTATTAAAGTTTAAAATAAATGTTAAAATACAAACAGTGTATAGGTTTACGTAAACTGCATAAAAACAGGTTTAAAAATCAAGGATGCAATGTTAAAATACATGCAATTAAAATACAATGATAACCAATCAAAGAGTAAAAACGTTTAGAGAAAGAAAATGTAATTGGTTAAAATCTGAATAATACGAAATAATAAAATGTAAAAAGGTTAAAACACATAGTTATAAAAAACAATGTTGTGTCAATTGGGCTCAAATTCTTCTAACGTAGTTCTATCGTCATCTGCATCTGAGTCATTATACGACTCAGACTCCATAGCCTCATCCACATACTGCTTCAACTGCTCATCCTTCACATTTTTTTAAAAACGGTCTAAGAAGAGAGTTTTTACTTCCCTTTACCACAGTCCTCTAGTGTGGTGATGTATGTATTGAGGATTCCTTATGGGTTTGTGGACAAATTTTCTGTTTTATATTCTGTTTTTTAGACTTTTGTATGTTTGTTATGTATTTGGACTCGTAGCAGCCTTTGTTCCATCTTTCTGAATATAAGTTTTTTGGTTCGGTTTTATATTTCGACCAGTATTGGATCTTTGCAAATTAGATGCTGATGAACCAGGAGTATCTTTTGGAGATGAATCAGTCACAGTTTGCGATTTAAGTTTAGTTGATTAGTTAGATTGAACTAATATTTTCTGTCGCTGTTTTTCTTGTTTAATTATTTTCACGGGTTCTGAACAACATTCTAATTGTGGGTTTACAGACATTTGAGGAGGAAGACAGACCTCACGAGATTCTTTAATTGGAGTGCTGGTTGATAGAGTTATGGTTGATTTACTGGGTGGAAATCTGGAATCAGTTGGGGTACTTATGTGTCTTATGCATGTTGATTACTGCTTGAGTATACTGGAGTAGGAAATTCCAACGAAAGGTGTTCTGGATTCAACAGCTTTACGGGCATCGGGGTAAGATAAATTCTGAGTGATTTTTAATGTAAGAATTTCTTTTTCACGGTTCCAATTAGGACAAGTGCGAGAATAAGATGTGTGATCACCTTTACAATTTGCGCAACGTTCGGATTTTTCACAAGATTTATTGTCGTGGCCGACTTTTTCACAACGTGCACAGATAACAGATCCACGAAAATTTGTGTTTGTATGGTCGTAACGCTGGCATTTAAAACATCAGACAGGGTTTGGTATATATGGTCGGATTGGACAGCTTAGATAGCCAGCTTTAATTCTTGTCGGGACTATTGAATATTAGAATAACATGTTTAGTGGGAATTATCTGCTCATTTCTACGGATAATGATACGGCGTACATGATATTTTGGTCTTTTAAGTTTTCTAAAAGTTCATCTTTGTTGGAGTATAAAAGGTCAGGTTCAGATGTTGCACCACGACTCGTATTCAAATTTTTATGAGTTTGTACAGAAACAAAAAATGCGCCTATAGTAGAGCAATTAGAGAGAAGTTGTGACTGTTTAGCAGTAGAAACCTTAACTAGTAGATTACCAGATTGTAGTTTTTTGAGAAAATGGCCATTACCCAAGACTGACTAGAAAGTTTTTGCAATAAGAAATGGTGAAGTTTTTTTAAAGGAGCAATCAGAGTGGCTATCAATACGTTTAACGATAAAAAAATCCAGTGAAGGAGGAAGTCTGTACAGTTTGCTGCTCTCCACTAGGAAGAGAAATAAAAGGAAATGAAAATTTTCGATCCATGTTAAAAATAATAAAATTCAGACCCCCGGCAGCACCACCACTACCGAGCCCAACAAGGGGATGCATATTCGTGCAACAGTGCTAACCAGGGCCCATATAGTCACAAGACTACCCTTTGCCAGTCTCCACACTTAAGAGCCCACAATAGTCACAGAAAAATTACTCAAAAAGACCCGGATGACCATGTAAAGTCTATGGGAGCGTTCTTTTCTAATATCTCGCTCAAATTTTAATGTTTTTGCATGATTTTTTGCACAAGATAGCTGAGGGCAATCCACAACCGGACTAGTTTTTACTTTTTCAATTTTTGTTTCAGATTTTCTTTAAAAAAATACTTTAACTTTCGAAACCGGTTTAAACCGGTTCTGAAACTGAAACTATCGTAATATAAAAAATATATAACCAAAATCGAAAAAGTAAAAACTATCCCGGTGGTGGATCGCCCTCAGCTATCTTGTGCAAAAAAATCATGCAAAAATATTAAAATTGGAGCGAGATATTCGAAAAGAATGCTCCCATAGACTTTACATGGTCATCCGGGTCTTTTTGAGTAATTTTTCTGTGACTATTGTGGGCTCTTAACGAAATTACTAGTAGTTGGTCGATCACTTGATCTCTTAGTCAGTGACCAAAGTCATCTGACTGGCCAGTTGATAAATACGGGACCAATATGCACCTCCCGTCTTCCATGAAGCAGAGGCCAAAGCAGTGTGTTGGTTTATCTCAAATGCCAGGATCCCCGTTTCCAGGGACACGGGTCACCACACACGGCCAACATGTGGTTTGTCTACAGTTCCTCATATATCGATATACAGAATGATATCGGCCCATGCGGAATTGCCCTCACCTCCGAAGAGGAAACTACAATGAGAGTGAAACAAAGATAAGAGGAAGACACAGAGTAAGAGGAGTAAGAGAAAAGAAAAAGATAAAGATCACTCAGGTGCCCGGGGTTGTGAAGCCCGTGAATACCTAAAGAAGATATCCCCCCTGGGGGTTATATCTGGAAGTTTATATTAATTTAAAAAATACATCTACTGCAGTGAAACTTACACATGAGTGAATGAATAAATCTGTTCGCAGCGGTCAGAAGGTGAAGCATCATTGTTATAAAAAGAAGCGTTGCGACAGAATCAAAACCTATTGAATTGACTAATATTTTGAATTTAAAGAAAAACAATGTATTTAAACTTGAGACTTGTTTAGGTTACAAACAGAATTGCATTTAAAAAGAAAAAAAATAATCTTTGTTTACGAATAAATTTATTTATGACATGATATCATATCTTACAAGTTAAGATTTTTAACCTGGGTGAGATTACAGCAGAAGAAAATTCTTGTACATTTTTGAAGTATTTTTGTTTTAATCAAAATTACATTAAAATTAGAATTTTGTATTATATAACTAGAGAGAAAGAGAGAGAGAACTAAAATAAATAATATTTATTTTGAATGAAATTATTAAACACTTTCAAGAAAGCATAGTTTTATTTATATAAAACATACGTTCAAACGTTAAACTTTCTCTCATTTACTCTTCTAAAATAATGTATCAAACATTTAGTAAAATAAATACTTTTCGCTGAGTCCGAAAATTCAGCTTTCAAGCTCATTGCTTCAACACAGAAAATACATTAAGAATTAAGAATAAGTAAAATGCGTTGGGATGTTTAATATTTCAAGTAAAAAATACACTGGTTCATTTATATTTGCTTCTATGTTTATTTACAGGGTATTTCTTAAAAAATGAATACATACATGTTCCATGAATGCTTTCATGTATAATTTTACTGATGAAAATCTAAAGTAAAAGTTCAAAACTTCTGTTAAGACTACAGTCGAAAATATTTTCTTTTAAAAGCATTTGAAATGACACTAATATCACCAACTATAAGAGAAAGTAAAATTTCATTAGTTGTTAAATATTTTAACTTCAAAAAATACTAGGTTAATGAAACAAGTATTAGTTAACTATTTCTTCGGCTCTACTTTACGTTTTAAGCATAAAATGTAAAATATTTTTACTTTTTATATGTTAATTATAAAAAAGCTATGAAAATTTCAATAAAAATAAAATTTTGAGTTACACAGCAAGAACTAAATACAAATAGTTTTTTTCTTTTTATTTCATGAATATGTTAATATTGTTACAAAAAAAGATTAGTATTATAAAACGATTTACCTTTAGATATTAAACTTTATCTCTTTTTCTTTTTTAAATAACATGTGAAACTTTTGGAAAGACAAATTACTTTAAAAAATTTTCAACCTGTGTTGAGATTAAAGCCGAAGAAAATTCTTATACAATTTGGAAGTATTTTTTTAAACAAAATTACAGTAAAAATATAATTTTGTAATATATTATGAGAATTAAAATAAATAGTACTTATTTCAAATGAAGTTATTGAATACTTTCAAGAAAGCATAGTCTTATATGTATAAAAAAATATGTTTAAACGTTAAACTTTGTCTCATTTACGCTTCACAATTACTGTAAGAAATATTTAGAAAAATAAATTAGTTTCGCTGAGTCTGAAAATTCAGCCTTCAAGCTCATTGCTTCAACACAGAAAATACATTAAGAGCGAATAAAAATGCTTTGGGTTGTTCAATATTTTAAGTAAAACATACACCGGTTCATGTATATTTGCTTGTTGGTTTATTTACAGGGTATTACTTAAAAAATGAATACATACATGCTCCATGAATAGCTTCGTGTATAATTTTACGTATAATGAAAATCTAAAATAAAAGTTCAAAACTTCTGTTAAAACTACAATATAAAATATTTTCTTTTAAAAGCATTTGAAATGTCATTAATTTTACCAACTATAAGAAATAATAACATGTAATTGGTTGTTAAATATATTAATTTAAATAAAAATAATAGATTAATGGAACAAATACTCATTAACTAATTCATTGGCTCCACATTACGTTTAAAGAATAAAATGTACAGCATTTTTACTTTTTATATTGATTATAAAAAAGCTATGAAAATTTCAATAAAAAAATGAGTTACACAGCAAGAACTAAATACAAATAGTTTTTTTTTTTTTTTTAACTCGTAAATAGATTAATATTTTTACAAAAAAGATTAGATTCATAAAACTACTTACCTTTACACATTAAATTTTCTCTCGTTTTCTTTTTTAAATAACGCGTGAAGCGTTTGGAAAGACAAATTACTTTCGCCAAATCTGAAAATCAAGTCTTCAATTCTAATGCTTCAACACAGTAAATACAGTAAAAGGCATCAATAAAATATTTACTAATAAATAGCAAATTTTTTTCTTACGTGAAGATGTTAAATTATTTCAAGAAAGCTTAGTTTTAAAACATAATACTTATTACCTATTAACCATATACAACCTATATAAACTTATTACCTATATACAAAAAAACTTTCTTCCATAAATTTTTTCGTTAATAGCATAAGTAACATAAAAAAAAAATGCTGAGTCTGAAAATTTAGCCTTAAAGTTCATTGCTTCAAAACAGGAAATATAATAAGATAGAGCAAAGTTCTATAAAGATTTTAAGTTAAAAAACTACATGGCTTATGCAACACATGCTCATTAATTACGTTTGAAGCATAACATTATTATTTCTCAAATTATATGATGTTTTATAAAACTAATTTCACGAAAATATCTGTAAAAATATAATTCCTACTCACACAACGTAAAACAAAAATAAACAATTATTTTCATTTTTCATGAAGATGGGGAGACCCGTAAGAAAAACCCAAAATTTTTATTATTGATTTTAAAGTAATGGATTTTGGTGTACTATTTAAGAATCTTTTGTAAGGAATAATTAGCAAAAAAATTAATTTTTATTAAAAAGTATATTTTTTATGGGGATTTTTATGATTTTTTTTTTCAAAAAATACACTTTTTAAAATTACTACTCCTCATTCAATTTTCAACATTTTGGTATTACTAAAATTTCTTAAATAGTGTTATAGTTCATATACACATATAGTATATGAAAAAGACCTAGGAAGAGATATTTTTAATTTTCTAATTTAATCAGCTAAAAAAAAAGAAAGAAATTACGTATGGTAAATTTCCTTAAATTCGTTATAATTTTCATGTTTACCAATTTATGTAAAATTTTCAGAAATAGTTTTTAAAAAAAATATCTCTCCTTACTTTTGTTGCAAATTGTTTTAAGATTCTAAAAACATAAACACTTTGTTTCTAAATCATTTTACCACAAAGCCTTAGTACTTTGAACTTAGGCAAAATAAGAAAAAAGTCATTTTCAGGAAAACACATTTTAAATGGCCGCTAGACCTTTAAACTCTAGTGACTACAGTTAAAAAAGCTCATTTGCTACCTGTTCCAAGTGTCCCCGAGTTCTGAAATTTTGCATGGATATTCGCAAATATGTATTTTATCGTTTTCTGAGATTAAAAAAAATTGAACTTTGGATGATTTTTGGCCGCAAATGGGGTTCGGGTCTCCCTTAAATAGTTTCAAGAAACATAGTTTTATAAAACTATTAATATTTCCATATTAAATATTGTTATGGGGTATCGTAAAATTTTAAATATCACTAGAGACTAATTGACTCAGAATTTGTATTTTTTTTTTATTATTTCAAAGCTCTCTATGTAGTGAATATCCATATTTATACTTTCTCCCATCGTTTTTTAACCTATAGAAGGTCGTTGTTAAAGAACTCTGAAAAGAAGGGGGGGGGTGGTCATTGCTCCATATCATTTGAGGTGTCAAACCGATCCCGCAATATTTTACAAGTTTTTGTTTATAAGTTTTAAAGAAATTGTTTGAAGCAAGATCGAGCGGATGTGGCCACATCGATAGGTTCCTCAATCGCTACTTTTGATGAGATAGGAGGGCGAGGATGAGCAATCTTGGGACACGGTGTACTGAGATCTTTGACATGTGCGGTTCTTCGTGAATAGTTTTCCACACACTGACGTAACTAAGATGAATCTCATTTGTGATCATTTGGATAGTTACCCTTTCATTTTTTTTATCAATTATTTCACTGCTGTCTTTCACATTTTAGAATGCCTTTGTGGAACATGTGACCAATTTAAAAACTCCTTTTCCATCTCAGAAGAGTATCATGTGATGGACTATCACTTTCTTAAGTAGCCAAAATTTCATCGTGAATTTGTCGGGACCTCTACCAGAGAAGAGGCAGCCTCTATCTGCTCTATCCATCTCTATCTACTCCTGTTACTTCAATTTTCACTTTCCTAAATAAAAAAAATAAAAACAATCAGCATTAATAACAACAATATATAACATAGGGAACACAAGGATCAATTAATATTCTGATATTTACCCAGATCTCTCAAGTACATCCTAGTGATGTTTAGAAGTTAACGATACCTGTGTTTAGATTTACTGTTGATAACATAAGAAACATATTGAAAAATAAATTAATGCCACCGATTTTTATAATTTAAACTGACATAGAAATTGCATTAAGTAAGATAAAAAATCAGTTTCGTTGCTAAATATTTTAAGCATACAGAAAAAGAACAGACTGATATAACAAATGAGTGTTAGTTACGTTGGAAGCAAAACATTCAAACCATTTTCCCCCGCTATATGATGTTTTAAAAACAACATTTTTATTTTATATGAAGATGGTAAATATTTTCAAGAATACATAGTTTATAAAACTGTTTACCTTTACGCACTAAACTTTCTTCAATGAACTTTTTGTTAATAACATGAGAAGCATTTGGAAAAAAAATACTTTTGCCGCGTCTGTAATTCTTTCTTCAAACTCTTTGCTTCAATACACAATGCAAATTATATAAAAGCAAAAATCAGTCTAAATAAATAGTAAAATTCTATTAAACTGTTTATTTTTAAAAATTAAAGTAGCTTCGATTTACTTTTTGTTAAAAACACGAGAAACATCTGAAAAAAACAAATAACTTTTGCCGAGTCTCAAAATTTAATCTTTAAGCTCTTTGCTTCAACACAAAAAGTACCTTTAGAAAATCGAAAATAAATACTGAATTTTTGATTTTGCGTAAAGGTGTTAAATATTTCCAAGAAAGCTTAATTTTACAAAACTATTTATCATTAAATTTGAAACTTTCTTTCTTATATATTTTTATTAATATAACCTGCTTTATTAATAACCTTAAACTTGAAACAATGAACCAATTCATGTTCTTAAGAAGTGCCTACTGGGGTCGCTTTGCTCCAGTTTACCTTTGATCGAAATCGATGAATCGAGTAACATATTGCATAGCTGTTTTGCAACCCGAAACTTATTTGCTCAATGTACTGATATACAAAATACATTAAACTAAACAGCAAAAGTCTATTTAATTTTTAAATATTCAAGCTTTAAGAAAAGAAAGAAAGGATAGACATTCTTTTACAAATTTTCGTTAATCACGTTTGAAATATAATACTTAAACAATTTTCCTTTTTACATGATGATACGCAAGGGGTTTGAAAAAAAAAAACACCCAATTTGAAATATCATATATTATAAAAAAATGGACATAGACACTGAGAATAATTTTATTTTACATGATTAATCATGTGTATATAAATTTTCTACAAACCAAATGAAATGTGCTCATTATTTTCGCATTTGGAAGCGACGTATATGTCTAATAATTTAAAACTTTTACGAGCATATCAGCATCACTGATTTCACAGCTGCCATCATGCTTCACGCTGACTATTTTCAATTCGGCAATATGTAGCTGGAAGGCAAGTCTCATAAAGGGATGTTACTGATGTTTATTTGAATCTCCAGGTCCCGAACGGCAAATGCATTGTCGAGGATAGCGATTATTAAATTATTCGCTAACATGATATTTTTGTTTTTATAAATTTTGATTATATAAGTTTTGGCAGAGCTATCGATAATAGTTATATATATATATGTATATATATATGTATATATAACTATCATCGATGTATATATTTAATCATATATATATATATATATATATATATATATATATATATATATATATATATATATATATATATATATATATATGTATGTATATATTTATGATCCTAATATAAAGTAAAGTACAATAGTATCACTCGTAAGCGACGCTCAGCTATATAAAGAGATAATCAATTCTGAAATTCTTAAAATCACTGTCTCTATTATAATATAAATTTTGTTCACACACACAACACACAAAAAGCAACAATGTTACTGCCATAATAACACTGCTCTTCAAATAAACACAACAACATTGCTCTTGAAAAATAAATACGAATGAAATTGTTAAATAACTTCAAAAACATTAGAACAATAACAAAGCTAAATAACATTGCTCTTCAAATTATTCCCAATAAATCGGTAATAAAAAATCAGAAAAGAATAAAGTTACTTTGACACAATAATTGATAAAAACTCAGCTTTATAAATAAGAATGGGAATTTTCTTCGGTCACAATACAAAAAAAAAGTCAACCAAATCGGGTAGGATTTAGTTCAAGTATATTTTAGTAGTATCAATGGTAAGTTTCTTAGAGGATGTATATACATACATATTTGGGGAAACATTCCTTGTGATAAATTATTCCTGAAACAAAATAATGAAACCCAACATTAGTTATCGTACCCGTTTAATCTGCCTTAGAACGTCATAACAAATGTTGAAGACGTAATGTATAAAATAGTTTTAAAACTCTAAAATACGTGTTTAATTATGAATTATGTGGCAGCATTCTCTTTTTTTTTTCATGTGCAAATTCATTAGCAGCGTATTGGAAAATCATAAATATCGCTTTAATGATACATGTATGACTAAAATTGCAGTTGTAATACACTGCTCAAAGCAATTAAAGGATATTTGAAGTTTTATATAAAATAAAGATATAAACGAAATTTTTTTTGCCGAAAATAGAAGAAGAGAATCACAAATGCAAATTTTTCTATTTTTCAAACTGTGGAGTATGCAAATTTTGAGTTCGACTTCAAAAACGTCGCTTCAGCGGCAGCGATTGAAATTTGACTTTCAACTGGATAAAAGAGAATGAAGACAAGGATGATCGGCATTCAGTGATTGCTTTGTTTCGATGACTACGATGTCTCAGCGAAGTCATTTGACAGATTCAGAAGCTTGGAGAATTGTTGGCAGGTTAGAAGGGGACCAAACTCAAGCCGAAGTAGCGCAAGCCATTGGAGTGTCACAAAGTGTCATTTCCAGGATCTGGAACCGTTTTTTGGAGAGTGGATGTGCAGGCCGAAGACCAGGGCAAGGTCGTAGATGGGCAACAAAGGCCAATGAATATCGGTATTTAGCGTTAACAGCTCGGAGGCACCGAAACATGAACGCTACTCTTCTCCAACAACACCTTCGCTCGGCTCAGGTACCACGATTTCAACTCAGATTGTCCGAAACCGGCTCCATGCTGCAGGTCTGTATACTCGCCGACCGATGGTATGTGTTAGATCAACATCAAGGCATCGTCGCGACCGCAGGGAGTGGGCAACAGAGCATGTCAACTGGAGGACAAATGAATGGAGCAATATTCTGTTTTCTGACGAGTCCCGTTTTTCTGTGCATCCGGATAATAGGCGTATTTTCATCTGGAGGGACCGTGGCAGTAAGAATAATCCTGCGTTCGTGCACGAAAGTGTCAGATTTGGTTTTGGAGGAGTGTTGGTGTATGGTGGCATCTTCATTGACGGGCACACTGACCTCTACATCATTCGAGATGGAGCTCTGACTGGTCGCCGATATAGGGATGAGATCCTCAGACCTATTGTAGTCCCCTACGCTGCAGCAATCGGAGATAACTTTATTTTAATGGACGATAACTGCAGGCCACATCGTGCAAACCTGGTGGAGGATTTCCTTTAAGAGGAAGGAATCATTCGAATGGAATGGCCAGCGTGTTCTCCAGACATGAATTCAATCGAGCACGTTTGGGACGCTCTAGGAAGACGAGTTTCTGGCTGCCAACAACCCCCACAAACTCTTCAAGAACTGGAAAGAGCTCTTCTGGAAGAGTGGGGCAGAATACCCCATTTCGTCATTAATAGCCTCATTGAGTCCATGCCTCAAAGGTGTTCAACGTTGCTGGCCACTCGTGGAAACCATACCCCCTACTGAAAATGATTTTCTTTGAAGAAAACACCTTTTCTTATTCTTTTTTTCTCGTGCACAATTTGTGTTTTTTTCCTTTTGTACACAAATGCGCAATAAAATGCATTTTTTTCTGCCAAACATGTGTAATTTATTCTCATATAACCTACTATGTCTGTCGACCATGAATCAATCAGCTAAAAAGTTTCCCAGATACAAAATCCACCTAAAACTGCAATATTTTTTAATTGTTTTGAGCATTAAATATTCTCAATAATAATCAATTCGAAAGTAATCTAATATCTAGCACTGTTAAATAAAGGATTGCGTTCTCAATTTTCTACGTGATCAAAAACACAGTCCAAAAACACATTTTAAAGCAAATCTTTAAACATTACTCGAAAAAAAGTTGTCCTCTCAAAAATTTGTTTTGCAGCGAGTCCTTCGTTCTGCGCATATTGGAAAAGGGCTCCTTCAGTGCGATAGTGAAATCAGCCAGACGCAATAAAAAGTACTCCAATTCAGGAGCAAGTTCTGCTTACGTTTCTCATGGTTTATACAGAAATCATACACAGCCACGCATCTTTCTAAAAATCCCGCATTCTAAGCGGTATAAAGGGTGTTACACTGAAGCAGTGCGAGTTTATCACCGAAATCATAAATTACGACGATGTCCATGTTTCATGAAAACTGTAATATATTTAGTGAAAATAAAATAAAGAAACTGGATGGACCACGATCCGTATGACCACCTGTTCTTTTGCTGAAGTTGTTGAGGAAATTTATA
This sequence comes from Maratus speculifer, assembly GCA_964019185.1. Taxonomy (NCBI): domain Eukaryota; kingdom Metazoa; phylum Arthropoda; class Arachnida; order Araneae; family Salticidae; genus Maratus; species Maratus speculifer. The sequence continues at coordinate 232,097,358 of OZ025294.1, read as the reverse complement.
ACACGATTACTACCGATCCATTGCATATTTCAAAAATTGTTTCACGCATTTTAAATGTACCAAAAACATCAGTGATCAAGATTCTGTGCACTTATTTACGGACATTTGCCTATCCTTTTCCTGCGCATCCTGATGTAGAAACCTTGAAACGAGCGTTTTGATTTTGCATATTTTTTTTTCATCAGATAGATAAAGATAACAACGAAGTGTGCGAAATTTATGGCGGCAGGATTTACATTTCTCTTTAACTGGGAAAATAAGCAGAAGAACTGCGTTTACTGGGGCGATGAAAATCCTCACGATGTGACAAAAACCATCAACGATTTACTCGAAACTAAAATCTCTGTGTGCAAATATCCGCTTCGCAAACACATTCGTTCTCGGTCCGTACTTTTTCCAGGAGGTCACTTCCAGAGGTACCAAAACGTGCTTCATCACAGGTGTCGGTATGCAACAGTGTTGCAGAATTTCGCAGTTCTTTCATTGCAGCAGAAAAATGTCGTTACTGAAATCGTAAGATAGTGATCCTCCAACCGTAGCCACATCTGTTTGAGAAGTGCTGCAACGACACTTTGATAATAGAAACATCTCTCTAAACTTTTTGCAGTTTCGTGGCTATTACGTTTTCGTGACATCACTCCATTGGATTTCTGGTTCTAAGGTTATCAGAATTAATAGTGTACACATCGAATCCAAAAAATTCGTCAGAGTTGAAAGATGGTATTAAAACTTAAAGTTGTACAGATTATCCCTGCAATGTTACGTTCGGCATCGTTGTCAACAGTCTCATGCATGCAATGCGCGTTATAGTGTGAGAATTTGAGCATCTTGGAAACGCTAATTTTCCTCTATTGTATTATCACAGGTCCTTTACAATGGTCTTTTTTGCAAGTACTTTTTTCCAGCAATTTTAATTGCATTTGCACTATTCCAAAGTCACTTATATTTTTTAATGCGTTGATGAATTTGCGCATGAAAGAAATAGATATTGCTATTCGCAAATTTAGAAATCTTTACTGTAACCGTAACCATGAGATTTCTATAATTTAAAATCATCACGATCAGAGCACATACCATATATCTAAAATGTCTTTTTGATTGGTTGAGACCTCTAGGGTTCCTCTATCGGGGAGGGTATTTTATGACCAATCTGTACTTACCCTATATGATTCCCCTCTATACATACCCTATATGATTTACCCTCTAATTATCTCAGTTCATTTAAGTCAATCAACAAAACAAATTCTAAACATGATGTCAACTGTTGATGATCATTACTAAAAAACACAAGTTTTACAGCAATGGACAAGACAGGCAAAATATTTCATTACGAAACAAATGTTAATGCAAAGATAAAATTAATTTCCGTTGGTTGAAAAAAAATCCATGTTAGACGTAACATTCATTAAGCAGCGGTAAAATGTTCACTTTACTTTATATTACTTTAAAGGAATTTTAGAAAAAATGAAATTTAATTTTTTTAATCTTAACTTTTTAATATTTTTCTTATATAGTATTTTTCATGAAAATGGAAAAACAAAAATGCATGCATTTTTTTCTTGCTTAAAAATAATCATACAATAAAATTTTATGAGTAAATTTTAAATGATTTAATATTCATAGAAAAGATGTTTGCGAAAAAGACTTTTAATTATTATTAATATTATTGTTATTATTTCGAAAGAGAGGCAAACGTGATTACAAAGAAACATAATATTTTCGAAAGAAAATTTAATTTTGAAATGATAAAATTAAATAAATGTCCATAAACGGATTTTCACTTTACAATGCAAAAGAAAATTTATTTTATTCTAAAATATTTTAGTTTTTTTTATTTTTCAGAAAATCAGAATATTTACAAAAATTACTTATTTTTATAACCTAAACATTCCTTCTTTATGTTTTTTCCAAATAAATTGAGAAATCATTTAGAGGAACAAATTCTTTTACTCACATCTGAAAACTTAAATACCGGTCTGTTACATTCAAAAAAGGAAATGCATCCACTAAAAACCGAAAAATTTATTTACGGTTTGAATATTAAAACATGCAGATATCTGGTATACGTAAAACTATTTTCACAATATGCGTCATAAACAAAATTAATACGGAAAATTTAGTGTGTGATTTCTATTTAATCTTGGTTCCTCAATAAGGTATTTAAAGAAAATATTTATAATGTATATGCGAAATATACAAATAAAAAAGATAAGAGAAAAATTCAATTATATAATCATATATTTTCGGAAAAAAAACTAAAAAAAAGTACATTGTGCTAAGCGAGTCATTGTAATGAGTAATCTATTTTTTTTACATGCTTAACCCTTTAATACCCAGCACGCACGATCATGTCCGTCAGAAATTCATTTAAATTTTTGCTTCTGAGTCGTATGGAACTGTTGTATGTAAAAAATCCCGAATCGAACGAATGTTGTTGTTAGCAGAAAGAGTAAAGAATCATTTTTATCAACAGATATTGGTTGAAGGACATGTTTGCATTAAACATGCATGGCTAGCTTTTTTTACTTGTAAAAATGATACAGATCATAGGATCTTTAAGTATTAAGTTAAATATATGTATATTTATCGATGGATATTTTATAAATATGAATAATAAAAGTGAAATCATTTAAATAAATTTATAAGTAATTTATTAAATGATACTTTTAATTCGTGATTTTGTAAAAACTGTTGACATATGATTTTTAGATTTATTAAAAAATATTAATATTTATCGAATTTCACCCCTAACAAAAAAAAAAAGAAATAAATAAAGTTAAAAAAATTCGATTCTAGGCATTATTTGTTACATGTTAGTACATTTCTTTAGGTAAGCATTTTAAATTATACGATTACAAAGCTGGAATTTCATTAGTATAAAATATTTTTGTTATTTCCATAAAGCACATTATTATTAAGGCATATTTTTTTTTAACCAAAAAAAATCTTTTATTTTTTTCAAAGTTTTAAAACACAAGAGTGACATTCAAAAAATAAATTTCTCCCGTCTAAAAATTAAACTTTGAAAAGAAAATACAATCCAAGAAAGGGAAAACAATTTAAAATTTTAAGGTTGCAGAAAAACAATTGCGCGGCACATTTGCTTATAGACTCTTTTCACAGAACATCATTCAAACAGAAAAGGTTTTTCGAGGTACATTTTCAATTATATATATATTTTTTTTCTTTTTACGCATTTGAAAATTATAACATCAAGCAAATGGAGGATTTCGTTTTGTGTTTCAAAATTAGATTCTGTAAAAGAATTTTGGTTTTGAATATTTTAAAATAACTTTTTAAAGTAATGTTTACTGTGGTATAATGCTTATCTCAATATCTTTGGCAAAAATTAAAGATAGCACACCCTATCGTCAATATGTCTAAATAAGAGCGGGATTCTCTGAATTGGGATTTATAGAATTAAAAACGCATAATAAATAAAATAAATAAAAGGATTTATTTAATGATAAAAGATAATGATAAAAGGATTTATTTCTTATCCTCCTCAGTCCTGAGATAAATATTATGAGAGACCACAAAAACCTGATAAAAATTACTATCAAATAATTTTCAAAGATATATTCGTCTATATATTAATGCTTATTATATAAGTATATTCATCAAAAAGGTCAAGAAATAATTTTAGCAATTCTAAAAGGAATTCTAAAATCTTTTACAGGCCGAATTCAAATCTAGGTATATTATAAATTACCTTTCTTTACATTATGCATTTTAATGTTTTAGTTAAGGGAATTTTATAATTATGCATAATTTTCAGAATGTACCCAATCGGAAAAATTGATCACTTCCTGTGATATTTTTTTGGTGGCCATTGGTCATTTTTTATGATTTTCTGCAATTATCCCAATTAATGATAGGAATGTAACTTCTATTTCAAAAAATCAAGTTATCTACGATAAAAAATCATTTAAAAAACATTTCTATGATTGGTCATTGGTCATTTTTATGATTTTCTCTTTAGTGATAGGAATGTCACTTCTATTTCAAAAAATAAAGTGATTTTTTTTGTTATTTCTGCTAGTTTTTTCAAGTCACTTTTGATGAAATTTATTTTTATTAAATTTTTTATTTTATGTTCCGAATTGAGAAAATTAGCCTGTAAAAAGTTAATTTAAATTAAAACAGATCACTGATATATTTCCTAATTTTGCTTGCCACATTCCTCTCCCCGAAACGTGATACGCTTTTCTTTTTTATGATTTTCTAGCATGTGTTATAAAGTTTTTTAGAGTTTAAATCAGATCGCCTTGTTAGATTACCAAGTTTTAACAAAATTGTATTATTCTAGTCCACATTTCACCATCAGCGAATAAACTCTATTCTTAAGAAAACTGTAACTGGAAAAAAACTCAGTGGAACAACCTATCAGTTGAAATATTACTGGAGGGGGAGGCGGTCTTAAGCAAGAATTTAAGATATTTGATGAAATTACTATTTGAAAATAGTGGTAGTTAAACTTTTGATATTTTATATACATTTCTTAAGAAATAATATCTATTACATTCCCAGCAGTTCAAGTTTTTGATAAGATATCCTCCTACTGTCAAAAATAAAAAAATAAATAAAATATAAACGAAAACAAAAAAGTCCTTCCGGCAATGCCGGGAGGAAGAGGTAGCTTTCATATACTTATATATTTATTTATTTATTTTAAGGTAAGTTACATTGTTCAAAAACACTAAGCTCAAATTAGTGGAAATAATCTTATAAAATTAGTGATTTTATAAGATTGAAACTAGTTTTTGTCAAGACTGAATATTAATAGGAATTTTTAGAAATTAGTCATCTTTTATTCAACCTGATTTTATTTTAAGCGATTTAGAGAGTCACCAAATTTTACGATATCATAAAGTGTATGCCATTTTAAAGCAACATTGGGGATCGTTCAGATCAGACCGTTTCAAAATGTCAGCCATAAGCAAAATTCAAAGTGCTATAACTAAGTCATTTTATAAGATATAGACAAAATAAAAAGTGTTCTGGAATCGTTGTTTAAAGTTCTAACACGAAAAATAAAAATATTTTTCAATTTTTGAATTTTTCGCATTTAATTTTAAATTTTAAATTTTTAAAAAAATTTAAAATGGCCACCATTTTGAAACAAAATGGTGGATGATGCTGGCCAACGAACTCGGTCGAGACATTTGTATGTACTATGTACATCCCAAGTTTCATTGAAATCGGTTGATAAATACGCGTGTTATCACGTGACAAAAATCAGATCGTTTCAAAATGTCAGACATAAGAAAAATTCAAAGTGCTATAACTCAATCATTTTGTAAGATATAGACAAAATAAAAAGTGTTCTGGAATCGTCGTTTTATGTTCTAACGCGTAAAAAAAAATATTTTTCAAATTTTGATTTTTTCGCATTTAATTTTAAATTTTTTAATTTTTAAAAAATTTAAAATGGCCACCATTTTGAAACAAAATGGCGGATGATGCTGGCCAACGAACTCGGTCGATACAAATTTATGTACTATGTACATACCAAGTTTCATTGAAATCGGTTTATAAGTACGCGTGTTATCACGTGACAAAAATCAGAACTCATCGTTTCAAAATGCCAGCCATAAGAAAAATTCAAAGTGCTATAACTCAATCATTTTTTAAGATATAGACAAAATAAAAAGTGTTCTGGAATCTTTGTTTTAAGTTCTAACACGTAAAAGAAAAATATTTTTCAACTTTTAATTTTTTCGCATTTAATTTTAAATTTTAAATTTTTTTAAAAATTTAAAATGGCCGCCATTTTGAAACAAAATGGCGCATGATGCTGACCAACGAACTCGGTCGAGACATTTGTATGTACTATGTACATGCCAAGTTTCATTGAAATCGGTTCATAAGTACGCGTGTTATCGCGTGACAAAAATCAGATCGTTTCAAAATGTCAGCCATAAGAAAAATTCAAAGTGCTATAACTCAATCATTTTTTAGGATATAGACAAAATAAAAAGTGTTCTGGAATCTTTGTTTTAAGTTCTAACACGTAAAAGGAAAATATTTTTCAAATTTTAATTTTTTCGCATTTAATTTTAAATTTAAAATTTTTTTTAAAATTTAAAATAGCCGCCATTTTGAAACAAAATGGCGGATGATGCTGGCCAACGAACTCGGTCGAGACATTTGTATGTACTATGTACATACCAAGTTTCATTGAAATCGGTTCATAAGTACGCGTGTTATCACGTGACAAAAATCAGATCGTTTCAAAATGTCAGCCATAAGAAAAGTTCAAAGTGCTATAACTCAATCATTTTTTAAGATATAGACAAAATAAAAAGTGTTCTGGAATCTTTGTTTTAAGTTCTAACACGTAAAAGGAAAATATTTTTCAACTTTTAATTTTTTCGCATTTAATTTTAAATTTAAATTTTTTTAAAAAATTTAAAATGGCCGCCATTTTGAAACAAAATGGCGGATGATGCTGGCCAACGAACTCGGTCGATACAAATTTATGTACTATGTACATACCAAGTTTCATTGAAATCGGTTCATAAGTATGCGTGTTATCACGTGACAAAAATCAGATCGTTTCAAAATGTCAGCCATAAGAAAAATTCAAAGTGCTATAACTCAATCATTTTTTAAGATATAGACAAAATAAAAAGTGTTCTGGAATCTTTGTTTTAAGTTCTAATACGTAAAAGGAAAATATTTTTCAACTTTTAATTTTTTCGCATTTAATTTTAAATTTTAAATTTTTTAAAAAATTTAAAATGGCCGCCATTTTGAAACAAAATGGCGGATGATGCTGACCAACGAACTCGGTCGAGACATTTGTATGTACTATGTACATACCAAGTTTCATTCAAATCGGTTCATAAATACGTTAGTTATCGCATGACAAAAATCAGATATATATATATATATATATATATGGTTATATATATATATATATATATATATATATGTCAACATTTGAACGGAGGGTGGTTTTGGGGTCTGAGGGTCATGATCGGTGAAAATATATCCAAATTTTCCGGAAGTGTTTTCCTCCGGACGGCTGCAATATGTAGCTTTTTACTTTTTGTAATGAAAGCTACCTAAAAGACCATATCTGATTACTATAGGAATATATGGGAATTTGACAAAATACGGGAAATAGCGCCAAGTTGCCGCCACTTTTGTTGAGTAATTTTGGTCATCAGATTTTATGACAGAACTAAGTCCGGTTAATCTTAACCACCCTGCATTTTCGCAGTATCTCCGAAAATTTTCATTGGTCCGTTAATATTTATGCAGAGTTTCATCGGTCCATTTCCAAGACGTGACATTGTAAGTGCATTTGTAATGATATAAGTACGTAGCGCAAATAGTCGTCGTTCAGTCCATTAGTCCGTCTGTATATCTGTCTGTCTCTTCGCCTGTTTGTCTATCTCTCCGTCTGTCTGTCCGACCTCATAAAAATCGCAAAAAGCTACCCGACAGAATTGTTTGAAATTTATAGTACATTATTGTTGCTTAATTTTGTTGAGTCATTTCAATTTTTTTATAATCCGATGTCTAGTTCATTTACAGGTACAATCAAAGTATTCCGTTACATTACGGCCAATGGGAAAAAATGTCTTCAATTGCATTTTAATGATGTTACACTCTTTCGAACATAATAAAATTGACGCACATCTATGAAATACATACTAAAATGTACATTCTGTACAATCTGGTGTGCCAAGAGCATTTTTGTTAATTTAGAGAGCCACACAAAAGTATTCCATTACATAATAGATGTGGGAAAATTGTTTGAGGCGTGTTTTATTTAAATTAAATTTTTCACATTCTTTGAAATTGATGTATGTTTCTGAAAGCTTACTTAAGGTTACTTTCAGAATAATAGAAAGCAGATAGTATTTGCATGGACGCACAAAAGGTTCCGGATACTTATACTGTATCCAAAGTAATGTATATTATTACACCAAGTTCTGAATATTTTTAAAGCTTAGTTATAGTACGAGCGCATCTCATTTACTATAATGCAATTTGCAACTTGTTTTACATGTAGAAAAATTCATTATTTGTTCATTTTTAAAAATGTTATAGCAATCTTTAATAAGGACATTCGATAGTATTTTTGTAATGTTAAATAGGGTTGCGTTTGTCTTAACATGGATAATGCAATTAACTTTCGAAAAATAATCCTTTTTTAACTTTAAGTTTCAGAATTGTTGAAAAAAGAGAGCCTAGTAGATATGGATAGGAATTCAGAGAACTATAATGAAATTCCCTGCTTACTGCCTATTATTTCCGTGCATTTTTGCAGCGGGTATTGTTATCGCAAATTTGTCAAACTTTCTCTCGCCAAACATTAATTCATATGTCAACAATATATTCTACAAGAATTCACATTCTTTGACGAAAGCAATATGTTTATTTAAAATGATCATATTTTGCCATGTTGAGGTAGCAATTTTGCAGCAATGTGTGCATAATAATTGAGGTATTTCATAATTATTTGTAAAGTATACTTTTTACTTTTTTTCATCGTCGTATAATCTGTCATGAAAAAGAGCATGATTACATACAAGGAAGGTGTATTTATTAGGCATACTCAGAATATTTTGAACAAAAAATACTGTTTAAACTAAATATGGATCAGTCAAATTTAGCTCCGGTTTACAATAGAAAGTCTGAAAAAATTAAAATGCTTTGGAATATTTTGCATGAAAATGCTTAAAGCTTCGCGTGATTTAACGAGCAGCATTTTTCCTCGACAAAAGCAAGCGATTTTTATGCAAGTGAAATTTTTTCAATGTAAATTGCGTTTATTGAATAATCCAAACTTAAAAAATGACAGAGCTACATATATATATGCACTATATGGCCGTTAATGACAAAACAGTTACAATTTTAGGCATTTTCTCGAATGTTAAAAAAATTATTTATCAGATTCTTCTGGAATTTCAGAATAAAAACAATAAGTTTCATATAATATTTAATAAAATCAATCTCGATTTAAAAAAAGGAGACAATTAGGGGGGGGGGCAACAAAAAATTGAAAGTAAAAAAGTAATATTTTTTTAAGATGACTGTGTAAAATGAAATGCACGAAATAATCTATTTCTGCAGAATACAAATAGAAAAACATGGTTTAATGTGTATAATTATTTGTGTATGAATACCATGTACATTTATAGAAATATAGTGATATTTTTTTAATTACAAAAAATTTCTGCATGTTTTTCATTTATAACATTCAGGCTTTTGAATCCAATTTAACGACGCTTCGGAAAAAATGGCAAAATGTAATAGGAACAATGCATTTGTAATACAAATATAGTGCAACTGAAATACAAATATGTTAAATATTTTAGGAAGTACGAGTAATTGTATTAAATATGTCCTTTATCTACGCATGTTCAAATAATAACATTTTTTTTTACAGAATTTAGGTGCAAAATATATGGAGCAACTCATAAAAAAATAAGCAAAATATTTCAAAAATTCAGAAGGACATTGGCAAAAGAGTAAGCCGTTTTTTAAGTCTCGCTCTAAAACGAGGTGAATAATAAGGGATTTTCTATAAATAGTTATTTTTAAATTATCTGACATCGTTTGGAGCAACTTTATTAAAAAATCTATTTAATTATAGTGTATGGTTATCTTTAGGAATATTTTGTTATTAAACTACACGAAGAAAGAGTAATGATAGTCTATACATTGGTAACAATTTGGTAAATTGGGGAATTTTTTTGTAAAATTTCTGAAATTTAGCGCAATACGCAAAACACTCTACAAGAAATTTTATCGCATATCTATGCAATCCTTATGTACATATATTTTTTATGACATTGGTGAAGATAATAAATTAAAATATAAGAGATATCTTGTATTCTCCATGAATTATTTGGTTATGTATTTACATTCTAATTTTTTGAATATTCATACTGTCATCCCACTAAAACAGCTATAAACAAAAAAACTTTGCTTTCAAATGCCACAAAAAAGACCATGACCCATAAATATAGTTAATTACTAACGCACACAACTGTTAAGTAAATGTTAAGTAAAATTTAAAACAATTTAGTCAATGTTTCAGTTAAATAAATTGTTTTAAATCAAAATGCACTTTGTATTGAAAATTCTTTACACAAAATGTGATTTACCAATAATCTATTGAAATATCGCTAGTAATATTAACTATTAATTTGCAAGTTATTGCATTGTTGTGAAGGCAAATTCATTAAACTGTAAATGTTAGGTTTGATACTTTTTGTTGATAGCTTTTTTTGTAGAATAACAACTATAAATTTTTTAAAAAATGGCATGTAAACTGATAACCTCATAACTCATGAAACATGTATAATACCTCTTAGATTTTAGTTTATTGTCTTCACAACTATCATACAAATCACGTCTGTACAGAAAATTGCATACATATGTGATAGAATTTCCTGTAGAGTGTTTTGCGTATTGTGATACATTACACAAGATGTTATCTTAAACTTCTCAATTTACATAAATGTCTTCAATGGATGGACTAACTTTTTTATTTATTTACAGTTCACAGTCAAAATCTTACTAAAGATAACTGCAAAGTATAATTAAATACAGGGCCCGACTTAGACAGTGGGGGGCCCTGGGGCAAACATCATTAAGGGGGCCCCCTTCTGTCTTAAAATTTTTCGTAAATTATACTGAAGTGACTAAAACTGAAATTCATAACTATTGTATGTGCGCATAAATTTCGTACCAAGTACTATTCGCATCTATATATGGGTAAATCCATTTTATTTGGTCCAGCACTGGTCGCTCGACCATTTTTAAAAAATCTGAAATTTTTTGTACAATAACTCTAACATGATGGAAGTTCAAAATGACCGTTATTTTAATTTTGCTATTTTTTGTTTGCGCATGGCGGCCATCTTTGTTTCATCGTGTGCAGCGATTTTCTCAGATACTAGGATACACAAAATTGTAAATATCTTGTCTTTTATTTTCCCAATTGAAATGGGGTTTGCAGCATTTTTTTCAGAATAAAATAGGCTAAATGTATGATGGTAGAATAATTTTGGAAAATAAAATTTTAAGGTGAAATTTTAGCACAAATTTTAATATTTTTTCCAAAATCTATCCGTTTGCAAGAAGAAATTGTTCATGCAAGGAAAACTGTCACGCTTACACAATTTTTTCTAGAAATAGGTCAAAAATGCGTGTACTGATACACCAAGTCCCAGATCTGGGAGTTGATTTCTCTTTGCAAAAAAAATTCCGAAATTCGTCAAAAATTTCAAAAATCGCACTTTTTAGGATTTGATATCTCTGGTGGGGCACGAGATAAAAATCTGAAATTCTGGCCTTTGATAGTATTGTGTAGTAATGTTATGTACTAAAAATTTCAAGAAGGAGATTTGACTACAAGCGGAGATATGACATGGACAATATGCGAAAACAATACTGCCAAACTTTTGTAACCTACTATGTAATTGTTCAACAAGACTGTCAACCTTACACAATTTTTTCTACAAATAGGTCAAAAGTGTGTGTACTCATACACCAAGTCTCAGATATAGGAGTTGATTTCTCTTTGCAAAAAAAAAAAAAAAAAATTCGAAATTCGTCAAAAATTTCAAAAATCGCACTTTTTAGGCTTTGATATCTCTGGTGGAGCACGAGATAAAAATCTGAAATTCTGACCTTTGATAGTATTGTGTAGTAGTGTTATGTACAAGAAATATCAAGGAGATTTGACTATAAGCTGAGATACGGTGATTAAAAAATGTTATGCTATTATGAGTACATTAGGAGAAATGAGATTAGTCTCATTTATTACAATATTTACACAAAAATATCGTTTGTTGAAAACAGTTTAATATTAAATGTTTAATTTACAAAGATACTATATATACTCAACAAGCAGCTTAACACTATTTACGAGAGATGTTGTGATTCGACCAGTTACTGTTGTCAGTCCATCATGCTGTTCTTTCTCAAAATTTTATTTGAAGCCACAAAGTCTTGTCATCCCTTGTTAACTTGAATAAAATTCTCTAGGTTTAATAATTTAAACCATGTCAACTCGATCAGTTGCAACCCATTGTCTGAAATTTACTTTTCCTGAAATTTGTACCGAGTAAAATTGTTGCAATAGCATTTCTATTAGGTTTGTTCCTCTGGACAAATAGTGTATTGGCTGAATTGGTACATTCTGAATTGTTTAAATCACACAGACATATTTGAAGAAGATATTTTTAATTAACATTTAACTTTGTACCATAAATAATTAATTTAAAATTTTGGAGGTATGAACAATTATATAGTAGGTTACAATAGTTTGGCAGTATTGTTTTCACATATTGTCCATGTCATACCTCAGCTTGTAGTGAAATCTCTTTCTTGAAATTTTTTGTACATAACACTACTACACAATACTATCAAAGGCCAGAATTTCAGATTTTTATCTCGTGCTTCACCAGAGTTATCAAATCCTAAAAAGTGCGATTTTTGAAATTTTTGACGAATTTCGGAATTTTTTTTGCAAAGAGATATCAACTCCCAGATCTGGGACTTGGTGTACAAACACTTTTGACCTATTTGTAGAAAAAATTGTGTAAGGTTGACAGTCTTGTGGAACAATTATATAGTAGGTTACAATAGTTTGACAATATTGTTTTCACATATTGTCTGTGTCATATCTCAGCTTGTATTCAAATCTCCTTCTTGAATTTTTTTGTACATAACACTATTACACAATACTATCAAAGGCCAGAATTTCAAATTTTTATCTCGTGCCCCACCAGAGATATCAAAGCCTAAAAAGTGCGATTTTTGAAATTTTTGAGGAATTTCGGAATTTTTTTCACAAACAGAATTTAACTCTCAGATCTGGGACTTGGTGTACACGCACTTTTGACCTATTTGTAGAAAAAATTATGTAAGGTTGACAGTCTCCCTTGCATAAAAAACTTCCTCTTGCAAATGGATAGATTTTGGAAAAAATCTTAAGTTTGTGCTAAAGTTTCACGTGTAAAAATTTATTTTTCAAAATTATTCTACCACCGTACACTTAGCTTATTTTATTCTGAACAAAATGCTGCAAACCCCATTTCAATTGGGAAAATAAAAGACGAGATATTTACAATTTTGTGTATCCTAGTGTCTGAGAAAATCGCTGAACACAATGAAACAAAGATAGCCGCCATGAGCAAACAAAAAATAGCAAAATTAAAATAATGGTCATTTTGAACTTCCGTCATGTTAGGTTTGTTGTACAAAAAATTTAAGATTTTTTAAAAATGGTCGAGCGACTAAAAAAATATCTTCTGGACCACTTGAAATGGATTGACCCATATATATTAGCAGGAAAAAGACAACTTAAAAAAAATTATAGAATAGAGGATTTTTTTCGATTACAGGAATATGAGAATAAATGTGAAGCTTTAAGGCGGCATTGGATACGGAAACACATAGGGTAGGAGAAGAAATACCCTTAAAATTGAAAAAAAAGGTCACTTTTGACCATTTATTATCATTGGACACTCCTTTAACGAAAAACGTATATCTGTCCTTGGGGGGCCCAGAAAGCCCTGCCCCGGGGCAATTGCCCCGCATGCCCCTGCCTTAGTCAGGCTCTGATTAAATATCTATTTCAAAAAAGTTGCATCAGTTGGTGTCAGATAACTGAATTATATTATCACAATTTTAGTTCACTTAGCCAATTTTCTTCTATTTTCCAATTGTGCTATACCTCTTAGACGACTGTATAAGGGATAGAATTTTTATATGTTCTCATCATAGATACTTACATACGTGCGTACTTACCTAATACTTATATATAACCAAAGTGACACTCCGTAAATGAACCAGTGAAATAGGATTTCGCGCTTAAATTAGTTTTCGCACATTAAACTTCATATAAAAATGTGCAATTTTTTTTTCATGTAAATTTAGAGACAGTTATCAATTTAAATATAAAACAAACTATTGTCACGCTTTAAACTTTCCGTATATGAAATATGGCTAGTTACGTACATGAAATAATCCTAGTGAGTTCCATACACCACGCTTTGCGATTTTTCCGACACGCACTAACCAACCTCCTTACGCCAACCTAAAATATAGCAGCCTTAAAATGACGTGATTTATGGACTGCTGCCTGATTTGTTTTCCATTTTGCTTTCATCTCGGAATCAGTGTCCCTTAGATTATTTTGCTGTTAGAATCAAGGGGGTAGAAATACAGGAAAGCTTCATTTTCATAAGATAATAATAATAATAAATAAATAAATAAAGATTTCAACATAAATTTATTGAAACATGAAGAATTCTTACGAAAAGCTTTCTAATCGTTCTTTCAGAGTAAAGATATAATGATTCAAGTTTCCTTTCTCCAACACTTTTTGAAATATTAGCGCGTCATTTCAATTTTTTAAGTACCTACTTATATAAGAATAGATAACAAGTAAACTGAATAACATATATCAGATATCATATAACAGATATCATCAAGCACTTCAATTTTAAACTTTTACAGCTAAACGCACAAAAAAGAACAAATGCCACAATAATTTTTTAAATATTACAGTCGTGTTCAAAAGTTTAACACTAGAAGCCTAATTTTGTATTTTAAGACAAAGCATCATTAATTCCGAATATGTCATGTTCTGTGTAGATTGCGACAGACTCGTTCGCCTGCTATAAATATTTTATCCAGTCTAATTACTTACCAGTTGTTTTGTGGATTTAATTGTAGACATCGCTGTTTTTAAATCTTTCAAATGGGTAAAAATCTGTCATTATTAGTTGCAAAAAAAGGCTGAACTAGTTGCATGAATACAGTTGCCTTTTATGAAAGTGAAAAAAATAAGAGGTTACATGTGCTCAAGAGTCTTCATAAAGCTGTCAGTAAATTTAACATTTCAAAAAAATACGCTAGTCTAAAACAAAAGAAATCGGTCAAGAAAAATAAGTGTTCGTCATGATCATGTGATCTGGAGAATGGTTATGCTATCTCCAACAGCCTCCAGCAAGAAGATTAAACATATCCTGAATGCAAAGGGCACCGACATCATTTTTAGCACTATTTTGAGAAGTTTGACCAAAATTTTGATTTATTATCCTACAAACCCGCTAAGGAAAACATCGCCAACCTCTGAAAAATCGCAAAATAACGAAATACTGATTGTTTATCTATGAATAATCTATCCGGCTTCTACCGGAAAAAATGTATAAAAACACATCTATCCTCATGTGGAAATTATATATTTTTTCATTTTTTATACGAAGCATGCCCGTATGGAAAACTTCCCTCTCAGCAGGGTATAGGTTCTTTTAATTTTTCTAAAAAAAACGCTATGAATACGATAACAAACTGCAAACAAAACGTTTTCTTCTGTGAATCTGAGGAGCCTTATGAGAAAACTGCTTCACTGAATAAATGTATCCCAATAAAATGAACCAATCGCATTGCTATTCTTACATCGATTTAAGGATTTGTCTTTCAAAAGTAATACTCTCTAAGTTTTGATTTGCTGAATGGATCGGATCACGTGACCACAAATTAACCACTGAAGATCGTCATTATGATTATTGTTAAATGGCAAATTTTAAATTCTGCCTCATTTTGCCATATCATATGATATACATATATATCGCTTTTAGAGGTCTGTTTTAAGGATATATACAATAAATTTAATGTTTTTAAAAGTTAATAACTTGTAAACGGTTAGATCTAATGACAAAAACCTTGCAGGAGATTATGCATAATGATATATATTCTGAATTATATTTTTTATTTTAGTTCCATTAATCGACAGTTAAGGATATGTCATCTTCAATCTCCACCAAAAAAAAAAATTTCTCGAAAGTAATGACATTTGGATAGAATATTTTTAGGTTTAAGAAAAACTACCAATTACAGTCGTCGCCATGGTGCGACTTTTGAAAAATTTCTTCATAACATTTCATTATATGACCCAAAGAACTCATAGTTCCCATTTATAAAGTATTTACATAAAGGAGGCAATACATTATCTATTGTCGATGTTCAACTTCTCAATCGTTAGTCATAGATACATAGTTCCAATTACAAAAACGCTTCAAGTCTGGTAAATATTCATGTATTAGCGGTGTAAGTTAACAGATAAATTTTATAAAATTTACGAAATCTGACTTTTTATACATTCTCCCAGTACCTATAGTTATATTTAATAAAAGTTTACACATATCATAACAGATATAATACAAAACATATTTGACTTTTGTACAAAAAAAAAAAAAAAAAAAAAAAAAAAAAAAAAAAAAATGACGCAGTTATTAAATTTCAAAAATTTTTAGACTTTTACTCATGATTTTGTTTTTCACTGAGGGATCACATAAAAAAAGAATTAAAGTAATTGGAGATCGAAATCATGGTGCAATGTTCTGTTTTATGGCAAAAAAAACATATTTAGCAAGTTTCGCCAAATCAGTGTTTCTCCAGAGATGGTTATATCATCTAAATAGTTTAGCTAACTTTTAAGGATCGTATATAGAGCAAAGAATTAAATAACGACATTAAACAGAAAAGATAAATATAGAATTTTTTTAACGTATCAAAAAACGGTTTACTTTAAATAATTGATACATTAAATGTCGTAGTCTACTACAATTACATTTAGGGGCCTAACAACATTAAATTTTAAAGTAGATAAAATTGACAATAAAAAATAAAAGTAAGTGTTAGATAAATGGCAGCGGAATGCAATCAATCAGTCCAGATATAACGAACAATAGAATCTGAATTATGTAAATTCCAATCGTGCCGCAGTGGCTATATCGTGGATCGTTCTCAAGGGTGATACTATGTGGACACAACAATTACGATTAATTTCTGATTAGAATTCAGGAAAAATACCTAAATATAATTTCTAAATTACCTGATTAATCATATCCTTAAAATGAAAGTCAAAGAAGCAATAGGACACATATTAGACATATTAAAATATAAACGAATAAGAGAAAAACTGACAGTATACAATCGCCATCATGTGGGAAAAAAATTCAAATGTGCAAGCTTGTTTTACTAACAGTAAATAAATAAAAGAATAATTAAAATTAAATTGACAGTAATATAATAACAGTAATTAAATTAGTATATAGACCTTAATAGTAATCGAACAGCGATGAAAAACTTGCAGTAAACAAATGGAAGTTCTTAAAGAAAAGTATCAAATAACTACAATGAAAAAATTCAAATATATATAACAATGTATGGTTAAAGGTGACCGGACACTTGCGATTTTTTACGTTTTGTTGAATATCTGAAAAATACACAATGAAATGTCCTGAAACTCCAGGTGTGTAATGAGAATAATCCAGTTTAAATATTTCAGCTAAGATTTTTTTCATGAAATAACATAGGGGACCGTCTACAAATTGAAACAGAATGAATATCTTTTAGATAAACCTGTCAAAACTAATGTAGTGAAAACATTCAAACTGTAGATTATGATTAAATGGCTTATTTTATGGATACTTTTAGAGAAATTAAAATTTTCATAAAAACAGTCCGAAATTCTGCTAATCTAAAAAAATGTTTTTTCAGAAAATATGACAAACAACAATGTACACAATACCATGTAATTAGTGTTAAAATAATAAAATTTATGTGAATAAAGTACTGGTTTATTAAATAATTCTTCACTGCATATGTGTAAAAGCAATCAGAATATAATTTGCATAATGTGTTAGTTAAACATATAGAACAACTT
The DNA here is from genome assembly GCA_964019185.1 of Maratus speculifer. Lineage (NCBI taxonomy): Eukaryota > Metazoa > Arthropoda > Arachnida > Araneae > Salticidae > Maratus > Maratus speculifer. The sequence continues at coordinate 232,079,648 of OZ025294.1, read as the reverse complement.
TTGTAAATTAATCAAAAATGTAACTTGAACATTTTAAAATTATCGTCGGTAGAATAAGCGCAAAATTCGTTGTGCCCGAAAGGAAACGGAAATATGAGGGGCTCTGAATTGAATCTTTAATGCATTGAAAAGTGTCAATACACGATGCATAATATTGCCCGGATTACTACATTTGTATACAGCCCATCATCTTTTATTTTCCTTTTGCGATCAATGGATTCTGAGCTTATTTTTTCTTGTTCTGGTATAGCAATCTTAAAAAATAGGGTTTCTTTTTTTAAATAACTATGTCTTTGCATCGCAAATAACTTACATAATTATTCATCCAGATAGTGTAAAATTTCAAATATAACGGCAGAGCAGGTAACCTATGAGGCAGGTTTATAATACGAGGCCGGGTTTCCACGACGTTTCTCATTGAAAATCGTTCCCCTCCGAAATTAGTTAGTCTTAATGCATGGAAATATTTTTCATGTGTAGTAATATCAGAAAAATAACCATACATTTTACGAACTTGTTTGATCATTTAATCATTTCAGAAAACTATCAATATAAAATCAATATAAATTCAAAAATATCATAAAATGTGAATTTTTTTTAATGGAATCATTCAATTAATCCATTTCATGTTAATTATGCCTTTGCATTCATAAGCTATAACACTGAGATCGCAGTGTGAATGGACCGCTCAAAATGCAAATTAACAGTTCTAAGCGCTACTCTACGTGTGTTAACATCAGTCAATATTGTGGTGGTTTTTGAGCATTTGGGAGTTTTGCCACTGAATACAGAAATCTTTACAGATTCGGACATCTTAATTTGCAGACAGGCCAGCTCCTGTCGCATCAAATCTAGAAGAGCATCGACAATCTTGAAAAGGTTTCAAAATTTTCTCAATAATCGATAGTGCCCTTTCCTCCTTCCTACAAAAAAACTAAAAACATGTACTCTTTCTACATTAAAGCAATCATCTAAAATGTAGCACAATCTAGCACTTCTAAAGAAGCTGTTTCTTCAGTTCTGATCAAACTTATAATGAAGACTTTTTTTATGCACTCAAACAAAGTTTATCTATACTAGAAGAAGTTAGGTCTTTTGCGAAGAGGAAGCAAACTGAGGAAGCTAACACGGCTTGGACAAAAAAGGCTTAAAAGTCATTGATACTGACTAATTCTCCTGTTAAAAATTAATTGAAATTGGAAAAATGATTCATCCAAAAAAATGGAAACTTCAAAAGCAACGATAAAGAAGCAAGAAATTTTTTTATCCAATTCCAGACAAAAATTTGTCTGTTTTTGGACCTTTAAAGCATTAGAACTGGTTTTTATGCTACTGTGGTTTTTATGCTACATTTAGTTTACAATAAAAGATACATGTTAATTAACAATAAAAGTATATTACCTGTGTTTTATCATTTAAATTGCAGTTGGAAAATGTGTTCCTGCAGATTTCTAATAGGCTAAAAACTTGACCTACATACAATACACATTTTCCAATGTGAAGTGGTTACACTTAAACATTTTCTATTAACCCAGTGTTATAGCGGGGGTGACATACGTCACCTATGACATTTGAAAAATTGGTACTTTTCAATTCCTTTATCAGATTCTTTTTCTCTTCTTCATAATAATATTGTTCGTAAACAGTTCTAACGTATAAATATACATTTTTAATGGGTATTTCGTTGTTTCGGAATGTTGCTACTACTTGTTGGACTACTTGTTTTTAAAAAGTACAGAAGCGGTAAACTAAAAATAAGTGACATATGTCCTCCACGTGATCGTAACAAATATTTGCGCTCCTAAAGCAAAGTTATAAACTAGACTTAATCTCATGAAAAATAATTGTGCTGGTTTGTACAGAGGGGTTTAAGGAATACAATGATATCTTGTAGATCTCAAAATTGATAAACATAAAATTAGAAAAATAAAATTGGAAAAAAATGGAAAACTGTCCCCAGTCTTCCTACGATACATGCAATAGCAGGCGACAATTCTTTATTTTTTCATCACTACCGGGTCATTCAGTTTGAATATGAAATTAGTACCAAGTTAATGGTAAAATTTGCCTGAGCATACCCTCATAGAAACCCCTGGCAGAATGAAATTTATGCCAAACAAAATGTGCATTTGGGACTCATTATGTCTTATTGAGGAACTCGAGATTTAAAACAAAAGTCGACTTCGAAGTATTAAATTTTAATAATACTATATTTATAAGAACATTTTAAATTATAAAACAACTAAAAAAAAAGAATTGATTTGGTGAAAAAAAAGTTTATATATTACCAACATTTTTATTTTACATACTTTAAAATTCTTTCATTTTCGTTTTGTACCGAGACACATTAGTAAATACAAATACGAAGAACAAATTCTTTTTATTGCGCCTGCAAATTTAAAATTCAGGCTGTCAGTTTCAACAAGAAAAGTACATTTAAAAGAGAACTATTTAATGTTTTAAGTTTTGATGTAAACAGTCGTGTAATATACTTAGATCTGCCTTCTGAACGGGTTTAGTAAGAGTATCTATATTATAAATGCCAAAAGTATCTGCGTAACGCATACGTCATTTTGTGAAATGCAACACTTTCGCATGCAAATCGGTTTCTAAATATCGCGCATTTTCAAATTTTACACAATCGTATTGATAAAAAATGTACTTTTAAATGCATTTTCTTTGAAAGCTGTATCTCAATTTATTTATGAGTTATTAATTATTTATATTTTTTTGTACGAATTTTGGAAATGTGGCAACAGAAATACTCCACTTTCTCTTAAAATTGATAAAAGCTGAAACAAAAAAAGTCCTTCCGGCAATGCCGGGAGGAAGAGGTAGCTTTCATATACTTATATATTTATTTATTTATTTTAAGGTAAGTTACATTGTTCAAAAACACTAAGCTCAAATTAGTGGAAATAATCTTATAAAATTAGTGATTTTATAAGATTGAAACTAGTTTTTGTCAAGACTGAATATTAATAGGAATTTTTAGAAATTAGTCATCTTTTATTCAACCTGATTTTATTTTAAGCGATTTAGAGAGTCACCAAATTTTACGATATCATAAAGTGTATGCCATTTTAAAGCAACATTGGGGATCGTTCAGATCAGACCGTTTCAAAATGTCAGCCATAAGCAAAATTCAAAGTGCTATAACTAAGTCATTTTATAAGATATAGACAAAATAAAAAGTGTTCTGGAATCGTTGTTTAAAGTTCTAACACGAAAAATAAAAATATTTTTCAATTTTTGATTTTTTCGCATTTAATTTTAAATTTTAAATTTTTAAAAAAATTTAAAATGGCCACCATTTTGAAACAAAATGGTGGATGATGCTGGCCAACGAACTCGGTCGAGACATTTGTATGTACTATGTACATCCCAAGTTTCATTGAAATCGGTTGATAAATACGCGTGTTATCACGTGACAAAAATCAGATCGTTTCAAAATGTCAGACATAAGAAAAATTCAAAGTGCTATAACTCAATCATTTTGTAAGATATAGACAAAATAAAAAGTGTTCTGGAATCGTCGTTTTATGTTCTAACGAATAAAAAAAAATATTTTTCAAATTTTGATTTTTTCGCATTTAATTTTAAATTTTTTAATTTTTAAAAAATTTAAAATGGCCACCATTTTGAAACAAAATGGCGGATGATGCTGGCCAACGAACTCGGTCGATACAAATTTATGTACTATGTACATACCAAGTTTCATTGAAATCGGTTTATAAGTACGTGTGTTATCACGTGACAAAAATCAGAACTCATCGTTTCAAAATGCCAGCCATAAGAAAAATTCAAAGTGCTATAACTCAATCATTTTTTAAGATATAGACAAAATAAAAAGTGTTCTGGAATCTTTGTTTTAAGTTCTAACACGTAAAAGAAAAATATTTTTCAACTTTTAATTTTTTCGCATTTAATTTTAAATTTTAATTTTTTTTAAAATTTAAAATGGCCGCCATTTTGAAATAAAATGGCCGCCATTTTGAAACAAAATGGCGCATGATGCTGACCAACGAACTCGGTCGAGACATTTGTATGTACTATGTACATGCCAAGTTTCATTGAAATCGGTTCATAAGTACGCGTGTTATCGCGTGACAAAAATCAGATCGTTTCAAAATGTCAGCCATAAGAAAAATTCAAAGTGCTATAACTCAATCATTTTTTAGGATATAGACAAAATAAAAAGTGTTCTGGAATCTTTGTTTTAAGTTCTAACACGTAAAAGGAAAATATTTTTCAAATTTTAATTTTTTCGCATTTAATTTTAAATTTTAAATCTTTTTTAAAATTTAAAATAGCCGCCATTTTGAAACAAAATGGCGGATGATGCTGGCCAACGAACTCGGTCGAGACATTTGTATGTACTATGTACATACCAAGTTTCATTGAAATCGGTTCATAAGTACGCGTGTTATCACGTGACAAAAATCAGATCGTTTCAAAATGTCAGCCATAAGAAAAGTTCAAAGTGCTATAACTCAATCATTTTTTAAGATATAGACAAAATAAAAAGTGTTCTGGAATCTTTGTTTTAAGTTCTAACACGTAAAAGAAAATATTTTTCAACTTTTAAATTTTTCGCATTTAATTTTAAATTTAAAATTTTTTTGAAAATTTAAAATAGCCGCCATTTTGAAACAAAATGGCGGATGATGCTGGCCAACGAACTCGGTCGACACAAATTTATGTACTATGTACATACCAAGTTTCATTGAAATCGGTTCATAAGTATGCGTGTTATCACGTGACAAAAATCAGATCGTTTCAAAATGTCAGCCATAAGAAAAATTCAAAGCGCTATAACTCAATCATTTTTTAAGATATAGACAAAATAAAAAGTGTTCTGGAATCTTTGTTTTAAGTTCTAATACGTAAAAGGAAAATATTTTTCAACTTTTAATTTTTTCGCATTTAATTTTAAATTTTAATTTTTTTAAAAAATTTAAAATGGCCGCCATTTTGAAACAAAATGGCGGATGATGCTGACCAACGAACTCGGTCGAGACATTTGTATGTACTATGTACATACCAAGTTTCATTCAAATCGGTTCATAAATACGTTAGTTATCGCATGACAAAAATCAGATATATATATATATATATATATATGGTTATATATATATATATATATATATATGTCAACATTTGAACGGAGGGTGGTTTTGGGGTCTGGGGGTCATGATCGGTGAAAATATATCAAAATTTTCCGGAAGTGTTTTCCTCCGGACGGCTGCAATAGGTAGCTTTTTACTTTTTGTAATGAAAGCTACCTAATATCATGTCAAAAGAAAACGTCTGCCATAAAATCCGATACGTTTTGGTTTTATTGTGTTTTTATTCATAAATTAAATGGAGGGAGTTTAGTTAATTGTAAACTTAGATAGGTGGAGGTGAAGTAAGCCTCAAAAAAGGTTTGCAATTTGAAACCCTTTATCGCTCGAATTTTAATGTCCCAAACAAAAGCACGTGGAAGAGATTTTGTATTAAGACGAATTGAAAGAAATTAATTACAGCTGAAGCATATTTTAAGTAAAAATAGCAAATTTTTAAAATGGTCTTTGTTCTATTATTTATTAAAAATAAAGTTTGTTTTTAGAATGATTGAAATTGATAAATCAGCAAGAATTAAATGTCAAATTAAAATTAAATAAGAAATTGTAAACATTTGATACGAACTAAAAATTGCATTACTAAAAGTTTCCTTATTTACAGTAATTTTTAATACTTTATAACGTAAATGAAAAATCTTTCTTTTTAACAACATATTAATAATAGCATGTAAAACTATATTTAAAATGTAATGATGAAAACATTCTTTTTAAATCATGCATGAAAACTTAAATAATAAATATTGATCTAGATTTCTGACTGCAAACGATTTTAATATATTAACAAAAGAATGTTATCTTTTCAAGCAAAATGTTAAAAGAATTTCCTATATTGATTTTAAAACACATATGATAATATGATGGCACAAATTGCCATTTTATTACGAAATTTTAATCATCTGTTTAATAACCATTTTGACGGTAAAAAACTAGAACAAAGAAATACAGTTTTAAACCGGTTTGAATTGATAGGCGTGTCAAAGCACGTGGTTTTGTTGGTACTTAATTGGTCTTAATGTAGGGTTTCATTTTTGGCATCACCCCAAGACATTATACTTCTACTCTATTAGCTTATTGTTACTCTATGTAAACTTAATTTAGAAAAAATACAGCACTTTCTCCTTACAAAAATGTATTTTAAATAATATTCGAGGGACTTCATCGCATTTACTGAGTTCGTATCAGAAAGCTAAACGTGTGCAATTTTATTTGTCTACGTGTATGAAATGATATTTTTTAAAATTTTGAAAAAAAAAATGCAAATAAAGGATTTCTGATAAAACATGGAATTATTATAAATAAAGAAATGAAGATTTGTGAATCATCAGATATCCGATTTGTTTTGCCGAGTGTCTTGAATATTGTTTTTGTTGTGTTTGTTTAATATTCCGTGATAATGATGTCATATGCAAACTTTTCTATAGATGTTGTTTAAGACTGGATCCGTAAAAATGGAATGCTTTTAGCGGATGCGAATAGCGTCTTTTTATATGAAAAAAAGCAAATGGTTTTATGATGAAATTAATGATGAAATTAAAATACTATGAGAAGTGCGTATGTAAATTTTGAGACGATGAAAATTATGACGGGTTTAGATTTCACATGAGAATTTTATGATCATGTTAATTTGGAATATTATTTTTTAAATTTACTGTATACCAAACATAAGAGCCTTAATTGATAATTTCATCACAATAACTGATCTTTGTTATACTTTTTCTGATTACATTTGCGATTAAAGTTTAATTTTAATAATTTGGACAACAAAGTTCTTTATAGATATATATGTTACAGGCCAAACCCGATTTTAGGCCAAACTAGATTGGCCTAGGCCAAACTAGTTTATCCTAACGCCCATCGGATAGACTAGTTTTTCCTAGGCCAAACCGGTCTATCCTAACGCCCATCGGATAAACTAGTTTTCCTAGGCCAAACCGGTCTATCCTAACGCCCATCGGATAAACTAGTTTGTCCTAGGCCAAACCGGTCTATCCTAACGCCCATCGGACAAACTAGTTTTTCCTAGGCCAAACTAGTTTGGCCTAACTCTTATAGGATAAACTAGTTTAGCCTGCTGTTTATTGGTCTGAACTAGTTTCTCCTAGGCCGATCTAGTTCATCCTAGGCCAATTCAATTTGGCGTGATTTTATTGAATTCAATGACCGCCACAGCACCAACATTCTAGTTTGTCCTAGGCTGATCTAGTTTATCCTAGGCCAATTTAATTTTACGTGTTTTTAGCTTACAGGTGTCAAAGCCTGAGAAATAATGGGCTCGCAAGTTCTGTATGTATGAAGTACGTATGTATGTACGAATGTACGTACGTATGTACGTAACGCGATAACTCGTGATAGAAATATCCAATTTGCTTCAATTTTTCGATGCACGTTCATTGATATAAGGTACTTTTCTGATTAATTCTGGGAATTCATTGGATAAGAATAAAGGGGAGCGAACGGGAGGCTAGTCCCCCACCGTTAATTTAGAGAAATGGATTTTTGATGCAGAATTATCAGTTTTCATTTAAAATTTTAGATATAGGATCATTCAGACAAGGCGCCTCCATGATTAGTTGTGGATGTTTATTGTTTAAGTGTAAAAAAGGACAATGTAGGTTAACCCCCCCCCCTCCATAATTTAGATAAATGGTTTTCGACCCAGAATTTACGGATTTGCTTCATATAATTTGTATATAGGTTCTTTCTGATAAGGTGATTCCCTGAATAGTTTTGGGGGTTTAATGGTTAAGTATGAAGGGAAAAATGAAAGATTATATCTCTTACATAGAAAAAACTAGTTTATCCTATGGGCATTTAGATAAACAAGTTTGGTGTAGAAAAAACTAGTTTATCCAATTGGCATAAGGATAAAATAGTTTGGCCGATGCTAATCTAATTTAGCTCGAAAACGGGTTTGGCCAGTAAAAAACACATCCTTCACTAGAAAAAGTATAAATTTATGTCAAGAGTCATTGCTTATAACACCAATACAGAAATTTAACATGTTCACCTTAGAGACATGATGCATTGGACATGGTGTTTGCTTTTTTTTTTTTTTTTTTGCACGCTCGTGCCAACTGAGATCTGACTTTCATTTATTATTATTATTATTATGATTGCATATTCGAGCCAGATTGAAGCTGAACATAATTTGGAATCGAACAGCGTTTTCCATTTTTGAGAAATTAATTACCTGTGGACATATAAGCTATTCTTGTCACGGCGTCAATTTTTTTTTCGTGAAGTCGTAACCGGAAATTCGATTCAAAACGTAGCTTTATTATTTTCTCAAAGATACATCTCTTTTATGAGAAAATGGTTTACGCCATTCGATTACATATTATCTGAATTTGTTAACCTTATGCATTTTCGAAAAGGAAGTAGTTCATAAATGTGTTAGGATGTAGCTCTTTAGGATTTGAGAAAAGCCTTAAGGAATGACAGAGAAAAATATATTCACAAATCTACTTTTTACTGAACGGATTCAAAAGTTATGATGTTTATAACTCTCATATTTTTTTCTTTTGTTCTCAACTACATTGATTATTTAAGGAATCCGTATTTGAATATTGAAATTCTAAGAATCTAGATAATCATTAATACATTGTGTATTTTCCATTCTGTGAACACATCATAATTTAAAAATACATTGTAAATTTATCCAATAAGTATATAAGCAGTATTTTTAAAGGAATCTTATTTGTATGTAAAGTAAAACCTGAATTTTTTGCAGAAATTGAGTAGGCCAGATTGAGCCGGACTGAGTCTCTTTTTCACTGATTTTTGTACAGACAGACCTCTGCCTGTACAAAAGTAAAGAACTAGTCGTTGGGGGCCACCGTAATACTTACCCATCATGGATATGTATATGAAAATAAAACATGTGAAAACTATTTATACAATGCATTGCAATTCATAAACAAAATTTAAATATTGTTAATATACATAGCAATGCTATATTAAAGAACTGCTGATGTACCAATTTCGACAAATTATATAAAACGCCAAACTACTCAAGTAGTACCGAACTGCGTAAAAGAAACATCCTTATAACTCCAAAAATAATAATTATATTAACTAACAATTAACTGCATCGGATTAAGCGTCTCATTTCCAATTAAAATATACTTTTGAATTGAAATTTGAATGAAATACAGGGTCATGAAAAATCGAAGAATGTGGAAAACGAGATTACAAATATCTCGGCAACTAATAATCCGATCGACTTCATTCTATATGCAAAATATGTGTTATTTTATTGCCTTTTACGTCCATTCCTTAGAACAAAAAAATTCGAAAATTTTTATGTACCTTTCATCAAAACGAATTTTTCGAGAGTCCGAAAAAAATAGTTCCGGATAATCGAGGTTGCTGATATTAAATAGGGTTCGTCCCATTCTTACATACTAACTACATACAAAATTTCAAGTCTCTATCTCAATTCCTTCGGGAGATAGAGCGTTTACAGACAGACAGACAGACGGACGGACGGCAATTTTTTTTTCTAAAAATATGTTTTTCGGAATCTCCACTATCTAAAACGTGTAAATCCGTCAAAAAAAATTTTTCGATTTTCAAAACGATTGCAAGACTTACCCTATACTACGTGTGATGGGTAAGTAATATTAAAGTAGATAATAATATTTTGCTTGAATAAGCAAACACCATGTCCAATGCATCATGTCTCTAAGGTGAACATGTTAAATTTCTGTATTGGTGTCATAAGCAATGACTCTTGACACACATTTATACTTTTTCTAGTGAAAGATATGTTTTTTACTGGCCAAACCCGTTTTCGAGCTAAATTAGATTAGCCTCGGCCAAACTATTTTATCCTTATGCCAATTGGATAAACTAGTTTTTTCTACACCAAACTTGTTTATCTAAATGCCCACAGGATAAACTAGTTTTTTCTATGTAAGAGGGTAATCGTTCATTTTTCCTTTCATACTTAACCATTAAACCCCCAAAACTATTCAGGGAATCGCCTTATCAGAAAGAACCTACATACAAATGTGAAGCATATCCGTAAATTCTGCGTCAAAAACCATTTATCTAAATTATGGGGGGGGGGTAACATACATTGCCCTTTTTTACACTTAAACAATAAATATCTACAACTAATCATGGAGGCGCCTTGTCTGTTTGATCCTATATCTAAAATTTTAAATGAAAATTGATAATTCTGCATGAAAAATCCATTTCTCTAATTTAACGGTGGGGGATTAGCCTTCCGTTCGCTTCCCTTTATTCTTATCCAATAAATTCACAAAATTAATCAGAAAAGTACCTTATATCAATGAACGTACATCCAAAATTTGAAGCAAATCGGATATTTCTATCACCTTTACCGTACTATCACCTTTACCGTTTCTATCACCAACACCGTACATACGTACGTACATTCGTACATACATACGTACATTCATACATACAGAACCTGCGAGCCCTTTATTTCTCAGGCTTTGACGCCTGCAAGCTAGAAACACGTAAAATTAAATTGGCCTAGGATAAACTAGATCAGCCTAGGACAAACTAGAATGTTGGCGCTGTGGCGGTCATTGAATTCAATAAAATCACGCCAAATTGAATTGGCCTAGGATGAACTAGATCGGCCTAGGAGAAACTAGTTCAGACCAATAAACAGCAGGCTAAACTAGTTTATCCTATAAGAGTTAGGCCAAACTAGTTTGGCCTAGGAAAAACTAGTTTGTCCGATGGGCGTTAGGATAGACCGGTTTGGCCTAGGACAAACTAGTTTATCCGATGGGCGTTAGGATAGACCGGTTTGGCCTAGGAAAAACTAGTTTATCCGATGGGCGTTAGGATAGACCGGTTTGGCCTAGGAAAAACTAGTCTATCCGATGGGCGTTAGGATAAACTAGTTTGGCCTAGGCCAATCTAGTTTGGCCTAAAATCGGGTTTGGCCTGTAACATATATATATATATTTGTATATATATATATATATATATATATATATATATATATATATTTGTATATATATATATATTAGAATTAATATTTGTTTGAGAGTTAGTCTGACCAATCTAAGATGCATTTTTTACTGTTGTTAATTTTGTGGATTTATTATAAATCAATGAAACAGTACCTTCCCAAACATTTTCTTCGTCGAAATTCGACGGGTTCCACCTCGTTCTTATAATGGATAAATTTTTTCTTAATATGTTTGAAAAATCAGATTTTTAACTCTTCACTGCACGAATTTTACAATATTTATGAAAAAAATATTTGAAATATAAAGATCGTTCTAATAATGGGAGAAATGGTATATAAAAACAAATTTCGTATTTTCAGCTAAAATTTGATATTTTATGTCGTGTACTCAATATACACTGTTAGGGTTTTTAAATATTATATTGTTAAATTCGGTAATTAAATGGGCTTAAATTAATTCGTTTTATATTCTTAACGCTCTTCAACATTCTTTATATTAATATTTTTTAGAATACAGTAAAAATAATAAAAGTAAATTTCTTCATAATAGTTTGATTGGGTATTTTTTCTTTTATTTCCGAAGGACAAATTCTAATCTTTTGTCTAATACAGACATCTGACATAAACAAAATAAATGTTAGTACATTCTTTGTACTCTTATCGAATAATAACATTGATCATATGGGCCAAATTCAAGACACAAAGTGAGAATTATAGTTTTTTTACGTATGTGCCACATCTGTCACGCTGGTTATAGAAAGAATTTTTTTAGTCTTACTCACATAAAAAAAATTATAAACAGGAGTAACTTTCTGTAAAAAAAATTTTATTTCTGAAAGATAAATCAACGCAAAACTAGACGTTGGGGACACTATAATACGTACCCATTTTAACTGTGTCTAAAGTATATTCATTGCTTTTTTTAAAGATATTTATTTTGATAAATTTTTATATTTTTTCCCTGAGATAATCCAAACTACCTCTGTATAATAAAAAAGTAGATACTATTTACAGGGACACAGAAAAGATTTTGGATATTATAGTGAATCGAAAGTACTGAATACTATTATGTAAATATCTGAATATTTTTAAAACTTTCTTATATTAAGAACGAACTTTATTAGCTTTGTTGGAAGTGCATTACCTGAATTGTTTCAAATCAATTATTATGTTTTTTTTCTTTTATGATCAATTGGCGTTTTTAGCAGTGTATAGCTTAATAGTAAATACAAATTATAGATAATTAATGCTGGTGAGTTATAGGCCTCCTGATTGGAGAGGTTACAGCCACTAACATAACTACACTTACATTAAGCCGTTTTTTGGTAAGGGTCATTACCAACCGAGATTCATGGGTGTTGAATCTACAGGTATAAGCAAAACACGTGATCGTAACTTCTAGAAAGGGGTGAAATTTACTCAAAAATAAAAAAAAAAGTTAATAACTAAATAACAAAATAAATGATTGAGTAAATAAATAAATATTTGTTGGGTTGCGTTGTGATTTAAGCTGCCCCCCCCTTGTATGAAGTCAGGACTAATCTAAGCGTTAAACACTTGGACACTCAGAAGTCCGATCCTGTAAATCAACATTAGTAAATAATAATAAAAGTAATTAAAGAGAAGGAGTCTACTCGATGTTAACTGGGAGTAATCCCTAAAGGAATTAACACGAATTTAGGATTAACATAATACAAATTTATTTACATTATTTTACATTTATTTACAAAAGATAGAAAATATTATAATACCCATTAGTTAATAGGTGTTTTCTCACACTTTTCCGAATATTAATTCATATCAATGAAAAATTAATTCTGTACAATATTTAAAAAAAACAAATACATTTAACTTTGGACTCGTTCTCATACTCTCGACGACCTCCCTAACCATTGGAAAAATTTACATAGTGGAGAAATTTAAATTGCATACCTGGAGCAACTTCAGCATACTCTGCGAGGTCAGGACTAGTCTAAGCGTCCCTGTTCGAGCCGTCGACGAATATCAGTAAGCTGCATATTCCAAGGCGATGGGCATCTCCTTTCAGCGGTCCGTCCGGCATGTGGGATACTGGTCATCTATATCTGTAGTAGGCGCATATCGAAAACTACTGCACGCTATCAGCACCGCATCCCGAATGCATCTGTGAGAGCAACCTTTTTTTTTCCTCTCTTCGAAAAAAGACAGGGGCCTAAAAATACTTGTTTTCCCCCTCCTCTTGACCCCAACCAATTGCATTGGAATCTGGTAAAGATGAGGCTTTGCTTCTCTGGGAGGCGTAAAGTTCCCAAGGTCCACTTTTATCTCTCTTCTTTCAGACCTCCTTGTAGTTTTATGGGCTGGTCATTGTACACCCCATAAATTTACAGGTATTTGCTGTCCAAATGCATTTATTTAATTGCACAGTCCTGCTTTTAAAATGGTCATAAAACTTGGGAGGTCCCTCGAGAATCCCATGAGAACATTTTTTTTATGCTTAAGCAATATGACTACTTACAGTAATAAAATAAACAAAAATAAAAATACATAAAGTATCAGTCTTTGTGCTTGAAAAAAACCAGGTGGTCGTTTTTCGGACCACCATCCTCCCCTCCAACAGAGATAGCTGAAAGCCTCGCTTTCGCTATTGGAAGAAGAAAAGAATATATATATAAAACATAGAGTTTCAACTATCAGGACTAGGTGTAAAACTTGTAGAACGTCCTTAATGTCAATTTCTATAGAATGTCCTATACATTATTTTACTGGAGCGTATGCACGAATGTTCAATATTACTGTCCATATTATTGTCCTTCCATCATTTTGGAACAAGGGTGTATTTTCTGTTAATCTCCAGCAACATGAGGTCCTTTCCTGCACCTCATTCCCAACTATGTATGAGAAATTTGAAAAACACTTTTTTGAAAAAAAAAAAAAAAAAAAAAGGCCAAATTTGATACAAAGCCAATCAAATTTTGGAAGGAAAAAAAAAATTACAGCCTAAAATCCTATAAATTGAAAATAGTATAAGACTGGCACATACTTTTACACTGGAATTACTACAGTCATGTCTTAATTGGTAGCCCTACGACACAAATTATCAAATGAATAAAATATAGCATAAAATGATAATCTAGATGAACAGATTATTATAAAACACAAATACAATATCATTAATATTTCAAATATTTTTATGTATATATATATATATATATATATACTAGTTCGTTTATACAATTATGTAATTATGTCGGATATCGTGCATCCCAAGCATGTATTTTTATACACTATAGATAGCCACACTATCTTTCCAAATGAGTTTATTTTATATAGCTCTTGGATATATATAAATATTATAAAATAATCACCACATTACAATATCATTATATAATATGAGGTAGAGGCTGGATTAATCAGCCTCTATATATATCAATTAAAACTATGGCTACAGTACCCTAAGATATAACAGGACGATGTCTCTTCTATCACCTAAACCAGAGAGAATTCCTCTCCCCTAAGGAGAACGAAGAGCAATTCCCGACATGAAGATCTCCTTACCGAATGCGGGGTTGAATCACCCTTCTCCCCTCCTCGTTGTCAAGGTAACTAAGGAGCATCCGAAGATGCGTTCGCCTCTCCTCGTCTTTCAAGGAGCGCAGCCACTGTCTCGACCAGGTTGCATGGTACCCAGTTCCATTCGGCTATTTTGGCCATTCGGCTGACCTTTAAATTTGCGCATATTTAAAATCAACCTGCACAATTGCGTCAGTTACTCTCCTATCCCTTACAAAATTACAGTCAATTTATTTTCGAAAATACTACCCGTATACCTTGAGTCCAACAAAAGACTTATGAAAGCGACTTTATTGTTTTTATATTGGAACGATTGTATTTTACTGTTTTGATATCTTTCACGTGCTATAATTGTAACCAAATTATGTTTTACTTTTTATTTTATTTTATTTTATTTCATTTTATTTTATTTATTTATTTATTTATTTTATTTGTTTATTATTTTTTTTTATTTATTTATTTTTTCTTAAAAATAGATGGAAAAAGAAAAAAAAAGTGTTAATAAAAATTGGCAATACTGGATGAGATATCGAGGAGTCACCTTTGGCCTCAGGTGTAGTAAAATAGTACAGTGTTCCCTTGATTGACCAGCAACCATGAAACTTGAAAGAAAGAAGGAAGAAGGAAAAAAAAAAAAACCTCCTCGACTAACCCATCACAATTATTCTATAATTTACGTATTTTAATTGTCTATGTAAATCAATTGTACCTGTCTTTCAAAATAGACACAGGAAAAAAAAATCAAATTACTAACCTTTAAGAATAAACAAATATTTACTGTCTATAATATTGTAAGATTTAGTAAGGGAAAAATTATATATATATTTTTTTAATCTTAGGTATTTATTGAAATTCCTGTTAAAGCACAATATATCATATTATTAGTAAGTAATTCTATTAAGATAGAAGAGACAAAAATTATCCAAATAATCCATGCCCCTCCCCCGAAAAAACACGAAAGTAAAAACAGCTTTCTTTTCAAATATATATCTATCGTTTATCAATACTCTTTACTAAAACAATTCACGCTATATACTTATGGTAAATTTATACATAATTATCACATTATTTGCTCAGAAATCCGATATCAACATCAGTATTTTAATATCAAAATATCACACCATAAATGTGTGCAGTACATTTTGAGATTTATAAAGCCAACGGAGAGCACTTCCTACCTGACGACACCTTTGCATAAAATAATGCTCCATCCCCTATCCCTTTGTAAAAAAAAACCAAAACAAACGGGCTTCGCTATTCTCCCTTCTACTCTAGGAGCGAATTCAGGGTCAACGAATTGGAGCGCTATGACGTAGTCGAATTGGTTAGTTCATTTGCATAAAAAAACAAGTTGACTCTTCTTGTCGGAGGGAACGAGAGCAGGGGTCGCTGGTCCGTCCGCATAAAAGAGAGAATCGTACTACGCACTAGTTATGTAATTACTAGTATCTACCCTAGATCCTGCCATCGTTAAAATTAGTCCATTCATAAAAAACTAAGCAATTTTTTTTTTTTTTTTTTTTTTTTACATAGCATTTTTGAATAACGTTGGGACTTATATACATATTAAAATTATCAATTCCTACTAATGCTCACCTGTACGAAATGTCTATTCGTTTTGAGTATCGTTTTCTTCCGTTGTAGATGAGTCAATTTTAGCCTTTGAGTGAAAAAGCTGTGTGATATATCGTGTCATTGTTCGCGCATTATGGTCTATCATATGTTTGATTCGGTACGTGTTGTTGCGGCAGGCTTTTATAATTTCGTATGGGCCCTCAAATCTATCTTCGAGAGTACGAGGCCTTATATCTTTTTTTAGGTATACCTGATCGCCAAGATTTAATATTTTTACTTTTTGAAAATCATTTACGTATTCACTCATAATGAGTTCCTGGTTCGCTAAAGCTAATTTATGTACCTCTTTTATATGTTTGATGCGTTGTTTAACGAATTCGTGAGTGCATTTTTCATCCGATGTACCCAAAACCGTGAAATGATTCGGTATTTCTCGTGCAAAGAAAAGCTTTGCAGGAGTATATTTTGTAGCTCTGTTAATAGAAGTGTTATGAGCTAATTTAAAAAATGGTAAACGAATATCCCATTCCGTTGTGGTCCTACACATCGCCCTTAATGAAGCCTTTAACCCCTTGTGTTGACATTCTAAGATTCCATTCGCGGTAGGTTTATATATGGTTGAGAAGTGTAGTTCAATATTTAAAGCCTTTAAATATTCCTTGAAAACATCACTTCGAAAATAAGGCCCATTATCTAAGATTATTGTCTTACATATTCCGTAAGAACTGAAATAGTTATTTAGCGCGTTGAGGATTAATTGGGAATCTACCCCACGTAAAGGTATGGCCTCAAGATATCTGGATGTCGAATCAATAATAGTTAAAATAAAAGCATTTTTCCTGAATGTCACGTTAAGCTTGCCTACTATATCAATATGCAAGGCCTCTCCCACCGATTTGTCTTTCACTATCTTTTGCACGGGTACCTTAATAGTTTGGTGCTGCTTAGCTTTATTGCATGCAATACAGCTTGCGCAATAACTCTTTATATCTTTGTACATACCGTACCAAAAAAAACGGGACTTCACCGTCTCGTACGTTTTTGGAAATCCAAAGTGTGGTTTATGAGCCTCTTGTATAATTTCGAATATTAAATTATTGGATGCAATCAATAATTCTTTATCTTTGTACTTCTGTTTTAAAATTAATGTATTGTTGTGGTTTAGCTCGAATTTTCTAGTGTTTTTGTTTTGTTTGTTGTTTTCTATCTTTTTTATTATTACACTAAGTTTTGAATCACTACGTTGTGCATTTTTAACATTCTCTTCTGAGAGATTTAAATTTACCTTGAATAAATTATTTTGTAACTCATTTTGGGAAGTAATAGAATTAATATGTCTAGATATGAAGTCACTAGGGTTATTTTTCCCTTCTATATGTTCTATAGTGTAATCAAAGTCTGCTAATTTCATTAACCATCTTGCCGTAATATCACTTTGTTTTTCTAGATTTAAATGATACGTAAGTGCTTTCGAATCGGTTAATATTATAAATTTTCTTCCAAGTAATATATGCTCGAAGTGTTTTACTGTATCATGAATAGCCAATAGCTCATACTTAATGCTAGGATACTTCTTTTCAGAATCTTTAAGTTTTCGGCCATAAAATTCAACAGGTTTAAATTCATCGCCCTCTTTTTGAGCAAGTACTCCCGAGATGGCTACTTTCGATGCATCTGTTATTACAAAAAAATCTTTATTAAAATCAGGGGGATTAAGTGTGGGATTTTGTACGATAGCCTCTTGTATAGCTAAGAATGCTCTTTCAGTGTTCTCGTTCCACTGAAATTTACTCTTCTCTTTTGTCAATTCTACCAAAGGATTTACTATCTCTGAATAATTCCTAATAAGAGATCTGAAGTAGTTAGACAGTCCCAAAAGTGACTTGACCCCTTTCTTATTTTTAGGTCTTGCGAGTTTTTGAATTTTCTCTATATTTTTTGATGATGGTGAATATCCCTGTTTATTAATTTTGTATCCCAAAAATTCAATTTGTTCTTGACAAATTTGCATCTTACTAGGTTCAACGGTTAGATTGTGATCTATCAACTTTTGTAAAATCTCTGTTAGTAATTGTATCATTCTTTCAATGGAATTCGCAGAGACGATCAAATCGTCAATATACCACCCTACTTCGTTTTTATTAAAGTGTCCTAGAACTTTATCCATTAATTCGGAAAAAACGGTGGGGCTCACCTTTAATCCAAAATTTAATCTTGTACTGGTATACTTTCCGTCCTCGGTTACAAATGCAAGTTTTTCCTTATCTTTTGGGCGTAAATTAATCTGGAAAAATGCACTATGCAGGTCGAGGACCGTATAAAACTGCTTGCCACTAATCCTTTGCAATAGCTCTTTAATGTCGGGAACCGGGTATGTTTACCCTTCTAAAATTTCATTTAACATACGGTAATCGACTGCCATCCTATATTTGGGTTGTTTTTGTTTGTCCGTGGATTTTTTTCTCACAAATAATACGGGGAAAGCATAATTCGAATTACTTTTCTCAATAATATTCGCCTCAAGTAATTTTTTAATCTCTTCCCTAGCGTATTCTCGTATTGTATGAGGGGTTTTATATGGTTTACATTGTAATGGATAATCATGATGAAGTTTTATGCGTGGGGTCACCAGACATGTCTGCCCTAAACTTTTATATGACTTCGAAAATGCGTGAGCGTGTCGCATTAATAAGCTCTCCATTTTCTGCCTGACCTCCCCTGATAAGTGTCTAAGATCGAAATCTTCTATACTGAGTTCTGTTTCCCGTAGTTTTCGTACCTCTTCTAAACTCAAATTATTTATTTCGTATAGAGTACCATTTTCTATATCATTTAAATCTTTCTCTGTTTTGAAAATAACCTCTGAATCAATATTTCCCATTTTTGTGTTCTTCTGTAAAACAATTTTTTTTGTATCATTATTTTTCAGAATTATATTAATGGTATTGGTATTCGTTACTTGATGTATAGAGTTTCCGCAGAGAAGTCCCCTTTTGAGATCTACTGGTTCGAATAGAATTGTCGTTTCCGGATTTAAATTCTCAGAAAGTATTAGTGAAACAATTTTTTCACGCCCCGGTGCTATAAATATTCTATTCGCTAACTTAGCTGTAACTTTCTTCCTGTTATTATTATTTATTTTTTTTACTCTTATATCATTATTTTCCTTTTCCGATTGCTCCGCTATGGTCGATACGTTAACTGGACAAGTATTTATTCTATGATCTCCGTTATGTAATGGAATTTTTGTATTTTTTACAATTAAACAACTTTGTTGTAGATCAAGAATCATATGGTTATTTTTTAAATAATCATAGCCTAATAACACTTTGTAATTTCCTTTAAAATTCTCATTAGTTACGTAGAAAGTGCCGGTTGTAAATATATTATTGAGCTTAAAAGTTATCTTAACACATTTTTTGAATGGAATGTTTCCTCCATCGAAAGTATTTATTCGAATTCTATTACCTAAAAATTTCATTTTGACCTTTTTCTCTTTTAAGGTATTAAATAAATCATTTGAGATCAAACAAACTGCTCCTCCACTATCGATTAACCCGTCAACATTAATTCCTTCAATTTGGAAATTAATAATCGTAAGATTATTTATCCATGCACTCCTTACACTAGCGATAACTCGTGTATCTGGGGTACTGTTCGGAGGCATTTCATCACTAATTACAGTCCCCCTTTTCCGTTTCCCGATCGTGAACCCCTTTTTTGATAATTTTCATTTTTATCAGAGGTATTGTTTTCATATTTATTCCCTGCTCTTCTTTTATTTTGGTGATTTTTCCAATTTTGCTGATTATAATCGTCCGACGATTGGTTTTGGAAATTTCCCCCGAAATTCGGGTTATTCGCACCCGCATTCTGCATAACGCAGTTTTGAAAGCCACTATAAGGATAAAAGTTTGGAGCGAAGTGTTGTTGTGTCGGAAGTGGTGGTGTAGGAAAGGGAGCGTTGTGGTAAGACAATTGTTGAACGGGAGGTGGTGTGACGTGTAGAGGGATAGGGGAATTCCAATTTGGCATATATCCATACCCTTGAAAGTTTCCTGCAAAATTTCCCGCTGATGCGCCCGGAAACTCTAATTGTTTGAAATTAGGAAAATTCGGTCGAAAATTATTTCGGCGAAATGTTTGATTAGAATTTTTATAACGACAATCCTGTACTGTGTGGTTTGTACGTTTACAGATCTCACAATATTTTTCTTTATCAGAACTGTTTTTTTTCTCTTTATTTTGTTGTGCTAATTTTAAATTTTCTAATTCCAGTTGTAGTTTTGCCATATTTTCAGCTTGCAATTTATTTTGTTGAATTAAATTTTGACAAAATTCAGTAGTATCATTTCTATTTATATTATTTACTTCTGCAAAATTTGTAGAGTTTATTGCCGCCTCTATAACTCGAGCTGTTCCAGTTGCTTCGTTGAAAGTTTGGATATCTTTTTTTCGGATTTCAAAAGCGATGTCGGATTTAACAGCATCGGTAAATTTATGCAATTTCATAAGTTCGAAAAGTTTTTTAGCATCATTTTTGTTTGCTAGACCAGAAATTTCAAAAACCTTTGCCGCTTCAGTGTTAAAACGAGTAATAAAGTCGTTAATAGTCACTGTTGGACTTTGTTTTAGCTTTGAAAAATTGTCATGAGCTTCTCCGAAAGAAAGTTTTGAGCCAAAAATATTCCTCAATTTTTCTTTAAATTTTTCATAATCAGTTTCGGAGTGTAACTCAGCATCAGCCTGCAATTTTTCGCGGGCTACGCCTGTTAGCTTTGACTTTAATATGACTAATCTTATTTCTTTAGCAATATTAGCATGAGTAGCTGCTTCTTCAAACTGAGCAATATAAAAGTTAATGTTAGTCTCCTTTTTAGCGTCAAACGCCGGAATATAATTAATTAAGTTCTCCATAATGGAGTTTTTTTTGGGAATATTTTTAATTTGAGATTTTTGAAGACGTGTTCTCGCTTCACCTAAAAATGTGTTAAATTGTTTTGAGGTACGTCTGCCTCTATTCAAATATCTACCCATAAAATACCAATAGAGATTTCATTTTTTGTAAACCTCAGTAGTTATAAAACAAATATATACTATTTAAGTACTATCAAAACATATATAGTATACACAAATACTTTTTCTCTATTCGAATATCTAGCCATAAAATACCAATAGAGATTTCATTTTTTTGTAAACCTCAGTAGTTATAAAACAAATATATACTATTTAAGTACTATCAAAACTTATATAGTATACACAAATACTTTTTTTCCTTTTACATACATATTTCAATATAACTTCTCATGACTGTGTTAACAACTATGTGCCAGCGATATACTTGGCATCGAGAATATGGAATTTGTCCTTGCAGCGAGAAGAAAAAAATAATAATAATAATAAAAAAAAAATCTATTGTATAAATATAAATAAAATATGCTGAAATGTTAGAAAGTTTAATTTAGGGTTATTTAAAATTTTAAACATCGAGTAGAAAATACATAATATCTCAACTAAAAAAAATATATATATAAGAAAAAGGAAATATTTACTATAACTAATAATACTAGAAAAAAAACCCTATTGTAACCATATAACAAATAATAAAATAACCTAGGCCCTTAAGAGGTCTGGCACCAAAAGAATTCCCGGTACTAATGCTGGTGAGTTATAGGCCTCCTGATTGGAGAGGTTACAGCCACTAACATAACTACACTTACATTAAGCCGTTTTTTGGTAAGGGTCATTACCAACCGAGATTCATGGGTGTTGAATCTACAGGTATAAGCAAAACACGTGATCGTAACTTCTAGAAAGGGGTGAAATTTACTCAAAAATAAAAAAAAAGTTAATAACTAAATAACAAAATAAATGATTGAGTAAATAAATAAATATTTGTTGGGTTGCGTTGTGATTTAAGCTGCCCCTCCTCGTATGAAGTCAGGACTAATCTAAGCGTTAAACACTTGGACACTCAGAAGTCCGATCCTGTAAATCAACATTAGTAAATAATAATAAAAGTAATTAAAGAAAAGGAGTCTACTCGATGTTAACTGGGAGTAATCCCTAAAGGAATTAACACGAATTTAGGATTAACATAATACAAATTTATTTACATTATTTTACATTTATTTACAAAAGATAGAAAATATTATAATACCCATTAGTTAATAGGTGTTTTCTCACACTTTTCCGAATATTAATTCATATCAATGAAAAATTAATTCTGTACAATATTTAAAAAAAACAAATACATTTAACTTTGGACTCGTTCTCATACTCTCGACGACCTCCCTAACCATTGGAAAAATTTACATAGTGGAGAAATTTAAATTGCATACCTGGAGCAACTTCAGCATACTCTGCGAGGTCAGGACTAGTCTAAGCGTCCCTGTTCGAGCCGTCGACGAATATCAGTAAGCTGCATATTCCAAGGCGATGGGCATCTCCTTTCAGCGGTCCGTCCGGCATGTGGGATACTGGTCATCTATATCTGTAGTAGGCGCATATCGAAAACTACTGCACGCTATCAGCACCGCATCCCGAATGCATCTGTGAGAGCAACCTTTTTTTTTCCTCTCTTCGAAAAAAGACAGGGGCCTAAAAATACTTGTTTTCCCCCTCCTCTTGACCCCAACCAATTGCATTGGAATCTGGTAAAGATGAGGCTTTGCTTCTCTGGGAGGCGTAAAGTTCCCAAGGTCCACTTTTATCTCTCTTCTTTCAGACCTCCTTGTAGTTTTATGGGCTGGTCATTGTACACCCCATAAATTTACAGGTATTTGCTGTCCAAATGCATTTATTTAATTGCACAGTCCTGCTTTTAAAATGGTCATAAAACTTGGGAGGTCCCTCGAGAATCCCATGAGAACATTTTTTTTATGCTTAAGCAATATGACTACTTACAGTAATAAAATAAACAAAAATAAAAATACATAAAGTATCAGTCTTTGTGCTTGAAAAAAACCAGGTGGTCGTTTTTCGGACCACCAATTAAATTTTACAATCCCTTAGAGTGTCTTTTAAAAGATGAAAGTTAAAGGATGAAATGTTCTTATTTCAAATCATTTTAAGAAAATGAATAAATTTTCACTCTAATAAAAAGAAATGGAAATCCCATTCTGTTTGACACATAACAAATTGTTACATATTATGGAGTAAAAATATAAAGAGTTAGTTATTAATCTGAAAAATAGTGTCATTTATAACAAAAAGAGTAAATGTGAATACCTTTTTCCTGTAAAGTTTATGAAAATTAAAACTCTATTATAACAGTGAAAAGTATTATTTACGTCGAAATTTTTCACTTTTCTAATTGTTTGATATGTGGAATTGTATCACATATTACATTTTAAAATCATTCTGTAGTCACTAAATGCACTTCACAAACAATGAATCATATATTAAATGTTTAAAATGTATCTCATATACACAAGTAAATTAAAAGAAATGTTTTTAATAATATATTTCTGATAATAACACTCCTTAAAAAGGATACAATATAAAAGCCACAATAAATAATGCAGTTAAATTAATAAAAAAATTTCAAGTAGAAAAATACCCAATTGCATAGAGTAAAGTTAATAAAATCCTTTAAGTTTGATAGCAATCGATGAACTTTTACCTTCAGATGAAAAAGTTTGGAAGGAATGTGACAAATTAAAAACGATATTTAGTTATTAAAGCATTCCAGAAAATTTTTAATGAATAGAATGTGTAAAAGTTATAAATAACGTGAGGAAATCACGGAAGTTAAAAGGTTCTTAATACATTAAAGTAATTCATTTAATATCTGGAGAAAAACTTTAATAAAACGAAAAAAATATCATAAAAATAAAATAAGTTTCCTTAACTTTATTTTTCTTTGAATTGAAAGGAACTTATTGTTATGCTTCGATAAATTAATGCATGATAAGAGTCGGAGATTTTAAAGTTATGGTGCATGTCCAATTTTGAAAAAATAAAATAAAAATAAAGGTAAATTTTGTTACAAATTAACATAAAATTTATGTTTTTAAACAATATATGATAATAAACTTTTACTATCTGTATAATTATTGACTTATAATTTCATCAGAAATTGCTATTTCAAATGCGCTGATTTTGAAAATGAGGCTTTGAATAGAATCTGTTTTACTTTCTTATTTATTTCTGTTTTAAAACAATGCATGCTAATAATATTTTAGTATCTGTACAATTTCTTACTTATAATTTCATCGGACAATAATATTCCAAATGCGTTGATTTTCAAAATGAGTCTTTGAAAATAATTAGTTTTACTTTCTTGTATCCTTATAAGAAGAAAAAATTGGTTTCTTGAAATTTTCGACATCCGGTTTTCGAGGAACTTACACAAGTTACGGGTCAGAGATCTTGAAAGCAATATGTCCCTCCGTGAGTCTATAACTCTGTCTATCTGTCCGTCTGTTTGTCTGTAAGTGATACAAAGTGACTCATCTGTCTCGAGAACAAATACACGGAACTCAATAAAAATTATATTAATTTAGTCAGAGATATAAATTAGTGGTCAAGGACGTAAAAGCCCAATGCTATAAATCTGTTAACAAGTGGCACTGCCATTTTAGGATTTTCCTGGATTTATACGACTTAAGCGATAGTCTTATATCATAAACTAGTGCACGGAACTAAATTAAATATATTCAGTTAGTCCGTGGTATAAATAAGCTCTGATTCTGGATGGTAAGATAAACAATTATTTTAACACAATCTTATTGGTAAGGTTATCATACGAAATAAAGATTTCTAACTGAACGAAAAAATGCCCAGCCCGGGAATCAAACCCAGCTCCTTGGCTTGAGCGGCCAATGCTCCACTGTTAAAGTTAACTGTGTCGACAACCGGTGAACATTTTTCGCTCAGGTAACGTTATTGGTATGTCATATAACCAGCTCAACCAAATAAACCGCAGATAAAGGAGATTAGGGGTCCTGTCCCTGGCCGACGAAGCGTTCGCGAGCTAATGCTATTTCTATAGGGAGATTATTTTCTAATATATGACGACCTCAGAAGCCAAGGAGTACAAGTGACAAAATGTCGATTTGAAGTAAATTGAGTTTAAAGATAATTGGTGTTAAATTGGAACATCAATAACAATTGACTAAATTGAAATAGGAATCATCTGCTTGTTGCATTCTAATCTTTGAATTCTCATTTCAATAACTGTTAAAAAAATAGAGTACAATTTTCCTTAAATGTATAATTAATCAATATTCTTTGTTTTTCGAAAAAAGTGGTTTATCTCTATAACTCAGCAAATAATAAAAAAAATGACCTATATTTCTTTACCTGAAATGAAAAAAGCATATTTCCAGATACCCTGTGCACTTAACTCATTTTTTTCAATTTTGTCACTTACACCCCTTGGCTTCTGGGCTCCTCATATGTTTTGCATTTCGACATTACAGATATTTTTAAAAAAGGCACTTTCACTTTTGAAACTGGTTTTGAAAGGTAAAGTAACATTATTAAAAATATCTATATTCAAATCGAAAAAGTAAAATAGGAGCGATGTTGGCATGCTCCTCACCTATCCAATGCAAAATAAATTATTTAAATATGTCAAAATGCAAACCAGATATCAGAAAATAACCTCCCCATTGAAATAGCATTAGCTCGTGAGTGCTTAGTCGGCCAGGGACAGGACCCTTCTAAATAAGCTCGAATCTTCAAAAGATCTTTCGGTGGCTTTAGAACTCCAAGCTAGCTCTTCCTCTCCACGTTTTAGCAAAAAAGAAAGTCTAAAGAAAGGCTGGAATCTGGTGTGAAATGGCACGGTTATGCCAGATGGTGAACGAGGTGATGATGCAAATACACGGGGTTTTAGCATGACGTCATATATGCACAGCTATATATTATGTACGTATCTCTTGTGCATGTTTACTGAACTTTTATTCCTTCATGACAGATGAATCTTGTTTACCAGATTCATTGCAAAATATTTTTATTGCAGTTTGTTTTGATAAAAAATTTTATTAAAAAATGTAGTCGCAATATCCTTTTAATTTCGGGAGAAAAGGCACTGATGATACAAAAAATATTGTATTTTTTCTGAAACTAAAATCACAATGCGACTTTTTAAAAATAGATATATTTTTATCAAAAACAGCTGTAACAAAAATATTTCACAATAAATCTGGTAAACAAGATTAATCTTTCATGGAAGAGTAACTTGAAATTTATGATCGAATTTTTAAAAGAAGTTTTCTGAATGTCTTTGTCTGTTTCAAAAATTTAATCTAGCTATTTTACGAAAATTACTGCCTAGAATGTAAAACTTTTAAAGAAATAAATGAATAGTACTTGCTCGTTTAAAAATACAATATCTAATGCATCAATTTTACTTTAATGTATTTCGGAATGTAAAATAAATGAGTTTTAAATAAAAAAAATTAAATAATTTTAAGTTAAAAATCATAAATGCAATACCACCAAGAAAATATTGGATATTTATAGTATGCGTCTGATAAACGAATAAAAAGGATCTAGTATTATATATTTTATTTAGAATTAAATTCTATACATATAGTAAGCATCGATAAACGTTGTATTTTCTTCGGGAATACAATTGTGTATGCCATTTTTCATAATGTAGCAAATCATGAATTTATTAAAAAATGATACTAAAAAATTATGTCTTTACATATTAACCACTTTTTAATTTTTATGTATCATATTTCATTACATTAAAAAACATAATTAAAATTGAACACATTTAAATTACCAACATTTGTACTATACAAATATATATAAGATTTCATTTTAGTATAATTTATCTTATTATTTAATTGTACTTTAAATTTGTATTTATTCCATACAAATTTACAACAATATTTGAAACTTAAACTTTATTCTACACAACTTTTTAAAGTCTATTCTAATAACAAAACAATTTCGTTGCCATTCACACAAAAGAATTTATAATCTACTTAACAATTCTCTTGCAGTTCGCCCCTTCCGCTAGGTGGCTTATGATCTTGATTCATGTGACCCCCTTCTTTAAACTTGTGGACACCTCTTCAATTTACCTTAGATCGGTTACTTTGTGTACGGTTTTGCATTTCAAAGCGTTTAATTTGTACAATTTTATTATTTTTTTTCGGTTTAAGCTTTTTTTATTTTCTTTTTTCCCTACCTGGCTTCCGCTAGAGAGTCAGCAATTCGAGACGTGGTTCGGGACCTATCAACCTTGTTTCTGCTAGAAAGTCGGAATGAGAGAGGAAAAGCTAAAAGTTCACAGATGGAATGCGCACGCCTCGCTCTGTGAATTCTGCGGTAGTTATAACCTTTTTGGTATATATAACCTCATCTGAACGAAATATGTTGACTGTTTGTCTGCCCAGTTAGCTTAAGCCCTCAAGCACTGGCCGCGTAAGAAAAGGGTCTGGGTTAGATTCCCGGGTGGGACATTTTTTTCTTAAGTTGGAAGTATTAATTTTTTATGATAACATTACCAATCAAATTGTGTTAAAAAACTAATTTATCTACGTATCCATCAGTTATATGGAATTCCTTTACTTGCAGTTTATCCTGTATAAATGACAGACCAGATGTTATTGCCAAACTGGTTATGATTGGTAAGATGTTATTACCAATTATTGCCAATAGTTATCTGAGCAAAATATGCTCACCAGTAGTCGTCTCATTTATCTTAAAGCAAGTAGAGCACTGTCAGCGCTATCTAAGAATCTGGTTTCGATTCCAGACCGGGCATTTTTTCTATTAGTTAAAAATATTCATTTCGTACATTATGGTGCTTATTAGTTTTTTGGGTAAATAATATAACACGCAGAACTGGTATAACTCGTTTTTCACGTTTTCTCCACCACCAATATCTCAAAAAATTACACAAGGAGATTAGTCAAACTTCATATTCCGTCACACTGTCACATAAATAGATGCTTAGAAGGGTTGTTTGTATATTTCCAACGTTTGTCACTTTTATGATCTTTGGTTTGGAAATTTTGGTATCTAAAACCATGGGTAACGAGTTTCAGTGATTTGTTCGAAAAAAAAAATATATATAAATACTTGTATTGCTCTTTTAAATATACTCAGTTCAAAAAAACTTTTTTAGAATTCTTAAGAATACCCCTGATGGGCGTTGATTTTTATTTGATTATGGTACTGCCATTTCGAATTATTATTATTATTTTTAAATAACATGTACGTGGTACAAGAAAAATTTGAGATTGAAGTATTCAACTTTTTCTTGATGTTTTTGCTCATTGTTGTTAGTTTGGAAGACAGTAGACTTTTGCTGACAGATCTAAGGTTAAGTTTAAATGTGTTCATCTTTGAAAAGAAAAAAATCTTTCTTTTTATAACTGTTTGAAATTCCTGAAAATCTTTTATTATTTATTAGTAAAAGTTCGAAAAGGCTTAATACCAAGTTTTGAATTGTTAAAGAAAATTTTTGTTATCATATCTATATGACATTCTGACGGGAAAATGTATTATTTTAAACAGTTTTTTTTTCGCTTGATTTTCTCATTTTTAGCACTTTCCAACTACCCTAATTTCCTACCTATAATCCGCGGATCAAACAATTCTTTTTCGACCCAGAAATTTTATTTCGTAAATGAAGGCAAATATTTACGGCGATCTGAAAAGTTATTTTTTATTTAATAAAATTTCTGGGTCGAAAAATGATTGTTTGATCCGCGGATTATACGCAGGAAATTAGGGTAAGTTGAAAAGTGCTTATAAATTCGGTTTGTCTACCTGTCTATTCACGTGATATTTCCCGTAAATATACTCGGATTTTCATGCAATTCATAAGACGTATTTAGTGTCTCTAAAGCATATTTTGAATTGTCTATGAAATATATACGATTAATGTTGCATTTATAGGGACACTCAAAAAAATTCAATTATATTATTTTATTGTGGAAAAAAAATGTTTAGAGAGTGTTTAATGACATTACGCTATTTCAAATGCTTTGAACGTGATATAAATCAGAAAATTTCACTACGATCACATTACAGTAAAGCATTCATAGCTTTTTTTATTTATTTACTGGGACACACGCACAAAAAACCGTTTACAGTATTCCCTTTGCATAGTAATTTCGTGATTATATCTTTTCGTAATTTAAAGATGTTTCAATTGTGGAAGGTATGAGGAAAACCGTAAATTTCGTTTTAGATTTTAATTTCAAATTAATTGAAGCTTAATTATCAAATTAAACATGTTTTTTTTTTTTTTTTTAATTATACGTTTCTACAATTTTTTGAATTAAGATAAGCTTTTTACATTATTTTTTTTTCATGGAAATTAGCCGATTGTTTTTATTTTGCCTATTAAATATTATTGCTATTGGTACTGAACTGTCATTAGCTACTACCCTAACTCGTTTAATGTTGATTTTATATTCTTAATACGCAATCAGTTAAATATAGATATCACATGAGATTCATAATAATAACATTCTACAACAATTGCATTTTTTATTGAAATATTTATTAAAACATCCACAGAAATTTAGTCTCAATTTCTAGGTTTAAGTTATCCCTTTAAATATTAAATTTGAAATTTTACTACATCTAATAGTTTAAATATCAAACCTCCTTCTCAACTTATCTACACCGTATACATAATAATACAATTTTATTTTCTTAACGGGACAGTGGACCTTTATTTGAGCAAAATCATCTGTAGCAAAATCGTCAGAAAAAAGGTCTATTTCTGGGGTAAGATAGTACCTAAATAGTTTTTTCTTATTAAAATATCCTTTATGAAGGTTTTAAGGAGTATATAATAAGGATAAATGTATTTATATACTTTAAATCTGTTTTTCTCAAAATTAATTTTTCAGCGTTTTTAGATATTTGAATTGCTACTTGCGTCTTAATTTTTGATCAATATTTATAAAATTGATAAGGAAGTATCTTGATATTATTTAAAAAGAAGCTGTGTAAGCTTTTTAAAATTCGTCTTCATTAAGATAGTCAAATTTTATTTTTTACTTATTAAAAGGCAAAATTTTGACGAAAATCGATAAGGAATTTAGAAAAAAATCTGTAAAATATTAACTATTCAAGAGATTTAAAAAAAATCTCACACAAATTTGTTTATAATATAGTTTTAAGGGATAAAAATTCAAAAGCAAGAAAGTATTTCAAAAATTAAGACACGAGGACCATTTTAAAATTTTGTTTAAAAATTTAAATTTTAGTAAAAAAATTACAAATTTTAATAATGTTGGACTTTTTTGAAGGTGTTCTATATGCTTTTGGGGAAATGTATACATGTACAAAATTTCATATTGCTATGATAAAAATAGATAAAATAAATTTTTAACGTCCACCGTCCCCTTATAGAACAACGTTATGTTTTCGACTATTGATAGCATTACTTTTAAACAAATGTACGAATAAATGCGCCAGTATCCTTTCTATGCAATTATTTAAACACAGACAAAAATTTTACAACAAATATATATTTTAATTAAAATATAAATTGAAACATCCACTTAAATATAGTTTCGATTTTTATGTTTAAGTTATCATTTAAAATGTTAAATTCAAAATATTATTATGTCTAATAGTTTAGACATCAAATAACCTTCGCAACTTATCTACACTCATGATAATACAATATTTACTTTTCTTAAAGAACAACATTATGTTTTCGATGATTACTTTTTCATAGACGACGATTACTTTTACATATACGAATAAATGCAACAGTGTACATTACAGCTGAAATTTAACTGAATTTTAAATTCTGAAGTTCAAATAAATTACTTTATTCTAAATTTAAATGTGTTAGATTTGGAGCTATAGAAATAAAATCGTATTTTTTTTCGAAGAAATAATTCTGTTTTTATTCTTCATTAAATCTTACTACTGAATGAAAAGACCATTGTTCAAAATTCAATTTCCAGTTGCTTTGTTACCTTCTCTTTGTCAATCACGACGACCGTTGCCTTACTTTTAACAACAGAACAAAGGTTATTTCGAAATTAGGAAGCAAATTTAGTAAATTTAGAATGAAATACTGCAGTCTTGCATTAAAAGATAAAATTTTTTGGCGGGCGATTTAAAGATTTAAAGATTTTCAATTGCGCAAGTATGTTGGAAATAAAAAAAATCATTTTAAACTTTTAAAATCAAGTTAATTGAAACTGTATTATTAGATTTGATATATATATTTTTAATCACAACTTTCAATAATTTTCAGAATTAAGAAGCCATTTATTTGCTCATGTAAACCAAGTTTTTGTTACAATTTTGTATAATCAGTACCATATTATTGTCATTAGTATTCAAAGTTCCTGTACTTATTTAGTTTAATTGTGATTTTATTTTCTTTATATGCACTAATTTAAGCATAGACATCATGTTAAATATATTATAATAATATTTTCAAATAAATTTATTTTTCATATTGAAATATTAATTGAAATATTGCCTCAAATACAATTTTATTTTCTATGTTTAGTATATCACTTTAGAGTGATATACTAATTTCCGCATTTAAACACAGGGAATTTATTTATTTTTCATTATATAAAGATGTTTGAACTGCGAAAGTATGTAGAATTTTTTTTTTCCTTTAAAGCTTTTAAAATCAAGATAACAATTTTAATATTAGATACAATGTACATTTTTTTAAATCATTAATTTCTATAATTTTCAGAATTAAAAAAGAATTTATTTGTTTATGTAAATTAAGGTATCCATCATCTTAATAAAGACAAATTATTTACCTTTCCAAAACTGTATTTGTTTTTATTCTAAGATAAATAGATCCGGAGTTATAGCGGTTTTTAAACTACCCAACAGCTGTCAATCAAACCGCAAAGTGCTGTTTGAAGGGCCGTGTGATTGGAGAAATTTCGTGGTTTTGATACTTTTTTTTATAATTATAAGAAATGAAAATAATATGCTGCATATGCTGCATGGACAATATTTATCTTTCGGGTTCGGGGCTAATTTGTTTATTATTGATTCACATTACTGTAAATTCTTGCAAAACTTAAATCGACACTTAAATTGCATTTTTTTGGAAAATGTCATTTTTGGTGAAAATTACTTACGCAAAACACGATTTCTCAAAAATTTATTGGAATATCACCATGAAATTTGAAATATATCTGGTTTCCACTATTGTAAAAGGAATGAACTAAAGATTTAAATTTAGAATAAATATGTTTTGTTTTATGGATGTTTTTGTGAATGACATCGATGAATTTTATGAAAATTAACATGTAAACATGTGTGATACGCTGTAAGTTTTGAAATGCTTAAAGCATCTCCTAGATTTTAGTTCATTCCTTTCGCCAATGTCTTAAATATGAAGTGTAAAAAGGAATATAAGATACATGCAGTAGAATTTTCTTTAGAGCGTTTTGCGTTTTGTTCCAAATTTCATTAAATTTTGTGATAAATTCCTCCATTTATCAAAATTTTATCAATGAATAAAATATTTTTTACTTTTTTCACATTTTCCAGTCATAATCTTAGTAAAAAGAAGTTTAAAAAGTAATTAAATCACTTTTATGGAAAAAATTGCTCCGAACGTAGTCAGGTACCTTAAGTTATTGCTATTATTTTGTACAAATAATAGCACATTATTGGCATTAGTATTCAAAGTTCCTGCACCTAATTCGGTTAATTGTGATTTTATTTTATTTATATACAACTAGTTAAACGTAGATATCATGTTAAATTTGTAATGATAAAATTTTGAAACAATTTCATTTTTATAATTGCAATATCAATTGAAGTATTGACTCAAATACAATTTCGTTTTCTATGTTTAGAATATCATTTCAAATGCTAAATTTGAAATGTTACTATGTCAAATAATATAAATTTTAAATGAACTTTGAAACTTATCTTCATTCATAATAATTAAATTTATATTTTAAGAGCAGTTTTATGTCTTTATCCATATATTATAGCATTAAGGCAAATTGATTCTACTACATTTCAACAGTACATACGAATAAACGCATCTGAACACATTGCAGCTGAAATTTAATCGAATTTTAAACAATGAAGTTGAAATAAATTGTTTTATTCAGAATGAAAATCAGTGTCAGAATCGTCGCAATAGGAATAAAATTTTATTTCCCTTCAAATAAATAATTCTGCTTTTTTTTCATTGAATCTTACAAATGAATGAAAAGACCATTTTTCGAAATCCAATTTCCAGTTGCTTTGTTACCGTCTCTATGTCAATCACGATGAACGTTGCCTTATTTTTAACTTCAGAACAATGAATATTTTGAACTAGGAAGAAAATTTAATAAGTTTAGAGCGAAATACTACATTTTCGCATTTAAACAGAATATATTTATTTCTTGTCGTAATTTAAAGACGCTTCAGTTGCGCAAGATAATATATTAATATTTTATTATAATATAATCAATTTTGAAGAAAGCATGAAATTATGTTTAGTTTGAGAAATTAAACTGACTTCTTTTATTTTTAAAATTACAAAATAATGTGATAATTATGTAAAATTTAAATTTTTTGATGAATTTAAAATGCTATATTTTTATGAATGTGTTAAGCAACTACTTTATGAAAGGATTTTAAAAGTGTTACAGCAATTTTGTCATAATTTTAAATTGTTTTAATTAAGCAGGAAATTTTTTATGCTTAGTGATAAAAACTATCGTATATTATATTTATACACTGACGGAAAAAAAAATCCCAACACCAAGAAAAACTTATTGTAGAGTAATGAAATTTGGACAGTGCATTTGTCTAGTTAACATGTTTAATTGATTACATTTTCGAGATCACAGGTTAATTTAAGGTCAATAAAATGCATCTCAAAGGTGAAATGCCGTTACATTAATAGTCGCTATAACCTCCAGAATTTCGAATGCAAGCCTGTACACGTGCATGCATTGTGTCATACAGGTGCCGAATGTCACTTTGTGGTATGGAGTTCCATGCTTGTTGTACAAGCTGTGTCAATACGTGATGTTCAATGCTGGATGGGGATGACACTGGAGTTCTCATCCAATGATAACCCATACGCGCACAATGGGAGACAGATCTGGTGATCTCGCTGGCCAAAGTAACATGTTGGCACTCTGTAGTGCGTGTTGCGTTACAACAGCGGCATGGGAGTGAGTGTTATCCTGCTGAAAACCCCTCTTGAATGCTTTTCTTTAATGGCAGCACTACAGGCTGAATTACCAGACTGACGTACACATTTGCAGTCAGTGTGCCTGGGAGAACCACGAGAGTGCTTCTGCTCTCATAGAAAATTGCTCCCTAGACCATGACCCCAGATTGCAGGTCCAGTGTGTTTAGGCTGCAGACAGTTTGGTTGCAAACGTTCCCCTGGCCTCCTTCTGACCAGCACATGGCCGTCATTGGCACCAAGACAGAACCTGCTTTCATCAGAAAACACAACAAATCTCTACTCCATTCTCCATTGAGCTCTGGCTTGACACCATTGACGTCGCAAACAGCAATGACTTAGAGACAGTGGAATGCATGCCTTGCATCGAGCTGTCCTTGAAGTAACCGATTTCTAACAGTTCGCTGTGTCACTGTGGTACCAAATGCAGCTCAAATTTCTGTCGCAGACGCAGTATGATACGACACAGCCGTACGCCGAATACGACGGTTTTCTCTCTCAGTAGTGTCACGTGCTCGCCCGGAACCTGGTCTTCTTGTGGCAATACCATCCCTTGACCACTACTCCCAACAATCATGCACAGTGGATACATTCCGTCCAAGTCTTTCTGCAAAATCGCGGAAAGAAAATCCACTTTCTTGTAGCCGTACTTTACGACCTCTTTCTAACTCGGGAACTGATGATAATAGCTTCTTCGTCTTCTTAAAGGCATTCATGATCAACCTCAACTCAATTCGTCAAAGTTTGAAGATAAATAATGCTCACGAACTTTACAGCACGCATTTAAAGCAAACCTGATTTTAAATTTATGAGTGGCGCTACTAGCACCACACTTATGTGCGAAGCATGAAATTTAAATCAATGTCATCTTTCGGATGTATAAACACGCCTACAAAATTTCATTTAGCTAACACAAGTTTTTCTTGGTGTTGGGATTTTTTTTCCGTCAGTGTATTACCGTAAATGTTTAAAGCTTTTGTTGTCAGCTTCGAAAGTTAGTTTTTATACGCAGCCATTACTTTATTTAATTATGTTACAGTTGCCTATAAAATGTTTAATCAAGATACATTTTTTAATACTTATAGAAATATAACTATAAACCTTTTCAATAGTGCAGTTACATTAATTCTTAGAAAATGGATTTTTATTTCGATTGAAATTATTTTTGTAACAAATAAATTTTAATTGTGATATACTTCCAAAGAATAAAATTATATCATATCTATTTAATTGTTGTTGCTGTAAGTATGATAAGAGTTTTTTTGTCACATAAATAAAAATATATTTTACGAGCTTTTCTTTTATAAATTTTAGCTATTTTTACTTTTGTATTATTCTGTCAGTATGGGTCAAAAATTGTATTATAAGAAGAATATTACCATCAATACTAACTTTTATTATTTTTATTTATACTTATAGTACAATTAATATGAATAGTATTTTAAAAGTATACTAATCATTATAACAGTGAAATGTAATATGATATATATCATTAGATTCAGAATTGTTACAAATATATACATAAAAACATCTAACTAGGAAGAAATTATATCAGTTCATTAACATTTTCATAAATATTTAAAGATTCAATTTCTTTTTTTTTTTTTTTTCCAAAAAGCATCCAGAAACGCCCATAACAGCATTTGCTACTGATATTATTTAAATTTTCAGCTGTAAGTTTAAATATGTTTATCGATGTTGGGTTCGTTTGTATCTCATATTAGGCCTTCAGATTGTGTCAGTTAAACAGGTGATTGCTTTGGGTCCTGTATCAATTATGGCTTTCGCCTCGATTGATCCGTAATATACACAGAAATAACGAGATGCGAGTACAATTTTTTTATTCATTACATATATATCACTACAAATGGACAGTACAACAACATCCATACAAGTACCATATCAACTAATTAGCTATTAGGCAAAATTACCAACAACAAATTTAATATTTTATTTTTAGTACTCAAATCTATTTATGTACCTCAATAATGCAAGAGAAAAATGTTTCGAGGAGAAAATTTTAAGTGATATAACCCCTTCAGTTCTCAGACAAATATCACAAGGGGCCACAAAAAGACATAAAATTACTATAAAACATCTCTTCAGATGTAGCAGCATACATAGCTATATTTTTTATTTGCATGCATTTGGATATTGAAGAATGCATAAAAGCTCTAGAATTAAATTTGAACAGCCTAGAAACATTTAAAGTAATTAAAAAGGTGCTATTTAGTAACTTATTGGCGACATAAGTAACTAGTGATACTAAGGTATACTAAGGAATATGAAGAGTTAACTATTCTGCCTTAAAATAAAAAAAATCGTTTCCTATACATGTATACCATTTTTTTCTAGTTAAACGATAAAAAACGAAATACTATTAACAAGATATAAACTAGAAAATATTTTTGAATGTATAAAAAAATTCCAAAACTCTACTTAAAGAATTTTAAGTATCTTAGAATAAAATTCAAAATAGCATTTCTTCCTATTTCTCAGATCGCAAAGTAAATCTAAATATGCTTCCTTTATTTAAAATCTTTAGCTGTAAAGAAAAGTGTCAGCATTTCACGTTGAAGTGTTAAGTTACTTTTCCTGCCTGTTTTTCAATGCAGTTAAACTTGAGCAAAATTTTCTTTTGCTGAACCTTTTTGAAGTTGTAGAAGCGAAGGTGACAAATAATTTTATATCAAAGAAGAGCTATAGCATTCAGGCTATTTAAAAAAATGAAACCAAAAAATAGGTGGTAAATAGCTTTCCTTTAAAAGAATCTATCGGTTATACATTTTCTTATTTACTGCAGTTTTTTTTTTCAGGATTCCAAACAAACTTTAAAAGAAAAAAATGTAACCTAAGAATTAGGAAACAAGTTCATTGATGTCATCACCAGGAAGTAATTTCAGAAAAATGAAAGGAACTGAATTCTAGTTTAAAAAGTTAGTAAACTTTTAGAATGCAGTTCCAGAATGTTTTTCGCTGTAGAGTTTTCTTTTATTTTCTAGTGTTTGCCACATATTATTACGTATATTAAAGCAGAAACTATTGAAAAGTTTGCAAAAAAAGGAACACAAATGATCAAATACAGAATTATTGTTGCCAAAAAAGGAAACAATACAAAATAAATGCGAAAATTTTTTTTACATCTGTTTAATTTCAGAAAGTTTCGAGATTTTGAATTTCTTTACTTTAGAAAAAGTAAATTTTATAATGTTTAACTAGAAAAATGAAAGAAACTTAGTTTGTGTTTCAAAAAGTTCAGCAAACTTTAAGATATAATTTCAAAGTGTTTTGCGTCATATAACTTTTTTGTGCTATTTGCCATGCGTATAACAGATGTTTGATGTAACACTTAAAGCTATGAAAAAAATAAGTTAAAAAGTTCGTAAATATTGTTACCAGGTGAAGAATTCAATAAAACACAAAGTTAATAAAATATTTTTTATTTATTTAGTTTAAAATATTTCTAAGATTTGAATTTTACAAAAAATAAGGTTACTTGCTTTAAACTCTTTCTATATTTTAATATTATAAGTAAAAGTTTCAGTAAAAAGTTAAGTAGGAAAAAATTAGCAGTAAAAATAAATTGACTTATGTAATCAATATTATAATCTGAAAATTGTGAAGGGAACATTGAACTAAAAAAATAAAATAAAATCATGATTTTTTTTTATTTATAAAGAGATTCTAAAAATAAATATATATTAGTATTAAAACATAAAATCATCGTAGGCATTAAAACAATGTTTCAAATGTCTCAAGTTTGTCGTAATATTTTAAAACTACGTTTATGTTTTTGTTTTAAAACCTATATACTCCGTAAAAAAAGACAGATGTTTCTTAAAATACGAAATCTTACTGTAATTCCAAGTGAGAAAGAATCGATAATCTCTTCCAGTCACCCAAAATTTCAAAAAGTATAATTGTATCTTTAAAAAGCTTAGAAAAAAATTATTTTAGGATTTTATTAGGATGTACTTAAAAAAACAAGTATTTATTAGCTGTCCATGATTTTCAGAAATGTTTGCGAATAGTTTTATGTACTAACTAAAGCATTAATAATTTAGAATATACTTATTATTTCTCTCTACTCCGAAAATAATTTTTTTGAATTTTATATAAAAAAAATCAGCTAATTATTTTCAGTTGCATAACTAAAACTGTGCATATATGGTAAACATAAAAAAAGTTACTGTTGAAATGCGGGTAATTCTAAATGTTATTCAGTCAAGCATATTTGCTTAACATAAACAGCTGTACTTGAGATTACATAGAATAGAAAAAACCTGTTTTCTGCGTTGAAAATAACTTATAAGTGCACTGTAAAAGCTACTAGAAAATTCATGGAAACTAATTCATGGCAGCTAATAAAAATATATTTTTTAAATAAAAGATAATTTTTTTGTGAGTTTTCCAAAGGTAAAGGAACACTATTTGGAGACTTAGGAGACTCCAAGGAGGTTAATGTATATTTTTCTTCTTCAGTATAGTACATTTTTGTAAATTAAACAAGTTGGAGATTGTACGTGAAGCGTAGCAAATAAGGAGTGTTCGTACTATAACGAAGTTTTAAAAATATTCACCCCTTGCTGTTATAGTATACAGTACTTTGGATACAGTAATTTGTGAATCCGAATCATTTGTGTGTTCCTGTAAATACTACCTGCCTTCTATTATGCAGGAAGTAACTTGTATTTAAACCTCAGCAATGTATATAAATTTCATAAAATGTAAAATAGTTGAATATATTTAAAACACATGCCAAACAATGTTTCCGTGTATACCATTATGTTGTGGAATACTTTTGTGTGGCCTTGTATATTAAAAAATAAACATTGTTTGTATCACAGATTGTACTAAATGTACTTTTCAGTATGTATTTTATAGATTCATGTCAATTCTATTATATTCAAAAGATTGTGACATCATTAAAATGTACTGGAATCTTTTTTCTTATTGACTGTAATGTTATGGAATACTTTAGATTGTCTCTATAATTAAACTATACATCCAATTTCATTAAATTCCAAATGACTTGACAAAAGTATGCAATAAATGTATTTTAAATTTCAAACGATTTGATTGAGTAGTTCTTGCTCTGTTATATGCGAACAGACACACAGAAGGGAATATTGAAAGATGACTATTGATGCTGCATGTTTATATATTTACGAACGCACCTAAAAGTATTCAAATCTTTGATTAACACTAGAATTACTGCGCTTCTTGTATACCTAAAAATACCAAAGTGGGTCATATCTGATCCATGGCCTCTAAGGTTGTTATTCTTGTTTTGTATGGGAGATAAAGACATACAATAAGAATTGATGATTAATACAATGATTTTTATACAATGATTAATGCAATTTAACTTCTGAACGGCTATCTAATATGAAATTTGGTGAATAAATACCACTAAAAAGATTTTTAATTTCTAATTTTTTAATAGATGCTTCGAGGTTATGTGCGCTTTTTATATTATATAACATATGACTTAACGACTTAAATTCTGAAATAATATTTCTAACATTTAATAAGGTTCTAAAAGACAATAAATTTAAATATCTATATATCATTGATTTTTTTCTTTACCTACATTATAATTTTTTTCATACAATCAATTCAACTAAAATGCCATGATCTTTTTCTCTTTTTTCTGTTTCTTTCTTTTTTTTCTGTTCTTTTTTCTATGATAATGTAGATACGATGGTAATAATTCTAAACAGTTTCAAACACAGTATTCATTTTATTGCCTTAGTATTGTTTTTTTAGTAATGTTTTCATTAGTTTGGAACTACTTTGTTGATGCACGAACCTTTATGCTCTTTTGCAATGTATTTATGTCTTATTTCAGACAAAATACTCTTTAGCTTATAGTAGAACCTTTTGTATCTTCAAAAACTATTACAACCGCTATTCCTTGAACGACAAGATTTTGCATAGATCATTGAAAAGAAGATGCTGAACACTGCGGCACTATCTTCCGTACAGTCAACTTTTTTACATCTTAAAAATCTTTTTGAGAAAAAATATTATTTTGTATCACTTTCGTCTTTTACAACTAATTCCTTTATTTTATACTTTTTTCAAAACACTTATGATTTACTGTTTTTTCATGACCTGCTCCACAAAATTTACACAGCTATTTTTATTCAACTTTTTGTTATTTGAACTGAATTCGGACAATGAGGTTTTCTAGTTATTTTCATCAAAATTTGTTTCGTCATATATGTCAAGATTGATATCATTATTAGATGTAATTTCGTCGTTAAAACTATTTTATGAAAATTAGCATCACAAAATAAAAATTTCTTCGTTCGAAAAATCTTCATGGCAACATTATAAGTGTAAATGCCCAAATCTGGAAAACCACTAAGAATCTTTTTTTAAAAATCTTTCCCTGCATGGTTTATGATAGGCAAATTATTCTTGTTACTTAGTTTCTAAGATGCAATATAGAAAACAGCATTCTACAACGTTCTAACAATAACTTGAATTGAGCTTAAAGTTCACAGATTTGCCTTTCAAGTGCATGACAGATATGTGGACACGTTTCCCTTCCTCCTCCCTCTTTATTTTATTTTATTTTATTTTATTTTATAAAAGAATAATGCGATATATCCCCTTACATTATTCTTCTGATATGGAAAAATATAGAATCAAAAAAATTATTGAAATACAAGAAAAAAGCAATTATTTTGTTCGGCTCAGCGATGACCCAGCACGGTAATTCTAGGTATACAGATGTGTAAGTCAAAAAGTTTCCGTTCGATTTGAACTAAATTCGTGTTAAGGCATTATATTGAATATTTAGGAAAAGTCAAAAACTTTTAAAATTGTATTTTGAAAATTAATAGTGATACAGGCAAAAAAACACGTCTTGGGTCACAGGTGAACCGCCCCGGTAATTCTAGTGTTAATAATATACAGTAGTTCGGATACAGTATAATAGCAAAAATCTATTGTGTATCCTTGTAAATACTATCCGCTTTCAATTGTACATTGAATAACTTTTTGTAATCCCCAGCAACATATATCAGTTTTATAAAATGTTAAATATTTTAATACTATTAAAACGCGCACCAAACAATGTTCTCCCTATGCCATTATGTAATGAATACTTTTGTGTGGCCCTGTAAATCAATAACAAATATTATTTGCATCACAGATTGTATCGAATGCATTCGACAGTGCATTCTTTCATAACAGTTTTTCAGTTGGTTTTGCAGAGACGATAAGAAAATATGTTTTTCTCATTTCAGGTATAATAATATAAGCGATAATTATGTTCTACTTACTAGAAATAAATCCCTTTTGTTAAATAATAATCAATATTGATTAATTATTAATTTAAACAAAATTGTAGTCTCTATTTTTTTTTACAGTTATTGAAATAGCTTGAAAACCACAATGAAACAAGCGGTAGTTTCTTATTTCAATTCAGTCAATTATTATTGATGTTCAAATTTAATTTCAATTATCTTTCAACTCAGTTTACTCCAAATTGAATTTTTGTCACTTGTATGCCTTGGCCTTTTAGATCTTCGTACATATATATTATAATTTCATATTTTGTGAGGAAAATTAACACGTTTGCTGCCACGGACGCGCTGGTGCGTCCGACTGGTACTTCTTTGTATGCCAATGACTCTCTAGAGCGTCGGACATTTGCAGTATCCTTTAACGTGATCAGAATCCTCCATTATTCTCACCAATTATTTTTTATTGTAAAGTTTACTTTCTTCATATAGAGTATCTTCGCGATTTGACTCCAGAAAATTTTCATGTTTTTAAAAACTGGTAGTAAAAGATTAAATATCAACCAAAATTTTCTCGTTGCGATGGCGTTAAAACACTGCTTAGTAATCCGGCTTCTGAGGAGGAAATATTATTTTTAGTGGTAGTGAATGTGTTAGTTGGGTCGTTCGAAAAGTCGTGTTTATTTTGAAAAAATATTTTGTACCAGAAAATTCTATCATTTATTTATTAGATATTGGTTCTGATATCTAACGTTTAGAAATTAATGGACAAAATTTTCTGATACGAATTTATTTTCCAAAACGGACACGATTTTCCAAACGACCCACTAAAATTAGTTTCTAATTTCGGACACTATTTCTACATTTTTATTGGTTTATCTTAACTTAATATTTCGATTTCAATTCATAATCTTTAAAAATATGAAATGTTCAAAAAGTACGAATTTCAATAGGTTAAGAGCCTATTCATAAATTAAGTTAACATTTCCAAAGATCATTGCCATTTCTTTTCTTTTTTAATAATTACTTAACTATCTTTATATCACGTTTCTCAAACTTCAAGAGTAAGTTGAATTCTTTATACTTGAAGAACTTAAACGTATCGAAATTTTTACTGAGTTATTGAATTTCTAAAAGTTTGATATAACATAATTTCAATAGAGCTAATCGAAATTCAGAACTACAAGTTGTATATAACACTCACTATGAAAAGTTACTTAAAAACTGTGAAACTTGAAAGTAAAGAAATATAAATATTCGGCGAATTTTGCAGGCTTTTTTGAAATTAAAAAAAGTGAATATTGTTAATATATATAACTGCTAATCTTAAATTTTATACATCGAAGAAATACTGAAATACCACAATATATCATAGTTTTATTTTTCCTATTTTGTATAAAATAAGCGAGATATTTTAGGTAATTTCAGAGAAAAAATATAAGAAAGAAAACAAAACGATTACTCAGATATGTAATAATTCCATATATCCTAAGGGGCCGTCCATTAATCATGCGAGGCTAGAGAGGGGGGGAGGGGTCCATGAAAAAATCAAGAAACATCACAAGGGGGGAGGGGGGTGTAGTAATATATCACGAGTATTTATTTTTTCGGCAAACGCGCGATACTGAACCGAAAAGCGGCGTTTCGTGTATTTATTTTTTCGTCAAACGCGTACAAAGTCGAAAGCGGCTTGTAGTGTGACCTTGATTCACCGTTGCCAGGCAACGAACGAAGTGAAGTTCCCGCGAGAGAGATTCTCTGCGTAGTGCGCGAAAATGATGATGCCGAGTGGCTTGATGAAACCGATGTTAATCTTCAACAAAGCACTGTGCCTACAACTAACTTGCAAGATGCTTATCCAGTTATTGGTGTTGAAGAAAGTCTTGCTAATCCGTGGTCTGAGGACATTGTAAATTAAATTATGTTTATGTATTACTACAAAAAAGGTTTTCGCATTTCTTTCATTATTTTTATGTCAGTCCAAAACAACTTGCAACCTTTCTGTTTACCTCTTAAGGTTATTATTGTAGTTTTTTTTATTTTCTATAATGAAATTTGATGATACTTGAACCTGTATTTTATAATAAATATTCTAAAAAAATGAAGATTCTTTGTAGGTACTAAAAAATACACGTGATGTAGGGTTGGGGGGGGGGGGGGTAGTCTTGAACCTCACCATGTATCACCAAGGGGGAGGGGGGGGTTAAAAATGCCAAAAAAAACATCACATGATTAATGGACGTTCCCTAAGTAAAAAATATAAACTGGATGTAATAATCGTTTAAAGTAGTTATTAAATTTTAACTGAAGCCTGTAAACATTTAATAAGAAATGAATAATTTAAGTTTTATTTGTTTACTTTATTCCTTATAATCTTAATTTTTTTATCCTCTTCTTCGCTATTGTAATTTCCGGCGGTGTTTTGCGCATGCGCAGTGGACCAAGTACGAAAGGGAAAATAAGCAGTCTGTTAGTTGTGTATTCCGATCATTTGACGCAACAGTGCGTGTGAGGTCATCATGGCTTTACAATGGAAAAACTGGACGATTGAGGATCAGCGAGTTATTATCAGATTTCTTGTTGCA
The DNA here is from genome assembly GCA_964019185.1 of Maratus speculifer. Classification (NCBI taxonomy): domain Eukaryota; kingdom Metazoa; phylum Arthropoda; class Arachnida; order Araneae; family Salticidae; genus Maratus; species Maratus speculifer. The sequence goes on along the minus strand of OZ025294.1, from coordinate 232,035,474 downwards.
CTTGATTTTGTTTAGACACCACGCTGCGCCTTAATCATCGAATTTTGCAATATGAAAAACATGATGCCTTCACTAGCGCTGTCGCGCCAATTATATGACATAACATTCTGCTTCCCTTCCTGTTCATACACGGGATGCGCCGGGATTTTGCCCTCGGATGCGCAAAACTAAGCCTAAGACATTAATCGCGTCCCACGATGTCTCACAACATTATGCCAAAGTGGCACATTCTAATTTCAACCGGTTTGGTTCTTACGGCATTTATTATCTTTTCATTTAAACACCCGTTATATTTATACAATTTTGATTAATATTTGTTCTAGTAAATTTAGTTACTTTTTTATGTATGGAAAATGTCTATAAATTATACTATCTGATAAATTTAATAATTGTTAGAATCTTTTGACAATCGCTAGACTGTAATAGAAAAAAAAAATTAAATGTTTAATAAATATTTTTTTACGTTCAAATTACTTATACTACATTTGTTTTGTACTTCGCGAAAAGGGTTTTTCGAATGTTTAAAACAGTTTATCATTAAATTAATCTACTTTTAAATTTGATATAAGTTGTATTATGATGAAATGTTTCAAAATGTTTTATTCCCCATTATATCCTACATAACTCATAGCATTATTGTATTTTGAATAAAAAAGAAAATTAACAATAAATGGATCTAATTTCCCATTTTTGAGATTTATTTATTTTGTTTTAGATTTTTGCTATTATCTTCTATGAAAACGTCAAGATGTATGGTCCTTAAAAGTTATTGGTACAGCAGTTTAGGGAAGATAGAACTTGCCACCTCAAACATTTTATGCGTAAAAAAATTGGCGTTGGATTCTACTCATTATCTCAAATCATATCGCATTTGGATCAAAGCTTAAATTTTTTTTCACTTAACTATATGTGTATCGTACATAATATCAAGACGAATTCAAAGTACTCTGTTTTCCATGAAATGTGACAATATCGAGGAACGAGTAGTAAAAGCGTTTTAATTCGAGGCTAAACAGCACTGAAATCAGTAACGCCATTTATGAACCATATTTCGAAAGGTGTGAGGTGGATATTGACGGTGAGACATTATTTTCATTTCATTTTATTGTGAACATGAATAAAGTTTTTCTTACAGTTTTATTTTCGCGCAGATTTCAAAAACCACCCAAAGGACTCATTAAAAATACAGTCTAAGTGTGTCACTGATTGATAATTTTAACAGCAAAGCTTTAGTAAATATTGATTGCAGTTATTAAATTTTTGTATGGTTTATTTAATAACATTATTTATATTTTCTTGAAATCTGACAAGATTTTTGGTTTTTATGTTTATTGAAAAGAAAAGGTTGCGTTTCTCATGTAAGGATTGATATTTTTTTAAATGCGAAATTCTTAAGGATAGGATGGATGGCCTTAGTAATATTTCTCAAGAGGATCTTGTGATTTAATTACACGCTTAACACATTCGCTGCCCATCACGTGCCAGTGCGTGATATGTCGCCAACGTTAAGGGGCCACTCACGCGCCAGCGCGTGATATGGGGCGATGTCCAATAGCCAGTCACGCGCAGGCGTGGGAAAATCTTTCACTGATTCTTTTATAAAAAGCAAATTGGCTTCTGGGAAAAAACCCACTTCTACAGTACGGCATTAATTTTCATAACATCTTCACGTAAGCGGCAGCGAACGTGTTAAAAACTTAGAATGCACCTGCACATTACATGCTGTAGTTTTATCAGTGCACCTTATCTTACATGAGTTGAACTCAAAAAAGTTAAATTTTCTTTGATGGATGCCTGCGATAAAAACAATTGTTGCATTACTGTCATAGAAAATAAGTAAGTTAAGAAAATAATGCAATACGCCTGAAAACATTTTAAAAACGTTATAGAAAACTAAAAAATTTTACAAAATCATTATTTTTTTAGCCGAAGACCACCGAAAAGACATTAAAATTTTATTTTTAAGTAAAGTGTAAAAATACTTTAATTTCAATTAGTTAATCTTTTTCCATTACATAATGATTATAAAGTTTTTTTTCAAAGTGTCTGTTTAAGAAAAGTAAATTCTATGGTCGACAAATCTGACAATTTATTTTGATTTTTGCAATAGTTCGGAGAAAAAAGTAAAAAAAGGAAAGAAAATGAAAAACAGATTGCGTTTGTTTTATGAGAGCTGATAAATTTTTAAATATAAAATTCTTAAGGGGGGGGGGGGTGGAAAGATATTTGCCCTAGCTTATTTCAAGTGGTTCTTGTGATTTAATTATACACTAAAGAATTTCGAAATCACCTTACATGTATAAGAGTTTCTTCAAGCTACCCAACAGAATTGTTTGAAATTTAAAGTACATTAATGTTGCTTAATTTTGTTGAGCCATTTCAAATTTTATGAAAATTCGATGTCTAGTTCAGTTACAGTAAGTATGAAATTCCGTTACATTACGGTCAGTGGGACAAAATGGTTTCAGGTGTAATTTATTGATGTTACATTCCCTTTACACTCCCCATGTAACATTTTGTTGATGTTACACTATTTCGAACGTAACAAAATTGACATACATCTATGAAGTACATACTAAAACACACATTCTATACAATCTGGTGTGGAAAGAATGTTTTTTATTAATTTACAGAGCCACAAAAAAGTATTCTATTGCATAATGGATAGGAGGAAAACATGTTTAAGACGCGTTTTAACTACATTAATATTTTTCCTATTCTATGAAATTGATGCTGAGAGTTTACTTAAGGCTACTTAAAAAATAATAGAAAGCAGATAGAATTTACAAGGACACACAAAAGATTTAGGATATTTTCACTGTATCCGAAGTACAGTATATTATTACGACAAGATGTGAATATTTTTAATACTTAGTTAAACTACAAACGCGTCTCATTTACTACGTCAAATTTTCCGACTTCTTTTACACAAAGAAAAATTTTCATTACTTGTTACTTTTTTTAAAAACAGTACATGAATCATTAATAAGGACATTCAAAAGTATTTTTGTAAGCGTATTGCGTTTGTCTTAACACGAAAATGCAATTACCTTTCGAAAAAACAATCTTTTTTAACTTTAAGTTTCAGAATTGTAGAAAAAGGAGCTTAATGGATATAGAAAGGAATTCAGAGAGCTATTATGAATTTCTTTGCTTACTGCTGATTACGTCTGTGCATTTTTGCAACGGAAATTGTTATCGTCAATATGTCAAAACATTCTCACGCTAAACATTAATTCATATTTCAAACTATATTCCAGAAGAATCCACATTCTTTGACTAAACCAATATGTTTATTTAAAATTGTGATTCCCTGTTATGTTAAGATAACGATACCGCAGTAACGTGCACATAATAATTGAGGTATGTCATAATTATCTGCAAAACTTACTTTTTACATTCTTTCATCATCATACCATCTGTCATGGAAAAGTGCAAGATTACTTACAAGGAAGGTGTCCTTACTGAGCATACTCTAAATATTTTTTAATAAAAAACACTAGTTAAACTAATTATGTAAGTAAAAAAAGATCAGTCAAATACAGCGGCGGAAATACAGTAGCAAGTTTAAAAAAAAATGAAATTCTTTAGAATATTTTCTATAAAAGACGAAAGCGTCGCGCGATTAGGAGAGCAGCATTTTTCCTCAATAAAATAAAACGATTTTAATACAACTGAACATTTTTGCATGTAAATCGTATTTGAGGAATAATATAAGCTTAAGCAATAATTGAGTTTCATATGTATGTGTAACATATATAAATTATTTGGCCATTAATGACCGGACACATTCAATTTAGGAATTTTGTCGAATATTTAAAAATTTACTTTTACATTTTTCTAAAATTTCAGAATTGAAAAGAATGAATTTGAGCTCATATTTATCAACGTTTATTTGATAAAGAGTACGATTAGGGAATCAACAAAAAATTTAAGATTAACAATAATATTTCGGAAAAACGTACAAAATTAAATGAACGAATTGATTTATTACGACATATACAAATAAGCAAAAATTGTACAGTATATGTATTCATTTGTTGAAGAATCCCGCATTTATTAATACAAATATACTTTTTTTAATTAAAAAAATTCTTGCATGTTTTTTAATTATGAAATGCAAGGCTTTACGGTAAATTTAACGTGTGTTTCAGAAAAACTGGCAAAATATTTTAGAAATAATGTAGTTCAATTGGAATATATGTTACCATTTTAGGATATAATGAGCAATTGTACAAAATATCCTTTATCTAAGGAGGAATTTAATAACTATTTGTATGGAGCAAGTTATTAAAAAAAACAATCAAGTCAAATACCGCAGAAATTCAGAAGGATATCGGAGAAAGACGAAGCCGTTTTTTATGTCGCTCTCTACTCTCTTAAAAAGTCAGCCACAAAATAGCTCAAGATGAGCTGAAATCCACTCATCTCAATGTTGAAAGGCAGCTTCTCAAAAAAGAGTTGAAATAACTCGAGTTTTAACCAATTTAAATGAAGCTGAGCTATTTAAATAAAAAATTTAGAACAAGAAGATTGAAAAACAACTCTTTTATGATCGAAAAAATTACAGCTCTTTCATGAGAAGCCAAATCAGCTCTTTCGTTTTAAGAGTGTAAAACGTAGCTGAATTATAAGGGATTTTCAAAAATTGTTATTTTAAATTATTGGCATCGTTTGGAACAACTTTATTAAAAAGCTAATTAATTATAATTTACAGTTACATTTAGGAGGATTTTGACTTTAAACCACTAAGAAAATGTAAAAGATAGCTATTTATTCAGTACATTATAGTAAATTAAAGTATTTGTGAAATTTAGAGAAAAAGCTCTACAGTATATTATATCGCATATATATGTAATTTTTGTATGTGGTTAAGACAATAAATTAAAATTTAAGCGGTGTCATATATTTCCATGATTTATGTGGCTATTTGTTTATATGCTAATATTTTGAAAATTATTAGATGCCATCCTACAAAAAAGCTATAAACAAAAAGGTTGTATTCTGAAATAAACTCTTTAGTTAATCTTCTTTCAAATGGCACAAAAAAGCCGATAATTAAAATTAATTTCTAATGTACGTAACTGTTAAATAAAATTTAAGTATTGTTTAAAATATTTAAGTCAATGTTTCTGTTAAATAAATAAGTTTAAAGGAAAATGCTCTTTCTATTAAAAAAATCCATACGCAAAACATGATTTCTGAAAAAAGGTATTGAAATACCACTATTTATTAGAAATTTATTGCATTGTTTTGAAGACAGATTTATTAAACAGTTAATTTTAGGATAAATACTTTTTTCTAATAGCTTTTTTTGTAAAATGCAAAGTATGAATTTTTAAAAACTTGGCATGTAAACTGATAACCACGTAACTCATGAAACATGTATAATACCATTTAAATTTTAGATTATTGTATTCACCACTGTCATACAAATTACATTCCAGAAAATTGCATATATATGCGATGAATTTCCTGTAGAGTATATTGCGTATTGCGCAAAATTTCTTAAAATTTTACCATAAACTTCGCCATTTACTAAAATTTCATCAGCGTATTGACTATGCTTTTCTTTTCTTCACGGTTTATAGTCAAAATCTTACAAAAGATAACCATAATGTATAATTAAAAGCGTTTTTCAAAAAAGTTGCTCCAAACGCTGTCAGATAACTTAAAATAATAATAAACAAACAAACCCTTTTTACTCTGAGAATTAAAAAAATCTTATGACAAAATATCTTTAGTACATGAATAGGTCCCAATAAATTGAACGAATCGCGCTGCTGTTCAGAGATCGATTTAAAGATCTGTCTTTGAAAAGCGATTATCTCTGTATATTGATTTGCTTAATGATTGGGCCATGTGAACGTGAGTTAACCAGTGATGATCATTGTTATGATTATTGCCATATGGAATTTTTTTTAATTTAGCCTCATTTTGCTGTATCATAACATATACAAATATCGTCTTTAAGTGTCTTTTCTATGGTATTTATATAACAAATTCGATATTTTTAAAAGTTAATTGTTAACTTGTAAACGGACGAGCTAGTACAAAATTCTTGCGGAAAATTATTCGTAATCTAATAAATTTCTGAATTATTGATGATTCTAGTTCCAATTATAGATAGATGAGAATATGGTATCTTAAAACTCTACCGAAAAAGAAATTTTTCGGAAGTAGTGATATTTTGATAGAGTACTTTTACGTAAATTTCATAAAAAATATTTCGAATTGCAGTCGTTGCCATGGTTCAACCTTTGAAAAATTCTTTCATAATTTTTCATTTTATCATCCAAGGAACTCAAAACTACCCACATTTAAGAAGTTCTTAGACACAGGTTCAATATGTTAGCTATCACCGACGTCTAATTTCTAAACTGTTGGTCTAAGATACACAGTACCACTTACAAAAATGTTATAACTTAGGCAAATATTCTTGTTGCGGCAATGTTTAAAGTAAGGGATCAATTTTATAAAAATTACAATATCTATCTTTTTATATGGTTCTCCAATTCCTATAGTAATATTTTGCTGAAATTTACACATATCATAACACATATAACACAAAAAGATTGATTTCTGGGCATCAAAAATCGACCCAGTTCTTAAATATCAAAGTTTGACATTTTTACTCATGATCTTGTCTTTCATTGAAGGACCAGTTAAAATACGAATTAAAGTAATTGGAGATTGAAATCAGGGTGAAGTGTCCTTTTTACTGTGTAACCAACTTTACATGATATCGCCAAATCGGTGTATCTCCAAGGAGGATTATTTCATCTAAAAATTTTTAGCTAACTTTTAAAGGTCTATACAGAGCAAAGAATGAAATATTGAAACTAAACAAAAAAATAAATATATTATTTATCATAATATCAGAAACGGTTTATTTAAAAAAAAAATTAATACAACAAATATCGCAATCTATTAGACACACTTTCAGAGGCCTAAGAACATTCAACAGCCAAAGTAGGTAGAAATGGAACTGAGAATAAAACTTCATTAAGAGCTAGATAAATTACAGTGAAATATAAACAACGAGCCGAGCTATAAGGGACAAGTAATTCGGGATTATGCACAATATGATAGTGCCGCAGTGCCACATGTTCTGGTTAAAAGACGAGTTATTTCTCAGTGGACATGATAGTCAGAATTGAGATCGTGATGGAAGCCTACACAAACACGCAATGTGCCGTGTCGCATGCAATATTGTGGTCAATATCATGATGAATTTTGAACATTCGGGGATTTTTCCATAGAACCCTGAAATATTTACAGTCTTGGATTTTATGCTTTCCTATTTTTCTGACAGGCCAGCTAATGTGCTAGAAAATATAGAAAGCACCAGCAATTCTAAAAATATTTCAAATTTTTCTCAATAATCGTTTAACACTCTTCTTCCTCCACGTAAAGAATTAATAAATAAACCGTCAAGTTCGAGTATTATTCGTGCTCAGAGGGTTCCGAACTATAATCATATGAATGATTATTTCCTTGGAGACGAGCTAATGGTATATGTGCCACTTAAAAATCTCAGATTCCTTTATTATTCCTACCATTTATTTTTATTGTAAACTTTATCTTATTTAATTGCAGCATTTTTACTAATAAACTAAAGAAAATTTTCTGTTTTGAAAAAAAAGGTGTTAAAGAATTAAAAATTAAACAAATTGCTCTCGTCGCAAAGGAATTAACTGCATTATTAAAGAAAGAGTTGTTATAAGATTAATAAAATATAGTAAAACAAATTGGAAATTGCACGTGAAGCGTAGCAAATGAGGTGCGTTCCTATGATATTGAAGTTTTAAAATATTCAGATCTTGCTGATATAGTAGAGTGTACTTTGGATACAGTATACTGGTCGAAATCTTTGTGTTCCTGTAAATATGCAGCGAGTAATTTTTATTATACTTCATTAACGTATATCTTATTCATAAAATGTGTAGTAGTTTAATATAATTAAAACACGCTCCAAACAATGTTTCCCCGTATAACAATATTCAGTTGAATACATTTGTGTGGCCCTGTAATTTAATAATAAATATTCTTTGCATCACAGATTGTACAGAATGTATATTTTAGTACATATTTCATACATTCATGTCAATTCTATTATGTTCAAATGAGTGTAACACCATTAAAATACATTTTAAACTTTTTTCCCCATTGATCGCAATGTAACGGAATATTTTGATTGTCCCTGTAATTAATCTATCCATCCGATTTTCTTAACATTTAAAATGACTCGACAAAATTATGTAATTATTATATATTTTAAATTTCAAACGATTCGGTTGGGTAGTTTTTGCGTTGTTATGTGTGGACAGACAGACGGACGGACAGACAGACAGACAGACGGACAGACAGACGGACGGACTGAGCGAAAACAATAGGTGCTACGTATTTACATAATTACGAACGCACCTAAAAACTATCGGATGTATGTTGGAAAGAACTGTAATAGTACTAGAAAAGTGTAAATAGGTATAACATAAAATTTCAAAGAGATATAAAACTTAAATAATATCAAACACTCCTATTCCGTATAACTCTTATTTTATATCATTCTTTTTTTCAGTAATGAACTTAATTCGGTACTGAGAGTTAAAGTATTGTGCAATTAAACCTGATTAACCATTTCATACAAGTAAATTCATTGCAGCAATATTTTTTTCTTTTTATGGTGTAGCTTACACCAAACCCTGCTTAGTCAAAGTTTAAATTTGATATTGTGCTAAAGGAGCTTGTGTCGAAAGGTTCTTGCAAATTTGGAAAGCCGCTTTGATCTGTGACGCGTTTTCAAATAGGTTTTTAATTAACTTTTAAAAAACACAAAAGTCACAATGACAGACCCACTAAATGCAAAGTATGTACACGCGAGTTTGCACGCATAAGGAATTAAAAAAAAAAAAAAAAAAAAAAATCAGACATTTTAGAACCACAAATTTCGTAACGTATGGGCTGCTATAACGGAAGTAAGGAATAATTTACATTAAATAAGGCAAATAATACTGTTAACAAAAATCCTGGTAGTAAAAGTGTTAAATTCTTAGTTCTAAATTTAATAGACGAAATAATGCCAAGAAAAGTGTAGAATTTTAAGAATATAAAATATTGTCTGCGCAGTTCGCTGTAGAAACCCCTGGCAGAATATAATTTATACCAAACAGAATGTCATTATGTATAATTTGATCACAATAAACATAATATTTTATATGAAATTTTCCTATACATTTTTCCCCATTGATTTTTGAAATGAATTAACTTTTTGGGGAGGCGCATAAGTGCCGCCAAAATGCTTAAGTGTCCATATTTATCCCCACCAGTAAAATTTTACTATTAAAATTGGCTTATCTAATCAGAGCATTTTCTCGATTTTATAAGGCATAAATTTCTGCTTTTAAAAACCGGTGACAAAACATTAAAGATTTCGTAAAAGGCTGCTGTTGCGAAGGGGTTAATAACTTGGGAAAATATTTTCAACAGTATTTGAAATAAGGCTGACTCGGTGTAACTTGGTGCTAAAGAATATTTCATTTCGCGAATTCGAAAGATCAGGAAAATTAAATTCGTGAATAATACATAACTCTTTACATCACATCCAGATTTGCCTTTTTACTAATTTATTGAAAACAACACACACAAAACAAAACTAAAAACACGTAAACATATAATTTTCATATCAAAAATACTAGAGTTACATTTTCTCTCGCCGAGAATAATAGTTCGAGCACATCTGAACTTCAGAACAGGATTACCTAACTGACTCTCGGGCCCAACGGCGCCGAAAAATTAAATCACATGACGCAATAGCAGGTGCTACGATTCGGAACACTGCCCAACCGTGAACATATGAATGTTCATCACAATTTCTATATCAATTTAGTACAACATGAATATAAATATGGAATATTATACATACTTCAAGGATTAAACACTTTACAATAAAACTTCAATAAAATGAGAAAAAAAAACAAGATTAGTATATACAAGTTAATCCAATTCAAATTTCCATTACGATATTAGCGAGCTACGCCCGCTAGCTGGGCCACTTTTTCCAAACGAATCTCGATATTAAGCAGTATATAATAAGCAAAAAAATTCATTTAATAAGCAAGTCTTGGAGTTCGAATCCTCAAGCACAAAAAAAGTAAATTAAAGAGCTATGGTTGTTATGCGCCCATTATCCCGTTAAAAATATGTGATTTCGCACAGTGGGCGCTACGCCTCCACCGGCCTACCACCCACCGGCACTACGCGCCATGGTCGCCATCGTCCCGTTAAAAATATTTGGTTTTACACGGTTGGCGCTGCGCGCCCATAAGACATTTTCTCGTATTTTTTGGTTCATCAGAAGCAGACTTTTACGCAGATTCTGAATATGTAATCAGTTTTATCTACTTTAAATACTGTATGATGGTTTAAGAAAAAACGCGGAAAAAAAGTGTCGGTATTAAAAACTGCAAAAGACTGCTATTAAAAAAAATAAGAAATTTCATTAATATCACAAACAACATAACTAACAAATAATTTTGGCAGCTCATTTTCCGTTTGTACTAACAAAAATTAGTATTAATCGCGTAAATCTTAGGTTACACAATATTCATGTATGCTTCCAAAAAGAAAAGGTATGAAAATAAACCGTGTTTAACATTTTTTACCAATTAGTTCTTTTTCAAAGAACCGAAACGAAAGAAAAAGTCGTTTTCCCGGGAGAAAAAAAGTGGTTTTCGGCTGCTTCTTCTTTTAGTCAAAGGGGAAAAGTTCAGGTCGTTCACCGCAAGGTGGCGCAGTGTTCTGCCTGAGAGCTCCGTTTGAGCTTCGTTTGGGAAATTAGACTTTTTCTGTTCCGATTCCCGACCGGTTTTTAATTCATAACTTTTTTAATTTTGGTCCCATGGTCTCGAAAATGCCCGAAATGACTTTCCCGGAATTTTTCGAATCGAAAGACACCTCTCGCGACTTCCAACTCGCCCGCGTTGCGAACTGTAATCGGCTTCAAGCAGACAGAAAGACAGAGGCGCACGGATTTTATTAGTATAGACAATAACTGTACTGGTCGTCTGAGAATAGATTTCTGGGTTTTTACTTTACAGGTCCTCACCTTGCCGTCTCTTTCAGGAAATAATTCAATATTTTTTCCTAGACTCCAGAAATTTCTGGGTAATTTATCATCTTTGATTAGTACTATGTCATTCAATTTCAATTGAGGAAAATTAGTTTTGTTCGAACTTAAATGAGCTGACCTCAAATTTAACAAGTATTCCCCTTTCCATCTAGTCCAAAACAAGCGCATTAATTTTTCACGATAGTTATAAGATCTAATTAATTGTTTCCTGGAAGAGATATTCGAGTCAAGGTGAAGCCGAGCTGGTGGCAGAGAAGTTATTCTTCTCCCAATTAGGAAGTGAGCAGGCGTGAATGGTAGGGGGTCTTGACCTTCTGGCGAGGCATATGTTAAAGATCGAGAATTGACTATGCCTTCAATTTCAGTTAAAGCAGTATGTAGTTCATCAACAGTCAGCGATGATTTCCCGAGTGTCTTTCTTAAACCAATTTTTATAGTCCGAATCATTCATTCGAAAAATCCCCCCCCCCACCACGCTGCTCGTTCAATGATATATTTCCACTGTATGTGATGAGAAATGAAATAGTCTTCTACATCTGGATGAGTCATAATCCGCCAGAGAGTTTTAAAGTAATTGTCTGCGCGTTTAAAAGTCCGAATATACTATAGATGGTAATCCTCGTCGAGAAACAAACCTACGAAAACCTAGTAAAAATATTTTTGCCAAAAAGCTGCCGACAAGCTCCAAGTGGACATTTCGAGTTACTGCACATGTAATCAACAAAATGTATTGTTTGTTAACATAGTCTTTTATGTATAATGTCCCTGCAAAGTCACACCCTATCACACTGAATGGACTGGTCTGTTCTACTCGATCATTAGGCAATGGAGCTATCGTCTGATCGCCTGGAGTTGAAGAAAATCTTTTGCAAATAACGCAATTTTTAAGCACAGCTCTCACAGATTGTCTAGCCTTTAATAACCAGAATCTTTCTCTAATCTGCACAAGTGAATGGGCAACAGCAGAATGAAAAACTCTATAGTGGGCATCCCAAATTATAAGTTCTGAAAATTTGGTTTTTGGTGAAAGAATTATTGGATGTTTTTCATCCATCGAATAATGTGCCTTATAGAGTCGTCCTAAGACTCGCAAAACTCCTTTTGAATCGAGGTAAGGGTTCAATGAAAGCAATTTAGAGTCTCTAGGAAGTGGCTTGGAATTTTTCAGGCTTAAGATTTCTTTTTCGAAAATTTGAGCTTGACAATTTTTTATCCAGAAAATTTCCGCTTCTCGGATTTCCTCTGCTGAAAGTGTACGTAGTGGTTCACGATTTTTCTTTAGTAATCTGATAAAACGAAATACATAGGCTGTTACACGCAATAATTTTCTCAGGCTACTAAATTTGTGTGTATCAATTATATTCTCCTTGGCAATAATTCTATTAACAATAATCTTACTTCTAGCTTCAATTTCAGGGTTGACTGATTTTGTTTTTAAGTTATCGTCCTTAGGCCAAAATTTTCAGATTTACCGAGCCATTCCGGTCCGTACCACCACTGATTGGAATTTATTAATTCTTTCGCTGACAGTCCCCTATTTAGCATATCGGCAGGATTATCCTTGCTATTTACATGCATCCAAGAACTAAGGTCGCTCATGTCCTGAATTTGCATCACTCTGTTAGCCACAAACGGCTTCCATTTGGATGCCACTCCTTTGATCCAATGTAGTACTATAGTCGAGGCTGACCACAGTACTATTTTTTCTAGATTCGTGAAAATGAGTTTAAGGTGACAAGCTATCATAGCAGCTATTAGAGCTCCTAAAAGCTCTAAGCGTGGTAGTGTTATTTTTCTCAACTTGGCTACTCGGGCCTTGGACATAACAAAACATGTCCTATAATTTTCTTCGGATGTTTTAGGCTACTGCTCCATAGGTTTTCAATGAAGCATCGGAAAAAATGTGCAGTTCTACATTGTTCTGCACTTCACTCGAGTGATAATAATACCTAGGTATTTTTATTTGGTCTAGCAATTCGATTTCCTGATACCATGTTCTGTATTGAATTTTAAACTCTTTGTTAAATTCATCGTCCTAGTCTAGCTCACTCTGTCATAATTCTTGAAAGAAATTTTTTACTCTTATCAAAAAAGGTGACATAAATCCAATAGGATCAAATATTTTGCGGCAGTCTGGAGAACATGCATTTTGGTTAATTCCAAGCTGTCACTTATTGACGATAAAGATGTCAAATCTACAGCCAAAAAATCCCCTTCAACATTCCAGTTTAACCCCAATACTTTTGATTCTGCGCAGTTTTCATTAATTTCTATAACCGGTTTACCATTCCAAGCTTCTATTAATTCCGGAGAATTAGTAACGAACTTTCGCAATTGCATATTGGCATCTTTAAATATAGAAACTGCAGTAGTTGTTAGTTGCATAGCCTGCTCGACTGTAGATGATCCGTAAATAAAATCATCTACGTATAAATATTTATTAATCATTTCGTAAGCAGCTAAAACATAGGGGGAGCTGGTGACGCTTAAGCAGTGACGACAAAAGTGATGCAAAACACTGCGTTTATCTATGTCGCAGTCATCGAAATACAAAAAACATAGATAAATTCTATCATTTTCTGATACCCGAATTTGTAGAAAGGCCTTAGCAATATCCCCTGTGAAAGCAATTTTAAACTGTCTAAAATTAAATATCACATCTATGAGAATAGGATTCAAATTTTGCCCCGCAAAAAGACATCGATTTAAATAAACTTTTCTCCCCATTTACCGACTGCTCGCGTCAAAAACAATCCTTGTTTTTGTTGTAGAAGAACTTGGCCAAGAAACAGCCGAGTGCTGCTTCACGAAATTGACTGAGCAATTTTCACTACATTTTTCTATAATTCCCTCGCTTAATTGCTCTTTCATCATTTCATTATACTTTAAAAACAAAGACTTATCATTCTTTAACCTTTTCGCCAAACCTGCGAAACGTCTTTTTATCACCTCGTAATTATTAAACAAATTTTGTTTATCTGATTCGCTACGCCATAACAAGGGAGTCTTATATCGATCATTTTTAAAAATGATTTCTTTCTGTAATTGATTAATGACCTCACAAGTCTTCTTTTGCATTTTATCATTTGAATCGGCTAAAAAAGACTCAATGTGCCATAATTTTCTAAGATCATTTTCTGAAGGGAAACAAATTACATTCATACAGGAGGTTGGCTGTGAATTATTACTATTAACTTGACCGACAGTGGTTTTGCCAAACATTGTTGGCTGAATAAATAAATTATGATTAATTTTTTCGACATTACCTATTGTAGTTTTGAACAGATAGTCTGCTCCAAGCAAAATCTGGACCAGTTTCGAATGAATAAATGTGTCGGCCAACTCATGTTTACTAATCGTAATTTATCTATTAAGTGATAATCAACCGAAGTCATTATATTAGTACCGCTAATAATTTCCGAAACCAGCGCTTTTACAGTTATGACAACTAATAATAGTTAATATGATGACAACTAATAATAGTTAAATTTACTACATTAATCTCCTTTTCTATGGCGTCGCGATTCGCAAATGTATAAACCAAAAGCGTTTCCTTGGCAACGGGTTTTAATTTCAACACCGAGGCTAAACTTTTTGTAATGAATGTTCTAGAAGATGCCGAATCATGTAAGAATCTCGTGCTTAATTTATACGTACACAGGCGGTTTGCAACAATGTTGCGTACTTTTCGGGAGAATTATTAGTTTTAATTACATATGAAAATACGGGTTGACTTTCTTCATTTTTAGAATCATCGGCTTTTACTGAGCTTTTATCGGGACGCGCTTTTTTCGATTTTTTTCTCGGGCAAAAGACATAATTATGCTGGTAACTTTTACACAATTCACAAGAAGTTATTTTTACCTTACTCAAGGATATTACGTGCGATTTCAAGAAGCAACGATAGCATCTTCCATATTTTTCAACTTATACCTTTTTTGTTCATCGGTAATTTCATTACACTTTAACCTTCCGTCTACCAGACGGGTCCATTGGACCCGACAGCAATATTTCTGGTGTCAATGGTAAAATGAGAAATTGTCGATTGACACCGGAATTTATAAAGGACTTGTCTAGATATTACGAATTCCTTAATTTAATCTTTCATTGTAAAAGCAAAATTATATTAAAATATTACTGGTGCCGTTTGCAAGTTTGGAATTAAAATTAGGTGTTGCCGTAGATAAATGGGTGTTTTGTCTGGTAGACGGAAGGTTAAGCTTAAATAATTCGCGTTACAAAATACGCAAAATTTTTTTACGACAGTATTAAGCGCGATTGAAGAGGGAACATTTGGTTTAGTTCTAAAATTCCTTTTTTCATATCGTACTACTTCCTGATTTTTTAAGGAAATCCCTGACACTGCATTTGCTGCTTCCCGCGATTTTATTTCAAACTTTATGAAATTCATCAATTCGTTCACGTCACCAGCTTTTTCCGCATTTTTCTTTTTCTGATATTCTACAAATAAATTATGGGGTATCTGTTTTAAAATTATCGGTATCAATAAATATCCGACATTGTCCGACGCCACCCCGATAGCTTGTAAATTACGAATGCTTACTTCGCATTCATCATATAAATCCCGTAATGACTTAATGTTCGTGCTCGACCTAACCGGTTCTAGATCTAATAATTTGTTTGTAAGCCCGCATATCAAAATTTCTGGTTTACCGTAACGATTCTGCAGCAAGTCTAAAGATTGCTGGTAATTCGCCTCGGTCAGGACTAGACCGGAAATTGATTTAAGTGCTTCACCTGACAAAGAGGATTTTAAATAAATAAGTTTATCCACCTTGGGTAAATTTTCATTAGCATCAATGCTGCTCTTAAAATTCATAAATTCAAAAAATATCTTCGGATCCCCTTTAAACGTCGGGATGTTTATTTTTGGTGAATTTATTGTTGTTGGTGTAGCATTAAAATAAGGAGTTGTACTCGCGTTAAATAAAGAACTAGTATCAGGTTGATCAGAATCAATTTTAAATTTCTTCAAATTCAATTTAATTTTAAATTTTGTTTCATTTATTCCATCATCATATTCAATAAATGACTGAATATCGTTCTCGAAAATTGCTCCATTCGATATTAATTCCTGTATCTGATTAATAACAATTTTTAATTCATTTTGTTTATCATTAATGTTAGTTAAATATATTTTAACTTCTCAAAATGACTTTTATCATTAAAATCGATACTTTCTATATAGGCCTCAATTTTTGTTATAAATTTGGTTATTGCGGTTTTCATAACCTTTCTTTTAAAAAATTTCTCTAGATCCATAATTAAGAATGAAAAAATAGATAAAAAAATAAATCAAAATAATTTTACAATACCTTTTCTATCCGCGATGTGAAGACGCGATGCATTATTCCGATAACTTCAGCCCGAGAAATCCCCAAGAGCGGTAGCACAAATCACAGTCTTGAATCTTATAAACACTTTCTTGATACTCATAGATCTTGAAAAGAGTCTCTTACACTTATAAAAGTCAGAAATTCGAAGGTCTTGCCAACAGTCATTAACACTTGATTACATCCAAAATTCCCGGGTGACAATGGCACCATAAAGAATATTTCATTTCGCGAATTCGGAAGATCATGAAAATTAAATTCGTGAATGATACATAACTCTTTACATCACATCCAGATTTATCTTTTTACTAATTTATTGAAGACAACACACAAACAAAACTACAAACACGTAAACATAATTTTCATATCAAAAATACGAGAGTTACATTTTTCTCTCGCCGAGAATAATGGTTCGAGCACATCTGAACTTTAGAACAGGATTACGTAACTGACTCTCGGGCCTAACGGCGCCGAAAAATTAAATCATGTGACTCGATAACGGATGCTACGATTCGTAATAGGTGCAAAAGCAGACATGGCGTTAATTCACTATTTAGACAGTGCTATCACGTCATCGAGATATGGCTTCAAATTTTGGCACATTAGTGATACCAAATAGTACAATAACCGTTTTAAGTATATTCCGACTGAAATTATGATTTGATGTCTCTTGTATCTCGCTTTGTTCTAAGATCTGACGAGCCAGAGTTAATTATTTATGTGCACGAGTCACTTGCTTTTATGTGCTAAATTTCCTGTATTTAACTAGATATTGTAGTAACGACGTCAAAATTAAGAATTAGTGCTCTATTTTGCTCGTCTAGTACCAACATAAAACAGAGCAGATGAAATATGTACTAATCGCAGAAATGCTCAGTCTCCAGATTTTTTTTGGGGGGGGAGGGGGTGGGGGGGTTACCAGCATTTTAATACAGAATGGGATCATGTAATTACCTGAAACATTATTGAAAAAAATTATTATATTTAAGATAAGAATGATGGGGAAAAGTTGAAGATGAGGCATTTCTGCTAATCGGTATAACTAATGTGACAAAATTTAAAATCGTAACTCGATGACATGATAATACAGCGAAAATTAAGAGCCGGCATCCTGTTCATCCTGAACAAATATATGATGAGACAGACAAAAAGATTTTATTGTTGTATTTTTTTTTCAATATTCCAAAATTTGAAGCCATAAGAGATCGTGTTCTGTCGTAATTTTTTCTTCAAAGATCTGTATTTCATGGTTGCTGCCCAAGACAATGGCAACACCCATGTTAACATTTTAGTTTTAGCAATTTAGTTTATCAATTTAGTTTGCAATTTATTTATTAATTTATTTATTATTTTAGAGAGAGAAATACGAACAGAAATCGTGCATTAGTGACTGAAAATATCTTACTGAAAATTTTCAGATTTAAAACAAAGCTCAACTTCGAAATACTAAATTTTAATAATACAAAATTTTTAAGAACATTTTGAATTATACAAAAACTTAAAAAGAATTGATTTGGTGAAAAAGAAATGTTTTATATATTTACAACATTTTTATTTACTATAAATTAAAAGTCTTTCATTTTCGTTTTGTAAATAAAATGAGACACATCCGTAAACACAAATTCGAAGAACAAATTATTTGTGTCGTCCGCAAATTTAAAATTCAGACTTTTATTTTTAACAAGGAAAATCCCTTTAAAAGTAAAATATTTAATGTTTTACGAGAAGTTATCAGTAAAACAGTAGTGTAGTATATTTAGATTTACTTTCTGAACTGTTATGCTAAGAGCAGTCTTATAATGGGTAAAATTTTCGTTAAACGATTAAAGTATCTCATATTTAAAAAAAATTAATCGTAATTACGTTACAAAAGTTTTATAAATGTATGTAAGATTCTTGTAACGATCAATTTACAGGATAGCAAAAAATCCGGCATCACTGGGACCGATACTATGCCGCGTTTTTAAAGTAATATCAAAAGTAGTAACTAGTCAAAAGTGGTAAATAAGGAATGTCAAAAGTAGTATTACATTATCGATGATGATTTCATCCCTAATTTAATACATTATTTAGTAATAATTATGTAAGAAAAAGAAAAAAATAAATATTAAAAAAATACTTTGATTGGAATTTTCTGTATTACAGAAAAAATTCTAATGAACCTCGAAGATATTTCTTAAATTATATTTCCGGAAATATTGATATCAACTCTGTTTATTTATTTTACTTATAGATCATACATAGTACAAGATAAATCTTGCAATCGTTTTGAAAAAAAATGAATCGCTGGGGATAAAATTGACGGAATTACACTTTTTAGACACTGGATATTCCGAAAAACTTATTTTTAGTAAGTAAAATTTGCCGTCTGTCCGTCTGTCTGTGTATTTGTAAGCACTCTAATTCCAGAGCAATTTGAGATAGACCCTTGACATTTGGTACGCATTCAGTATGCAGGAATGGGAAAAACCTATTTAATACCCGTAACCTCGATTATCTGGAACTATTTTTTTCAGACTCTCAAAAGATTCTTTTAGATGAAATGTACATAAAAATTTTCGATTTTTTTTCTTTTGAGGTGAGGTTTTAAAAAAAATAAAAATCATAAATTTTGCGTAAAGAATGGCGTAAATCGAATAATTAGTTGTCGAGATATTTGTAATATTTGTTTCATTCTTCGGTTTGTCCAAAATTCGGGGGGAATGGCGCTATATATAATATTGTTAAATGAAAAAAGACATGAAGACATTGCTTTAAAAAGTGTTTATTTGTTTCTGGTTAGATTACCATAATAAAAAACATAACATCATATCATAAATACAACCAATAGCCATTTAGTATAACCTCATAGCCAAAAGTCACAGGGGTTGTGGTCTGGTGACGTGGGAGAAAGTGGGAAATCTTCGATCAATAATCCGCTCATCCGTAAGATGTTGCCTAACACGTTCGCTGCCGCTCACGCTATAGAGCGTGGTGTGGCGCCAAGTTTAATTGGCCACTCACGCGCCAGCGCGTGATGTGGAGTGATGTCCAATAGCCAGTCACGCGCTAGAGCGGGAAAATCTTTCACTTTTTTTTTTTTTTTTTTTTTTTGTGTGTGTGTTATAAAAAGTAAATCGGCTTCTGGGAAAAATCCACTTCTACAGTGCGGCATTAGCTATCATCGAATCTTCATCTAAGCGGCAGCGAATGTGTTAAGTAACTGATTGCCACATATACCAATGTGTGGTCAGGCCCCGTCCTGCATAAAAAATTGAGGGGTCGAAAACGCGAAGTCACAGGAGTTCAGGTATGACGGACCGTTCTAACATTAAAGTTTTTGAACATATTTGAGTTTGTATGGATAAAACTGCAGCACTTTACGGACAATTTTGTACACCGTACAGAATGATACGTATGTTTGACGTGCAACAGCAAGTACCGAGAACGTACCATGTATGTTTTCCTTTGTTGCTTCTTTCACTAGTTTATGTAACAGCCCCTTCGATTTCCACAAAAGCAAGTTGTTCTCCGAAATGCAACATACAATAATCGCATGGCTTAATATTTTGCGATCATGTTCCTCAATTTTGTAGTTTTATTAACATTCATGGTATTCCTCTTACTGAATTATAAATTTGCAAAGCACGCTGTACATTGCTATGGCATTAAACTGAGAAGCTTATGTGTTATTATAATAAATACTTCAATTGCGATGCCAATATTACTGGAACGAATGGTTAAATGCACTGCTATTGCAAGTTAAAGATTTATTTAGAAATATATTATTTTTATTTAATTCAAACGATTCTGAGTTCTTGGATGACAAACATATAATTTTGGAATTTGAAACAATACCCATATTAACATCGACGATACAGTCATCAACGGTAAAATTATTATGTTTCTTCTTCTATGATCGATTATCGCTAAGATCTATACATTTTTTTATACTTTGTTATATTACGAACAAACCTTATTAGCCACGTTTGACGTGCATTAGCTTACTTGTTTCAACTGTATAATTATTATGTTTTTTGCTTTTAATATGAATTATCGTTTTTTAGCAATGTAGAGTTTAATAAGGAAACACATATTACAATATATTAAATTTTACAACCCCTTAGAGTGACATTTAAAGAATGAATGCGAAAATTCTTATTTCAAATCAGTTTAAGAAAATGAATATAAAAAAGAAATGAAAATGGAATTAGATTTGACACAAAACAAATTATCATACACCACGGAATTAAAATGTGAAGTGTTAGTTATTAATCTGAAAATTAGTGTCATTTATAACAAAAAAAGTAAATGTGAATTCCTTTTTCCTGTAAAGTTTATCAAAATTAAAAGGCTTGTATAACAATAAAAAATATTATTTACATCGAAATTTTTCAATTTTCTAATTGTTTGATAAATGGAATTGTATCACATATTACGTTTTAAAATCATTCCAGAGTTACTAAATGCACTTCACAAACAATAAATCACATATTACATGTTTAAAATGTATCTCATATACACAAGTAAATTAAAAGAAATGGTTTTTAATAATATATTCCTGATAATAACACTTTTTAAAAAGGATACAATATAAAAGACGTAATAAATAACGTAGTCAAATTAATAAAAAAAAATGAAAAATGAAAAAAAAAAAAAAAAGAATTGCATGGAGTAAAGTTAATTAAATCCTTTTCGTTTGATAGCAATCGATGAACTTTTACCTTCAGATGAAAAAGTTTGGAAGTAATGCGGCAAATTAAAAACGATATTTAGTTATTAAAGCAATCCAAAAATTTTCTAATGAATAGAATGTTTAAAAGTTATAAATAACGTGAGGAAATCACGGGAAAAAAAAGATTCTTAATACATTAAAGTAATTCATTTCATATTTGGAGAAAATCTTGAATAAACTGAAAAAAAAGTTTCCTTAACTATATTTTTCTTTGAATTGAAAGGAACTTTTTGTTACGCTTCGATAAAGTTAAAGCATGATAAGAGTCGGTGATTTTAAGAGTAAGATCCATGTCCAATTTTGAAAAAAAAAATTAAAGCTAAATTTTGTCATAAATTAACATAAAATTTATGTTTTTAAACAATGCATGCTAATAATCATTTAGTATGTGTATAATTTCTTATTTATAATTTCATCGGAGTTTGATATTTCAAATGCGTTGATTTTCAAAATGAGGTTTTGAAATGAATTGGTTTTACTTTCTTCTATCCTTTTAAGAAAAAAGTTTTGGATTCTTGAAATTTTCGACATCCGGTTTTACAAGAATTTACTCGTGTTACGGGTGAGAGATCTTGAAAAACAAAATGTCTCTCTGCGAATCTGTGAATCTGCATACCTATTTGTCTGTAAGTGACACAAAATTTTGTGCGTGATCTGTCACAAGAACTAATGCATGTGATTCAATAAAAGTTTATATTAAATTAGTCAGCGATAATGCTATAACTCTGCATTGGTTAATGGTATAAATCGGTTAACAAGTAGTGCTGCCATTTTAGGATTTTGCTGGATTTATACGATTTAAGCGATAATCTTATCTCAAGAACTAGTGCACGGAACTAAATAAAATACATTCAGTTAGTCCGTGATATAAATAAGCTCTGATTCTGGATGGTAAGATAAACAATTTTTTTAGCAGAATCTGATTGGTAAGGTTATCATACGAAATGAAGATATCTAACTGAGCAAAAAAATGCCCACCCCGGGAATCGAACCCAGTTCCTTGGCTTGAGCGGCTAATGCTCCACTGTTTAAGTTAACTGGATCGACAACAGGTGAACATGTTTTGCTATGGAAACATTATTGGTAATAACATCTGGTTTGTCATATAGACAGATCAACTAAACAAACAGCAGGCAAATGAGATCAAGGGTCCTGTCCCTGGCCGACGAAGCGCTCGCGAGCAAATGCTCTTCCTATGGGGAGGTTATTTTCTAATATCTATTTTTCAGTTTGGCATTACAGATATTTTTAAAAAATGCACTTTCACTTTCAAAACTGTTTTAGAAAGGGAAACTAACTTAACAAAAATATCTGTATTTAAATAGAAAAAATTAAAAAAGGAGCTATGTTGGCATTTTCCTCACCTATCCAATGCAAAATAAATTATCTAAATATGTCAAAATGCAAACCAGATGTTAGAAAATGACCTCCCCATTGGAATAGCATTTGATCGTGAGCGCTTCGCCGGCCAGGGACAGGACCCTTCATACTAAGCTCGAATCTTCAAAAAAATTTTCAGTAGCTGTAGAGCCCCAAGCTAGCTCTTCCTTTCCACTTTTCAGCAAAAGCGTCTAAAGATAGGGGTGGAATCTGGCGTGAGAGAGCCCAGCTGTGCCAGTTGGTGGACGAGGTGATGAGGCAAATACGCTGGGTTTTAGCATGACGTCATATACGCGCAGATATCTATTATCTACGCATCTCTTACACATATTTACAAAAATTTTATTCAATCATATCAGATGAATCTTGTTTACCAGATTGCAAAATATCTTTTGTTAAAATTTGTTTTGATAAAAATTTGTACATTAAAAAAAAATTGTAGTCACAACACCATTTTAATTTCTGGAGAAATTGCACTAATGATGCAAAACCATATTGTCTTTTACCCTGTAAGTAAACTCACAATGCGACTTTTTTTAAATACATATATTTTTATCAAAAAATCTGTAACAAAAATAGTTTGCAATAAATTTGGTAAACAAGATTCATCTTTCATGAAAAAATAACTTGAAATTTATGATAGAATATTTAAAAAAAAGATATTTAAATGGCTTTGTCTACAAATTTTAATGCATGAATTTTACATTAAAGCGATTCCGATTGTATAATGAAATGAGTTTTAAATTAAAAGAATGAAGTAATTATAAGTTAAAAACCATAAATGCAATATGACCCAGAAAATATTGGATATTTATTGTCTGCGCCTGATAAACGAAAATAAAGTATGTAATATTGCATATTTTATTTAGTATGAAACTCTATACATATTCCAAACATCGATAAATGTTGTGTTCTCTTCGGGAATACCATTGTATATGTGATTTTGCATAATTTAGCAGATCATTAATTTAGGAAAAAATGAAACTGCAAAATTCTGTTTTTACATATTAACTACTTACTTTTTTTATGCATCCTATTTCATTGCATTAAAAAACATAATTTAAAATTGAACACATTTAAACCAGCAAGATTTTTTTTTTTATAAATAAAAAAGGTTTCATCTTAGTATAATTTATCTTATAATTTAATCGTACATCTCATGTTTATTCCATATTTATTTACAATAATATTTGAAACTTAAACTTAATTCCACACAAATTTTTAAAATTTATTCTATTAACAAACCAATTTCGTCAACATTCACTCAAAAGAAATTGCAATCTACTTAATAATTTGCTTGCAGTTCACCCCTTCCGCTAAGTGGCTTATGAACTTGATTCATGTGACCCCGCCTTTAATCTTGTGAACACCAATCCAATTTATCTCAGGGCGCTTATTTTGTGTAAGGTTTTGCTTTTCAGTGTGTCAGTGTGTTTAATTTGTATAATTTTATTTTTAAATTTGTCCATTTACAGTTTTTTTATTTTCTATATTTTCCTAACTGGCTTCGCTAGAGAGTCAGCAATTCGAGACATGGTTCGGGACTTCTTAACCTGGCTTCCGCTAGACAGTTGGAATGACAGAGGAAAACCTAAATGATCATGGATGGAATGCGCGAGCTGCGCTCTGCGAATTTGCGATGGATTATAACCTTATTGGTATATATAACACTATCTGAACGAATATGCTTACTGGTTGTCGGCCTACTTAGCTTAAACCCCATAGCATTGGCCGTGTAAGTCAAAGATCTGGGTTCGATTCCCTGGCGGGACATTTTTTTCTTAAGTTAGAAACATTCATTATCAATGATAACATTACCAATCATATTGTGTTAAAATAATAATTTATCTATGTATCCATCATTTATATGGAATTCCTTTACTTGTGGTTTATTCTGTATAAATGGCAGACTAGATGTTATTACCAATAAAGTTACCTGAGTGAAATATGCTCACCAATCGTCGCGTCGGATCATTTATCTTAAACGGTAGAGCACTAGCAGTGCAATCAAAGGATCTGTGTTCGATTCCTGGTCTGGGCATTTTTTCTATTACTTGAAAATATTTATTTCGTGCAATATGGTGCTTATTAGTTTTTTGTGTAAATAATATAACAGGCAATACTAGATTAAAATAATTTGTTTTTCAGGTTTTCTTAACAAACAATATCTCAAAAAATAACACAAGGAGATTAATCAACCTTCATATTCCTTCACACTGTCATATAAGTAGATGCTTAGAAGGATTGTTTGTACATTGTCCGACGTTTGTCGCTTTTATGATCTTTGTTTGGAAATTTCGGCATCTAAAACAATGGGTAACGACTTTCAGTGATTTGTTCGAAAAAAACATTATATATGTATGTATATATATATATATTACAAATTTTAAATTTTTTTCGCCAAAACTAACCTTTATACTATCTTAATTTTCTTATAATAATATTCCGTACTTACTTCAAATTGTTAAATTAAAATCTTGTTTCTAGATCTTATCTGTTAATCTTTATGGAGACGATATAAATTCTTAATTCGCCTTAAAAAACATTTATTCCAATACGCGTAAATTCAAAAGATGGCTCTAAATTAAAATTATTCTTAATTAAACTTTATTTCGTAATATTCCAAATAAAACTCTTTTTTCTATGTTTTTATCAAACCTTTTTAAGAAAGTCTTATTAAATTTATTCCAAAACCATACCTTTAAAAAAATATCATTATTTTATTTTATCTATTTATTTATTTTTCCCCCGTCAAAATTTGATAGTGTGCATATCAATAAATTCATTTCTTTTCTTTTTCTCTTAAAATTAATCGTCTATAAAAATCGTCTGCCTAAGATATTTAAAATGCTGAGTCGATTATAAATTAATTAAATAATTTTTTTTTATAAAATTATGGTCTGTGAAAAATAGTCTCGTATCTGGGTATGAGTTATATTTACATAAAAGAATGAGGGTTTGAGACTAGAGAATGTCGGAAATTTTGGTATCTAAAAACAGGGTGCCGAGTTTCAGGGATTTGTTTCAATATATACATTTATATATAAATGTATATATATGCCTGTATCCCTTTTTTAAGTATACTAAAAAAAAAGAAAAAAACTTTTTAAAATTGTAGAATTTTCCTAAAGGGCGTTGATTTTTATTCAAGTATAGTGCTGAAATTTTGAAATTGGAGCATACAACTTTTTCTTCATGTTTTTGCTGATTGCTGTTTGTTTGGATATCAGAAGTTTTGCCTGACAGATCCAATGTTAAATTTAAATTAGTTGTAAATTATAAATAAATAAATAAATAAATAAATAAATAAATAAAAAACTTTATTTTATTTATAACTGTTTCAAAATCCTGGAAATCTTTTATTATTTATTAGTAAAAGTTTTAAAAAGCTTATTTTCAAGTTTTGATTTGATAAAGAAAAGTTTTTTGTTATCATATTTATATAACATTCTGACAAAAAGAAAATAATGAGCCTGAAAATAACAGCTTTGGTGTATGAGGGAATATGTCTTTTTTTTACACAGTTTTTTACGCTTGATTCTCTCATTTTTAGCAATTCTCAACTAAGTTAAAGAGTGCTTATGCATTCGGTTTGTCCAGCCATTTGTCCACACTCTAACTTCCATAAATATAGTCAGATTTTCATGGAATACGGAGAAAAATCATTCACAGAGTATTAAATGACATTACGCTATTTCAAACGTATTGAAAGTGATATAAATCATTGAATTTTACTACGAACACATTAATGTCTAACAGTCATAGCTTTTTTTATTAATTTACCGAGCAAACACACACAAAAAATATTGGTTACAGTATTCCCTTTGCGTAGTAATTTCAGAAGAGTTCTTTTTGAAATTCGGTATGTTCTTTTACATTTAATTAGTTTTTTGCACATTACCCTTTATATATAAATTCTATCCCTTTTATGCAGGACTGCACAAAAGTATTCGCATACCTTTCTCCTTATTAGAGGAGATTGTTGAAGTGGAATTTTCAATTGAAGTATATGTATCTCTTAAACGAACTAAATTTTGGAATGCATGTTGTTAACAGATACAAATCACTATGTCATACACAGGGCTACTAAAAAATTCGGATAATTTTTCGTTTGTAGATGGGAACAGACGTAATTCAGTTTTGTAATGTGTTATATATTTCCATATGGGGAAATGAGACGTAATATTTTAATTTTTTAAACGGTGCAGTCTTGTTACATTATTCTGCAAGGGTTAAAAAGTATTTCATTATCTGTGCTTGACGCACTATTTTATCTTTCTTTTTTATTAAGTGCTTGGTAAGTAACATAGTATATTATTCTGATAACTTTGCAGAATAATCATTCTATGACCTAAGTTACGGATAGAAGATTTTTTCCTGAATTTATATGCATAGATATACAGTTTAAAGTAGCTTTTTCAAAAAGATAAAGGTAGTTTTAAAAAAACACAAGCTACGCTGTGTAATATCATTTTACTAAAGTACGAAGGACTGAACAAAGCAATGAAATATTTAAGAATCTAATGTCAAAAAATTTAAGTATAGCATTTTAATCTACGAAAATATTTTTTATTGTGTTTTCGAAAAAGTTCTAAATAAATAACTTTATCATCTAATAATATTACTTAATTATTTAACATTTCAAAAATATGCAAATTTCTAGATATTTAATTATATTACGCTTATTGATAGTACCAAGTAAATGAATATTTAATAGTGTGTTCGATATTTTCTAATTAATTTTTCGTTAGAAAAATTTCATGTTTCATGTGTTTAAAAGTTATTAATGGTAAAGTGGATTTCAGCTACAACTTCTTGTAAATGTCCCAAACAAATCAGAGGAGCAGAAAGCTCGAAACTGTTCCAGCGTGAATTGCACAAAAATTCACGGTAATTCGCATGCAGGAACGAGTTGCCTAGTTTATTATATACCATTTATAAAAAATTCTGAATCCCTACAATAATAAACAAGCAAAAAATATATATAAAATGACCTTTAAAGAATTCTCACAGGGAAACGCCATATTTCTAATTTCAGAACAAGAATTATTTTGAACTAGTAAGCAAATTTAATAATTTTACTGTAAAATACTGTAATGCGGCATTTAAATAGAATATATTTATTTCTTTTCGTAATTTAAAAATGTTTCAGTCGCTTAAAATATGTTTAAATCCATTGATTTCCTTTTACACATTTCAATTTAAGTAATTTGAAGCTTTATTATTAGATTCAATATACATTTATAATTTTAAAGATGGATATTTTCTGCATTTTTAAGAAATAATGAAGATTTTCAGTGTATGCTTTTTCGTGGAAATTAAGAGGCTCTTATTTTCGTTGTACATTAAATATTATTATCATTAATTGGTACTGAAATTTTTATAACCCTAACTCATTTAAATGTGAAATAATGTAGAATTACACTTAAATATAACATATTTATTTCTTTACGTAATTTAAAGATGTTTCAAATGTGCAAGATAGGATGAAAAAAATAAATTTATTTTTAAATTTTGAATTAAAATTCACTGAAACTTTATTATTAAATTAAATATGCATTTATATTTAAAAAAATATATCAAAACATTCTACAAATATTTGATTTAAGAAAGCATTTTGCATTATGTTTGTTCATTTAAATTAACCGATATCTCTCTTTTTTATACACATATAATATTATTGTCATTAGTACTCACTTGTCATTAGTACTCACCTGTCATTAGTTACTGCCTTAAATCTTTTAAGGGGTTTCAAAAGTCTTCTTTTTACATGGTTGTACAATTTAGTGACATGTCACATTTTTTTTCTCAGTCTGTATGAAACAAATGTATATAAATTTTATCTAGACAAATTAATATCTCTAATACATTTTTTTAATATTCTATATTCAAATTGAATTTAAGTTTTTTATGTATAATTTTGATAAAAAAATTCAAAATTGTTCTTTGACTGCGCAACATTTCTCAAAAACTAAAAAAGCAATTTGCATCAAACTTGTTAAATATGTTTATTTAGCATGAAGTAAAAGAATAACTTGTGCTTCAAATTTAGCACTACAATTGCATTAATTATTTTATTTTGCTTTTTAACCGATTCAATAGGTTCAATTTTTTAATATTTTTCCTTATTTCATTTTAAAATTAAAATTAAAATTTTAAATGAATAAATTGCTATCAAATGAACCTTCGAAATTTATCAGCATTTATATTAATTAAATTTATTTTTTAAGAACAATGTTATGTCTTTATTCATATATTATAGCATTAAAGCAAATTGATTCTACTACATTTCAACAGTATATACGAATAAATGCATCTGGACACATTACAGCTGAAATTTATCGAATTTTAGACAATGAAGTCGAAATAAATTGTTTTATTCAGAATGAAAATCAGTGTCAGAATCGTAGCAATAGAAATAAAATTTTATTTCCTTCAAATAAGTAATTCCGCTTTTTTATTTCATTGAATCTTACAAATGAATGAAAAGACCATTGTTCAAAATCCAATTTCCAGTTGCTTTGTTACCGTCTCTATGTCAATCACGATGAACGTTGCCTTATTTTTATCTTCAGAACAATGGTTATTTTGAACTAGGAAGCAGATTTAATAAGTTTAGAGCGAAATACTGCAATTCCTCATTTAAACAGAAGATATTTATTTCTTGTCGTAATTTAAAGACGCTTCAGTTGTGCAAGATATGTTGAATACGATCAATTTTATTTTAAGCATTTAAATTCAAAGAATTTGCAACTGAATTTATAAATACATTTGATTTATTTGTAATATCTAAAAGAACTATTTTATTACAATAAAATTAGTTTTAAAGAAAGCATGGATTCAACTTTATATTTAGTTTGAGAAATTAAACTGACTTTTTTTGTTTTTCAAATTACAAAATAAAATGATAATTATTTAAAATTTAAATTTTTCGACGTATTTAAACTCTTATCTTTTTAACAATGTGCTAAGCAACTACTTTTTGAAAGAATTAAAAAAACGTGATACTGCTGTTGTGTCATAATTTTAAATTGCTGTAAATACGCAGGAAATTTTTAATATTTAGAAATAAAAACTGTTGTGTATTGTATTTATATTACCGTTAATATTTAAAACTTGTGGTATCAGTTTCAAAAGTTAGTTTTTACACACAGTAATTACTTTGTTTTATTAAGTTTTAGTTGCCTATAAAATGTTTAATCAAGATAAACTTTCTTTTTAATACTTATATGCATATAACTATAAGCATTTTCAATAATGAAATTACATTGATTCTTAGAAAATTGATTTTTATTTCGTAATTTAACAGAAAATAAAAAATTTATATTAATAATTCAAAGATATATTTATATTTAAAGTTACTATACTGTTCTGAATGGAAGCACATATTCTACAAAGATACAAAACCAAATAAGAATTATACTAACATTTAACTTTAAATATACATATAAATAAATGTAATTTTAAATTTTCAATGAAAACCGTTTATTTAAGAAAACAAAAGTAAATAATATTATTTCTGTATCAATCTTTCATTGTGCTATACTTCCAAAGAATAAATTTATATCATAGCTATTTAATTGTTGTTGCTATAAGTAGAAGTAGGATAAAAATTTTGTTTTGTCACATAAATAAAAATAAGTTTTATGACCTTTTCTATTATGATATTTAGCTGTTTTTAATTTTGTACTTTTTCTGTAAGTATGGGTCAAGCATTGCATTATAAGAAGAATATTTCAATTAATATTAACAGCATATTAAAAGTATACTAACAGTATACTAACATTATAAAAGTATTCTTATCATTATAACAGTAAAATGTAATAGGAGATATAACATTAGATTCAGAATTGTTACAAATATATTCATGAAAACTTTCAACTATGATCCAATTACATCAGTTAATTAACAATTTCATAAATATTTAAAGATTCAATTTATTTTTTTTTTATTTATTTTTTTTATAAAGCATTGAGAAACACGCATAACAGCAATTGCTACTGAAATTATTAATATTTTCAGCTATAAATGTAAATGTATTCACCGATCCTAGTTTTGTTAGTGTCTCATGTTAGGCCTGAAGATTGTGTTAGTTAAACAGTTGATTGCTTTGGGTCATATATCAATTATTGCTTTCGCCCCGAATGATCCGTAATTTACACAGAAATAACGAGAAGTGAGTAAAATATTTTTATTCATTACATATATATCACTACAAATGGACAGCATAGCAACATCCGTGACTTACCAGGATTCGAACTCGACCCCTCGCTTTGACAGCAGCTGCCAATACTGCCACGGCAACTGGATCGACTCAAGATTGTGTACTCACGAAGACTTCCATTTTGTTCTGCTGAGCAGCCTTACAATGGGAGTAAAAATAGCCAGGCTGGGCATCGTCCTCGTAGCTTAAATGGTAGAGCACTTGGCGCGCAATTTCCAGGGGTTACGGGTTCGATCCTTGGTCCTCCCATTTTTCACTATGTTGGTTCTATGCTGGTAACTTAGTTAACAAGTGACAATTCATATATTAAATACTACGCAATTTCACCGCTGAAGATTTAGATTTATAAACAATTAATAGAATTCATTGCGTCACCAAGTTAAAATTTAAATGTATTTTTAGATGTTTTTATCATAAAATAATGCAATATTACGTTAATTGCGAGTAGTAATTAATTATCCCGATGACAATTTTCAACAAATTATATAAATAACCAAACTGCTCATAAATTATACCAATTGTCTTAATACTTATTTTATACAACGGAAAAATAAATAAGTAGCAGATTGATAAAATTACGAATTAAACGTCGAACTAAAAATCACTTGAAGACGTCACAAACACATATATCGTGTTTAATGTCAAATGAACATATGATAGATTTTTGCTAATTATCAAGGAGTAAAAGTAATATTCTTATAACTCCAAAAATAATAATATTATTAACTAACACTTTAGTGCGTCGTATTAAGACTTTCATATGCAATTAAAATCTATGTTTAAATTGGAATTTGAATGAAATACTGGGTTAGCAAAAATGTAAAATTGTGGAAAATAGAATTAAAAATATCTCGGCAGGTATCCAAAATAATTATGCGATCGATTTTTTTCTTTGTGCAAAACTTATGTTTTTTTTTTTTTTTTTTTTTTTTTTTTGTGTGTGTATTTTACATTCACTCCTTAAATAAAAAAAATAAAAATAACTTTTTTTTTCAAAATTTAATTGTATTGATTGCTACATTTTTTATGAATTTACAAAAAAATATTCGCTCATTAAAGATATTTTTCACAAAAATTCAGTTTTATGTAAAATTTATTCCTCGATTAATTCATTATGAAAAAAATTCTGGATAAATAAATTGTTGTTGTTTTATATTCTTGTTTATTTTGCTTAATTGAAAAAACTCTGAAACTTTCAAAAAATCATTTTATTTTAATCCTCTGGTATTATTTATCGTAGGAAACAAAGATTAAAAACAGTTTTGAATAATTAAAAAAAATCCTTTGTTCTTTCCTGTTTCAGAATAAACATCGATTTCAAGCGTCTTTTTATAAAATTTTCTGTGTTTTCCTGGATTTGAAAAATTTGTAATAAGCAAATTAAATTTGTAAGGAAAAAAATATGTTTTATTTTAAACGAGAATTTTTGATTGATATTTTAATATAAAATAATATACAAACAATTGTGATTCAAAGTATGTTTACTATCTATTTCTATTTATCTGTATGTCTAACTATCTATATACAGTGAAATCCCTAAATAACGGAGACCTAGGGAGCGCGGAAACTGTCCGACATTTAGCTAATCTCTGTTATACATTTAATCAGAAATTATTATTTTTTTAAGCAATAGAATTTTGCATACCTTTATTCACTGTTCATTATATCTTTATATAAATAATTTGTTACAAATGTTTGCTGTTGCTTTAGATTACATGTAATTTGTTTTTCAATGTAAAGCTTTAATTCTTTTTATTTATCATTGTAGAATTTCGAGGAAAATGGGTATTGCACTTTTTGACCATTGTAAACATAAAAACTCAAATCCGCAGGAGGTTATTTCAATGGTTCGAGAGGGGGGGAGGGATGTCTGTCTCGGGCCACTCCTAAGTTCAACACTGAACATGGGGGAATTTTTCCCAACCCACCACGTCATCAATCTGTCATTAGAAAATTTGCGGCGCATTTCTCTGATAAATTTAGAGGCTTTTCACAATTTTTTTCAATTCCTTTTCTTTATCTCCAAAATTACTGTGCGCTATTCGGAATATCCATCATTCAGAGGTTAAACATAAAAAACATTAGGTTTTGGAATTGAAGATTGGAAAATTTTTCGCTTAATAGAGGGGTATTTTATTTGGGAGTGTCCGTTATGAAATTTTTACTGTATTACTATCTATCTATATAAAGTAACACTTTCGGTATAAAAGTGAAAGCAGAATAAACTTTGAAAAAAATATTTACATACGTT
The DNA here is from genome assembly GCA_964019185.1 of Maratus speculifer. Taxonomy (NCBI): domain Eukaryota; kingdom Metazoa; phylum Arthropoda; class Arachnida; order Araneae; family Salticidae; genus Maratus; species Maratus speculifer. Next base: position 232,002,420 of record OZ025294.1, on the reverse strand, counting down.
TGATGTTTTTCTATCTCGTACTACTTAATCTTAAAATGCTATTACACGTAAAAATTTCTAGCGACAAAAATTGCCTTCAACTCGTCAGTTTTTTTGCAGTTCATCAGCTATTAGAGAGAAGTTTTTCCATCGTCAAATTTCAAAGTATTTGATTGGCTATTATTTGTGACTCTCTTCGTTTCAAGAGACTAAGACGCGCTAACATACGATAGTTGCTTGTTTTCTAAACAACTCGCCTGGAGTAATAGGGTAATATGTAGATGCCTGGAATTTGACCCCTCGTGCACCTTTATATTAGTAAATAACATCGAAAGAGGCATAAAAAAGACTGCTCTAGAGATATTGTTTTTGTATTCAAAAATTAATCCACAAAGAATCCCTTTAAACCACTATTCGTAACAGTAACTGTCAATTATAAAAATGCAATACATTTCATTCGTGTCAGATTTACTCTCAATTAAACATCTTTAGTATTTATCACAATTAGTTAGAGTAACTATAAAATATCAAAATGCGATATATTTCAGTTATGTCATAATTGCTCTCAATTGAACATCTTTTTATAATTCTTAATAGGATACATTTATCGTTGTTCATTTCTTATCAGGCCCCATGTGGCTTTATCCCGTTCGTAAATGCGCTGGGATAAATCTAACCCAATTTTTTTTTTCGAAAAAAGTAAGAAGATATATATTTGGAGAACCGTCTAACCTGCCTTGTACTTTTCTATGCCAATATCGAGAAGTTCTGGGTGAAGGAATGTCTTTACTTTGTTTACCAGGAGATGAAGCATGGATTTGGGATTAAACAATCCTGCGCGAGTAAAGAAGTTTCATTTCGATATTTTCATTTCTTAGGGGGTAATGAACACTAAAATTAATTTAATGAAATAGTAAGATAAAAGCTACTTGTATGTATTGTTGAAAGATTATTAAATGTAATTATTATACATTTTGTAAAATATAATTGTTTTAGATAAATATTCAAATTGTTTGCATATTTTCAATGAATACATAAATAAATAAATAAATAAAAATAAAACCGTTATTTTTACCAAAATTACGACAAAATCTTAAAATAAATACGAAAACCATAGTTTTGTTTCCCTTAAGAGAAGAATTAATGATGCATTTTATGATACAAAACACTAAATTTGTTTTTGAAACGTATTCAGCAAAAATATAAAGGGAGACAAATTAGGATGAGATTTATCCCCAAGCTTGTGCTATACGCTACTAATGTAAGCAAATGCAGGTTAATAAAAAACTATCTTGTGATTCTTATGTGAATCTCATTTGAATAATCCAATATAAACTCCACAAGTACGTAGTATTGTAATAAGTTACAAAGTAATCTCACAATGATGGGACATGTTATATCTTTGCTGACCGACAATTGTAGACTCACTACTTATGTAACTTGGGCTCTGAAGTAAAAATAAGACTCTATTTGATTCGTCTTAATGTAGTTTTGCATTAATGACTTTAACACTGATATATATATTCATACATATACGTAATAAAAAAAAATTCGCCATTTTGCCCACGCTGAGTTTATTCTAACTTTTTATGGGACCATACTTTAATTCTCCGTTTCCGTAATGTATAAATATTTTTAACGGCTAAAGTTATTTTTATTTTATTTTATTTTATTTAGCATAATCTATTGATTATTTTCTTAAAAAGAGCTAGAATATTTCTTGAATGTATATATCACATTGCGAAATCTTAAATTCATTACACAAATCCATTTTCCTTTTTAGAATAAAAAAACATTTATCGAAACTTTATTTTTGTTTTATTATTTAATTAATCGTCTGCTCGGAATTCATATGCTTTTCGCGTGGGCAAATTACTCTATTACGCAGTTCGTTAAAGAATCCGTGCCGCTATTCATGCATACCGGCCAATGGTAGAGAGCGGGTTAGATTATCTTTCCATTGAAAACGATCATAATGGATCTTTAAAAGCCTTACGTAAAAAGGTGAGGGGCTACGTTAGCTTAGAATTTTGAGAAAGTCATTTTGGCTTTGAAGAGCGTTAGAATGCTTTTGACCTTTCAAGTGCCGGGATTTCCGTGTCATCTTCAGAATAAGTTGGAATGTTTGTGATGATGCAGGTTTACAACAAGTTGTCTATTATGAATTTGTGGAGACTTGAGAGATGTGGAATAACTGCTGAAAGTGCTCAAAAAGAATAAAGGTCTAAAAACTGATTTCTTGCATTTTTTTCTGGAGAAATTCCCATAGATCACATCTCCATTGCTTTCAACTACGTCCGCTAAATCAACATTGATAAAAAGAGGTGTTATTCCACGATAATCAATTTATTATTACAGCAAGCCGGTAGGATTCTTAAAAATCAATCGTGGGTAGCTAAAGAACAGGTTTCCTATAATGTTTTGTAAATCGTGCGTAATTTCAGGATCACTGGAGCATTTAAAATATTATTGTCGAAATTAAGCACTATATTTTTCACCGGTAAATCCTTAATACCCTGACCGGCTTGCTGTAATAATAACTGCTGGAAGTGCTCAAAAAGAATAAAGGAATAAAAAGTGATTTCTTGCATTTTTTTAAGAACATGGGAACGACCACTTTACGAAAACCTTTCTTTTTAACTATAATTAGTCCATTGTCATTAAGATAATTTGAGCCACACACATTTTCTTTGTAAGTGAAGCCCTTAAAATTGCTAAAGCGAAAACTGATGAATTTCATTTTAAAAATAAAAAATATTATGATAAAAATTATGTCGAACCAAAATTTAAAATTGGGGATCTTGTTACCTATGAAGAATTTCAGTACCCTAATACTAGAAAGTTATCACAAGTATATAGTGGACCTTATAAAATTCTTAACAAATTATCCGAAGTAAATTTTGAAATTGATTGGCAAAACCAATTCAAAAGTTCAGAAATAGTACATGTATCTAAATTAGGGTCTTATTACTCTCCTGATAAATTTAAATTAAGTTATGAGCAACAACAAACTCAAGTTAAAACTGTAGCATAAACTTAAATCCTTAGATTTTACCATTTTTTTATTTTTTCCCCCCAAAAAGTAAAATTCTTTTCATATTTTAAATTGAGATAAAAGCCTGTAATTCATACGAAACGACAATGATATTTCTTGACTGCAGCGAGAGGATCACTTGTCAGGAAATTTTTATATTCTTTTGTTTATGCCGGCGTAAATGGGCAAAGTGAAAATTTCCTATTTTGTATTGAATTACTCTAATTATAACTTAGAATAATATAACAAATATTAGAGTTAAAGTAATTTAAATCAACCCTTTTCATTTTAATTTTCAACTGAACTTAACTGTAATATTAAAAATAATCTATAAATTATTAACTTAATTATTCAACAGGTACCCACATTTTTATCACTTTATGTTAATTTTTTTTCCTTCTCTCTCTTCTTCAGCATTCCAGTCCAAGTGCATTCAATTAGAATTTAGTTTTGTCTCTTTTCTGTTTTCTTCTTGCATCTTGAAATATTTTTATCACACTAAGAAAATATTTATTGTGTAATTACTTGACATGATTAAATCTTGTCTTTAATTTTCTTTATTATTTATTAATATTTCTTTTTAAGAAACTTAGCAGTTGAAAGGTCACTTCAATTCTCAAACATGAGCAAAATTTTTATTTTATTTTTTTTTTTGTACATATTTCTGCTTAATCCGAATACAGGATTAAGTAATTGATTACATAATTGATTACATTCTTTATTCTATTCTACTTCTCCTCATATTTCATCCCAAATACGTGAGGTGAGGTAGACGGGATTAAGTACAAAATGAGAATTTAAAGAATGCCTTTTGTGATATTTATTTATACTTATTAGGAGATTTACTTATACTTATTTTGAGATTTACTGATACTTATTACGATATTTACTTATACTGATATTTTTTCTTATTATGTTTCTTTATTATATTGTTTCTTTATTACATTGTTAAAATTTATTATTACTGTATTACTATATTATAAAATGTGTTATTATATAAAAATATGATTATAAAAAATATTTTCTCAAAAGCTCTAAAAATGGAACTATCTTGATTGTTCTAGGACTTTATTACAAATACAAACTGAACTAATATCATGATGTTAGATGATGAAGATTGGATGGTCTATAATGATATAATTAGACCTCCTTGAAAGAAAGTAGTGAACTATTCAATTCCGAATGTGACTTTTTAGACGGACATTATGAACCAACTTTTAAATTTGATTTCATGAAATCTCTATTAAATTTCTCCATCCTATCGTTCGTAATTGTCAAGGAAGAATTCAACGTTATTGTTTTTCATTTTTATGTTAAAAATATACTATGAATAATTGCTTATATTTTCGAATTACTTTATGATGTGTATTTTAAACAAGATCATATCTTGTATTTTTGTTGGTTCCTATCTTTTATCTGTAAATTTAAAAGTTATTCCACACATCACATTAGTGCTCCTAAATTTAAATTCCATATTTGTAAGAAAAAAAAATGTTTTATTTTTCTTATTATTTAGTTATTAATACTTTTATCGACAACTGCGTGAACTAAGTCTGTAGCACCTCCCTTTCAGTGAACGTGCAGGCCTCAGACCTACATTTTCAACAGTCTTTTTGGGAGGGGGGATTTGTAATAAATAAAAAAGAATTCGCCATTTTGCCCGCCCTGAGTTTATTCTAACGTTTTATAGGAACATACTTTTATTCTAATTTTCCATAATGCATTAATATTTTTAACGACTAGAGTTCTTTTTATTTTATTTTATTTAACTTAGCATAATCTATTGATTATTTTCTACAAAAAGAGCTAGAATGGTTATTGAATGTCAATATCTTATTGCGAAATCTTAAATTCATTACACAAATCCATTTTCATTTTTAGAATTAAAAACATTTATCGAAACTTTAATTTAGTTTAATTATTAATTAATCGTCTGCTAGGAATTCATACGCTTTTCGCGTGGGTAAATTACACTATTACGCGGTTCGTTAAAGTATCCGTGCCTCTAGTCACGCCTATCGGCTAATGGTAGAGAGCGGGTTGGATTATCTTTACGTTGAAAACGATCCTAATGGATCTTTAAAAGCCTTGCGTAAAAAGGGAAGGGGCTAGGTTGGCTTAGAATTTTGAGAAAGTCATTTTGGCTTTGAAGAGTGTTAGAATGCTTTTGAACTTTCAAGTGCCGGGATTCCTGTGTCATCTTCGGAATAATTTGGAATGTTTGTGGTGATGCAGGTTTATAACAAGTTGTCTATTATGAATTTGTGGAGACTGGAGAGATGTGCAACTGGTTATTTTTTGGCGCATATCGCTCAACAGGTTAATCTGCTATGCTGCATTACTCACATTTCTAAAATAATGCTATTTTTAAAGCTTACAGATGAATTTTCATAAAACTGTAGATTCTTTTACTTGGTTATACATTGATACTTTGTTGCTGAGAACATTTTGGTGCAGATCGCTCAACAGGTGGCAAGTTTATGCGGAATTATTCATAATTATTTCAATAGCTCTATCTCAAAAATTAATGATCGAATTTCCATCGAATATCAGATTCAGTTAGTGCCTGGTGTAGATTAGTCGTGTTCAGTTTTTAGTGTATATTGATCTATAGGTAGCTCTTCCACATTGCATTTTTCACACTTTAACTACAGCTGCATCTCAAGAACTAATGCATGGATTTTCATCAAATTTCTGAAGTTAGTGTATGATAAAAACTGATCTTGATAAGTTTTCGCGTACATAACCCAACATATGACCCTGCTATACAGAATTTTTAAAGATTTCTACAATAACTGTATCTCAGGAACAAATGCACAGATTTTCATCAAACTTCAAATTCATTTAGAAGTTGACATTAGTTGTTGCTGAATAGATGATGGTGCAAATAACCTCTCATTGGTGGCCTGGTACTCTTCATTTTTTAGTAATTATTAACACGTACGAGACAGAAGAAAGATTTTGGATTACTACACCTGACCAGTTTTAATTTGGGAAAATAAAATGTTTTCAACCATTGGGAAATATCGGTGATTTTTTCGACTTTCAGAATGAACTTTTTTTGCCAGTTTACACTTTTAAAACACTGCTTTATTGTTTTATTTTTAATGTCTCAACAGTACTTTAAATTACCATTGTTTCCTTAGTATCTTATTAAAATACACTAATTAAATACATTAACATTGATACTATCATTTCCTTCGATTTTTTTGTCAAACATAGCATCTCTAACTTTCGTTTGGAAACATCCAAAATTTTAAAGGTGAGGCCATTATTTTGTTTCTTCTTATCCAATTAAAACACTCTAATTAAATACATTATTCTTGATACTATTAGAACAACAAATGTAAATACTTGCTTGATCATAACTGTTCACGAACTACACTTTCCGTAAAATGAAAACTGCTCACGAAACTATTTTTTCGCATGTAAATGTTAATTTTCCTGCCATTTTCTTGTTTCACATAGTATCTCTAACTTTCATTTGGAAAATCCAAAATTTTAAAGCTGGGGATATCATTTTATTTCTTGTTTTAATTAGATCATTTGAAAATATGCTGTGTTAAATAAAAAGACATCTTCGGTTTGTTTACTTTAAGAAGCGTTTTTCAAAAGAGTCCGTTTGAAGTACCATTGGGATTATGGTGAATCTGATTTTTGAAAATTTACAGAATCTGTTTCTGAAAATTTACAGAAACAAAGAAGAAAAAACCAACCTTGATAAAAGTTTATTTTTGCCACTATTACATTGCTTCACAATTAAAGAATAAAAAATGGCAAGTAGTAATTGAGCGAATAGTTTAATTATATCGCTGAATATTTGCTGGTAACTTTATGTAGCATTCGGAACCTATTTTGACTAAAATAATCACAAGATAACAGACTTGTCAAAAATTGAGGGACAAAAGCTTTCTGGTAATTTCTTAAAGAAAATATCTTGTGTAATAATTTTTTCATTAATATAGAAGACTAAACAGTTCATATTTAAAATATTTAAACCTTTTTTTTAAAAAAAAAAGTTTGCTCAAATGTAAAAGAAAACACACAGATGAAAACATAAAACTTGGAATAGGACAGGCATTTTGCTTCGATTCAAAATTTTAAAGATTTGTATCTCAAACATTTTTATTGATTTTTTTTTAAATTTTTCATGTTAGAAATGTTCAATTTAATCTTCTTTAGCTAATGTATAGCTCAAATTAAACTTTAAATTTTAATTTATGTTTGAATTTTCTTCTTTTTACTCTGTGACAGCATATGTAACAGAAATTTGAAAATGGCCCATAAAACATGTCTAAAGACGTATCAACATATATATTTATACTTATCATATGCATGCATTTGGGTCTAGAAGAATGCGTAAAAGGTCGAGAATTAATTCTGACAATTCTAGAAACCTTTAAACTAATTTAAAAGGTGCTATTTATTTTCCTACTGGCGACATCAGAACTGAGGAATATAAAGTTTTAACTATTCTGCCTTAAAATAAATAAATCGTTTTCTATTCGTATATACCATTTATTTCACGTTAACCCCACTACCCCCCCCCCCAAAAGAAAACTAAATAAGTAAAAAAAAAACCAAAATACTATTAACAAGATATAAACTAGAAAATATTTCTCAATGCATAAGAAAATACCGAAACTTTATTTAAAGAATTTTAAGTATCTTAGAATAAAATTCAAAACTGCATTTCTTCCTATTTCTCAGATCGCAAAGTAAATCTGAATATGCTTCCTTTATTTAAAATCTTTAGCGGTAAAGAAGAGCTGTCAGCATTTCACGTTGAAGTGTTAAGTTACTTTTCCTGCCTGTTTTTCAACGCAGTTAAAATCGAGCAATTTTTTTTTTTTTTTTTTTTTTTTTTGCTGAACCTTTTTGAAGTTGTAAAAGCACAAATAATTTCATATGAAAGAAGATCTATAGCATTCAGGGTATTTTTGAAAAAAAATTAAACCAAAAACTAGCTTGAAAATAGCTTCCTTATAGAAGAATCTACCGGTTATACATATTCTTATTAATTGCAGATTTTTTTTCAGGATTCCAAACAAACTTTAAAAGAAAAAAAAAGTAACATAAGAATTAGGAAAAAAGTTCATTGATGTCGGTCGTCACCAGGAAGTAATTTCAGAAAAGTCAAAGGAACTGAATTCTAGTTTAAAAAGTTAGTAAACTTTTAGAATGAAGTTCCAGAATGTTTTTCGCTGTAGAGTTTTCTTTTATTTTCTAGTGTATGCCACATATTATTACATATATTAAAGCAGAAACTATTGAAAAGTTTGTAAAAAAGAAAAAGAAACACAAATGATCAAATACAGAATTATTGTTGCCAAAAAAGGAAACAATACAAAATAAAGGCGAACAAATTTTTACATCTGTTTAATTTGAGAAAATTTCGAGATTTTGAATTTTTTTACTTTAGAAAAAGTAAATTTTATAATGTTTAACTAGAAAAATGAAAGAAGCTTAGTTTAAGTTTTAAAAAGTTCAGCAAACTTTAAGATGTGATTTCAAAGTGTTTTGCGTTATAAAACTTTTTTTTTTTGTACTATTTGCCATGCCTGTAATAGATGTTTGATGTAACCCTTAAAGCTATGAAAGAAATAAGTAAAAAAGTTCGTAAATAATGTTACTAGGTGAATAATTTAATAAAACATAAAGTTAATAAATTCTTTCTTATTTATTTAGTTTAAGATATTTTCTAAGTTTTGAATTTTACAAAAAAAGGTTACTTGCCTTAAGCTCTTTCTATATTTTAATATTATAAGTAAAAGTTTCAGTAAAATATTAAGTTATAAAAAATTAGCAGCAAAAATAAATAGACTTATGTAAGCAATTATAATCTTATAATTGTAAAGAGAACATTGAACCAAAAAAAAAATCATGATTTTTTTTTTTGTTTATTTATAAAAAGATTCTAAAAATAAATATATATTAGTACTAAAACATAAAATCATCGTAGACATTAAAACAATGTTTCAAATGTGTCAAGTTTGTTGTAATATTTTAAAAACTACGATTATGTTTATGTTTTAAAACCCATATAGTCTGTAAAAAAAGACAGATATTTCTTAAAATACAAAAATTTACTGTAATTCCGAGTGAAAAAAATTTAATAACCGCTTCCAGTCACTCAAAATTTCAAAACATACTCTTTTATCTTCAGAAACATCAGAAAAAAATATATTTTCGAAATTTGAAGATGTACGTATAAAAATAAATTTTTATTAGCTGTCCATGATTTTCAGAAATATTTGAGAATAGATTTATGCACAAATTTAATTAGAATGCACTAATTATTTCTCTCTACTCAGTAAATAATTTTTTGGATGCTATAAAATCTCAAGGAAAAAAAAACTAATAATTTTTAGTTGCATAACTAAAACTGTGTATATATCGTTAACAGAGAAAAAGTTACTGTTGTTAATGCGGGTAATTTTCAATGTTATTCAGTTAAGCATATTTGCTTAACATAAACAGGTGTATTTCATATTACATTGAATCCGAAAAAAACTATTTTCTGCGTTGATAAAAAAAGTAAAAGTTACTCCAAAAGTTACGAAAAACTATAGACAGAGGATAAAAAGTTATTTATATAGTTTTTCTTTAAATTTCAAAGATAAAATTTTTGTGAGTTTTCCAAACGTAAAGGAACCCTTTTCGGAATCTTAGACGACTCCAAGGAGGGTATGATATATTTTTCTTCTTGATTATAGTACATTTTTGTAAGTTAAACTAGTTGGAAATAGCACGTGAAGCGTTGCAAATGAGGTGCGTTCGTACTATAACGAAGTTTTAAAAATATTCAGTTATTTCTGTTATTGTATACCGTACTTTGGATACAGTATAGTGGTCGACATTTTTCTGTGTTCCTGTAAATACTATCTTTCGTATATTATGCAGGAAGTAAGATGCATTAAACCTCAGCAACGTATATCAATTTCATGAAATGTAAAATAGTTGAATATAATTAAATCACGTCCCAAACAATGTTTACGTCATACGTTGTGGAATACTTTTGTGTGGCCCTGTATGTTAATAATAATTATTGTTTGCATCACAGATTGTACTAAATGTATATCTTAGTATATACTTCATAGATTCAAATATAATATTTTGTGAGGTATTTAAAGATAAAGGAACGCTTTTTGGAATCTTAGGTGCCTCAAAGAGGTTTTGGTATATTTTCCTTCTTGATTATTGTTAAATTTTCCTAAACAAGTTGGAAATTGCATTCGAAGCGTACGAAATCAGGTGCGTTCATACTATAAGGAAGTTTTAAAAATATTCAGTTCTATTTGTTATAGTATACCGTACTTTGGATACAGTATAATGATCGAAATCTTTTTTGTGTTCCTGTAAATACTACCTGCCTTCTATTATGCAGGAAAAAACTTGTATTAAACTTCCGCACAGTATATAAATTTCATAAAATGTAAAATAGTTGAATATAATTAAAACACGCCTTAAGGGGGTAGTAATTTTTTTTTTTTTTTTTTTTTTTTTTTTTGCATTTTTTAATTTTTATTTTATATTAATGCACCACATCTTAAGGTTATTCTGTGAAAATTTGAAAGCAATTGAAGTAAAACTGACAGAGATATACACTTGTAAGTCTCCGCCTGAGGAATGTGGCCGCAACAATCAGCTACCAAGTAGCTGCTACTGCTTGACCAGGTTTCAAAGGCCTGTCCTGGCATACTGCCAAAATAATGGACCTTTCCGAAGGTACACGTTCACGTGTGTACACGGTGCATTGATGATTCTGTGTAAGTATATGAAAAAAGCAGTAATTTACAAATATCTATATCGACAAAAACGTCTGTGAAAATTTAAACGTGTTTTTCTAACACTTCGCTTCTTCGAAGCCGGTGAACTCCGTAGCTCAAAATCTACTGAACCGATCTTTTTAAAATTTTACACACTCTTTCTTTATATAAATTACAAGATAACGCTGTCGAGTTTTTTTTTTTTTTTTTTTTTTTTTTTTTTTAAAAACAAAATATCAGATTTCTTTAAATGAAAAATCAGTATTTTGACTTCCGAGCCTTGTAAAAAATTGAAAAATCAATAATAATAAAAAAACTCGACAGCGTTCCCCGAGGAAACTTATCGACTAATTAAATCAATTTGGTTTTTTAATTTCAGTTGATCCAGTCATGAGTTATGCGGTTCACCGCGAATCAACTTTTTTTTGGGACGTCTTCGAAGATTCGCTGTCATCGGCTCATTTTTTAATATTTCTTAATGAAAATTTCACAGAATACTCTTTAAATGACATATAATTATACTATAACTATACAAATAAATAAATATTAATTGTATCCTTACAAAAAATGATAGAAAATATGCTTTTTTCCCCTCGAATTAACCTTACTACCCCCTTAAGCAATGTTTCCCATACACCATTACGTTGTGGAATACTCTTGTGTGCCCATGTATATTAATAATAAATATTGTTTGCATCACAGATTGTACTAAATTTATATTTTAGTAAATACTTCAACGATTCATGTCATTTCTATTATATGCAAAAGAGTGTAACATCATTAAAATGTACTAGAAATCTATTTATTCCTCTTGACCGTAATGGAATGTAATACTTTAGATTGCCCCTCTAATAAAACTATACGTCCAATTTTCATAAAGTTTGAAATGACTCGACAAAAATATGCACCAAATGTGTTTTAAATCTCAAATGATTTGATTGGTAGCTCTTGCTTCCTTATATGTTGACAAACAGACAGACGGAAAGACTCAGCCGTGATTATAGGTGCTACATATTTATATAATTACGGACGCACCTAAAAATATTAAAATCTTGGATTAATAATATACAGTAGTATCGGATACACTATAGAAGAAAAATCTTTTGTGTATCCTACTAAATAATCTTCTTATATCTATTTATATCTACTTTGAATTGTACAGGAATTGTTGCAATCCCCAGCAACATATACCAGTTTTGTAAAATTTTAAATAGTTTAATACAGTTAAAACGCGCACCAAACAATGTTCTTCCTATGCCATTATGCAATGGAATACTTTTTTTGGCCCTGTAAATCATAAAAAAAAATTCTTTGCATCACAGACTGTACCGAATGCATTCGGCAGTAAACAATCTTTCATGACAGTTTTAAAGTTGATTTTGTGCTATGAGTACTTAAAGTTTTTACCATTTTTTATGAATCGCCTTGTATATGTATGAGAACTCCAGAAGCCAAAGAGTATAAGTGATGAATTTTTTTTTAAAAAAATGAACTAAATGCACAGACGATAAGAAAATATGGTTTTTCACTTCAAGTAAAATATTATAAGCGATTTTTTAATTGTGTGTCACTTACTAGAAATAAACCATTTTTGCTAAATAATAATCAATATTGATTAATTATTAATTTAAAGAAAATTGTACTCTACATTTTTCACAGTAATTGAAAGATTTCAAAGACCACAAAAAACAAGCCGTAGTTTTCTATTCCAATTCAGTCAATTATTATTGAAGTTCAAATTTAAGTCAACTCAATTTACTCCAAATTGAATTTTTGTCATTTGTATCCCTTGGTTTCTGATGTCGTCCTATATCTATATTATAATTTCATATCTTGTAAGGAAAAGTTATTGGGTCGTTCGAAAAGTGGTGTACGTTTGGGAAAATTAATTCGCATCGAAAATTTCTGCCAATTATTTATTACATATTGTTTCCGATATCTATAGTTTAGTAATTACTGGGCAGAATTTTCCAATGCGAATTGATTTTCCAAAAAGGTAGCTATTTTCCGAACGACCCACTCTAATTTTGTATTTAATTCGGACATTATTTTTACATTTTCTTTGGTTTCTTTTAACCTAACATTTCGATTTTAGTTAATAATCTTTAAAAGTATAAAATTTTCAAAAAAGTACGAATTTCGTAGGTGAAGAGCCATATACATCATAAATTAAGTCAACATTTTCAAAGCTCTCTGCCATATCTTTTTCTTTTTGAACAATTACTTAACTATCTTAATATCACTTTTCTCAAACTTTAAGAGTAAATTCAATTCGTTATACTTGAAGAACTTAAACGTTTCCAAATTTTTACTGAGTTATTGAATTTCTGTGCAAATAAAGTTTGACATAACTTAATTTCGATAGAGCTAATAGAAAATAAGATCTACAAGTAGTATATTACACTCACTAAGAAAAGTTATTTAAATTCTGTGAAACTTTAAAGTAAAGAAATATAAATATTCGGCAAATTTTGTAGGCTATTTGAAATTTTAAAAAAAGTTAATATTTGTAATAAATAACTGTTAATCTTAAATTTTGTACGTTGAAGAAATACTGAAATGCACATAGTATAATAATTTTATTTTTCCTATTTTGCATAAGCTAAGTGAGATATTTCAGGTAGTTTCAGAGAAAACATATTATGAAGTAAAAAACGATTTCGCAGGTGTGTAACAACAATTCTATATATATTAAATAAAAAATATAAACTAGATATAAATAGCATTTAAAGAAGTTTTTAAATTTTAACAAAAGTCTGAAAACATTTAATAAGTAATAAATAACAAAAGTTTTGTTAGTTAACTACATTTTTTATAACCTTAATTTTTATCCTCTTCTTCACAGTTGTAGTTTCCGGCGTGGTTGTGCGCATGCGCAGTGGTCTAAGAATGAAATGGAAGAGAAGCAGGCTGTTAGTTGTGTATTCCGATCAATTGACACGGCAGTGCATGTGGGGCGGTCAAGGCTTTCTCTTGAAAAACTCGACGATTTAGGATCAGCGAGTTATTAACAGATTTCTTGATGCACCTGATTTTGTTTAGACTCCACGCTGCGCCTTAATCATCGAATTTTGCAATATGAAAGACATGATGCCTTCACTATCACTATTGCGGCAATTTGATGCGATGACGCTTGTTTACTTCCCTCACCCTTCATACACGGGTGACCGCGGATGCACACAACCGCACCTAAGACGACAATCGTGTCCCTCGATGTCTCATTACGTTAAGCTAAAGCGGCATATTCTAATTTATACCGGTTCGGTTGTTACGACATTTTGTATCTTTTCTTTCGAACACCCGTTATATTTCTACGATGTTTATATATTTTATTTCTAATAAATTTAGTTATGTTAAATAGATGGCGCTGACGGCGATTGAAGGCCAGGTCGACACTTCACTCAGCACTGATCACCTGGCATTCAATCGCCGTCAGCGCTACCTATTGTTTGAGATGTGAACTAAAAAAAAAAAAAAAAAAAAAAAAAAAAAAAAAAAAAAAAAAAAAAAAAGACTACTGACATTTAGCATAACCCTCCTGCAAAAACTTTTTAAATAGCTGTCGCCGTTTGCAAGTTATTGAATTTTAAAATCCATCAGTCATTTTTGGGACACCCGGTAGATACAGATGCATACAACACAATTAACGAGCATTTATTTACCTGCAGTTCTGACTCGACATTAATGCGCTTATCTTCAATGAAAGTAATGCTGAAATTTGTGAGAATGATTCTGAAAGTGGATAATGAAAGAAAATTGTGAAATAAAGAACTTTACAGATGATTTTAGGCTTTTATCAAATAAAAAAAGCAAATTTTAAGATGAAAGTTTTAATTTATTTTTATTCGGAAATATCTGAAACTAGACGGCGTTGTTCAGAAAATATGTAATTGAGCTGTTTCTTCAAGTTTTTTTTAAATTTTATTTTGCAATTGCAATAGATTTTTTAGAAAATATTATCGAAGTGGCTGTTTGAACCGAATTTTCACGCAAAAGATGAATAAAAGAATGAAGGAAGACTAAACAATACTCAAGAAAGGGTAACAGCATCTTTGATACATGATCAAAATCGCTTGTAACTCAATAGATAATTTATTTATCAAAAATTTAAAACACAGCTCATTCAAAATCGCTTCCATATTCAAGCATTCCAATTTTATACTCTTCCATTAAAAAATAAATTTTGAATCATGACAATGTTTTCTATTTGCTAAGCAGAACAATTGAAATTTTTGCTGCCTTAAAATACACAAAGCAGTTAAATACATTTTTTCTTTTTGCAAAATACTGTTGGTAATGAAATACTAAAATTTATAAGTATAATAAATGAACACTTAAAAGGTTTGTAATGAAAAATTGAAATTTGCAAAGCTATTCATTTTGATTGATTACTTCAAGAAAAATTATTTTAAATGTTTTTATACTTTTTGCATACATACAGTTTGCACAAAAAAAAAAAAAAAAAAAAAAAAAAAAAAAAAAAAATTATAATTCTACAAATCATTAAATGATTTAAAAATCAAGTGAAAATAATTATTATTTTTTTTCCTTTTGGGTGTCTGATTAACATAATTTATAGACTTCGGTTACATTTAAAATTCACCTTTAATTTGTTATTTTTATATTCTTCTAAACTATTATTTAAAAATAATATAAAAAACTCCGAATAAGGGACACCTCTATGTAAGGGATTAATGTTCTGGTCCCCTAGATGTCCCTTATTTGGAGATTTCACTGTATTTATATTTTCATTAAATCTGACAAGTTATTTTGATTTTTATGCTGATTCAAAAGAAAGGGGTACATGTAAAGAAATTCATATACGCACCTAATTTATATAAAATGTTCAATTCCCTCTTCGGTACCACTTTTAATTACTTTATCGGTCTATTTTTGTACTGCTTACTTCTTTTTTATCAATTACAATATCGCATATAACTTTAAAATTAAGCAAATGTTTTTTTTTTTTTTTTAATTGCTATTAACGTTGTTTATAAGCATAGTATATATTTATTGTAACTGATTTTTTAAATTAAATTATTAAAACTATTGGCAACAGATTGACATACAGTACATGGATCGAGAAACAGTCAAACATTTCGCTATAACTGTAATAGAGACGACTTTATAACAAAATTCGTAACCTTGATGGGATTCTGTGGACTTTTAGTAAGGTATCCTGGGGTAATAACGCCACGTTAAGGTTCCTGCAATTTTCACGGCTTAGTTTTAGACTGTACTTTTCAAACAAGTATAGTATTTGATAAAGCAATTCATCGATTATCTATATAAAAAAATAATTTAACAGATATGTATTCATAAAATGTAATGGCATGATTTCTTGACCAATACTATTTGGCGTTATTACCCACCTATATGGATAATAATACCATGCAAACATAACTATAAAATAAGATGGAATAATAGCATGTAGATTGCCCAATTCTAAAAATACAAACTCTACAGCACTAGAAATTGACAAATTCCCTTCTAAGCTATTGAAAATGTTCAATTTTTCTGCGAAAATGTAAGAAAAAGGAAGGTGTGGTGGTGGGGGGTGGGGAGGAGGCAAAAGAATAATAAATCAGATTCTAAGCTATTTTTTGCTTAAAAAGGGCAATTTAAATAGAGTTATTAGAAACATTGCAAAGTTTTAATTGTATTTATTTGAATCAGTATTTATATTCCCATGTATGCCTTCTATGCGATAGAAAATAGATTTCAATTTTTTGTGAAAGTGAAAGGTAAATTATTGAGGGTGAGCTTCAACAAAATATAACACTCTGTGTCTTTCTTTGCTTAAAAAGTCCCGCTTAAATATAATTATAAGAAACATTGCATGGTTTTAACCATTTATAAAGTAATATTTTAATCATGTAGAATTTTATAATAACTAGACTTATATGTAATAAATGTTTTTCAATACTATTATAGTAGTCTTGTAAATAGATTTTAACCCATAACTCCACACTAATGCGGATTCTCCAAACCTAAAGTTAAATTGTCGGCATTGTATAAAACTTGCTTTAATAAATTTTTAATTAATAAAATAAGATTTTTGATAAAAAATGTTATCCCAATGAGATCTTTTAATAAATTCTATACATGATTCATGGGGTTATATATCATTATCTCTATATTAGCAACAAAATTAACCTTTAACTGCTGTTAGCAATCTCACTGAACGCTGTCCACCCCCCTCCCCAAAATTTTAGAGTTTAACTTGTATTATCCATTTTAACTATAGCTACAACTGAAATTCTCTTTCGTTTGTAGTCCTCGTACTATTGTTAGATATATTTGAATAGATTAGATTTAATTAGAATTAATTCTGTAAAAAAAGTTTAGCACAGGAACAGTATTCTATGATTTTTAATCATTGATCACCATTTAATATTTAACTAATGTTACCGGTCTCACAGGCCACTGTTTTCTTTGAATGTTTATAGTTTAACTTGAAATTTTCAGTTTGACTACAAACACTGCCGAAATTTTGTTTCATTTGGAATTTTAGTACTATCACGAAAGACTTTTCAATAGGTGGCTATTAAGTATAATAGTCTTATATAAAAAGTTTAGTACAAAAACACAATCCTGTGAACTATTCCTGCCTTTTATTCATTTTTCAATCTTTCGGTCTCACAGATGGCTTCACATTAGTTACTTTACTATTTCTGTCACATCGGTTAAAGATTAAATTTGTAAAATTTTGAAAAACCGAATGCTGAGAAAGCGGACAGTTAAAATTTAGAACTCAATTGAACAATCTAGTGGAAATTTAATAGAAACCTGATTTTGAAGAGTTTGGATTAGAATATTGAAAACATTTTAATATAGTTTTATTTATAAGAGTTTAAAGTTATTTTTTACATTAGT
Organism: Maratus speculifer; assembly: GCA_964019185.1. Classification (NCBI taxonomy): domain Eukaryota; kingdom Metazoa; phylum Arthropoda; class Arachnida; order Araneae; family Salticidae; genus Maratus; species Maratus speculifer. The sequence continues at coordinate 231,984,762 of OZ025294.1, read as the reverse complement.
AAAAATAATAATAATAATAATAGAGAGATTACTTTTGGGTACTGGACCCCCCTCCCCTTAATCTTACCATCTCAACAATGATAATAATGCTGTCCAAAATTAATATATTAACGCCCTTCGGATGTAGTTCGGCAACTGTTGGGAAACAACCGAGGTAATAACGCAGAAGTTTGGTGTTATTACCTCGGTATACTTATAGCGCAGTACATTTTAAACTACAAAGTATCTCCAGAAGATGTCCAAAATCTTCTGAACATTTTGAAAGTACATGAAATGCACTACAAATTTATGTGATAAACAAAGTATTTCCGAATAAAAATTACAGTCTTTACATCATAAAACTTATCTCGCAAATTTTAGACCAAGCGTTAATTTTAGTTGCTTGTAAAAACAATAACACCTACAAATGGCACAAGTTAATTTAAAACTGATTTTTGAGATTTATATGATTTAAAACCCTTCTGCGCACAGCATATGGGTGTCCTTTACCTTATTATTTCATAATTATGCATAATATTAGCACTTGGCGTTATTACACCAGAACACCTTATTTAGTACCAGAAATTTCATAAAGTGCTGATTACTAAATCTGAAGATAGAATTTACTTCAATAAGTAAGAAAAATATTATTTTATAAAAATTCTGTTAATATGTGGTTGAAAGTCATTGCAAAAGTAATTCCTCATTTTAAATGCTTGAAAAATAGAAAACTTTAGCTCTTAGCCGTTGCTGTTATTTATAAAAATACGAAAATCTTGAAAGAAATGTGGAATTTATAATAGCATATCAAGTTTAAGTTATCAAATATCCTCCAAACATATACAATTTCATCTTTATAATAACAATAAAAAGCTGAAAAACTACCAGATTTGAACTGTAATACATAAAAATCCACAAAAATATGAACGTGAATAGGATGCTACAAAAAGATTGAGGCAAATCTCATTGTTTTCATTTGCTGTAGATACTAGGCAAATTAAAGTATAATGATGTCAAAATAATCGGTAATGTTGTTATTATAATATTGTTATTAACTTTGGAATCGCATTTTTTAAATGTATTATGAAGTTCTATATTTTACATTTAAAACTTTTTTATCAATATTTCGTAGAACTTTTTTATCAATATTGGTATTCTCAAGTAGAACAGTGGGAATACCCATTTTTCAACAAAACAAATTCACCAATTTATAATTCCTTCTATTTTCCCAAATTTAAAGACTTTTCTTAGCACTAAAAACGGACAGACGATTTTTTATAGGCAAAAAGTTCCGGAATTTCAAAAAAAAAAAAAAAAAAAAAAAAAAGAATATATGATATGTTCATTAACTTGCAAACGGTGACAGCTATTTAAATAAAATTTTGCAGGAGGGTATGTTTAATGTCAGGAGGTTTTTACCGTAATTTTTTATTTTAGTTCGAATTTCAAAAAATAGGTGGCGCTGACGGCGATTGCAGGCCAGATGATCAGTGCTGAGTGAAGCGTCGACCTGACCTTCAATCGCCGTTAGCGCCACCTATTGTTTGAGATGCGAACTAAAATAAAAAATTACGGTAAAAAAAAAAAAAAAAAAAAAAAAAAAAAACTCCTTACATTATACATAACCCTCCTGCAATTTTTTTTTAATAGCTGTCACCGTTTGCAAGTTATTGAATTTTAAAATCCATCAGTCATTTTTGGGACACCCAGTATATGATTCGTATGTTGAAATACATAAAGTAGTGATTTTGATAAATGAATTTTGGTCATAGCAGAATATAAATTTTAATGTTCTTTTTTTTCACTCAGTTATAACTTAAAGTATTATTGGGTTGCATAAAAATACAAAAATCGTAACTTTTGGAAAATTTATGGCCCAACTCTTTCACTCACAGAATTCCTTTCTTATTTTGAAATTTTTGGAATCTTCATTTATTACGTAACTCATCCAGGCAAACTATTAGAAATACTTCAATCGTTTTGGCCACTCTGGGTATATGTGGGGGTATCGCAAAGTTTTAACAACAAATAGACTAAACTTACTTACCTAAAGCTAATATTATATCTTCTGCTTTTTTTAACACGCTTTTATTAGCTTCACCTGTATGTATGTAATGGAATCTTTGAACTTTATTTTTACCCACTTTAAGATATCAGGTTTTATTGAAACTTTGCACACTTATTGAGAACCGATGACAATTCAACAATTTGAAAAGTAGCCGCTTAAAAGGATTAAAAAACGCCGGAGAAACGGATAAAAAGCAATTTGAGAAATTTAAAGTCACCTGACGCTCTCGTCACACGGCAATCACTGAAACACATATGAAAACCGTAACTATGCGACAAAAAAAAAAAAAGTAAATAAATAAATAAATAAAAATAAACATTTTAGTTCGACCTGATATAAAAGCGTGTGTTTTAATTTTTAAAACTATTTGGCAATTATTATTTCTCATTTGGACTTTCACAAACCTTTTTATATCTATTAAAACTCCAAAAATCTCGTTAAGACTTTTATTCAACGCCTTCATTATTTGAGCCTGGAAACCACGTTTAATTTTGTTCTTTCTTTTTCTTTTAACTTTAATATATGTATATATTTATTTAATTGGTTTGTTTTAATTTTATGTTTTCATAGTTATTTCATTTATTTTTTGTTAGTTTATTTGTGTTTTTAGATTTCTTCGTTCATTAATTTTTAAATTTTAATATTGCACCAGAATTCTACAAAAAAAATTTTTATTAATATTTCTGCTGCAACTGTTAATAATTTTGTGCGTTTTGCAGTATTTACTGTACTAATTATCCAAAAAAGCAGTGGAAATAGGAGAAGAAATAATGCTAGCTTTAACCCTTAATCTACCGACGGTATTTATAAGTACCATTAAAATTACTCATTATAAAATTCCTTTAATGCGTCAATTAGTTGTAATACTGTTTAGAATGAGTCACATATATATTATTTCATCTTGTTCCAAAAGCATTATTGGTTACAGAAAACAAAAATATTTTTAAAAAGAGGATTTCTTTTGCTTTTGTATCTTTTCAACTTTCTTGGCGCTGAGGGAGGAGGATAGTAATTTTTCAATTCGGAAATATTTCTATATTTATATTGTAAGAAGATCATATTTGTACATTTTATAGTTCCACAAAATACTAAGAAAGCAATTTAAAATAAAAGATTTGTGTGGGGTGATAAATACTGCACAAAATCCATGTAAATTCAAATTTAATTAATCCTTCTAAATCCTTCAATCCTTCTAAAATCCTTCAAAAATTTTTAAATGATTATGTAAATATTTTAATTTAGTTTAAACAATTTACGTGAAAGACTTTAGAAATTAAAATTTTCATAATTCGTAATTCGGTAGATAAAGGGTTAAGAAAGTCAAAACAATGATTCAGACACTATAGAAGGATGGATACATACAGCGCCCTCTACATATGTATATGTAAATTTGCGGACATACTTTTGTATATGAAATCGGTTTCCTGATTTATTTCCTTTCTATCCACAAAATTTGAACGATAAATTTTGAATCACCCTGTAGAAAATAAAGTATGTATATGAGTGAAAATGAATGTCTTGTGTTAAAACTGAGATGAATAATTCAGTTATAATTCTCTGAATTTATTTAAAAGATCATTAAGTTATAAGCGATGATGCTTGGAAATAAAGTGTAACTACTGTGCATTTCACTAAAGTACTGTATCTAAACAGAGTAATAATTAACCATTTCCAGCATATTTAATTATAATTAGATATCATTATACTGTTTATTAAAGATTAAGCAATGTAGAATATAATTTGAGCTCTTATGGCGTGTTCTAAATACACTTACTGTTAAGTGGATTATTACATATTTTTATAACAGAAGATTTGTTGCGTTATTTCCCCGTTTCCTTTCGTACATACATTAAACTAGGAATTGTTTCCAAAAGCTTAGAGTATCATTTTAATGCTTTCTGAAACGATATGTTTACTTCACCCAATTAAAAGATGAATTTAAAGCATTATCTTTCAAAAGTTGTACTTTAAAGAATGTTTAGTTAATTACAATCAAAAGCTTTTTACTTTAATGAAGTAAATTTCTCAGGCAATAAAAGAAAGAGCTGTGTTATGTAAATACGAGTTCGCCTATTTGTAAAAGCTGAAAAAATATATTACAAAAATTGTACTCTAAATTTTTGTTATGTTAAGGCTGCAAACAACTTCCGAATTCTCTTCAGTTATGTTAAGTTAATGGATTCTTGACACATTCTTATATTCAAAATAACTATAAATATCAATCTATCTCAAAATAAACTAATAATTGTTAGGAAATTATTATTTTTAACTTCTTTTTTCAGTGTCATCTTTTAAAAAGTGGCACATTTTTTCATAATTGTGAAAACATTTCTACAATCTATGCTTAATGTAATATTTTATGTGTTAAAAACCGATGAAATGAAAGCAAAAATTTTAAAACCGCATATAAAATTAAGTGTAGATTAAAAAATATTTTGAAAATTAAAAAAAAAGAGACAACTTTTAAGTACATTGTTAAAATTTTGGAAACATTTGCTGCATCGTCACTCCATCGCTTGTATAGGATATCTCTATTTTCACCAATGAGAATACTCCAAAATACATTGAAGTAATTGTTTTCTATATAAGCGGTGAACTGACGATGAAGCAAAAGTTTCAAATTTTTAACAGTGTGTAGAACACTAAAGAAGAAGTTAAAAATATTAATATTTTGAGGTGTTATTTTGAATAAAAGTGTCCTTGTAAATACTATCTGCTTTCTTATTATAACGGAAGTAACCTTAATTAAACTTCAGCAACGTACATCAATTGGAAAAATTTAATATAATTAAAAAGCGCCACAAACAATTTTCTTCCTATACGTTATGTAATGGAACATTTGTGTGGTCTGAAAATTAATAAAATATACTCTTTGAACCTCAAATTGTACGGAATGCATATTTAAGTAAGTACTGCAAAGATGTATATCAATTTTGTTATGTTTGAAATAGTGTAACATCATTTAAATGCACTTACAACCATTTTTTCCATTGGTCGTAATGTAACGGAATACATTGATTGCCCCTAAACCTAAATTAGAAAACGGATTTTCATAAAATTTTAAATAACTCGAGCAAGTTAAGGAATAATAATGTACTTTAAATTTCAATTAATTCTTTTGGGTAGCTTTTTTGCGTGTTTTTATGTGGACAGACAGACAGAGGGACGGACAGGCAGACAGGCAAACAGACGGATAGATGTACAGACAGACAGAACGATGGACTGAGCGACGACTAAAGGCGCTATGAATTTATATTATTACGAATTCTCCTACAAAGTAACGACTTGGAAATGGACCGATGAAAATCTACTTAAATTTTAAAGGACCAATGAAACTTCTCGCCAACACCGGAAAACCGCAAGGTGATTAACATCAGGGGGACTTGGTTCTGTCATCAAATCCGGTGATCAAAATTACTTACCAAAAGTGACACTAACTTGACGGTATTTCCGTATTTCACCAAATTCCCATAGACTCCCATCATAATCCACTAGGGTCTCTTTTTGTTTTCGTTTTTATTTATTTATTTATTTATTTATTTATTGACTGTAAGATTTGGTCTAATCAAAAACTTCAATCGCTCAGAATGTAATAAGAATTATTTCTTACGAAATCTATATAAAATGTCAAAAGTCTAATTACCACTATTTTCAAATAGTAATTTCATCAAATATCTTTAATTTTTGCTTCAGACCGCCACCATCTCCAGTAATATAGCTACTGATATTACTCAGTTAAACAACCAGTTATACATCTACTTGCTGTTTAAGAGAGTTTCGTTCAGATACAGTTTTGTTAAGAATAGAGTGGAACTTTCACGCCTTTTCACTTTTCACCACTTTTCACTCTCGGGTTCATAAGTAGAACTAACCGAATGCGATTTTGTTAAAACTTCTTAATCTAACGAGGCGATGTGGTTTAAATTTTAAGATAGTTTATTATGCATGATAGAAAATCATAAAGAGGAAAAGCGTACATCGTTTCGGGTTGTAGGGCGAATAAAATTAGGAAATGTATCAAAGTGATATATTTCTGTGGTTTAACGGTGATTTGTTTGAAACTTTAGCAAATTTTGTAACACCTAATAAATATTTTAAATATGGAGGCGTGAGAAAAATTTGGTAAAAAGCATTTTTACTAAATGAAATCTAAAAATCGACTGTATAGTAAATGCGAAATCGAAAACAATTTCGTGTGGGATTGGCTAGAAAGGATTGTTTCTCGAAACCAATCGATATGGCTAAAGTGCGAGCAAGGATTAGGGAACAAAGAGTGTCTAGCTATTTAAAGCTACAAATATATTCACTAAAAATGAAATCCTAGGTATATATCCTAGTTATAATGTTTCTTGTTTCATATTTTAAAAATTATCAACCCTTAAAGGAGAAACGTGACCTTTTATTTTTGTATCAACATAAAAACCAAAATAACTCCTCAGATTTCACGAAAATATAAATAATATTATTAAATAAACCGAAAAATTTCTAAATGCATTCAATATTTTCTAAAGCCTTGCTCTTAAAATTATCAATTAGAGACACACTTAGGCAGCATTTAAGTATGCGTGAAAATAAAAGTGTAAGAAAAGCTTCTCTGATGTCATTAATTAAATTAAATGAAAATAATGTCTCTCCATCAATGCCCACGCCCCCCTCGTAATATGGTTTATAAATAGCGTCACTGATTTCAATGCTTTTTAGCCTCGAATTAAAACGCTTTTACATCTCGCTTCTCGATATTGTCACATTTTATAGAAAGCAGAGTATTTTGAATATATCTTTGAATTATGTCCGATACTCATAAAGTTTAGAGAAAATACATTTTTTAAGCTTCGAGCCAAATGTGATGTGATTTCAGCGAATGCGTAGAAGCCAACACCAATATTTTACGCAAAAAAATGTTTGAGTTTGCGAATTCTATCTTCCCTAAACTGCTGTACCAATAAATTTTAAGGACCATACATCTTGACGTTTTCGTATATGATAATTGCAAAATCGTAAAAATAAATAAATAAATAAATAAATAAATCTAAAAAATGGGAAATTAGATCCATTTTTTATTCATTTTTTTATTTAAAATATAATAATGCTATGAGGTATGTAGGATGTAATGGAGGTTAAAAAAGTATTTATAATAATCACTATGTGCTTGATGAATAAATTTGTGTAAATTAAAATTCAGAGATTATTCTCTTGGTGTTTTTTTTAAATTAATAAACATATTTAAATCATTGATTCCAAAGAAAATAATGTACATGCTTTGCATTTTGATATGTTTCATCGAAATACAGTTTATATCAAATTTAAAAGTAAATTAATTTAAAGATAAATTGTTTTCAGCATTCAAAAACCCCTTCTTCTTGGAGTATTAAACAAATATAGTAAAAATATTTATTAAACACTTATTTTTTCCTATTACTGTCTATCGATTGTCAAGAGATTTTCAGAATTATTAAATTTATCAGATACTATAATTTATAGACATTTTCCATACATAAACAATATTAAACATAACTAAATATATTTGAACTAAAATAAATAAAAATTCTAGAAATATAACGGGTGTTCAAATGAAAAGATACAAAATGTCGTAACAAAATAACCGGTTGAAATTAGAACATGCCGCTTTGGCAAAATTTTGTGAGACAACAAGGCACGCGATTGGGGTCTTAGGTATAGTTTTGCTCATCCGAGGATACCCGTTTATGAAGGGCGAGGGGAAGCAGACAAGCGTGATCTCATCCAATTGGCGCGATAGGGCTAGCGAAGGCATCATGTTTTCATATTGTAAAATTTCATGATTAAGGGGCAGCGTGAGGTCTAAACAAAATCAAGTGCAACAAGAATTCTGATAATAACTCGCTGATCCAGTTTTTCAATGGAAAAACCATGATGACCTCGCACGCACTGCCGCGTGAAATGATCAGAATACACAACTATTTTTCCCCCTTTGATACTTGGACCACTACGCATGCGTACAACCACGCCAGAAACTACAATCGCAAAGTAGAGGATAAAAAATAAAAATATAAAAATATAGTAAACAAACAAAGCTTTTGTTATTTATTCCTTATTAAATGTTTACAGACTTTTGCGAAAATTTAGTAACTACTTTAAACGCTTATTATATCCAGTTTATATTTTTACATAGGATATATTGAATTATTACTTACCTCCGAAATCGTTTTTTTCTTTCATTATATTTTTTCTCTGAAATTACCTGAAATATCTCACCTAACTTATGCGAAATAGGAAAAATAAAATTGTGATATAATGTGGTATTTCAGTATTTATTCGATAGCTAATATTTAAGATTATCAGTTATATATTTCCAATATTCACTTTTTGGAATTTCAAAAAGCCTACAAAATTCTCCGAAAGCATATATTTCTTTAATTTCAAGTTGCACAAAATTTAAATAGCTTTTCTTAGTGAGTGTAACATACTACTTTTCGTACTGAATTTTGATTAGCTCTATTGAAATTCAGTTATGTCAAACTTTACTGGCCCAGAAATTCAATAACTCAGTAAAAATTTCAAAACGTTTATGTTCTTCATATATAACGAATTGAATTTGCTCTTAAAATTTCAGAAATGTGATATAAAGGTAGTTAAGTAATTGTTTAAAAAAGAAAAACAAATGGTAGGGAGCTTCGGAAATGTTAACTTAATATATGAATTATACGGCTCTTAACCTATGAAATTCATACTTTTTGAAAATTTTCTATTTTTAAAGATTATTAACTAAAATCGATATATTAAGTTAAAATAAACAAATAAAGATGTAGAAATAATGTCCGGATTTAGAAACAAATTATAGTGGGTCGTTCGGAAAATCAGTTCGCATTGGAAAATTCTGCCCATTAATTAGTAAACTTTAGATATCGGAAACAATATCTAATAAATAATTAACAAAAATTTTCGATACGAATTAATTTTCCCAAACTTACACCACTTTTCGAACGACCCAAAAACTTTTCCTCATAAAATATGAAAGGCATTATAATGCAATTAAATTATAATGCATACATACAACGACCACAGAAGCCAACAGATACAAGTGACAAAAATTCAATTTGGAGAATTTGAGTTTAAAGATAATAAACTTAAATTTGAACATCAATAATAATTGACTGAATTGAAATAGGAAACTACTGCTGGTTTCATTGTGGTCTTTGAACTTTTTCAATACCTGTAAAAAATATAGAGTACAATTTTCTTATAATAAATTATAATTAATAAATTAATAATTAATAACTAATAGATTATTAATTAATCAATATTGATTATTATTTAGCGAAAGTGATTTATTTCAAGTGAGTAGCAACAATTAAAAAATCATTAATATTATTTTACCTGAAATGAAAACAAACAAACAAACAAACAAAAACATGACCTTATCCTCTGTGCATTTACTTAATTTCTTTTTCAATTTTGTCACTTATAACTCTGGAACTTCTTGGGTTCTCATACATATTGAAGGCGGTTCATAAAAAATGGCCAAATTTTAAGTACTCATAGTACAAAACCAACTGAAAAACTGTCATGAAAGATTGTTTACTGCCGAATGCATTCGGTACAGTCTGTTATGCAAAGAATATTTGTTATTGATTTACCTAGCCCAAAAAAGGTATCTATACTAATAAAAGAACAAAACGCTCTGTCTGTGTGTCTGTGTGTGTGTCTGCGATGACTAGCAAAATCTACAGCATGTACGAAGCTCAAAATTTTTTTGAGAGTAGTCCTAAATCTCTCCTGATGCACCTGAGCTTCAGAATTTCAAAATTCCAATTATTAACTGAGAAATTAATTAAAATCCAGAGGTCACTCTCATAAAAAAGTCATCTTTTTCCAATTTTTTTCTCTTTCGTTTGTTTAAGGTTGGTTGGTTGTGTAAAAATTTTCGCAGAAGTAATAAGAAAGCTGAGACAGAATTAAAGAAACCCATAGAGGAATGAGATAAGTGGAGGTGAAGTAAGTCTCAAAAAAGTTTTGCAATATGAAACATTTATTGCTCAAATTTTAATGTGCCAAACAAAAGGACGTGGAAAGCATTTTGTATTATAAGACGAATTAAAAGAAATGAATTACAATTGAAGCATATTTTAAGAGGAAATAGCAAATTTTTAAAATGGACTTTGTTCTATTATTATTTATTAAAATAAATGTTCGCTTTTAAAATGAAGGAAATTGGAAAATTAGCAATAATTAAATATCAAATTAATTCTTTTAAAATCATGTATGAAATCTTAAGTAATAAATATTAATCTAAAATGTAGATTTCTGACTGCAGACGATTTTAATGTATTAACAAAAGAATGTTATGTTTTCAAGCAAAACGTTAAAATAATTCTCTATATTGATATTTAAAACACATTTGATAAAATAATTAATAAATTTTTACAGGTAAAGCGATAGATTAGTTCTTTTTAAGAAACAAGAGCAAAAAACAGGGTTTAAACCTGTTTCAATTGATAGGCGTGTCAAAGCACGTACTTTTGTTGGTACTTAATTGGACTTAATGTAGGGTTACATTTTTAGCATCACCTGCAGAGATAATACTTCCACTGACTTCCAGAGATAATACTTCAGATAATATTCCAAAGACCCAAAACCGGACCCGAGCAAGACAAAATAATTTCTCTGGATATGAATCCGACCAGAACCTTAAAAATCAATTTGAAAAAATACCTGAAATCTGAATCGAACCAAATCTGAATCCGACGAAAATATTCCAAATAATTATAACTAGATACGAGCAAGACAATATAATTTCCATGGGCATAAACCCAATTCGAACCAGAAAATTTGTAAAAAAAAATAAATCCCGAAATTTGAACCAAACCTAATCTGAACCTTACAAAAATATTTCAGTGAAGTATAACATAATTGGAACTAGGTAAAATAATTTCCATGGAAGTAAAATCCGAACCGAACTTAAAAATCTCATTTGAAAGAAAAAAACCCCACGAAATCTGAATTGAACCGAATCTAAACAGAACAAAAGTATTCCAAACAACCATAACCGTATCCGAAGAAATACAAAATAATTTCCATGAACATGAATCCAATCCGAACCTAATATTCGGATGTTCTACAAAACATAATGCGCTCCGTAGCGGTAGAAAGTGAAACTAAGTACTTAGCGCGAGATGGTTAAGATATTTCGTTTATAGTTAGTGTTAAATTAGAACTTGGTTACGGTTAGGTAACTGTTAGGTTGCAATTACGTTCCGGTGAGCCTTATGTTATATTTCTTTTCCGGTTAGGTTACAGTTAGGTCATGGTTAAGTTACAGTTAGGTTAAGGTTAAGTTGCGGTTAGGTTGTGGTTAGATTATGGGTATGTTATGATAAGGTGACGGTCAGGTTACATTTATGGTATATTTAAGTTACAGTTAGGTTACTGTTAAGATACAGCTAGGTTACAGCCAAGTTTTGATTACAATAAATTAGGTTACGGTTAGGATTTTGTTCACAGAATAAACATTACGCATGTTTGATAAAAAATATGCACCTATTTTTGTAAAATGGCTCTGAAATTGTAATACTATATACTAACCTTTTAGCTAATCATCGATAATCGATTTCATTCACGGTATAGTCCGATTTAAGAGTGATATAATTAGTTTGAAATTCAAAATATTTTACTTGGGATATCTATGTGAAAAAAGTATTTAGTTAAGTCACTTAACAGTAATTTTAAGGATAAATATCAACAGTTTAACACGAAAATCACGCAATCGTTGGACACATATTCCCCCCTGCGTTTCCCATTGCAATTATTTTGGGTACTTTTGCAGCTAATATTACTTTTTTTAAACCAATTTTTGACACAGTCAGGGGGCACGTATTTAATATAATGTACACTGTAAAAAATGTTAGCCTTTTGCTGTATCATCAATCCCCCGCTTTTATAGAATATCTTTCTTTTGACCTATGAGAATGCTCCATAATAGGCTGAAGTAGTCATTTTCTATAAAAGCGTTGGAGTGACGATGCAGCAAAAGGGTCAAGTTTTTAATAGTGTATTTACACATATTTCGAGTTAAAGATAAAATCATAAAAATTTTAAGTTCGTTTAAGATTATTATTACGGACCCGGGCAAGCCCGGGCGGGTCAGCTAGTTGAATTATATAATGGCATATAGAGAACATTGTTTGGTGCGCGTTTTAATTGTATTAAACTATTTAACATTTTATAAAACTGATATAAGTTGCTGGGAATTACAAGAAAAAATTTCCTGTATAATTGAAAGTAGATAGTATTTACAAGAATACACAAAAGATTTTTTCTTCTATACTGTAACCAAACTATATATTATTAATCCAAGATTTGAATTTTTTAGGTGCGTTCGTAATAAGATAAATCCGTAGCAACTATAGGCATCGTTCAGTCTGTCTGTTCGCATATACCACAGCTAGAAGTACCCAATTAAATCGTTTGAGATTTAAAATACATTTTTTTGCATACTTCTTTTGAGTGATTTCAAATTTAATAAAAATTTGATCTATAATTTACTTACAGGGACAATCTAAAGTATTTTCTTACATTACGATCAACAGGAAAAAATAGTTTTCTAATACATTTTAATGATGTTACACTCTTTTGAATATAATATAATTGACATGAATCTATGAAGTATATACTATAATATACATTTAGTACAATCTGTGATACAAACAATATTTATTATTAACATACAGGGTCACACAAAAGGATTCCAGAACATAATGGTACACACATAAACATTGTTTGGGACGTGTTTTAATTACATTCAACTATTTTATATTTTATGAAATAGATATACGTTGCTGAGGTTTAATGCATGTTATTTCCTGCATAATAGAAGAAAGATAGTATTTACAAAAAATTCGACCACTGTACTGTACCCAAAGTACTATATACTACAACATAAATATCTGAATATTTTTAAAACTTCGTTATTGTACGAACGCACCTCATTTGCTACGCTTCACGTGCGATTTCCAACTTGTTTAATTTACGAAAATGCACTATAATCAAGAAGGTAAATATACACTAAACTCCTTGGAGTCACCTAAAATTCCGAAAAGCGTTCCTTTACCTTTGGAAAACTCACAAAAATTTTATCTTTGAAATTTAAAGAAAAAAAAAGAAAATAACTTTTTATCAGCTGTCTATAGGTTTTCACAACGTTTGGAGTAGCTTTTACAGAGCACTTATACGTATTTTTCAACGCAGAAAACTGATTTTTCGGATTCTATGCAAACTGAAGTAAACCTTTTTATGTTAAGCAAATATGGTTAACTGAATAACATTTTTAATTACCCACATTAATATCAGTAACTTTTTTACTGTTAACAATATATGCACAATTTTAGTTATGCAGCTGAAAATGTTTAGATGAACTTTTTTTTTAGATCCCATAGCATCCAAAAAATTATTTATCGAAAAATAATTACTGTATTCTAGTTAATTAATGCATTAATAAGTGCATAAATGATTTAATAACAAACATTTCTGAAAATCATGGACAGCTAATAAATATTTATTTTTATAAATACATCTTCAAATTTCAAAAACAATTTTTTTAGGAGGTTTCTAAAGATAAAGACTACTTATCGAAATTTTGGGTGACTGGAATTGGTTACTGAGTTTTTTCGCTCGTAAGTACAGTAAAGTTTCGTATTATAAGAAATATCCCTTTTTTTACAGAGTTTATAGGTTTTAAAAGATAAACATAATCGTAGTTTTTAAAATATCACGACAAACTTGAGACATTTGAAACATTATTTTAATGTCTACGATGATTTTTTTTTGTTTCAATACTAATAAATATTTATTTTTAGAATCCTTTTAAAAATTAAAAAATATATAGGATTTGATTTTTTTTAAGTTCAATGTTTCCTTCACAATTTTAAGGATATAATATTGATTACATATGTCAATTTAATTTTGCTGCTAATTTTTCCCTATTAATTTTTTACTGAAACTTTTACTTATAATATTAAAATATAGAAAGAGCTTAAAGCAAGTAACCTTATCTTTTGTAAAATTCAAAACTTAGAAAATACCTTAAACTAAATAAGTAAGAAGGATTTTATTAACTTTATGTTTTATTGAATTTTTCGCCTGTTAACTATATTTACGGACTTTTTTACCTATTTTTTCATAGCTTTAAGTGTTACATCAAACATCTATTTTAGGCATGTCAAATAGTACAAAAAAGTTAAATAACGCAAAACACTTTAAAATTACATCTTAAAGTTTGCTGAACTTTTTAAAACTCAAACTAAGTTTCTTTCATTCTTCTAGTTAAACATTATAAAAAAAAAATTTCTAAAGTAAAAAAATTCAAAATCTCGAAATTTTCTCAAATTAAACAGATGTAAAAATTGTTTCGGCTTTATTTTGTATTGTTTCCTTTTTGGCAACAATAATTCTATATTTGATCATTTATGTTCCCTTTTTTACAAACTTTTTAATAGTTTCGCTGTAATATATGTAATAATATGTGGCAAACACTAGAAAATAAAAGAAAATTCTACAGCGAAAAACATTCTAGAACTGCATTCTAAAAGTTTACTAACTTTTAAAACTGGAACTCAGTTCCTTTCATTTTTCTGAAATTATTTCCTGGTGACGACATCAATGAACTTGTTTCCTAATTCTTATGTTACTTTTTTTTTCTTTTGAAGTTTGTTTGGAATCCTGAAAAAAATCTCCAGTAAATAAGAAAATGTATAACCAGTAGATTATTTTATACGTAAGCTATTTTCAAGCTATATTTTGGTTTATTTTTTTAAAAAATAGCCTGAATGCTACAGCTCTCCTTTCATATGAAGTTATTTGTCACCTTCACTTTTACAATTTCAAAAAGGTTCAGCAACAGAAAATTTTGCTCAAGTTTAACAGCGTTGAAAAACAGATAGGGAAAGTAACTTAACACTTCAACGTGAAATGCTGACAACTCTTCTTTACCGCTAAAGATTTTAAATAAAGGAAACACATTTAAATTTACTTTGCGATCTAAGAAATAGGAATAAATGCAGGTTTGAATTTTGTTCTAAGATATTAGAATTCTTTAAATAAAGTTTCGAAATTTTTTTAGGCATTAAAAAATATTTTCTAGTGTATATCTTGGTAATAGTATTTCGTTTTTTTTTCTCCTTTAAGAAGAAACAAAATGGGTTAAATGTGTAGAAAACGATTTATTTATTTTAAGGCAGAATAGTTAACTCTTTATATTCCTTAGTACTGATGTCGCCGGTTGGTTAATAAATAGCACCCTTTTAAATATTTTAAATGTTTCTACGGTTTTCAAAATTATTTCTAGATCTTTTATGCTTTTTTTTAGTTTTAAATGCAAGCAAACTAAAAGTATAGATATATATCTGATACATCTTTGAAGATATTTTATAGTAATTTTAAGTCTTTTTTATGATCCCTATCTTTTTAGGATCCCTTAGTCTGAGGGTTGAGGAGGTTATATCACTTAAAACTTTCTCCTTGAAACATTTTTCGCTTGCATTACTGTGATACATAAGAAGATATAAGTACTAAAAATAAAATATTAAATGTGTTGCTGGTAATTATACCTAATAGCTAATTAGTTGATCTCGTACTTCAAAGTAACGCTGTGTCATCGTGCTAGGACCAAAATCAAGTATTAAAAAAATACATATTTTTTTCCTTGTTATTTTCATGCGACTTACCATTATCTAGTATATATATGTCTGTTATGCATATATGAATAAATGATGATTCTCTTACAGCATTTCAAAATGAGATGAACACCCTACAGTTGTAACAATATAAGTTTTAAATCAGACCCGGAAGAAATTTGCTAACTTTTAGTACTAGAAAACTGAGACAAATTCTTAAAAATGTTAAAAAGTATTTGTAGAATTTTTTTCAAACTTGTAATTTTTATTTTAAGTTATCATAATTCATTTTTTTTTTCATTTTTTGTAAAATAAAATAGCATAATTATTGATTTATTATTGAGCAATATCATGTAAAATTTATGGAATATGTTCCAGTACATTGTATAAAAATCCATTTTTCATGCAGACATACACAAATATATACGTTTCTATGCATCATACTTGTTCAAATGTTAAAAATAATAGTAAAAAATCATATTCACCACATTCCCAATGGTTCTTCAAAGTACGCTTTTGAAAACTTGTCTTGAAATAAACTCAAGATAATTTTTTAATTAGCATACAATATTGCCACGTGACATACTTAAAACAAGAAACAAAATGATATCCTCACCATTAAAATTTTGGTTGATTCCAAAAAAAGAAGATATTATGTGAAACAAGAATATAGTATTAAAATTAATATTTACATGCGACAAAATAGTTTCGTAAACTAGTTTCAGCTTATGAAAGTGTTATTACTAAATAGTAATGATCAAGAAAATTTTTACAGTTGTGTCCTAGTAACATCAATAATATTGTATTTATTTAGAGTGTTTTAATTGGATAGCATGAAACAAAATGATAGCCCCACCATTAAAATTTTGGACGTTTCCAAACGAAGGTTAGAGATGCTACGTTAAACAAAAAATGGAAGGAAATCATAGTACGAATGTTAATGTATTTAATTAATATGTTTTAATGAGATACCAAGAAAATATTTGCACTTTAAAGTACGGTTGAGGTTTAAAGGTTAAGCAATAAAGCATTGTTTTAAAAAGACTAAACTGGTCAATAAAAATGCATTCTGTAAGTTGTAAAAAAGTACAGATATATTTTCCAATCAAGGAAAACATGGTTGTTGTGTACAGTAACATAATAGCATACAAACTAAAAAAAAGTGTAAGTAAAATACTTACCAGTCCAAGGTTAGTTGCCTTCGGAAAAGATCAGAATCTGTTATGAAATCTCTGCCAAGCAATGAAATCAAAACTTTGTTAAATAATCAATCGCTTCATTCTTTTTCTAATTATTTATATGATACTTAAACTTAGAAAACAGCTATATTTACATTATATACAAAAATTACTTTTCGTTATAATTCGAACAATCATTTGTTTTTTCTAGTAGGGGAAAAAATCCCGCTTCTTCGCAACATCGAAAAAACCATTCTAATTCTGAAAACAATAAATTGATGTTTCCAAAATTAAAGGAGAAAGTTTTAAAGTTCTAAAATAAATTTTCATGGAGGTTTGCGTTTTGCAATATCCTCCCACCTTTGAGGTTCATCTAATGAAGCTCAAAAAACTTTATAGATCAAGTGGTTTTGGCTGCTTCAGCTTTTTCCAGATTGAGATCGACGGTTGTCTTCATCAGGCAAGGATGACTGGTGCATAGGAACAGGATCGGAGGCATGGTCTACGGGCTCAACTGGAGTTGTAGAATCTGAAGTATGGATGTTGTTCGCAGGCTCAACTACAGATGCAGGATCAGAGGCATGATCTACAGGCTCAACTGGAGTTGTAGAATCTGAAATAGGAGTGCTGTTCTCAGGCTCAACTACAGATGCAGGATCAGAAGATGCTAAGGAGCCAGGAACAGGCTGCAATCTAGCGGGACAGGAATTCTACGAACTAAAAAAGGATGCATTAGTTTATCATCAATTTCAAGAGTATATAATTTTTTAATAGGTCTTAAAACTAACCGGTTTTTGTTTTCACTTTGGCTACACGGAACTTTCCGTCTCTGCCAGGATACAGTTCTTCAATTTTTCCTAAAGGTCAAGTGATTCTATAAAGTTTTTTGAGCTTCACTACATGAACCTCAAAGGTGGGAGGATATTGCAAAACGCAAACCTCCATGAACATTTATTTTAGAACTTTAAAACTTTCTCTTTTAATTTTGGCAACATCAATTTATTGTTTTCAGAATTAGAATTTTTTTTCGATGTTGAATTTTCATTTTCATTACGTAAATATATGCATGTAGCATGGGCTACTTTGCTCGCGTCACAGAATACACGCAAGCTTAAATCTTGGATGTTATCTGGATCGTCTAACAAACATCTTGGTATAACAATGTCTTTAACAGAGCTCAATTTATTTTTCCATTTCTGAATTTTTTGGGCTATTGTTGTTTTGTAATTCAGAGTCCCAAGTTATTTTCTGTTTCCACAAGTCTTGTAATAATATTTTGGGGAAAAGAGTTACTGAACAGGTATAACCTATTGGATCGAAAATTTTATGAATATCTGATAATATTTTCCTTTTAGTGACGGGTTCATCATATTTACTAATTTCTCTTACATCTATAGAAAGAACATCAGATGGTAATAGTCAGCGTAGGCCTAAAACTGGGACAATTTTGTTTTCTAATGGGAAAATTGAGGAATCAGAATACCTATGTTCCCATCCTCTCAGGTTAAATTTAGCTTGGCTAAGAATATATTTAGACTCTGATATAAAACTATTGAGTTGTTCCTCATTGTCAAAACTAGTGACACAATTATCAATATAAAAAGATTCCGAAAGTCTAGAAGCAGTTTCATGCATAGAGGGAGGTGACTTTTTTAAGTGGTATTGCAAAGTTGCTCCCAACAAATAGGGACTGCAAGTAAGTCCAAAAACTACTCTTCGATGTTGGAATTTTTTTTTGTGTTTTAGAATTTTCCACTTTCCACCATAAAAATTTTTAAAAAGCTCTGCCATTTTCATTTAAATTAATCTGTAAAAAGGCCTTTCTTATGTCTGATATTACACCAATTTTCTTCAATCGGAAGCGATTTATCAATGAGGAAATAAATTCTACTAAATCGAGACCTTTCAATAAACAATCGTTAATCGTAATCAATAATCGTTGAGCGAGCCCTTTTTCATAACGGGTCCATAAAAAACTGGACGTATTCGGGTTGTTGAATTTTCTTTTTTGACCGCTCTGTGTGGCAAAAAAAAAATCAGCTACCGTTCCTGGAGTTGATTGATCTTTACAATAATACCTTCTTGTAGCCACTAATTATATACCGCTTCATAGGCACTTAAATTGTCGGACTTCTTTAAGGAATCTACGCAGTTTTTCAATCTGCGTTCTGAAATTTTCCGACCACTGGGGAGAGGGGGATGACCCAAAATCCAGAGAAGACTAACCTCATAACGTCCTTCATTGTTTATTTGAATATTTCTGTTGAAATGGTCTTTTACAATCTGTTCAAGTTCTAAACTGGATTCTTTATCGCCTGGATCAAGAATTCCTAAAGTATCTAATCTCCATAAATCTATTAATTTGGCTTCGCTTACGTGCAGCGATAAAACAACTTTCGTAGAATCATTTGTATCTTCTTCATTAGTTTTGCTCATTAATGTCCACTATAGTTTTGTCTGAATAGCAGTTAAATTACGGTTTAAGGATTTGATTTTCCCCGTCAATAACTTTCCATAAATATCAGCTCCAATAAGTAAACTTATTTCCTGTTCATTTGTAATTTTTTGATTCCCTGTATATGCATCATAATCTGAGAACATTATACCACTTCTTTTAGCTTCCTTTATCCAAGGTCCAATTTTTTTATTTTAGGAACTTCAGTACATATTTTGTCTTGATCATAGACATCAAAATTGCATTGAAAGGTATTTTCTAAATTACTTAAATGTATTTTATATCGGTTATGAAGGTATGTTTCTTGAATCCCAACTAAAAGGCAGTGAATCTTTTTTTTTCTTCTCCCACAGCTTTATATCCCATAAGATTAATAACATCTTTAGTTAAATAAGATCTTTAAAACCCGGAATCGATTAAACAACGCATTAACATGTGTTTATTTTGATTTTTGTGCTCTAAACGGACAATTAAGGTCTGCATTAACACTGCAAGATTACAAGTTTTATTTGACAAAGACTTGTTTTCATTATTATCTTGTGGTTTAGCCTTTTCTTTTTCAGGACATAAAATTCTATAATGCCGCTTTGAACAATTAGTGCATTTAACGAATTTTATGCAATTTTTGGCTATGTGCCCTGCATTTTTGAGACAAATAAAATAACAACCATACTGGTTTAAAGTTTCTTTCTTACCTTGTAATGATTTATTTTTAAATAATTTACATTCGGTCAAGAAAAGTTTTCTCTTGTATTCGGGGCACGTAGTTTGTTTAGAAAATGATACAGTTTCATTAATCAATCCAGAGGCGGTAGGAATCATTTTTGGCGACTGCTTGCCGCGAAGTAACTTTCCAGACATAATGTCTATATTCGAAGATTCTTGATTAGAAATTAAAAAAGCAGTTCTTTCCTGCGAAATGACTTTCATTCTCAAACAATCTATAATATCTGTAACTTTTAATTCTTCATCATTACCACATTTTTTTTTTGTTATTTGTAACACTATGTCAGAAAGTAATAATTTAATCAGAATGGGGGGAGTAACGCTGATTAATTTTTTATCTCTATTCCTAAAGAATTAAGACTTCGGATTTCGTTCTGGCAAGTGTCCAATAATCTGCGAAGTGCATAAACATCATTGGATTTCTTAAGTGAATTAAGTAATAACAGTTTATTAAGATGTGAGTTTATTACCAGATGTTTTTTACCGAATCTTTCTTTTAGAGTTTCTATTGCTGATAAATAGTTACTGTTAGTTAAACTATATCCTTTTATTGAATTAGCAGCATTAGAAGTCAGATATGACTTTAAATAGTTGAATTTTTCTACGTCAGACAATTCAGAATTTTTATGAATTGTTGATTCATACCCAGCAAGCACATAACTTTCGGCATACGATCGGGCCGGAGCCGTCAGTGTCGGTTAAGTGTCGGTAGCAGGTTGGCACCTGAAACTTAAGAATCTGCTATTTTGACAGCCGCTTACGGTAATTGGTCCAAATTTGGTTGTATATCGGCAGGCGACTTATAGCGGCAAGTGACGCAGGACCGATATCTGAGTTCTGATAGTGGACCGATCAGATTTGCCAACATCGGTCCGAATTCAGAATATTTAGTCTTAACCGATTTTTTTTTCATTTTCTAAATTTTATTCGTGTTTGCGTTTTGATAAGAAATGTATATTTCATGTATTTCATTAAAATTCTGACAGTGATTAACAGAAAATATGTCAAAAATAACCTATATTTATTTATTTAAAAATATTGTTTTTGAATTAATTTTAAAATGACTTACAATTATTTTAATCACAAAAGAATTTATAAATTCTCTAATTTAAATTGTTATTGACTATTATGAACTTAATCATAGAAATACTGAAAAATACTTTGTAAGGTAATTGAATTTATTTTCTATTTATCTATTCATTTTAAAAGCAATTACTCAGATTCTTATTTTATTTTAATATTAATTACTAAAAAGTGCTTGAAATTATTTTACACTGTAAAACATATAAAAGAAATCTACCCATTTTTTTTTAACATGAAAAAATCAGGGTTTTTTTTTTCTAAAATATTATCACACAAACGAAAAATAAATTAATGTTACTATTTTATTTTATAATTTAAAAATAATTATTGGAACAATTATTCGCAATTAATATTGCTACATAACAAAAAAAAATATTCTGTATTGAATTATGAAATGTCTTAAAGTGAATTGTCATTCTGATTAAAAGTGATTAATTACTAACTTAATTTTTTTATTAAATTAATTATTTTATGTTACAAATATATATTTCTTTTTTATTATTTTATTATTTACTTTATTATTACAATTAATTACGTCATAATTCTCAAAAAGAAAATTGCATTAACAGAAAAACCACTAAAATTCATTTATTATATCCAAAACTTATGCATTTTTAAATTTATAAAAAGGAATATGAAATATCTGCTATTAAAAAAAATGTGCATAAAAGGATAATATATATATATATATATATATATATATATATATATATATATATATATTATATATATGTGTGTGTGTGTGTGTGTTATTTTTATTTTATTTTTTACTTAATAAATATACATAATCAAAAAAATAACATTCCAACATACTCGTAAAACATAAATACTAATTTAAATCATCAAATGGCATAACATAATTTTTTATTCTACTTAAAAGTTAATTATTACCAATTTATTATTATTTAAAATAAGTTTTTCTACGTTAAAAATATACACTTTAAAAATTAACGCAAAGTATGTAATTATGTTATAGTTTTTAATAAAAAAAATTATTTATTTAACAATACTTTTGAAAAAAAATATTATTTTTAAATTTTAAATATACTACTTAATGGTTATGAAATTTATAAGAAAAACAATTCGTTTACTTTAATTAATTTGATAATTCATTAATTTAAATATTAAATTAATTTTAAAAATCAGGCGCATAAGACAATTACAAGTAAATGAATACATAAATATAATAAAACCACTTTAATATTACAATTTTCCAATCTGTCATTTACGTCAACGACATTTGCCATTCACATAGCACTTACTGAAAAGCCACACCCTTATTACCACACATAAACCTCTCCTAACCAGGTCTGACTTGTAAAGTTGTTATGGCGTTCACCTTATGAGCTAGGAGTTGCGAGATCAAATCCCGCCTGTTCCCCCACTGAAGTATGTTCATTGGCACTCAAAACAATTGCTAGAGTGTTTAAAAGATGGCGCCACCAGAGAAATTTTTTTGCTTGTGCCGGGATTCAGCTGGTATTCGTGTGGTTAGCTATCGGCATAGTTTTTTGCCGATACTGGACCGGCTGCGTGCCTCATAAATCGGGCGGCATTCGCGCGGCGTATCAAAAAAGATACGAACCAGTAGCGGCAAGTGGCATCGGTCCAATACCGCTGGCATTGCTTACCGATAGCTCTGCGTTTGCTGGGTATTGATCCCAAAATTGTTGCCAATCCGATGGATCGCCGTCAAATTTTTCAATTACCAAGTTGGGTAAATTTATACAAATGGATTCCGACCCCTGTATTACAACTCTTTCTTGTGGTAGTAGAAACATTCATATTAGATTTTGTTTCTAATTTTAATTTGGCCCGTCTTACTTTTGTTTTCCAAATTACTAAATTCAAATTATACTCATCACATTTTAAAACTTCAGCTTCTAAATCCTCTAATTTAATAGGGTTTTGAATTTCAGTATCAAGATAATGAAGCTCTTTATCGTTTAATTCTAATTCAGCAAGAAATTGCTCTAACAATTCCTCATCGGCACTACTTTCAGAAATTCCCGCTTTTTTCTATTAATTAATTTCGTTGTTTGACTTCTCACGGTAGTGCGTTTTGCTTTATTAATTGCATCCATTATTTAAATCAATATTCTAACTATCAATTTATCAAAATAAAATAATTGCAATTAACTTACATAAACAAAGCACTAAAATAATTCTATTTCATATGATTCAGTTCTGATTCATATATTAGGCAATCTGTCCCTGTTCCCGGGCGCCAAAAAATGTTGTATATAGTAACATAATAGCTTACAAACTAAAAAAGGGTAAGTAAAATACTTACCAGTCCAAGGTTAGTTGACTTCAGAAAAGATCAGAATGTGTTATGAAATCTCAATCAAGCAATGAAATCAAAACTTTGTTAAATGATCAATCGCTTCATTCGTTTTCTAATTATTTATATGATACTTAAACTTACAAAACAGTTATATTTACATTATATACAAAAATTACTTTTCGTTTTAATTCGAACAATCATGTTTTCTTTTTTCTAGAAGGGGAAAAAACCGCTTCTTCGCAACATCGAAAAAAACATTCTAATTCTGAAAACAATAAATTGATGTTGCCAAAATTAAAAGAGAAAGTTTTAAAGTTCTAAAATAAATGTTCATGGAGGTTTGCGTTTTACAATAATGGTATTTTCACGAATCAAAACTAGTCAGATGTGGTAATCCGAAAACTTTCTTCTATCTCATACATGTTAATATTTTCTGAAAAATGAAGCATACCAGGCCACCAGTGAGAGGTGATTTACACCATAATCTATTCACTAACAACGTATGTTAACTTCTAATTAAATCTGAAGTTTGATGAAAATCTGTGCATTCGTTTCTGAGATACAGTAATTGTAGAAATCTTTAAAAGTTCTGCATAACAGGTCACCTTTTTTGTAGTGTACACCAAAAGGTTATCAAGATCCATTTTTATCAGATATCAACTGAATCTGAAATTTGATGGAAATCCATGCATTAGTTCTTGAGATACAGCTATAGCGAGAGTGTGAAAAATACAATATAGAAGAGCCACCAATAGATTGATTTACACTAAAATCTAAACAACACTAATCTATATCAGGGATTAACTGAAACTGATGTTTGATGAAATATCGTTCATTAGTTTTTGAGATAGAGCTATTGCAATATTCATGAATAATTCCGCATAGAAATGCCACAAGTCCTGTTGAGCGATCTGCACCAAAATTTAATCAGCATCAATGTATACCATGTACTAACGGAATCTAAAGTTTTATGAAAATTGGTCTTTTAGCTTTAAAGATAAGGTTATTATAGATATTGTGAATAATGGAGCATAGTAGAGCAACCTGTTGAGCGATAAGTGCCAAAAAATAACCATCTTCAGTTCATAACAAGGTATAACTGAAACTAAAGTTTTTTGAAATTCCGTGCATTAATGTTTGAGATAGAGTGCCCACAAAATTTTTGTCACATATAGAGTGACAGAGTGACAGACAGACTCACAGATAGACTCTTTCTAATAACCATCAAATAGGACGTTCTAAAACATATTAATCCATCGAAAATCGGGAGTCGATTTTTTTCATGAATCCACTATTTTCTTCTTGTAAAGATTAAAGAATGTAAACTTATTATAACTTCTATTGATTTATTAACTATAAACAAAAGCGGATTTGGAAAATTTAGTGATGAAAAAAATTAAAATGTGCTAAACCTATTGTCGAAAACACACTTTACCATCAGAATTTAGGTGTATAATACATACATATATCTATGAATATACAGGGTGTCAACTCTCAACGGTGGCCAACGGCTAATTTCTAAACCGTTAGTCACAGACATATTGTTCCAACTGCAAAAATGCTTTAAAAGAGGTAAAGAATTGTTTTACAAATGATTTAGAAAACAAAAATATTGAAAAATTACGAAAATTAAAATTTTATGCGGTCCCCGGGTCCTATAAGTGATATTTAGTAAATTTTTACCACTACTCTAACAAGTAACACAAAAAAATCCCATTCCTCTGCGATTAAAACTAACTGAGTAATAGCTGTTTAAAGTTGAAGCATCTTTTTTGCTGCAAATTAGGGGTCAGTCACAAACTTACTGGAAATAAAAATAAACGCAAGATATAAAATTTATTATTAAACATTGAGAGTAAAGTCATTTTTACAATATTACTCTTAAATTTATGTTGATGATTACATATTAAAGCAAATTTTATTTAAAAATATAAGTAAAAAAATAACAGAAAGTTTATTAATTTAAATTATTAATAGCAATATTCACAATTCGTTACAAAATGACATATATTTAAAATTATCTTCGATTACTTAACCTAACAGAAAATTCTGTAGTCTCATAAAATAAATAACTGGTACGCACCAAAAACTGTATAAATGTTACATTGTCATGGGATATAAATAAGTGTGCAAATTGAACCTCGATCAGATATTTGGAAGTGAATTAAAATTTGAATAAAAATTTTGAACTAGGGAAACATACATACGATTGTTTTAAGCAAAGTAAAAGCTTATCAAAATAACACATCTTTTTAAAATAAAATCGTGATTTCCCAAAATTTGATTTTTTCAATAAAAGTATTTTTAAAACTCATGTCTTCAACTATTTTAACCAACCTAGAAGTTAATTAATAAAAATTAACGCTAGTGTAAAACTTATACAATGGTAGCACCTTCAGTTAAATTGCTTTAAAAATATTTCTTTATCTCATTTAAAATATTTTTATAACTGGAACTGTATGTCTGTGACAAATGGTTTAGGAATTAGCTATTTGGACAGCGTTGGAAATGGACGCCCTTTATAATAATTTAAGCACTTAGTATACGTCCCCTAAAAACTTAGTCCAACTCGTTTGCTTTCAGCTACAGAGAAGTGGTTTAAGTCATGAAATTTAAAGTTTCATAACTCGGTCAATTTTAATGTTAGATGAATGGGACCTTTTTTTATTGCTTGGTAGGGTGACGGAAAAGTTTCACTAAACATAACTGATAGACTGGGGTACCGTATAAAAAGTTAATTTTCGTAATTGTTTAATAATTTTTTTTAACCTAAATTGCTTAAAAAACAATTATTTACCTTTTTTAAAGCATTTTTGCAATTGGATCTATATGTCTATGACTAACGGTTTAGAAAGTAGCCATTGGCCACCGTTGTGAATGGACACCCTGTATATATCAATGTAAAAGTCATTAAAACAAAACTACATTAAACGAATCAAATAGAGTCTTATTTTTACTTAGGAGCCCAAGTTACATGAGTGCTGAGTCTGCAAATTGTCGATCAGCGGAGAGATAACATATCCCAACACTCTGACATTATTCCGTAACTTATTATTACAGTACTACGTACTTGTAGACTTTACATTGGATTCTTCAAATTAAGTTCACTTAAGAATCACAAGATAGTTTTCTATTAACCCGTTAGAACTCGTGATTACCCCCACTAAAAATAATCTTAAGATTATCTGAAAAAATTGCCACTTTCTTTCCAAATTCTACTGAAATTTGAAGATTTAGCTTTATCTTAAAAATATCTTCAGAAATTTTAAAGATATTCTTAAAAATAACTGCATAATGGGCCAAATACCGATGGATTTCTCACAAATTTTCAGGCCAAATACCTATAGATTTTCTACAGATTTGTTTTTAGTGGGGGCATTAGTAGCGTTTAGCACAAGTGTGGGGGTGAATATCATCCTATTTTGTCCTCCTCTATATTTTTGCTGAATGCGTTTTACTGTCCTGCATTGTTTACTGTCCTGTTTACGTTTACTGGCCAGCATTGTAAAATGCATCAGTATTTCTTCTTTTAATGGAAAAATATGCTTTTCGTATTTATTTTCAGCTTTTGTTGTAATTTCTGTAAAAACAACGTTATTTTTTTATGCATATATGCAAACAAAATGTCTTACAACTTAAACATTAATTATTTCGAAAAGTGTATAGTTATTGCATTTAATAATATTTCAACAACAGATACAAGTAGCACTTATCTTACATTTTCATCAAATTAATTTTAGTGTGCATTGCTCCATAACAAAGGAAAGTATCGATATAAAAACTTCTTTAAACGCGCAGGATTGTTTTATCCCAAATCCATGCTTTTTCTCTCCTAGTAAACAAAGAAAAGACATTCCTTCATCCAGAACTTCTTGATATTGACGTAGAAAAGTACATGGTCGGCCAGAAGCGTCCCCCAAAAGTGTATCTTCTTTTAGGTGGATTTCGAATGAAATACTACCTATTGCATTAGCTCCAAAGTTGGAATTTCTGAAAAATTTTTGCAAGTCTACACCGATCATTACCCCTAGACCCCAAAACTACCAAGAGTAAAAAAGTTTATCTATCTATCTATCTATCTATCTATCTATATCACTTTTTTATGGACACGGTAACTTCTATATTTCTGCACCATTCTCCACCAAACTGGTACATAAAATAAATGGGCCAAAATTTCGGCCAAGTTCGTTAATGAGCAAAATCATACCACGGGAATCGAAATAGGGGGCATTTTTGAGAAAACACAAAAATCCCTATAATTTTTAAATGAAAATAGGTATTGAATCAGTTTAAAGTTTATATTACTTCTGAAACATGGACCTTTAGTTAATGCATCACAGATTTTTGATAAAGTTAAAAATGGGCTCAAGGGGCGAATAAAACGGGAGTTTTGGGAGAAAAAAAATTCATAACTTTGTCAATTCTCAAGATATCAAATCCAACTAAATTTTTTATAAATGTTCTTAACATTATCTAAAACTTTTGTATTTACAAGTTTTTGATAGGAATATTTCTTACCGATGAAAAAAATTAAAAACTAAAACAAAAAGGGGGATGAAAAAAGACAAAAATCCACAACTTCGTCAATTCTTAAACTATCAAATCTAATTCATTTTATTTTACATCTTCTCAATAATATCTATAACTTTTATATTGACAAGTTTTTCATAGGACCTGTGTTTATAGCAAAAATAAATTAAACAAAAATAAGAGTTGGAGAAAACCCCCCAAATCCAAACTGCTTAGGTTCTGACTCATTCTTAAATTCATTTTTGATTTTAAACGCATTTAAATACTAGATCCTCTTATTTAGAAACTGTATAAAGTGACGCATTGGTCAGTTTTTTGATAAAGACAAAATATACTTCAAAAAAGGCTGCCAAAAAGTGTATTTTGAACAGAATTTCCCGAAGTGATCATGATTGAAAAATTTGAGGAAGTATTCAAAGAAAAAATTGCGTTTTTCTGACTCGTTTTTAAATCCATTTTTGCTCTCAAACGCATCCATTTTACAGATCCTCTTATTTAGGAATTATTTAATGTGATGCATTGGCCAGTTTTTTTATAAAGGTAGAATGCATTTCAAAAAAAGCTTCCAAAAAGGGTATTTTGAACAGAATTTCCCGAAATGATCGTGATTGAAAATTTGAGGAAGTATTCAAATAACAAATAGCGTTTTTTCTGACTCATTTTTAAATTCAGTTTTGCTCTCAAACCATCGAATTGACAGGTTCTGTCTTCACACAAAATTTCCCAAAGCGATCATGATTAAATAATTAAGTATGTATTCAAATAAGAAATCGGTTATTTTATGACTCATTTTAAAATTTAATTCTGCTCTCAAACGCATTCAAATGACAGTTTTTTGTTATTTAGGAAACATATAATGTACTGTATTGGTCAATTTTTTAATAAAGTCAGAATATATTTCAAAATATGTTGTCAAAATGGGCATTTGTGACGAATTTCGCTTAAGATGAGTCTGATAAAAAAAAGTTCTTGCAAAAAAATGAAATGAAATTTTTTTTTTGAAAAGCGGCCAAATAAAGTTCTTAAAGTTTATTTAAAGTTTTGTTGTTTAAATGAGAACTTTTCGAAATCTACCTCCGCCTATAGGCCAAGCCGAGATGGATTTTTTTTTCTTTTTTGAAAAAAAAAATAATAATTGGAGTAGATTTTGTCCCAGACTTTGCTCACAGAGTAACGTCACATGTGGCCTGATAAGAAGAGAACAATAATAAATGTTTCCTACTGTGAGTTATAAAAATATGTTTAGTTGAGAATATTTATGACCCAAATGAAATATATCACATTTGATAATTTGTAATTACTATTACCGATTATTACAAATTATAAAAGTATGTCCAATAGAGAGTTAATTTAACACAAGTCAAATATATTGCATTTGTATAATTTTTATTTATTGTTACAAATTCTATTGTAATATGGATAGAAAATTGAGACAATGTGCTCTAAAAATACCAATTTTGTACATCTCATGATTTCATCCATTTTTTTAAAAATAGTGAAATTGGAAGAATTAACATTCTCTTGTTGGTGGATTCAATTTTGAATACAACTATAATATATCCAGGACAGTTTTTTTTCGTACCATTCAGTGTAATTATTTACCAGTGTATAGGTCATGAGGGGTGAAAATCGAGGCGCCTACATATTACCATATTATTGAAGGGGAATCGTTTTTAAAACAAGACACTATCATTCGTTGGCGCGTCTTTGACAATTGAAACGAAGCGAGTCGACAGTAACAGCCAATCAAATGCTTTAAAATTTGACGATGGAAAAGTCTTTTCCCAAACAGCCAATGAGCTGCAAAGAAACTGACGAGTTGCACGCAATTTTTGTTGCTTGAAATTTTTACGTGCAATAGCATTAAAATTAAGTAGGAAGAGATAGAAGAAAATTATTCGTAAATTTTTTCCGAAGTTTATACTATTTTCATTTTTATGCCGAAAGTGTTACTTTATGTAGATAGACTGTTATACAGTAAAACCTTCATAACGCGGACACTACCGACAAAAATCTCCCGTATCAAGCGGACAATTCCCTAGTCTTCACTCTCCAAACCTAAAGTTTTGTATGTTTAAACTCTGAATAACAGACATTTTGAATAGCGTACAGTAATTTTAATGTTAAAAAAATTGAAAAAAAAATGTGAATAATTTCTAAATTTATCAGAGAAATGTGTCACAAATTTTGTGATCACAGATAGATGAATTTGGTTGGTTGGAGAAAATCCCCCCACATTCAGTGTTGAACTTAGGGGGTTAACCGGGAGGAAAATCCCTTCCCCCCTTCCCCGGAACACTATAATGATGAATCAGAAGGATTAAAGCTTCTCATTGAAAAACAAATTCCATGTTATTTAAAACAAAAGCAAGCTTTTTTAACAGACTTTTTATGTATAGATATACTGAACAGTGAATGAAGGTATGCTAAAATATTTTTTAATTAAACATATAATAGAGATTTTAGGACAGATAAAAGTCAATTAATGAAACATTAAGCTTTTCTTAGTAATGTCTGAATACTTGAGGTTTTCAAAAATAGCGGACATCTTTGAATAGCGAACAGTTTTCGTGCTCTTTAGCTGTCCGTTATTTAGCGATACTGTATATAGTAAGTTAGATTAGGATAGTTGGAAATAGCTAAACATACTTTGAATTACAATTGGGTGTATATTATTTTATATTAAAATATCAGTCAAAAATTCTCGTTTAAAAAACATCTTTTTTTCCTTACAAATTTAATTTGCTTATTAAAACTTTTTCAATTACAGAAAAACGCAGAAAGTTTTATAAAACGCTTGAAATCGGAGTTTATTCTGAAACAGAAAAGAACATAAGATTTTTTTTTTCAATTATTCAAAACTGTTTTTAATCTTTGTTTTCCTACGACACTAAGATAAGAAATGCAAGAAAATTAAGATAAAATGATTTTTTTTTAAGTTTCAGAGTTTTTTCAATTAAACAAAATAAACAAAAATACAAAACTAGAACAATTTCTTTATCCATTATTTGTTTCATAATGAATTAATCGAGGAATAAATTTTATGTACAACTGAACTTTTGACAAATATTTGATTCGTGAGCGATAATTTTTTGTAACTTCATAAAAATGTACAGTAGATTTAATTAAATAAAAAAAAATCAATTTTTTTTTGGATTGAATGTAAAACACAACAAAAAACATAAGTTTTGCGTAAAGAGTAAATTGATGAGATAATTATTTTGGATAACTGCTGAGATATTTCTAATACTATTTTCCACATTTTTCGATTTCCTGACCCTGTGTTTTATTCAAATTTCAATTCAAAGACATATTTTAATTGCATGTGAGACCCTTAATACAGAGCAGTAAGCTGTTAGTTAAAAATATTATTATTTTAGAGTTATAAGGACATTACTGTTGCTCCTATGTTATTACATCGACCAAAAAACTATTGCAAAACTATTGAATGCCAATAATAGCTTATCATAAATATCGTATTCATTTGACATTAAACACGTTTCATGTGTTTCTTACGTCTTCAAGAGATTTTTAATTCGTAATTTTATTAATCTGTTACTTATTTATTTATCTTTTCGATACATAAAATACAAATTAAGTTATTCGTATTACTTACGAGTAGTTTGGCGATTTATACAATTTGTTGGAAATGGTCAACGGGATAATGAAGTACCTCCCGCAATTACATAAAATTGCATTATTTTATATTAAAAATATCTAAATACACGTTTAAATTTTATCTTGGAAATGCAATGAATTTTTTTAATAGTTTCCATATCTATATTTTCAGCCGTGAAATTGCTGAATATTTAATACACTACCTGGCCATTGATGATCGTCCACTTGCGATTTTAGACATTTTGTTAAATAGCTAGAAAAATACATGAGGAATTATCCTGAAACTCTCAGTGTATATGCATAATAGTACAGGCCATATATTTCTGTGAAGATTTTTTCCCGAAACTTTATAGGGGACTGTCAATAAATTAAATAAAATACGTGTGGCACTCGGGGACTGCCGCGGTAAAGCTATTGCATAGCATTTTTTTTTCACTTATGCAATTATAATTATTTATTTATTTTTTAATTATGCAGTTTTTTTTGTCTTTGATATTAATTCAAGTTTTTCTTTTTCTTTGATACTAATTCAAGTTACACTTTTTAAGCGTGATGACCGATAAGAAAACAATTTTTTTTCTTTTTTGAATAAATGAGAAGTCTGCCGAAGTCAGCCGAAGTGCCGAAGTCTACCCAACTGAAACGACGTTAGCCGGAGTGTTAGGTTTCTTCTCGTTACGGAATTTCTAGATTCAGTCGCCGCGCTCAAAGCCCGCGATAAAAGCTATGCAATAGCTTAAATGTGCCCCCCCTGGGGTGACACACAAGACATGCATAATATGAATAAGCGGTTGCAGACCTTTCAAATAATGTGTCACATGACTGGTGTTGTAAAGAAATTTAAAATGCGCTCCCCCTGGGGGGTGACACACAAGACATCCATAATATGAATAAGCAGTTGCAGACCTTTCAAATTATGTGTCACACGACTGGTGTTGCAAAGAAATTAAAAATGTGCCCCCCTGGGGTGCAGAGGGGGGTGACACACAAGGCATCCATAATATCAATAAGCAATTGCAGACATTTCAAATGATGTGTCACACGACTGGTGTTGTAAAGAAATTAAAAATGTGCCCCCCCTGGGGGCAGAGTGGGAGGGTGACACACAAGACATCCATAATATGAATAACCAGTTGCAGACCTTTCAAATGATGTGTCACACGACTGGTGTTGTAAAGAAATTAAAAATGTGCCCCCCCCTGCAATGCAGAGTGGGGCTGACTCACAAGACATGCATAATATGAATAAGCATTTGCAGACCTCTCAATTGATGTGTCACACGACTGGTGTTGTAAAGAAATTAAAAATGTGCCCCCCCCCCTGGGGGGCAGAGCGGAGGGGGACACACAAGACATGCATAATAGGAAAAGGCAGTTTCAGAAATTTATAAAGATATGCAAGAAGAGGCGTGTGGATAAAAATTTAAAAAATTCCCCTTTGGGGAGGGGCAAAGTGGGGTGCGAAGCCCCAAACATGCATAATTGGAATAAGCAGTTACAGTTCTTTTAAACGATATGCCACACGATGGGTGTATATACAAATTTAGAAAATGCCCGCCTGGGGGGAGAGAGGGGGGGATGACGAATCGGACGTGCAAAATATGAATAAGCAGTTTAAGGCCTTTCCAAAGATATGTCACATGACGGGTGTTTACGAAATTTAGAAAAGTACCCACCTGGGGGGGGGTGGAGAGCGAATCGAACACGTAAAAAATTATAAATAGTCAATTTTTTCTAACAATATTGCACACGATGTGTGTCATCAACATTCAAAAAAATTCCTATCTGGCAAAATTTTGAAAGATTTGCTGGCGGGGGGTGAGGGCGCATTCACATGAATAGTCACAAGGCTTTAGAACAATGTATCACACGAGTTCTCCCCCCCCCCCCCCCCCGAAGAGGGGAAGGTGGTAGCCTTCCCCAAAATATACACCAAATACGTTTCAAATTTTATAAATAGTATTTATAGAAGTTACGTTTAAAAAAAATACCCCGTCAATGTCTGCCGAACTGAAACGCCGTAAGACGGAGTGTCGGAATTTCGGTCGCCGAGCTCAAAGCCTGTGATAAAAGCTATGCAATAGCTTAATAATGAATATCTTTTGGATTACCCTCTCAAAACTAATGTAGCAAAAACGCTCAAATTTCAGATTTTGATTAAGTGGCTTATTGTAATAAACTGTGTTCATTTTTGTGTCGATAGCATGTATACTCGTAGAAAAATTAAGATTTTTATAAAAACAGTCCCAAATTTTTCCAAGATTTTTGCTTATAATTTGCAGAGTTTTTAATATAAAATAACATTCTTTTCTGAAAATGTGACAAACAACATCGCACATAATATCCTGTAATCAGAATTATCCTATCATTATCATCCTGTAATCAGAATTGTATGAAAAATGAGTAGGTTTACTAAATAATTTGTCACTGCGCATGCATCAAGGATATCAAAATTTCATTTGCATATTATGTTAGCTTAATGTATAGAGCAACTTTTGTAAAAGTCTCAAAATCATAGCTTTAAATTCTGAAAATAATCGTCAAAAGAATAAGTTGAAAATCCGTTATTCGTAAAATGAAGCAAAAACAAGAGGGGTTGTATCCATATATTCATTGATTAGTGTCAATATAGAATACACAATATAAGACGTACTACTACATTTGGATAAAATCCATCATTTTTTTTGCTTCATTTTGGGAACAACGGATTTTATGTTTATTCTATAGACGATTACTTTCAGAATTTTAAATCTATGATTTTGAAAATTTCACAAAAGTTGCTCTATACATTTAGCGAACATAATATGCAAATGAAATTTTGATATCGTTGATGCATGCGCAGTAAAAAATTATTTAGTAAACCTACTCATTTTTCATACAACTTTTATTATTTTTCAATTATGATTACAGGGTATTATGTGCAATAATACTGCAAATTATAAGCAAAAATCTTGAAAAAATTTGTGACTGTTTTTATAAAAATTTTAATTTTTCTACGAGTATACATGCTAACGACATAAATATGAACACAGTGTATTACAATAATCCACTTAATCATAATTTAAAGTTTGAGCGCTTTTTCTACATTAGTTTTGACAGGTTATTCAAAAGATATTCATTCTTTTTTTAATTTATATACGGTCCCCTATAAAGTTTCTGGAAAAATTTTTGAAAAAACTGCTGTAACACTTTTTTTAATCCTTTCATAAAGTAGTTGCTTAGCACATTCTTAAAAAAATAACAGTTTAAATGAATCAAAAATTGAAATTTTATATAATTATCACATTATTTTGTAATTTGAAAAAATAAAAAAAAAATCAGTTTAACTTCTCAAACTAAACATAAAGTTAAATTCATGCTTTCTTCAAAATTGATTATATTATTAAAAAATAGTTCTTTTAAGTATTACAAAGAAATAAACTATATTTATTAATTGAGTTGAAAATTCTCTGAATTTAAATGCTTAAAATAAAATTGATCGTATTCAACATATCTTGCAAAACTGAAGCGTCTTTAAATTACGACAAGAAATAAATATCTTCTGTTTAAATGAGGAATTGCAGTATTTCGCCCTAAACTTATTGAATTTGCTTCCTAGTTCAAAATAACCATTGTTCTGAAGATAAAAAAAAGGCAACGTTCGTCGTGATTGACATAGAGACGGTAACAAAGCAACTGGTAATTGGATTTTGAACAATAGTCTTTTCATTCATTTGTAAGATTCAATGAAATAAAAAAGCGGAATTACTTATTTGAAGGGAAATAAAATTTTATTTCTATTGCTACGATTCTGACACTGATTTTTTATTCTGAATAAAACAATTTATTTCAACGTCATTGTTTAAAATTCGATTAAATTTCAGCTGGAATGTGTGCAGATGCATTTATTCGTATATACTGTTAAAATGTATTAGAATCAATTTGCCTTAATGCTATAATATATGGCTAAAGACATAACATTGTTCTTAAAAAAATAAATTTAATTATTATGAATGCAGATACGTTTCGAAGTTCATTTAAAATTTATATTATTTCACATTGTAACATTTAATTTTAGCATTTGAAATGATATTCTAAACATAGAAAACGAAATTGTATTTCAGTCAATACTTCAATTGATATTTCAGTTATAAAAATGAAATTGATTCAAAATTTTGTATTAAATTCTGTATTATTTTTTGCAAATCTAACATGATGTCTACGTTTAACTAGTTGTTTATAAATAAAATAGAATCATAAATGACCGAATTAGATATAGGAATTTTGAATACTAATGGCAATAATATGATATTTATTGTAGAAAATGATAACAATAGCTTAATTTACAGGAAGAAATAAATGCTTTCTTAATTCTGAAAATTATAGAAAGTTACGATTCAACCGTTTACACGCCGAATTAATATCGCAATGTAATTATAATTTTGTTTTTCCTATATTACAGCTTCAAATGATTTAATTTATGCATACACATTTAGAAAATAACAAAAAAAGTATTTCTGCAGTTGTTTTTCGCTGTTTTCAATTCAGTGTTCGCATTTTGGAACAAGATTATTGATTGACAACCTATGCAAATATAACAAATTATTTTCCGCTATATGCTATTGTATATTATTCTTGAGTATTTTCTCGAATTCCAAAAACATTTAGATTCCTAGCGGTCAAATGTAAGAAATATAGCGAAAACGATAAAAGTAAATAATATATATTTATGCAAATTAATGAATTTACATATTCCTTATATCTGTGATAAATACTTAAACATAAATATTTTTCTATTCAAAAGTTTAAATCAACCTTATATTTTATAGGAAAAATAAGGATATCGTTAATATGTTGGAAAATATATGTTTTGTGTTACAAATAATGTAACGTTCCCATTTGGAAACATTGGCGTTTAAATGGTTAAAAAAAACCCTGTCGGCTTGGCTTATAGAGACAGGTAGATTTCGAAGAGTGCTAATTTCAACGACAAAAAATAAAATATGATTACAGCTAATTTGAATTTAACAACTTTATTTGGCCTCTTTTGAAAAATTTTTAATTTCTTTTTTCTGTAAGAACTGGTTTTATCAGAATTATCTTAAGTTAAATTCGGCTCAAATGTCCATTTTGACAACATATTTTGAAATATATTCTGACTTTATTAGAAAATCGACTAATGCGGCACAATATATCTTTCCTCAGTCACAAAAAACTGTCAATTGAATGCGTTTAAGAGCAAAATTGAATTTAAAAATGAGTTATAAAATAACCAATTTGTCATTTGAATACAAGCTCAATTTTTAATCATGATCGCTTCGGGAAATTTTGTGCGAACTCCACTTTGACAACATTTTTAGCTCACAGGCTATCATAGCCTGAGAGCTTATGTGCCCGTCCGTTCTGTATGTATGTGCGTATGTGCGTATGTGCGTAACGCGATAACTCATGATAAAAATATCGGATCCACTTGAAATTTTGTATGTAGGTATATCCTGACAAGGCGCTTCCCTGATTAGTTTTTGGAGTTCATTCGATATGTATAAGAGGGGGAACGGGGGGCTCATGCCCCCCGTTAGTTGATTTAGATGGGATTTTCATGCAGAATTAAGTTTTCAAAATTTAGATTAGGATCATTCTGATGAGGCGATTCCGTGACTGTTATTAGGTGTTCATTGATTAAGTATAAATAGGGGGAACAGGGGTTCTAATGCCCCCCCCCCGTTAGTTTATATAAATGGGATTTTCATGCAGAATTAAGTTTTCAAAATTTAGATTAGGATCATTCTGATGAGGCGATTCCGTGACCGTTATTAGGTGTTCATTGAATAAGTATAAATAGGGGGAACAGGGGTTCTAATGCCCCCCCCCGTTAGTTGATATAAATGGGATTTTCATGCAGAATTAAGTTTTCGTTCAAAATTTAGATTAGGATCATTCTGATAAGGCGATTCAGTGACTGTTATTAGTTGTTCATTGAATAAGTATAAATAGGGGGAACAGGGGTTCTAATCCCCCCCCCCCGTTAGTTGATATAAATGGGATTTTAATGCAGAATTAAGTTTTCGTTCAAAATTTAGATTAGGATCATTCTGATGAGGCGATTCCGTGACTGTTATTAGGTGTTCATTGAATAAGTATAAATAGGGGGAACAGGGGTTCTAATGCCCCCCCCCCCGTTAGTTGATATAAATGGGATTTTCATGCAGAATTAAGTTTTCGTTCAAAATTTAGATTAGGATCATTCTGATGAGGCGATTCCGTGACTGTTATTAGGTGTTCATTGAATAAGTATAAATAGGGGGAACAGGGGCTCTAATGCCCCCCCCCGTTAGTTGATATAAATGGGATTTTCATGCAGAATTAATTTTCGTTCAAAATTTAGATTAGGATCATTCTGATGAGGCGATTCCGTGACTGTTATTAGGTGTTCATTGAATAAGTATAAATAAGGGGAACAGGGGTTCTAATGCCCCCCCCCCTTAATTTATATAAATAGGTTTTTCAAGCAGAATTGTCAGATTTCGTTCAAATCTCTGAATAGTTTTGGAAGTTTAATGGTTAAGTATAAAAGAGGGGGATAACTCCTTTTAAATTATATAAATGCTAAATGGGTTTTTATTAAGAATTATCTCATTTGCTCTGAATTTTGGATATAGATTTTTTATATGATAAAGCATGTCTTTGATAGTATAGGAGTTTCAATGATTAAGTATAAAAAAAGAGGAAAGGGGAGAGCTGTTTCCCCTTCTTAATTTTTTTTCGAACGGAATTAACCCTTGAAAATATAAGGCTTTAATGTACAATTAGTATTTGTAGCCTGTGAGCTCAATGCCATCAGTTTAACTGGGCAGTATTCTTTATTAAAATATATATTAAGCTTATATCAAAATACAGACCAGTACGGCACATAATAGAGTTCTTAAATAAGAGAACCTGACAAGTGGATAAGTTTAACAGAAAAACTGAATTTGAAAATTTTGTCAGCCTTTTTAGAAATATATTCTGTCTTTATCAAAAAACTGTGCAATGCGTAACATTATATAGTTCCTAAATAAGAGAATCTGTCATTTGAATGCGTTTAAAATCAAAAATGAATTTAAAAATGTGTCAGAATATAAGCAGTTTGGATTTGAGGTTTTTTATGCAACTCCTATTTTTATTTAATTTATTTTTGCTGTACGAATTGGTCCTATGAAAAACTTGTGAGTATAAAAGTTGTAGATTTTATTTATACTATGTAAAATCAATTTAATTAGATTTAGTAGTTTAAGAATTTACGAAGTTATGGATTTCTTTTCGCACCCCCCCCCCCCCTTTTCTGTTTTCGATTTTAATTTCTTTCATCGGTAAGAAATAGTTCTATCAAAAACTTGCAAATAAAATAGTTTTAGATAATGCATATAACATTTATAACAAAATTAGTTGGATTTGATATCTTCAGAATTGACGAAGTTATAATTTTTTTTCTCCCAAAGAAACGGTTGTTTTCGCCCTTTGAGCTCATTTCTGAATATATCAAAAAACTGTCATGCATGAAATTGTGGCCCTTTTTAAGAAGTAATATAAACTTTAAACCGATTCAATATCCATTTTAATTAAGAAGTTATGGCGTTTTTTTTGGTTTCATAAAACCCCTCCTTATTTCCAACCTCTTGGACCGATTTTGCCCATGAACGAACTTAGCCGAGATTTTATACCCCTTGATTTTAAGTATCAGTTTGGAAGAGATTGGAGCAGAACTATAGAAGTTATCGTGTCTAGAAGAAAGTGATATATATATATATATATATATATATATATATATATATATATATATATATATATATATATATATATGTATATATATATATATATATATATAGATAGATAGATAGATAGATAGATAGATAGATAGATATACTTTTTACTGATGGTAGTTTTGGAGTCTAGGGGTCATGATCGGCGTAGATCTGGACAACTTTTTCAGAAATTCCAACACTGGAGAAACCGCAATAGGTAGTATTTCATACGAAATCTACCAAAAAATATACATTGAATCTAATAATCTAAAGTTTCAGTTAACTTGTTTTCAAAAGCTTAAAATTAAATTATTTTTTTCAACATACTTTCAAAATTGAAACATCTTTATTTTACGAAAAATAAATAAATTTCCGGTGTTTAAGTGCGGAACCGTATTATTTCCCTTTAAAGTGATAGCCTAACCATAGAAAATAAAATTGTATTCGAAGCATTATTTCAATTAATATTTCAATATGAAAAATAAATTTGTTTGAAAATACTGTTATAATATATCTAACAAGATGTCGTTTAAATAAGTGTATATAAAGAAAACAAAATCTTAATTAAACGAATTAAGTACAGGAGCGTTGAATACAAATGACAATAATATAACATTGATTGTACAAGATGATAAAAATCATTTAGTATACACGAGGAAATAAAAGTTCCCTTAATTCTGAAAATTATAGAAAGTTATGATTAAAAAATGTATATTGAATGTGCTAACACAGTTTCAGTTAACTTGATTTTAAATGTTTAAAATGGAATTGATTGTTTTTAACATACTTGAGCAATTGAAACATCTTTAAATCTCGAATATCCCTCTCAAATATCCTCTGTTAAAATTCCAGACTGCGGTATTTCTCTCTAAATTTACTACATTTGCTTCCTACATTTAAAATAACCGTTGTTCTGAAGTTAAAAATAAGGCAACGTTCGTCGTGATTGACAAAGAGACGGTAACAAAGCAACTAGAAATTGGATTTTAACAATGGTCTTTTCATTCAGTTGTAAGATTCAATGAAGAAAAAAGCGGAATTATTTCTATGAGGGGAAATAAAATTTTATTTCTATAGCTCGAATGCTAGCACATTTAAATTAAGAATTTTGAAATTGTTTCGAAATGTTATTATTATAAATGTGACACTGTGTCTTTATTTAACTAATTGTATAGAAAATAAAAATCATAATTAAACGAATTAAGTACAGGAACTTCAAATACTAATGACACGAATATGATATTTACTGTACAAAATAATAATAATCGCTTAATTTAAATGAACAAATAATTGGTCTCTTAATTCTGAAAATTATAAAAAGCTAATTGAAAAAAATTATATTGGATCTAAAAATAAAGTTTCAGTTAACTTGATTTTAAAAGCTTTAAATGAAATTGTTCTCTGTTTAAATGCAAAACTGCAGTATTTCACTCTAAACTTACTAAATTTGCTTCCTACTTTTAAAATAACCGTTGTTCTGAAGTTAAAAATAAGGCAACGTTCGTCGTGAGTGACAAAGAATTGGTCACAAAGAAACTGGAAATTGGATTTTGAACAATGGTCTTTTCATTCAGTAGTAAGATTCAATGAAGAAAAAAGTGGAATTATTTCTTTTAAGGGAAATAAAATGTTATTTCTGTAGCTCCAAATCTAGCACATTTAAATGAAGCATCAATAATTTATTCGAATTTCATTGTTTAAAAACTCGATTAATTTTTAGCTGTAATATACACCTGCGCATTTATTCGTATATTTGTTGAAAAGTAACTCTATGAATAGTGGAAAAATAATATTGTTCTTTAAGAAAAGAATATTGTATTATAATGAACGTAGATAAGTTGAGAAGGAGACTTGATATATAAACTATTAGGAGCAATAACATTTGGAATTAAACATTTAAAGGGATAGCTTAAACATAAAAATCGAAACTATATTCCAGTGGATGCTTCAATTAATATTTCAGTAAAAAATGCAACTGTTGTAAAATGCTATTATTATAAATCTAAAGTAATATCTACGTTTAACTAATTGCTTATAAAGAAAATAAAATCAACCCTCAACAAGTTAGGATAGTTACGAATGACCTTTGAGTACTAATGAGAATAATACTTAACGTGCAAAGTGAAAGCATTCGGTTAATTTCGATGAACCAAAATAATGTTAAAAGCTCTTATTAATTAAAAGAATTGTAGAAACTAATATATTTTTTAAAAATACAAAAGCATATTTCATTTAATAATTAAGATTAAAATCATTTGAAATGAAAATTTAAAATTTAATTTATGGTTTACAACATATCTTGCATAATTGAAACATCATTAAATTACGAAAACAAATAAATATGTTCTATTTATATTCAAAAATAGAGTATTTCACATTTAAATGATTTAGGGTATAATAAATGTGAATATTTATTAATGACAATAATATTTAACTTACAACGAAAATGGCACTCGCTTAATTTCCATGAACAAGCATGGGGTAAAAAACGTTTTCAAATTTTTAAATCGTAGAAAATTATTATCTTTAAAATTACAAATGGATATTGAATAATAATAAAGCTTCAAATTACTGAAATGGAAAAGTATAAAATGAAATTGATGGACTTCTTCTTGAAACATTTTTAAATTACGAAAGGAAATAAATACATGGTTTGATTCATAAGTAATGATCCTCAGTTTAATTTGACATTAGCGTACGTCGGCGCGCACACTTGTTGCCAGAGACGATGGTGGGAAGCGTTGACTTATATATTGACATGACTGGAAAAAGCGTCGCGCGCAAGCGAAGGGACATCAAGGATATCTGGACGATTCACCTATATAACGAGCCCAGCCCCGCTTACTTCATCATTCGGCTGAACGTATTA
The DNA here is from genome assembly GCA_964019185.1 of Maratus speculifer. Classification (NCBI taxonomy): domain Eukaryota; kingdom Metazoa; phylum Arthropoda; class Arachnida; order Araneae; family Salticidae; genus Maratus; species Maratus speculifer. The sequence goes on along the minus strand of OZ025294.1, from coordinate 231,942,564 downwards.
ATTGTACCAGATCCTCCCTATATTCCGGACTTGTCACATCCTGACTTTAATCATCCCCTTTTTTCTGCGCTTAAAATCAGTTCTAAATGGTGAACGCTCGATCTCGATCGAGGTCAAACAGGAAAACGTCAAGACATCGCTTGAAGCCATCCCATACCTGGTCTAAGTAGACGCCTTCGAGCCATTGAAATGTCCCCCCCCCAAAGTGTATTGAAGCAGGAGGCACCTATTTTGAAGAATACTAAGGTACTGTACCAATTCGCTTAATAAATCTGTCCCTTTGAACAAAGGCTCATACTTATGAATCCAGCCATTCATGTTCTATTTAAATGTGGAACTACAGTAAGCCACACTAAATTTATTAAATTTGTTTCCTAATTCAAAATAACTCTTGATCTGAAATTAGAAATATAGCGTTTCATGTATGAGAATCCTCCCAAAGGTACATTTAGATTATTTTGTGTACATTTCATATTTATTAACTATTTGGAGAATAGTTGTTGTCCTCGTAGGGAACTGGCAAATCTGAAGTATATCTGAATCTTTTTCTTGGTTAGATTCCGCAACATATTTTATTTTATTCGTCTGATTGGTCCATGTTTAGTGTCCAAAAATGGAACACTTATGTTTTATTATTATTATTCGTTTACTGATCGGTTCATATTTAACGTCCAAAAATGGAATATTTCCGTTGCCAAGATGACAAAAAAGTAATAAAAACTATAACAAAATAAAAATTATTTGAAAACAAATTGTGATAAAGATTTTTTTTAAAAATCAGTCAAAAGTGTTTTTTTTTCTATACGCACGCAAAGATGTACAAATTTAAAATGTGTGATGTTTAGAATTTAAAAATTTGGAGTTTCGAAAATTATAAAATTGAATTTTTATTAAAATTTGTTCATACTGGGTCCATGAATGAATGTTTAATGCATGTCGTACGTAATATAAGGCATTCGGAAATTATCTGATTAACTCCATAAAACAAAAATGCACATTTTAAACAGTTAAAGTTGTCTATCTATTAACCACTGTTTTTTATCATTGGTCTTGAAATATTAATGTTTAAAGCATAGGTAATGTATGATCTATTATTATCATCCTAAAAATGATGTTTATTATTATCATTAATTTAAATATGGAATTTATTTATAAGAATTTAAAATTTTAGCCTTTGAAAATATTATTTTACAAATAGTCGATGTAATATGTTAAATAACTATTTTGTTATTTTATATTTGTTTATTTTTCTAGTGATTCAGTCATTTTTATAGATTGGACATAATAAACTAGGCAACTCGCTTATTTTTGCCAACCAAGGTAAATTATTGCGTCATTTACAGTGAACAGTTGCGCGCTCTCTGCCCGTTTGATTCGCTCACCTCTTTTAACATTAGTTATAGCTAGAGTCTGCCCTACCATTAATAATTTTATTACATGAAATACACATTTTTTCTAATAAAAATATTGATTAAAAATATGACAAACACACTATTATTATTTTTTTTACTTGATGTTACCAATAGGCATACATTAATTTAATATTAATAAATTTCATTGTTAATAAATGCAAAATAAATAACAATAATAATACTGATAAACACATTTTATGTAAGACTTTTTGGAATAAACAATTACAAATATTTTTACTATGTTCAACAACTTTATTTTGATTTTTCTTTAATAGATTCTTCAATCTCTCATTGTCTTGTTCAATCCTGTTTCGCTCATTAGGGAAACAGTTTTACACAACCTAGCTTGAAATGTTTTAAAAAATACCTCTATTTTACCTGAAAAGCAACTCTAAGGTTTATTTACCTATATGTAAATTCCGCTCTTAACTATTGCATTACCAAGAACATTTGATCTTGTGCAGTCGTGTAGCTTACGATGTCAAGGCACAGAAGGGAAATCTTTGGGTAATTTCCCCTGAAATACAGAATGCATAATTTATAAAACCACTAGGCATCATACGAAGGCACAAATCTTTTTTTGTGTTTTAAAGCATCATAAAAATTCCGCTGATTACTCCAGTTAAACTTTGTACCACTATAAGATACAAACATGATAACAGAATTATACTATTTCAGTATAGATTCACCCATTAACGTCATATTTCACCAAGTGGCAATTAAAAATGAAGACACACGCAAAGCTAAATCATTCCGAAGTCAACGTAATTATTTGCATAAGTTCTCACCTTGGGAAAAACAGATTTTACGACAAACTCCTAATTTACCAATTAAATTTTGCGAATTAAATTTTAACCAATGAGATTAAAACTACCGACACGAACAACCGCTGAAACAAAAAGAAACACAGGTCTGATTCACAGCCGCAAACAAGTCAAATGATAAGTTCACTTAAATAAAAACATTAAAAGAGAATTCTGGGAAATCGAACATTTTGAGAGAAGAAATAAACAAATATTACCCAACAGATATAGAATGAATCTAAGTAATGGGATTTTTTAAAAGAGGAATTGCTTTGAAATATTTATGTTTTTTAGAATAAAATAAAATAAGAAAGGGTTGATTAAAGGTATGGAATTAAAAATTGTACTTTAAGATATTATAAAAAGAAAGGAAAAAGTTCAAAAAAAAATTGAAAAAAGTTAACTTAGGATTAAAGCGAAAATTTTTTATTTTTACTCACACACACACATATCCCCCACATATATCTATATATATATAGATAGATATATGCATATGTATGTATAATAAAATGCTACGACACACTAAACCAGCTTTAAAATATGACACAATGATTCTCTTGATGAAAAAAAAAACTAATTTTACTGTATATCTTAGAATATATATATATTTTTTAAAAATATGACAATATTTGTAAATGTATGTATTGCTTGATCATAATCAATTCAATACAACATTTTCCATTCGAAATAAATTAAATATTTTAATTCATATAATAGTTTCTAATAAGACACTGGAGTAAATAGTAATTTCTGTTATATTAATTTAGTTTATAAAATTGAGAATTGGGATATGATTTTAGGTCTTAAAACGCTAATTAAGTTGACATAGGTAAATTAATTACAGTTAGTCAGGGTAACTTAGAGCTACTAGGGTAATATTGGAGCAAGAGAGAAAAACATTAAATCTGCTACATGACTTGAGTTAACTGCAAAGTTTTGGTCTCAAAAAACAGACAGCAGTACTAGTGTGAGTTTAGTAGCTCATTGGAAATAATTCGTGAAGGTTTCTTCATGACAAAATGGATTAAAATTTCGTAAATGTGGGAGAAAGTTACTCTGATTTGATGCAAATTACGCTACTCTGATTGATTGTATGACATTAAATTTAAAACGGGAAATGTCGCATTATATTTATTGCGATGTATGATATATGACATTATTTATCTCATTTTATTGTACATATTTTAATAAATATTGTGAAAAATGTATATTCTTAAATTCCAAATTCTTAGTTTCTTAGTTGCAAAAAAATTCTATCTTGATGTATAAAAATGAATATTATTTTTGAATTAAGCATAGCGGAAGTCTTTTAATTTACATAAATTCATGAAAACCCCAGTCAAAAAGTTGAATATTATAGGTACAGGTATGTAGGCGACAGGTAGAGGTCGAACTATTGCGGAAATCGTGAAAAGTGCAGCAGAGCTGTGCCATCTGTTGAATTATTTACGCCGTATTTACTTAAGAACTAAATCTGCAGTTTGATGAAATTCCAGGTATTGTTTTTCAGAAAGGATTTATTGCGGAAATCGGGAAAAATACCTGCATAGCAGCTGCAGATGTCAAGCGATTTAACTCAAAAACTAAACCGAGCCAATATATATCACGGATTAGCGCCAACTCTTTAACGTTTTACAGCACTGACCATCTCTGTCCTTGACCGCTAATTAATATCAATGATTAACTGAATTTAATTTTTTCTTAAATTCCGTGAATTAATTCTGTAGGTAGATTGCCCACAAAAATCTGTGTCACTTACAGACAAGCAGACAGACGGACAGAAATACAAAGTCACAGATTCATATAAAGATATTTTGCAAAAACGTGTTTTTCAGGATATCTAATCCGTAACTTGTAAATTCTTCAAAAATCGGAAGTTGAAAATTTTTAATGGTTGAATCCAATATTTTCTTCTCATAAGGTAGAAGAAAAAAAAATATTTCTGTACTACATGATTTTTTTGTCGATCAAAAAACTATCGCCAAACTATAAGATTAAATGACAATAATGGATGATTGTAAATGTCATGTTTCTTTGACATTACTTGTGATATTTATGTTTGTTACGTCCTTTCTTTTGTATAATTTGACAAAATTGGTCGAAGGAATAAACAAGTAGTACCAATAATTCTTTTTCAAAGAATCACTTTGAAAACCAAAGTATTTGAAATATTAAAGTCAGATGAAATTACAAATGGGAAATTATATAGATATAAAAGTTTTCTATTATTCATTGTTTAAAAGCATAAATTTTATGTTAAATTGTAGCAAAAATTAGCTTCAATTAATTTATTTTTTTCACAAATGGATTTGGGCTACCCTAAAAATCACCGACTCTTATGCTTTAATTTTATCGAAGTATAGCAATAAGTTTCTTTCAACTCAAAGAAAAATAAAGTTAAGGAAACTTATTTTATTATATGAGATTTTTTTTCGTTTTATTAAAGGTTTTCTCTAGATATGAAATGAATTACTTTAGTGTATTAAGAACCTTTTTTCTTCCACAATTTCCTCACGTTATTTATAACTTTTACACATTCTATTCATTAGAAATTTTCTGGAATGCTTTAATAACTAAATATCGTTTTTAATTTGCCGCATTCCTTCCAAACTTTTTCATTTGAATGTAAAAGTTTATCGATTGCTATCAAACTTAAAGGATTTAATTAACTTTACTTTATGCAATTGGATGTTTTTCTATTTGAAAGTTTTTTATTAATTTAACTGCGTTATTTATTACGGCTTTTATATTGTATCCTTTTTAAGGAGTATTAATATCAGAAATATATTATTAAAAAACATTTCTTTTAATTTACTTGTGTATATGAGATACATTTTAAACATTTAAAATGTGATTTATTGTTTGTGAAGTGGATTTAGTGACTCTGGAATGATTTTAAAATGCAATATGTGATACCAATTCCACTTATCAAACACAATTAGAAAATTGAAAAATTTCGATGTAAATAATATTTTTCATTGTTGTATAAGAGTTTTAATTTTCATAAACTTTACAGGAAAAAGGTATTCACATTTACACTTTTTCTTATAAATGACACTATTTTCAGATTAATAACTAACTCTTCATATTTTAATTCCGTAATATGTAACAATTTGTTATGTATCAAACAGAATGGGATTTCCATTTCTTTTTATTAGAGTGCAAATTTATTCATTTTCTTCAAATGATTTGAAATAAGAATTACCACTTTCATCTTTTAAACGGCACTTTAAGGGATTGTAAAAAATAATAATCTATAATATGTGTTTCCTATTAACCCGTTATCTACCGCATTATGAATTCATGAAAATTTTATATTTTAAACAATTTCACGTAATTTTTTTAAATTAAATTAAAAGATTTACATAATCATTTAAGAATTTTTTAAAGGATTTTAGAAGGATGTAAGGATTTAGAAGGATTAATTTAATTTGAATTTACAGGCATTTCTTGCAATATTTATAACCCCATTTAATTTATTTCAAATTGTTTACTTAGCATTTTGTATAATTGTAAAACGTACAAATATGATATTCTTACAATATAAATATAGAAATATTTCCGAATTGAAAAATCCCCATTCCTTTCCCCCAGTGCCAATAAAGCTGAAAAGATACGAACGCAAAAGAAATAATCCTTTTAAAAAGTTCAGAAACTGTAAACTGAAAATATCTGACATATGTCATCCGCGTGATCGTAACAAATATTCGCGCGCCTAATGCAAGGTTAAAAACTATACTTAATTTCTAGAATCATAATTGCGCTAGTTTGTACAGAGGTGTTTAGGGAATACAATGATATCTCGTAGATTTCAAAATTGACAAATATAATAAAAAAATAAATTTGGAAAATTGTCCTCCGCCTTCCTACCATACATGCAATAGCGGCGCCAAATCTTTATTTTTTCATCACTACCGGGTCACTTACTTTGAATATGAAATTGGTACTAAGTTAATGGTAAAATTTGCCTGCGCATACACTCATGGAATGAAATTTATACCAAACAAGATGTGCATTTGGGACTCAATAAGTCTTATTGAGGAATTTTTGATTTAAAACAAATGTTGACTTCGAAGTATTAAATTTTAATAATACTGTATTTATAAAAACATTTTAAATTATATATTATATTTATCTATTAAAAAAAGAATTGATTTAGTGAAAAAAAAGGTTTACATATTACCAACATTTTTATTTTTGATACATTAAAATTCTTTAATTTTCATTTTGTTCCGGGAGATATTCATAAATACAAATTCGAAGAGTGAATTGTTTTAGTTGCCCCTGCAAATTTAAAATTCAGACTGTTAGTTTCAACACGAAAAATAAATTTAAAGGCGAACTATTTAATGTTTTAAATTTTGAGCTAAACAATCGTGTAATATATTTAGATTTGCCTTCTGAAAGGGTTTGCTAAGAGTATTCTTATAATGGGTAATTTTTTTCTTAACATGTTTGTAAAAACATATTTTTAACTCTCCATTGCATGGATTTTTCTATATTTATGAAAAAATGATTTGAAATATATAGATTGTTTTAATAATGTGGGAAATGGTATAAAAAAATAAATTTCATATTTTCAGCTAAAATTTAATATTTTATGTTGTGTACTCTGTGTACACAATTATGGTTTTTAAACAATGCTATGTTAAATTCGGCAATTAAATGAGCTTAAATTAATTAATTTTAAGTAATTAACACTCTTCAACATTCTTTACATTTATATTTTTAAGAATTCAGTAAAAATAATAAAAGTAATTTACGTCTTAATAGATTGATTGGATTTTTTTCTGAAGGACAAATTCAAATAATTTCGTCCAGTTTAGCCATTTGACATTAACAAAGAAATGTTATTCCAATCTTTGGACTTTTGTTAAGTAATACCAATCATTATATTGGCCAAATTCATGAAACAGAATTAGACATGAAGTGTCACGTGGTGCATTGAAGGGTTAAAGAATCTATTTTTTTAGCTTTAATTACATTACAAAAAGTTTATGTATAGGAATAAAATTCTGTAACAAATAAATTATTTTTACTTCTGAAAACTAAATGAACGCAAAACTAGCTGTTGGGGACACCATAATACATACCCATTTTAACTCTGTCTAAAGTATGCTCATTGATTTTTTTAAAGATATTTATTTAAATATAGTTTTATACTTATTTTCCTGAGTTAATCCATTCTACTTCTGTATAATAAGAATTAGATAGCATTTACAGGGACACACAAAATATTTCGGATATTATACTGAATCCAAAGTGCTGAATTCTATTACTTCAAGATCTGTATATTTTTAAAACTTTGTTATATTACGAAACCACCTTATTATCTACATTTGAAATGTATTATCTGAGTTGTTTGAACGGTACAATTATTATGTTTTTTCTTTTATGAATATTTTTCGTTTTTTAGCGGTGAAGAAATTAACCATTTATCTACCGACCATACTTAAAAGTATCTTTAAAATTACTTGTTATAAAAATCTTTTAATACGTCAATTAAATGCAATGCTGTTTAGAATGAGTTACAGGTACATTACTTTATCTTGTTACAAAAGTATAAATGGTAACACAAAATAAAAATATTTTTAAAAGGATTATTTCTTTTGCGTTCGTATCTTTTCAGCTTTATTGGCACTGGGGGAAAGGAATGGGGATTTTTCAATTCGGAAATATTTCTATATTTATATTGTAAGAATATCATATTTGTACGTTTTACAATTATACAAAATGCTAAGTAAACAATTTGAAATAAATGATTTTAGCTTTAATTACATTACAAAAAGTTTATGTATAGGAATAAAATTCTGTAACAAATAAATTATTTTTACTTCTGAAAACTAAATGAACGCAAAACTAGTTGTTGGGGACACCATAATACATACCCATTTTAACTCTGTCTAAAGTATGCTCATTGATTTTTTTAAGATATTTATTTAAATATAGTTGTTCAACAATTAGTAGCAACATTTCAAATACTCATTAAAAATGTATATTTATATTTTAGAACTGTTTACGAACAATATAATTATGAAGAAGAGAAAAAGAATCCTATAAAGGAAATGAAAAGTACCAATTTTTCAAATGTCATGAGTAACATAAATCACCCGCGCATCTAACACAGTATTCATAGAAAATGGTTTCGTCTACCCCTTTCACGTTTGAAAATGTGCACTGTATGTGGATCAAGTTTTCAGCTTTTTAGAAATCTGCAGAAACATATTTTCCAACTGCAATTTAAATTATATAACACAGGTAATAAAATTTCATTGTTAATTAACATGTATCTTTTTTTGTAAACTAAATGCACAGTAGTATAAAAACCAGTTTTAATGTGTCAAAGTTTTAAAAAAACTGACAAATTTTTGTCTGCAGTTGGATAAAAAAAAAAAAAAAAAAAAAAAAAAATTGCCTCTTTCATCGCTGCTTTTGAAGTTTCCTATTTCTTACATGAATAATTTTTTCTATTTTAATTGATTTTTAACCGGAGAATTTGTTAGTATAAATCACTTCCAAGGCTTTTTTTTTTTTCAGCCGTGTTTGTCTCCTAAGCGCTGCCTTCGAAAAAGGACTAAATTCTTCTAGTGTAGGTAATCTTTGTTTGAATGTAGGAAAACACATCTTCATTATAAATTTGATTAGAACTTTAGAAACAGCTTCTTTATAAGTACTAGATTGCGTTGGTGTAGAAGGATTATATGCTTTTAGTTTTTTGGAGGGGAGGGGGGATAGAGGTACAATCGATTATTGAGGAAATTTTGGAATTTTTTTAGATTTTTGGTATTTTTCATAACTTGATGCAACAGCAGCATGCCTGTTACAAAAGTAGGATGGCAGAGTCTTTAAGTGTCTCTGGATTCAGTGGCAAAACTCCCAAACGCTCAAAAACTACCATAAAGTTGGCTGGTGTTAACACAAGTGGAGCAGCACTTAGCACAGTTAATTTGCTTTTTGAGAGGTCCATACGCACTATGGTCTCAATGTTATAGCTTAAGAGTGCAAAGGCATAATTAACATAAAATGCATTATTGATTCCATTAAAAAATAATTCACATTTTATAATATTTTTGAATTTAGATTATTTTATATCGATAGTGTAACTGAAATGACTAAATGATCAAACAGGTTCATAATTTATGTAGTTATTTTTCTGATTTTACAACATGTGAAAACATTTTTCATGAATATGAGTAGCTAATTTCGGAGGGGAGACTTTTCCAACGAGAAACGTGTTGAAAAACATGACCTATTTTATAAACCTGCCCCGTCGATTATCTGCTCCGTCGCTATATTTGAAATTTTACACTGCCTGGACGACTAATGATGTAAGTTATTTGCGAAAAAAAACGCATATTTGCATGATAAAAGTAACCATTTTTTTTGTTACTGCTATGTGAGAACAAGATCAAATAAGCCCAAAATCCGTTGATACCTAAAGGAAGCAAAAAGATGACGAGCTGTATACAAATACAGTAATCCGTGCAATATTATGTATGCTGCATTGACACTTATCAATAGATAAATGGATTCAGCCCCTCATATATTTGTTTCCTTTTAGGCACTATGAATTTTACGCTCATTCTATTGACAACAATTTAAAATTTTATAGTTAAATTTTTGTGTCTTTTATAAAAGTTATTCTTTATATTTAACTAACGCATTATGCAAATTATATTTTGATTGTTTTAACACATTTGCAGTGAAGAATTACTTAGTAAACCTGTACATTATTCATATAAATTTTATTATTTTTTAACTCTGATTACAACAAGGTATTGTGTATAATGTTGTTTGTTATACTTTCAAAAAGAATGTTTTTTATATTAAGGGTTCTGAAAGTATTAAGCAAATAGCTTTTAGTAGAATATGGGATTGTTTTTAAGAAATTCTTAATTTCTCCTTGAGTATACACGCTGTTCTCATAAAAATGAACCCAGTTTTTTAAAAGATGCCACTTAATCATTATCTACAGTTTGAAAGTTTTTGCTACATGAGTTTTCACAGGTTCATCCGAAAGATATTCAATTTACACACGGTCTCCTATGGAATTTTAAGAAAAAATTTTAGCAAAAATACATGATCTGGATTATTTTATTTACACACTTGGAGTTTCACGATAATTCCTCCTGTATGTTTTTAGATATTTAACAAAGAGTCCAAAGTGGCCAGTCACCTTTGACCTTTATATATATATATATATATATATATATATAAAGGGTGCGATAAGTTATTTATCTCCAACTTTTAATTTCTCCACCATTGGTCGTAGACATATAGTTTTAGTTACAAAATTATTAATTATTCATGTCGTGGCGGCATTGTTTAAAATAAAAAACCTATTTTAAAATAAAGAATACTGCCCAGTTAAACTGATGGCATTGAGCTCACAGGCTACAAATACTAATTGTACATTAAAGCCTTATATTTTCAAGGGTTAATTCCGTTCGAAAAAAAATTAAGAAGGGGAAACAGTTCTCCCCTTTCCTCTTTTTTTATACTTAATCATTGAAACTCCTATACTATCAAACACATGCTTTATCATATAAAAAATCTATATCCAAAATTCAGAGCAAATGAGATAATTCTTAATAAAAACCCATTTAGCATTTATATAATTTAAAAGGAGTTATCCCCCTCTTTTATACTTAACCATTAAACTTCCAAAACTATTCAGAGATTTGAACGAAACCTGACAATTCTGCTTGAAAAACCCATTTATATAAATTAAGGGGGGGGGGGCATTAGAACCCCTGTTCCCCTTATTTATACTTATTCAATGAACACCTAATAACAGTCACGGAATCGCCTCATCAGAATGATCCTAATCTAAATTTTGAACGAAAATTAATTCTGCATGAAAATCCCATTTATATCAACTAACGGGGGGGGGGGATTAGAGCCCCTCTTCCCCCTATTTATACTTATTCAATGAACACCTAATAACAGTCACGGAATCGCCTCATCAGAATGATCCTAATCTAAATTTTGAACGAAAACTTAATTCTGCATGAAAATCCCATTTATATCAACTAACGGGGGGGGGGGATTAGAACCCCTGTTCCCCCTATTTATACTTATTCAATGAACACCTAATAACAGTCACGGAATCGCCTCATCAGAATGATCCTAATCTAAATTTTGAACGAAAACTTAATTCTGCATTAAAATCCCATTTATATCAACTAACGGGGGGGGGGGGGGATTAGAACCCCTGTTCCCCCTATTTATACTTATTCAATGAACAACTAATAACAGTCACTGAATCGCCTCATCAGAATGATCCTAATCTAAATTTTGAACGAAAACTTAATTCTGCATGAAAATCCCATTTATATCAACTAACGGGGGGGGGGCATTAGAACCCCTGTTCCCCCTATTTATACCTATTCAATGAACACCTAATAACAGCCACGGAATCGCCTCATCAGAATGATCCTAATCTAAATTTTGAACGAAAACTTAATTCTGCATGAAAATCCCATTTATATCAACTAACGGGGGGGGATTAGAACCCCTGTTCCCCCTATTTATACTTATTCAATGAACACCTAATAACAGCTACGGAATCGCCTCATCAGAATGATCCTAATCTAAATTTTGAACGAAAACTTAATTCTGCATGAAAATCCCATTTATATCAACTAACGGGGGGGGGGGATTAGAACCCCTGTTCCCCCTATTTATACTTATTCAATGAACACCTAATAACAGTCACGGAATCGCCTCATCAGAATGATCCTAATCTAAATTTTGAAAACTTAATTCTGCATGAAAATCCCATTTATATCAACTAACGGGGGGGGGATTAGAACCCCTGTTCCCCCTATTTATACTTATTCAATGAACACCTAATAACAGTCACGGAATCGCCTCATCAGAATGATCCTAATCTAAATTTTGAAAACTTAATTCTGCATGAAAATCCCATTTATATCTGTTAGAGTTATTTGTAATTTATCTCTGAAATGTGGCATCACATAAGTGTAACTATAGAAACGCAATTCGTCTGTTTGTTGTTGTTGTTTTGATTTGCTAAGAGTAAGCAACGCTTTCGCTATGACTTAAAATAAAGGATTACAGTCTACTAAAGGATGTCAGTTTATTAATTAAGTTAATACGCACCGCCGCATCATACATCTGGTCACGTCTCCCGGAGTCTATATATATTTTTTTCTTCACTTCGAAAAGAAAAGTTCGAAAATAATGAACTGTTTTCATCCTTGAATTTTATTAGAACATTATTTTACAAGCTGGACTGGTGAAAAAAAAGAAAGAAAGAAAATCGTCTGCCGCAGCAATCAAGGTAATGAATTATTTATTATTCCTTTTGCTCTTACTATAAGTTTTTGAACATGGAAAACATTGAAAAATTAAAAAAGAAGCGTGCAACATTACGCACTTCAATTACGAAATTAATTAGTAAATTAGAAACATTAATAAAAGATAAAAATAATGATATTGATAGTTATTTAGAAATTTCGGAACAATTAAATGACAGAGAACAAACTCTGAAAAACTTAAATAAAGAAATAGAATCTGGTATTAATTTAGAAAAAGAATATGAAATTGAAATTAACTCTAGCGAAGAATACCAGGAAAAAATTATAAAGGCCAAATTTCAAATTAAAAAGCAACTTAAACATTTAGAACAAAGTAAAGTTTCCAATGAAATTCAACCAAATTCTACTCAAATAAACAACGCGATAAATATTAAATTACCCGATATATCTCTTCCGAAATTCTCCGGAAAACCAGAAGAATGGGGTCTATTTAAATTACAATTTAACAACTTAATAACTTCAAATGAGCAACTATCAGATGCGCAAAAGTTGCATTATTTATCAGCGGCATTAATAAGTGATGCAAGAGCTTTGATTAGCACAGAAGACACTTTTTCATCTTTATTTCAAGCATTAAAAGACAGATATGAAAATGATAGAATAGTAACAGAAATACACATCAATTCATTCTTAAACGCAGATAAACTTACACTGCCTTCCGCTAAAGATCTTCGAAATCTAGTCGATAATGTAAAAAAAAGCATTCGCGCCTTGAAGATTTTGAATTATAATAGAAATAATCTTTCAGATGTTTTAATATTGAACATCATTCTCCAAAAGTTAGATAGAGATACCCGAAAAAATTATGAAATGACGATAAGTTCAAAAGAAGTTCCGAAGTTAGATGAATTACTTTTATTTTTAGAAAAACGATCTCAATATTTAGAAAATATTCATACAGTCACGTCTGTTAAACCTTTCAGTAAGAATCAGAAACGTTCATTTAATTCTAAGTCATTGACTTTGTTAGCAGAAAGTCCACACATTTGTTCAATGTGTAAAGGCAATCACATTTTAATGAGATGTTCCCAATTCTTAAATTTACCTGCAAAAAAAAGGTTTAATATTGTTAAAATGAAAAAATTATGCTTCAACTGTTTATCATCAGTTCATAACATTAGCCAGTGCAAAAGTTCAAGCACGTGCAGAAAATGCAACAAACGTCATCACACACTGATCCACCTGGAACGCGGTGAGGAAAATATTGATACTAATCAGACTATAGCAATCCAAGATGAAAATAATATTAGTAGTAATTTATCGCCAACCGCAAACGCATTTACTCCTCATAGTTACACAAATAATCCGATGTCTGTTACCGCTTTGGGTGAAAATACACATTCATTTGATAACACGCATTCAACTATTAACAATACTGTAATGAGTATGACATCTTCTTCTAGTAAACAAGTACTGCTTTCAACTGCGATAATATATGTACAAAATGCTAGACGAGAATTAGTTCCTCTTAGAGCATTGTTAGATTCAGGATCGCAAAATAACTTTATAACGAAGGAATGTTCTGAGTTATTGTTCTTGAAAGGAAGGAAAATAAACGCATCAGTTTCAGGGCTAAATGGTTCAGTTATGAATATAAAGGAAAGTATTATAACAACCATAGCAAATAAAAACAGGAGTTTTAATGAAACATTGCAATTTTTTGTTGTTCCTAAAATTACACGCATAACACCAGCTACATATCTAAACATCATGCCTGTTAAGCATTTACAAACTTTTCAGTTAGCTGATCCACAATTTGATAAACCAGGTTCAATACATGTTTTATTATCAAACGAAGTATTTTTTAAATTACTTGGACAAAATAAAATAAATATGCAAAATTTGGTTTTTCAAGAAACTGTTTTTGGCTATGTTGCCAGTGGTTCTACGTCTATGCCCCAACAGAATTTTAATAATTATTGTGGTCTTGTTCAATCTGCGGATGATTTATCCAACGCTATGCAAAAATTTTGGGAAATTGAAGCGGTCCATGATAAAAACCCAATAAAAATTAAAGAAGAGCAGTATGGTGAGGAACATTTCCTGCGTACACATACTAGAAGAGATAAAAGAGATGATGAAGAAGTAATTGTGGAAAATTTTGAAATGGGTAGTTTGCTTTTGCAAACAAATCGTGAGAAGAAAATTGCTCTATCTATAGATCGAAATGGAAAATGTCTCTATTCATTTGAATCAAATAACAAGAAAACTATCGATAAGTTTCAAAATATGAAAGTGAATAGTTCATTACCACAAACAAATCCTGAAGCGGAAATCAAATCATCTTTAGAACGAAATGAACAGAATATTTATTCCTTTGTTTTAAATGAAAAGAAAAGTGACCATAAGTATCTGAATTCAAATTCCGGTGAAATACAAAGAGAAGCACCAGTTCAACATCAGGTTGATGATAATAAAATGTTTATTGACGGTAAGGTTGAGCCTTTTGATAATTATACAGTGGGTGATGCAAGTAAACAACATGAATTACATAATCTTCTCAATACAAACATCCTACAAGTAGCAGTTGTATCGAAGATTGATTCTGGAAAGAATACTGAAATTATCACGCCTAAGAAAATGATCGCTCATGGAGAAAAAATTCAACATATTCAAACCAACGATTTTCAAAATAAAGGCAATATTAGTAAAAAATCTCCAGTATGCATTCAAGCCGACAAAATTTCACATTCGCCTGTGATATCTTCTCCGAAAAACTCTCAACCTGAATTCAAAGTACTGACCCCTCCGAATCCAAAAACACCATCACCAGTGGATTCGAATCTCAAGACACCCTTAACAAGACAGTTTCAAAATTCTGGGGAGCCACAGGTTGATATAGAAGGTTCAAATTCTGCTCTTTTCAAAGCTGATTCTGCTTCTCCAGGATTTGCCTATACTACTCAATTAATGTACCCAATGAATGCTGTAAATACCATCAAACATCCAGCAGACCTTGTGTTTCGAGGACTATCCTTTGACAAATTAATTGATTATGAACTTTGGTGGCATGGCCCTCTCTTCTTGAGAGAAAGAGACAGTGAATCCAAACACAGCATTGATTTAGAACAAGTGAAAAACAATATAGACTTTTCATCAGAATTAAAATTGAAAAACAGTACAGCATTATTAAGTTTAAATTCTAGTGAATTTGTAAATGAAATTTTAAGTATCAGCAATAATTATGCTAAAATATTACGCGTTTTAAATTATATTTTCAGGTTCTTAGATAACACAAGAAAATTAGATGAAAAAAGAAATGGACACGTAAGTATAGAAGAATTATCACGAGCAGAAATATTTTTAATTCGGGAAATTCAAAAACTTGAATTTAAGGCAGAATATACTGCATTGTTAGAAGGTAAGCAAATTTCTAAGAAAAGTATATTGCGATTGTTAAACCCCTTTTTAGATGCAGATAATGTGCTAAGAGTAGGAGGGCATTTAGATAATGCAGACCTAAGGTTTGCTCAAAAACATCAATATATTCTGCCAGCTAAGGGTAAATTGTGTAGCCTAATTGCAATTTACTATCATAAAAAATATCTTCATATAGGTGCACAAGCATTGTTATGCCACTTGAGGCAAAAATACTGGCCGCTACGGGAAAGAAATTTAGCTAGAAAAATAACGCATGAGTGTGTAACTTGTAGTAAAAGCAACCCCACACTGTTAAAAATAAAGGTGACAAACCGGTGCCATTTGGGACCCGGAGGTGAAAAGGCGGTGCCATTTGGAACCCTAGGGTGTCATAGGAGCTTGAATATGCGGTTGGGGTGACGACAGCTCTGTTACTGGATGATGGGAGCTAAATAAGGTGCCATGCACTTCGTAACCACCTCACCGGGTGATTGGCAACTTGCGCATGCGCTATGACGCGTGTCTTTCTGCTTTCGGTGTCGGCAAGTAAAGTTTACGGGTGTGAGCAAATCAAAACATGGCAGTGTGTAAATTGGCGATATTAATTGAGGACTAACCACTGAGCTACAATGAAACAACAATGAGGACTTAACGATCCGATTTGCTTGACCAGTGAACCGGGCAAAGTCTGATTAAAGGTAAGATTTAACTTTATTTTATTTTATTTTATTGTTATGTTAATTTATCGTACATCCCTATAAGTAATGTCATAAAAAAACAGTAAATTAGACTTTTTTTTGTTAGTATGATTGATTGTTAAGTTTATTATGTGAATCTACAAGCTTCATTCTCACCAAAATACCCGCTTGCTAATGTTAAACCTATGAGATAGTTATTTTACAATTTCTCGTTTACCTGTCAATATTTTTAAATGATTTATCGAGGCCTTAGCTACCGAAGAGCAATTGGATCAAACTGCTCTAGGCACGGGAATCCTAAAAGCGCATAATTAGGAAGAGCGAAATGAAATATTGTAAAAATATTTACGTATTTTTTCATTACAAATCAGTTATTATAGACGAATCTTGTTGCAATCGGAATATTCTATGACTATTTTACCTTGTGTTTATACTCAACTGTTTAGATTTAACCCTTAACTGCTGTTAGTGGTCTCAGACACCGTGAGTTTTTCAAGTTTCACAGTTTAACTTGTAATTTTTAGTTTAACTATAGATACTGGTCAAATTTTTTTAGTTTGGAGTCTTATTACTACCTCTAAATACTTTTGAATAGCTGAATTTGATTTATAATATTCTTGTACATAAAGTTTAATACATAAATCGCATTCTGAGAATTTATGTAACATTTTATTCATCTTCAGATTAAATGGTCTGACAGACAGCTCACAGAAGTTATGTAACAATTTTTGTCAGAGCAGTTAAGGTTAAAATATGTTTTTGCGTCTATATACTGTTAAAAGCAATTAATTTTATTCGCGAAGTTTTAATTTGAACCTTTACACGGGATCTCGGACAGCATCTGGCCGGCTTTGCATATATTGTCGGATAGATGCTATCCGAACCCGTCCTGTAAAGGCTAATTCACACCATATTGCAGCCTCGCGTAACTTCTCTAATATTGTTTCAGTATACCTGATTTGTCTTTATTTGAGAGGGGGGGGGGGGTAATTTTTTCATTTAAGACAATTGAATACTTGCAAATCTTAAAGTAATCAAAACTTATTTACAGGTTTTTCATTATTAATATTTTCCTTATTAACCACCATTATTTGCAAAATAATCTTCATAATAAGATTAGGTCGGGAGGCGGTAGCACGGACAATCATTTAGTCTCATTTAAGGATAAAAATCATGGATAAAACCTCGATTTGCAAATTAAAACGTTATTAGTCAGCCAAGTCTTACCTTGGTGGGAAATGCCTCAAAACCCGAATTTAGCGGTATCTTGGGTTTACCATTATGTTTTCTTACTCCCAATTCTTCATATTTTCATACGTTTGGTTTCATTTTCTTTCAAAAAGGTGAGAAAATGTTAGGGTATTGAATTTAATAAACCTTATGATCTGATTATCGGCTATGCAGATTTACCCCCATTTTTTTTTTCGAAAGTATTCTTTCGCATTAAACTTTATTTAGTAGCAGAATTTTATGGTTGAATAAAATAAAATATTTTTTTTTTTCAATAATAGTAATTTAAGTTTGATTAGACTATAATCAGTCCCCCCCCCCCCTTTCTCAATCATCAACATCATCCGATATGACAAATTTGTAGTCATGAACATTCAAATTATAAAAGGAAAACAATCTGTATTTACTCCACTGAACTTTCAGAATAGTTTACAGAAATAGTGTGTGTTCAAAAAATATAACAATGAATAAAAACTTATATCGTAATTTTACACAAATGTGAAAATTTTCCGCAGGTTCTGATGATCTCGTGTTTTAAAGGCGATTTTTGCACTGTCATTTATAAATCTTAAACATTTTTCTAATGACATAATTTTTAACAATCTTTAATTCCACTCGTTCTGAAACAAGGCCAATAAACAGGGTTGGCTTTTTACCTGTAAAAACCTGGGGAGAACGTGGTAAAAACCTAAGGATATAAAATAAACTGTTAGCCCTTAAACTGTATTTTAATACTATTGATAAAAATTCTATTTTCGTGTAATTGGTGTATTAATATATAATATCTCTATTGGGGAGAGTGGGGTGGTGTGGGACTTTTTTTACAAAAGTAAGAATTATATATATATATATATATATATATATATACACACACAAAAAAATTCAATTTATAACATGCAAGGTAAAACACTTTTTAGCTCACAGGCTATCATAGCCTGAGAGCTTATGTGCACCGTTCTGTATGTACGTTCGTGCGTAACGCGATAACTCATGATAAAAATATCCGATCCACTTGAAATTTTGTATGTAGGTATATCCAAGTTTTATTAGTTTTTGGAGTTAATTCGATATGTATAAGGGGGGAACGGGGGACTGATGCCCCTCCCCTTAGTTGATTGGGATTTTCATGCAGAATTAAGTTTTTGTTCAAAATTTAGATTAGGATCATTCTGATGAGGCGATTCCGTGGCTGTTATTAGGTGTTCATTGAATAAGTATAAATAGGGGGAACAGGGGTTCTAATGCCCCCCCCCCTTTATTTATATAAATGGGTTTTTCAAGCAGAATTTTCAGATTTCGTTCAAATCTCTGAATAGTTTTGGAAGTTTAATGGTTAAGTATAAAAGAGGGGGATAACTCCTTTTAAATTATATAAATTCTAAATGGGTTTTTATTAAGAATTATTTCATCTGCTCTGAATTTTGGATATAGATTTTTTATATGATAAAGCATGTCTTTGATAGTATAGGAGGTTCAATGATTAAGTATAAAAAAAGAGGAAAGGGGAGAGCTGTTTCCCCTTCTTAATTTTTTTCGAACGGAATTAACCCTTGAAAATATAAGGCTTTAATGTACAATTAGTATTTGTAGCCTGTGAGCTCAATGCCATCAGTTTAACTGGGCAGTATTCTTTATTTATTAATCCCCCTGAACAATATAGAAACATAACGTGCAAATACTATTTTATTTTAAAGAGAACGTAAGTTTCAAAATGTGTCTCATACCTCCTCATTAAGAGTTATGGGACAGCAATAATAAAAAAAAAAAGCTATATGGCACAAAATAACCTATAGTGTCGGTAATATAAACAATCAAACAAAGGTTGTAAGTTGATAATGTATATGCCACAATATAAAATTCCAGTATCTTCATCACTGGAATGAAAATTCAGGATTCTCTGTCATAGGTGTCATTAAGGCCCAACACTAGGCTCAGAATGTAAAGATGATAATGTAAAAGTTTATAGGAGCGTTCTTTTGAAATACCTAACTCAAGTTTTAATATTTTTACATGATTCTTTTGAGCAAAGACAGCTGAGGATGATCCATAACCGGCCTAGTTTTTAATTTTTTCGATTTTGCTTTTATATTTCTTGTATAACGATAGTTTCAATTTCAGAACGGTTTAAACCAATTTCGTAAGTTAAAGTAATTTTTAAAAAAATCTGAAACCAAAACTGAAAAAGTAAAAACTACGCCGGTTGCGGATCGCCCTCAGCAATTTTGTGCAAAACAATCACGTAAAAATATTAAAATTTCGACAAAATATTTGAAAAGAACGCCCCCATAGATTTTGCATTATCATCCGGGTCTTTTTCTGTGCCTAGAGTTGCGCCTTAAATAATCATCAATTTATTTACATTTTGAAGTATGAATGCATATATTATCAATGTTACAATTAATATATTATCTTCTAAGAAATTTGCATGCTAGCAATTCGCATTATTATTAATTAAAAAAAAGGAACTGGGCGCGTCCCATTCATCCCTTTTCTGGCATGTCCCATTCCTCGCCACTTCCTTGTTTGTGTTAAACTTCTTGTTCAAACAAAAATGCTGCTTTAGTGTTAGTTTAAATTATGGATAATATACAGTATAACAATGTTCCATAAATAGGGAAACTATTACATTTATATATAAACAAGCCTTTAATATATTGAGAGCAAATAAATGAAATTTAAATTGGATTTTTGAAATAATTTTTTCTTTCATACATTTGCAAGTCTATGCATATCAATATTTTTTGTAAACTGAAGAATGGATTACCATTGCTTCATCTTGTATGCGATCGATGAAATGTTTAGAATAATGCACAAAGAGAAAAATCTACAGTCCCATTCCACCCGACTTTCCCCCATATAGCAAAAGGGGAAATAAAGAATTAGCCAGTTCCTTAAAGCTCCTGATATGCACTATATGGCCAGAGATGACCGTCCACTTGCGATTTTAGACATTTTGTTAAATATCTAGAAAAATGTATGAGGAATTATCCGGAAAATCTTAGTGTATAAATATAATACACTACCTGGCCATTGATTATCGTCCACTTGCGATTTTAGACATTTTGCAAGATATCTAGAAAAATACATGAGGAATTATCCTGAAACTCTCAGTGTATAAACAATACAGTACAGGTCCTCTATTTCCGTGAAGATTTTTTCCAGAAACTTTATAGGGGACCGCCAACAAATTAAAAAATGTATGAATATCTTTTGGATAACCCTGTCAAAACTAATGCATCAAAAGCGCTCAAACTGTAGATTGTGATTAAGTGGCTTATTGTTATAAACTGTGTTCATTTTTATGTCGGTAGCATGTATACTCGTAGAGAAATGAAAGTTTTTATAAAAATACTTCCAAATTTTTCAAAGATTTTTGCTTATAATTTGCAGAGTTCTTAACCGTTTGACTGCTACGCGGCGCAAAAGCGCTGCGATAGTTTATCTCGAAAACCGCGGCGCAGCGCTTTTGCGCTGCGAGTTCTTTATAATACAAAAAGAATTATTAAAATTGATTGATATTTGTCTAAATAACAGTGTTTTATATGACAACATTATTTTTTCCTTTAAAGAAATCAAAATATGTACCGCAATTTTCGTGCATTCTTGCAAAAATTGCTTAGCACTAAAACGGTTAATATAAAATAATATTTTCTGAAAATGTGACAAACAACATTGCACATAATATTGAGAACTAATATTAAGAACTAATATTAAGAACTAATTTTATATTAAGAACTCTGCAAATTATAAGCAGAAATCTTGGAAAAATTGGGAGTATTTTTATAAAAACCTTAATTTCTCTACGAGTATACATGCTATCTGCTATACGTTGTATTTGGGGAATCGCTATCCCAGCAATATTTGGCAGCCAAAACTTGTGGAAACGAACACGTCGGCCCAAAACAATAATATTACCGGTAAACAACTCCTCAAATACAACCAGCAGCGCGTGAACGTAAGTGCGACATTGCGTTGTGCCAAAAAAAAAAACTGAATCATTTAATTTTGTAATATTGCTAATTCTAGGATACCTGAAATAAAAATAAAGAAAAATCACTCACCCAAGAAGCACGTGGAGAAAGGAAGACACTTATTTGCAGCAACTTAAGATTTATTAATTATAATGATGAATATATTTTACCGTGGCCACGTACTAACTTTGAAAGAAAAAAAATACATTATTGGATTTTGAGGTGCTGAATCATCATACAGTTCCGATAAGAGGAAAGTCTCTTGTCATGTAGATCGGGTAGACAGTCCAAATTATGTGCACTACGGGAACAGTTTAATCTATGAAGATTTTCGATGATCGAGGACGGCAATGGCTTTTCCACAATAGCAGAACTCCACACTTCAAATTGGAGACTAAGAATCGCTGGTTCTCACGATGACTCTCCACACATTACCGCCGGAAAGGATGAAGTACGTCGATCAAATTCCGCAGCAAGATCACGTTGACAGCTCTTCAAGTTCCCGGTATTTACGTAGCCTCAATTGACTGGAGGGACTACTAGCACCGTCATACTGATAGAAACTAATACTTTGGTAAATCCTGTTGTGTACATATGGAATTTACGATAACTAAAGTCTTTTACTGGAGTTGGAGGGAAACTGTATGCCAAAAATGCAATAAAAATACACAGTGCGGGGGCTTTTAAAAAGGATAATAACATTGCTGCAACATTCGCAATTAGAGATCTTATTCTCTCAAAACTTAACAAAAAAAAGATCTATCTATCAGATGCCCTTCAGCAAGGCGCTTGTTAGAATCATTCTTTTGTCGCGTAATCCTAAAAAAAGGAGACTCTTCTGTCCCGACGCTAACCCTCGAGAGGGCAGTGCCGGGCCACGGACGTCTTTCGCTAAAGCTGCTCTCTCTCAAAGTGTCAAATAAATCAGAAAATCTTCCTCCCTCTCACGGCAGCGCGCGTGCGCTCAGCCAATCAGAATCTCGCATCACCCGACGCTAGGAATGATCTGGAACAAACATGCGTCATCAAGGGATGGACGCTGAGATTTCAGCGGGAAATTTGTACCAAAACGACGCTTCCGGAATGTCGTAGAACATTCCAAGCCCCGATGACTCATGTCCAGCATCTAGGAGGTATCAGTAAAGAAAATGGCGATGCTCAAAAAGGAAAAATTAGCGATCGTCACATAAAAAATACGGAGATTATCTTAAATTTTGAAATAGCATAAATTAAGAATTATACGATTAAAAGACTGGGCAATTACATAAAAATGATCTATATTTAAAACTAGGACTGATTAATATAATTTTAAGAATGAATAATTAATAATAAAATAATTTAGAAAAATATTATTTTGTATATTGCTATTATGTCAAATAGGGAAGCTGCGATGTATCAAATGAAAATACTGGATTTATAGGATATATTAATGAAATTATGAAAGATTAAAATTATTATTTTTTTTAAATGAGTATTAATTAATTAATTTTTCTTAAAATAATGATCTGAATTTTTTTTTGAAAAAAAAATAATCTGAAAATCCTCCCTGCATCCTAGCACTATCGACATAAAAATGAACACAGTTTATAACAATAAGTCACTTAATCACAATCTACAGTTTTAGCGCTTCTGCTGCATTAGTTTTGACAGGGTTATCCAAACGATATTCATTATTTTTTAATTTGTTGACGGTCTCCTATAAGGTTTCTGGAAAAAATCTTCACGGAAATATATGACCTGTACTATTATGTGTATACACTGAGAGTTTCAGGATAATTCCTCATGTATTTTTCTAGATATTTAACAAAATGTCTAAAATCGCAAGTGGACGATAATCAATGGCCAGGTAGTGTAGTACAAGTCATATATTTCCCTGAAGGTTTTATTCCGAAACTCCAATAGGGGACCGTCAACAAATTAAAAAAGAATGAATACCTTTTGGATATCTTTTGGATAAACCTGTCAAAACTAATGTAGCAAAAGCGCTCAAACTGTAGATTATGATTAAGTGGCTTATTGTAATAAACTGTGTTCATTTTTATGTCGATAGCATGTATACTCGTAGAAAAATTAAGGTTTTCTACAAATCCGAAAAACAGTCTAAAATTTACTTAAAATTTTTGCTTATAATTTGGAGAGTTCTTAATATAAAGTAACATTCTTTTCAGAAAATGTGACAAACAACATTGCACACAATACGTAATCAGAATTAAAAAATAATAAAAATTGTTCCAATATTGAGTAGGTTTACTAAATAATTTTTCACTGCGCATGCGTCAAAGATATCAAAATTTCATTTGCATATTATGTTAGCCAAATGTATAGAGCAACTTTTGTGAAAGTCTCAAAATCACATCTTGAAAATTTTGAAAATAATCGTCAATAGAATTCGTTGAAAATTCGTTATTCCCAAAATGAAGGAAAAACACGAGGGGTTGTATCCATATATTCATTGATTAGTGTCAATATAGGATACATAATAGGGGCTAATAAATTGTAACTAATAAATTTAAATAAAATTCCTCATTTTTTTAATTATTATTACTGGTATGGAATACCTGTACATGTTAGAGAAATTCGTTGCTAATCTGGAATAGACACTTTGTTGCAAGATATGTTTTGTAAATATGGTTAATAATGTAAATAGTTTGTAACTCTTAACGATAATACAGGAAAAGAATATCTGAATGACCAGTATGAGTTGGTCATGTAATTTTCTCGTTCTGTCCGAAAATAGGCAATAAAGAGGAAAGTGCCCAGTTAAACTGATGGCATTGAGCTCGCAGGCTATACATACAACTGTATATTATACTCTTATTTCAAAGAATATTGCCCTTCCAAAAATAAAAGAAATCAACTGTAAGTTATATGACAGTGGATTAACTGCCATCCCTCTTTATACTTAACCAATGAGCCCCTAAAACTAATCAGGGAAGTGCCTTATCAGAGTGAACCTATTAACAAAATTTGAAGAAAATGTGATAATTCTGCATGATTTCTGCATATTTATATAAATTAAGGATGGTTGCACTCTCTTCTCCCCCCCTTCATATTTAACCAATGAACCTCCAATGCTAATCAGTGAAGAACCTTATCAGAATGAACCCACATATAAAATTTGAAGCAAATCTGATATTTATATAAAGAGTTATCACGTTACATACAGAACCTGCGGGCACATTAGCTGTCAGGCTTTGATAGCCTTGTGAGCTATAATTTAAATTTTATTTAAATTTTATTCTTTCTTTTTTTGTTCATCTATCATTTTTGCTGTAGTTTGATGTTACATTTTATTTCGACTGTCTTGTTGTGTGTTTTCCTTAATGTGTTATTATTATTATTTCAGATAATGAACTTACATTTATAGTACTTACATTACCATGATTGATACAAGAAAAGTTTCCGACTCTTTATCATGAAGAAGGTGCAGAAATTTCTGTGTTTCAACCTGTTACTGTGCTCCGCAACTCAAGCAACTTGTTAAATTACTCATGCTATGTATTAATTTTATATAAACAGTTAATTACAAAAACTGATAATTTTATAAGGTTAGTTACTTTGTGGTATGCATTATTTTGGTTGTTTAACGTTAACTATAGCAAAAGCCAATTTAAATTTTTGTCATTTTTATTAGATACTTATGTCTTCAAAATTTTCTCAGTGTCATCAGTTCCACATAGTGTTACGTCTTTGTTTAATAATATTTAATATATTCTTGGTGTTTACAATAAAAAGATTATTTGAACTGAAAGGTTGTTTTTTTAAATTCAGTGTTTTATTCCTTTCATTTTAATTACTCTTTAGATTAAAATTTCAGATGCAATAAGTCAAAACACAAAAACAATTTGGCAGAAAGTGTTTTGATGTGGATACAGGACTAGAAATCAGCAGTCGTTAGCCGTCAAATGAAACTAAATTATAGAAAAATTATTCCTAGTCGTCAAATCTTGATAGCTAGCTTTCTTTAACTTTAATTTTTGTTTAGCAAATGCTTTCATTTGTATTTTAGCATACATCCCCCTCCCTCTGCACCATGACATTAGCACATGTCTTAAGAATTTTGAACCTTTCAATAACCTCTAAGTTAACTTCACTTTCACCAATGACTGATAAAACTGGTCCTTGGATATTACACCCCTGTAAACAAGATTTTCTTTTATTATGAGATATTTCTGCATCCTTATATGTTCCTAAAATAAGAAACTGTATTAAAATCGTTTTAAAATTTTTGTATTCCCTTCCTCAAACAAACAAACAAACAAAAAAAAATATGTGTGATTTGGAAATGTTTTAAATGCCACACCGTAATTGGCAACCAAAGATTCATTTATTTGCTAACTTTTTATTTTCTGATGTACTGTTAGTCTCAGATTTTTTAAAGATTAGCTTATCCCTAGTTATATCTAAAGCTCATATTTTCTCTCTGTGGACATATTTGCTTGATTATCTGTTTTGTACGCATATTAGCTTTATAAAAAGAATATGTTTTTCCAGAATCCAAATATTGTAGTTTAATCAGGTTTCATACTTATGGAAAGTCAGTTTTTATTTTGTTTAGTAAGAAAAAGTGTTTAATATATAAAGTTTCCTCCCCACTTCCCTTCAATACATTAAAATTAAATATGCAATGCAATATTATTACTATTAACATGGTTGTGAAAAGAAATAAGAAAATATGAAATGCAGTTGGCACATCGAAAAAAAATTGTAGGCATTATTTTGACACCTTACATACAGTTCTTAATTTCTAATCCTGTGTGGATATATGCTATAAAATATGGATTTGCATAAGTTCACTATAAATGTAAGTACTACATATATTGTAAAAATGATTTTTTTTTACTCTATTTCATCTGTGATTTTACCACAACTATAAAATGAACTTATTTTCTATAATTCATTTCATAGCTTGATGGCTAACTTTCTGGAAGAATTTTAAAGAATATGAAGTATTCTTACTAATTTAAAAGTTACACAGCATTTATTAGATATTCTTTTCTAATTTGTGTTTTACATTTTTTTAATTAGATACAGCAGGGTAGCTGAAAAAATATTGGTGCGTTGTTTGACATTAATATTTCACAACTAAAATCTGAGAAACACTTATTTTAAAATTTTGTAGCATTTCTTCTATTATATGAAAATCTTAATCCTCCGAAAAGTTCACAACCGTCAAAATGATCAGCAACTAATATGTTCAACGAAGTGTTCGCCTCATGGAAGCAAAATAATTTTAATGGAACTTCCAGCAGTATTGCGGCCTTCACATGGAGCAAAAACAACATTGACCTTCAACACCCATCTGCGTAGATATTTAATAACAGGTGTATTGCCTTCGAACAATCAGATCTTAATTCACTTGACTTCTGTAGAAAAGCTAGAAATAGAAACTCCCCAGTTTGCATTGTATGTGATGCGAAATTATCAAGGCATAGAATGATTTAAATCAGAATTATCTGCAGCGGACTGTCAATTCTGTGATCTTTCGTTTTCAAACTTGTGTAAAAAATAAATATCAAGCCAGTGAACAATTTGTTAAAATATTGTTATTTCTTTTATTTTTTTATTATTAAATTATGGCATATATTTTACAGGATATAGCATTTTTCTGTGTCCCCATACTTTTCAGTTGCCCTGTATATAAAATAATGAAAATACATGTCAAGCAATATACTATGTGTCAAAAAAGATGGTTACGGATTACTTCTGAAACTATAAGAAAATCATAAAAATATTCATATGAAGATAGTAATTCAATTTGTACTTTCTCTTATTTTGGAGTCAAAAAACATCAAATTTTTATAATGTTCCTGCATATAAAAATGCCCAATCACAAAAATATTTACTGACCCTTTCTTAAACATTCCCAAAAAGATTGATCCAAACATATGAGATAGAGACAGTCAAAAATCATTATTTATTTCATTTTACAAGAACTTCAAAACATAAAATTGAAAATCAGGCTTCAAATTGCATGACAAAGTCACAATATTTGACTCTAACTCAGTGATTTTTAGAGGCAGAAAATAGGTGTAGAGGTTGTGTAAATTTTGCGATTTATTCTAACAAAACCTTTTGGGTATGACTAACAATGCAATAGTGATGACTTATGATTGGTGATTTTGAAATGCAAAGACTGTATAAAAGTTAAAATTTTGAATTTTTCTTAAAATACTCTCCATGTAAATGAAAGTACAATTTGAATTCTCTGTCTTTCTATGATTATTTTTGTAGTTCATATTATCCCTCTCTGAGTTACAAAAATATGCTACAATTTTTCTTTGGACATCTGATAATGAGTTTAAAAATATAATATTCCATCAATCTAAAAGAAAAAAAAGACTCAAAATATTGACTGATAATGATAATTTTCTCTGCAGAATTCAATCTAAAAATAGGTAAACACTTTGTATTTCATGATTCAAACCAATAAAATTTCTTGACAAGCAGGGTGGGGGGAGGGGGGTTACAACTGTGGGCCATAGATTGTGAGTGCTATTCCTTGAAGGATGCCACAGGGCACACTGGATAATGTGTTTCATCCGTTTACCCTCTGGGGCACTCTGGATAAGTGGTATCATTATTCTCCCATGAGATGCCATTCTTTCACCCCTTAAGGTACCCTGGATGAGGGGTGCCATTACTCTCCCCTCAGATGCGATCCTTTCACCCTCTGGGGCACCCTGGATAAGGGGTGCCATTACTCTCCCCTGAGGCGCCATCTTTTCACCCCCTGGGGCACCCTGGTTAAGGGGTGCCATTACTCTCCCCTGAGATGCCATCCTTTCACCTCTGGGGGCACCCTGGGTAAAGGGTGAGTTTATTCTCCCCTGTGGTGCCATCGTTTCACCCTATTGAACACTGTGGATAAGGGGTGCCATTATTCTTCTCTGAGGTGCCGTCCTTTCACCCCCTGAAACACCCTGGATTAGGGGTGCCATCCTTTCACCCTTGTTAAGGGTGCCATTTTAGCTCCTCTAGGGGTGTCACCAGTGAGACAAGCCTTTCACCCCTAAAAGGTGCAATGTGTCACCATTAGTTTTAACAGTGCATAACCATACAACAAATCATGGATTCCCTACCCACTGAGAGAGTACGTCCTAGCGCACCATTTAATTACGTGGGAACAGATTTTGGTGGCCCCTTTTTCATAAAATATAAGGGACAGAGAAAGGGAATTCTTAATAAGGTGTATTTGGCAATCTTTGTTTGCTTTGTAACTAAAGCAGTGCATCTCGAACTAGTGTCAGAATTGACCACGGATGCATTCATTGCCACCTTAAAAAGGTTCATTGCTAGGCGCGGAAGGTGCGCAGTAATCTTTTCAGATAATGCAAAAAATTTTGTTGGTGCTAACGCCGAGTTACAGAGACTCCATAATTTACTAAGACATCCTGAGGAGAAGTTAGCGAATTATTTGACAGAAGAGAATATTATTTGGAAATTTATTCCACCCAGAGCACCTAATTTTGGCGGGTTGTGGGAGGCAGGAATAAAATCGGTAAAATATCATCTAAAGCGAACGGTAGGTAATGCAAGGCTAACGTTCGAAGAGTTATTAACTGTAATTGCTCAAATAGAGTCTATATTAAATTCACGGCCAATCACTCCATTGTCTTCAGACGTGAATGACTTGGAGGCCTTAACACCAGGCCATTTCTTAATTGGAAGGCCTATGACAGCCATCGTTGAGCCAGAATTAATTAATGTTAACGAAAATAGACTATCTAGATGGCATAGAATTTCAAAATACATTCAATTGATATGGAATCGTTGGAATAAGGAATATTTAAACACGCTCCAACAACGCTCCAAGTGGCAGTTTGAAAAAAATAATGTTATCATAGGAACCCTAGTGTTGATAAAGGAAGATGACCTCTCTACAAATAAATACTTACTAGGACGCATTATAAATATTTTCCCTGGTGCAGATGGTAAGATTAGGGTCGTCGAAGTTAAAACCGCTAGGGGAATACTTAAAAGAAGTAAGGTTTTGTTATGTATTTTTATTTTTAGTTTTCCTATTATTGTATGTTCATAATTGTATTTTTCATTGTTAAAAAAATTGTTGTATTGTATCATATTACTTAAGCATTTGTAATGTTAATATTTGTATTGTATCATTTATTGAAGTTGACCCTTCAATGTCGGGGGGTATGTTAGAGTTATTTGTAATTTATCTCTGAAATGTGGCATCACATAAGTGTAACTATAGAAACGCAATTCGTCTGTTTGTTGTTGTTGTTTTGATTTGCTAAGAGTAAGCAACGCTTTCGCTATGACTTAAAATAAAGGATTACAGTCTACTAAAGGATGTCAGTTTATTAATTAAGTTAATACGCACCGCCGCATCATACAATATCAACTAACGGGGGGCATGAGCCCCCCGTTCCCCCTCTTATACATATCGAATGAACTCCAAAAACTAATCAGGGAAGCGCCTTATCAGGATATACCTATATACAAAATTTCAAGTGGATCCGATATTTTTATCATGAGTTATCGCGTTACGCACATACGCACATACATACAGAACGGACGGGCACATAAGCTCTCAGGCTATGATAGCCTGTGAGCTAAAAACTACAAAATCTAAATTTTTATGAAGTCCCCCAGTCCCTATAGTAATATTTAATAAAACACGTATCATACACACATAATTATACGCATATCATATAACAGATATAATACAAACAAGTTTGACTTCTGTCCAACAATGTTTGACTTCTGTCCAACAAAGTTTGACGCAGTTATTAAATTTCAAAGTTTGAGATTTTTATTCGTGATTTTTGTCTTTCATTTAGGGATCAGTTAAAAGGTGAATTAATGTAATTGGAGGTCGAAATCAGGGTGCAACATCCTTTTTGTGACGAAAGCACATTTAGTCGGTAATGCGCATTGCTGTATTATCAAAGACGGTTATTTGATGTAAAAGTTTTATCTGGCTTTTAGGGGTCTTATACAAAGCGAACAGTAAAATATTGAAATTAAATAGAAAAATAAATAGCTCTTTTTGATTATATCACAAAACGGTTTACATTAAAAGAAATGATTACGTCATATGCCAGAATCTACTAGGGATATTGCTTGTTTAATTCTCCCGTAGGAAAACATTCTGAATAAAACCTGGCAATCGTCCTGGTATTATTTTGACATTAACCATAATAAAGTAACATTTCCGTATATTGCGTGTTTGTGTAGCCTTTCATCACGATTTCAACTCTCATTACTCTGTTCACTGTTCGACTGCTCCTGTTTTATCCAGGACATGTGACGCTACGGCACTATTACAATTTACATAGTTCAGATTTTCTTGCTCGTTATAACTGGAGTGATTGTTTGTATTCCGCTGCCATTTATCTAGATCTTAGTAGTTTTTTACCTATTTTAACATTTATAGTTGTTAGACCCCAAAATGTAAATTCTAGTAGTTACGGCATTTGACATTTTAATTATTCAAAGTAAACAGTTTTCTGATATGTTGAAAAATTCCTTTTTTTCTTTTCTTTTTAATTTTATTATTTAATTCTTCGCTCTGTATGCGATCTCTAAAAGTCAGCTAAAATATTTAGGAGATATAATCGTCTTTGGGGATACACCGATTTGACGATACTTGCTAAATGTGGTTTTTCCGCCATAAAACAGAACATTGCACCCTGATTTCGGTCTCCAATTAATTTAATTCATTTTTACGTGATTCTTTAAATGAAAGACAAAATCGTGAGTAAAAATCTAAAAAAATTAGAAAATTAATAACTGCGTCAATTTTTGCTGTACAGAAGTCAAACATTTTTTTATATATCTGTTATGATACGTGTAAAGCTTTATTAAATATAACCATAAGGCCTGGGAGACTGTATAAAAAGTTACATTTCGTAATTTTTATAAAGATTTTATGTTAATTTAGACAATACTGATACATTGATATTTACCTCATTGACACGTTTTTGTAATTGGAACTATGTATCTATGACCCATGATTGAGAAATTGAACGTAGACGATAGGTAATACACTGTAAAAAAAATCTGTAACCTTAGTAATCTAAATTAACCGAAATCTCTTATGCTTACTAAAATTTTATGTGTACACTGTACAAGAAAATGATGTCAATCTACAAAACTTGTAAGCATAACTAAAACCATCTGTAACTTTACAAAAGAATTTACTAAAATTTTGGTAACTTTACTAAAATTTTATCTATAATGCTCGTTATCGTCACTTAAAAAGTTCTTGGAATACGATTTCCCAAAAAAATTCTTAGTAACCTTAAAATTTGTTTGATTCAAAGTGCAAATCTGTATCTGTTACATGAATTTTTATTGTTGCCGTTACATAAAAAGTTCTTGGAATACAATTCTACTAGAAAATTTTTTGTAATTATCCAATTTTTTTTTTTACAGTGTATATTGCTCCCTGTATGTGGAAATTTTATAAGTGAGGATAGTTATGTGTTATTTTTGTCATATAATGAAACGTTATGAAGGAATTTTTCAAAAGCCACACCATGGCAATGACTACAATTAATAATTTTTCTTACGAAATCTACCAAAAAGTACTTTATCCAATTATCACTAATTTCGAGAAATTCTTTTTCGGTGGAGTTTGAAAATCCCATATCCACATTTATAGATTAATGGATCTAAATTCAGGAATATAATTCCGAAATATATTACATTATGCACAATCTCCTGCAAGGTTTTTGTCACTAGCTGACACCGTTTACAAGTTATTAAATATAAAAAAACAAATGTGTTGTAGATATACCATAAAAAAGACCCCCAACAAACGTTATGTATACGTATCATATGATATGGCGAAATGAGGTGGAATTTAAAATTTGCCGTTTGGCATTAATCATAACGACGATCTTCAGTGGGTAAATTACGGTCACGTGACCCGATCCATTCAGCAAATCAAAATTTAGAAAGTATTACTTTTGAAAGACAGATCCTTAAATCGATGCAAGAATAGCAGTACGATTGGTTCATTTTATTGGGATGTATTTAATCAGTGAAGCAGTTTTCTCATAAGACTTCTTTTAATTCACAGAAGAAAACGTTTTGTTTGCAGATTGTTATCGTATCCATAGCGTCTTGTAAGAAAAATTAAAATAATCTATACCGTGCCTACAGGGAGATTTTCCATATGGGCATCCTTCGAAAAAAAAATATATATATATAATGTTCCACATGAGCATAGATATGTTTTTATATTTTTTTCCAGTAGAAGCCTGATAGATTGTTCATAATAAACAATGACTATATTATTATTTTCGATTTTTCAGAGGTTGTCGATGTTTTTCTAGCAGGGTTATAGGATAATAAATCAAAACTTTTATCAAACTTCTCGAAATAGTGTTAAAACCGACGTCGGTGCCCTTTGAATCCAGAATATGGGGCTGTGCATATGTAACGTTATCATGTTTTTCGAAAATTTGGTTCCCCTCTCCACCATTTTGATATTAAAAGTTATCATACCTAGGACCCCCCCCCACCTCTCCATAATGATATCATTATCAATGTCTGAATTTTTACTGACTTTTACATTTTTTTTTTTTTATTTTTTTTTATTTTTTTTTTTTTATTTGGAGTGATGACAAAACTGGTTACATTGATATTTTGCCTATTTTATTGATTCAAATGAAAGGAAAATTTATAAAATACCACTTTTTATATGAAATACCTTTATGTCAAATAACACTTAAAAGAAATAGTTATGTTTAAAGGAATTTTATAATAATGTCTTGCACATAATGCATAAAAAGCAAAAAAAGTAGTAAAGCATTAATAAAAATAAAAATAAAAACACTTGATGACATTTTAAACACGTATTTGTTGGCTAATGTCATTGAATATGACATTCGCGATCATCCATTATTTGCATTTAAAATTGGTATTTAGCGATAGCTGTTTGGTCGACTGGATATTCAAGTAGTACCCAAATAAAAAGAGAAAACTTTGGTTGGATCAAAAATGATATCGATATCAATAGACAAATCCCCCTCTTCCTAGAGATATCTTACGTTATCATATGCCAGACTCCCTTCCCCCCTAAAATGATAACGTTATATATGCACAGACCTTATTATTAATCTTCTTGCTGGAGCCTGTTGGAAATCGCATAACCATTCTGCAGATCACATGATCATGATGAGCACTTATTAACCATTGAAAAATGGTTGTTGTTTTCGGTGGAGGAGTCGTGGTCACTTTTGAATTTAAATTAAATTCTTTACTTTTAGAAGAATTTTTATTTGAATAGGAAATTAAAATGTTTAAAATCATTGTAATAAAGAAGAAAACTAACAAATTTAAAAATGGGTAGACGGAAATTAACAGATATGGAAAAAGCCGAAGCCAAAGAAATGAATGTCCGTGAATGTCGCATTCAATGACATTAAGCACAATACGCGTGCTTAAACAATCATAAAGTGATTTTTTTCGACTTTTTATTAATATTTTACTAATTTATTTGTTCTTTTGTTATTTAAAATAAAAATTTAGTCAACATGTATAAGTTGCTTATTAGTTTGGCGATTCGTATCATTTGGCGAAATTGGTCGACGGGATAACTAAATAGTACTGTATTTGATTTGGCGCAAAAACGTTTTACAATGCAGAAAACGAGAAAATCAAAAGATTATAGAGCCGCTGAAAACCAATTGTGTGTTGAAAGGCGATCGCGAAAAAGGAAGCAATTTAATGCCGAACCGATTAATTGTAAAACATCATGTCTCGAGGGTGACCAATCCACTAGCCATGGCGTTTTACAATTGGTCGGTTCTAACCAGGAAAATTTTAGTGCCAATAGTGATTCTAACAAGCCGGAAAATGTTATAGCTATTACTCTTGATTTTCCACCACCTAAAAAGAAAACTAAAAAGCAATCGGCGTGGGAAAAACTGGAAAAAAACTTTTTTGATTCAATGTCTGATGGACCCATTCGCAGATGCATGTGCTGCGATCGAATTTGGTTTAAAACCTCCATCACCAAAATTCTGCTCTGTAAAATCAAACAGTATATGCCAAAGTCTTACAAGTATAACAGTATATGCCAAAGTTGTATTTTAATAATGATTACTTTCGCACCCACAATGTTACATAGTTTGAAATGCTTTTTTCGTCGCCAACTTTTATTCTTGGCGACAATGGAGTAACTTAACCGAACCGTACCTTCAAATTGTAGAATATATAAAATCATTTATAGCAGTGGCACGAATAATACACAATAAAACAACTGGTATTTAGCATAAAATGATAGATGAATGTTTCGAGTGAAACATTTTTCAAATGGTTGGTGTAATTTCTTAAATTACAAGTTTTTTTTCAATTAAACAGCTCACTATTTAATGATTTATGTAATTTTTGTAATTTTTGTGTTATTTTCTTTCATTTTAAGTGGTTTGAGAAATAAAAATGTGATTTGTTTGAAAAGAAAGAAAGAAACAGCCTAGTTTTTCTTGACCAACTGATTTTGTTTTAGACCGGTGTACTTTTTTGAAATGATAAATTTTCTCACAGCTTCATGAACAGTTTTGCTCCCATGTACCATCTTAATTTTTCACTTTCATGAAAAGACAACTGTATTCATGCAACAAGTTCAGTCTTTTTTTAAACTAATTATGCCGCTTTTTTACCCGTTTCAAAGATTAAAAAGCAACGATGCCGACAGTTAAATCCACAAAATAACTAGTAAGGAATGAGACAGTACAGAATATTTATAGCACACGAACGAGTCTGTCGCAATTAACACATAAAATGACATAGCATGACCTTTTGCAGTCAGTCTTCCACCTCACAGATATTCTTCTCATTCTCCTAACCAGAAAGTTGCGGCTTTTAAAATTTTTGTTTTCCGGGCTTCCAATATTTGTTCAAGTCCTCAGTTACTCAGTGATGAACTTAATTACCTAAAAGCTATTGCTGTTGATCGTGGTTATTCTCTTAATATTATAGATTCTCTTCATAGAAAATTGACAAAATTTATACAATCTGAAAGTAAGAACTTTAATTCGAACTCCAATGCTTTGGTTGTTTTGCCTTTTTTCCCCAAAATCAGTCAGCAAGTTGCTAAAATTTTAAAAAGGTTCGATTTCAATGTTATTTTTTCTCCTGTTAATAAAATTGCTTTTTCAAATCTTAAGCACCCCATTGATCACTTACATAACTGGGGTATTTACTAAATTTCTTTCCCATGTGGTCTTTCTTATATTGGTCAGACTAAACGTGCTCTCAGATTTCGTTTAATATAACATAAAAGGTATGTCAAAAATCAGGAGCTTAAACGTTCTTCTATTGCTCAACATTGTTGGTCTTCTCAACATAAGTTTAACTTTTCTTCAGCCACCATCATCCATAAATGTCCTTCTATTCTTGATCTTGATTTTTGGGAAGCTTACCACATCATAAAAAATTCTCACTCCTTAGTCAATGACTTATCTTGTACTCCTTATTTTCCAAGTATTTGGAAATCGTTAATTTAATACTTTTTTTTTCACTCGCTTTTTAGTTTTTGTTTTGCTTGTTCTCCGATAGATGTCGCTACTTGTCCACTCAGTTGGTTTTGGCTGCTTTCTTCTCATTGGTTGCTTTCCTTTAGGCGGGATTGTTCCCATAGCGGGTATATAAGCCTGCGTCTCTCTGTCTCTTCGCTCAGTTTTGCTACTTTTAGCTCGCTGAATTTTGCACTGATGAAGAATCTCGTTAGTAGATTCGAAATAGCTATTTGCTACCTTCTCATACTTTATTTGTGCATTTATATTCGTTGGCTCTCTATCCTTAAACATTTGTGCACAAAGGCTTTATTTGCTATTTTAATATAAAATGACATAATCGGCATTAGTGATGCTTTGTGTTAAAATACAAAATTCGGCTGTTGGTGTTAAACTTTTGCACACGACTGTAATATTTAAAAAAGAATTGTGGTATTTGTTCATTTTTGTGTGTTTAGCTGTAAAATTTTAAAATTGAAGTGTTTGATGATATCTGTTACATGATATCTGATATAAGTTATTAAGTTGACTTGTTATATATTCTTATATAAGTAGGTAATTTAAAAAATTGAAATAACGCGATAATTTTTCGTAAAGTTGTTGAGAAATGAAACTTCAATCAATAAATCTTTACACTGATTTAGAAAGATTTGCTTAAGAATTCTTCATGTTTCAGTAAATTCCAGTTGAAATCTTTATTTATTAGTGTTATTTTTATCTTATATAAATGAAGCTTTGTTGTATTTCTACCCACTTGATTCAACAGCAAAATAATCTAAGATCTAAGAGGCACTGATTCCGACATGATGACATAATAGAAAACAGATCAGGCAGCAGTCAAGAAAGTCAACTAATCTTGTCTGTTTTAAGGCTGCCATATTTTAAGTTGGTGTAAACGCTGCTAAATTTGGTTTAAAGGCCTGAATGTTATAAACGAAAAACATGCAAGAATTTTTTGTAATTAAAAAAATCGATATGTTTCTATAAGTTTATGTGGTATTTTTACACGTTAAATATACATATTGTACAATGTTTGTCTATTTGTAGTCCATAGCGATAGATTAATTCGTACATTTCATTTTATACGGTGAGCCGAAGTATTATTTTTTGTCTTTAATTTTTTTGGCCCCTAATCGTCCTCTTTATCAAATGGCCATTCACATTAATAAATATGAGATCAAACTTATTCTTTTTTATTCTGAAATTCCAAAAGAATCTGATAAGTAAATTGTTAAACATTTGAGAAAATGTCTAAAATTGTAACTGTTTGGTCATTAATGGCCATATAATGTACATATGGAATGCAATATATATATGTGCAACTTTGTCATTATTGAAGTTTGGATTATTCATTAAACACAATTCACATTAAAAAAATTTCACTTGCATGAAAATCGTTTGCTTTTTTCGATATAAAATGCTGCACACAAAATGATGCGATGTTTTAAAAATCTTTTCATGCAAAATATTCCAAACCTTTTTTATTTTGTTACACACTTTCTACTGTAAATCGCCGCTAAATTTGACTGATCCTTTAAGCATACATAATTAGTTTAATTAGCATTTTTTCTTTAAAATATTCTGAGTATGCTCACTAAGGATGCCTTCTTTGTAAGTAATCTTACTTTTTTCATGACTGCTTGAATGAAGGTGAAAGAAAGTAAAAAGCATGTTTTACAAATAATTATCACATACTTCAATTATTATGCACACATTGCTGAAAAATTGCTATCTTAACATGCCAAGAAATGATAATTTTAAATAAACATATTGGTTTCGTCAAAGAATGTGAATACTTTTGGAATATACGTTGACACATGAATTAATGTTTGGCGTGAAAATGTTTTAACAAATTGACAATAACAATTCCCGCTGCAAAAATATACGGAAGTTATTGGCAGTAAGCAGGGAATTTCATAACAGTTGTTTGAATTCTTTTCCATATCTGCGAAGCTCGTTTTTTCTACAATTCTGAAACTTAAAGTTAAAAAAAGATTATTTTTCGAAAGTTAATTGAATTTTCAGTGTTAAGACAAACGCAATACTATTTAACATTACAAAAATACTATTGAATGTCCTTATTAAAGATTGCTATACTATTTTTAAAAAGGAGCATATTTTGAAAATTTTTATATATCTAAAGCATGTCGGATGCGTTCGCACCATAACTAAGTTTTTAAAATATTCAGTTCTTGGCGTAATAATATGCAATACAGTATAAGTATCCGAAATATTTTGTGTGTCTTTGTAAATACTATCTGCTTCTATTATTCTGGAAGTAACCTTGCGTAAACCCTCAGCAACATACATGAATTTCATAGAATGTGAAAAATTTTAATGTAATTAAAACGCGTCCCAAACAATTTTTCCTCCTATTCATTATGTAAGGGAACACTTTTGTGTGGCTCTGTAAATTAATAAAAAATACTCTTTGCACACCACATTGTAAGAATGTATATTTTTGTATGCACTTCATAGGTCCATGCCAATTTTGTTATGTTCGAAAAAATGTAACATCATTAAAATGCAATTGAAACCATTTTTCCCCATTGGCCGAAATGTAATGGGATACTTTGATTGTCCCAGTAACTGAACTAGACATCAAGATTTCATAAAACTTGAAACGACTCAACGCAACAATAATGTACTTTAAATTTCAATCAGTTCTGTTGAGTAGCTTTTTGCGTTTTTAATGAGGACGGGCGGACAAACGATGAAACAGTCATGGACACGGACAAACAGAATTTTTGATGTATACAGAGTGAGTCATAAATATCGAAACAATAGGCTATTTCCTTAAATATTGCCTCTAGACCCATACTTCCAAATGCAAAACTTCATAAAAAGGGTGATTTTTTTCATAAGTTGTAACTCCATTGGGGGTCTATTTGAAAAAATACGGAAATTAAATTTTTGTACGGCCCCTGTAGGATAAAAATCCCAATTAGAAAATCTTTCATTATCCAGTCCTGAATAACACACATAAAATTGAATTTTCATATCCTCAAAACTCGCAGAGCGATACCCGTTTAAAAATTTCGTCTGGTTATAAAGGATTAGACACAAATTGTAATGCACGCAATTCAAAAAACAATGCTGCTTTAACAGTTCCAGGAAAAATGTAAAAAATCTATCATTTGAGGGTTTTTTTCTTTTGATGTATAGCCACATAATTTGCTAAGAAAATCACATCCTAAAATTTCTCATAAAATTTATAAAATTGTCATATGAATAGTAATTGTTTAAATGGGGTAATTTAAAATAGTTATAACTCGAAATATTATTTATTAGATTTTAATTATTTTCCATTTAATTAAACGTGAAAAATCTGAGTTTAGTTTTGTTACGGGGTTTTTGTTTTTCAATATTAATTTTAAAACTATTAAAATTTTTATTGAAAAAAAAAAACTTTAAAATATTTAAAATATATTTAAAAAATAATAGAACTTTAATAAATCATGTTTTCAAAAGTAAATATTTTTTTTTCAAATTTACCGAAAAAAGCTCATATAAAATAATCAAAAATGACCATGTCTCAATTTTGCACTTCTTTTTACTTTAACATCTCTTAACTTTTAGTAATTTGAAGAGGGGAAATAGGAGAGAAAAAACTCATTATGCAGAAAAACTGAGTGTACTGTTTAAATACGTCAGAACAATGCTTTTCCTAAGATGCAGATTAAGTCTTTTTTTTTTATAAATTTAGCTCTCACAACTTCAGGCTTTTTATCGCCCTGGAGAGGCTCTTAAAAAAATCTATATTCTGGGCCATGGCTGGGCCAGGACCGAGACGTTACTTTTTTTTTAAAAACTCCCCTTACCGGACCTAACGTATTTTTCATACCGGAGGGTACATCTTCGTAGATCTACACACAATGAAATTTTCAATCCTGGTCTCGAACAATGCGTATTAAAATCACTGTTTCTGACTTGACCTAATACGTGCATAAAATAAGTAAAATTTGGTTCAATCAAAATTTTTACGAAAAACACATAGATTTTAAAATTGCTTTTATTTTACAATATATATATATATATATATTTCTTTTTAAAAAGAATAGTATATTCAAAGGCAAATAGTATATTAAAAACAACAAAACCAGTGAAAAAATGTGCCTATGACGGAATTCTGTCTTAAACAGAAAACGTGTTGATCCATGAAAAATAAATATAATAATACATGAGAAAAAGTAAACTTCATGTACACCTCTTGGAAAGAGCATTTGTATGTAACGTATTTTTTCTTTCCTATGTGATTTTGTTTTAAAAATTTCTATTGAAAACATTTTATAAAGTCTCCAACGCGTGGGATAACGATTAACGACATTAAAATATAAGTGAAATATTTACATATAAATAGAGATTCATTGATAAAATAAATATATCACAGGCTTTTGGCGCTTCTTTAATAATAAAAAGTACAAATATAAAATACGAAAAATTATAATAAGTATTTTTGGTCAGAACTCCACCATCCGAAACAATTTTTAAATGGGACGAAGTAAAAAACTGTGCTTAAATTCACTGCTCAGTCGGCCTATGATTTAGAGCCGGCCTATGAGCCTTTAAGGCCGGTCCGGGTTATGATTTCGACTTTTTTTCAAGCCGTGCTGAAATTTTTTGACCTGTAGGTCGATTAAGGACCGGACCTAGATATTTCGATTCATCCAGCTTTTCAGTGGAGACTACCAATATATTTTGGAAATAAGTTTAGCTTTAAATCAATAACCCTTCTTTTTTATGTCCAAATAAGTGGCATTGCCTTAAATCGACATTTACTAACGGATAATTTGTGAACGATATTTTACATGCTTTTAAAATGAGTTTAAAACTCTTCCTCTGCAGGCATGGTTAAGTGGTGTAAGTCATGAATTTTGGAAATTTTCGATTTCAATATCTCTGAGAGGTTTTTACATGCGGAGATGATTTTTTTTTTT
The DNA here is from genome assembly GCA_964019185.1 of Maratus speculifer. NCBI lineage: Eukaryota > Metazoa > Arthropoda > Arachnida > Araneae > Salticidae > Maratus > Maratus speculifer. The sequence goes on along the minus strand of OZ025294.1, from coordinate 231,901,318 downwards.
TTTTTTTTTTTTTTTTTTTTTTTTGTTTTGTTCAATTTAGGAATGGATAAGTCATAAATTCTTAACTGGGAATTTTGCCCTACGCGGTCTGTATAAAAACTTAATTTTCGTATTTCTAAAAATAGTATCCCCCCCTCCCCCCCATGAAGTTTCAACTTATGACTTTGTAACAAAAATTTCAATTATTTTATGAATTTTGCTATTGGAAGCATTGGCCTAGGGACAATATTTAAGGAGATAGACTATTGTTTCAATATTTATGACTCACCTTGTATGTTACCGCTAAAGTTCAAATGTCCTTAGTATGAACATTGCCCTGTTCATTTGCAGATTAACTGCCGTGATCAGTTAAATATCTAAAAATAGTTTCATTTACGAAATTACGTTAGCTTCATGTACTCCAACGGCTTCCATATCGTTAAAGTTCAAAAGTATGTTTCGCTCTTTTTCTGTACCTACCCCTTCCCTTTCCCAATCTCCCTTATATTACATTTTCAGTTTGGTTTATCCAGCGTTCCTTTAACTTCATTTTTTTTTTCTTTTGCATAATATACGTTGGCTTTCAGTGCATAGCATAGCTAATTCAATTTTCAAATTTCTCTTCAATTCATTTTTGCTTCTTAGCGCATGAATTTTGTGTTCTTATTTTCCAGCTAAAAATGAACTCTAGTGAAACTGCAAAGAAAATGCAGTTGCAAAACTGTGGTGATTTGGCACAAATCACTGCAGTTTTTTCGAAGTCAACAACTACAAAATCACTACAGTGAATGTGTAGTTCATAACTACACATTTTTCTGCAGTGAATTTGAAGTTAAATGCCCCTCCCACCCCCCCAAAAATTGGCTCTGCTGGCGCCATCTATTGACCGTACTTGTAAGCTTCCTTTTTAACATGTCAAAGGCAAATTTTGACTGAGGAAACAGTTGTACTCGAACTGACGATCCCAGGTACAGGAGAGACACGCTTTGACCACTTGCCCGTTGAGACATGCTGGGGTAGTGTTGTGCGAGGTATAAAGGGGAGGCATTTCAATTAAAGGTTATTTGTTGCAAAAGCTGAATGGCAGGCAGAAAAATTGGATGTTTAAAAGTGCTTTTATTTTATTATTTATTTATTTATTATAATTCGTTTATGTGGGCGTGTATTTTAAAAACAATTTAATATTAAATGAATTAAACAAATACTTTAGCGAATTAGCTAAAGCAAATGAATTGGTTTTTTCTTCTGAATTTAAAAATCAGCAAATATTTAATAAAAAAAATTTATTTTTAGGCTAATTGCGAAAATAATAAATTTTTTTATTATGAATTATAATGTAATTACATGCGTTGTGTTAATTTTATTAAATATATATTTTTGACATGGAAGTACTTACTTTAATAAATTATGGGTCGGTAATTAATATTTTTTACTTAGAATAAAAATTCATTTTATGTCTTTTAATGATACGGTAAAACATATTTTTTATTATTGTGTTAGAATAATAATTTGTTATTTATAAACATTTTTTAATTTAAAAATTGAATTATATATATAATTTTTTTTTTTTTTTTTTTTTGGTAGTGAGTTTTTTAAATGGGGGATATTTCTGAATCTTTCATGCAAATTAAAAAAAATAAACGAATTTTAGAAGTTTTTCTGATAATATAATTTTTTAGGAATTATAATGTAATTAAATGTGTTAATTTAAGAAATACATATTTGTAAAAAGGATAAATTAATTTTATAAAATAAGAATATAATATTGTGTTAGAATAATAATTTGTTATTTATAAACATTTTTTAATTTAAAAATTAAATAAAAATAATATATATATTATATATTATATATATATATATATATATATATATATATATATATATATATATATATATATATATATATATATATATATATATATTTTTTTTTTTTTTTTTTTTTTTTTTTTTTTTTTTGTACTGAGTTTTATAAATAGGGAATATTTCTGAATCTTTCTTGCAAATAAAAAAAAAATAAACGAATTTTAGAGGTTTTTCTGACAATATAATTTTTTTAGGAATTATAATGTAATTAAATGTGTTAATTTAAGAAATATATATTTGTAAAAAGGAAAAATTAATTTTATAAAATAAGAATATAATATTGTGTTAGAATAATAATTTGTTATTTATAAACAATTTTTAATTTAAAAATTAAATAAAAATAATATATATATACATATAATTTTTTTTTTTTTTTTTTTTTGGTAGTGAGTTTTTTAAATGGGGAATATTTCTGAATCTTTCTTGCAAATTGAAAAAAATAAACGAATTTTAGAAGTTTTTCTGATAATATAATTTTTTAGGAACTATAATGTAATTAAATGTGTTAATTTAAGAAATATATATTTGTAAAAGGAAAAATTAATTTTATAAAATAAGAAGTTCATAATTAATATTTTTGACTTAGAATAAGGACTCATTTTATGTCATTTTTATTTTTTAATGTAGCATATGTTTTTAATGATTATGTAGATATATTTGATTGTTAACTTATCTACATTTTTACCTAAAAATAAAATAGGAACATTAATTTAATTTTCTTCTTTTTTTTTCTTTGGTAAATAATTTTTTACAAAGGGAAATTTCTGATTTTTTTTAATTTTAATATAAAAAATGACTAGATTTTTCAATATATTTATGACTTGTAAAATAATTTTAAACACCTTTAATAATTTAATATTTGCATGAAATAAGAAACTTTGATGTGCTTTTTAAATGAATACATAATTAGAAAATACAGTTCAATTAACTGATGAAGTATTTTTTTCTTTTTACGATTCATTAAGTTTAGATCGAATAATAATTTTAAAGAGCGATTTAAAAAATTATTTGATGATTCAAATATTTGTATGTCGATTTCAAAATGAAGTAATAGTAAACTAATTGCAAGTAATTTTCAGTTATGAAGATGGAGATGTATGGGGGCAGGAAGCAGAGGAGCTCGTTGGATTTTAAAATTTTATTAAATAAAATTTCCTCTTTTTTTTTTTTTTTTTTTTTTTTTTTTTTTTTTTTTTCAAAAACCTAATGTAAATTTTTCGAGTAACTTAGAAAGAAAGAAAAAGAAATTTTCAATTAAGGAGGGGGTTGTAGACTCATTGCCCCTCTCTGGATTTTGAAATTTAATTAGCAATTTTTCCTCCAATTTACAAAAGCATAATAAAATTTATTCTTTTAGTGTGATAAATAAAAGAAGAATTTTTCGTGTGGGGTGGGGGGAATAGATGAGCCATTTTTCCTCACTCGATTTTGAAATTTGACTAATTTTTTTCTCCGATTTTTGAAAAAATACTAAAATTCAATCTTTTTCTTTAGCTTAAAATATAAGAACTAAGAATTTTCTGTTAGGGGGAGGAAGGTAGAAAAAAGTATTTGCCCTTCCTAAATTAAAAAATATATATATATCTATACATTAACAAAATTTTTCTTTTCTGATGTTTTCAAAAGCATAGTAAAATGTATAATTTTCAAGAAATTTACAATAAAAAGTAAGAAGAAATTTCGCATTAAGGGGCTGGTGAGTGAAAGGCCCATTGTCCCTCATAACTTTTGAAACTTAATATATTTTTTCTCTGATTTTGATAAACCTCGCAAAATTTATTCCTTTAGAGTAACTTAAAATAAAGGAACTAAGAAATTTCCTTTGTATGCAGGGGAGGGGGCACAGGTAGTCGCTACCCCTCACTGGATTTCGAAATGTAATTTAGTGAAATTAATTTTTTTTTTCTCTTAGCTTAAAATAATAAAGGAACTAAGAATTTTAAGTTAGGGGGAAGGAAGCATAGATAGGGACGCCCATGGCTGAATTAAAAAAAAAGAAATTGATTTTAATGTATTAAAATTTGTAATTTCCAAGTAACAAAACAAAGTAGGAACTAATAAATTTTTTACTACGGAAGTGGTTCGATGGAATAAGAAATCCCTAGTTCGATTTTGAAGCATATTTGAAATTTTTTTTCTCCGATTAAATTCTGTGAATTTATCGGACAATAACTACAGTTATACGAGAGATGCATCGGAAATGTACTTTTAAATTAATGGTTGGATAATAACTTCAAATTCACTGCAGTGATTCTACGGTTATAAAGTCTTATATATTTTTTAATTTTTTATTATAAAATGACTTAATAAAAACTACAGTGTTTTCAAAGTTAATAGCGCACAGAATGTTTAAAATAAATTACTGCAAAATCACCTTTAATTAACTACAAAATAACTGAAGTGATTTTATAGTTGATATTGCACTACAGAAAGACTAGAGAAATTTTAGAAAAACCTCAAAAACACTTCACTTCTACAAAAAAACTGCAGTTCATTTTTAGCTGGGTTTAATAACTATAAAAAATTAAATTAACCGGATTTGAATCCGAATTTTCAAAATTGAAAGCATTAGGTTGTTATATTTAATACCAAAACTTCCATAACAAAATGAAACTATTGATTTACTAAAATTTGAATGCGTCATTTTTTTTCTCAGTGCATATAAAAGTAATTTTTATTCGAAAAGCCTTTAAAAACAACTAAAAACTGTATGCTTATGAAGTATACTCCTATATTATAGAAATGATTCATGTTATGTATATGAAAATTTCTAATGCATATCTTTGCATATTCCTAGAACAGCCGAGACACTTGATTTGGGCGATTTTTTAACATGCGCCAAGTACCCACGAGCGCCAACCGAGTGTTCAGCAACCTGGAGATTCTCCCCAATCACAACGCGTGTTTCTTGCAGACAATTAGACACATACTCAGTTTCAAGGACGGTTCCTTTATAAAAAATAATCATTTTACAAACAATATATCAAACAAATTACAACTATTTAACTTCTTTTACCACGAATTTTCTCAAGTTATACAAACTTTTCTCTTCATATTTTTCGAATTTTAAAAATTTACAGCTCCCGATTTTCCGATTTTAAGAAATTTTTTCACAATAAATCTATAAAACTTTATATGCGTCAGTTTCTTAAACAAGCAAAATACTACAGCCATAAATTAAAATCAATTAAAATTCACTTTCCTTTACTTCTTGTTTACATTACCGAATACTACAAAGAGGATCCTTTATTTGTTTATCTATATTTATCCAAGAAAATAAATCAAGCGTTCCAAAACTAAAAATTTAGAAAAAAACTGTACGATTCGGTTAAATCCATCAAAATTCCTGAATTAACAACTGTAGGCGTGCGAAAAATTCAGAAAACGAACCGGTAACAAGAAAAAGCCATTTATCACCTCGCCAAATTCAACGATGGCAAGTGTCTCGGCTGTTCTAGGATTATGGTGTGTAACATGGTGTGATATACCATTTTTAAACTGCTCTTTCAATCCATATTAGCGAGATTTAGAGTTTGCGGTGCCTGAATAATAGGAAAAGCAACTGTTGCTAGAGCAAACAAATCTCTCTTTTATCTTTTTTATTAGTTACATAAAATATAAATCATTGTATCATTGTTTGTTTTATTTGTTCTGCATTTTAAGTGGACACAGTACCTTTGAAAACATCTGTTCAATTTTGAATAATATTATGTGGCACATGTAAGTGGTGACACAATACGTAAAAATTAAATGAAATTATATTAAAAATTTAATTTAATTTAAAAAATGTAAAAAAGCCTATTTTAGTAAAATGAATTGAAAAAAAATTAACCATTTTAAATTATCTACTACTTTTTAAAATATAGATATTTTTGCTTCAATTTTCTCCAGTATTCATTAGAGTATACTTCATAAAACTGTGAATGGGTTATTAGATGTATGGGATTTTACATTTAATATGATTTTTTTCTCTGCCTTGTATGTTAAAAAATGAAAAAAATGCAACAGACTCTCAGTTTGAATATTAAAAAAAAAAAAAAAATAGATAAAAATAGACTTGAATGTTAAATCCTTATACAAAAATATTAAACACACCATGGAGAACAAGTTGAAAAAAATTCGAACCTCTATTTGAATTAGCAAAAGAGCTTTAGCATTTTTTGATAAATGTTATAAGTATATGAACAGATCGAAAATTCAATTTAAAGTTTTCATTTGTATGGGTAACTATGCTGGATATTTTAACAAAATTTACAATATCTTGCGATATAAATGTCGTAGAGGTAATGATGAGGTCTCAAAATATTTTCAATAAAAGGAGCTTTTCGTTAGTATTAAAAAAAGAAAATTGATATTTTGACGAATTTTAAGGTAATATGTCCCCTTAAATTCTAAAAGTCCCAATTTAGAGAGAAAAGCCCATATTAAAAGATAATATCCATAAGGTGTGTTATCGTTTAATTTCTATTAAAGCGATTTGTAGAAGCTTTATACTATGCTAAAGACCCTTTAAAATTGAATAAAAATATTCAAAATCACCTTAAGAGTATATAATTTTAAACGCAAAAGAAATTTTTCTATTTGTTGGCGTTATTATTTTTGACTTGCGTAATGATGAATTAAAAAAATATATTACTTCTAAAAAACATAAATAATTCAAAATGTACCTTGAAACACATCTTATTTTTAAATTATGTTTTGTGAAAAGATTCTAGAAGCACATGTAAATGCGCCTTGCTACTGTTTTTCTGTAACTTTAAAAATTTAAATTGCTTTCCTGTTCTTGGAATGCATTTTCTTTCCAAAGTTTGAATTTTGAAACGAAACAAAATTGTTTTTTGCATGTCACTCATGTAAAATACATTTTTTGGGGGGGAGGGGGAACAAAACTTTTTTCCCCAAATGACAGGAAATTTTCGTTCAAAAAATCATAACAAATGAAGTAATATGAATAAACTCAACTATCCTGGTGAAGTTTACTACATTTAACGTATAAAAAGCAATTTTGTTTGAATCTGAGCATTTCCGGGATTTCATAATTGAAAGAATTAGGTCACCATATTTAAAACCCTGAATTTTATAACAAAATGAAAAATGTCGATTTACTCAAAGTGTCATTTCAATTTCGAGAAAATCGCTCCTATTTAGAGATATTACCAATAAGGTATTTCATCATTAATTTCTATCAGATATATTTTGAAAAACATAATATCATAGTCAAAACACTTTAAAAAATGGATAAAAATATTCAAAGACAAAATTCTTGCACACATCTAAATTTAAACACAAAACAAAATTTCCCATTTAATTGGTTTATTTTTTTAATGATGAATAAAAGAATGTACTGTTTCTAAAAAACATGTATAATTCAAAATGTTTCTCGAAAGATATTTCCTTTCTAAATGATGTTCTGTGTAAAGATGTAGAAGCTCTTGCAAATGTACCTCAAAACTGTTTTTCTGTAACCTCAAAATTTAAATTGTTTTTCTTGCTTTTTGGAATGTATTTTCTTTCTAAAATTTAAAAAGGAAGAATTTTATCTATGTCAATCGTGTTATTTTGATGAATAAAAGAATGTACTGTTTCTAAAAAACATGTATAATTAAAAATGTTTCTCGAAAGATATTTCCTTTCTAAATGATGTTCTGTGTAAAGATGTAGAAGCTCTTGCAAATGTACCTCAAAACTGTTTTTCTGTAACCTCAAAATTTAAATTGTTTTTCTTGCTTTTTGGAATGTATTTTCTTTCTAAAATTTAAAAAGGAAGAATTTTATCTATGTCAATCGTGTTATTTTGATGAATAAAAGAATGTACTGTTTCTAAAAAACATGTATAATTCAAAATGTTTCTCGAAAGATATTTCCTTTCTAAATGATGTTCTGTGTAAAGATGTAGAAGCTCTTGCAAATGTACCTCAAAACTGTTTTTCTGTAACCTCAAAATTTAAATTGATTTTCTTGCTTTTTGGAATGTATTTTCTTTCTAAAGTTTAAAAAGGAAGAATTTTATCTATGTCAATCGTGTTATTTTGAATTTACAAAAAATAATATAAAATAAAAGCAATTTTTTGGAAATAACAGTATATTTTTTAACAACAAAAAGGAGCCATTGAAAGGAAATTTTTGTCGAAATCATTAAGAATGAAATATTATGAATAAAATTCAATAACCATGGTGCCGTTTACTGCATTTCACAAATAAAAAGTAATTAATTTGTTTGTTTAATTTTTGTCAAAGATATTGAGATGAGCATTATACCACAGTAAATATTACTTTAAAATATTATTTTAAAAATATTCAAAACCAAAATTTCTTTAGAGAGTCTAATTCTGAAACACAAAACAAAATTTTCTATTTTCTTGATGCTATAATTGTCAATCGCGTAAAAAAATACATATATAATTTAAAACGTACCTCGAAAACATTTTCTGTTTAAATGATCTTCTGCGAAAAGATTCTAGAAGTACTTGCAAATGTACCTCGCAATTGTTTTTCTGCAACCTTACAATTTTAAATTGTTTTCTTTTCTTGGATTGTATTTTCTTTCCAAAGTTTAAATTTTCAAACGGAAGAATTTGTTTTTTGAAAGTCATTCGTGTGATTTAAAATGTAAAAAAAAGTTTAATTATTTATTTATTTTAATAAATGCCTTTGTAATAGTGTGTTTTATGGAAAAAAATCATATTAATGAAACCCCGATTTGTCATTGTATAATTTAAAATGCTTATAAAAAGAAATGTACAAACATGTAAGAAAAATGCGTACAAAAGAATATTTTTTAACTTTATTTCATTTTTAAGAGGGAAATTTCAAGAAATGTGAATATTTTTTAACAAATCTAAATTTCACTTATCGACGGTTTTTACAAAATGACATATTCAACATAACATTTAATAAATTGCTTATAAATGTAAATAATTAATTGATTTCAATTTTATTATTAATAATTATAAAATATCCATTGATAAATATACATACATTTAACTTAATACTTTAAGATCCGTTGATCTATGTCCTTTGTACCTGTAAAAAAAGCTAGTTATGCAAGTTCAAAGCAAAACATGTCCTTCAACCGTTATCTGTTTATAAAAAATGATACTTTACTTTTTTCTGCAAATCACAACAATCATTCTACTCGGAATTTTATTACATACGACTTAGAAGCAAAAATTTAAGTTAATGTCTGACGAACATGATCGTGCGTGCTGGATCTTAAAGGGTTAAGCATGTAAAGTAAATTAAATTACCCAATACAATGATTCGCTTAGCACAATGTCTTTTTTTTGTTTTTTTAATCCGAAAAATATGTAATTGTATAATTGTATTTTTGTCTCATCGTTTTTGTTTGTATATTTCCCATATACAGAATATATACTTTCTTTGAATAACTTATTGAGTAACAAAGAGTAAATAGAACTCACTGTTACTAAAAAAATCTTTAGTTGTAAGCGTCAGAAAAAAATCATATAAATGTCATTTAGAGCACATATTCTGAAAGTATTTTTAAATGTATCAAACGTCTGCATGTTTTACATTAAAACTGTAAAAATATTCTTGTTTTTTGTAGATGCCTTTCCTTTATTGAATTTAACAGTCCGGTATTTAAGTTTTCAGATGTGACTAAAAGAATCTATTCATCTAAATGTTTTCTCAATTTATTTGGAAAAGCATAAAGAAAGAATATTTAGAGTTCAAAAATAAATAATTTTTTTAAAAATTCTGATTTTTTGGAAAAAAACTAAAATGTTTCAGAAAAAAATTTCTTTTGTATTGTATAACTCAAAATACTTTTTTATGGATATATATTTATTTTCAACATTTCAAAATTAAATTTTCTTTCACTAAATTTTATGCTTCGTTGTAGTCACGATTGCCTCTTTTTCTAAATAATAATAATAATAATAATAATAATAATAATAATTGAGATATCTTTTCGCAAACATCTTTTCTAAGAATATTAAATCATTCGAAATTTATTTTTAAAATTTTACTGTATGATAATTTTTAATGAAGAAAGAAAAATGCATGTATTATTGTACTTTCAAATTTTATGGAATATACTACACAAGAAAACTATTAAAAAAATTAAGATTAAAATAATTAAATTTCATTTTTTCCATAATTCCTTTAAAATAATACAAAGTAAAGTGAACATGTTACTGCTGCTTAATGGATGTTACATCTTATATAGATCAATTTTCAAACAACGGAAATTAAGTTTAATTTACATTAACCTTTGTTTCTTGACGAATATTTTGTCTGTTTTGTCTATTACTGAAAACCACCTACTGATCATTAGCAATCGACAATATGTTTAGAATCTATTTTGTTGATCGACTTAAATGAACTGAGATAATTAGAGATCATATAGGGTAAGAACTGGGTGGTCATAATATACCCTCCCCAATACATGAATCCCAGATGAAATAACGCTCAGCCAATCGAAAAGTCATTTTATTATAATAGCTAATAGCTAAAACCTTGTGTGGAAGATTACAATAATTAAAATCAACGTTTAACACTGAATACAGTACGTATACGTTTCGCGAGCAGCAGGGCTAGCTTCCTCAGTATATAAAAGTTAAAATGTTAAAAACAGAAAACCCCCCAACTGATAGCAAGTCAGAGACCCAAATGTTGTTAATTTATAATTTGTAAATAATTTGTAAATAAATGTTGTGTGTTAAACGTTGATTTTAATTATTGTAATTATTACATTTTATTATATTTATATGCTTTTCGCTCGTTTTCATGATGATTTTAAACAATAGAGATTTCATGGTTACGGTTTCAGTAAAGATTTCGAAATTTGCGACTATCAATATCTATTTCTTTATTATAATATATAGAGAAAACATTACAATTCTGACCTTTTGTTTGGCGATCAGGGTGTTAAAGCTGAATTTTCAGGCTCAGAAAAGTAATATATCTCCAAATGATTTTAACGTTATTAACAAAAGTAAATTAAATTATTTTATAAAACTAAGCTTCCCTCAAACAATTTCACAATTTCAATCTCAACAGAGATTTTGAATCTTTAGTAATTAGCAGAAAATTATGTCATAGATAAATACATTAGTAGAAAATGTATAGAATACTACTTTTTTGGTTGAAAATTATCCTGTAACAAACCAACCAGCAATTGTAAATGAAACAGTGTATTTATTTACTTAAATTTAAAATATTAAACATGTCAACACATTTTAGCTTTTTCTTAACGAATTTTCTTCGTTGAAACAATGAGAATAAAGCCTGAATTTCCATACTCAGAGAAAGTAATTTATTTTTCCAAATGTTTCTTTCATTATACGAGAAAAGCAACTGGAACAAAATTTAATTGTAAATGCAACATGTTTTTATAAAACTATACTTTCGTGAAGGTATTTAAAAATTTCACGTAAAAATAATACTATTAGCTTTTTAATGAATCGTTACTAATGAGAAAAGATTTTATGTCATAAATAAATATATTCGTTGTATATCTATACACATATCTATCTCGCTATATCTATATCAATCTATCCATCTATATATACATATTTTATTTAAATATCAACTTGTAAACTATACAAACGGCAATGGCAGTTGAATTGTTTTTTTTAAAGATAACTGCTATAGTTTAATAGATTTTCATTCTTTCTTAATGCATTTTCTGAGTTAAAGAAATATATTTTACTGGTTTTTGAGACTCAGCAAAATCAGTTTACTTTAAAATGTTTTTAAAGCTATTAACAAAAGTAAATTAAAGAATGTTAAATGACCAAAGATAAAATTGTGTTATAAAACTAAGCTTTCCTCAAACAAGTTCACAATTTCAGTTTCAACAGTGGTTATGAATCTTTAGTAATTAGAAGGAAAATTATATTATAGATAAATACATTATTAGAAAATGTATACATACCACATTTTTGTTTGAATACTATCCTGTAACTAAAAAACTAACAATACTAAAGGAAACGGTGTATTTTTTTTACTGAAATTTAAAATATTAAATAATTCAACACATTTTAGTTTTTTCTTAATGCATTTTCTGTTGAGGCAGTGAGTTCAGCAGAAGTATTTTATTTTTGGAAATGTTTCTTTACATTATACGAGAAAAGTAAATGGAAGTAAATTTAACTTGTAATTGTTTATACTCAACACGTTTTTATAAAAATATACTTTCCTAAAGATATTTAAAAATTTCATGTAAAATGAATATTATTTACATTTTAATGAATCGTTACTAATAACAAAAGATTTTATGTCATAAATGAATATATTCTTTATATATCTATCCATCTATCTATCTAGCTATATCTATATCTATCTATCCATCTGTATATATATATATTATTTAAATATCAACTTGTAAGCTATACAAACTGCAATAGAAGTTGAATTGTTTTTTAAAGATAGATGCTAGACATTATAATAGATTTTTACCCTATCTTAATTCATTTTCTGAGATTAAGAAATGATATTTAGCAGATTTTCAGACTCGACAAAAACAGTTTATTTTAAAATGTTTATAAAGCTATTAACAAAAATAAATTAAAAAAATGTTAAATGACAAAAGATAAAATTATTTTATAAAACTAAGCTTTCCTCAAAAAAAATTCACAATTTCAGTTTCAACAGAGGTTATGAATCTCTTTTATTTTTCCAAATGTTTCTTACATTATACGAGAAAAAGTAAATGAAAAAAAGTTTAACGTGTTTTATATCTTCACCTGTAAGATATAATATTATGTCTTAAATAAATATATTCGTAAAAATTCAATCCATTATTAAATATTATTTTGAAAGCAAAACAAGCAGCAATTGTAGATACGTTGGTTTTCCTTAAACATGAAATTTTAAGCAACTTTAACAGATTTACATTTCTTCTAAATGCATTTTCTGTATTGAAGCAATAAAAATTAAAGCTCAATTTTGAGGTTCTTTTGAGGTTCAGGAAAAGAAAATTTTTCCCAATATTTTTTTTTATTGCTAACAAAAGTAAGTTGAAAAATGTTTAACGTACAAAAGAGAAATTGTTTTATAAAACTTAGTTTTCTTCAAACAATTTAATATCTTCAAGCAAAATAGAATAATTCACTAATTATTTTCAATTCTCTCTGCATAACTCATAAATAAACATTTTCTGGATTATAATGAAACATGTATTATTTCAAGTATTTATATATTTAAATATATAATTTTTTCTGCAATAGATTTTTAATCTTTCTCTATTAACAGGAAAATTTGTCAAGGAACAATATATAAATAGAAAAAAAAATTAACTTTTGTTTAAGTATTACATCATTTAAATTAACGAACCAGAACTAATGTATTGATTTACTTAAACGAAGAATATTAAACAATTCAGCACATTTTGATGCTATCTTAATGTATTTTCTGCGTTGAAGAAATGTGCATAAAGGCTGAATTTTCATACTCAGAAAAAAAAACTATATGTTCCCTACATTATTAAGAAAAAGAAATGAAATAATGTTTTACGCGTTAACTTAAAATTATTTATGTATACTTTCTTAAAGGTATTTCAAAAATTCATGTAAAATTAATATTGTTATTTTTTAATTCCCCTTATGTAATTAAAATAATATTTTTACTTGAAATTTGTATAAGTATACGCTATAACAAAACAAAACAAAACAAAAATGGTAAAAATTAGGAAGTTTTTCTAGGGAGATAGGATTTTTAGAACTTATGATATAACGACATCAACTGGTATTTATATAAAATGTATTTGTTTGCACTGTAAATCCAAAAATCTGTAAGGTTAATGAGAATTTTTTAGGAAACTGAATGGCCTAAAACTTTTTATTCAGGTTATAGATAAAATTTTATATAAATTATTGTAATTTAAGTAGATTCCCTTGTGAAGATACAGAAATCTGTAACTTTACAGAAAATAGTTATGTAGATTTATATTTTTTATTGTACAGTGCACAGATGAAATTTTTATAAGCATATAGATTTCCGTATCTTAAGAACTGTAAAATTACAGATTTTTTTTTAACTTAAAATATTAAACATAAAATATTAGACATATCAACAGATTCTTTCGCTCTCTTTCTTATTTTTTTAATTTACTTATTTATTTTTTATTTCTTTGTGGTGTGACACAATCAGCTTTATAGCTGAAATTTCCAACTGGGCAAAAGTAATTTTCTCCAAATAATTCGTTTCTTATTAACAAAAGAAAGTTAAGAAAAATAGGGTTATGCTATAAGGCAAAATGTTTTATAAAACTAAATATTTTTTAAAGAATTTACAATTTATATGTAATTAAATGCTATCCACTTTTTACTTTAGTAATATATTTTAAAATTATATTTTATAGTACTTTATTTACAAAATGTTTTAAATTTGTATAAGGAAGACATTATGCTGTAATGGCTTTACAGGTTGTGAATCTTCACTTTTAACAAATGTTAACATTTTAGAAATTACTATATTCGGGAAAACAAAACAGAAAAACATTTTATGTTAAAATACTATAAATTAAACGAAACAATCAGCAGTCGTACGTGCATCAATGCATTAGTTTTCTTTAAATATAAAATATTAAACAGCTGAACAGATTTTCAATATTTCTTTTTTATATTTTTCTGTGTTGAAGCAATGTAGCTAAAGCTCTAGTTTTCAAATGCAATGGAAGTAATTTTTTTCCAAATGTTTCAGATACTATTCAAGCAAAAGAAAATTCTAGAAAGGTGAAATGTAAAATGGTTTTGAAAACTAAGCTTTATTGAAAGAATTTAACATCTGTAAAGGAAATTAAAAATTACCATTTGTTTTACCTCTCCAAAATTATAATTTTATTGTAATTTTATTGAAAATGTCAATATTTCAAAAATTTAAAAGAAATAGTTTCTATGCAATCTGACTGCAGGTTATGGAAATTCTTTTGTAAAAAAGGATTTCATGTCGCAGATGAATATATTCTAAAAAAAAAAAAAAAAAAAAAAAAGATTTTTTTTTTGTTTTTTGTTTTATTAGTACCGATCTGTAAACGAAACAATCAGCAACTCTTCGATGCACCAGTTTAACCCTTTCCGGCGCACTACTCTTTAAAGTGGAATTTAAAGATAAAGAAAATAGGCAATATATTTAGGCCTAGAGGAGTACACAGGTATTGTTTTTTAAAGATTGCACTAACCATTTTAATTATACAGCTGTTGCCGAAGTGGTAACCTCCCACAAGTAAAGCATTGATAAGCGCAGTGAGAAGAGCATTGCTGTGAAGCGCGTATTACAGTAAAACATTTTACCTATTATTTAAAAACAGTAGAGTTTGATCTCTGTGGTGCTGCCATCTAGAACTCATAAGAAAGATTTAAAGCCATTAGAGTGGTTTTTGAAATATTCACGGAGTTTTTGTGTCTCTAAACAGGGGGAACTTTAGGTGTTGCCGACCCGACAACACTGCGCGTTAAGGGGTTAATGCTTTTCTTTTCGCGCAAAATACTAAACGACTGAAAAGACCTCTTTACTTTTTTTAAACGAATTTGTACTTTCTTCAATCTTCAATAGAAAGAAGTATTGTAATTGAAATTTTTTTCGACTGACGATTATCGACGGCTTTATACGTTTTAGGGATCAAAAATTCTAAAAAACTTGTTTTTATTAAATGTCTGTCTGTCAGTGGGTGGGCGTGTGCCGATATATCGGCACTGTACCATCAAAAAGTACATAAAGATATGCATAGAATTGAAATAAATTTCTTGTGAATATTTTTGGCTGTAGCAAGCAAGTCCTTCAATTTTGAGATTTCCCGCTGGAAGGGCGTGCAGCAGTTGCAATTTTTGTGCCATTTTCAACAAGGGACTCTCTAAATTTCGAAAACATCCACCGGGAGGGGAAATTATAATCCGATTTTTGTGCCATTTTCAATATTGTATCACCGAAAAATCTATGAAATTATGCATAGAATTAAACCAAAATTTTGGTGTTTGGCTATGGCTAGTAAGTCTTTTTTAAATTTGAAAAAAAAATCCAAAGGAAGAGGGCACTGTAATAGTAATTTTTATAATTGTACTATATAAATGTGCTTGAGGTTATGCATATAATTGAACGAAATTTTTTGTGGAAGCGTTTGCCTATGGTCAGCAAACTTTCCCTGAATTTGAAAATAAACCACCAGAGATGAGAGCTATAATCGCAATGTCTGAGCCATTTTCATTATTTTACCATCAAAAAGTGTATGAAGCTATTCAGAGAACTGAATTAAATTTTTTGTTTGATTATTTTTGAGCTTGGGAAGAAGATCTACCCTGTGTTTGAAGAAAAAAATCCGGAAGGGATTTTCTGTAAAAGATATTTACGTGCTATTTTCATTATTATATGATCTAAAAGTGTATAAAATTGGTTACAGACTTGAACCAATTTTTTTATGTATGTTTTTGGCTATTGCCAGAGATCTTATTTGAATTTGGAAGGAGCTTTGATGACGTGTGAAATGAGCTGGGTCATTCCACGTCAAATGAGCAAAAATGTAAAAAAAGCCGTAGCTGCATAGAATCCGATTTTAATAAAATTTGAGATACGTGTTCATTTCATATTTAAATGTATGTGTGCACAATATTTTCACGAAAAATTAATTATTTTATCAATTTTGGACATTTAAAAAACTTGTGATATAGAATGGCTTGCGGATAATCGTCGAAAGTTGCAAGTTTCAAGTTCTATATTTTGAAAACTATTTAACCCTGCTGTTCTGTTCGGGTCTATGTGACCCGAAAATTTTATTGTTCACTTATAAAAAACATTAGCGCAGAGATATTTCCATGAAACTTTTTGACTTTGTTCATTAGTAATATAACTATATATTCCTAGAAGTATTTACGTTTATTTATATTTCCAAGAGATATTTTTTAACTTAGTCCTAATGTACTGTTCGGGTCATATTGACCCGAGTTAAAAAATAATTTTATCATGCACTTTTAATTTTGTTTGGAATCATTTAATAAAAATAATTACTGCAACGTATCTATTTTGAAATCTGTTTCGTTGGCACAGGTGTTAGATCACGTGACAGGAGAGCAAAGTCAAATGTTGATATCATTGGCAGAAGGAAAATAATGCACCTGTTAGTAGCGTTTCTTTTTTCTTGCTGTATTTCAATTTCTAATAATCTGAAGAACAGTTGTATCTCTGAGTATTAGTGAAAAAATGGCGAATGGTAGAAATTTGAGTGATCCTGATATTGCTAAATTAATGGAAGCCTCTGACAGCGGAGAGAAAAATGCGTCTGAGTATGAAAATCATACAAGTGAAGAAATTGAAAGTGAAAGTTCTGACAACGATTTTGATATTGATATTCAAAAGACGCACAATATACAGAGTATTCAGTCTAAGAATCGTGAAATAGTATGGAAATTGATTCCCCTTCTTCATTCTGATCGATTAACGTCTGCTAATATTATAAAAACTACTCCAGGTGTCACAAGATATGCAACGACAAGGATAACTGACATAAAAAGCGCATTTGCGACGGTATTCAATTCTACAATCGAGAACGAAATCATAAAAATGACTAAAATAGAAGGAAGAAAAGTGTATGAAAAAGAGTGGAAAGATATTAGTACTGAAAGTTTTCAAGCATACATCGGATTATTATTATTAGCTGGTGTGTACAAATCATATGGAGAATCAACAAAAAGTTTGTGGAATCAAGAAACAGGCAGAAATATATTTCGTGCTACAATGTCCCTCGAAACCCTTCATATGATATCGAGAGTTATTCGTTTTGACAATAAATCTACTAGGCAAGAAAGAAGGTCTGTAGATAAATTAGCTACTGTTCGAGATATTTGGGAAAAGTAGATAGAAATTCAACCTAAATTGTATAATCCAAGTGAAAATGTTACTGTAGATGAACAATTAGTAGGATTTCGTGGACGATGCCCTTTCAAACAATATATACCTAGTAAAACCTCCAAGTATGGGATAAAAATATGGACTTTATGTGATAGCAAAACTTCGTATGTACTGAATACACAAATTTATACTGGAAAAAATCAAGGATCAAAGCCAGAGAAAAGTCAGGGTATGTGGGTAGTGACTACTTACTTATAGGTATTCGGGGCACAATGTTACATGTGATAACTTTTTCACATCCTATAACTTGGGAAAACTTCTTATAAAACGGAAAATGACTATGCTTGGCACCATTAGAAAAAATAAGTCCGAACTTCCTGAGAAAATGCTAAACAAAGAAGTGCACAGCTCATCATTTTATTTTACAGAAGATACAACAGTTGTAAGCTACATCCCTAAAAAGAACAAAAATGTTATTCTTATGAGCACTTTCCATCATGAAAATGAAGTTAGTGACAGACCTGACAAAAAACCACAAATGATATTAGATTATAATGCAACTAAAAGGACGGCAGATAGTCTTGATCAACTTTTGAGTACATACACTTGTAAGAGAAAAACAAATCGCTGGCCTAGGATAGTATTCTATAATATGCTTGATACATCTGCTTACAATGCATTTATTCTGTGGATTTCATTAAACAGCAAATAGAATGAAAATAAATTAACCAAACGAAGGCTCTTTTTAGAAGAATTGGGGAAATCTCTAATTATTCCACACATTGAAATAAGACAGGATCTTCCCAGAAGCGAAGATTCAGTCAAAATTGTGAAGAGAATGCGTAGTAAAAGTGCAAACGTACCCTCGGAATCAGATGAAAACACTTCATTGTGTACTAAACGTGCAAGATGCAAGTTCTGCCCATCAACCCGCAACAAAACTAATATGTTATGTTACAATTGTAAAAAACACACTTGCAAATTTCACATAAGCTATTTTTGTCCAAATTGTAAATAAAAGTAAGTATTCAAATATTTTTAAGTTATTTTATTGGTGTTTTGTATTATTTGATATATATTTAAGCTTATTTTACTATTTTTTTAATAATTTCTAAAATAGTTATTTTCATTTACTGCTAGAAAAGGTAATATTCTACATCGGGTCACATTGACCCGAACACTACATACGTATAGTAAATGCGAACAGAACAGCAGGGTTAACAAAAATGAAGTTTTTTATGATATTGAAATCTCTGGATATCAATCTTTATATTTATTGAGTAACAATAATTTGGTAATATCATAATTAAACAAAAATTGGTTGTAAATATTGAAATTTTGTCATTTTTTAAAATTTTTGAAATGTTATAAAAATCAAAGGATTTAAAAAACATCTCTGAAATTGATGCAAGATTTAGTACAATGTATGAAGATCGAATTCTCAAAGTTTCAAAGTTGTTATTTATTTCCTTCATCTTCAAAAAAACTTATAAATTTTAAAAAAAATGACAAAATCATAATTATTCCTCTTATGTTACCTCAAAAAACAATTAAAGGACAACTCCTACATCAACAATATTACACGTACATAAGAATTAATAAGTCCATGACACACTAAAAAAGTTTCAATACTGCCTTTTTAATTTCTAACATAACAAAAATGGGTTCAAAAAACTAATATTTGAGACATTCTAAAGACAATCTTTCTTTGAAAACACGCGCTTTTTTGGAAATTTCTTCTAAAAATAGACGTGTGCTGCCATCTTTGTTTGTTAATTGAATTTAAGATTAAAATACAGTTATTTTAAGAAAAAAATAGTTTTTCTTCTATACAAATTTAAAATATTCTTGAGGCAAAAATAAACTGAAAGCAAGAATAAAACTCCGTATACTTAAAATATACACTTTTATCTGTAATATCAAAGAGTTTAAAAATTTTAAAAACTTTTATTCGTCTCCAAAAAAATGAAAAAAAAAATGTTGACTTTTTAATCATTAGTTTTCACTATTTATTTTTTTTTCTCATAAAGGAATGAAAAAGGCATGAATTAAATTATAGATGTATTAAATATATTCAATTAGCTATAATGGCAAAAAAAATGAATTTGGAATAAGTGTCCTTCATTTTAAAACATATAACTGAAATATTTTATTTTTTCCACGATTTTTTTATTATTTATTTATTTTGAAATTATAAAATAAAAATACAATTACTAAATTATGCTAATCTGTTACTTATAGTTCATTCTTAAGTGTAAATAATTTTTATTACAATCTTTCCATTCCTACGGCAAATAATCAAACTTGAAATTTCAAGCATGTACACAAGACCTCGATTTCGTCTCAACTTTAAAGTAATTTTTTATACTGAAATAAACTAGTCTGAACTCTACTACTTTGCGTTTCCTCGTAAATGATTGTGATCTAATTATATGATGATTTTCAATAAAATCTGTGACATGTCAGCCACACCTGATTTGCTCATTTGGTGTGGAATGACCCAGCTTTGTGATATCACAGTTTTTTTATTTCATTTTCTCGATTCTTCGTCATTCTATTGTCCATCGACTCATGCAGAGAAGGGATCTCGTGTCCTACTAAGCCGGTAATTTGCATACGGCTGATGATAACAGAATAAGAGAAAACTATTGATTTTAGTAAATATCATGATCCATATTAACTCATTTTTACCCCGATTAATTTTCTGAAGCAGAAATTTAACATGAAAATCAAAGTTGGTATAGTATATTAATTTTAAATTTACGTATGAGAAAGAAGAAAGTTTTTGGACTGGCGCGTCCAACTAGTTTGCGTTAAAAAATAGCTAAACACTGAATTGACATGTTTTATATACAAAGTTTTATTATTAAATCTAGAATGTTTGAAAGAAAACCTAGATTTCATTATGCCAGAAAAAATACGATAAACATAGTTTTGTTGCATAATGTAGTGTTTTACCTTTAAAGGTTTAACATCATAATAAATGTATAAAGAATATTTGATTTATTATTATTATTATTGTTATTATCTTTATTGATAGGATGAGTTTTGAAGCTCATGTCCTTATATAAACAGTAAATTTCAAAAATACTAAAATTCGAAAAGTATGATCTATGCACCAGTATTTAATTTTATGAGTACTTACATATAAAAATTTTGTAGTATGATTTACTTCTGATTTTCAATGGAAATCAATATCTAAAGTAGATTCTCTTTTGAAAAAAAAAGAGGAAAACAATATTGATTAGTAAATAATCTTTCATAACATTAATCTATGAAACAATCTCTTTTGTAGCTGTCGAATTAGTTCACTTTTGATGTACTTTTTTCATAAATGATACAATGATTTCTCGATAATATAAAGTAATAAATATATTTACTAGTATAGAACTAGAAATCTAGAAATTTTAGGGCATGGCCTCGATTTTTGATTTATATAAAAATTGAGCAATTTTCACTTGAAATAATTGTATTTTTATAAATAATTTAACAAATTACTGTGAAACGTTTGTCATCTGACTTCATGTGTAAAAGAAATCAAGCTTAATTTTTAATGAGAATTATTTTAATTAACAAAATAATATAGGAAATAAGTTATATCGTTTATATATTTTTTAAATGAATGTTCATGCTTAGATTTGTTTCGTGGTCAAAATGACAATGGTTTTACTTAAAAAAAAACATAGGACTAAAAGTGCATGATCCAAGTATGGATCACTGTTGATTGATTTGATTGGGTAAGCCATTCAGAGTAAGAGAACATCTTTATGGTGCAAGACTTTTTTATTTTCTTTACGAAATTCCTGGTAGAAATTAACGCATGGGAGAAATTTGTTTTATGAAGTAGTCTTAGATCACTTAGAATATGAAAAATGAAAAAAAGTACTTTCTTGTATATATATATATATATATATATATATATATAGTTATTATACATATATATTTAAAGTTAGGAGCCAGAAATATCATCGCCAGGATCCCCGTTCTCCGCACAGAAGTCATGGCCAGCGAGAAAAAAAAATGTAGAAGATCCAATAAATCACTCCTTGGCTGCTGCAAGTCCATTTTTTAAACTGTAGTCATGATAAAGGGAAAGGCTGCTCTTGCAAACGATCTCTAACCGAAAAAAAAATCCATCATTTACTTCAACCAGCCGTACTCATCCAAGAAAGAACTCAAGAATTTTTTTTTTCTCACTTCGAGCTTCCCTTTTTAAATCTAAAAAAGAAAATTCAAGAACATTCTTTACTCTCAAACTATCATTCTTTTATGTAAACATAACTCATGCCCAGAGTCGAGATTAATATTCGAAAGACGACAATTTTATTAAAAAAAAAATAATTAACCGATTTATAATCGATTCAGAATATTCAAATATCCATGCAAACGATATAGTTTTGCAGACGATTAATTTTAAGAGAAAAAGAAAAGAAATGAATTTATTGTTATGCACACATCGAATGTTGAAGGGCGGGGGGAATTAACTAATACATAAATAAAAATAATGATTTTTTGAAAGGTATGGTTTTGGAATAATTTATTTAGATTTTCTTAAAAAGGGTTGATAAAAACATAGAAAAAAATAGTTTTATTGTGAATATTAAGAAATAAAGTTTAATTAAGAATATTTTTAATTTAGAGCCATCTTTTATAAATTTACGCATACTGGAATAAATGTTTTTTAAAGCGAATTAAGAATTCATATTGTTTCCATAAAGATTAACAGATTAGAACTAGAAACAAGATTTTAATTTAATAAGTTGGTGTAAGTTCGGAATATCGTTATAAGGAAATCAATATAGTATAAAGTTTAATTTTAGCGAAAAAAAATTTAAAATTTGTAATTAATATTTATATATATATATATATATATATATATATACAGGGTGTCCCGAAACAAATGGTATATACGCTAGGGGGTGATATATATATATATATATATATATATGAATTTTATAGTATAATATATGTTCTACTAATTTTGTTACAATTTAAATTTTATTATCTATATGACTTATGCCTTGACCATAACTTTAGCCGTTACAAAGTCACAAGTAATTTATATCTACTGTAGATTCACTTGAACTACAAATCATGGTAGGATTTGGGTATGGTAGATATTTTAGTATATATATATGCTTTTTTTTAAGAATATTATATTATTGTTATTTTGTCATTTTGTTTTTATTTTCTTCAATGAGTATCTTTTTACTAATTTGTAATAGTAACTAGCTTCCAGCCTGTCGGGTGCATTGTGAGTCGAATTCTTATTTTTAGCACGACTCACAACAGAAACTGGTTGGATGTTTTTGCTGTTTTGTTGAATTATGCACCCCCGAAGAGTAGTTTAATAAAAAAAGCCTTCTACTGTCCTTTTTTCCATTTACCTTTCATTATTTTGGTAATCTGCCTACTATTTCACTTCAGACTTCAACTGTTTTTAATAAGATGACTGTAAAAATACTGGTTTCATTGGTTTATTTAATGGTATTGTCTGAATAACTTTGGATGTATTTATAAAAGTATATATATATATATACTGTGATTCCAAGATCGTTTCATGTAATGGTGACAGCAAAAAATCATGTAACCGATTCTGTAAAATGATTTTTTGCTGTTACCGTGACATAAAAATTTCTAGGAATGCCAGTTTCTTAGAAAAAAAAAATGACTAAGTTTACAGATTTTTTTAAAACAATATATGTCATTTAACTGAATTTTTGTTAACAACAGAAATACATTCTTAAAAACAACATAAGAATAATCATTACATGTTAAGTACCTAAACAGATTAAAGTGATTAGCATACCTCTTCAAAATCAAAAATCTTCTTTTAAATTGAGTTTAAAATCTTCTAAAACTAGTTAACTTTATTATACTCTAAAACTATTAAAAAAATTAATTTTTAAAAAGTGACTGGAAATGATTAAAATGAAATATATTTTTCAAATTGTTTGTTAAAGTAATAAATTGTACTTGAAACTTTTAAAACTATTCAATAACATAAAAGCATTTTTAAATTTTTATTTGAAGTTGGAAGTTATTCAGCTGATTTTTAATTTTAGACAGAAATTTTAAGATTTTTTTGTATTGGTGATCTTTTAATAATTCACATTCATAATTTTGAGAAGGAAAAAAAAGCAGTTACATTGTTTCAAAATGTGAAATAAAGACTTAAATATATATCAAGGGAAGTTGTTCAATTTCTATATAAAAAGGTAGTTTAGTTTATTTTAACTACCTATTTTTCTAAGATATTTTCTCTTTTAAAAATGATTAAGTATGCGCTTTAAGAATTAATACAATCTAAATAACTATACATTTTAAACACGCAGTGTAAAAAATAAATAAATAAAAAATATAAAAAAAGTCCAGAAATTTACGGCGCAGAAATGTTGCCAAAAGTTTTTGCCGTAAATTTACCGGATATTTCTTTACTGTGCATATCTGGCTTCTATAAAATTATGCTCCTATATGTAATAATTTAAAGCATTAGCATGCATGGTTATAGCCTTTTCAATATATTTTTAACTGCCAACGGTATTATTGCTTTCATTTAGCAGTCAAAAATTTGATAGATATTTAATGTATCACAGCCTACTAGTTTTATAAAGAAAATCTGTTTTCTTGAATAGGATAGGTTACAGCACGCTGTTTCTGTAGAAATTTCAATTCCGACTTCTTCATTCCAATGATCGTCTAGATGTTTATGGGTTTTTCTTTATTCTTTGTACTGTAGCACCGTTTAAGTGTGCGGTTTTTTTTATATTCCAACAGCATCTACATATACGTAGAATGCAACATTTTAGTTTTCCCTTTAATATACCCTTACACTGTAAAAGGAATCTGTTAAACTTCCGGCAAAAACTGCGGGCAGATATGTTGACAGCTGTTTTTATCGTAAAAATTGCTGGCAACATTGTTTCCAGCAGTTTTTGCCAGCAGTTTATTAGAAATGTCTATGGAGAGAAAGTGTTTTATAGAAGTTTAATCGAAATTTCTATTGAACTTCTACAGATATTTTTATAGCTTTTAAACTAGCTTATAGAAAAACGGGCCATAATTCTATAAGTTTCTATAAACCTTTTGCTATAGAATTCTAAAAGCTATTTTCGTAAGGGTAGTGATATTACAGACTATAAAAAATGTAATTTTATAGTGCAAAGTTGCCAAAATTTGTATGCTTATTAAAACTTTATCTGTACACTGTATAGGAAAACAAGTAAATCTACGGAACTAATTTTTGTAAAGCTATAGAAATCTGTAACTTTACAAATTAATATACTAAAATTATAGTTATATTACTAAAATTTCATCTGTAACCTAGGTTGCAGTTACATAAAAAAATCCAGGAATCCCACTTTCCTAAAAATTTCTTAACAAGTTTCTAAGTAACATTACATTTTTTTTTTTTTCGAGAGCAAACGTGTATGTGTTACATAAATTTTTAATTGTTAAAGTTACACATGAATTTTTAGGAATACCAGTTTATTAGAAAGCGTTTAATAACTTTACAGATTTGTATTTACAGTGTGTTTTTTAAACATAAATCCTGGGATGTATATGAGTATGTGAAAACAATATGTATATATTAATAAAATCTTTCTAGATCTTTCTTGTGTTTTATTTTTTACACGGTTTTTAATTATATGATTGATTATAGTGATATACTTAATTCTATTAATTTCAATGTTCCAAACAGATCACTTAGGTGCACTCAATTTTTTACATTACCATTTTTTTAATGTAATTATGTTGCTAATTTCTCTGCATATAGATGAATTTTTTTTATTATTAATTCTCTGCACTTCTTGATAATTTTAAAATGTCTTTTACTGTCTTCAAAGATAAATGTTCTGAACTTTTAGTTTCTTAATTTGTGTTTTTACTGTGAATCGGATTGTAATGTGATTTATATCTATATCTATATATATATATCTATATCTATATATATATATGTATATATATTTATATTCTATTATATATTTATATTAAATGTATATTAAATAATGCAAATCCATATATTCAACTAAAGCCTACATAAAAAACCTGGAAAACGTATTCCAGTTTTACTGTAAAACAAAAAGTGACATGTTTATAATCAACTTATTTCATATTTTTAAATTTCGATTTTTTAATAATTTTAGTTTTTCTAAATTTGACGCGAATTTTCTAAATTTTACTATAAATTTCTTATTAATTAAATATTAGTATATGTAAAATTAAAGAGGGTAATAAAATAAAGTTTTAGTTTCCACATTATACGCACAATTATTATAAACATTTTTTTTTTTTTTTTTATTGAAAATCTTTAAAGTTTCAGACTGAAAATCTTGCAGTTTGCTACATTCCTGTTGCTAGTTCTTATGAAAAATAAACTATTTCAGAATTTTAAAATTTTAAATTAAATTTCAAATTGTCTTTGTACACTATCGTTGCCAGATGAACAGGGTTTTACCTATTTTGAATGCTACTGTATTTTGAAGATGAATATTACTTTTATTCAATGAAAGAATAAATAAAATTAAAGACAAATATTGTTTTTAGAAATAGTGGTAACATTCTAAACTAATAAACTAGTTGGATGTGCCAATCCCTAAACTTTTTTATATCTCATATGTATATTTTAATATTTAAAAAAAAAATAGCTACTCATGTTAATGCTTTAATAATTTTAATTCAATACTATACTAACTCTGATTTTAATCTTGAATTTCTGCTTCAGTCAATTAATCGGAGTAAAAACAGGTTTCCGTCTCTGCATGAGCCGATGGACAATAGAATGACGGCAATTTTTTTTTTCAAATTCATGGAGGACCTACTTGCCATACCAAAAATATCATACACAAAAATTTTAATTCAGTTATATGAATAACTTCATGCACTTTTTAATGGTAAAATAATTAAAATGGCACAGACGGCGTGATTATAGAGCCACCTATCAGCGAATTAATTTAAAATTCAGGGCGGATCTACTAGTCATCGCCAAACACTTAAATAAAAAATTTCGTTCAATTCTATTCATAATTTCATACACTTTTAGGTGGTATAATATTGCAAATGGCACAAAAATCGCTATTGCAGCGCCGGATGCTTTCCAAACTCAGGGAGGACCAATTAGCCACAAAAAATTTGGTTCAATTCGATGCATAACTTCATACACTTTTAGTTTGGACATTATTGAAAATGACACAAAAATTTCTATTGCAGCGTACCCTTCTTGCGGAACATTTCAAAAATTAAGGAGGACCTGCTTGCCATAGCCAAAAGTATTCACAAAAAAATTGGTTCAATTCTATGCATATCTTCATATTCTTTTTGATGGTAGAATGACGACATATGGACACACACATACAAGGACAGACAGACATTTTGTAAAAACATGTTTTTTGGAATCTCTGACTTTAAAAATGTGTAAATCCGTCGAAAACCAGAAGTCAAAAAAAATTTCGATTACAATACTTTCTTCTATTGAAGATAGAAGAAAGTATAAATGTTGACAGTAAAATTAACATTGCAATGTAAATTTGAAATCTTTAGGATTCTGAAATATGTAGGGTAACATCCCCAGTAATTGGCACATTAAGAATTTGTCGTTAAACTTACTTAAATTTTCATTACAAAGAAATAAGCTACTTACTTGGAAATATTTTTAAATCAAAGAATACATATCTGTGCATCTATTTTGCCCACTATAAGCAAAAAAAAATGAAAAAGTATTTTTATAAAAATATATTTATAAAAAGTTGCTGAAATCACCAGTAATTGGCACCTAGAGCACCAATGTATGACACCTTGTGATCCAGTAATTGGCATATGTTTATATTAAAAAAAAACTTTACATTTTGCATTGGGTTTAATCGCTTTAAATTAATTTACTGTAGATGAAGATGCCATATTTCAGGTTTTTGAGATTAAGAAATCAACATATTAGTCTGAAATATGAACACTTTAAAACAATACAATATATTTACATTAATACCCAGTAATTGTCATGCTGTCTCGAGTAATTGTCATATGAAGCTTTAATGGATTCCAATTACTGATAAAATTTATATTTTTAAATAAAAACAAATGATAAACAAAAGTAGTCTATAATTTTAAAAGTACCTCCAAAATAAATGATTTAATCTCAAATTCCTTGCGAATTCCTTGCAATTGGAATAGGTGCCAATTACTTGGAACTAGCAATATTGAAGCACCATTACTTGGCAACTACCATTAATTCAGAAATCCAAATATTTGTGTCGAAAATACTTTTACACAATTAAAGTAATCCTTTTTAACTAAACAAAACTGTTGTCAATTAAAATTTAAAATATATTATAAATCAAGTAATAATGAATTTAAAAGCATGCCTTCCTTAAGCCAAAGAAGAAGAATTTGCAACAAAATGGCTAATTTGATACAAGCCATACTTGTTTCTCTTTCCTAGGCTCTATTGTCATCTTGTAAAATAAAGTTATAATCTTTAACGTAAATGAGCATATAACTGATATATGGTCTTGAATTTTTAAAAGACTGGATATAAATCTTTTTAGGCCATGTTTGTAAAATGTGCCAATCACTGGTGCATGCCAATTACTGGGGTTGTTACCCAATGCAAAATCTACAAAATCTAAAATTTGTAATAAACAAAAAAAAAAGATTTTTGTTAAATAAAATGATGAAAACTAACTGCTTATAAAATGATATATTTTTTAAAATTTAGTCGATAATACTTGCAAACAAAAGTTATTTTACCTAATATTTTATATTTTTTGACAGCTGAATCTTATGTATTTTGTAGGAATTTTTGCATATCATAAATATATATGTTAGAAAATATAGCAAAAATTGAGTATTTTAAAACAATGTGTTTTTAACTTTTGATAGATATTATTTCTGCATCTTTTACCAGTAAAACCGAAAATGACCTTCATTTTTAACCATCATGTCACGAATTTAAGCAAACTGTATATTTTAAAATTACACCCACCCCACCCCCTTCCTTTTTCCTGAGTAGCTCACGTCAACGTTTGAGTCAGGTTGACTGTCTTATTTTAAATTTTGAATGGGCTATAGAAGATAAAGTAGGTCACGTGATGCTTATCATGAATATTTTGGATTTAAATGAGTGGTCACAGGCATGTATTTTTGGTACAAAAACCATGTTTTGGGAGGATGTAGAAATATACTCATTGATTTTACCTATTTTTAGCCATAAAAATAAAGAAATTATTGAATTATTTTAAATTTTCATTTTGATAAAGTTTATTTTCAGCAAAACCTCCTGAGCTCACGCGCACAGCGCGCGTAGACCTCGAGCGCAGCGGTTGAATATAACTTCAGTGACCAGTGATTGACCTTTCCGTTTTTAGCTGCGTCTGTGACCGGTAACAGACTAAAATATGACATGAAACTGAAATATTTGTATTATTTTAATTAATTACTGAAAGTTTATTTAAAATTTATATACTATCATATTTTATACTTTCAGCCACCGGTAATTTACGCGGTGTTAAATAAGACGTGTTAAATAAGAAAAAATAAGAAAGAGACATTGTTAATTCTCAAAAAAAAAAAAAAAAAAATATTTTAGCATACATGCTCTAAATGGGGGGAGGGGATGAAAAATGTCTTTATGGGATCCACCTTGCTTCTCCGAGGTTTAAATAACTTAAAGCAAAAATTTCGCTTTTGTAAATGGGTAATAAAAGTTAAATATGATTTCTATTCAGAACGCTTAGAATTATTTCTGTTTCAAGTTTTTATTTCATTTGAAAATCTTTCCAAATGCCTAAATATATCATCTTAATGTTTCGTTAGATGTCTTTACCAGATCAATATGCTTAAAAGTGCAAGGTGAAATTATATACAGGATTTTCTCTCATAAGCTGTTTGTAAGCAGATTCTATTCTTAAAATTTTTTACTTAGAAAGTAAAAATAGAATCCGCCGTATAGATAACTAGAATAGATCTCTCAAATGCATTTTATTCTTTTCTAAAAAATCGAATAAAACAAAATTCGTATTTGTTTATTGTCATATTGATTTTCAAATACAATAAAACAATCATTTGTAATATAATATAGCGTTATAAAATATTCCATTTGCAGTATACGCAACGTATAATTTAAAAGCGTAATACCAAATTAATTGAGATGAAATTGAATTTGGATATTTCTTTTGGCATTCTCCAATTTTTTTTAAAAAGAAGATGGTTATTAAAAGCCCTTATTTTGAAAATCAGACAAAGTGTGATAGTTGTATTTTTGGATTTGCTTGATTTTTTTATATGTTTAAGTAGATCTTATTTAATGAATAATGTGGAATTTTGAAGCCTTGACATTTGATATTTGAATTGACATTGCTCTGAGGTCTATAGCTGCTATGGCTGTCTCTCCTCGATTGATCCATTAAACGCAGAAACAGGGACAATACAGAAAATTTTTTATTACACATATCCATTACATATTTTTATAACACTACAAAGGGACAGCACAACATCCATGTCCGTACCCGGATTCGAACCAGGAACCCTCGGTGTGATAGGCTGCCGCTACCGACCACGCCACTGGGTCGACGTGAAGCCCTGAAAAAATTTCCTCTCCTATAGGAAATATCAAATTTCGAGGATGTGAATGCCATTTTTATGAAAAATGAAATCCCAATATGTTTGGAGTGGTATATCTCTAGCAAGCAATTACATCCCAAAATTATTTTTGCATAAACTTATAGTATAACACTACCTGCTTATTAAAATTTATTTGTTTCCATAGGGCATTGTTATTCTACATTGTTATGTTGCTATAAAGTAGTCTCAAAATGACATTTTGTCCATCTTCCGCTTTAGTATCTTATTTCAGCTATAATACCCCAAAGTTTTTCTTATAGAATATGAAAGCGCACTACCAGGGCAAGCAAAATAATCTAGTACTGCGCGGAGTTATTCTTGCTGTTAGTAGGTATAACCTGTTAAATATTCAAAATTTCCAAAATCTGCAATATTTAAAGTAGTTTATTTCAAAAAAGCGCCACAGTTGAATGGAAAAAAAATATGTCACGCAATAGTTGAACATGTGTATAAAAACGTGGAAAAGAAAAAGTATTGATGCCTCGTGATATTTTTTAGTAAAAAAATGACAAAAATTACAAGAAAAGCAATGTCCACAATCACATTTTCCCCTAAGAAAAAATGAAACTTCCAAATTCTCTTTCGCCTTTCTATGATTTTTCCCTATGAGTAAATGAAATATCCCTTTTTTGCCGCCTCTTCCGAAAGAGAAACGGGATGTTTCATTTTCTCTTAGGGAAAAATTTGATGATAGACATTGCTTTTCTTCTAAATTTTGTCATTTTTTTTACTAAAAATATCACGAGTTCCCACTTCTTTTTCTTTTCATATTTTTGTATGTTCAATTATTGCGTGACATATTTTTTTTTTATTCAACTATGGCGCTTTTTGAAATAAACTACTTTAAATATTGCAGATTTTGAAGATTTTGAATAGTTAACAGGTTATAGTTACTAACAGCAAAAATATATCGGTGCAGTACTATATTATTTAGCTTGTCCAAGTAGTACAATTTCATATTCTAGAATAAAAACTTTGTGGTATTATAGCTTAAATAAGATAGTAAGAGCAGAAAATGGACAAAAACGTTATTTTGACTGTACTTTGTGCCAACATAACAATATAAAATAACAATGATCCATGGAAACAAATAAGCAGTAAGTGTTATACTATAAGTTTATGCCAAAAGAATTTTGGGATGTTATTGCTTGCCAGAGATATACCACTCCAAAAATATTGGAACTTCATTTTTCATAAAAATGGCATTCACAAACGTGAACTTTGATATTTTCTATAGGGAAGCGAAAAAATTTTCAGGGCTTCAAAATTGCAGATTAATCATTAAATATGATTTATACTAAAACAACAATAAAAAGAAAATATCAAGGCAATTAAAAAATACAACTATCAAAACATCCCTTTTTTGTCTGAATTTCAAAATAAGGGCTCATAAGTAAAAAAAAAAAAAAAAAGAAAAAAAAAAAAAAGAAAGAAAAAAAAAGAGATTAAACAGTAGATTTCATTACAATGCAGTATTTAAACATAATCATATATCAAATCATTTTCAATAACATATTTATAACAAAAATTGTGTCAGTGTGTGCTCATTGTAAAATAATGTTGTGATTTAACCTGCATTTTATGTTGTAATTTTACAAGCACCTATGATGTGAAACTGAATTAAAATATTGATGCTGTGAAATTGAATTCAATCAACATGTAATATAAAAATCTAATTATTATTTTTTCGGATGAACTATGCTATCATTATCAATGCGACATTCTCCATACACTTTTAAATACCTGCTCATTTTTCATACAATTTTGATTAGTGTTTAATTCTGATAACTGGTACAATTTATGTACGATGCTGTTTGTCATGAACATTTTTATATTAAGAATACTGCATATTATAAGCAAAAAACTTGACAAAATTTGCGACTTAAAAAAAAAAACTTTTATTTTCCTAGAGGTATATATGCTATTTATACAAAAATCAACACAGTTTATTACAAGAAGCAACTTAATCATAATCTACAGTTTAATGCTTTTTCTACATTAATTTTGACAGGGTTCTCCAAAAGATATTCATTCTTTTTTAATTTGCTGTATATGATATTTTTATGAATGAATGATTAACTAAAATTAAAATTTTATAGTTATATGATATGAAAAATTTAAGTTGTAAGATAGCCTGTTTAAATTTTTTATTTAATTATTTAGTCGTATTTTTAAGATGATTGTTTTAGATCATATTAAAAGAGCAAGATGAACTTTTATAATGCAATCATTTGATATGATGTTGGTAAATGGGTGCTTGTCTTCTATTCTTTACTTAATGAATTAAAAAATAATACTCATCAAGAGAATGACCTCTTTAAGTGATCACGTGTTTAATTCTTTTCAAAGAATAAAGAATGAATTATTGTTTCATATTCGTTTAATGCAATTATAATAATCATATAAAATTAAAACAATTGTTTTGAAATTTAATGTACCGTTATAATATATCGTTTTTTTTAAATATAGATAACGTATAATTTAAAAGCATGAAATTACAGTAAAACTGAGTTAATATAATATAATTGAGCTGCATTTTCTACTTAACATACACTCTTTTTTTACTGTAATAGTTTAAAATATATTACTACAGCTTTGTAGAAAAATACTAAGAGGAAAAATAAAAAACGCTTTTCATTAAAACAACACGATTAAACAGAATGATAATTCGAATTTTCTTGCTTAATTATAAGGAAATTTGCATCTTTGTGTTGTTTATTTTAAGTAATTAAAAGTGTAATTTAAGCGCACTTGGCATGTAAAATAGAAAGATGTAGATTATATTACATTTTTATAGTACTTCGTAAATTAAAAGTTTTGGTTTCGGAATTTATATTCACAGATGCAATTATCCAGTAATTATGGGATATAGTCAAATCGTGATTTTCAAAGAATCGACGTATTTAAACAATCTCAAACATTTGGTAGGGGAGGTAGGGAAGATATTATACACTTTTTTAAACAATTACTTATGACTCTAAGAAAAAAAATAAACAAATCTCCCCTGTTTTCTTATAAAGCGATTATTTATTTATTTTTTTAAATACAGTGAATTTAAAAATAATCATTCAAAAATATATCCCATTTAATTTGAAGGGTTGCTATTGTATCAAATCTTCACATTACTGGGTAGGATTGACACAATTGCAAGTGAGATTTGATTCATTGTTAGTTAAAAAGACATACATACAATTCAATTTGTGTCATAAATTTTTAAAAGTAAATCTTGAAATATTTTAGTAAAAATTTGCTTACTGCTTAAAAATTCAATTTTTCCCCTTGACAATTTTCACAACCTTTTTCACTGCAATGTTCGTCGTTTTTTATCTATACCTTTAAATTTCTCAAGTTTTTTGTTCAGTATGCATATTTATCAACATTAAAAATTTTACTTTGTGTTTCCACACTTTGCGGTTGCAGCTGTTTTCTTGGGATAAAGTCTAATATCCTCGGGTACCATGTAAACTTGATATGATTGGTATGAACCCTGTATTTTAATCTAGAAATATTTTAGATGCCCATCCAGTAGACAACTATATATATTTAACCTACAGTCTTCCTAAAGATAATTACAAGAAGATGCTGAGGGTTAAAAAATAATTAAACAAAAAGTATTGTAGAAACAATAAAAACCAAAAAGGATATGTTCCAGTCTTTTTTCAATCCATAAAAAATAAAAATAAAAATTTGAGTAAATAATTTTGGAAAAGCATTACCTATTAATTCTTCTTACCAATATCAATAGCTCATGCTGTAAAAATAATGAATATTACAGTCTCATATTAATTTGCAACATAAAAAACATTATTAAATTGCAAATACCCAAGAGTATCGTCTCGCCCCACTATTAATGAATAATTTCACTCTATCATGCCTCATTGGACGTCAAATCACTTTGTGTAGACATAGTTGAAAAACGACAATATATTTTATAGAAAAATTGTACCATAAGTAATAAGTAGTGTAATCATGTACAAATGTAGTTTTATAGTAGATTGTAACTTCACAATGATAGGATTTATGGAAAAAAAATCAGTCTTTATAAAAAAATTACATTCACCTATAAAATTTCTTCAAAGATAAAGGGAAATAAAAATTTGTCGTTCTGCATATCTAAGTTCAGCTAATGAGGCTTTTTCAAATTAAAAAAAGGCTTTACTTATCTCATAATGATAATTAACGCCCTATTTTATGAAACATTGCAACTGTATCTATTCTTCCTATGTACAAGGTAAAATAAGGACGTTTTACGGAAATATTACTAATAATCTGGACGCCAGTACAATTCTGTTTTTTAACGGTAATTTTGTTTTTGTTTTTTTTCGTGGAATTTACGGACATTTTTCTGCTACAAAACAGTGAATTGTACTGGCATTCCGATTACCAGTACTATTTCCAGTATTGTAAAATCGTCCATTATTTTTACAGTGTATCAAAAATCTTCCATGCCTCCCCTGTACAAAATATGTATAATACCAATTAATTGTCCGAATTCCTTTTTAATATGGCTGAAATAAAATCGATATTTTATTAATTTTTATGAAAAAATTAATAACTTAGTAAGTAAGCGTAGAAAATAATATTTGAATAGCTTATCTTAATCAAATCTGTGTGCCAGAATCTTTCGTTGTAAAATGTTATTTTTTACAGTTCAATTTTCATTATTTCTAATTACAAAAACTGTTAATATCCCCCCCCCCTTATATATGTTGCAATAAAATAAGTAGCTGTGTTACAAAGATTGAATTATTCAATGATGTATTTTTAGTATAATATGCATCACCCAATTAAATAAAAATATAAGATTCACAGTATTTTAAATATTGTGATTTATTTGCACTGGAGATCTAAATACACAAAACTCATAGCTGTAAAAACATAAGTAATGCTAGAAAAAGTTAAGAAGATTTTGTGTGAAGTACGTTGTAAATTTACACATAGCTTTGTTTCTTAAAGATTCTTAAGTAAACTGTTAAGTTTACAGTTCAGTTTTCATTATTTCTAATTACAAAAACTGTTAATATCCCCCCCTTATATATGTTGCAATAAAATAAGTAGCTGCGTTACAAAGATTGAATTATTCAATGATGTATTTTTAGTACAATATGCATCACCCAATTAAATAAAAATATAAGATTCACAGTATTTTAAATATTGTGATTTATTTGCACTGGAGATCTAAATACACAAAACTCATAGCTGTAAAATCATAAGTAATGCTAGAAAAAGTTAAGAAGATTTTGTGTGAAGTACGTTGTAAATTTACACATAGCTTTGTTTCTTAAAGATTCTTAAGTAAACGTACATTTTAAAAGCTGTTCAAGGTTTATGTAAGAGGCGCAAGATTTGATATAAAACAGTATCAAGTTCATATATTGATTTAAACAGTTCGTATTTTTAAAACTGCAAAAGAATAATGGAAAAGGAGATCTTACACAAAAAAGTGTTAGTTTCATATTATATACCAAGTACACTAGTTTATTAAAAATATTTTTACTTTTCTATTATCATAAAGCACATACTTTTTTTATTTAAAAAATAACAATAGATTTAGTATGCGATCAACTATAGCTGCTGATTCTGCAATAAATTACATTTAAAGTTTTAAACTATAACTCACTTATCGTTAAAAAGTCCTTTTACTAAAAATCTCTGAAGTTTTCAGCCATACAAAGAAGATATTTTTTGTCATTTGTCCTATTTTAGATTTATCTCTTTGAAAAGATGCTGCAGATGTAGGTGTATAATACCAGTTTTGAGATCATTATTTACCATTATTTTCATCTTAAAATCTTAAAATATAAAATTCCTAGAAAAAAATCACTTTTATGAAAATAAATCTAAAACATTGTAAACACTTAATGTGATATAAAAACAATAGGTATTAAAAATTATTGTGTAGATGACAGTCATTTTAAGATAAAAAATAACTAAATATTATCACATTCACATAAAAAGCGATTTTCTTGAAATATGTACAAAAAAAACCAATTTAAGAAACTTTTAAAATGAATTTTAGTATTTGATTGTAATAGGAATTATGTTTTTCAATAATATTGTATACTTTAATAAATAACAAATAAAATATATTTTGAATAAATCCATCAGTATACATAAAAAATCCTGAAGCGTGTTTAATGGAGATTCTCTACAGATATTGTATTTTAGTTTTTTAATATTTTAAAAAATAAAGTGGGACAAAAAAAGGGTGAACATATAAATGAAAGCACATTTTTTAATAAAAGATTCTTCGTAAAAAAGATTTACATTATTTCATTCAAAATATTCTAACTTACAAAATACATGAAATTTGATTTTTTAATGCTTTTGATACGATTTGAATTCAATTCGTATTCAATTTCAATTGCTTCATGAATTCCTGCTTTACCAATCAGTTAGATTGTGTTGAAAATAATAATAAGGTACCCTGGGGTAATAACGCCACGTTAAGGTTCTATCAATTTTCACGGCTCAGTTTTAGATTGTATTTTTGAAACAAATATATGATTTGATACAGCAACTCATTGACTATCTATATAAAAAAAATAATTTAACAGATATGTAATCATAAAATGTAATGGCGTGATTTCTTGACCAATGCTATTTGGCGTTATTACCCACCTATATGGGTAATAACGCCATGCAAACAAAACTATGAAATAAGATGGAATAATTGCATGTAGATTACCCAATTCTAAAAATACAAACTCTACAAAGTTAGAAATTGACAAATTGCATTCTAAGCTATTGAAAATGTTAAATTTTTTGTGATAATGTAAGAAAAATAAAGGTGTGATGTGTGTGTGTGTGTGGTGGGGGGAGGATGAGGCAAAAGAATATCAGACCGTGAGCTTCCTTTTGCTTAAAAAGGACCGCTTAAATAGAATTATTAGAAACATTGCACAGTTTTAACTGTGTTTATTTGAATAAGTATTTAGGATGTAGCTCGGCCACTGTAGGGAATCAACCAGGGTATTAATGCCAAGGATTGGCGTTATTACTCCGTTATAGTTATTGCGCTGTACATTTTAAATTACAAATTATCTCGAGAAGATATCCAAAATCTTCAGCAACATTTTGAAAGTACATGAAATGCACTACAAATTTATGTAATTAACAAAGTATTTCCGGATAAAAAAAATAGTCTTCACATCACAAAACGTATCTCGCAAATTTTAGATCAAGCGTTAATTTTAGTTGCTTGTAAAAACAATAAGACCTAAAAGTGAAGCAAATTAACTTAAAGCTGTTTTTTGCGATTTATATGACTCAAAACCCTTCTGCGCAGAGCACATGGGTGTCATTTACCAGATTATTTCATAATTATGCATAATATTAGCACTTGGCGTTATTACCCCGCCTGGCGTTATTACCCCAGACCACCTTATAATGCTTTTGATATTTTGTAAAATAAACTTTTGTAATCTATTTTTTTAACTAATAAAAAAAGGCAACTCCAAAATGTAAAATTGTATATAATCCCGAAAATAAAAAAAAGGTAATTTTTACTTTAACTGTAGTTAATAAACTTCAAAAAGAGTTTTCATTTTTCATTTTTTGCTAAATACATGCAAAATTTTAATATCATTGATATCTAATATGCTTTGGAGCCGTTTAAAATATTGAATTCCATTATCTTTATATAATTGACTGTTAAGTCTGTTTTAGTGATTCATTTAAAATTACATGAACCGTTGTAATCTCTTAAGATAGTACATCAAAGGACTAAAGCATGATGTTTTAGACTCCAAAAATTTAAGACAACGTGAATTATTAGTATTCGCAAAGATGTACCATTTTGATTTGTCTATGAATAAAGGTTTTTGGATACTTTAAAGGATGTGTTTTTCTTGGATTATATTTAGTTAATGTCTCATCAAAATAATACAAAATATATAATCTTATTGAAAACTGTTATTTTAATATAAATTCTAATGGGGAAACAAATTAGGCTTCTGGACTCATATCGACCAAATATATCGACTGCATAATAATATAATAACAATTGTTCAATTTATATTTTTATGACATTTTCAATTTATTCTTATATATATTATAAAAAAATCACATCTTTAACAAAGAAAATGATTTTACGCTGCCATTGCTCTTTATTTATGAACTATGTTTAAATATTAAAAGCAAAATGGTACAGCCATAGCTATCTGATTTTTTTTTCTATATTCGCAATATCTAAAAAGATGTATTGAATACAAAATCATACCATATATAAATGTTTAGGATTTAAAAACCATACAACGAAATTTCAACTAAAAAAATAATATTGTGACATAAACCTCCTAGCTATTCTAATACTGCCTTATTATATAAGTACAATATTTTATTATCAAAAACATTTGTAATAAAATATTATATATATATATATATATATATATATATTTCAAGGAATCCATACCCCGAAAGCAAGTAAAAATAGCTCTTAAATGACTAGAAAATATATATTGTAAGCGCCATTTATACTGCAGGAAAATCAGAAGGTGCAACATAACCAGAAATTTCTCTGAAAACCATATCAGGGATTCATTATGTAGAACGTAACTTCTTTCTAAGAAATAATAAAATGTGATTTACTGATTTTTTACGAGACATAGATGCCCCATTTTTTTCATATATGAAACTAATTTCAAGACTAATTCAATTTTATGACAAAGTTTCGTGATGTTTTTCAAAGTTACAACGAATTTTCGCTAATGAAATGGAAAATAAATTAATGAAAACTTGAGAGTGAATACTTAAAATACAGATATATTTTAACGTCTGAATTAAAATCTTTAAAATAATTTTCAACCATGAGACAGACTTGACTACATTTAACAAAGAAACTAAATAAAAAAGTACATAAAAACCATTTAATTAAAAATAAAAATCTATACAAAATTAGACATTTTACTGATACCAAAACATGTCCTGGACACAGTTAAAGTCAAAGTTAAATTTACTCTTTTAAAACGCAAAATATTTCATCGGGATCGCGCCAGATTCATTGAGCGTGTAAAGGTAAGTGCCATTTTCACCATTCGCTTACATTTCATGGTAACGGACATGACTTTAAAATAAAAACTATTGAAATGAACTAGCTTTTATATTTTCTAACTTAGATAATAATTTACATACCTTCTAAAACTATTTAGTAAACTTACTTAGCAGCTTATATTTCATCGCTTACAAATACCGTAACAGACTTGACAAGTAACGGACTTGACATTTCAAATAAAACTATTAGAAATGAACTAGCTTGTAAAATTTCTAACTTGGATAATAATACACATTCCTTTTGAAACTATTTAGTAAACAATATTTTATTATAAAAGTGCAAAAATCATTATTTTAATATTAAAATTTACGGTAACAGACTTAACAATAATAATAATAATAAT
Organism: Maratus speculifer; assembly: GCA_964019185.1. Classification (NCBI taxonomy): domain Eukaryota; kingdom Metazoa; phylum Arthropoda; class Arachnida; order Araneae; family Salticidae; genus Maratus; species Maratus speculifer. The sequence goes on along the minus strand of OZ025294.1, from coordinate 231,861,659 downwards.
AATAAACTTTGATGAAAGTTTATTTTTGCCACTATCGCATTGCTTCACAATTGTAGAGTAAAAAATGGCAAGTAGTATTTGCGGGAATAGTTTATCTATATCGCCGAATATTTGCTGCTAACTTTAGGCAGAATTAGAAACCTATTTTGACTAAAATAATCACAAGGTAACGGACTTGACGCAAAGTGAAGGACCAAACTTTTTCTTTTAATTTCTTTAAAAAAAATCTCTTGTAAACATTTTTTTATTATTATTATAGAACGCAAACAGTTCATATTTAAAATAATTAAATCTCTTTATTTAAAAAAAGTTAAATTAGGTTTAAAAATATAACATTTAATTACATAAAACTTTTCACAGCCATTTTTGCTAGGAATCACAGTTTTAAAGATTTATATCGCTTAAATTTTTATTGATTTTTTTTTAATTTTTTATGTCAGAAATGTTCAATATAACTTTCTTTAGCTAACGCATAGCTGAAATCAAACTTTAAATATTAATTTATGTTTGAATTTTCTTCTTTTTACTCTTGAACTGCATATGTGAGCGAAATTTGAAAATTGCCCGTGTAGTCTATTAAACCAGTTTTCCATGAACAATCTGTAATGACAAGTGTTGAAATTGATTTTGAGAATCAATGAATTTTTGCAGGCTGGGGTTTGGTCCATTTCAAAGGCATGCTGTACTAATTTACAGTTTAATCTTCCATTCTTAAAGTTTATATATATATATATTTAATTTAATTTCTTTGTTAAATGTAGTGAAGTCTGTCTATTGTATAAAATTAGTTTTGAGATTGAATGTTGCATAAACATTGATTTATAGGAATGTTCGAGAAATAAGCAGATGAATCATATTTGATTCATTTCACATTTCTGACTTTATCAAAATAAATATGCCATGTTAAAGAATGAAAGGGTACAGAATAAATTGGAATAGGAAGTGTTATCTCCCAGATTTAATTATGACGTCTTTTGTTTCGTTGACGTACATTTTATTTTGGAATCAGTAAGAAGACGAACAGTGCACGGCTTTCTTTTTTTGCCGGGAACTTCTTTTCCCGGTATGAAGGCGGCACATATTCTGGTTAATACCAGACCTGCAGGACATAAAAGATAATAAGAATTTTCATTCGGATTGGAGCTTGCCATAAGGTATGTCCTTTTTATACCCCATAATAACATTACTTTAAAATGCACGATAATAAACTGTATCTTAAAAATATATTAAATGCAACGTAGGAAAAAAATAATAAATTGAAAAAAAGCAGGAAAGAATAACAAAATACATAGACAGAATTTTGAAGTGAAAAAAAAAAATGAAATCATATCACTTATCCACTATAAAAGTGACACATCTCGGCAACAGTTTTCACAGGAGATGCAAAGGAAATTTTGCATGATTTTATCTTAACATGAAATCATAGTATTTATTTCTGCATGCAGGAATAAAATCATATCTCTTAAAGAATAAAATCCTTAAGAATGAAGACATAAGACGAAGTTTAAAAGTATGGATAATTTTACCTCCCCACATAATCACAAATAGACATATAGCGTAATATTGTAACTTTCCGTAACTACACTTATAAATCTGTTTGTGTAGAAAGGCACATTTATGACTGACTTGTTAGAGAAATAAACGCAAAGAAAAAAAATGCGGGTGAGCGATATATTCATTATATAGAGTAAAAGCTCTTCCGAACAAAGAGTAAATTCTAATTTACTAAAACTTCATCCAAAGACAAAAATATCGCACTCTTTTCTTTAAGAAGAGAAACGGAAAGGTTAATTCAGTTTTATGCCTGAATTCTACAGTGACATTCCGCGTTACAGTTAGTTTTATTCTAGTCAAAATAAAATTAACGAATGATTTGCGTGAGACTTGGTCTTTCTTATTTCTTTCCTCCCAGCTAATAGGTTTGTTTTATTTATAATTAAGCGCATAAATTATCACTTATTCATTTCCAATATTCAAAATGACATTTTCAATGTATACAAATTTTAATAATAATAATAAAAATAATAATAAATAAAGTAAATGTTTTGTAGAACAAAAGCTGTATAAAAAAGAATTGATTTACTAAAACTGTATCCAAAAACAAAAAAAATGTCGTATTCTTTTCTCCATGGAAAGAAACACAAAGATTAATTTACTATTATGCTTGAATTCTACAGTGACATTCCGAGTTACAGTCTGCTTTACTCAGGTCAAAATAAAATTGAGGAATACTTTGCGTGACATTCGGTCTTTCTGTTTTCTTTTCACACCAGCGAATAGGATTGTTTTATTTAGAAATAAGTTCATAAATTATCATTCACTCATTTCTAATGTTCAAAATGAAATATTTAATGTACAGCAATAACAATAATTTATAAACGAATTCACAATTAAGTACGAATGTATCTATTAAAGTGTATTGAAGATTTGAGATGATGAATTTTTATCTTTGAATTTCTTCATCAAGATTACCAGACATCAAATCCTTATAAAGACTAAAATACTTCACCAAATTTTTACGTTTAACATCTGAAAATAAATTTTACAGCAGAATCCAAATGCTATGTATAAAAATAAGTTTTAATACTGAACATTTTATTTTTTTACAATATATATATATGTACAATATTTAGCTATTTTACCATTTCTTAAGGAATATTTGAATGTACTATATAGATGTTTTTACTCATCGGGTAGTACCAATAACATTTTCATATAATAAAAATTTTCAATGTAGTTAGTAATCGATAGTATATTTTCCATTTTTAATATTGCACATGATTTCAGTCATTTCCGATGTTCAAACTTGTATTTTGTCTAAAATTAAAAGTCAGGAAGTAGTATATTAATGATAAGTACAAATTAATGAAATAATTTGCTTTACTTAAAAAATATATTAGATTAAAATAACATGATTTATTTTTATTTTTTAAATTTTATTATTATTATTATTATTATTATTATTATTATTATTATTATTATTATTATTATTATTATTATTATTATTATTATTATTATTATTTTCCTTTATTTGTCTGTACGCGTGTGTTATGATGTCACAAATAAATGTTTGAAAAAATCACTGTATTCTTTTCTTTCCTTGAAAATTTAGGAGGGAAAACGTAGTAATCGGACAGTTTTCATTCAACTATTTTTCCCCTCAACGTATTTTTTCAGTTCCTTTACAATTTTACTACGGTAATGTTTAGTGTTATCATAACCAATTTTAACAAAATTTATTTTAAAATTTCAATTTTCCAGACATTTTGGAAGTTGAAAAATTTGAGTGCATTCATTCTTCAAGTGCGGTTGTAACTGATCATACATTTCATGTAAAAAAATTGTACATCTTGGAAAGTATTATAATTACACAGCTAAAAATGCACTTTTAAACTTTAATTCTTCAGCAAAAATTCGCAGAAATCAAAACGATTATTTGAAGAATTCCTTTTCATACATACACATACATATATATACAGTGCCAGCAAAAAAAAAAAAATCTTGACACTTGCGATTTTAAACTTTTTGTCAAATATTTAGAAATAAAAATGTGGAATTATTCTGAAACTCTAAGTGTGTGAACAACACAGTACAGGTCATACATGTTTGCGAAGATTTTTTTCCGAATGACAGTTAACAAATTGAAAAAGAACGACGGTCTTTTGGATAACACTGTCAAAACTAATGTAGCAAAAGCTTTCAAACTGCAAATTATGATTAAGTGGGTTATTGCAATAAAATGTGATCATAATTTAGATTTTTATAAAAATGATCTCGAATTTTGCCAAGTTTTTTGCATATAATTTGCAGAGTTCTTAGTAAAAAACACTGTTATTTTTAGAAAATAAGACAGTCAATATTATACATAATAGCCTATAATTAGAGTTTTTTTAAAAGTACTAATTGCATAAAAAATGAACAGATTTACTAAATAATGATTCACTGTGCTCAAAATGTAATTTCATAATGTGTTAGCTAAATGTATAGAGCAATTTTTGTGAACGTCTCAGAAAAATAGCTTGAAAATTCTGAAAATTATCGTTCTTAGAATAAGCTCAAAATTCGTTATTCCGTAAGTAAAGCAAAAAGATGACTGTTTGTATCCAATATGCATTGGTCATTCTATAGACGAAATTTTCAGAATTTTCAAGCTATGTTTTTGAGACATTCACGAGAATATAGCTTGAAAAATATAGCTTACAAATTCTATAAGTTATCTTCGATAGAATAAGCTCACAATTTGTTGTTATAAAAGGAAATAAAATATTGACACTAATCAATGGAATATGGAACTCATCTTTTCGCTTCATTTCATGAATAATAGATTTTGAGCTTATTCTATCGATCATAATTTTCAGAATTTTCAAGCTATGTTTTTGAGACTTTCGCAAATGTTGCTCTATACATTTAGCTACACATTATGCAAATTATATTTTGATTACATTCACGCATGCGCAAAAAAACTTTATTTAGTAAACCTGCTCCTTTTTCATGCAATTATTATTATTATTTAATTCTGATTACAGGCTATTATGTACAATGTCGTTTAATACATATTCCGAAAAGTTTTCACAAGTTCTGCAAATCATAAATAAAATTTTGGCAAAATTTAGGACTTTTTATAAAACCTTAATTTTTCTACGAGTATACACACTATCTCCATAAAAATGAACACAGTTTAATGAAATAAGCAATTTATCACAATCTGCAGTTTGAAAGGTTTTCATACAGTAGTTTTGACAGGATTTTCCAAAAGTTCTTTTTTTTTTTTTTTTTTTTTTTTTTTGTTGACGGTCCCGTATGGGATTCCGGCGTGAACTCATCTGTTCAATCTCGAATTCTTGCATTTAAAAAATTGTCGGTTCAAGCTCTAGAACACGCCATCTGGTGGAAGAAAGATGTAACTTCTCCCTTCAGGAAAATCTCATACAAGTACATTGCATTATATATATTTATCAATTGTACAGAATTATCTATTTTTTCCACAATTTCAGATTTCATATGATATTTTATTCTGAATTTTATGACAAATAAAAATTTATCCTAATTTGAATATCTATTGCTTTCAATGGCATTTACAATAAAGATTTATTTCAGTGGCACTTTAGCATTAGTAAAAAGGACATAAAAAAGATAACTTTTCTGTTTCGAAGATGGCGATTAACACTTCTATAGGTCGTTTTAAATTCCATTTACACGAGATATATGAGAGGTTTTCTACCCAAAATGGCGAATAAAATATTACGTCAACACCAGTTCGTGTGCAACAATATTAATGAATTATTTCAAATTTTAAGTGAAAACCATAATTTTTACCCACTATTTTTGGACGTGTTTACACTAATATGTAATGAAGATGCACACAAAAGTTTACAGCTATATCTCACCAAAAAATCCTTAAAAATTTTAAAACCTGGAAGGGAAGAAAATATATAAATGGAGATAAAGCCATTTAATGTTTAAATTTGTAAAGGGTAACAGCGCTGGATGTATAAATAAAATTTACGATATCTCGTGATATAATTCACGTGTGGGTGAAAATCAAGATTTTAAAATGTTCTAAGTTAAACACCCTTTATTATTTTAGTCGGATTTTTGTCCACTTTTAAGTTAAACTGTGCATTTTAAAGTATCAAAATAAAATTGCTCAAAAATTACAGTCTTTGAATTGTTTAAGAGATTTACAAACTTTAAAACATTCTAAAAAGTAAATCAGTAATACATTCGACTTTTTTCAACCTTAAAATTCTCAGTCCGTAGTTTTTCGTAAGTGGTTAAAGGCTTAAAATTAAAATTTTCAAAAATTAATTTCCTCTAATTGCTTAAAAAGTTCTCAAATTCAGGGCCTGACTAAGGCAGCGGCATGCGGGGCAATTGCACTGGTGCCCCCGAATTAAGGGGGAGGGGACAAGGACAGATATAAGTTTTTCGTTAAAGGAGTATCAAATGATAAAAAATGGTCAAAAGTGAACAAAACTCTTTTGTTTTCCATTTTAAGGACCTTTCCTCCCCTACACCCTTCTGTTTCCGTAACCAATGAATCCTTAAGGCCACATTTATCTTCATATTACTGTAATCGAAAAAAAAACTATATTCTATAATTTCTTAAAGTTGTCTTTCTACGCTATTATTTATATAGATGTGAATAGTACTTGGCACGAAATTTATGTAGTCGTACAATAGTTATGAATTTCAGTTTTAGTCACTTCAGTATAATTAACGATTTTTTTTAAGATTGAAGCCCCCCCCCCTAATAATGTTTGCCCCAGGGCTCTCCACTCCAAGTTGGTCCCTGAAAAACATTCTGAAAATTAAGTCAGTAATGCATTTGATTTTTTTCGTCCTTGAAATTCTCATTCCGCAGTTTTTCGCTTGCAACGATTCAATGAAAATCTAATGAAAGGAACTAATAAAAACACCTTTCAACCTGTTAGGAATCCCTATATGATTAATCTTTTCTTCCTGAAATATCACGTCAACATCGGTGCATCTGAGACTTCTGTACAAATATTTTAATCAAGTATTTCCAATTTTATGTAAAAACCACAATTTTTACCAACAGTCCAAGGACGGGAATTTACACTAGTTTTTAAATAAAGAAGATGTACACAAAAAAATTAAATCTTTATCAGAAATACAATTTAAAAAAACAGAAGCGAAGAAAATATAAACTTGGAGATAAAGCCATTTAAAGCTTTTATCTGTACGAGTAACTGCGTTGATTATATAAACAATGTTTGCAATACCTCGCGATATAGTTAACGTATAGATAAAAATAAAGGTTTCAAATAACTCTCAATTAAACATACTTTCATTTTTTAATCGACTTTTGGCCAATTTTAAATTAAACTGTCCCCTTAAAGACTTAAAATTAAGTTGTTCAAAAATTACCACTCTTCATTTGTTTATAATGATCACAAATTTTAAAACATTCTGAAAGTAAGGCAGTAATACATTTGATTTTTTCAACCTTAAAATTCTCAGTCCGTAGTTTTTCGCTTGTAACGATTCAAAGAAAATATCAGTCTAATGAAGGAACTAATGAAATCAAACTTTCATTTCTTTAATTTAATTTTTGTCCACTTTAAAGTGGCCCTTTTAAAGCATCAAAATAAAATTGCTAAAAATTACCGTCTTCCAATTGTTTGAAAGATTTGCAAACTTTAAAACATTCTGAAAAGTATGTCAGTAATACATTATTTTTCTTTCAATCTTAAATTTCATCCAGAAAATATCCGTCTAGGGAAGGAACTAATGAAAACAAACTTTCATTTTTTTAATCGAATTTTTGTCCACTTTTAAGTTAAACTATCCCTTTTAAAGTATCAAAATAAAATTGTTTAAAAATTACCGTCTTTCAATTGTTTAAGAGATTCGCAAACTTTAAAACATTCTGAAAAGTAAGTCAGTAATACATTCGATTTTTTTTTTCACCCTTAAAATTCTCAGCCGTAGTTTTTCGCTTGCAACAATTCAAAGAAAATATCAGTCTAGCGAAAGGAACTAATAAAAACACCTTTCAACCTGTTGGGAATCCCTACATGATTAATCTTTTCTTCCTGGAATAGATGACAATTTATCCGCTTTAGTGAATTATCAGTATTCATTCCTGGAACCAATCGATTCCTCTGGCACGATAGAAGGTTTCCGGGATTACTTTAATGCATAAAAAAAGGAAAGAAAGAACGAAAGAAAAAGTGTACTTACTTGTGAATCATCCCTATTAGCTAGTGAAGAAAGGGTTAAGTAACACTGAATCTCACGCGAAGCATTAATTTATTTTGTTTTTGACGAGAGAAAAACGCGTAGTAACTCGAAAAATAAGTGTGGAACTCGGTCATAAAACTGAATTAATCTTGCTACTTGTTTTTTTCCCCCCGATGCTGAGAAAAATATGACATTTTGTCTTGGAAAGAAGTTTTAATAAAACAGTCTTTATTCTTTCTTAGAATGTATTTATGTTCTACATAAAAACCATTATTACTTTTTTCTTTAGTATTTGTTTTAAGAGCAATTTCAAGTTATTTTCAGCAATATAAATAGATACTATTGTTGTGACCAAAATACAGATTTTAAAAGCAATATTAGACTTATTTTCATTTATTTTTCACTAAGAAAATTTCAATACAATTTTTTAAGAAACAAAACAGAAATAACATATATTATAAATTTTAGAAAAAAGGTAAAAAAAAAAAATATTGTTGTGTGTTTAATTTATTTAAAACAAGAGGTTTCAGAAATAAGCAATAAATAATTGGATTATGCAGTGCCCTAGTATTTGTTGAAATTTGCGGCTACAACTGTTTCTGTTTCTCTCTCTTGTCTTTTTCTATTCAAAAAGCAATAATAATAATGATGATTTTTATAAGAATAAAAATAATAAAAAGAGAACAAATTTTTGTTCAATCAAAAATATAAAAAACAAATAAATAAAATGTAATGTAATAAAAATAAAGAAAGAAAATAAAATTAATAAAGCGAAATACTTTTTCTGATACTGTTTGTCATGAATTTGTATTTGCACCACTTTAGATAGATTTCTTAAGGTATTCTATCAATTAAATACTTACCTAAGGGCAAATTATAAAAAAAAATTTAAATACACACCGATCATCACTCCTAAAACACAAAACTACTCTCAGTTAAGAAATTCATCTATCTACTTGTCTATCTATCTTTCTATCTATGTGCACATACATATGTTTTCTTCATAACTCTGTTCATTCCTCTTCAAATTGATATACAGGGTGAACATAAAGTCCCAGCTCATTTTGTAGAAATAATTAATTCATGAATTTTATATTTCAATAGTATTATACAAAATATTAGTACTTTTCAACGTGATGGCTATCAAGTTCACAAGTTTCCCACCGGTTCAGTGTAGCTCGAAACACTTTTTCCAACATCCCCACAGTGATCATTTCGCATGCTTGGCTTATGCGTTGTTTTAGGATTGTCACATTTGTAACCTTAAAAGGAAGGTCTCTATACGGGCATACCCCGAAAAAGCTGAAAAAATACAGAATGTTCTTCTCGTGTGGATATATACGTTTATAAAAAAAATTTCGGCGGAACCTCCATTCTGTATCTGTAAAAAAATAATGAAAATTTCGCTATTTGGCGATTTATCGCCGGTTGGCGAAAGAATGTAATTTCAAAAAATACTTTATGTCAAATACACTTCAAGAAAAAAAAGTTTCATGTTGAACTTGTTTTGATAAATTTAATTTAAATAAATTTAGTTTTATAAGTTTTAATTTGTTTTAAGATAATTCTGTCATATCGATATTTATATGTATTTATGTTCAAATTTAATCATCAAAATTTGAAATTTAAGAGATTTACAAGATCAAAATTTGAGATTTAAAACGAAATCCATAATTTAAATTAACTAATTTTGTTTCCTGCTCAAAACCCAATTGAGAATTGTCGATTAGATTTTGTTGCTATGGAAACATGTGGCTTTTATTTTTGAATGCGCTTAAATTTATGAAGATAATTTTTCTCAATATGATTTTTTTTATCTATGAAAACATTTTTTCCAGTGATTAATTAAATAGCTACTTCAACAAGTAATATATATATGCAATATAATATGTATATATATGTATATAGTACATTAAAGTCTCTCATTGTTTATGTTTAAGTTCATTAAATACGATTTACACGCATTCTAAATATCCAACAGTTTTGAATTGCATAATAATAGTTTGCTTTTGGCGAGGAAAAGAGCTGCCCGCCAAATCGAGTGACTCTTTCGTCTTTTCATGCCAAATATTCGAAACTATTTTATTTTTTTACATATTTTCTAATGTGATTCCGCCGCTAATTTTGACTAATCCTTTATTACATACATAAGTACTTTAATTAGTATTTTTTCCATAAAATTCTGAGTATGCCCAGTATGGAGACCTTCCTTGTTAGTCTTGTAGACCTGTTCTTTGATGAACCTCCACGCAAAAAAATCCATCATTTGTTCGCCATTTTTCGGATATTTACTGATGTTGGAGCCTCTCTTCTAAATTTTCTAAGAAACGCTTCCCTGACCTCCTCAAATGTCTGACCACGCAAACGTGCCTCTACAACCGCAATTCTTCTGTTGTTAGCATATCCTCGGAGTATCATTCACCTGTAATATAAAATCCATGAATTAATTATTTCTGCAAAATGGGATGGGACTTTATGTTCACCCTGTAGATAATTAAGAGGCAGAAAATCTCAGTCAAGTTTGCGAATGGTTAAAATCGGACTAAAAGGATAGAAATAGCGAAGGTTTTGTGAAAACATTAAAATCTCTATAACTGTTTAATTATAATGCATATCAAATCAGTTAAAGTTTTTATTACTTCCAGAAAAAAGGAAAAATTTTATGTATATGACAGATTTTTGATAAAATAATAAATCGGCGGGCTGAAAATAATATGGTTTTAAAGATACAAAATTAAAATTTCGTCAATTTTCAAAATATCAAATTCACTAAAATTTATTATAAATCTTCTTAATACTATTTTCAATTACTATACCTGTAGGCTAGACCGGCAGTAATTATTTCACTTTTGAGCATTATATATTATATTTAAAAAAAAACATAATTGAAAGACTAAAAATCTATGTATTTTAACACGAATTATGCTTGTTAGCTTTCGAGAAAATTTTAAGCACTATTGAAGCTTACACATAGCATTTTGTTATAAGAAAAGATTTCTGCACTATTAAATTAATCCACATTATCTTCCATACATTAACATCCAAAATTTTCTATTCAAAAATAATTTTTGTTACTATATTTCTATTCATCATATGTTTATAAGTCACTACATAACTTAAGGAACGAGTTGGAAACTGCACGCAAAGCGTGGCAGATGTGGAGCATTTGTACTAAAACGAAGTTACAAAAATATTCAGATCTTGCTGTTATAATATACAGTAATAAATATGCTTATGGAATTAGCCACGAGATTTATTTTTATATGTACCCCCCACCATTCAAAAAATTGTGATTTAACAAATTCCAACGACTGTTTGGAAGATATAATTTTCAAACACTATAATTTTAGGCTTTTAAATGATTTCTATATTTAAAAAAACAATAATAACATTATTTTTATGATGTTTACAAAGTATCTTACAGTAATAATAGAGCCCTATTAATATTCCTGGGCATTTAGAGTCAGGTTATATTTCTGGGCCAGTTATAAACAAACATTATATTAAATTTCAGTTTAACAGTTTTCGGTAATGCAAATTTTTAAATTTCTAAATATTGCACATTTTTAATTTTTTACACCGTCATAGACAGAAAAAAAATTACTTTTAAATGCAGCTTGTTTGAAACTTGCATCTAAATTTGTCAATAGATTCTTAATTTTTTTGTACTTTGTAATACATTTTTGTCATCATGGCAACAGAAATATTTCATTCCTAAACATTAAGTATGGATCAATGAGAAAACGAATAAAATAAAAAACAGAAGTGTCTAATTTTTTGTATAGTAAGCATGGGCTAATCAGAAAACGAATAAAATGAAATAAAAAGAAGTAACTGGCGGAATTCAACCAATGGAAACATTCAGATACTTCAGATTTTCCGATTCTCTAACGAGGACAAAGCTATTTTCCAAAAAAATAATAAAAATATTATGCTAAACATATATTCAAGGAGAATTTTACAACAAGATTTAATTTCGTATTTCAATGTAAAAAAAAAAAAAAAAAAAAAAAAAAAATACAAAGATTGCAATTTTTCATGTGATTTACAAAATCTGCATCTTAATTATTAAATAGAAATCATGTAAGATGTAATTTTATTCAACTCTTTGGAAATTCTATAAAAAAGGATAGTTTCTATTTTGTAGTAAAAATGTTAGTTTAACAGGTTTTTTTATGTATCTGTGTTAATGTATGTTTTTTATTCCATGTATATAAAGCAATAGATCATTATACTGTACAATTTTTAAAGTATTTTGCTATTCTACACTGTAAAAGAAAAAGTGTCGATCTACAAAAAAATTTTTAGTGATCCTTGTAATTACTAAAAAATTTTTAGTAATCTTAGTCGGTTACAAGCAAATCTGTAAGAATTACTAGAAAAAAGTTAGCAACGAATAGAGTTAATAATTTTATATTTTTAATAGCTATTACTAAAACTGACTTGGTGTGGCCTTGATAGCATAATGGTTATCGTAACGGACTCCAGGCTAAAAGGTCCCGAGTTCGATACTGGCCACTGCCAAATGCGCCCCGAATGTATGCAGTGTAAGTAGTCGTTAATAAAGGGATTATGAATATTCTGACGGAGCCGTAGCAATGTTTGGTGCTGCCATCTATTGCGGTTTTGCCGAAAATCTTCCGCTCCAGAAGTCTGGATGCAGCTCGAAGGAAGCTCCTGCCCTTCGAGCCTACGTAATGGTTATTAAAAATAATTCTGGAGCTATTACTAGAATTTTCTTGGTGGCTCATACTAAAAATTTTTAAGTTAGTTGTTTCGCTTGCAAAAAAAAAAAAAGTTTGTAATGGTTAATAAAAAATTCTGTGGAATACAAATTTACTAAAAAATTTTTAGTAACCTCTTGAATTTTTTTTTTTTACAGTGTATAACAAAAATATTTACGTCAAAACTTTAAGTTTTGTGCAAATATATGATTATAGGGACTAATAGTTTTAATTTTCAAAATATTTACAAAACTTAATATAATCATAACTAATCAATATTTAAAATCTAAAAAAATTACTTTCAGACATTTTAGATTTTCCATGAATTTTCATGGAGTGCTTCATCTTTAAATCTTTTATTGCTCGTTCAAATTTGCCTCAACTCATATATTTTTGTAAACATCTTAAAAATTTTAATACCGATATTAGATTAAACATCCGCTGTTGACAGTTTCCATGGAAAGTGTAGTCAAATAACACTCTGGAATATCTCGTATGTCAAAATTCATTTATTTCACGAACGATATTTATCCGATTTTGTGTATCATCAATATTTAATCCGGGGAAACAGAAATATTAGTTTCAAAATATACTACGCAAAGAAGAGAAATAAGTTTTGTTGATTTTCAATTTCGTCTGTCTTGTGAAAGATTACATATGTGTTTGTATAGACTAACAGTTTCAATTAAAAAAAATATTTTTAAATATAATGTAATTATAACTAATTAATATTTAAAAGTTCAATAAAAAATTTTACTTGCTAAGTTATTAGACGATTTCAGATTTTCCATGAAATTTAATGGAGTGCTTCATTTTTAATTCTGTTATTGCCAATTCAAATTTTTCCAAACTCAAATATTTTTGTAAATATCTGAAATATTTTCCATGGAAAATGTAGTCAAATAATACTCTACAATGTCTCTTATGACAAAATTAATTTAATCCAGGAACGACATTTAACCAATTTTGTGGATCATTAATATTTCATGCAGGAAAACAGAAATAGAAATGTAGAAATTACAGAAACAATGTTAGTTATAGTTTTATTATATTCTTTGGACATTCCGTAGAAATAAAGAAATTTTCTATATTGAAATAAAAATATTATTTTAATAGGTGTTTTGATGTATCTATTTTAATGGATTTTTCTCATACCATGCTTTTAAATTAACCGAACTTTATATAATCCACATTTTAAAGCATTTCATTATTCTGTAAAACATATTAACGGTATAACTTTAAGTTTTATGTAAATATTTGTTTATATAGATTAACATTTTTAATTTTAAAGATATTTACAAAACAAATTGTAATTATAACTAAACAGTATTTAAAAGTTAAAAAAAAATTTTTTAACTTGCTAAGTTTTCAGAAGGTTTCAGAATTTCCATGAAATTTAACGGAGTGTTTCATCTTTAATTCTGTTATTGCTGGTTCAAATTTGTCAAAATTCAAATATCTTAGTAAACATCTTAAAGATTTTAAAACTGACACAAGAATAAACATCCCGGGTTGTCAGTTTCCTAGAAAATGTAATGAAATAATACACTCCAATATCTCGTATGTCAAAATTATATATCGATATTTATCCAATTTTTTGGCTCATCAATATTTAATCCAGGAAAACAGAACTATAGTTTGAAATTTAATACACTAAATAGTAAATCAGTTTTATTGATTTTAAATTGCTTATGACTTGTGAAAGGTTATGTATGCGTTTGTATAAACTAACATTTTTAATTTTAAAATATTTACAAAACATAGCGTAATTATAACTAAATATTATTTAAAAGTTGAAAAAAAAAGTTTTACTTGCTAAAATTCTCAGAAGATTTCAGATTTTCATGAAATTTAATGGAGTGCTTTATATTTAGTTCTGTTATTGCTAGTTCAAATTTGTCCAAACTGAAATATTAGAGTAAACATCTTAAACAATTTAAAACCGAGCCTAGAATAAACATCCGGTGTTGACAGTTTCCATGGAAAATGTAGTCAAATAAAACTTTTCGATATATCGGATATCAAAATTCGTTTATTCGAGGAACGATATTTATCCAGTTTTGTGTATCATCAATATTTAATCTAGGGAAACAGAATTGATAGTTCGAAAATATACTACATAGAGAAGTAAATCAGTTTTGTTGATTTTAAATTTCATCTGTCTCGTAAAAGATTAGAGGAATGTGTAAAGTAAATAGGAATGTAAATATAGTTTTCTTTAAAATACTTCTTTCTGAGTATTTATCTAAAACTTGTACTAAATAGAAAGAAAAATGTAATAAAATTATTTTAGTTTTTAATTTTTTTCCAACGGAAGTTTGTGGAATATGAAGTATATGCAGATGCAACATTTTGTCAAACTTGAGACTGTAAGCTTTCATGATGATTGTAACAATGCCGCACAGTGACGTCACTTTACGTGCTACATCCAAAACACATACACATATATACATGACAAGGAGTCATAATATGTGAAGTTTCTTTGATATCCTGTCATAATAACAAAAAACTGTCACCGTCTAAAAGTTTAAAACTAATCGTTGCGGGCAACTGTAATACATACCCATCATTGTTATGTATGCTATAAAATATGAAAATAAAATCAAGTAATTCTCAATTGCGCAAAAGAAAAATCCCTATAAATAAAAAATGATAATTATATTGACTAACAGTTTACTGCGTTGGATTAAGCGTTTCATTTCCAGTTAAAATATATTTTCGAAATATGGTTATTTTTAAAATATTTGCGAAACATAATGCAATTATAACTAAACAATATTTCAAAGTTACAAAAAAAAAGTTTTACTTGCTAATTTTTCAGGAGATATCAGATTTTCTATGAAATTTAATGAAGTGCTTCATCTTTAATTCTTTTATTGCTAGTTCAAATTTGTCCAAACTCAAATATTTTAGTAAACATGTTAAAAATTTTAAAACTGACACAAGAATAAACATCCGGCGTTGACACTTTCCATGGAAAATGTAGCCAAATGATACTCTGCAAAATCTCGTATGTCAAAATTCGTTTTTTCCAGGAACGAATCATCAACGAATGGTTCTGAATCAACAATATTTGATCGAAGAAAACAGAAATATTAGTTTAAAATGTAATACGTTGAATAGTGAATCAGTTTTGCTGATTTAAAAATGTATCTGTCTTGTGAAAGTTTATATATGTGTTTGTATGCACTAACAGTTTTGGTTATTTGAGAATTTACATAACATAATGTAATTATAACTAAACGATATTTAAAAGTTACAAAAAAAAAGTTTTACTTGCCAAGTTTTCAGAAGATTTCAGATTTTCCATGAATTTTAATGGATTGATTCGTCTTTAATTCTATTATTTCTAGTTCAAATTTGTCGAAACTCGAATATTTTAGTAAATATCTTAAACATTTTAAAACCGATAATAGGACAAACATCCGGTGTTGACAGTCTCCATGGAAAATATAGTCAAACAGCTCTCTGCTCTTACTAGTATGTCAAAATTCGTTTATTCCAGGAACAATATTTATCCAATTTTGTGGATCATCAATATTTAATCCAGAAAACCAGAAATAGTTTAAAAATATGCTACAACAGTAAATCAGTTTTGTTGAATCTAAATTTTGTCTGTCTTTTGAAAGGTTAAGGAAATGTTTAAAGAAAGTATAATTTTCTTAAAAATACCTTTTTCTGAGTATTTTCCAGAAAGATTTACTAAATTGAAAAAAAAAATCTTAATGGAATTCTTTCAATTTCTAAAATTTTATTTTGCAACTGAGTTTTCCAAAATATGGAAGAATTTATAGATACAACATTTTTGTTAAATTATAGACTGTTATCTTTTACGAAGATTATAACAGCGCCCAATAGTGACGTCACTTTACATATGATATCCCATACATACACACACCTATGCAGGTAAAAGTGTCGGAATATCTGACGTTCCTATGCAAATCTGCATAATAACAAATAAAAAGAATATTGAACAGTTAAACTGATGGCATTGAGCTCACAGGCTACGCATACTAATTCTACATTACACCCTTATGTTTTCAAGGGTTAATTCCGTTCGCAGAAAAATTAAGGAGGGGGGAACAACTCCTCCCTTTCCCCTTTTTATGCTTAATAATTGAACCCTCTAAACTGATCAGGACATGCTTTATCATAAAAAAATCCATATCCAAAATTCAGAGCAAATCAGATAATTCTTAATAAAAACCCATTTATATAATTTAAGAGGAGTTATCCTCCTCTTTTATATACTTAACCATTAAACTTCCAAAACTATTCGGAGATTTGAACGAAATCTGACAATTCTGCATGAAAAACCCATTTATATAAATTAAAGGGAGGGGCATTAGACCCCCCCATTTCCCCTGTTTATATTTATCCAATGAACACCTAATACCAATCACGGAAGTGTTTCAACAGAAAGATCCTATGTGTAAATTTTGAACAAAAACTATTATTTCTGCATGAAAAACCCATTTATATCAATTAAGGGGAGGTACATGAGCCCCCGTTCGCCCTCTTATACATATCGAATGAACTCCAAAAACTAATCAGGGAAGCGCCTTATCAGGATATAACTATATACAAAATTTCAAGTGAATGGGATACATTTATCATGAGTTATCGCGTTACGCACGTACGAACGTACGAACGTACATACAGAACAGACGGGCACATAAGCTCTCAGGCCATGATAGCCTGTGAGCTAAAAACTATAAACAAAAAAAATCAATAATTATTTCGATTTTTTTTGTAACTCAGTGTAATAACTCTGCATTAAGTCACTGTGATCAATTATAATTGAGTTGTTGCTTATTTGTACCTTTTTAGAAATTAATTGTATCAAGTGAATGGGATACATTTATCATGAGTTATCGCGTTACGCACGTACGAACGTACGAACGTACATACAGAACGGACGGGCACATAAGCTCTCAGGCTATGATAGCCTGTGAGCTAAAAACTATAAACAAAAAAAATCAATAATTATTTCGATTTTTTTTTTGTAACTCAGTGTAATAACTCTGCATTAAGTCACTGTGATCAATTATAATTGAGTTGTTGCTTATTTGTACCTTTTTAGAAATTAATTGTACCAACTTCACATTGTAATAACGCTCCACTTTATTCGGATACATCGTGGATAATCGAACAGTTCTTTGTTATTATTTTATCAGACAATGTGATTTTATGCATGTATTATGATCAGTATTAGCCTAAGTTTTTATTTTTTATTTTTATTTTAGTAAAGTAAAAACGACGTCCGGTGTTGATAATTTCCATGGAAAATGTAGTCATGTAACATTCTGCAATATCTCGTATGTCAAAATTCATTTATTCTAAGAACGACATTTATCCAGTTTCGTGGATTATCAATATTTAATCCAGGAAAACAGAAATATTAGTTTGAGAATACTCTACAAAGAGCTGTAAATCAGTTTTGTTGATTCTAAATTTCGTCTGTCTTGAGAAAAGTTATAAGAAACTCTAAATTAAATATAATTTGCTTGAAATTATCTCTATCTGATAGTTTACTAAACACTTTTAGTAGATGTAAAAAACTTCTTAATGAAATTCTTTTAGTTTCAAAAAATCTATTTTCCAACTGAGTTTTAATAATTATGGAAAGTTATACGGATACTAAATGTTTATTAAACTTGAGAGACAGTGACCTTTTATGATGACTGTGACGTCACTTTGCGCACACACGCACATACACACACATATATAGATAAATGAGTAATAATATGTGAAGTTCCTGTGCTATCCAGATATAATAATAATAATAATAATAAGTTGTCACCATCTAAATGTAAATATATATATATATATATATATATATATATATATATATATATATAATACCATTAAAAGTAGACAAGATTCACCAACGGATTTTATCAATAAAACAATAAACCAAAACGAAGAATTAAATTGAATTATAGTAAACAATATTAACCATTTGAAATTAACCATTGAATTTAATAACTTATAGCACATTGAACATGGAAGGAAAAAAAAGAATAATATGAATACAATTGAAATTTGTAGAACCAAAACAGAATCTTCAGGTCCCAAATACTTTGGAACTACAAATGGAGTGTGTGGTTTCATCTTCGTATTTGCCATGAAAAAGCAAAACAATACGAATTTGGGACTACCATCACACAAAAACCAAATTATTAAACAAGGAACAAAGATATTTTACAAAAAGGAGTTGAAAGCAAGTAAAAATAATAGTTATCCATAACAAACAAAAAGGTAAAGCTGAATGGAAATATAATTGAACCGGAAAAAATAATAATCGATATTAACATAAAATTAAATTAATAAAATGATTAAAATTAGAATTAAGAGATAACATTCATATTAACATATAACTTAAAATACATTATTGTTACTTTAATCAGCAACATTTATTGTGACTTTACATGGTAAAAACTCATTATCTTAATATAGGATAATAATAAAAATAATAATAATAATAATAATAATAAAAAATAAATAAAAAAATAAAAATAGTAATAATATTATTAATAATAATACCAAAAATTATATCAATAACATTAAAAATAATTTGATATTTAAAATATAGCTATTTAACTATAGATATAACTAGACGAATATCCATATATTGGTGTAAATTAAACAGTTTAAAAATTATGTTAAAATAAATAACCCACTCTCAAATTTTTTTTAATAAATAATTAACCTTTGCGTTTTTATCCAGACAACACCACCCTCCTCCGTACTCTAACATCTACCCACCCAACCAACCTATATATATATTTTTTTTATTACTTTTTAACATTTTTAATTTTTTATTATTTTTTTATGTTTTATAATTTTTTTATACATTTTTTATGCAAAGAATTAATTATAAGATCATGTAATATCTAATTATAAATTAAAGAATATATGAATTTTTTAGGATAACCATTATTTATAGCATCATATACAAGCTTTTTAATATTAGTATTAATTAAATGGGAAGAACATAGACATTTTATTCTATATAAATGGTTAAGTATTATATTACGATATACAGAATTATGAAGACATGATTTAAAATTAGTAAAAGTATTAACTTTAAAATTAAATTCTTTCCTTTTGTCATAAATATCAGTTATAAATTTGTTCTCTTTTAATATAATTTTAATATCTGGCTATTTCCATGAGTACTTGTAGTGTAAGTCACAGGCTACGATTTTTGGCTACCAGTATTATAGTACAAAAAAATGTGATTTATTTTATCGGCACATTCTCATTAATTGAATAAGGCCAAGCAGACTTTTCGAAAATAACGGTGGCAAACAAGCATAGCAATTATAAGGTAATGTGACTTACACTACAAAACTCATGGAACTAGCCATCTAAGAAATTGATTGTATTATTAAAAAGTAGGTTTTTTGAAAGTTCTAGATTAGAAGGATAATCAACAGGGAATTGAGATATACAGGTGTTATCAGTATCAATTAAAATTACATCATCTATATATCGATATAAATGTATTGTATTATTTAAATAATGACGTTCATAGTAATATAAGTATAAGTCAGATAATACACTAGATGTACTACCATCTTGTGGTATACCAACATTTTGAATATATATATTGTTATCATGCATGATAAAATTATTATAGATAATGAAATTAGTTAAGGTATGAAAATAATCAGAATCGATATTATGTGATATATCCAACTCGTGTTGATATTTTTTAAAAAGCTCATTTATGATATTATGTAAATCGATAAATCGATATTATTAAATAAATCTTTAAAATCATAGGTAGTGATATTTTTTATACATTTAAGATTTTTCATAATATGGACCAGTTCATAACTATTTTTTATGCAATGTGTATTATCACTTTTTTTGTGATATTATATATTTGATTAAGAATTACTAATAGAAGTTTGTTAGCAGCATTATTATATATATATATATATATCCAATTATTGTTTCGCCAAAACATGAAATTGATGTCGTAGTCAATTTATAATTGCACTGTTAAGTCACTGACTATACTAAAGTAATTGATTCATCGATAAAAACAATTTTTTGCTTATTTACACTTTTCGACATTCCTATAACCTTTTAAAAGATAGACTGATTTTTGTATCAACAAAACTGATTTATTTCTGTGTAGCATACTTTTTGTGTCAAATTCACAGTATAATATGTTCAGCGTCATTCGGGTAAATCGTCGACACTCGAACAGTTCAGTAAGCATTTCATAAAACAACAGATCATTGCGATTTTATAGATGTATTATGATTTACTCATTATTGGATTAGTACATATCTAAGCCGTTCCTTTATTTCCTTAAAATTTTGAAATTTGACAAAGCATTACAAAGATCTAAACAGGAGTTATACAAAATATAACGCCTTTTTTTTTATTTACTGTATTCACATTGCAAACTGTACTGCGATTTGTGATTGTCTAGATGAATTCCTTCAATTTGGTTTGAAGCAGGGATGCGAAAATCGCGGTTAGTCTCTCACCACTAAAATTTAAAATGTTTTTATCGTTGAAAATTTAATAGCATAACAAGAATTTTATATGAAATATTAGACGATAAAAAAAAAGAATTAAATTTATAGGTAAGAGACTTCCTGCTGGCACCTAGATTTCTGCACCCCTCGTTTCAAGGATTTTGTAACAATATGCGAAAGCAAATAGACTTGCATAGCCTTATTTCGAAATGTATCTTAATTCTATTATCGCTCGTTCAAATTTGTTGAAACTCAAATATTTATGTAAGCATTTTAAACATTTTAAATCCTATACTAAAATAAACATCCGATATTGACAGTGTCCATGGAAAATCTACACTGTAAAAAAAATTCAAGAGGTTACTAAAAATTTTTTAGTAAATTTGTATTCCACAGAATTTTTTAGTAACCATTACAAACTTTTTTTTTGCAAGTGAAGCAAGCATTTCTTTTGTAAACTGAACAAAACATTTTTTTGTATAACTAACTTAAAAATTTTTAGTATGAGCCACCAAGCAAATTTTAGTAATAGCTTCAAAATTATTTTTAATAACCATTACGTGCCCCGAAGGGCAGGAGGTTCCTTCGAGCTGCATCCAGACTTCTGAAGCGGAAGATTTTCGGCAAAACTGAAATAGATGGCAGCACCAAACATTGCTAACTGCTCCGACAGGATTTTCATAATCCCTTTACTAACGAGTACTTACACTACATACATTCGGGGCGTATTTGGCGGTGGCCAGTATCGAACCCGGGACCTTTTAGCCGGAGTCCGTTACTATAACCACTATGCTATAAGGGCCACAGCAAGTGAGTTTTAGTAATAGTTATTAAAAATATAAAACTATTAACTCTCTTCGTTGCTATTTTTTTTCTAGTAATTCTTGCAGATTTTCTTGTAACCGACTAAGATTACTAAAAAATTTTTAGTAATTACAAGGATCACTAAAGTTTTTTAGTAGATCGATCCTTTTTTTTACAGTGTAGTCAAATAACACTCTTCAATTTATCGTATGCCAAAATTCGTTTATTTCAGGAACGATATTTATCCAGTTTTGTGGATCATCAATATTTAATGTAGGGAAACAGAAATATCAGTTCGAAGATATACTACATAGAGAAGTAAATAGTTTTTGTTGATTCTAAATTTCGTCTGTCTTGTGAAAAGTTATAGGAATGTCTAAAGTAAATAGATTTTTCTTGAAAATATCTCTTTCTGAGAGTTTTCCAGGCAGTTTTATTAGATGCAAAAAACTGCTTAATGAAATTGTTTCAGTTTCGAAACTTTTATTTTCCAACAGAATTTTGTGGAATGTGGAAGAATATATGGGTACAACAGTTTTGTTAAATTTGAGAATGTAACAGCGCCTCATAGTGACGTCAAGTTACACGGGACATCCAAAATATATACACATATGCGTATGTGAAGGATTCATAATATGTAAGTTCTTGTGAATTAATGCCATAAGAACAAAAAAATCTGTGACCGTCTAATTTTTAAAACACATCGTTTTATTATGAAACTCATGGCGACCTCAATTTGTAATTGCACTGTTAAGTCACAGATTATAATAATGTGATCAGTTCATTTATGTAACCAATTTTTTTTCGCATTTTCACCTTTGAGAAATTAATTTGATCAACTTTAACTTGTAATAGGTTTGATGCCGATCGGGTACATCTTGAATACTTGAACAGTTCATTTAGCATCTAACCAAGCAACACATCATTGTGATTTTATACTTGTATTATGAATAACACTTATTGAAATTTTTTCTTTATTTCCTTCTAAATTTTGAAATTTGCCAAAGTACAACAAAGATCACTAAGCAGGTATCGTACAAAATAGGAAAAAGATTTTTGTGTTTATGTATTTTTTAAATTTTTCAAAACTCAAATATTTTAGTAAATATCTGAAACATTTTAAAATCAATACTAAAATAAACATCCGGTGTTGACAGTTTCCATGGAAAATGTAGTCAAATTGCACTCTGCAATATCTCGTATGTCAGAATTCGTTTATTCCAGAAACGACATTTATCCAGCTTTGTGGATCACCAATATTTAATCTAGGGAAACAAAATATTAGTTCGAAAATATACTACATAGAGAAGTAAATCAGTTTTGTTGATTCTAAATTTCGTCTGTCTTGTGAAAGGTTATAGGAATGTGTAAAATAAATATAATTTTCTTTAAAATACCTCTTTCTGAGTATGTATTTTCCTAAGAGTTTTTCTACATAGAAAAATAATGAAATTATTTTAGCTTCTAAAATTTCATTTTTCCAACGGATGTTTGTGGAATATGGAAGTTAAGTGCCGATACAACATTTTATTAAACTTGAGACTGAACTTTCATAATGATTGTACCAATGCCTCACAATGATTTCACTTTACATGTGACATTCAAAACACATTCACATATATACATATTAAGGAGTCATAATATGTGAAGTTTCTGAGAAATCCTGCCATAATAACAAAAAAAAAAAAAAAAAAAAAAAAAAAAAAAAAAAAACTGTCATCGTCTAAAAGTTTAAAGGTAATCGTTGGGGGCCACTCTAATAATTAACCATCATGGATATGCATGTTATAAAATATGAAAATAAAATCAAGTAATACTGATTTGCGTAAAAGAAAAATGTTCATAAATACAAAAATGATAATTATATTATCTAACAGTTTACTGCGTCGGATTAAGCGTTTCATTTTCAATTAAAATATATCCTCGAAATGAAGTTTGAATGAAATACAGAGTGATGATAAAACGACAAGTGTGGAAAACATGATTACAAATATCTTGACAACTAATTATTTGACTGACTTTTTTCTTTATGTGAAATTTATGTTATTGTATTGTTTTTTACAACTGCTTCTTAAAATAAAAATTTTCGAAATTTTTTACATACATTTCATCTGAACGAACATTTTGAGAGTCCGAAAAAAATAGATCCGGATAATCGATGTTACTGTTCTTATAAATAATGATATTAAAATATACTCTAAAAATAACATTAAATAACCTCCGTCCCATTCTTACATACTAAGTACATTCAAAATTTCAAGTCTCTATCTAGATTTTTCTGGAAGATAGAGCATTTACAGTTATACACACAGACAGAGGGACGCAATTTTTTTTTCTAAAAGTATGTTTTTCAGAATCTCCAGTGTCTGAAACGTGTAAATCCGTCCATTTTTTTCGATTTTCAAAACGATTGCAAGACTTACCCTATACTACGTATGATGGGTAAGTAAAAATATTCAATTGTTATTTCGTCTAATTATGAAACTAATGTTTCAGTTAATTTGTAAATGCACTGTTATATCACGGACACTGATCATCGATATAAACGATATTTTACAGATTTGAACCTTTTGAGAAGTTGATTATATTAACCTCTCAGTGTAATATTTTCGATGTCATTTGGGTACATCGTTAATACCGGAATAGTTCTGCTAGCATTTGAGCAAACATCACATCATTGTGATTTTAAAGATGTACTATGAGCAGTTTTTTCTTTATTTCCTCTGAAATTTTGTATAACAAAGTGTATCAAAGAAGTAAACAGGTAAAATACAAAATATGAAAACGAACTTTTTTCGTTATTGTGTTCACATTGCACATTGCACACTGTACTGTGATTAGTGATTATCTACGTGAATTCTTTATTTTATTTTTTTCAAGTAGGGGTGCAAAAATCAAGTCGACAGCGGTTAGTCTCTCACCAGAAACATTTAATAATTTTTTTTTTTTTTTTATAGCACTTTAACAAGAATTTTATATATAATAATAGATAAAAAAAATTCAAAATTCAAAATAAATAAAATAAAATTAGTGGTGAGAGAGTGTCTACTGGCGCCTAGATTTTTGCACTCCTGCTTTCAAGGATTTTGTAACAATATATAAATGCATATAAACTTGTATAATTTAATTTCGAATAAAGAATATTTTCAAAAATGTGATAGTTTCATGAAAAAAATAAAATTAATCATGATAATATAACCTTTGAAGTATAATGAACAGAATATAAAGATCCCACGGCTGCCTAATTGAAAATAACGACTGATTTTCAAATGTTGTCTTATGATAGTGCACATTTTTAAACTAATAAAATATCATGAGATACATACGGTATGTAAGTTTTATGTTATTACTTACCGGGTGTCCCAAAAATGACTGATGGATTTTAAAATTCAATAACTTGGAAACGGTGACAGCTATTTAAAAATTTTTTGCAGGAGGGTTATGTATAATATCAGGAGTTTTTTTACCGTAATTTTTTATTTTAGTTCGCATCTCAAACAATAGGTGGCGCTGACGGCGATTGAAGGCCAGGTGATCAGTGCTGAGTGAAGCGTCGATCAGGATTTCAATCGCCGTCAGCGCCACCTATTGTTTGAAATGCGAACTAAAAAAAAACTACGGTAAAAATTTCCTGACATTATACATAACCCTCCTGCAATTTTTTTTAAATAGCTGTCAACATTTGCAAGTTATTGTATTTTAAAATCCATCAGTCATTTTTGGGACACCCGGTACACTAAGATGCATTACATGCATCATGCGTAAAAGTAATAAATGGATATTATGTTTATGTGGCGTTGCAATAAACCTTGTAATCAGTATAAACAATTTACGTATTACATGAATAGGGTTAACGATTACGTCTCTTGCAAAGAAATGAATTTGTGAGATAACAAATATATATTGAATGAAATTTGCACACATGTTTATATAGTGAACTTATATTTCCTTAGTTTTCTCCCAGGTTGTGGACTTGCAGTGCTACTGCTATTGTTTCAAAAGACTGAAAAGAGCATTTAAATTAATTTCTCACGCACTGCATGTTAATTTTAATTAAATATTAATTTATTAATATCATCACGTAACAAAACCTGACTAGAGCTCTAACCACAATTAAAAACAACGAACATAACCTGCTGCCATTAAAATTTAAGGATTGTAAATGGATGTTTGTTAATAATGTTTTTATATGAAAAATTTTTTGCCACCTAAAATAGGAATTTTAAAAATAGTTTTTACTATTTAAGCATGTTTTTGACGATGTCATCTGAGAATGTTTACACTCGTAATCAGTTTTCCAGATATTTATATTTTAAATGCATTTTTACGTAAATACTTTTTGTATTCCGCAGTACAAAAAGCTATCAATAATGGCAAAGCTTTTAAAAATCATTATCATAAATATGTTAAGATATATTGCATGATAAATTCAACAAATATATGATATAAATAAATTTGCGGAAAATTTGCAGAAATTTTTAAGTATATAAAAAAGGTTTTTATAATTTACAATTTTCCACACGCCGTCGGTTTCAAAATAGTTTTGCCTTTTATTTCATTTTATTACTTAAACGGCATTAAAATGTTGTATTTATATTGTTAAAATTTACAGTCAATTATAAAAAAAAAGAAAAAAATCAGACGAACCAAAATTTTTATTATATATATTTTTTTTTCAATCCACTTAATTATTTTTGGAATATTTCTAACATATCATACAAAAAAATCTCCCTTAAATATATTGAGAATTTAAAACAATATATAATGCATGTCATATTTTCAATACACTATATGGCCAGTAATCACCCAGCACTTTCAATTTTGAGACTTTTTTTTTCGAATATTTAAAGCTGTATTTGTTATTTTCTTCTAGAACGTCGAGATGTTAAATATATATATTTGATCTCATATCTATGATCTTTTAATTCATAAGGATTACAATTAGGAAGCCAACAAAAAATAAATAATTATAATAGTATTTGGATAAATTTTGGGTAAAAGAAAAAGCACAGAGGATCTATTGCAGTAGCATACATGTATGCAAACCTTTAACAAATCGTGTAATCATTTGTGTAAAAATAGCACGTATATTCATGGAGACATAGAATTTCTTTTTAAACTTCAAAATATATTGTAGGGGAGAGCGGACTACATGTGAACAATATATTTTTCAATCAGTTAATCTAAACCAAATTAATTAATTAAATAATTAAAAGTTACAAAAAGGTGGTAGTACTAGTACAAACGTTCGGCTTAATTTTCAGAACAGTGAACCATTTGGATTTCTGGTTGTTGTAATTTGTTTCTTTTATGTGTTAAATAAAAAAGTCTTCCAACGTTATTGAAGTAAAAATGCATTCAAAACATAAAAAAAAAAGAGTAACAGCATTACATCCTATAGGGGCATTAATTATGTAAGTCTACAAAAATTTTTGTTTCCTTACTTAATTTATTTTATTTTATTTTATCTTATTTTATAAGTTGGTCTTAAGTTGGTAGATGGGAGAAATTTGAACAGACCATATTGGGCAGATGTGAACAGTTCACAAGTAAATTTTTAAGTCTGTGAAGGATTATTTTTTAGTTTAAAATTTAATTATTTTTGTCAAACATTGAACTATCAATTCCATGTTTTCATGATTTCTTTATAGTTTTAATTCATTGGAAGTTAGATAATACTGACAAATTGTAGTTTTTGCGAAAAGCATAATATGTTTGTTTGTTATTCCTTAAAGATTTGCAATTTTAAATGTATTTTTTTGTAGCTCATATTAAATTATTTGAAAAGATTTTATTTTAATAAAGTAATAGTTGGTAAAAAAATAATAAGCAGTACTGTGATGTTCCCAATTTTTTTATATCTCGATTTATAAAAGCATGTGGCCCCACCAGTGGCCGCAAGGTTCTGACCTCCAAACTGGTAGACGGTAGGTGCTGGGTTCGAACCAAATCGCGACCGTCGGCCTAACGTTCGGAGTTTTCCGTGGTTTTCTTAGAACCTGGGTCTTTCTTGCGTAAATACGAGTTAGGTTCCCTTAGAAAGATCTCCACGGAGGGCATCCCTCCCCTTAGGGCCTATATCCTACAGTGTAGATAACTGGCCGACTTAAATACAAACAAACAAACAAACAAATGAAAGCATGATCATAATTTTGTGACACATGTGCATGCAATCTAAAAATAGGTAAATTCACAGTAGCAGAATTATACTATAAGTTATATAAGAATATTACACTTGTGTTATGCTTGAATTAAAAAGAACAGTTATATTTGCGTAATGTTCTAAGAATAATTTCTTGTATGTATTTCAAAACATTTATTGATTTATTCACACAACTAAAAAAATAACATCGACTAAGTTTTATCATAGATATTCACAAAAAAATATTTTTTTTTCTTATTCATTCACGTGTTTACATCTGCCTGAGGTATGTTCACAACTATTCCTCCACTGGTGACATTTGAACAAATTTTAGACAATTTTTCGAGCCCAACGAAAAAGACAGGCTACCGCGGTGCATCCCAAGTATCTTATTTTACAGACCACTAGAATGACATAGTGCGCTTTCGTGCACCCGCATTCGTGTATTCAAGCATCACGTGACTCCTACGTTCCGTAAAAAAAAAAAAAAAAAAAAAAAAAAAAAAAAAAAAAAAAAAAAAAAAAAAAAAAAAAAAAAAGATAAGAGGAATGCACAGCGGTAGGATGTCTTTCTCCATAGCCTCGCAATTTTCAGAATGACGATACCTATTAGAACATCTTGATAAATGCATTTAAAAGTTTCGCTGCAAGTGTAAATATTTATATAAATCAATTGTTTTAATAGTTAATAAAAATTTTGAAATATAGTCAAAAATGTAAAAAAAAACTGTTCACGTGTTTCCCTTCTTTCTTTTACTTATTTTATATATATCATACTATATCATATATGATTTTCAACAAAATGTAACTCCTGTTTTCGAAAATTTGACAAGATTTAGTAGAAAAATATAGTGCAAATCGGAATATAAACATTTGAAACATTTGATGAAATAAAAGCTGTTGCAGGGAACATTTTTCGCCTGCTATAGTGAAAAAGATAACAAAGACTTTAAGCGTGATTTAATAGTCAACAGGAGCAAATGATATATAAAAGCAAGTCATCTACCGTGGATATTGAAAAAGATATCTGCGATAAAGTAAACTGATTTTTATTTGCTCTTTAAAAGCAGTTGGATGATAAGGAACATTTCGCAAATTATCATTTTTTATTAAGTGACTTTCATTTAAATAAGTTAGTATTTAATGAATGCCAACAAGTATTTTTTTTCCTTCCAACAGGCTTGCTCTGGCGGTTTTTCCATAAACTAAAGCATGAACAAAAAACGAAAAATAAAATACGAAACACAAGTAAAAATGTAAATCGATAGTTTATAGAAAATTCTTTAAATTTAAGCTCCTTTTAGAGAACAACTAAAATCAGCTCATTTGATCGTCATTACCTTTCTGAATTTTAAATGGTATTTCACTGGCTTTATAATATTAGTTGATCAATCAAGTTACTAAATCATGAAAAATAATTTTTTTTCCTATTCTGCATGAGAACAAAAATCTTATAATTAATCATATTTTATAAATTATCAAATACATACTTATTTTATAATTCTGAACTTTTGCACTACACATCAAATACAGTTACATCTTCTTCTTTTGAGTTGGATTTGAATTCATAATATTTCGCATTTTTGTGAGAGACCATTTTGACATTTGTAATCAATTTTAATTTGAAAATTATTTATAACATCTTCCATTTTTGCGAGGAGCTATTATTAACAGGAAATAAGCCAATGTTCTATTTATGGCTGTGCATTTCAGAAGATATCTCTAATAAATTTTGATTGCAACGTGAGTGGTTTTTTATGAATTGATTTTAAAATTCCATCAACTGATTTTTTTAAAGATATGAGTTTCCTTACATATTAAAATAAAGCGACAAGACAAATTATATATGCTTCGTTTTGGCTAATTATACAAAAAATAAATACAATAGATTCAAATAGCACCAAATAAAAATTATAAATAATGAAACATTATTTGTTTCTACAGATTAGTATTTAATTCACTTAAATTCTATTTCGGCGCTAATTTCTGTAGCATGAGAACAACAACAACAAAATAAAAAAAATCAAGAATACAAGATACGGTATTATTTCGCTTTACCGAAAAATTCCGCACAAGACGGCAAACTTTCAATTAATTGTCCAATCAAAATAACAGTAACCTATAATGGAAATTCCGAAGTCTTCGAATACTTTTTCCCAAATGAGCAAAATTGGGAAAACTAATTACTGATATACTTCTAGAAAGAACAAAAATGCTGCTGAGAAAAATTGTAAAAATGTCTTGGATTTATACTAGGGATCGTAATACTTCTCATTTGTGAGAAATTTAGTAACATTAAAAAGAACAGAGTATTGCGAAAGTACAAGGGTGAATTAAGTAACGTTTCTGCGTCGCTTTCTTTCAAATAATTAAAATAGCTGAAATTAATAATTTATGAAAAAAAAAAAAACTTATTGAGACAGATACAACTCTGTTGTTTTGACATCATGTATGAAGAAAATAAATGTATTTTTCATAAGTAATATATATATATTTTTTTTATAAAAACCAGATTTGAGTTTCAAATACTTTTAAAAATTAAAAGAGAATGATATCTTCAAATCAGTAATAAAGCGGCATACCAATATTGCCTCAACATTGAGCCAATATTTCATTTATTGGAAATATTGCTAATAAAACGCCAATAATATTTATATTTTAGCATTTCATTGGAAATATTTCCAATGAATTCCCAATATTGTACAAATGCTGGCGTTACATTGGAAGTACTTCCAATGAATTCCCAATATTGTACAAATATTGGTGTTACATTGGAAATACTACCCATGAAACCCCAATATTTAACACTATTAGCGTTTTATTGACAATATTTCCAATGAAACTCCAATCTTGGCATACTCTTGGCTGCAATATTGGATAAATAAAGTCAAAATGTAAACACCTCAATATTGGAGCAATATTTCATGCCAGTATTGCGCCAATGTGCCAATATTGCTTAATATGTAGCCAATATTGGCCAATATTGGCCCAATATTGTTTGACTACTAGGAAATCTTAGATGTCATTCATTGTTATTCATATTATATTTTCATAGATTGTTTCACTGCTACAGGTATTGCGAAACAGTGTTTTTACCCTCGACTTATCCTTGGGGCAAACGGTAAAATGGTTACACAAACAAAAAATCGTGCGAGCAGCATATATTATGAATCGCTTTTCAACAATTTCCCAGAATACTGTAAAAAATCTCCACTGTTTATTTAGGTGAAATAGCATGTACATATAAACAATTTGAAGGGCGCATAAAACATTTTGAAACTAAATTTCTTGTATTATCATCAATTTTCACAGAGGATCTGATTTTTTCCTGCAGATATGTATATGATCTACAGAGTTGTATGTATACAAAAAAGCATAGTAAAATGTAGTTCAGTTAAAAGAACAGCGTGGTTCAAAATTTCCATTTGAAAGTTTCCTTTAATTGGATACAAATCTTTTCCAAACTGATGCATAAAATCCAGGGGCATAAAAAGTCAGTCTAATTTGTTAATGGACAAATTCAGATCAATGGTTTTGTGTAGAGGGAGGGGGGGGGGAGAAAACTGAAAAAACTCAATTACTTTTGAATAACAATACATATAAAAATACTCCATACTTATTCTTTGTTTTACAAAAAGGGCTAAAATTTTATGTATGCCAAAATTTAAAAAAAAAAATGAGCTCAAATTGCGGGAAAAATAGGAATTAAGGGATAAAAAAATCATTAAATTTTCAATTTTCAACATATTAAATTCTCTCGAATTTATTAAAAATCTTCCCAATATTATCTACAGCATTTTTATTTAAAATATTTGATAGGCTCAATTCTTACCACATAAAAAAGTAAAGCTAAAAAAAGAGAGGGAGTTGAAGAAGGAAAATAATGAATAAATTCATCAATTTACATGTTGATCTTATATTTAGAATGTGATACGTTTTAGGCTCATGTTCTTATTTTAATTATAAATATATTTCATAAAAATATAGGTATGTACATTTCTCTTAACTGTGAATTCTTAATAAGGACGCTGTCATTGTTTACTACAGATATAACCGGAGTTATATGTCAGTATATGCCGATGAAAACGCAAGGAATTTAATCTTTATCGGCGAATTATATCTTTTAACCTTTACATGGGGACTTGAACTGCATTTGTCCAAGAACACATCATCAGTCGGACAGGTGTCCGGTCCGATCCGCCATGCGAAATTTATAAATTAGAAAATTCTTGATGAAATATCTCCATTGAAAAATATATAAAAGAATGTAATTTAAATTAGTATAACATTTGAATTACGGCATACAGATAGTGCTAAGCATTTTGAATCTATCATGAATAAACTCCACCTCTACATTTTGAGAAAGTATGCGGTGAAAAGATACATCTGCTATAAAAACTGCATACATATTGAACTTGAGGGTCCATTAGTTCACAGGCTTTGACGCCTGTGATCTAAAAACACTTAAGATTAAATTATTACATTGGCCTAGGATAAACTAGATCCCCCTAGGATAAATAAGAATGTTGACGCTGAGGCGGTCATTGGATTCAATAAAATCACGCCAAATTGAATTTGCCTGGGATAAACTAGATTGGCCAAGGATAAACTAGTTGAGGATAATGAATACCGGCAAAACTAGTTTATCCTATGAGCGTTAGACCAAACTAGTTTGAACAAGGATAAACTAGTTCAGACCAATGAATAGCCGGCAAAACTAATTTATCCTATGAGCGTTAGACCAAACCAGTTTGGCCTAGGAAAAACTAATTTATCCTAAGGGCATTTGGATAGACTAGTTTGGCCTAGGAAAACCTAGTTTATCCGAAAGGTTTTAGGATAAACCGGTTTGCCTAGGAAAAACCAGTTTATGCGATAGACGTTATGATAAACCGGTTTGGCCTAGAAAAAACAAGTTTATTAAATGGACGTTAGGAAAAACAAGTTTGGCCAAACTAGTGTGGTGTTTAAAAATCGGGTTTGGTCGATAACATACATAACACATATCTTGCTAAAAAGCACATAATAAACAAACTGTTATTTTGTTTTTTTCTGTTATCTGTTAGGTTCCATTTACACCGATGTTTTATTTTTAACATTTTTAAATGCGAGAAAAATATTTGTAAGGATATATATTTTAAATTGTTATTAATGAGGATAATTCATTAGACATACAAGTAAAAAAATTAAATAATTACATATACAATTAAAAATACAAATGTTTAGAGCTAAATTTTAATCCCGCATCAGTGCAATAACAATCAAATGACCAGAAAAATGCATATCAGGTTTAGTGTTAATTATTACTAACAGTTAAAATCATAAAATGCATAAAGAAGAATATTAAATCAAGGTTGTGTATTTAGGTAGGAATGCACGGGATTCATTTACTAGTGAAATTTGCTTTCCAATGAACGAAAATCCAAGAAAAACTCTACTTTTAACATTATTACAACTGCATATAATAACTAACAAATTTGGTAAATCTAAGCTATGTTAGATATTCAAATGAGGGTATCAAATTTTGCCCGAAATGTTTTCATTTTTAATTGTATATGTATTTATATATTTTTTTTACTTGCATAGTTAATGAACTATACTGCATTTTTTATTTTTTAAATGTTACACATCAAACGTTAAACAGTGTTTAGTTATGAAGAAATAAAAACTTCTTAAACACATCATAAAAATACTTGAATTTTATAAGCCTTTCAAAAGAACTGAGTCTTTCTTCGCCAAGCTCAAAAAAGACATGCGAAAGCAGCAGCAAGACTAAAATGAAAAATCGGAAAAGGGGATAATCTGAAAACATAGCCAATAGAAAAACAGAAGGCAGCAGCCAATCACGGAAGAATAAAATCAAAATAGACGCAATGAAGAAGGGGAGGGGAGTAGCAAGGTAAGAGGGGAAAAGAAAGAAATTAAAATGAGACTATAATAAAATGATGATACAAACTTATATAAGTTGTCAATTTAAATATATATGTATTGTATATATATATATATATTATCTTCATCATAATCAACAGTTTTCGATACACTGCTGGATGTAGGTCTCCCCAGATATTTCCAACGTTTCCTGTCTAGTGCTTTCGCATTCAATTTACACCGGCTACTTTTCTGATTTTGTCACTCAACTTTACTTGTGGTCTTCTCGGTCGTTTTACATCTCTAGGATACTACTGCAGGAAATTTGTGCTCCATCTGTTGTCATATGTTCTTGCAATATGCCCAGCCCATTTTCAATTTAGCTTCTTAATTCTTTCAATGATGTCAAACACTTTTGTCTAATTTCTTATACCGGTTACCCTTTTTCTGTTTCTTCTAGTTATGCCTAGCACACATCTTTCCGTACTTTGCTGTGTCGTTTGTAGTCTTTTTATCATCCGTTTTGATGGTGTCCACGTTTCTGCTTCGTAAATTAGTGCAGGCAAAATGCATTGATTAAAAACATTTCTTTTCAAACAAAGAGGCATATTACTCTTCAGAATAATATTGTTCTTCCCAAAAGCACTCCACGCATTTCCTATTCATCTATTGATTTCATTCATGATACTATTAACCAATGATATTTCTTGTCCAAGGTACACATAATTTTACACTTCTTTAATCTCAGTATTATTGTAGACAATTTTTCTTTTTTCATTTAAATGAATTGAATATCACGTTTAGTTTTTTCCAATTTTTTTTTAATCCCACATTAATGCTAACTTCTGCCAGATCTTTTAGCATATTTTACAATTCTTCACGGTTGTTACTGAAAATTACAATGTCGTCAGCGAACTGCAGATGACTCCACATTTTTTTGAATCCCTTTACTTTCCCAATCCAACTTCTTAAAAATATTTTCGACAGCACTAGAAAGCCTAAGTGAAATGGTGTCTCCTTGTCTTACTTCTCTTGCGAGCTTTATCTCTGCTTTTCCTTTATCTAAACGGATGTTTTGCTTTCTTGTAAATCTTCTTCATGATATTGATGTAAGGTGTGTTTATATCAATGTACTCCAGATATTCTACTACTGCTGACGTATAGACTGAATCAAATGTTTTTTTATATTTAAAAAAGACAAGAAAGAGAGGTAAATAATAATCTATATGTTTTTATGAGTTCCCTTACTGTTTGGATACGATACATTGTGCTGAATCCACTTCGGGATCCTGCTTGTTCTCTAGGTTGAGCTGAGTCCAGAGGTGATTCAAGTCTTGTCATTAAAGCTTTAGTGAATATTTTATAAATCACTGTTTGTAAGCTGATCGGACGGTAATTTTTAGTGTTTTCCTTCTCCCTTTTCTTACAGAGTAGCACCATCACAGCATTATTCAAATTTTCCTGTACATCTGACTTCTTGCGACATTTGTTAAACAATAAGGATAGTTTTTTTACAACTTCATCTCCTGCTTCTTTGATAAGGTCAATTGTAATTCTATCTTCCCCAGGACATTTACATTTTTTCATAATTCTAATGGCTAGTAAAACTTCATCGGTCATCACTGAGATCATCTCTTTAGTTTCTGTTAAGTTATCTTCTACATTATGTTGGTTGATTTCTCCTTGATTCTCACATTTATGTTGATAATTATAGAATTTTTCATCAATATGGACTATTTAGTTACTGATTTTGGTGATTGTTCCATCAGATTTCTTCAGTGCAAAATACCTTAACTAAAAACATGTAGCTTGTGCTTAGCTAATTTTAAACTTTTATTATCCCCTAGAACTTTTTCAACAAGATCACAATTAAACTGTCTAATATCTTCTGCAACACTCTTTCTAACAGCTTTACATAATTCAGTATATTCAACTCTTGATATAGGATAATTTTTCTTCAGTTTAAAATCTCTGCGTTTCTTCATCAATCTTCTTGTTTTCTTCTGTTATTTTCTTTGTCTGTTTTACTTGTGCATCGCCAGCTATCTTATTTGCAATTTCTCGTAGAGTATTGCTGAGTTTCTTGTTCACTATTGTAACATCTTGCTCATCTTCTAAAATTGATTGAGGTGCTCGTAAACGATTTTTAAGTTCCATATAAAATTCTTCTTTATGTTTCTGGATGTTAATAACATCGATTGAGTTCTTTGAATGTAGTAAAAACTTGATTCTTTCCACTTTAGAATTTATCAGCAATTTGCATCCAACCAATCTGTGATCGCTTCCTGTATTTAAGTTATTGAGAACGCTGCAGTACTGAGTAAGATACTTTTTGTTGGACAAGATGTAGTCGATCTCACTTGCTGAGCCATTTGTACAACGCAAATCGAAAATTCTATGTGGCTTTTTCTAGAAAAATGAATTCATTATACACATCTGTTCAAATTTTGCAAACTCAATCAATCTGTTTCCTCTTTCATTATACATCCCATATCCATTATTTCCAACTAATAATTCACCTTTCTTTTTCTCTCCAGTTCTAGCATACCAATCTCCCATTTTTAGGTGCTTTCGTAAATATGTAAATATGTAGCACCTGTTGTTCTCGCTCAGTCCGTCCGTCTGTCCGTCTGTCTGTCCGCATATGACAACGCAAAAACCCAACCGAATCGTTTGAAATTTAAAATACATAATTATTGCATAATTTTGTCGAATCAATTCAAATTTTATGACAATCGGATGGATAGATCAATTACAGGGACAATCAAAAATATTACGTTACAATACGGTCAATGGGGAAAAAGTTTCAAATGAATTTTAATGGTTTTACACCCATTGGAACATAATAGGATTGATATGAATCTATGAAATATATACTAAAACATACATTTTGTACAGTTGTTGATGTAAAGAATATTTATTATTAAATTACAAGGCAACACAAATGTATTCCACTACATAATGCTATATGGAGAAACATTCTTTGGGGCGTGTTTTAGTTATATTAAACTACTTCACATTTTATGAACAAGATATACGTTGCTGAGGTGTAGTAATAATTACTTCCTTCATATTTACAGGAACACAAAAATTTCGACCACTATACTGTATCAGAAGTACGCTCTACTATATCAGCAAGATCTGAATATCTTTAAAACTTCGTTATCGTACGAACACACCTCATTTGCTACGTTTCACGTGCAATTTCCAACTTGTTAATTTTATCTGTAGTTTCTCTTTTGGTGCATTGAAGCTTCTTCTTCATAGACATTCTCAATTTCTTCATCAGAATAGCTTATTATTGATGCATTAAATTGGGTAATTTTCAGCTTGTACATTTTAGACACTTGTATCACTAATCTTGCAACTCTATCTGATGTACTATCATATTATACAATGTGATTCTTCCACATTTTATGAATCAGAAATCCTAAACCGCTTGTTCTTCCATCTTCAGTGCCTCTGTAGTATAATATATATTCGCTGGCAAGATCAATCTTTTCTTCTCCTTTTCTACTTATTTCACATAATCCTTGAATGTGTTGGTTTATTCTTTCTAATTCTTCTTCAAGTTCCTGTAAAGATAGGGATCGACCACTATACGTAGACAAGATCATCAACTTATGTCAGCTATGTACATATATATATATATATATATATATACAGGGTGATTCCAAATTTTTTTTACAAAAAAAGAGGGGTGATAGTACACATCAAGACAAACAATATTAAATAGGAGACCAAGGGTCCAAAACGTTTTCCTAAGGAGATAGCCGCCATTAAAGTTTAGGGACCAAAATTTCAAATAAACATAAAAAACGGAAAAATCGGTCGATTGATTTGAGGTTTTCACTAAAATTATTCTTCATGTCGGCATTTTCTTAAAATTAAATTATAAAGATAAATTTCAAAAAAATGCCGATAGAGGGCGCTTTAGACTTTGGAGTAACGAACAACTATTTTTTGCCGGTATTTTTTGCATCTCATTAAATGTTTTCGTAAGCTTAGACTCAAACTTAAATTTTGAGCTCAAAATCTGTAGTTGGGAGTGGTTAAGTAACACAAACTGAGCTGTGTTCAGAAGGTTCAAATTTCAAATGATTAATAAAAAACGGAAAAATTGGTCGATTAATTTGCGGTTTTCACTAAAACTATTCTTTATTTGGTATTTTCGTGAAAATAAATTATAAAGATACATTTCAAAAAATGCCGATAGAGGGCGCTTTGGACTTTGGAGTAACGAACAACTATTTTTTTGCCGTTATTGTTTGCATCTCTTTAAATGATTTAGGAAGGTTAGACTTAAACTTAAATTTTGAGCTGAAAATCTGAATAGTAGGGAGTGGTTAAGTAGCACAAACTGAACTGTGTTCAAGGGGGAGGGGGAGGTGCAAATTTAAAGTAATTATAGAAAATAGAAAAATTGGTCGATTCGTTTACGGTTTAAAATAAAACTATTCTTTAAGCCAGTATCTTCTTGAAAATAATTTTTAAAGGTAAATCTCAAAAATTCCGTCAGAGGGCTCCTTAAACTTCAGAGTAACCAACAATTCATTTTAACCATTATCTTTTGGTTCTAATTAAATGCTTGCAAAAGCATTTTAAATGTTCTCAGAAGCTTAGATTTAAACTTAAATTTTGAGCTCAAATCCTGAATCGTTATGAGGAGTTAAGAAGCGCAAACTGAAGTGTGTTCAGGAGTTAAAATTTAACCATCTTTCCTCCTCGAGCACAATTCAATTTTTCGCTATTTAAACACTGCCAACGATTCAAAATTGTAGCCAAAAATAGGAGTCTATGCATTTGAAATCATTTAATGAGATTAAAAAAATAACAGTTAAAAATAGTTGTATGATATTCTGAAGTCTAAGGCGCCCTCTATCGGCATTTTGTGAAATTTATCTTTAAAAATTATTTCCAAGAAAACACTGATTGATCAAGAAAACTGCTGATTTAAAAATTAGTTTTAGCAAAAACCGCAAACGAATCGACCAATTTTTCCGTTTTTTACAATTATTTAAAATTTGATCCCTCTGAACACAGCTAAGTTTGTCTACTTCACCACTCCCAGCCATTCAGATTTTGTGCTCAAAATTTAAGTTCAAGTCTAAGCTTACGAAAGCATTTAATAAGATGCAAAAAATAACGCCAAAAAAGAGTGTTTCGTTACTCCAAAGTCTAAAGCGCCCTCTATCGGCATTTTTTGAAATTTATCTTTATAATTTATTTTCACGTAAATACCTAAATAAAGAATAGTTTTAGTGAAAACTGCAAATCAATCGACCAATTTTTCTGTTTTTTATAATCATTTCAAATTTGAACCCTCTGAACACAGCCTAGTTTGTGTTACTTAACCACTCCCAACTACAGATTTTGAGCTCAAAATTTAAGTTTGAGTCTAAGCTTACGAAAACATTTAATGAGATGCAAAAAATAGTTGTTCGTTACTCCAAAGTCTAAAGCGCCCTCTATCGGCATTTTTTAAAATTTATCTTTATAATTTAATTTCAAGAAAATGCCGACATAAAGAATAATTTTAGTGAAAACCGCAAATCAATCGACCGATTTTTCGTTTTTTATGTTTATTTGAAATTTTGGTCCCTAAACTTTAATGGCGGCTATCTCCTTAGGAAAACGTTTTGGACCCTTGGTCTCCTATTTAATATTGTTTGTCTTGATGTGTACTATCACCCCTCTTTTATTGTAAAAAAAATTCGGAATCACCCTGTATTATTTATAATATACTTATAACATTATACCTTTTTTCCTTTTATCTCTTTATATTACATCATGTTCATCGCATAGCAACAAATCATACTTAAAAGAACAAGATATTATGCTTCACATGATTTATAAAATTTAATTAAACTCTTTGCAGAAAACAGATAATTATTTTATTACTTAAATATTAAATGAATAATAAGTGTGTTTCTTAAATACTTAATCTTTCATAATAATAGTGAAATAATAGAAGAAACAGAATA
Organism: Maratus speculifer; assembly: GCA_964019185.1. NCBI lineage: Eukaryota > Metazoa > Arthropoda > Arachnida > Araneae > Salticidae > Maratus > Maratus speculifer. Next base: position 231,821,929 of record OZ025294.1, on the reverse strand, counting down.
AAAATTCATATTAAGGTTTGATTTTTCATAAATAACGCAAACCGAAAAATATAAGATAGTCGTTTGATTAATTCTTTTTTATTCTACTTATCAATTTTTAATTTCTTTGGCTTCATAGGATAAATATATTTCTATTCATCATGCATATTAAATTTGAAAAACACAAAGTAATATAATGAATCTGAAGAAAAGTTAATTTATTTATATTTTTCTAATACCGTAATCTTCATAACATTTCCAATTAAAGAAATATAATCTGTGAAATCAAAACGCTATCTTTAAATAAAACACAGCGAGCTTTCCTAATGATAATAATAATAAAAGAAATTTAATTATAACATCATCTAAAACCACACGCTAACATTACATTGTCCTTGTTTTTATCTCTGTTTATATCGAAATGAAATCGACTAATCACTTGACAACAAATCACGTTTTCAAAAAAAAACAAGATAATATACTTGATTTGATTTATGAAATTTTAATAAAGTCCTCGAAGAAAAATATTGCGGTTGTCATATTTTATATTATTCAGTTCATCATTATATTTTTCTGAACAAAATATGAACTCAAAGAATTCCTTAACGGGATAGCTTCCTCTTTTATTTGCTTCGCGATTTAGTCGTTATTGATAATGACTCTCAAACGATATTGAATTTCAAAGAAGATAATGAACTAGTTTCGCTGCGTTCGACGAAAAATTGAAGTTGTTTGTAATTAAAGTTCTTCTCATTTGCCTTTATTTTCGACGAATAAATTGCGAAAAATATTCCCAAGATTTGCAAATTTATTGAGTTTGGAAGCGAAGTCATTTCTATTTTTCAGAAATATGAAGTCTAAGCATTAGCTTCTTGGAATACATTATATATTTAATCAACTGAATTAATTATTTGTCATTATTTTTTTAAATAGCAGCCAGAACTGTCATTTGTGTATTTATGAGTAGATTCTATTTTTTAACGTATTGCAAACTACTTCAGAAACATTATTGGATATCCACTAAAATTACAAAGTGAGATGATGAAAATTGGAAGAATAGTTTTCTTTCTGCTGATAGTTTTGAAGAAATATTTGGATTATGCTCTTAATTGATCTGGTAAAGAATGCGTGATTATTTTTTAAGTAAAGATTACGGTTGTTAAAATTTTTCTTTGCTGATAATTAACTAAAATACGTGACCTTTTACTGAAACATTTTTTTTTCAAAAATGATTTATCAAAAGGTATTATGGTAATATAAAAATAGATACTGGATAAAGATTTATTTATAAGAGAGGAATAAAATAATAGGCTTATATTCATATTCTGTATTTTTAAATTAGAAAAATAACTTAAATTTTTGGAAAATGTTTAATGAACTGGTATTACTAATTTTATTTAAAAAAAATATATTTTTGTAATTATAGTTGCCGATTATATACTTAAAGTGAAATTTTTTCCACCGGTTTCTAATCTACGGTATTATTTAGCAAAATTATAATTCCATGACGAGACTGCAAATATTATAGAAAATATTTTTTAAATTATCTAAATTACGATTTTTTGCTTACGTAACCGTATTAAGAAGGCTATGAAGGCATCTAATGCCTTAAGGTAGGGGAGAGTGGGGATGAATGGGACAGGTAAAAAATATTCCAAAAATATTTTATTTGAAAACTGAGTAATACACTTTATTTTACTACATATTGACTGAAGCTAACATGAAATGACAACAGTCTTTTGGTTCTGGCAGTTTTCCCAGACGTCTATGCTTTGGTAGGTTCAAACAATTTCCTTCAGATTAACAAAAATAATTTTTGGTTTATGGGTATATTAAAATAAGGAATTATTATCCTTTTGCTCAAGAATTGTAGGGGAGAGTGGGGATACTTGAGCATAGGGGATACTTGAGCCACCCCTATTATCTCTACAGTTGGTTAATATTTCTTTCTAAAATTGACAATATGATAACAGTATAATAGTGCCAGTTCAGCATTTAGTGTTCTGAACATGTAAAAAAAGAAATCACACACCTTGGTACCATTTTGAAAGTATAGTGATTAATAGTTGTTTTTTCCCAATCCAAAATAAATATTTAGGTGCATTTTTTTTTTTTTTTTTTTTTTTTAATCAAAGTTTTGTTTAAAGTTGCAACTATATATATAAATTTTATAAGTATAATTTCAATTGTATTTTGAATCTAAAATAGTCCTAATAGCTGCATGCTTTATTTAGTAAAACTCTGATAAACAAAAATAGTGGTATTGGGGGGTACTTGAGCCAGTGAGATTAGGGATACTCGAGCCATGGCTCAACCATCCCCACTAGGAAATTAGTCATGGGTGAAACAAACAAAAAATAAAATTACATCCTTATATTCACTAATAGTTTTTTCTGGATAAAAAAAAGAATAATTTTTCCCTTTTTTTTTCTTAAAAAAGTAACGACCTAAAAATGTTTAAAAATGTATTTTTTTAATGGAATAATATCCATTTTTTTTTTTTCATTTTGACTAACAAAATAGCCTGTCTAAATAAATGTAAACACAGCTTTCAATTTAACTTTTATTAAATTAAAATAACTTTTAAAAACTATTTTACAGGTTATAACAGCCAATACTTTAATTAGTTAGGTCCAACATATTAAAATATTTATTTTTTAATGTAATACATTAAGAATAATATTTTATATTGAAATTGTAACCTCTGCTGCTGTAAATTTTTTTAAACTAAGAAAATTGAAGAAGAATTGGTAAAAAGAGCGCACAAAAAGCCAGAAATGCAACAAAATCACATTTCAAACTTACCTACATGGAGCCAAAAGGGAAGACAAAATCTTTTCCTTTGAAATAGTAGAATGATGCATCTGGTTTAGATTCCGACAGCTACTCAATTAAAAGCATGAGTTCGACAATATCATTAGAGGAAAATTCTGTCAATGATGGTGATGATATGAAAAGAAAACTTTCTATTGATGATTGGTTAATAACAAAATATGCCGGAAAGAAAACTGTAAAAAGATTTGTTGGACAAGTGCTTAATATTTTGAAAATGAAATTTGCCCAAAGAATTGCAGATTCCAAATTTATGTAGCTCTGAACTGAAAATGTTTCTACCATCGACATAACTCAAGTTGAAACGATCCTTTCACCACCAGTTCTAACGACAAAAAATGATGTATTATTAGCTTTGTTTTCTCAATTGGTTTTGAAGGACTTTATGTATCATAATTTATCATTCTGTAAAATTTTTGTGCAAAAATAAAGCGAAAAAAATTACTTTTTTAGGTATTTTTCCGTACTAGCTCAAGTATCCCTTCACCATGGCTCAAGTATCCCCCTCATGGGGATACTTAAGCCACGATGTAAGACAAAAACTAAAAATTTATTAGACATAGAAAAATAGTTCAAAATTAATTGAAAGTGGTTTTCAGTTGAAGAAAAAGTATCAAATTGTCTTTTTCAATATTTTATTTTATTCTAAAAAATTATAAAATTAAAAAAAATAATATTTAAAAATGGCTCAAGTATCCCCATCTTCCCCTACTTGAACGTTATCATTATTGTTCTTTAAAAACCTAGCAACGCAAAGAAAAATATTTTTTCCACATATCTTAGTTAGGAGAAACTCGTCTTTTACTGTATTATCCAAGATGAAAACTTGGTGGTTTATATCACTTTAAATCATGTTCAAATCACTTTTATCTTTATCATGAAGTGATAAATTTTCACATTCATCACTACTGTCTTTTAACCAAATTCTATTATTTATTGTGAATTCGAATGTTTTTAAAAGGCTATTTCATTTTTATTCTTTTTACGTATTTTTATTCCAAAGTTTTCCTTGCCTTGGGTTTCCTGTTTACGCGTTATTTTTTAGCTCATTCGTGTTTTAGGCAGGACACTTTGCAGAGTTATTTTTATTGACTAATAGAAATTTCTCAATAAACTAATGATCATTCAATTTCTCTTGAAAATGATTTTTTTTTCAAAAAATCTAACAAAACATTATAGAGTTTTGACCTCATTTTTGGATTTGTTCTCATTGAGTAACGTTGCATTAATTGAGTATGAAATGTTTGTACTTTATTTTCCGTGTTGTTGATAAAATATAACATCTAAGAAAGGGACAAAATATTAAATTAAGAATAATGAAAGAATATCATCATCCGAAGAGATTAAAAAGTAATCAATTACCTTAATCAGAGATGCTTGGATTTCCTTGCATAAATGCGGGTTAGGTTCCCTTAGAAAGACCCCCAAAGAGGGTAATTCCCCTTTAAGGCATGTATCTTAGTGTTGATAATTTGCCATCATAGACACAAACAAACGAACAAACTTAATCAGAGTTTAAAGTCAAACAAATAAAATTAATAAGATTTCAAAATAAATAAAGAAATTGGGGATTAGAGCTCAATACTGGAATTTTTATACTGAAATGAATTTCTACCGATAAACTGAAATGTGATTTTTAGCTTTGAATAAAATACTTCTTATAACTATGTGCAATTATATATTATGAAGTAGATCAATATTTTCATTAGACATTTTACATTATTAGTCAATTGCTTTAAAAATGCCATTAAATTTCCTAAAACGTGTTCAAATAATTAAGAGAAGTCATAGAAGTCAGAGCTCAATAATAACATTTTTTGATTAATGAAATTTTTTCCACAATCTATAAATCACTAAATTCGCTAAATAATGTTTATTAAAAAAATCAAGCAAAACATTGTAGCATTTTGATATCAATGTGAAAAATAACGCTAGTAAGTCTTGATTACGTCCATTAATAACTATTTTACGTTAACAACCGAAAACTATGCTTTATGGAAAGTAAATAATTTTCTTTTTAAAATATAATGATGATTCGTTGACGGATATTTAACCTATTTATTATTTCTGTCTTAAAATATAAAAAAAACCTTCAATTTTAAATAGATGGACATTTAATTCACGATGACACAGAAAAATAGACATTAAAACAGAAAAAAATGGAATAATAGAATTTTTTTAATTTCCCTCTTGAGGAAAAAATTAATTCTGTTCAGTTCACTTCAATTCATGTGACTGACGCAACATATCCTCCCCCTTTTTGAAATGGCGAATGCTGGCTCGAAACCACTTTACTTGAGACAAGCAAGCAATCAAGAATCTTCATAAGATGACCAGCTTTAAATTCAGCTGTGGTCTAGTTAAATAATGGTGATCTAGTAAAATAATGATGATAATGAATGGTTAGACCAGTGGTTCCCAAACTTTCTTAGTACGCGACCCACTTTTCATTGAAAAAAAATTTCGCGACCCAACTTTCAATAAAAATATATTTCGCGACCCACCCAAAATAAAGTTGTATATCAGTATAGCAATTTTTGTCCAATCTCTATACGTTCGGCTATCCTATCATATTCTTTAAAAACGCAAATTTACATACAGAATGTACATTATCAACACAAACTATCGACAATGTCAATGTGTGTAAGTGAATAGTAATTAAAACAATCCACAAACTTCAAAGATAGTTAAAAATTAGTTTAATTATTATGAAAACATAACTTTATAATCAGTGGAATTTCTGGTACTGATGTTTACCAATATGGGAACATATATTAACATGCAATTTGTCTCAGAGCATTTCTTTCAAAAACAGCAAAGTAGGAAAAGCATGTTCTCATAATCACGAATTGTAGAATTTCATCAAGGATCTCAAAGCTGATTTAAAAATTTCTGGATATTCTGTTTGGGAATCTAGATGGGAATTAAGGATTTTCCCTTGAAATATTATTTCTTGTAGAAATTGTCATGTATTTTTAAACAGGTGAGATAAAAGTTATATGTTGATGACAAATCTCAATTGTTCCGAGACCCACCAAAACAACTGCCGCGGCCCACCAATGTGTCGCGACCCATAGATTCGTTAGGCAATTTACACGATAGTTATTTCACTAAACCACGGACAGTATCCAAATTCAAAAGCGCGTGATGCATTTAATTTATTTTCAATAATTATTTATTCCGGTTTTCTCGTTCATTGTATTTGTAATTTTATTTTTCTATTAACATTCTTAAGATGACTCGATTATTAAGTGTTCAAACATGTAAATAAATTTTCTTAATATATTTTAAATGTTTTTACACAACGTCTTATAAGCAATATATTTATTTATAATATAGATTCTTATTTTTATTGTAGAATATATGTTATTAGTATTACGATATTGCAGCGTTTTGTCCTCATCTTTTGATTTGTTCTCATTGAGTAACGTTGTATTAATTATTAAATATTTATTTTCCTTGATTTTCATAAAATATAACGTCTAGGAAAGCGACAAAATATTAATTTAAGTATAATTAATGAATATCATCACCCGAAGATATTAAAAAGTAATCAATTCTCTTAATCAGAGGTCCTTGGAATTCCTTGCACAAATACGGGTTAGGTTTCCGTAGAAAGACCACCACGGAGGTCATTCCCCCCTCAGGGCATATATCCCTATTGATAATTGGCCGTCATAGACACAAACACACTTAATCAGAGATCAAAACAAAACAGATGAAATTAATAAGATTTCAGAAATATTTAACGAAATTAGGAGTCAGAGCTCAATATTGGAATTTTTAAACTAAAATGAATTTCTACCGATAAAGAGAATGTGATTTTTTGCTTTGAATAAAATAACTCTTATAATTAATATAATTATATATTATTAAGTATATTAATATTTTCGTTAGACATTTTACATAATTAGTCAGTTGCTTCAAAAATGCCATTAAATCTCCTAAAATGGGTTAAAATTAAATCAGAGAATTCAGAGCTCAGTGATAACATTTTTTGACTAATACAAATTTTTCTATAAACTATTAATCACTAAATTCCCTTAGTAATGATTATTTTTTAAAATAATCAAGCAAAACATTGTACATTTTGTCCTCATATTTCGATAAGTTATCATTAAGTAACGTTGCATTGATTATGAAATATTTATTCTATATTTACCGTGATTTTGATAAAATATAACGCCTAGAAAAGCGACAAAATATTAATTTAAGAATAATTAATAAATATCATCATCCGAAGATATTAAAAGTAATCAATTCTCTTAATCAGAGATGAAAATCAAACAGATGAAATTAATAAGATTTCAGAAATAATTAACAAAATTAATACTCAGAGAATAATACTTATATATATATATTTTAAACTGAAATGAATTTCTGCCGATGCAGAGAAATGTGATTTTTAGCTTCAAATAAAGTACTTCTTAATACTAATTACAATTATATGTCATTAAGTATATTAATATTTTCGTTTGACAGTTTACATTATTACTCAATTTCTTCATAAAAGCTACTAGATTTCCTGAAAAGTGTTCAAAATAAATCATTAACTAAATTACAATCTCAGATGGTTTTAATATTACTATATTTAACATAAGTTCAGTCATTATGTTTTATGCTAACAATTTCATTTGATCGAATATTGCTTCTTATTTTAATTAATTTTCATCGGAAGTGTTTGTATTTAAAGTTGTTTTACATAAATGATACACTAATTAAAAATTAATTAGTATCTTAAATATTATACATGTTAATAGTCACTCGTGAATTTTTAGTTAGAGGATTTTTATTATGTAATAATATAACTAAATATAAGTAGATCAACATGTTTGCATATCAGTTTGATTTAAAAGTTCAAAATGATTCAATAAAGTAGGTTTAATGTGGGTCTGCTACACATTTTAAAAAAATTTTATTTATTGAGTTAAAATCATGATTTTTTTTATGATGGTTAATTGCATCATTTCTAAACAAAATCACACGAGAAAACTTCTCACATTTTTTTTAATTAAAAATTAATTTTTTTTAAAGTATGGTATTTTAAATTCATTATAACTGAAAATGTAGTTCGTAAAATTAATTTTATTTTACATCTACACAAACAGCAGTATCTAAAATTTAATTTTGTTTCAACATTTTTAAAATTAATATTCTTTTAAAATTAAAAAAAATATTTAAAGTAAATTTTAAAAAATATATATGCAACTTTAATTAAAAAACTCATATTTTCAAAAGTAAATATTTTTTTTCCAATTTGCTTAATTTAAATTAAAGTAAAACAATCAAATAAGACATGTTCCAAGTTTCAAGTTTTCTTTTTGTAATTGACAATATTTTATTAATTCAATTTGAATAGTAGCTTTTCTTATTTATTTTATATTTAAGTATAAAGTCTAGAAATAGACAAAATATTAATTTAAGAAATATGTGAAATTTTGCCATCTGTAGATATTTAAAAATAAAGGATAATTTAAATCGGAGAATCAAAATAAAACGCACATTTTCAATTTCATTTTTACAGCAATTATAAATAACCCTCAATGCTAACATTTTTTGACTAATACATTTTTCAATAAACTAATAATCATTAAATTTCCCTTGAAAATGATTATTTGAAAAAATAGCAGAACATTATAGCGTTTTGTCATGATCTTTGGATTTGTTCTTATTAAATAACATTCCATTAATTAAACATTAAATATTTATTCTTTGCTTTCCGTGATTTCGTAACAAATAATGTTTGGAAAAGTGACAAAACATTAAGTTAAGAATAATTAATTAATATCATCATCCGAATATGTTAAAAAGTAATCAATTCCCCTAATCAAAGATCCAAATCAAACAGTTGAAATTAGTAAGAATTCTGAAATAATTAACAACGTTGGCAGTCAGAGCTCAATACCTGTATTTTTTAACTAAAATGAATTCCTGCCGATACAGAGAAATGTGATTTTTAGCTTTAAATGAAATACTTGTTAATACGAAATGTAATTATATATCATTAAGTAGATTAATACTTTCATTTCAATTTTTACATTATTAGTCAATTGCTTCATAAAAGTTACTAAGTTTCTTGAAATGTGTTCAAAATAAATCATTAACTGAATTACAAACTCTGATCGTTTCAATATCATTATATTAAACATAAATTTAGTAATTATGTTTTATGTTAACAATTTTATTTCATCGAGTATTGTGTTTTATTCGAATTAATTTTCATTGGAAATGTTTGTATTTAAATTTGCTTTACGTAGATGATACATTAATTAAAAATGAATTAATATCTTAAATATAATTCTTTACATTCACTCGTGAATTTTTAGTTAAAGAATTTTTTAAATGTGAGTTGATAAATGTGTTAGTATATCAGTTTGATGTAAAAGTGAAGAATGATTCAATAAAATAAGTTTAAAAGGATCCGAGAAAAATTTTAAAATAATTTTTATTTATCGAGTTAAGGGGTCATATGACTGTTAAAAGTCGAAAAATCACAAAAATTGTATTTTTTTCTACATTCTATATCTTAAAAATTATAAGCCTTAAAATCATTTTTTATTTTAATGTATCAATGTTTTATATATACACATATACCTCATTCTTGTTTGAAAGTTAAAAATAATTTCTTTTAGAGAATCATAAATAATAAGCAGTTTGCTGTGGGAAAAATACGATATCAAAGATAACGCAGTGGAATACTCAAATTATATTGAATTTAAAACAAAATTTCTGTTTTTCACACATACTATAAAAACTAAAGGTTAATTTGAACCTAAATTTGTATATAATTAAAGTATATTTCTGTTTTTAAAATCAAACTTAAATAGTGTATTTTTTCCCTTAAAAAATTAAATTTTATTTATTCATAGAAAATGTATCCTTTTGCAATCTGAAAGTAAATGTAGATTCAGTTTCAAGGAAATGACATTATGTATCATCTGTAAAAATTTCATGAAAAAATATTAAATAGTTTTAGCGATAACATGTGCGTTATGTGAAAAAAACACGTTTTTAAATTTTCTCGGCGAAATACTGACCCTTTAAATATGTTTACAGTAAACAGCTGACACGTTTTTAATCATAGCTTCCGTAATTATGTGAATTTTTTCTAGAAATCAGAAAATGCTAATCTTTCATATAACTGGTTTTCAAAAAATCGAATTTTTTGACGGTTATACAGTCGTATGACCTCTTAAAATTTTGAATATTTTTGTGATTTTAATTGCACCATTTGTAAACAAATTCACATGATGAACATCACTTATTTTTTATATTAAAAATTTAACATCTATTAAAAAAAGTGGGGGAATTTTAAATCATTATAACTTCTATATGTATATATCAGGACTGTCCAATCTTTCACTAAGTATCTCAGCAGTTTGCAAACAATGAAGGGCGCCATTATTAAAAAGGCTCAATAAAACTAACTCACAGAATTAGTAGTGATACACATATATAAATGCATCTTGCAGCAGACTACACAAGACACCTATGCATCTGAAACTCCATATAAAAAAGTCATTAACGTTGACATTCGGAGTAAAATCCGAATTATATATTTTTCTATGAGGGACTGTCTAAAACATATTTGAATTACAAAGAGGCAACAAATAAAAACCCACCTGTTATTAAAATAAAATTAGTAATCAGAGACAGTGTTACTTTTTATTTGAAGGGGGGGGGGGAGAAGAAGCAAAAAAAATTGGTTTATTTTAAAGGTGCAAATTTGCGTTATGAATAGTACAGAAACAAAGACACGAATGATATTGTGATCAATTCATGGGTGATTCCAAAGAGAGATCTTAAAAGAGCTTTCAGTGATAGAATTTATTTCGCACGATTTTATACGAAAATAAAATGATTACAATTATTAAAAATTTGAAAAATCTGGGAGAGGAAATGATAGTCCTTTTCCAGTCTTATGAAACATTTAATGGATCGGTGAAATAACATTAAAAACAAAAAATCTGAATTTTCATGCAAAGAAAATAATGTAGACGCTAGTTTTTCTGCTTTTTATTTCATAAAAAATTAAAAACAAGTTATTGGCAACTTTTAGCTATTCCTATTGTCACAATTTCTAAAGAATAACTACAAATTAACCAAGAATTGCAATAACACATAAATATTTTTGTGAGTACTTTTTAATTTTTGATGCGTAAAACACATTTTGAGAGGTTTTTAAAACATCTCTCAAGAAAATATCAAAGATTTTAAACAAAGCACCCTTTAAAAGTTGATTTTACTTTTAAAAATGCTAGTAACAGGAAACCTTCAAAAGGGCACCAAGAAAACGTACAAAGGGGCGCCCTGGCGTCTGTGGGCGACAAACCGGATATATATAAATGAAATCGGGTTATCGAAGAATCTAAAATAAACAAATTGTACTAAAATGATTTCTGAGGCAATTTAACAAGTTTAAAAAGCATGAGTTATATACCTCAGTTTTTAAATAAAAAGAAAAGACACTATAGGTTAAAAATTATTTAAATGCAATAAAAAATTATTTCAATATATTTCCGAACACAATTATGTTTAACTTGCATATTTAAATTTCTGTAATTAAGTGATCTTTTGTTAATTCAATTGGAAAAGTCGCTTTTCGTATTTATTTATATTAAAGTATGAAGTATAGAAATAGACAAAATATTAACATAAGAAATACTACGGAAATTTGCTATCTGTTAATATTTACAAGAAAATGATAATTTAAATCGGAGAATAAAACTGAAACACACATTTTTAATTTATTTCCCTAGCAGTTATCAATATTCAGATTTCAATGCTAATCCTTTTTTACTAATGAAAATTTCTCAAAAGACTAACAATATTTAAATTCCCCTTGAAAATTTTTATTTAAATGCAATTATAAGTGATTTCAATATTTTTCTAAAAGCTATTAGATTCTTTCATTTTGATATTTGCATTTCTGTAATTAAGTAATGTCTTATTTATTCAGTTGGTAAAGTCGATTTTCTTATTTATTTTATATTAATGTTTAAATTCTAGAAATACACAAAATATCAACTTCAGATGTACTACGAAATGCTGCCATCCGTATATATTTAAAACGAAAGGATGACTTTACTCGAGAATTAAAAATAAAACACAATTCATTAAATTCATTTCCATAGAACTTACAAATGTTAGAAGTTAGAGCCCAATGTTAACATTTTTTAACTTACGCAATTTTTTTTCAATAAACTAATAATCATTAAATTCTTCTTGAAAATGATTATTTAAAAAAAAAATCAAGCGAAGCCCATTATAGCGTTTTGCCCTCATCTTTGGATTTTCTATCATTGAGAAAAGTTGCATTAATTAAATATGAAATACTTATTCTTTACTTCACGTGATTTGGATAAAATATAATGTCTAGGAAAGTGACAAAATATTAATTTAAGGTTAATTAATGAATATTATCATCCGAAAATATTAAAATTCATCAATTCTCTTAATGAGAGATCAAAATCAAGCAGATGGAATTAATAAGATTTCAGAAATAATTAACCAATCTGGCAATGAGCTCAATATTTGTATTTTTTAACTGAAATCAATTTCTGCCGATACAGAGAAATGTGATTTTTAGCTTTAAATAAAATACTTCTTAATATGAAATGCAATTACATATCATAAAGTAGATTAATATTATAGTATGACATTTTACATTATTAGTCAATTGCTTCATAAAAGCTACTAAGTTTCCTAAAACGTGTTCAAAATAAATCATTAAATGAATTTCAATTTCAGATGATTTTTATATTGTTATATTTAGTGTAAGTTTAATAATTATGTTTTAGACAAACAATTTTATTTGATCGAGTATTATTTTTTATTTTAATCGGAATTGTTTGTATTTAAATTTGTTTTACATAAATGATACATTAATTAAAAATTAATTAGTATCTTAAATATTATTCTTGTTAACATTCACTCGTGAATTTTTATTTAGAGCATTTTTTAAAAATATAAATAGATCACCATGTTTGCATATCAGTTTGATTTAAAAGCGAAGAATCATTATATAAAGTAGGTGTAGTAGGAGTCCCTTACACATTTTTTTTTTTTTTTTTTTTTTTTTTTTTATCGAGTTAAAATGATTTTTTATGATGGTTAATTACATCAAATTTAAACAAAATCACATGATAAAACTTCTCACATTTTTTTAAATTTATTAAAAAAGTGAGGTAATTTAAAATCTTTATAACTGAAAATATTGTTTGTAGAATTTATTTATTTATTTTTACATTTAAATAAACAGAAATTTCTAAAATTTAATGTTGATTCAGCATTTTTAAAAAACAATTTTTTTATAAAAATTAAAAAAAAAAAAAAGAAAAAAACTTTAATTTAAAAAATCACTTTTTAAAAATTAATTATTATTTTTTTCTACAATTTGGTGAATCAAAATTTAAATAAAACATTAAAAAAAGACATGTTTTTATTTGAAACTTTTATCTTTAACTGATATTCAGTTATAACAAAATTATTCCGAGAAATTGAGAAAAAAGCAGCATAAAGCAAACGCCTTTTCTTAAAAAGTCATTTCTATGACAACTATTGTTTGAAAGCTACATTTTGATAGCAAGACAAAACGAAAAAAATAATATTTTCTCTTCAAATTAAGACAGAAATATGATTTAAACGTCATTATAAACATAAAAAACATTTTTTTTTTAAAGAAAATTTGAAGATTTTTGAGTCCTGGACCCACTTAATATTTAAATGAAATATGTCTATGTGAAATACATGTATTATTTTCTCATGTAAAATTAGTATATGGTAAGTTATCTTGAGTGGTATAAAAGCATGAATAAAAAACTACCTTATTATTAGACAATTATTGGAAGAAATTGTTTTGAATTTGACAAAATTAAATAGTCAACCCTTTTAAAATCTTTATGAAGTGTGACTGGACAAAGAAATGGTCTTAAAGTCTATAATATAAACTGCAATTAAAATTAAAATGTGCAAACACGCAAAAAAAAAAAAAAATATATATATATATATATATATATATATATGTGTATATATAGGCATCAGGTATCATACGTAAAATAAGCATTTAAAAAATAAGTCTGTTCCACAAATAAATTATATTATTACAAATGTTATTCTACAAGTCTATTAATAATTTTCATATAAGTGTAACATTAGCAATCCAGTTTCCGAATGTTACTAGTATAAAAGAAAATGTGTTGCAACTGGGGTGTTTCATAAATAATTAAAATTCTTCCTAAAACACCATCAAAAAGTTTTAAATGCACTCGGCCTTTCGAAAGACCTCAGTCTTCTTTCGTCAGATGCAACCAAGGCATACTTTTAATACGAAAGTAGCAGCAAGGCGCTTGAAAAAATACTCAGATTTTATGAAAAGCCTACCTCATTTTAAACTTTAGATGACATTTAAGGAACATTTTTAGTTCTTATTCAAACCCCTAGTTGCAACATATTTTCTTTAATACTAGTAACATTCAGAAACTGGATTGCTAATGTTACACTTATATGAAAATTAGGTACTACTAGGTTATCCCGTCGACCAAAAATTATCGCCAAACATTAAGATTAAATGCCAATAATGGATGATCGTGAATGTCACACTCAATGACATTAAATACGTTTCATGTGTTAAAAATGTCATCAAGTGATTTTTATTTCGACATTTTATTAATATTTTTTATTAATATTCTATTAATTATTTATTTTTTCGTTATTTAAAATAAAAATTATGTCAATATGTATAATTTGGCGATTTGTATAATTTGGCGAAATCGGTCGACGGGATAACAGAGTAGTACCGAAAATTATTAATAGATTTGTAGAAAAAGAACATATGTAACAATATATATTATTTGTAGAACAGACTTATCGTTTATATTTAAATATTTTTAAATGCTTATTTTACGTAGGATACCTGATGCCTATATATATATATAGATTGAGTGTTTTCACATTTTAATATTAGTTCCACTTTATATTATAAAAGGATAATTTCATTTTCAGACCCGGTTCCAAAATTGAAAGTATCCGCATATTAAAAAAAAACTAATAACCACCCAAGATAATTAACCCTTTATATTTAAATATGATACCAAAGACTTATAATTTAAATGTTATTAGTTTAGTTACTTATTTAAATTCAGAAAATAATATTTTGATACTTTAAAAAAATATACATCTACCCTTTCGCATTTTTCGGTGCCGTGGGACCAGATGATTTGATTTTTCATAAACTATTATTTATTAATAAATTTCTGAGAAATTACTGATGTTTTTAATATGCTATTCTAGTGCATTATTAAATACATAACGAGCATACAGATTTGCATTAAAGTCTATTGGAAGTTTTGGTTTCAAGAAATAACAAACAATAGCATATGCAATTTTCCCAACTTACTTCTAAACAATTCTGAAAAAATTATTAAAAGACAATACAATTTGCTGCAAATTCTTAATACTGCATTTTTTTTTTTTTTACTTATGTAGAGCTTCCTCCGGACGGGAATACTCATTTAAATAAAAATATTCGTTGAAAAAAGTTAAAAAAAAAAAAAAAAAAAAAAAAAAAAAAAAATGTGCTTTTTGTTACAATCTTACATTTTTTATTAAAATTAGGCAATATTTATACATTATTGTTTCATGATATTGTAAATTTATTACAAAATTGAAGACCAGTGATTTTTATGACCAATTGTCGTATATACATAAATCTGTAAAAATAATGTATAACTTCAAGTACTTATTCACACACGCATCGTCTTTTACAATACATTTTTTTGTCTTAGAAGATCAAGCATGAAACAAGGTAATGAGTTTTATTCTTTAAATTTTTTACACTACCATTTATTTATTTTCGACTTTGTTTGTTATTCATTGAAAGCCAGTGAAAGCGATTTTTTTTTATTTCAGAGACGACAATATATTAAAAGTTACAGTTCTGAAATACCTTGTATGCAATAAAATATTTCATGTCAAATTAAAAACTTTGCCTATGAACTTTTATACATGTATTTTTTTACATATGAAATATGTGTTTTAATTTAGCATACATTCAGTCAAAAACTTTTTTAATTTCTGACTTTGAAAAGAAGAAATTTTAACGAGGAGGTAACTAAAACTGTCTTCCTTAGGTTTTTATGAGCAAGTTGGACTTAAATATAATTTTAAAAAAGAGAAATCTACTTTCTGCTCACCCTTATATTATTCTTAGCAAGTTCTCAAACTGATTGTATATAAATAAAATACTCCATGTCAGATTCAAACCTTTATACAGGGTGTCCAGCAAATAAGACCCCGATTTAAAAATTTAATTTCTGGAAAACCAAAATTTATAGAATTATGCGGTAAACGGTTTGTTTATTAAGTAAGCTGTAAAAATCTCATACAGAGATTTCGAACGATGAATATTTTGAAAAGATTATGTTCTGATTGCAATGAATGCTTGGATTGACATTTTTCTTCTTTCAGGTGGCTTGTAGAGAACCAGTTTTTAGGCGTACGGTGCCATATTTTAACGATTTTTGGAATTTTAATCTCTGCAATTTCGAAATTTCAAAAATGTAGTTAAAAAAATTATTAAAATATGGCCCTGTGCGCCAAAAAACTCTTTCTCTACAAGCCATCTAAAACAAGAAAAATGTCAAGCTAAGCATTCTTTGCAATCAGAACATAATCGTTTTGTGTGTGTGTGTGTGTGAAATTAATTTTTGAAATGGGAGTCTTATTTTCTGAACACCCTGTATGGGAAATCGGACACAATGTATCCTGATTTAGCATAAATTCTGTCAAAAAAATTTAAATTTTTTGGTTTTGAAAAGCAGATATTTCGACATTTCGATGACAATGAAAGTAAATCTCTCTTCCTTAGGTTTTTTATGAGCAACTTGGACTTTAATATAAAACAAGGAAACAACTTTCTGCTCACCCTTATATGATTCTTAGCTGTCATTTTTTTTCTATTTTTTTTCCTTCGCTCATGGTTTAGTCATTCAACCCCACTCTTTCTACGAGCAGTGTTCTTGGAATTTCCGTAATCTTTGAAAGCGGATTACCGATTCTTTCCTGGAAACATTATTTTGTGCGGCTTCAGGGATAAATCAATTATTCTGCGTCCCGTAAATAAATTCAGATTTTTTTTTCATTACCTTGTCGTCTATGATGTGATTTTTAATGTAATTGGCTGAAGAAAGATAGATAAAAAATATATTCAAGAAGTTATGAAAAGCAAACGTGTAGTCTTCATATTCACTGCGAAGTTTGAGAATAATTCTTTTATACCCCCCCCCCCTCCCTCAAAAAAGGTGCATGAATAATTTTGATTTTTTTTTTCACCCCCAACATCTTTTCATATCGAGGACAAAATTTAATTGTTTGTTAAAAATATTTATCAATAATGAAATTATTATGTATTTCATTATGCACACGATGTTTTAATACATTCGCATCTGAAGAAAATGCAGAGATCATTTCTAAAATATAATACGATCAATTTTCGCATGTGAAACTCTGTTTGGCTGCATGAATTGTTTCCAACAAAATATAATCTATTTCTTATAAAGATGGAATATAATTAGAACGTCTAGGAAAATACTTTCAAATATTAAAGTTTCAAGGAAAAAAAAAAAAAAAAAAGATGCATGAATAATATTGATTTTTTTTTCACTCAAAAAATCTTTTCATATCGAGGTCTGAATTTAACTGTTTGTTAAAAAATATTTATCAATAATGAATTTATTAAGCATTTCTTTTGGAACACGATGATTTAATCCATTAGCAACTGAAGAAAATGCAAAGATCAATTCTAAATTTTAATCGATCAATTTTTGCATGTCACACTCCGTTTGGGTGAAATATTACTTCCAAAGAAGAATTCCTTATAAAATTTGAATATCAATAGAACGTCTAGGAAAATACTTTCAATTATAACGTTTCAAAAAATTAATTAATTAATTAATTAATTAATCTATAATTGGAATTACGTTTTTTATCCAATCCCACATCTTTTTCCTGTCGCATCATATATATTAAAATGATAGGTTTTTGGTTTTCAGCATCGCTAAAAATGGTCTCTACGCATGCGTGAGCAAGCTTTCCGGTTATACTCATCATTTCCGGCATTCAGCTATCACTTAATTCGCAAAACGCAATCCGACCAGATCACGGCAAACGCGCTTGCGCAGAAATCTGAGAACCAATGGGAGAAGACTGTACTTACTGTCTGTATACGTATATGAAATAAATAATGCCATACCATGCTCGCGTTTCTAATTTGTATATGTAGTGTAGTTTAGAAAAAGTAAGTTATTTTATTCATTAAGTACAGCCATTGATACATTATTTTACTTATTTTAATTTCTAAAGATGACCGTAGGTTTATTTAGTCGGGTAATCTTACGATGTTCGCGAAATCATAGTTTATAGAACCCATGAAAAAATCGACTGGTATTCTGTTTTGCTTAACTTTTCTCGGATATTTTTATTATTCGATGCTTAATTTTATATTTCATAACATTATTTATTTTGTTTTTGACCGTTTTTATTGAAGGACATAATTTAACCTTTTTTTCTATTGCATAACACTTCTTATTTTTTTCAAACTTTTTTTTTTCTTTTTTATGACCTACTACCTTATTGTGATCTTCATTACTGTCATACGAGAAATTTATTTTTATTTTGCCTGCAACACTTACGGAAACATTTGTTGTGTTATCATTTTGAAAATCGATAAAAAATAAATTGCAAATTGCAAATTCTAAATTCGTATTACTCAACTAAATAAACGTAGGTGTTACAAAAAATAAATAAAATAATAAGAGATCAAAATGGATGCCTTATAAATAACTTACTTTTTTAAATCTGCAGCTACAAAATATTACTTATTTTTTTAAATTTGGACATGCAAAAAACATTCTGAAATTTCTCAATCAATCACAAGATTTTTGTGGGCTTTTTTACATAACTGAATGACTTTTTTCCATGATATATTAATGAATTTTAGACTTTTCCCCCCACACGATCAACTGTTGATTTTTGTATTTTTCCTTCAACTGATTAAGGAATTTTCTATTTTTCATGTAATGGATCGAGAAAGTTTGTGATTTTCTTTTCTGATGAATAAAGAAATGTTGCATCTTTTCCCCCTGCAATTAAAGAATGTCGTTTTTTGAAATTTGTTGTTTTTTCTCGCAATCTTGATGTAATTTGCCGTTTTATCGAATTTATACTTTTTTGTGAAATTTGTCGTTTTTACTCTATTTTCAGAAATTTGTAAGATTTTTCGCTTTTTTTTTTTTTTTCAAAATTTACCTTTTTTGCGATCTTTTGATGAAATGTGCCTCTTTTTTCATCTTATGAGAAAAATTGTTGGTTTCTCACAGTCATTTACAATATTTGCGTTTTATGAAGTACTTATAAATATTTTACAAATTTTATGCATTTTCGCGATCTTTTGACGAAATTCACGTCTTTTATGATACCAACACAAAATTATTTCTTTTATTGAGGACTTTCGGTGAAATTTGTCGTTTTTTTCTCGCGATCTTTCGATTTAATTTGCTGTTTTATCGAATTTATCCTTTTTTCGTGATTTTTTTTTTTTTTTTTTTTTGCAAAATTGTCGGTTTTTTTTTTATCTTTTTTGAGAATTTTGTTGTTTTTTTGCTATTTTTTGCGAAAATTACCTTTTTTGCTATTACCTAGACAATTTTTATGTGTTTTTGAGATCTTTTGACGAAATTCACGTCTTTTATGATACCTGGGTAAAATTCATCATTTTCTTGAGGTCTTTCGGTGAAGTTTGTCGTTTTTCTCGAGTTTTTTCGATGAAATTTGTCGTTTTGTCGCGATCTTTCGATGTAATTTGCCGTTATATTGAATTTATCCTTTTTTCGACATCTTTTTGCAAAATTTGTCGTTGTTTTGCAAAATTGCTTTTTTTTAATCCTTTGACGAAATTTGTTGTTTAATCACAATCATTTGTCAAAATTTATTGTTTTCTCACAATATTTTGAATTTTTTTGTCAATATGTTTACAAATTTGCCATTTTTAAGGATCTTTTTTGTCAAAATTTGCCTTTTTTCGAAATTTTTCCATGAAAATTGCCATTTTTCGAGAATTTTTGGCAAAATTTTGATTTTTTTGCAATACTTTGACGAAATTTGTTTTATTTGAAATACCTAGGCAGAATTTGTGTTTTTTTGCAGTCTTTCAACAAATTTTACGATTTTTTTATCGATCTTTTGACGAAATTTGCTGTTTTTTCGATTTGTTGACGAAATTTGCTGTTTTTTTTGCCATCTATTTACAAAATTTCCGGGTGGTTTTTATTTTGGAAAAAGGTGGGGAATTTGAAGAAATTTGCTATTTTTTTTTTCAATTTTTTGACAAAATTTGCTATTTTTTGTGATTATTAACCAATATTTGCATTTTTTTTTCGTACCAGACAAATTTTGTGTAATTTCGCAATCTTTTGACAAAATTCACGTTTTTTATGACACTTGGACAAAATTTGTCATTTTCTCGAGGTGTTTTGGTGAAATTCGTCGTTTGCTCAAGGTCTTTTGATGAAATTTGCCTTTTTATCGAATTTATCCTTTTTTCGTGATCTTTTTGCAAAATATGTTGTTTTTTTTGCTATCTTTTTGCGAAATTTAATTTTCTTTCAATCTTTTGACGAAATGTGCCTTTTTTTCATTTGATAAAATTTGTCGTTCCCCCTCACAATCATTTGACAAAATATGTTGTTTTCTCACAATTTTTGCAGTTTTTTTGTGATCTGGTTGCAAATTTGCCATTTTTTAAAGGGTTTTTGTCGATTTTTTTTTTCGAAATTTGTTCATGAAAAAAAAAATTGTTCATGTTTCGAAATCGAGAACAATTTGAATCATGTGACTTAGAGCGTTCACCATTTCCGCAGATACCGTGTAATGGTACAAACAAACCGCAATGATGTTCAGATAGTCCGTGGCGTTCACGGTCTGTTCTACAACAACTGGTCCCAGGGACGTGCTTCAGAACGTTTCCCAAAGCTTAATATCGCCACATCTGGTCTGTGTATGACCAGTTGTATAAGGGGGAGTAACGGTTCACATAGAAGATGGCTTACTCAAACACGTCTATCGATGTGTTAAAGGATGAATCGTGTTTTCCCCGATGACACAATTTTCTCCCTATGTTCCATAATTCAGTCATCATTTTCCCAGTGCTAGCGTAGGAATATTTGGTGATGACGCTTGGTCAAGAGAGACACGAGAGTTGGGAGTTAGCCCCGTAGTCTTACATTCAAGATTGCCATCTGAACTATAAAGATTTTTCCCTAGACCTGTGTTGTCTTGGGATTAAATTGAGTCAGTCTCCGGTGCTAATTTTGCTTTACCAAGTGAGGGGGATGTCCGGAGTCCTTTTTATTTCATAATGCCTGGGCTTCCAACGCGATGGCTTCTACAGATGGTTTCACCATCATTCATCCACTTTGTACAAGTAGTAAAAAAGATATGTCCCGTAGAACCCATGATACATGTAGTTTCAAAGATACACGTTCTAACTCGTCGAACTACTGAGATCTGTCCTTTATGCTTGGATTAGCAGCCTTTACCGTCACAAGCAAATGTAAGCGCGAACATGAGTCCTGAGACTGTCTATTTGCAATTAAATCTTACCAGATTATGGGCCTTCCACGTCATCCAGGCGAGTTTTTTGCAATATGTAAAGGTGTTCATAATGTTTTGGTTCTTGGGTGTAGCTCCAGTACATGAATAGAAACAGAGACAACTAAAAGAAGAAATAATATGCAGAATTTATTATCTCCATAAAACGTTTGTTTTATGCCAAAATTATAGTTTCCGAGTTTTATATATTTTCCGAATATTTTATTGTTATAAATTGAAATATATTGTAATAATATTAATATATTTGTAAATAGTATATTTTAACATTATTTACAACTTATAATAAATTATAAGTTGTAAATAGTGATACGAAAAATCTGCTTTCACGTTTGAAGAGACTTAAAATTCCATATCTTCTGGTAAATAATGCATTTCACGTTTCTTACAATACAAAGTAAATATCAGAATAATGAAATTATAGTTTAAATCTTACGAAATTCGAAATCCTTTTAGTTCATTCTACTTTGTTATTCACAAATAAAGAATAGAGAATGATCTATAAAATTATTTTTGGTTACCACTAAAAAGCAAAACTGAATAATTACATTTTCTGTCGGCGGATTTATCTCTTACAAGTCTATGCATTAGTTAAATAACGCAAATAATATCTACCTCAACATATAAAGATTTTGAGGTTTTGAAAATTCACAGAAATCTACAATTCTGTGGAGAAAGTCAATTTTGAATATGAATGGCATTTTTATTTAAGGAACGTTCACTCCTTTGAAAGTTTCGTTTACTTAAACAATGCACTAGATAATCTTAGAGTCAGAATTTAAGCTTCTAAGTATAGATAGAAATATTTTTATCCGTTTTAATTAAAATTCGAAAATTATCAAGAATTTTATACTGAGAAATATGAAGGAATAATCTAAGATCCAGTATTTCAAACATAAAATATATGTTTATTCTTCTTAATTAGTAATT
This sequence comes from Maratus speculifer, assembly GCA_964019185.1. NCBI lineage: Eukaryota > Metazoa > Arthropoda > Arachnida > Araneae > Salticidae > Maratus > Maratus speculifer. The sequence goes on along the minus strand of OZ025294.1, from coordinate 231,799,525 downwards.
CTAAAGTTACTCAGAATTTCATATTAAGAAACATAAATTTCAAAAGTGTCGAACACAAATTAAAGAAAAAAATGAATAGTTTCAAATACATTAAAATTCGCTAATATTTTTAAACTTGATTAAAATCTAAACTTTTATAAAACAAATTTACAATAAATATACATAAAAAATATATATAAAAGATGATTTTTGGTGATATAGAGGAATTTAAGTACGTATTTTGTTTATTTGCAAAGAAAAATTTAATTGATAATGATTTTAGGAAACTTAATTTTCATAACGAATCCAGTATAATCACTCACACTCAAATCTCTATAAATAAAAGGAATTCTGAGGATAATTAATTAATTAATTGAGGCACAGGGGAAAGCAAATCTTGGCAATGCGCCAACTCGGTCCAGAGGAAGCAAATCTTGGCAATGCGCCAACTCGGTCCAGAGGTATAAAAGCAAGATAGAAAAAAACGCGCAGGTCTGTGCATTCAAGTACAACCACCCATATGTATATGCTGAAAGTTTGTTCTGACGCTCACCCGACGCACGTGGAGTGCCGATGGTCCGGGGAGAGTCACCGGGGGATCCGTCGCCAGCTGAGAGAGAAGCGTACCATACACATAAATTATTAAATAAACCTTCAAATTAAGCCCGGCGAAGCGGGCTGGGTATGCTAGTAAATAAAATAAATAACAAAATAAAAATAATTAAATTAAATTAAATTAAATTGAAAAATACAGATTTAGTCTAAATAAGTCATCGAGTTTTAAAACACTGTGTATTGAGAGACGTACGACCTACGAAGACAGATGATACGTGACAAGATAAATACGCTCACGAAAGTTGAAAACTCGCATCGTCTCTCGCGTACAAAAACGCATCATTCTTCTGTGACGGACATTGACAGAAGAATGTATTGTCGTAACTGGATAACCTTTAGGATGTGTGCTGAGGATTCGACAATAGTTTTAAAGAAGTAAAAAAAATTCCGACAAATTCAGAATAGTGTAATAAAATTTCACCGTTTAATAAATTAAAATATCATGCGTAAATGAAAGTTTTGAAGATGAATAACATATTTGAAGATTCAACTTTAGCAAATCCTTTCTACAGATGAAAAAATATCGGAATTCTTTGAGTAGCTGTGTATATGAACTCTAAATTTGTGCCTTGCAAAAAAAATTTTCAGTTAGAAAATACATATCACAGATTAAAATACACCATCAAAAATTTCTTTAGATAAGAATAAGAGTACATAAATTATTTTTTGCAGCTCTTTATAGAAGATAGGGATTTGATTCTGAGCGACTATCATCAAAACAATTGGTTAAATTTAAGTGTACATTGTAAAAAAATAAAAAAAAAAAACGTTAAATTTACAGCGAAAACTGCCTGCAGCAATGTTGCCAAGTTTTTGCCGTGAAAATTTCAGTAACATTAGATTTAAAATTTTTTATTAAATTTAATTTTACTGTAGTTTTTACTGTAAATTTACGATTTTTTTACAGTGTATTTATTAAATTTAAAATCCACTTCTTGCAATTATTACTGAAAGACAGTACTGTAACCAATTTCTTTTTTGCATCGCTGTTAATGGACGACTAAATGTTATCCAATTCTATAGTAATAATATCGTAATAAAATTGAGTAATTTATATCAATTTAAATACATTTGAAGCGTAATGTCATTTATTTATTCAAAGGATTTATCCTCTATATGCCGTAATAAAACAGAATTATTTGAGTTGCCCTGTAAATGAACTACTGATGCTACGCGCTTCATATTCAATACTTAACATGCAATAATAAACAATATTAATAATTATCATGAAAATCGGAACATATTTACATGAGTTACAGCATTGATAGTAAGGCAGACAAAAATTTTAACCACTTTTGAACTATATTGTAAGCTTTTTAAAAAATCCGAATACGTTTACGCGAGTTAGTTCGTAGAGACATCAACTGAATTCATTCACACTTTTCCAACTAGGTCGGAAAATATTAGTTTTATTAACGATTTAAATGTAATATCGCATTTCTATGGCATTTTCTAAATTAATAATATGACACGAAAATTGCTTTACTAACGACATTATACAGTTCTTTAATATTATTATTATATGTACTTGCAGAACACATTTCGCTTATAATGCATTCGCAAACATCTGTTAATATTACAACAACTGAAAATCAGCACATTGTGTACAAGTAATCAGTCAAACTTCATTACATCTTACTTAAAAATCGTGCTTGCATTGATACCAAAACGTCAATTTAATATCAGACATATCTCAAAAGAAAATTCATTATGCTTTACACTCGTTGCAAATATTGAACTTCGGATCCATATTCTGCAGGAAAAATCCAATTTGCGTTCTCAATGCAAGTTCAAATTTGCCTTTTCATCTGAAATTCAAATTGAGAATATAAAGGAAGCTGCCTCCGGGTTACTTTTCTGTTTGATATCTGCTCATTTCGGCAAATTTATTCTTCATTCCATGCGATCGTACGCTCGTACGAAACTAATGCACATTATTTTACTCGAGGCATGCCATTTTAAATACTGTTTATCTCGGAAATAGATATTTTTTCATGTTATTAAAGTATCATCGGAATTATTTTTATTTTTAAAATATATGTCAAATTCGTTGCTTAAAACTAGTTTTGTGAACGAAATATTTTTTATATTGTTAAAAAAATTAATTTAGTTTAAAATATTTTATTTTTTAATGAATAAAAAATTATTTCCTAGAAGTAAAAAAAAATGTAATTTAACAAATCACAACAATCTTTAGGAAAAAAATTTTTTCAAAGCCTAAAATTTAAGAGTATATTAAAAAAACCAATCAAATCTTAAACTAGTTGAATAAAAAAAAAATAAATAAAAAAACTATTTTTTTACAATTAGTTTAAGATTAGACTAGCCCGTAAAAACTTGACGGCAACAATATGAAAGCACAAAAAAAGAAATTTTTTTTGGTGAATTTTTTTTTTTTTTTTTTTTTTTTTTTTTGTGCAAGATTAGTGCATTAATGTGAAATAATGACAAACATGTACAATGTAATTTTTTTTCATATGTAAAAAATCAAATTCATGAAATAAATAAAAAAATACTGTCACTGTGCACTCAGTTCCATATATATCCAGGATGTCGAGTGCCATACTCACTAACCCTTTTATTTTTTCAGCGGGCATGCTTGTGTAAAGCTGACAATTTTTCAAAAATAATCAAAAATATGCAAATAATCACAAAAAATAGCAAATTTTGTTAAAAGATTGAAAAAAAGCAAATTTCAGTAAAATAACCCCCCCCCCCAAAAAAAAAAAAACCCACACGTATATTTTGTAAATAGATGGAAAAAAGAAACAGCAAATTTCGTCAACAAATCGCAAAAAAACAGCAAATTTCTTCAAAACATCAATAAAAAAATTGCAAAATTTGTTGCAAGTGAAAAAAAAAATTGCCTAGGTATTCCAAATAAAACAAATTTGGTCAAAATATTGCAAAAAAATCAAAATTTTTTCAAAAGTCTCGAAAAATTAATAAAAAAATAGCATGTTTTGAAAAAAATTCAAAATATTGTGAGAAAACAACAAATTTCGTCAAAGGATGGAAAAAAAGGCACATTTCAACAAATAATCGCAAAAAAGGTAAATTTCGCAAAAATAGCGTAAAAACGACAAATTTCCCGAAAACATATAGAAAAAAACGACAAATTTCTCAAACATATAAAAAAAACGACAAATTTCACACACACACAAAAAAAAGATAGAACGGCAAAATTTACCGAAATACATCTAGAAAACAAAAAAAAAATTGTCCTGGACAAATAAAAGACGTGAAATTCGTCAAAAGATAGGAAAAATACATAAAATTTGTCTAGGTACCTCAAAAAACGCAAAGTTTGGTAAATAGATTGTGAGAAAACAACAAATTTTGTCAAAAGATGGTAAAAAAAGCATTTTTAATCAAAAGTTTGCAAAAAAGATAAATTTCGCAAAAAAATAGTGAAAAAACCGACAAATTTCTAAAAAAAATAACAAAAAAAAAAACGACAAATTGCGCAAAAAAAAAAAAAAAAAAAAAAATCACGAAAAAAAAGATAAATTCGATAAAATGGCAAATTAATCGCATTTACAGAAGCTGAAAATATGAAAATCTATGCATCAATCTATAAACTACACTAAACATAAAGTTATAGTTGCTAATATATATATGAGCACTGCACGCCCATAAAAACAACAAAAAACATTACTATATGCAGAAATCTCTCAAGTGTAGGAAATTCCTTAAAATTATGTGCTGTGCTAACAACTTAAAAGAAGCAAATTTAAGGGGTTTTTCTCAAACATTTCCAATGCTACTTTTGATTTTCTAAAAGATTAGATTTTACATATATACAGGGTGTTTCGCTACCAGATCGACAAATTCTAAGGGGTGATAGTAGACATAAAGACAAACATTATTAAACAGGAAACCATAGGGCGCAGACGTCTTCTGTAGGAGCTAGGGGCCATTAAAGTTTAAGGTCCAAAACTTCAAACGATGATAAAAAACAGAAAAAACTGTCGATTCGTTTGCGGTTTTCACAAAAATCATTCTTTGTATCCCGATTTGTTTGTAAAAAAAAAAATGGAAGGTTACGTTCAAAAATTGTCGATAGAGGGCGCTTTAGACTTTAGAGCAACGAACAACTACTTTTTAGCGTTATTTTGTGCTTGGGGTGGAAATTATTTCAAATTTTAGACTTTAACTTGAATTTTAATCCCTAAATCGGAAACATTGGAATCGGGTAACTAGCGAAAATTGAATTGTGAACAGAGGGAGGGATTTTAAACGTTCATAAACATTGGACAAACTAATCGATTTTATTGCGATTTGCGTGTAGATCATTCTCTTGGTAATTATTTTATTCAAAATGACGTGTAGATTTAATGTCCTCATTTTTAGATAAAGGTCGCTTCCGTCACATCTCAGACATTTCTATGGCATTATTCCTGAGTGTTTTACTACCAGACCAACATACTCCTGGAAATGTTGGGAATGCAAAGACGACTCGGAATGATAGAGGAATGTAACGTTGGAAATGTCTTTTTTGCGAGTTACGTTTAAAGGAAGCAGAGAAAAAAGCAACAGAAACAGCAGAGAAAGAGAAACACGTTAATGTGAAAGAAAACAGTTTATTTAAATGTTTTACTAGTAAAGGTGTTCGAAATTACGACCAGAAGTACTCCGGCATGCTTGATAGCGGCGTCACATGGAATTCCTCACATTTTGAAATATCCCTGGCATCTCAGAAAGCTTTCTGGCAACTACAGAAATATCAGCTGCTAGAACTTCAACTGATGGTACGGAAGTCTCATACACACAACTTTTCACTTGACCCCAGAAGAAGAAGTCCATACATGATCAGTCCGGCGACCTGGAAGGCCAATCAACCAGGCCACCACGGCCTATCCACCACTGTCCATATGTTACTTTGAAGTGTCAGCAAACGTCATTGGTAAAATGTCGATGAGTCCCATCGTGCCGTTCATCGTTCAAATACTTCCTTCTGCTACTTTTGGAACCGATTCGCGAATGATAGCTTCAAAATGATCGCTGTTCACACGCATTACCATTTGCCGTTAGCGTCATCTACCGTCACTGTCGAACTTGCTGGAGTATTTCTGGTCGTAATTTGTAACACCTTTTCTTGTAAAACCTTTAAATTTACTGTTTTCTTTCACATTAATGTGTTGCTCTTTCTCTGCTGTTTATGTTGCTTTTTTCACTGCTTCCTTTAACCGTAACTCCCAAAAAAGTCATTTACAAAGTTACATTCTTATGTTATTCCGAGTCGTCTTTGAATCCCTAACACATCCTGGATGTATGTTGTTCTAGTAGTAAAACACCCAGAAGTAATGCCATTGAAATGTCAAAGATGTGTCGGAAGCGTCCTCTATCAAAAAAAGAGGACACCAAAGCTGTACGTCATTTTGAATAAAATAATTACCAAGGGAATGACTTATACGCAAACAGCAACAAAATCGATTAGTTTGTCCAATGTTTATGAGCGTTTAAAATTCTCCCCTCTGTTCACAGTTCAATTTTCACTAGTTACCCGATCCCAATGTTTCCGATTTTGGGCTTAAAGTTTAAGTTAAAGACTAAACTTTAGTATAACTTGAACTCCATGCACAAAATAACGGTAAAAAGTAGTTGTTCGTTACTCTAAAGTCTAAAGCGCTCTTTATCGACAATTTTTGAACGCAACCTTTAAAATTTTTTTCTAAAAAAATCGTGATATAAAGAATGATTTTAGTGAAAACCGCAAACGAATCGACCCTTTTTTCCGTTTTTTTATCATCGTTTGAAGTTTTGCACCTCAAAATATAATGGCCCCTAGGTCCTACAGAATACGTTTGCGCCCCATAGTTTCCCATTTAATAATGTTTGTCTTCATGTCTACTATCACCCCTCAAAGTTTGTCGATCTGGTAGCGAAACACTCTGTATATATAAAAGAAAACACTAATTTTCAAGCATGCCTACTGAAAAAAATGGCGGTTTCCCCTAAGAGATACGAAGAAATACAAAATTTGAATGTACCATTATATTTCAGAAAATTAATATTTGCCTTAATTTTCCATTCAAACGTTTGAATATAAAAAGAAAATGTTAATGAACTGAAATAGTGGTATTCAAAACACTTAAATCCTTGGTATCTATAAACCATGAGGCATATTTCCGAAATTAGCAAAAAAATTTGAAAAAAAAAAGTTCTAAATGAAAAAGAAAAATAAATTAAAAAAATCAACAACAAAAAAAATTTAAGTACTTAATGAAAAAGAAAAAAAAATAATAAAATTTACACAATACTTATATACTTAGATATTTCTGTGTCCATTCGGATGGTATGAAAAAACATTGGAATTTTATGCAGTTTATCAGCAATAATCCCTGTATAAGATTTGTTGGGACCTTTAAAATTTTTATCACACATTGTTGTAAATACAAACAGACCATCCGAAAAAGCAAGACATGTATGAATGAAAATGGATTACTAAAATTACTTTATTGTAGACAACATTTAATCTCCTAAAACCCTTCGATTTATTTTAACCTCTGAATTGAATACACACAAACATGCATCAAGCCAATGCACTGATGCATGTCATAATTTTCATTTATACCACATAATTTTTTAACATTCTTTAAATGAAAGTAGAGTAAAATGGATCAGGCACTACACGCATAAAATAAACAAAAATGTATTATTGCACAATATAAGCCGACAAATTTGTTACACATTTCTATAATTGAAGCATAGACAGACACTTGTAAGACTAAACGCACTGGACGCATGAAAATCCTCCGAATCTATTTGAACCTTTGAATTGAATACACCTTAACATGCACCAAGCCAATGCACTGATGCACGAAATAAGTTCCATGTATAAACGCACTGGACGCATGAAAACCCTTGCACAACATAAGCCCCCAAATTTGTTACGCATTTCTATAGTTGAAGCATAGGCAGACATGCGTAAGGCTAAACGCACTGGACGCATGAAAACCCTTGCACAACGTAAGCCCCCAAATTTCTTATACATTTCTATAATTGAAGCATAGGCAGACACGCGTAAGGCTAAACGCAATGTACGCATCTAAACCCTACGATCTATTTGAACCTTTGAATTGAGTACATACAAACATGCATCAAGCCAATGCACTGATGTACATAATAAGTTGCATGTATAAACGCACTGGACGCATGGAAACCCTTGTACAACATAAGCCCCCAAATTTGTTACACACACTGTTAAAAAAATTCTGAAATTCACGAACATTTTTTTCCCTGAATTTCACAGAAAAGGTCACTTTTCACAAGAAAAGGGCATTTTCGTTACAAATAACAAAATTCCACCATATTTCCTGAAAATAATGAAACGAATAGAAATAGAAACAAAAAACGGAGACACTCCGCTCTATGGGAGGCTCCATGACCGAGTGGTCAAGACACCGCACCGCTAATCGCCCACGAACGCAGATTGTGGGTTTGGGTCCCACTGGCGCCATGGAATAATGAAAACTTAAAAAATCCCTTTTCAATTACATTTTTTCTGTTTATTTTTTTCTAATTTTTCATTAAAAAATCTTTTAATTAATTGGCCAAAAATAAAATAAAATAAAATGAATTGTGTACGACAATTTCAGAAAATTGTCTATACTTTTTTTGTAAAAAAATTTTAATAAAACCTTATTTTCATTCATTCATTAAAAAAAAAAAAAAAAAAAAAAAAAAAAAAAAAAAAAAAAAAAAAACAGACGTTTTAAACATTGATTTTTTTTTAATTTAAATTTATTTTAAAAATAAAAATTGATTTTTAAAAAATAATAAGTATTATTCAGCACTCTAAAATAAAATAAAATAAACCGTTTACAAATATTCTAAGGAATATATCTGAAAGGAAATCTTTAAAAAGCACAACGGATTTTCCCACTAACTCATAAAAGACATACTTTGTACAACTCGGCATCCGCAGCTTCGGCTCAGTTCGTAAGGATTTGTTTCTCTATCAAAAGGTCCTGAGTTCGATCCCCAGGACAGCGTGAACTAAATTATACAAAATAATAATTAAGTAAAATAACATAGTAGCTTAAAATCACTAGGTAATTTTGAATTCTTTGACGATTAACAGATTCATTAATTAAAAAAAATATTATAAATTATTATTATTACAAATCAAACTTTGCAACGGAAAGTTATTGCTTCTTCAAACGGAGTTTTCTTTCCTTGTATTTCCCACAACGGAAAATCTACTAACGGAACGGTAAAAATTCGGCTACTTTGCTGCTAGTAGTTTCACGTGAATTCACAGATTTATTTTTAGCAGTGCATTTCTATAATTGAAGCATAAGCCGACACGCGTAAGGCTAAACGCACTGGGCGCATAAAAACCCTGCGATCTATTTGAACCTTTGAATTGAGTACACACAAACATGCATCAAGCCATTGCACTGATGCACGTAATAAGTTGCATGTATAAAGCAAGCATGTAATAGTTGTTTATTGTAGGACCTCCTTGTATATTACATTCAGTGTTCTATTGCCGTTTGGTAGTATTTGAATCTTTAAGTTCTTAAATGAACGCAACCGAGACATAGCTACATATAACTGACCATGGCTAAAAACAGGCTGGGGTAAATAAATACCAACACAATTTAAAGTTTGTCCCTGTGCTTTGTTGATAGTTATACAAAAAGCCACACGTATGAGAAATTGGCGTCTTTTAAAAGAGAAAGGGAGTGATGTGTCTGAAGTTGATAGGTCGATTCTATTAATCAAAGCTCTTTGACCTTTTCTTTCGTCAGTGATAATTTCTAAATCTGAACAATTTTCATACATATTCCTCACAATTAATCTTGTCCCATTTAAAAGACCCTGGATAGCATTTAGGTTTCTTAACAGCATTACAATTGCACCGACTTTTAATGTGAGATTTTGTGGAGGCAAACCACTTAACTCTAAACTATTTAGTAATTCTGCAGGAAATTGAAGAATTTGGCTTTCATCATCAGTTATGAGATTATTTACGCTAGCGTATGTTCTCTCTGTGCCAGGTATAAGATGTAGAACTTTAGAATTTATTTCATTACAATGCTCATTTTTGGGGGCAAGATTAGCAAATTTAGAAAAATTAACAACATGATCTGGCGAATCAAAATGTTTGCCAAAAATTTCAGATACGATATCATCTTTTGCAATAATTTCTAATGGTAAATCAATAACAGAAGAACCATATGATGGTTCATCATTGTCTGATGGATAACTTCCATCACCAATTTTAAGCAAAAACTTTGAAAACTCTAATTCATTTGATCTAGCTCGCATGTTTTTAAATAACAGAAAAATTTTGAAATATGGCCAAAGAGGTGAAAATTTGATACGATTTTGAGTTATTGTTTGTCGTGAGGTATCTGGAACTACTGGCAACACCTGTCTAAAATCCCCTCCAAGAACGATTATCTTCCCACCAAAAACAATATTATTGGACATTATACCTTGCAGAAGTCTATTAACAGTCATTAATGCATAAACATTTGCCATAGGTACTTCATCCCAAACTATCCGTCTTGCTGCCTTAATATCGGAAGCAGCTTTGCTATTAATTTTTAAAGACGATAGTGAAGTTTCATGCAGAATCAAAGGTAACTGAAACTGTATTGTTTTTGTCAACGTGGCAAAAAGGTATTCCATTTCTGGACAATAATCACTGACCAACCAGAAAAAGAAAAAAAAAACACATCACTTCAGTTACGCTATATATACGCTACGATATGCCTATTCTTGACCGACAGAAACAACCATTTTCAAAATGGTTAAAAAATACGTTATTGCGTAATGAGTTATAGTTTTAAAACTGTTTATTATAACATCATTGTTGCCAAATTTTCAATATTTTGCACACCATAACTATTTTGGTGAAAATTTTGCTCTTGAAACTTGAAATTATCCAAATGTTCCAGCTAAATAAATTATATTCTGAATTAAAATAAAGCATCCAAATTTTCAGAGACTATGAAATTCTGATAGTATACTTTCATGATCCTAACAATGAAACAAATAACAGCAATAAAAACACAACATTGTTTAATTTAGTTAAAATAATATATAAACAATGGAGAAAGTGTGTTTTATAAAATAATGTTTTAAATATGTGTAAAACACTTTGTTTAGCTTCTTTTGTTGCTAGAAAATTTCAATAAATAAATAAAAATAATATAAAATAAAAAATAAAATAAATAAAACTGTGGGTATCAAGCTCTTCCACCAAAATACTAGAATATTTTTAAAATGTTGCTTGAGATAAAAATATTTTTTTTCATAATTAAGTTTTATTAACAAAAATTACATAATTTAGATTTCTTTTCTTCCGTGTTCAAATTATTAAAAACTGTAACAGATGTAAATTTTCCAAGAGCGTGAAAAAGATCCGGACCAGAATTAGAACCAGAGATGTATTGGCTGAACTGCCAATGCTCTTCCAACTAAGCCGTCCCGGACGAACACTGGAGGACTATTTCATCCACCTAACCTTAACGATAACACATTCTGCTCTGATACTATGGATCTGCTCAACAGAATAAATCGAAGATCAGTATATGGAACTGCACAAAAGCTGCATAGGAAATCATATCAAAATAAGTTATAACACAATTAATCAATCGGTAAATTAATTATAAGAGATGTAAATTTTCCAAGTGAGTGAAAAAACTCTGGGCTAGGATTAATTGGTTGAAGCCGCCAATGCTCTTCCAACTGAGACTCACCGGACGAACACTAGAGGACTATTTCACCCACCTAACCTTAACGATCACTCAATCTAATCTGATGCAATGGATCAGCTCAACAGAATAAATCGAAGGTGATGAGTATATGGAACAGCAGATTCACTGCATACGAAATCATATTAGAATAATTTATAACACGATTAATCAAACGGTAAATTAATTATAACAGAGGTAAATTTTCCAAGTGAGTGAAAAGAGACTGGGTCATGATTCAAACCAGAGATGTATTGGCTGAAGCCGCCAATGCTCTTCCAACTGAGCCATCTCGGACGAACACTGGAGGACTATTTCATCCACCTAACCTTAACGATCACACATTCTGCTCTGATACTATGGATCAGCTCAACAGAATAAATCGAAGATCAGTATATTGAACTGCACAAAAGCTACATAGGAAATCATATCAGAATAAGTTATAACACAATTAATCAATCGGTAAATTAATTATAACAGATGTAAATTTTCCAAGTGAGTGAAAAAAGTCTGGGCTAGGATTAATTGGTTGAAGCCACCAATGCTCTTCCAACTGAGACTCACCGGACGAACACTAGAGGACTATTTAACCCACCTAACCTTAACGATCACTCAATCTAATCTGATGCAATGGATCAGCTCAACAGAATAAATCGAAGGTGATGAGTATATGGAACAGCAGATTCACTGCATACGAAATCATATTAGAATAATTTATAACACGATTAATCAAACGGTAAATTAATTATAACAGAGATAAATTTTCCAAGTGAGTGAAAAGAGACTGGGTCATGATTCAAACCAGAGATGCATTGGCTGAAGCAGCCAATGCTCTTCCAACTGAGCCATCCCGGACGAACACTGGAGGACTATTTCCCCCACCTAACCTTAACGATCACCCAATCTAATCCAATAATATGGATCAGCTCACTATTTCATCTGATGAATATCTCGTCCCTCCAAACGCTTTTAAATAGATCAAAACGATCGTTATTCCAAAGACAAGATCGGAGTAATACGGGGGAGTGCCAAGTGCTGTTCATAGTGAAAATATTCATATATCATAGGGGATGAAAAAAAAATTCACCAAGAAATAAATGAGATAAAAACATAAGTTTTTTAATTTTAATTTTAATTTTAATTTTAATTTTCTAAGGTTTACTTTACGGCCATTGTCCAGATTTATACATTTTTCTCAGCGTTTCTTTTTTTATCCTTTCGAAGGTCGTCATTGAAATATTCTGTAGACTGGGTTAGCCCGTAACAGGTACGATGAAATTTTAGTGCACTACAAATACGACGCGGTTTCCCAGACCACTTTTATTTTGTTGTTTTTTTAATGTTATAATTAAAATATCTGCATCAAAATACGATCTAATAAATTTTCAGAATGTATATTTTCAATACAAAATAAATATAGGGGGAACTGGGGTACATTGATACATGGGGCACATTGATACACCCCCTCTACCGCTCACAGGGTCATTACAGGAAGTTTCACAACAGCTCCAAAAAATGATGCTAGTGTATTCAACTACATACAGAAAATCTTGGAATGATTCAGCAGTTTGATGAAATGGGACGGGTGATTTATTGTTTTTGTTGTTCAAAAGTAAATTTGAGTTGTACAATTGAAATGCTATTATACAACTGTTCCAGTATTTTCAACCAAAATAAATACTCTCCCTGGTAAGTACAGCTACTCTTTATCAGTTCCTCATTATTTATTGTTAGATATATTGTGAAGTGTTGGATTTGAGACTCATTTTATTCAAAATCGCTGTATGGGGCACATTGATACAGTTTATGACGGGGCACATTGATACAGCCTAAATCCTTTAATAGTTCATATTTTCATTATCTTTTATTATTGTTTTTTACCATACACTCCTTAATCCAACCTTTTTTTCACGAAAAATTTCTAATATTAGTTTTTATTGAAGTGAAATAGCTCTAATTTCTTTATATTAGAACATTTTATAGTATTTCTGAAAACAGAAGACGTAGGAACTTACCCAGCATCTAGTGCTAGTAGAACTAATAAAAGAAAAGGACGGCATTCTGGCAAATCTCGAATTTATATCGATTCTCCAGAGAAAAAAGTATTTTCGACATGAGAAATGTTAAGTAAGAGAAACAAACTGCAGAACAGAAAATGATACTTATATTATAAACAGAATTTTTAATATAATTATCCTTTATTTTCTGTTTATGAACCTATTTATAAACAGAAAAACTGGTAATTTTTTCATCTTTCATAAGAAAGAAGATAATGCTGGGGTTGAAGTGCTAGATATGACAAAGTTACCACAGCCAACAATCAGACAAGAAACAGCCAGAACAACAGGGCATAATATAATTAATTTTGATTGCTTTAATATTGCTTTAAAATAAATTGTGGGTGATTTGAATTTTTATAAATAAATATAAAATGGTTTTCTAACTCATTTTTTATGAAAAATATGCATTGGTATTATTTTGTCGTCATTTTTCTTAAACGTATCAATCTGCCCCGGGGATGGGGCACATTGATACAAATGACTTTTTTTGATTTTTTTAAAATTACATGCAAAAATACTATATAAAACAATGATTGTACATTTTTATAACATACTACACAAGTTTTGCTGTCACCTCATGGAAAAAAAACTTGAATTTTCTCCTTTCTTGACACCAAAAAAAATCTTAGAAAAAAACTGTATCAATGTACCCCAGTTCCCCCTACATATTGTTTATACAAATATGAATGCAGCATAGTTGAATTTAAATAAATTTTACAAAATGTTTGTTTAAAAACCACTTGAAATGAGTTATGTTCCTATAAATGAATAATATCATGTTTTACTTTATTTATATAGGTTATCCTGTCACCACACAAATGTATGATGAATGAGTTTATAGCAAAACATTAAAAGTTGGATGAATTACATAAAAAATTACACAACTGTAAGTCCTCGTATAATTGATGCAATAAAAAATTATATATATTCACGTTTCATGCAATAGTCAAGTTATATTTAAAAATTCTTACCACATTCATGGCACAATTTTCGGATGCCTTCTAAGCATACAGGTTTTTTACAGCAAACGACAGAAATAAAAGATCATTTAAAATGATTTTTACCATAGTAATACTGAGAGCAACCTTTTTTTGAATCACCAGTCACATTGCTGTCGGATTTAGAAATTCCACGCTCAGAGGAATGTAAACTTTCATAACAGAATTATTCACCACACTTATCATAAGAGGGATTTAAAATATTTCTCGGTCCATAACTCGGTCTTCAAACGTCATTCTCCGACATGGCAAAAATGTTCTTCGTCAAATATATGGCACGGTCTTCCAGACCTCTCTTATAAAATTAAACTTAATAAAAATAAAATCACGCGCGAAAATTTTTCGCCAATAAAGGAGGTTTTTTAAGGTCACAAAAGAGGAAGATACCGGAATAATTCATTCAATCCATCAAAAGAAAAAAGTGAGGTAATAGATAGAATATTAATAAAGCTCTGTGAAACCGGCAATAGCTGTTACGGGTTAAAATAGCATTTTCAACCTCGTATTTGGTGTCGAACCGCAAAGTTTTTTTGAGTTCTGGGAATAAGAAAAAGTTGCTTATAGCGAGATGTGTCGAATGACGTAAAATTTCAAAACCACAATGTTTGGATTACCCAAACAAAACTCGAGAGAAAGGAGTTAGAAATCTGTGAACTAAGAGTATTTACACATTTGGCATGTGCAGTTCTTCATGAATAATTTTCCACACACTGCCATAATTAAGATGAGTCGCATTCATGTCATTTAAACAGTTGCCTTACAGTCTAATAGGTTGAATTCCCCAATTTTTACATTGCGTCCTTCCACATCTTGGACTATCTGCGAGGGATATGTGACCAGTTTGAAAACCCTTTTCCATGTAACAACAAAGTCACATGATGGGCTATTACTTTCATAAGCAACAGATAATTCATTGTGAATTTGCCGAGCACTGTATTTTTTCAAATGCCGAAATTGCGAGCCTTTATCTTCTTCATACTGTGGTTTCTTCAATCTTCAGCTTCCTGCAAACAAACAAATCAACTTTAATAGCTGTAGTTTGTTACATTGAGTACATAAGGATCAATTGATATGCAGAACCAAGATATCTGAATTATTTCCTAGTGATAGTTAGAACTTTACGATAGGACATCATGAATGGTCTATGAGTATCTTAGGGAAGAAAAATACTCAAATAAAAAGGCATTCTGTTGAGGACCTATGTTTTTCTTGAAATTTATCTGAAAATTCGCACTACTACTGTGTTATAAATGTACTTTTTTGTTGGAGCAAATTAGCATATACATGAACTTTTAAATTCAAAAACTACTAGTGAAAACTTTGTCGGTGACTCTTTCATAAATACCATTTCATTTTTAAAAAAACATGTGTATGATTATTATTAAGCACAATGTGTCATTAGCTTAACTAACTCATCGACAGAGTGACGTGTTCGAACATGTACATTTATTCTGTGCTAAGTTTCAATAGATTTCATATTTTCATTAGTTAAAATTTTCGTAATTATGCGTTAAGTACAAATGTGATCCAATGTACTAAATAAATTAACATGCAAAGAATAAAACTATGATAAACGGATATTTAGACAGGCAAAATAGCAATTTGACAAGCGATTGCAATGATATCAAGTATAAAATTTGTATTTTTATATTTCTAAAATTTTCCCTTATATTTGATTCACCATTGAATATTTTAAAATTCTTGTCTTTTCAAGTATTATTTTTTCGAACTATACAATATCTTAAAAATCATTAAAAGCAAAACTGCATTGATGGGTAATTCAAGCATAGCAAATAATATAGAAAATATATACTGTCAAAGCGAATTATTACGAAATCAAATGTCTTTCGTTAATTTACTCGTTTTTAAACGCTAATTAAAATTACCGCCTTTAATGAATTTCAAAATTTTATTTGAATGCCTTGTTGCTTTCTTTCATACAAATGTAATTTTTAGTAATGTAGATGAGTATTCTAAGTATATGTCAATTTTGAAAAATCTATTATTTATCTCTTAAAAGATGGCTTTCATTTATATTCTGTAACTCAGAAAGTGTGGCATTTTCCCTTGTACAAATAAATATATATATATATTTATCTGAGTGTTTTCAAATGACTGGGTGAAATAAATTCTGCTCTGAAAAAGGAATTATGTAAAAAGAAGTAAATAAATCACAGGCACGCTCATGCATCTATGTAAAGCTGCATCCCATTTAAAAAATACGAATATCAGCACTACAAAAATATCGTTTCCTAAAATACCTTTAGGCATGTTTCGTTTTAACCCTTTCCAGCGCACCACTCTTTAAAGTTGGAATTTAAAGAAAAAAAATTAGGCAATCTATTTCGGCCTAGAGGAGTACACAGGTATTTTTTTTATAAAGATTGCACTAAGCATTTTAATTATACAGGTGTTGCCAAAGTGGTAACCTCCCATAAGTAAAGCATTGATAAGCGCAGTGAGAAGAGCATTGCTGTGAAGCGCGTATTACAGTAAAACATTTTATCTATTGTTTAAAAACAGTAGAGTTTGATCTCCGTGGTGCTGCCATCTAGAATTCATAAGAAAAATTTAAAGTAGCCATTAGTGTAGTTTTTGAAACATTCACGGAGTTTTTGTGTCCCTAAACAGGGGGAACTTTGGGTTTTGCCGACCCGGGAACACTGCGAGCTAAGGGGTTAAAGAGTAAATACTTACATAAAATATGCAATCTAATCAAACTTAAATTTCAATCTGTTTCTTATTCGAAATTATTCTTTTTCGCAGTATGTAATATAATGATTTGTTAAAAAAAATATCATGACAGTAGATTCACGTAATAACTAAACAATTTGACAAAAATATAGAACACCAGCCTTATGACGATGGTTAATTCATATACACGCTATATCCATTTGATCATTTTCTAACTCAGTTTTAAAGTATATTTTATGTAAAATATTTTCTTTAAATTTTGAAGCATGCTTTTGAAACAAAACATCTGTATAGTCACAAAACATTTTTTTCTTCATTTGTTATACTTATCTTAAGCAAAATTATTAATAATTGTGCTTCTAATCAAGATGCGTAGATTTAAAATAATAATATTAGGATTTGAAAATACGCTTCAGCAAATTTCTGATTCGAAATGCTTCGTTTTTCGCGGTATATAACAATTGAATGCATTTAAAAATTTACGCTCAGAAGTTCATCAGGCTTTACCATGATAAACATCTCAAGGGCATTATTTTATAAAAAACAAAGTTTAACCCCTTCAGAACGAGCGAAACGTATGTATGCCGAAAAGAAGACTAAAAAATTCTTGTTTATCCCCACCAGTAAAATCTACTGAAAAATTCGTATTATTTAACAGGAACATTTTCTTTATTTAACAACGCACAAATTTTTGTTTTTAAACCTAGTGGCAAAACATTAAAAATTTTGTAAAATACGCCCGTCGCGATGAGGTTATACAGTTTATAGAAGATAATATCTTATACATAATGTTATTCCTAATTATACTCGTTATTATTTATTTTATAAGTTATTGTTTTATTAATATTAATCATTAAACACGTACTGCACATAACAGTCGTTGGCATAAATGCCAACTCTTCCAATTTTTTGGACTGGAAACAGTTAATAGAAACTTTGATATTTTGGCAGATTATAGCAATTTGAATTAAAATATACTATAATTTTTTTTCGTGCTAAAAATAAACGGAAGATGCTGCCAGCAATACGTTGGCATAATGTATAACATATTTTAACTGTTTTTCCACGGTATACGTTATTCAAATGAATAAATAACTATGAAATAGATATCCAGATAGGGGAAATTATGTGAAATATTTTTGACAAGTTATCGAGATACATTTATCAACATATTTCTCATTTCAAGTGCTCCCTTTTTGCAAATACATAATAAAGATATTGCTTATCAAGTGGATATCGTAAAACTTCATTTTTATGACAAACATAAGTACATTAAAAATATATCAGGTTATTACGACGCTAGATATTGTACAAACATCTGCTTAGTTTGTAACTAAACACTTAAATGTACTTCACTTAGATTGGTTTTTAATTAAACATCAGACGCGTTCTTCACAAAAAGTGCATATAATCAATTCTATATTTTGTTTTTCACCTGTGCACGCTTTACAAATTCATTAGTAGTTTTGATCTCAATATTAAGATAGTGATTGCTTAGATAAAATATTTTTAATAAGATATCGGAAATACATTTCAACATACTTCTGAAATCAAGTACTCAATTTTTCTGATGATATAATACAGATAATGCTTTAAAAATGAATGTCATAAAAGCAAATCGTCATGATAATTATTTCGTTTCATTAAAAAAGACAACCAGCTTTATGGAGATACTATCTTGTAAAAGGCATCTGCTTATTTTCTACATAAAACTTTAAGTATGCTTAAACTTATTTTCACTAATTGCACCGTAATTAGTACAGATTAGTAAAATAAACAAAACATTTTTCCAGAAATACATTCCAGAAATTCTTTCTATAGAAAGGTACTGACGCCAAAAAACAAAAACGCGTCTCCATTCAAGAAGTACTTAAAATTAAATTGATGTATATTCTAGAAATTACACATTCTAAAGACTATCACCTGACTGAACACTGTTAAATCCTTCTCAAGGTATCATTCAAGGCTCTTCGATGCATGCCAAAAATGACTCGTTCAGCTTCACTTAATGAGGAGTTTTCTTTTTCTTTCTGCATTAAAATTCCAGCCTTACCGATGGATGAAAGAAAAAAAAAAGGAAGAAGACGAAAAGTTAGGCAACAAAATTACGTGCAAGTTAATGAGGGATACTAAATCTTTAAAATGACACTGTAATAAAATTTTTTTACCTTGCGGTCTTACAGTATCTTATAAGAAGGAACAGATTTTAGAAATGCTTTTAATATTTTTGTTTTTTCTTTCTTATTACTTCATAGTAATTTTCACCTGGAATAAAGTTACGATAGTGAAAAAAAATGTAGATTTCATAATTGTGAAATGAGATATTGCTGAAAATGAAGGATTACAATAGAGTTACAGAAAGTACAAAAAAAAAAAGAAAAAGAAAAAAAATATATTTTTTTAATATATTTCGGGTGGTAATTAAAGACATTTGAGCAGTTTTGCAAAGATAGTCAGTCGGATTGAGATTAACTGTACATTATTAACATTGACTGCAATATTTTTATATCGATTATACATTATTTTTTTACTAATTTACAATTAGAAGCTAAAAAGGTATAAAAAGCAGACAAAGTAAACTTCACTGAATGAGGAGTTTTCTTTTTATTTCTTCATCAAAATTCCAGCCTTACCGATGAAAGAAAAAAAAAGAAGGAGAATAAAAGTTAGGCAACAAAATTACGTGCAAGTTAATGAGGGGCACTAAATCTTTAAAATGACACTATAATTAAATATTCTTACCTTGCGATGTTACAGTATCTTATTAGAAGGAATGAATATTAGGAATACTTTTAATATTTTTTTCTTTCTTGTTACTTCATGGTAATTTTCACCTGGAATACACACGAAAGTGAAAAAAAAATATAGATTTTATGATTGTGAAATAAGATATTACTGAAAATGAAGGAATGTAATAGTGTTACAGAAAGTACAAAAGAAAGAAAAAAATATGTCCTTTAAATATATTTCGTGTGGTTATTAAATGTGGTTACATCTATAAGTTTGCAAAGATATTCAGTCGGATTGAGATTGACTGTACATTACTAATATTGATTGTATGTGGATCACACATAATTTTTTTACTGATTTGCAATTACAATATCAACAGATATAAAATGCATAAAAAATGATGGAAACTATGGGATGTGGATACAAATATGTTGTCAATATACTAATATTCAATAATATTGTTTACATGTAAAGGCAGTGTGAATATACCCTAATTTCCTGCGTATAATCCGCGGATCAAACAATCATTTTTCAACCCAGAAATTTTCTTAAATGAAATGTTACTTCTTAGATCGCCGTAAATATTTGCTTTCAAATAAAAAATAAAATTTCTGGGTCGAAAAAGAATTGTTTGATCCGCGGATTATACGCAGGAAGTTAGGGTACCCCTTGTTGCAAAACGTCTCCAAATGAGGATGTATCAATATACTAATTAATTGTGAATCAAAAATTCTAATATCGTTTTAGGATAATGGTTTCACATTTTTCACAAAAAAACATTTATTCATGTATTCTTTATTTTATTTTTTACTGCGTAAAAAATAAGCCATGCATAAGAGGATTAATACAATGCTACCAACTTTTACGCATTTTTGCTACCACTAAAATTGTACAGAGATTTTCCATTTGTTTAATCATAAGCGGCAGCAGTTCGAACGATTTTTCGAGGAGCCTAGGACCAGAGCCCCACATCCCCGACACATAGTGGTGTATACCACTAGATTTCGACGATTAAATAAGACAATATTTACTATAAAATTTATGTGGTAGGAAAAATGCGTAAAACTTGGCAACTGTGTTAAAAGATCTTCAAAAGATATAAAATCATACAAAGTTGCGTTTTTTTTTTCGAGGTTATTATATTTAAATGCCACGCATCAGCTAGTTAGTAAATATACTAGTATTCTTAGGGTATCAAATGCTAAAATAGTATAAAACATATCGGTTATGTTTTAAAATTTTATTATGCCGATAGCTAGGGTCAGGAAAAATGAATCTTGTTCTTGAACCAAACTTACCCTCCTACCCTTATAGTAAGACTGAAAAGAAATAATGACTTGAATTAAACATAAACATTTTTGGACAAAATAAATAGCAAAAAACACAAAATTAATGCACGAATGCACTACATGGCCAAAGGTGATTGGCCACTTGCGATTTTAGATATTTTGTTAAATATTTAGAAAAATACACGAGGAATTATCCTGAAATTCTAACTGTATAAACACAATAGTGAATGTCACTCACTTCCGTCTAGATTTTTCTCCCGAAACTCCATAGGAGAATGCAAACAAAATGAAAAAGATCTATTCGAATGTCTTTTGGATGACCCTGCCAAATCTAATGTAGCAAAAGCGTTCATACTACAGATTATGAATAAGTGGCTTATTGTAATAAACCGTGTTCATTTTTGTGCGGTTAGCATGTATACCCTAAGAAAAATTATAGTTTTTATAAAAACAGTCCAAAATCTTTTAGATGTTTTTTGCTAATAATTTGTAGATTTCTTATTATAAAGTAGCGTTCTTTTCTGAAAATACATGAAACAATATTACATAATACCCTGTAATCAGAATTAAAAATAATATTTTTTTTAAAATGAGCTTGTTTACAAAATAATTTTTCACTGCGCACGCGTGAACGTTATTATGATAAAATTTTAGTTGCATATTGTGTTAGCTAAATGTATAGAACAACTTTTGTTAAAGTCTCAAAAACATAGCTTAAAAATTCTGAAAATGATCGTTGACAGAATAAGCTAAAAATCAGTTATTACCAAAATGAATCAAAAAGATGAGGGAATTTATCCATTTATCCATTACTTAGTGTCAATTTGTAATCCACAATATAGCATGTACTACTATTTTTGAAAACAACCCTTCATTTTTTACGCCTTTTTCTCTAATAATAGCCACTCTTCAACAAATTACCGTATAAGAAAGGTTCTCGTACTAAACGATTGAAAATAAAGTCTACTTTCAAATGATGTAAATAAAATTTTTAGAGGGCCATCTACATATTTAAACGAGCACAAACTTCTTTTTTTTTGAAAAGCTACACCCATTGTTAACAAAATGTTTCAAATCTTTCGTTTAAAGTATGCCTAGACACAAAATTTGAAGTCAATTGAATGATAATTTTTTAAATTATAAACATTCAAAATTCAGTGCTTCTAATATTTAATAGCATTTTTCTATTTGTATTAATGGGTGATTCTCTGATAAGTGGGTAATTTCTGTCCCTTAGGTTTACATGCGGTTTTTTGTCATTTATATAGTTGTTCTTTAGCATAAAATTTATTTGTAATGTATTTCTACAATTAAAAAATTCAAGAAAATGACTGTAAATTTTACTGCAATAGTATTTTAAACATTCAATTTGTCACTTCTGTCCCTTGTCCCTCACCTCATGTACTGATCTTCTGGAACAATTTTAAGTGTAATGACAAACTATTTTTAACATTTTTACCACCAAAAATAAAAATTTACACTCCAAAGTACGTAATAAAATATTTTTATTGTAAATTAAAAATAATTTTACATTTATTCTGAGTCATAGATACGCTGTCCCCTAGTTTTTATGTCACTACTGTCCCCTTGTATAAAACAGCTAAAGTGGCCACAAGGTGGCCAGTTAAAATTTGAACAGGTGAACAGGTGCATTTAGGTAAAGGAGCCATTTTAATTGCCCAGAAAAACACATGGCACAATTCTAAGGACTTCAACAATAGTTACAAACTACAAAATGGATAGAAATATAAGAATATGTTTATTGCTTGTCACTACTGTCCCCTATTTAAACTCTCCTTGTTATTGTTTTTATTTATTTATTATTTTGTCATGATATAATGCATGATATAATTTTGCATAGTACAAACATCATATTGCTGTCTTACTAAGACTAATTTACTATTGTACACAGAAGCAATTTTCTTCATTTTGTCACTACTGTCCCTGTCACTTCTGTCCCCTTTCAAATTATTTATTTGAGGAATCAATCTCCGAAGCAGATATTAATGCCATATATGACTTGAAGGCAAAGGATACAGTGATACCATCTATTCCAAATCTATTAAAATTGCATCAGCTCACTTGGAATAAGTTTGAAAATGTTAAATTTCAGCTGCGTTTTTTAAGCTGTTCAACATGTGACACACATGAAAAATGTAAACATTGGTGTTTAAAACCATCATTTGTAGACTTATCTCCCTGTTTTAAGGATATGTCCAATGATTATAAAGATACCGAAGTATCAACTTCTAGTTCCCAAAATGAAGATATTTGTGGGAACTTTGGTTGTTGTTTATGATGAAAATAAGTTTTCAGGTGAGTTTTAAATTTTTATTTAGAATTAAATTATTATTTAAATTTTTTATCAACATATTTTATTTTTTCATATTACTTATTACAACATTTGTTTTTAACAGGTTTAATTGAAGAAATAAATGATGATATCCTGAAAAAAAAACTTTATGTTAAGGAATGGAAGCCGATTCTATTGGCCAAATACACCAGATATCCAGGATCTTCCAAAAAATGAAATTTTGTGTGCTATTGATATTTCCCCTTGACCAGTAACTTCAAGATATTTTACAATAGGCAAATTACATGATATAAATTTTAAAATGAGCAGTATTTCTCGTACTTAAACACTTCTTTTCTAACTGAAACTTTTATCCAAATAAATTCACCTTTTTCTCATTATCTTATTGTTGGTTACTTTTTTTCTAAAAGATTATTCAAATTTTAAAATAGTAAAAAAAAAAATAAAATATGTTAAATAATTTATAATTGTTAAAATTTTTGAAAATGTGTCATTTTTCTGCTTGTAAATGTCATTCCTGTACCCTTACTCTAAAAACTTAAAAAATATTAAGACTTATGAGAGATGATATATTAAACATTATATATTTTTTACTATAAAAAGATGCACTTTAATAAATTTATATATTTTTCAAATAAATTTTCCTAAAATCGTGGTTTATAAAGTAAACAACTATCTTCGGGACAGTAATGACATTGATTGCCAAATTAACTTATAAAATAATTTTTTTAAATGTATATAACACTTAAAGTTTATGCTGGAGTGTTGTTTATTACTCAGTAGCATATGCTGTACTTAATTATTAAAAATATTGGTTAAAATTTGATTTTTATTTTTCAGTAAATCAATGAGTGACATTAGCCACTTATTGGAGAATCACCCTAATATCTAATTAAATTGTACTTCTAATGAGCTAATTTTTAATGTAGCGATAATATTAAAATGTCCATACAAAAGTACCGTATTTACTCGTGTATACCGCGCATGCGTGAATAACTCGCACCCGTACTTTACAAGAAAAAATGGTGATTTTTTAAAATCTCTTATATAACGCGCACCATACATTTGATATGCAAATTAATGAATGACTAAACGGATTTTAGTAAAGAAGGTCGATAAAAACATTATATCAAGCCCAAAACTAGGAAAAAATACATTTTTAGACTTCGGGTAGGGAGTGAATGACGGGGGGTAGGAGTGAGGGACGACAGTGAGTATTGCTAATTAGCGACTACATAATGTCAATATATTGTAGCGTATATGGGGTTCTTTTGATCTTATGGTTAGACAACTTCCAACTCTTGTCTCTTAGAAAAGTAGAAAATAATTTATTTACAGATCTTCAGAACAACAGAGTCTTCGAAACTCGCAAATATTATTGGATATTCAAAAATAACTGCTGAAATCTATCGTACAAGTACAGATATAGGTTCCAGAGACTCTTTATACAACGTCTCAACACTAAATAACATTCAAAACAACGTAGATAAAACTCAAGCAAACTTGCTTAACAATCATCTAGTTGTTCATCCAATGACTGACTGATAAATAATAACTACAACAGCTCGTATTGCTCTCCTTATATAGGCTCGCAGCATGCACTGGGAATTTCCACAGGCTTCTCGAATATTCCAGAAAACCACGGAATAACATTCAATGTATCAGTATATCTAAAGGGGGTTACCATAGAGAGGGAAGGGTTACGATCGCCAACAATTTCCAAGTTTGTCGCCAAATTGACGATATATCGCCAAATTTGGCGACCAAAATTAGTTGTCAAAAGTGACGCCAACTTGGCGATATCTCTAATATTTCACCAATCTGCCATAGACATTCTTTGGAAAATAATAGACAAGTTTGCTTGATAACACAGACAATGTAACAAAAACTAATATTAATAAAGGAATGGAGTTTAATAAGATTATTTACATTATTTTACAGTACAAACACTAACTATTTACAAAATTCGTAACAGTATAAAAAAAGTGCAAGGAGTGAAATAAAGATGGAGTAATACATCAATTAAATAAGATATTCCAAACAATCATCTCTTCTTTGAATACATTTCTCGATTCATATGCATATCGTGTGATTACATACAGCAATAAAACGTTATTCCGTGTATAATGCGCACCTAGGAGTTTTTCCCTATTTTTTGAAAAAAAATGCGCGCTATACACGAGTAAATATGGTATGTTGTATTTGTAATTTTTATAATTTTATTATATGAATTATAAATTATGAAATTTACATTTTAAGAAATTATGAATTACAATCTGCAATTTTTTTGATGAATACAGATTTATTAAGTCCAACTTTTTGTAAATCAAAATTTCAAAAAAAATTATGCTTTGAAATTCTCAAAATGATGATTTAAGGGGCCGTTCATGATAGTGTGACTACATATTTTGAAATTTCTTATGCTATCCTTTAATTTAACAGTTTTTAATGACTACTTGAGTCATTAAAATTTAAATTCTAAGATGTATTAATCAAGAATGAGACTCCCTTGGTCAGTCAAGAACCGAATTTCAATTTAGATACAGAACCTAAAATATGCCCGTTTTAAAATAATTCATTTTTTCGGAAACTTATTGTATGAATAGCGTGAAAGTTTGTTTTTAAGCATCTTGAAATGTGCACAATTCATTTTTGCTGTTAAAATTGGGTACTGCTATTGAAAAAAAAGTTTTCATATGTAGAGTGCCCTCTAAGCATATTTCATTTATAATATAAAAATAAACTTCATTTTCGTAACTTGATGCTAATAATTTTCTACTGTGATAATTTTTGCAGAGTTAGTAGGGAGGTAAGGGGTTATTTTTTTTATCCACGATTTTTTATCCGTGATCCATTTGTAACATTTTACAGAGTCAACGGTAAATAAGTTTTCAGCGAGAAAGCGCTTTTGGGTAAATTGTGCTTCTCAAATAAAATACTCTCTGATATACAGGTAAAGTAAATGTCGAATTCGTCATTTGTTCAATAAAAAGGTTACACGAAAAAAAAAGTCATTTGTGGAATTAAGAAAAATGCTCATTTAGCTTCGAAATCGAAAATGAACAAAACGTTCAAGCGGAATCGTAATATAGCTTACTTTTTTATCATTTCTTTTTTAGATGTGGCTATTCGTTTTGCTTACACCTATCGTAAACATAACACAAAATTTTTATTACAAATATTTGCAATTTATATTTGAAAATATTATCTAAGATTTATTTCGATTTTGTTTGAACGTTTGTAGATTTTTAGGGGGTTTAAGCATCATACTGTTCGAATTTTATTTTTATTCTAAAATGTTCACTTGGTTAAATTTATTTGTTACAAAAATTTAACATTGAATGTAGAATTATCAAAATAAAATAGCTTAATATTTGCCATTTCTCGGGCTTAAATAATGCAGAAAAAACAGTTTTTATATTTATACTGCAAATTATGTTTTTGTTTGCTTGTGTAAATCAATATACAATTTATTAAAGTTTTTTATTTATTATTTTGTTTATTTCTAAATTTATAATGGTAACATTGTTATTTAATAATATTACTCTTTTTGAAACATTATTAACATTACAGTTTATTAAATATTTTTTGCACTAATATTTATTTAACTTTGCTAATTCTTTCATTAACATATGCCGATAGTAACAATTCAGTTATTCTTAGTCAAAGTCACATTAATTTTCACTATTAATTCGAAAATAAAATTAATCTCAATATAATAAACATAATATTACCTATTAATTATATAATTCAAATTAATCGCACTTAATTTTCAATCAGGAAACATACACATTAAAATATATTTTAAAAGGAAAATAATTCTCACTTGTTAAAACTGAATGTACAAAAACAAGTACTTAAAATCCTCTTCATACAAAAAGAAAAGAAAAGAAAAAGAAAAAAGAGAAAGTTGGATGTGGCAATTTTAAAGCTTTCACATATTTGTAAATACTTCCAGAAAAATATAACATAACATCGTCACCAATTAAGTTATTTACACAAAGATTAGGTAATTTGCACATAAACCTGGAACAACTTATTTCAATTTCTAATTGAATCTGAAAATAGATTAAAAAACCTGTATTAGTATTTGATATAGAATTATTACAGAAATCGCCTGAAAAACTGAATAGAAGCGCCAGCTGTTGAGCAATTTACTCTAAAAATTAAAAAATACCAATTTATATCAGGGATTAACTGAATTTCAAGTTTGATGAAAATTGAGATAGAGCTATTGCGATAATCATGAATAATGCTGAGTAACAGTGCCATCTGTTAAATGATTTAGTTCAAAAACTAAAGAATACTTATTTATATTATGAACTGACTTAATCTGAAGTTTGATGAAAATTCGTGCATTAGTTCCTGATATAGAGCTGTTGGGATAATCATAAATAATATCGCGCTGAAGCACGACCTGTTGTGCAATTTATACCAAAATGTAATCAAAGCTATATAATATCAAGGAATAACGGTACCTGAAGTTTTATGAAAATCTGTGATTTAGTTTTTGATATATAGCTATTGTGGAAATCATGAAAAAGGCAGCATAGCAGATCCTATTATATCAAGGTCTAACTTTATAAAAATATTTCTGAAATTCTGTGCATTACTTCTTGAGATAGAGCACCTACAAATGTTATGTCACATTTTGTAAAAACATTTTTTTTAGAATTTTCACTCCTAAAACATGTAAGAACGTCGAAAACTGAAATTTGAAAATTTTCAATAATCCCAAACTTTTTTCCTTGTAAAGATAGAAGCAAGTAATCATATAGACACCTTACTAATGAAGTCTAAAAACACACTGTTATGTGCCTTTAAGTATGATAGTATTTTATTTTGTTGATGTATCAATTATTATTTTTTCTGAAAGTCATCCAAACTACAATTTAACAAGCGAGATAATTTACGAAAACTTACTTCCGCTTTACTTTATATAAGGTACCCTGGGGTAATAACGCCACGTTAAGGTTCTACCAATTTTCACGGCTTAGTTTTAGATTGTATTTTTCAAACAAATATAGGATCTGATACAGCAACTCATTGACTATCTATATAAAATAAAATAATTTAACAGATATGTATTCATAAAATGTAATGGCGTTTTTTCTTGACCAATGTTATTTGGCGTTATTACCCACCTATATGGGTAATAACGCCATGCAAACAAAACTATGAAATAAGATGGAATAATTGCATGTAGATAGCTCAGTTCTAAAAATACAAACTCTACAAACTTAGAAATTGACAAATTGCATTCTAAGCTATTGAAAATGTTCAATTTTTTTGTGAAAGTGTAAGAAAAATAAAGGTGTGGTGTGGGAGGAGGGGATGAGGCAAAAGAATATCTGACCATGAGCTTCTTTTTACTTAAAAAGGACCGCTTAAATAGAAATATGAGAAACATTGGGCAGTTTTAACTGTGTTTATTTGAATCAGTATTTAGGATGTAGCTCGGCCACTGTAGAAAATCAACCGGGGTACTAAAGTCAAGGATTGGCGTTATTACCCCGGTATAGTTATTGCTCAGTACATTTTAAATTACAAATTATCTCGAGAAGATATCCAAAATTTTCAACAACATTTTAAAAGTACATGAAATGCACTACAAATTTTTGTAATTAACAAAGTATTTCCGGATAAAAAGATAGTCTTCACATCACAAAACGTATCTCGCAAATTTTAGATCAAGCGTTAATTTTAGTTGTTTGTAAAAACAATAAGACCTAAAAATGAAACAAATTAACTTGAAGCTGTTTTTTGCGATTTATATGACTCAAAACCCTTCTGCGCAGAGCACATGGGTGTCATTTACCTGATTATTTCATAATTATGCAAAATATAAGCACTTGGCGTTATTACCCCGCCTGGCGTTATTACCCCAGGGTACCTTAACTAATAAATTTAATTGGCACGAACTGCGTAACACAATTACAAGAACTAAAAAGAAAAAAAAATATTTCATACTCATCAAAATGTACTAATAAAATTTAGATTCTTCTGTAGAAAACGAAAATAAAAGAAATTCCATGAAAGGTTTATACATGGAAAAGTTCTACATCAAAAACCAACATCATTGGCTTCTCCAAAAAAAAAAAGTATTAATCCATTTTGCTACATATTTTTTTTCAATAAATCAGTATTTCTAAGAAACTACGAAAATCCAGAATATACCTGATTGACGTTTCTGTACATATATATTTTTTTTCTCATTCATATTCGTTTCTTGTATCATGATTTAAAATTAGGTTATTTTGAAAATATCACTTCTTAATTGCATTAACTTTGTATTATATATTAAAGAAAATTCAATTTATAGAAGTACTTAAACATACCTGGGAATATGATAGAAAAAATGTGCAAATGTATATATTTTGAAATCACATTTACTTTATGTTAAATTACAACTTTACAAAAAAAAAAAATAAAAATAAAAATAAAAATAAAAAAACGTGAATTTTTTTTATAGATTTTATATGACTCATTTTCCATAATGATTTAAGAAATTGCATAACCGGATGGCAATGATTTTAAATTATTTATTTATACAATTTATATGTTTAAAAACTCATAGAAAATAGCAATTTATTGGATAAAATAATAAACCCATCAATATGTTGCTATGTTCTATATAATCTTTTATGAATTATTACATTTAATCAACATACTATAACTATTTTTTATATCTGGATCGTAGATGTCTGCATTTAAATAACAGAATGGTGATAAATTTAATGATATAATCTGATTCTCACAATCACGTCATATATACATGGAGTAGATACATAGATGGATGCAGTAGGTACATAGCATACAAAAACAAAAGTAAAATATATATATATGTATAAAAGACCATTTAAAGTAGTACAAACACGAAATAATATTTATCAATAAAAAAAAATTGTTGAATATCTAATACAAAATAAGAAGTAATACGATTGTGAAACCTTTAATGGTATTATTAACAACATTATTTTTCTATAAATCAGCATTTCTAAGAAAAACCGAAAATCCAGAATGTACCTGCCTGATTTATGTTTCTGCATATACTTTTTTCGCATTCATATTAGTTCCTTGTATCATGATTCAAAACTAGGTTATTTTTAAAATTCACTTCTTAATTGCATTAGCTTGTATTATACAGTAAAGAAAATTCAATTTATTTAACTAAATTAACATAGCTCAGAATATTATACAATAAGGGTGCAAATGTATATATTTTGAAATTACATTTACTTTATGATAAGTTACAACTATACAGGAAAAATAAACATGATTTTTTTTTTTTTTTTTTAGCTCTTTATATGGCACATTTTTTATAATGGAACATTTTTTATAATAAAATTGCATAACCGGATATCAATGATTTAAAAATTTTTATTTATACTTTTAATATGTTTAAAATTTTTATAGTAAACATCATTTTATTGAATCAATTAACAAACAAATCGTAATGTTCTATTTAATTTTTTAATTATAACTACACTAATCAACAAATTGTAACTTTTATTTCTACATCTGGCTCATACATAGCGGCATTTAACTAACAGAAGGGTGCAAAATTCCCTGAAATAATCAGATTCTGTCAGTCACATCATATATACATGGAGTAGATACATGGATTGATACATTAGATACATAGCAGCTACGTAATAACAAAATTGAAATATTAAAATAAATGATCTTTTGAATTACAAGCATCATATAATATTTATCAATAAAAAATTTTCTCCAAAGCTTAACACAAAGTAAGAACTAATGCGAATATGAAATATTTGAACAAATCCTATAAAGGTATTATTAACAACTTTATTTTTCAAAACAGGATAAAATCTTTCTAGATGACATTGTTTGATGTTTTGATGGTTAATTTTTGGCAGTAGATTATTTTTAAATAAAGGTTTTAATCTATCTAGTCATTCATTTTCTAAATATTTAAAAACGAAATGTAAATTATAATTAATATTTCACCACAGATTTTACCGTGTATGATGAAAAAAATTAAGTTCTAAAATTTAGCAAATCTCTGATGTGATAGAAACTAGTGTTATTGAGACAGTAATACGACATATAAGAAATGCCGTCAATGAAAAACCGATGGATCTGATTTAAATTTTAATACATGCATTTGGAAAGAAAGCAAATGTTAAATGTAAGCGAATGTATTTTGTTTTAACTAGCATCCCCCAACATCATACACAAAAAAAGTATTCAATATAAAATAAGCATAGATCATAACAATTTCTATGAATTTTAATGAATTAATTAAATTCTTTGAGCAAGTTTTTAAAGCACAAATATGCACAAGCACCCCCCTCCCTTAAAGAAAAAATTATCACAGATTTTTTTTTTTTTTTTTTAGGATACTCTGATCCCCTTCTTCAGTGGGGAAAAAATGATGAAATGGGTTTATAGAATTCCTTGGTTATAACTCCTAGTACAGGCTAATGAGCTAGTTGAAAAAATTAAAACAAAAGTTTAAATATGTTAAAGAAATGGTGTAACTGACCGAAAAAAACATGAAAAAAAAAGAGTCGCTGCGTAGGATTTCTTTATTTTCTCTCGCTAATGCAGGGATCCTGCGCATTGACTCCTCTATTTCGGCTGTTTCCAGTTAATTATTTCATTCCTTTAAGATATTTAAATTCTTGGTTTCACCTTTTCAAGCAGTTCCTTCACTAGTATTCGGGACTAGAATCGACGGGTTCTTTATAGCCCTCTAACTTTTTTTCCACACTCCGGAAGAGGATCAGTGTATCCTCTATATGACCGTATGTGATTTTTTAAAAGTTTTGTTTATACGTATTTCTGTGTCACCAGATTAATATAACAAAACACAAATTAACATATTTATATAATTTAATAAAAAATGTCAATAAAAATTCGAGACTCATCATGCTCCAGAGGTTTTTCATCAGGCATGTTTTTCGGAACGTGGTGTCCTGTCATGGGTCCCGGGTACTATTTGAGCGGCGGTTAGTGGTTCATGGGCATGCTCATTGGCATTGTAGCGTTTAGTAGTGGTGGTGGTGGTGGTGTGGTGTGGGGGTGGTTTCTCCAAGCGTTCTTCAGGGCCGAGGAGCCTCCCTGTAGTCACGTTCGTGCCCCTCGACCCCACATCGCGCAGGTGGACTTATCTTTGTTTTAATGCTGTTTAAAGATTTTAACTTATGTAATGCTCAGAAAATAATAATAATAATAATAATAATAATAATAATAATAATAATAATAATAATAATAATAATAATAATAATAATAATAATAATAATAATAATAATAATAAAACGACAATAAAGGCACTGAAAACTGACCCAAAACAGCTTGTGACTTTGTCGGCAGTGGCTTTCGTTGGAGAAATGAATGCTGCTGTGGGAAGAAAATAAATCTGTTACAAATGTCTTGTCAAAAATAAACTGCCGAAACTCAACTACGTAGAATCGTGATTAAAATCCTACTAGTGTTTTGATTTAGGGATCCAAGTAACAATGACTTTATTATAAAATATTTTAACGAACCAATCTATAACTAACTTACATTAATCTTCTTTAAATAAACTTAACTTTACCAAAGGTTAAATTTGAAACATATTGAAACCCAGACAGAGTTTAAATTATAGGGGAGAGTGGGGATGAATGGGACAAAATAAATTTATATATGTTCCACAAACATAAATTAATTGATAATTTACCTGATAGATGGTAGTAATGAGGTCCTTCAACAGACATACTAGTTTCAAAGCAATATCCATAACAGAAGATTAGCTATTGTACAAAGTGTATTTTTCAAGAACCAGAAACAATTTATCTGTTTAATCTTTTTAATATTTGATTGGTAGTTAACTTTCTCAAAACCTTATAATTTTTTTATGTTAAAATGATATAATCTCTTGTTATACTTATGATGCAAATGAACAATATTGACAGCCTAAGCTAAGTCTAATCATTGTTTTATATAACTATGCGGCTATAGGTATGAATGCGACAGTGTTTATGGGGATAAATGGGACTGTCTCTTTCATCCTCAGTGCTATTCCATAATAGATACAATTACATTTTGCCATTACCTAGAAACCAGATGTTAAGAGGAGAAAACGAGACGACTGTCGTGTTCTAACCGATACACCAGAAAAACAATATTTGGAAAAGGAAATTGTAAAAAAAAAAAGTCCTTCCGGCAATGCCGGGAGGAAGAGGTAGCTTTCATATACTTATATATTTATTTATTTATTTTAAGGTAAGTTACATTGTTCAAAAATACCAAGCTGAAATTAGTGGAAATAATCTTATAAAATTAGTGATTTTATAAGATTGAATACTAGTTTTTGTAAAGACTGAATATTAATAGGAATTTTTAGAAATTAGTCATCTTTTATTCAACCTGGTTTTATTTTAAGCGATTTAGAGAGTTACCAAATTCCACGATATCATAAAGTGTATGCATTTTAAAGCAACATTGTGGATCGTTCAGATCAGACCGTTTCAAAATGTCAGCCGTAAGCAAAAGTCAAATTCTATTCAATTCAAATTCAATTCAAATTCTATAACTGAATCATTTTTTAAGGTATAGACAAAATAAAAAGTGTTCTGGAATCGTTGTTTTAAGTTCTAACACGTAAAAGAAAAATATTTTTCAACTTTTAATTTTTTCGCATTTAATTTAAAATTTTTAAATTTTTAAAAAATTATAAATGGCCACCATTTTGAAACAAAATGGTGGATGATGCTGGCCTACGAACTCGGTCTAGACATTTGTATGTACTATGTACATACCAAGTTTCATTGAAATCGGTTCATAAATACGTCAGTTATCACGTGACAAAAATCAGATCGTTTCAAAATGTCAGCCATAAGAAAAATTCAAAGTGCTATAACTCAATCATTTTTTAAGATATAGACAAAATAAAAAGTGTTCTGGAATTTTTGTTTTAAGTTCTAACACGTAAAAGAAAAATATTTTTCAAATTTTGATTTTTTTGCATTTAATTTTATATTTTAAAAATTTTAAAAATTTTAAAATGGCCACCATTTTGAAACAAAATGGCGGATGATGTTGGCCAACGAACTCGGTCGAGACATTAGTATGTGCTATGTACATACCAAGTTTCATTGAACTCGGTTCATAAATATGCGTGTTATCACGTGACAAAAATCAGATCGTTTCAAAATGTCAGCCATAAGAAAAATTCAAAGTGCTATAACTCAATCATTTTTTAAGATATAGACAAAATAAAAAGTGTTCTGGAATTGTTGTTTTAAGTTCTAACACGTAAAAGAAAAATATTTTTCAACTTTTAATTTTTTCGCATTTAATTTTAAATTTTAAATTTTTTAAAAAATTTAAAATGGCTGCCATTTTGAAACAAAATGGAGGATGATGCTGACCAACAAACTCGGTCGAGACATTTGTATATACTATGTACATACCAAGTTTCATTCAAATCGGTTCATAAATACGTTAGTTATCGCATGACAAAAATCAGATATATGTATATATAAATAAATAAATATATATATATATAGCACTTTAAGAGTAATGTGTAACGGCAGATCCAAAGTCCCGTGCCATAATGAAAAATGATATCAAACTTTTAAACTTTAAAGGAAATAAAAACGAGTAAGAAAAACAGTATAAAGACAACATAAAAAAGGCTGTGGATCTCATCAGCGGTGGGCAGTTTTAAAACACAGCAAATGCATATGAATAGATATGGAAAAGGACTATTTTAATGTAGTGGCAGTGGGTTTCGATCAGAGTGCTACAATTTAAAAAAACATTTGAAATCATAACACTCCCCCACCGGACCCAAACGCCACAGAAAACAGCATATAACACATATAACATTGATACTGCCGAAATGAACAAGTATGTAATATAACTTAAAACAGAAATAAATAAAGTTGTATTACCCAAGCTTCAGAGAAACAGCCACACAAAACAACTAAAAACCAGCATCCAAAATCAATCCGTATTCGTTTCCATGTCGTTGCCACACGATTGCAGTCATCCTTGTAAAACCGTTCAAAAGGCTTTAAGTTATACAAATCATTAACTGTCAACCATATAGCAATTACTTAAAAATGCAGACTGTCAGTAAAACTAGTATATTTTTTAATAAATTTTAGAGGTAAATTATTCTTGTATTGTAAAATATTAATTAAATGAAGAAGTTCCTTTAAAAATAAATTTTTATTCGAACAGAGCTTGTAGTAACGAAAAATTTGACCAATAATTATATTAATGTAAACACGTTTATGAATATTTGAAGTCCAGTTAACCAACTGATTAACTTCAAAATTAAAATTATCTCTCTTATTATATATGGAAATTTGCAAATCATTTGTAATGTGGATATTTAAATCTAGATAGTCAGCAGTGTTATTATTTTCATTAGTTTTTTTTAGGACCAGCATATCAGGATAAATATCGGATGAAATTTCCAAAAAATTACGCTCACAGTTCAAAATAATTAAATCATCAATGTATCTGAAAGCCAGAAAGTTAACATATTTATTTACACTTGAAAATTGATATTCATAAAAAAATAAAAAGAGATTAGCTGCCGTGGAAGAATAACTTGTCCCCATTCCTATCCCATTACTTTGTAAATAAATGTAAGAGCCTGTATATACATAATTATTATATAAACAAAAATTACACAATAATCTAAATAAATTAAGATCCATATCGATGTCACCACTGATCAAATCAATAATTTTAAATAAAATACTATTCAACTCTGCAATAGGAATGTTAGTAAAAAGGTTTTCAAAATCAAAAGTTTGTATATTTTGTATGTCATTTTTAGTCAATTCATTTTTAATTTCAAAGCTATTTAAAATAATCCAATAAACATGACTATGTTTATATTTAAATTTTAAAATATCCAAAATCTTCTTTAACATTTTTTCAAACCTGCAATTAAATTCGTTACCGATGCTGTTTACATTACTACAAATATATCTGTATTTAACAGGCGTTTTGTGAAATTTGGGGGTTACGAATAGAAAAGGAAAAGACAAATTTTTAACTTTAGGCAAAGGAATATGAGCTTTTTTAGAAAAAGCTAGATGTTTCTTTATAAGCGTTTGTATTGTAGATTCATATAAACTATAGATCACACTATTGTTGAGCTCAGCATGTATCAGACCAGCATAAAAGCTTTTTCAGATTATTGCAAAATTATTAGATGCTTTATCAACTGAACAAAAAACAAAAGAATTTTTTAATTTTGAAATTTCCCTCTGTATATCTAAAGTAAGGTTGTGGTAAGTATAAGTAGAGTCATTCATGTAATTGGTTTGAAAAACTTTAAAATCATCCAAAATTTTTAGTTTCCAATCGTTAAAAAGGGGGATAGGTTTATTGTATTTATAGCTTAAATTAAGTATGAACGTATGTAGCTCTGATTTAAATAGACTGTAAGACTTTTTTAGATTCATTTTCCTGTTTAATCTGAATTTTGTTCCAAAACTCATAAGATGTTTCAATTCATCATTAGATATGAAATTAAGGTTACCGGTCACTACATGTTTTGAATTGTCATCATAATAGGGGGAATTCTGATATGAGCTACAATCTCAAGGGACATTTAAAAAGGAATCCAAGTTTTGTGCAATTTCTCTATAATTGAATAATTTATTACCAAAGTATTGACATATCTGAAAGTTGAAATAATAGATAAATTTTTTACAGGAAATATTTCACTATGTTTAGTAATAATTTTATTTAAATATAAGTTATCAAAACTTTTTTGTTGGAAAGTACTAACAAAATATATTTTATCCATATTGCACTGTTTAAATTTACCTATTTTATACAATAAAAAGTCTGTCAATAAATCTTTAAATTGCAAAATATCACAGTTAAAATCATTAATTTTTTGCTGTAAGATTCGTAGAATCTTAAAATTTAAACTAAATAAAATAGTTTTGATTTCTTTAATGTTATAATTCTTAATAAAGAGACTGTATAAATCAAGTAATATAATGCTGGATTTATATTTTTATATCTAGCAAACAATGTTTTGTTAGAGTGATTCCCTCTTTTACCTCTATTGTACTGAAATGAAATTTTTGAACTATATATATATATATATATATATATATATATGGTTATATATATATATATATATATGTCAACATTTGAACGGAGGGTGGTTTTGGGGTCTGGGGGTCATGATCGGTGAAAATATACCAAAATTTTCCGGAAGTGCTTTCCTCCGGACGGCTGCAATAGGTAGCTTTTTACTTTTTGTAATGAAAGCTACCTAAAATCCCTGTCGGGTTGGCTTATAGGTGGAGGTAGATTTCGAAGAGTGCTCATTTCAACAACAAAAAATAAAATTTGCTTACAGATAAATCAAGTTTAACAACTTGATTTTGCGACGTTTGAAAAAAACAAGTTTTATCAGAATCTTCTTTAGCTAAATTTGACTCAAATGCCCATTTTAACAACCTACTTAGAAATATATTCTAATTTTATTAAAAAAATCGACCAATACGGCAGATTACGTAGTTCCTAAATAGCAAAAAAAAAAAAAAAACTGTCAATTGAATGCGTTTGAGAGCAAAATTGAATTAAAAAATGATTTATAAAATAACCAAATTGTTATTTAAATACAACCCCACTTCTTTATCATGATCGCTTCGGGAAATTTTGTGCGAAGTGCACAATTTGACAGCATTTTTTAAAAATATATTCAGCCTTTAGCAAAAACCTGACCAATACGGCACATTAAAAAGCTTCTAAATAAGAAAACTGGTCAATTGGATGCGTTTGAGAGCAAAACTGAGTTTAAAAATGAGTCAGAAAAAACGCAATTTATTATCTGAATACTTCCTCAAATTTTCCATCACAATCACTTCGGGAAATTCTGTTCAAAATACCCTTTTTAGCAGCCTTTTTTGAAATATATTCTGTCTTTATTAAAAAACTGACCAATGCGTCATATTATAAAGTTTCTATATAAAAGGAAATGTAAACTGCATGCGTTTGAGAACAAAAATAATTTTAAAAATTGATTAAAAAAAGACGCAATTTGTTATACTTCCTCAATTTTTCAATCACGATAACGTCTGTAAATACTGTTCAAAATACCCTTTTTGGCAGCCTTTTTTGAAATGTATTCTGTCTTTATGAAAACACGGACCAATGCGACATGTTATATAGTTCCTAAACAAGAGATCTGCCACTTGGATTCGTTTAAAATCAAAAATGAATTTAAAAATGAGTCAGAATATAAGCAATTTGGATTTGTGTTTTTTCTCCAAATCCTGTTTTTGTTTAATTTATTTTTGCTATACGAATTGGTCCTATGAAAAACTTGTCAATATAAAAGTTGTAGATATTATTGAGAAGATGTAAAATAAATTTAATTAGATTTGATATTTTAAGAATTGACAAAGTTATGGATTTTTGTCTTTTTTAACTCCCCTTTTTGTTTTCGTTTTTAATTTTTTGTATTGGTAAGAAATATTCCTATCAAAAACAAAAGTATACAAAAGTTTTAGATAATGTTAAGTGTAAATAACATCCCATGAATTTTAATACATTTCCATAAAGGTATAATATGTATTACAATTTTACGTCAATATCATTCTTAAATATATTACATTTATTAATAAAAACATCTAAAACATTCTTTTAAATAGACTAATTAGGCCTAACCTAGACTTTATTAACATTTTGTAGCTTCACGAATAAAACATAATGGATTGATTATGTTCTAATTTACACAATCTGCTTACTTTGTACTCATGCTCGTTAATTTTCATAACTCATGCTTTCAAATAATGGATAATAAAAAGTATCAGAGTGTTAGTTCATCTAATAATCTCGTAGGTCCAAAGTGAAAAAAAAATTATATTTAAATTCAAATTCTACATAAATATGCATATGTATTTTAATAACTTGTCTTGGTATGACACCTGTAGCAGTATGTACATACATTTTATTTTAAACATGTTTTAGTATTTAAAAAAATATATTATTATAAAATAGAAAAACTAACTTCTAGTAACATTGTTAGCAAAATTATAAACATCAACAAAACTCAGAAACAACAACAATAAATAAATTAATAAATTAATAAAATAAAACAAAAGGAGAAAC
This sequence comes from Maratus speculifer, assembly GCA_964019185.1. Classification (NCBI taxonomy): domain Eukaryota; kingdom Metazoa; phylum Arthropoda; class Arachnida; order Araneae; family Salticidae; genus Maratus; species Maratus speculifer. The sequence continues at coordinate 231,760,021 of OZ025294.1, read as the reverse complement.
AAATTAAGAATTTCATTCGTTATATTTAGTGTATATTCTTATTGCCATTTGCATAAGAAACAAGTCGGAAATTGCACGTGAAGCGTAGTAAATGTGGTGCGTTCGTACGATAACGAAGTTTTTAAAATATTCAGATCTTGCTGTTATAGTACACAGTACTTCTGATACAGTATAGTGGCCGAAATCTTTTTTGTGTTCCTGTAAATATACAGGAAATAACTTTTATTACACATTAGCAACGCATATCATATTCATAAAATGTGAAATAGTTTAATATAATTAAAACACGCCCCTATCAATGTTTCTTTATATAACTATATGAAGTGGAATACTTTTGTGTGGCTGTGTAATTTAATAATAAATGTTTTTTGCATCATAAACTGTAAAGAATGTATATTTTAGTATATATATATATATGTATACATACTTCATAGGTTCTGCGTTTTACTTGTTCTTCGTGTCTTTAAATAAGTTAAAGTGCAAAAAAGGAATTTAATGCCAGATTACATTTAATTATTTTTATTTCGAATACCTCTTTTTAAATTTGTTGTCCTTGAAATTTACAGTAATTAAAAAAATATACGATATTATTTTATGAAAATAAAAATTTCAAAATATCGGAGAATAAATAATTTGAATATATGATTAATAAATATTTCCTTTAAAAATATCCTTTATCTATGACAAACATACCAAAATTGATACACTTTAGAAGAAACTTAATTTCAGTAAAACAGGCAATTCTTTAAAAGAAAATTATTAACAACTATGATGATTATTATACTTATGTTAAATAAACACATTAATGTAAAATTGAGATTATTTAATGATTTTATTGCAATATATTTCAGCAAACGTATTAACTTCTACACTGCAATCTTAATAATTAAGTAAAAAGCTTAAATGAAAATTTCCATCCATTTAATGAAAGATAATTTCATTTTATAGCAACAATCTTATGACATCTGTTTCAATTTAATTCTCTTTTCAAGAGATTTTGTTACTTTTAATATCCGAAAACGAGGAGATTCATTAGTTAATACTTCTGTTGATAATTAAAAGCCGTTATATTTTCTTTCAATCACAGGAAACTGAGAGTTTTTCATGTTTAATTAACATAAGAATATTTAATTACAGGAAATGTAAACATGATTACAAAACACAAAATTAAATTAACAGAAATGAAATCTGTCTATTCGTCTTCAGTAAATATAGTGGTCTTCTTTTAAAGGAGTTATATTCTCGAGTATGAGGATTCGTGCCCTATAATTATAAATTTTTGGGCTGTAATGCTTATTCTTACTGCAAAAACTATCATTCCTATCTCTATTTTTTTAAAAATATGTATGATGTTAATTTTTTGGAAAAATCTTTTTCATTTTACATTTCGAAATGTTCCATATGCCTTTAAATAAGTTAAAGTATATAAAACTAATTTAATGCAAGAGTAATTTTAATTATTTTTATACCGCATAGTTTTTTTTCTAAATTATTTGTTTTTTTAAGTTTACAGACATTAAATATACAGGGTGAGTCATAAATATCTAAACAATAGGCTATCTTCTTAAATAATACCCTTAGACCCATACTTCCAGTTGCAAAGTTTCATTTAAAAAAAGTGAATTTTTAGACATGATAAGTTGCAACTCCATGGGGGGGGGGTCTATTTTTAAAAATTCGAAAATTATGTTTTTACGCGGCCCCCAGAGGATAAAACTTCCAACTAGAAAAATTTTCCTTATCCATTCCTGAATTGAACAAAACAAAATTCATCTTGATATCTTCAAAAGTTAGAGAGTTATGGCAATTTAAATAAATTGTGAGGTTTCAAGGGATCAGACACAAATTGAAATGCGTGTAATTGAAGAACCAATGTTGCTGTAATGGGCACAGGAAACATTTATTTTATTTATTCATTTATAGAGTTAGAATTTTGAATGTTTCGTGATGGTTAACCATATATTTTGTAAGCATTATCACATAATTCTTCTTAATAAATTATTTTTTCAAAAAATTTAGAGTAAATTAAAATTGTTATAACTCAAAATATTATTTGTCGCGTTGATTTTTTTCTTTTGATTAAATGAAAATGTCTAATTTTCAATTTTGATTCAGCATTTTAAATAATATATGTATATATTTTTAAATAAAAGTATTTAAAATAGCAATGTAAAAAAAAAGATGCAATTTTTTGCAAACAAATCATATTTTTAAAAGTAAATAACTCTGAATTGAAACCTTCTTTTGGCACGCTGAACTTTTTTTTTTTTTTTTTTTTTTTTTTTTGAGACCTTAAAATGCCATTGAACTCGCGGGTTTGTTACCGTAACCGACGGGTATTGACTTATGTCAGTTTAAAATTAAGAAATGCTGAAAAAAAAAACATTTAATAAAGAAAAGTGCATTTAGTTTTAAACAAAGATGGGCTCCTAAAGTTTAAATGCTTTTTAAAAGTTTCTAGGTGATTAACTCCATCCTGTATAGTTTCGATTTCAGATTTTGTTTAAGTTTTGCCATTCTCACTTTCTTTAATTACTTTTTAAATGCTTCAGCTAATTTCAGACTATGATAATCAGTTTATACGGTATCATCGATTGCTTAAGCAATATGCTTTTACATATCTTTTTGTAACGTTATCACATTTCACACAAAATAAGGTACACATTGTTGCCTTTTCATTACAATATTTTTATTGCAATCCTATATGTTTTTTTTATCCTTCTTGTATGCTTGATTTGTCATATCATATTGTCCAAGTGTTTTTAAATCACCTTGCATATATATGTATATATGTATTGTTTTTTTTGTTTTTTTTGTTTTTTTTTTAATTTTGGGATGAAAATAAAGAGTACGACAGATCGGAAAATAAATCATTTGCGCATATGATTAATAAATAATATTTCCTTTCAACATATCATTTATCTGTGTCAAACATACCAAACATAAAACACTTTAGAAGAACGTTAATTGCAGTAAAACGGGGAATTCTTCAAAAGAAAATCATTAACAGTTATGAAGATTATTAAACTTTTGTTAAATACGCACACTTGAAATAAGATTGAAATCGTGTAATGATTTAATTGCAATGTATTTCAAGTAAACGTTTTAGCTTCTACACAGCAATCTAAACAATTATGTAAAAATCTTAAAGGAAAATATCCATGCATTTAATGAAAGATAATTTCATTTTCTAGCAACAACTATTTTATTTAAAGATAAAAATTGCATTTCCTTGTATGTGAGGAAATTAATTTTATCTAAAAAATACAAGCACTGAGTCTGAATATTAATTTTGATAATTGCCTCGAATATTGTATGACATCTGTTTCTTTTTGATTATCTTTTCAAGAGATTCAATTACTTTTAATATCCGCGAATGAGGATATTTATTAGTTAATACTTCCCTTAATAATTAAAAGCCGTTATGTTTTCTTTTTATCACAGGAAACTGAGAGTTTTTCATGTTTAATTAATATAAGGATATTTAATTACAGGAAATGTAAACATGATTACAAAACACTTAAATGCATTAACAGAATTTAAATCTGTCTACTCGTCCTCAATAAATGTCGTGGTTTTCTTTAAATGGAGTTATAATCTTGCATATGTGACTTTGCACCTTATATGTATACATTTATGGAGTGTAATGCGTATAATTACTGCTAAAAAACCATTTATCTCTCTTTAAAAAAATGTACGATGTTAAACTTGTTGAAATGTCCCATGTACTTTTAAGTAAGTTAAAGTACATAAAAGATTTTAATACCAGAGTACCTTCAATTTTTTCCCATATACCTTTTTTCAACTTATTTGTTGTTTAAGTTTACAGTTGTTAAAGAAAAACGATATGAAACTTTTTTTTAAAAGTAAAAAGTACGAAAGATAGGGGAATAAATCATTTGCGTATATGATTAATAAATAATATTTTCTTTAACTATATCATTTATCTATGTCAAACATACCTAAAATGAAACCCTTTCGAAGAAAGTTAATTGCAGTAAAACGGGGAATTCTTCAAAAGAAAATGATTAGCAACTATGATGATTATTAGAGTTATATTAAATATGCACACTTAATGTAAGATTAAGATCATTTTATTATTTAATTGCAATACATTTCCCTAAACATATTAGCTTCTATATTTCAATCTAAATAATTATGTAAAAATCTTAAATTTAAATATATCCATCCATTTAATGAAAGATAATTTATTTTTCTAACGACATCTATTTTATTTAAAGGTAAAAATTGCATTATTTTGTATGTGAGGAAATTAATTTTAGCTGAAAAATACAAGCATTGAGTTCTGACTCTTAATTTTAATAATTGCCTAGAAATTCTTATAACATCTGCTTAACTTTGATTCTCTTTTCAAGAGATTCTATTACTTTTAATATCCGTGAATGAGCATATTCATTCGTTAATACTTCTGATAATAATTAAAAGCCGTTATATTTTATTTTAATCACAGGAAACTGGGAGTTTTTCATGTTTATTTAATGTAAGGTTATTTAATTACAGGAAATGTAAACATGATTACAAAACAGTAAAATACATTGACAGAAATGAAAACTGTCCATTCGTATTCAATAAACATAGTGACGTTCTTTAAATGATGTTATAATTTTGAATATCACGCCTCGCGTCCCATATGTATACATTTATGGTATATTTACTGCAAAAAAAAACATTTCTATATATATATATATATATATATATTTAATATGTTTGATTTTAAATATTTGGAAAAATCTTCTTTATTTCACTTATCGAAATATTCCATGTGTCTTCAAATAAGTTAAAGTAAATAAAAAGAAATTATTATCAGAGTAACTTTAATTATTTTTTTCCGTATACCTTTTTTTAGAGTATTTGTTCTTTAAGTTAACAGTTATTAAAAAAAATAATATTAATCTTTTTTTTTTTTTTTTTTTTTTTTGAATGAAAATAAAAAGTGCAAAAAATTGGAGAATAAATCATTTGCGTATATGATTAATAAACAATATTTTCTTTAAATATGTCTTTCCTTTTATCTATGTCAAAATTATCAAAAATGAAACAAATTAGAAGAAAGTTAATTACAGTAAAACGGGAGAATTCTTCAAAAGAAAATCATTAACAGCTTTGATAATTATTACACTTATGTTAAATGTACACACTCAATGTAAAATTGAGATCATTTAATGATTTAATTGCAATTTATTTCAGTAAACATATTAGCTTCTACACTGCAATCTAAATAATTATGTAAAAAGCCGAAATGAAAATATCCTTCCATTTAATGAAAGATTAATTTCATTTTCTAGCAAGAACTATTTTATTTAAAGATAAAAACTGCATTTCCTTGTATTTGGGGAAATTAATTTTACCTGAAAATTACAAGCATTGAGCCTGACTCTTAATTTTCATAACTGCCTCGAAAATCGTATGACATCTGTTTCACTTTGATTCTCTTTTCAAGAGATTCTATTACTTTTAATATCCGTGAATGAGGGTATTCATTAGTTAATACTTCTGTTAATAATTAAAAGTCGTTTTATTTTATTTTAATCACAAAAAACTGGGAGTTATTCATGTTTAATTAATATAAGGATATTAAATTGTAGGAAATGTAAACATGATTACAAAACACTAACATACATTAATAGAAATGAAATCTGTCTATCCGTCTTCAATAAATGCAGTCGTGCTCATTAAAAGGAGTTATAATTTTTAATAGGATGCCTGGCTTCACATATATATAAGTTTATGGACTATAATGCGCATGCTTACTGCAAAAAATTATTTCTATCTCAATTTTTTAAACGTATGTTTTTAAATATCTGGGAATAATCTTCTTCATTTTACTTTTCGTAATATTCCATGCGCCTTTAAATATGTCAAAATATATAAAAAGAATTTAATACCAGAATACCTGTAATTATTTTTCTTCTCCCTATAAGCGTTATTCTCCCTAACATTCCGTTCACTAAGCTCCATGGTTCACTGCAGTTCACTTTATCTTAAATATAAGCAATATTTAACATAATATAATTCCATTGATTTATTGCTTTTTCGTAACATTTTAGATTGATTAATACTCCTAAGGGTTACATTAATATTTGTAATTACTATTATTATTTTTAATAATGTTGAAAGAAACATATTTTTCGTGCATTTAAAACAAAATGCAGAGAAATAAAAATTACAATTTTACCCATTTGCAAGACATTCTAACAATTCCGCATACATTTTTTATAAATTATTATTTTCTTTAAGTTTACAATAAATAAAAAAAAAATATTTTTTAATAAAAATAAAAAGTACGAAGGATTGAAGAATAAATCATTTACGTATATGATTAAAAAATAAAATTTGCTTTAAATATATCATTTACCTATGTCAAACATACCAAAAAATAAAAAAAATAAAATACAAGAAAGTCCATTGCAGTAAAATGGGGAATTCTTCAAAAGAAAATTATTAACGGATATGATGATTATTAGACTTATGTTAAATACAAATACTTAATCTAAGATTGATATCATTTAATGATTTAATTGCAATCGATTTTAGTAAACGTATTAGCTTTTACAATGTAGTCTAAATAATTATGCAAAAAGCTTAAATTAAAATATTCATCCATATAATGAACGATAATTTCATTTTTTAGCAACAACTATTTTATTTATAGAAAAAAATTGCATTTCCTTGTATGTGAGGAAATTAATTTTAGCTGAAAAATACAAGCATTAAGTTCGAACTCTTAATTTTGATAATTGCCTCGAAAATCGCATGACATCTGTTTCCTTTTGATTCTCTTTTAAAGAGATTCTATTACTTTTAATATCCGCGAATGAGGATATTCATTAGTTAATACTTATGCTAATAATTGAAAGCAGTTTTATTTAATTTTAATTACAGGAAACTGGAAGTTTTTAATGTTTAGTCAATATTAAGATATTTAATTGCAGGAAATGTAAATATGTTTACAAAACACTAAAATACATTAACAGAAATGAAATCTGTCTACTCGTCTTGAATAAATATAGTGGTCTTTTGTAAAAGGCGTTATATTCTTGAATATGAGGACTCGCGACCACATTTATACCTTTATGGACTAAACTGCGTATATTTACTGAAAAAAGAGCATTTCTATCGCTATAAAAAAATGCATGACATTAAATATTTGAAAAAAATCTTCTTCATTTTACTTGTGCCATTAAATAAGTTGAAATACACAAAAAAATGTAATACAAGAGTACCTTTATTTATTTTTATTCCGCATACTTTTAAAAAAATTATTTTTTCTTTAAGTTTACAGTAATTAAAAAATATATATATGTTTTTTTTTTTTTTTTTGAATGAGCGAAAGTGAAAAGTTCGAAAGATTGGAATAAATCATTTTTGTTTATGATTAATAAATAATATTTCCATTAAATATATCATCTATCTATGTCAAACATAGCAAAATGAAACGTTTTACGAGAAAGTTAATTGCAATAAAATGGTGAATTCTTTAAAGAAAAACATTAACAGCTATGATGATTATTAGACTTATGTTCAATACACACACATAATGTAAGATTGAGATCTTTTAATGAGATTGCAGTGTAGAAATTAATACATTTACTGAAATATATTGCAATTAAATCATTAAAAGATTTAATTGCAATATATTTCAGTAAATGTATTAATTTCTACACTGCAATCTAAATAATTATGTAAAAAGTTTAAATGAAGATATCTTTCCATTTGATGAAAGATAATTACATTTTCTAGCAACAATTATTTTATTGAAAGATAAAAATTGCATTTCCCTGTATGTGAGGAAATTAATTTAAGCTGAAAAATACAAACACTGAGCTCTGACTCTTAATTTTGATAGTTACCTCGAAAATCGTATGACATCTGTTTCATTTTAATTCGCATTTTAAGATATTCTATTACTTTTAACACCCGTGAATGAGGATATTCATTAGTTAATACCTCTGATAATAATTAAAAGCCGTTATAGTTTTTTTAGTCACGGGAAAATGAGGGGTTTTAATGCTTAATTAATATAAGGATGTTTAATTACAGGAAATCTAAACATGAGGACAAAACACCAACATACATTTACTGAAATGGAATATGTCTACCCATCTTCAATAAATGCAGTTATGCTCTTTAAAAGGAGTTATAATCTTGAATTTTTAGCCTCGAGTCCCATATATGTATACATTTATGGAGTATAATGCGTATATTTACTGCAAAAAAAATATGAATGATGTTAAAGATTTGGGAAAATCTGTTTCCTTTTACTCTTCGAAATTTTCCATGTGCCTTCAAATAAATTAAACTATATAAAAAGAATTTAATACCTGAGTGCTCTAATTATATTTATTCCGCATACCTTTTTCTAATTATATGTTCTTTAAGTTTACAGTAATAAAAAAAAGAAAAAAAAAACAATATGAATCAATTTTTTAATGAAAATAAAAAGCACGAAAAATTGGAGAATAAATCATTTGCGTTTATGATTAATAAATAATATTTCCTTTAAATATATCATTTAGGAATGTCAAACATACCAAAAATGAAACACTTTAGAAGAAAGTTAATGGCAGTAAAACGGGGAATTTTTCAAAAGAAAATCATTAACAGCTATGATTATTAGATTGATGTTAAATACACACACTTAATCTACGATTGATATCATTTAATGATTTAATTGCAATATATTATAATAAACATATTAACCTCTTCACTGCAATCTAAGTAATTATGTAAAAAGCTTAAATGAAAATATCCATCTATTTAAATGAAAGATAATTTCATTTTCTAGCAACAACTATTTCATTTAAATATAAAAATTGCGTTTTCTTGTATGTGGGGAAATTAATTTTAGCTAAAAAATACAAGCATTGAGTTCTGACTCTTAATTTTGATAATTGCCTCGAAAATCGTATGACACATGTTTAATTTTGATTCTCTTTTCAAGAGATTCTATTTACTTTTAATATCCGCGAATGAAGATATTCATTAGTTAATACTTCTGTTAATAATTAAACGCCGTTATATTTTCTTTTAATCACAGGAAATTGAGAGTTTTTCATATTTAATTAACGTAAGGATATTTAATTTCAGGAAATGTGAACATGATTACAAAACACTAAAATACATTAACAGAAAAGAAATCTCTCTACCCTTCTTCAATAAATGTAGTGGTGTTTTTTTAAACGATTTATAACCTTGAATATGTTTCATCGAGCCCCATATACATGCATTTATGCAGTACAATGCATATATTTACTGCAGAAAAACAAAAACAAAAAATCATTTCTATCTCTTATTTTAAAAATATGTATGATGTTAAAAATTTGGAAAAATCTTCTCCATTTTACTTGTCGAAATGTTCCGCGTGCTTTTAACCTTCCGTCGGGCGCGCTTTTAAAAAAAGTATAACAAAAAAAATTTCTTTTTTCTTTGAAACAAAATTCAAACAGTAGTGGGTGTTAATAACCATTTGCGTTCGTTTATTGGATTTCTTTACCCAGTTCCTGAAAGTTATTTGTATTTCCGATTGCACAATTAGCTACAACTCTCATTTTAATCTGCTAACAGTGCATGAAATTGGCACGGTTTATGTCTAAACAGTCTTTAAAAAAGCTAATCTCATGCCTGATATGGGAAGCGACTAATATAGATGAATTATGAGGGTAATTCTGTAAATCCGATATTTCTTAATTATTCCTTAGTAATTCATCATAAATTTTTATTCTCTGTGATTGTAATGGCAAGCAGTTTTTTATACATCTAAACTTCTGATATGTTATAACAAAATAAGTGTATTGCGAAATACTTTCATAAATTGTGGTAAGAGATAACTTATATGGTATTTGCAAGTTACATTATTCGCAAAAATAAAATAACACCACAATAATTGATTTTTTTCACCTGTTGTGCAATTTACAACGCGCGCTTGCTCATGTGATGAAACTTTGCGAGCCCGGCGAAAGGTTAAATAAGTTAAAGTACATAAAAATAATTTAATACCAAAGTATCTTTAAATATTTTTATTGCGCATACTTTTTTTTAAATTATTTGTTCTATAAGTTTACAATAAATTAAATTATATACATATATACACTATATTGCCATTGATTATGGGACACTTGCGATTTTAGACATTTTACTAAATATCTAGAAAAATACATGAGGAATCATCTCGAAACTCTTAGTGTATAAATATAATAGTATAAGTCATACATCTCCGTGAAGATTTTTTTCCGAAACTCTATAGGGGACCGTCAACAAATTAAAAAAGAATGAATATCTTTTGAATAACCCTGTCAACACTAATGTAGCAAAAGCGCTCAAACTCTAGATTATGACTGAATGCCTTATTGTAATACACTGTGTTCATTTTTATGCAAATAGCATGCATACTCGCAGAGTAATTAAGGTTTTTATAAAAATGATCCCACATTTTTCCAAGTTTTTTCCTTATAATTTTCAGAGTTCTTAATATAAAATAATATTTTTTTCAGACAATATGACAAACAACTTTGCACACAGTACCCTGTAATCAGAATTAAAAAATAATGAAAATTGTATGAAAAATGAGTAGGTTTACTAAATAATTTTTTACTGCGCATGCGTCAAATATATCAAAATTTCATTTGCATATTATGTTAGCTAAATGTATAGAGCCACTTTTGTAAAAGTCTCAAAATTATAGCTTGAAAGTTCTGAAAGTAATCGTATATAGAAAAAGGACAAAATCCGTTGTTTCCAAAATGAAGCAAAAAAATGAGGGATTTTATCCAAAAGTAGTCGTAACATTCCGTATTGTGTATTCTATATTGACACTAATCAATGAATATATGGATACAACCCCTCTTGTTTTTGCTTCATTTTGAGAATAACGGATTTTCAACTTATTCAATTGACGATTATTTTCAGAATTTTCAAGTTATGATTTTGTGACTTTCACAAAAGTTGCTCTATACATTTAGCTAACATAATATGCAAATGAAATTTTGATATCGTTGACGCATGCGCAGTAAAAAATTATTTAGTAGACCAACTCATTTTGTGTACAATTTTCATTATTTTTTAATTCTGATTACAGGGTACTGTGTGCAATGTTGTTTGTCATATTTTCTGAAAAAAATATTGTTTTATATTAAGAACTCTGAAAATTATAAGGAAAAAACTTGGAAAAATTTGGGACCATTTTTATAAAAATCTTAATTACTCTGCGAGTATGCATGCTATTTGCATAAAAATGAACACAGTGTATTACAATAAGGCATTCAATTATAATCTAGAGTTTGAGCGCTTTTGCTACATTAGTTTTGACAGGGTTATTCAAAAGATATTCATTCTTTTTTAATTTGTTGACGGTCCCCTATGGAGTTTCGGTAAAAACTCTTCACGGAGATGTATGACGTATACTATTATATTTATACACTAAGAGTTTCGAGATGATTCCTCATGTGTTTTTTTAGATATTTAGTAAAATGTCTAAAATCGCAAGTGTCCCATAATCAATGGCAATATAGTGTATATATTTGAATGAATGAATGAATGAAAATTAAAAATACGGAAGAATAGAAAATAAATAATTTGCGTGTATGATTAATAATTAATATTTTCTTAAAATATATCATTTATCTAAGTCAAACATACAAAAAAACAAACACTTTAGAAGAAAGTTCATTGGATAAAACGGCGAATTCTTCAAAAGAAAATCATTAACAGCTATTATTTGATTTAATAATAGCTGTTATTAGACTGATTATTAGATAGCTGATTATTAGACTTGTGTTAAATACACACACTTAATGCAAGATTGAGATCATTTAATGATTAAATTACAATATATTTCAGTAAACGTATTAACTTCTTCATTGCAATCTAAATATTTATGTAAAAAGCTTAAATGCAAATATCCATCATTTAATAAAACATAATTTATTTCATTTTCTAGCAACAACTATTTTATTTAAAGATAAAAATTATATTTATCTGTATGTGGGGAAATAAATTTTAGCTGAAAATACAAGCATTGAGTTTTGGCTCTTAATTTTGATAATTGTTTGAAAATCGTATAATATCTGTTTCATTTTGATGTTATTTTCAAAAGATTTTATTACTTTTAATATCCGCGAATGAGGATATTCATTTATTGATACTTCTTTTAATACTTAAATGCTGTTATATATATTTTTTAATCACAGAAAGCCGATAGTTGTTCATGTTTAGTTCATATAAGGATATTTAAGTACAGAAATTGTAAACATGATTACAAAACACTAGAATACATTAATAGAATTATTTTCACGTATATTTCGTAATAAATAATCTTTATTACGTTCTCTCCTATGTATAAATGCCTTAAAAACTTTTTGCAGTTGTAGGCAGATTATGAATCTTAGAACACTCTGAACCCCCCCCCCCTCATTTCAGAACTTTATATATATAATATATAGACATAAAAATATCCATACATTCAACGAAAGATAATTTCATTTTCCTACTAACAACTATTTTGTTTACAGATAAAAGTTGTATTTCTCTGTATGTGGGGAAATAAGCTTTAGCTAAAATATTCAATCATTAAGTTCTGATTCTTAATTTTAATTAATTCTCTCGAAAATTATATTAATGATATCTGTTTCATTTTGATTCACTTTTGAAGAGGTTCTTTTGCTTTTATCATCTGAGATTGAGGATATAGCTTACTTATTCTTCTGTTAAGTATTCTTAGGAGTCATAAATTTTACCTGTCAGTACAATTTAGCAATATGTCCCATTTATTTTTTTATCTCTGTTGATTTAAAACATTAATGAATAAAATTATTTATAATGACAATTTAATATCTTTTCTATTTAAAAAGTTTTTTTTTAATATTCTGTATTGAAATTTTGTTTTATTTTTTTATGCTTGATTTTGAAAAAAAAAATGTTTTTTTACTTGCTTCCACTGCGCGCAAGACTGCAATAAAACTATTGGCTCCGGAATATATATAATGATGTGAAACTGATGTATCTCGAACGTATACTTTATTTGTAAGCAATTTATTTATTTGTTTATTTAAAATTGTCAATTTTTCAATAAACAAGCGATTATTTAAATATATATACATAATTTAAAATTCAAATAAATAAATAAATAAATAAATAAATAAATTTGTTATAAAAGAAGTATACGTTAAATATACAGTGGCGGTCAAAAGTTTCCGGCCAGCAAAAATTTTTCAGTTAATTTGTAATATACCCTGAAGAGGAATCTCAAAGCGATACTTATACATTTTATTGACATATTAGTTAGGAACTTACTTATAGAAGAACGTGTAAATATCAATAAATTTAACTGACAAAATTAAGTATAAAAGAAAACGCATGTTCTCAAAAGTTCCCGGCCACTTTCACAAGTTCGTAAAAAAGTGGTATTGTAATAGAAAATTACAGTGATCATTTACAAATACTATTTTATCGTATTACTATTTTATTAGCTTGACTAATAAGTACTGCGGCGCAGCAACGTAACATTCATACAATCAACGGTTTAAGATCGTCTATGGTAAATTTTTTCCTCATTTCTTGCAATTTTGGCGAAATTTCCGCTGAGTTGCAATATTTATAGTTTCGCAGACTTTTGCCAATTTTATTCCAAAGATTTTCTATTGGATTCATGTTGGGCGTTTGGGCTGATCATTTCAAAAACGAAATTTTTTGTGCAAAAACTATTGCTTATCGAGGTTAGCATACATTATTTATGTCGTTATCATGTTACGAAAAATAGTTGCGACCAAATTTTTTTCTCTAATAAGGCAAAAAATGGCCTTGCAAGATATCCTTATACATTGTATCATTTATCTGGCTGTGGATTTTAAATAACGGACCGACACTTTTTAAGAAAATACTCCCCATGGCGTAACATGTCCTCCGCCATGCTTCATTGTAGGAATAACAAAGGTCGAATCATACCTTTTGTTGTTAGGTCATCAGACGTTGTGTCTGCCATCAGTTCCAAAACTGTTTCGAATTCGATTGATGGAAAAATAGAACTTTTGTCCAGTTTTCACTTGACCAGACTTTGTGTTCCTTGGAAAATGAAAGTAGGGTAAGTCGGTATTTTTTTACCTCTGAAGATTTTTTAACACCGACTCTTCCATAAAGTTATGTATCAGGTCAGCATCATAACACGGTAGACTAACTTATTTCAGCAATATTTTCATTCCGTAAATCGCAGTATATTGCAACGAAATTTTCATGCGGATTATCATTGGTTTTTCTCCTGATAATTCTATCCACAGGAATAGTAATTTTCCGGGGTCTCCCGGACCTCTGAAAGTCCTGAAAGACATGAACATCTTTATATATTTTTTTAAATATCGTTTAAAATTGATTTCACCGATCGATAACTTAGCCGCAATATCTCGAGAAGATTGGCCTTTTGGCGACAAACTAATCACTCATTTATGAACAACAATTATTGAAATTTTCAAATTTGAATTCGAACTATGCTATACAAATTGATTCATTCATAAACACAACCAAAAAACACTTTACGGATAGAAAAAAACTAAAGAATGATAAGTGGCCGGAAACTTTTAAGAACATGCGTTTTCTTTTATACTTAATTTTGTCAATTAAATTTATTGATATTTACACGTTCTTCTATAAGTAAGTTCCTTACTAATATGTCAATAAAATGTATAAGTATCGCTTTGAGGTTCCTCTTCATATGGGTATATTTACAAATTAACTGAAAAATTTTTGCTGGCCGGAAACTATTGACCGCCACTGTATATTAATTTTGCATCATTATCAATATTTTGGGTAGCTCTTGAACCAATAGTTTTGCTACAGTCTTGCGCGCAGTGGATACAAGTATGTAAAACAATTTTAAAATTTTATCTAAATTAATCATTAAAAAAATTAAATTTCAATGTAGAATATTAAAAAAAATATTTTAAAGAGAAGATAGATTTAAATAGAAAATTGTCTATGTTAGAAATTTTATTCAATTATGTTTTATAAGGACTGAGAAAAAAATAATAAATGCGACATTATGCTGAATTACACAACCATGTAAAAAGTATGTATTAGGTTTGCATCATTATGAATATTATGAATGGCTCTTGAACCAATATTTTTGCTACAGTCTTGCTCGCAGTGGAGAAAGGTATGTAAAACATTTTTTAAATTTTTACATACTATTAGACCCCTTAATATTTAAAATCCAATATAGTTTACTGCAATAACAAGAAACATATTTTTTTTTCATTTTTAGTTAATAAAATGATATTTAATTACTGTAAATGTAAATTTAATTACAAAACACAATAATACACAAACAGAAATTTTTTTCGCATATTTTGTAAGAAATACTCCTTTATATTATGTCCTGTTGATTTAAGCTCAGATATTAAATGCGCCACGGTTGTTCTCTTTATATACGTATCGAGCATAAAACATCTCATCCTAATATTTTAAGATTTTTTTTTATAATTATAAAAATTATTAATATTTTGAAAGTTTCAATAAATTTTTAGAAATTATAAGTTTTTCTGATTGAAATTTATAGTCTTTCATTTTTTCTTCAAGACAAAAACTTAACCAGAAGTTATGATTCATGATTTTTATACAAATTGAAATATTAATTCTAAGATTGTAAATAACTAATTAAAATTTATTTCTCTAAACCTATTACATTTTGGATCGCAATCATATTAATGCGATAAAAATTACAGATGAAAATATTTATCCGTTTAATAGCATATAATTGAAATAATTGTTATTCAATATTTTCTTTAAAATTGAAATCCTAGTATTCGGTATAATAGGCGGGAGGAGGGGGGAGGAATAATTTTAATTGAAAAATTCAAGCAGTGAGCTTTTGTGCCTGCTTTTGATAATAACTTTAAAAATCACTTTAATGACAGGTATTATGCTTAAATTCTTTTATTATTTAATTTCTTCGATTTTCTTCTTTAGATATTTCTTACTTAATGCTTATCAGACATTATAGAATAATTTTATTACAGGCAATAAAGCATCAATTTCACATGTTTCATTCACGAAAAATTACTTAAATATCATAAGTAATTATCTGAGTAGAGAACGCTATAATTATTTATTAGAATTAGTTTTTAAAATCCAAATAAATTCCAAATTAATTTAATTGTTATTAGTTCTTTCTCTCTCACGGATTGATCTTTTCTTTTTCTATTTTTAAGAGTGTATTTAAATTACTTAATGATATTGAACGGTTACGTTACCTAAATTTTAGACATGGAATAATGATACTAAATGAAATAATTAAAATTTGATAGTAATTTATATTAATGTTGCATTAGTTTGAAGAAAATTGTGATTTTTCTAAAACCCAAAGCATTTTAAAATAGTATAATTATAATCAATTATTTTTCTCACTCACTGCATTTCCATTGCTCATTTTACATTTGTATGTGTGTATATTTAAATTACTAAATGCTACTGAAAGAAATATTTTACCTAAATGGTAGGCATTAAGTAAGATTGTTTAATAAAATAATTATAATTAATAATATAAATTAGAATTGATGTGTCTTATTTCAATTTTCGCATTACTTTGAATAACACTGTTATAGTTTGAATATGTTTCATAAAAAAATATTAGAATCTCTATTAATCTAAACCTCTTACCTTGGATGTAGGTTCTCTACGCTTTTATTTGGTATATAACGTCTTAATTCTAAGTATTATTCTTCAGAAAAAATCAATTTGCACGAAATAATAGCATTTAATTGACAAAACGAACATAAATACTACAAAAATTCTCTTTTTTTCTACATCTCGGTTCATAAATGCGTAAAATCGTCTTGTTTAAAAAAAAATCATAGAACAACAAAAACGTAAATAAAATTAGAATAGAAAAAAAGTCATATTAGTTCACGCAGCTTACAAAGTGTTTGTACGCTAAGGAGTTTCAAAGTTGAGTCTAAAACCACAACAGAATTATTTTCGAATAATTTTCAAACAAATAAGATGATAAAAATTGTATGAAATGAAATTTCTTGTAAATAAGCGAAAAAAAAAATTAAAGATTTAAAATTATATATGTATATATAAACACCATTAGTCTATCTATTTTATAAATTGAAAATTAAGAGCATCCTAGATATTTTATGTAACTAAAACATGCGTCTTCAGAAAACGATTCTGGAGACGAAATAAACCAATGCAAATCCAATTACTGTTATTGACTAATTTATTTTTTTCTAGAATTTCATAAATCATTCATTAACAATCATAATTTAGTCTAGATATTTACAAAATTTTAAATGATTATAAGCGTTCTCAATTTAACCAAAAAAATCGTTTTTTAAGTTAAATTAAAACTTTACGCACTGTTGAAAATTTTGCTGTAGTGTGGTTCTCAATAGCTGCCACCATAAGATGGTGAAATCTCTTACCGGTATTTGGAGCATCCTATTTCAATTTCGTTCCAACTATTGGAACTGTGCTTCAACAAGAGCTCCAAATATTGGTTCAAGATTTCACCATCTTACAGTGGCAGCTATTGAGAACCAAAATTTGGTTCAAAATAGGACAATATTTTTAACAGTGTAGAGTGTAGAATTTTGGGCAAAGCATTTAATCGCACATCTCATTTATTAAAAAATATCTGAGGAAAATTTTCAGTCATGTTATAATGTGTTATTATTATTATTTTTTATATTTATTTACTATATCAATATTATAACTATTTTTTTTTAATCAAAGTTCAGGACTGATTTGGTTTTCTCTTATATTAAATAAATATGAAAGAAAATGTTGAAAATGAAATAAATAAACTAAATGAAAAAATAAAAAAATGATAAATAATAACTGCTTAAAAAATATTCATGGCGGTTTTTGAACTGGCAGTTTTTTAATGATTAAAGCTCGCAAGAAAAGGTGCATGAAGTTTATGTTTCTTAAGATATTATAAAAAAGCTGTAGCTGCTATTGTAGAGAATTAATATTGTTTTTGTGGGAGGTTTTTTTTCCATACTAAATGTAATCGAAATATTCTATTTTATTATTTTTTGCATATGTACTGTATTGTATATGTATTGTATATGTATTGTATGTGTATTATGTACTCTATTTCTAGCTTTCTAATTTAAATGTAAGAATTTTCATAATAACTTTGAATTTACATTGACGACTATATCATTTTTCTTACATACAAAAACAGAAAATAAAAAAAGAGGAAAAATACCCAGAGAAAATTTTTAATCTTACATAAAAATTATGCAAATAATTTCTTTTCATCTGGCGATCAAATTTATTAAACTGTTAATGAGAACTTTATTTTCATAGCAGTATTTAGAGTAAGCATTTCACGAACGGTTCATAAGCATAGCTGTTATTTTTAATGAATAAGTTTTTGCAGGCGATATTGAATTTCAACCTTCTTCATAAAAAAATCTCATTAGTTTTCTAAAAATAAATATAAAGTATTTTCTTTGTAAATTGAGTTCATCTTTGTTTTAAATTTAAAATATTAAATAAATAAGCAACTTTTACTCTTGAATATAGTATGCCTTGATTCACTTTGTGGTCAGATGGCATCACAATTTAAAACAGTTACAAAATAATGAAACCAACATAATTTACAATACTAGCGAATTTTATTTCAATTAGCTTGAAACATTTCTCTTTTTATTAATATCAAAAAATAGCTACAAAATAATACAAAAAACACTAATAATCGCATTAAAAATTTTGTTTAAAGTTCAAAAATTGGTAAATGAATTTCGAATAAACTTATTGAAAAAAGAACAAAAATTAAAATATTGAGTTAAAAGAATGAAACCGTATTTCTTTCACTAAGAGGGAAAAGTGACCTCAAAACATAAAAGAACACTAAAAATCGCATAAAAAAATAAATTAAAATATATAATCAAAAAATTGAAAACCTGGCTTCGAGGTGCAAAACTTCATGTATAGAGGTACCCTGCTTCCAAATTTTGTAACTGTACATGCAGCAGTCTCTTCAGAACAGCTTGGACACACCCACAAATGTAACTATTTATTATAAAAGATATCTCGCTCACATATTTATCTTTAAATATCCAATTCATGAATTCAATTGCCCAGAAATCTTAAAGGATTACGAAAGTTTGACAAAAAATTCTACCATAAAAAAATAATAATTTTTTATTTCATATAAGTCACCAATAAATTCATTTTTTGTTTAAGTGTAAGGAAAGAAATGAATCTTTTATGAGTAGCTATAAACAAAAAATATTTTCTTGAAAGTATGTCTAGGAATATATGCATATTTTTTTCATACCTTTTATGATTTTTCTAATTAAATGTATGTGTTTCCCAGTGTGATATTCTGTATTTCGAGCAACAAATCAATTGGTATTTTCACAAAAAAGAGAGGGAAAAAAAGGAATGAAAAATTTCAAGAGGAAA
The DNA here is from genome assembly GCA_964019185.1 of Maratus speculifer. NCBI lineage: Eukaryota > Metazoa > Arthropoda > Arachnida > Araneae > Salticidae > Maratus > Maratus speculifer. Next base: position 231,740,593 of record OZ025294.1, on the reverse strand, counting down.
TTTTTTAATCTTAAATAGAAACCCGACCTGAGCGATTACTGACGCGCATGCGAAAATTATCTGGTTCTCAGTCGTTGCAACGACCGTCTCACATTGTCACACATATTTATGCTTCACAAGCATGTATTAAAGTATAAACCAATTTAAACCAATTTTATATTTTTTGTAATGAAAAAAATGGCATCAATAAAATTACAATGTATAAAGGTAAAATAAGCTGAATGAGCAATATTTTTCTTACGTCAGAGTAAATATGAATTCAAATCAAAATAAAATACATGTGTATAATTGTTTTTACCGAAATTTTACTTGCAAATTAAAAAATACGTTTAAAAAGCCATGTGTTTGAATATTTTTCATTATTTTTCTTTTCTCTACAAAAATGAAAAAAAAAAAACCTTGTTTGTCGCAGTCCTGAAGAAATTTTATAAAAAGGCTTTTAAAATTAAAAATAAAGTATAAAAATTCATTATAAATAGTTAGAATGAGCACGTCTCTATATGAACGGCTTTCATTTAAAAAAATAACTTTAAAAATCGGTCCAGTACAAAGCTCAGGGATGATGATTAAAAAACAGCCTGGTGTTTTAAATAATATAGATTTTGTCAATAATTTATTTTCATCTGGCGAGCAAGTTTATTAAAGTGTTCATGAGGCATCACGGAGAAAGTTTATTTTCATAGCAGTATTTATGAGAAAGCATTTCGCGGATGGTTCATTAAGCATAGCCGTTATTTTTAATGAAAACGTTTTTGCAGGCGATATTGAATTTCAACCTTCTTCATAAACAAATCTCATTAGCTTTCTAGAAACAAATTATAGGTGTTTCTTTTGTAAATGGAGTTCATCTTTACTTTAAATTTAAAATCTCAGATAAATAAGCACCTTTTACTCTTGCTTTTGGTATTTCTTTGCTTTGATTTTGAATGAAATGTCTAATTTGTTAATCATTGTGAATTTAAATATTTTTATTTTCTTGCAACTTTACAAGAAGAAAGTTTAGGATTCGTGAAATTTTTCGATATCCAGGCGAATATCGACGGATCTACACGTTGTAGGGTTCGGAGAACCCGAAAAATCATGTTTTTAGAAATGTCTGCATGTGACAAAAAAAAATGTGGGTGTTCTATGTTAAAAACCAATGCATAGAAGTTCATAAAACTATTCAGTAAGACCTTGATATAAATTGGATCTGGTTAGTTTTTTTTTTTTTTTTTTTTTTTTTTTTTGTATACCGCACAACAGGTGGCACTGCTATGTTGAGTTTTTCTCGATTTGCCCAACAGCTATATCTCAAGAACTTATGTACGGATTTTCAAAAACTTAAGATTCAGTTAGTCCCTGATATAATTTAGCATTCTATGATTTTTGAAATAAATCTTTCAATAGATGGCACTACTATGCGGCATTATTCATGATTCTCGCAATAGCTTTACCTCAGGACTAAAACAGAATATTCATCAAACTTCAAATTCGGGTTCTTCCTTGTATAAATTAGTATTATTTTGTTTTTCGGAGTAAAATCGCTCAAATTGTAGCGTTTCAATCCAGTTTTGTTAACCTTTCTTCGGAAGTGGCGTTGTAAAATGTACAACATTCACTTCCTGTTTTCTATAAAACAAAGTTCAAGCCGTACTAGGTGTTAATAACCGTTTGTATTCGTTAATTGGATCTCTTTACCCAGTTCTTCAAAATTATTTGTATTTTAGATTGCGCAATTAGCTACACCTGTCATTTTAATCTGTTAATGTGCATGAAATTCGCAAGGTTTATCTGTAAATAGCCTTCAAAAAAGCAAATCTTATGCTTGATATGGTAAGCGACTAATATAGACTAAATATAGGACTAATTTTGTAATCCCGAAATTACTTAATTATTGTTTAGTAATTCATTACTAATTTTTATACTTTGTGATTGTAGTATAAAAATACACATTTGTGGTATTAATCACATAGCAAGTAGTTTTTATACATCTAAACTTCTGTTTTAGTATGTTATAACAAAATCTGTGTATTGTGAAATACTCTCATAAATTGTGATCAGAGATAACTTATATGATATTTGTAGGTTAAAGTATTTGTAAAATTAAAATAAAGCCGCAATAATTTATTGTTTTTCGCCCGCTGTACAACTTACAACGTGTACCCGCTCATGCGATGAAAATTTGCTCGCTAAGAGAAAGGTTAAAAAAAGAAATAAGAAGTCTAAATTTCTTATAGCGTTTTACAAAAGCTGTAGCTGAGATGTCTACAGTGGATTATTATTGGTTTCACTGAGACTCTTTTGCATATTACAAATAATAGAAATTTTCTATTTTGATAATTACTGTTTAACTCTACTTCTAGTATTCTATTTTAGGGATGAATATTTTCATAACAATATTTAATTTACATTGACGACCATATCATTTTTCATAAATGCAACAAAAAGAAGGGCATAAAAAGAGGGAAAATTTCTTCTTATATGAAAAGTATGCAAATAATTTCTTTTCATTTGGAGATAAAATTGCTGCTAATGAATCACCACTGAGAAAGTTTATATTCATAGCAGTATTTATGAGAAAGCATTTCACGGATGGTTCATTAAGTATAGCTGTTATTTTTAATGAATACGCTTTTGCAGGCGATATTGAATTTCAACTTTCCTCGTAAACAAGTCTCGTTATTTTTCTAGAAACAAATTAAAGACGATTTGCTTATAAATGGAGTTCATTTTTATTTTAAATTTAAAATCTTAGATAATTAATAAGGTTTAACTCTTGTTTTAGGTATTTCTTGTTTACGATTTTGAATAAAATATCTAATTTGTTATTAATTCATTACTACATCATTGTGAATTTAAATATTTTTATTTTCTTATATCTTCACAAGAAGAAAGTATTGGATTCGTGAAATTTTTTAATATCCAGGTGGATGTCAACGGATTTACCATTTTTAAGGGTTAGAAAAGCCGTATAACACATGTTTTTATAAAATATCTGTTTGTGAATCAGTCAGTCAATCTGTCTGTATATTACAAACATTTTGTGGGCGTTAAGAACCAATGGGTAGGAGTTCATAAAACTTTAAATTCAGTAAGACCTTGATATAAATAGGATCTGATAGGTTTTTTCATATTGCACAACAAGTAGCGCTTCTATGTTACGTTTTTGTATCTATATCTATATGTTTTTAAAGCTATATCTCAAGAACTAATATACGCATTTTCACAAAGCTTCAGATTCAGTTAATCCCTCATATAAATTAATATTCCATGATTTTTTAAGTAAATCGCTCAATAGGTCACATTACTATGAGACATTATTCATGATTCTCCCAATAGCTTTATCTCCGGACTAATGCAGGAATTTTCATCAAACTTCAAATTCGGTTTTTTTTCCTTGTATAAATTAATATTATTTTATTTTTAGAGTAAATCGCTCAAATTGTAGCGCTCATTCCAATTTTGTTGCAGAAAGGTACAAAAAGTGTATACTTGCTATAGCGTAATAAAAAAAGATGTATATGAAATGTTCAGAATGGATTATTATTGATTTTACTGTGACTTTTTTGCCTATTACAAGTAATTGAATTTTTCTATTTTAATACTTGCTGTATAACTGTACTTTTTGTTTTCTATTTTAGGGATGAATATTTTCAGAACAATATTTAATTTATATTGATGACCATATCATTTTTTCATAAATGTAACAAAAAAAGAACTAAAAAGGAGAAAAATTCCCTTCATATGAAATGTATGCAAATAATTTCTTTTCATCTGGAGATCAAATTTATTAAACTGTTAATGAATCATCACGGATAAACTTTATTTTCATAGCAGTATTTATGAGACAGCAATTTACGGATGGTTCATTAAGCATAGCTGTTATTTTTATTGAATACATTTTTAAAGGCGATATTGAATTTCATCTTGCATCATAAACAAATCTCATTAGTTTTCTAGAAACGAATTAAAACCATTTTTTTGTAATTGGAGTTCATCTTTATTTTAAATTTAAAATCTCAGATAATTAAACACATTCTACTCTTGTTTTTGCCATTTCTTGTCTTTGATTTTGAAAAAAATGTCTAATTTGTTATTCATTCATTACTACATCGTTGTAAATTTAAATATTTTTATTTTCTTGCATCTTTACAACAAGAAAGTATTGGATTTGTGATTCTTTTCATTAGCCAGATGGATGTCAACGGATTCACACGTTTTAGGGGTCAGAGATCCCGAAAAAACATGTTTTTACAAAATGTCTATCTGTGAGTCTGTCAGTCAGCATGTCTGTATATTACAAAAATTTTGTGGCGTTCTATCTCAAGAACCAATGCACGGAAGTTCACAAATCTTTAAATTCAGTAAGACCTTGATATAAATTTAACTGGTTAGTTTTCGTTGTATATCGCACAACAGGTGAGGCTGCTATATTGCATTTTTCTCAATTCCCACAATAGGTATATCTCAAGAACTAATGTATGGATTTTCATAAAGCTTCCGATTCAGTTAGTCCCATATAAATTAGTATTCTATGATTTTTGAAGTAAATCGCTCAATAGGTGGTGCTACTACGATGCATTATTCATGATGCTCGCAATATTTAATATAGAGAATAAATTTATCTCGGGACTATTGCAGAAATTTTCATCAAACTTCAAATTCGGTTTGCTCCTTGTATAAATTAGTATTATTTTGTTTTTGGAGTGAATCGCTCAAATTGTAGCACTTGTATCCAGTTTTGTTGCAGAAAGGTTTAAAAAGTCTATATTTCTCATAGCTTTATAAGACAGGTAAAGCTGAAATGTCTACAGTGGATTATTGTTGGTTTTATTCTGCCTTTTTTGCATATTACAAGTAGATTGAAAATTTTCATTTTCATACTTACTGTGTGACTCTACTTCTAGTTTTCTATTTTAGGGATGAATATTTTCATAACAATGTTGAATTTAAATTGACGACTATATCATTTTTTATAAATGTAAAAAAAAAGAACTTAAAAGGAGGGAAAATTCCCTTTATATGAAATGTATGCAAATAATTTCTTTTCATCCAATGATCAAATTTATTAAACTGTTAATGAATCATCAAGGAGAAACTTTATTTTCATAGCTGTATTTATGAGAAAGCAATTCACGGATGGTTCATTAAGCATAGCTGTTATTTTTAACAAATACATTTTTGCAGGCGATATTGAACTTCAACCTGTATCATAAACATATCTCATTCTTTTTCTAGAAACAAATTAAAGGCGTTTCCTTTGTAAATGGAGTTCGTCTTTATTTTAAACTTAAAATCTCAGATAATTAAGCGACATTTACTCTTATTTTTGGTATTTCTTATTTATGATTTTAAATAAAATGTGTAACTTGTTATTCATTCTTGGCTACATCATTCTTCTTTGAAATATTTTTTCAAAGAAATTGATATTTAAAAGATTCAGATTCTGTTCATATTAGATGCCAGCACAACTTAACCCATTCGAGTCTGATTTTTTTTTCACTTTTTAGAAAAATTACTTTTAAGTTTATAACATTAACACTATTTGGCCAAATAGATTAATTACAGTTTAACCAATATTTCACTGTCCAAAACGTAATAAATGTTGTTGTTTTGCGTACGATTTATCATATACTCATGTGCAAATAGTCAAGAAAAATTTTTTGGAGATTTTTAGTAAATATTATATTACAGTAAGATTTTACTGATATTACAACTTTATAACACTTTTCACGCTTTATTACACAGGATTATTTCAGGAAAATAAGCTTTATTTTCAATTTAAAGAGTGATATGTATGTTTATAAAAAAATCACAAACGATGCAGTGAGAATTAAGAGAAAATATCTGGTATTATTAATACTACTAAATACATAAATATTATTTAAGTCATATAGTAAATGCATTGATACATACTGACATTACTACATGTGAACTGTAATAAAAATATGTGTTAAAACAAAAAGATCTCTATTAAAAGACGTGCACTGTAATTAAGAGTACACCTAACTTTAAAGTATTAAAACAGCTATCAAAAATAAAACCAAACTTTCACAATTCTACCAAATTTCATTTCAGATATCTAACTCACATATTGATATTTTAAATATGAAATTCATTAATTCATTTCCCAGAAATATTAAAGAATGATGTAACTTTGACGAAAAATTCTACCATGTATGATAATTCTTTATTTCATATGAAATCCCCAATAAATTAATTATTGTTTAAGTGTAATTAAGGAAAAAAAATAACGAAATCTGAATACCCTTTATATGTGATTATAAACAAAAAATATTTTCCTGAAAATATGTCTAGGTACATATGCATAATTTTTTATTAATTATGTAATTTTTCTAAGTAAATTTATGAGTTTTCCAGTATGATATTTTACATTACAGACAACGTATTTATTGATAGTATCATTGATTCCATTATTTCTTCGTCTTATTTTTATCTGTTAAATTGCTTTATGAGCAAATAGTTTGACTATATAAGTCAAATATTTCCGACTTCAAGTATTTTTGTGATTCAGCTTCACATTAATCTTTTAGCAAATTAAAAATCTACAATTCTTATCAATGTCTTATTTTGTAGTTCTTTTGACCTTCTATACTCCTTATTTGCAACTTTTATTCTAATTATCAAAATGTTATTAGCAGTAAATATTGATAGAAATTGTTACATAAGTGCAATACTTTTAGGAAATTCATTATTTAAGATTTGATGTGATGGCAAAATGTTGAAAAAAATATTATTATAAACAAATCCACTGTTAAATTCTATATTGATTTTCTTAAATACAATAGAAAGTAAATAAGTAAATAGAATAAGAACAGAAAATATTAATAGGAAATGTATTCAAATAATAGAAACATTACATAATATATATATATATATATATATATATATATATATATATATATATATATATATATATATATATATATATATATATATATATTAATCAAATTATCTAAAATTATTAAGAGATTTTAATGAGAACCTACTTAAATTAAGTTTTGTTTGTAAAAGCAAAATGCTATTAAAATATTATTGGTGCCTTTTGCAAGTATGAATTTAAAGTTAAGTGTGTCGGGGAGTGGGACACTCAAAATGTTAAGCACTATATGAAATATAATATAATCTTAGTTCCCGAAACTAACATAACGCTGCAAATACGCATTCATTGGTTTTCAACAAACAAAGTGACAGTAAAAAGAATTTTTTGAAAATTGATATTTTAGGAAACTAGTAATTTAGGTTTACAAAAAATGGATCTAAAATTACAAATATCCTTAATTTGTCAATTTAACTAAGAACTTAAATTCATACAAATAATAATTTACGACTATTAAACAAGTGAATGATATTCAAATCTCCTCAAACATTTATTGAAAAGGAATTAAGTTAAATAATAAAAGAAATTCTTATTTTCTTTCCACACTACCTTGGAAGACTTTTGCAAATTTAGATGAAATATAAAAATTTATTTTATGAAAAAATCTACATAAATATTATCATTTATTGATTTGTTTTTAAAGCATAAAATACTCAGACATTAAGAAATGTAGTCAAAATGTAAAAAAAAAAATCAATTTTTTTTTTTTTTTTTTATAAAAATAAAATTCTACATATGTGTACCCTACTAGCGAAGTGGGTATTCAAAATGTGTATGTTTTTTGCAGTTGATATTGAGTTTCAGAACTCATAATAAACAAATATTCAGAGAAAAATATTGGGTTCTCTCCCATAATTTAAGTTCCTTTTTATTTTTCATTAAAAACTACAGGGAATCCAAAATATTTTTGTGTGTTTGTTATTCATTTATTAATTTTGAATTAAATATTTCACTATTAGTTTGTAACGGTGCTTTTCAATGTTTCAAATATTTTCAAAATTGCCTTATTTGGTAGAACTTCCGACTCTGCTTTTCCCAAATGACATAAGAATTAGAAATAATTAAAATTTTACACAATTTTATTGAATTTCAAAATGAAACATTTAATTCGTGTTATTTTTAATATTCTGAACAATGCAGGCCTATGAAAAGCAAAGACGGGGTTTCCTACTTTTATCCAACTTCACACCAAATCTATTTTACAAATGTGCTGTGATTAAGTTAGCCATTTAGTAATTACATATCTATAGTTTTAAAACAACTTAAAGGTTTAAATTAATGAGATAAAATTTACAATGTTCCTATTGCTTTTTTCACAAACATTGTAAAATTTAATGACTTGCACAAAATTTTTCGTTAGTTTTGATAGACCGGAGGAGGAATCAGAGACAATCACCTCATCCAGTACACGGATAAAATTCCAAAATTAGTTAAAACTCGAATAGCATATTAAAACGCATTAGTGTGTCAAGTCATAGCTCATTGAATAATACGTAAAAACTCGATTTTAGTGATTGAATTGTTGACTTACCATTGTGTTTTCCTGCTCCCAAAGATGTTAAGACATAGGAGACTGGGAGCAAGAAAACACAATGTTAAACCTGCCCTAAATTCAGGTTTTTAGGTTTTTCTACCAAGATATAACTTGAGATAGCGATTGTGTTTTAATATATTAATAGATTTTAGCTAATTCTGTAGCTGCAGCTGTGAACTCGAAGTGTGTCAGTGATGATAGAAGTAATCTTTTTAAAAACTTTTCTTTTTGAAAAAATATATTTTTAAAACAGATCTTTCTTGTAATTGCTATTTTTTGTTTGTAAGTTTTAAAGTAATAAAGTAATTGACATCTGATATATTAAAACCATAAGGGGTTTATTTTTTCTTACATATGCATCGTAAATAAGTTCATTTCAAGAATAGTTCATTATGCGCGGTCATTATTGATAATGAACTCATGTATGTCGAAGAAATATAATTTCAGTCTTCATAATAAATAAATATCATTAATTTTCCTAAAGCAACGTTTTTCATGTAACAGAAGTTACTTCAAAATAAAGTATAAATTAGCACTTTTGTTCTTGTGCATTTTATTTCCTGTCTATCATTGTTAATATGAGGTGTAAATTATTAATAGTTTTCAAATAAAATTGACAGCACTTATGATAATTTTAAAAAATACGTTTGTTTCAGAGCTATTCAGATTCTCGTAATCTCATCAGAATTAAAAACATAACAAAATAAATAAACTGAAGATTTAAGCAATTGTAGTTAATATTCAGTCAAATATGTAACGAATTTTATTTGTTCTTGTTATTGCTATTCCTTGTTTATAAATTTTAAAGTAATAAATTAATTGATATTAGTTATAACAAAATAGTTAACAGTACATTTTTTTACAAAATGTGTACATTGTAAAAAAAAATATGTAAAGTTACTGAAAGTTTTCTAGGTAACTTGGATTCCTGGAACTTTTTATGTAATGGCAACAGCAAAAATTAATGCAAAAAATACAGGTTTGCTTAGGAAATCAAAATATCTGTAAGGTTACTAAGACATTTTTAGGAAACTGAGAATCCTAGAATTATTTATGTAAGAGTACCCAGGTTACAGATAAATTTGTATTAAGATAACTGTAATTTTAGTAGATTCGTTTGTAAAGTTATCGATTTCTGTAGCTTTAAAAAAATTAGTTTTATTTTACATATTTTCTTGTACAGTGCACAGATAAAATATTAGTAAGCATACAGATTTAGAAAACTTTACACCTGTAGGACTCTTTTTACAGTGTAAATAGGCTCAGTTTTAAGTTTTTTGAATGACATAAGTAATGAAAAATCGTAATAGAAAGAAAGCCATACTCAAGAACAATATGACATTTCTTGACGATGACAAAAATAAAATAAAATGAAATAAAAGTAAATTGAAATGCCTTCCTTTAATGTCTGAAGAAAAAGTTTCCAAATTTATTTTTAAATTACTCTAATAACTTATTTTTGTCTTATAATCCAAGTCTATTAATCGGTTAATGGATCATCATTGTTGAAACTATGTTAATACATTTGTTTCAAAGCTATTCAGATTCTCGTAATCTCATACGGCATCAGAATTAAAATCATAATAAAGTTAAAGCCGTACTTAAGAACTATATGATGTTTCTTGACAACGACAAAATTAATCTAAAATAAAATGAAATAAAAATGTCTAAGTGGAATATCTAAAAGAAAAGTTTACAAATGAATTTTAAAATTACACAAATAACTTTTTTTTCGTCTTATCATCCAAGTGTATTAATGGGTTAATGAATCATCATTGTTGAAACTATGTTTTCATAGCATTATATTTGCGAACCATTTCAAGAATAGTTCATTATGCGAGGTCATTATTGATAATGAACACATTTATGCCGGTGGAATTTAATTTCAGTCCTCATAATAAACAAATATCGTTACTTTTGCTGAAATAGCTTAACGGCGTTTCCCCTATTAATGAAGTTCTTTCAAAATGAAGATAAATTAACGCTTTTGCTGAGATATACAGTCGAGTCATTATATAACGAAATTCATCGTTCCGTGAAAAAATTCGTTACATAGAAAAATTCGATGTATAGAGAAAACCGCATTTTTTATTTTATTTAATGTGAATTTTTTTATAAAAAAGTTTTTTTGGGGTTATTTAATTAAGATTGAAATATTTAACACTAAAGATTAATTTGATATTTTATTTTTTATTGATTTAAACAATTTGAAAACAAGAAAATAACAGTTTATTTGAAAAGATAGTAAAACGATGCAAAAATCTGTTGACGAAATCTGTAATTTTTTGTTATTTTCATTTCAAAGCTTTTACATTTTTAAAAACTTTCATATTTGAACAAAGAATGCAAGTGTGAGTGGAAAACTTTTTTTTTCATTGTGTCCCCATGTAATGTCAAAGACAATAATCATTTCTCTTGCTGGTTAGGCATAAGTTTTCATTTTCATATTCATTGTTTCTTTCATCAGCATTGTTCACAATGTCGCTTAAAATTTTACTATCAGTGGAAAGCTAGATAACAATAGGATTGGTATACATCTCCAAAAAGTCAAAGACAACTAAATTTTCTTCGATACTTCCACGCATCTTATTTTTTTCTCCATTTCTCTTTTTAGTCTACCATCGTCTGCTTCAGAAATCACTGAAAAGCGTGTTTTAAAGCGATTGTAAATCTCTCTTTCAGTGACATTGAATCGCTAAGAAATTGAATAGAAAAGATTTCCTATTTTCTTTTCAGAAATTAACGTAAAGTTTTTTTTCTTTTGTCCTGTGTGTGTGTTTGTGTGGTGAAGGTGGTAGTGGTGTGTGGGGGGGGGGGGGCGTAAATACCTCCTTTTTTAGCATAAACTATAAAGTAGAAATATACAGCTATGAAATATAAACAGGAATCAGCAAATATAAATGCATTCCACGAACAATTTGAAGCGTTTTTTTAAATAAATGAAGGGAAATTTCTGAAAAAATTCGTTATATGGAGACATATGTTTCGCTGTATGGAGATTATTTTTAATGTAATAATAATAAAAGTTAACCGTTCCTACAAAAAATTGTTATATAGAGAAATTCGTCGGATGGATTTTCGTTATAGAGGGACTCGATTGCATATATTTTTCTTTTCTATCATTGTTAGTATAAAGTGTCAATTATTATTAGTTATCAAATAAAAATTACAGAATTTATGATAATTTTAAATAATACATTTGTTTCAAAACTATTAGGATTATCGTAATATCAGAATACATCAGAAATATAATTAAAAAAGCTAAAAATTCATATGCCGTTTCTGGGAAGAAAAAAACATTAACTATGATAATTAGTGATTTTACAACATTTTGACGGTGTTTTACATAACACCGTCAAAATGTTGTTAACTAAATGCGTTAACTAAAAGTGACATGTTTTACATAATTATCCCTAAAACGAGATTTATTACAGATATTTTTAAATTTTTATTTAACTTTATTGTTTTTACTATTCCTTGTTTATAAATTTTAATGTAATATATTTTATAATCATAAAGATGAATAAATATATGTATTATGGTTAAGGAATATATGGAGATTCATTGCTATGAATATACAAAATTTCTATGCTTTAATTAAAACATATAGTTTAAGCCAGTACATGTATATGTATATTTAAAACTTTATACTAAAAACGTACGAGATAATGTCATCAGATAACTATTGTTACAGTCATTGCACTTCAAAATGCACGGTTATGAATAGGATTTTTAGCGATATGCGTTAACTAAAAGTAATCTTGTTTCATTCTTAAATTTTCGCTTAAATGTTAAGATGATTGATATTCGAAAATACTGGTTAAAAAAAAATTGTGGCAAGGAATTTGATGAATAATGTAATGTAGTTTAAACATTAAAATCTGATACTAAAATTACTCATAAAATTCTACAAATAAGTGGGAAAGTGTTATCACAGATTGCACAGAGGGTTTCGTGTAATATTTCTTTCAAAACAACTTTTCCTTTAATTAATAAATCAAAACTGTTAATTTATAATTATTAAATTATTACGTAGATGTTATCACCGGCAAATTTAATGTTAAATTAATTGTAAAAGTGAGTTTTTTATTCTATTTAAATGAAAAAAAAATTTTAATCAAATTATGTAAATAAAATCCTTTTTTTTTTTTTTTTTTTTTTTTTTTTTTTTTTTTTTTTTTTGAAAATCTGAAATTGAAATAAAATTGCTGAGTTATAAAGAAAATTTAATTTCTGAAAACGAAAAAAAATTGTTTAAACAAAATAACAAAGGCTGAATCATTAATAATTCACAGCAATTTTTAAAATAAAAAGAAAATTAATCTAAAAATCAATCAAATCTCTAATTTGAAAAAAATATTATGAAAGTCAGAGGAATGAAATCCTAATAATATAAACACTTAAATTGGAAAAAAATACGAAATTTCTTTTACTTAAATCTATATTACTATAAATCGGTTTCAACTTCTAGAACCGGGGCTCGAATTAAAAACCTTCTTTATGCCTGCGAGATGTTTTGTCTTCAAGCTATGATTTCTAAACAAAAAATGTAAAAATTAAGTTTCACTTTTAAAATTCAAATCAAAGAAATGAACGGATAACAGTGATAAAAATAATTTAATTAAACTAATAGATACTTCCAATATTTTTGAATTGCCGTGTGACACGAGGTATTCAGTTGTAAGTGCACAAAATTTGAAGTATTTGACTTCTACAGTACTTGTGTACGGACTCTTTGACGGACAGACAGACAGAGAGTTCGGATGAATAGGTTTTTGTGTGATAAATGAAACTCTAAAAGGAATTATAGAAAAAAACATTATAGATTTCTTTAGTAATAGAGCCCGTTTTTCTATAAGTTGGTTCGTCTGAAAGCTATATAAATGTGTTTAGAAATTCAATGAAAATGTCTGTAGAGTTCTAGTAAAATTGTACAGAAGTAATACAAATTTTCTACAAAAATATTTCATTAAACAAAAAAAAAATAAATAAATAAAATAACACACAACTGTTTTTAAGCAGCCACCTTTCCAAATAATAATCGCGCTCAATGCTACTTCTCTTCTGTGATTAGAAGCGAACCGGTACTTTCAGTTTGGTATGTCCATAGACTGTTTTAAAATTATTTCAACTTCGTACTATTTCAACTTCGCTTATTTTGTGGCTTGCATTTTTAAACAATAAACAAGCACATAACGTACACTGATGCTCAAATTTCAGGAATTAGAAATCCAAAACAATTTTTAAGGAAAAAAAGACTTAAATAAAGAAAGATTTCTAATGTGAATTTATGTATTGGGTAATATACGTGTTCTTGATATTTAAAAATATTAATGAATCGTAAACAAACAAATCAATTTTCCGTCACCTAAGTTATTAGTTCGACAGCTGTATTATTACATTAACAAACGAATTCTATTAGAAATGAATTCAATTATACACTGTTGTGCAAAATTTAAGGACGAGTCACAAAATGCCATTTTTCAAGGGATTTTCAAGTCATAATTTCCACACAAATATTCAAAAGGAAGTAATATAATTCGAATAATTACTATCCTTGCATAACATCTAGTCCATATAACATCTCATTCAGGTCATACATGGTCACATGAGTCACAGCCACTACGGCGAAACAAAAAATAGTAAATTCAATACGTCTCTTTTATGAGTCTCAAATGGCTACTATATGTGTCTCCACTGACAGATCATTATAACTTCTGCTTTGTGGCGAGTCACCAGGTGATTTTACAATGTCGTTTAATTGAGACACTCGAGTGACCTCTTATCTGGAGACTCAATTTCAATGTCATTGTGAATGTTGCATTATGATAAATTACGAAATGATGTCCCATTAAAGTCACATGGTGACTTTTCACCACTTTTCACAGTGGTTACTTCACAGTAGGGCTTCTGTCAAAATTTGACAAAGTCTTATGACAGAAAGTGACCGCGTGACATTATTTGGTGATTTATGACAATGCAACATTCACAATGACTTTAAAATTGAGTCTCCAAATGACAGTCACATGAGAGTCTCAATAAAACGACATTGTAAAGTCACCTGGTCACTCGACACAAAGCAACAGTCGCAGTAAACCTGTCAGTGGAGTCACATATAGTAGTCATTTTAGACTCATAAAAGAGACGTATGGAATTTCCTATTTTTTTTCGTCATACTGACTGTGAGTGTTGTGACCATGTGTGACCTGAATGAGATGTTACATGGACTGACTGTTATGCAGGGATAGTAATTATTCTAAGGAGTACCATTATAATAAACGGATTCATTACAAAATTATTATTGTTTTATTTTTTAATATGTAATAGCCATAAATAAATTAGTATGCATAAACTTTAATTGACAAAAAAGATAAATTATTATTTATTTTAATTTAAAGAAAATGAAAAAATAACATCTATAAAATCGTTAGTCTAGAACTTCTATAAGGTTTACAATCTCATACCAAAATAGTTCTACAGGGGAAAAAGTACATAACTTTAATGAATTCCATCGAAAAATTTATATTTTACACATATACAATTTTATATTTTATTATGTAAAAAGTACCCTATAGAACACTTCAAAACATTATAGAAATAATATTCTAAAGAAATGTAAATATAGAACTTGTAAAGGAATCCTTATACAGTGATCCTTATAGCTCCTGGATTTTTAGGTAGATTTCGTATGAAATACTACCTATTGCATTCTCTCCCATGTTGGAATTTCTGAAAAATTTTTGCGGATCTACATGAATCATGACTCCTAGACCCTAAAACTACCATCAGTAAAAAAGTTTATCTATCTATCTATCTATCTATCTATCTATCTATCGGTGTATATCACTTTCTTCTAGACACGATAACTTTCATAATTATGCTCAGATCTTCTTCAAACTTTTACATAAAATCAAAGGGCATAAAATCTCGGTCGAGATTGTTAATGGGCAAAATCGGACCAAGGGGGTGGAAGTTAGGAGAGGTTTTGTGAAAACAGAAAAAACGCGATAACTTCTAAATTAAAATAGATATAGAATCAGTTTAAAGTTTATATTACTTCTAAAGCATGGGCCAAAAGTTTGTGCATGACAGATTTTTAATAAAGATAAAAATGGGCTCAAGGGGCGAAAAAAACATGGTTTTTGGGAGAAAAAAATTTATAACTTCGTCAATTCTCAAGATATCGAATCCACCTAAATTTTATATAAATGTACTCAATATTATCTAAAACTTTTGTATTTACAAGTTTTTGATAGGAACAATTTTAACCAAAAAAATTAATAATATAATAAATTAATAATAATAAACCAAAAAATTTAAAACCAAAAGAAAAAGGGGGGAGAAAAAAGAAAAAAACCCATAACTTACTCAATTCTTAAGCAATCAAATCTAATTAAGTTTATTTTATATCATCACAATAATATCTACAACTTTTATATTGACAAGTTTTTCATAGAACCAATTCTTATAGCAAAAATAAATTAAACAAAAATAGGAGTTGGAGAAAAAACCTCAAATCCAAACTGCTTATATTCTGACTCATTTTAAAATTCATTTTTGATTTTAAACGCATCTAAATGACAGATCCTCTTATTTAGGAACTATATAATGCGACGTATTGGCCAATTTTTTGATAAAGACAAAATATATTTTTTAAAAGGCTGCCAAAAAAGGTATTTTGAACAGATTTCCCGAAGTTATCGTCATTAAAATATTGATTAAGTATAACAAATTGCGTTTTTTCTGAGTCATTTTTAAATTCATTTTTGTTCTCAAACCCATCCAATATACAGGTTCTATTATATAGGAACTATATAACTTGACGTATTGGCCAGTTTTTTGATAAAGGCAGAATATATTTTTAAAACGGCTGCCAAAAAGGGTATTTTGAACAGAATCTCACGAAGTTATAGTGATTAAAATTTGAGGAAATTTAAGAAATTGCGTTTTTACCGAGTCATTTTTAAATCTTTTTTTTCGTTTTCAAACGCATCCAATTTACAGGTTCTCTTATTTAGGAACTATGTAATGTGACGAAGTGGCCAGTTTTTTGATAAAGGCAGAATATATTTCAAAAAAGGCTGCCAAAAATGGCACTTCGCACAAAATTTCCCAAAGCGATCATGATTAATGAACTGTGGGTATTCAAATAACAAATTGGTTATTTTATGACTCATTTTTAAATCCAATTTTGCTCTGAAACGCATTTAATTGACAGTTTTTTGTTACTTAGGAACTATATAATGTGGGTATTCGTCGATTTTTTGATAAAGGGTGAATATATATTTTTTAAAAGCTGTCAAATTAAGCACTTCGCAAAAAAATTTCCCAAAGCGATCATGATAAAAGAATTGAGGTTGTATTCAAATAACAAATTGTTTATTTTATGACTCATTTTTAAATTCAATTTTGCTCTCAAACGCATTCAATTGACAGTTATTTAGGAACTGTGTAATGTGCCGTATTGGTCAGATTTTTTATAAAGGCTAAATATATATTAAAAAAAAATCTGTCAAAGTGGGCACTTCGCATAAATTTTCTCAAAGCGATCTTGATTAAAGAATTGTGGATGTATTAAAATAATAAATTGGTTATTTTATGACTTATGACTCATTTTTAAATTCAATTTTGCTGTCAAACGAATTTAATTAACAGTTTTTTGTTACTTGGGAACTATATAATGAGATATTGGTCAATTTTTTAAATAAAGTAAGAATATAATTCAAAATATGTTGCCAATATGGGCATTTGAGTAGAATTTTGTTTAAGACGATTTTGATAAAACCAGTTCTTACAGAAAAATGAAATGAAATTTTTTTTTTTTTAAGCGGCTGAATAAAGTAGTTAAACTGGGTTTATCTCTAATCTTTTTTTTTTTCTTTTTTGTTGAGATGAAAACTTTTCGAAATCGATCTCCGCCTATAGGCCATGCCGAAAGGGATTTTTTTTCTTAGGAAAACATGATATTAATTATTAGAAATATTATTTTGTAAAAAAATACATACATTGCATACGCCAAAGCACATGATTTACCTGTCACAATAGAAGATTGTACTGTTTTATTAAAACGGATAATTTTACATCATTTTCTTGCTTATTTTTTTTTAATTTTTTGATTTACAAAACCAATCTCAAATTAAATTTTAATGACTGATGTTTAATAAAAATACATTTATCTAGAAGTATCTTATGTCTAAATAATCTGAGTGATGTCCAATGACATTTACAAAATCAGTAATTCGTAAATGATACAATGCAATTTCATTTCGAGGGAAAAAAAACAAAACATCGATTTTTACCCAGGGAGTAGCAATACATAAATGTTTATTTTATTTTTTTATATTTTTAGAGATTTACGAAGCTGTTAAATTTTTAAAAAATTAATAATCTGAATACGGTCGAAACGCTTTATTTTTAAATGTAGAATATTGAATAAATGCACACATTTTTAGTTATGTTGTGATATAGAAAATATTCCATTTGAGATAAAATCCTATCAATATTTTCAAAATTTATAACAATATTTCGGTTGGAAATTGCCGTTTTTTTTTTTTTTTTTTTTTTTTTTTTTTTTTTTTTTTTTTTTGCTTGCGCTAGACAGCCAACCACAATTCAACCAAATATATTTCAATTTTCGTTGTATTATATATAGGGACGAAAGCTGCAGCTGCGTAAAGAAACAACTTATAGAGATCTGGAATTATATTCCAAGTTCCCATGACTTTCTCACAGGGATTTTTGCTTATAATAATTGGTAAGCTTATATTTTCAGTAGGTTCAAAGTTCACATTTAGTTAAGCCCTTTAACGGTCTTCGTTTTAAAATTTAAATTTATGTGGTTTTTTTATTAGCTAAATTTAAAGAATATCTTAAAAAAAATAAAGTGATATTATATTAAAAGAACATCTTTAAATTTCATAAAAATTCTCTAGTCCCCAAAATCTCATACAAGCTTTTTAGTTTCTTCCCTCTTACACCAGTTTTCTACTCCGTTCATGTTCCATTTACATTCTTAAAATATCATTCTTAAAATATTAGAATATTCTTAAAATATTTGAAACATTTGGCAGAAGTTTTTCTCTTCGTAATGTTCCTGACCAACTATACCTTCTAGCTGATTTGCATCTGTATTGCCGAGACTTGCCTATTGTCACATTAGAGCTTTTGTTGGGCTTCTGACAGACCTAGTGCCGCTTGCTGCGCAGAAGTAGGCCTTCGGCGCGCATACTGTAGTGAGAATGTAAGTCTTGAATCATGATCCTCAAGTTCTCATTTTATTAGAGGAATTCTCCAACATTAATTCACCGCGAAATGTCGCAAAGGAGCTTTGTGCTTTACACTGAAAAAAAAAATGTGTAACTTTAGTAATCTAAATTTACCGAAATCTGTTATGCTTACTAAAACTTTATATGTACAGTGTACACGAAAATTGTGTCAATATGCAAAATTTGTAAGCAAACTAGAGACATCTGTAACTTTACAAAAGAATTTACTAAAATTTTGGTAATTTTACTAAAATTTTATTTGTAATCATCGTTACCTTTACTTAAAAAAAAGTCTAGGAATTCAATTTAAAAAAAAAAAAAATTGTGTCACTTCTAAAGATCATGCATTGGTTCATTGGTTCAATCATAGAAATGTTTTGATTCAAAGAGCAAATCTGTATCTCTTACATAAATACTTATTTTTGCCATTGCATAAAAAGTTCTTGGAATATAATTCTACTAGATTTTTTTCCCCAACATTTTTTAGAGTGTAGCGGCTTCTTTATTAAGTGTTTTATGAGTTAACGATTTGTTATGTGCCTTCTCTATCTGAGGACTAGCAGGGTTTGTGGTAAATTCACGTATGCCTGGGAACTTACCGGTTGGAGCAAATAGGATTTTTCACCGGATCCAGACAATCTGATGATATTGCTCTACTTAGGTATAAAAAAGGTCGTGAAATAAATATATTTAAATTATATATATATATGAAATATATATGCAAATTTTAAGAAAAAACGCTTTTAAATGTACACTTAAAGAGAAAAAAAGCTCTGCATTTCGAAAAAAAATTTATATCAAGAGCAAAAGGTCATAATGCAACCACTGCAACTATGAGGTGCCTTCTTCCTATTCTACATAGGAAGGATGACAATAGTATTTACAAATAAAATTGCAACATTTTAGTAGCACTTAAGTTAACATTACGTTCCAGGAATACAAAAAAAAAACTATATTATGTAAAAACATTACTGCTTAAAAACTAGGCTATAATGGTACCAAGTGAAGTGGAAATGTAAGAAGAAGTTTGGGATGTACATATATATTCCAAACAAACAACAAACTACATTACCTTTTGTTGCAAACTGTTATCGAAAGACTCATTAGCAGTTAATACATTTTTAGTAATAATTAGTCTAGATGATATATAAATATGTTGCAATAAATTTTCTTTGCTGGAAAACAGACCAAACTGGCAAGCTTTAGACAAACTCCCTTATAGTATAAATCCATGAATTTTCAATAATTTTACTGTATGTTGACTTAGAACGTCAGGCAAAATCAAGCCCAACATGTTTCGCCATACGTGGTAGTTTTACTGGTGTTGATAATATAGGGTTTCATGCCGTTGATACCTAGAATATAATGAACTGGAAAACTACTTCTATTTTAAAAAAGAACGAATAACTTTTAAAAAGCACATTCACATCGTAAGTAAATTTTGTACCAGAAAATATTTATCATTTATACTTATATTAATTTTTAGGTACTTTAAAAAGTTAATTATTTATTAATTACTTTTTCACAATTCTTGCGACATCTTGATTCACCTGCTGATATGAAGATGAGTAAGAATCATTTTAAATGAACGTCCAATAATATAAAACCAAAATGCAATTCACTGACTGGTCTGGTTAAAAACATGAGGTGAATATTCGATAGAAAATAGATAAATTATAATTAAAATTACGCTCTAATGCGACATATTTTTATTACCAATGCAACGTAACTCGATATTAAAATTTAATTTAATATAACATCAACATCAGTTTATCCGTTGACTAGTTTTAGTTTAGTATCAAATTGGGGTATAAATTGAATTGAAGTATTTATGTTTTCAATGAAGTGAAAAGATTTTGTAACGTAATCTCATAATGTAAATTTAGATCATTTATGAATTTTCTCAAGCATCATTTCATACATAAACCTCTTTTTAAAAGAAAGATAAGAATGAAAAAAGACCTCATGGCGTTTACTTATCACTTTCCTCGCATAATGAAGATTAATTATTATACTGAAAATAAAAAACAAGATATCTTTATTATTCTCATTAATTCTGGTGTTCTCAAAATTAAAAATAACCACCCACGAGCGCTGTTTTTTTATTGTTCCATAAATGAATTGAGGTTATACTAATAAAAAACGCAATAATGCTCTATTCAGCATCTAACATACCTTTCCCCGCAGCTGTTAGATATTGATTGTGTTTTGTTTTACGACATTAATCACAAATTTTATTTATTGAAAATAATAATTTTTTTTCTTAAGGTTCATTAATAAATGTATTGATATAGTACTTGTTAATTTGTAATGAGAAAAAAAATCAAAAACATATTTGATAAAGTGTTTTAGGTACTCAACAAAGCTCTTTAAAGTAGGTAAACGCGTGATTTCTAATTTGTAAAGAATTTTTAAACATAGTACTTTACCAGATAAATATTATCATTCTTTTTAAATTGTAAAATGTGTACATAAAAGTATTGTTTTATATCGCTTTCATTGAATCTAACGTTATAAAGTTGCTTTCGCAATCTGTAGCAAATAGGATATTACACGTCAAATGTAGCAAATAAGGTGCGTCTGTTCAAAATATTTAGATCTTGGTGTAATAGTATAAGTACTTCAACTTCAATTGTACTATTGGGGTGAAAAGGCCCGGGCCTCGTCACCAGATGATATAATCAATCAACTATGCATATTAATTTTTGTTAGAACGAACATTCAAATGATTTATGTCAAAGTTTCATGATACGTCGACCTTTTATTAAGAGTCGTTATCATGTAATTGATGTTAAGCGCTGTTTCACCAAAACAACGCACCAGCTCACGCATCAATAAAAACTATGGGAAAATTTAATCAATTAAATTATGATTTGCTATCTCATCACCTGTATTCTTCAGATCTGGTCCTCAAAAACTATTATTTGTTTCTGAACTTGAAAATATGGCTCTAGGGTAAGATATTTTCACCAAATGAGGATGTCATTGTGAAACTGATGCATATTTCCAAAGTCTTGACAAATCTTACTCTATGAAAGTTATTGAAATGTCAGAAGATCACTGAAAGAAATTTATCGCTCTGGAAGGAAACTATGTTGAAGAATAAAATCAATCTTTGTCAAAGAAAACGTTTTTTCATTGTTATTCCCGGGACTTTTCGCTCCATTTAGTAAGTATCCAAAATCTTTTGTGTGTCCCTGTAAATGCTCTCTGTTTTCTATTACACAGGAAGTAACCGTTAGTAAACCTCAACAACGTACATCAATTTCATAAAATGTGAAATAGTTTAATATAATTAAAATACGCACCAAACATCGTTTCTTCCTATACCATTACGTAATGGAGTACTTATTTGTGGCCCTGTAAATTAATAAAAAAATATATAATTTGAGCCCCAAATTGTACAAAATGTATATTTTAGTACATATTTCACAGATGTATATAAATTTTATTATGTTCAAAAGAGAGTCAGATCATTAAAATGCTCTCGAAACTATTTCTTCCCACTGGCCGTAATATAATGAAATATCTTTGATTCTTCCTGAAATTGGACTATGCATCAAATTTTCATAGAATAGGAAAAGGCACGACAAAATTATGCAACAAGCTTATATTTTAAATTTGAAACGATTCGTTTGGCGTTGTTATATTCGGACGGACAGATGGCCTGAAAAACGACTATAGGTGCTATGCATTTACATAATTACGAACGCACCTAAAAAGGATTTTAAATTATTTATATAGTTTTCGTTACCTACGTGCTACCTTTTTAATCATGGTGTGGCAGGAGAGGTTCTCGAGATTAATATTTTGAAAATAAATCCATGTAACGATATGACACATGTACTAGACTCTCAATGGATAAAAATACTTTCTGTGTGTGCTCTAAGAATCAGACGTTCAGTAGAAACTTATTTTTTCTTCAGAAACGTCTGATCATTATATACCTTGTTATGTTTCACTAAAGCTAATAAATATTTTAAGAAGTTCTCATTTTTATATTAGTTCACATAATGTCCTTAAAATTTAAATGACAAGAATCTATAGCTTAATCTGTTAATATATGTTACTTCTATTGCGTTAAGTTATATGCTTTATCATTCATCTAAAAAAATCATCTTATAATCGCATTTTTAGCATTTTAATAGAATATGAATAATTACAAAGAATGATGAAATGAAATGAATCGTCAGTTTTCAAGAACATGTTTGTGGAGAATGTGGTTTTCGTTCGTCATAGTAATTATGAAGTAAAAACTCTTTTTTTAAATTATTAGTAGTACTGTAATACATGTGGTAGTACAATACATAATACTGAAAATTAAATTAAAAAAAATCTCTTAGAACAGCCTAATTTTACGTAAATTTACACTGTTAAAAATTTTGTGCTACTTTGAACCGAAATTTGGTGCTTAGTAGCTGCCACCATAAGATGGTGAAATCTTGTTCCAAGAGTTGGAACTTCGGTTGAACCATAGTACCATTTTTTTAAATAATATGGTGTAAACTCGTTCCAAGATTTGGAGCAGCTGGTGGTGGCAGCTGGTTATAGCTGCGGGCACCAAATCTTGGTTCAAAGTAGCACGAAATTTTTAACAGTGTATTTATTCATATTTTTTTTAATTAGTTTTTATAAAGTGTTTACTACCTTTATAAATATGAATATTTTTGCTTTTAGTTTTGGCTTATTCATTAGAATATACTATATGAAACTATGCTCTGATTTTTAGATCTATGGGATTTTACATTTAAGGGTGTATTCGTAGAAACGCTTTTCCACCTTCAACAGCTCTAAATTTTCCGATACAATTTTAGCCACATTTTTAATAGTAGAAACATGAAACTTGCTGAGGAGATTTTCGAAAAAACGTACAAGGTGCCGTGTGATATCTTTTTACGCTCCATTCATTAGAATTTGATTTATGAACAATTATCTTTTTAGTATGACACCTTTTTTCATTACCAAATCTCCCGCTTTGGAAAAATCTGTTCAAAATGCCGTTTTTGATTGCTTTTTTTGCAATATTTTCTGAATTTATCAAAGAATCGATAGCCACGGCACCTTGAGTAGTTTCAAAATAAGAGAATCTGCGAATTTGATGAGTTTGAGAGCAAAAGTGAATTAAAAAATAAATCGTGAAAATGGCAGTTTGAATCGAAATACACCCTTAGTATGATATTTTTTCTCTCTTGTATTTTAAAAAATGGAGGAAAATCAACAAACGCTCTCTTTAAATATTTAAAAAAATAACAGTAAATTTGAATGTTAAATACATATACAGGAATATTAAATACACCATGGAGAACAAGCAAAAAAACTTAAACCTCTATCAACATTAACAAAAAAAGCCTGAGTGTTTATCGAACAAGCAAGTTATAAAAATATGAACAGGAAGAAAAATCAGTTTATCGTTTCAATTTGTATTGGTAATTGCTTTGGATCTATTAGCAAAATCTACAATATCTCGCCACATAATTGTCGTACAGGTAAAATTAGGGAGTCAAAATATTCACAATTAAAGAAGCTTTCAGTTACTACTGAAGAAAGAAAACTGATATTTTTCTCAATTTCAAGATATTTCATCCCCTTAAATCACTGTATCATATTCAGCTAAAATAAAGTCTTTGTGACACATTAGTATGGTAGCTACCCATGCTCATTACAAATAAAAATATTTAGTGGTTGGTTGCATGGGCAACTATATTCTTTTTTCTACCAAAGTCATCGGCAATTAGGTATCTCTTTTAAAATAAAATCTTACGCACTACAAATATGAAAGTTTGAGGCGAGAATCTTTTCAGCATATTTTGTAATTTGGGCATCACCGTATCCACTGCACTGTAAAAATAAATAAATAAATAAATAAAAATCTTTTTTTTTTTTTTTTTTTTTTTTGCAAAATCATCAGAAATCTGTATGTTTACCAAATTTTTATCTATGTACTATGTAGAAAAAATATGTTCATTTAAAAAACACTGCTTGTAAAACTATGAAAATATCTATGCTTGACAAAATTTTATCGATAACCAGGGAAAATTACATGATATATTTTCAATTACGTAAAAATTTCTAATCATCTCAGTTTTTAAAAAATTCTCAATAACCTCACAGAGAAAAAGAAAACAATATTTTTAATGCATTATTTATCATATGCTTTTTGAAATTAAAAACTATTTCTTTTAGATGTTATTTAATAATAAACCCTTTTATGGATAATATTCATATACTGTTAACCTCTTCCTTTTGCTTCAAAACCATATCCAAATAACAAAAACTATTATTATTACAAAAATTATTAAACATTGAAAATATTATAAAGTGCGTGTGAGAGGGGTCTTGTTACGCAGCAGTAGGCTTGCGTTGTGCATACTGTAGTGGGGATGTGCTTCCTAAATCATGAGCCTCATTTTTTCTTTTTATTAGTGGACTTCTCCAACATCAATTCACCGCTGTCTGTCGCAAAGGAGCTTAGTACTCTAGCGATTTATTTATTATATGTTTAATGAGTTAAACATTTCTTTATGTGGTTTCTCTGTCTGAGGAATAGAAATCTTTGTAATAAATTCCCTCATGCCTGGGAACGTATTAGCTCGTGCTAATAGAGTCTTCACCGAATCCTAGCAATCTGGTGATTATGCTCTACTTAGGCATAAAAGAATGCCAAGAAAGAAATATATCTAAAGTTTTAAGAAAAAACACTTTTAAATGTACTCTTAAGAAGAAAATAAAGCTACGCAGAAAAATCCATATTCATCAAGAGCAAGAGGTCATAATGCAACCACAGAAAATATGTGACCCTTCTGCCGTAGAATAGGAAATATGTACAATAGTATTTATAAATAAAATTGCAACACTTTATTAGCACTCAGGTTAACATTACGTTCCAGAAAAAAAAAACTAGGTTATGCACAAACATTAGAGCTTAAACACTAGACTACACCGGTACCTAGTGACGTGGGAATCAAAGAAGAATTTTGTCATATATAAATATATTCCAAACAACCAACAAACTACCTTACCATTTGTTGCAAACTGTTATCACAAAGACTCTTAAAAAGTTAATACATTTTTAAGTACTAACTAATCTAGATCATATTTAAATATGTTGCATTTAATTTTCCTTATTAAAAAACAGATAGAACTGGCAAGCACTAGGAAAACTCTATTATAGTACAAATCCATTTATTTCCGATAATTTTACTGTATGTTGATTTTGAACGTCAAGCAAAATCAAGCCAAAGATATTTTGCCACAGGTGATAGTGTTACTGGCCTTGACAGCATAGGGTTTCAGCTTTTGATAACTGGAAAAAAAGAACGGGAAAATTATTTCTTTTTTTAAAAACGCAAATATATATATAAAAAAAAAAAAAAAAAAAAAAAAAAAAAAAAAAAAAACTTTCGCAACGTAAGTAAGTTTTATACCAGAAAATATTTACCATTTATATTTATATTAAGTTTTGTTAGTTTAATAAGTTAATTATTTATTAATTATTTTTTCAAAATTCCTGTGACATCTTGATTCACCTGCTGATAACAAAATGAGTAACAGTAATTTTAAATGGATATTCAATAATATTAAGATAAAATACAATTCAGTGAACGATCGGGTAAAAAAGTTGAAATGAATATTCGATAGAAAATTGACAAATTATAATAAAAATTACGTTCTAACGCGAGATTTTTTTATTACTAATTCAATGTAACTCGCTAATAAAATTTAATTTAATATACCATCAACATCAGTTTATTCGTTGATCAGTTTTAATTTAGTATCAAATTGTGGTATAAATTGAATTGAATTTTTTATGTTTTCAATATAGTGACAATATTTACATTTATAACGTAATCTCCTAATGTAAATGTAGATAATTTATGTATTTTCTCAAGCATCATTTGATATATAAACCTTTTTAAAAAAATGATATTTATGAAAAAGGACCTCATAGCGTTTAATTATCACTTTCCTCGCATAATGAAGATTGATTATTATATAGCAAATAAAAAAAAATATTTCTTTAATATTCTCATTACTTCTGGTGTTCTAAAAATTAAAAATAACCTCCCACGAGAGCTGTTTTTTATTATTCCAAAACTGAATTGGGGTCACACTAATAAAAAACGCAATAATGCTTTATTCTGCTACTAACATAATACCTTTTTCTGCAGCTAATAGAAATTGTTTATGTTATGTTTTTCGACATTAATCACAATCTTTTATTCTTTGAAAAGAATCATTTTTTTCTTGCGATTCATTAATAAATGTATTAATCAATTACTTATTAATATTTTAAATAGAAAAAAAAAGAAGAAACATATTTGATAAGGTAAATTAAGTGCTCAGCGGAGCACTTTAATGTAGTTAAACACGTGATTTTTAATATGAAAAGAACTTTTAAACACAGTTTTTTACTGGATAAATATTATTATTATTTTTTTAATTGGGAAGTATGTATGCATTATATAGCAAATGAAAAACATATGATCCTGTACATCATACCGGGTATCCCAAAAATGACTGATGGATTTTAAAATTCAATAATTTGCAAACGGTGACAGCTATTTAAAAAAATATATGCAGGAGGGTTATGTATAATATCAAGAGTTTTTTTTACCGTAACTTTTGATTTTAGTTCGAATATCAAACAATAGGTGGCGCTGACGGCGATTGAAGGCCAGGTGACCAGTGCTGAGTGAAGTGAGTTTCGACGTCGACTTGTGCTTCAATTGCCGTCAGCGCCACCTATTGTTTGAAATTCCAATTAAAAAAAAACTCATGACATTATACATAACCCTCCTGCAAAAAATTTTTAAATAGCTGTCACCGTTTGCAAGTTATTGAATTTTAAAACCCATCAGTCATTTTTGGACCATCCGGTATGTACCATAAGATTATAAAACAAATAAAAAATAAGATTTCTTTAATATTAATATTAAATCTGGTGTTTTCAAAATTAAAAATAACCACCCAAGAGGCTGATTTTTTTATTTTTTATTTTATAACAGAATTGAGATTAATCTAACAAAAAAAAAACGCAATATTGCTTTTTTCGGCCTCTACCTTTTCGCTTTCCACGAAGCTGTTAAAATTGCTTATGCTATGTTTCTTGCAATTAATCACAAACTGTTATTCATTGAAAATAATACTTTTTTTTGTTAAGATTCATTAATAAATGTGTTGATCAACTACTTTGAATATTTTAAAGAAAAAAAAAAGCATTTTTCATAAGGTAAATTAGGTACTGAGCGGAGCGCTTTCAAACAGCACATGAATACAAAATTCGCGGCAAGATTTACATTTGTAACGTAATCTCATAGTGTAAATTTAGACCATTTATTAATTTTCTCAAGCATCATTTTATACATAAACCTCTTTAGAAAAATGAAATTTATGAAATGAGACCTCACGGTGTTTATTTACCACTTTCCTCGCATAATGAAAGTTGATTATTATACAACAAATCAGAAAAAAGATTTCTTTATTATTCTCATTAATTCGGGTGTTCTCAAAATTAAAAATAATCACCCACGAGCGTTGTTTTTTACTATTTCATAACTGAATTGAGGTTAGACTAATAAAAAAACGCAATAATGAATTATTCTGCTTCTAACATAATATCTTTCCCCGCAGCTGTTAGAAATTGATTATGTTATGTTTTTCAACATTAATCAGTATCTTTACTCATTGAAAGAATAAGTTTTCTTCTTAAGATTCCTTAATAAATGTATTGGTAAACTACTTATTAATATTTTCCAGAGAAAAAAAAATTAAAAACATATTTGATAAGGTAAATTTCGTAATCAGAGGACCTCTTTCAAACAGCTAAAAACGTGATTTTTAATATGAAAATAATTTTTGAGCATTGTTTTTTTTTATAAACATTATTATTATTATTTAATTGCGAAGTAGGCATATAAAAGTATAATTTTATATTATATGAATAGAATATTCCAAACTTAGCAAAAAATGAACCAGTCCGGGAGTTAAAAACGGATCGTTGCCTTATTCGTTCAATGCTTTACCGATTAAGCTAGCTGAACGTATAACTGGCGAGCAAATTTTGCACAGATAACCTTAATGTTAGCTAATTATCTGGTTTCGATGTCCTGACTGGACAATTTTTTGCTCAGTTGGAAATATTCAATTTCAATAATAACTTTACAATCAGTTTTTTTTTAAACAAATTTAACTTTATTTGATATTAAAATTTAATTTAACATAACATCAAAATCTGTCTATTCGTTGACCAGTTTTAGTTTAGCGTCAAATTTTGGTATAAGTTGAACTGAAGTATCTATGTTTTCAATGTAGTGGCAAGATATATGTTTGTAACTTAATCTCATAATGTAAATATAGAACATTTAATAATTTTCTCAAGCATTTCTCAACATTTCATGCAAAATCCTCTTTTTTTAATGATATTTATGAAAAAGACCTCATGGCGTTTACTTATCACTTTCCTCGCATAATGAAGATTGATTATTACACAGCAAATAAGAAAAAAGATTTCTTTAATATTGTCATTAATTCTGGTGATCTGAAAATTAAAAATAACCACCCACGAGTGCTGTTTTTTATTATTTTATAACTGAATTGAGGTTATGCTAATAAAAAACGCAATAATGATTTACTCTGCCAATAACATAATACCTTTCCTGCAGCTGTTAGAAATTGATTATATTGTGTTTTTCGACAGTAATTTTAATCTTTTATTCATTGAAAATAATCAATTTTCTTTTTAAGATTCATTAATAAATGTATTGATCAACTAGTTATTAATATTTTAGACAGAAAAAAATTAAAAACATATTTGATAAGGTAAATTAGTACTTAACAGAGCATTTTAAAATAACTAAGAACACGATCTTTAATGTGAAAACAATTTCTTAACATATATTTTTACCCAATATATATTATTATTGTTTTTAAATTGTGAAGTGGATACATAAAAATATTATTTTATATTGCTTTGGACATATCTACATTATTTATTAGTTTTTGCTGTAAATCGCTCAACAGGTATCGCTTGTATCTAACTTTTTTATTTATCATTTCTGCGATGAATTTATCTTTGCATTTTTGCATTTAAATTTTCACCAAATTTCAGATTCTATTAATACTTGAAATAAGTTGTTGCAGATTAGATTTTACTATAAATTACCTAACTGGTGACGCGGCATTGTTTGATTTTTCAGGAAACTTTATATAACATACAATCAAAATCAGTTTTTTAATGACCAGTTTTCATTTAATGTAAAATTGCGGTATAAGTTGAACATACATATGTATGTTTCCAATGAAGAGGCAAAATTAAGAACTGTAACGTAATCGCATGTTGTAAAGGTCGATCATTTATGATTTTTCTCAAACATCATTTGATGCATAATCTCTTTTTAAAATAATGATATTTAAGAAAAAAAAGGCCTCACGGCGTTTACTTATCACTTTCCTCGCATAATGAAGATTGATTATTATACAGCAAATAAAAAACAAGATTTCTATAATATTTTCATTAATTCTGGTGTTCTCAAAATTAAAAATAACCACCCAAAAGCGCTGTTTTTTATTATTTCATAACTGAATTGAGTTTACGCTAATAAAAAACATAATAATGTTTTATTCCGCCTCTAACATAACACCTTTCCCTACAGCTGTTAGAAATTGATTATGTCATGTTTTTCGACATTAGCCGCAAACAATTCATTTATTGTTTGTGACAATATTTTATTCATTGAAAAGAATAATTTTTTTAAGATACATTAATAAATGTATTTATCAACTCCTTAATAATATTTTAAAGAGAAAAAAATTAAAAACATATTTGATAAGGTAAAATATGTACTTAGCGGAGCATTTTAGACTAACTAAACACGTTATTTGTAATGTAAAAAAAAATTAAACATTGGTTTTTATCCAATATATAATATAATTACTTTTAAATTGAGAAGTGGGTACATAAAAATATGAGTCTATATTGCATTGGACGTACTTACATTATTCTTTAGTTTTTGCAATAAATCCCTCAAAATGAAGCCCTTCTATCCAGTTTTTTTTTATTATGATTTCTGCGGTGATTCTGTCTTCGCATTTTTGCGATTTGATTTTCATCAAATTTCAGATTCAGTTAGAACTTGAAATAAGTTGTTTCAGATTATATTTTATTATAAATTAACTAATTGGTGACTCTGCATTCTTTGATTTTTCAGGAAATATTAACGTGTACGGGATAGAAGAAAGTTATGTAATTGCCACATTCGACTAGTTTTTTATCAATTCAACGCAACTCAATATTAAAACTTTATATAACATAAAATCAAAATCAGTATATTCATGACCAGTTTTAGTTTAATGTAAAATTGCGGTATAAGTTGAACATAAGTATGTTTTCAATATAGTAGTAAGATTTATATTTGTAATGAAATGTCATAATTTATATTTAGACCATCTTTAATTTATTAGTTAAATTTTTCGATTTGATACATAAACCTCTTAAAAAAGATACTTATAAAAGAAAAGATCAAAAGGCGTTTACTTATCACTTTCCTCTTATATTAAGACTAATTATTTTACGGCAAATAAAAAAAAAAAAGATTTTTTTAATATTTTCGTTAATTCTGGTGTTTTCAAAATTAAAAATAACCACCCACGAGCGTTTTTTTTTTCAAATATTTTATAACTGAATTGAGGTAACACGAATAAAAAACGCAATAGTTCTTTATTCTGCCACTAACATAATATATTTCCCAGCAGCTGTTAGAAATTGATTATGTTTTTTTTTTCGACATTTATCAAAAAATTTTATTCAATGAAAAAATAATTTTTTTTAAGATTCATTAATAAATGTACTGATAACCTACTTATTAATATTTTAAATAGAAAAAAAAATAAAAACATATTTGATAAGGTAAATTAGGTACTCAGCAGACAGCTTTCAAATAGCTAAACACGTGATTTTTTATGTGAAAAGAATTTGTGAACATAGTTTTTTTTGCCGATAAATATTATTATTATTTTTTAATTGGGATGTACGTTTATAAAAGTAAAATTTTACATTATACGAATTGAATACTTCCAACTGAATGAAAAATTACCCAGTCTGGGAATCGAGCTCATATCGTTGGGTTACCGAACCAATGCATTACCATTTAATCTAACTGAGCTTACAGTTGGCGAGCATATTTTGCGCAAATAACCATAATGTTAGCCAGTAATGTGGTTTCAATTTCCGGACTGGGCAGATTTTCTCTCAATTGGAAATATTCAATTTCTATATTAACTCTACCATATTTTGTTAAAAATCTTATTTAACGTTATTTGATACTAAAATTTAATTTAACATAACATCAAAATCAGTCTATACGTTGACCAGTTTTAGTTTAGCGTCAAATTATCGTATAAGTTGAACTGAGGTATTTATGTTTTCAATGTAGTGGCAAGATTTACATTTGTAACGTAATCTCATAATGTAAATTTATATCATTTATTAATTTTCTCAAGCATCATTTGATACATAAACCTCTTAAAAAAATATATTTATTAAAAAAGAGCTAACGGCAGTTATTTATCATTCTCCTCACATACTGAAGATTTATTATTATACAGCAAATAAAAAGCAAGATTTCTTTAATATTCTCAGTAATTCTAGTGACTATAAATTAAATTATTCTAGTGGTTATAAATTAAAAATAACCACCCACATGCGCTATTTTTTTATTATTTCATAACAAATTTGAGGTTATACTAATAAAATACTGTTACGAATTTTGTAAATAGTTAGTGTTTGTACTGTAAAATAATGTAAATAATTTTATTAAGCTCCATTTCTTTACTAATATTAGTTTTTGTTACATTGTCTCTGTTATCAAGCAAACTTGTCTATTATTTTCAGTGAATGTCTATGGCAGCTTTGCGAAATATTAGAGATATCGCCAAGTTGGCGTCACTTTTGGCGACTAATTTTGGTCGCCAAATTTGGCGATATATCGCCAAGTTGGCTACAAACTTGGCGATTGTTGGCGATGGTAACCCTTCCCTACTCTATGGTAATCCCCCTATTGATATACTGATACATTGAATGTTGTTCCGTGGATTTTTCGAGATGGTTCTAGAAATTTCCAGCATCTGCTGCTAGCCTATATAAGGAGAGCGATACGAGCTGTTGTTGTTATTATTTACCAGTCAGTCATTGAGTGAACAAGGCGTTTGTTAGCAAGTTTGCTTGAGTTTCATTTATGTTGTTTTGAATGTTATTAAGTGTTGAGACGTTGTATAAAGAGTCTCTGGGATATAAAGCTATACTTGTACGATAGATTTGAGCAGTTATTTTTGAATATCTGGTAATATTTGTGAGTTTCGAAGACTCTGTTGTTCTGAAGATCTGTAAATAAATTATTTTCTACTTCTCTAAGAGACAAGAGTTTGAAGTTCTCTAACCGTAAGATCGAAAGAACCCCATATACGCTGCAACAATACGCAACAATGGAAAACTGAATTTTTCGCTGAGTTGGAAATATTAAATTTCTATAATAATTTTAACATCAGTTGTTTTAATATACGAATTTAAAGTTATTTGATTTTAAAATTTAATTTATCATAACATCAAAATCAGTCTATTCGTTGACGAGTTTTAGTTTAGTGTCAAATTTTGGTATAAGTTGAACTGAAGTATATATGTTATCAATGTAGTGACAAGATTTACATTTGTAACGTAATTTCAGAAAACAAATTTAGATCCTTTATTAATTTTCTCAAGCGTCATTTAATACATAAACCTTCGTTATTATTATTATTATTATTATTATTATTATTATTATTATTATTATTATTATTATTATTATTATTATTATTACTGATATTTATGAAATGAGACCACACGGCGGCGTTTACTTATCACTTTCCTCGCATAATGAAGATTGATTAATATACAGCAAATAAAAATCAAGTGTTCTTTAATATTCTCATTAATTCTGGTTTTCTCAAAATTAAAAATAACCACCCACGAGCTCTGTTTTTTATTATTTCATAACTGAATTGAGGTAACACTAATAAAAAAATGCAATAATGCTTTATTCTGCCTCTAACATAATACCTTTCCCCGCAGCTGTTAGAAATTGATTATGTTATATTTTTCGACATTTATCAGAATCGTTTATTCATTGAAAAGAATCCGTTTTCTTCTTAAGACTCATTAATAAGTGTATTGATCAGCCACTTATTAATACTTTAAAGAGAAAAAAATGTAACGTATTTGAACGGGTAAATTAGGTACTTAGCAGACCGCTTTCAAACAGCTAAAAACTTTATTTTAAATGTGAAAATAATTTTTGAGCATAGTTTTTTTTTCCGATAATTATTATTATTGTTTTTTAATTGCGAAGTAGGTATATAAAAGTATAATTTCTTGTAATACGAAGAGAATATTTCAAACTTAGCAAAAAATTCACCAGTCTGGGAATCAAAAACAGATCATTGCCATAATTGTTCAAAGCTTTACAGATTAAGTTAACTGAACATACAACTGGCGAGCAAATTTCGCACAGATAACGTTAATGTTAGCCAATTATATTGTTTCGATTTTCTGACTGGGCAATTTTCGCCAGTTAGAAAAATTCTATTTCTATAATAAAATTACCAATTTTTCTTTTTTTTTCTTTTTTTATGTAACTTTATTTGATATTAAAATTTAATTTAACCTAACATCAAAATTGGTTTATTCGTTGACCAGTTTTTGTTTAGCGTCAAATTATGGTATAATTTGAACTGAAGTATTTATGTTCTCAATGGTGTGGCAAGATTTACATTTGCAACGTAATATCATAATGTAAATTTGGATCATTTATTAATTTTCTCAAGCATCATTTGATACATAAATAACTTTTATAAAAATGATATTTATGAGAAAAGAACTCACGGCGTTTACTTATCATTTTCCTCGGATAATGAAGATAATTTATTAATCAGCAAATAACAAACAAGATTTCTTTAATAGACTCATTAATTCTGGTTAAATTCTGGCCAATTCTAATTAAGTGGCGTTCTCAAAATTAAAAATAACCACCCATGAGCACTGGAATTTTTTAAACTGAATTGAGGTTATACTAATAAAAAACGCAATAATGCTTTATTCTGCCTCTAACATAATACCTTGCCCCGCAGCTGTTACAAACTGATTATGCTATGTTTTTCGACATTAATCACAATCTTTTATTCTTTGAAAAGAGTCAGTTTTCTTTAATAAATGTATTGATCAACTACTTATTAATATTAAAAAATCATATTTGATAAGGTAAATTAGGTGCTCAACCGAACGCTTTAATATACTTAAACACATAATTTTTAATGAAAAAAGAATTTATAAACAACTTTTTTTACCGGTTAAATTATATTATTATTTTTTTAATTTTGAAGTAGGTATTTAATATAGCAAACGGAAAACATATGATCCTGTATATCATATGTAACATATTACTATTATACAGACATACAAAACAAGATTTCTTTATTATTCTCATTAATTTTGGTGTTCCCAAAATTAAACACCCATAAGCGCTGTTTTTTTTTTTACTATTATTTATTAACAAATTGAGGCTACACTAATAAAAAAAAACGCAGTAATGCTTTATTCTTCCTGTAACATAATACTTTTCCTCGCAGCTGCTAGAAATTGATTATGCTATGTTTTTCGGCATTTATCACAACCTTTTATTCTTTCAAAAGAATCAATATTCTGCTTAAGATTCATTATTAAATGTATTGATCAACTTCTTATTAATATTTTAAATAGAAAAAAAATTAAAAACATATTTGATAAGGTAAATTAGGTACTCAGCAGAGCTCTTTCAAACAGCTAAACACGTGATTTTAAATGTAAAAAGAATTTTTAAACATAGTTTTTTCATCCAATAAATATGATTATTATATTTTTTTTAATTGCGAAGTAGGTATATAAAAGTATAATTTTATATTCTACGAATTGAATATTACAAACTCAGGGGAAAATTGCCCAGTCCGGAAATCGAATCCAGATCGTTGTGATACTGGACCAATGCTTTTCCGAATAAGCTAATTGAGTTTACAACTGGCGAGCAAATTTCGCACAGATAACCTTAATTTTAGCCAATGTTCTGGTTTCGATATCCGGACTGTGCAGTTTTCTTGCTCAGCTGGAAATATTCAATTTCTATAATAACTAAACCATCAGGGTTTTTTTAAAACAAATTTAACGTTATTTGATATTAAAATTCAATTAAACATAACATAACGTCAGTCTAGTCGTTGACCAGTTTTAGTTTAATTTCAAATTGCGGTATAAATTGAACATACATATTTAGTTTTGCTTGGTTTGGTTTGGGTTTATTTTGTGTCGACTGATTATCTACTCGAGAGATATTGACCCACTACTCGAGAGATATTGACCCAGGACGCAGTGCCCTTTATGGGAGATTTTCTAAGGGCATCTAACCCGTATTCACGCAAGGTTCTAAGAAAACCACGAAAACTCTGAACGGCTAGGCCGACGACCGTGATTGGGTTGAAACCCAGCACCTGCCGTCTACCAGTTGAGAGGTCAGAACCTCTCGGCCACTGGTGGGGCCAGAAATATTTATGTTTTGCATATAATGACAAGATTTACATTTGCAACGTAATCTCATAATGTAAATTTCGTTCATTTATGAGTTTTTTTAAACGTCATTCGATACACAAACCTCTTTTTAAAAAATGACGTTTTTGAAAAAAGAACTCACGGCGTTTACTTATCACTTTCATCGCATAATGAATATTATTTATTATACAGAAAAGAAAAAAACATGATTTATTTGATGTTCTCATTAATTCTGGTGTTCTCAAAATTAAAAATAACCACCCCCGAGCACTTTTTTTTATTATTATTTCATAACTGAATTGAGGTTACACTAATAAAAAACACAATAATGCTTTATTCTGCTTCTAACGTAATACCTTTCCCCGCAGCTGTTAGAAATTTATTAAGTTATGTTTTTCGACATTAATCACAAAATTTTATTGATTAAAAATAATCAATTTTCTTCTTAAGATTCATTTATAAATGTATGGTCAACTACTTATTAATATTTTAAAGAGAAAAAAAATAAACATATTTGATGAGGTAAATATTTTTAGCAGAGAGTTTTAAAGTAGATAACATCTGACTTTTAAACATTGATTTTTAGCCGATAAATATCATTATTATTTTAAAATTGTAGTAAGGTATATGTAGGTATAGAAGTAGGTATATAAAAGTAAAGTTTTATATTATACGATTTGAATATTGCAAACTGAGAAAAAAATTGCCCAGTCGGGAAATAGAACGCTTATTGTTCTCTTATATGATCTTGAATGTCGAAAGTTTTAACATTTAAATGAGCCTATAACCACCGTGCAAATTTCGCAAGGATAACTTTAATGTAAGCCAACCAATCTGATTTCGAATCCCGGGCTGGGCATTTTTTCGCTCATTTGGAAATATTCAATTTCTATAATAACTTTATCAATCAGTTTGACTGTGTGAAAAATAATAAATAATTTTATTTTGATTTGAACGTATTTATCGTACAAAAAAACTCGACCATGCTATTAAAGCAAAATTTACTTCATTTTTTTTTTTTTTTTTTTTTTTTTTAACTGAATATTTATAAATAATAATTTAACAAAAAATGCAGAGTATTAAACAGATAAAATTAAATAGATTGAGCTCTTTTAGTTGCACAATATAGCAATACAATATATAAAAACCCAACTTACAATATATTTTCCCACTCTTAGAACAATACATAGATTTCAAACATTTTTTTTTTCATAAAAATAGAAAAAATCGTTAAGTGAAGGGATAATGTATCTATAGTTATGAATAAAATCTTGATATTGAATGAATTTTCTAACTATCTTATCAGAGATAGATTCATAATAATGTGAAATTTATTTAGACTTGAATTATATGTTTACAGAAAATTAATGTAACTTTAATATTCATCCTAAAATTACTTACTATGTAAGAGGAACCGGGGAACATTGATACACCGCCTCTGCTGGCATCAAGGTCATTACAGAAAGTTTCACAACAACTTCAAAAGATGATGCTAGTGTACACAACTACATACAAAACGTCTTGGGATGATTCAGTAGTTTGATGAAATGAGACGGTTGGTTTATTTTTTATAGGTCAAAAGTAAATTGAAGTTGTAGAATTGAAATGGTATTATACAACTCTTCCAGTATTTTCAACCTAAAAGAATACTCTCCGTGGTAAGTAGAGCTACTGTTTATCAGTTCTTCATTCTTTATTGTTAGGTAAATTATGAAGTGTAGGATCTGAGACTCATGTTATTCAAAATGGCTGAATGGGGTACATTGATACAGTATGTGTCGGGGCACATTGGTATGTATCAATGTGCCTCAAGATAGCTACAAACAACCTAATTTTTTTTTCTAGTGTATTTTTTTATTACCTTTTATTTTTATTTTTTTACAATTCACTCCTTAATCCAACTCTTTTCCACCAAAAAATTCATATATTAGTTTTTATTGAAGTGAATTTTTTATATCCAATTTTTTACTATCCAATTTTTTATATTAGAAAATTTTATAGTATTTTTGCAAACATAAGACGTACGAACTTACATAACAGTTAGTGGTAGGATAACTTAAAAAAGAAAAGGCCGGAAGCCCAACCTGGCAAATCTCGAATTTCTCCATGGGAAAAAGTATTTTCGACATGAGAAATGTTAAGAGAAATAAGCTGCAACATAGCAAAGGATAATTATATTCTAACAGGATTTTTAATATATCAAATTAAAAATCCTTTATTTTCTATTTATAAACCGATTTATAAACAAAGTAACCTGGTAATTTTTTCTTCTTTCCTAAGAAAGAAGATAATGCAGGGAATGAAATTCCAGGTATGACAAAGTTACCACTGTTAACAGTCAGACATGAAAGAGCCTGAAAATCAGGTCATTATACATTTAATTTTTATGTTTTAAGGGGACAGTGGACCTTTATTTGAGCAAAATCATCTATAGCAAAATCGTCAGAAAAAAGTTCTCTTTCTGGGGTATAATAGTACTTAAACAGTTTTTTCTTATTAAAATATCATTTATGAAGGTTTTAAGGAGTAAATAATAAAGATAAATTTATTTATATACTTTAAATCTGTTTTTCTCAAAACTAATTTTTCAGCATTTTTAGATTTTTGAATTGCTCCTTGAGTCTTAATTTTTGATCAATATTTATAAAATTGATAAGGAAGTATCCTGATATTATTTAAAAAGAAATTGTGTAAGCTTTTTAAAATTCGTTTTCATTAAGATAGTCAAATTTTATTTTTTACTTATTAAAAGGCAAAATTTTGATGAAAATCGATAAAGAATTTAGAAAAAATCTGTAAAATATTAACTAATCAAGAGATTTAAAAAATCTTACATAAATTTGTTTATAATATAATTTTAAGTGATAAAAATGCAAAAGCAAGAAAATATTTCAAAAATTAAAACAAGAGGAGCATTTGAAAATTTCGTTTAAAAATTAAAATTTTTGTAAAAAAATTACAAATTTTTATAAGGCTGGAAATTTTTTGAAGGTATTCTATATGCTTTTGGTGAAATGTATATATGCACAAAATTTCATTGTTGCTATGATAAAAATGAATAAAATAAATTTTTAACGTCCACCGTCCCCTTAATATTGCTTACAAATAAATTATGAGTGGTTTGAATATTTATAAATGAATATAAAATCATGTGCTAAATTGCTCGGTGTTATTTTGTCTCCATTTTTTCCAAATGTATCAAAGTGCCTTATGATGTGTATCAATCTGCCCCGGGGATGGGGCACATTGATACAAATGACTTTTTTAGATTTTTTTTAAAAATTACATGCTAAAATACTACATAAAACAACAATTTTCCATTTTAATAACACGCTACACAAGTTTTGCTGGCACCACATAGAAAAATAACTTGAAATTTCTTTTTACTGGACACTAAAAAAATTCTTAGAGAAAAACAGGATCAATGTGCCTAGTTTCCCCTATCCTAATTTAATTATTTAAATCCGCAAGTTTTACATTATATAAGCAACATAAACATTTTTTTTTCAAATAACGAACTTAACCGATGATATTTAGAAATTTATTCTAACGAGATTTTACTTTATTGATCTATTATATCCAAACCGGCAAAATGTAAAAAATGATTAATGCGAATCCTTTTTTGAGCTATAGTTAGGAATGCTTTTACAATTTTCAAACTAGAAACGCCAAAAGCTGGAATTTACAGTGTTTGGGGAAACTACAACTAAATTCAT
This sequence comes from Maratus speculifer, assembly GCA_964019185.1. Taxonomy (NCBI): domain Eukaryota; kingdom Metazoa; phylum Arthropoda; class Arachnida; order Araneae; family Salticidae; genus Maratus; species Maratus speculifer. The sequence goes on along the minus strand of OZ025294.1, from coordinate 231,700,593 downwards.
AATCTCAAGTAACAGAAATTCCTGTTGCCAAGAAAACAATTTTAAAAGGAAGGATTTAATTTTAAAACATAAGTCCTAATGTACGAACTTAGAACAAATACATTTTCTGCAAACGTTTCTCCTCTCCTCCTCGGCAATCTTTAAGTTAAAATTCATTTAATATTGTACTTGGTGGTTAAAGAATTGAAATATCTTTCGGCCACATAGTCGTACGTTACTATGAAAAGGAGAAGATGGATGAAAATGCTCAAGGAAAATTATGCTCGGTAATTACCTTGAGAAGTAACTCTGTATTTAACGGGTACAAGACCAGGTTATGAGAGAAATTGTTAAATAATTCCTTTTGTGAATTAAAATTTTAAAGCGACAAGTCAATTAGCAAGAGTCCACAGATTCGTCTAATGTAAAATTTTATTTTTCACTTTTCGTAATTTTACAAAGACTTTTCAGTCATTCCAGAGTATACATGGTATATTAACTGGAGAATTGTATAAATAGTAGACACAATTATATGCAGAAGGTTTTTAAAATAGTGGAATATTTATATATCCCGTATTTATCTTAAAAATTAAATACTAATATGTGATTCAAATATTTTCACATACAATACCCTATTAAACATTTTTTATCATTCATGTGTATAGTTTTATTTTCTTAATTTTGTTTTAAACATCCCCTTTTCTTCAGATTTAGGTCTTAGGCTTACCTAAGTGTGTAAATAAAAGTTGGATAGAATATTATTTAATTTTAAAATTCTGAATTCAAATATCACGGATTATATACTTTAAGAAAATTTAAATGATTACAGTCATAAATTATTGTTTAAAAATATTAATTCACATAATATTAAAATTTCACATTAACATTATTTCAGAATAACGAACTTAATCAGTGATCCTTAGAAACTCGTTCTAACGAGATTTTACCATATATATCTATGATATCCAAAACAGAAAAAATTAAAAATTCATTACATAAGGTCAATTTGTTTGAGATATTCATAAAAATGCCTTTGTAATTTTCACTAGAGAAATGTCAAAAGTTGGAATTTACTGTACTTGGGGGTATTATAAATAAACTCATAATCTCAAGTAACAGAAATTATTGTTGACCAGTAAACAATTTTAAAACGAAGTATTAATTTAAAAACATAAGTCCTAATGTGCCAACTTCGAACAAATACATTTTCTGTTAACATTTCTAACTCTTCTCCTTGGCAATCTTTAAGTTAAAATTCCTTTAATATAATACTTGGTGGTTAAAGAATTCAAATCTCTTTCGGCCACACAGTCGCACGTAACTATGGAAAGGGGAAGACGGAGGAAAGTGCTTAAGGATAATTGTGCTCGATAATTACCCTTGAGACGTAACTCAGTAATTAAGGATTACAAGACCTGATTATCAGAGAAATTGTGAAATAATTCCCTTTGTGAATTAAAATTGTAAAGCGACAAGTCAGTTTGTAAGAAAGCGCAGTTTCGCCAAATGTAAAATTTTAGTTTTCAGTTTTCGTAAATTTACAAAGACTTTTCAGTAATTCCAGAGTATATATTGTAAATTAAATGGAAAATTATATAAATAATATTTGTTATATGCAAAAGGTTATTAAAACAGTAGAGTTTTTATACAGCCCGTATTTAACTTAGAAATTAAATACGAATATGTGATTAAAAATTTTTCGCATATTGATATTGTTAAATATTTTTTATAATTTATATGTTGAGTTTATTTCCTTAATTTTTGTTTTAAAAATTTCCTTTATCTTAGATTTTGGCTTTTGGCTTACGTGAGTGTAAAAATAAAAGTTGTAAAGGATAGAATTTAGTTTTAATATTTTAAATTCATATACTACGGATTATAGATTTTTAACAAATGTTTAAATGATTAGTGTAATAAATTATTATTTAAAATTAGGGTTAATAGACTATCAAAATTTCACATTAACGAATTTTTCAGAAAAACGAACTTAATCAATGATCCTTAAAAATTCGGTCTAACGAAATTTTACCATATATATCTATGATATCCAAAACAGAAAAAAACTTAAAAATTGATTACATAACGTCAATTTGTTTGAGATATTCATAAAAATGCCTTTGCAATTTTCACTATAGGTACGCCAAATGCTGGAATTTACAGTATTTTAGAGGAAACTATAACTAAATTTATAATCTCAAGTAAAATAAATTCTCGCTGCCCAGTAAACAATTTTAAAAGGAAGCATTTTATTTTAAAATTTAAGTCCTAATATGCCAATTTCGATCATATATATGTTTTGTAAACATTTCTCCACTTCACGTTGGCAATCTTTAAGTTAAAGTCCCTTTAATATAATACGTGCTGGTTAAAGAATTCAAACCTCTTTCGGCCACATAGTCGTACGTTACTATACAAAGAAAAAGACGTTGAAAGTGTTCTAGGGAAATTGTTCTCGGTAATTACCCTTGAGATGTAACTCTGTAATTAACGAGAACAAGACCAGTTTATGAGAGAAATTTTGAGATAATTCATTTTGTGAATTAAAATAGTAAAGCCACAAGTCATTTAGAAAGATATCACAGTTTCGTCAAACGTAAAATTTTTGTTTTCACTTTTTGTAATTTTACAAAGATCTTCGGCATTTTGGACTATATAGAGAATATTAATTGGAGAATTAGATAAATAGCAGTCTTAATTATATGCAGAAGTTATTAAAATAGTGTATTTTTCATACATCCATTTGTATATTGAAAATTAAATACGAAGATGTGATTCAAATATTTTCACATACTAGTACGGTTAGCAAGAGAGAACAGTTTCGTCAAATGTAAAATTTTAGTTTTCCTTTTCGTAATTTTACAAAGACTTTTCAGTCACTGCAGAGTATACATGGTACATTTACTGGAAATTATATAAATACTAGTCATAATTATATGCAGAAAGTTATTAAAATAATATAATTTTTATACATACCGTATTTATCTTTAAAATTAAATACGAACATGTAATTCAAAAATGTTCACATACAATAATGATTAAACAATTAAACAATTTTATCATTTATATGTTGAGTTTTATTTTCTTAATTTTCGTTTTAAAAATTTCCTTTTCCTCACATTTCGGCCTTAGGCTTTAACAGTATTTATCAAGCAATTTTGTCATTTACATGTTGAGTTTTCTTCTCTTAATTTTTGTTTTAAAAATTTCCTTTTCCTCGGATTGCGGCCTGAGACTTACATAAGTGTAAAAATAAAAGTTCGACAGAATATTATTTAGTTTTAACCTTTTGAATTGAAATCTTACGAATTATAACTTTTTAATAAAAGTTTAAATAATTAGTGTAATAAATTGTTATCTAAAAATAACAGTTAGTAGACTATTAAACTTTCACACTAACCAATTTTTTACAATAACGAACTTAATCGGTGATCCTTAGAAATTTGTCCTAGAAAGATTTTACGGTATAGATCAATTATATCCAAAACAGAAAAAATTAAAAATTGATTACATAAAATCAATTTGTCTGAGATATACATAGGCATGCTTTTGTAATTTTCACTAGAGAAACGCCAAAAACTTGAATTTACAGTATTTTGGAGGAAACTATAACTTAATTCATAATCTCGTAGCAGAAATTATTGTTGCCCAATAAAAAATTTTAAAAGGAAGAATTTAATTTTAAAACATAAGACCTAATGTGCCAACTTCGAACAAATATATTATCTGTAAACATTTCTCCACTTCTCCTTGGAAATCTTTAAGTTAAAATTCCTTTAATATAATTCGTGGTGGTTAAAGAATTCAAATATCTTTGGCCTCACTGTCATACGTAACTATGGAAAGAGAAATATGGATGAAAATGCTCAAGGAAAGTTGTTCTTGGTAATTACCCTTGAGATGTAACTCTGTAATTAACGAGTATAAGACCAGTTTCTCAGAGAAATTGTGCAATAATTCCTTTTGTGGATTAAAATGGTAAAACGACAAATCATTTAGCAAGAGAACACGGTTTTGTCAAATGTAAAGTTTTTGTTTTCACTTTTCGTAATTTTACAGACTTTTCAGCATTTCGGACTATTTAGAATATATTAACTGGAGAATTAGATACATAGCAGTCATAATTATATGCAGAAGATTATTCAAATAGTCCAAGTTTTTATATATTTTATATTTATCTTTAAGATTAAATACGAATATGCTATTTAAAGATTTTTACATACAATAATGATATTATTAAACATTTTTGTATCATTCATATGTTGAGTTTTATTTTCTTAATTTCTGTAAAAGTTTTCTTTTTTATTAGATTTCGTCTTTAAGCTTCCCAAAGTGTAAAAATAAAAGTTGATCGGAATATTATTTAGTTTTAACCTTTTGCGTCAAAATATTACGGATTATATCTCAAAAAAAAAGTTTGAATGATTACAGTAACAAGTTATTATTTTAAAACAATAGTTAACAGAAAAAATCTGAAAATATCTGCTTAGCAACGATTTAAAATATAATTAAAAACAAAAAAGTAATAAATACTTGTGTTTAACTCATACAATAAATCTCGTAGTTGAAAGTAATGTTTCAGAGAACACTCTTTTAACTTTTAACTGAAGAAAAAATCTGAAAATCCAAATTAAAGAATTAATAATGTCAAACATGTTATAATGTTATACATAGCTAATGTACATTAAATACATTGTACAAGTGGAATTTTCCATGTTATAAATAAAAGTAAAGTACTTGTATAGTATAAAATAAACTTTTTGTCTTTTTATGAACATTAAGTATTTGGGTGGATCGAAAAGTATAGGATTTTTTTTTTTTTTTTAGAAATCACTATCGGCGCGGCGTGCAAAAGTTGCCTTTTATGTATACTAGTTTACAGGTTTTTTTTATAAAAATCCATGCATATCTTGCGCTGCCCCAAGCGCCCCAAAAATAATTAAAAATTGAGTTTTTTATGATTTATTTTATATTTTTTTGTTTTATTATTTTTTCTTAATTACTTTTGGCGCGGGGTGCAAAAGCTATCTTTTATCTAACTTAGCTTACATATATTTTTAAAATAAAATTCATTCATATCTACCGGTGCCCCAAGTGCCCCAAAAATAGTTTTAAATTGAAATTTTCTTGAAAAAAAATTTTTTTTGTTTTATTTTATTTTATTTTACTTTTTGAAATTCATTTGGCACTGGGTTGGAAAGTTGTTATTACAATACTACATAACTCTGCAGCTCCCATATATTTTTTAAATCAAAATCTATTCACATCTTTGATGCACCAATTATAATTAAAAACTGAAATTTTACAAAAATGTATTAAGAATTATAATTTACGAAAAATGCTTACAAATTTTAAAAACAGTTTAATTAATAACGTATAAGGTTATAAATAACATTAATTTTATAATAGTAAGCGACATATAAATTTAAAAATCAAAGCAATAAATCATAAAAATTACAAAAATCGAACTTACTTAGAGAAAAGTTTTACATCCTTCAATTTGGAAATTTACATATTTTTAAAGTTTGTAATCTGTTTTGGTATCAAAGTGCTTTATATGGCTTCTTGATTTCATTCTATTCAATATAAAACCGTGTCTCTTTTCTTGTCCAGATACAGTTTCTGATGCCTCGGGCACTAGTCGAACGCATCTTTCAACCGCTTCGGTATGGCATGGATATTTTGACCATTCATTCTTTTTTACAACTTTTATCATATTGTCAATTTCTTCGCAAGGCACATTCATCAAAAGAGGTGGTTCAAAACGTCCAACTCGTTGCCAGCCAATAAGTTCAAAATAATCTTTCGCTTTGAAGTTTATTTGGGGTACTTTGAAAATTCTCACTTCTGGTGATTTTCTCTTTTTATTTCTAGCACAAATTAGCTTTCGCATTGCTAAAGATCTGATATGCTCTGTGTTATCTGTGAGCATTGACAATAGCAAATTTTCAGGGTGGCAAACAAAAAACTATTTCGTTGAATAACAGCATCTACGATCTTTCTTAAATTGGGTTCCAAATATCTAGAATATGTAATAAGTTTCCAAATATGACGCGCTCCTTCAGTTATGGATGGCTTTGTTTTGATATGAAACCATACAGGTGCATATACCTTCATAATATATGTTTTATGAGTAATGAGATTATCCGAAGGATTTTCTGTAGCCACTTACAACCTTAAAATTCTACACGCAGTTGTTAGCCATCTTGAGTGATAAACTGGACCAGGTTTCATTAATGCCAGATCAGAACCACATTCACCACATGATATTGCTATGCAAATAGCATATAAATATTGCTGGTCATTGCTGAGAACTCTTCTATCTATGTTGTCTTCCAAAAAATAAAGTATAAAAAGTTTATTTTATACATTTAATAAAATACAATTAACGATTTCTCATCCTCTCGATCTACGTTTTACGTTAAATAAATTATTCTTTAACTATTAATTTTACTTGTATTTTTTAGCTCAAAATTTGCATGAAACTCGATTTTCGGCAAATAATTAAAAGTTTTGGAGCATTGGAAGAAATTTATCAAAGTCGAAAATTATTTGGATGCATACTAATATACTATAAAATGCATCTTTTTTATCCCGCTGATAAAATAATTTAAAATAAATTAAAAAAACAAAAATTATAAATTTTTATAAAATTTCAATTTTTTTGCTATTTTGGGGGCGCTTGGGGGCACCGGAAGATATGGATGGATTTAAATAAAAAAAAAAAAATTGAACTAATGTATATATAAGGCAACATTCGCAACCTGCGCCAAAAATAATTTTAAAAATATTACGAAGCGAAAAAATATATAAAATTTATAAAAATTTCAATTTTAAACTATTTTTGAGGCGTTTGGGGGACCGGAAGACATATGTGAATTAGTATGCATAAAAGGCAACTATTCGATTATCCGAATTTCGATTTTTCGATCCACCCTATTAAGTATTATAAATATGAAAAACTTTGACGGTAAAATTATGAATTTCAATTTAATAATAATAGACCTGCAGGCGGCAGCACAGGCGAGCAGCAGGGAGCCGGAAGCACCTCATCGAGTTTTCGACTGAAATTTCAGAATTAGTTAAAACTCGATTATAATCAAATGCAAGGAATTTGCCTATTCATAGTTTGGTGGAAAACACTTAAAAACCCTATTTTAGCGGTTGTCTTCGTATGTTTGCCATAATCTTTTTATGTTTTTAGCCCTCCATGTTTTCATACCTTGGGGTATAGGAAAACATAATACCAGAAGGGTGAAACATAATTTGACTTCATCTCATTGTATTCAGCTTGTTTAAATTTTGTCTATGTACCTTTCTACGTGTTTTAATCAATGTTGTGTTATTTTGCAGAAGCATGAACAGTTAAAATTTCTTAAAGCTGCTATTTTTATCTTTCTAGTAATTTGCATTTTTTCTACTTAATTACGCCCTTCGCGACGGGAGTCTTTTACGAAATTTTTAATAGTTTGTCAGCAGTTTTTAAAAACAGAAATTAGTGCCTTATTAAATCGAAAAAAATGATCCAATTGATTAAGGTAAATTTTACAGCAAAATGTTACTGCTGTGGATAAACAATAATTCTTAATACTTTTTTGCGGCACGTATTGGTTTCGCTCGTCCCCAAGGGGTTAATAAGGCTGCTATTTAAATGAAATAGATATTTCTATCAATTTTCCCATTTGCATTTTATTAAGTTTTATCTTTGTTCTATAGTAAAATTTCACATCCTCTTTTAATCATTTTTTTTTTTTTTTTTTTTTTTTTTACATTTTCCTTTTTAACCACTCAATTCTACCGTAGAATAAATTTACATTATTTTTGAGATGTAACCATTAACCCTTCATTATGTACATTGTATAATTAAAAGATTTTTCAAAACTCTTGATGGAGGGAGCTGTGACCATGGTCAACACTCCTTTATATTGATTGCGACAAGTCTCCCTAGATATTGCAAGTTAAGGAACAGTACAAGGTTATGTTTAATCTAATTTACTAAATTATTATAATTTTGACACCCATACTATTTTTCTTAAATGCCCCAAAAGTATGTCTTAACAAGTTGGAAATTGCGTGTCAAGCGTAGCAAATGAGGAGCATTTTTACTATAAGGAAAGTTTAAAAATATTCAGATTTTGTTGCAATAGGATACTGTAAAGTATTTTGATAAGGTAGAGTATCCGAAATTTATTTTGCATCCCTGTAAATACTATCTGCTTCATATTATACAGGAAATAACTTGTAGTAAATTCCTGAAATGTATATCAATTTCATAAAATGTGAAACAGTTAAATATATTTAAAACGCCTCCCACCCCCCCCCCCAAAAAAAAAACAATGCTTTCCTCCTATACCATTATGTTACCATTGGACTACTTTTTTCTGGACCTGTAAATTAATAACAAATATTCTTTGAACCCCAGATTGTACAAAATGTATATTTCAGCATTTACGTCATAGATTCATATCAATTTCATTATGTTCGGAAGAATGTGACATCATTAAATTGTACTTGAAACTATTTTTTTTTCATTGGCTATAATGTTATGAAAAAATTTTGCATGTTCCTGCAATTAAACTATGAATCCGATTTTCATAAAATTTAAAAAAGCTCGAAAGAATTATACAACAATTATACATTTTTAATTTCAAATGATTCGGTTGGGTAGTTTATGCTCTGTTATATGCGGACAGAAAGACAGACGGAAGGACTGAACGAAGACTGTAAGAGCTACATATTTACATAATTACGAACGCACTTAAAAAAAAATGCGAAATAATCCCTTACGAAACAGTTTAATATACATGAAAATTACGCAGAGAATTTCTTTTCATCTGGCCATTTCATTTATTAAACTGTTAATGACGCACCACTGAGAAAATGTATTTTTATAGCATTATTTATGAGAAAGCATTTTGTAGAAGGTTCATTAAGCAGATCGTTATTCCCAATGAATACATTTTTGTTGGCAATATAGAATTTCAACCTTCATCATAGACATATCTCATTATTTTTCCGAAATATACAAATTAACAGCGTTTTTTTTTTTTTTTTTTTTTTTTTTTTTTTTTAATTAGAGTTCTTCAATATTTAAAAAATAAAATTTGAGGTAATAAAACACCTTTTTTCGCTATTGTCGGCTGCGGTGAATGTAATATGTAATTTGTTATTATTTTATTTAAGACATTGTTCTTTGTTTAAGCATTTAGAAAAACTTTTAATTTTAAAAGATTCTGATTCATATGATATCAGACAATCGTTTTTCATCTGGCCATTAAACTTATTTTACTTTCTGATTTTGATGTAAGTATTTTCATGGTAACTGCGAATTTGCTTTGACGACCATATTTTTTTTTTCATTCATGTATTAACGAAAACGAAAAATAAAGGAGAAAAAATTCCCAGAGAAAAAAATTATATCTTGTATGAAAATTATGCAAATAATTTCTTTTCATCTGACGATCAAGTTTATTAAACTATTAATCTAGCATTACGTAGAAAATATACTTTCATAGTATTATTTATGGGAAAGTATTTTGAAGTCTAAGCAGTAAGCATGGTCGTTATTCCTAAATAATACTTTTTGTAGGCGATATAGAATTTGAGCCTTTATCATAATCAAATCTCATTAGTTTTCCTGAAACAAACAAATTAACAGCGTTTCCTTTGTTATTGGAGTTCCTCAATATTTTTAACTTAAAATTCAAGCAAATAAAGAAGACTTTTTCTTCTCCTTTTTTTCTTTCTTGTCTGCGATTTTGAATGTAATCTATAATTTATTATTTGATAGAATTAGTTTATTTACGGCATTGTTCTTTGTTTAAATATTTTTTTAACTTTAAATTTAAAATACTCGGATAAAAATGAACTCAGACGGCATCAGAGATTAAAATAATTACGAAACAAACTAAAATATTGCACTATTCTACCGCATTTTATTTCAAATATTTAACTCAAATAAGTGTTTTTAAATTTCCAATTATTTTCTTTATTTCCCAACAATGTGTTAATATGACAAAAGTTCATAAAAAAATCTTCGTTTCAGATAGGAATTCCACATGAAATCACAATAAATTAGTGATTATTTAAGTCTATTTAAACAAAACAACGAATGAAATCTAATTATTTCTTACATGTAGTCATAAAAAAATAGTTTTTTCTGAAAATATATTAAGGGGACGGTGGATGTTTAACTTTTTTTTATTTCATCATAGCTATATGAAATTTTGTGCATATATATATTTCACTAAAAGCATATAGAACACCTTAAAAATTCCAATCTTATTAAGAAAATTTAAATTTTTAAACGAAATTTTAAAATGCTCCTCCTGTCCCATTTTTCAAGATATTTTCTTGCTTTTCCCTTTTTATCACTTAAAACACTTTTATAAACCAATTTGTGTAAGATTTTTTAATCTCTTAAATGGTTAATATTTTACAGATTTTTTTCTAAATTCCATATCGATTTTTATTAAAATTTTTCCTTTTAATAAGTAAAAAGAAGTAAAATTAGTTTTGAGACAGATTTAAAGTATAGAAAATGGATTTAAAGTATATAAATACATTTACCTTTATTACTTGCTTCTTAAAATCTTCATAAATGATAATTTAATAAGAAAAAACTATTTTGGTACTATTATACCACAGAAATAGACCTTTGTTGCAACAATTTTGCTATCGACGATTTTCTCAAATAAAGGTCCACTGTCTCCTTAAGATTTATATATATATATATGAAACTATTTAACACTGTAAGACAACCAGAAATTTGATTCAAGTTTTATAAAAATATTTCACTCCAGAATTTTGATTTAAAACAGTTAAACTTTATTATTTAATGTTTTTCTTCTTTCAATCTCTCGTTTATCATCTTTTTAGAACTATTTCAAAATCAAATGTCTGGTTTGAACCGAACCATATTCATATGGTAGCCACCAAAATTAAGGCTCACTGTAGTTCTAGTAATAAACTAACTTTTCTGATCTTTGACACTAGCTCTTCGTTATTTTAATCTAATTAGTGAATTATTATTCGAAATAAGAGAATAAATTTGTTAAAAGTATAATACGAAAGTGCAATATTTATCACATTTTAAATTTTCTGAAATGGTAGCAGAAGGTTGAAAAGTATTTTTATAAACAAATCCAAAGTAAACAACTAAAAGACTTTTCTTAAGTGCAAAACTTAAAAAAATAAAGCTAATATGATGTGCCAATCGAAAAACTTCCATCTATCTCTTGCATGGTAACAAAATTCAAAATACGCCAACACAGTGACAAGAATAAATGGCAATCTTTGACCATCATGATGATTATAAAGGTATATAGATTCACTGAATTGGATACATTTGAGTATCTCAAAAGCCAAAAAAATAAAAGTGGCTTTTTTTTTTTTTTTTTTTTTTTTTTTTTTTTTTAAGGTCAGTGTGAAAATTACTCGCGCTCATTGTGTTCCCGTACAATAAATACAAGAAATATTAACGATATTATGTTATTGAAAGAATAATAATTTTTATAGTAGTAGACGTTGCAAAAATCACAAGAAAGTAAAAATCAAATCAGGGCGCATTTCGAACTAAAACAATACAACTCATCATTAGCTGAAGGTGACACGCATACGTAAGGGCACCAGGTAAAACAAATAAAAACCTAAAAATGAACTAATTCATGTCAAAGTTTGTCTAAGTCATCGAAATAATTGTCAAAAACCCCCAAAATGAATAAAATACACGGACGACCTAGAAGTAGGCTTTTTTCTTTTCAGGTAAAGGTATATGAGTGAATATCTAACTGTGCTAGGATTTAGAGATCAACCAATTTCGCGAATAATAATAAATACGGATAAATTATAAATTTAAAGTAAATTATACTCTACTTTTTTTAAGGTTATTGAAATAGGAGTTCAAAGATCACAATGAAACCAGCGGCAGTTTCTTATTTCAATTCTGTTAATTATTATTCATGTTCAAATTTAGTGTCTTTAAACTCAATTTACTCCAAATCGCATTTTTGTCACTTGTACCGCTTGGCTTCTGAGGTTGTTATTTAATAAGGGGATATAAGAAATGTATTTCTTTAACCAGTCACTGAATTTCAGAACCCACCCAATTAGATGTCCGCAACAAAAATTTCCAAAACAAAAAAGCATAAACTATTCATCTGTTGCTCAATATACGGCCGAGTTTAAAAAGAATCTATTTACGTGAAAATGTAACTGAATATTATGATTGATTAAATTGCGTGCATTAGTTTTTGGAGTATAACTTGAGCGAAATTCGTGAAAACTGCATTATACCAGCAACACCTGTTGTTCGAATTACACCGGAACCTATTAAAAACAGCTTACGTTAACGTCTATTTGAAACTTACGTTTCATGAAAATCCGTACATTAGTTCTTGAGACAGAGCTATTGCCAAAATCATAAAGAAAATGAAAATCTCAGCATAGCCATCTGAAGAGCAATATTCATCAAAATCTAATCAGATTCAGATTATACCAAAGTCTACTTGAATCTAAAGTTTCGTGAAATTACGTCCATTAATTCTTGAGATAAAGTGCCTACAAAATTTTCTCACATACAGTCTAGCAGACAGACTCCCATATAGACAGATATTTTTCTGAAAACCAACAAATCATGTTCTTGATCTTCTAAAGTTTATTAATCCATCAAAACCCGGAAATCGAAATTTTTAACGAATTCAACATTTTATTCTACAGATAGGAAAAAGTAATTAATAAATAGAATAAGAAAATAAAATTTGCAAAGCAGATGTCTTCAACAGAATATGAAAATTACTAAATCAACTAATATTCATGAAAGCATCTAAATTCCCTAAATGGTTAATGAAGTGTAATGGAATAAACTCTTGCTTTCATTGCAGCATTTATGAGCAAGCATTTCACAGCTGGTTAATAAATATGGTCTTTATGCATAATGTATAATTTTTGCAGGCATTTTTAGATTTAAGACTTTGTATTAAACAAATCTTATTACTTTTTCTGAAAGAAATTAATAAGGTTTCGTCTTTAAATGCTGTTATTTATTTATTTGTTATTTTATTTCTCATTTAGAAATTGACATTTTTAATCACTTTTTATTCTTCTATTTGCTATTAGTTGTCTGATGATTTCATAATAATAATAGAATACTAAGAATATCTGATTAGTTTAAAATGATACTTTTCTTTCTTTGGAACCGTTTTCTAACATATCTTGTCTTTAAGAATGCAATTACTGGTCTGCTTACTGTCAAGTAGATAAATATTATCGCAAATCGCAAAGAGTGTTTCATATAATATTTCTTTCAAAACAACTTATTCTTTAATTAATAAATCCAAATAGCTAGTTTATAACTATTAAATTCTTACATAGGTGGACGAACTAATAAATTTATTTTTAAAAAAATTATAAAAGGAAGTTGTTTATTTTAATCAAATTAAAAATGTTCAAATTAAATTATTTAAATGAATCCGAAATTTAAATTTCTTTGACAATCCAAAATTTAAAAAAAAAAAACATATAATAACAAAATAAGATATAAATAAAATTCTAAATTTCTCAAAACAACAAAAAAAATGTTTAAACGAAAATTAAAATACTGAATAATTAATAAATCGGTATAGTTTTTAAAATAGAAAGAAAATTTAATTCCATAATGCCAGTAATTATTCATCACAGCAAGATAAAACCCTTAAATTGGCAAAAAATAGTAAATCTTAGTATGAAATTTTCATGCTTCAGCACCGGGGCTAAAATTGAAAACTTTCCGCTTACGAGCCAGATGCTTAAACTCCAAGCTGTGATGTATGCATGAAGTATGTTAAAATTAAGATTATCTTTTAAAGTTTAAATGGCAAAAATAAATGGATACATTAATGAAATTGAATTAACTAAAATAACAGACTTTTTGAAAATTTTATGATTTGTCGTGTGTCATGAGGTATTCAGGTGTATATACATAAAATAGGAAATCTCCGACACACACAGCTTTTGTGTATGGATTCTGTGACAGACAAAGAACAAAGACGAATTAGATTTCGTACACTGTAAAAAAAAGGTCGACCTACTAAAAAAAATTAGTGATCCTTGTAATTACTAAAAAATTTTTAGTAATCTTACTCGGTTACAAGGAATCTGTAAGAATTACTAGAAAAAAGCTAGCAACGAATTGAGTAAATAATTTTACATTTTTAATAGCTATTACTAAAACTCACTTAGTGTGGCCGTGATAGCCTAGTGGTCATAGCGCCGAACTCCAGGCTGAAAGTACCCGGGTTCGATGCTGGACGCTACCAAATATGCACCGAATGTATGCAATGTTAGTGCTCGTTAAATAAAGGGATTATGAAAATCCTGTCATAGCAGTTACGTTGGGTAATGATCTATGGGCTTTCCCTCTCCTTTAGAAACATGTCAAAATAGAGCAGGTAGAAATGTTTGGTGCTGCCATCTATTGTGGTTTTGCCGAAAATCTTCCGCTTCAGAAGTCTAAATATATTTTTTAATTAACTAAAAATAATTTTGGAGCTATTACTAAAATTTGCTTGGTGGCTCACACTAAAAAGTTAGTTATACAAAATATTCTTTTGTTCAGTTTACAAAAGAAATGTTTGTTTCACTTGCAAAAAAAAAAAAAAAAAAAAAAAAAAAAATTCTTGTAATGGTTACTAAAAAATTCTGTGGAATACAAATTTACTAAAAAATTTTTACTAACCTCTGGAATTTTATTTTACACTTTAGATGAATCAAAAACCAGTCTATTGAAATTTGAAATTAAATATCTAACTTATTTTATTGATTTTTAATATTGCACTGCACTATTGTAGTTATCTTTAGTATTGTAATATAATTGACCTGCACAAACTTTTTTAGTAATTTTTTTAATTAATAATATTAAAATATGTCCACTGCAGGGAGAATTGCAATTTAATTTGCATTAAAGAGAAACTGAATGAAAAATTTTTAGCTGTATTTTTTAAATATTATAAAAGAAGATTTTTTATAAAATGCTTACTTTTTATGAATTGTATCGATAATCTCTAAAAATCTATTTTGTACAACAACAAATATTTAATAGTTTTATAATTAATAATTAATAATTAATAGTTTAAATAGTTTAGGATTAATAGTTTTTCACCTATATAATGGTGTAATTTAAGCATATTTTACTGGTTTAACATTACATATTAGTGTAATGTTACACTGGTTATATCGATGAAAGTACTTCATAAAATAGGAGGCAGCAATTTTGCCACCAATTTTATGGCGTAACGTTAGACATATTTTACAGTGATTACTTATAAAGTGGTTCCGATTCTGGTAATTTTAGATGTTATTATACATAAAAAAATCGAATTTCATTGATTTTATAAATTTCAACTATCTAATATGTAAAAGAAAAAAAACTGTAAAGTTACTAAAATTTTTCGAGCAATTTGAGATTCCAAGAACTTCTTAAGATTCGTAAAATTCAAAATTCATGTAAGATGCATTTATGTATAATCAGATACACTTTTGCACTCCAGAACATAGTGTTGTAAATTTACATGTTTTTTTCTTTAATGTATGGGGGGTTATGTTTACTTAGAAAGACCCTAACGGACGGCAACTCCCCATATAAGGGCCTATATCCCAAGTGTAGAAAACCTGTCCGACAAAAATACAAACAAAATTCCTTTTGTACATTATGCAGACAAAATTTTAGTAAGCATACAGATTTTCAAAACTTTACATCTGTAGAATTATAGATATCTTGATTTATTTTAACAGTGTATTTAACTTCTCAGTTATATTAATTACGAAATTTCTCCAAGAAAAGAATATCAAAATTTGATAATTAGTAATTTTAAAAGATATCGGCAGTCCAGAAATGTTTAGTTTAACTTTCAAGAACGAAGAGGAAAATTATTTTTTTTTAATTATTTAAGTAACTTTTCCATATTTTTCCTGTACGTTCTTTGTGAATTTTTAATAACTTGCATTTTGTACTTTTAATAATACATTGCACTTTAAATAATATTAAAGCTTAATTTATTATATACATTATTATATTACACACATATTATATACATTATTATATTACAAAGCATATAAAAATGCGTTTTAATAATTTTACGAAATTTCATCGATTTTTTTTAATAAGAAGGAAAAACATCATGCGTCAAGCATAGACATGAAACTGTTTCTAGTGCATTTAGAGTAATGTAAGAAAAATGTATTTTTTAATAAATTAAAATACCAAATCGTATTAAACTCCATTGAAGCACACAACACGTATGAAAATGATATTTCAGCTTTCCGTATCTACAATCGGAAAATTAATCAACTTTTTTCAGCAGCCATGTGTACACTGTAAAACAAATCTGGAAAGGTACTATGCATTTTCTAGGAAACTGGGATTCCAAGAACTATTCATGTAACGATAACAGGAAAAAAATCATGTAACCGATTCTGAAACTTGCAGTTTTTGCTGTTACCGTTACACGAAAAGTTCTAGGAATCCCAGTTTCCTAAAAAAAGTTTAGTACCTTTCCAGAATTATTTTTTACAGTGTAGGATATATAGCTTTGTATCGATGCACTATACGCATATCAAAAATTATTTCAATTAAGAAATATACAGGGTGATTCAAAAAAGATGGGAAAAATTTTAAGGGATAATAGTATACATCAAGCCAAACAATATTAAATAGGAAACCAAGGGTCCCAAGCGTTTTCCAAGGAGATAGCCGCCATTAAAGTTTGGGGCCCAAAATTTCAAATACACATAAAAAACGGAAAAATGGGACGATTGATTTGCGGTTTTCACTAAAACTATTCTTTATATTGGTATTTTCATGGAAATAAATTATAAAGATAAATTTTGAAAAATGTCGGTAGAGGGCGCTTTGGACTTTGGAGTAACGAACATTTGTTTTTTGCCGTTATTTTTTGCATCTCATTAAATGGTTTCGCAAGCTTAGACTTAAACTTAAATTTTGAGCACAAAATCTGAATAGTTGGGAGTGGTTAAGTAGCACAAACTGAACTGTGTTCAGAGGGTTCAAATTTCAAATGATTATAAAAAACAGAAAAATTGGTCGATTGATTTGCGGTTTTCACTAAAACCGCAAATTCCGCTTTTTATGATAACTTGAAATTTGAACCTCCCCACCTTCATTGAACACAGTTCAGTTTGCTCTACTTAACCACACCCAACGATTCAGATTTTTTGAGCAAAATTTAAGTTTATGTCTAAGCTTATAAAAAAATTAACGAGATGCAAATAATAACGGTAAAAAATAGTTTTTCCTTACTCCAAAGTCTAAGTCGACCACTATCGTCATTTTTTGAAATGTAGCTTTATAATTTATTTTTAATAAAATACCGACATAAAGAATAGATTTAGTGAAAACCGCAAATCAATCGACCAATTTTTCCTTTTTTTATAATCATTTGAAATTTGAACCTCTGAACACAGTTTAGTTTGTGCTACTTAACTAATCCCAACTACTCCCAAGTAAGATTTTGAGCTCAAAATTTAAGTTTAATTTTAAGCCTGCGAAACAATTTAATGAGATGCAAAAAATAACGGAAAATAAACAGTTATTTGTTACACCAAAGTCTAAAGCGCCCTCTATCGAAATTTTTCGAAATGCATCTTTATATTCTATTTTCAAGAAAATACTAACATAAAGAATAGTTTTAGTAGAAACCGCAAATCAATGGACCAATTTTTCCGTTTTTTATGTTTATTTCAAATTTTGGACCCTAAACTTTAATGGCGGCTATCTCCTTTGGAAAACGCTTGGGACCCTTGGTTTCCTGTTTAATATTGTTTGTCTTGATGTATACTATTACCCCTTAAAATTTTGCCCATATTTTTTGAATCACCCTGTATATACCTCAATTGCAAATTTCCTTTCAACAATTCCCGTTTATTAGGAGAACGGTATGTGAATTCTTTTGTGCAACCCTATATACAATTCATTGAAATTATATAAAACGAGTAAAATGCAAAAAAAAATGTTTAAATTTTATGGCACGTACCGAATTTTAACATGTACTTCCAGCAATTATTACTCAAAGGGAGTACTGTAACCAGTTTCTTTTGTATTACACAAAGAAAGGAAGACAAATGCCATGAATGTCCCTTTCTATCGTAATATGTTTGCAGTAATAAACAGTGTTTTTTTTTATTATTTAATATACATTTGGAATAGTGAAATATCATTAAAACACTCTGCAAACTATTTTTCTCCATACATTATAATGCAATGGATTTTTTTAGTGCCCCTGTAAATAAACTATCAATATTACATTATAACATATACAATTTCAAACATGTTTTAGTGAACTAAATAAAGTTTATTCCTTGCGAAAGAATGAAGTATATTTTAAGGAGTTAGAGCATTGGCAGACGGACTGATAGCCAGATAAACTGATATATATCAGAAATTTGACATCCCTTGGTAACTTTATCACCATGTAGGTGGACGGGATAGTTATTGTTTTATCTATATTTATTGGTGTTGTTTATTCTTGTGATTGATTCTCGTTTTTCTTACAGGTCTTAGGCAGTAAGTGAAAAATCAGGACCTACAAAAAATCTCGATGGGTTCGGCATTATCGCAATTACATAGAAGAGAATGTGGCAAAAGCAGTGGCTGCTGTCAATAATAGCATAATTAATGGACTAGCTACCGCAACATTGACAATATCACGTAGAGTAATCTTGTAAGTTCCTTGGAAGACAGCAAATCTGTGGGTCGTCCAACTATCTTTATTTGTGAATAAAAGCAGGTGATTTCCAAGACCAGAGCAGTCGAGACTGATTAGTATTTTCCCTTAAACAAGCATGATGTCAAGATGATAAATATAAAATACCTTAATAGAGAGAGTGTTAATATTCCTATATTGACTTAAAACATTTTTGTGATGCTACGGCCAATGATTTCACACAGAAAAAAAAGGCAAATTATTTTTTTTTCAATAAATCGTAAAACAATGAATCATTTAAAAATCTCCTGGTGATCTAAGTAGTGTACATTATATTTTACATCGATATCTGTGGTACTTTTAGAATGAATTGTCTATAGGGAACATTTGAAGCATATTTATAATTACGTAGTTGACAAAGTAACCCCTAACCCGGGGTAACTTTGCCACCCTATTTTTTATTATTTCATTCTTTTAACACATCTAATATGCATTCGACTGCACTTTGATGTTGAAGGTAAACATTTGGTTGAAACGTCTGTAGTTTTTTGAAGTTCGAAGTTAAATAACAAAAAAAAGTTATGTAAAAAAAAAAAAATACCTTTTAAGCATTCAGCAGAATTCTGCATGCAAGTTTAACATTTCATAAAATAAAAGCTACGGAATGTATTGATCTAGGAATTTGTATTTTATAACCTTAGATATTTATTTATATATGCAATTAAAAAAGAACAGTAATATCAATTTTGAGTTAAATAAACTTTTGAATCCAAAAACTATATGACGGAAAAATCCGGTTAGACCGCTTAAAGGGTTAATATGTCGGCATCAAATAGATATAGAGTTAAATAATCAAACCATATATATATACAGATATATAAGCTAAGGTAAAATTTTGTAATTAGTTTTGTACAACTTTATTTCAATCTTAACATTAATTATAAAGTTTAAAAAAAAGGGCTGTTATGATTCAACTTAATTTTTATAATGGAAGTACTCGTCTCATACAGTAGTTATCTAAAATATTTGTTATTTTAGCATGAGTTTTTAGAAGAAAAAAATACACATAACCCGGGAAAACATTTAAAATGCAAAAACTGAATTTCTATTGAATAAAATAAGCAACAAACTTTAAAAAGAAATATTCGCGCATTCAAGAGAATTTACGAATTGAATAATCGAAAAATTATTGGATTGTGTAATATTTAAATCTTTATACTAAGCTTAAGTAAGGTGTTACAGTGTTTATATATTATATCTTGCTTTTCTTTTTACTAAAATATTATTAACGAAATTCTTAATTCCATGATTGCAGTTCGAATATTTAGACAAATGAAAATAAAATAGGGAGCTTTTTACTTTTTGTAATGAAAGGCTACCTAATCAAGAGTAAAGTGCAGTTTCTATCAAATTTAAACATTTTTTCATAGCTTACAGTTTCAATAATTATAAAATTCGATGAAAAATATTACGCACTTAGCAGTTAAATTTAATCAAATTGGCCAGATCACTAATGTTGAAAAATAAGTTTTTTTTTTTTTTTTTTTTTTTTTTTTTTTTTAAGGAGAAAAAAAAGAAACAAATATTTTTGAGGACGATTTTTTAAGCTTCAACTTTGATTGATAATAGTTTCGAATATTAATAAGTGGGGAGATTAATTTAAATATTTTTATGTATACAAAAGAGTTTTTTCCTTTTTAATACTAATTTTTTTTTAAAAAAGGAAAAAAATACATTTTTAAAATTAATTTTAGTCTTTCTGACTTTATTTCGGCTTCTTCAGATCTGAAAAATCCGTAATTCAATGTAAAAAAATAACAACATTTTTCTACTCTCTCGCTATTTTGGGTACTGCTGATTCAGAAAAAAAATACAATTTCATCTTATTTTGACTCCTGTGCACAAAAATAAATAAAAAAGGAAGGATATTTTATAGTTTTGGTACATGGTTATACAGACTCGAAAAATTGGTTGGAAGAAAAGGAAAAAAGGCTTCTATTACAATGCTGCACCAGATTCTTAGTTCTTTTACCCCCCAAAAAGCACAAATTTATAATTTTCGCGTTACTTCCGCTAAGAGATCTGCATGAACCGAAATTTTAAAGCCCGTCCTTTAAAACTCTCGGTTATTCCTTTGTATTTATTGCCACACCAATCAGGCCCATTGTTAATTTTCCCTATTTTATCGACGTAGTGTTATTCTTCCAAATTTGTTATATTGGGCTTGTCAGCCTTTTAAATTTTATTAATCAGCTTGATGCGGTAAACTTAAGAAAATAATAGTGAATAATAAATAAAATATGCTTTACAAAAATTTGTCTGCTTGTAGGGTGAGATATGTCTAATTTGCATCACTGGATGGGCTAGTAAAGCTTTATCTCTTGGGTAGGCCTCCTCACCATGTGGAATCACGAATCTTGACCAATGCTTGGTATGCCTCCCTTCATCAATGTTTCATATAATGTTCACTTATGATTATTATCGTGTCTGTGTAAATTCTTTTTCAAATTAAATCTTTCATTAACAATTGGAAAACAACTAAAATCTAAACATTACTGACTGTTAACTCCTCAAAATAGAGAATTTATTCAAATTAGAAATTTACTCACTTTATAGATTTTACTTAAGAGAAAAAAGGAAATGGGAAAGAAACTTCATATTCATTCATATTAACTGAAATTTTAAAAATAAATCAATTAATTCTTTTGATTCTTTACTTTTATTTTTTTTTCTCCTATTATATTAGTTAATTTAATTTTAATATTTCTTACCGTTATTTTTTAAAACATAAATTCATTTTATTTCATTGGTTATTATATTGTAAAAGAAACAGCTTTTTGGAAAAAAAATATGTGGAATTTCTAATTAAACTTTTAAAATATTTAACTTTAAATTTGTACTAAGTTTAGGTTCTTCCAGAACAAATTGGGTAACCATTTGTTAAATAATTGTATTTTTTTGTATTTATATTTTAAATAAATATTATATAGGACTTGTTGAGTTCATGCCAATTGATAGGCAACCCCACATAGTTGAACTTGTAACTGTCTTAATTCTACTTACATGGCCTTTATGTAATGTTGCCTTCATTTTCTTGTCCTTTTGTCTTTATAGACCTTTGGATCTTGGGTTCTATCTACAACACCCGAAAATATGAGGGAAAGAACTTATATAGTAAATGTAAAATATCTACTACAGTTGTGAAATTAGACAGTTTTCATCTACTCCAACCGTACTCAATGGTTTTTTCCAGCAAACAAAAGTTTCAGACTTTAGACGATCAGAAACATAAGTTTCAGATTTCAGGTGGGCTGCAACACATTTGTAAAAAGGTTTAAAAAAACTAATTAAAATGACATATACAGTCTAAAATGCAATCAATGTAATAAGTTAATATTATCAATAGAGTTAACGATTTCTTGCGGTACAAATATCACCAAAAATTTTAACATCACTCTCGCCCTATAATAACTTCGTAGTAAATTTTAATTTCAAATGCTGTATAAATATGCCACGAAGCTTGCTGTTTAGAATTAGTACTGTAAAACTTTATCTAATGCCATATTTGGCGGTAAAAATTCAACCCTAAACAGTAGTATTGGCTATTTAATAGATGAGAGTTGTAATATTATAACAATGCAAAATTTCCAAAGAGATTTTCTCTAAAAAATCATGATTTTGCTCAATGAAAATATATACATATGTATATATATCGTAGAAATATACAATGCAAATTTAATTTGAATTTTGATACTATTGAAGATTAATAATTGTCTACACGATTGTAGAACAAAATGACAGCATGAAAAAAAAAAAAAAAAAAAAAAAAAGATTTTTAAGATTTTTTTTTACATTTCGAATCCGGTGTACTACACAATCAGAACTATGCACAGATAATATACACTATATACAGAAAAGTTACAGAACTATAGTTAGTCCTTTTATTTAAAATCTGTAATTGTTCTTTCAACATTTACATTTGGTTCTCTATTTCTTAACAAAAGTTACACACGAAAGAAGTTCTATTGAAAATTAATAAATAATAAAACCATTTTCATGTTAAATTGCTTTGTGGGACTAACTGTTAACCATATACGCTTTCCTTAGTTTATAATTTCATTATTTACATTAATCTAAACATTCTGTTTGTCGAATGTTTATTATAAGATAATTGCAAAAGAATGGAACAAGAAACACGTCTTTACAACGAGTATTATTTTGTTTTAATAATTTCTTAGTTACTTTCGACATACTGAAATGACAGTATATGGCTATGCCTTTCTTATTATGACTTCATTTATGTCTTGACATATGGTAATAACAATAATACTAAAAGTTTACTTCATTCTCTTTGCACGTTTGGTGATTCCTTTATTTTACTCACATATTTTACTCTTTAATTTGAAAATATAAGTTATTTTTCTGAACAAATCATGTATCATAAAACGCAAAAAGCCTGAGAAAGTTGTAGTACCCTCTCAAATCCTGTTGTAATATGTTATTTTCAAAACGTTTCATAAACTCTTCCTTAGCTTATTATCATATAAATATGATCTGAATATTATACAAAATAAGTACATTAGCTAAATTTCAGACAATGAACTAATCTTTAAACTTCAGTAAGTCTGGTTGGATAGCTACGATTAACGTTATTACAGCTAAATTAATTTTGTTTTCAAAATTGAAAAAAATTCAGACCCGAAAGGGTTAAAATCTGCCCTGCAATATATAATTATCTTTCCTCGAAAATATACATAACAATGCAATAGAACATAAATGCTTATTATGCGCATCCCAATTAATTATATCATTATTCATTAATGATTATGTGCCTCGGGTCCAACATAGAACCACGCTGAGCGACATGCGATCCGCATACTGCAGGTTCAGTACGGCTGATCTACTCTGTAGACAGCAGGTACCGGGGGTCCCAAAAATGACTGATGGATTTTAAAATTCAATAACTTGCAAACGGTGATAGCTATTTAAAAATTTTTTGCAGGAGGGTTATGTATAATATCAGGAGTTTTTTACCACAATTTTTTATTTTAGTTCGAATTTCAAATAATAGGTGGCGCTGACGGAGATTGAAGGCCAGGTCGACGCTTCACTCAGCATTGATCACCTGGCCTTAAATCGTCGTCAGCGCCACTTATTGTTTGAAATTCGAACTAAAATAAAAAATCACGGTAAAAAAACTCCTGACATTATACATAACCCTCCTGCAAAAATTTTCTAAATAGCTGTCACCGTTTGCAAGTTATTGAATGTTAAAATCCATGAGTCATTTTTGGGACACCCGGTATTTACCCGTGTTTACTTTGTACATACCCGCGTATCTACTTTGTTCACCAAGTAAATATGAACTCTCTATTTTAAAAAGCCTGATATAATCCATAAATAACAATAAAATTTATTTTATTAATTTAGAATTACATATAATTTGTTGAATCTCAATTTAAAATGTCTAAGAAAAAAATCTTGCGTCTGAATCGGTGTAAACTTATTTTTTAACGACTCCAACTCCGACTCTTTTACTCAAAAATGAGTACGACCCGATTCCGACTTCATGATTCGACTCTGACTACGTAGCTCTTCTTTTTCGTTCGAAGAAGTGATAAAGAAAAAAAAATCAACATTTGTTGATATACAGACAAAATTGATATACAGGGTGGTCATAAAGAAACTTTGCCGATATATGAAGGTCTAACTTCAAGTCCTTTCAACCTATCGTGATGAAATTTCAGATATAGCTATTCAGAGGTATGAGCTCGAGATTCTGTGAACGGCAACAAAATGGTGCTTACGGTTACGGTTATAGTTACAGAAACACGAAATTTTCCAATAACAACACCCATTTTTTTTCATCGCAATATGCTCAACGCACGCGAAAACCCTAAAGAGCATTGGGACGGCATGGTTATTGCAATAAACCGTCGCTTTATGCTGGCACAAATCCAGCTCTGCGAACGGACCCGCACGAAGATAATTTGAATATGACAGAGACAAAATACGAATCACGGAACATCGTTTGCAAGATGGTCAGCGTAGAAAACGGATAAAAAGTAGGGTGGGAATGTTAGTTCTTCACTCGGAGCTAGCAGATGAGATCAAAATGACTTCGTTCGTGGCGAGTTGGTAAATTTATTATCAAAATGAGATGAATGCTGCGAAAATCTGGCGCGTTTATCGTCGAAACCATCTCCAAATACGTGGCCTATGCATTTCACAAGCTCTTAGTGATTTAGTAATGAAATTTGAAGAAAATGGCTGCACCTGTGACAGTCTGCGATCCGGACGACCAACTGTTCCTGAGGATACTGTTATGGAAGAGCACCACATAGTGACCAGAGGAAGCATGCAAACTACAAAAGGTGCATCTCGTGTATTTAATAAACCAAAATCAATGGTCTTAAAGATATTGCGCTCTGTAATCCGCATGTTTTTTTTACCGGTACCAGCGTGTCCAGATGTTGGAAGTGAGAGACCATCAACAACATATAGACTTTCTCAGTGAATTTCTTATCAAATATGATGGAGATAACGATTGGCCTCTTCGCATATTATGAACGGACGAGGCACATTTCATCTTAACTGGTAATGTCAATGGGCTTCGCGATCCCCCGACCTCACTCCTATGGATTTCAGGTTGTGAGGATATCTAAAATCTAGAGTGTACATGTGCAATCCGCAAACTTTGCCGGACTTGAAAGATTCTATCAAACGTGAAGTTGCAAACATCCTTCATGCGATGCAACTTTCGGCTGTATTGTCCACAGTCGCTACTATGCAATGTGTAATTGCCTGTAATGGCACCCATGTAGAAAATGTGTAATCAAGATAAAAGTTTTCTACGATCTGTGTTGTAATCAGAGATTAGTGTACTGACTTTATGTAATATGAAATTTACTCATTGCGCCCCAATCGTGTTTTTATGGGGGGGGGGGGATTCGCAGAACAGTTTTTTGTTCGTGCCTAACGTATCTGTTTCTTGCTATACACGTACGGTTCCAGCGCTCTTTACGGTTTTCGCATGCCCCAATTTGCGATAGAACAAAATGGGTGTTGCCATTGGAAAATTTCAAGTTTCTATAACTATAACTGCAACTGTGAGCGCCATTTTGTTGCCATTCAGAGAATCTCGAGCTCTTACCTCTGAATAGCTATATCTAAAATTTCACCTCGATCGGTTGAACAGACTGGCCGCTAAAGCTCCATATACAGGCAAAGTTTTTTTTATGACCAACATACTGTACATACAATACAGAGAGTGTTCTGATCCAACGTATTTTTAGTCTAATTGAATTTAAATTGACATTAATTTTATCTTCATCATCAAAAGATAAACACTGTTTTCTTTGAAGAATTTCAGTTTGAACAAACATGCATTAAAATTTATATTGATCTAATCATGATTTTAATTTACTGATGTCTTTAATGATTTTAAACGAAAGTATAAAATGTGATGTTAGAATATTTATTATTTTTCAATCTATTCTTTAACACAACCGCTTGTCAATTATTTTTTTTAAATATGTCACTTAAGAAAGAAAAAAGCTTACAGTATTCATCTTTCACTTTTCTTGCAAAATGAAGACTGATTATTATACAGCAAATAAAAAAAAAGATAAAAACGAGATGAAAAAAAAGATCTTTAATATTATCATTAATGTTGGTGTTCTCAAGATTAAACAAAACCACCCACAATCACAGTTTTTTTATTATTTTGTAAACGAATCGAGGTAATACTCATAAAAAAAGTAATAATGCTTTGTCTTGGTTATTCATAATATCTTGCCCGCAGCTGTTAGCAATTATTATTTTTTATTTTTGTTTCTATTTTTATTTTATTTTATTTATTTATTTATTTTTAAGATTGATCGCAATATTTTATTCATAGAAGAAATTTCATCTCGATTACATAACATACGTTCATTAATGCATGAATCAACTTTTTATTAATACTTTAAAGTAGAAAATAGGAAAATATATCTGATGTGGAACATTAGGTATTTAACGAAGTGCTTTAAACTATTAAACAAATTATTTTCTTAGTAAAATTAACTTTGTAACAGTATAATAGCTTTTTTAAAGATAAATACAACTGAATTCCTTTAGAATTTCAAAATTCATAAATATATGTTTTCATGCTTCGATAGTTGTTTTTTTTTTAATATTGCACCGGTTTATGAAATAGAGGGGTTAAATTTGCATTGTTTTCGTTACCTGCAACCAATGCAAAATTCCATGCACTGAAAAAAAAAATACGTTAAATTTATGGCAAAATCTTCTAGAAGCAATGTTGCAAACAGTTTTTGCCATAAAAATTGCAGTAAAATTAGATGTAAACTTTTTTATTAAATTTAATTTTGCCGTACATTTAACGGATTTGTTTTGTTTTATTTTACAGTGTAATCTCCACACTACTGCCGTACTTACTTAAAAAAAAAAATAATACTAGCAGATACATTCAGCTATTCCCTGTACTAATTCTTACGAAAATTCTTTTTTTGTACAATGTCTTACGAATAATAGTACAAAAATAATATGATGATCACAGTAACGGATCTGTGAGAATTTATGCTCATATACCGCGAAGTGAAAAATATTTTTGTCGTTACATCTGTATGATCGTAGTAAAAGCCTTTGGATTTTAAAATCATTTATCAGGGGGGTTTTGGCACGTGTAGCAAACAAATATACAATATCGATGACAGTAGAAAAAAACATAAAAAAAAATACGACATAGCAAAATCTGGTTTCTGATAAAAATTTCCTTTTATCAAATGAATGATATTTGAAAAGTTTGAGCTATTTTTGATACTTTGATTATATTTGTGAGGTTACAATGAGTTGTTTGAAAAACGTCAGACATAAAATAGCTTTTTTCTAAAAATAAAAATTAATGGCAATTGAAGTATTTGAGCGAATATAGAAAATTAAAACCAGAAGTTTTCGTAAATTAACAAATATAATCAATCGCAGTAAGGTATTCTCGGATTGTTTCTGTAGATCACGGATCGTAACCAAAGGTATAATTTAACATTAATCCTTTTCATGAGAATGTTTCATGTTAAATATTTTTTCACAGATAAAGTGCGTTATAAATATCTAATGATGCTGTTCTTTAATTTTAAAGTTTTTGATGTGAAATCGAAGTCGGTATCCACTAGAAAATTTCAGTTCCGAAACATAGTTAAAATCCGTATGTACTAACAATTAATTAAATATACCTCTGTATATGACTATGTTTTGAAGTAAAATCTAATAACTAGAAAACTCTAATGTATGCATAAATATTTTTCATCAACGGAAATCTAAATAGCTTTACAATTTAACTAAGTAATATGAATTTGGTCATAGACATGCGATAGACATTATTTATCGTTTTCTTTAATCACACAAACACACTCATATGTATAAATAGACATATATGTATGTACACTCCTGGACAAAATTATAAACTCAGGAAATTTGTAATTTGTTTAAATCATAATATAAATAAGCTTAGCTTTACATTAATGAAATGATGATGAATATTTATAATAAGACA
Source organism: Maratus speculifer (assembly GCA_964019185.1). NCBI lineage: Eukaryota > Metazoa > Arthropoda > Arachnida > Araneae > Salticidae > Maratus > Maratus speculifer. Next base: position 231,672,369 of record OZ025294.1, on the reverse strand, counting down.
TCTAAATTTAGTATAACTCATAAATAAAACTGAGTAAGTAATTTAAATAAGATAATACATAACTTAAAAAAAATTATCATTATGTGAGACTTCGATAAAAATTATAAACTCAAACTTATGAATTTCTATATTCTGGAATATTTAATATAAATAAATGCATTTTATGATAAAAAAACTAATAAATGGAGTCATTATGGATCAATACATTTCAATAAATCAATACATGTTTTAATTTTTCTCATAAAATAACATTATGTGAGACCTGGACAAAATTATAAACTCAAAGTTATGAATTTCCATACTCTGGTATTTTTTATCTAAATAATAAATATGCTTTGTGAAAAGAAACTAATTCAGTGAAATTATTTATCACATTCGTATTAATGCAAACGATATTTTTTCATATTTTCAATTCTCTCCATGATTTTATTAAAAACCATTTAACATCTGCCTTTGCATTACTTTTAGAATAATTTTGTTTTCTTTTAACGCTTCTTCTTTATCGTGTGTCATTACATGTTATTCTTAGAACAGTAAAAATCAACAACTTTTCTAATGCCTTGAGGAAAGGTTCTCACAGAGGTACATGTTGGTAAAATTTTGGCATTCAAAGCTTCTGGAAAAACGCAACACCAAATTGCTTTGCTAATTAAATGTTCGCAAGGAGCAGTAAAAACTTTTTAAGGAATCCGTGAGTGTATGGGAAGAAAAAACAGAGTGATTGGCGTCCAAAGATAACAGAAAGAAATCGAAGATCTACCTTAAGAACAGTATCTAGCATTGGAGCTTCTTCTAGCCGAATTGTATATACTTTACTGATAAATGTAACTTCTCGAATTGTCAGACGAATTCTTCAACGAGCGCTGAATATAAAAGGGAAGAAAAGGAAAACTAAGCCAAAACTCGAGACTCATCACATGGAAGCGAAACTTCACTTTGCACAACAGCGCATGTCATGGACAACAGAGTGGAGCACAGTCATCTGGTCAGATAAAAAGAAGTTAGACGGCCCAGATGTCATAAGATACTGATACTGCTGGCACGATATCAAACATGAAGAACGGCATATCTTTAGTCGAAAGTTTGGTGGAAGATCCGTGATGGTGTGGGCGGGTTTTCTGAGAACTGATCTGGCTTTTCTTAATGTAAAACAACAAGTTGGAAATTGCACTTAAAGTATAGCAAATGAGGTGCGTTCGTATCGTAGCGTAGCAAATGAGGTACGATAACGAAATGTTAAAAACATCACTCTCATGTATCATTCGCATAAAACTGTAAATAGTTAATTACAATTAAAATGTGCACCAAACAATGTTCTTTCTATACCATTATGTAACAGGATACTTTTGTGTGGCCTTGTAAATCAATAACAAAATGTTCTTTGTACCACAGATTATACAAAATGCATATTACAGTATGTACTTTATAGTTGCATATCAATTTTATTATGTTCGAATGAGTGTAACACCATTAAAATCCATTTGAAACATTTTTCCCCAATGACCGTAATGTAACAGAATACTTTTGATTGTCCCTGTAATTGAACTATGCATCCGATTTTGATAAAATTTGAAATAACCCGACAAAATTATGTAATAATTATGTATTTTAAATTTCAAACGATTAAAATGCATTTGAAACTTTTCACCCCATTGACCGTAATGTAACGGAATCCTTTTGATTGTCCCTGTAATTGATCTATTCATCCGATTTTCATAAAATTTGAAATGACTCGACAAAATTATGTAATAATTATATATTTTAAATTTCAAACGATTCGGTTGGGTAGTTTTCACGTTGTTATATGCGGACGGACAGACAGACGGACAGACAGATCGACGGACGGACAGACGGACGGACTGAACGACAACTATAGGTGCTACGTATTTACATAATTATGAACGCACCTAAAAAGCAGAAGATTACTAGTCAAAGCTGGAAGATAATCATTTGCCATATGGACCTTTGTCCCTGGTGTAAACTGTGTATTTCAGCAAGATAATGCAGCAATACACTCTCAGCAAAAATTAGAAAAAAGTAGCTCAAGCGCTGGTATATATATGTCTTGAATCGGCAAGGCTGCAGCCCTGATCTAAACCCCATGGAAAATTATTGGGGTGCAATAGTTCGAATAGTCTATCGCAATGATCGTTTTTAAATCAAAACAAAAATGATTTAAAGATGGCTGTATTTTCAGCCTGGAACCAGTTGTCTGTTGAACATTTAGAAAAACTTGTTCAATACTATGCAGAGTCGCATATCCGAAGTCAGTCAGAAAAATGGCAGTTCAACACAATTTCGATTATATATATTACTTTGCACCAGGATTCAAAAGTATGTTCACTTCTTAAACTTTATAATTTTATGTTTTCAGTTTACACATATACTATATTAATATTACTCATCTTTTTTGAAAAATAAATATAAAAATGCATTGATTTATTGAGATATATTCATGATTAGTTTATTATAACAAAATGCATTTGTTTACATCAAAACTACCAATAGTACAAAAATTCATAACTTTGAGTTTATTATTTTGTCCAGGTCTCAGATAACGTTATTTTATGAGAAAAATTTAAAAATGTATGGATGTATTGAAATGTATTGATCCATACTGACTCCATTTATTAGTTTCTTATCACAAAATACATTTATTTATACCAAATATGCCAGTATATAGAAATTCATAACTTTGAGTTTATAATTTTGTCCAGGTCTCACATAATGTTATTTTTTTTTAAGTGATGTATTTCCTTATTTAAATTATTTGTTCCATTTTATTTATGAGCTATATTAAATTTAGATGTCTTATTATACATATTCATGTATATTTTATTAATTTAAAGCTAAGTTTATTTATATTACGATTTAAACGAATTAAAAATTTTCTGAGTTTATAATTTTGTCCAGGAGTGTATACAGGGTGAATCATAAATATCGAAACAATAGGCTATCTCCTTAACTATTGCCTCTAGACCTATACTTCCAATTGCAAAAATTCATAAAAAAGGTGAAATTTCTGATAGGATAAGTTACAACTCCATGGGGGGTCTATTTGAAAATATACGAAAATAAAATTTTATACGGCCCCCGTAGAGTAAAATTCCCAATTAGAAAATTATTCCTTATCCATTCCTAAATTGAACAAAAAAAAAAAAAAAAAAAAAAAAAAAATCATCTCCGTATCTGAAAATCTGACAGAGATATTAAAATCCAAAATTCTCGGAAATTCGTGACTTACACCACTTTACCATGCCTGTAAACGATGAATTGTTTTACGATTTTCAAAGGAAATGAGGGATCGTTCACAAATTGTCTTTATTAAATGTCGATTCATGACCGTGCCTCTTAATTCGACATAATAAAGTAGCGTATTGATTTAAATCAAAATTGGTTTTCAAAATATGTTGATCGTTAGCTCTTGAAGTCTGCATGGATAGCTGCCCGGCATGGAAAAATGTTAAAATCATAATCCGGACCAGCCTGGAAAAAAGTTTAAATCATAGCTTGACTTAGCCTTGAATTTCTACACAGTTTTTTACTTCAGTGTAGTTAAAAATTGTTTCGCGGGGAAGAGCTCTGACCAAAAATACTTAGTATAGCTTTTCGTTTTTTATACTTATACTTTTTATTACTAAAGATGCGCCAAAGACTGGGATATATTTATTTTATCAATGAATCTCTGTTTATATCTAAATGTTTCACATATATTTTAATATCTCTAATCCATATCCCGTGCATTGGAGACTTTGAAAACTGTTATACAGTAAAACCTTTTAAGACGGAATCACATACGAAAGAAAAAATACGTAATAGACAAATGCACTTCCTAGGAGGGTTAAATGGAGTTTATTTTTTCTCAGGTATTATTGTATTCATTCTGCACGGATTAACACATTTTCTGTTTAAAACAGAATTCCGTCATAGGCAGATTTTTTTTCTGGTTTTATTGTGTTTAATCGTTTAGCATTTAAATATAATATTCTTAAAAAATATATAAATTTTGAAGTTTTTTTTTAATTTTTTTTAAATTTATTTATTTTATTTTATTTTATTTTTGTAAAATAAAAGGGATTTCAAAATCTATGTGGTTTTCGTAAAAATTTTGATTAAACCAAATTTTACTTATTTCATGTACGTATTAGGTCAGTCAGAGACAGTAGTTTTAATACGGATTGTTCGAGACAGGGATTGGAAATTTCGTCCAGTACAGACCTTATTAAAAGTAAAGAATTGTTAAAGGAAAAAAGTACAAACTTGAAACATGTCACTTTTAATTATTTTACATTAGTTTTGTTTCGGGAAAAATTGAAAAATTTTTTACTTTTGAAAATAAGAATTTTTTTTAAAGTTATAAAGTTAATTTTTCAATAAATATTTTTAATAGCTCTAAAATTAATATTGAAAAACAAAAACCCCGAAAAAAACTAAAACCAGATTTTCATTTTAAATTAAATGGAAATTAAATGGAAAGAAATACAAATCTGATAAATAATGTTTTGAGTTATAACGATTTTTAACTATCCCATTTAAACCAGTCTTAATAATATGAAATTTTTAGAAATTTTATGATAAATTTTAAAATGTGATTTCCTTAGCAAATTATATGACTAACCATCACAAAAAAAGAACAAAAAATCAAAATTTAACTCAAAAGATTTTTTACACGTTTCCCAGAACAGTTAAAGAAAGATTTTCTTTTGAATTGCGCACATTTCAATTTGTGTCTAATCCCTTAAAACCGAATGAATTATTGAAACGGCTATAACTCTTCGAGTTTTGAAGATATGAAAATGCAACATTTTGTGTATTATTCAAGACTGGATAAGGAAAGATTTCCTGATTGGAATTTTTGACCTACGGGGGCCGTATAAAAAGTTAATTTTCGTACTTTTTCAAATAGACCCCCTATGGTGTTGCAACTTATCTTATCAAAAAGGTTACCTTTTTTAATGAATTTTTGCAATTAGAAGTATGGGTCTAAGGGTAATATTTAAGGAAATAGCCTATTGTTTCGATATTTATGACTCACCTTGTATAATATAATTATATTTTTAATATTTTATCATTTACATTTTAATAGTAACAATACATTTAATAATTTATCATGGTTATAGTATACCACATTCCTATTGTATCACTTTTTCAAATGAAATTACTTATTTGTTTTCTTACGTTATTGAAAAATAGTGTCTGGTGGGGAATGAACAGTGAAAAAATATATCTTTTTAATTTTTTATAATTTTCTTAACAGATTTATAATTTTTAAAGTTATGTATGATTGCTTGAAGTCTTAACTTTTATAGTCTACTTCATTTTTCTTTTTATTGTTTGTTCTATTTGGATTATAAAATTAAAAACTTTCGATGACAATTTTATGTCATATTTGTTCTGATTGAACTTCTTGATAATATTTGCTAACTTGATAATATTTGCCATAAGTTCTCTAAGTTCCATAAGTTCCATAAGGCTCTGGTTCTTGAAAAAAATGATAGTGTGTTCGAACCCCACTCCTGACATACGTGTGTGATTTGAAATAATTTTTTCTGTATTATAATTTTAACTAACTGATTTCAGAAAATCGTTAATTTTTAACTAAAACGAGAAAAATAAACTTTTCTCTAAAATTGAACGGACTTCAAAAACTACTGCAAAGTGAAAAATAATATCCTTATATAATAGTAATAAGAAATTAAATTAAGAGCGTATTATTTATCGTGCGTATTATTATATTTATGACATTTATTTGATTTTTTGGAGTCGGTGCAAGCCAAACCAATTTCAAAAGTAAAATTAAGTATCCAATACAAATCTTTATATATATATAAATCTTCTGTGCATGTGTTTGTCACTGAACTCCTCCAAACGACTGGACCGATTTTAATGAAATTTTGTGTGTGTGTTCCGATGAATTCGAGAATAGTTTAGATTCACATTTCATCGAAATTGATTCAGTACTTTTTTAGTAATTAGGCGAAAACTAATATTTAATGATTTTTTGCTAATTAAAATTGTTGAATAAGTTCGCTAAACACAGTGCGGACGGAATGGCCGAGCGGTTTAAAATGTTAGCTTTCAGCTCTGGTTCTTGAAAAAAGAGATTATGTGTTTAAACCCCACTCCTGCCATACGTGTATGATTTGCAATAATTTTTTTCTGTATTATAATTTTAATTAGCCGACTTCAGAAAATCGTTAACTTTTAACTAAAAAGAGAAAAATAAACTTTTCTCTCAAAAATTGAACCGACTTCAAAAACTTCTGCAAAGTGAAAAAAATTTCCTTACATTATAGAAATAAAAAATTAAATTAAGAGCGTAGTATTTATCGTGTATATTATTATATTTATGTACATTTATTTGATTTTTGGAGTCGATGCCAGGACAACGTCTGTCGGGTCCTAGTATATAAATGCATATATATATAGAGAGAGAGAGAGAGAAAACGCACGCATTATGTCCAAGTCAGGAAAATTGACATATTGATCACATCCTCACATTCGACAAAATTGTTTCCTGGATATTTAGAAAGCCTTTTGTGATTTTCATTGGAGAAACTCCAAAAGATGGAATTTGAAGAATTTGTTTAAACTCTGGTTATTTATAGACTTTCAAGTAATAGAAATCTTTGTTGCCCAGTAAACAATTTGAAAGAAAGAATTTAATTTTAAAACATAAATCCTTATGCGGTATCATCCAACAAATACATTTTCTAGTAAACCTTTCTAATCTTCTGCTTGACAATATCTTAGTTACAATTACTTTAATATAAGACATAACATTTAAGGAATTCAAATATCTGACAGCTTCAACGGAGTGCGTTACTAAGGAACAGGAAGGGAAGGAAGAATAAAAGTGCTCAAGGAAAATGATGCTCGGTAATGGCCTCTGAGATGTAACTCTGTAATTATCGATTGCAAGTCCCGTTTATCAGTAAAATTGTGCAATAATACTTTTTGAGAATTAAAATAGTAGAGCGACAAGTCATTTAGCAAGAGATCACGGTTTCGAGAATTGTAAGTCATTCGTTATTACTATTCTTAATTTCAGAAAAAAATTCCAGTCTTTTCGGATTGCGTATATTAACTGGATAATTGCACAAATAGTTATCATAATTATACATCTAAAGTTATACATATAAAAGGTTTTTTAGCTCAGAGGCGATCAAAGCCTGGGAACTTATGTTTCCGCCTGTTCTGTGTGTATGTACGTTCACTCGTGCGTAACGTGATAACTCATGACAAAATTATCCAATCCACTTGCAATTTTGTATATAGTATATTCTGATAAGTAGCTTCCCTGATTAGTTTTTGGAATTTATTCGAAATGTAAAAGAGGAGAGAATGGGGGTCTCATGCCACTCCTTTAATTGATATAAATGGGTTTTCCATGCTGAATTATTAGTTTTAGTTCAAAATATAGGATCATTCTGATAAAGCACTTCCCTTCCGATTACTACCCACCTTAAATTTGATAAATGGGTTTTTATGCAGAATTGTCCAATTTGCTTATAATTTTGGAAGTGGAATCTTTCTGATAAAGCGAATCTCTAAATAGTTTTGGAAGTTTAATGGTTAAATATAAAAAAAGGGGTATAACACCTCTTAAATTGTATAAATGGGTTTTTATTAAAAATTTTCGGTTTTGCTCCGAATTTTGGATATAGATTATTTATATGATAAAGCATGTCCCTGAATAGTTTAGGGTTTTCAATGATTAAGTATAAAAAATGGAAATGAGGGGAGCCATCATTTGCGGCCTAATAAGGCTAAAACTGGTAATGATATTTATTGTAAAGCTACAGAAATTGCTACAGAAAAATATAGAAATATGTAATCGCAAGATTATTTTTACTCGTTTCATATGAATATATTATATCCAAGTCAGCAAAATAGAAACATTGATCACATCCTCACATTCGCAAATGTTGTTTCCTAAATATTTAGGAAGCGTTTTGTGATTTTCAGTGGAGAAACATCCAAAGGTGGATTTCGAAGAATTTTCCAAACAGTGGTTTTTTATATAATCCGAAGTAACAGAAATAATTGTTGCCCAGTAAACAATATTAAAGGAAGAATTTAATTTTAAGACATAAATCCTAATGCGGTATTGTCGAGCAAATACATTTTCTGCTAAACATTTATAATCTTCTCGTTCACAATCTTTCAGTCACAATTTCTTTAATATAAGACGTAGCAGCTAAGGAATTCAAATCTCTGATAACCTCACAGGAAAAAGTTACTAAGGAAAAGAAAGAAAATGAAATTTATACAAGGGAAATTGTGCTCGGTATTTACCTTTGAGATGTAACTCTGTAATTAACGATTGGAAGTCCCGTTTATCAGTAAAATAATGCAATAATTCCTTTTGTTAATAAAAAAATGGTAGAGCTACAAGTCATTTAGCAAGAGATCACGGTTTTGAGGAATGTGAATAATTCGTTATTACTATTCTTAATTTCAGAAAGAATTTTCTGTCGTTGAGGATTGGGTATATTAACTGGATAATTTCACAAAGGGTAATAATAGTTTAAAAAAAAGTTATAAGCTAAAAGTTATTAAAATAATATGTTTTAGTATATCGTCTTTCCTTTTCCCCTGATCGCCGAACAAAAGAGGAAAATGGTAATTTTTCTGAAATTTTTATCGAAATCTAAAAAATTAAAGATTTTTCAACTTGACATAAAAAATTTAATTGTTTATAAGAATATAAGCTTTGAGATAATTCATGATAAAAATGTTTAAAAAGTTCCTGGTTTTTATAGAGTTACATTAAGTTAAATAATACTTATATTGCAGTGAATCCTTACAGTTTAGTAAACGGATACATCAGTTCTGTCGGTAAGAAGGTTAATTAAATAGATATGCGATAGACATTATTTTTCACCTTCTTTAATCACACAAACATGCATATATATATATATATATATATATATATATTGTAGAATAGCACATTCCAATTTTATCACATTTTGAAATGAAATACTTTTTTGTTTACTTACGTTCTTAAAAAGCAACATCATAAAAGATCCGATTCCTTTTTTCACCGTTATTTACGGCCTAATGCAGCCTAAATATGTAATGGTGCATACTGTAATGCTATAGAAAAATGTAGAAATATATGGCCCCATGTTTTACACGTAATACAGCAGACTTTTTTTTATCATTATACATACATGCATTATGTCCTAGTCTGCAAAATAGAAACATTGATCACATTTTGACGTCCAACAATATTGTTTCCTAAATATTTAGGAAGCCTTTTGTGATTTTCACTGGAGAAACGCCAAAAAATGAAATTCGAAGAATTTATCCAAACTGTGGTTGTGTTTATAATCTCCAGTAAAAAAATCTTTGATACCCAGTAACCGATTTAAAAGGAAGAATTTAATTTTAAAATATAAATCCAAATGCGGTATTGCCGAACGAATATATTCTCTAGTAAACATAATAATAATTAAGGTTTTTCCAACTTATACAAAAATTTATATTACTATATATTTTTAATATTTTATCATTTATATTTATTGTATGGTTGTGAAAATCTAGAATCATATTTTGTCAATTTTTCCAGTTTATTTATGCTATTGTTTATTTACGTTTATGAAAAATATTATTATTAAATGTCTCTTGCGTTCTGTCACCTCATTTACGGTCTAACGCAGCCTAAATAGGTAATGATACATTTTGTATTGAAACAGAAAATACGGAAATATGTAATCCTAAGATTTCCCCGTAATACAACATATTTTTATTTTTACCATTGTATATGCATGCAATTCATTAAACGACCATTATATAGACAATTTACAATATAAACAAAATAGATACATTGATCACATTCTTACAACCGACAAAATAGTTTCTATGCATTTAAGAAGTCTTTTGTGATTTTCTCTGCAGAAACACAAAAATATGGAATTCGAAGAATGTGTCCAAACTGTGGTTACTGATGTAATCTCAAGTAACAGAATTCTTTTTTTCCCAATAAACAATTTAAAACCAAGAATTTAATTTGAAAACATAAATCCTAATGTGGTATCGTCGAAGAAATTCATTTTCTGGTAAACATTTCTAATCTTCTCCTTAATAATCTTTCAGTTACAATTCCTTTATTATAAGACGTAGAAGTTAAGGAATTCAAATCACTGACCGCCTCACAGGAATACGTTACTATGAAGAGGTGGAAGGAAAAATGAATTCACTCAAGAAAAATTGTACTCGGTAATTACCTTTAAGGTTTAACTCTGTAATTATCAATTGTAATTTCCGTTTATCAGTGAAATAGTGTAATAATTCCTTTTGTGAATTAAAATAGTAGAGCGACAAGTCATTTAGCAAGCATAAACGGCTTTTTTTAAATTATATTATACTTATACATCAATTTATATTATAATTATATTTTTAATTTTTATCATTTACATGCACTGTATCGCTGTGAAATACAAGATCCCTATTGTATCACATTCTCAATGCAATTACTTCTTTGATTACTTACGTCCTTGAAAGGTACTATCACTAAAGGTTCCATACCTACTTTCAACGTTATTTACAGATTAATGCAACCTGCATAGGTAAAGGTACATAATGTAATGCAACAGGAAAATTCAGAAATATATGAATTTTTCCGCAATACCACATACATATATATATATAGAATTTTATCACTGTATATGCATGTATTATGTCCGAGTCAGCAAAATAAAAACATTGGTCACATTCACACATCCGACAAAATTGTTTCCTATATATTTGGGAAGACATTGTCATTTTCACTGGAGAAATGCCAAAAGATGGAATTCGAAGAATTTGCCCAAATTGTGGTTATTTATATATTCTGAAGTAACTGAAATCTTTGTTGCCCAATAAACTATTTTAAAGGAAGAATTTTAATGCGGTATCGTCGAACAAATATATTTTCTGGTAAACGTTTCTAATTTTGTCCTTCGCGATCTTTCAGTTACAATTCGTTTAATATAAGACGTAGCAGTTAAGGAATTCAAATCTCTGACCACCTCACATGAATACGTTACTAAGGAATAGAAAGGAAGAATGAAATTGCTTAAGAAAAACTGTGCTCGGTAATAACCCTTGAGATGTAACTCAGTAATTAACTATTGCAAGTTCCGTTTATCAGTGAAATAGGGCAAAAATTCCCTTTGTAAATTAAAATAGTAAACTGACAAGTCATTTAGCAAGAGATCAAGGTTTCGAGAAATGTAAATCATTCGTTATTACTATTCTTAATTTTAGAAAGAATTTTAAGTCATTGCAGAGTGGGTATATTAAGTGGATAATTACACTAATAGTAATCATAGTTATGCATACAAAGTACTTAAAATAAAAGATTCAATGTATATTGTATCTTGATTTCCCCTGATCGCCGAGCAAAAGGACAAAACTTTATATTTTTTTCTCTGTAATTTTTGTAAAAATCTAAATAAACATATAAATAAATAAAGTTTTTCAACTTGACATAAGAATTGTATTGTTTATAGGAATATAAGCTTTCAGAGTACTAAACCCCTGAGGACGAACGACCGGTATGCATGTCACTTAAGGTGCTTAAGTTGCTGATAATCTTTTATTACTCTCATCAGTTATTTCTTACGGTAACGTTTGCTATTTACATTTTTGTTTACTTATGTTCTTGAAAAGTACTATCATTAAAAGTTCCGATATGTCGTCATCGTCATTCACCCAAATGCAGCCTAAATAGGTAATTGTACATATTTTAGTGCTTCAGGAAATTACAAAAATACATGATTCCCCGTTTCTTCCATAATACAACAGAAAATAACTTTTATCATTGTATATGCATGTATTGTATCGAAACTTACAATGCCGAAATATTGATCACATATTCACATTCCACGAAATTGGTGTACTAAATATTTAGGAAGCTTTTTGTGATATTCAATGGAGAAACGCCAAAACATGGAACTCGGGGAATTTTTCCAAACTATGGATATTTTTATAATCTCAAGTAACAGAAATCTTTTTGTCCAGTAAAAACATTTAAAAGGAAGAATTTAATTTTAAAACATAAATCCAAATTCGGTATTGTGGAACAAATACATTTTCTGATAAACATTTCTTATCTTCTCCTTGCCAATCTTTCTGTTACAATTCATTTAATATAAGACATAGGAGTTAAGGATTTTAAATCTCTGACGTCCTCACAGGAGTACGTTAGTAAGTAAGAGGAAGGAAGAATGAAATTGCTTAAAGAAAATAGTACTCGGTAATTAACCTTGACATATAACTATGTAATTAACGAATTTAAATTCCGTTTATCAGTGAAACAGTGCAATAATTCCTCTTGTGAATTAAAACAGTAGAGCTACGAGTCATTTAGCGATAAGTCGCGGTTTCAAAAAATGGAAATTATTCGTTACTACTATTCGTTATTTAATAAAGAATATTCAGTCTTTGCGGATTTGGTATATCAACAGGATAAATGCCCAATAATAATCAAAATTATAAATAGAAAGTTATTCAAATAACAGCTTTTCAAATAACAGAACTATCATTAAAGTTCCGACACGTTAATTCATTGTCATTTACAACCTAATGCAGCCTAAATAGGTAATGATACATGCACTAATGCTACAGGAAAAAAAATGCAGAAACATGTGATTTACAGATTTCCACTAATAAAATATATATATATAATCGTTGTATCATCAAACTAGACATGTTGATTGCAACCTCACATACGACAAAATTGTTTCCGAAATATTTAGGAAGCCTTTTGTAATTTTCACTGAAGAAATGTCAAAGGATAGAATTTGAAGAATTTTCCTAAACTGTGGTTACTTATAAAATCGCAAGTAACGGAAATCTTAGTTGTCCAGTAAACAATTTAAGAGGAAGAAATAAATTTTAAAACACAAATCCTAATGAGGTACATTCGAATGAATACATTTTTTGGTAAACATTTCTCATCTTCTCCTTAACAGTCTTTCAGTAACAATTCCTTTAAAAAAGACGAAGTAGTTAAGGATTTCAAATCACAGGCCGCCTTCACAGCAGTAAGTTACTAAGGATGAGGAAGGAAAAATTAAATTATGCTCGGTAACTACCTTTGCGATGTAACTCTGTAATTAACGATTGCAAGTCCCGTTTATCAGTGAATTGTGCTATAATTCCTTTTGTGAATCAAAACAGTAGAGTGACAAGTCATTTAGCAAAGATCACCTCTTCGAAAAACGTAAATTATTCGTTATTATCATTCTTAATTTCAGAAAGAATTTTCAGTCGATGCGGATTGGGTATATTAACTGAATAATTGTACAAATAGTAATCATAGTTATACATAGAAAATTATTCAAATAATAGGTTTATATATATTGTATGTATCTAGCCGCTGATCAAAGAGCAAAAGAGGAAATTGTAAGGTTGTTTTCTCTAAAATTTTTATTAAAATCTAAAAAAAAGTTCTGTTTTTCTCAACTTATAATTTACTTATACAACAACTTTTATTACTAATTATATATTTTATATTTTATTATTTGCATATACTATATGACCGAGAATACCAGATGCTTATTGTATCACATTTTCAAGTGCAATTATTTTTTGTTTATTTATGTCCTTGAAAAGTACTATTATGAAAGGTTCCATACATTCTTTCACCGTCATTTACGGCTTAATGCAGCCTAAATAAGTAATGGTACATACTGTAACTCCTAAAGAAATTGCAGAAATACGTGATCCGAAGATTTCCTTGTAATACAACAGAGATTGTTTTTAAAATTCATTTTTAATGCATGTGTTATATCCAAGCCAGCAAAATAGTAACTTTGATCACATCTTGACATACAACAAAATTGTTCCCTAAATATTTATGAAGCCTTTTATAATTTTCATTGGCGAAACGCCAAAACACAGGTTTATGAGAATTTTTCCAAACTGTAGTTATTTATATAATCTGAAGTAAGAAAAATCTTTGTTGCCCAGTAAACAATTAAAAGGAAGTATTTAATTTTAAAATATAAATCCTAATGCGTTATCGTCGAACAAATATATTTTCTGATAAACATTTCCAATCTTTTCCTTTGCAATCTTACTGTTAGAATTCCTTTAATATAAGACGTAACAGGTTAGGAATTCAAATCTCTGACCACCTCGCAGGAATACGTTACTAAAGAAGATGAAGGAAGAATGAAATTGCTCAAGGCAAATTGTGCTCGGTAATTAACTTTGAGATGTAACTCTGTAATTAACAATTGCAAGTCCCATTTACCAGTGAAATAGTACAATATTTCCTTTTGAAAATTAAAATATTAGAGCGACAATTTATTTAGCAAGAGATCGAGAAGTGTAAACCATTTGTTATTACAATTCTTAATTTCAGAAAGAATTTTCAGTAATTTCAGTTTGGGTATATTAACTGGATAATTGCCCAAATAGTAATTATATAGTTATACATAGAAACACATATATATGTATGTATATATATAAATTAAATTTTAATATGTTATCATTTACAGGTGCTGTGCAGTTGTAGAGTACCGAATTTCTATTGTATGACATTTTTAAATACAACAACTATTTTTATTTAATTATGTGCTTCAAAAGTACTATCATAACAGGTTCGACACGATCGTTCACCATAATTTATGACATAGATTATCCAAAATAGGTAATAGTATATACTGTAATTCTATAGGAAAATACAGAAATATGTGATACCAAGATTTTTTTTATGATTGCTTATGCATGTATTATATCCAAACTAGCAAAATAGAAATATTGATCGCAACTTCACATTTGCAAAATTTGTTTTCTGAATACTTAGGAAGCCTTTTGTGATTTTTGCTGGAAAAACTTCAAAAGATGGAATTCGGACAACTTTGCCAAAGTAAGGTTACTTTTATAATTTAAAATAACAGAAATCTTTGTTTCCCAGTAAGCGATTTAAAACGAAGAATTTAACTTTAAAACATAAATCCTAATGTGGTATCGTCGAATAAAAAAATTTTCTGGTAAACATTTCTAATCTTTTCCTTTGCAATTTTTTAGTTACAATTCCCTTATTATAAGATATAACAGTTGAGGAATTCAAATATCTGAGCGCTTCACAGGAGTACGCTACTAAGCAAGAGGAAGGAAGAGTGAAATTCCACAAGGAAAATTTTGTTCGGTAATTACCTTTGAGATGTAACTCTGTAATTAATGATTGTAAGTCTCGTTTATCAGTGAAATAGGGCAATAATTCCTTTTCTGAATTAAAATAGCAGAGCAACAAAGCATTTAGCAAGAGTTCGTGAAGTATAAATCATGTGTTATTACTATTCTCAATTTCAGAAAGTTTTCATGTCGAAGCGTATTGGGTACATTAACTGGATAATTTCACTAATAGTAATCATATTTATACGTAGAAAGTTATTCAAATAATATGTTTTATTTATACTGTATGTATCTAGCCCCAATCAAAGAGTAAAAGGGGAAATCGTAATGATGTTTTATCAGAAATTTTTATTAAAATCTAAAATATATATATATATGTTTTTTCAACTTATATTATATATATTCAGCAACTTATATTGCTAATTATATTTTTAATATTTTATCATTTGCATCTACTATTTGGCTGTGGAGTATCAGATACTTCTTGTATCACATTTTCAAGTGCAATTACTTTTTTGTTTACTTACGTACTTAAAAATAACTATCATGTAAGGTCCTATACATTCTTTCACCGCCATTTACGGCCAAATGCAACCTAAATTAGTAATGGTGCATATTGTACTGCTACCGGAAATTACAGAAATACATGACTTAAAGATTTTCCTGTAACACAACAAAAATTTTTTAAATTCTTTTTTATGAATGTATTATGTCGATGTATGCATGTATTATGTCCAGCAAAGTAGAAACATTCGTCTCGTCTGGCAAAATTGCATCCAAAATATTTAAGAAGCCTTTTATGATTTTCACTCGCAAAACGGCAAAAGTTGGAATTCGAAGATTTTTTTCCAAGCTGTGTTTTTTTAATGATCTCAAGTAACAGACATCTTTGTTACCCAGTAAACAATTTAAAAGGAAGAATTTGATTTTAAAGCATAAATTCTGATGCGGTATTGTCGAACAAATATATTTTCTGGTAAATATTTCTAATCTTCTCTTTGACAAACTTTCAGTTACAATTCCATTAATATAAGACGTAGCAGTTAAGGAATTAAAATATCTGTCCGCATCACAAGAGTACGTTACTAAGGAAGATGAAGGAAGTATGAAATTCCTCAAGGAAAATTGTGCTCGGTAATTACTTGTGAGATGTAACTCTGTAATTAACAATTGCAAGTTCCGTTTATAAGAGAAATAGTGCAATAATTCCTTTTGTGAATTAAAATAGTAGTGCGACAAGTCATTTAGCAAAAGATTACGGTTTCAAGAAATGTAAATAATTCATTATTTTTATTCTTAATTTCAGAAAGAATTTTCAGTCGTTGCGAATTTTGTATATTTACTGGATAATTGCGCACAAATAGTAATCATAGTTATACATAGAAATAGACACAAATGTATATATGTATATTTATAATTGTATTTTTAATATTTTATCATTTATATGTGCTGAACGGTTGTAGAATACCGAATGTCTCTTGTATAAGATTTTAAATACAACATTTTTTTTATTTACTTATGTTCCTAAAAAGTATTATAATTACAGGTCCGACACGTTCGTTCACCATCATTTATGGCCTAAATCAGCCAAAATAGATAATGGTACATACTGTAATTCTATAGGAAAATACAGAAATATGTGATTGCAAGATGCTTTATAATCACTGCATATTTTTTATATCAAAGTCAGCAAAATAGAAACATTGATCTATCCTCACATCCGACAAAATTGTTTCTTAAATATTTCAAATCATTTTAATTTTCACTGGAAAAACATCGAATTCGTCCAAACTATGGTTATTTTTATAATTTAAAGTAACAGAAATCTTCGTTGCACAGTAAACAATTTAAAATAAAGAATTTAATTTTAAAACATAAATCCTAATACTGTATCGTCCAATAAATACATTTCCAGGTAAACATTTCTAATCTACTCCTTTACAATCTTTTCGTTACTATTTCTCTAATATAAGACGTAGCCGTTAAGGAATTGAAATCTCTGACCGCCTCATAGGTGTACGTTACTAAGGAACAGAAAGGAAGAAGGAAATTGCTCAAGGAAAATTGTGCTCGGTAATTAACTTTGATATGCAACTCTGTAATTAACGATTGCAGGTCCCGTTCATCAGTGAATAAGTGCAAAAATTCCTTTTGTAAATTAAAATAGTAGAGAGACAAATCATTTAGTAATAGATGGAGAAATGTAATTCATTTGTTATTACTATTTTTAATTTCAGAAAGACTTTTCAGTCATTGCAAATTGGGTATATTAACTGGATAACTACCCAAATGCTAATTATAGTTTTACATAGAAACACAAATATATGTATATATGTATATATATATGTAAAAATGTAAAAAAAAAGTCGTCATTTTCACGCTTTGAGTTTGTTCTAAAATTTCATAAGAACATACTTTCTTTCTGAGTTTCCGTAATATATTAATATTTTTAACATCTAAAGTTCCTTTTATTTTTTAATTTCTTTAATTCAGTATAATATATTAATTATTTTCCTAAAAAGAACAAGAGTGTATAACTTAAATGTCAATATCTTATTGCGAAATCTTAATTTCATTCCACAAATCTCTTTCCCTTTTTAGAATAAAACATTTATCGAAAACTTTATTTTTGTTTTGTTTATTTAATAATTGTCTGCGCTGGTTGGACTCATCCGCATTTAGGGACGGATTACTTTATATTCTGGCGCGGGGCATAAAAGAAGCCTTACATCTAGCCCCACCCATGAACCTATGGAAGGGCTCGAAGTAAATTACAACTACATTAGAATAAATATTAGTAGGTTTTGAAGAGCAATGCATCAGAAATGGAGGGGTCAATTTATCTGAGAAATTAGAGAGTGTCAGTTGAAATTGACAGAACGATCGGAATTCACTAACCTATCAACTTATAAGGTTGTTTTCTGTTTCTCGGAAATTATTAGTTTCCGTAGTGATCGTCATTACGAAAATGCTTTTTTCATGGGACACCTTTTAATTTGTGATTGGAGTCGTGGGCTTGGAAGAGTCTGGAAGTTTAATGTCATAATATGGAGTAGCCTTTAAATTATAGTGCTAATAAACAATGCTTCTAAGTTCCATAGAAATCGTCATTATTTTAAAATGGCCACACATTTACTCTCGTTCGATATGCCCACAGGATTTCGACTGCAAAATAACTTGATGGAAATGACGTCGGTTGACTGCCCGAACTCCGATTTCTTTGCAACATCCTATTCATTCCGAAAACATATGTTTTTTGCGGGAACACCCCAAAAATATCATCGCATATATATTTATATTTTTAATGTTTTATCATTTATATGTGATGTACGGTTGTAGAGTACGACATTTTTATTGTATCGCATTTTTAAATGCAATAACTTTTTGTTTGTATATGTTCTTGAAAATTACTATCATTGAAGGTCTGATACTTTCTTTTGCCATCATTTACGGCCTAATGCAGCCAAAATAGGTAAAGGTACATACTGTAAGGCTACAGAAAAATGCATAAATATGTGATCCCAAGATTTTTTATTTTATTTTTTTATTTTATTTTATTATTTATTTTATTATCATTGTATATGCATATATTATATTCAAACTAGCAAAATAGAAACACTGATCGCATCCTCACATTCCACAAAACTGTTTCTAAAATATTTAGGAAGTCTTTTGTGACTATCACTGGTGAAACGTCAAAATGTGGAACTTGGAGAATTTGTCAAAACTGTGGTTACTTTTATAATCTTAAGTAACATAAATCTTTGTTTCCCTGCAAATAGTTTAAATGGAAGAATTTAATTTTAACACATGCATCCCAATGCAGTATCGTCGACGAAATACATTTTTGGTAAACATTTCTAATATTCTCCTTGGAAATCTTTCAGTTACATTTCCTTTTATTATAAGAATAAGCACTTAAGGAATTCAAAGCTATGACAGCGTCACAGAAGTACATTACTAAAGATGAGGAAGGAAAAATTAAATTGCTCAAGGTAAATTGTGCTCGGTAACTGCCTTTGAGATGTAACTCTGTAGTTAACGATTGCAAGTCCCGTTTATCAGAGAAATTGTGCAATAACATAGGCGTAGCCAGCCTTTTGAACGGGGGAGTGTTCAAATTTTTTAACCTGAACATGTTGGGTACAAACAATATCTTATGTAGTAAAACCTAATGAAACGGAACCCCTTAAAAGCTATGAAGCTTCCGTTTTAGACAAGTTTTCATTTGCTGAAGGTATAATTATATTGTACTTTTTTTAAAACGGACCCAAACGTAATTTTTCATTGCGCGAAGAAGGATGAGAAGTTGCTCAAAAATAAATCTAATGGATAAGAAAAAGATATATAAACACAGATAAAACATGGTAGATATAAAACAAAAGATATTCATAAACAGAAATCTGTTAGTATCACAAATTTTCATTTCAAACAGCAATGAAATTCTAAAATAAATAAACACGGCTTTATTTCTCAAGTCATTTTGATCAAAGTAGCAATAGAGTAACTTGTAAAGGGAATAAGTACACATTTTAAAGTAGAAAAGAGTTCTTTCAATCATATACATGAATAAATAAATTTTTCCAATTAAAAAAAAAAAAAAAAAAAAAAGAGAGAGAGAGCCCGTCTTTTTTTTATAACATGTTCTTTTTAAAAATGTCAAAATATGGCCGCAAAAAGCGAAATTTAACCAACCAACAGACCATTCCCCATTAGAGATAAGTTCGAGCTCGTTTTCTGGGACCGATATCGACGGTTTTAAATCCGAGCCCGAAAGATTTTTTGTTACCACACCTCGAGCCCGATACCAAAAATACACAAAACAAAATTGTATGGTATTTATGATATTAAAAATTTATTATTATGTTTATTATTTACTATTGTTTATTATTATTGTATTATAAATGTATTATTATAGTATTAAAAATTTCTTACACAGATAAAATTGCTAAATGAAAATTTAAATACAATCTTATCAAAATCCGCATTTTCCCCTGATTTAAAAAGTAAATTTCATCTACATGTTTGTGACTTAATGAATAAATGCATGAAATTTGCAGAAATTACTATTTGTAATCTGGCGAATCGAACAACGTTTTTCAATTTTCTGTAAAAAATGTACAACTTTAATAATAACCTTTTCTTTTCTCATAACAATCTTCCGTGATTGACAGGTGCCTGAAAATCAACGTAAAATTTAAAAAAAAATGATTTTATTATCTTAAAAGTCCGATCCTTTTATAGGAAAAGAGGAAACACCGAACAATTGCTTTATATCAGAATAACATAATAATTGTTTTTACTTACGCAGGAAAGTTGACATCGAAAATGTATATCGTTCCTCAGCATGAACAGACTTCATGTTGACAAATAGATAGAACAACCACTAATTTTCATATGAAAAACGACCATGACTCGTGCACAATAGAAGATTAAACAATTTGCAAACCTCCATCTAATTTTCGTCTATTAATAACAGAAGAAAGTACTATCTTCACGTTATGTAACTAAATAATAAATAAATAAATAAACGATCCTATTAAAAATGTATGCTAACGAAAAGCCAACAAAAAGCAAATTCATATATGTGTTTATTTTTATTGGCGCCATTCAGTAGGTCGTCGCCGGAATTTATGTAGACATAAATATGTAATTATCACAAATTTTCATTTGAAACAGCAAGGAAATGCTAAAATAAATAAACACTACTTCAGTTCCCCGTCATTTTGATCTAAATGACTTATTTGAAAAGGAATAAGTACGCAATTTTAAATGGAAATTTTTTTTCAATCTTCTTTGCGCATGAATAAATATAATTTTTCGGTTTCAGAAAAAATGAGCCCGAGCCCGAAGATTAGAATAAAAATTGAGCCCGAGCACGTATCAGGCCCGGGCTGAGCCTATCTTATCTCTGTTCCCCATATTAATTTGAATTTTGCGTATCATTTCTGATTTTCAAAGGAAGCAGATTTGTGAGACCCCTCCGTTCCCCAGGCTAATCACATGGTGGAATTATCATTTCACATCTGTATTTCTTTTTTGTTGTTGTTGTTCCTATCTAGATTTTAGATTACAAAAGCAAAGATATAAATAGTTTCTATCCTTGTCGAGAATTTGCGCTAATTTCTTAAAGAATTGCAAAAACATGCATGAGAAAGAACGGCATTAAAAAAACTCCCATAAAAAAAGACATTAAATTGGGATTAAAAAAAACAACTTTTTGACTTACTGTGACTAATACAGATTCTAGTAAATGTTCTAATTTTAAAAAAGATAAACAAAAAAAATAAATAAATAAAGAATGTGGGTCTTTTCTTTTATTATATTTTAAAACATACACTGTTAGTTTTGAGTAACTAATTAAACTAACTTAGCTTTAAATTTTCTTATTTTTTCTTTTATAAATTTCGATTTTTTAAAATAATCAAGCTTGGATCTGCGTGAGCGGAGGGGGGGGGGGGGCCCGGGCGCCCAGGGCACCCCCCTGGCTACGTGCATGAATAATTCCTTTTGTGAATTAAAATAGCAGAGCGACAAGTCATTTAGAAAGAAATCGCAGTTTCGAGAAATGTAAACCATTCGTTCTTACTATTCTTAATTTTAGAAAGAATTTATTAACGGAAAGATTATATTAACTGGATAATTGCACAAATAGTAATCATTGTTACACATAGAAAATTATTCAAATAAAAGATTTTTATATATATTATATCTGTCTTCCAACTCATCGGTGAGCATTTGTAATGTTGTTTTCTCTGATATGTGTATTTAAAAAGATTAAAAAAAAGGACTTTTTAGTTTATATTATACATCAACTTATATTTTTAATTATATTTTTTAACATTTATCATTTACATGCACTGTATAACTGTAGAATACCAGATTACTATTTTATCACATTCTCAATATTGTATCAATTCTCTGCATTACGGATTATTGTAGCCTACATAGGTAAAGGTACATGGTGTAATGCAACAGTAAAATGCAGAAATATATGATTCAAAAATTCTCTGTTAGATATTATATACATATATATATATATATATATATATATGTATAGATTTTTACCACTGTATATCTATGTATTATGTCCAAGTCAACAAATCTAAAACATTGGTCACAACCTCACATGCGACAAAATTGTTTCCTAAAAATGTGGGAAGCCTTTTTGATTTTTCCTAGAGAAACGCCAAAAAGTGGAAATTAAAGAATTTGTCGAAATATTGGCTTTTATATAATCTCAGGCAACAGAAATCTTTGTTCCCAAATAAACTATTTTAAAGGAAGAATTTAATTTTAAAACAAAAATCCTAATTAATGCGGTATCGTCGGACAAATACATTTTCTGCGAAACATTTCTCATCGTCTCCTTTGCAATCTTTCAGTTACAATTCCTTTAATGTTAGACGTAGCAGGTAAGGAATTAAAATATCTAACCGCCTCACAGGAATACGTTACTAAGGAAGAGGAATTAAGAATGAAATTGCTTAAGAAAAATTGTGCTCGGTAACTACCTTTGAGATGTAACTCTGTAATTAACGATTGCACGTCCCATTTATCAGTAAATAAGTGCAATAATTCCTTTTGTGAACTAAAATAATAGAGCGACAAGTCATATAGCAAGCGATCCCGGTTCGTAAATGATTCGTTATTACTATTCTAAATTTCAGAAAGAAATTTTAGTCGTTGCGGATTGGGTATATCATTTGTATAATTACACAAATAGTAATCATAGTTATACATAGAAGGTTATTCAAATATTATGTTTTATATATTTTGTATCTCTCTTCCCCCTAATCTCTGAGCAAAAAGACAAAAATGTAATTTGTTTTCTGCCAAATTTTTATTTAACCCGGGAGTACACGCTCCGAGTCTTTTTGACTCGGAGTGCGTATGATTTTTGCAATTGTAACCACTTCTCTTTTAAAAGTAATCTTCAACTTATTTTATCGCAAAATTTGTAAGGATTGTCTCTGCCTAGATGAAATGACGGTTATAATTTGATTTTATTTGTGACAAAGTTAAAACCATTTCTACTTTGGGTAAGCGCGTTTGCTCCCGGTTTAAATCTAAAAAGAATATAAGCTTTCAGTGTATTAAACATAAAGAAATGTTTTAAAACTGCCTTTTATTTTCAAATTTATATTAAGTTAAATAATGCTGTGAAACCTGAAATTTACTGAGCTGGTGTATTAGTGTGCGGCAATGATAAGGTTGATTATATATTAATATGTTTTTCTAACGATTTTCATATAAAATTTTACTATTATTAACTGCACTTTTAACATTTATTGTTTATTTAAATCTTAAGTTTTGTTTTTTAATTTTTAATTTAATAGTATTCTTTTTTTTTTGCCTTACATTTAAAACATTGTATATATGACAGATTTTTAATTTACTTTTTTAATCTAGAACAATAAAACATTAGAAATCGCACGGATTAATTTAAGTTATTACTATAAATATTGTAGAAACATATGCGTTGTAAGAAAATCACTATTAAAAAGCATTTTATTTTGTATATTTCTGTGATATTTTTAAAGAAACGCTCTGAGCCATGATGAGAAAGTGGGAATATTAGATTCCCTTCTATTTTTAATTTTATTATAAAAATGTGTACAAAATGCCCATCTATATCGTGCTGAGTCCTAGAAGGAAAATTTGAAAAAAAATCTCTGTGTGATTGCCATTTGTTTTAATCATTGATAATATTCGAAAATTTTAAGAAACATGCAGCACTTTATTCCATAAATTGTTGCTGTTCTATAAATAACAGACAAAATTTTGAAGAGCTTTTTCTTACGTCTGATATCTATATTATAATTAATGCTAACACTACGCACATGTCAAGTTAAGAAAATGACAAAACATCTTTTAATTATGATTATATTGACGGAATAACAATGTAAAGCGAAAAGAATATATTTTTGTCATAATGCAGAACCCTTTCACGTCTAGTAAGAAACATTTTATTAATTTAATATCGGTATATGGTGAATTTTGTCTCGCTAGATTTGGAAAATATTACACTTGGAAGTTTTAAAAAGGCAGGAGAATAAAACTTTAAATATAATATATAATTGAGAGCCACATTTTTATTATTTAATATTATATTTAAAAAAGTTATACCGCTCAAAAACAAGCTAAAAACACATGAAAAGTATTTTCCTTTTATCAGATTTTACATTAGAACTCAAACTAATACTAAAAAGATAATTTTCCAACATTTATGCAAATTTTGATATTCTGAATCTGCCTATTCAATAATGTGGCTTCATGAAAAGATCTTCTTTAGCGTTTTCTCTTTTGAAATTCAAATTTGCTTTTTATGAGATTATTTTTATAAAAAGCACTATCATAAATACCTCTCTAATTTTAAAAACATTTTGAACTTTAGTTGTTTAAATGTTGTACACCTATGGGTTTTCCTTTTTTTTCTTTCATTCAGTTACTACATCAACTTGATTGAAATTTTAAACAATAAAATGTGAATTGTTACTTTATTAAGAAAAATAGTAAAAAATGTTAGAAAAATACCCAAATCGAATATTTTTGAGGCAAGAGAACGATTTCCAAGAATTTTTAAATTGTTTCAAAGTATTGTATATGATTTAGTATTTACATTTATAAGCATCTTTTATGCTACAATGATTGAAATAAACCATTACAGAGTACAAAAATATCATTAGTTTGAATTTGATAACATGTGATGTTTTAAAATTTAGAAAGCAATGTGATCATTTTTTATCCAAACATATTCAATGCAGTATGAGTACATCAATGTACTCATTTTTTTCAGTGTGGTATGTTTTCTTTTTACGAAAGCAAAACGAGAAAGAAATATATTTAAATTTCAAAGAAAATAGTTCAAGAGCAGAATATTTCACGTACATACTGCTTACAGATAAGAAATGCGACATATATAGATAACAAAATTTACGTTGCTGTTCGATAAATATTCCTTTAGCGCAACCATGAATTCTAAATACAAAATAATATTAAAATAAAAATTTCTTTAAAAAATAAATAAAGATATTACGTTGTAGGCTCAAATATGAAAACAAAGCAATAAGTTTCTAATCAACATACACAGGGTGTTTGAAAAATGACAGGTATATGTGAAAAATCAATAAAAATTAAACGGGTAGCTAAAGAAAAACATCGTCTCTTGCTATTTGCTTGAAACAACAAAAAATTTTCAGACAGACAAATTTTGAAATTAGTTAAAATTTTCAACAACAGATGGTGCTGCAGGCGATTTTATTGCTGTTATATTATTGCTGCACATGGTGGATATGTGGAAAATATCCTATTTTAGATTTTTCAGACTGCAGTGCCATCTGTTGTTGAAAATTGTAACTAATTTCGAAAGTTTGCCTAAAATTTACTGTTGTTCCAAGCATATTGCAACAAACTGCGTATTTCTATCGCTGCCCGTTTAGTTTTTAATGATTTTTCAAATATACCGGTCATTTTTTAAACACCCTGTACATTATTTTGATATTTTAAACAAAGGTATAAAAATATTATCACAAACATAAAAAATAAAGCTCGATGTTTCAGTTTATATTTAAATCTATCCTCAGGAGTATATTTCCTAAACTACAAATCGGCGAAAAGTTGTTTAAATGATACATTATCGAAGTTGGGAATAAAAATTTGACTATGAATTCTATAATGCAACGTTTAAATAATTTTTAATATTTAATGTTGGTATTTTAGAAAATGGACGCCTTAGGGTGGTTTTAAGTTTAATGGAAACGTTCGAGAATAATTTTTATTTTTATTTATTTACTTATTTATTTTTTCATTTTTGCATCTTTGTTTTAAATCTGGAAATATTCGTGTGTTGCAGAGAAACGTAATGTTTTATTTTCGCCTTTTTTGAAAAGTTTGTTCTTTGCTTATAAAAACACCGAATAAACCAGACAAAGTTTAATATTAGCAGTAAAATGAAACATGACAGTTTATTTACATATATTTTATATAGCGTTTCGTATTTAAAAAGATAAAATGGTACTATTTTATATCGCTTTGTTGTTCATTTTGCACTACTGCTTTCCTGAGAAACAAATGAGATTCTTTAGCATGTTATTGAATATCGCATCAAATAGTTAAGTCCATGGCATCATTACTATGTAAAATGTCCAAGCTATTTTAATTGAAATAATTGGTTTTAAAACAACATTTTTGAAAAATATAAAAATAAGGTCATGTAATAATTCGACATAAAAGTATAAACTAATAATTATTTTTTTTTTCTCATATGTGCTAAAAAACCTTGATAATTTCCCTTCTAATTTTCAAGATCTCAGATCAGTGGAAAATATCCAATATGTTTTGACTACAAAATATACAAGGTAGTTTTCTTAAAATGCAATCCTAAAACTTGCCAAGGATTTGCAGGACATGTAAATTAATAATTCTGAAAATCTTTATTTGTAATTATACTGGGTAGCCACAATTCAAACATCCAAATTCTGTCCGCTTCGCATATCGATTTACTCATTGTAAAGGCTTCAAAATTTGAATACATTCTTTTAAAGACATGGAGAAATGGATTACGCAAATGAAGTTTCCATCGATAAGTGGTGATGTACAACAGAATGTAAAAAAGAAGACCAAAAATAAGTACAGTAAAACCTCCATAACGGACACTCCCGAATAGCGGACACCTCTATTTAACGGACAGTTTTCCAATCCCCACTCCCAAAACCTAAATTTTTGTATTTTTAACCTCTGAATAACGGACATTCCGAATAGCGGACACTTTATTCGGCGCTAAAGGATGTAAAAATATGTTTTAAAGAGAAAAAAAAAATAAAACATAAAGGCTTCTGAATTTATCAGGACAACGTGTCAAATTTTGTGATCACAGATAAATGTAGATAAAGAGCTGGGGACCCCCCCTCCCACGTTCAGTGCTAAATTCAGGGTGTTGCCCGGGAGGAATATCTCCCAGAGCATTGAAATGTCACACAAGAATATTTTGAGATTGTATGCTTTTAAAGGTCAAAAAGTGCAATCCTTCCCTTCCCGCCCGGAAGCTAATTTCCGTTTACTCAAGGATACAGCGCTTGGCGAAATTCAAGGTGTGCCAAATGTTTTGCCTAGCACCTACGCATTTTCTCGCGCATCATGGCTGCTTCAGACATTTTACTTACAATTTTTGTCGTATATGAGGCAGTTGGAAGCTGTTGTAGAGTATCAGAGGCATAGCGAGGTGGTTAAAGCAGAAAGCTTGTAATTATAAGATTGCGAGTTGTGTCCTTGCTCTTGTAGATTTTTGTTTTGATTTTTATTTAAGTAATCAATAAAGAATGTTATAAAACTCAGTTACTTTGTATTAGTTTTATTGTCAATTAGACAATTAAATTTTAATTACAATTAAGTTATAAAATTTAATTTAAAATTTTATTACATAAAGTTTAATTTGAAATAAATGTAAATAATTAATATAAGTTTTTAAATTCTGCTTTTTAATAATTAAATAAATATAATTTAAAATACAATAATTATTAAAATAAAATAAAAAAATATTTTTATTTTAGTTATGCTACCACCGTGTTGTAAGAGATGAATATCAAATTAGTAAAACCAATTTATTAAAGTTCTTATGTTTTAAAATGAGGCACACACACACAATATATATATATATATATATATATATATATATATATATATATATATATATAATATTTATTAGTATTTATTTTAATAATTACTGTTTCATTTACAATTATAAAGTAGTGAAGCATAAAAATATTAATTATAAATATTCAAATTTTAATATTTCTATGTATTTAATTAATGATAATAATTTAAGAAAAAAAAGGAAAATCTTTAATCTTCCACAAACATAATTTAAGTTTTTCTTTTAAAAAATTATCAATATTTAAATATATATAACTAATATTAACTATTTATTAATTAATATTAATATATATATAATTATAAAATTATATTAATTAACATTATTAATTATTACATATATAACTAATATTAATAAGTATTATCATTTAAACAGATAATTAATGTTTTTAATGTTTTCGTTTAGTGATTTTTATTCTCTTCAATTTTCAGTGTCTAGTAAGATAAAAAAAAAAAAAAAAAAAAAAATCTATATTAGATAAAAACTTTTAAGGTGGTTTTTTTTATATAAAACGTGATCTTTGTTTTGTATTTGTACTTTGTACAAATTCAATCAGTATATGCATGTATATTTAGTTTAGACTCATCAATTTATGAATAGGAAGGATGCATTAAATCAGTGTCACAAAAGTTGGTGTAAATTCCTAAACATATTTTATTTCAAATGAAAAATTTCCAAGTATAAAAAATATTTTAATTTTAACACAATTTATTATTAATTGAAATATATACTTTGATGATTCTTAGAATCTGGAAACTATACTTTTTTTTTTTTAAATATGTTATTGTTGTGTTAAAATAAAGGCCGATGATGTTAAAATGAAGTTAATTGTTATGTCTTGGTTGGTTGGTTCTGCCTGTACCATCAACGTTAACTAAAGGTCAATGGGTAGACCCAATTTAAAAAATGTAAAACATGTGATCGTAAAATGCCAAAAATGGATGGCTGAGGAATTGCGTTGTGTTTAATAATTCAAATACTTTCCAAAAATAACTCAGGTATAAGCAAAGTTTTACTTCCGTGGGTTAAGATTAAAACTGTGGTCAAATATGAAGCGACTCAAGACATGTAGTTCGTTCGAACATAAAAATTTATTTAAAACTTAATTGCAGTCCAAACTATATTTTAGGCACCGTGGTGGAATTAAATCAAGGGGAGATAAATACTTGAATTATTGTTTAACTAAGTTTGACGACATACGTTTCAGTCAGCAAAAATAGAACACTTATGCAGCGGACATAAAATAACTTAGTACAATTTAGATAAGGTATAAAAACGTATTTAAGAAAAATCCAAATGTCACCTTTTTTGTCACGGTAATCCCTATAAAGATAATCCCAATTCAGCGGCTTTCCAAGCACATTTTTGATAGGTGCAAGGCACTGGAAAAAGGCTCGCTATCCTGTAAAACTTGCCCTCACAAGAGCACCAAGGATTGGCTTTCTCTGTCTCTGCCCCCGACACTAGCGAAACCCTCGGATTATATGCACGGAAGGGTTGCCACTCTAGAAAAGGCAAACTGCAACATCGTGCGCCAAAATATTGAAAAAAACCCGGGAACCGCCAACATCCACAGGCTAGCATGCCAAATGTGGCAGGCAGACAACGGGAAGTAAAAGTTAAAGTAATTAAACTGGGGATTGCAAAAACTGCGAAGAAGGAATCGCATAGGTAACCGCTAACTAAGTGCGAGGGGGGAGGAATGGACAAAGAGCGAAGCCAAGCTTGAGTTCAGAGGAACTCAAGTCGGAAAACAAAGTAAAAGGGGGGATAAACCAAGGTACATAGGTCGTGAATACGACATACACCAGGACAACGGAGAAAAAAAAAAAAAAAGGATGAATGAGTGAAGGAAATACCTACGCTCATAAAGACATTTTTTTTTTTTTTTTTTTTTTTATAAAAGAGAAAAGCACGGAATGGGGGTATTCCACCACAATGCCTTTACATTCACATAAATTTTTGTAATTTACAGTAACATATTTAGCTGAAGAGCAATGCATATTGACAATGCGAACAAAAAATTCTTTATACAGATTGTAAGTTGTATGGACTTAACCACACAACACCTGCACGCGAAGGGAAAAAAAATTCGTTGGATCCAGACACAGTAGCGAGTCGGTACAACACTGGCCGACACTTGTACGTTAACACATAAAGGCTACTTATAATACTGTAAATAAAAAAAAGGATCATTAGCATTTACATATTTTTCTTTTTCCTTAAGGTAACAATAATCAAAATATATATAAGTGACATTATAAATGATCATTAAAAAAAACTAAATGTGCTAAAATATACAAATAGCAAAAAAAAAAAGAATTTTTAATAGGTAAACAAAATAATGAGGTTATTCGGAATGAAACAAAGATATTTAACAAATTTTGAACTGGTGCACCATAAAGAGTAACTCTGCAGAGTAAAAATTTTAAACTTTATGAAGAATGCCAAAAAGTGCCTAGGACTTTAAATTTAGATAATCTAAACAGCATAAAATTTAAACTAAACAACCCCATTTATACCTGGTAAAAAAAACAAAATTTAACCTTATACAAAACTTTAAAAGTTATACCACAGTACGCAGTCGAGTCAATATGAATAACAGTTGAATGGTATGAAAAACATACCGTTTGTCAGAATGTACAGCAATACAATTGCTTAAAATTAGAATACGGAAATTAAAACTTTAAACAGCAATAGCTAATTACAAGCAAAACCGAAATGCTCGAACGAAATTTGAACTTTGTAACAGAGAGGTATCATTTTAGTAAAGGAGCCTGGTAAAACCCTACATTTAAAACAGTAAAGGGCTTTTTACAAAACAAAATTCCTACAGAACCTTGCAGGAGTGAGATAAATTACTACCTAGATTATATTCAATATTTACAGACAGATAAATCTTACACAAAACAGTCTCATTTTTCTATCATCGATGAAACAATGCAAAGAAGCCGCCTGGGACTTTTTTTTTTCTTTTTTTTTTTTTTTTTTTTTTTTTTTTTAACCAGCTAGGTAAGGGGACAACTTTTAATTAAGTAAAAAAAACAAAACTCGGTTATAAGCAAAACTATTTAAAGTATAAATGCAGCAGTAGAAACCTGAACATGCAACTTGCAAAAAAAAAAAAATTTTTTAACAGGTCTTAACTTTAAATTAAAATAATAAATTTTAACCACTTAAATTTACAGAAATACAAATGAGAACCAAACTTAGAAATACTGTAAAGAAAACAATGGATTTAGATAACAGATTAAAAGAACAAAAATAAAAATTGATGATACTTATTAGAGAGAGTCCTACAGGAAAGGTGGAAACGACATCGCACAAAGCGCCTCTCGGGCCAGTGAGGAGCACCTGTATATATGTCACAGCAGCACAAGCATGAAGAAAGGTGGCCAGCCGATCCGCACACATGTGGAGACTGTAAGACAACTCTGCAAAAAAATCCTTGATTAATAAAGAAAATCATTCTAAGGCTTGGATGTTTTACGTCTTTCTCGAAGCGCATATCCAGGCTGCACATTTGTATTAGGGTTTAAAACACTAGAATTCTGGCATAAAGCGCTAAGTTGTACTTGAGGAGGAGCAGTGGGGGTAACTGGTTGACCCTGGTAAGGACCTGTAGACCTCAATTTCTGTTTACGCCTGTGCAACTTTTCAATCCGATCAGTATGTACAAGGAGCGATGAAGCATGGGTATCGTCTTGAGACGTAATTTGAAGTAGGGCTGGAGAGATTATTTTCTGTACAGTATAGGGACCTTGAATTTTCTTCTCAAACACACCTGGAAATTTCACATAAACTGTATCACCCACTTCAATTTTTGAAAACTTTCTGTTAAGACGGGATTTAGCATATAAGTCCTGACGGTTATTTTCATTGTTTGAGTATGCATGTGAGTAAACCTTTTCGAGACTCTTTGCAAAATTTGTAACTTCTTTATTACCACTAATTTTCCATGTCTGATTCCCTTTATAGTTATAATATATATCACTTATCTCTCGACCAAAATGTAAAAAATTCGGAGAGAATTTAGTTGCCGGATGAATGGTGGAATTATAGATCGACTGATGTATCTTTACAGCAGTGAAAATATCTAAACCCTGAGAAGCCATGGTTGTTATAGAAGATTTAATTTGAGTATCGACTCTTTCCGAAATTCCATTAGCCTGGGGGTGCGAAATAGACGTATGTCTGAGATAAATACCCAGCAATTTACTCAAAGAGTGCAACAATTCACTAGTAAATTGGCTACCTTGATCACTCAAAAAAATCTCGGGTCTTCCATGCGTGGCAATATAGTGTAACAAAGCTTTAGAAACAGCTTGAGCAGTAATATTATTCAGAAGATATATTTCAGTATACCTTGAGAAATGGTCGGTAACAGTAAGCAGATGTGAATTCTTAATAGGTCCAAGAATGTCCATAGAGACTTTCTGATTAGGGGCCGTAGGAACAGGAGCTGGCAGAAATGGCGCCTTGTTATTTTTATGATGTTTATGTAACATGCACGTCTCGCATGATTTGACAAAATTATACACATCAGAAACAAAATGCTGCCAAGTAAAGCGCTTTCGCAAGTTCTGCAAAGTCTTATGAATACCAGCATGTGAAATGTGAGCAATAGTAAGAGCTTTTCGCTGGAGAGAAGGTGGGAGTACCGCTCTATGCAAATCAGTATTCTCATAAGAATAGTTCTTGAAAAAGCAAAGAAAACCGCTCACAGGGTGGAGATAGTATCCTTTTAGTTTTTTGCCCTTCTTGCCCCTATGCAAATCCTGAATAATTTGCTTTAATTTGGTATCCGC
Source organism: Maratus speculifer (assembly GCA_964019185.1). NCBI lineage: Eukaryota > Metazoa > Arthropoda > Arachnida > Araneae > Salticidae > Maratus > Maratus speculifer. Next base: position 231,639,774 of record OZ025294.1, on the reverse strand, counting down.
CAACTGTTCTTTAAGAATAGTCTCGTCCAGGATTTCAAAAATAGGATCCTGAGTATTTGGTTGATCAATAGCGTTTACAAAGTGATCAGAGCCTTGGCTAACATTTTGAAAGTTATCCCGTGATGCTAAGAATTGTGGTTGAATATCATTATGTAAATCATTTTTGCTATTAACAATTGGTAGAGGTTCTGAAGATGTAAGAAGGTCCGGATTAGTAGTGAGATCCTGAGTTAGTGGATCAGTCGGACAACGACTAAGATAGTCAGCCAATACATTTTGTTTGCCCGGAATATGTTCGAAATTGAATGTATACTGGGATAACTCCATAAGCCATCTAGTTGTCACATCAGCCGGTGAACTTGACTTTTTATATTGATTAAGAGGCTTAGCATCAGAAAGTACTGTAAATTGTTTATTAAACAAGTAATATTTAAATGACGTAACCCCTTTATAGATTGCATAAAGCTCTAATTTAATAGGTGGAAATTTCTTTTCAGATTCAGTAAGTAGTTTAGAATAATATGAAACAGGAAGTAGCAAGTCATTTCTTTTTTGCATCAGAATTGCCGAGATGGCTTGCTTAGATGCGTCAGTATTAAGGTAAAATTTTTCATCCCAATTTGGTAAATGTAACACAGGTTTCTGAAAAAAAAATTTCTGAAGAGACTGGAAAGCAGTCTGCTGCTGTTCATGCCATACAAACTTTATCTTTGGTTTAGTTACATGTATAAGTGGAGCGACGAGATCAGAAAAGGAAGGAATAAGAGCACGGTAGAACGAGCAGAGTCCCACAAAACCCTTAGTCTGTCTCTTCGTTTTTGGAGTTGGAAACTCAATTATTTTGGATATGTTACTTTCAATTGGGGAAACTTTATGATCTTTAATGTTAAATCCCAAAAAAATTATGTCAGTTTGAAAAAAGGAAGACTTTTCTGGAGAAAGTGTAACATTATTCTTGATGAAAACATCTAGTATTTTATTTAATTTTTCCAACATTTCCTGAAAAGAATTCGCACCGACAACCATATCATCCTGATATGAAAAGCAAGAGTCAACACCAGACTGTTGTATAAGAGTGTCAATCAATTCTTGAAACGTAGAAGCAGCTGTCTTTAAACCAAAAACGAGAACCTTAAATGTAAAAACTCCCCAAGGAGTTATAAATGATAGCTTATCCTGCAGTTCCTTCGGAACAGCTATTTGCCAATATGCCGACGGAAGGTCTAAGGTGGTAAAATACTTGTATTTAGATAACTGTAACAACAAACTGGAAATTTTAGGAAGTGGATACGAAGAGGGAATAATTATGGCGTTAAGTAATCTCAAATCTAAAGCAAGCCTATATTTCTGAGGCTGTGACGGATGATTTCTTTTCTTTTTAACTAACAACATGGGACATGCCCATGAAGAGTTTGACCGCCTTATAATGTTCGCTTTTAACATATCCTGAATTTGGTCAAAATCTTCCTGTTCTAACGCTTGAGGAACTGGAAAGGGGAGTGCCTTAATAGGATGAGCGTTAAGCAAATCAATGTGCGGAGAAACCAAGTCAGTTCTCCCAATCGTATCCAACGACTTCGAAAATGCCTGGGCTTTATCACATAATAGTTTAACCAATTCCTCACGTTGTTCCTGAGTAAGATGGTCTAGATTAAAGTCATTAGGTGAAAGTTCCTTAATTCTCTTTCTGATAACCTCATCAGAAGGGACAATTAAATTACATTGATGCTGTTCCTCGTTATCAAAAGAATAATTCTGAATATCCTCATCGGTTACATTACAAACAGTACCCAATTTAGCATTTTTATTCAGATGAATATCATTATCCGAAGTGTTTTCAAGGACAACAATAAAAGAATTTTTTTTAATATGAGACAAGGAGTGTAGCGATTCATGTCCTATAATTTTTGGATTCTTAACCGTTGGCATAAAAACAAAATATTCACTTGGCTCAACTGAGAATTTAGCACGAACATAGACACACGATTTCCTGGGAATCTTAACTTTTCTAAAGTTTTGAACAACTATTTCAGGTTCACGGTTAAACGATTCATTACCATCCGATTGACTGTTATCTTGGATGGATTCAGTGGCACTGTCCGTGACATCACTTGAAACAGAGGTGTCAATAATATGACAATTATATTCCCCCTTTTGAGATTCGTTAATAAATGGAATAACTAAATCCTGCAACAGCGCAGAATTAAACGCGGGGGTGATAGACATACCTTGTTTCAGCATAAAATCATAACCCAAAATTATTTGAAAGTCATTATCAAAACTAGCAATATAAAAGTTATGTTTAAAAAAAAGGTTACCAATCTTAAACGACAACATAATACATCCCTTAAATTCCACCGTGGAATTAATTGTCGATATATTTACTCTATTAGACAGATAACGAAACTCAATTTTATCTTTTATGGCATAAAAATGTTTAGTATCAATCAACGACAAAGTTGATCCACTGTCCAGGAGGGTAGTAACCTCAATCTTATTTAACTTTAACTGAATGCATGGGAGTCGTGCTGTCGTATGAAATGTGCTACAAATTAGATGATCAGTATTCACTATAGTCTCACTATGATCCACAAATATGTCCTCAGTTTGAGATGAACTATTTGTAAAGGAGAGACTGTCAGTTTGAACCATCTCACTTAATACCGGTTTGTTAACATAATGAGAGACCGGAGCGCCAGTTACCTCCGTCTCTCTAAGTAGTTTAAATTATGATGACGTTTGTTCGGAGAGTTCCGTTTAGACTTCGGTGACTTATCTTTAACCTTATTACTATTTATACAGCTATTTTCTATCAAAGCCTGAAATTTAAAGCAATTTTTCATGACATGACCCTTGGTTGCACAAAATGAACACGTCTCAAATTTTGCACCACTCAATCTTTGCCTAGAATTGTTATTTCTTTTGTCAAAATTTCGCTGATGTCCCCGCTTTTTTTCCTGAAATATCTTACTAGGAGCAGGTTGAAATCCCTCATCCTGTGTATGACGCAAATGAAAGATCGGTTCAACCGGAGCACTGTCCGTTTCACAATCAAGTGAATAAATAACAATCAATTCCTCGGTTCTATCAATAGCGAGTTCGAGGGAGTCAACTTTTTCCTCTAATAGTCTAAATTTAACATTCTTAGGTAAATTCTTCAAAAAATAGTTAAAGGCTATTGAATCTAAAGCAATATTATCAAGTAATGGGTATGCAAATCTGCAAAGCTTGCGAATTCTACACGCAAATGCACGGGGGGTTTCATTAACGAGCATTGAACACTTATCCAATTGATTAGAAGCTTTACACTTATCATATTTTCTTCCAAAAAACTTTATAAATTCATCTCTAACCTCAGATAGAGAGTCAAGTTTCAGGTTAACAATTGTATCCAGGTAAAAATTCAAAGCCTGATCCTGAATTTTAGATTTCAAAATTGCGAGAATTTCTCTATCAGAATAATTATTTAATTCCTTAACTTCTGTTAACTGATCAAAGAAAAATTCAACCGTTTCTGGAGATCCAGAATATGGCTGAATTGAAAATTTTCGGTGGAATGGATTTAGGAGGCATAATTAAATTTACTATACTTTTTTATAAACTGAAAGTTTAACACTCGCTTTTAAAAATAAAAAGCCAAGAGAAAAGATCAATCCATCAAAGTTACAGCAAAGTCCAATCTTCTTAAACAAGTGTGCACATAATTCAATTTCTTAATAAAATAACCAATAAAGTTAGCTCAAAACATGGATAAATTCTTGACAAGATATAACGAAAGCAATACCACAAATATAGTTTAAAATACCCAAAAATTGTACAGTCAACTTCTAAATTTTACTCTATTTCCTTACAAAACCTCATATATTTCTATATATAAACTTAATCATATACTACAACGACTGTGTTTTAAAAAGAAAAGAACTAATATAAGTAGACTATATAATTGACGAAATTTATAACTTCACCTAGTATCAACTTACACAATGTCCCGTTCCTCCACCTCTGCTTTATTTCGTTTATTTAAAGGTAATTGCAGTTGCGTATTTTTAAATTATATTGTTTTTCAACAAAATATTTGTCCATATTATCTTGACAATACACATTATGGAAATTTACAATACGAAGGAAACTTTGACAAATTATCATAATAAAATATATATGTTATTCATACCGTTTCAATTGTGAATCCTAAAAGTTGAATAAAGCTTATAAATGACTTCAAACTTTCCACAAAATCCAGTACATCTGTCACAATCACTAAGCACACTGTATAAAACTCAACAGTTCACGGAAGAAGGTCACGGCATCATCTGTTGTGTTAAAATAAAGGCCGATGATGTTAAAATGAAGTTATAATTGTTATGTCTTGGTTGGTTGGTTCTGCCTGTACCATCAACGTTAACTAAAGGTCAATGGGTAGACCCAATTTAAAAAATGTAAAACATGTGATCGTAAAATGCCAAAAATGGATGGCTGAGGAATTGCGTTGTGTTTAATAATTCAAATACTTTCCAAAAATAACTCAGGTATAAGCAAAGTTTTACTTCCGTGGGTTAAGATTAAAACTGTGGTCAAATATGAAGTGACTCAAGACATGTAGTTCGTTCGAACATAAAAATTTATTTAAAACTTAATTGCAGTCCAAACTATATTTTAGGCACCGTGGTGGAATTAAATCAAGGGGAGATAAATACTTGAATTATTGTTTAACTAAGTTTGACGACATACGTTTCAGTCAGCAAAAATAGAACACTTATGCAGCGGACATAAAATAACTTAGTACAATTTAGATAAGGTATAAAAACGTATTTAAGAAAAATCCAAATGTCACCTTTTTTGTCACGGTAATCCCTATAAAGATAATCCCAATTCAGCGGCTTTCCAAGCACATTTTTGATAGGTGCAAGGCACTGGAAAAAGGCTCGCTATCCTGTAAAACTTGCCCTCACAAGAGCACCAAGGATTGGCTTTCTCTGTCTCTGCCCCCGACACTAGCGAAACCCTCGGATTATATGCACGGAAGGGTTGCCACTCTAGAAAAGGCAAACTGCAACATCGTGCGCCAAAATATTGAAAAAAACCCGGGAACCGCCAACATCCACAGGCTAGCATGCCAAATGTGGCAGGCAGACAACGGGAAGTAAAAGTTAAAGTAATTAAACTGGGGATTGCAAAAACTGCGAAGAAGGAATCGCATAGGTAACCGCTAACTAAGTGCGAGGGGGGAGGAATGGACAAAGAGCGAAGCCAAGCTTGAGTTCAGAGGAACTCAAGTCGGAAAACAAAGTAAAAGGGGGGATAAACCAAGGTACATAGGTCGTGAATACGACAGTTATCAACGTTAATGATGTATTTGTATAACATCAAAATCTGAATAAATCGGAACAGATGATATCGAAATTATGTACATTTTCTAACTATATAATTAAATGACCTAACTATATAACAACTATATAATATACACATACATAATATTTAAGCAGACATGTATGAATGTATAAGTTCATACATACTATGTACATATGTTGATATTTATGAATATATTCATATATATTTCCAACATTAAGAAGTTTTAATTTGTCAATCTTAGTGCATTGCTATACTTGGTGATTTATATCACATTAGTAAAATAAATAAATAAATAAAAATTTGATATAACAGATCTCCGTATTTTCTTATAAAGTTCTTGAATTGATACTTAACAAGAAAATAAATTAAACAAAATAAAATTTATTTTTAGCTATTATCATGTAATTTATCCAAATACAATAACAGCTCTCTTTCGTTCTTTTTTTTATTTTTTCATTATTATATTATTCATTATAAACTGAAATACTATAAGAAATGTAAAGTAATTTACATTAAAATTTACAAATTAAGTTAACACAATAAGTTACTCGTATATATTTAATTAATATTTGGTCGTATATAAAAAGAAAATTCCATTAAATTTATTATTATTTTTCTTTTCAAATAAATTATTTGTATAATACATTTTTTCAGTAGATGGCGACACTGTTCGATGTTATCAAGGAATTTCGGAAGAGGAGTGAATGATGGGTGGAATAGCATTTGGCACACCTTGAATTTCGCCAAGCGCTGTATCCTTGAGTAAACGGAAATTAGCCGCCCGGAACTCTACAATGTCCAATAATGTCACATAGAAAAACAAATTACATTTAATCCCAAGCAAAAGTAAAATATTGTAACAGATTATTTCGCGCGAATATAATAAACAGTGGATAAAAGTGTGCACAAATTTATTTCAATTTTATTGATTAAAAAATAATTTTAATTTATGACTAATTATATAATAGAGGTTTCAGGACATATAAAAGTAAATTAATGAAACATTAAGCATTTCTTAGCGATTTTTGAATCTCTTAGGTTTTCCCAATAGCGGACGACTCCGAATAGCGGACAATTTCTGCGTTCCCGAGGTGTCCGTTATTTAGAGGTTTTACTGTATACGCAAACCTAATACGCGTAAATAAATATTTTCCGTTTTTATTTCTATTGCCCAAGTGAAATAAAAAATAATAACATATTTTAGAGAACCATTGTAACTGCAATTTGTAATTGTATTTCTCCGCTAAACTCATGGTGGCAGTAATATTCTGAGTATAAAAGAGAATAAAATCTTGAGAGAACTTTATTTCTTCTGCAACATTTCAATAATGATAAAACAAATAATCGTATGTTTCTGACAACACTTTTGTCTTACGGATGTATATTATAGATACAGATTTCCAAAAATTTTAAGGATCCAGTAGCTCCTTAACCCAAATATTCCAGCAGCAGGCACGGCTTAATTTGTAAGAAAATTTTAGAAATAACGGAGACAAAACGAAAAATTTGTCAATAGATCACAGAAAAAAGGTTGATGTTATCAAAGAATAGGTAAAAATGCCGGGACTTTCGTCAAAGAATCTCTGAAAAACGCGATTTTTGTTAATTAATCGAGGAAAAAACGCGATTTTGTTTAGTTAAAACGCACACGATTTTGTCCATTGGATCGCGATAAAACTTGGAATACTTATCAGAATATTGCGGAAAAACAAAATTTTCGTCAAATGATTACCAAAAACGTAAAATTCACAAAAGGATGACAACACAGACGCCGAAAATTAGTTGTCAAGTCAAAAGCAAGTACCCATCAAATAATTATGTAACAGTCTTTGTTACATGAACTTTTACTGTTTCCGTTAAATAAAAGTTCTAGGAATCCCAGTTTCCCAGAACAAGTTTATTAACTTTGCCGACTTTTTAAAATTATTATTTATTTTTTTACAGTATATATATTTACATTTATGTATTTTACATGTACATACATTTATACATTGTCAGGAAGTTGCTACATCAAACCCTTTAAAAAAGATATTTGATATCTTTCAAAAAACATATCTAAAACTAAGCCTTTAAAATTGATCGAACTTCAACGGGTGTTATTATCTAGGACACCTTATTTATAAAATTTTTGGAGTACAATGTGAAATCACAGCTCATAATTTACACATTCACCCTTATTGGTTTGATCGCAGCAGATCTTTAAAGATCCACTCTAGTTTTTGACAGAATAAATGTAATCGAACTTAATTTGAAAATCAATTTGCGTTTACCATGAAAACAACAGTTTATTTATTCTAACACATTATTTTATGCACTAAGAAATGAAACATGTGTCTTATAATCGTGTAAATTAAATCTGATTTTTTTTAGCCTCCGAAGCTATTTCTTTTCAGATAAGCTAAAAAGTATCGTGTCAAAAATTGTGGCCCACTTTTACGTACCTATCATACGTAGTATAGGGTAAGTCTTGCAATCGTTTTGAAAATCGAAAAAAAAAATTGACGGATTTACACGTTTCAGATACTTAAGATTCCGAAAAACATATTTTTAGAAAAAAAAGTTGCCGTCCGTCTGTCTGTCTGTAAACGCTCTATCTCACGAACAAATGGAGATAGAGGCTTAAAATTTTGTATGTACTTAGTAAGTAAAAATAGGACGAAACCTATTTAATATCAGTAACCTCGATTATCCGGAACTACGAATTTTTCGGACTCACGAAAAATTCGTTCTGATGAAGTGTATATAAAAATTTGCGATTTTTTTAAGGAAAGGGCGTAAAAGGCAATAAAATAAAACAAATTTTGCATCAAAAACGAAGTCGGTCGGATTAATAGTTGCCGGGATATTTGTAATCCAGTTTTACACATTCTTCGATTTTTCATGACCCTGTATTTTCTTCAAATTTCAATTCAAAGATATGTTTTAATTGTAAATGAGACGCTTAATCTGACGCAGTAAACTCTTAGTTAATATGATTAATGTTTTTGGAGTTATAAGGATATTTCTTTTACGCAATCCGGTATTATTTGTTTTTTTTTTGGTATTTTACATAACTTGTCGAAATGGGTTCATCAGCAATTCATTAATGGAGCATTACTATGTATATTAAGAATATTTAAATATACGTTTAAATTTTGTTTTGGAATTGCAATGCATTTTATAAATAGTTTTCACATATTTTATTTTCACATATTATATAACGCTTATCCATGATGGGTTGGTATTACGGTCTCCCCCAACGACTAGTTTCGTAATCTGGCCGTTAAAGCGAGACATTCATACAATTTTATTGTTGAAATGCATTTCCTTTATCTCAGAGTCTATAAAAGAGCATTGAAACTAAAGCAAAAATCCGTTTTTGATTAATCTAGTCAATGAAGAAGTAGCACTTCAAATTGTATCTCTTTATTATTTCGCAATTCCAATGTCTCAGAGAGAAAGTGATAATCAATTGGGTATTTCACGCCGTTCTGTTTGCTATTATACTGATAAACACAAGAAAAACGAAGTTAGTTCATAGCATTCTAAACGGGGTCGCCTTTCTAAAAGACCTCTATCGATTTTTTTTTTTTTTTTTTTTTTTTTTTTTAATCGGGGGCGAAACTGAATTCTGCAATGACAGAATCTACATTCAACTTGCAATTAGGTCTTTTTTTCTGATTCAAGTCATATGATACGGAAATTCATTATAAAAGAGAGAGAAAGTAATAAAAAGGAAAATAACTGTCATTCAAAATTCATTTAATAAAATTTTCAAGTTCATTTTTTTTTATTCTAACGCAAGAGATAAGGCGACAAATGTGCATTAATTGTAATATTTCTAATTAAGTTATTTTTTTAAGCACTACAAATATTTCTTTTATTTTTTCTTTTCTCAGATTTTGATAAATAGATAAATAGATTATAATTAAATACTTACAAATAATACAGATATATTCGAAGATATGAATCAAAATAAAGTTTGTAAAAAATATTATTTTTTCGACTATTGTCAACCAGTAAGCAATGCGAAACTTTTTAATACAAAGAAAAAAAATGTGATGTAGAGTAGTAAACATCGTGTAATACAAAACTCTGTATAGACTTGGTAAATTAATACAATTAAAAATAATCTTTACGGAAAAATTTCTCAGTTATTTAATAGAATCTCTGTTTTTCTAATCTCTGATTGTTTTTCACAGTTAAGATAATGGATTACCCGTAGATTCTCTGTAATTTCAAAGAAAAATTTTTAGCAGCGAAGAAATTCGGAAATAGCTAATCGGGGTAAGCTTTTTCGAAAACGAAGAAAATCCAATAATTCGGAGGCAAGTTATTAACAGTTTATTGCATAAAGCGTAAACTCTGTAGGGGAATCCGGGTCTTAAAAAAATTAATTCTGAACCTCAGGTGTATCGTGATCTATCTTGAATTATCTTCATGTAAATTTTCATATTTCTACGTGCGGGGGCGGAGAGAGAGGGGGAAGGCACACACACGCACATAGACACGTCGAAATTTTCAGTCATTAGTACAGATTGGAAGTCAGCCTTGAATGACCATGTTCTTTCAAAACATCCTGAATTTTTTTTTTCATATTTATGATGTTTATAGAAAGTTTTTTTTCATTTTTATGTTAGATTAATCTTGAAGTTTAAAATACAATATTATTGTAAAATTTAATTTTATAAACAATGAGTAATATATATATATATATATATATATATATTAGTTAAAATTTTAAAGAAGTAACATGGAAATCACTCGTAAAATATACATTTAAAGTGCTCCTGACTTTTTGTTTAACGATACAAAGCCAATTGTAACTTTAGTATTTTCTCAATCTCTTAAATTATATCAATATTTTCATTGTATTTTACATACCTGAACACTGTAAAAAAATACAAAATTACTAAATTATTTTGAGGATTCTCGGGTGTCTCAAACACGTTCTGTAACGGTAAGAACGAAAATTCATATAACAGTTAGTACAATTTGTGTAATTTTACTAGATTATTTTATAAAGCTACAGAAATCTGTAGCTTTTCTGTAAATCTAGTCAACATTTTTTTTTTGTTTTCTTTTTGTTTTTTTTTTTTTGTTTTTTTTTTTTTGTTTTGTTTTTACAGTGTACATATAAAATATTAGTAAACATTTCGATATCTCTAACATCTATTAATATACTTTTTTTCACACATTTTGCTTAATACCTAGGAAAATACTATAAGAATTCTTCTGAAAAAGGAAGTAATTAAATTCCTCTTTTTTAAGCAAATGTTCGATCACTAAGTCTAATATTGCACTAAGCAGAAGTGAAATAAAAATTTAATATTTGATATTACCCTGTAAAATAAAATGTTTGAAATTATCTGTATCTACACAAAATACTATAGGGAATCTGCTCAATATTTGATTAGCATGACTAAGTAACGCGTATATTTAACTAAACTTAACGCCACTTTCTCTTGAAAAAATGCAATATAAATAACACAATAGAATAAAAATAAAATTTATAAAATATTATTTTAAGCACAAGCATTTATGTATATTAATTTTTAAGTGCAAATGGCAAACGATATTTCCCCCCATATTTTTATGATTTTTTCATGATTTACTTCTACACAGCATTTCAAAATGACTGGTTGTCAACTGTAAAAACTCAGAAGAATACCATGAAAGTTTAATTACAATTTTTATAAGCACCTGGATGACAAGAATTTTTCCATACGTCGCACAGTGGGGCAAAAACCCAAAAAGTTGGCCAAAAGTCAAAAAATGAAGTTACGATTTAGGGAATTTTGACTATACAGTTGGCTAGAATAATGTTTGGAGAGTCAGAATCTGTATTTAAAAAAAGATTTTTGCTTTGCCCTTACAAGCAGCATTATTTCAAAAATGATGCTTGAAGGAGCATCATTTCGAGCGAACAAAAACAGCAAAACAACAGTTCCTCTAAATGCGTTCTACATTTTATCATATTATCCGATTTTATTGATTTGAAATGGATTCACACTATGATAGTGTGTACTTTATTTGCATGTATTACAAAATTTATATGGAGCCCATAAAAATTAATAAATTCATTGTCATTTTTGATAAAAAATTTTAGAAAAAAATTATTTTTTTTATTTTTAAACATCAAAAAGTTTAAATGTTCCACAGTGTTCCGCAACGAAATTTAATGGAAATAATAACCTGGGCGATTGTCTAATGATTCATAAAAAACCAGCTGCCAAAAACTGCCTTTCTGCATTTCACGCATATTTTAGTAACCGCAAGTAAAAATGTCACTTTTTCGACCGCTTCAAAAATTTTGAAATTGACTACTTTTCACATAACTTAGCTGATAAATATTTTTCAAAATTTTGAATTATTCAATTTTATAATAGTTTATTACATATTATATTGTAAATAAGTACTATAACCATAAGATTAAATTAATTTCATAAGTAAGCTTGGTAATGAAAAAATGAAAATAATTCTCTATTATTGATCCGGTAGACTAACATTTTCTTATCTTTATAGGTAGTAATTTTGTTTGTTTTATTGTAATTAGAAGAATTATTTTGTCAATGGCAATATTTGACAGATCAAACTACTGAGTGTATTTCATTAATGCGAGTAAAAATCATTATGAGTAACATTTTTGCCTATATTCGTAATTTGGATTTGATTTGCAAGTGAAAATGTGATGGCACACCTATTCTGAGTACATTTAAACAGATATTTAGCTATGAAGATGGCAAGAGGTCCAATATATTTTTCTTTTCTCCCATGCTACTAGAATACGTAAATGTTGCGAATAATTCATGAATCGTCAATTTGAAAATTCAGAGATCTTCATTTCACTGATTTTATCGGGACAATCAAGATCCATTTTTCTTTTTCAAGAAATACCGAAGCTACTGTCAATGAATGGGATTGTATTAAACACGAGGAGAATCAACTTACTTTGTTTAATACAATCATTGATACAGAAAAAAAAGTCGTTAATAACGAATTAGTGTAATACTCAACGTTGCTACCTATGTCAGACAGCATCTTACGGATCTGAAATTTTTTATAAACACTATAACCGCCATTAGGGGTCAAAATGACCCCTGCCAGAATGATAGTAGTCGATTTGAACCAGAATTTTCTTCATAAGATATGTTAGACATATTCAACGCAAAAATAGACTAATTAAATAAGTTAAATATTTTAAAATTAAAATTCTGGTGCGAAACACTTTTTATAAAATTTTAATAAATCACCCGGCTGTTTTAGTGTTAAGTGGATTGAGATAATTTAGAATTCAAAATGTCTAAGTTCCTTGCAAAGATGTTTAGAGAGGGCTTAGACCTGGCAGACGAACTGGATAGAAAAAATGAAAAGCTCGTACTATGCATGAAAAGAAGAACACTGAAATTGCAAAATAAAATATGCAAAAAATATTTCGTTTACAATTAAGACTTCTCATCGAGAAACTAAATCAAAGGTTTGGAAGCACAAATGATGGCAATACAATTCAACGATTCTTTGAAAACGCAACTATTTGTGCTTCTATAACGAGCGTATACGAAGATTTGATTAAACGATTCTATGTCATAAGTAATTTCTTGTAGCCATATTATTTATTTGATAAATTTCGAAGATTTTTACTTACAAATAGCAGTAGATTTGAGCTGCACCCCTGGTTCTACATGCCTACTTCAGTACACAAACTACTTATTAATGAAAAAGAAATAACATTATCTTCATTACTGCCAATTTGTTAAATGCCATAAGATACTCAAGAGTCATGCAACAAACTGATCAAAAGGAATCTAGAAGATTTATCGCAAAGATGCAGTAGCAAGAAAAAAAAAAGAAAGATATTTTTACGTCTTTAATGTCATCAGATTCTTTCATTTCCTGTTTAGGTAAATTATTGTAGAAGAAATTAAAATCATTGATCCTAAGTCACAAGATCTTCCAATACCACCAACAGGTTCTTCTAACTTTTTTGACACATTGACCTCTGAAAAATCTTTTTATTATACTACAGTTGATTCTAAAGCAGAATTTCTGGAATAAATTTTCGTTTTTATTTTAATAATATAAAAATCAAATAATCTAACATTTTACTTTCTTTTAACGTACTTAAATGTCGATTAAATATGTCTTGGTTTTTTAAAAATTCCCTTTTAAATTTATCCTCGAAATTTTAAATTTTATTTAAATCTAATTATTTTTACTTTTAATCTGAAATTTTATTTATTTATTTATTTTTGAAGTTTAACTTTTGAATCCTAATTAACATCCTGAAAAGTTTACGAAATTTTATGTAAATTGAATAACTTTCGAGACATTTTAATTTTTGTTCCGCCATATTGTATCCGCCATTTTTTTAATTTTAATTTTGTATTTTTACTTAACATCCTCAAAAACACCTCTATATGAATTTTCGTACAATTTGAAAAACATTTTCATATTTTGGCCAGCTTTTTGGGATTTTGCCCCACTGTGCGGCGTTATATATCATTTTTAGCATTTTCAAACAAAGCTGAAAAGAGCTTATGCTTTCGGTTTGTCTGGCCGTCTGGCCGCGCTCTAACTCTTATAAATATACTCGAATTGCCATGAAAGTTTTGGACGTTATTGATGTTTGCTATAGCACGAGCCTTATAAAAAACGAAGTTTATACCATGATTGGTTTATTTACGAGGCAGTCAAAATTATTCCATTACATTACGGCCTATGGGAAAAATCGTTTCAAATGACTTTTAAAGATGTTACACTCGATCAAACATATTCCAGTTTAAATGCATATACGAAATGCACTAAAATATGTATTCTGTAAAATATACAGTGAAAAGAATAGTTATTATTCATTTAGAGGACCACACAAGAAAAGTCTTTTACATAATAAAAAAAAGGTAATTTGTTCGCGAGATATTTTTTTTATGATAAACAATTTCATGTATAATCAAACTGATATAGGTCGCTGAGGATTAACATGAGTTATTTCACGCATAATACGATGTGCATAGTATTTACAAGGACGCACAAAATATTTCAAATAGTATATTGTATCCAAAGTACTGTATATTATGAATGATGGCTGTTGGATGGATGAAATGAATTTTGAATTATGATATGCTCTTTTAAGTTTCACTAAGCATGTGTACTTTATATGGTGTGCATAAATGCTAATAGTCATATAATTCAGGTAAACAAAGTTACACAAAAGAGCTCGGAAAAATTACTGAATGTAAGCGTAATTTACTTAAAGGTGTTTTTAAATAAGTGATGCATTTTTTCCGTTTAACTTCATTCAGTTTATTAAGAAACTAGCGGCCTTCGCCCGCTACGCTGGTCGGTTTATCTAAAGAAATCTTGAAGAAGTAGTTAGATAAGGTTCAGACATACATTAAAAAAAAAAAAAAAGCAAGTCGATCATTCAAAAAACGTTGGGAAATATCAAATATTTACTGTAATTTTTTAAGAAAAACAAAGTTTCGAAAAAAAAAAATTAAATCGAAAAAAAAATTACACTGACATATTAATGCAAGGAAATTTTCCCAGAGAGAAAATTCGCCTTGAATACAATATTTCAAATTCTTTTAATTGCTTATAGGCGTTAATGCCAACATAGTGAAAAAAAATTCCATGCTGGGAATCGAACCCGGGCCATCAGTATGGCGCACTGACGTTCTACCGACTAAACCACATGGAACGACAGCCAGCTTGAAACTTTCTCATACTTAAGTAGACTGGCGAAAACATAACGATAGCGCGTTTTAAAATCGCACAGTGACATCTATTGGATTTTATATGTACTAAAAAACGTTATGTACTAAAAAACGTGAGCAGCGCACCTAATAGTTTCTTTTGTTTCTTTTTGTTACTTTTTTGTCTGTTGTCCGATTTTTATGAAACAAAGCCTATACACTGCCCGGGAGTGTGCATTCTTCATTAGTGAAAACCGCATAAAAATCCATTCAGTAGTTACGAAGATAACCTCGAACAAACAGACAGACAGACAGACAGACAGACAGACAGACAGACAAAAAATTCAAAAAATTTTTTTTTGTGTTTCATTGGTTTTCTTTTATCGCCCTGACTCCATTTTTGTCAATTATCTTCAATGTACAGACACACCGGGTCCTACTGTTTTATTATATGTATAGATATTTGTAGAATACAGGTAAAATACTATACAGGGTCACGCTAAGATGTGGATACAAATTCGAAAATGGATGGTAATTTCCGGAAATGTGATTTAAGTAGTTTAAAGAGTATTTTTGTATGAACTAAATTTTAGCAAAATACTTTCATGTGATAAAAGTACTAGATAAACTACCGGGCTGAACAAAAGTATTCAAGTGCGTTTTTGTTTATTAGTATAAGCTTAATTTTATCAGCTCGGTTCGCAAAATATTGCAATTTGCGGAGATTTCAAACACAGCAGAATAAAACCTTTAATCTAATCTATACATATAATAAAACAGTAGGACCCGGTGTGTCTGTACATTGAAGATAATTGACAAAAATGGAGTCAGGGCGATAAAAGAAAACCAATGAAACACAAAAAAAATTTTTTTGAATTTTTTGTCTGTCTGTCTGTCTGTTTGTTCGAGGTTATCTTCGTAACTACTGAATGGATTTTTATGCGGTTTTCACTAATGAAGAATGCACACTCCCGGACAGTGTATAGGCTTTGTTTCATCAAAATCGGACAACAGACAAAAAAGTAACAAAAAGAAACAAAAGAAACTATTAGGTGCGCTGCTCACGTTTTTTAGTACATAACGTTTTTTAGTACATATAAAATCCAATAGATGTCACTGTGCGATTTTAAAACGCGCTATCGTTATGTTTTCGCCAGTCTACTTAAGTATGAGAAAGTTTCAAGCTGGCTGTCGTTCCATGTGGTTTAGTCGGTAGAACGTCAGTGCGCCATACTGATGGCCCGGGTTCGATTCCCAGCATGGAATTTTTTTTCACTATGTTGGCATTAACGCCTATAAGCAATTAAAAGAATTTGAAATATTGTATTCAAGGCGAATTTTCTCTCTGGGAAAATTTCCTTGCATTAATATGTCAGTGTAATTTTTTTTTCGATTTAATTTTTTTTTTCGAAACTTTGTTTTTCTTAAAAAATTACAGTAAATATTTGATATTTCCCAACGTTGTTTGAATGATCGACTTGCTTTTTTTTTTTTTAATGTATGTCTGAACCTTATCTAACTACTTCTTCAAGATTTCTTTAGATAAACCGACCAGCGTAGCGGGCGAAGGCCGCTAGTATGTAATTAAAAATCAATTTTTAACATTAAATAACTAAAAAATACGCATAAAAACCGTTCATAAGCAAATTAAAATGTACATTAAAAATACTTTTCATTTTATCAAATTTATACGTTTGAACTCAAGCTAACACTAAAGAAATAATTTTCTAACATTTATGTAAATTTTGTTATTCTGGATCTGCCTGTTGAATAATGTGGCTTCATCAAAAATTCTTCGTTTGCATTTTCTCTTTTGAAATTCAAATTTGAATTTTATGAGATTTTTTTTGTGAAAAGCACTATTATAAATACATCTCTAATCTTTAATAGCATTTTTAGCTTCAATAGTTTATGTATAGTACACCTGTGGATTTTATCATTCTTTTTATTCCATAGAATTACAGAATCTTCTATAAATTATTTGAAATATGTTTGTAAAATAATAATTGAGATGAACCTTGGTGCAAAATAAGAGATATGTCAAAATATCAGCATTAAAAGCACCAATTCTTTTAAATTTTAAACATACCGATTTCGGAAGCAAACAACGTCAGTGCTAAGGATGCCAGAAATTTGTCCACATATATGCGAGAAACGGGTGATTCAACTTAAATATTTAATGACACAGAGAATTACAATTCACCGTTCGCCAATAGATAAATGAATGGGAAATGGAGCCGAAGTAGTGAGGATTACATTATAAAAAAATATGTTTTTATATAATATTTCAAACAATGGAGGACTTGCAAATTCACGATTCACACTATTTTCAAAATTAAAAACATGACAATATTGTTTATATTGTCAAAAGTTTTTATAAATATGAATTGTTTCAAGGAAAATAAGTTCATGTCTAAAAATAAGTTTAGAAATTATTTTAATCGAAATGAATTCAAATGCATGATTAATTAACCCAGCATTGCTTAGAAATAGATTATTTATTGATTTCCTCTTTCTTAATACATTGTTGGTGCTATTTAAAACCTAATTTTAAGGAAAGTTTGACCTTGTCCAATATAAGAAAGATCGTATCGTCTATTAAAACTGTAGATACTACATAATTTTAATTTTGCTTTATGAGTTTATTTGTAAGACCAAAACTTATTATGATGTCATATTGTCGAAAAAGTTTAGCAATGATAAAGCTTAATTTTAAAAAGAAGTATAACACAATGCAATGAATAGAAAGAGTAGAAGACTGAGGTGAATATGGTTTATCCATTGCAGAAAAGACCACATTGGCACTTAATACTGTTTATAAACAAGAAATTAGATAATTCTGTATAATCTTTCATTCTGGATAAAATGAGTTTATTGGTAGAGGCAAAAAAATATTTTTTAGTCAAATAGTCGAAGAATTTTAGCAATTTAAGCAAAAAAAAATAGCATGATTTTTCGCATTTCATACTATTTCGTCCGCATTTACCATCCATTTTCCTATTAGTTATTTTTGCAAGCCTCCTACTGGTCAGTAAATCTTCAACTTGAATCCCTCATCTCTTCTGTACAATGCGTTCTTAAACTCATTGTAAATTCGTTAGGGGGGGGGGGGGGGGTATAGGACATAACTAGGCACGCACAAATAATTGTACAATCCATCGTCGGAAGGCAAGCCGTAAAGCGCTAAAGAACGTTTCTCAGTGACCGAAAACAAAAAAACTTTTTACTCCAGCTGTCTTTATTCGTTCTGTGGATCATCGCTGAGATGGATATGTACTGGAATCAGATGAAAGCCGAGATGCATTACTTGTAAAAAGCGGAGAAGGCTCTTTATATCTCAAAGGTAGTAACAGGAGCACTCATCAATACGATGCAGAATGTCTTCCGTTGAAGATGACGTTTTTACGCTCCTTCCACGTCCGGTATCCTGTATGAACCTTGAAAATGAACCCATTTCGCAGAGCTGTTATTGCAGTCGTTGGAAGGTCCTTGCATCAGACACTTTGTCTTGGAAAACGCTCTAAACAAGCCCTAAAATAATGATGTAATAGTTGTATGATAATAATAATAAAGTCTTCTCTTAACTGGCTCAAAGGATCTGTTAGGTAGTTTGATTAAAAAAAATCGTTCAAAAAAAAGGATGTGTATCTCAAAAAAAATTTAAAATTTAGAAATGTATAAATTTTTAGTTTTTCCCGGTGTCTTTTTAATATATTCTTCGATAAAAAAATTTACATATGTATTTTAATTTTTATAATATTTTTTTTTTCTTTTTAGCATATAAGATATTGACACTGTAAACCAGAAAGCTTCAAATATTACCCGTTGACAAAGTGACATCGCAGACTTTTTTCTTTGAAGGATATGTCAAATTTAGTGTTCTGGGTGATATTTGTGCTCACGGTGTTTGTATATTGAAAACTCTTCATTTTGAATTGCAATTTTAACATTTATTTTTATGCGACTTCTCATATTCGTTTGAAATTTGGAAAACCATGAAAATGTTTCCGAAATTCTTATAAAAGAATAATAATGAAGCAAATCGTAAATAATATCTATATATATTATATAGAATACACAGCTCCTTTAATTAGCAGTAATTTCCCACATATCAATCAGAAACAAATCTTTAGAGTTTAAATTTCTTACAGGAAAAAATTTCAATTCATACTTTTTTCTTTACGAAAACCGAACGAGAAAGAAATATATTTAAATTTTAAAGCAGATAGTTCAAGTGCAGAATATTTCGCGTACATACTGCATACATTTAAGAAATGCGACATATTTAGATAACAAAATTTACGCGACGGTTCGATAAATATTTCAATAGCATAACCATGAATTCTAAATTAAAAATGGATGTTCAAATAAAAAAATTTAAAAATAAATAAGAATTTTACGTTGTACACTCAAATATGAAAGCAAAATAGTAAGTTTTTATAAACCATATACCTTATTTAGAGATTATAAACAAATATATAAAAAAATATTGTCACAAACATAAAAAATAATTTTCGACGTTTCAATCTATATTTAAACCTATCCTCGGGAGAGTTGATATTCTAAACTAGAAATCAGCAACATAATATATATCCTTTTCAGTCATGAGACAAATATCACGTGTAGCTACAAAAACTAGTTTAAAACTACTATAAAACATCTCCAAAGATGTATCTATAAATGATTGTATGACTATAAATGAATGCATGTGATGTGCAATCATTTTTTTTAAAGCCTGGAATTAGTTTTAATAATTCTAGAAGCATTTGAATTAATTTAAAGAATGTTCTTTAGTTTCTCCTTTAGGTTGCATCAGGACTGAGGAGTTTAAATGATACATTGTCGAAATTCGGAAGAAGTTTTGAATATGACCAATTAAAAATATGCTGCAACGTTAAAAAAATTTCTCTGATTTGTATTTTAGAAAATTAGCTGCTGAGGATTGTTTTAATTTTTAATAGAAACTTCGAAAATAATTTTTTATTTGTTTGTTTATTTATTATTATTATTATTATTATTATTATTATTATTATTATTATTATTATTGTTTCAATTTTTACATTTTTATTTAAAATCTCGAAATATCTGTGTGTTGGCAACGTATTGTTCTCTTTTCCTCTTTTTTGAAAAATTGTTCTTTGCATATAAAAACACCAATTAAAATAGGCAAAGTTTATTATTAGCAGTAAAATTAAATATGACAGTTTATTTATATAATTTTTTATTTAGGATTCTGTAAATTAAAAATTTAAAGCGATACTATTTATCTCGATACTATTTACTCAAGATATCATTGCTGTGTGAAAGGTACCAGCTTCTAATTCAATTTAACTGGAAGTCATGATCTTAAAACTGAGTTTTGTAGAAAATCACCAGTATGAAAGTATCGTAATTATTCGATATAGAATTATAAACTGATTATTTTTAGATTTTTCTCTCATATATGCTATAAAACCCTCCTTTGTGCTTTCAAAGTCTTAGTTCAATGGAAAATATCCAATATGTTTTGAGACATAAATATAGAGAATCGTTTACTTTGAAATACATTCCTATAACTTGTCAAGGGGCAGTGTTTCAGCTACATATTACAATAAAGGAACTTTGACTTTGAATTCTTTTATTATGAGACGTAGCGGTTAAGGAATCCATATCTCCATTGATCAGCCATGTATACCTCACTGAGGAATAAGTAACATGATTGAAGTGTGTCCTGGAAAATTATGCTAGATAGTTAACTTAAAGATATAACTATATAATTAACAACTGCTGGAAAGTTTACGAGTGGAATGATAGTGCAATAATTCCTTCTTCTAAGTAAAAAACAATTAAAAAACAAAGACTCATTTAACTCTCCAGTGGTATTTATTTAGATAAAAATTTCTTGTTTTCACTGTTATTAATATTTCAAAGAATTTCACGAGACCACCGACTGAATAAATTAAGTGCATAATTATTATAACAACTTCCTAAACAGAAAAAAATTCTAACGTGCAATGTAACTAAAAAAATCATTTTTATACATTTTTTTTTATAATTTTATCAAATGAATTTGAAAAATGTTACACCCTGTCAATGATAATTATAATTGATATGCATTTATGAAGTACACTAAATGTGCTTTCTGTAAAGTAGCGGTGAAAAGTATAATTATTATTAATTTACGTTGTCACATAGAAGAATTTTACTACACAATTGTGAAGGGGAAATTATTCGCGACACATTTTAATCATATACTATTTCTTGCAGAATAAAATTGATATATTTAAATGAGGCTTAGTATAAGTTATTTTAAAACCTTTTGCATTTTGAACTGGAGTAACGCCAAAACAAGATGTCCAAAGAATGTAACATAAACTATGGATTATTTCATTTAATGAAGTGATATAAATCGGAGTTGTCCAGTAAACAATTTAAAAGGAACAATTTATTTTCAAAACATAAGCCCTACTTCGGAATATTTGAACATGTATTTTCTGATAAACATTTCTCCTCTGCTTCTTGGCAGTCTTTCAGCTACATCTAGAAATAAAGGAATGATAACTTAATATCCTATTAATATAAGACGTGACGTTTAAGGAATTCAAATCTCCGTCGGCCAGCCAGGCATACATCACTGGGGAGGGGGAGACAAGAATGAAAAGTCTCGCGGCAATTTGTGCTCGATAATTACCCTAAAAATGTAACTACATAATTAACAAATCCAAGAGAGTTTATAAGTGAAATGTTACTGTAATAATTCATTCGTCTAATTAAAATAGTAAAGCAAAGACTCTGCAGCGATATTTCTTTCAATATAAATTTCTCTTTTTTTACTATTATTTAATATTTCAAAGGCATTCACAAGTCCACCGACAGAGTAAATTAAGTACATAATTATTTTAAGAACATTCTAAGAAGAAAATATTTAAAATATAAATTTCTAATGTGAAATATAACTAAAATAATGATTATTATATGTTTCGTATTTTGTTGGAAACTATATTACATATTCAAAAAAGTTATTGTTTTTTTTTAGTAAATCTCAAAAAAAAAGATCAATCTCAGCTAAATTGTATGTGTTTTCGCAACTGTTAATTCCAACAAACCACTTCATTCATTTATAGTTAAAATAAAGGAATATTCAAATTTTAATTTCTATCTGTAATAATATTTTTCTCTCTCTCATACTTAAAAAATAACTTTTGTAAACATTTCCAAATGTTTGAAATTAAAATTGCTATTAAATTATTTATAATAGTTAAAGAAACACAATCATTACGAATATTCAAACAATCTCATTTTTTAAAAAAGCTTTTGAATTTTGCAATGGAGTAACGTCGAAACAAGATGTTCGAGGGATTTACGCAAACTATAGTTGATTTCTCCAGATGTAGTGACGTAAATCTAACGTAGTAGTGACGTACAACTTTTGGTGTTGCAGGAACCTACTAACGAGACCTCGTGCATTTTAGAGCTCTATACATATAAATTAGAAAACAGATAAAATTTTTCTGTTAGAATCATATTTTGTATATTTTTTTATACTCTACACATTTTTAATATTCGATTTTTAACTTCTTACTTCAAGCCAAAAGTGAGTTAAAATGCCAAATATTGTGCTACGAAGTATTCGTTTCCCTTATTTTGGGGCTACAACAATGGATTCTAATTGCCTTAAAACTTCACTTTTGAAAATATGCCAATTTTTTCCCCGCCAAAAATGTAAATATAATGTCGGGTTTTTTTTCTAAACTAAATTCGTATGTTTTTGAAAGATTTTCTTTTAACTTTTTTCAATATTTTATATCTATTATTAACTACTTTTTTATAACTTTTAAAGTTTTTCTTAAAAAAAAAAAAAAAAAAAAAAAAAAAAAGTATGTTATTTGTCGGAAAGTGGCCATGGAAATAGCATTTTTAGAAAGATATGCTGCTGCAAAATCAAGAAATATGATTTTAACAGAAAAATGTTTTTGATTCTCAAACTTTCTAATGTAGAGTTTTAAAATGCACCCAGTCTCAATGCTAGGTTAGAGCAACACCAAAAGAGGTTTCCTTGTAAATTATCCTGTAAACAAGTTAAAAGGGTACTACTCTGTTATCCCGTCGACCAATTTCGCCAAATTATATAAATCGCCAAGCTAATAGCCAAATTATACGTATTGACATAACTTTTATTTTAAATAACGAAAAAACAAATAATTAGTATAATGTTAATAAAAATATTAATAGAAAGTCGAAATAAAAATCACTTAATGATATTTTAAGCACGTGAATCGCATGGAATGTCATTGAATGTGACATTCACGATCATCCACCATTGGCATTTAATCTTATAGTTTGGCGATAATTTTCTGGTCGACGGTAAATCTAGTAGTACCGTTAAAAGAAAATATTTATTTTTAAAAAATATGTCCTAATTTGGAATTTTTGAACGTATGTATTTTCTGAAAAACATTTCTCCTTTCCTTGATGGAAGTCTTTCAGATACGTCTAATGATAAAGGAATAGTGACTTACAATTCCTTTATTATGAGATGTAAAATTTTTAGGAATACAAATCTATCTCGGTCAGCCAGTCATATGTCGTTGTGTAAGGTGAGATAAGAATGAAATGTCTTGTGGAAATTTGTTGTTTATTATTACTCTAAAGATGTAACTGTATAGTTTACAAATGCAGGAGAGTTTATCAGTAAAATGCTAGTGCAATAATTCCTTCCTCTAATTAAAACAGTAAAGTAAAGACACATTTAACTCCACAGTGGTATATTTTTAAATATAAAATTCTTGTGCTCACTGTTATTAATATCTCAAAGCATCTGAAAAGACCACCGACTGAGTGAATTAAGTTCATAATTATTTGGACAACTTCCTAAATGGAAACTATTTCCAACGTTTAATATAACTAAAATGATAATTTTTATATGTTTTTTGTTATGTCAAAAAATGAATGTATGCTAATTAATCAGTTTAACAAAGAAAATCGGAAATTCTTTCATTCTTTTTTCAGACGCGTTCGTGCTATATCTAATTTTTAAAATATTCAGATCTTGGAGAAAATTCTGTTACTCTATTATGCAAAAATGCAAGAATACAAAATTCATTACAATCACATACATTAAATTCAGTAATAAGAAAATAATATGACTCCATATTGAATACATAATAATCAAATTTAGCATAACAACCTAGAATCATTACTCATCGTGAGATATCACTGAATTAACTACATATCGTTGGATTTAACGTAATAAAGAGAATTTCTTTCTTTTCTTATACATATATTATTGTTATACTTTCTGAATATCTTTTGAAATTTTGCTTCTATTATAATAAAATTTAAAGTGACTCAACAAAATGCAGCAAAGGTTATATGAATAAAATTTCAAACCATTTGTTTGATATCTTGTATGCAGCAACCATGTAGTAATAGGGGCGGACCAGTCACGACGACTATAGAGGTAAAAATTGAACTAAAAAGTGAACTGAAAAAATGAAATGGACTGGAAGGTGAAATGAAATTGAAAAAAAAAATAATTAGCTGCACAGACGACCCTTGAATATGCTATTTTATTTTCAGGTAAAGAAATATAATTGATTTTCTAATTATGTGCTGTGTTCTAAAAATAAACCACTTTGTCGAATAATAAACAATCATTATTATAAATTGAAAAAAAAAAATGTACTCTACTTTTTTACAGTTATTGAAATAAAATTAAAAATCCACAACGAAACAAGCGGCAGTTTCGTATTTCAGTTTAGTCAGTTATTATTAATGTTCAAATTTAACGTTAATTATCATTAAACTGAGTTTACTCTAAATTGAATTTTTGTCAGTTTTACCCCTTCGCTTCTGAGGTTGTCACATACAGAGTGAGTCATAAATATCGAAACAATAGGCTTAAATATTGCCCCTAGACCTATACTTCCAATTGCAAAAATTCATAAAAAGGTGAAATTTTTCATAAGAGAAGTTTCAACTTTATGGGGGGGGGGGGGGGTCTATTTGAAAAAATTCGAAAATTAAATTTTTATACGGCCCCGTAGGATAAAAATCCCAATTAGAAAAACTTTCCTTGTCCACTCCTAAATAAGAGACAAAAATTGCACCTTCATATCTTCAAAACACGCTGAGTTATAGCCGTTTAAATGGCTGGCTATAAAATCTGGTTTTAAAAGATTAGACACAAACTGAAATGCACGCAATTAAAAAACAATGTTACTTTAACAGTTCTAAGGAACATGTAAAAAATCTATCTTTTGAGTTAGAATTTTGATTTCTTTTCTTTTTTTGTGATAGTTAGCCACATAATTTGCTAAGAAAATCACATCATAATTTTTCTCATAAAATTTATAAAAATTTCATATGATTCGTACTGGTTTAAATAGGATAATTTAAAATCGTTATAATTCGAAACATTATTTATCGGAATTAATTAAAGATGAAAATCTGATTTAGTTTTGTACCAGGGTTTTTGTTTTTCAATAATAATTTTACAACTATTAAAAATATTTATTGAAAAATTTATATAAATTTAAAACTATGAAAAATATATCGAATTAATAATATAACTTAAAAAAATCATATTTTCAAAAGTAAATATTTTTTTCAAATTTTCCGAAAGAAAACTAATGTAAAATAATTTAAAATGACATTTTTCAATTTTGCACTTTTTTCTTTAACACTTCTTAACTTTTGATAATTTAAAGACGAGAAATAGTGGGAAAAATCTCATTATGAAGAAAAATGAAGTGTACTGTTTAAATATACTTCAGAACAATGCTTTTTCTAAGATTAATTTTTTTTTTTTTTTTCATAAATTCAGCTCTTATAACTTCAGACTTTTAATCGTCCTAGAGAGTTTGTTAAAAATCCTGTATTCTGCTCCCAAACTGGGCCAGGACCAAAGCGTTACTTCTTTTAAGACTCGCCTGGCCGGACCTAACGTATTTTTCATACCGGCGGGGATTGCTTTCATCTTCCTAGGTCTGCAATGGATGACATTTTGGTGTTATTCTCGAACAATCCGTATTAAAATCACTGTCTCTGACTGACCTAATACGTCCATAAAATACGTAAAATTTGGTTTAATGAAAATTTTTACAAAAAACACATAGATTTTAGAATTGCTTTTATATTACAAAAATAAAATAAAATAAAATAAAAAATAATTAAATAAATAAAATAAAATAAAATAAAATAAAATAAAATAAAACACAAAAAACTTTAAAATTCATTTTCTTTTTTCTTTTAAGAATAATATATTCAAAGGCAAAAAAAAATGAAATACAATAAAACCAGTGAAAAAAAATCTGCCTATGACGGTATCTTGTCTTAAATGGAAAATGAGTTGATCCATGCAAAATTAATATAATAATACCTGAGAAAAAATTTACACCTCCTGGGAAAGGCATTTGTCTATGACGTACTATTTCTTTCCTATAGGATTCCGTTTTAAAAGGTTTTACTGTATAACATTTTTTAAAGTCTCCAACGCATGGGATGTGGATTAACGATATTAAATCATAAGTGAAACATTCAAACATGAATACAGATTCGTAGACAAAATAAATATATCACAGCCTTTGGTGCTTCTTTAATAATAAAATGTATAAATATAAAAAACGAAAAACTATAAACTCAATTTTTTGGTCTGAATTCCTTCATATGAAACAATTTTTAACCATATCGAAGTACAAAACCGTGTAGAAATTCACGGCTCAGTCGAGCTATGATTTAAACTTTTTTCCATGTCGGATCGGGTTATGATTTTAATATTTTTCCATGCCGGACCAAACTTTTCCCCCAACGGTTCAGTTCAGAACCGGACCTAGATATTTTGACCCGTGCAGATGTTACTAGCATATTTTAATGTAAATTTAGTGTAAAATCTATAAGCTGCTATTTTATGTCCAAAGAAAAAACGCTGTCTTAAATAGATTTTTTTTAAAGTGAAATTTGTGAATGTTCCCTATCTAGCGTTGAAATTGAGTCAAGAAATAACCGTTTAGAGGCAGGAAAAAGTGGTGTAAGTCGGGAATTTTCAATGATTTTGAGATTTAATGTCTCTTTGAGGTTTTTAGATACGAAGATGAAATTTTTTTTTATTCAATTTAGAAATGGATAAGGAATAATTTCCTAATTGGGAATTTTGCCCTACAGGGGCCGTATAAAAAATTAATTTTCATATTTTTTCAAATAGACCTTCCATGGAATTGCAACATATCTCATCAAACACTTCACCTTTTTTCATGAATTTTTGCAATTAGACGTATGGGTCTGGGGGCAATTTTTATGGAGATAGCCTATTGTTTCGATATTTATGACTCACTCTATATGATATTTATCATTAAAATATCATAAAATTGTTATTTTAAAATTTCATCCGAATCAGATATCTTCGTATTACTAGATTTATTTTCTTCGACTAAATCCTAGCATTACACTTAAATATACTTATCCTCACTGAGGCAAATTTAACTGTTTTAAATATTTAATTTAAAAAATCAATAATAGTGGCATACATAATATCACAATAAATGTAAATGAAATCTCGATATTAAAAATTTCATTTAAATTTTCTCAAATGGATAGCCTAAAAATTTTTTTGAAACAATGATCAAGATAACATACATGATTAATTCACATTAAAAATTTGTAATTTAAAATTCCTCGTCAAAAGTGCTACACATAATAATGTTTTAAAAAAGTTATTAAAGAATTTATCAGATTATGCTTATCCTTCATTGAAATGGCTCTTAAGGTCTCAATCACTCCGCATCGGACATAAATTCCTTTCAGCGGCCCGGTCAGTGGTCTAGAGGTGCTACTCTCAAAACTTATAATGACAGATGCTGGGTTCAAACCCAGCTGTCGGCCTAATCTTCCGGAGTTTTCCGTGGTTTTATTTGAAATTTTAATTTCCTTCCGTAAATACGGGCTAGGCCCCTTTATAACCCCCCCCCCTCACGGAGCGCACCAGCCCCCCTTAGGTGCTATATCTCTCGTGTAGATAATTGGATGTCATAAACACAACCAACCAACCTTTTTGTAAAATAATAATTGTGATTTCATCTGTCAGTTCTTAAAATATTAACAATCTGAGAGTCACAAATCTGCATTTTTTGAGACATAGCTACTTTTACTTGACAAAATTGTAATTTTTTTTTTTTAATTTTCACGTATATTCACAATATGTTATTATGGCGTACGGATTTTTTTAAAAGTTATTTCTCACTATTTTTAAACATTATTTTTAAATTCGTATTTGAGCTAATATTTTATTCATATAGTTGAGATTTATTTTATTTAATATTTTAAAGATTTTTTTCCCTCTTAATGCTCACGTGTAAACACAATTCTATGAAGCAATCTTTGATATTTTCCTGCTTTTAACACGTAGCCAAAGC
Source organism: Maratus speculifer (assembly GCA_964019185.1). Lineage (NCBI taxonomy): Eukaryota > Metazoa > Arthropoda > Arachnida > Araneae > Salticidae > Maratus > Maratus speculifer. The sequence continues at coordinate 231,611,366 of OZ025294.1, read as the reverse complement.
CATTTCATTCTAACTTTATTTTTTCTTTTAATAGCCACGTTAAATATATATATATATATAAATTATTGAAAGGAATTATTATTCTTTGTGCAGATTTAAAAATTAGCAATAATTTAAAAAATATATTTTTTTTCTAACATATGAAAAAATATATCAAATGAAAATTTAAAAAATTGATTAAATAATTAAGAAAATCTCTGAAAAATTAGTCGTGTAAGAATTTAAAAAAAACAGATTTCTGAATACCGTTTGTAATGTATATCCTTAGAAAAATAAGTTCAGGACATAACATTTTCGGGATCACGGCAGAAATCCACAATTAGTTAAATTCGATTTGCATATTGAAACGCAATTCATCTGCCAAGTCGTATTTTGGAGAAAAACAAATTAATACCATATTTTAGCACTCTACTCGTACGTTTACCATTGTGTTTTCTTTCAGTCGAAGGTATGAAGGCATGCAGGAATGGGATCTAAAAAACACAAAACTAAACGTACGAACTGATAACTAAAATGGTGTTTTCAGGAGTTATCTACCATGATATGGTAGGCCGATTAAATTTTAATATGCGAATCGTGATTTAACTTATCCTAAAATGTCAGCCGTAAACTCGATGAAGTTATTGTCTGTGCTGTAGATTCTCACTGATAAAATATTTCTAAAGAAACATTTTTAGCCAACTTAAAAAAATAATTGCTTGTAAAATAATTCATACGTTTATAAACTGTGTACTTCAAGTGTTTCTCATACATTTATTTACTATGAAAAACTATGAAATTTCATATTTTTGAATGCAGCAGTTTTCTTATTATTAACTAAGAAAGATCTCCTTTCACACAAAAAAAGAAAAAAATACGGCGGAGGTGACAAAAGTTGTTTCTTTTTGTTTGTTTGTTTGTAATGTTTACACTGTACTAGCATACCCAGCCCGCTTCGCCGGGCTTAATTTGAAGGTTTATTTAATAATTTATGTGTATGGTACGCTTCTCTCTCAGCTGGCGACGGATCCCCCGGTGACTCTACGCTTCTCTCTCAGCTGGCGACGGATCCCCCGGTGACTCTCCCCGGACCATCGGCACTCCACGTGCGTCGGGTGAGCGTCAGAACAAACTTTCAGCATATACATATGGGTGGTTGTACTTGAATGCACAGACCTGCGCGTTTTTTTCTATCTTGCTTTTATACCTCTGGACCGAGTTGGCGCATTGCCAAGATTTGCTTCCTCTGGACCGAGTTGGCGCATTGCCAAGATTTGCTTTCTCCTGTGCCTCAATTAATTAATTATCCTCAGAATTCCTTTTATTTATAGAGATTAATTTGTTGTAAATAGATAACAGCTTTTTGGAAATCGTTTCATCTGATTTAATCAGTGGAATTCGAGATTATCCTTAGAGTAAAATTTTTCCAACAAGATTAAAAAGTACTATGTTTTCCTTCCTCTTATTTAGCTGTGTTTTTAGTAATACCTTTTGCTCTATATTTCGTAACTATTAAAAATTTCACACAAATTCTTAAGAGATCATTGAGGCAACAATAGTTTTTTTTTTTTTTTTTTTTTTACGTTCTAAAAGCATCGGCTGTATCTTGTATACTTTTATTGGCTAAAAAGCATTTCTTTAACTGATGTTCTAAATAAAAACACTTTTTCAAGTGGATTTTGCAAGCGTTCATCACTAAGATTGAGAATAGCAGCAAAGAAATATTTCTCAAACAGTTATGTAAATTTTGTTACCTGAAACTGCCTGTACAATGGAGTAGCTTCCTGAAAAGCTCTTTCTTTGGATTCTCTTTGAAATTCAAATGTTTTTCCATGACCGATTCTTTTTATTGTAAAAAGCTGTACTATAAACGTATCCTTAATACCTAAAATAGTTTTGAACTTTAACTATATATTTCTGGTGCATCAGTGATATATTTTTTTTGCTCAAAATATTTATTCTTCTATTAAAATACCATCTGCCACCAATTTGAAATATTTATTTTAAAATGATGTATGTGTTACGTGTTATATATGTATTTTAAATTTTATTCCGTACTTTTTTAAAATAAAAACAAAAAAAATCTATTTTTATTTATTAGGATACATGCAAAAACAACCAAGTGACAGGTGTTCAAAGATGTGTATAGAAAATGTTCATCTACACTCAAAATGAATATACTTTACTTTCATGTGTACTGTTTATCCTCACACGAAAAAAAGCTGATGACTTCATTTTTTGTTTTAAAAAAAAAACCTTATGCATTACATGTAAATTTATTAAAAATTGCGCATTTAACTATCTTATCTCAAGTCGTGCAATAAAGAAAAAAATATCAGTCATACATGTATAAATTTTAATATAAATTTTAAAAAAATACTAAATTTTATTAATTTATAAATATAATTGTTTTAGTGTTCGTTTTGGCTCTGCATTTAGTAATTATTAAAAATTTCAGATATTAAGAGATTGTTGAGAAGACAATAGCATCTTACGCTTTAAACGCATAAGTATTATCTTGTACACTTTTTATGACAAAAAAGTATTTTATAAATTGATGCATTAAAAAAAACTTACCAAAAGAAATTCGCAAGAATTCAACACCAAGATTCAGAGGTAACAGCAAAGAAATATTTCACTAAAAATTATGTAAATTTTGTTATCTGAAACTACATGTAGAACGGAGTAACCTCCTGAAAAGCTCTTTCTTTAGATTCTCTTTTTAAATTAAATGTTTGTTTTTGTTTGTTTTTATAAAGGGATATTTGTTGTAAACGGTCAGAAACTTTAATACTTTTTTTCTTTTTTTAAACGATTTAGCATTAAAGAAAATTTTTTTTCTAACAGGATTAAAAAATAATATATTTTTCTCACTCTTATTTAGCTGTGTTTTTAGTAATACGTTTTCCTTTATATTTTATCATTTTAAAAATTTTCTTACAAAATTTTAAGAGGTTGTTTATACAATAAAAGTATATATACGTTTTAATCGCATCGGGTTTATCTTGAATACATTTGATGTCTTAAAAGCACTTTTTAAACTGATGTTATAAAAAAAAAACTTATCAAAATGATTTTGCAATAGTTCAACTCTAAAATTGAGAATAACAGCAAGGAAATATTTCTCTGTAAGTTATGTAATTTTTGTTATCTGAAACTGCCTTTACAATAGAGTAGCATCCTGAAAAGCTCTTTCTTTAGATTTTCTTTTGAAATTCAAATGTTCTTCCATGACTGATTATTTTTATTGTAAAAAGTTGTATTATAAACAAATTCCTAACACTCAAAATAGTTTTGAACTTTAAGTATACGTTTCTGGTGCAACTGTGATATGTTTTCTTTGCTCAAAATATTTTTTTCTATTACAATACTATCTGCTATCAATTTGAATTACTTTTTTTAGAATAATGTAATATTATGCGTTATACATATATTTTAATTTTTATTCTGTATTTTTTAAAAATAGAAACCACAAAGATGTATTTTCATTTATTAGGTGACATGCAAAAACAACCAAGTATCAGACATTGAAAGACATTGAAAGACGTGTACAAAAATGTTTGTTCATCTGCTCACAAAATGGATAGCTTGCAATTTTATCTGTATTGTGATTCATCATCATACGAAAAAGATTGATTATTTCATATCTGTTTAAAAAAAAATTATTCATTGCATGTAACTTTATTAAAAAAAGTACATTTTACTATATTATCTGAAGTAGTACGATAAAAAAAATTCAGTCATATGTGTATGAATTTTCATGGAGATAAAAAGATTAAATTTTATTAATTTATAAGTACAATATATATAAAAATTATATATACATTGTTTCAGTGTTCAGTTTACACTCTACTTTTCGTAATTATTAAAAGTTTCACTCAATATCTTTAGAGGTTTTTGAGGCAACAATAGTATTTTACGTCTTAAACTCATCGGTAGTACACTGTGTATTTTTGATAGCTAAAAAACATTTTTTTAACTGATGCTATAATAAAACACTTTTTCGTATGGATTTCGCCAGAGTTCAACACAAAGATTGATAGTATCAGCAAAGAAATATTTCTCTAGCAGTTATGTAAATTTTAATATCTGAAACTGCATGTACAACGGAGTAACTTCCTGAAAAGCCCTTCCTTTAGATTCTCTTTGGAAATTCAAATGCTCTTCCGTGACCGGATCTTTGTATAGTAAAAAGCTGTACTATAAACGCATACCTAATACCTAAAATAGTTTTGAACTTCAAGTATATGTTTTGGTGCATCTGTGATACATTTTGTTTTCTCAAAATATTTGTTTTACTATTACAGTACCATCTGCTACCCATTTGAAACACTTATTTCAGAATGATGTATGTGTTACGCGTTCTATATGTATTTTAGATTTTATTCCATACTTTAAAAAAATCATTATTTTTATTTAAAAGGAGACATGCAAAAACAACCAAGCAACAGATGTTCAAACACGTGTGCAGAAAATGTTTTTCATTTACTAACCAAATGTATGCACTTTTATCTGTATTGTGCATCGTTATACGAAAAAGAATGATGATTTTATATATTATTTATTACATGTGAATTTATTTTAAATTGCATATTTTACTAAATTTTTTGAAGCAGTTAAAAAAAGAATTTATTCATACATCTTTATTTATACTAGTTTTATAAACGAACCCCTAGACCGTAGGTTATGATAAAATGAATGAAGGCATTATAGATACTTTTTTAAACATCATTAATCGATCAAATTCTCGTTAGGAATTCACACCAGAAAATTTTGAATAGTAATTTTCTTTTATTTTATATGTGGAGTATCTATTATTTTATTAAACAATAATAATTATTAAACTTTACTGCTGAAAGTCCAAATACAGCCAAACGCATATTCCGACAGTTTTGCCACATTTGGCTGAGATTTTACTGGGAGATCGCAAAATATCGCTAAAAAGTTTGGTGTGGCTATTCAAAATTTTTCAGTGTGAAATACAACATTACTGAAAATTCTATATATCAATTATGACGTCAATATTCGTGATTGAAATAAATGCGTGCATATATTTAAAATCTGTAATTTTCCTTAACGAAAGACATTCAACCAACAACGTAGATCTAAATTGCAGTGAATAACTTTTCTCTCTCTCTTTTAATAACTAAACTTCGTTAGCACATATATTTTCTTCTGTTATGCCTGAATTTATTAGAAAAAGAATCTTTTTTGATATTTAAACTGACTGACTTTTGGTTCTGATTTCTATTTGCATGAATATAAAACTGAACTGATATTTCTAAAAAAAGAGGGTTTTTTAGGAAAACATTCAAGGGTAAAATAGACCCGTACTATTCACATTGCCTTACACAGTTTTCTTAGATCTAGTTCAGTATAAATAAATGTTTATTTACATTTATTCCTCAGGAAATAGGTTTCTTATTTTTATATCTGTATTTGATTAAAGTAAAATGTTTCAAATAAGTAAACAGAAAGTTTTATACAAATGAGATATACAATAAAACATTTAAATACACTTGTCGTGTATAAAAATTACAATAAAAGAAATATCCGTTTTTGAGTATTATAAATATATGTATATACACTATCTACCAAAAAGTATTTGTACACTTTCAGTTTTTGACATTTTGTCAAATATTTAAAAATATACTGGTCGTATTCTTCTGGAACTTCAGAAATATAAAGATTATGTTTCACTTTATATTTATTTACATTCATTTGTTAAGCGGGTAATTAGGGGGCCGGCAAAAAAACAAAGAATAATAGAAATATTTGGGATCGCCCTGTACATGAAAATGCACGAAACGACTTATCGCTTTAGAATACAAATATATGAATACAGTAGAATATGTACACTAATTTTTGTGAGAATAGCATGTATATTTATGGCGATAGAGCGATTTTTTTGAAAAATTAAAAAAATTCTGGTATGTTTTTTGTTTATATCATGCTGGGCTTTTGACCAAATTTAACGCAAATTTCAGAAAAATTGGCAAAATGCAGTAGAAAAAATGTAGCGCAATTGGAATATAAATATATTAAATATTTTATGAAACATGAGTAGTTGTATAAAATAATTTTTATCTGCGCATGCGCGAACTAGAAAAACATTTTTTTTTACATCATTTAATAGTCAATTCTATGGAGTGACTTATAAAAAAAATCCAATCAAATATCGTGAAAATTCAAAAAGATATCATTATTTTAGTGAGATGTTTTTACTCTGCTCTCTCAAAATGGCTGAATTTTAAGGGATTCTCCACAAATTGACATTTTTTAATAACTGACTTAAAAAAAAACTAGTATTGAATAAATACAATATCTAATACAATATTGCTGCTAATAAGTACTTGACAATTGTGATAGAAAAGAAAAAGAGCTTTATTCACATTCAGGGCCAAAACTAAGAGAGGGTTGGGGGAAAAGGGCATGTGCCCCGGGCGCTAGGATGAAAGTATCCCAAATGTACATTTTGTTTAGCGATTTTTTCCATGTCTATGCTTAGCATGATATTGTCAAAATCGTCCCATTCAAAGCATTTCTCCTATACCAAAGCATAGAAGAATCTAATGATGATGGCATAAAGATCCCGCATAAAGCAGATTTTTTTTTTTCGTTTTGATTCGGTTTCACGATTTTAAGGTATCATTTTTTTTAAACAAAGCAGACTACTTTAATCAATATTACATATTTTAAGTTTTAAAAAAAGTCGGCTATTAATAAATTAGAAAATTTTTCTTTGCAAATACTTTTGCAGATGCTTTGCAAAGAAGAAAAGGGAGGGGGGGGGGAGTTCACCAAAATTCATTGAAATATAAATATATTAAATATTTTCTAAAATGTTCTATGTCATGCAATATTTTCAACCAAATATAAAGCCACATTCAGAAAAATTCGCAAAATGTAGTAGAAAGAATAAGGTGCTATTGAAATATAAATATATTAAAAGTTTTCTAAAATATGAGTATTTGTATGAAATATTTTTTAATCAGCGTATGCGTGAACGATAAAATTTATCATTTTACATAATTTAATATTCAACTCTATGGAGCTACCCATAAAAAAAATCCGATCGAATTTCGTGGAAATTCAGAAAGTTATTGTGGATAGGAGTGAACTGATTTTGAATTGGTCTCTGAAAGCAGTTGAATGACGTCAGATTTTACGCAAATTGCCAAATCTTCATTTACGTTTTACTGGTGATTTACTTCTTTTCTTAGATAATTACCAGAACGAACCTATTTCAGGATAAAAATAATTATAAAAAATCGAAGCATTTGTGTCAAATCTACCCATTGATACCTAATTGATAATGGCTCTTATGCAAATGCTGATATCTGCGATCCTGAAATACGTCAAGTTCTCCACTGTTAAATGTGGTGTCGAAAACAACACTGACATCAATCGCATGCATGATGCCAAGAAGAACAGAGCTGTCTGATTTTGAGAAAGGTGTGATCATCGGGTACCACCGAAATGGCCGATCTTTAATCGACATATCTAGCGAGCTTAATTACCCCAAAACGACTGTGGCTTATGCGATTAGAAAATGGAAGCTGAATGGTGATTGTCAGAATGTGGCCAGAGTAGGCAGACCGACGAAACTGGGAGATAGAGACCGACAGGTTCTGTCTAGAGAAATTCGGAAGAACCGCAACCAACCAATGTTACACATACGCCAAGAATTTCAACAAGCTTCAGGATGTGTTGTTTCCATGAATACCATCCGTAAGGAAGCTCATCTGCTTATTTTTATGGCCGTGCTGCCGCCCATAAGCCTTTAATCACCAAGTCCAACCGCGCAGCTCGGTTAAGTTGGTGCAAAACACGCCAGCAATGGACTGTACAGCAATGGAAACAGGTTGTCTGGAGTGATGAATCAAGGTTCACCCTCTACCGTTCTGATAGTAGGGTCTGGGTCTGGCGTCTGCCTGGAGAACGCCTCCTACCAGAATGTATTGTGCCCAGAGTTAAATTTGGCGGAGGGGGAATTATGTTCTGGGGTTGTTTTTCCTGGTTCGGACTAGGACCCTTGGTCCCAATTCATGGTAAGCTCAATGCCGATGCCTACTGTAATATACTGGACAACAGTGTACTTCCTACGTTGTGGCAATACTATGGATTGGACCCATGTTATTTCCAGGATGACAACGCAAGCTGCCATGTAGCGAGGTCCAGCATGGATTGGTATGCTGATAATGGAGTGCATCGACTCGAGTTGCCTGCCCAGAGCCCAGACCTGAACCCAATAACCCAATAGAGAACCTCTGGGACGAGTTGGATCGTCGAATTAAGGCGGGTGACACACGCCCAAAATCAGTAAAAGAGCTTACCTGCCTTGTGCAAACAGAGTGGAATAAAATACCATTAAATGTAATACAAGGACTAGTTGAGAGCATGCCCAGGAGAGTCGCAGCTGTAATTGCCTCTCGAGGAGGATCTACAAATTATTAAATGTGAACAGGGCCAAAACCAGTCTTTTTTTCCCGAGGCAAACGTGGATTTTGAAGGTACCCCTTTCCCACTCCTTCGCAAAGCATATTTACAAAGAAAATTTCTCCAATTTATTAATAGCCGACTTATTTTAAAACTTAAAATATGTAATATAAAATAACGTATTCTGCTTTATTAAAATACTCCAATTTGATACTTTAAACCGAATCAAAAAAATTCTACTTTCAACAGAATCTTTAAGGCCCTTGTCCCTGCCCGCGAAGACACTGCTGAGCTAATGCTATTCCTGTGGGGAGGCATTTTTCTAATAACTCTTTCGCATTTTGAAATTTTCAATTTTTTTTTTCTTGCATTGGATAGCGGAAGTCCTCAAAATCGCTCCTTGACTACTTTTTCGATTTGAGTCATAGATATTTTTTATAAAGTTAGTTTCACTTTCAGAACCGCTTTTGGAAGGGAAAGAAACATTATAAAAATATCTACGCCAAAATTGAAAAAGTAATCACGGAGCGATCTTGAAAAGGACTTCCGCTATCCAATGCAAAACATATTATTTAAAAATGTCCAAATGCAAAAGAGTTAGAAAAATGCATCCCCATAGGAATAGCATTAGCTCGTGAGCATCTTCGCGGGTAGGGACAGGGAACTTAAGCCATCATCATTAGATTTTTTTATGCTTTAGCATAGCCCAGATATAATAATTTTAACAATATTATGCTAAACATAGCATGAAAAAAATCGCCAAACGAAAGATACATTTGGAACACTTTCATCCTAGCGCCCGGAGCACATGCCCTTCTCTCCCCCCCTCTCTTAGTTTTGGCCCTGAATGCGAATAAAGCTCTTTTTGTTTTCTATCACAATTGTCAAGTACTTATTAACAGCAATATTGTATTAGATATTGTATTAATTCAATACTAGTTTTTTTTAAAAGTCAGTTATTAAAAAATGTCAATTTGTGGAGAATCCCTTAAGATTCAGCCGTTTTTAGAGAGCAGAGTAAAAACATCTCACTAAAATAATGATATCTTTTTGAATTTTCACGATATTTGATTGGATTTTTTTTATAAGTCACTCCATAGAATTGAATATTAAATGATGTAAAAAAAAATGTTTTTCTAGTTCGCGCATGCGCAGATAAAAATTATTTTATACAACTACTCATATTTCATAAAATATTTAATATATTTATATTCCAATTGCGCTACATTTTTTCTACTGCATTTTGCCAATTTTTCTGAAATTTGCGTTAAATTTGGTCAAAAACCCAGCATGATATAAACAAAAAACATACCAGAATTTTTTGAATTTTTCAAAAAAATCACTCTATCGCCATAAATATACATGCTATTCTCACAAAAATTAGTGTACATATTCTACTGTATTCATATATTTGTATCCTAAAGCGATAAGTCGTTTCGTGCATTTTCATGTACAGGGCGATCTCAAATATTTCTATTATTCTTTGTTTTTTTGCCGGCCCCCTAATTACCCGCTTAACAAATGAATGTAACTAAATATAAAGTGAAACATAATCTTTATATTTCTGAAGTTCCAGAAGAATCCGACCAGTATATTTTTAAATATTTGACAAAATGTCAAAAACTGAAAGTGTACAAATACTTTTTGGTAGATAGTGTATATATGTATCGTGTATATGAGGAATTAAGTGGCAAGGAATGCTATTTCAAAATTGTTTTGCTAAAACACAAATAAAATTAATGCGCGTACATATTTAAAATATGCCGTTTTTCTTTGCGAAAGATATTTATCTAACCGTTTAAGTCTAAAATGCAGTTCATTTGTCGTACGCAAAAATTACAGTAAAATAAAAATCCGTTCTTATTCCTTCTTATTTAATTGCTCATATGCACAATAAATACTGTGCATATGAGCAACTAAATTGCGAGGAATGCTTCAATATTGTTTTGTTAAAACACAAACAAAACTAATGATATTTATATTTAAAATCTGTAATTTTTCTTTGTAACAGACTTTTATCCAACCGTGTAAATGTAAATTGCAGTGAATATTTTTTCTTTCTCTCCTATAAAAACTAAACTTTGTCAGAGTGTATGCTTTCCTGTACTATACCTGAATCTATTTGGAAAATAAAAAATCTCTTTAGATATTCAAATTTACATGACTTTTGGTACCGATATTTATTTGCATGAACTAAACTCAACTGCTATTTCTAAGGAAAGAGGATGTTTATTTTTTTAGGAAAAAAGCTTGGGGTAAAATAGACCTATACTATTCACAGTTCTTTACACAGTTTTCTTAGATCTCGTTCAGTGTATATAAAAATATTTATTTAAATCTATTCGTCGGGAAATAGGTTTGTTAATTTTATTACCGTATTTGATTAAAGTAAAGTTTTTTGGATTAAAGCAAACAGGAAGTTTTCTACAGTTGAAATCTCTACTAAAATATTTAAACACTCTTTTCATATGTAAAAATTACAATAAAAGAAAATTTCGTTTTTGAGTATTGTAAGTACATATATATCGTGTATATGGGCAATTAAATTGCAATTAATGCTATTTAAAAATTGTTTTTTAAAACGCAAATAAAATTAATGGGCTTATATATTTAAAATCTGAAAATTTTCCTTCCGAAAGATAGTTATTTAACCGTGTAAATCTAAATTGCAGTTCATTTGTCGTATCTATAAATTACAGTAAAATCTGTTCTTGAGTTTTGTAATTATCGTGCATATAAACAATTAAATTAGTAGGAATACTATTTCTTTTGTTTGTTTTTGTTAAAACACAAATAAAAGTAATGATGCTTACAATTGAAATCTGTAATTTTTCTTTGCAAAATACTTTTATCCAACCGTGTAAATTTAAATTGCAATGAATAATTTTCTTTCTCTCCTATACGAAATAAACTTTGTTAGTGTGTATGCTTCCTGTACTATACCTGAATCTATTTAGAAAAAAAGATCTCTTTCGATATTCAAAGCTTCATGACTTTTGGTTCCGATTTCTATTGCTATGAATATAAAACTCAGCTGCTATTTCTGAGGAAAGAAGATGTTTATTTTCGTAGAAAATAGGACAAGTATAAAATAGACCTATATTATTCACAGTGCCTTACACAATTTTCTTACAACTTGTTCAATGTAAATAAATGTTTATTTAAATTTATTCCTCGGGAAGCAGGTTTCTTTTTTAACCATTTGAAAAATGATTGTTGTTTTCGGGAGAATGGACCCGATGATGTTACCACTTTTGAATGATGTTACCACTTTTGAATGATGTTACCACTTTTGAATTTAAATTAAATTCTTTATTTTTAGAAGAATTTTTATTTGAATTTAAATTAAATTCTTTACTTTTAGAAGAATTTTTATTTGAATAGTAAATTAAAATGGTTAAAATCATTGTAATAAAGGAGAAAACTAACAAATTTAAAAATGGGTAGACGGAAATTAACAGATACGGAAAAAGCCGAAGCCAAAGAAATGAATGAACGTGAATATCGCATTCAATGATATTAAACACAGTCAACATGTATAAGTTGCTTATTAGTTTGGCGATTCGTATCATTTGGCGAAATTGGTCGACGGGATAACTGAGTAATACTGTATTTGGTTTGGCGCAAAAACGTCTTTCAATGCAGAAAATGATAAAATCAAAAGATTATTGAGCCGCTGAAAACCAATTACGTGTTGAAAGGCGATCACGAAAAAGGAAGCAATTTAATGCCGAACCGATTAATTGTAAAACATCATGTCGCCAGGGCGACCAATCCACTAGCCATGGCGTTTTACTATCGGTCGGTTCTAACCAGGAAAATTTGAGTGCCAATAGTGATTCTAACAAGCCGGAAAATGTTATAGCTATTACTCTTGATTTTCCACCACCTAAAAAGAAAACTAAAAAGCAATCGGCTTGGGAAAAACTGGGAAAAAACTTTTTTGATTCGATGTCTGATGGACCCATTCACAGATGCATGTGCTGCGATCGATTTTGGTTTAAAACCTCCATCACCAAAATTCTGCTCTGTAAAATCAAACAATATATGCCAAAGTCTTACAAGTATAACAGTATATGCCAAAGCTGTATTTTAATAATGATTACTTTTGCACCAACAATGTTAAATAGTTTGAAATGTTTCTTTCGTCGCCAACTTTTATGCTTGGCGACAATAGAGTGATATAACTTAAACGAACCGTACCTTCAAATTGCAGCATGTATAAAGTCATTTATAGCAGTGGCACGGATAATACACAATAAAACAACTGGTATTTAGCTTAAAATGATAGATGAATGTATCGAGTGAAACATTTTTCAAATGGTTGGGGTAATTTCTTAAATTACAATTTTTTTTTTTTTTTTTTATTTCAGTATTTGATTAAAGTAAAATGTTTTGACTATAGTAAACAGGACGTTTTATACAATTGAAATCTCTACTAAAATATTTAAACACATTTGTCATATTTAAAAAGTACAGTAATGCAAAAATTCCTTTTTGAGTATTGTAAGTTTATATATGTCGTGTATATGATCAATTAAATTGCAAGGAATACTATTTCAAAATTATTTTGTTAAAACACAAACAGAATTAATTGGCATATATATTTAAAATCTGAAAGTTTTCTTTGCGAAAGATATTTATCTGACCGTGTAAATCTAAACTGCTGTGTTCTTGTTGTGTCTAAAAATTACAGTAAAAGAACAATCCGTTTTTGTGTATTGTAAATATTGTGCATATGAGCAATTAAATTATGAGGAATGCTAATTTAATATTGTTTTGTTAAATAACAAATAAAAGTAATGATGTTTATTTTTGAAATATTAAATTTTTCATTTCGAAAGACATTTATACAAGCATGTAAATCTAAATTGCAGTGACTAATCTTTTTTATTCTCCTATACAAATTAAACTTTGTTCGTGTGTATGTTTTCCTGTACTATATGTGAATATATTTTGAAAAAAAAATATATATATATATTCAAAGCTTCATGACTTTTGGCTCCGATTTCTATTCGCAGGAATATAAAACTCAACTGCTATTTCAAAAAAAAAAAAAAAAAAAAAAAAAAAAAATTTTTTTTTTTTTTTTTTTTTTTTTTTTTTTTTTTAAGGAAAAAAGCCAAGAAAAGCCAAGGGTAAAATAGACCTATACTTTTCATGGTGACTTACACAGTTTTCTTACATCTAGTTCAGTGTAAATAAATGTTTATTTAAATTTATTTTTCGGGAAAATTGGTTCCTAATTTTTATTTCTGTATTTGATTAAAGTAAAATGTTTCAACTAAATTAAACAGAACTTTTTATAAAATTGAAAGCCCTACTAAAATATTTAATCAAATTTGTTGTATTTAAGAAGTAAAATTAAAGAAAAATCCGTTTTTGAGTATTGTAAGTATAACTATATCGTATATATGAGCAATTAAATTACAAGCAATGCTATTTCAAAAATGTTTTCTTAAAAAAATAATAATAATAATAATAATAATAATAATAATAATAATAATAATAATAATAATAATAATAATAATGCACGTATTTATTTAAAATCTGCAATTTTTCTTTACAAAAGATATTTATCTAACCGTGTAAATCTGAATTGCAGTGCATTTGTCGTTCTTAAAAATTACAGTAAAAGAAAAATCCGTTCTTGAGTATTGTAAATATTGTGCATATGAGGAAAAAAATTACGATAAAGGCTATTTCAATATTGTTTTGTTAAAATACTAATAAAAGTAATGATGCTTACATTTGAAATCTGTAATTTGTCTTTGCGAAAAACATTTTGTTTCCGTGTAAATCTAAATTGCGGTAAATATGCTTACTTTCTCTCCTATAAAAACTAAACTTTGTTAGTGTGTATGTTTTCCTGTATTATGCCTGAATCTAGCAAAAAAAAAAAAAAAAAAAAAAAAAAAAAAAAAAAAAAAAAAATACGTATTTAAAGTTACATGACTTTTGATTCCGATTTGTGTTCGCATGAATATAAAATTCATCTGGTATTTTTAAGGGAAAAGGAAGTATATTATTTTAGGAATAAAGCAAGAGTAAAATAGAGCTATACGCTACGTCTAACAGTGCTTTGCACAGTTTTCTTACATCTCATTCAGTATATCTGTATATGAATGTTTATTTAAATTTATTCCTCAGGAAATAGGATTATTATTTTTATTTCTGTATTTGATTAAACTAAAATGTTTAAACAGGACTACAAAAACTAAAATTACTAAACAGGAAGTTTTATACAACTGAAATATATATTAAAATATTTAAAAACACTTGTCGTATTAAAAAATTAAACTAAATGAAAAATCCGTTCGTGAATATAGTAAATATTGTGCATATGTGCATATATGTTAATAATGTGTAAAATTGTGAATTAATTTACGAGAAATGCTGTTTGAAAATTGTTTTGTTGAAACACAAATAAAAATAATTTTGTTTATGTTTGATATATATAATTTTTCTTTGCGAAAGACATTTAGCCAACCATGTAAATCTAAATTGTTATGTATAGTTTTTCTTTCACTTCTATACAAACTAAACTTTTTAGTGTGTATGTTTTCGTGTACTATACCTAAATATATATATATATTTTAATCTCTTCCTATATCCAGAGCTACGTGACTTTTGGTTTCGATTTTTATTCGCATGAATATAAAACTGAACTGCTATCTCTAAGGAAGAAGGATGTTTCTTTTTTTAAGAAAAAAGACAAGGGTGAAATAGACCTATACTATTCACAGTTCTTTGTACAGTTTTCTTACATCTCGATCAATGTGTATAAATGTTTATTTACATTTATTACTCGAGAAATGGGTTTCTTATTTTTATTTCTCTATTTGATTAAAGTAAAATATTTTGGATTAAAGTAAACAGAACGCTTTATACAATTGAAATCTGTACAAAATATTTAAACACACTTGTCATATTTAAAAATTACAATAAAAGAAAATCCATTTTTGAGTATTGTAAGTATATAAATATCGCGTATATGAGCAATTAAATTGCAAGGAATGCTATTTTTAAATTGTTTTGTTAAAACGCAAATAAAATTAAATTCGCATATCTTTATTGTAAAGGCCAAACGTATCTGTGCGTAACGCATACGTCATTTTGCGAATGGCAACACTTTCCCATGTATTTTCAGTTTTGCATTTTTCGCTACTGCAAATTTTATACTTCTAAAAGTCGCATATTTCCGATTTTTACACCGTCGTACAGAAAAAAATGCACTTTTAAATACAATTTGTTTGAAAGCTGTATCTCAATTTGTTTTTGAGATATTAGTTTTTTTTATAGTTTTTAGTACCAATTTTGTTATTTTTGCAACAGAATTGCTCCATTTTCTCTTAAGATTGAAAAGAAAATTATAGAAATTAAAATGCGTATATTTTGAAAAAAATTTATGTTTATAAAATTCTGTGATTTCGGTTTTTATTCATCAGTTAAATAACTACAAGTTTTAAGTTAAAGTGATTTTAAAACAAGCAAATTAAAATACCATTTTTTGAAAAACTTACTGAGTACGGATATGAGAAGTAGGTGTTTACATTTTGAGAAGATGAAAATTATGATGGGTTTTAATTTCGCCTGAAATTCTACGATCGTGTCAATTTGGAATAATTTTTTTTTCATTCGCATTTATATCATACATAAAAGCCTCAATTGATAAATTCATCATAATAGCTGATCTTTATTATATTTTACTGATTAAAGCATGCGATTAAATTTTAATTTTAAAAATTTGGACAACAGAGTCTTATAGCATTTTGTTAATCTTAGCTTAAAATAATATCTGTTTTAGAGCTAGACTGATCAATATAAGATGTATTGTTTATAATATTTGTTTGAGAGGTAGTCTGATCAATATAAGATGTATTTTTTACTGTAAGTCATTTTGTAGAATTTATTATAAATCAATGAAGCAGTTCTTTCTTAAACATTTTCTTTCGTCGAATTTCGATGGGTTCCACCTCGTATATATAAAATCTGCATTTTTTTTTCGAAAGATATTTATCTAACCGTGTAAATCTAAATTACAGCACATTTGTCGTATCTAAAAATTACATTTTTGAATATTGTAAGTATATATATGTATCGTTTATATGAGCAATTAAATTGCAAGGAATGCTGTTTCAAAATTGTTTTCTTAAAACACAAATAAAATTAATGCGCTTACATATTTAAAATCTGCAATTTTTCTTTTCGAAATACATTAATCTAATCGTGTAAATCTAAATTGCATTGCATTTGACGGATATAAAAATTGCAGTACAAGAAAAATCCGTACTTGAGTATTGTAAATATTGTGCATATGAACAATTAAATTACAAGGAATGCTATTGCAATATTATTTTGTTAAAACATAAATAAAAGTAATGATGTTTATATATGAAATCTGTAATTTGACTATGTGAAAGACATTTATCCAATCGTGTTAATCTAATTTGCAGTGATTAATGTTTCTTTCTCTCTTATACAAATTAAACTTTGTTAGCGCGTATATTTTCTTGTAGTATATCTAAATCTATTTAAAAAAAAAGATCTCTTTAGATATTCAAAGCTACATGACGTTTGGTTCCGATTTCTATTTGCATGAGTATAAAACTCAACTGCTATTTCTGAGGAAAGAGGATGTTTATTTTTTAGGAAAAAAGCCAAGGGTAAAATAGACCTACATACTATTCACAGTGCCTTACAGAGTTTTCTTACATCTAGTTCAGTATAAATAAATGTTTATTTAAATTTTTTTCCTCTGGAAATAGGTTTCTGATTTTTATTTCTGTATTTCATTAAAGTAGAATATTTCGACTAAAGTAAACACGAAGTATTATACAATTGGAATCTCTGCTAAAATATGTAAACATACTTGTTGTATTTCAAAATTACAATAAAAGAAAAATCCATTTTTGAATATTGTATGTGTATATATATCGTGTATATGAGCAATTAAATTACAAGGAATGCTATTTCAAAACTGTTTTGTCAAAACACAAATAAAATTAATGGGCGTATATATTTGAAATCTGCAATTTTTCTTTTGGAAAGATATTTATCTAACCGTGTAAACCTAAATTACATTGCATTTGTCGTGTCTAAAAATTACAGTAAAAGAAAAATCTGTTCTTGAGTTTTGTAAAGATTGTGCATATGAGCAATGAAATTGCGAAGAATGCTATTTCTATATTGTTTTGTTAAAACTTAAATAAAAATAATGATGTTTATATTTGAAATCTGTAATTTGTCTTTGCAAAAGACATTTATCCAACTATGTAAATCTAAATTGCAGTGAATAATCTTTTTTTCGCTCTTATATGAACTAAACTTTGTTATTGTGTATGTTTTCCTGTACTATAGCTAGATCTATTTGGAAAAGAAAAATATTTTTTTAGATATTAAAATTTGCATGACTTTTAGTTCCGATTTCTATTCGCCTTAATATAAAACTCAACTACTATTTCTAAGGAATCAGGTTGTTTGTTTTTTTGGAAAAACCAATAAAAAGTAGATTTGCACTATTCACAGTGTTTTACACAGTTTTCTTACATCTAGTTTAGTGTAAATAAATGTTTATTTAAATTAATTCCTCGGGAAATAGGTTTTTTATTTTTATTTCTGTATTTGATTAAATTTAAACGTTCGACTAAAGTAAATAGGAAGTATTATACAGTTGCAAATTCTACTAAAAATTTGAACACAATTGCCATATTTAAAAATTACAATAAAAATAAAAATCCGTTTTTGACTATTGTAAGTATATCTATGTAACTTGTATATGAGCAATTAAATTGCAGGGAATACTATTTGAAAAATGTTTTGTTAAAGCACAAATAAAATTATTGCGCGTATATATTTAAAATCCGCAAGATTTATTTGCGAAAGATATTTATCTGACCGTGTAAATCTAAATTGCTGTGTTCTTGTTGTATCTAAAATTTACAGTAAAAGAAAAATTCGTTTTGTGTATTGTAAATATTGTGCATATGAGCAATTAAATTACGAGGAATGCTAATTCAATATTGTTTTGTTAAATGACAAATAAAAGTAATGATGTTTATATTTGAAATCTGTAATTTTTCTTTCCAAAAGATATTTATACAACCATGTAAATCTAAATTGCAGTGAGTAATCTTTAGATTTTTAAATCTTCATGACTTTTGGTTCCGATTTCTATTCGCATAAATATAAAACTCAACTGCTATTTCTAAGGAAAGAGGATGTTTATTTTTTAGGAAAAAAGCCAAGTGTAAAATAGACCTATATAAGATTTACAGTGACTTACACAGTTTTCTTACATCAAGTTCAGTGTAAATAAATGTTTATTTAAATTTATTCCTCGGGAAATAGATTTCTTGTTTTCATTTCTGTAATTGATTAAGGTAAAATGTTTCGACTAAAGTAAACAGAAAGTTTTATAAAATTGAAATATCTAGTAAAATAGTTAAACACACTTGTCAAATGAAAAAATTACAATAAAAGATAAATCCGTTTTTGAGTGTTTGTAAGCGTATATAGGTATATCGTTTGTATGAGCAATTAAATTGAAATGAATTCTATTTCAATATTGTTTTGTTGAAATACAAATAAAATTAATGTGCGTTCCTATTTAAAACCTGTAATTTTTCTTTTTGAATGATATTTATCTAACCGTGTAAGTCTAATCTGCAATGTTCTTGTCGTTTATAAAAATAAATTACCAAACAAAATTTGGCGGCGCTACAAAAATTAGATCGCGAGCTATAAGCATTTTAAATTTTTCGACCCTCCATATGAAGGATCTCTTGTCACCAAAAATTAACACTGTTTCATAATAAATTACCAAACAAAATTTGGCCGCGCTACGAAAATTGATCGCGAGTTATAAGCATTTTAAAATTTTCGACCCTCACCGTGGGGGTCTCCTGTCACCAAAAATTAACACTCTCTCATAACAAATTACCAAACAAAATTTGGCCGCGCTACGAAAATTAGATCGCGAGTTATAAGCATTTTAAATTTTTCGATCTTCACCATTGGGCGGGTCTCCAATCACCAAAAGCTACATTATCCTACCTTGTTTTATCTTAAGACGATTCTTTTCTATACACATTCTATCAGGAATTTTTATTATTCAAACTATAGATTTATAGTAACTGAAATAAGAAATGTAAGTTTGAGACTTGATATCCTCTAAATACCTGAAAAATACCGCGTCAATGTCTGCCGAAGTCTACCGTAGGATACCATGCCGAAGTCTGCCGAACTGAAACGATAGTTAGCTGAGTTTTAGGCTTTTTTCGTTACGGAATTTCTAAATTTTTCTCGTTACGGAATTTCTACATCCGGTCGCCGTGCTCAAAGCCCTCGATAAAAGCTATGTAATAGCTTAAAAAGCGTTTTTGAGTTTGAAAGTATTGTGCATATGAGCAAGCAATTTGCGAAGAATTCGATTTCAATATTGTTTTGTTGAAACAAAAATAAATGTAACGATCCTTATACTTTAAATCTGTTATTTTTCTTTGTCAATGATACATGTACAACAGTGTAAATATAAATTACGCTAAATAAATTTTCTTTATCTCATATATATGAACAGAAATTTCTTAATGTGTACGTTTTCCTGTATTGTACCTAAATCTAATGGGAAAAATATTTCTTTATCTATATTAATAAAAGAACAAAACGCTCTGTCTGTCTGCGTGTGTGTGTGTCTGCGATGGCTAGCAAAATCTACATCATGTACAAGGCTCAAAATTTTTTTTAGAGTAGCCCCAAATCTCTCCTGATGCACCTGAGCTTCAGAATTTCGAAATTCTATTTATTAATTGAGTAATCAATTAAATTCCAAAGATCACTCTCATAAAAAATCGCCTTTTTTCTTCTTTTTTCCCCTTCATTTAGTTATGGTTGGTTGGTTGCATAAAATTTTCCCATAAATAATTAAAAAAGTTGGAACAGACCTTTAAAATTCATAGACTGGCAAACTGTCAGTTTAATTTTTTTTTTATCACAGCGGTTGTAAACCATGGAAGAAAAAGATAGGTGGTGGTGAAGTAAACCGAAAAAAGGGTTGCAATATTAAACCATTTATCGCTCAAATTTTAATGTCCCAAACAAAAGCATGTGGAAGGGATTTTGTATTAATAAGACGAATTGAAAGAAATGAATTACAGCTGAAGCATATTCTACGAAGAAATAGTAATTTTTTAAAATGGTCTTTTTTCTATTATATTATTTATTTAAAAAAAATGTTTGCTTTTAAAATAATTGAAATTGATAAATTCGAAATAATTAAATGTCAAAATGAAATTAAGTAAAATAGTGAAAACATTTGATTTGAACTAAAAATTGTATTACTAAAAGTTTTCTTTTTTTAGGATCTTTTTAATACTTTATAACGTAGATGAAAAAATGCTTATGATTTAACAACATATTAATAACTCTATGTCAATATATAAAATATATTTATGAAAACATTCTTTTAAAATCATGCGCGAAAACTTAAATAACAAATATTAGTCTAAAATCTAGATTTCAGAGTGCAGACGATTTTAAGACATTAACGAAAAAATGTTAACTTTTCAAGCAAAATCTTAAATGATGCTTCTATATTGATATTTCAAAGTGACGGCTAGGTTACATTTGTGTTATATTTAAGTTACGGTAGGGTACTGTAAGTCGCAGTTGGGTTACAGACAGATTATGGTTACGGTACAAAAGTTTACGGTTAGGAATTTGTCCACAGAGTCAACATTACACATGCTTTGATTAAAAATATACACTTTTGTTAACCCTTTCCGGCACGGGCAAATTTTGTAGTAAAATTAGAAATTATCGACTGACACTGGAATTCATAAACGAATTTTTTAGATATTTAGAATTCCTTAATTTAAGCTTTTATTATAGAAGCAAAATTTTACTAAAATATTATTGGTGCCATTCGCAAGTTTGGAATTAAAATTAGGTATCCCAGACTGGTCACAGTGTGCCGAAAAGGGTTAAATGGCACTGAAATTATAATATTATATACCAATTTTTTATCATCGCGTATCGATTTCATTCACGGTATAGTCGGATTTAAGAGTTATATAATTAGTTTGAAATTCAAAATATCTCACTTGGGATTTCTATGCGAAAAAAATAATTAGTTACGTGATTTAACAGTGATTTTTACGGGTAAATATCAACACTTTAACACGAAACTAACGCAATCGTTGGATACATGTTCCCTCCCGTGTTTCTCATTGCTCATTTTAAATATTTTTAGAGCTTAATATTAGTTGTTTTTAAAACCGATTTTTCACAAAGTCAGCTGCGACGTATTTCAGACAAAGCATTTCTGCATGCTTCCAGTTAATGATAAAATCATAAAAATTTCAAGTTCGTTTAATATTGTTAATACGGATTCGGGCAACACCGGGCGGGTCAGCTAGTATATATTTAAAGCTACATGATTTTTGGTTCCAATTTCAATTCATATTAATATAAAACTCAAATGATAATTCTAAGGAAAGAGGATGATTTTTTTTTCTTTTTTTTTAGGAAAAAAGCCGACGGCAAAATAAACCTATACTATTCACAGTGACTTACACAGTTTTTTGACATCTCGTTCAGCGCAAATAAATGTTATTTAAATTTATTCCTCGGGAAATAGGTTTTATATTTTTATTCCTGTATTTGAATAAAGTAAAATGTTTTGACTAAAGTAAATTAGAAGTTTTATACAATTGAAATCTGTACTAAAATATTTGACACACTTGTCATATTTAAAAATTAGAATAAAAGAAAAATCAATTTTTGAGTATTGTAAGTATATATACATCGTGTATATGAGCAATTAAATTGCAAGGAATGCTATTTCAAAATTGTTTTGTTGAAACACAAATAAAATTAATGCGCGTATATATTTAAAATCTGTAATTTTTCTTTGCGAATGATAATCATCTAACAGTGAAAGTCTAAATTGTAGTGTTCTTGTCGTATTTAAAAATTACAGTAAAAGAGCGAGGAATGCTATTTCAATAATGTTTTGTTAAAAAATAATTAAAAGTAAAGATCCTTATATTTGAAATCTGTAATTTTTCTTTGCTAAAGGCATTTATAGCACCGTGTAAATGTAAATTGTAGTGAATAATCTTCCTTTCAGTCTTATAAATACTAAACTTTATTAGTATGTATGTTTTACTCTAATATACCCGAATCTATTTGGGAAAAAAAAGAAGTTCTCTTTAGATATTCAAAGCTACATGACTTCTGTTTTCCGATTTCTATTTGTATGAATAAAAAACTCAACTGCTATTTCTAAGGAAAGAAGATGTTTATTTTTTCGGGAAAAAACCAAGGGTAAAATAGACCTATATACTGTTCAGAGCGCCTTACACAGTTTTCTTACATCTAATTCAGTGTAAATAAATGTTTATTTAAATTTATTCCACGGGAAATAGGTTTCTTATTTTTATTTCTATATTTGATTAAAGTAAGATGTTTTGGATTAAAGTAAACAGGAAGTTTTATACAATTGAAATCTCTACTAAAATATTTAAGCACACTTGTCATTTTAAAATATTACAATAAAAGAAAAATGCGTTTTTGAGTATTGTAAATATATATATATATATATATATATAGTGTATATGAACAATTAAATTGAAAGGAATTCTATTTAAAAATTGTTATGATAAAACACAAATAAAATTAATGCGCATACATAATTAAAACCTGTACATTTTTTTATGAAAGATATTTATCGAACCGTGTAAATCTAAATTGCCGTGTATTTGTCGTATCTAAAAATTACAGTAAAAGAAAAATCCGTTTTTGTATATTGTTAATATTCTACATATGAGCAATTAAATTACGAGGAATGCTATTTCGATAATTTTTTGTTAAAAAACCAATAAAAGTAAGGATATTTATATTTGAAATCTGTGTTTTATTTTTTTTTTGGGGGGGAGACCTTTATTCAACCGTGTATAGCTAAACTGCAGTGAATAATCTTTCATTTTCTCCTATACAACTAAACTTTTTTAGTATGCAAATTTTCTTGTACTATACCTGAATCTATTTGGAAAAAAAATTGATATCCAAAGTTTCAGGACTTTTGGTTCCGATTTTTATTTACATGAATATAAAACACAACTGCTATTTCTAAGGAAAGAGGATGTTTATTTTTTATCAAAAACGCCAAGGGTAAAATTCACCTATATACTATTCACAGTGTATTACACAGTTTTCTTACATATAGTTCAGTGTAAATAAATGTTTATTTAAATTTATTCCACGGGAAATAGGTTTCTTATATTTATTTCTTTATTTGATTAAAGTAAAATACTTTTGATTAAAGTAAACAGGAAGTTTTATACATATGAAATCTCTACTAAATTATTTAAACACACTTGTCGTATTTAAAAATTACAATGCTAGAAAAATTTTGAGTAATGTAAGTATATATATGGTGTATATGAGTAATTAAATTGCAAGGAAAGTTATTTCAAAATTATATTGTTAAAAAACAAATCAAATAAAATTAATGCGCGTATATATTTAAAATCCGTAATTTTTCATTGCGAATGATATTTATCTAACCGTTTAAGTCTAAAGTGAAGTGTTCTTGTCGTTTCTAAAAATTACAGTAACAGAAAATTCTGTTTTTTAGTATTGTAAGTATTGTGCATATGAGAAATTAAATTGCGAGGAATTCTATTTCAGTAATGTTTTAATAAAACACAAATAAAAGTAATGATGGTTATATTTGAAATCTGTTTTTTTTCTTTGCGAAAAACATCACTGTTAAAACTACAGGTGACACAATGCACGTTTTAGTGGTGAAAGGCTTGTCTCACTGGTGACACCCCTAGGGGAGCCAGAATGGCACCCTTAATCCACAGTTCCCAACAATAAAAAGAAATATAAACCGACTTTTCGCCCGCGAAGAATTCGAAAGCACAACCTCTGATTTCAAGCTCAACGCTCTAACCGTTTGGCTATCGAGCTCACCTTTTAACTTTCCTTGAAATGTACAAATGTCCTGAAATTCAAAGTTTGTTTTATATAAAAAGCTCGCCAAAAGTTAACCATTCGAAGTTCTAAACGAAATTCGGATAGCGCATATGAGCTTATAGTCTTCGTAGGGAAAAATTTCTGCTTTGATCTACCAGTGACGACGAGTTAAAGAAGAAGCACACACGTCACAGAGCATGCGCGAATGAATAATGGGTGGAAATCTTCCAACGGTATACATTGTGCGGCACCCAAATTAGCATGAATCACCCAGTGAGGTATCAAACGGCACCCCAAATACATTTTAAAGCTCGCGGGTGTCAAATGGTAACACCTTTTCACCCCTGGGCGCCAAATGCATCTGGTTTGTCAGTTTTATTTTTAACAGTGATTTATCCAATCGTGAAAATCAAAATTCCATTGAATAATGTTTCTTTCTTTCCTATACAAAATAAGCTTTGTTAGTATGTATATTGTCCTGTACTATACCTGAATCTATTTGGAAAAAAAAAAGATCACTTTAGATATTCAAAGCTACATGACATTTGGTTCAGATTTATATTCGCATGAATATAAAACTCATCTGCTATTTATAAGGAAAGAAGTTGTTTATTTTTTAGGAAAAAAGCTAAGGGCAAAATAGACGAATACTATTCACAGTGGCTTACACAGTTTTTTACATCTAGTGCAGAGTAAATAAATGTTTATTTAAATTTATTGCTCGGGAAAAAGGTTTCTTATTTTTATTTCTGTATTTGATTAAAGTAAAATGTTTCAACTAAAATAAACAGCAAGTTTTATAAAACTAAAATATATTTTAAAATATTTAAGTACACTTGCATATTTAAAGATCACAGTAAAAATAAAATCTGTTTTTGAGCATTGTATGTACATATGTATTGTGTATGGGTGATTCTCAAAATAGGGGACAATTTATGTCTTTCGACATACAAAAAAATTTGAGAGGTTTTCTGTCATGTTTTTATATTTAGATATGTTTCTCTTAATATAATTCATTATTTGCACTCAAGAATTACTCACTTTTTAGTTTAAAACACCTTAAAATAACAGAATAAATGTTCAAAATGTCATTAGCATGGATGTCCACAGCAGCTGTGCCTTATGTATAGTAGCATTTTTCAAGAGTTAATATCATGTTTATAAAATAAAACAAATGTTATTCATTCTTTAAATTAATCAAGGAGAGGATTTATCCAATAAATTTCTTTTAAAAAATAAAATTATAGTATATAAAAAAATAATTAAAGTTTGTCCTCCATATTCCATTTTCAAAACAAGGTCATACTAGAACAGCTGGTTATTAATCAAAATTTCATTTTCACATATGACAATAGTTTGAAAATATAAAGTTTCTCCATGGCAACAAGTAGCCATTTTATCCCAGCCTGAAAATAGAAGCATGTATTGTATTTTAAGAATAGAAGTTGAATATTAGGGGAGTACATCAATTTTATGTCATTAGAATGGATAATAATTTTCATGTTTATTTTATAGCCAAAATCTTTATTTTACTTATTTGCGTAGAGTACTTATTGCCTTTTGTGTTTTAAAAAGCCCCAGAAAGGACTATTTCATTGTGATTATATTATGGCTCATAATCTTATTTAAATTAAAATTTGTCATTAGCATGGACAAATATCAGTGTCATTAGCATGGTTTTTCTGTCCATGCTAAAGACTCCTATGTGTATAAATGTAACCAGTGCTTGTATTTTATCCTTTATAAAGTTTATTTTTACATATAAATTTAGGTATTACATTTATTATCCCTAAAATATGCATTAAATCTGTCAGAAAATCACTAAGACAGCTTCTTACATTGTTAGTGTCAGAATGTTGCTCATGTAAACAAAGTTTGCTCTTTGGTAATGTTTTTATTCTCCTTATATGTATATATGTAAAAATGAAAACCATTTGCTGAAAAGGAAGGCTAATAAATATAGAAAAAATTATTTAAACAGGATGAAAATAAAAATTTCTTAATATATTTATTCCATGCAATTTGTTTTGTCATTAGCATGGCTCAAAAATACTAATAATTTTTTTTAAAGTTAATTTTTAAATATTTAGGTCTGCTGACTACATATAAAGTATACCTAATACTATATTAACAACACCTATTTTTTTCAGAAATTTTGCTAACAGTAATTTTTTTAAGATTTCACTTTTGAAATTGTCCCCTATTTTGAGAATCACCCGTATATGAACAATCAAATTGCAAGGAATGCTACTTCAAAGCTATTTTTAAAACATAAATAAAATTAGTGCGTGTTTATGTTTAAAATCTGCATTTTTTAACCGTTTTTTTAGAGAACAGTAAACAGTTTAGGTTAAGTGTACACTGCGTTTTAAAATGAAATGACCACCTTGTTTTTCAATCATAAAAAGAAGGAAAATGTCTTAAAACAAAATGAAGCCTTGTCAATGTTAGAAGCAGAACAAATTGTTTTATTTTATAACAAAATCTGTTTGAAACAGCACTTTAAAGATTATTTAAAGTGCATTTTTCAATTTTGAGGCGTTTTGTAATGATATTAGCATTGGCAAACAACATAATTAATAGTCAAAGTATGTACCAGATCTTTTAAATTATCTAAAAATGCAATTAGGCATGGAGCGGACAAGCTTATTTAAATATATTTTGAAAACTTTCATTCCAGTGGAAGATGATAGCAGCTTTTAATTCTGAAAGTGTTGCACATTGCTTTCCATCTCTATAAACAGCTCTAACCAGTATTTTCCATTGGATTTAAATTATGAGGAAAAGATGACCATGGATTTACATGTACACCATGATTTAAGAAACCGTTCCCAAGTGTTGTTGCCCATGTGGATTAATGCCTTGTCTTGATGAGACATCCAAAATGATCCTCCAATTTCTTTAGAAAAGGATATCAAGTTTTCTTGAAATAGATATTGGTAGGTTAATGCACTCAGGTAAACGCAACTTTAATCTTACGATTGAATTCAAACGCAGCCAAAACCATAAATGAACCTTCAACTTGCTGCCGTTTTGAAAACATTTCTGGTTGCGCAGATCGTCCCAATAACAAGAAACACCGATCGGGCCATTCTAATTTGATTTTTCTTTCATTGGAAAATATTTATATTTCATATTCTAACAGCCAAGAAACGTCATCCACACAATTCTGCTTATGTATTTCAGTCATATGTGGTTGGGACTTTCTTACATTATACTTTATCATTCTAAAACTCTTGAGTACTTTAGAAAAGTTATTTTTGACCCTGCTAAATAAGTGGATTGCTTGAAAGTTCCCCTATAGTTGTCTTCCCATTGCTCATTATTTTATAATCGCTCTTTTTAGGTGCGTTCGTAATTATGTAAATACGTAGCACCTATTGTTGTCTCACAGTCCGTCCGTCTGTCCGTCCATCTGTCCGTCTGTCCGTCAGTCTGTCCGCATATAACAACGCAAAAACTACCCAACCGAATCGTTTGAAATTTAAAATACACAATTATTACATAATTTGTCGAGTCATTTTAAATTTTATGAAAATCGGATAGATAGATCAATTACAGGGACAATCAAAAGCATTCCGTTACATTATGGTCAATGGGGAAAAAGTTTCAAATGCATTTTAATCATTTGAAATTTAAAACGTATATTTATTACATAATTTTGTCGAGTTATTTCAAATGTTATGAAAATCGGATGCATAGATCACTTACACGGACAATCAAAAGTATTCCGTTGCATTACGGTCAATGGAGAAAAAAGTTTCAAATGCATTTTAATCGTTTGAAATTTAAAACGTATATAATTATTACATAATTTTGTGGAGCCATTTCAAATGTTATGAAAATCGGATGCATAGATCAATTACAGGGGCAGTCAAAAGTATTCAATTACATTACGATCAGTGGGAAAAAAATTTCAAATGCATTTTAATGGTGTTACACTCATTTGAACATAATATAATTGACATGAATCTATGAAGTATGTACTAAAATATACTCTTTGTACAATCTGGGATGCAAAGAATATTTATTATTAAATTACAGAGCCACACAAATGTATTCCACTAAATAATGTTATAAGTGGAAACATTGTTTGGGGCGTGCTTTAATTATATTAAACTACTTCATATTTTATGCATAAGATATACATTAATGAAGTACAATAAAAATTACTCCCTGCATATTTACAGGAACACAAAGATTTTGATCACTATACTGTATCCAAAGTACGCTCTACTATCTCAGCAAGATCTGAATATTTTAAAACTTCATTATCGTACGAACGCACCTTATTTGCTACGATTCACGTGCAATTTCCAACTTGTTTCCTTTTTGAACAGCTTCGACGGACGTTATGGAGACTTCTTTCCTCCATAACAATTTTTTAGTGGAAGAAAATTAATTATTACAACTGGAGATCTTTACAATCTTTTATGATAATTCTTGCTAAAATTCCTTAATCCTTAAAAGTTACAATTTTTCCTTTCCCAAAACCAATTAAAGGGCTTTTACGACACCATACTTCTTGAACTCACTTTTCAATTAGGTTTGGAACTTTCCGAGTATGCGAAGAATATTTATGCGTTAAACTATTTTCCATATCCCGGTTTATTTTCTTCGTGTGGCATTCAATATTCCATGCAAATTCTATGCTCGTTTAGTGATAATTTCGGTCATTGTTCATACCAATTTGCAACCTTGTTTTTTTAGATAATTCATATTTTCACTGAATTTAAAGTTTGATATTTCTTTTACAGATACTTATTATGTAAAATTATTCTATATATCTCAAGAATGGAGTTTTTTGATAATTATTTATGAAATATTGCTAGGATACTTAAAATTTGCTAGGTGTTCATTTCAATATGAATCCCGGTGTATTATATCTCTACATACTTTCAAATTTCAATATCTGAATATATTTCAGAAAGTTTCTAACAAATTGTAATTTTTTTAATAATCCTTTTTATTTCAATGTAAGCTAAATTCCGCTAGTATGGATTTGCGAATATCTGTAACTAAATTTTATTTCAAAAAGAAATAGATATTGAAAACTACATAGATTTCTGATCGCTTCTGAGTCTCGATGAATCTGATATTCGGCTGCTTTATCAAGGTAGAAAAAGGTTTTCTGCAGGAAATTACCAAATATAAAGGGAACAAATATGATAAATAGACGAAACAAAACATTTTTTCCGAATAATCAGATAAATCACATGTCTATTTTATTATATAGAAATAGAAATTAAGTTTCTACTTTCAATTTTACATTTCAATAAGACAAACTTAAAAAGCATTAAAAAAATAAAAAGAATTAATGCAACTCATTTATTTCTTACGTATTTAAGTATATTGCTCTCATTTTAAGCTTGGAATAAAAAGAAAAAATAATCTGCTTTTGAGCAACGTCAGGTGTACTAAATAACAACAAACGCATTACATAAATTAAAACTGCAAAGAACGCATTAAAAAAAACCCGGACGTTTTGGTTTACCAAAACGATTAAAAACGCCATGTTTTTTAAGTTGCTAAAACATAAATTCTAGTATGTAGTTATGATATTTTCCCCCTACATGCTGCGATATAAATTCTTAACTGTATTATCCAGAAAAAAAAATGTTGTATACAGGGAGCAAAATGCTATCTATCGCCGACCTTTAATTTCTCGACCGTTGTTAGTTGTAGACATAGCATAGTTTCAATTAAAAAATGCTTTAAATGAGGTAAATATTATTGTTGACGCATTGTTTAAAGTAAAAAATCCATTTAAAAAATACAAAATCTAACTTTTTATACGGTCCTCCAATTCCTATAGTTATATTTAATAAAAACTTACACATCTCTTAAAAGTATACCTTAAGAAGTTTGACTTTTGTACTCCTAAAATTCACAGAAATATTAAATTTCAACGTTTGAGATTTTGTTTGATACATGATTTTGTATTTCATTAAAACATCTGTTAAAAAATGAACTAAAGTAATTGCAGATCGAAAACCAGAATGCAATGTACTTTTTTAAGGCGAAACTACGTTCAACCATAATCACTCGATTGAGTTTTCCCCACTGTTAAAAATTTCTTCGTCAGAAAACGGTCATTTGAACGGCAGCATTCTGTCCGGCATTTTGACCGTAATTCAAGATAACAGTTACTTAACCGTATTATACATATATTGTCACATGACCGTAAAAAATATATATATGGTCATTTGACCGTAGTTGTATAAAATGGTCATTTGACCATAACTCAATGAAATGGTCATTTGACCGTAATTGTATAAAATTATCATTTGACCGTAATTGTATGAAATTATCATTTGACCGTAATTGTATGAAATGGTCATTTGACCGTATTTGTATGAAATGGTCACTTGGCCGTATTTGTATGAAATGGTCATTTGGCCGTATTTGTATGAAATGGTCATTTGACCGTATTTGTATGAAATGGTCATTTGACCGTAATTATATGAAATGGTCATTTGACTGTAATTGTATGAAATGGTCATTAGACCGTAATTGTATAAGATGATCATTTGACCGTGAAATGTACATGGTATGGTTTTTTGACCGTATTATGATTTTATTAACATATGACTGTAAAATATGTATGTACGGTCATTTGATTGCATTATAGTTTTATTAATATATGACCATAAAATATATAGGGTGTTTTTGAATTTGATCGACGAATTCAGAGAGGTGATAGTAGGCATCAAGAGGATGAAAAATTGTCATAGAACATCTGATGGTTGCAAGCCACATTGAGAGGAGAAATTCACAAAAGTAGTTTTGAAGGGTGTTACATTCAGTGGAACAAATAATAAGCAGACAAACATTTATTTGACCTAAGCAGGAATACAATGCATTGCAGTTTGACATCAGAAGGACATAACGAGGAATTTTCATAGGAATTATTTGAAATTGAGGCCACAAAGGTAATTGCACAGCAGACATCTACAAGATTGCTGTGCAATGACATTCGCATATGTAATTTTGAACAATACCTGTAAAAATGCCTTGTCATGTCTTTTCTGATGTCAAATTGTAATGCATTGTATTCCTGCTTAGATCAAATAAATGTTTTCCTATTTATTTGATCTGCTTAACACACACATTTAACTATTTTTGTGATTTTCTTTCACTCAACGTGGTTTGAAACCACCCCATGTTCCAAGAAAAATTTTCATTCTCTTGATGCCTACTAGAAACCCTCTGATTTTGTCGTCCAAATTCAGTAACACCTTGTATATTTTATAAGCATATACTAATAAATCCCCAATAAAATCAAATGATAGTACATAGATATTTTACAGCCACATGTTAATAAAATCATAATACAGTTATATAACCACAATAACTCCTCAGAATTTGTCAGTCAAATTTAAAAACACCCTGGACATGTTCGGTCTTTTGACTATAAATTTTAGATAAGTTATTTAACCATATTTTAAGTTTGTTATATAAGTTATATATATATATACACATTGGTGCCAACTTTTGAAAAATATTGGGTGGGCTCAAAATTTTTTGAACAAATACAAACTTATTGGGTGGGTTCGATTATTAATGGGTGGATGGAGATATCAAATTATTGGGTAGGCGCCTATACAAGATGGCGCCACTGTATATAAAGTTTATATAACAAATATATATGAATATATGATTATTTGACCTTATTAAAAACAAACAATCAAATGCTCATATATATTTTTCACAGTTATAAAACTATAAATTAAAAATGTATGTAATAAATTAGAAATAAAAATTCTTATTTTATGTAACAAGAGTATCAGAAGTACATGTCAAATTGTATCAAATTGATTTCAGCCTTAAAAAAAAAAAAATTAAATAATTAGCTGTTTTTGTACAATAAATAATAAATTAAAAAATATAAACAGACTATACTGATTATGCCCATGTAATACTGATGTATGTAATACTGATTATGCCCAACCAGGAACCTACTTTTCTTTTAGCCATATAACAAATAATTCATTACTGCACTAGATTAAAATTTCTTAATCATGCAATGTAGATTATTATCCATGGGTTTCTTTTTCCTATTAGAATATCGATATTTATTGAACAAGAACATCAATGTATTTAAAAAAATCACATATTTTCAAAGAATAAAATTGACCAAAACTTTACATTTACTTCCAAGATTCTTGTCATTTGTAAATTAGAATTTATTTTCTCTCAACATACAAATTTATCTAAATTTTCTTATTTTCAGTTAAATGCTTCAAAATGCCACTGCCTAGCAAATCAAACTTTTGTGATTTTTTAAAAATGAAAAAATAGTGTTTTGTTATTCTTGCAAAACTTGGTATATAGTTTAAAATGTAGAACACTAATGAAACAGACTTTCAGAAATTGTGTATGTAGTTAACTTAATAGATTTTTTACAATATCATAACATAAATCAATTATTTACTGAGAAGTTTACTACAGTATGTTGGGATTTTAATCCTTTATGTTCATAATTATGAATTTGTGAAACTTCTGTTTTCCAAAGCACTTTTCTTGAATATTTGAAGCTACATTAGAAGATTTACACAATAATTTAATAAATTTTAGAAGAATTTTGCTAAATAAAATTAATTAAATTTGAATGTATAGGGATTCTGTGCAATATTTTTAATTCCAATTTTGTAATTTATAGAATCAACAAATGTACAAATATAATGCTCTTACAACTGAAATATAGAAATATTTCCAAACTTTAAATTACCCCCCCCCCCCCCCTCTATTCTTTCAATGCCAAGAAAGTTAAAAAGATGAAAATGGAAAATAAATCATCCTTTTAGAAATATTTTTTGCAACCAATAATGTTTTTAGAACAAAATAATATAAAATAAGTATAGTTCATTCTAAATTGTATTACTACAATCAATGCACCAGATGAATCTTGGAACAAGTTATTTTAATGGTGATTTAAAATGCCATTGGGGACTAAAGAATTAATGAAATTATGACTAATTTATTGCAGAATAAGTTTTGAATATTTAGATTTTGAGTTGATATAGCAAGAATATACATTTTACTATACTTGTGTTTTTTAAACATATTTCCTATATATATATATAAATATTTTGTAATAAATTTAATACAACTGCAAAAAACTGAAAACAATATCAAAATATTAACAACTTATTCTCTAAATGACTTATACAGTTCCAGCACAGTCATTAATTATCTGAAATGTATGAATTTAGTATTAAAGTGGAATACAAGTTAACTTAATGGGCCTTCACAAATAAATACGTAGAAGTTTAATTGACTATAAAAAACATGTATAAATTGCAAATCATTAAGTATCATTTTCAACATGAAAATGAAAAAAAGATTGATTGATTAATTAAAATGAATCCAATAAATTTATAATTTTTACAATTGTGAACAAACACTATTTAACAAAACTTCTACATATTAATCACTGGCAGAGAAAATAATAAAAAAATTTATGCATGTGTATTTAGAAAAAATATACTTAAAAGTCAAACTTGTTTGTTTTAGTACATTAAAAAAATAAAGATAATTGTGAATCAGAAATAATCACAAAACAAACAATTAAAATACAGAAATACATTTATTATAATTAATAAATTACACTAAATTAATATACATGATTATATTAATAAATATTTTTTTTGTAGAAATATTCATTGGTTGGCCATACTATACAATAATATAATTAAGTATGCCAATTGATTTGCTGTAGTTTGTTCCACACACAGGATTCATCAAGATTGAGTACCTTAAAGAAAAAGTTAAACGCATTAAACTTAGATATAATATAACGATATTTTGATTTAAAAAAAAAATCAAATGCATTTTCAATACAAAAGTAATTTATTAAAAGTTTTATAAAATCCTCTTAAGGCTAAGATTTAAAAAAAAAACTGACTACAGGGTTGATGATTTTTGACGTTTCAATTATGATGTCAAAATGCTCTTGTGAAAAACCCCATCAAAAACCCAAAATACCTCACCGATTTGAAAAATTTCACCTTGATCCAAACAAAAGATTTAAAATATGAGCTTTAAAAGCTCCCTGTTTTACTTAAAAGGCAACTAAAATAATAGAAGAGAAGTTACAAGTCGAAATACTAAGAAGTTTTAAATAAAACGTATATTTTTAACTATAGTAACATATTTCTTATTATTTTAGTCGCTTTTTTAAGAAAGACTAAGTTTTTTAAAGTTTATATTTTTCTGTTCACATTAAATGTCACACATAACAATATTACACATAATTTTTAAAATTCACTATTTAATGTACATCAATAATTAGTATATATACATAGTATATTATTTTTAAGTGACACTTTTTAAAAGAGTAAAACTTTTACTTTTTTGAGGGGGGGGGGGAAGGGGTAGAACTATGCTTTTCTAAAAAATACACACTAAGCTCACATGAACAGAACTTTTTTTTTTTTCTTATTTAAAATATTTTTAATTTCACTATTACTTTTAAAAGCTTAAAGCTCTTTTTTGGGGGGGGGAGGGGGGGGGAGTAAGAAAATAAATTTAGAAAAGTGCAGATATTTTTAATGTAGGTGTATATAAATATCAACATTGAGTACCTTAAAGAGAATATTAAACGCATTAAACTTAGCTATAATATAACAATACTTTGATAAAATACATTCAGATAAATTTTCAATAGAAAAGTATATATATATATATATATATATATATATATATATATATATATATATATATATATATATATAGAACCATCAGATAATACTACAAATCAACATCAATTACTGTAAAAAAAATTTTTTTAATGCCAAACCATATCACACAGAGGAGCTGTCAGAATTAGAAATAAAATTGAAAATGTGGTATTTAGCTCGTTATCAAGGGCAATACTAAATAGCCACATTAATTGCGATTAATATAAAACAAGATAATATGCATCAATTTTACTGTAATCTAGACGATAGCCATTCTAATTAACATTGAAACCAGGTTATTAATGTTGTGTTTTGTAATGCTAAACATTTTTTTTAAAACAAGAAGTAGTTTAAAAAAAAATAAGTGAAATCTTCATAAAATATGCTTTGTTTGAACATTTGATTTAGCTCACATTTAGCTTCAAAGAGAATTTGTGGTTACTTGCCAGTGCTGATTATTCTGATATATTTTATGAAAGTAAAGAATCCCCTAACTTTAGTGTCATAGGAAGGAACCCAAATGGTGAAATGGTATCATTAGATGCAATAGCTTTTTGTCCGAGCCTCCTTTAAAACTTTCTCATCTAGCAGGGATGAGATTGACCAAAAAGCAAAAAAGCTGAAAACTGCACAAACAACTTTTGAGCAATGACAGGAATGTCAATCGCAACAAATATAATTGTATTAATATATAACACACAATTTAGCTTTTGGTAAATTAAATTAAAAGGAAATTATTAACGTGAATTGCAGAAATTATTTATACTTACTCAAAAGAAAATTTAGTTTATCAAGATACAGTACATTAATAAAACCCTGTTATTGGCATGAATATATATATATATTTTTTTTTTGGAATTTTTTAATAGTAAGACATTTTTGGTTAAGTAGGGAAAAGAAAATAGAAATTTTCTTTGTTTTTTAGCTTTGCTCTTGCACAAGGTAAATTTCTTTCTCCTGCTTTTTTCTTAGATATTACACATTAAAGTTATCTAGTGATGCCGCTGGACTTTAAAAATCCTGGGTTTCCAGGACCCAGAATTTAAATTCTGGGTCTCTTTTTTACAAAAGTGGGTCTACACTGATAATAAGTCATATTTTTAATGCAAAAATTGAACTTGTTCATTTCGAAAAGAAAACTGAAATGCAATAATTTTTGTTTTAACAATAATTAATGAATAATTAAAATCAATATTATTTTTTAAAACTATTAAGAAAATTTTTATTAAAAAAAAAAAAAAATGTGCAAGATACAAATTTAATTATAAATTAATGCTTATTTGAGTGTAGAAGATAACATGTATCACTATTGTTTGCATTTCTTTTTAAAAAGGGCAAGAAAGATTTATTGAAAAAAACATTTTTGCAAAAAGAATACTTTTGTTGAATATAAGGGTATTTTTTGTTCAATGAATGGGTGCTTTCAGAAGTCACATTCATTCAGAAAGATTTAGAGGTGTCAAAAATGGATTTTGGAGCAGGAAAGTCTGTATTTGGAGTGGCAAAAAAAATAATTTTGAAAATTAGTTTTTGAGTTAGTTTTTTTCAGAGTCCTTTTAATGAAATTTTCAGTTTTTTCATTATCTCTTCATGAAATCTGTCATTTGTTGGAGTCTTTTGGCAAAATTTAAAGTTTTTTTTTTGTGGCTATTTTTTGCGAATATTTTGACGAAATTTGCCGTTTTTTCGCGATCGTTTGACGAAATCTGCCGTTTATCGCGATCGTTTGATGAAATCTGCCGTTTTTTCGCGATCGCTTGACGAAATCTGCCGTTTTTTCGCGATCGTTTGACGAAATCAACCGGTTAATTGCAATCGTTTGACGATATCTACCGATTTATCGTGATTTTTTTCACAAAAGTTGTCATTTTTTCGTAAAACATTTGGCGAAATTCGTCGTTTTATCGCGATTTTTGGACGAAAATTGTCTTTTTATCGCGATTTTTGACAAAATCTGCCGTTTTTTCGGTATTTTGTGACGAAATTAACCATCCTTTCGCGAATCTTTTGACAAAATTGGCTGGAAATTAGTCGTTTTTTGGCGATCTTTTAAGGAAATTTGCCGTTTTTTTCGCGATTTTTTTGACGAAATTACGCGTCCTGTATTTTTTTGGTAAATTTGAAATTTGAAAATAACAAAAAAGCTGAAAACCGCGGATCCGCGGAAGAATCTCATCCCTGATCTAGTAATGATTTTGCTATCTAGTCTATCTAGCTGACTATCAATTAACCCTTTCAGGGACAAGATATTTTTGCTCCAAAATTGCTTACAGAACCAATTCACACAAATCACAAAAAATTTATCTGATAATAATAAAAGACTCCTTATCACGTTTGTTATGAGATCAAAATTGTACTAAAAAATTACTAGTGCTACTTAGCATTTTGGGCAGCAAAATTGATTGTTTGCAGACTGCAAACAGCACCCCTGAAAGATTTAGAAAATGGACCATTTTCTAATGCTTCATACACTCAGACTCATAAATCATTTGGCTATAAATAAATGTGCTGAACACGTATGTGCCACAGCATGTTGAGGGGTAAAATTGATCCGAAATATTTAATTGCACAAAATGATTTTCATCTGATTGAAAATTCGAAAATATTTTATTTCAATTAATATATTTTTTAATTATTAAAAATTTATAATTTTAAATAAAATATTACATAAAATCATTGGCTTGCTTAATGTTTACATATTGTTATTAAAATTTGTTTAGTGTGTTAGTTTTTCATGCTTATCATATCAAAACCTCACCCTGGCTTATTTAAACCAAAACCCTTAGCTCATTGCATTCCATTGGATAGTACATTCTTGCGAAAAAGAACTGCATAGAATCAAATTGGAGAAAATATGTAAGTTTTTAAATTAAATTTATGAAAAATACATACTTTTTTGACAATTGTTTCACCTAATTAGTATGTTTTAGAAATTTTACAATGAATAATAAAATAATCAGGGTTGGCACGGTTTAAACCAATTGGTTTTAACCATGGTTTAAACCAAATAGTTTTTTTAGAAGAAATCTAATGACATTTTTTTTTTTTTCTTTATAATTTACGTGTTTCAAATTATCAGACATAAATAATTTCTACTTTTAACACTTTATTTCAGTAATAAGTGTATTATATGTTGTGGGTTTAGGGTTTTTTTTTTTTATGCATAAGATTAAACCAATTGGTTTTTTTCTATAAAAAGAGCAATTCTTTTTTAGAAGAAATCTAATGACATTTTCTTGTTTCTTTATAATTTATGAGTTTCAGATTATTAGATATAAATAATTTCAATTGTTTTTTAGGAGAAATCTAATGACATTTTCTTTCTTTTTAATTTACGAGTTTCAGATTATTGGATATAAATAATTTCTACTTTTAACACTTTATTTCAGCAATAAGCATTAGATGTATTGAGTTTATGTCATTTTTATGCATA
This sequence comes from Maratus speculifer, assembly GCA_964019185.1. NCBI lineage: Eukaryota > Metazoa > Arthropoda > Arachnida > Araneae > Salticidae > Maratus > Maratus speculifer. The sequence goes on along the minus strand of OZ025294.1, from coordinate 231,572,852 downwards.
GGATTAAAATCAGTACACATTGGTGAACATATCTATTGCTCTAAAGAAAAACTTCAAACATGTGAGTTGATCAAAGATAAAATAGATTCAATATTTAGTATAAAATATTTTAATTTTTTTAATAATGCAGATTATTTAATGCAATTAATAATGTAACACAACGATCTTTTAAGATTTTGTACAAGCTGTAAAAGAAATTTTTCTTTTGGAAGATTATCTTGATGAATTAAAAGAAAGACTGGCCGCTAGTTATAGCACTTTTATAATAATTTTTTCCCTCTGCTATCCAGGGTTGTTAAATACCCGGGTTTTTTCAGAAAAAACCCAACCCACTGGGTTTTTTCAGGGTTTTTGGGGTTTTATCAGGGTTTTTCGGGTTTTTTCAGGGTTTTTTCGGGTTTTTTCAGGTTTTGGGGGGTTATGGGAGGTGGTTCAGAATGCTTGAAAAAAAAAAAAAAAATGTACTTATTACTAAATTTAAAGTAGCTAATTGAATACAAATATATATAAATCAATGACAATAATCAAAATTATGCTTTGTGTTTAGATAAATTGATTATTAGTAATAATTTATAAAGTATTTTTTATTATTACTAAATAATAGAATAAGCCAAGTAATTCTACATGTCTACATAATTAAATTAGGATTCTAAGCATATATGGTATTTTGTTATGAGTTTCTATTGTATAACATAGAACGGATTACACACCAAAGTATTTTTTTTAATCGGAAAAAATTTGTTTGTGTTACTTACACATGCTACAGAGATTAACTAACAATTATTTCTTTTAAAAATTGTAATGGTATAATTAGGACATTTCTTTCCTTTGGGGTGAGGGGTGATGGTTATAAACTTTATGAGTGGTGTACTGATATTAAGAAATATATTACAATATATTATATGTGTAATATAAATACATTATATATGTAATTTAAAGTTGAAATTTTGAAAAAACCCACTTGGGTTTTTTCCTGGGTTTTTTCAGAAAAAACCCACCCGGGTTTTTTGGGCTGGGCAAAATCATAACAACCCTGCTGCTATCTGCTGAATCTAACGACTAAAAATGTTAACTTCAAATTGTCACTCAGAAAGAAAAAATCATAAGAAGTATTTGTAATTTATTATTTGAATAATTTTGGAAAAGAATATTTATCAAATTATATCCAAATGCTTATTATTAGTAATCAAAAGATTGTTTATAAAGATTTACAGGACTTCAATGGTTCACTGTGTAGAACAGTTAAAACTTTCAACATAAGACTGTTTGCTAAAACTGTTTAAACTGAAAAATGATTTTTTTCAATTTTCAGCATAAATTCACTATAATTATTAAATTTAAATTATTTTAAATGAAGTTACACTGCTTATAAACCAATAATGTCTGTTTTTATCAGTAAATATGCATGTATATGTAATAAGAAAAGATTTTTTTTTTAAAAACCTGGTTTAAACCAAAAAAACTTGGTTTAAACCAAAGAAACTGTTTTTTTTTTTTTTTGGTTTCTTTTTGAAAAAACCTGTTTTTTTCCCAACCCTGAAAATAATTGTTGCATATTATTATGTTAGTGTTAACTAAGTTGTTTTAACAGGCTACAAAACCGACATTCCTTTTTTTTTCTTTTATGCCCCTGACGGCTCTTTTAAAAGGTCTATAAGTTGTATGTATATGATCACCATGTTCTATTGAGTTTTGTCAGACCTTCAAAGTTGAAGGCATTCCAATCATGTATAAATCTGTTTAGGGATAGTTACTGGTCCACATTTTGTTGCAAATAGATGGCAATGTGTGCTTGTTTTCAACATAACTGGTTTCAAAATCCAAATACTTGGGAATAAAAACAGCAATTAAATAAATTTTTGAATTGCTTAAAAGGCGCAAATGCCAACTTAGTGGAAAAGTTTCCATGCCGGGAATCGAACCCGGGACATCAGTATAGCGCACTGACGTTCTACCAACTATAAATCACATGGAACGACACCCAACAAGGAACTTTTCGCTATTACATATTAGCAAGGCAACAAATGCAGCTCAAGATGGAATACAATCCACGAGCGACTTATCTGAGGTAGTCACGAAACTCACATTAATCCAGCATCGATTCAATCAATCGATGTTTGATCGTTGAATCATCGATATTCATTCGATGCTGGATTAATTTGAGTTTCGTGATAGCCCCAGATCGGTGGCTCGCAGATTGTATTCCATCTTGTGCTGCGTTTGTAGCCTTGCCAACATGTAATAGCAATGAGTTCCTTGCTGGGTGTCATTCCATGTGGTTTAGTCGGTAGAACATCAGTGCGCTATACTGATGGCCCAGGTTCGATTCCCGACATGGAACCTTTTTCACTAAATTGGCATTTGCGCCTTTTAAGCAATTCAAAATTTGATTTTCATTTGAAATGTTATATTTAAAGCGAATTTTCTCTCTGAAAAAATTTCCATGCATTAATGTTGAGAAATTATCAATCATTATTTTTAATTTAATCAAGAATATTTTATTAATCATATAGGGATTTTTATTTTAACCTTTTATAATGTGAGATAGTTTTTATTCCATTTAAATTTAATCAAAATGTGTACAGAATTTTTGAAGAAATTATACTTTTATAACATCAGTGAACAAAGCTGTAAAATTGCTTTTTTTTATTATTGAAAAATATTATTAAAAAATTCTGGTGTGAATTTAACATTACAAAGCACAATTTTCTAGATCTCAAAAAGTTAATAAACTTTTGGAAGATACACCAGTAGAACTCCATTTTAATTTCGATCCACCACATTTATATTATTAATTTTTAAAAATAAAATAAAAAAATCTAGATCTTTTCCACTTTCTTTCATGCATATACATTTGTATGCATAGATAGCCAGAAAACATTTTTAGTTGTCAATAAAAGACATCTGCTTTTTTGAATCATACACAAAAAATTATGTATAAATTTAATTTATAAATTTAGATGGTTTATTTATAACAATCAATAGAAAGAAATCATATCTTAGCATGTTAACAAAAAGTCAAATTTTAAATTATTAAAAAATACATTACAAAAGACCTTACCCAACAAATTTTCTTATCCTAGTAGAAAGTAAACTGTTCTAGTAATAACTTAAAAATTACACATCTAAATATTTCTTAATAAATTTTTAGATATTAATTAATAGTCAAATAGATAAGCATAAATAGCATTAACCATTTAACATATTTTAGCTTAAGTTCTCTATTAGCACTTTAATTTTAAAATTCAATACTTGATAAAAAAAAAAAAAAAAAAAAAAAAGCTTTAAAAGGATGGATTTATGCCTGCTTTCTTATGTCCTCTATTCCTAAAATGTGCAAGATATTTATAGTCAAACACAATTTTCTTAACAAATCTTGATCTAAATTCTATATAAAACAACTTATTCAAACTATAGATTTAAATCAAATGAAAAAAAATTAATTCATTAAAATCAAGCTAATAATTATTTAAACTAGCAAATCATGTAATTAAATAGAAATACAATGTATCTTTGGCAAAATTTCAAATATGTAACTATGAGAATTGAAAGTATTATACCAGATTTCTTGTTATGAAAACATCAGAATGGCAGGCATCAGAAATATCAAAAAGCAGGACATCAAAAAACTTCAATTAAACCCTGAAAAGAAACAGATGAACAATTAAAAGCAAGTACATGAACAGACTGATAAGGGGCTGGTACATATAATATATGTTATCACTTTAGGGAAGAGGGGGGGGGGGGGGGTAACCTGGCACAAGATATCTTAAAGTATCTCTAGAGAGAATGGTAATTTGTCTTTTCATATCATTATCATGCTTGATCCAAACCAAAAATCTCTCTTTTTATTTGTGACTAGTTATTTGCTTCAAAATTTCAACATAGTTTGTAATCTGTTCTTATCAAAATACAAAGTAATTAAAACTTTTAAATGACTATAAAATTATCTTATCTAAATCAGAAATGTGGTGGAATACTTCCAACATTTGGCATTCCTATTTTTATGTCATATGGTTATGCATCAGGGTTGCTAATCATACAGCGATGAAATTCCCTGATTTTTCTATGTGCATTTCACGAAAATACTAATCTAGCAGTGTAGTGCTTAGTGGAGATGCTGTGAGTTAAACAAATATTGCATCACTCTACACTCAAATTTCCTAAATACTGATGACAAATAAAAAAATTTCTTATATTCTCCTCCCCTCCCCCCACACAGGCACACTAAAATTCAAAAAATGCTCTGAAAACTATAAATGGAATTACTTTAATAATTTATAATCATTATAAGCTTCCAACAAATTATTAAAACTTGCTATACAATACTGAGCTACCATTTACTTCTCTGTATCAGAAAATCACTAATGCCCAGATAAACTGTATTTTCAATAGGAGGCAAAACAAGAAAAGAAGCAGATACTTCAGTGATGAGATGCAGTCTTGCGAAAGTTGTTTATTGTAACTTGAAAATAGAAAACAATGTTGGGAAATATTTAAAAAAAAAATCCTGCCTACTACCCCTCCCAGGTCTGTAGCTAAGGGGGCGCTATGGGCGGCTCAACCCCCCCTAAAATATTTTGAGCCCCCCCCCCCCCTGGAAAAGATTCCAAGGTCACTAAATGAATTTCTGTTCCTAAAATTCAAATGAAATTCTGTTCAAAATTCTAATTTAGTTTTGAGACTTTTTCACAGTTTTGCAGTTACTAAATTGTATCTAAAAATAGTATTTTAACATTTACACATCCTATTTGTACATTTGAAGCTAACAGATGTTTAATTTTGCACCAGTTATACACTCAAAATTTTCATCATCCTATACTTTTCTTAGCATAAGATGAAGTTATTACAACAGTTTAATAAGAAAGATAGTACTTATACAATGTGAATATGCATTAATTTAACTTTCTGCGTTAGAGAGAGAGAAAAAAAATATATGAACCCCCCCCCATGGTTCACTTCTAGCTACAGGCCTGCCCCCCCCCCCCCCCCCGGGTAGGTGTAAGAAGGTTGTTATTGTTGAATGCATTATGTAACAAAAGGCAAAAGCACAATTAAATTGTTTAAAATAGTATATATTTCTTTTAAATGGTATATGATATAAAATTATTCATACATAATTATATTTTACTCGCTTTTTTTCATTTGAATCAATGAAGTATGCAAATAATAAATGCATAATTATATCTGTGTATCACATTGAACAAATGAAAAAACACCAGCAAAAATAAAAGTAATTTTAGACATTGATAATGATACCATTAAGAAAGGAGGGGGGGGGGGGAGTTGACAGGATGATTACATGATATCAGAGGTCATTTAAGAATTACATAAGCAGTAAAGGGAAGAGGGGGTCCAGTGTCAGCTTATTTTTGCAGATAAGTGGGGGGAGGGGGGGGACACGAGAATTCTTATATAAGCATTAGGCTTTGAATAAACTATAAGTTAATAAAAATCAAAAGATCATTACTTGAATGACTGTTCTGCAGATGTTGAATTACTTCAGAAAAAAGATATGGAGCATAAATAAGAATTGAAAATGAACATTCTAGATTGTCACTACATTGAAAACCTAATAATAGACAATATGCAGAAACATTGATTCAAAGATCAAGACAACCAGAATAGAAATGCAAATGCTGAACACATATTGCTATGACTCTGGTTTAAATTTTTAGGTATGTACCTAAATAAATTAAAAACTGTTGTATTTTTAGTTTTTTTTTTCTTTTTCGTTTAAAGATTATAAATAATAATGCATTAAAAACTATTTTGTATTCTATGAGCTGTTTAATTTAATAAGTGACAACCTATTAAACTGATTTTGTTATTGTTCGAATGGGGAATTTTTCCATATTCTTACCAGCCAAGGAATTATTTCACCAGCCCGCAAGATGCAACACACACGCCGTTGAAAATAGTTATGACAAAATCGCACGCGATTACAGACAAAATTATTATTAATACAATGCACTTTCATAATTCTTTTTTCTATAATATTAGGAATTATACATAACAGAGGTAAGATTAATATTAGATAGAACATAATGCCATATTTACACTGTAAAAATTTGGAAAGTTAAAATATCTAGATTAAAAAAGTGTTTCTGATAATGTGCCTATTGCCCACAGTTTTTCAAAAACTAAATATGCACTCGCCTTGTGAGAAAATCCACTAGCCAATGGCGAGCAAAATGATGTATTTCCCCACCCCTGCCTATATATATATATCTATTTATATAAATTTGCTGGATTAATAACATAAATTTATAGCTAATTTTGTATGACAAACAATTTTGATGTTAATATGTCATAAAATCTTACATAAGCAATTGAGAGGGGTCTATCGTTTGCTTATTTTTTTCATACAAGGGGCAGAGAGGAAAGGAGTAACGCTTAAAATTAGTAATAAAATGTGTAATTAGTAGCCGTTGTTCTCTTTAATTTTACAAAGCAATAAAAATGGAAAAACAAGGGTAGGATTAAAGATCAATGTAAATCAGAAAAAAGGACTTGGTATGGCCATTTTATAAATTAGCACATACTGACATACTTGCAATTCTGACTATAAACTACTAGCAACTCCACCAATGTGTTATTCTAGTATTAATGTCTTCATTATTGAGAAATTGGGTTAACCCAATTTTTCATAATGAATCATAATTAAAATTTCAATTTTAATATATAGATTTATTAAACTTAAATTCAGTTAAACATTATTAAAACTACTTAGAAAATACTTAATAATGTGTAGCTTACAATTAAAATGTTTCATGGTATAAAAGCCAATAATGTTTAAAAAAAAAAAAAAAAAAAAAAAAAAAAAGTTGGTTAAAATTAATGAAAGCCACCATACTGGCTTTTTAATTTTAGCCAGCTTTTTTGCAACCCTGGTTTAAAATCAAAATGTGAAGTTGAATAAGAGAGTATTCAAAGATTGGGTGCTAGTTATAGCATTTTAATAACAAATTTTTTTTCTTTGCATTATCTGATGAATCTAATGACCAAAAAGGTTGACTTCAAATTGTCATTCAAAAAACAAACCCAAGAAGAATTTTTAAAGTTATTATTGGAATACCCATGGAAAAGAATATTATATTTATCAAACTGCATCCAAATGTTCATTATTAGTTATCAAAAGATTGTTTAAAAATATTTTCAGAGTGTCAATGTTTCTCTGTGTAGAGTAGTTTATTTTTTGGACATAAAACTGCTTGCTTATACAGTTTAAATTAAAATATGATTTTTTTTTTCAATTTTCTACGTAAATTCACTAAAATTATTTAATTTAAATTATTTTAAATGAAGTTACACTAATTAAATCCAACATTGTCTAATTTTATCAATAAATATGCATGTATATGTAATAAGAAAGGATATTTAAAAAAAAATCTGGTTTAAAAAAACAGGTTTTTTGCCAACTTTGAATAAAAACAAACTTGATATTTTCTGCTTGTTTAATAAACAGTACAGGGTAGATGTAGATCAAAAGATTGTTTATAAAGACTTTCATAGTGTCAATGTTTCACTGTGTAGAACATATTATTCTTCGAGCATAAGAGTGTTTAAATTAAAATTCGATTTTTTTTTTCAATTTTCTATATTAATTCACTGTAATTATTTAATCTAAATTAGTTTTAAATGAAGTTACACAACTTATAATCCAATAGTGTACATTTTTATCAATAAATATGATTGCACTTGTAATTAGTTAACAAAACAGAGGGGGGGGGGGGGAACCTGGTTTAAACAAAAAAATAAATTGGTTTCTTGCCAACCCTGCTGTAGATAAATAGTTTAAAATACTAGGGCAATATCAGGCGATAACTGCTATCAAATTATTGAAACAGTAAAAGGTAAAAAAAAGTAAATAATAATAAATTATGGAATATTAGTGTATAGTTTCATCTCACTATTTTTAAGAATTAAACTTCCACAGACTACTTGATAATTTATAATAATAAATATTACAAATCTTAAAGAAATGTACTGTGAAAGGAATATTTTCAGCACTTAATAAAATAATTTAAAAAAGAAATGATGTCTGAGGCCACAAATCTGCAGATTTAATAATCATTCGCATTTGCAACAATTATTATAATTATCAGAAGATAAAACATTTTAATAATTTTAGATGGATAGTTTTACAAAATGTAAGGCAATTTCACTGTCAAATTATAGAGACAATGGGGTACCTAAAGGGTAATAATATTAATAATTTTTGGAATATTATCGTCTCACTTTTTTTTTTTATCAATTAACCTTTCATAGAAAATTTTATACACCATTTATAGTTAATATTACATATGTAAAATAAATTATACTGCAAGTTGAATATTTTAAATACCAAATACAATAATTTCAAAATAAAACACAGAACTGATGTTTGAGACCACTAAATCTGCAGATTTAGTTGCTTTATGGTTACTTCATAACTTTTTTTTTTTTTTTTTTTTTTTGGGGGGGGGGGGGGGGGTTGAATAGAAAAATATTTAAAATACAAAATAAACTATAAATAGTTTGTGTAACTTAATTGTTTTTATTTAAATGGGGACGGATTACACCTTATGAGCCTCTCTTACACTGTGCCCTGAAAGAATATTTTCTGCTTCATGACTGGTTTGATTGTCAGATCATAAGATATGCAAGACAGAGTTATATACATTAAAAACAAATAAATAAAATATTGAAATTTTACTAACCACATAAAATAATTTAGAATCAGCTATTCATACAAGTTTTGGGATTATTACATTTTGGTAAATGTAATTTAAAAATTAAATTTGATCATTTAAGATTTCTGTTAAGTCAAAATATTTTTTGCTCTATAAACATTAAAATAAAATTGAATTTTTAGCAATGTCTACATGAAATGTCCATAACTGGAAAATAACTTATTAAGAATCCCAATAATGGACATCCCCCCCCCCCCTCCTCTTAACACCTTAAAAATAAATGAAAATTTGTAAATTGCTATTGGTAAATAAAATTCAAACATTTCCATTGTTACTCAAGCAAAAACATGTTCAAATTTTGCAAGAAAATAAATATACAAATTTACTAAAGTCAGCCCTTAGAATTTTCTTTAAGATTTTCACTAACAAACAGTGGAGCTTTGAAACATTATTTTCTGCTTTCTGACTGGTTTGACTAAAAGTTTCAACAATAACCCAAATATATAAAACGTGCAAGAGAGAGTTATAAAAACATATTTAAAGCTAAATATTTAATAGTTATTTTTTTATGTTCCAAAAGCATCAAGACTGCCCATTACACTGGCAGCTGGCACATCGCCCATGTATAATTTTTTATTATGCTCTTATACTAAGCATGTGTTTTAGTTTCTAATTTAAATTAAGTGTGAAAATATTTATAATAATCCTAAGTTAACAATTTTAAAAAATCAGATTATATATATATATATTTATAAAGAGTAGATGTACCAGTAATGGAGACACTTAAGGAATTTATTTTCAAACAGCTATACATATTTCTTTTTTCCGATATTAAATTAATCAATCAACAATATTTAACAACTCCTATAGTTTCATTTCCCAATATATGAATCAAAATTTAATTTTAAATAACAGATAGAGTAAATGTGCCAGTTGTGGACCCCTTTAAGAAATTTCATTAAAAATATTTTTTTTTATATTAATTATTATTATTTTATTCTAGTTTTTTTTTTTTTTTTTTTTTTTTTTACATTATATTAATTATTTAACAATATTTAACCAATTCCATAGTTACATTTCCCAATATGGCATAGTTTATAGCCTGCAGTTATAGAAAAACAAATTCTATAAAAATTTATTATCAGAAATTCTCGCTTGTAGTAGAGAGTAAAATAATGAATTTCCCCATCCCTGAGTATGGCAAAACACATCGCAGATTCTTAAGCTATAAGGATGACATTCAAGAAATTTTCACAGAATTTTAAACGATATATAGAACAATATACGAGGCAATCTAAATTAGATTTTTAAACATTTAATAATATAAAAATAAATCGCGTAAAATACATATAAAAGCATAAATGAACTTACTTTTTTCACGCACATGCCGGGACCGGGAGACGAGACGCAATTCATCCTTGCCCGCCAAAGCCAAACAAACACTGATATGTTGCTGTTGCCATTCGTGAATCTAGATTAAGAGAAACGGATAGTTTAGCGAACAAGGTATAAATCCATCTCGTTGGTTTTATCGCTGTTCCCGAGGCGAGATTGACCAATCCCAAGGCTGCATGGGATGTTATTTTATGCTTCATTCACCGTATTCAAGTGCGACTGCTAAAAGAGGATTTTTTTACTGCTGGTCGTTTGATATCTTTGTAGATTAATGGTGCTTCTTCAATTTTCTAGAAAAATGGTAAAGTGAATGTCAAATATACATTCAACGCATCATTATTTTACAGAAATTTTTAACAGTGCCCAAAGAGGATTATTTCATCCAAAAATTTTAGCTGACATTTAGAGATCGTACAAAAAGCGAAGAATGAAATATTGAAATCAAACAGAAAAATACAAAACATGATACGTAATTAGTATAAAGTGCTGCCTCTTCGAATTGCATTCCGGATGGGGGTTCAATATGATTTTGTACTCTATCCCGCATAAAGCATCAAATGTTCGTTTCTATCTAACCACCAATTTCGGTCTACAGATCATTGGATATAGTGGTTCGGTAGATTGACCACAAGTTCTCTGGATTTTAATCTCATGAACCTGTATTTCTGAAGTTACATCAAGGCATAAATTTGTATGACTGACATGGGCACCACCAAACATGGTGCACACAGATTTTAATGATTTCAAAGTATGTTGTAGGAGTCATACCACTAATTATTCAGCTGAAAGGATTCTTTCAAATGGGCCTTAGTTTTTGAGAAATTGGGGGTCAAAGTTCAGCGTATATTTCAAATACTTATTAGTACGAACGCCGCATGTGAATCGGTGGCGTCGTGGTAACGAACGAGCCTGCAAGTCGAAAGGTTGCGGGTTCGAATCAGTCCTCGGCCTTTTACATATTTTTATGTTTTTTACACTTCGCAAATTATAAGCAGAATTGAAAATTCGACAGCTTTGAACCTTTTGATATTTTCTGAAGAGGACAGTTTATATTGTCAACATTTTTTTATTATTATTTTTTCAAAATATGGTGAAGTGACTGCACTTCAGGGTTCAATTAAAAGTACATTTTGCAACAAACAAATAAATAAAATTTTTTATTTAATTAAAATTTTGAAAAAGTATAAGAAAATTTCAATATTTTAAAATCTCCACTATTTTAAATATTAATATTTTTAGATTAATCAGTCACTTTTTTTTTCAAATGTGTATTACACAATATTGTGCTTGGATTTTTAGATAATTTAATATTGCATTTAATGTAATTTATATTACTAAAATACTTAATTCGTGATAAATATGTTTAAAAATATATTAAAAGTAAAAAAAAAAAAAAAAAAAAAAAAAAAAAAAGGTTTAATCATCATTTGTAAAAGTGCAAAAATAAGACCAATAACAAGAAATCTTCATTTATTCTGATAATTACGGAGGAAAGCAGACGATTAAAAAAAGTGTTTTTATATGTATTATAAATTTTATCTCATTAAACAGACGATACGGAAAGAGTGTTTTGATTTGTTATAAAAATAGATGTAATCTGTCATTTCTTATTTGTGCAAACGATAACTTATGTTTATGTTGAACTTTGGAGATAAATGTATTTACAGAAAATTGGAAAATTGAAAACATGGATAACTGGCAACAACTTGCATTTTAACATTACTGCATTAATATTTTATTATATTTTCAAAGATACGCATTACTTGAATAATCTAATCCTAAAGACATTTAAAAAATTGCATCCGAAAATTATTTTGTATTATTTATACATATACAAAAAAGGCAAGTTTTCATTTAGAATGCTATAAAATAAAAAAGCGATAGGAAAAAACAATCATTATTTCAGGATTGTGCTTAAAATAAAAAACGCGAATAATAATTAATAAAAAAAGTTCTAGGCGTAAACTAGTTTTGTAGTTTTGTCAATAGAAATATTCGTTTAAAAATTGCAGAAAAAAAATAAATTTTCATGAATAAATTTAAAAATGTAACTGTAATTTATTAAGAAAATATCAAAAGCTGTAGAAATTTTGTAATAAAAATACTTAAAATTTGTAACGTGTAAAAATACAAAAATAAAATAAAAGCCGATGACTGATTCGAACCCGCAACCTTTCGACTTGCAGGCTCGTTCGTTACCACGACGCCACCGATTCACATGCGGCGCTCGTACTAATAAGTATTTGAAATATACGCTGAACTTTGACCCCCAATTTCTCAAAAACTAAAGCCCATTTGAAAGAATCCTTTCAGCTGAATAATTAGTGGTATGACCCCTACAACTTAGAAATCATCAAAATCTGTGTGCACCATGTTTGGTGGTGCCCTTGTGAGACTAATGCAACGGTTGATCTGAAACAGAGAATCATCTTTGCTTGTCGTACAGTTACACTATATATGCTACAAGGTGTCTAACGTATAATAATATCACAACGCCCTAACTTCGCTGCTCGTAATTATAGACATAAAATTAAAACAGATTGAGAATTGCAAAATATTGCTATATTGCTTGTTAAAACAAAATATTAAAAAAAACCCACTAAATCGGCCTTTTTAAATATAGACAGATAACTCAAGCCTTTATGCAGTGATGGTACTTTAATGTACTATCGTTTTCTTTCCCAATCAAAACACACTTATTGATTGCTTACGCAATGGTAATTTTAGCAAACACCGGACAGCAGTAGCAGTTTCTTAATAGCTTAAATTTTTTTAGGAAACTAATTTGGAGCATGTTTTTGTCCCATGCCCGCGAAGAATGATACATCTCATGGGGCACATTCATACATTTGGGATAAATGAAGATAAAATAACAGCAATGCATATTTTTCATAGAAAATGAGTTAGCAAACCATTTATATTTATTTATAGAAATTCAAATCACCCACCATTTATTTGTAAACAATATTAAAGCAATCAAAATTAAATTTTTAAGGACCTGATGTTTTGGCTGTTCCTTTTTTGATTGCTGGCAGTAGTAATTTTTCCATATCTGGCACTCCAACCCCAGCATTATCTTCCTTCTTCGGTAAAATGAAAAAAATTCCAGGTTTTCTGTTTATAAATTGGTTTATAAACAAAAAATAAAGGATAATTATATTAAAAAATCTGTCTGTACTATAATTTTCTTAAGCTGTGCTGCAGCTTGTTTCTCTTATGTAACATTTCTCATACTGAAAATACTTTTTTTCTCTTGAGAATCGATATAGGTTCGAGATTTGCTAGACTGCCATCCTTTTCTTTTGTTATTTCTACTAGTACTAGTTGTTGGGTAAGTTTGTACATCTTCTGTTTGCAAAAATACTATCAAATTTTCTAATATAAAAATTTGGAGCTATATCACTTTAATAAAAACTAATATTATAAATGTTAGGTGGGATATGGTTGGATTATGGAATGTATAGCAAAAAAAAAAAAAAAAAAAAAAATGGTGATGAAAAAATGAACTAGAAAAGGATTTAGATTTTCTGCAGCAATCATGGGGCACAATGATACGTATAAATGTGCCCCACATAGAATGTATCAATGTGGCCTTTGCAGCCATTTCGAATAACATGAATTCCAAAAATCGAACACTTCATAATTTATCTAACAATAAAGAATGAGGAACTGGTAAACAGTAGTTTTACTTATTAAGGAAAGTATTCTTTTTCGATTGAAAATACTGGAATAGTTGTATAATACCATTGCAATTATACAACTCAAATTTACTTTTGGCCTACAAAAAGAGTAAATCTCCCGTCCCATTTGATAATACTACTGAATCATGCAAAGACGTTCTGTATGTAGCTGTGTACGCTAGCATAATCTTTTATAGCCGTTGTGAAACTTCCTGTAATGACCTTGTGAGTAGTACAGGGGATATATCAATGTGCCCCATATATATATATATATATATATATATATATATATATATATATACAGGGTGATTAAAAAAACGTGGATAAAAAAAATAATATAACAAATCAAGCATAGTAAAAGGATAAAAAATAACATAGGAACATAGGGTCTCAAACTACTTATTGAGTCACAAATACAGGGTGTTTTATTCTAGCTACACCCGGTTTGAAAGTAATAGTTTTGAGGAAAATAAAAATATTATAACGAAAATGAAACGATATGTACCTTATTTTGTGTGAAATGTGATAACGTTACGAAAAGTTCTGTAAAAAATATTACTCAAGCAATCGATGATATCGTATAAACTGATTATCACAGTCCAAAATGTGAGGTGCCAAGTGCATATTGCTGATGCGCATAATGCAAACTTGTACCACTTTTGTTTGGTGTTATCACATTTAAAACAAAGGTGAGAATGCCTGCTAAATGTTTTATTATAATATATTTCAATTTTCTGAAATTTATTACCATCGATATAAATTGAGTTAGGATGAAACACCCTGTATTAGTGACTCAATAAATGGTTTGTGGCTCTATATTCATATGTGATTTTTTATTCTTATCGTATGCCTGATTTGTCATATCAATTTGTCCACGTTTTTTTTTAAAACACCCTGTATATTACCGGTGAGGTGAAAGGTGAGAATTCTCAAAGAGATGATTAAGTATATAATCATTTTCCATCTAAAGGATTTATTATATTTTTAAAAATAAAATAAAGAGGTGATAGTGCTTCTTCCTTTCTGAATTCATCCAATTTCTTATACAGTTACATCTACTATAGTTATATTATAAAGGATATTTATTATCTGTACGTAACGCGTGAGTCCTTCTGCGAATGGCAGCACTTTGAAATTTTAAATGAAATTTCATTTTTACAATTTCTGGTATTGCAATTTTTTAAACTTCTAAATATGACATATTTTCTATTTGTACACCGTCGTATGCAGAAGAATATGTCCTTATAAATATAATTAATTTCAAAAGCTGTATTGCAATTTGTCTTTGAGTGATTAGTTTTTTCTGTTTTCAACACTTTTTTGTCATTACGGTAACAGTAGTATTCCGAAAATGCAAACACTGCAAGTGTTCAGATGTGTCTGTTTTCGACTGAGAACAACAATCATTTTCCAAATTGTTAAAAAAAAATGGATATTGTTTTTTTCCCCCCTAAGTCTCAATTTTTGTCCAGCAGGTATGACCTAACGTTCTTTAAACACATTCGCTGCCGATCACGTGCCAGCGCGTGATGTGGGGTAAAGTCCAATAGCCAGTCACGCGCTGGCGCGGGAAAATCTTTCTCATAAAATGTAAATCGGCTTCTGGGAAAAATCCACTTCTACAGTGCGGCATTAAATATCATCACATCTTCATGTAAGCAGCAGCGAACGTGTTAAGTACCACATCAAGTAATTAATCGTAATTAACAAAAAAATTACATCTTTTATTTTTAAATGGATATATCGCCAAAAAAGTGTCGGAAAAAAACTTGGGGGAAATTGTTTTTTAAATTCGAAATTTGTTATATAAAAAGTGTAAATGGAAAAAAGAGATTTTAAAAAAATTTCTTATTGATTTAGCATTAGCAAATATTGTCACGTGACTGAGTAGAATCATACTATATATATGTAATCCATAATATCTTGTTTTCTAAAATTCACGTTGGATATTCAAAATTGTATAACTTTAAAATATTCTGCTTTCATATTTTCGTATGAATCTGAAATTCATCCTTTTCAAAATGCATTTCTCGAAGGTAACATGTTGGGATGTTTATATTTCTGAAATAGCTAAAGGTAAAATTTTCTTCTTTTTTATTTCGAATGCCTTACGTACTTTTTGTACATAAATTCAACAAAATCCAAAGTTTACTTTATTAAATTGAAAATGAATTCTTTATTTTAAGTTTCTCATTTTAATAAATTAAAATAATTCAGCATCACTAAATGCCAGCTTTACATTAAAATATTTTCTTAATAATTAAGTACATTTCTAATATGAAACTGAGAGAAAAAAGCTTAAATTTCTGATTTTGAGAATTGTTAAACATGCTTCATTCGTGCAAGAAACAGGGCCGTAGTAAAAAGTTAATAATAAGAGGGGGTCTCCAGAAAATGAAGGGAGGTCTCATATTTTCTCTTTCGCGTGAACTGACGCTGAAAAATAAATTAGTGGATATTCATGTTGTAAGTACTATTTTTCTTATTAAACTGTTGTAATAACATAATTTTATGATAAGAAAAGAATATGATGATGAAAAATTCAAGTGTACAACTAGTGCAATATTAAACATCACGATATCTTCGTATGCTCAAATAGGATGAACGAGAGTTGAAACATTTATTAAAATTACAATTTATTAGTTCTGCAAAATAGTGAAGGAGCCTCAACACTAAATTAGATTTTTGAACAAATTTCATTAGGCTTTTCGGAACAGAAATTTATTTAGTGACCTTGAAATCTGTTCCAGGGAAGGCTCAAAATATTTTAGAGGAGGAGGGGGGGGGGGTTCAACCCTTCCTAGCATCCCTTTGCTAAAGCTCTGGCAAGAAAACTGCATGGATGGAAATTTGTAAAGTATGTCAGTTGAAAACTCTTTTTTTAAACATATCCAGAAGCTTAAATATATATGAATGAATATATGAAATATAATATATATGAATTAAAAGTGAGATATTTTTAACATTTCCTTACATGAATATTTTTATTTAAAAAAAAGATTTACATATCGCTCTAATAATGTAAAAAATATTTTTAAAAAAATTCAATTTTTCAGTAAAAAATTGAAAATGTATGGTGTGCGTTAAACATCAAACACAGTTAGGGTTTTTATATGTTGTATAGCTATATTGTGACACAAAATGACTTTAAATTAATTAATTTTATGTGCTTAAAATTTGAAACTTTTTTTTACATATTATTATTTTTAAGCATTCCAAAAAAAAAAAAAAAAAAAAAAAAAAAAAAAAAAAAAAAAAAGGTGATAGTAAATATTGTCTTAATAGCTGAATCGATTTTTTTTTCTTCAAAAAACAAATTCTAATTGCTTGTAAAGTGCAGCCATCTAACATGGACAATATAAATGTTATTCCATTCTATGGATTATTCCTGATCAGGGACAGAGATCATAATGGCCAAATGTATGACACATACTGAAATCATGATGATTTTTGGTATGTATCAGATATGACACGTGGTGCAAGAAAGGGTTAAAATGTCATCGAAGAGAATGTAACAAATTTAATGAAACCTTAATACATTTTACTTGTAAATACAATACAAACACTAAACTATTACAAAAGAAATACTATTTTTTACCTCTTATTTAATTTAACTTCTTTTTACATGCAAAGTTAAAAGCTTTGCAATCGATTTTCACCGCAGTTTCTTATGTAATAAAACTGTGAAATCTATGTATATTATGAAAATTATGTTTCAGTTTACAGTATAACATTAAAATTAAAATTAATTATAAATGGATAATTTTATTCCAAGAATAATTTCCCTTAATATATGCAGGTGATAAATCATCAAATAGTTTTCATGGCTACAAATGTAACGCTCGCCTTACAAAGGGAAAATTTTAGATGTGCTACCAGATCTTTTATACAGCATTTTTCATGATTATTTTATATATGATTTTATTTATTTTTTATTTATTTATTTTATTTATTACCCACTTAAATAAACAGTTTTAAATTGATATTTATGCGATTTTTATACTGAATTTAATTTCACATGTAGTGCATGTTAAATATGTACATATTATTCATATAACTCAAGTTAAGTTCGTTCTTTTTAATGTTATTGCACCTTCTTTACATAATTTTCATATTGTCAGACAAAATTATGTAAACTTTATGCATATATGAGCTGTTTTGCGCCTGTTGCATTGGGGTTATTTAATTTATATACCTATTCAAAGCACTTATTTACACGTATATATGTATGCTGAAAGCTAAAACGCTTAAAACACTTAAATTTTATAATACTAATAAGATTTAGGAAGAACTTTGTTTTTGTTCATACTGTATTTCAGTGAGATAAAAACTTTTAAACAAAAATTTCGTGCAAATTCAAGAGAAAATACAAACACAAAATATATATATATATATTTTGGAATCTTTAAAGCAATACATAGTTATAGTTCATAGTATAAGAAAATTATTTCATCGAATTATGTAAATACATTAATACATAGCAAATTATAACACATCCATAAACCTCAGAGTGCTTGAGGTATATGCTAACAAATAATTCTAAGCAACTGTACAATAACCGATACAAAATTCAAAAAATCAACTGTACAAAAAACGACAAAGATGTATCCGAATACAAACTTGTAGAGCCATAAGAAATAAAGAATCTAAGAAATATTATGACTTTAATAGAAACTTTTTATTCAGAAATATTTAATCTAATGATTTTAATGATTTCCGAAAATAATGAGGGTATAATATAGGAGTAGTATATAACAACATATAGGAGTCGTAAGGCAACAGCAACAACAACAACAACAACAAATTAATTGTTGTCTGTAACATTTTAGCAATTTCTTATGTAATTTTCTTTTATAAATTCAAAAACAACTTCCACTTTTCCAACCAGATCTGTTTTTGACTACATTTGTGACCATTTGGCACCATAACATTGTAAAAACATATCATCAGCAGTGTACACAGACTGATATTAGTATGTTTTAGTAAAATATCTGGAACATTTTAGCACGTTTTTACGTAAATTTTGTTTTATAAATTCAAAAATAACTTCTGTTTTTCCAATCAGATCTGTTTCTGACTACATTCGGGACCATTTGGCATTATTACATTCTAAAAACACACAACCAACAGTGTACACGGACTGATATTTATATGTTTTAATAAAATTAAAGAAGTCAGTTTCTTTAAGAAATGTTGGTAAACAAGGTTAGTAACGACATCTTGGTGGTTTTTAATTTTATGTGTCTCAAAGAAACTTTGCAACATTTATACAAATTTTCGACAAATTAATACTTTATATTTGTGCATCGTTTTCTTGAAATTTATGTCCTTTATGAATTTATGAATCATAGGTCAGTCAAAAATTCCTGCTTTAAAATTTTCAACGCATGCTTTTATAAACTATACATTTTGAATAATACCTAATATAAAATAAAATGATGTCGCATATCTCAATCCCAGATCACATATGTCAAAATCAACATCATACTTGGATTCGGAGGGCAATTTTGTACAGGAATGGCGTTTATATCCTAAGCAACAAAAAAAAGTTCCCCAGTGTAATATATTTTTTTCAAATGCTTTTACTCGCTGAAGAAACATTTCTTTATCTTTACACCTTCGGTATTTATAATTAAATAGGTATTTAATAACAATATATATATTTATATAGAGAGAGGAACGAACAGACTGTTTAAAATGTCTCTAATTATTTTTTCTTATTTTTTAATAAATTACCGTTATCCTTACACAAGGTATTTTAAAACTGGAATCTTATTTTTATTGCAAAGATAATTCGATTTAATATTTAAAGAAATATGCAGGGCAAAATACACTGAATCTGTTTCCACAGACTGAGAAATTTTATCTGAAATCGTCCCAATTAAAAAGCAAGAAATAATCTTAAGCATTCTTTTTAAAGATACGTTTTCCATAATCTATTTATATATAGAATCAAAATCTATTTATATATAGAAAGAAACGAACAGACTGTTTAAAGTGTCTCGTATTAATTTTTCTTATTTTTTAATAAAGTATCGTTATCCTTACATTAGGTATTTTTTTAACTGGAATCTTATTTTTATTGCAAAGAAAATTAGATTTAAAATTTAAAGAAATATGTGAAAAGCAAAATACACTAAATCTGTTTCAACAAACTGAGAAATTTTATCTGAAATCATACCAATTGTAAAGCAAGAAATAATTTTAAGCATTCTTTTTTAAAGCTACGTTTTACATGACGCAAAAAAAAAGAAAATATTTGAACAGTGAAATTAAAATCTTCCGATAAATCTCATATTTCAATAAACAATACTTTTTTATTTTACCTTTTCCTCATATGTTATTTTTTAGTTTACTTAAGCAAATATTCACCAAGAAAGCCTCAAAAACATACTTATATTTTATCAATATTTTAGAGATTAAAAGCGATACAATCTTGAAAGAAAACATGTATGCGAACGCATTATTATAGGAAGGATTTATATTAATATCTCCCTTCCGCTTCCTCCTTAACTTTGATTCTTCAGCAATTAATACCACAAAACAGAATGAAATATATTCATATAGTATTTTTACCACATGAAGTTAAACCTTTACGTTCTGTGTACTATTAATAGTACATGTATTTTAATAGATTATTATTTTGTTTTAAGAAATACTTTTGCTACTATTTATGTGTAGTAATGTTAACATATGTCTATACACTTACTATTTGACTTTATTTATGTTTAGGCATTTAGAAGTAATAATAATTATAATTATTTGTTTAATTCTCTTTGCGCCCTTTGCGATTCTTTTATTTTAAACTTACATTTCACGCTTTAAATTTAAATTTAAAGTTATTTTCTTGAAATAATACTCTATATTAAAGCACAAAAAATTAAAATTCATAATATAAGCTAAATCTTATTGTAGTACAATATTTTCGAAACACGTCCAAAAATTCTTCCTTAGCCTGTTATCATATGAATATTACTTAAATAGTACGCAAAATAAAAACATTCCTTATCTTTCAGACCAAGAAATATTCGTTAAACACTAATTAATCTATTTGAATAGCTAGTATTAAGATTATTAACGTAAACGTAATTTTTTCGAAAAACTGAAAAAAAAAATTCTGACCCGAAAGGGTTAAACGATTTGTAAGGATGAGGTGCCGTATTCTACAATATGTCGGGTCACGTGTATTTTTTTTTTATTATTTACGCGGGCGCTATTGATAAACGTCGCTTCGTTGCATGGTAGATTGTTTCTAACTGATACTTTAATTTAGACATTTTTTAAGTGGTATTTGTTATTACTTTTTCGTCTTAACACGTCTGGTGAGTGTCCAAAATCTTTCAAGTGACTCTTTTTTTTGTCCATAGAAATCATAGGTTAAAGATCAGAGAAATACATTTAGGATATTTCTATATACTTGTACCCTGGCATTCTACGAAACATAAATGATAACCGGTTCCCATTCTTTTATGTCACGGTGTCTTCTCCAGTACTTTAGGATGAGTCGACGAAAACTGTTTTGGGTTAAGATGCTGGTTATTTTCAGTTGGGATAATATGTCGATTATTTCTCGCCGGAATGCAAAGTATTTTCCGTTGTAAAATGTGCCGGTTATTTTCCATTGCAGTGAAATGTCTGGTTTTCATCTTTGTTTAAAATAATTCTTGGGTATTAAGTATGATATAAATTAATTCAATCAAATTACTTAAATCAGTGATTTCATTGTGATTTTAATCAAATCATAAATAAAGGAAATTGAGGACGTTTACGATTTTATTAACGTGAATTAGACTTATTATTAGTGTTCCAATTTTCGAACAGAGAGGGCAATAAATTCTTGGAAATCAATGAATGAAATCAAGTGTAATTAGAGAAACTGTTGGTTACTTCAAAGTTGCCAAAGAAATGTGTAATTTGTAAAGGACCTGAGATAGTTCTGAAAAGAATGAAATAACATAAAAAAAAACAGGAAAGCTAGATTCTAAAGTACATTTTCACAGGGACTTAAATATGTTATAATGTATCTAAATATGTTATAATGTTTTAAAAATAGCCATGCTTAAAAGCCATAACTTTTAATTGTTAAGCAAAACATGGCCTTTTTTCAAATATTAGTCTATTTTCTGTTAACCTTTGTTGCATTCAATTTTTTGTAATATCCTAGTGTTAAATAAGTTGACAGATTTACTCTGTATAAAATATTAAAGTTAATTTTATTCGTCCAATTATGTTTTACGCTGCTACATAAAAACTTGTTGCTCACATTGAAATTCCAGATGGCATTTTACTGCTCCTTAGTTGCTCATCTTAGCCTAAGCTACAGGTAAGATACCAAAAAGCAAGCATTTACAAAAATGTCGATATTTTCTATTACATTTGTAAAATGAAATAAGTTTTAAAATTATACATAAAGTGCAAACTTTAACAAGAAATCAATAATTGTGATGACTTGTAACAAAGATTAAAACTGTACCGCAAAGTAGGCGCATTTTGGCTCCTGCAGAGAAACCTCAACAACTGAACAATACAAATTTGATTAACTTTGGTATTGTTACAGTGAGAACGATATTAGATACAATCGAGATTCAGTTTTAGTTAGATGGACTAACTAAACTTGGATGGATTAAACTTATTACATGGATAACGGCCAGACGGTTCGTGCCCAATTAATGTGTAATAGACAGAATACTATATATATATTTAAAAATTCAATGACGCACGTTTTATAAATCTTCCGTAATTTTAATAAATTTATAAATTAAATTTAGAAAATGAACAAGCTGCTAGACTTATAAACGGTATCTGATAGTGGTAATTGATAGAAGATGTATATTTTTATTTATTTTAGAGCAATAGTTTGGATTCTTAACGATCTTGAAATTCTCAAACAATTATGGGATTTTTTGAGTTTTATCTTTCAAAAACCTGCAAAGATAATATTTAGCTGTAACTATTTTTCAGTCCTTTGTAATGCCAATAAACTTGTAAATTAATTTTATTAAATGTAGAAAACGTTTGACTGATAGATGATAATGCAGTGCTAAACATAAATGCGCTTCTTAAAATGCCCGAATTTTAAATGTTCATAGCAAATAAAAAAATTCTGTCAGTAAGGAAAAAATGTGGAAAGTCAACATTCCAGTTTTTTCGAAATATCGTTGGTTTCATGTTTTATATAAATATTTGGAACACACCAGTACATACTTTCAAATGGCTCATATTTTATGGATCAACAGTGAAATAAAGAAACCACACTTTCAATGAAATACGATTTCAAACAAAATCTTTCCCTTCTATCGCTTCATCATATTTTTTTTTTCTTTTTCATAGCTTTTCTCAATACGACAGTGGAAAATTTCAGCAGTGAATAAAAAAAAAATCTCAAGAATCACCAGAAAATAAAATGGGAATTTACAGCTATTTTTTTATGATTTTAAGAAATTAAACACATTTTTAGATTTTAACAAATGCATGTATGTATATATATATACATATATATATATAATCTATAATGATATCACGTATTTATTTTATTTTATTGTTTTATGTATCATATTTTAATATAATACTAAATTCTAAATATAGTTTATCCTCAAGTGTAAATTATCATTAAACACTAATCGTAGGTAATTTTTTTTTGAAAATTTAATTAGATAATAATTTTTCCGAATTAAAGAAAACCTTGATTAAAATATTATTTTCAAGAAACATTTTGCATTTCTTAAAATCTATGTTCAATGTTCTATTACATCTATGTTCTATCTCAATAGGACTACCTTCGTAAATATTACTAGCGGGTTACACTTTATAAGCTCCATTCCTGCGGCTGCAGACAATCCTGAAATTTGCGATATTTAGCTGTGGATTTACTTCCTCTATAAAAGCTTATGTTGACAGGACTCATAATGTTTTTTTTCGGTAGTAAAATCATGTAAGCAGCGTTTATATCAACTGTTTTGATGCAAAAAAAAAAACGTATCAAACATGGGTATTACAGTTTGAGAAAATGAAAGTTGAAAAAAGTATTCATGATAGATTAATTTTTAAAACAATTATTCAATTAGTAAATAAATCATAACAATTTAAAAATTCCAAATTGGTTGAAAAAAGACTAGCCAAGGATTTGAACCAGGACTAACTTGTTTGAAGACAG
Organism: Maratus speculifer; assembly: GCA_964019185.1. Lineage (NCBI taxonomy): Eukaryota > Metazoa > Arthropoda > Arachnida > Araneae > Salticidae > Maratus > Maratus speculifer. The sequence continues at coordinate 231,548,949 of OZ025294.1, read as the reverse complement.
AGATAGTTTACAGGAGATTAGGGCACGTATTAACATTTTTTAATATTTCAAATTTCATTTCAAAATTTTTCAGTAGTTATTTGATTATTAGTTTTATTAATAGTTTTTTTTTATATTTGAGAAAAATATTTAAGATAATGACACCTGCAAACATATGTTTTTCGGCATCATTTATCCTTCTGTAACCAAAACAATAAGCTCGCTTACGTTCCCTTGAATTTGAAATAAATTTAATGTTTACTAAAATATAATAAGTGTTATGCTCAATTTAACAAGAGTGTTTAAAATATTTTTTATGCATTGTTAATACAAAAGTATTATTTTAAACATTTCATGTATTCCAAACTTACAATGATGATTTACTTCAACCTCTAAAAACGTTATGTTTATGATTTTTAAAGGAGATAAAATATTATTATTATAATAAAGTAATTTTTTAAAACTGATAACTACCGTCAAATTCTGATTGTAATCCTCCAACTCTTTTAACAGAAAAATAAGTTAATAAGTGTGCTGCCTTATAGTCAAAACTTTTTTATCATTAAAAAAAAAATTCTTTATATATAATTTACAAGTAAATAAGACCAATACTGGAATGAAAATATTTTGTATTTTTGCAAATTTTTGATAAAGGTATCTAACCCCCCGTCTCTAAAAACTCCCCAAACAAAGACCCTTAGGCAAAATTTAAATGATTTACTACTATCAATTTAATTATCTATTTTTATTGCAATAGTATTTAAGACTCCCCACCTCCAAATTTACTTATTTTCATTTTAGAATATTTTGCTTAAGCATATCTCCCGGAGCTACAAAGAAATATATATATATATATATATTTCTTTGTAGTAAATTTAAGAGGTAATGTAATTAATGATTATGATAACAAATAAATAACAGAACAAAAAGCAAGCCAAAGAATATATTTACCTTGGGTTCACTTGTTCCCACATATATTCACAATCATCCCGCTGATGGGGCACATGTAAACATACGTTTAATTCATGAAACTATTAATAATGTAAGAAGAATGATACATGCGATTTAAAAAATTGGCAGGTATAAAAGAATGTACTGTTTACTACAGTATACAGTAGTTTTTGTTTATAGAAATTAACCCAGTTATGAGAAAAAAGCAATGGTTCTGTTCACATGTGCTCCAGTCATCCTTACCTATTAAGAAATCTCGGGAACGACCCCTGAAGAAAATCTTGGACTAATTCACCCAATTAACTTTTAATAATCACAGTATCTGGTCTGATATGCGAACCAGCTTAAAAGAATAAACCAGAGTTGATTTTGGAACTGCGTTTACTGCAATTCCTGCATGCGTGCATGCGTACACTGTAAAAAAATGTAATTTTACCGATGTAAAGTCTCATAAATCTGTATGCTTCAAAAGATGTATCTATATCCAATAAAAAAAAGATGGAAATAAAGAAAACTTTTTTTTAAAGCTACAGAAATTTGCATTTTTACAAAAGAATCTACTACAATTGCAGTAATCTTACTAAAATTTTAACTGTAAGCTGGATATCACTTTCATAAAAAGTTCTAGTCATCTCAATTTCCTAAACGTATTTTCTCACCAATATGTTTTTATTTATTTATTTACAGTACAAAGGTGTATGTATTATATGAACACTTGTCGATGCCGTTACATAAAAAATTCTAGAATCCCATTTTTTAGAAAAAAATCAATAACTTTACCGATTCGTTTGCAATGTATTTATATTTGATTAATTTTTAAAACAATTTTTCAAATAACAGATGAAAATTTCAAAGTATGTGAAATGGCTTCTGATGTTGATAATCAGTATTTTAAAAAGTGCATTTATATTTGGAATGTAGCCATAAGTCCTGTAGAATAGTAACACTTGCATATCTCTACATGATTTAACCTACTTTAGCCTATATAAAAACCTATAAACGTTTGCACGTTTTTTTTTTTTTTTTTTTTTTTTTTTTTTTTTTTTTTTTTTAATGACAGTACAAGACTTGCCTAAATACACATTATCCAAGCTGTCTTGTGATAGTTTATTTTTCTTCGCTGAATGTAGTTTATAAATTTTAAATCGCATTATTTCGTACATTAAAATGCAGTAAGCTGATTTATAAAAAAAATAAACACTTCGTCAAACAAAAGTAAATATATATATAGATATATTCAAAAATCTTAAAAATATGAAAGGTATGTACTTTCATTTTTTTGTAATATTTGCATATTCTAAAACATATCTTTAAAAATTTGAAAGTGAATTCATATTTTATGACATACCACAGGGGTAAGAAATCTACAAGGGCAAAATGTTTGCGTTTTCGAACAAAATCTAAAACTTTGTTCATGTAATCATATATTGTAAGTTTGTTTATTTCACTCTGTTTTATCAAATAATTCAGAGCAGTGGTTTGTATATAAAAATGATTTATACTCGAATCAGAAAGAAGTAAGATAGATGAATTTAGTATTTTTTATATCTTTATTAAAAGCATGTAATGTTTTGCTTCATGCTTCGCCTTTTTTATTTTCAATAATTCTGTTACAAAAAAAAAAAAAAAAAAAAAAAAAAAAACATTAATAAATGGAATATTATTAAATATTCAAACGAAAACTTATTTAGCTCCAACTAATGCCATGGTCTAACAAAGCATAAAATTTGATGAAATTCCTTCCATTTGTTCTTGAGATATGACAATCTTTAAAATCGCATAAATCCTGAGAAATGCAGCACGGCAGTGTCTACAGAACTATGTTGGGTTATTTTCAGTTAAACTTAATCAGCAGCAACTCATTAAAATATCTAACTAGATCTGAGGATTACAGAAAATTCGTGAATTATTACTTGATATAAATGTATTGAGGCAATCATAAAAAATTCAGTACAGAAACTTCACCTCTTGACGATTTACATGAAAATCCAATTAACAACAATTTATGTCACTGCTTCACTGATTCTTAATTTTCATGAAAATCTTTGCACCAGTTCCATAGAGAGAGCTCTTGGAATTCGTAGAAAATTTAGTCTACTGGCACAATTTTTTGGGCGATTTAATAATAAAAAAAGCAAGAACTTACCCTTTGTCAACAACTAATTTAATTTCAATTTTTATTGAACTTCGTGCATTAATTCTTGAATTAGACCGACAGCATTTTTTGAATTACATATACAGGGTGTATACACTATATTGCCATTGATTATTGGACACTTGCGATTTTAGACATTTTACTAAATATACAGAAAAATACATGAGGAATTATCCCGAAACTCTTAGTGTATAAACATAATAGTACAAGTCATACATTTCCGTGAAGATTTTTTCCAGAAACTCCATAGGGGACCGTCAACAAATTAAAAAAGAATGAATATCTTTTGAATAACCCTGTCAAAACTAATGTAGCAAAAGCGCTCAACCTCTAGATTATGATTGAATGCCTTATTGTAATACGCCTTGTTCATGTTTATGCAAATAGCATGCATACTCGCAGAGTAATTAAGGTTTTTATAAAAATGGTCCCAAATTTTACCAAGTTTTTTCCTTTTAATTTTCAGAGTTCTTAATATAAAATAATATTTTTTTTTCAGAAAATATGACAAACAACATTGCACACAGTACCTTGTAATCAGAATTAAAAAATAATGAAAATTTTGTACAAAATGAGTAGGTTTACTAAATAATTTTTTACTGCGCATGCGTCAACGATATCAAAATTTCATTTGCATGTTATGTTAGTTAAATGTATAGAGCAACTTCTGTGAAAGTCACAAAATCATAACTTGAAAATTCTGAAAATAATCGTCAATTGAATTAGTTGAATATCCGTTATTCTTAAAATGAAGCAAAAACAAGAGGGGTTGTATCCATATATTCATTGATTAGTGTCAATATAGAATACACAATACGGGATGTACTACTACATTTGGATAAAATCCCTCATTTTTTTGCTTCATTTTAGAAACAACGGATTTTGTACTTTTTCTATAGACGATTACTTTCAGAATTTTCAAGCTATGATTTTGAGACATTTACAAAAGTTGCTCTATACATTTAGCTAACATAATAAGCAAATGAAATTTTGATAACTTTGACGCATGCGCAGTAAAAAATTATTCAGTAAACCTACTCATTTTTCTTACAATTTTTATTATTTTTTAATTCTGATTACAGGGTACTGTCTGCAATGTTGTTTGTCCTATTTTCTGAAAAAATATTATTTTATATTAAGAACTCTGAAAATTATAAGGAAAAAACTTGGAAAAATTTGGGACCATTTTTATAAAAACCTTAATTACTCTGCGAGTATGCATGCTATTTGCATAAAAATGAACACAGTGTATTACAATAAAGCATTCAATCATAATCTAGAGTTTGAGCACTTTTGCTACATTAGTTGTGACAGGGTTATTCAAAAGATATTCATTCTTTTTTAATTTGTTAACGGTTCCCTATGGAGTTTCGGTAAAAAATCTTCACGGCGATGTATGGCGTATACAATTATATTTATACACTAAGAGTTTCGAGATGATTCCTCATGTATTTTTCTAGATATTTAGTAAAATGTCTAAAATCGCAAGTGTCCAATAATCAATGGCAATATAGTGTATAAACTACTGGGCAAAACTTAAAGGGATGACAAAAAATATTATATGGGAAACTAAAGGTCCCAAACGTCTTCCGAAGGAGATAGGCGCCATCAAAGTTTAGGGTCCAAAATTTGAAATGATTATAAAAAACGGGAAAATTGGTCGATTCGTTTGCGGTTTTCACTAAAACTATTATTTATGTCAGTATTGTCTTGAAAATAAATTATAAATATAAATTTCAAAAAATGATTATAGAGGGCACTTTAGACTTTGGAGTAACGAACAACTATTTTTTACCGTTATTTTTTTGCATCTCATTAATTTTTTTTACAAGTTTAGACATAAACTTAAAATGTGAGCTCAAAATCTGTGGATAAGAAGCGCAAACGGAACTGTGTTCAAAGGGAGTCGGTATGTTCAAATTTCAAATGATTATAAAAAACAGAAAAATTGGTCAATTGTTTTGCGGTTTTCACTAAAATTATCCTTTATGTCAGTATTGTCTTGGAAATAAATTATACAGATAAATTTCAAAAAATGTCGATACAGGGCGCTTTATACTTTGGAGTAACGTACAACTAATTTTTACCTTTTTTTTTGCATCTCATTAAGTTTTTTTTATAAGCTTAGCCATAAACTTAAATTTTGAGCTGAAAATCTGAATCGTTGCGCGTGGTTAAGTTGCACAAACTGAACTGTGTTGAATAGCGGTGGGGGGGGGGGGGGTTCAAATTTCAAATGATTATAAAGAACGGAAAAATTGGTCGATTCGTTTGCGGTTTTCTCTAAAACCATTCTTTATGTCAGTATTTCCTTGAAAATAAATTTTAAAGATAAATTTCAAAAAATTCCGTTAGAGGGAGCCTTAAACTTTAGAATAACCAATAACAATTTTTAACTTTTATTTTTGTCTATCTAATTAAATGCTTGCAAAAGCTTAGACTTAAATTTTGAGCTCAAATTCTGAATTGTTAATAGGGGTTAAGGAGCGCAAACTTAACTGTGTTCAGGAGTTGAAATGTTACCCTGCCCACCCTACGAACGCAGTTCAATTTTTCCCTACTTAATTACTCACAACGATTCAGATATTATGAGCTCAAAATTTAAGTCTAAGCTTTTAAAACATTTATTTAGATTTTTAAAAAAACTGTTAAAAGTAGTTGTTGGTTACTCTAAAGTTTAAGGCGCCCTCTAACGGATTTTTTTTGAAATTTATCTTTAAAATTTATTTTTAAGGAAATACTGACATAAAGAATGGTTTTAGAGAAAACCGAAAATAAATCGACCAATTTTTCCGTTTTTTATAATCATTTGAAATTTGAACCTACCCACTCCCATTGAACACAGCTCAGTTAGCGCTTCCTAACCACAGATTTTAAGCTCAAAATTTAAGTTTATGAATAAACATCTAAAAAAAATTAATGAGATGTAAAAAAATAACGGTAAAAAATAGTTGTTCGTTACTCCAAAGTCTAAAGCGCCCTCTATCGACATTTTTAAAAATTTATCTGTATAATTTATTTTCAAGATAATACTGACATAAAGAATAATTTTAGTGAAAACCGCAAACGAATCGACCAATTTTCCCGTTTTTTATAATCATTTCAAATATTTGACACTAAACTTTGATGGCTCCTATCTCCCTCGGAAGACGTTTGGGACCCTTAGTTTCCCATATAATATTATATGTCTTGATGTGTACTATCACCCCTTAAAGTTTTGCCCAGTAGTTTAGATACACCCTGTAGACAAACAGATATTTTGGGAAAACGGTCAAATATTTTACAGAACCTTACAAAGCATATAAATCTGATGTAAACCGGAGTCGAATTTTTTCACGAATGCAATACTATCTTCTTACAAAGATAGAGAAAATAATCTTAAAAATGAGTGCAGGCTGGTGTTGGGCCGTTACGCTTCAAAAATGAAAGTTAAACAGCGAGCATAATAACTCATCGTAGACTTAACCTCGTACAATAAGACCATAGAAATACTTTTAATTAAAAGTGCAGCGGTTAGAAAAAAAAGTATAAATTTTAATATATATATATATGTATATATATATATTGTACAAAATAGAGAAATATACAAACATACTCGAATAACAAATATACTCAAACACACACATAAACGAGGTCTTAAAAATATCCAAATTTTGGCCACAAAAAATTATATAACTTAACTGATGTGATTGGTATTCTAAACCAATTCAAAATAAGCGCCATGCGCTTTGAGAAACTTACCTCACCGTTCCTCTTACTTCAAAAAAATATATATTTCTGTAAAGCTTTTTTGTAATTTGTTAACCCCGCAGTCAAATTCCCAATATCTTCTCTCTACTCTTAAAACAGGATTCTTTCATTGTTGTCTTCAATTTCGTAAATAACTAGAAGTCGCAAGGAGCTGAGTCTAAAGAGTAGGCAAGTAGGGAAAAAAATGTATCCCTTGTTTCGCAAAGAATGTCTGAATCAAGTGCAATGAACTCAGGCATTGATGGATCTTACGACACCTGACGATGAATTTTTTTCTTTGAAAAATGTTAAAGTTCGATGTATTTTTGCTCAACTTGTTCAGTTATCTCGAAATAATTAAAAATCCGATGAATACGTATGAGAACACATCACCTGGTGGTCATCAGGAATTGGTGTCTGGCTCGAATACGGTGAATTTATGCATGTGCATAAAATTGTCTTTTTCCAATGTACACAATGGCGTCACCTTAAAAGTTTCACTTTGAGTGAGAAAAAAAAAAAAAAAAAAGGTCAATAGTTATCAGACAGACCTCGTATATGCTGAGTATTTCACTATATTTTTATTTATAAGAATTTAATGGATTTGTTGAAAACGGGGAGAGTTGAAATTGTTTTGTAAAAAAGGTTTTTTTTAAAAATCGCATTAATTTATAAATAAGCTTTTACATATTAATACAGAAGTTTCATTTTATGTTCTTTGATTAAGATGCAAACCACTTCAAAGCCTGAAAAATAAGATGCTTTTAGATTTTTTTATGCAACGCAATATGTTAAAAAAATAGATCCATTAACAGAAAAATATTTTGAATATATTATTGTAGAAAACTTTTTTTTTACTAATACAGTTAATGGGCACTAAAACTTTTAAAAAAAGAGTGATAAATGTAGACAGGATAGTTCATCATTGATTTAACCTGGTATAAAGAATCAATCAGATATTTTTTTTCTACAAAAAGGATTGAAATATCAAACCTATAATAGTAAATGTACTTTTATTGAAATGACAAGAATCGAAAGTAAAATGTACATTTTCAACTAAACCCTTCGTGAGTCGACAACAACGTTTAAAAATTATTTACTGAGATATTAGGCTACATCATTTTAACATCAATGAAAATAATATAGAACATAAAAGTATTGACTAAAGATTGTTTTTCAAATCCGCAATAAACAGCAAATTCCACACCTTTTGTAAATTTTAGCGAATTTTTTTATAAAAATTTAGAAAATATTCGAACTTTGTAAAAAATTATTAATTTTACAAAATTTACGAAGTTGATTTTAGCAAGAATGATCTGAAATTGTCAAATAAAACTTAAGCCTGTAAAATTAGCTGAGTTGTTGGACATTTTATGTACATTTTATATAAACTGCTGCATTGAGATATTGCATCAATAAATAAAATAGTCTGTCAATCCCAGTATATATGTAAGATTTATTTTGGGGTATATATTAGATTCGCAACGCAAAGATACAAAGAGTTAAATATCTGTTACACGGAAGTGACAAATATCAATATTAAAGAAAAAGAAATAGTACTTGTTTTACCAAAAAAAATGTGAATTGACTGAAATTCTAAAAAAATTAAAATTATTGAAAATTGTCTTAAAACCAATTTTGAAGATATTATTTAAAAAAAAAATATATATATATATAATTACATTCTCTGCCACATGCTCCAAAAAAAAAAAAAAAAAAAAAAAAAAGCCTTTTTGGATTCGGTGTCGACTTGTAAGTAATTTCACATGATTTTCTTGTATATTTAATGTATATTAAGTGTACTTTATTCCAGGAATAAATCGAAATTTTGAAGTAATCAAAATGGCACTATTAAACATTAAATGTAACTAGAATAATACGTTAAAGATTCTGATTTACTGTTGTAAATCAAATCTGATTTGTTTCATGCATTATACACATAATTTGTTTTTGAACCTTGTACATATTTTTGTATCATTTACATTTGTAAAATCATATCAGTGAATCTTTGAAAATGCATGCATATATATTGAAATACTACAAGGATAAAATAGTTACCCGCCAACGGATACGCGAAACGGAATATTTTTCTTCGATAACATAATTTTATTCCGTATGTTTATTTATTTCACTCAGCTTTATCAAATGCATTAAAGAGAGAGTTGTGCATAAAGACAAATTTTATTGGATTTAAAGAAAAAAGAAATGCATGCTTGGGATTCGCATTATATTGATTTTTAAAAGTATTTTCACTTTCCCTCATAAGTAAAATTGCATTGCAATTTTCTCTGAATCAATTACCAATATGGAAATTAAATGCAATGCAATTTATTGTATTGCTACTTTAATCTCGACATCTGCAAAATGCAATAAATGTTGTAAAGTACATTGAAAAAATATTTTTAATACAACATTTTTTTTTATTCTAGCTTATGTAGTATAGTTTAGAAATAGCTGTAATATAATTTCAGGCTAGTGTATACACACACACATATATATATACCGGGTGTCCCAAAAATGACTGATGGATTTTAAAATTCAATAACTTGCAAACGGTGACAGCTATTTATTTTTTTTTTGCAGGAGGTTTATGTATAATGTCAGGAGTTTTTTACCGAAATTTTTTATTTTAGTTAGTATTTCAAACAACAGGTGGCGCTGACGGCGATTAAAGGCCAGGTAATCAGTGTTGAGTGAAGCTTCGACCTGGCCTTACAGAATGTTCTTCTTATGAGGATATTTACGTTCACAAAAAGAATTTTGCGGAACCTCAATAGAGCATCCATAAAAAATCATTATCTGGTGATTTTTCATCAATTGACGATGGAATACAATTTCAAAAAATCCTTTTTTTGTCAGATACTGTTTAAAAGAAAAAAGTTTTTAAAAAATTTTTGAGTTTCGAATTTTGTAGTTTTCTATTAACAATACCTGATTAATATATTTTTTTACATGTAATTTTTCTTATTAAAATGAAAATTATTTGAAATTTTGAGATAATGAATGCAAGATGATAAAATTTCAATAAATGCAAGTATCTTTCTTTTATTTCTTTCTGTTATGAAAATAAAGTTTGTTATTCATATGTCATTTCAGAATAAAAATATTTTTGAACGCTTTCTTTTAATATTCTTTAAAAAAATAAAGAAATAAAATAAATAATCAGTACGTTATAGTTAAATTTATAAACTTAAATAGTAATTTGCAAGTTTTTAAACAGTCTTTTTTAATTTACTTGCAAGTGCTACAATAGAAAAAAATAACAAACTAATGAATTACGATCAGAGATCATTAGAAATTATTAACATTAAAAAATATTTGCTCCGCTTCGACCTTTTTATGCGTTTCCTTTGTATATGTTTTTTAATAAATTGCAGTTATTTTAAAATCAATCACAATGTATAAGATTTGACAGGTTTTACTCCACCTTTTTTTTAGCTGACAAAATTTTTTTAATTGATTTTTTTAGAATTGTTAAGGTTATTTTTTTCCTTTAATATAAAATGGATAACAAAAATAAGTTACATTACTACAAAAATCACTATATTAAGAGTGAAATACAAAGTAATGTAAGGAAGTTTTTCGTTTAAAAAATGTAAAAGTAATAACAGTTCATTAAAAAGATGATCACATCAAAGTTCTCAATTCGAGGAACAGATCTTGATATTATTCGAGAATCTTTAACATAATTGGTTAATTTTTTCAAGTCGTTTAAGCCGTTTTAAATTAAAAACTAATATTTGATTCTATTAAGGAGACACAATAACTCGAACGTGGTCAAAACATGATTTTCTTTTTTTATATTAAGTGCTTTAGTTTTGAAATAATTACTTCTTTAATTACTTCTTTAATTGTGAATATTTTGACACTTCATTTTTATCTATAAGACAGTTATATGATGAGATATAGTAAATGTTGATAATAGATCCATCACAAATACTCATACAAATTAAAATTTTAAACAGATTTTCACAGTGTTCATATTTTTATAACTTGCTTGTACGATAAAACTAAGGCTTTTTTAAAATTATTATTATTATTGATAGAGATTTTTTTTACCACCTATAAGGCGCTTAATACTTTTGAGTATGTATTTAACATTCAGGTTTATAGTTATTTTTAAAGTATTTTTTAATTAATAATTTGTTGAATTTCATTCATTTTTTTATATATAGGGGGAAAATTCTTATCAAATGTAAAATCCCACACATCTAAAATTTTATACACAGTTTTATGTAGTATATTCTAATGAATGTGGGAAAAATTGGAACCAAAATTTTCATATTTATAAAAGTAGTGGGGATATTTAATATGTTACTATCATATTGCTAACAAGTCGTAGAACCAAAATAGAGAAAAAAATGTCCAAGCTTGTTAGCCGTGTGATATACATATATTAAATGTTTAATAATTCAAGCGCATTTTCACTGCTGATGATCAATTGAAAAATTAATTATAATTAAATGAAGTAGTAGAGATTATTTTAAAAGTTTAAATGAAATTTTAGTAAAATATGCTATGTTGCATATTTTCTTTCATTTGTTTCTTTATTTTATTTTATTTATGTATTTATATTTAGTGTTAAGTTGTGTACCACCACTTACATTACAATATCACTCAAAATTGAAGAGATGGTTTCAAAGGTACTTTGTCCCATTAAAGACTTTTGAGCAATCGTCTATGTAAAAAATAGCTTTGCAGAAGCAGATTTTAAAATGCACCTTGTAATAAATTCGGCTGAGGGCGCTAGATTTGATATGCTATATGTTTTTATAGCTACTATTTTTTCGTCTTTTTTTTTTATATTTTAAATGACCATTGTGATTTACAGAGCACTTTAAAAAAATGTAGCTTTATCATTTAAATAATACAGAAGAGATCTGTTCTCTCTAGATTGGTATAAGCCTGTCATACTAATGATTTTATATATTCTAAATCAATGATAAAAAACAATTACGTTACTTCTTAAGAACCGTTTATATATTAGAGAATTAATTAATATATATATATATATATATATATATATATATATATATTACAAATTAAATAATTTTCGCCAAAACTAACCTTTATACTATCTTAATTTTCTTATAATAATGTTCCGTACTTACTTCAAATTATTAAATTAAAATCTTGTTTCTAAATCTAATCTGTTAATCTTTATGCAGACGATATAAATTCTTAATTTTCTTAAAAAACATTATTCCAGTATGCGTAAACTTAAAAAGATGGCTCTAAATTAAAAATATTCTTAATTGAACTTTATTTCTTAATATTCCAAATAAAACTAATTTCTTCTATGTTTTTACCAACCCTTTTTAAGACAGTCTTATTAAATTTATTCCAAACCCATACCTTTCAAAAAATACCATTATATTATTTTATCTATTTATTTATTTTTTCTCAGTCAATCTTTGATAGTGTGCATAGCAATAAATCCATTTCTTTTCTTTTTCTCTTAAAATTAATAGTCTATAAAAATCGTCTGCCGAAGATATTTAAAATCCTGAGTCGATTATAAATTGGTTAAATAATATTTTTAAAAAAATAAATTTATTGTCTGTGGAAAATAGTCTCGTATCTGGACAAGAATTCTGTTTACATAAAAGAATGGTGGTTTGAGGTTACATAATGTTCTGGAATTTTCTTTTTAGATTTAAGAGGGAAAGTCTCGAGCTGAGAAGGAGGATTCTTGGGTTTTTTCTTCGATGAGTACGGCTCGCTGAAATAATGATGGAATGTTTCGGTAAAAGACAGTTTGCAAAAGGAGCTTTTCCCATTCTCATGATTACGGATTAAATAAATGAACTTACAGCAGCCAATGAGTAATTATTTGGATTCTCTACATCTATTTATTTATTTTCCTCGGTGGCTATGACTTCTCTTCGGTGAAAGGGAAACCCGGCGTTGATGTCTCTGGCTCCTAACTTTTAAATCGTTACAATAAACTCTAAAGTCTGACAGGATTATTTATCTGTGCTGCCTTTTCGGATATTTAAAGAAAATTGCGATGGAGCAAAGTAGAACATGCTATCGCCGAAGTTCGATTGAATTGTATGTTCTGAAGGACATTCTATATGGTAGTTTCGGCTTGCTAATGAAATCGGCTGTGGAACGAAAGGATGATAGGTTTGTGAATCACCGATAATCGACTTCTCGTGAATGTTCTTGTGCCAAAATCGCCGTAATTTCTTACTTAATTAAAATAAAAGAAATGCTCTTTCTAAAGAACTTCACAGCTATGCTTGGAAAGGTGCTAATCTGAAAGAATTAGTGCTTGCTTTGAGTTTGCTTGTGTGTTCCATGACGATTGAGATTCATTCTTTCATAGTCGAGAAAAAGTAGTCCTCGTGTTGATGAAAAAGAAGAAAAAAAATAATAATTACAAGACCATTTCTTGTGAATTGGTGAATAGATAAATATTTTTCGAGATAGTTGAACCCAATAGGATTTCGGTGAGATTTTTTTCGTACTGTTTTGATTATTATTATTTGTATACTTTTTATGTATTTATTTAAATTAATTATTCTCTGTTTGTCAGGTTTATTTATTTGATTATTTGTCTGTGAATTTTATTTACTTTCCTATTTATGAGTATTATTATTATCATTATTATGTGTTGGAGATTGAAACATTTTTGTTCTTAAAGATTAAATTGAAGAGTATTATATTCTTAGACAATTACTGTTGCATATTAAAGATTATTATGATATTTTTATGCATGTTTAAAGATAATTTCGTAATAATAATGAAGTATAAAAGAACTTAGAAGCTCAAGTTATTTTTTAAAAATTGCATTTTCTATTTTATTGATATTTGTTTGTTATCAAGAACTATTCTCAGAATACAGTATTTTCATGATAATGTTCCTACAACTAAACATTTGAGCTGAAAATTAAGTTAACATTTATGTTTATACTTTTATTTGTTAGAATTTCTGGTTACAGTGAGCTTTGGTTCCCGGATTCTTATAATTTATTTAAATTCAGTAAGAAAGATGGAACTGTGCAAGGCTGTTGCTAGAATTTGACTGATAAATATGATTAATTTTTTCAGTAAATTTTGTGATTTTAAGTAAGAAATTACCTATAATTAAAATTTTTGAATCTGTTTATGATCTATAAAATAATAGAATTAAAAGTTGATCCAAATTTAAGGTATATCTATGATATCTACAATTTCTGTTTTATTAGATAAAATTTCTGGTTAAAGTTAGCAGCTAAATATAGTTATAATTTTCACGATAATTTTAATTCAGATTTCTAAAACGAAGGGTAATGGTTTTGCGTGAGGCAGTTAAAATGTATACAATTCCAGTAGACAAAGCCCTCAAAATTGCGAAAGCGCGAACTCAGGAATTTCACCTTAAAAGTAAAAGACTCTATGATCGAAATTTTGTCGAATGCCCATTAAAAATACAAGACTCTGTAATTTATGAAGAATTTAAATACCCTGCGACTCGAAAATTAGAACCTACTTTCTCTGGACCATATAAAATTATAAATAAACTTTCTGATGTAACTTATGAAATAGATAAATTTATTTATGAGACAGGACAGAATTCCGTTATTGTGCATGTTTCTAAATTAAGGCCCTATTTTTCGCCAGAAGATTTTAAACTGTTTCATGAGCAACCCAAAAAACCAACAAAACCTCAGATACAATCACAATCACTAGATCAAACTAAAGTCAAGACAGTAGATTAAATTTTAATTCTTATTCTTTAAATATTTTATCACCATAATTTTCAACATTAGCAGGTATGTTCTTGGAGCGCTACAAGAATATTACTTGTTTTTGGGAGTTTTTGGAATTAAATTGAGCTCCTTATGCAGGCATAAGGTGTACACCTTGATTGTAAAAGCTTTCAAATTGATGTTGATAAATTAATTTTAAGTGTATTTAAGTCTAGCTATATTTACTCATTATTTGACATTAGTATTATTCTACTTATTTAACAGATATTAGGTGATAATAGTTATAAAATTTGATGACTTTACTCAAACCTATAACTTAATATGTGATTTTCAGTGATTGTGAAAACTACAGATATTAAGAGTGTTTCAAAAAAGCACACTATTTTTATTTCAATTTCTCAATTAAGAATGACACCTTTTATTCCTATTTGTATTTTATTATTAAAGTTTATAAACCATGTGTAGATAAAACATTATTCTACATTTGGCATTTGAAAACTTATAACCAAATTTGACAATTTTGTAAAAGGGTATCAGAGAGGAATTATTGTAAGGAAATACTGGTTGAGAGTCCATTTTCTAAATAGTTAGATTTAATTTTATTTGGATTTTGGAATTATTATTTTTTTTTGTATACTTTCGGCTAGCAAAAAATATTTTCTTATGCTATTAGAAGATAAGAAAATTATTTAGTTGCTATGTAATTATTTTTATCCTCAACAAATATTTTCCCTATCAATAATAAACAAATAGTGATATTTTCTTTTGATTATACTCTTGTTTTACTATTATTAATAGTATTATGATTTCTATAATGAAGTTTAGTATTAATTATACTCTTATTGAGAAATATTAGGATATAAAGTCTTATTATACTATTACTTATTATTGTTGTTATTGTTATTAATTAAATTTTTCTATATTATTTATTATTGATATTGAGAGTGATGCTATTTATTATTGAAAAATTGATATATTATTCAAAGATGTTGATTCCAACGTAAGATTAAAACCAAAGATTAAAACTAGATTTACAAAAAATATACAATTTACTAGTGAACTACATTGAAGAATTGCATTTAAAAAAAAAAAACTATTAGAGACTTTTGATTTGAATGACTGTATGTAGTCAACTAAGTTTGAGAAGAACGTTTATTGTAGCCTTTAAAGACTATGTTTACTACAAGGACTGTACTAACAAATTTAATTTCTGAACTGAAATTACTACTAATTAAGTCACTGAAATTCTATAAACTCCCATGAAAGAGATTTCTTATTGTTTTTATTATATCTTTAATGCCTCTTGCTTATTAATATTCATAACTTATACTGTTATTGTATGTATTATCTCCTATGCACTTACAAATGGTAAGTGATGTTGTAACATTATTGTATTTCTTTCAGAGAAATGCTCCTACCTAAATTTAATTCCGATTACTTTTCGCTTAACTATTTTTTTAATCGCTAATATATTTTATATTGCGTTAATTTTCTTTTCTTCCAGCTCTTGGCTTGAGGAGTTTGACAGTTTTATTCCAAAATTTAACTTTTCTAAATTATTATATTTCTGTTGTCTGAACTTGTAGTTTTATTTAACTATCAATTTCATATAAAGTTTTGGGGAGAGGGGATAATATTACAAATTTAAAATTTTTTCGCCAAAACTAACCTTTATACTATCTTAATTTTCTTATAATAATGTTCCGTACTTACTTCAAATTATTAAATTAAAATCTTGTTTCTAAATCTAATCTGTTAATCTTTATGCAGACGATATAAATTCTTAATTTGCCTTAAAAAACATTATTCCAGTATGCGTAAACTTAAAAAGATGGCTCTAAATTAAAAATATTCTTAATTAAACTTTATTTCTTAATATTCCAAATAAAACTAATTTCTTCTGTTTTTATCAACCCTTTTTAAGACAGTCTTATTAAATTTATTCCAATCCCATACCTTTCAAAAAATATCATTATTTCATTTTATCTATTTATTTATTTTTCCTCAGTCAAACTTTGATAGTGTGCATAGCAATAAATCCATTTCTTTTCTTTTTCTCTTAAAATTAATAGTCTATAAAAATCGTCTGCCGAAGATATTTAAAATCCTGAGTCGATTATGAATTGGTTAAATAATATTTTTAAAAAAATAAATTTATCGTCTGTGGAAAATAGTCTCGTAGCTGGACAAGAATTTTGTTTACATAAAAGAATGATGGTTTGAGGTTACATAATGTTCTGGAATTTTCTTTTTAGATTTAAGAGGGAAAGTCTCGAGCT
Source organism: Maratus speculifer (assembly GCA_964019185.1). Taxonomy (NCBI): domain Eukaryota; kingdom Metazoa; phylum Arthropoda; class Arachnida; order Araneae; family Salticidae; genus Maratus; species Maratus speculifer. Next base: position 231,532,159 of record OZ025294.1, on the reverse strand, counting down.
GAGAAGGAGGATTTTTGGGGTTTTCTTCGATGAGTACGGCTCGCTGAAATAATGATGGAATGTTTCGGTAAAAGACAGTTTGCAAAAGGAGCTTTTCCCTTTCTCATGATTACGGATTAAATAAATGAACTTACAGCAGCCAATGAGTAATTATTTGGATTCTCTACATCTATTTATTTATTTTCCTCAGTGGTCATGACTTCTCTGCGGTGAAAGGGAAACTCGGCGTTGATGTCTCTGGCTCCTAACTTTTAAATCGTCACACACACACACACACACACACACACACACACATATATATATATATATATATATATATATATATATATATATATATATATATATATATATATATATATATATATATATATTTCTCTGAACTGATATTTGGTTTTAAGTGAAATATTTCTCAGCCGTTGTCTACCTAAAAATATATTCTTTGCAGAAGTAGATCGTAAAATATTATAGGACCTCTATGCAAGGGGAGGTTAGAATCATATATAACATGCTTCCTGCTTGTATAACAACATGTTTTCCCTTCTTGTTTCGATATAACATCCCCCTCGAGAACGAAGACGGGTTATGAAGGGGAGCAGAGTTGTTCATATTTCATGTAAAATGCGTGTATAGTGGAAGGGAACTCGTATATGGCTACCAAATGTCTGTACACTATATTAAAAAACAAAATGTATTCGCTTCTGTTTTAATGTACATCAATATGCTATGCGAAACACTTTTTTGTGGTATAAAAGATGAAATATCGTTTTGTGAAGGAGAAAATATGGTGGACTTTTTTAATTTTTATTTTAAAGCTATATATAAAGAGCTTCTTTCAACAGAGATGGAAACATTTTATTTCACTAAATTTAAATTTAAACAAATTGGAAATTACACTTAAAGCGTAGCAAATGAGGTGTGTTCGTACTATAATGAAGTTTTAAAAATATTTAGATCTTGGTGTAATAGTATACAGTATTTTGGATACAGTATAGCTTTCGAAATCTTTTCTGTATTCCTGTAAATACGATCTGCTTTCTATTATACTATGCGAAACTTTTTTTACGGGTTAAAGTAGGAAAGAAAAGTTTAAAGTAGGAGGAGAAAATATAGTAAACTTTCGGTTTATTATTATTATTATTTATTATTATTATTATTATTATTATTTTAAGTTGATGTAGAAAGATCTTCTTTCGACAGAGCAGAAAACAACTTTTTTTAAACTAAATTTAAATGCAGAAAAATACATAATAAGTCTAAAATATATCTACTTTTGATAAGTAAAATGTAAACCCTGCATTAGGTATAGATGTAACAAACATCCTGATAATAAAAAAACTTATAAGTTATACAGTCAAATGGCAGAATTCGAATTTACAGCTATCCTTTCTTTTTATAATTAAGAAATAATGCACCAATTTACAACATCCTCATCGTTTGATATTCATAGTGATTTACAGAGCACTTTCAAAAAATGTAACTTTGTCATTTAAATAATACAAAAGAGATTTGAGCTCTCTAGATTGGTATCAATTTGTCAAAGGATAATTTAATGTATTCTGAATAAATGATAAAAAAACAATTACGTTATCTCTTAAGAACCCTATATATATTAAGGAATTATTTAAAATATATATATTTCTCTTTAACCAATATTTGATTTTAAGTGAAATATTTTTCAGCGGTCGTCTACCTAAAAATATATTCTTTGCAGAAGTTGATCGTAAAATATTACAGTAACTCTATGGAGGGGGAGGTTAGAATCATATATAACATGCTACCTGCTTGTATAACAACATGTTTTCCCTTCTTGTTTCGATATAACATTCCCCTCGAGAACAGCGAAGGGTCATGAAGGGGAGCAGAGTTGTTCATATTTCATGTAAAATGCGTATATATAGTGGTAGGGAAGTCGTATATGCTGCAAAATGTTTGTACACTAGATCGAAAAAAAATGTATTCCCTTCCGTTTTAATGTACTTCAATATACTATGCCAAACATTTTTTCGTGGTATAAAAGAGAAAATATCGTTTTATGGAGGAGAAAATATGATGGAATTTTGATTTTTTTTTAAGTATATAGAAAGAGTTTCTTTCGACAGAGATGGAAACAACTTTTTGTTTCTCTAAATTTAAATTTAAACAAGTCGGAAATTGCATTTAAAGCGTATCAAATGAGGTGTGTTCGGACTATAATGAAGTTTTAAAATATTCAAATCTTGGTGTAATAGTATACAGTATTTTGGATACAGTATAGCTTTCGAAAAGTCTTGTGTGTTCCTGTAAATACTATCTGCTTTCTGTTATACTATGCGAAATATTTTTTGTGATTTAAAGTAGGAAATACTGTTTTATAGAGGAAAAATATGATGGACTCTAGATTTTTTTTTTTTAAAGAAGAAATATCTTTTTTCGGCAGAGATAAAAACAACTTTTCTTTGAACTAAATTTAAATGCAGAAAAAATACACAATAACTCTATTGTTGACAGAAATAAGTTTAAAATATATCTACTTTCGATAAGTAAATGGTAAACCCTGCTTTAGGTATAGAAGTAATAAACATGCTAATAAAAAAAAACTTAAGTAAGTAGATAAGTTATAGAGCCAAATAACAGGATTCGACTTCATGGCAGTTTTCTTCTTTTTTTAATAAAAAGAAACACACCAATTCACAACTTTCTTTATTCTTTACATTTGACATTTGTACAGTACTTAATTTTTATTACCTTAAAATCATTCAATAATGCTATAAACAGATCAAGTGTTTACAGAATTAGACAGATTTAAAAAAATAGTTTTTGGAGACCACATTAATACTTACCCACCATTGATATACATAATATAAAATTCTCAGTCTCAATAAAAACTTATATCAATCATGTCAATCGCAATCAATAAATACCTCGATCTCAAATTGTTCGGTAGATAAGGTAGGTGTCTAAAATCATGTCTTGATGACATCACAAATTTTAAATTCTCTACTAGTAAATTGTGTAAAAGAAACACCTTTATAACTCCAAAAATGATAATGAAATTAACTAAACGTTTACTTTGTTGCATAGCATTTTATTTCCAATTACAATATACACGTGAATGGAAATTTGAATGAAAAACAGTGTCATAAAAAAATGAAACGTGTGGAAAGTATGGTTACAAACATTTCGGCAACTAATTATCCTATCGATTTCATTGTTTATACAAAATCTATGTTTTCTATTGTTTTTTCATATTCATGCCTTAAAATAAACAATTTAAAAAATTTTATAAACCTTTTATCAGAATGAACATTTCGAGAATCCAAATAAAGTAGTTCATATAATCGGATTTCTTAAATTCCATAGGCTTCTTCTCTTTATAACGTACTAGAGTAAGTTACTAAAATGAATAAGCTAATAAATTAACTTATTAAGTTATTAATTAAATTAATTAGTTAATTAATAAATAAGTTACTAAATTACATACTAAAATTTCAAGTCTCTGTCTTTATTCATTCGGAAAATAGAGTGTTCACATTCACACACACACAGACGGCTATTTTTTTTTTTTTTTTTTAAATATGTTTTTCGAAATCTCCAGTGTCTGAAACACATAAATCGATATTTTTTTTAATTTTAAAACGATTAGAAAACTTGTCCTATAGTACGTGAAATGGGTAAGTAATGATAAAAAAATTTCAAAATCTAGAAATTTTATATAATTAAAAAGGGAATACGACAAAAAATGTGAATATCGTTAAAAATGTGAATATCGTTATTTTGTTCAAAAACTACAAATTTAAATGAAATGTGTATTTTATTTTAAAAAATAATTAATTAATTTGTTGCCACGTGAGGTCATATCAAATAAAATAAATCATTTTGCCTTTTTTATCAGAAATTTATTTTTTTGGCACAAATTATGTTTTTTAAACAAATCTAATTATAAATCAAAATATATTTCTAAAACAAAACTAATTCTAAATCAAGTTACATTTCTAAACTAGTTTAACTCTAAAATAAATTATACTTTAAAAACTTTTATTGAGATATAAAGTATAAAAGAAAAATTATATAATTGAATTAATGCATATGATTTTGTGAAAAGAAACAAAAATAATTTTTATGGTGTCAAATAAATAAATAAAACTCTAAAACATTTTACATAAATCTACCATAAGAAAATCACATTTTTAAGCATTTTTTTCTTTATTTTAACATTTGACTGGCTTATCATAAGAATGCAGAGAACTTGCTGCGGCATACCTGTCAATTAAACAATATACACACACATATATATATTTTTTTTTTCGAAGGCATTTAATTGGCAACAAACACAATTACTTGTCACTTACATGTATCACAAAAATACATGTAAAAATAAGAAGAAACGGGACTGCTACTTGTTTATGTATGCATCTTATTTTATTTTATTTTACTTTTTAAACTTGAGTGAAAGAAAAGTTTTAAGAAGTATGCTTTTTTGATTTCAGAAGTTATTGATCACGATTTTACTAAAACATTTAAAATTTAATGTACATCAGGAATGAGTTACCAGTAAAAATAACATCCAATTCCTTATTAGCTGTATATGTTAATACTCAGGAAAGTAATTTTATTGTTTCTTTTCATATATACAACACATAGTAATTAGACAAAATTTATGCTTCGTCCTGTTTATTTAATCAAGAATATATAAGAAACCACAATTTATAATAGCATTAAGGCTCTTGTCTCCGCCTGGCGAAGCACTCGCGAGTTAATGCTAATCCTATGGGGAGGCCATTTATTAATATCTTGTTTGCATTTCGACATTTTATTTTATTTTATTTATTTCTGCTTGGAATATAGGAAGTATTTCTCTACATTGTCCCATTTTTCCTTTTTCGATTTTGGTTGCATGTTTTTTTAAAAAAGAAACTTTTATTTTCAGAACCGATTTCGAGTATCAAAGTAAATTTATAAAAAGAAAAACAAATATTTGCATCGAAAAACGAAAAAATAAAACTGGAGCATTGTAGAGATGTATGCCAGCTATCCAGTGAAAAAAAAAATAATTTAAAATGTCGAAATGCAAAACGAATACTAGGAATTAACCTCCCCATAGAATTAACATTAGCTTCCGAGCACGCCGCCTAAAAGGAAAACCCGTTTGCGACGGGAGCTTCTTACGAAATATTTAGATTTTTGTCACCGGTTTTTTTAAAAAAATATGTGCCTTATTGAATCGAGAAGATGCGCCGATTACATAAAGCGAATTTTACGGTAAAATTTTATTGGTGGAGATAAGCAAGGATTCTTAAGAATTTTTGCAGTACGTATACGTGTCGCTCGTCTCCAAAGTGTTAAGCGACATTCATAAATGGACAGTCATTTCATCGAGTTCACTGCTGAAATTTCTGAATTATTTAAAACTCGATTTTAATATTAACACGCAATCGTCTGTCAAGTAATATCTTGGTGGAAAACATCTGAGAATTCGATTTTAGTGGCTTATCTATCTCAATTTTTTCGGTAGATAAAGCGTTCATCATTCTCTATCTCTCACACACAGATATACGGGCGACAATAAATTTCTAAATATATGTTTGTTTGTTTTTTTCTTTTTTTTTTTTTTTTAATTTCCAGTGTTTGAAACATATAGATGCGTCAAATTTTGTTTTCGATTTTAAAAACAAATACAAGACTTATCCTATTCTACGTGAAATGGGTAAGTAATTCAAAAATAATATTTCAAAGGACAATCCAGGACACTCCATAAAATTGAAAAGGGGTTTCCACAAATGTGTCTCGTAGGTTTACCATATTTTTCCTGCAACCATTCAACCATGTTTTCATATCGTTGGGTGGAAGAAAATACAAAGGTATATCTACAGGGTGAGTCATAAATATCGAAACAATAGGCTATCTCCTTAAATATTGCCCCTAGACCCATACTTCCAATTGCAAAGTTTCATCAAAAAAGGTAAATTTTTTGATAAGATAAGTTGCAACTCCATGAAGGTTCTATTTTAAAAAATACGAAAATTAAATTTTTATACGACCCCCAGAGAATAAAACTTCCAATTCGAAAAATTTTTCTTATCCTCTTCTGAATCGAACAAAAAAAAATTCTTCTCGATATCTGCAAATCCCTGGATGATATTAAAATCCAAAATTTTTCAAAATTCGTGACTTACACCACTTTAGCATACATCTGAGTGCAGCGATATCAGTTCATTTGAAATACAATTTAGGGATCGACCATTAATTTACGCATTGTTAAATGCAGACCCAAGACAATACTTTAACTTTTAAATATAAAATAAAAGCGTATAGCTTTTTGCTTTAAACTTCCTTGACATATGCTAGATGTCTGCAATATTTCGAGCTTGGCGCCAGGCTCGTAATTGGCACGACCCATTGGCCGGACCGTCTTATTAAACACTTATTAAAAGTGTTATTAAATTAAGCGATATTAATTAAACTCTCATTAACCGTGTCTTTAAAACTTATTGCCGCAGGCAATAAGTTTAGTAAAAATAGTAATAGCGATAATGACCCTTATATTAACTGGATCATATGGAATATATTTTAATGTTATTGTACATTTTAATGTTAATGGAAATATATTTTAATAAATTACTTAGAATTTTTTTTCAAAAATCTAGTTTGTACTATTCAGCTTCAAAATTTATGTGGTTATAAACATATTTTTACTTTTTTCTATCTTTACAAGAGAAAAGTATTGGATTAATGAAATTTTTGAATTCCGGTTTTCGACGGATTCACACGTTTTAGGGCTCAGAGATACCGAAAAACATGTTTTTACAAAATGTCTGTCTGTGAGTCACTGCTTCTGTATCTCTGTATATGATATACATTTTGTGAGCGAGCTATCTCAAGAACTAATACACAAAATTTAATAAAAAATTATATTTACTTAGTTCTTGATATACATTGATGCTGATTAGTTTTTGGTGTGAATCGCTTAACAGGTGACCCTACTGTAAAGGCTTTTGTGCGATTTCAGCGATCGCTGTATCTCCAGAATGCAAGGAATATCATCAATTTTCAGATTCAGTTATTCCTTGACATGAATTGATGTTATTTATATTTTATTGTATATGGCTCCACGAGAGGCGCTGCAACACTGAATTTGTTACGATTTCTGCAATAGCTCTACTTTAAGAACTAATGCAAAAATTTCCATAAAAATCGGTTTTGCTTACGTTTTTGTATCAATCATCTTTCGGATGGCGTTTTCATAATGAATTTTGTATAGTTTACACGATTTCAGTAATATCTTGTACTAATCCACGGAATTTCGTATCTTTAGAATCCTCCGATTGCTACATCCGAGTAGTTTATTTATTCCAAACGGCATTAAAAAAAAATATTTATTCGAATGTTAAAGTCGAAGAGTATAACATTTCTGTTGCGTATTTTTTTTTTTTTTTATGCTAAGCTCCCACTAATATTTCATTCTAAGTGTATTTAATTGATCAAGGTTTAATGCGTTCGAACCGAACATCATTTAAGAAATTCAATTGAATAATTTCAACTTAAAACGTTTAAATGAAATATGCCGATGTTTCATTAAACAACTGTTCTTGTTTTAAAAAGATAACTGATTCGCAAGTTAAACAAAATTTAAAATGTATTTGTATTTGAAATGAAAACTATGTTAAACTCTAAAAAATGAAAAAAAAAAAAAAAAAAGCTCAGCGGCCTTTGAGTCCGCCTACAGCGGTTAACACGTTGGGGATTGTTTTTCTTTTTTTTTTTACTCCGGCCAATTATCTGCAATAGGAAATCAGGATTCGAAAAAAGAAAAAAACACGGAAAACTTCGAACGGTTAGGCCGATGGTTGCGATTGGGTTCGAACCCAATACCTACCGTCTACCAGTTTGGAGGCCCGTAATTAGAGGCATCTTTTACGCATCGTGTAGTGGCAATTTTAACAAGAAAAATATGAAGTTGACAAGGATAAAACAATGAAAAATACTGAAGTCGGCGTCATAAAAAAATTAAGTTTAAATAAGATGACTCATTTAAATAGTAATTAAAGAAGGCGAAAATGGCAAAACTTAAACAAAATCTGAAATCGAAACTACACAAGAAGGAGTTAATCACCTAGACACTTTTAAAAAAGCATTTAAACGTTAGGAGCCAATCTTTGTTTAAAACTAAATGCACTTTTCTTCATCAGATGTTTTTATTTCAGTATTTCTCATTTTAAAACTTACATCATAAGTCAGTAACCCTTAGTTACGGTAACAATTCAATAGTTTTTTAACACCTCAATTAAAAAAAAAAATTTTTAAATGCCGAAAGATGTTTTCATCTCAGAAAATTTACTTTTAAAAATATGATTTGTTCACAAAAAATTGCATCTTTTTTTAAATTGCTATTTTAAATACTTTTATTTTTAAAAAATATTATTTAAAATGCTGAATCAAAATTGAAAATTAAACATTTTCATTTAATTAAAAGAAACAAATTCAACGTGACAAATAATATTTTGAGTTATGACAATTTTAATTTACTCTAAATTTTTAGAAAAAAAAATTATTAAGAAAGTTTATGATGTGATAGTGCTTACAAATTATGTGGTTAACCATCACAAAATATTCAAAATTCAAAATCTATAAATAAATAAATAAAATAAATGTTTCCTGGACAACATACAGCAACATTGTTTCTTCAATTACACGCATTTCAATTTGTGTCTGATCCCTTGAAACCTCACGATTTATTAAAATTGTCATAACTCTCTGAGTTTTGGAGCTATCAATATGGAATTTTTTTTGTTCAATTCAGGAATGGATAAGGAAAATTTTTCAAATTGGAAGTTTTATCCTCTGGGGGCCGTATAAAAATTTAATTTTTGTATTTTTAAAATAGACCCCCCCATGGAGTTGCAACTTATCTTATCAAAACATTTACCTTTTTTGGTGAAACTTTGCAATTGGAAGTATGGGTCTAGGGGCAATATTTAAGGAGATAGCCTATTGTTTCGATATTTATGACTCACCCTGTATAAGAGAACCTTCTAAAATGATATGATTTGACATACCAACTGCACTTTAATATGTGGATCGACTTTTAACTAATTCTGGAGTTTCAGCCGTGAACTCAATGATGTAATTGTCTGTGTTGCTGCCTCCCAGTCTAGTATCCATTTAAAAGTTTTCATTGCTAATGCGAACCGGGTGTTTGGGAAGCTCGTATGAGTTTTTTGCAAGAGTGAAGTCTAATTCCATATTTTGTCTTTCATTTTCTATATCGTCCACATGAATCAAGATAACATTAGTCAACAGAAATCCAAAACGTGCCAGCACAGTAGTTATGGGAGTAAGATTGATTTGAAAGCATCAAAAAAGCAGAAAATATCACTATGTTCCAAGCTTTAAAACTTGTGAAGTCAAAAATTAAAATTAAACTTTATTTAAACTTAAAGCTCATAGATAAATTTATATACTTTCAAATTTATAAATAAATATTGAAATGATAAGTTCAAAAATATCTAAGATAATACGAGAAAAAAAATATATCACACCTATTGCGAGCATGATAAAATCTGAAAATGTGCATATAAAGACGAAATTCGGTGAAAACAAAACACGTAATAGTTTTATACTAAAATCGGAGTATTTGTAAAAAAATATTGACTAAATTAAAAAACTAACTTAATAATTAGAAAAACTAAAAAATTCAGTTTTTTAAAAATATTTTCAGAGTATTTAACAAAAAATCTTACTAATTGTTGGTTTTAAGTTGTTGATAATACAGAAAGCAGTATGTGGTAAAACTTTTCTTTGAATGCCATGCGTAGTTTTTTAGTGAATGCCATGCATAGTTTTTTAATAAAAACCCTAAGTTTTGAATAAACGCGACTCAATGTTTGATTTTCATATCTATCATCACGTATGTAGTCTTTACAAAACTGTCATAATTAGTAAACTAAATATGCGGATAATAATTAAATGCAGTGTTTTGCATGTTCTTCAGAAATGATTACGTTATAAAATATGTATAAAATAAAAATTCGAAAATTTGGAACGTTTAAAGGTATTTTACTTCTTTAATAACATGAAATAAACTGCGGTGAAATCATAAAGCCCAAGGAAATAGTCAGATAGATCTTCAACTTGTGCTGATCCCTGTCCACAAATGCAATACCCGTTACGAGATATTAAGAAATATATTACGACAATACCCGTTAGACCGTTGTTTCATAAATTACTAAAATCATGCTATGATCGATAACAGGTTCCAATTTACCAAATATTCCGAAAAGCATTTCTTTAGCTTTGGAAACCAAAAAAAAAAAAAAATTAAAAATAAAAATAAAAATAAAAATAAAATAAAGAAGAATTTATAAAAATAAATGTTTATTAGGTGTCCGTAATTTTGGTAAGCGTTTTCGAGTAGTTTGTACAATGCATAACCCGGAAAATCAGTTTTTCGGATTCTATCACACCTTAACGAAACATTTTCAGCTACATTATTCGGATTGTACATGCAACTGTAATATGAAAATGAAAATTTTGATGACAATGCTAATGTTATTAATGCTATATGTTTTCTGAATAAACATGTTTTCTGAATAATGAAAATATTTACTTGAGACCTCATAGCATCCGAAAAACTGGTTTTCTTGGTGAAGAGAAGTGAATAATAAGAGCAACAGAAGTGCAAAACCATTCGAAAACGTTTTCGAAAACTACGGACACAATTTAAAAATTTACTTTTATAAATTCTTCTTTAATTTTCGAAAACATGATGGGTGATTCTGAAGTGGATAATGCACATTTTCATTCATAACAATAGTATATATATATATATATATACAGGGTGTTTCGCTACCAGACCGACAAACTTTGAGGGATGATAGTAGACACGAAGACAAACATTATTAAATAGGAAACCATGGGGCGCAAACGTCTTCTGTAGGAGTTAGGGGCCAATAAAATTTAAGGTCCAAAATTTCAAACGATGAAAAAAAACGGAAAAAAAAGTCGATTCGTTTGCGGTTTTCACTAAAATTATTCTTTAAATCACACTTTTTTTAGAAATTTTTTCTAAAAGTTGCGTTTAAAAATTGTCGATAGAGGGCGCTTTAGACTTTAGAGTAACGAACAACTACTTTTTACCATTATTTTGTGCATGTGGTTGAAATTATTCTAAAGTTTAGACTTTAACTTAAATTTTAAGCCTATAATCGGAAACACTGGGATCGGTTAACTAGCAAAAATTTAACTGTGAACAGAGAAGGAAATTTTAAACGCTCATAAATATTGGACAAACAAATCAATTTTGTTGCGGTTTGCGTGTAAGTCATTCCCTTGTTAATTATTTTATTCAAAATGACGTACAGCATTGATGTCCCCATTTTTTGATGGAGGGCGATTTCGACACATCTCCTAAATTTCAATGCCATTACTCTTAGGCGTTTAACTACCAGACTAACATACTAACAGGAAGTGTTAGGGATGCAAAGCGACTCAGAATCACATGGGAATGTAACGTTGAAAATGCCTTTTTAGCGAGTTGTGGTTAAAAGAAGCGGAGAAAAAAGCAACAGAAACAGGTAGTGAAACAGCAACACGTTAATGTGAAAGAAAACAATTTAGTTAAGGGTTTTACTACAAAAGGAGTCCGAAATTACGACCAGAAGTAGTCGGGCATGCTTGACAGCAGCAATGCATGCAATTCCTCTCACTTTGAAAAATTCTTGGTGTCTCGGACAGCTTTCTCGCAGCTACAGAAATTCGAGCTGAGAGAGAGGTCTTCCACTGACGGTACGGGAGTCTCATACATTCAACTTTTCATTTGACCCCAGCAGAAGAAGTCCATACAGATTCAGATTGAGCCAGGTGGGATGGAGGGCTACCAATTGGTTTGAGCTCAACTAGCCCCACCCAGCAACGTTCATTTAAAAAAAGTGCAGAAAAATTATACACTAATAAAATAAAGGTAGGTAAAAAAAAGTAATTGATATAATGAAGTAGGTGCGACGATCTGGCAGGCCAACGAACCGAGCCATCACTACCTATCCACCGCTGTCCATATGTTATGTTGGGGTGTCTGCGAACATCATTGGTAAAATGTGGAGGAGCTCCATCGTGCTATAGAGCGGTACAACGAAAGAGGAACATGTGCTTTTACCAGAAGTTCCGACAGAACGTGTTGTAGAATTATCAAGTTGCCTTTTTCTCTGCTTCTTTTAACCCCAACTCGTAAAAAAGGCATTTTCGACGTTACATTATAATATGATTCCGAGTCATCTTTGCATCCCTAACACTTCCTGGAAGTATTTTGGTCGGGTAGTAAAACGTACAGGAGTAATGCCATTGAAATTTCGGAGATGTGTCGAAAGCGCCCTCTATCAAAAAATGGGACACCAATGCTGTACGTCACTTTGAATAAAATAATTAACAAGGGAATGACTTACACGCAAACCACAACAAAATCGATTTGTTTGTCCAATATTTATGAGCATTTAAAATTTCCTCCTCTGTTCGCAGTTAAATTTTCGCTAGTTAACCGATCCCAATGTTTCCGATTATGGGCTTAAAATTTAAGTTAAAGTCTGAACTTTAGAATAATTTCAACCACATGCACAAAATAACGGTAAAAATTAGTTGTTCGTTACTCTAAAGTCTAAAGCGCCCTCTATCGACAACTTTTGAACGTAGCTTTAAAAAAAATTCTAAAAAAAGCGTGATTTAAAGAATAATCTTAGTGAAAACCGCAAACGAATCGACCCTTTTTTCCGTTTTTTATCATCCTTTGAAATTTTGGACCTTAAATTTTAATGGCCCCTAACTCCTACAGAAGACGTTTGCGCCCCATGGTTTCCTATTTAATAATGTTTGTCTTCGTGTGTACTCTCATCCCTCAAAGTTTGTCGGTCTGGTAGCGAAACACCCTGTATATATATATATATATATATATATATATATATATATATATATATATATATAAAAGAAAAAAACTTTATTTTTGGCAGTGTAGGTTTAAAGGGGGCAGGAATGATCCAGGTCAACGGTACAGTAATAACATTTTCTTAAAGTTCTGTATGCACTAAAGTCGAGTTTTACCGTTTTTGAATGAGAACTCGCTGCACATTATTATGATTCAAAGAGCCATAGGCCTGTAAGATTTGTTCGTAAAAGAAAGTAATTTTTTAATTTAAAATTTGGGCAATATTCTGCTAAATGTAATTTATAGGAAACCTGGCAGTTCAAAGTATAAAATTTCACCTTTAAAAAAATATATACTCCTCGTAAAACAAAAGCTATATAACGATACATTTTTTAATCATTTTTTAGTTAAATTATAATTCTTTATTGTAATTTGTTTAAAAAAATCATCAATCATAATTGCGTTATCATTCAAAAATCAAGAGATTAAATTTTAAAAAAATGCCATATCTTTTATAAAAAACCCTCAAAAAATAAATTTAATTAAAAGAGAAATGAGGAGCTGGGAAATAGTAAAATACTATATACCATTTAAATACTAGAAAATATTGAAGTGCTTGAAATATTTGTGGAACGAAGGTGGAATGAACGGGTTCAAATTACCTTAAGTTCCACATGATTGATATGATCCTTGCATTAGCCATAACAAACTAGAAAGCGAAAGATGTGAGATACTGTATATAATAAAACAAGAACGATATCATAAAAAATCAAGAGATTAAAAATAAATAAATTTCCCATATAAGTTACTTTTGGAATAAAAATTAACTAATAATTCACATAAAACAAATGATTAAACTTCCTATAAATGATTAAACCTTCTCTTTCATTTCAATCTGGTACGTAACAAAATTTTCATTAATTGTTAGTAACAGAAAAGAAGGAAAACTATTGAAAAAGTATTATATATGGAATCAAAATACATGCTTTTATTTAAGCTTTCATTTATAAGCAAACTGAAACTATTTCGTCATATGCATGTACAGGAAAAAAAAAATTCGGAAATTTAAAATTAAATTTATTGAAATTTACTTAATTTAAGTTACAAATCTTTCTATATTCATAACTTTAATTGAACGAAATTTTCAATGAATTAAAATTTTGTAATGAAATGTTGCAAATATCATATGCAGTAGATTTTCCATTAACAGAGATAGTTGTGAAATGTCCGATTCTCTATGAGCAAATATCCTAAATAATCATTATTGTGCAAATTTTAAAGAAACATTTTAAAAAATTGTGGAAAATTTTAAATTATATACATTAGGTCATTAATAATTTAATTAATACAGAAGATAATAAATATAAAAAAATATATAAAATTTAGTGTTATTTAGATATATATTTAGTACAAGGAATAAAAAATGAAATCCAGTTTACCTTACTATTTTGTGATGAATACAGTGATAAATGCCAATTTTTGTTTTTGTTTTATTTTATCTGCTTCTAATTTTTACTTCATTAATTTTTACTTATATTTTTCATTTTTTCATCATTTTTTTTCGACATGCGTTCTTTCATTTTCTTGCTCCAAATAATTAAGCAATACCTTTATGCGTTACGATGATTCATTTTTTTTTCATGAGTTACAATATTTTCTTCATCACTTTAAGGCCATTCTCAGAAATACCTTATTTCCTCTGAACCACAAGCGGCACACGGTACAATATCATCAGCATGAACTGCGTAACATACGAATTTCGGATATTCGCTTATCCATTTTTTCCCTATATTTTCAGAAGAGTTTAACTTAAATTAATCTTCTATGATTTTTCACTGCAAATCAGTAGTATCGCCGTCGTCTGTTGGAATGTCATTTTTTCCTCCCATAAAACTCCGATAGAGAGATATCTCACACATTACTTCTTCATTTCAGTTCCTAAATAATTATATAACATGTATATACAGGGTGTCCCGATAATAAGATCCCGATTTCAAAATTAAATTTCTCGAAACAAACACAGATAAAATTATGTGATACACGGTTTGTTTATTAGGTAAGCTATAAAAATGTGATACAGAAGTTTCGAAAAAGGATTATTTTGATAAGATTGTCTTCTGACCGCAAAACATATTTGACTAGACATTTTTCTTGCTTTGGATTGCTTGCAGAGAACGGGTTTTCTGGATTGCAGTGGCGTAATTTAACAATTTTCGGAGTTAAATTCTCGAAATTTCGGAATTTCAAAAATTTAATTCAAAAAATCGTTAAAACGTGCCATTGCACACCAAAAAGCTCATTCTCTGTAAGCAATCTAAAACAAGAAAAATTTCAAGTATTTTTTGCAATCAGGATATAATGTTTTCAACACATTGACCATTCGAAACTTAAACTTTTATAGCTTGTCTAATAAAGAAACCGTTTACCGCATAATTCTATCGATCTTTGTTTTTGAGAAATTTACTTTTGAAATCGGGTCTTATTTGCTGGACAACCTGTATATGCAAACTCAAAGAGAGATATCACATACATTCATTCTAGATTTTTTTTTAATTTTGAAACGATCAGTGTAACATACATACATATACACATTCACAGAGAGATTTCGCATGCATTCATTCTGGATTTATAGTTTTAAAACAAGCAGTGTAACACACATACATACACACATTCACAGAAAAATATCGCATGCATTCATTCTAGGTTTTTTTTTTTATTTTTAAACGATCAGTGTAACATACATACATATACACATTCACAGAGAGATTTTGCATGCATTCATTCTGGATTCATTAGTTTTGAGACAACGAGTGGACAATACGTACATACACATATTCACAAAAAAAATATCGCATGCATTCATGCTAGATTTTTTTAATTTTGAAACGATCAGTGTAACATGCATACACATACACATTCACAGAGAGATTTCGCATGCATTCATTCTGGATTTATAGTTTTAAAACAAGCAGTGTAACACACATACATACACACATTCACAGAAAAAATATCGCATGCATTCATTCAATATATTTTTTAAATTTTGAAACGATCAGTGTAACATACATATATACACACATTCACAGAGAGATTTCGCATGCATTCATTCTGGATTTATATTTTTAAAACAAGAAGTGTAACACACATACATACACACATTCACAAAAAAAACCCGCATGCATTCATTCTAACTTTTTTTATTTTGAAACGATCAGTGTAACATACATACATACACACATTCACAGAAAAATATCGCATGCATTCATTCTAGATTGTTTTTTTTCTATCAGTGTAACATACATAAGTATACACATTCACAGAGAGATTTCGCATGCATTCATTCTTGATTCATTAGTTTTGAGACGACGAGTGGACCATTTGTACATATACACATTCACAGAAAAATATCGCATGCATTCATTCTAGATTTTTTTTTTAATTTTGGAAAGATCAGTGTAACATACATACATATACACATTCACAGAGAGATTTCGCATGCATTCATTCTGGATTTATAGTTTTAAAACAAGCAGTGTAACACACTTACATACACACATTCACAGAAAAATATCGCGAACATTCATTCTAGATTTTTTTTTTTAATTTTGAAACGGTCAATGTAACATACGTACACATACACATTCACAGAGAGATTTCGCATGCATTCATTCTGGATTTATAGTTTTGAGATGACGAGTGGACCATATGTACATACACACATTCACAGAGAGATATCGCATGCATTCATTTTGGATGTTTCAGTTTTCAAAGGATTGGTGTAACATACATTTACATAACATACATTTAGACATACATACTTTCACCGATAAATATCACATGCATTCATTCTGGATTTATAGTTTTAAAGCGATTAGTGTAACATGCATACACACATTCACAGAGAAATATCGCATGCATTCCTTCTAGATTTTTAAGTTTTGAAACGATTAGTATAACAAACATACATACACTCATTCACAGGGAAAAAACGCATGCATTCATTCTAGATTTACAGTTTTGAAACGATCAGTGTAACGTACATACATACATAAATTCACAGAGAGATTTCGCATGCATTCATTCTGGATGTTTTAGTTTTCAAACGATTAGTGTTACATACATAAATACATTCACCGAGAAACATCACATGCATTCATTCTGGGTTTATAGTTTTAAAACGACCAGTGTAACATACATACACACATTCACAGAGAGATTTCGCATGATTCATTCTAGATTTTTAAGTTTTGAAAAGATTAGCATAACTTACAAACATACATATATTCACAGAGAGATATCGCATGCATTCATTCTGAATATTTTAGTTTTCAAACGATTAGTGTAACATACATATGTACACACTTTCACCGAGAAATATCACATGCATTCGTTTTGGATTTACAGTTCCTAAATATTTAGTGTGTATAAAAATACTCACATAGGGACAATGGATAAAAAATTGAGAAGCCATGCTCTTATTTTTAAAATCAATCAAAAATCGAAAATTGAAAGCAAACCAATATACAATTTCAATACTTATTTTTATATTAATACAAGTCAAAATGAAAATATGCAGAAATTCATTTTAATTTCAAATATACGTTTATTCTTTATAAGGAATTGGAAATTTTTCCATTATTATTTGATCATCTCAGACACATATAATTTCCTGTAAAAATCTTCGGCGAATTTCATAAAACATAAAGAAAAGGAAATATATAATTCAAAGAAGTAAACCTGTTATAAAAGGTTTCGCGTAAAAGAGACATTTGCTTAGGCCTTTAGCATAAATCTAAAGACAAGCGATATCTCTCAAGGTATAACGAAATGTGAAATTTCTAGGAATTTCGTACTTTAGTTTTTGATTTAGAAACCCCACAAATACAGATGGGATCTGAAACTAACTCTATCAACAAATTTAAAAAAAATCCAGTAAAGATGCTGAAAAATAAATTTCAGCGAAAAACCTTTTTGATGCTCTTCTCAGGCATAGTATTAACACTGTCAAGAAAATTCTGTGCATTAGTTCATGAATTATAGCGTCCACAGAATTATTATAAGAGTTTCTCTTTCACGCATATGTAATGAGATGGGGGTAGAGAGATATTGTGTTAAAAAAAAAACACTCATATACTGTTTGAAAATGTGGAAATAGATATAAAATACAGAAATGGGATATTTCACATATCGAATATTATTTTTCTTAATATAAAAATAATGTATCAAAATAGCTTTTTCAGTTATAAATATACTTATATTTTAAAGAATACAGGCATTCAAAACATTTTACGATATATTATTAATAGAAGGTATTTTTCGAGACTAAAATCTCACATAATAAATTTTGTTAAATTAAAGACATTAATCTTATGCATACAATTAACTATAGCATTAACTAAATTATTTTTAAAAATGAAGACATTTTCTATATCGAAAGGAAAAAAAATATAAAGAATTTTTCATAGAACATAAATGCAGTTGCATATAAAAACTTGGCGAAGAAATATATTCTCTCTTCTCTCCTTGACTCTTCTCTCAGTAATACAAATATCCCCTTTTCCTCAAAACTGAAAGGACGTCATTTCAGATGTATGCCTTCATGTGAAAATCTTGGGTGGATCTGATAAAGGATAATACAGGAAATTTAGGCGGGTAACTGGTTATTTATGGCTTGCCTGCTACTTCCGTAAGGAAGGTAGGTGGTCGAATTTTTAAATTACTATTCCCTCCGGCGTTATTTCATTTTTTGAACGACAGATGGCAGTAATAATCATATTATACTCCTGCAGAGATGTAAGAGGAGAAAAATTTATTCAGTAGTACTTTAAAAAAATAGTTTTCTAGGAATATTTTCTATATTAGGAATATTTTCTTTATTTCGTATGCAAAGATTTTATAATTAAAAAAATTGCTATTTGAACGTCTTTCTTTTTGTTTAAAACAAATAGTCTGTAAAAATTATTAAAATGTACACAAGAAGCTAACTAACCTTCTCTCAGAAAGTTTAAGTACAGAAAGAAAGATAAAAATAACATAAAAATATATTATAATATTTATTATTAGTTTCCCAATTAATTTTCAGCAGTAAAATTATGCATGAAACTTCTTAATATTTTATTTGTATCCTTTAGCTAGCAAAGTTTAGAACTACAAAGTATAAAACGTCCAATCTGGGGGCCGAATTCGGAATGCCTGGAATAATGTGTGCCCATCAGTGGTTGAAACGTTCTACTCTGGAAAATGGTAAACAGCAAAATACTGGGTTTCGGACCCAATCGCGGCCGTCCGCCTAATCTTTTGGAGTTTCGAAATTCTTCGAACATTACATTTCCTTGCGTAAATACAGATTAGGTTTCTTTAGATTTTCTTCCCCTTAGGTTTCCTTATCTAATTTTAATTTCATCAAAATCTGATGATTAGAACTTTTTAAAAATAAAAACTTTAAAATTTAAATTCTTTTTGAAGCAGATGAACAGTTAGAAACATTCATTTTTCATGGTGATATGTTCTTCTTACACACATGCATGATCTTATTAAAGTATGAAATATTTGCAGAACAAGGGCCGGGGTTCACATAGAATTTGCACTGTAAGCGATACGAAATCGATCAATAATAAATAAAATTGCTTAAAACAGAGAAAATTTCGCTAAAATGCAGGCTTCTAATTGGTCAATGTCTGACAGTGCAAATACTACATGGATCCCAGCCAAGTTCTTTTATTCACCAAACAAAAGACCCACATCGATACAAACCGATATCAGATGTAGTTGTCGAAAAGCTGAAAATCAACTTTTAAAGTTTTCCTCGTTTATCAGAGCTCAAGTGTCTGTATAAAACTATGCTTGATGTGCTGGGGGCACAAAGTGCGTTCATATATCAGTATATAGCACAGTGAAATTTTACGTGTTGCGGCATTGCTTTAGATTCAGATTCGGTTATCGGGTTAGATATCATAATGATTTCAGAATTTTTTCAGGTTAGGTTCCACGATAGAAAAGTGGCGTCAAACAGAAATATGTTATTGGTTGAGATAAATCTAGACATTGGCTATTATTCTGTCCATATTTGTTAGCCCATTTATTTCTAGCCACCCAATTTCGGCATGCTACGAATTTTAACAAAATTGTGTATTTTTCTTCTATTTTATAACATGAAAATTGTGTGAAATAATTATTTATAAATACATTTACCTGTTACTGAGAGATGACAGCAACAGTTGGATATTTATTTGCATTAAATTCTTATGTATAGTTTTTGCCGCGATAAAACTTTTTAAATGGAGTGATTGTCACCAACTTTAACATGAAATATATTTTAAAATAATTATTCTATTTGAAAATTGTCTGCATTAACGTGTTTATCAAAATATTTTCAATAATATTACCAATTTTCATATTTCACTATACAGAAGCTCTCTAATTAATGAAAAAAAAAAAACATTAGCCACCACAAAAAAAATAATAATAATAAATAAAAAATAAAATAAAAATAAAAATAAGAAAAAATCAGGGGAGGTGACTGTGTTAGTTGTATTTTTTAGAGTAGAGAGAAACTTTTAATTATGCATATTACACTATTATAAATATGCTGCGTATTCCCATATTTAGTAAGTTTATATTTTATAAAATAAATAACAAAAGTTTTTAGCTTAATTTTTTCTGTATTTTTGCAATTCATTTTGCAATATTTAAAAATAATTTTACAAGATAATTTCAGAAAACAAAAATCCAATTAAAAATGTGTTAAATTAATCCATTCGTTTTGAAATTTTGCCAATAAATGTATTGGAAATTAAAATTAATTGTATAAGTGTTAGGGAAAATGCATTTTTTTTAACTAGAAATTTCTTTTACTAAAAATAACTTTTTTCCCGGTAATAAAAGCATACTTTTTATAAATTAAAGTATAGATGGCGATTTAATATAAAAACTTTTTTATATTTACTACAGCTCATATTCAAAATATTAGAATAATTGAGAAAAAATAATAAGAAAAAATTATTTGTCATTTATTTATTTTTTATACTATGTAAATGCAATTAAATTTCTTATAAATTAAATCTGGAATGTTTAGATAAGATTTTAATATTTATAAAATATAAAATACAGCACAATAAATTAGGTATACAGCTTCCTTAAACACACCAGAATATTAGAATAACATTTAGATTGGTTCAAAATATTAGAATATTTTATTTTACGCAACAATATTACCTTATGAATATGAAGTAAATGGTAGTTAATATTTTGTAGCATCCCCTTTAGCTTTCATAACAGCGTACAATCGATCTTGCATACTATATACAAGGTGTTTACAAACATTTATATCAATATTAGCCCAAATAGACTTTATACGTGCCACTAACTCAGTTTTACTTGAAGGAGGATTTTCTTGAAGTTTTTTCTTCATTATACACCATAAGTTTTAGATGGGATTAAGATCTGGTGAATTTGGTGGCCAAGGAAGTACCTTAATGTTGCGTTGGCGGAACCAATTCTTAGTTGACACCGAGGTATGCGGAGAAGCTAAATCTTGTTGAAAGATGAAATCATCTTCAAATAAATCTTCTGATGATGGAATCATGTAATATTCTAAAATTTCTTGATATATCAGAGAGTTAACCTTTTCGTAGACGATGCATAACTTTCCAGGTCCTTCTGCACTCATACAACCCCAAACCATGACACTAGCAGCAAATTTTACGGAACGTTTAAGGCATTCTTTATCAAATGCTTCTTGCTTCATTCTCCAATCTCGAATACCTTGATTACCATATGAAACACAAAACATACTTTCATCACTAAATAATATATTTTTCCAATCTTCATTGCTCCATAAACGTCTTGATTTACACCAATTCGATCTTATACGCTTTTGTCTTGAAGTCATGAGAGGTTTTGTTTTCGGTACACGAGATTCAAATTTAAATTTATGGAGACGTCTTAATATTGTCGATGTAGAAACTTCAACTCCATCTTCTCTCCATTTTCGGTGCAAGAATCGCACACTTTTAAAACGGTTTTTCTTAACTATACGCTTCAGTTTCCTGTCATCTCTAGCAGATGTTTTTGGTTTTCGGCCACCATTTCGGCTATAATTTTGAATTTTTCCAATTTTTGAATATTGTGTTAGTATTTTACTAACGCTCGATTGCGAACAATGTAAATAATTCGCTATAAAACATTGATTTTTACCGTGCCGATACAAATCAACCATACGAAGTTTAGTAGATTCAGGAATATCACTCACACGGCCCATTTTAAGACGAAAAAAAAACAAACTGCAAAAAAGAATACTGATTTTAAATAAAATAGTCTGAATTTAATCAATGATGCCACCAGTTAAGAATTGGTAATAATTAAAGGAGAATTAATGTGAAATATTCTAATATTTTGAACCACTTGAATAAATATTCTAATATTTTGACTTTTCAAAATAAATTTTTTTGCAATTAATCTTTTCAAAAATGATATTAAATTTAAGATAACAAGTAAGTTTAATCAACAATAAGTTCTTAATAAAAATATCGTTTGCATATTTTCATTAAAAGTCATTAAATTACCAAACGATATTTTCAATTTCTAAAAAAAAGGTAATTATTCTAATATTTTGAATATGAGCTGTATATAAGGATCAACAAAACTGTACTTTTCCATACGAAATTTATAAAGACCGGCCGTGTAAATTAGATAAGGAGACTGCATTTGTAAAAGTATATGTATCACTTTTATTTTATACATAGATATCGAAAAATATTGCATATTTAGTTAAATCATTGCTTTTTGAAAAAAGTTTCGTTGTAAATCTTTGAAAACTCATACACAATATAAAAAAACGGTATTCTAAGTAGTGTAACTAGGGTTATTTTATTTTTTTTATCCAAATCAAATCTTTCTTTGTAAAGAAACCCAATCAATACGCCTTTGTCCACCACCGACAAAATAGTGAATTACAAAATAGTTGGATTGTGAGAATGGAAGAGTATTTTAGTTTTTTGTTTTTCTAGTGTTGATCTTTATAATTTTTGTTTATGATACATTTTCCGTACCGAGTGCATGAAGTTTACGCGTAATAGTGTATCGGTATGACAGAGGGTAGCCGGTGTCAGACCGATGTTGTCAAAGCTGTTAACATTGTCCAGTCGACGGTTTTTTGAGTGTGGCAACGTTACATTTCAGTGGGTAATGCTAGTTGAAGTCCTGAAAAAGGTCATCCACAGATTACTGGTTTTTATGTTTTTTGCTCAGTGTAATCAAACTATATTAGCAGGAGAGATACTAGTGTTGTTAAATGCCTTGGGTAAGCCACTAGTTACGTAACAAATTGAATACAGGCAATCTAGTCAAAATGTCCCACCTCTGGTAATCCGTTTACAGAAGTAATCATAAAAAATTCTGGAAAATTACCAGAATGATCAGTTCAGGATAATTTCAAAATATTCTTGCACAATGCAATGATTAATTTAATGCTTCTCATTTCCAAACTCTTTCAATCATTTTTTTATGCTTATAAAATTTTATGTAATTTTAAAATGCGGATTGCTAGACTTTTAGCATTACACAAAATAGGATTAATAGAAAATAACTAACAGATCGGAAGATAAGACTCCTAATTTGAAGACTTAAGTGTAGGTATGTTAAATTATCGTGTATTTCATAATTCGTCAATAAATAGAGACTGTACCCGGGTTAGCACGCTGACGCTGCACAGCTATCAATGTTCATTTAAAGCTTAATTATTTAAAAAAATACTACTTTTACTTTTTCCGGTGGGAGTGTTTTTACAGATTTATTTATTATTAATTTAGATGTAAAATCTTTACGACATTTCGAAAAAAAAGTCTAAAGTGTAAGTCATGCATAACAACAAACATACATAATTTTGTTTATTTGTAAAAATGAGTAACCTATATATTGCTCTATGCGCAAGAAATAATATAAAGAATGAACACAAACGATGTTAAGGAGATCTATTTAGCACTGCATGATACGAAAAGGACACCTTTTTGTACGTGTACCTATATCTGGGCTATAAGGAGTATATTTACCGACATTTAGACATATTTTCACAATCTATACATTCAAACAGATTATACTCTGAATACGATTCATTGTCAATATTTATTTTTAAACTTAATAATATAAAATATTGCCTTTTTTATTACCTTATCTGGGATAAGATTTTTTTAGAAATTTGGTTATTATCGCGTTAAATGTGAAATAATTATTAATCGGTCAAGCAAAATTAGAAAAATATATGTTTCATTTTACATGCGGTAAATTGGTGGAAACAGTGAAAAATTTAAAGAAAAAACATACAAAGGAAATTATATGAAACTTATGTAAATCAGTAAGAATTAAAAGATCTTCTTTAAACACTAAAAACATTCTTAGGTGTGCTTGGTCTTTCAAGTTTTTATTCCTCAAACGAAAAAAAAAAAGAAAGAAACTTTTTTTCTAGTATAGAAGCAGCAGCTGGACTCAAGTTTCGTGGTTTACCATTGGTGTATCGACTGGTACTAAGCAATGTGCAAGTCATTCATAGTTTTAGTCTGCTCTCAGCAGGTTTTGGGGACGTTACATGTATAATACCAGAATAATCCAGCTTACATGTCGATAGCCACGGAGCCTGCCTCTGGTTATTTTAAGTATTTTTCTTATTTTCCTAGTTTTGTTTTTGGAGTTTATTATAGTTTTATTTGTTCTGTTTTTGGATTTGATCCTTAATTTTATTTGAGGGTTCCGACTTTCAGTTGGCTTCAGTTAGCTTTTTCTTGTGTAATGCTGATGTCTTTTTAGAGTTGGAAATACTCAATTACTAAATATTCCTTTTAATGCGTTTCATTCAATGAGGGAAAATGTACTTTGAACTGCGAATTGTTTTTAAATTAAGTACCAATTTGATGATTTTTTTATGTTCTTAAAAAAAATCAAGCATGCTTTTTTATGCTTTTTCTATTGCAAGCAGCCAAATTACAAAATATGCAAAATGTAACCTGATATACAAATAAAACTGTACAAGCAGTACAGAATTTTTAATGAAATTAAAACTACTCCAATAAATACCTAGAAATAGGAAACCGGATTGGTTTATTTCGTGTCGGCCGACTATCTACTCGAGGGATAAAGGCCCAAGGGAGTGTGTCCTTCGTGGGGGTCTTTCTAAGGGAACTTAACCCGTATCCACTCAAGGTTCGGAGAAAACCACGAAAACTCCGAAAGGTTACGCCAACGGCCGCGATTGGGTTCGAACCCAGCACCTGCCGTCTACGAGTTGAGAGGTCAGAACCTCTCGGCCACATGTGGGGCCAAAATTAAAACTGGGATTCTTCTTTAATATAGTGTTGTCCCCAATGAAAAAAATACATGTATTGTAGAGAGAGATAGATAGGTAGTACAAAACATATTCCAGCTTTAACAATTAAAGCACACATTTTTATATTATATAAGATTATGTCATTGGCATCCCCTTAAGAATTCCGCATTTATGATCCAGTCTTAACCCATCGCGTCTGGTCTGGGGGACACAGAGTTTATACGGATTTTAACAATTGTAACTACTACATTTTATTAAGTAATCTTCAACCTATTTTACCGAAGAATTTGTAACAATTCTACTAAATAAAGTGACGATTATCATATGTATTTATTGGTGACAAAATGAAAACTATTCATACCATGGGTATGCGTGAGTTCTCCCAGGTTAAATAACATCTACAGAAAAGTATTCATATGACAACACTATTGCATAAATAATACATAAGTTCTGAAAAAACGATGTCGTCATTCACGAAACTCAACAAAAACAATCGGCTGTCTAACCCGCATGCCTCGTTTGTTTCGAACATTGAAATAGAACTTAAAATTAAATATAGCGTATAATAACTCCATATTTTATCATAAAGCTTTCATTTGTATTTTTCCAAAATATAGCTCTAATTTAGTTGCATTTTTTTTCAGTTGTTATGAGAAAAAGGCAACAAAAATACAATCAAATATTTTGCAACTACTTTTTTTTTTTTTTTTTTTTTTTTTTTTTTTTTTTTTTTTTTTAACGAGATGGAATACATCCTATGCTAACATTAAAGATGTAGCGTTAAAAACTATAAAGAATTGATGTCTCAAAACTATATTGAGATATAACTTTAAAATAGATTGTATTTAAATTTACTTTTCTTACCTACACGACGGTACAAAAATCTAAAACCTGTGAGCTTTATTAGTTCAAAAAACTGCAGTAGAGATCATCCGTTTTTTACCGTACAATGATAGTTTTGCTTTGTCTTACGGCTGTCTTATTTAACAGAAAGTTATTTTTTGAGGGGCGACACTTTAATTGTTGCCCTAATAAAATAGCATATCGTGGGTTAATTGTATAAGTAAAACACGAATTGAGCAAACATTTAATCAAATAACACATTTCTGAAATTATCAGAATTAAAATTGTTATTGTAAATAAATAAACTCTTTGGCAGTTTATTTCTGCTGATAATTCTTGGCGTATTGATAATATGAAAACTAACTGTTTTATAAACTTAACCCTTTATCTACCGACGGTACTTATAAGTACGATTAAAATTACTTATTATAAAATTATTTTAATACGCCAATTGGTTGCAATACTGTTTAGAATGAGTTACAGATACATTACTTTATTTTGTTCCAAAAGCATTATTGGTTACCCAAAACAAAAATAATTGTAAAAGGATGATTTGTTTTGCCTTTCTATCTTTTAGCTTTCTTGGCGCTGAGGAAGAATGATAAGGATTTTTCAATTCGGAAATATTTCTATATTGATATTGTAAGAAAATCACATTTGTACAAACAATTTAAAATAAAAGATTTGAGTAGGGTTATAAATATTGCACAATATCCCAATAAATTCAAATTTAATAAATCCTTCTAAATCCTTCTAAATCCTTCAATACTTCTAAAAGCCTTCAAAAATTTATTAAGTGATTATGTAAATCCTTTAAATTAGTTTAAACAATTTATGTAAAATGCTTTAGAATGTAAAATTTTCATGAATTCATAATTGGGTAGATAAAGGGTTAAAACCTTATCTGATATATAATTAATATTTTTAATAAAAAAAATTTATTTGTTTTTTTTTTTCGTTGTAGTTCGAAAAATATATTAAATGTAAAACTCTATTAGATCTTTCAATTAAAAAGTAATAATTGTGATCTTTATTCTGTAACCCGGGACGAAAATGACACAACCCCTAGTATTTATAAAAATAATTTTTATTTTACTTAATTATTTATATACTATGGGAAGTATTCAGTGGTAATATTACCTAGATGCGTAATAAAGCCGAGTGCTAATGTTACTCCTAATGTTGAAGGAACCTGGGAAATGGGCATTCAGACCCTGCGCTTGATGGGCTCTGAATCATATGAATCACAAACAACAGCTTAAAAATAATATGTTCCATTTGTATACCAGAAAGCTGTTAGAAGCACGCAAGAGCCAACGCCTGATCAAAAATTTGCCAGTTAACTTCTGTGATCTTAAAACTATACAATTATTAGGAAGTATGTTGTTTATTACATAAATTTGCAATGTACTTCATGCATTTTTAAAATTTTGTGGAAGATTTTGGATGTGTTAGTAGTTTAAAATGTTCTGTACAATAAGTATTCCGGATTTATAACACGATCCACTGGCGTTATTAATCAAGTTGATTTTTTTTTTTCGTATTGGAAGTATAGACATGGGAAAAAATAATTATCGTAAATTATTATAGTAGAAATTTACTGGTACCGAACGGCGGTTGGAAATAAAGTCTACTTTTAAATAATGTATCTATAATTTGCTTAGGAGTACATCAATGTATAAAAACAATTCGAGTGAAAAATCTTCTTTAAAACACTATAAAATAAACTAAAACGCGCAAGGTGTTTTAAAAGAACTGAGTCTTTCTTCGTCAGGCGAAAAGAAGTCGTGCGTCAATTATGAATGTAGCGGCACGACCGAAATCAAATAGCGGTGAAGCAAGAAAGTTGAAGGAACAGCCAATAGGAAAGTAGAAGGAAACAGCCAATCACGGAAGAGTATAATCAATGCATTCGACGGATACAATGAAGAAGAGGAAGACAGAAGAAGAATGGTAGCAAGGGGAAAAAACAGATTATGTTAAAAGTAAATACACACATACACATAAAAAACAGAATATATTAAACACAAATACACACAAAAAAGGGCTAAAAAATATGTATATACATTCGAACCTCGTTAACTTGAACCTCAAGGGGAATCAAAATTTAGTTCATGTTAACAGTAATTCATGTTATCAGTATCAATTCTTTATATTCGTTTTTATACGGGACTGTGAAAAGAATTCATGTTAAAAGTAATTCATGCTAAGCGTGTTCATGTTAACGAGGTTTAACTGTAGTTATAAACACGCACATATATATACCTAAAAAGTATATACATAATTAATACAAAAAAGCTAATTATAAGGCAGTGCTGAAAAGCAGTCGTGCCGCTACATTCATAGTAGACGCACGTCTTCTTTGCGCCTGACGAAGAAAGTCTCGGTTCTTTCGAAAGGCCTTGCGCATTCAAGTTTATTTTATGGTGTTTTAAAGAAGTTTTTTCACTTCAATTGATTAACACCAGTGTCACCAGTTGTTATTACCTTCATATAAAAACAAACCAAAACTTATTTTTTTAACAACAATTCCTAATTTTTTCAAGATATTTCAAATATTTGGTTCAAACGCCAAATTTCAAATCATTTGAATGATAAATGTCTGAATTAAAACATTCAAAATTTAGTGCTTCTCATGATAAATTATATTTTCATTTTTTTTTCTTAATATCTCCTGAAATTATACTAAAGTGTTTATTTTTCATCTAGCAATAATACTAAAATATCCAAACTTAAATAAGTTTAACTTGCATTTTTTTATAATTTTATTATTTGAATTATGAATCATGAAATAAATATTCTAAAAAAATATAAATTGAAACCTACAATTGCTTTAATGAATTTAGTATTATTATGTCCTTCTTTGTGCAAATCCAAAATTTTAAAATTTTCCTTCAAATTATTTGAAATTAGCTTCAAAACGGCAAAATGATGCTTTAAGTGTACATCTATAAAAGAAGTGACTACTAATTTTGAAACTTCTTATACTGTCCTGTAATCTAGCAGTCTTCAATGACTACTTGAGTGGCGCTGAAGGTGCCTTGATAAAGAAGAATACTCTCTCGGTCTACAGTCGAGTACCGAACTTCAATTTGGATGCTGCCCCTAGAATATGCGTGTTTTAAAATAATTGATTTCTCGGAAATTAATCGTACAAGTTGTAAAAATTTTTTTCAGCTAATTGAAGAGTGTATATTTAATTTCTGCTGACAGGATACAATACTGCTATTATAAAAAAAAATTGTTTTAATATGTAAATGTCCTCTTAATCAAATTTTATATACACCATTTAAAAATATGTTTTCTTCATTTGGTAACAGCACCTTTGTCAACGATAATAAGTTCTTGAGTTAGTATGGGATGTTTATTTTTTTCTTCGGCAACTGTTTATCCAAAAAAGTTTTTTTTTTCTTTTTTTTTTAATGTAGGAGCGTGCATTATTCAGATTGTTATAAACCATAAACGATAAAAAGAAATTTGTGTGATCCAAATGCTGCAATTTTTTTTCTTCGTGTCAGAATAATAAAATATCAAATGATTATTATTTTATCCGAATATCACAATTATTAGTAACTATAAGAAATTTGTCAATTTCTAGTTCTGTAGAGGTTGTGCCTTTAGAACTGCGAGAGTTACTTGTCATTATTCTATCTTATTTTATAGTTTTGTTAGCATGGCGTTATTACTTACATAGATGCATAACAACGTCAAATATCATTGGTTAAGAAAGTCGCGACATTATTTTTTTCCTTAATGAATATCTTCTGAAATATTCTTTCTTATATGCATATTCAATAAGTTTTATCAAATTTGATACTTGTTTGAAAAAAGATGTAAACTTAAGCTGTGAAAATTGGTAGAACCTTACACTCTCAAAAAAACTTCCGTCTTTTCACAGAAAATGCACTGGCAGCACTGCTGCCAGAAATTGTCTGTATATTGACGATTTTCTGTTTATTTTTTTCTCCGTCAAAAGAGGAAGAATATCCGTCACTTGAAAAAAGTTTGGAAAAAATCAATGCGGAAGAGGCGGGGATCGAACTCACGACCCCGGCATTACCAGACCAACGCTCATCCACGGCGCTACGGCTGCTCATGATAATTCTGCTTTAAAATAGAACTGTTCATTTCATATGGGTGTGGTTTGGTGTATTTCGTTAAAAAGCTTTTAATTATGCAGTTAATCTCGGAAAGATTTCATCTTTAATGAAACTGTGGCTGGGTTTTTTTTACGTTTAGTATTAATATAGTATAAAAATGTGAATTTTAAATATATTACGTAGAATGTTAGAGAAAAAACATGGATGTTCTATTTGTGAGAATTTTTGAACGAATAAAGAAAGTAATTGTTATTTATTTTTAAATTCGAAAACATTTTTGTCTTTTAAAACTAAATTAGACATTTTAATCAATAGAATATTTTTGTTTTTCATTTTAAAAATAAATTCGAACTTATTACTAACAGACCCAATGCGCATGCGTGCTAGATATAAACGGAAATTTTTCCTCATTTTTCGACGCTCGGAATGAACTCACAGAACAAATACGTTTTCTGGGAGAACAGAAATTATTTGTGAAAAAATAACGATAACTTAGTGTATATTGACGAATTTTTCTGACAGTGTAATGTGGTGTTATTACATCAGGTTACCTTATGTGTAGTAAAAAAAACTGTACAGAGAACATATCTTCCATACCATATATAGATTTATCTATCATACAAATTAATATATATTAATTTCTGTATGACGAACCTTGAAATAAATTCTTCTGAAATTGAGTTTTTATCATAGGTTTATTTTAATGATCGAGATATATTAAGACACAAGAAAGAGTTGTGTATTTTGATACAATTATGAGACTTATAGAGTTTTGCATCTTTAAATTTTAAAATCGCTACACTTTGTTTTAATAAAATGTAAAATTCAATAAAGTTTTTATTTTTATAACATAAATGAACAAAAACATTTTTGTACTCCAACTTGGACTAAATAACGCATATGAAAAACTTTTAAGCATATATATATATTTACACATGTCTTATGTACGTACATACATAAAATATTTTAAACTTTTTAAACAAACATTACCACATATTCCTTAAATAGTTTCCCTTCTATTTTACAGTACACACATGTTTTACATGGCTGTGATTATTCTTTCTCATGTCAATATTTACATATGTTTTATGTACATAAAAAATTTCAAACTTTTTAGAATATTTTTAAACAATCATTAACATATAATCTTCAATGTAAACATTTTTTTTATTTTGTAGTACAAATAGGTTTTAAATGAATGTGATTAGTCTATATCATGTCAAAGCATAGAATACGGCAATATATTCTTTTTACAATCCATTGTATTAAATATCGAGAAATATGTGTATTACTATATACTTATGATTTAAAAATTCAGATAAGTTATTAATAGCATGCATATAAATGTATATTAAAGATTTGTGTAGTTTGAAAGTGCTTTTGTACCCCAATTTAGTGATTCATTTTTATAAATAATCATTTAAAAATATATACTTTATTAGAATATACTTATACGTATTAAAAAATCAATATTGTCCGAGCATTTCGATTTTGCTTAGAAAAAAAAAGAAAAAAAATATTGTATAAAAAAGAGCAAGTATATAAATAGATGTAAAAAAATATGTATATACTGCTTTGCCTGGCAATATCTAAATTATATATATAACAACCAATATATTTCTAAATTTTCTGAAGAAAAATTTCGGTTTAGTTTTGTGTAATTTGCAATTTTAATTTTGGTTCTTTTTAATGTAAAATTTGTTTTTGCATATTTATTTTACATAATGATACTAAATATTTATAGAAATACGAGTAATTATCACAAATAACATATACGAATAAGATGTCTTTAAATATGAAAATCTTTTATGCTATATATCAACAGCTAGATACAGCATAAGAAGTATTCATATTTAATAACACCTTATTTGATTTTTTTTAATAGAAATTTATTCATTTCTTTAACTATATTTTTTGTCTTAAGAGAATATGTTTTAGCTCCATTTTGTTTAAAGCATTTAAAAAAATACTAAATTTCAATGCGATTAAAAACAACGATCTTCTTTTAATAAAAATATTTGTCCTTTATGTATAGTATGTACTTTTCAATTACAAAAAACTGCTATTTTATATATTTATCAAAAAATATTTCTAGAAAAAATAGGCCTCATTTGAACTTATACTCCATATTTAAAAATGACATTATTACACTAGCCCTTTTTTAAACGTAAAAAAAAAAAAAAAAAAAAAAAAAAAACTTATCACACGTTTATCTGTTAATACATCTTTTAGATGCTTTTGATAATTCGACTCACAGGGCGACAACCAGAGGGCGCAGCGCCCACCAGGGGCGTCTCAAGAATCCCCACTTTGAGCTAAATTCTGCTTTCCTTCATAGGATGTTCAGTTGATACGGAGAGAGCAAGAGTACGATTCGACCGAAGTCGGAAAGAACTCCAGTACGTTCTTTCTCCTTATTCTCAACGCAGTTCAAAGGTTCATCAGATGATGGGTGATGTTTTGAAGTCCTTAGAGCATGGAACATATGCTCTCTTGTCTTGTCGAACTTTAATCTGATAGTGATTGTTTAGTTTTTTTATCTTTTCGGATTACACTGCTAAGTCAATTAAATAAAAAATTTGAAATGCCGTGTTTTGACCATTACAGTGCGTTGTGACACTGGTTGTTTGTTCGAAAACATAAAGAAATTAATTTGATATAGTTTCGTAAAATACAGCAATTTTTGGATAATATGTGTTTGAAAGTTTTCTGAATATTTCAGATTATTTCTCTAAATACTCTAACTGTGAAATATTATGTATAAAAAAAGTTACATTTATGTCTAAACATATAAAACAAACACATTCTCATGCTGTAATTTTCTATTTGCATTTAGTAATAATTACAATTATATGCATCAGTGTTGTAATGTTTCTCACGCAGCCAAACATAGAAAACATAAAAATAATTTCCATAAAATAAACAAATACTATGTGAAATTATTATCGCCTGTTAAAGAAACACACAGTTTCACTTCGTTGATGTTTGAGTGTATTTTGAATATTACTTTAATTTGTGGAATAATACAGCGTGACGTCAATTTTTCCACTTAACTCAGAACCAATGGAAAGTAAAGCTTTTATCAGTGAATATTTTTCTGCAATGTTGTGTTTACGCTTCCTGATAATTGAGATGTTTGCCCTGTTTGTACGTCCGACGGATGCTGCCACGGCACTGACCAATACAGAAATACTTCCAGGTAAGTTTGTGCTTTATTTTCAACCTCATTTAAATTCTTATTTGGGTTTTTATATATCGCTTAAGGGAGACCCGTAAGAAAAAAACCCAAAATTTTTATTATTGATTTTAAAGTAATGAATTTTGGTGTACTATTTAAGAATCTTTTTGTAAGTAATAATTAGCAAAAAATTCACTTTTTATTAAAAAGTATATTTTTTATGTCGATTTTTATGATTTTTTTGTGGAAAAATACACTTTTTAAAATTACTACTCCTCATACAATTTTCAATATTTTGATATTACTTAAATTTTTTAAATAGTGTTATAGTATATGGAAACGACCTAGGGAGAGATATTTTTAGTTTCTATTTTAATCAGCTAAAAAAAAAAGAAATTACGCATGGTAAATTTCCTTAAATTCGTTATAATTTTCATGTTTACCATTTTATGTAAATTTTTCAGAAATAGTTAAAAAAATATATTTCTCCTTACTTTTGTTGCAGTTTTTTTTAAGATTCTAAAAACATAAACACTTTGTTTCTAAACCATTTTACCACTGAGCCTTAGTACTTTGAACTTAGGCAAAATATGGAAAAAGTCATTTTCAGGAAAACACATTTTGAATGACCGCTAGTCCTTTAAACTCTAGTGACTACAATTAAAAAAAGCTCATTTGCTACCTGTTCCAAGTGTCCCCGAGTTCTGAAATTTTGCATGGATATTCGCAAATCTATATTTTATCGTTTTCTGAGATAATTTTTTTTTTTTGAACTTTTGATGATTTTTGGCCGAAAATGGGGTTCGGGTCTCCCTTAAGGAAGAATGGGTTAGGGTTTTCGAAAATAGTTTTAAATTATTTCGCTATTTCAAAACAAAATTATTTTTGTAAACGAAACATTTTTGTAAGGGAATTATAGTGAATTTTAAAAATACATATATATTTGGCTAAAATGTTACTTAAAAAATTTTAGTAATATGATTCTTAAAATAATTTAAAATGAATATATATAGGACAGTTGCACCATAAAATTTAACTAATAATAACACATTGCTCAATGGTGCACAAAACAGGAATTTTTAATATTTATTTGTACAATTAAAATAAAATAAAACTTTCAACGTTTCTCGCCATCTTCTGCGGGCGTCTTCAGGAAAATATGATATCATATGATAATATATGATATGATCATATTTTCCTGAAGACGCCCGCAGAAGACGGCGCAAAACGTTGAAAGTTTTATTTTATTTTAATTGTACTAATATATATTAAAAATTCCTGTTTTGTGCACCACTGAGCATGTGTTATTATTAGTTAATTTAAAATGTTTTACGAATAACAGAAAAAAAATTAAATTATTTTATTACATAAAAAGACATTAGAAGATTATTCGATTATTAGAATACTCCATGAATCCAATATTTAAATCGACAAATACCAATTAAAAAAGAATAAAAATTCTATATCGAACTAAATTCTCATTAAAGTATTCTATGCTAATAATTTCTATTGCTAAATTTCACTCTTTATAAACACATATTCCAAAACGGTTGCAGATATTTTTTGCAGTATGTATTAGAACTTCCGATTCTACCTCCGATATTATTAAAATTTGCAAATAAAATTTTAAGAAATTACGCAATTACATACGCATAGTTTATACGGATACTGGAATTTCCAGACCAGAAATTTCTTCTAGACCACTATTTTTACTGAAAATCCTTACTTAATTAAAACGAAATTTTGACGTTTAACACATATTTATTTTCTTGTAAAAAAAAAAAAAAAAAAAAAAAAGATTATTATTATTATTATTTTAATTTTGTGGCCTCTACGAATCTTCTTTAAATATGTATAAACTGTGATAAATATGTTTTGAGAAAAATGCGTTTAATATATATTTTTTTAATTACGCATGAAAAATACTAAAACCCACTTTATGTAGTCTTACAAAATATGAAAACCCACTATGTGCAAAATGCATATCAGTATATTTAACACTTAAAAAAAAAAATAAATAAATAAAATAAAAAAAATATATATAGTATGCCTGGTTGATTTTCCCTCTATTCACGGTCTTTCTTAACCCTTTATCTACGGAATTATATATAAAGAAATTGCTTCACCTCAATAATTATCAACATTAATATCAAAATATTTAGTGGATTTTTTAAACAAAAATTCTGTGAAATTTAGGTATTTTTCTTTGTTAAAGCAGATTAAATATACTGGTATTTATAACTTTATTTGTAAAATATTTACAAAAATAATTTCCTTACTAAATATAAAAGCTAAGTACCTGTATATATTATGTTTCTTTCTTTAAAAGAAGGCTTTTGAAGTTGAAAATGTCTCCTATCGTTTTTATCAACAAAATGATTGTTACTTTTATTAAAATGCTTACGAAAATTAGCACTTTTTTTGAAAATATTTAGCTTTGTCTGTTTCAATGCATTATATAAATTTGATCGAGCAGAGCGTATTTATTATTTTGATATGTGGAAAGAAAAAATAAACTTTTATTAATAAATAGAATAAATAATTTTTATACTAACTTTTCTTCAATAATATTTAAAACTACCGTCAGTGCATAAAGGGTTATCTGATAAGATGTATCGTTAATATATTATATATTTTATTGAGTTTAAATCATAAATTTGCAAGTTAAAAAAAAAATGAAACGTTATTGTTGTCTGAACTGAAGTATTAGTTTACAAACTTTAGTATTTGTGGAAATTAGAGTTAAAACATTTGAATTATATTAGTAATAAGAAATACCTTCACTTTCTTTGAAGTCTAAATTGCTGATTCAGTTTAAGAAAGTAAAGAATGAAGAATGAAGAGGTAATAATACTGATTTAGCGTGGGCTTTGTTTTGCATGTTTGAATATGTATCAAATTATGGAACAAAAACTCTATCTAAATTTGAACGAACAAAATATATTTTGTGTAAAGAAAAATAAGTTTTTATTAATAGTATAAGTAAATCAATTTTATATAAAATTTTCCTTCATGGTATTTCAAAATATCGCGAGTGCATAAATTGTTAATTGATAAGATGCATATTTAATACAATATATATTTTATTCAGTTAAAATCTTAAATTTGCAAAGTTTAAAATAACGAAATGTCACAGTTATCAGAACTTAAGTATTCGCTTATAAACATTTGTATTAGTGGAAATCAGAGTTGAGACTTTTCAATTATGATATTAATAAGAAGTACTTTTACTTTATTTGAGGTCTAAATGGATAGTTCAGTTTAAGAAAATAGGCAAAGAAAAGTGAAAAGTAGTAATAGTGATTTAGCGTGTAATTTGTTTTGCATATTTGGACATATATCAAATTATGTTTTAAAAAACTGCTTAACCTTTTCAGGTCTGATTTTATTTATTTATTTATTTTTTCGATTTTTAGAAAAAAACTTTTACTTTTATAACATTAACACTGGCTGTCCATGCAGATTTATTAGAGTTTAAAAAAATATTTCATTGTCTGAAACAATGAATATGGTTGTTTTACATACTACTCAATTCATATACATACAACAATAGGCTATTTTAGAGTTTTCAGCGGTGCCTATAAAATATTAGATTACAACGAGATTTAACAGATATTACAACTTTCTAAGACTTTTTGCGCATTGTTACAGGTGATTCTTTCATTAAAGTAACCTTTATTTTAAATTCAAAGAGTGAAATGTGTGTATAAAATAAAATAATCACAACCTGTGCAAAGAGAATTAAGCAAATATTTATTATTTTAATTATTATTACTATCATTATTATTATTACTACTAAATGCCCGAACGTTATTGGAGTCATATAATAAATCCATAGACATATACTAACATTACTACATGTAAACAGTAACAAAAACATTTGTTAAATACAAAATAATACTTATTTGAAAGACATGTACTATTATTAGTACACCAGACCCGAAAGGGTTAAGATATTCTGATCGTTTGTTGTAAAAGATTCAAATCTTCTTGTTACGAATATCGAACAAATTATCATCATAATGTTACATTTTATAATAATCCTTTATAAAGGAAATCCAATTTGTATTAATACATATTGTTATATTTATAATTTTTAAATAACTCAAGAATTTTAACGTAAGGTAAAAAACAAAATAAATGCAAGATGATGAAAAATATTAAAACTGTTCACACATTATTTTATAATTTTTAATTGCACAGTTAAAAAAAACTGCGTAAATTACTGAATAAGAAAATGCAATGTATATCCTCGTCGTTTGTGTTAAGGGAAACAACATTTACATGTATTTATAGGATTAAAATGTTATTTTGAAATATTTTTCTAATTATCTTAAAACCCAATGAGGCGCTATAAATAAATTTCTAACAAAAATAGCATTGCATGAGATATAAGAATTCATTTTAAAATATGAGAAAATAAAGAAATAATATAAATGATTGAGGGGTAAATATTTTTTTGAGTGCGTTATAAGTAAAAAAAAAAATGTATGTGAATAATTGCAAATATTGCTGTCTATTTGAAGTAGACAATTTGTTTTGTTTATCCGCAATAAAAAAAGCAAATTGTAAAGATTTTTCTAATTTTTAAAGTATAAGATCATAGAAATTTAATATTAGAAATTCTTATTACTAGCTGTTACCCGTGACTTCGTTCACTTAGCATTAAAAAAGGTAAACGCATTACTAAATAAAACGTTTTATTTACGATAATTTAAAAGATACATAATTAACAAATATTTTATCCCATTTTACAGGAGGCAGTATAGTGTTTCTTACTTTTAGAGATTTAAAAAAAATGTTATGT
This sequence comes from Maratus speculifer, assembly GCA_964019185.1. NCBI lineage: Eukaryota > Metazoa > Arthropoda > Arachnida > Araneae > Salticidae > Maratus > Maratus speculifer. The sequence continues at coordinate 231,494,029 of OZ025294.1, read as the reverse complement.
TGTGCCAGATAAGAACAGTCACCAAAATGAAACGACAATTACTTATACTGTACAATTATTGTAATGCACTCTATGTTCTGCAGAAATCATGTTGTTGTACATTTAAGAATTTCATATCAAAGAAAGAAAATTAATGCTTTAAACCTAGATAATAAAAAAATACCCAACACTTTCAAAATACGTAATTTTGCCAGCCCATTCTTTTGTGCAGCTATTTATGATCTATATAGGCGTAAACATTCTAAATAGAATGCTGAAATATAGTTTAGTCAGAAAAAATATAATGAAGATTAAAATTCACCTTTAGCAATTTCTAATAATTTACAGAAATGTACTTTAATTGTTTTGTACAGCCCTGTATATTACTTGCAGATTTTTATACGGGCCACAAAATTAGCTTAAATTATTCAAGCAAAAACCTGATTAAAATTATGGAATCCACTTTTCTGGGAATTTCTATTTCACAAATAACCATGTATCCAATTTTTTTTATAGTTCGGTATATAATTTTATTTAAATTCTACATATATCTCTTATTATAATAAATGAATGTAAACTTAAAAATGCATAATTCAAATTAAAACTATCTTAATCAACTGACGCTCATTCTCAGTACTATTTACGAATTCTCTTGTGTAGTTATTTTTATAATTTAAGCAAACAGCAAATTATGCAAAAAAATTGTTAACCTTAAATTGCATACCATAATTGTAAATGCTCTTCAGCAATATTTTTCTAATAGACCATATTTCGGATACAGTATTGTATCCGAAGTCTTTATGTGTCCCTGTAAATGAACAATAAATGTGATGCAAATCATATTCAACTGCAAGCATATTGTAGTGAATCTTAATAATGTGTATTAATTTCATCTTGTTTGAAATAGTGCAAAACAATTAAAATACGCTGGAAATGTTTTTCCTCGTAGATTATTATGTTACCGACCTCTTTTTCGTGACCATGTAAATGAATTTTAAATGCTTTGACCTCATTTTCTGCAGAAATCTTGTTTTAGTGCATTTCAGAAACTGATATTAATTTCATTAGTTTTGTAACAGAGTGGCATCATTAAAATACACAGCAAATGATTTTTCTTCATAGACCATAATATAATGAAATACTTTTGAGTTCCCTGCATGTATACTATAAATACTACACTTAAAATATTTGATAGTAATTATGTTCTTGTGCACCTTAAAAATGCATAAAAGTTTCATTATATTTAAGATACATGTAGCATTACTGAAATACATCGTAAATAATTTTTTCTCTTAGTAAATAATGCTTCTCCTTTCGAGTGCTCATGTGATTGAGCTATAAATGTTACATGCTTCATTTTCAATGCCGAACATGCTATGATAAATCGCAATAACATCTATTAATTTCGTGGGAATCTAACCATATTTACTCAAGTTAAAGAATGAACAGACAGACGGCATCTGGCATACAGACAGATCGAAGTCGTAAACATTTTTCAACCATGTTAGAAAGTGTCAAAAAACAGGATTTAATAAAATCATAAAAATCGAGGAATTTATCTTCGTAAAAACAACAACAAAAAAAATGTTAGGAAAATTCTACTACAAAACTATGTTTTACATGTTAAAAATCTGCAACTTCGGTTGTATATATAAAAAAATATTTTTAAAAGTGACTTCATATTTTTACTCTTTAAGCAAAAAGAAATGTGGAATTAAAATCCAGTAGCAAATCACCATTTACAAATTTGCTCCCGACGCTCAAATTGAGATACTGACAGAGGGAAATGATATTATTTTCTCGCAATCATATTAAATCTTTAAGTTTTAAATTAGAAAGTACATTTTTAAAGTTTTCTTTTATTCATGTACTTTAAACTGAACAGCTTGAAGAATTAACACTTGTCAATTTAATTTTTTTTATGTTGGTTAAGTTATTTTTAACCTTTTTAAAAATGATAAAAATTGTTTTACTTTAATCGTTACGTCATTTACAACTCAGATAATTTTCCGGTATAAATTATTGATATTTTCTATTCATTTTCTTTTTAACATTTCTTTTTTAACTTATTTCATTTTCAAATTAAAAGCTAAATATTTAAATTAACCGTGGTAGACGATAAACATAATTTACTTTAAATAATAATATTTGATTGCATAACTCATTTTATTCCAACATCAGCAAATCCATTTTATTTTCCATTAATGACGTCACATTTGTCTCCTTTTAGCACTTACTCAAAATTCATATACTTTGTCTTATAAGAAATGGATACTCTAAAACTTATGTTTTGTTTCCAATATGACGTCAAAATGATATTTTTTAGATTTTATACTTATTTATATCATTTCGTTTTATCACGTGAAAATCTTTCAGTTGAAAATTAATTCTGAAAAGAAATAATTATTCCTTTTTTTTTTTTTTTTTTTTTTTTTTTTTTTGGAAACGAAAAAAGAAAGATAATTAAATCTGATTAAATATTATAGAAAATTTTTTAATTTCTTCTGTATAAAAAATAATGAAAATTTGAATTTTTAAAAAATATATTTGATTAAAATAAATAAAAATTACTCTATGTTCATTTCAGGCCTATAATCTATCTGTATGCAAAAATACAAAAACCTCAATTCATCTGTTTTGAAGCCGATTCCATTCCAATATTTCGGACACACTTTCACATTTCTAATATTTTTAAGATAAATTAAGTGTGGAATAGTGTTGTATTTTAACCAAAACTAAAATATTTACATATTTGTTATAAATCTAATGTCACAGAGGTGAAGTGTGAATTTTTTTAAATGAAGTTTTTTCTAAAACTAAAAGCTTTTGATTTTAAAATGTAGATGAAAAAAAATGAAAAAATTGTGAAAATAAAAACATTGTCACTATAGTTTTTTTTTTTTTTTTTTTTTTTTTTTACATTTTCTAACGAAAGATGTTTTTAAAAAGATTATAAAAATCTGTACTTAAAAAATTTCAATTTATTAGAATTTGTATGAAAGTTAAAAATTTATCATAATACGTATAGTGTTGCATATAACTGTGGAAATTAATCATTGCAATTGCTAATTAGTTCTTATGAAGTTAATACTCTTTACATAACATATAGTTCATTGTGTTTAAATCTTTCTATGTAGAATTTCTGAACTGAAAGTTATTCCTATACCATGAATGTAAAATAAATAATATGTAAGCTTTAGTGCTATTTAATCTGATTAAGTCAAAATTTCTTATCGTTAATGGAAAAAAAAAAAAAAAAAAAAAAAAAAAAAGATGACAAAACCTTTGTAAAGTTACTTATTTTGATATGATTGCGTATTGTACAGAGAGAAAAAAATACCATAAAACTAGCGATTAAAAAATACAAATATGTTTAGATTTCGTAAATTTAATTTAGTTTAAATTACTTTATAAAACAATTAAATGAAGAAATACATTATACGTTGTTAGAATAAATATAAAAATGCTCATGAACACGTTAATGTTTTATATTTTAGCTGTGGAATTTCGGTAACTTATCCTTTAAGACTGTTAACAGGTACCAATGAGCTACTTTCTGACACATTTCCCCCGAATTGTACAAATATTCGAAGATAACGTCATGTTAAAAAAGGTCTTGTTAAAAGCAATTTCTTAGGATATTTTAATTTTTTATTTATTTTCTTTTTTCAATTACATTTAATCTGAACCGAGATTACAGTCATACATAAATAAATGAGGAATTTTACTGAAAAAAAATCAAACAATCTGAAAAGAAAAAAAATATTTAGATATAAACATGAATATAGAATTTTACATTCGTTTGCGTCAAAATTATTTTTTCATTGACGAATTACGCCACAGGTGATGCGCATGTCCCTCCGTCCCACCTGCGGCTGAGCCCGAACTCTTATTTTCCTACTACTCATGTTTGATAATGAAAATGAAATGTGTATCATTTACAGTTAATTTACAGGGACACTCAAAAATCCCGTTACATCACTTCCTATGGAGAAAAAGCGTTTCCAGTGTATCATAATAATATGACAGTACTTGAAATACATTGAATATTTTTTCAATTACATTTACTCTGAACCGAGATTATAGCCATACATAAATAAATGAGGAATTTTACTGAAAAAAAATCAAACAATCTGAGAAGAAAAAATATTTAGATTTAAACATGAATATAGAATTTTACATTCGTTTGCGTCAAAATTATTTTTTCATTGACGAATTACTCCACAGGTGATGCGCATAAGTTCAGAAATTCCAACAAAAATGTAAAAAGGAAATTTTCAGGGCGGTACAAGATTTGTCAGATTTTGATCTTTAGTAATCCAAATAATAATGAGGACAAATTTTAATTATTAATAGTAATGAATATATAGATTAAAAAACTTTCATGTCATTTGCCAATGAATTTCCACATGTTGTTCCTTTGGCGCACTTAAAATGTCAAGACAGTTTCACGCCAAGTACGAGCAAATATCTAGGCATTTACAGCAGCTGCAGGATAATTCAAAATGAATATAGTGATTACATGCGACCATCACTCTATCATCGAAAGGAATTGATCGATAAGTTTTTCACAGAATTTAAAAGGAAGTTAAAAATTTTATATACATACTTTATAAGTATTCAATGTGATTACCCTTGGACACATGGAAGGCATCAAAATATTGTTTTTGTTTAAACACCCGATATCATATGTGTATGTTGTTAAGATTTTGAGGTGTTTAACTGTATTTTTGATGAAATCTTCGCTATACTGATGACTGAAATGACAAATGTGAAATTCTAACACACAGAATGCCCCAAAATTCCAAAAACACATGCAGATTATATCTGTTGATTGAACAAAAAGGATGTTTAGATAAGGTCTTTGTGACTCAGGAGAATCACATATAACATTTATAAAGTATGTATTTTTTTTTAACTTATTTTCACATTTTGTTTCATTTTTATCAATAACTTCTTTTCGATTCTTATAGCTGTTTGTAACCATTATATTCATTTTAATTACCCTGTATTGCTGTTGTAAACCTAGCCATTATAGGTCGTCAACATTTGATGCTTTAAATCATAAGACAAAATGGAGCATTTCACCTTGAATCAAATATAAAATATGTTTGAAACTTCTTAGTACTTTGGGCATTTTCCGAGCTCTTCATCAGAAGGCACTTTAATAATTAATTGCCGCCTACTTATTTAAATGTGTCACCTCGTTTTTGAAATGAGAGAGCCAGTAATTATTAGAAATGAAAATGGAGTAGCAGTCTTTAGATTGAATTTATGTAGACAAAATATATATCCACTGCAGTTTCATTTATTTGACTTTATTATATAACTATGTTCTCATACGTCACTCTCATTTTAAATGTGAACTGGTCAATCGAAATAGCAACGTTTCAGACTAAAAAAGTCTGGCGTCGAAGAATATTTAACAACCGTACCATAACCTTTACCACGACACATTGCTGTAGTTTTCAGAATTTATTTCCAGGATGTTTAAGAATATATTGTGGATATTTTACGATAAGGCATCGTTATATACTTGATTGTTTTTACACAGAATTTCTATGGATTTACAGTTAGTGGATGAGTAATGATTGAATGTTGGATTTTAATACTTCTCGGTATTCTTCGGTTTTTTCCAGCCTTTTTATCGAAGAATATTTTAATAACTCTTTGTCATTTATTTATATAAATACTTCACTTTCCTTTTTAAATGAAAGAGCTGATAATTATTAGAATTGAAAAAAGAATTAGCAGTCCCTTAGATTTGATTTAAATAGAAAAATGTATGCAAACTGCAGTTACACATTGATGCAACTATATTAATTAAATAAGTTGCTATACTTACTTTGTATCACTTACAGTTTAGATGCATAGCTGGACAATAATTATTATTAATATCAATAATTTATCTGAAAAACTACCACTCGATTCTCCTGCTACACATTTAAAATTAATGTGACGTATGAAAACGCAGCATTGATTTTTTTATAATTATTAATAAAATTTAACATGACCAAAATTATTTTTTACAGATTAAAAAATATCTAAATTGCGTGTGTAGTACATAATAAAATGTTAAAATTATAATTTCCAAATTGCAATAAAACATTATAAAAATATCCGTTATTAAACTATTTTTTTCTCTTTTACAGTAATGCATTAAAATCTAGTTCTAAAAGACCAGAAATATAGCACAGTAAATTACAGAAGCAAGTTTATTATTCTTGTACGACATAAAATAATATACGCGCAGAATAAAATAGGTAGGAGATAAAATAAAACTGGTATTATTTTCCCCAAAAGAACCATGAAACATAGAAGAATTATTTCAGTATCTAATAATTTTCTCCCTTGTTTCTAAAACTGTTGTGTCCTAAACTGCTTAAGCGTCAATAGATGGAGACTTACCTTTCATTCGCAAATCAATATTTCCTGAATATTTTTAGTTTACTTTATTGTAAATAAAAATACGTAAGTGTTTTCTGATCATATTTAATGAAAAGGAATCTTATTTTCAATTGGATATTTGTTGTACAATAATTACTATCGTTCTATTTTATTTTTTTAAGTATGTGCATTCAGTAACATGATTAGAATTGACAACTGTAATTTTAATAAAACCTCAAAATTATAGGAGATCCACTGTGCTATGAAATATATTTAAGTAGTTTCATAACTTGTCTAATTCGCTGTTTAAAAAAAATATATTTCCCAAGAAAAGGTGCTAGCACATCGGCTAATAAAATTATTGCTGTAAAATATTAATGTTGTTTTCTTTAACCACTTCAGGAGCGCCGTTTATGTACTGCAAAAATATCCATTAATGTCCGTTCTGCAAATAGCAAGAGTGTAAGTATAGTTTTGTTATTGCGTATTATCTTGGAAATTTTAGAAATGGGGTTGATAATTTTCATCTCAGGCAGTAATAAATAAGTTTCTATCAAAATTGACACTGAAAAAATAATTATATTTTATTACGTTACCCAATATAACTATACGATTTCACTGTAATGTGTTTTCATCTCGCAATATGTCCTTATGAACACAATTTAATACACTCTAGAAAATGCCAAAATTATAAAAGATACTTATTCCCTTGAACATGAGTGCACATACTGGAAATAGTTCTTTTGGAAATTTCAGTTCTTTTGGAAATTTCATTATTAAATACATGTCGAGAGCATCGAAATCTCAATTAGTAGGTTTTTCGTTAGGTTGCATATCTTTTCATTCAATTGCAATATTTTCTTTTCATCAATTTGATAAAAACTGACTTTTTTAAAGACTTGTGTTGTAATTTTTTAAACACTGGTGATGCAAAAGGGAATTAAAAAACAATTAAAGTATAAAAATCTTCAAGTAATGCTGTGAAAAGGTGATATTTATTTCAAAAAATAAGTAGTGGACACAATTGCTTTACACACACGAAATGAGGTTTAGAACCAACGCTAGCGAAAGTAATTTGATAAATTTGAATCTTGAAGAATTTAATTTTGCATTCATTTATAAGAAAAGGGTAATTTTTTTAATCATTAATCATATCTTAGAGCCGTGTTGCCAATGGTTATTGAGAATTCTTGCATACATCGCAACATTATTTTCGTCTTATTTAATTATTTAATCTGTCATTAAATAAACGGATTTTTTCTATCTAAAAAAACTGGTGGTAATAATGTAATTTGAACTGGGAAAAAAAGCTCATTGGCGAAACTATCTTTAAATATAATATGGTTTCCTTCCATAAATGATGTCACACATTTTTTCAATACTTTTGATCCTCCCTCCTCCCTTTTGTCACAAAGTGTCACACTTCATCATACCTCCTAATCCCCTCTTGCCACATGTCACTCCGTATTACGTAAACATATACTTACAGTTCAGCGACAAAGCACTACGTTACAGATCATATTTCAAATTTTATTTTTAAACTTTAACTATGTGTTTTCATGATACTTGTGGGCATAACAATAAAAATGATTCATGTAATTATTTTGTATGATATAAGATTAATATTTACAACAAAAAACATAATTAACATACAATAATAATAAAATATTAATATGAAAAAAATGAAAACAGTAGTATTTTTGCTAATTAAAATGGAATTTAATATATTTGATTTCAAATATTATCTTTACTTCAAGTATACAAGTTTCATATTTTAACATGCTATCTTTTAATAATTTTATTTTATTCAAAATTTGTGATGTCACACGTTTTTACCCCTTCCAACCCCCTTGTCACAAACTGTCATTATTTCATGACACTCCCTCTCTACATCCAAGCTTGACATCATTTATGGACAACCCCAACAAGGTAATTAAGGTAATTTCGCAATCAGCTGTATATTTTGCAATCGGTACTTAGATACAGAATATATCTTGACTTGAGACAAAAAGTTCATATGGAGGACAATTAAAAATTTAACCTTAATGTTATACAGCAATATTTTCTTTACATTTTTATGGTACTATATATATTATTTTAGAAATGTATTTATAACTGCTCAAGAATCAAAGTTTAAACAGCATTTTTAAATTTTTCGAATTTTTTCATGTAAGTCATACCTAATTTAAAAAAATATATCTGTTTTAATTTCTATACAGCTAAACTGAAATATATATATATATATTGTATGACTTTAAAAAATAAATATATACGAAACATAAATTTAAAAAAAAACTTTTTTCTTTCAAGAAAATATTCAATGAATTTAACAAAAAGCGAAGCTTATGTGTATATACATCATAAATATCTTAAAAAATCATTATTAATGTAAACTTTTAGGAAAATATTCAAAAGCACATTTTTTATTTTTAACGATCCTTTTGCCATTTTTTGCAAATTTTTTAAGTTCTGATGCATAAACATTATCAGTTTCGATTTAAAACTATCAAAAGGTATGTTTTGCCTTATTGGTACCTGGTGTTGATATTAAATAATTTATATATGAAATAGTACTTCCATGTACTTAAAACAGAACAAACTATTAAAATCATTTATTCAGTTCTACAAAAACAAAATAAAAAATACTGAAAAAAAGATGGCAAAAAATATTTAAACAATTAAGAATTCAGCGTCAATTAAAATATTTTTTGGAATTAAATCCATATTAAACAACAGCATATTTTGAAAGACTAATTAAAACTCCAATTATTTCATTAATTATTAAATTAGGAAATTTAAATTAATTTTCTAAGAATAATTCGAACTGGTTAATTGCCATCCTTATTTTTATTTATTTTATTAAGCGTTTTACTTTTATCGCTTACTTTCTTTTTAAAGAATATTTACGAAGCTATAAGAACTTATTAAAATTTTCTGCAGCTATATTATTTTCTCGAAAACTACGCACTGAAATAAAAGGACTTGATTGATGAATTTAAGTACACATTAAATGTTCAATTAAAGACCATTTTATTACCTTATCAGGTTTATCTTTTCCTGTAAGTTTTTCTTTGAAAAGCAAGAGCTTGCTCCGTTATACTTGTTAACTTATTTCTGAATCAAAGCTTAACGTAAAATATAGATTTTGAAAAGAAAATTTTTGAGGATTTGTTAATCTTCCTGAAAATAGAGTGTAAATCGAAAATGTTTAATTTATTGGATTAAAGTAAATATTACATATTTAATAAACATATTCTTTTTTAATATTCGAGGAAAATATTAAGTGTAGTTATTCAATTTATTCAAAATTTTAAGCCTTACAATAGGGTTGCCCAACCTTTTACTAAGCAGGGGCGCACATCAGGTCGCTGCAAACAATGAAGGGCACCATTATTAATAGGGCTCAAATTATCTCACAGTAAATGCAGTGTTACACTTATATAAATGCATCTCCGATCAGACGATATAAGACCCCTATGGATCTGATGCTCTATGTAAAAATGAAAAAAAAAAAAAAAAAACCTCAAAATAGCTATAAATCGGGGTAAATTTCGATTTATATATTTTTTTCTGTGAGGAATTACATATATAATATTTGAATTGTAAAGAGCCAAAAAATTGAAACCCGCCTATATTTTTAAATAAAATGGTAATCAAAGAAATTATTACGGTCTCTTCGGGTTTTTCAAAAAAAAAAAAAAAAAAAAAAACTTTTTGGTTTATTTTGGAGGTGCAAATTTGTGTTATGAATAGTACAGAAACAAAGACAGGCATGATACTGTAATCAATTCATGAATGGTTCTAAAGACAAATTCTGTAAGGGTTTTCATTAATGGAAATCATTTGGTACGATTTTACAGAATTATTAAAAAAATAAAATTATTAAAATTACTTAAAAATTCCAAAATCTGAGGCAGAAAATCAGTGGTGCAGTGAAATAACATAAAAAATAACAAAAAAATGGACTTTTAATGCAAAGGAAGGAGTGTGAACGCTTATTTTTCGACATTTTACTTCTTAATATATTAAAAAAAGTTATTACCAACTTTTATCAATTCCTATCGTAATTATTTCTATAAAATAATTTATGAATAATAACTATAAATTAATCAAGAAACGCAATAATACGTAATTAAATTTCAAAGTATATTTTAATTTTTGGTGCGTGAAATACACTTATAGCGGTTTTTTAAGCATCGCTCAAGAAAATATCAAGTATTTTAAATGAAGAACACATTGAAAGGTAATTTTATTTTTAAAAAGTGGTAGTAAAAAGGAAACCTTCGAAAGGGCGGCATGGCGCCTACGGGCGGTATGTTGGACAGCCCTGCTGCACAATCTTTGCCCTGATACTGTTTTTGAAAGAATCAGTGATTTCGAGATATTGTTACAATATTTTAACAAACTTGTTTTTTAACTAATTTTTTTTACATATTTTCTAATGCTTACCTGCTTGAGGGGGAACTTAGTCTATTCATTCTAGGTCTAAACTAAAGAGACTGAAAAAATTTCCATTTTCCCCTTGCTTAAATTGGAAGACGGCCTTTTTCCCCTAATCTACCACTGGGCTATAACTATAACTTCAATGATTATTTTCAAAAGCAGAAATTGAATTTTAATTTTTTTTTATTTATTAATAAATGTCAAATGCCACCATTTGAGTCATCTGCAGTTCAAATTTGATATCATTTGGACCAATAATAGGCGTTCTAGAACTCTCTGAAGTTGGAACTTATTTCTTCTAAATTCTGTACTTTAGATTGTAAATTAAATGTATTATTATTATTATTATTATTATTATTATTATTATTATTATTATTATTATTATTATTATTATTATTTTATTTTTTGTATGGAGTCTGTTTGAACATTAAAAATTAAATTACTTATTAATTTACTAATCTCATCAGAACTAGCGTGAATTCTAATTTTTTTTATGTTCCGTTGCCACTCTTATTTATTAATTAAAATATTCGTATTGATCAATGCCTGATACCGCGGAATAGATGTGGTGAAAATTTATGTATAAAATTACTGGTGTTCAAATATAATACTGTGCTTACTCATTCTAATTAAAATTATAAAAGTCGTATATCGTATAGGTGTTAATATATAAATTTTGTTAATGCTATATTAGGCGGTGGGGAGGCTATTTCATACCTAATTTTAATTACTCTGCTGCCATTTTCTCAGCAGAATATTTAAGAAACATTTTCATTTGTAAAGAACGGAAAGGTATAAAATACTTGTTATAAAAAAATTTTATTAAATTTTTTTGTCATTTAATCATTTAAAAAAATAGAAACTAAAGTAAATTTGTCCTAGAAAGAGTTACTATTAGCGACAGATTAATCACAGCGAAAATCGAAATTTCACTAACGATCTAGCTAACAATGGAATATGTACATGTACAATATGGACATTATGATCCATTAAATATAGTATCAAAGTATTCCATATACATAGTATTTGAAAAATAAAAAAATATAAGTATATAATGCAACAAACCAATAATAGCATGAATTATTTGAATGAAACACTTAAAAATGTTAAACAACTTGAATCTAATTGTAAATTTATTCTTAATTAATCAATGAAATTCGAGTTTCAATCTATGCCTGGTATTAAGTATCAATATTGAACTTCAAAAGTTCAGTGATTTTAAATTTTCAACAATGAAGAGAACAATTCATCATACACAATTACTTCCGTTTATCACAACCTGTTCAGAAACTTTTATACTAAGGAAGCTTTATTTCATTTATTGTATTTCCCGTATGTTTATTGCTGCAAAAATTTAATGCAACATCCTATTAAATTCTCTGATAATTAAATTTTATAAAAATTTCATATCCTACTTATATCGCCACTTCACTGTTGATCCTCGATAATTCCACTTGTCAAAGAATTTCATATTTTAAATGCCACTTTTGAGGCTCTTGATTTTTCAATTACCGTGTTGCAGTGTTATAGCATTAATTGCATAATTTTGGGAACCGAACTAACTGATGCTCCAGGAGATAATTTTACATTGATTCCATGAAATGATAGAATTGAGCGCTCACTAAAGCAAGAAAAATTTAGTTGGTAAAATTATCAAAATTTTAAATTATTATTTAATTTAAATAAAAGTATGGTTAAAATTTGCATATAGAGTGAGCATAATTTTTTGATTTGTGCATCAGGGTGAATATAAACTAGTCGTTGGGAGGACCAGCGTAATATTTACTTATCTTGGATATGTATAACATAAAATATGAAAATAAAACGAGTGTAAACTATTTATAGAATGCATCGCAATTTCAAAATAAAATTTAAAAGCATATTTAAATACTTTTAATATACATAGTAATGCTCTATTAATGAATTTCTGAGGAGTCAACAAATTATATAAAACGCTGAAATACTCAAGTAGTATCAGATTGTGTAAAAGAAACATGCTTATAACTCCAAAAATATTAATCATATTAACTAACAATTTACTGCATCGGATTAAGCGTTTCATTTCCAATTAAAATATATTTTTGATTTGAAATTTGAATGAAATACAGAGTCATAAAAATTTAAAGAATGTGTAAAACAGGATTACTCATATATCGGCAACTAGTAAACCGATCGACTTCGTTCTTCATGCAAAATTTGTGTTATTATATTGCATTTTATGTCTATTCCTTAGAAATTTCGAAAAATTTTATATACTTTCATCAGAACGAGTTTTTCGAGAGTCCAAAAAAAAAGTTCCCACTAATCGAGCTTATTGATATTATAAAGCCTTTGTCCCATTCTTACATAATAAGTACATACAAAATTTCAAGTCTCTATCTCAATTTGTTCGGGAAATAGAGCGTGTATGCGTGTATGTAGAGCGTAAATGTTATATAATAAAATTACTTTTGATGCATTCTAATTAAAAAAATATCCTAAAAAACATTTCCAAGAGCCACCGGGTTTCTGATTCCATACGGAAAAATTCCATATTTATTTTGCTTTGAATTTTTAACGGTTGCTACTTTATTTCGTGTCTGAAAACTATCCGGTTTGTCTGAAAAGTGTCGGTTTTCCAAGAAAACTGTAATTCATTACAGTTTTTCATGATTTTAATTTAATTAGGTTTATTTTCGGACATTTATTGTGTTATTCTCAGTCATACCTAGCTCAGTTTGTTAGTATGATTTTTTACTGTCGATTTACATAAAATTTTCAATTCCGCAATAATGGAACATTTGATGCCACTAGCTCAGTTATTAATTTTATTTTAAATTAAAAAAAATTTCATATTGAAATTTTCTTAAAGCAAGACATTTTTCATGCTTAAACTTATGAAAATTTCACATTATCTTATTTTACTCAACAAGCAATTGTAAGAAATACTATGAGAAATGCATCATATCTTTAGGGTGAATTTGCGAACAAAACGACAGAAAATTTATGTAAACCCCTTGGATCATGAAATATATTATTGGAATTTATGTTTTGGGTTCGGCATACATACATTTTACAAATCGTATTAGCAGCTTACATGAACACCTAATGACCTCATTTCATTTAACTAAGCTCATTGAGCATTTAAATATGCATATAAATCGATTTATCATTCAATTAAATATAGTTCGAAGAATGTGAATAATGTCAAATACATTTGATTGGAATATTCAGTCAAAAATAATAAAGATCCGTTCAGTGAATATTTTTATATTTTTTTTTTACCCGCATGAATTTGAATTATTAATTTGTGCTTAACCCTTTACCGGGAAAATCAGTTATGTGGCTGAAGTATTAAAAAAAATCATTTTCCACAAGAATCTGCAGACAAATTGATTTCATAACATCTTATGAATTCATTCATACTACATTCTACTACATTCATACTACATTCATACTACATTCATACTCAAGTCATTCAGACTACATTCATAGCATCTTATGCATTAAGAAAACAAAATTATTTTACTAAAAATTCCAGTGCGAAGTTTTCAATAAAATTTAAGTGGGAAGTAAATTCCAACTACCTGATAAAAGGTAATTTGTAAATACGCTGGTCCCTAAAATTAAAGGACAATGAGTACATTTAGTTAATGTTGCAACCAATGCCCTATGCTGCAGTTATTTATGTTAATTAAATACTATTGAATACAAAATTACACTTCTGCACCCAGTTTCAGACCCTCAGGATGCCACAGGAAATCGTATTAGCCGTTATACAGGGTAGCGAGTGATCAGGGAAAAACGCAGTCAAAAAAGTTGTTAAATACCAGTGCTTTGTTAAAGAGAAATTCGCCTCGTATACAGAGTAGAGAAATTCGCCCCTTTATATTTTTCCAAGAATTTCCTAAATCTGTGTTTTTTCTGATCAATTTCCACTCTGTGCTAATTCTACATTAACACTAGAAACACCAAAAGCAGTCAGTTTGACTGCTAGTATGTATGTATAATTCGATTTTAAACAGATATTTAAAAAAAAAAAGTTTTATATCGGTATATCACACAAAACATTAGTAAAATATCTAAGTTAAAAGCTTTAGATAAAATTCTGGTGTGAATATATTTCATAAAATTTGACTAAAATCTCTGGCTCTTCTAATGTTCAGGCTTAATGATGGTGGACTGTATACGAAAAACAAAGACGATAGTTTGTGTCCCATTTACTCTAGCGTCCAAAGCGGTACGTTTTAACTATTACCATCGTCATGTTTAATGGATACAAGAAGAGTAGAGTTGAACGGGATATTTCACTGACAAGAGAAGGCAAGTTGCATGTTCCTTTCACATTCCAGGTTAAATTACGCCTCGAATCAGTGTTCAGATTATGTATGAACTTGTCAGTAAAAAAAACTACCTGTCTTTTTGGCTCCATTGAATATAACATCGGCAACAATTCAAACGGTATCCTTTGGAAAATGGAATAAGTAGGACACAAACTATTAGTTTTATAATCTACAGTCAAACCTTGTTAAACCTCCATTCCGAAGAAGAGCGGCTAGTTCGAAATACTGTGCAGCCTAATGGTCTGAAACCAAATCTCTTGTAGTCGCTTCGCGTTTTCCTGTGGCCATCATATCAAAAAACGGTCTTTGGAAGCAATTGTTGCTCATATGGATGTTTATGAACAAATATATTGGGGCTCTTGAAGTCCCACGATTTTACCAATTATTTGCCACTTTTGATCTTCTCTTAAATGGTGGTTTGAAGCCATAACTAATGAATACTCATCCCTCTCTGATATCACATTCATTTTAAACAACACAACAAACCAGAATTTCAATATACATCCGTTGCGCATCACATTTCCAATCACCTAATTTGAATATTTCCGAGGCTAATGTATGCGCAGAAGTACAATTTTGCATTCAATAGTATTTAATTATCATAAATAATTGAAGCATTTGGCATTAGTCGCAATATTAACTTAATCAGAATATTTTTTCGTGTTATCATTTAATTTTGATGAAAATGTATGTGAGATTTAAGCCTTTTCTGATATAGTTTTTGTTATCTCAAACTTGCTGGTAAAATTACTTTCAAACATCGACAAATAAACTAAAAATTTATTTATTTTATTTTTTTATTTTTGGTAATTGCAAAATCAAATCGATAATCAAATTGTGTGAATCATATTGATAAAATTTGGAAATAAACATAATATTTTTTATAATATAATATATATAATTGCATGCTTTGATTAATATAAATAAAAAAAGCTTTTTAATTGTATATAATGCACTATAATTAGCATTTTTAAAATTATTAAAACAATATGTTTATTTATTTACAGATACTAAAAAAATTATAAATTATAATCAGTAATAATAAACTAAGAATAATCTTATTTGATCCTTAAGAACGTTTTGTTTCTTAATCACCTTAAAAAAGAACATAAATAATTGTCCCTTAAAAGTCTGATAAAAGTATGACCTCATTCATGCCTAGGACGCTATATTTTGTACGTTATAAAAATACATAAAACATATCCTTGAACATATAATTCCCCAATTAAAAAAGAAATTGAACTTCAATGAACTCTAAAAGTGAAGATTAAGACTTATTTATTTAAATCCTTGGCGGAAAAAACAAAATTAAACTTACTTTTTACATTTAGCCATTTTATAAAATGAAAAATCTATAAACTACGAAAATAAAATCGCGAAAACTTCAGAAATAACTTGGAAAACAGATAGCGACTTTTATAGATAAATTACATAAATAATTTTTATCTTATACAGGTGAAGATAATTATACAAATTCATTAAATTTCGAAAATCCCTTAAACGAAACGTTAGGCGTAAATCTGTTAAGATACTTTTCTAATGTATTAAATAGCAATATTTGATTTTAAAAAGTTTATTGACTTTTAAATTTACTATGAACGAAGAGAAAAATGTATAATACAATAATTACTTCCGTTTCTGGAAACATATTTCGAAAGATTTATCTGCAGGATGCTTTATTTCAGTTAATGCATTTTACGTAATATATTACTAAGAAAGTGTAATTCATAGTCCAGCTAAATACTCTAATAATTAATTATCATAAAAATTTCATATTCTAATTATGTCGCCTCTTGAGTGTTGTTTCTACGTAATTCCACTTACCAAAGAATTTAAAAAAATTAAATACTTTGCTTAGACTCTTGATTTTTCAGTTGCAGTGATGCTATATTAAAACATACACATTGCAAAACTTTGAGAAATTACATGATTGATATTACATTGATATTATCTGCCGCATTATCAATTCATGAAAATTTTACATTCTAAAGGATTTTACGCAAATTTCTAGACCAAATTAAAATATTTACATAATCATTTAATAAATATTTGAAGATTTGAAGGATTTAGAAGGATTGATGAATTGGAGGACTTTGAGCAATTTTTATCACCACACTCAAATCTTTTATTATTAATTATTTTTTTTTTATATTTTGTAGAATTATAAAATGAACAAACATGATGTTCTTACAATATAAATATAGAAATATTTCCGCAATGAAAAATTCCCATCCCCCTCCCTCAGCGCCAAGAAATCTGAAAAGATGCAAAGGCAAAAAAAATCACCCTTTTAAAAATATTGTATTTTTGTTTTGTGTAACCAATAATGCTTTTGTAACAAGATAAAGTAATGTACGTGTTACTCATTCTAAACAGTATTATAATTAACTGACAAATTAAAAGAATTTTATAATAAGTTATTTTAATGGTACTTATAAGTACCGTCGTTAGATAAAGGGTTAAATGAGTTTGAAGCTACTTTCTCCGCTCTATTAAATAATAATAAAAAATTTTAAAATTTTCATTGATTTCTTAATTGGTATGAACGAAGAGGAAAATGCATAATACAATAATTACTTCCGTTTACCGCAACATATTTCGAATGATTTATCTACAGAAAGTTTTATTTCATGTAATGTGTATTACGTATATATTTTGAAAATGTAATAAATCACCCAGTTAAATTCTCTGATAGTTAAAAGTATCATAAAAATTTCATTACTAATTATGTTGCTTCTTCAGTGTTGGCTCTCAGTAATTTCATTTGCCGAATTAAAAATTTTAAATTATACTCTTCAGACTGTTGATTTTTCAGTTTCCGTGATGCTGTATTAAATCATAGGTATTGCGAAACTTTGAGAAACGAATGATTGATATAACATTGATATAATTATACATAAGTTACTGTCTGGCTCCTATAAGAAAGACTCTAGAACCGGTCTCAGGTCGGTTCTGTTGCCAAGGTAACTAGTCAGTCGACTTTATTTTAGGGAAGTTTGGCATTTCTTTTTCTCTCATTCAATCGATCATTCCTTGAATAAGTAGTCTTTTTTGTCCTATGGATAAATTTCTCTCCCTACAAGTTTTGGAACCTTCGAAAGCAGGAAACCTACTCAGGGTTTTTCTTATCTCGGTCAGACAGTAATTAGTGTCAATCTAATTTGTGTTACTTAGATGTTCACAGTGCATGTTTTCCTGTTTAACATTAATTCAAACTATAGTTGTCTGGTAATTTAAAGAGTTTTTGAATTTCAAGGCGATTTCGTTCTGTTTGGAAGCAGTATAAAGATGTTTTCCTGATGATGCTCTCAGATGACGATCGAAACGTCGAATTTCTTAAATTTACTTTAATGTTTGTATAGTTTTTAAATTTTGCAACATTTTGTAAACAATTTAATTATTATTTTTTAACATTATAAAATCTTTTTATAATATTTCATGCTGTAAATGTTACTCTTTCTATGTATTCAAGTTTTTCTGTTATCTCGATCGATTGGTACAAAGTATGGAAACAATTCACAAAAATCTGCGCAATGTGAGTGATTCAAGTATTATTTTTACTTTTACTGCCTGTATTTTTCCAAACAATAATTTTCGAGTATTAGTACCAGAAATTTTATAATAAAAACAAACATACAATAAAAAAAATATTACTGGTACGAATATAATCAAACCCACATAAAGCTAACTTAATCACAAAGGCGTAAAAATTATCCCTTCATTTCAATTTATTATTATTTAAAATAATTTGAATATCTGAATGACATTTCCTTAAACCATTTTACAGTTTACATATTTGCACAATACAAAAGGAAAAAAAAATATTTTGCGGTATTCTTTTTAAGCATACGAAACATGATAAGGTTTTTTCGAAAAGAATCATTGATAATATTTGATTTTTAGATAAAAATAAAATAAAATTTTCTGAAAAAAGATAAAACTTGTGCGATTTTAGTCATATGATTTAACAAGATCAAAGCAACAATTGTTAATTTACAATAAAGATATCGTGTTCTTTGTGCCAGAAAATACAAACTTTAGAAATTTTATCCATTTAAATTATTTGAAAGAAAGATAAAAGGTTTACTAAGCAATGGTTTTAGAAAATCAATATTTGGTCCTTTTTCTTATTGAATTTTTAACGATCCAACAGATGGCGCGGCTAAAGAACTGTTTTATAAAGGAAGAGAAAGCACAAAGCACTAACGATATTTAAAGAATAATCACAGCTATAAAAGATAGATTTACTAATTCCCTTTGCAATTTTCTGAGGCTTATAAACGAAAACTTGGAATAAATTCTACATAAAAATAAAAAAAATAAAGTCGGTGAAAGAAAAATAAATATGTCTCATTCACAGGCATTATTTAGGCGCCAGTGTTAATAACATTAATAAATAATGTCTAAGTTTTAAATTACTTGTATGATGAAAGAATTTAAAAGGTCCAAATTTAAAATGTTCGTCATTTTTTTCATAGTCAGTTTTTCCTTTTTTTTCAAATTAGTTAAACTGGCATCGATTTCACAGTGCTAAATAAACATTCTGCTTACATAAACCACTATTTAAACAAAAAAAATATTATTGCCTATTTTGTATTATTACTGTGTTTATTTATTATAAAAAAAAAAAAAAGAAAATAGTGGTAGAATTAAGTATGATTGGCATTTTCTTTCGTGATTATTAAACAAAAAATCTTTAGAGGCTTGTCTTTTTCATTTCAACCTCGTCTTTACTTCTATGACTGAGATTCCCAACCTGATTACGCGTAATCCTGCAAGTTCGTGAAAATAGTATCGGTAGTGGAGGAAATGATAAAAATTGTAAGTAATTACACAAAAACGTTAGAAATGACACTCTATTCTATATCAGTATTTCAGAGCTCATATGTTTCAGGAACATTCAAGCACCTGTTACCAAAAATTTTTTTAGACAAAAAATAAATAAACAAATAAATATTTTTAAAAAATGCAATTTAACAAATTACAGCGACTACTTGGAAAGTGATATTTTCAAAGATTAATATTTTAAAGACATAAATAAATTTTATATTTAAATTAATTATAGCAATAAACATCATTTTATGATCATAACGAGGCATATTATAGGTACGCCATGCATTAAATATGAATATTCCTAGACCAATGATAAAAAAACAGTAGTTTATAGATGTACAACTTTAAGTGTTGAAAGTGTGCATTTTTCTTTGATGGAGTTAATTAGACTGACTTCTGGACGCCTCCTATTACCGTGCGACATGGATTAAACATAAATATTCCTGGACCTTTCATAAACAAATCTTAAATGAAATTTCAGTTTTACAATTTTCAGAACTGCAAATATTTAAACTTCTAAACATCGTATATTTTTACACCGTTGTGCAGAGAAAAAAAATAACTTTTAAATTAAATTTGTTTGAAATCTTTATCACAATTTGTTTTCAAATTATTACTTTTAAGTTTTTTATTGTTATTATTATTATTATTATTATTATTATTATTATTATTATTATTATTATTATTATTATTATTATTATTATTATTATTGTTGTTGTCATTGAAGCAACAGAAGTATTCCATTTTCGGACATTAATCGTGGACTAATCAGAAAACGGAGAAATTAAAATATGTTGCGAAATTTAACGGGCATCAAACATAAACCAATCAAAAAATGAATAAAATAAAATAAGTGCGTAATTCAACCAATAAAAATATTCACATATACTTCAGATTTCCCAATTATCTAACAAAAAAAAAATCTTCAGGTATAGCGACCAGTATTTTACGAAAATTTTTATACGAAAACACTTAAACAATGAAACCCATAATGCGTAGAAATTCTGTATTTATGGAATCCAGCTACAGATTTGGCACAAGCAATTATCTTTTAATTGTATTTCGCACTGTATTTATTTACTTACCCATCATACGTAGTATAAGGTAAGTATTGCGATCGTTTTGAAAATCGAAAAATTTTTTTTGACGGATTTACACGTTTCAGATAGTGGAGATTCCGAAAAACACATTTTAAGAAAAAAAAATTGCCGTCCGTCCGTCTGTCTGTCTGTCTGTTTGTCTGTAACAGCTCTATCTTCCGAACAAAGTGAGATAGAGACTTGAAACTTTGTATGTGCTTAGTATGTAAGAAGGCGATGAAGCCTATTTAATATCAATAATCTCGATTATCCGGAACTATTTTTTTCGGGCTCTCGAAAAATCCGTTCTGATGAAAGGTATACAAAAATTTTCGAAATGTTTTATTTTAAGGAGTGGACGTATAAGGCAATAAAATAACACAAATTTTGCATAAAGAATGAAATAGATCAGTTTGTTAGTTGTCGAGATATTTGTAATCCGGTTTTCCACCTACTTCGATTTTTCATGACCCTGTATTTCATTCAAATTTCAATTCAAAGATATATTTTAATTGGAAATGAGACACCTAATCCAACGCAGTAAACTGTTGGTTAAAACGATTATTATTTTTGGAGTTATAAGGATGTTTCTTTAACGCAATCCGGTACAAGTAAAAGAAAATAAAATGAATCCTATGACAATGTCAAAAGTGTACTTTTTTTGATTCCCGATGTACCATCAAATTTAATGTACAAAATATTTACAATATTTATTTTCGCTGTTCTATCTTTCTTAGTTTCCGGTTTGTTAATATAAATCCGGGACTGATATTAAAAAAGTACATAAATAGACTTTTGAATCTGAAGAAGTCAAATATAATAACGCATTGCTACAACTATCTAAAAATAATGGAATTTTCTATTCCTATAGTGTTTCGAAAATTCCCTTTTTTACTAATATTACATAAACAAAAAACATAATTTTTTAAAGATAACTACAGTGCCATCCCTTTTGCACATATAAAGAGTTATTAGTTGTTCAAGCTGTTATTTATATGCAGCTGTTTCGTTCGCAGCTATTGTAAAGAGGAAAGAAATATATCATACTTTTCTACAGGAAATCGATAGCAAGTGGAAGAGGAAAATATCATTCCTGTAATAAATAAAATGTCTGGCGGTGCAAAAATGAAATCATGTGCTTTCCATAAGAGTGAACTCTTTTTCAGTAATATAAAATAGTTCCAATATGTGTAAATTAGATGCAAACAATTTTTTTCTCTACATGTGAAAATTTTTATAATGTTATTAAATTCTGAACCTTATTTAATTATAGATCTGAATTTTAATTTAATATTAAAGCAATTGTTACCAATACCAAATAATGTTATAATACTAAGATAAAAACAATAAAAGTTTCATGAAGTCGGGAACTTCCATACAAGTTTCATAAGAGATTCGTTTTTTTCGAAAAAAATATCAGTATTTTAATTTTTTAATTTTTAATTTTTTTAATTTTTAAATTTTAAATTATTTTTAAATTTTTTATTTTTTTAATTTTTAAATTTTAAATCGAT
Organism: Maratus speculifer; assembly: GCA_964019185.1. Lineage (NCBI taxonomy): Eukaryota > Metazoa > Arthropoda > Arachnida > Araneae > Salticidae > Maratus > Maratus speculifer. Next base: position 231,471,472 of record OZ025294.1, on the reverse strand, counting down.
AGCAAATGGAAGAAGAAAATATCATCCCTGTAATAAATAAAATGTCTGGCGGTGCAAAAATGAAATCACGTGATTTCCACAAAAGTGAACTCTTTTTCAGTAATATGGAATAGTTCCAATATGTGTAAATTAGATGCAAAAAAAAAAAAAAAAAAAAAAAAAAAAAAATTCTGACCATGTGAAAAATTTTATAATGTTACTGAATTCTGAACCTATTATTTAATTATAGATCTGAATTTTAATTTAATATTAAAGCAGTTGTTACCAAATACCAAGCAATACTATAATACTAATATAAAAACAATAAAAGTTTAACAACCTGTAAGACGCGAACTTTCACACAACAGTGTTCATACGGATCTAGTTGTAATCGAAGAAACATATGAGAATTTTTTTTATATAAAAAAAAAAAATAAATCTATGTCAAACGGGCAAAATTTTGCCGCATTTAAAGTGTATTTTTCTTTAAAGAATATTGGTATCGAAGAATTTGTTCATATAGAAGTTTTAGGACCGATACTAACCCCGATACAACCAAATATTATTCTGTTAAATAGGAACTTCTGGGGTTGAAAAAAACAACCGAAATATAAATAAATAATAATAATAACAGGAATAAAATGTCTTCACCAAAGCAACATTTTAACAATCGCGCGAAAAAAAAAAAAAAAAAAAAAAAGAGGAATTCTATAGTTTGTTTTATTTTTTTTTCTGCATGCTCCTAAAAATGTTGCCCTTAGTTGAACCAATGCCCAAATAGTTGCAACCATATGCTGGTCTAATCTCTCCTCAACATTTAGAGATATTGCTGAACCAGAGCTCCAAATCTTAAATTGAGATTTAGCGATGTTAAATGCAAGAACCAATAATTAGTTCAATCAGCCGCAATCAACATCGTACATTAAAAACTTTACCTTTGTTCTCTAATTTAATTGTAGTTATATGTATATATATATATATATATCGGGTGTCCCAAAAATGACTGATGGATTTTAAAATTCAATAACTTGCAAACGGTGACAGCTATTTAAAAAATTCTTGCAGGAGGGTTATGTATAACGTCAGGAGTTTTTTTACCCTAATTTTTTATTTTAGTTCGCATATCAAACAATAGGTTGCGCTGATGGCGATTTAAGGCCAGGTGATCAATGCTGAGTGAAAACGGTAGACCTGGCCTTCAATCGCCGTCAGCGCCACCTATTGTTTGATATGCGAACTAAAAAAATTACGGCAAAAAAACTCCTGACATTATACATAACCCTCTTGCAAAATTTTTTAAATAGCTGTCACCGTTTGCAAGTTATTGAATTTTAAAATCCATCAGTCATTTTTGGGACACCAGGTACATATATATTTAGTTTGTACTTAAAACTTTAAAATGACAAAAACTATTATTCGCTTTTTTCTTTTGTATGGCTTCTAGGTATGCCTTTTTTAACCCCTTGGGCACGTGTGACATGCATACGTGGGCAAAAAAGCTTAATAATCTTTGTTTATCCCCACCAGTAAAATTTAACTATAAAAATTCAATTGTTTAATCAGAGCATTTTCCCGATTTAATACAGAACAAATTTCTAGTTTTGAAAACTGGTGACAGAAAATTAAAAACTTCGTAAAAGGATCTCGTCGCGAAGGGGTTAAGAATATTATGGATATTAACTTGCTTTGAGGCATGTTAAAGGGTATCTTTTCTCTATCATCTTAACTTTGAGTAGTAATAAAAGAAATTAAAATATAAGTAATATAGGAATATCTTTTTCAAATGCTGAGCATATTTTTTTTTTCTAACGGTATGTTATCAGGTACGCTACTCTCTTAAAAAGTCAGCCACAAAATAGCTCAAGTTGAGCTGAAATCCACTCATCTCAATGTTGAAAGGCAGCTTCTCAAAAAAGAGTTGAAATAACTCGAGTTTTAACCAATTTAAATGAAGTTGAGCTATTTAAATAACCAATTTAGATCATGAAGATTTAATCGTTTGAAAAATAACTCTTTTATTATCGAAAAAATTACAACTCTTTCATGAGAAGCCAAATCAGCTCTCTCGTTTTAAGAGTGTATATCTACATGTTTATAACAAATTACGGTTTTTCTTCCATACTTTGCTTTTCTCAAGATAATTGGATAATAAGCATATTTTTTATCAACATTATTTGTTCTACTATGTTACTCAGTAGAATATTTATGTAAAACACACCAGGGCGAGACATAAAACGTTTTAGATTAGTGAAGAGGGGTATGTATTTTACATTCTATTGGGTTGTTCGGAAAGTCCTTTTCGTTTGGGAAAATCAATTCGCACCGGAAAATTTTGTTCATTAATATCTAATTATTAGATATCGGAAAGAATATATAATAATTAAATAAAATAATTTTCCGGTACGAATTGAGTTTCCCAAACAGAAAGGACTTTCCAAACAACCCAATACATAAAAGGTTCGTTTTAAATATAATTGTTTTTTCTCTTTTTACGTATTACCATAATGTATTTAGATACTTGGTTGATTAAACAGTTTTATATGGCAAATATGGGAAAAACAATAATTGGACAGCTCTTAATAGGATACAAAAATCTGCTCAATGCATAATAGTATATGTAATATTTTTTACATGAGATTTATGGTAACACAAATGTATTAGAAACTTGCAAACATAACACATTTTTGCTAAGAAAGATAATAGTTCTAAAAATGCTTTTTCATTCAAAAAATATAGTACATGTGTTTTATTAGGATTTTCTTTAATCGAACAGGTTCTGTAATTTCTAAAAATAAGAAAAGAAATAAAGTTTTAAATAAGAATATTTTAACTGGATGTTGAATTTTATTTTAAATCAGTCATCTTTTTTTATGTGTTTGTTTAACTATTTATAAAAAGAGATGAATGCATTTCTGTTAAATCTATGTCTATTTTTAAAATATTTGATTATGTTTCTTGAAAAGGCGTTTTTAAGTAATGCTAATATTTCTTAAATTATTCGAAAAAATATTACGCTACATTATCTACATGAAACTTGTGAAATAGTTTTAGAATATTTATTACAGCCACTAAAATATTTTTACAAATGAAAAAATTAGATTCAATTTAAGCATAAAAAGATAAAATTTTTTTATCAATTTTAATTTAAATTTAATTACAAAATACTATATACATTTTCAAACATATTTTTAACATTTTCAAACGTTCTTCATTAATGCATGATTAAAAGTTAACTAAAACAGCTACATTTTTAAACAATCGTCTGTGAAATTTCGTTAATGGCGAGCGATTTTACACTTTTAAACCGAACATGTTACATAGTTATTAGTTATCGTAAAGCATGTTAAACATTAATAGTTAGAGATGTGTTACAAAATGTATCAATAATTAGAGATAATTCTTTTCTGTGCTACATACTTTTTAGCATTATCATGCGAAGGACAAAATTATTCATGTTAATTTTAACATACTTTCATAAAAGTTAAATAATTATTCATTTAACGTTGTAACTCAAATATGTAAAATTTAGAACATTAAAGCAAAAGCTTAAACATAACTAAATTTTTAAACGATATTTAGAATGCTTAATAGTTATTTTAATTTTACTGAAAATTGACTTTTTAAACTGTAAAAGTTCTTAAACTTAAAATCATATATTAAATAAAAGACTTCGCTCAACTTTTCGAATACAGATGTAAGTATTCATAAAGTAAACATATATGTGTATGTCTATATGCATTTATCTGTCTTTAAATATATATATATAATATATAATATATACATGTACATAGATGTACCAGATATTCGAAGATATGTATATTACTTGAATAAATATATAAATTTCTGACACAGTGGTATGAACTGTAATTGAAGCCTAGACCTGTCGTTTTGAAAGTGAACACATGTTATGCTTACGCTATTAAAGATTAATTACGTTACTATAATACTTAACAGTTACTTTTTACCACATTACGTGGCAATTTTCCTATTGAATTAGTCCTAAACCGGTTCAAAAACGGATCAAGTACTGAATGTGACAAATGATTTTTCTTAAAATCTATGTGTTTTTCGCGAAAATGACCAGAATTGTCCCAAATGATATGCAGTCGAATGAAGCTTTTGTTCGCATCAATTTGACTACCCACATACGCATATTGATTACAATATGTTTCTTATATTACGTTCTCGGAAACTAAAAATGTCAGTTATGCCAGTTAGTGTTTATTCAAATTTAGGCAGAGTTTTAACAATGCAATTTTAATGTTTTAACCTTCCTACCCTGATTGGGTCTAATCGACCCTTAACTATAATTTGTTTTATACGATTCGAACCAGAACTTTTTTGATAAAGAAAGTTAAATTAAAGATTCAAAGAATTAAGTCAATTAAATATATTAAAATATTTTAAATAACAATTCTGGTGTGAAATGTTTTTATCAAGATTGAGTAAAATTTGAACAGGGTAGGAAGGTTAAATAAGTACGCATTTTCAATCTATTAAAACCCATTTGAATATTCCTTTATTAGTTAAGAAAGTGATTATTTTTAAAAATATAATAAAATTCCGAAATTTATAGCTTATTAGATACGACAGAATTTGAAACTGATTTCCGATTTTCATGTCGTTATCTCCAAATTGAATAAAAATGCTTTTATAGCATGTAATATTTATCGGAAATCAGTTCTTTAGCAGTACATTTAGAGGCAAATTATCATTTCAAGGCAACTTTGTAAAACACTAAAGAATATTTTAAAACTTACTTTAAAATTTAAAAAGTAAAATTTGGAATTTTATAAGAAAATTTTCAATTTAATCGCTTATTTGACATGTCAATATTTCAAACATAGATACTATGCTTATATTGCAATACCTCCGGCTACTGAAGGAAAATGCATTTATAGAAATCAATGTTTATCTAAGATCAGATTGTGCTTCAACAGAACAGTTCAAGTTACTTTAAACAAACATGGATTTTAAACCAATTCTTGAAAACTTTTAGGAACATTTTAAATCTTTGATTTATTACTTAGAAATGTAAAATTGTCGAATAAAAAAATAATTTTAAGTGGTTCATTTGGTATGACAATATTTCAAACAGAAATTTGATGCTTAGGTCGTGATACATTACGATAATTTAAAATGTAATGCCATTTCAATCCAATTCTTTAAAAAGTTTCGAAAGTTTCTAGATTTTATCTATTATATAAAATAGAATTCAGAATTTAAACTCAGATTTCTTGCCATAATGTCTCTTTAGCAATTACCTATTACGCAGACATTTGCAAAATATCTCATCTCTTGTGGAAATTGCGAAGTATGATTTTAAATATGGTTTCATTAAGAGCATTTATTGTAGATGATGTTTTTTTAACTAATTGTATTTAATTCTGTGATTTTGTCACATATGGAAATTAAAATTCAATATTTAATCTCAAATATCATAATGTAATTTAAAAAGAGTTATACACTATCATGATTCTTTAAAAAATCTTTACACAAGATAAATTAAGAAATAGTGTAATTTAAGTAAAAAAGGGATTTACATAATTATAGCAATTTTTTCATTTTTTTCTATTTCATTTCTTGTACAATGCTCTGTCGTTTAAGAATATATATATATGTATATATATATATATATATTTATATAATTGCAGGCCTTCTACTCACTGTTTTTATTCAATAATATTTTTTTTTTCAAAGGATAAATTTCTTTTGTGATTTACTTTGCCACTTTCGTAGAAACTAACAAGATTTTTTCTTTTTTGATTTCTGAATATTTTTCTCATAAATACAAAAAAAATTAATATTGTCCTAATTGATGTCTCAGCTGTTAACCTCTTGCGTTCTAAAAGCGAATGTTATGTCAATAGCCACCAAAGTTGGTAGATTGAGCACTGATTTATAAATTAGATTATTTGAATGCCACAGCTTTTTTAAAATAGTATAATTCACGTTATTTTTCTGAATTTATCATCTGTTTTTAAGCCGGCCGAATATTTCTATTTCAAAAAAGCAACAAAAAAGTGACAATCCACAATCTGGCAACAGTAATCGCAACATGTATTTATTCCACAAAAATTTAATTGAATATTTTCTTTTAATTTATTTATAGGAAAATCAATTACCTTGTAAAGCAAAAATAAGGGTTAAAACTTCCTAAGGAGAATTCAGAACTTTAAGTAAAAAATCAGTCATGTATCAAGACGTATGCTACGTGTATGATAGAGTTCATAAGTTAAAATTTTTATTTCTTTTAATTTTTCATTTTTACTATCACTTATTTCTTCAGTAGTTAAAACTAAATTTTTCCCCTAATGGCTCCACAATATGATAGCACGATATTTCTGTTGACAATGTACAAACCGCATTCATGTTTTACCCGTACCTCGCATGGACAACGTGGTTTTCCAATCATAATTTGCCCGAACCACGTACGGGCATCCATAATTCAACCTTAATTTATTATTCTCACGAGTAAAGTTTTATTGTAAATTTTGAATCGTTTAATCCGAGCATTTTAATTTTTTTGATTAGTCAAAAATTTCTGTTTAAAAAGAACGGTGATAAAAGATTAAAAATTCTATAAAAGACATGACAAAAATAGACATTATTTGAAAGTATCTTTTCTAAAAATATTTATCAGTTAAGTTGTTAAGTTACCAACAACTGACAAATCCTTCAATACTGCTTCGATGTTCAACACTGTTCGTAGAAACATACCAGGATGGTATTTTTTGTTGCAAATATTTGTAAAAATGTATCATATAGAAAAGTTCTTCGAAAATACTGTTTTACAAGAAATTGTTCAGTAAGATTCTTGCAAAAGGAGACTGTCCATAAACATCAAAAATTAAAATTGTAACTACTCATTAGTTAGTTTTTTAACGTTTCTATTTATTTTAACTATTATTATTATTATTATTATTATTATCATCACCATTATTATTATTATTACTTTTTTAAGATATTATCATTGTTGAAAATTTTTAAAAATATTTTATGCATATATATTTTTAAAATTATAAATACTAGTTTTATAAAATAAATAAATATAAAAAAAATAAAAATAATATAGATAATATTTGCATTAATAATTATATTTTAAAATACAAATTTTGCATTAAATTTCAAAGGAGAGATTTGGAATCCCAGTATGACAAATATTTTTAATCTAAACGAAGAAGATTAAACGTTAGTTAATATTTTGAATTAAATAAAGATACCTTGAATTAATGTTTCTATATGATAACTTTATATGCGATAGAGTATTATAAATTTATTCTAAGAGAAGATTAGAAAATTATTACGTGAAATGTTTATTAGAAAATGGTTTAAAACTTGTACAAAAGTTTATGCTTTATTAAATGTGTAAAGAGAATTATTTTATATCTAAAGGGATTTATTTACTGATAAAATAGGAATTTGTGGTCTATACAACGACTAGAATAGAAATCTTAATAGGAATACTTCGTAGAAATAATCGACGATGATTTGTGTTTCCACAATACATAAATAGACGATTAACCACGAAAACATGTTCTAATAAATGTATTTCATGAAACAAAGATTTAAGATTTTATTGAATGTAAGAAAAAATTCTTAAACACAAGCAATTATACAATACATGATAATTCATTTACGGGTAATGTGTTTAATAAAAAAAATATTAATGATTTCATAAAAAAACCTCATTTACATTAAAATCGATTATTAATAGGAATACTTCGTGGAAACAATTTTCGATGATTTGTGTTTCCATAATGCATAAATAGACGATTAACAACGAAACCATATTCTAATAAATGTATTTCATGAAAGAAAGATTAGATGTTTTATTGAATGTAAGAATAAATTCTTAAACGGAACCAATGGTACAATACATGATAATTCATTTACGGGTAATGTGTTCAATAAGAAAGGATATTAATTATTTCATAAAAAAACCTCATTTACATTAAAATCGATTATCGATTTTTTTAAATTTAATACTCAATCTGTCCCAAATTAATTGCTACATTTGAACCTTTTTGAACTGATTATTGATAATGATGATTTTATGATTTTGTTTGAACATTATTCAGAAATTTCAGAGTGCCAATGCTAGCAATCAACAACATTTACTTATCAACCGTCTCAATTTAAATCTGTACCACGTTAATTAAAAAAGTCCTTCCGGCAATGCCGGGAGGAAGAGGTAGCTTTCATATACTTATATATTTATTTATTTATTTTAAGGTAAGTTACATTGTTCAAAAATACTAAGCTGAAATTAGTGGAAAAAATCTTATAAAATTAGTGATTTTATAAGATTGAATACTAGTTTTTGTCAAGACTGAATATTAATAGAAATTTTTAGAAATTAGTCATCTTTTATTAAACCTGGTTTTATTTTAAGCGATTTAGAGAATCACCAAATTCCACGATATCATAAAGTGTATGCCATTTTAAAGCAACATTGTGGATCGTTCAGATCAGACCGTTTCAAAATGTCAGCCATAAGCAAAATTCAAAGTGCTATAACTCAATCATTTTTTAAGGTATAGACAAAATAAAAAGTGTTCTGGAATCGTTGTTTTAAGTTCTAACACGTAAAAGAAAAATATTTTTCAACTTTTAATTTTTTCGCATTTAATTTTAAATTTTTAAAAAATTTAAAATGGCCACCATTTTGAAACAAAATGGTGGATGATGCTGGCCGACGAACTCGGTCGAGACATTTGTATGTACTATGTACATCTTAAGTTTCATTGAAATCGGTACATAAATACGCGAGTTATCACGTGACGAAAATCAGATCGTTTCAAAATGTCAGACATAAGAAAAATTCAAAGTGCTATAACTCAATCATTTTGTAAGATATAGACAAAATAAAAAGTGTTCTGGAATCGTTGTTTTAAGTTCTAACGCGTAAAAGAAAAATATTTTTCAAATTTTGATTTTTTCGCATTTAATTTTAAATTTTTAAATTTTTAAAAATTTTAAAATGGCTACCATTTTGAAACAAAATGGCGGATGATGCTGGCCAACGAACTCGGTCGAGACATTTGTATGTACTATGTACATACCAAGTTTCATTGAAATCGGTTCATAAATACGCGTGTTATCACGTGACAAAAATCAGATCGTTTCAAAATGTCAGCCATAAGAAAAATTCAAAGTGCTATAACTCAATCATTTTTTAAGATATAGACAAAATAAAAAGTGTTCTGGGATCTTTGTTTTAAGTTCTAACACGTAAAAGAAAAATGTTTTTCAAATTTTGATTTTTTCGCATTTAATTAAAAATTTTAAAAATTTTAAAAATTTTAAAATGGCCACCATTTTGAAACAAAATGGCGGATGATGCTGGCCAACGAACTCGGTCGAGACATTTGTATGTACTATGTACATACCAAGTTTCATTGAAATCGGTTCATAAATACACGTGTTATCACGTGACAAAAATCAGATCGTTTCAAAATGTCAGCCATAAGAAAAATTCAAAGTGCTATAACTCAATCATTTTTTAAGATATAGACAAAATAAAAAGTGTTCTGGAATCTTTGTTTTAAGTTCTAACACGTAAAAGAAAAATATTTTTCAACTTTTAATTTTTTCGCATTTAATTTTAAATTTTAAATTTTTTAAAAATTTTAAAATGGCCGCCATTTTGAAACAAAATGGCGGATGATGCTGGCCAACGAACTCGGTCGAGACATTTGTATGTACTATGTACATACCAAGTTTCATTCAAATCGGTTCATAAATACGTTAGTTATCGCATGACAAAAATCAGATATATATATATATATATATATATATGGTTATATATATATATATATATATATATATATATATGTCAACATTTGAACGGAGGGTGGTTTTGGGGTCTGGGGGTCATGATCGGTGAAAATATACCAAAATTTTCCGGAAGTGCTTTCCTCCGGACGGCTGCAATAGGTAGCTTTTTACTTTTTGTAATGAAAGCTACCTAAAAATTCAGAGTTCATACGCTGATAAGCCACGCCCAATTTTGTAAGGATTCTTCGACCAGTAATCGCATAAATTTCATCATAATTTATTTTTGACGTCTTTGTCTGCATTCACAACGGTATATTATCATACGATGAACATTAAAAGTAATTACTTCAGCATTTATAGTGCCATATTACCATTAAAAATTGCAATACGGAGTTACGCTTCTTAATATTTTTTCTCCTTTACGGTATTTTCGAAATTATCTTTACCTACCCTTTTTGACAATTCCATTCTTTATGTTTGAATTCAAAGTGTTTCTAACAGCTAGTATACCACATTATATTAATTATAGTATAATTTTATTGGTGTAAACTACATCGGAAATTATATATGAATCCACCTATTTGAAATGTTGCAACTAATTTGGGACAAAAATTTCGAATTAAATGCAGCAACTAATTTGGGACAGAGGGAGTAGCATTTATGAATGTTCTTCATGATATATTCAAAGTAATTATATTAATTTACTTGCAATTTTCACATTTTCCACTGTACAATCGTTGTCTACAAAGCAGTGCAACAAAGAAACATTCTTTTATAAAACATATAAAGTTTTTTTTATTGATTTAGGCAAGAATTTTTTGTTTATGAACACATAGGGCGTTGTTGCATTATTCTATAAATATAAATAAAAATTACATCGATTTATATTTATCATAATCTAAAACGTGAGATAAGGTCACCAGATAAAATTAAACAATATTTTACAACACTACAATTGTTTACAATGCTTTACAATACTACACTTAGAAATTACACAATATTTATTTAAAAAATATTTTTGTTTATATAAAGAAAATACAATAATTAAATATAAATCTACATTGGCTTTATAATATGTGCGAGAATATTACTTTTAACGCTTAACGCTAAATATAAAAATTACTAAGTGTTATTTTTATACATATTTGAAGCTTTTAATTTAAATTATATAAAAAAAAACAGTTTAGCTGCTATTGAACTGAATAATGTCAGAATTAGTAATATGAATAAGACAAATTGCAGTAGTAAGCATAAAGTTGTTTTTTGTTGCGCATAAATTGAAAATTACATTTTTTTTCCTCTTAGGCATAAACGTTAAAGCGGAGTTGCTAAAAACATATTGAAAGCTGGTGGATTGTGCGTAATAAAACTGTTATTACATAGTTTACAAGTTTCGATTGAAATACTTACACAATCTATATTAGGCTGCTGTAGCTAATTTATTCCCCAAGACTGAAATTCCACATTTAGAGGGTCACACTTTGATGAATTCATGATAATTTTGAAGGACTCTTGTAAAATGTATTCATTTTTACATAGTGCTGAAAGAATTTTTTTTTAAATTGAAAATCTAGACATTAGATATTTTACATTTTATCATCTTTGCTGATGCTTAATGGCATTTTAATAGAAATCAATCCTTGTTGGTCTTCCCCTCAATTATTATGTTCTTGTATTTGATCTTGTAAGATGTGGTAAATATTTTACAGAAAGCTCTATAGCTATACATTTTTAAAAAGTCTATTTTAATAAACGAACCTTTATTATCATTTTTGTAAATATATATTTTAATTATAACTTCAAATTTCAATAAAAGCTGATAAAATGGAATTTTACTTTATTTTACTGTAATTTTAAATTCATAATTTATAGCACATAATATTAGGTTAAAAAATTAAATAATATTTTTGGTAATAAAATTAAAAAAAAAATACATACATTTATCATGCCGCTTTTTGTGCTTTGCTTTTCTAACTTGAAAATCTTAACGCCATTACATTTGACATAGAATTGCATTGTACTATGCTTAGTATTTTATAAAATAGATGCAATGTGTTACAATATGCTAATGATCTTCCAAAACGTTAAAAATCGATACAAGATTTTGCATAGCTGATATAAATTTACGTAAGATCTGAATAAAACTTATTTAGTTGCTTGGCTCGTAACAGATATAATTACTACATCGTAAGTTTAAAACATGCATATAAATCGATAAAAACATGCTTAAAAGCGAAACTTTAGCAGTAATCATACGCTTATCTGAAATATGTAAATCGTTTTCTTTGAAAATATTTATTTAAAACATGAAGCATATAAAAATCTTTTGAAGTTAAATAGTCATTGATTTACGAATTACTAGCAAAACTCGTGGCCTTGTGCTCTTTATTCCTGGAATAAATCAAATTATATTTGTGGGCACTTGAAATAGAGCAAAAATAACTAACTAACAAATATTACGCCAAATTTCACGGGATCGTGAACTTACTTTTTGATTTAAATATACATGATATTTGAATAAATTTTTCCTATTTTCTTAGCTCACAATAGATATAATTACTACAACGTAGACATAAATCTTTGTATGAAGAAAATTATTTAAATGTAAATCATTATTTATTTATTTATTTATTTATTTATTTATTTATTTTTAAAGCTTGAAATTCAGTTATTGTTTTATTAAGTGTTAGCCACGTTTATTATGTAGTATGAAATTTGTGTGCTGCTGAAATAGAAATACCACAGAAATGTATTCCATAAAGAAAAATTCCGTTTCCATGTAAAATTCTATAAGGATCGTAATTCAGAGTGTTTTTAAACAGTTTTTGGGTCAGTCTTTTCAATTTCGATTTTTAAAAACATCTTCTTAGCAATCATTTATATCTTTAAACCCCTATAGCAAACTTCAAGTGTCTCGTCTCTTCAGTATCAAAGATATCGCAAGTTTAGAGCCATTAATTTCACATATATCCTCTTAAATTTCGAATATATATATGTAGTTCAGCACATGTTAAAAGTAGCAGTGTATGTCCAATTTCAAGTTTCTATACTTAAAAAGCTCTACAGAAATCGCAATTTAGATATATTTGGAGCGTGGAATAGCATGTTTATAATAGAACAGAGAAATGAAATATTTCTAATAGCACAGAAAGTCAACTGTGTCTTATGAATTACAAACATATCAAAGTTTCCAGATCAAACTATTTTTATGTTCTGTTGGCAACATTAATTTTGACGCATATTTTTCTTGCAAATGTTTTTAAAATGTCTGTAGCTGATTTCTGTTTTGAGAAGGTGGTGTCAGTTAGAATTAAAAAATAGTCGCCTGTGGCAGCCCTGATTTCTTCATTTCTCGCAAGTAAAAGAGTAAAAATAATGTTCTATTGTAACTGAAAAAACTGAGTTATGATAAAATTTTGGAGCTTGTCAGAATTATAAACAAACAGGCTAGTTTTTAATGTACCCTAACAGTATATATATATATATGTATGTGTGTGTAGCATTTTTTCGTAAAAACATGTAGTCAAAGCAAGGCTTTATTAATAATTATATAGTGCTCTAAAATATATGATGTTCTTACGAAATCCACTGTTTAAAACTTCTAGTACTAGTTAACGTGAGATTTTTTTAAGACAAGAGTTTTGAAATATTCCCTAGAAAATACCGCTATTTTTGAAATATTTAAGCTATATATTTCTATAGGAGTATTTTAAGTTTTTATTTAATTATATTCACTCTTTGCACTGAAGAGGTAACTCTCACTAACCACTAGCGTTCCCCATAAATACGTACTTCCAATGTTCTGGACATCAGCATATTAAACTAATTTCCTTTGCTTTATTTAATAGCCAAATAATCTGTGACAAAAAGTTACGAAACAAATGTAAGATATTAGTAGCATCTAAAGCAGTTGGCATCATGATTAACAAGGGACATTTCGTCACTGAGAATAATAAGGTTGCATCTGTGTTTCTGAAAAAATTTATTTACCGATATAGAAAGGTTCTATTTGTATCTATGAAGGCCTTTTTGCATCAAAATGATGTTATATATAATTTTCATATAGTATAACGATTATGTTATGACATTATTTTAATCCAGAAATGCCTTTATAGATACAAATAGAACATTTCTATACCGATAAGTATTTTTTTTCAAAAACACAGATAGAACCTTATTATTCTCTGGTAACGATATGACAACACTAGTGGTCAGTGGGAATCACCTCTCGAGTGCAAAGGGTTAATAACATAGAGAAATAAGTGCCACAAAAATGTGTCATTTTTTATTAATCTAGGAATGACATTAACTTTGAAATTTACATTATTACATCTTCTGGGACATAGAAGTCGCAAAATGATTTATGTTTAAAATTTCATTTACCACATTCAATACGGTAGAAAATGCTAATAAGCATTGAAGAACGATTTTCAAATTCCTTGTTACATTCTGCGTAACTCATTTGAATATAAATAACTAAAAGGATCAAAACTTTTCTACTTGTTTGTTTCGTAAAATATATCTGGGTATCACAGAAACAAATCATGTATTTTATTAAAATAACTGAATTAGTGAAAACAACAGCAGTAATCGTACATTAAATGAAAACATGTAATTAGTTTTTCTATGAAATCGTTAATTTAAAACATTTTTCTAACTATATTTTATGAAAATGATGTAAAGAAGTACTTTATGTAATATAGAATAAGATGGTCTTTCTAAGTATTTAAATCCACGACTGTTGAAACCTTTCGGGTCTGGTGTAATATTAACAGCGCATGCCTTTTCATCGATTATCATTTTATCTTTACAATTATTTTGTTACTTTCTATACATAGAATATGATAGTACATGTCTATGCCTGTATTAATATGACTTTATTTATGTTTTGATATTCAGTAATAACAATAATAATAAAAGTTTACTTAATTCTCTTCTAGTCTATATTTGTATATATATGTGTATAAAATGTACAGTTGGCGATTCCGTTATTTTATACATATGTTTCACCATTTAAATTTAAAATATAGGTTATTTGAACGAATTGTGTGTAATCAAATTCAAAAAAACATTCAACCATTGTAATATCTGTTAAACACTGTTGTGAAACGATATTTTCCAAACGTCTCCAAAAACTCTTTCTTAGCCTATTATCAAATAAATATGAATTGAATAGAACACAAAATAAGTACATTGTCACAGAGTGGCATTTCAGTCAACGGGATAATATTTAAAAATCAAAAACTCTATTTGAATGGCTAAGATTAACATTACTAAAATAAAAATAAGTTTGTTCTCAATGTGGAAAAAAAAATCGGACCCAAAGAAGTTAAAACTTGAAATTGATATTGATGGTCTGATGCATCATTCATGCATGTTTCGTATGGAAAAAAAATGAAATTTACCACGTATGTTGATATTTAATGTCATCGATATAGTATGATAGAATATATCAATGAGAGTGATGCAGGCTTTGGAAAAATAACATTACTCTGAAAGAGATTTATTAATTTGTTTTGGTATTATGTATGAGCACATAAAAACATTAATTATTAAGAATGGAAATCTTGTTCTTTAAAATGATGCTACTGTGTTCCGATTTGATCAGATTATAGGCTTATTAAGGCATTAAAGATAAAGGCTTATTGAGAAGCTTTGGCTTTAAATTATTTTAGTACAAATCTAGTTAAATGCATTAACAATTGATTAATTTATACACTGTTAAAAATTTCGGTTCAATGTTCTATTAGAATATGATACAAATACTAAAATAGAATGGTAAATACTTTCTACATTGTGAAGGTTCAACTTAATTCTCATTATTGAAATGTATCATACTGTTTTATCTGAGATTACTCATAGCAGGTATTTAATAAATAAGATGAGATGTAGTTACAAAATTTTAAGATTACTCGAAGAAAACATCAAGGAGATATTTTTATACTAATCACAGAAGCAAATCCTGTATTTTATTAAACTAAACGTTTATAGCGCAATTCTTAGAGTTTTTAAGTGAAATACTTATATTTAAGTTCTGTTCATATTAGTCTTCTATATACGTAAATCTGAACCAGGTGAAAAAAAAAAGATGCGTTTTAAACTATTTTCCTCATTTCTGTAAAATAAATTGAAATTGAAATTTATTATACTGCTTTATTTGAGATAAGTCATAGCAGGTATTTAGTACATAAGATGAGATGTAGTTAGAAAAATTTAAGATTATTTCAAGAAAACATCAATTAGATTTTTTTATGCTGAACATTTATAGCGTAATTCTTACACTTTTTAAGTGAAATAGTTTTATTTAAGTTTAGTTTAGATTAATCTTCTATATTACTAACTCTGAACCTGGTGGAAAAAAATGCGTTTTAAACTATATTCCTAATTTCTGGGAAAGAAATTGAAATTGAAATTTATTATACTGTTTTATTTGCGATACAGCCGTAGCAAACTAAGGACTTATATTTGGTGTTTTCTGCATCAGATACGTTTAAAATATGCTAATGAAATCAGCGGAATTTCGGAAATCGATATCACATTCTGCATACTTTATTTGAATATATATGGAAGTGAAATATATTTTTTAGTCGCTTGCGACATAAGATATGTAATTACATTTTTAGCATAAAACATGGTACATGGAAAACTACTGATAGTATAACTGTGTAAAACAAAAATGTATTATTAATAATAGAATATATAAAAGGAGTAAGCTTTCTTTCCTTAGAAGCAGTTTTTAAAAGTAAAACATACTAATGGAATTTTAAACATATTGCTTACAATTTTAATAAAACATGAATGATTTGCAGTGGTAGACCAACATTATTTTTTGTTTTATATTATTAGTTATGTATGCATTAAATTTGTTTTTAAATTTTCAAATGAGATATTGAAATGCAAGGAAAGAAAATTTATATTTGTCGTTTTATGTATCATATGCAGTATGCTAGAGTATGCTAAATAACGCAGTACAGTACTGAAAATCCATAACCGATTTTGCATATCCTGTTTGGATTATGAGTCATAATGAATGGCGAATGTATGAATTGTGTATTATAAAAATAAGATCAAGTCGGGTAATTATGACCAAGGGATAATTGTGATCACCGCCATAATTCAGAAAACTGTATACGATAAGAAAAATCTTGCTTAAATATTAACCTCATAATGCATATTTCATTTTAGATATTCTTTATCATTAGTTTGAAGCATTTTTGAGATCCAAATAACAATTGGAACAAAGTCTACCGAAATTTTGGATAAACGGATTTATCGATTTGATTTTCTACTAGTCATAACTTATTCAAACAAATGTGTGTACATAGAAGAAATATACTGGTCATAATTTACCCACTAACTAATTATTTGTGATTGTGGAATTTGATGGGGTAATTATAACCTTCATTTTAACTCAATGAAAATGGAGGTCATGCATGAATTTCGCTACTGCTCGCCATTGTGCTAAATGATGACAAAATGCTTCATTTGGTGAGTAAATGAAAAATAAAACTTGCCATATTGCGAGTGTTCAGTTTCTGATTTTTTCTTTGTGTGGTTACAGTTCTGATTCTTAACCAGGTACGATTGATGCCGCTTTTCATCTTCAAGCGCACCTTGCAATTTACATTATTATTTGTGAAAATACAGATTAGACAAATTCAATTAAGCAACAGATAAAGACACAAAACGATTATAATCTAAATATTTCTCTGTTGTTAGTTTATCCCTATTTAGGCGCCAGTAAAATTACACACAAAATTACTCCCACCAATCGTCAAATCGAAAAAGTTTTGCTGAAATGCGGCGTTGAATTTGTCATTTACTCTACTGCAAAGTATCATTATACAATCATCAATTTTGTCTATCAAATATAGTCAAAATCGCATTGCAATTTACGGCTAAAAATATTTGAAACATTTAGACATTTAGAATATAATTATTTTTAATAGTTTTTGTAACATACAGTTAATTTTCAATTAACAATTAGAAAACATCATGGTATTTTAAAACACATTGAAAAAAGAGGATACAAATAGGACTTAAAGGTAGATTTTTTAATGTTTTACACCAAATCTATTTTGTTATTATTATTATTATTATTATTATTATTATTATTATTATTATTATTATTATTATTATTAAATTGGCTACTGATTTTTTTTTCTTATTCGTCAAATCGCTAATGTTGTTCAAAAACAAAGCGAGAACCCTGCGGCTATGAAAATTAAAGCTTTTAAGAAATAGACTTAAATCGTCAAAGTTGCTTCCTATATGCTTTTTAGCACATAGGAAGCAACTAGCAAATAGGACCATTTTTACAACCAAAAAAATTAAGAAAAAAATACAATGTTGAAAATGTATAAAGTGGTCATATTTACCCCTCTTGCCACTATATTCAAGAATACTAAGAGTATATTAAAATATATCTAGTCGCATGGCTCGTAAAAAATGTAATTGCATCACAAAACATACATTTAATGTAGGAAATAAGTATACAAGAGTAAAATATAAGTTGTTATAATGCACACTTTTAGAAAATGAGAACGAATTTCGTTTAAAGCAGTTATTTTAAGCATAAATGAGAAATACGCAAATTTAAATGATTTGTTGCATTTCAGACAAATGACTGTAAAGCATCATTATTTTTATTATTTTTAAAGATTTCTTTTAATGAATGTTATTCAGGGTATTATGAAGTAATCATTCAAAAAATATTTCTTAATTTCTATGTTGTAATTCATATTATATGTTCAAGATGCGCATCAACTTTCATAATTAGTATACTAGTTAATAATTATACATCAAACTTAAATTTGTGGTTTCGACTAGTAGTCTTTAATGAGATTAATTGTAAGAAAGAAACTCTAAACAGCATTTCCATTGTTTATAAAGGTATTTTAAAATTTTATTCTTCTACAACAACCGAATTACCTGTGCTTTACAATCATTTAAGTATAAAAATCTCAATAGTATTTCCATTGTTTACCTAGGTATTTTAATATTTTTTCTATCAACAACCAAACTACCTGTGCTTTATAATCATTTAAACATAAAACTATAGATTAATAAACATTCCGCAGCATGCTTCATCATTCTGCACATGCGCATCAACTTTCATAATTAGTATACTAGTTAATAATTATATATCAAACTTAAATTTATGGTTTCGACTAGTAGTCTTTAATGAGATTAATTGTCAGAAAGAAACTCTAAACAGCATTTCCATTGTTTCTAAAGGTATTTTAAAATTTTATTCTTCTACAACAACCGAATTACCTGTGCTTTACAATCATTTAAGTATAAAAATCTCAATAGTATTTCCATTGTTTACCTTGGTATTTTAATATTTTTTCTATCAACAACCAAACTACCTGTGCTTTATAATCATTTAAACATAAAACTATAGATTAATAAACATTCCGCAGAATATATGCGGTTTGTAACAAAACTTTATATAACCTAATCTCATTCAATGAATAACGATAACAGGATTTTATAATAAAAAACAACAACCTCACATATAATTTTCATGATTTGAATGAGCAAACATGTGCTTTCTGCTCTTGATGTTTTAGTCAAAATTGTCGCACAATCAATTCAAAATTGCATAAACAGGATTAAAAAATTAAATGTTACAAATCATGATTGTTTTAGTACAACGAAATTTTTTATTAAAATTTTATTAATCGTATATTAAAAAATCACAGCAAGTGTAATTCATTAAAATTTTTTATATATGAGGACTCCAGAACCTAAGGAAAATAGAAAAAAATTTGCCTTATAATAACTGATTTCCCCGTACAACGTACCGGCAATAATAGTTTGCTTCTTCCATCACCTAAAGCTTTCTGACATTACTAAAAATTTTAAATGCAATTTCATACTATTTAATAGTAGGAATATTTAAATTAAATATTACGATTATTTTAGCTTTAAAAAAGCGGCGTTTATCTCACATTTTCATTTTATTGTACGTAAAAAAAGATATCAGTTAAGCGGTTAAAATGACATATTCCGAAGAGAATTTTGAAACACTAAAGAACATCGTTTAAATTAATTTAAATGTTTCTAGAATTGTTAAAAATATTTCTAGGTTTCTTTAAAAAATGTTTGCTTGTCATGAGTATTTATTCATAGATTGATAAACCTTTGGAGATGTTTTACAGTAATTTTAAACTAGCTTTTGTAGTTCCCCGTGATGTTTGTCTGAGGAGGTTACAATAGACATAGTTCAATCTTAAATGTTATTTTAAATCTCGTTCCAATCAACAAACCCTATTTCTGCAGTTGAGTGGAGAGTCGATTCAATATTTCGACTCAGATTCGATTCGGGAAAATGAGCCGGAAAGATCATCAGCTTCAGAAGAAGAAAACAGGCTGTACTTCTACAGCCTGATGCCGCCAGCGCCATCTTTTGGCCGAAATTCGAACTATTTGAAGGAAGTGCGTATTAAAAATTTATTGATATTCTAATAACAATACCGCAAACCGCACATTTTTATCTCAAACCTTTTTTTTTTTGTTATTTAATTTTAAAATGGGTCAGTTATTTACTGGACACCCTGTATATACACATATGTATAACACTGTAATCCAAAACAGTTACTTTTGCGGTATAATTTTAAAGTAGTTTTAGAAAAATCATTGATTTAACTGACTAAGTAACAGTATGTTTTATGTGATAGGGATTTGAATCATCCTTTAAACCAGACCGTTGCTTAATTTATCCAGTACGTGAAAGATCTAGAGCCAAAAACTTCAATGACAATTCTGATCACGTGGGACGCCCAAGCCTTCATTCGCAAGCTAACATCCTCTCTTTTTAAGGATAAAAATGGCAAGTCGGAAATAATTCAGCCATTAAATTGCTAGAGTTGATAGATTAAAGATTTATATTCTAAACGAAAGTGATGGACTTGATCCGCCTCATATTTCTTTTCCTAATGTCAATAGTTATGATGATATGAATAAATACTTGCTACTATTCATGTTTTTAAAATATTCCAGGCTAGAGTTTTGTTTCTTAATGTTTTACGCAGTATTGTTGTACAATCAATTTAAAACTGCATAAATATGATTAAAAAATTAAATTTTATAAATCAGGATTGTTTTCAGCAAAACGCCATTCTTTTATTAAAATTCTATTAATCGTATATTGCAAAATTAAAGCACCTATAATTCATTGTATAACTTATATAAACAATTCAAAATTGAAATTCTAAACAGTTACATTAGTAACTATTTATTAAGGTAATTACATTGGGTTGCAATATTTATAATGAATTTATCTACATACCTGACAATATATATGTATATTTTATACATATTGTTTTACAATTTATAGTTATATATATATATATATATATATATAAACAGTGCAATCCAAAATAGTTACTTTAGTGTTATTATGTTTAAGGTAGTTACATAAAAATCATTGATTTAACTGAAAAAGTAACATTATGTTTTATGTTGTGGGGATTTGAATCATCCTTTAAACCAGACCTTTGCTTAATTTATCCAGCAAGTGAAAGATCTAGAGCCAAAAACTTCAATGACAATTCTGATCACGTAGGGCGCCGAAGCTTTGATTCGCAAGCTAACATCCTCCCTTTTTGAGGATAAAAATGGCAAGTCGGAAATAATTCGGCCATTAAATTGCTAGAGTTGATAGATTAAAGATTTATATTCTAAACGAAAGTGATGGCCTCGCTCTGCCCAGCATTTCGTTTCATAATGTTATATCAATAATTATGATGATATGAATCAATACTTGCTATTTTTCATGTTTTTAAAATATTTCAAGATAGAGTTTTGAAGAATGATCAATAATTAGACAGATGTGTCTATATTTTTTGACTTGTTCTTAGTATTTATAATATTTAACTTTTTGAAAATTGGATATTTTTCATTAATTAAATAGCAACAGTTGATAAACGAAATATTTATTTTTAAATGGAATTTAAGGCTGATAACTTTTATGATAAAGATACAGAAACACTTGTCATATTTATAGTCTTAAAATTTCTGCACACTGAAAAAGGTTTCCGTGTTCATTTAAACTAGTTTTAACCAATTTTGATAATTAGTAAATTAAATGTGTAAAATTAGCGGGTCGAAAATAATTCTGTCTTTAAATTGTACAAGCTCATACATGAAAAAAAATGTATAAGGTACCCTGGGGTAATAACGCCACGTTAAGCAGGCCCGGACTGGCTCCTTTGGGGGCCCTCGGCGAGAGATTGAAAAGGGGCCCCTTACAAGAAATTTAGCGAAGACAGAATATTATATTTTATTTTTAAATTTAGGTTTAAAACCCCATTTAGGTTATTTTGTTACTTGGAAAATAGTTGAGCAAAATATAAGCTTTATCTACTGTTATTAACTTACTTCCACAATAAATATTTATATTATTTTTATACACCATACCTAAACTAATTCTATGCTAGAAAAAAAAAAGAATTATTCATTTTAAGTGGAGAAGAATTATTCATTTTACTTAAAAATTTGAGTGGTATATATATTTAGTTTTAGGCAATAAAAAGACTGTATCGAAGTCATAATAATCAAAATCCTACTGGGATACTTAAGTAAATATAAAAAGTGACATAATGATAACAGTAATTAAAAAAAAGCGGGTAAGTGTGATCACAGATAGCTCCGACTGTTTCGCTTAATATGCTTCAAAACAACTTATCCTTTAATTAGTAAATCAAAATTGTTAATTTATAATTATTAAACTCTTACATAGATAGTAGCATAAATAAATTTAAAATAAAAGGAAGTTATTTATTTTTATTAAATTAAAAATCTTCAAATTAAATTATTTAAATAAAATTCAAAATTCTAAATTCTTCAAAAACCAGAAAAAAATAGCGGAAATATAAATAAAATTGTAAATTTCTAAAAACGAAAAAAATGTTTAAATGAAATTTAAAATGCTGAATCATTAATAAACCTCTAGTTTTTAAAATAGAAAGAAAATTGTAATTAATATATATATATATATATGAATATTAGGGACAAAAAAAAAAAAAAATATATATATATATATATATATATATAAACTCTCAAATTGGCAAAAAATACGGTTTTTTCCTAATTTTTCTATCTTAGTATGAAAACTTCAATTCGAGCTGTGAACCTTCTGTTTACTAGCGAGACGCTCTTCCTCCAAAAATACACGGATGTCTACACAAAATACATTGAAATTAAGGTATTCTTTTAAAATTTAAATCACAAAAATGAACGGATGACATTGATAAAATTGATAAAATCGTTTTCATAACAAAAAGAGGAAAAACTCTACAATACCCCCAATACAGATACAGATTACTAAGAAGAGTTATGTGATTATAAATGGATGTTTACTACTTAATAGATTTTTGACCAGTTTTTCATTGGCCCTTGGCTATATAATTTATAATTACATCTTTATGGAAATTTTAAAATGTGTCTCTTTCTCCATTCATGAAATGAAGATTAGACAAGGTCTTGGATTAAAGTACACTGCTCAGAAAAAGTTAGAGGAGTAAGCAAAAAAGTGAAGGGCAGATAGCCATGAATGGGCATAAAACAGAGAATACATGTATATCAATGCGAAATACGGAAAAAAAAGACTTAAAAAATTGCAAGAGAGCTTTAATTTTTTGAAACGATGAATAGAACACCAAAAGGTGGTTTAGTGCAACAATATTGTTACACATAAATGATAAAAAATTTGCTGTTCAGGAATGATGCAAAGTATTTGATATAGCGTGTCGTCCACTCGAATCGATAAAACTCCTGTTTTTCATAGATTCATTGACATCGTCAATAAGACTTAGGAGAGTATCTTTCCACTCTTCAAGAATGGAAATCTCTATGTCTTGGATATAAAAAGAGGCCTTTATCTCGCTGTAGCTGCAGTATGTCATCAGAGTGTGCTTTAAACATATTCAAACATCAGTGTTTCAAACAGGTCAGGAGAGCATATTGGCTATACTCCATACGCTGTATTGCTTCAGCTTTAAGCATGTTCTCCATAATATGAGTTGTACACAATCTGGCATGAAAAAAAGGAATGACCAATTGTTGCAGCGTAAGATATGGCGTGAGGTCTTAGTATCTCGTTAAACAAACTTTGCGCCGTGAAAGTGCCACTCTGAATGACATGCAGACCCATATGTTAATTTATGCTGATTGCATCAAATACCACCAAACCACCTTCTGTATAATGTTATCAACACGAATATGAGGTTATTGCTAACCCATTTCACTCCATACCAAAACACTCCGGATATTACATCCATACAGAATTAGGAATCGTCTGTAAACAGCACTTGACTCCTACCGCATTGCTTCCAATCTCGATATTCAGTTGCTCATCGTCTTCCGGCCGCACAGTTGCTTGTAGTCAACATAATACAGTCTACTAACTTACGTGCACATAGACCACTCTGATGAAGCCTATTTAAGACTATTTGATTAACCACCCTTCGTCATGTGTGCAAGAATAACCGTGTTTGCAGCTGGGTAGCTCTGTCTGTTCCGTCCCGATAAACTGTTAATAGGATATATCGGCTAGCAGTTTTTGTGATAGCACATGATCGACCTTGTCCTGATCAACGTCTATAATTCTTTGAGTCCTGGAATCGATTTCACTGCCTTGCATTGACACTTTATTGCTATTTCGACAGCTTCTATTATGTATCGTTGGATTTGCCCGGATTCAACTGTCCCGGTCATAATTCGAACCATGGATTCCGGTAAATCATATTGTTGTAAGAGTTTCAAGTTATTTTTTCTCAAAGCAAAAGCTGATTTTTATACAAGGTATGATTAGTACAAACTCGTAAGCGATATACAGATTGGTAAACATTTAAAATTATGAGGGTTCAAAAGCAATAGAAAAGATGCATGATAAACACTGCAAAATTTAGTTATGATCAGAAAAACAAATTTAAAGATTTTTTTTACTTTCAAAATTTGATTCTGCATCGTCAAATTCAAAGATTTCTTCAGCTTCTTTCAAATTGTTTTCTTTAGACACTGTGAAACTTTCATGCTGACCTGTAAACTGTTTCAGGTCTCAAAATTGACTTCTTTCAGTTTTACAAAATCTAGAAATTCTACAAAGGATTTCCGTAAAGAACCACCAAGTACTACATATCCATTAAATTTCTTTGAATTCAACCAGGAATAATCGTCTAAAATTTTTTTGGGGCAAATTTTTTCTTAGATACTTGTCCTAACACAATTTAAAACATTGAAAAGGACCAATTTATATTTTGAGCAGTTGAGGTTCCAGGAGCTTTGTCTATTAAATTTTTCACCAGGGATATTTTTCTTTGGGATTCGTTTTCCTTGTGAACTATTTCTACTTGTATATCGATACTGTTATCTTCTTTAACTGTGCTTGTATAACATTTTCTTTTTAATATAAAGCTTAGCGTGTTTGTCACTCCTTTATTCCTTACTTTTTTAACCATCTTCTCTACCGAATTGCAGGTTGTAAAAAATGGTTTTATTTTAAAATTTGAAATAGAAAATATATCAGGATAATAATCTAGTAACCAATATACATGCGTAGGTTTTCAAATCTGGACCGTTGACGGATCAAATTTCTTGTCATGAATTTAGATTTGCAGTTAAAACTACCATTTGATACTTAAAAAAAACATCAGTAAAATTGAATAGTTTTCGTTCTTTTTATTTTCCTTGGTAATCGGGGAGAGAGATTAGTTTATATTATTCCATCACCTTGTGGCTCCTATTTTTCGAAACCCGTAAAGTTTTTTATGTGCAATACATTTTATTTAATTTCCTTCCCTTTTACGCACATTCTTTTATGAGACGAGCTTAGAAAAACAACAGATTCTCCCACCAATCCAAAGAAGTTTTCTACTTTGAGAAACGTTCTCAAAGTAGTCAACGTTCTCAATAACCAAATTCAGTAACTTTTCCATGCAGCAAGTATAAATAACATTCCGTTTTGAAATGAGCTTGTACACTGTTATATTATTCTTTCATATTGGTAGCTCTATCAAATGAACAAGCAATAACATTTGATACAATCTAAATTTTGCTAATTCTGATTTTACAAGCTCGTATACAAAGTCAACTAACAAGAATCATAGATTTCTGTTATCCCTAAAAGTCTTTCACATACCTTTCCTTAAAGGGTATAGCTGACGCAAATTGCCAATTCGTAACAGCTATATCTTGAGTACTACCTACCATCATGATGAATATTATGCTATCATATGTGTCTTTAAAAATAATATTACAGAACATTGGACCTATTATTTGTTGTAGAGGTTTGTACGCGTGTTTGGTCCGAAACTCGTATCCAGCTCGGTCTGCAGGCCGGATAGGCAAAGAAATTTAGCAAAAGTGTTAAGCCGATTAAAAAAAAAAAAAAAATAGAGAATCTGGCCAACCCGAAATAAAAATTTAAATGAAGACGATAAAATATTATCCGTTTTCAGTGAATGTGACTTTCGCGAGAATGAGTATAAATGTGGGTCACGAGCCGATGCTAGTTTGACAAGCATCCATATAAAAATGCAGACATTGGACAGTTATGTGGTATCAGAGACAGTTTTTAATTGTTTCAACAGACTCATGCCTAAGGCCGTGATCAGGTGTGCATTTTTTTTCTACGTAGTAGAGTCGGGCCAGAACTGGACTTAAATGTTCTCAGAATGGGTAGGACAGTTACTATTTTTTTTTTTTAAATATTAATAGCGATAATAAACTTCTGTTAATAGGAATCACTGAAAGTATAACTTAGAGTGGTTTTCAGTCTATTTCTCTATAACGCGAAACTTTCTGATTAATTTTTAACTGTAAATGCATAAAATTGACATGCGTGACTATTAAAGGAATTGGAAATCGAATAATTTTTCCATTTTTCGTAAATAAATTATCAAATTGTAAGATATTTTTGTCACGTGACTGCAGGTTTTTGCCCTTTTCAATGATATTGCTTCCAAAAATTCAATTCAAAATGCTAACTTTGACAATATTTCTAAAAGATATAATGTCTTTATCAAAAAAATGGAAGACACCATTCTATTGCATAGGTTCTGAATAAGAAAAAAACAGCAAAACTTATGCCTTTCCGAAGAAAATGAATTTAGAAATGTATCAGGTCCTTTGAATTTGAAAGAAACTAATAAATGACAGAGAAATATATTCAAAAATATATTTTTTATAATACATTTTCAAAAGTTAATCATTTTTTGCCGTCTTTTTTTTCTTTAAATCTAAACTACATTAATTTTATAATGAATCTTTATTTGAATTTTCAAAAATCTAGGCTTTTAAGTAATCATTAATGTTATTATTGTGTATTTTCTGTGTTGCGAAAACATCGTGATTTAAAAGTATAGTTTTAAAATATAAAATATTTCATAAATGTGTATGTAGTATTCTTTAAAAAGATCTTAATTGTATGTTAAGAAAAACTAATTTTTTTTGTGGAAATTGAGTGGAATCGGGTTGTTTTCTAACTGATTTTTGTACGAGCTTTGGCCGTGAATTGTGAAAGTACAAATGAGCCTAGACGATCTCCCCAGACATGGACATTCTGGCCCGCGCAGACTTCTAACTTCTTAATAAAGATTTTCAACAAA
The DNA here is from genome assembly GCA_964019185.1 of Maratus speculifer. Taxonomy (NCBI): domain Eukaryota; kingdom Metazoa; phylum Arthropoda; class Arachnida; order Araneae; family Salticidae; genus Maratus; species Maratus speculifer. The sequence goes on along the minus strand of OZ025294.1, from coordinate 231,444,098 downwards.
AATTTCAACAAAGAGCTTCATCCAACTTTAATTAACTTTCCTGTGACTTTTTTTAAACTATTTTACTTTTTTCTTTCTTTTTTTTTTTCTTTTCTTTTCTTTTTTTTTTTTTTTTTTTTTTTTTGTCTTCAATAAACTTATCGACATGATTTTGTAAAATCACATCATAATTTATAACCAACATGACCAGTTCGAGAAAAGTATTATGGTTATCTACAAAGTCAAGCGTATAATGTCCTTCTGCTTTATCCCATCTGTACGCAATGCCTTGTTTTCCAATAAGCAAAACTACATCAATTAACCATTGAACAACATATCTTCTAGTGCGACTGAGAAGAGGAATTACTTAACCAAGTATTAAAACTTTTAAACATTATTTTACTTTTAAAAATTTTCTCATTTTTTTTTTCCTTTTCGTACCTACTGTCGTTTTGGTACACATGCTTCATGTTGACCCAACTGTGACACTACACTAGTTACAACCATATTGTACGAGATTGACAAGTGAGCGTCGCGATCACTTTGAATCTGACTCTATGAGCACGAAACTATGTAAGTTACCGTGAAAAAACTATCAATTGTTTAAAATTTACTGTAAACGCATATAATTATTGGAAAATACTGAATTTTTTTTTCTTATGTAAATAGTAATTATAAAATCGTATATTCATTCTTCCGGGGCCCCTTTGGGTCGGGGGCCCTCGGCAATCGCCGACCAGCCGACCTGGCCAGTCCGGGCCTGACGTTAAGGTTCTAGCAATTTTCACGGCTCAGTTTTAATTTGTATTTTTCAAACAAATATATGATTTGATACAGCAACTCATTGACTATTTATATAAAAAAAATAATTTAACAGATATGAATACATAAAATGTAATGGCGTGATTTCTTGACCAATGCTATTTGGCGTTATTACCCACCTATATGGGTAATAACGCCATGCAAACAAAACTATGAAATAAGTTGGAATAATTGCATGTAGATTGCCCAATTCTAAAAATACAAACTCTCAGCTCTAGAAATTGACAAATTGCATCCTAAGCTGTTGAAAATTTTCATTTTTTTGTGAAAGTATATGAATACATAAAATGTAATGGCGTGATTTCTTGACCAATGCTATTTGGCGTTATTACCCACCTATATGGGTAATAACGCTATGCAAACAAAACTATGAAATAAGTTGGAATAATTGCATGTAGATTGCCCAATTCTAAAAATACAAACTCTCAGCTCTAGAAATTGACAAATTGCATCCTAAGCTATTGAAAATGTTCATTTTTTTGTGAAAGTATAAGAAAAATAAAGGTGTGGTGTGTGTGGGGGGGGGGGCGAGGCAAAAGAATATCAGACAGTGAGCTTCTTTTTGCTTAAAAAGGACCGTTTAAATAGAATTATTAGAAACATTGCACCGTTTTAACTGTGTTTATTTGAATCAGTATTTAGGATGTAGCTCGGCCACTGTAGGAAATCAACCGGGGTAAAAATTGCAAGGATTGGCGTTATTACCCCTTTATAGTTATTGCGCTGTACATTTTAAATTACAAATTATCTCGAGAAGATATCCAAAATCTTCAACAACATTTTGAAAGGCCATAAAATGTACTACAAATTTATGTAATTAACAAAGTATTTCCGGATAAAAAAATATTCTTCACATCACAAAACGTATCTCGCAAATTTTAGATCAAGCGTTAATTTTAGCTGCTTGTAAAAACAATAAGACCTAAAAATGAAACAAATTTACTTGAAGCTGTTTTTTGCGATTTATATGACTCAAAACCCTTCTGCGCAGAACACTTGGGTGTCATTTACCAGATTATTTCATAATTATGAAAAATATTAGCACTTGGCGTTATTACCCCGTCTGGCGTTATTACCCCAGGGTACCTTAATTTAAATGAAAATGTGGTCTCTCTCCATCTAATATTGAATTTTCAAAAGTTTATGCCGGCAGTAAAAATTTGATGGATAAATATAAGTGTTAAATATTTTACCGATTCTACATTGGTGTTTTAGCATGATTAGTGTTTAACAGTTTTTAAATTTAATGAATTATTCTTGTAATATCTGAATATTTTTAGCTTTAAGATTTGGCACGTGAATATTAATTTGGCCATTTAATAGTGCAAACTGAAAAATACGTAACCCGTCTAAAAAAAAAAGTAACCACGCACTTTATAGTGTTTGTTTATTTTGTCAACAATTTTGTTGACAAAATTATATAAGTTATCGGATGGGATATGACACTAATTCCATTCAAAGTAAGACATCTGCTCCTCCATATACTTAGACTGCCGTTCCTTCCACTGCCGAATTCAATTCTCAAAGGCTTCTTTTATGTGAAACTCCGCCTTTGCCTTTTGTGTATCTCATCTCTACTCTCAAAAAACAATAATTTTAATGGCCCATTCAAATTCGGAACAGACCAAGAGTCGAAAGTAGCAGTGTCTGGAGAATAAGGAGAGATGGTAAAAATCTGGAATTCCATGTTTCGCCATGAGTGTTTTGATCATGTGCGATGAGTGAATTGGAGTATTAATCAATCTTACAATGACAACTGACCAATCTTATGAATTGTTTTACTTTGATTAAAAAAAAAACATTTTACAAAATTTGATGCAGTACTTTTGCTCAACTACATCAGTCATATTTAGACAAATTTAATTCTGACGAATATTTATAGCAGCACCACATTCGGCGGTTAGCATGTAATGTCTGGTCCGCTTGAACATAGAATAAAAATTCACTAACATCCGATTTTTAAATGGTTCCCTATTGAAAAGCAAAAATTGGTAAAGTTGAATTTTTAATTGGAATGATGCAGAAGTGAAGCCATCTGTTGACAGAATTGATTATATTTGCATAATTCCATTAAAAAAATCAAAACAAAATAAAATAAAATTTTAGAGAAAATCAATTAATAGAAACAATTAATATAAATTTCAATAAAAAGATTACAAATTATTATATAAGAACTTATTAAAATATTCTTTTTAATCCAAATGTTAAAGACATATTAAAGTCAAAATGCATCAGAGTAAAAAATAATAATTTCAAATAATATGATGAAATAATTACTCACTAGAAATGTTATATTGTAAAAGTATTAATAACAGGAGGTTCAGTACACTTTTAAGGTACAAAATAACATATTTTTGTCGCATTTTTACAATTAATGAAATAATTTTTTTAACATTTAAGTTGTCGCAAATATTTTATTTTTTTATTACCTCATTGTTTGTTATACATATATATATATATATATACACACATATATATATATATATATATATATATATATATATATATATATATATATATATATATATATATAATTAACTATTTTGTATGTTTCTACATTTAATTATTTCTTTGATATATTTTATTATTTTTTTTTTAATTTTTCATTTATTTTTGGCAAATAAGCGGAATTTTCCAACTGGAAAATACACATCCTTTATATTATCAATTAATATTTTAATGCAAAATTTTTCGAAATTCTAATTTATTTAAAAAATAAAACATGAAAAAAATCTTACCATAAGGTAAACTATTTGAATATTTATTATCACTGCTACAATATAACTATTATGTTTAAGAGGTGTTCAGTCTCTCATTTTTAAATCTGTTTAAACAACATAATAATCATTTAAAATAAAATTATCATATGAAACAAAATAAAATTTATAGTAATGTTGCTATTTCAGTAATGTTTTTTAATAATTGTACATTTTAATTTCAAGTGTAAAAAAATTATAAAATTCATAAAATTTAAAGTAATTTTTTTAATTAAATCCTTGCATCTAGATAGTAAAATTAACATATTGAGGGGCAGTGGTTATATTGTATCCCACATAAATTTCATTAAAATTCGCACCAGAAACTTTTAAAAAGTTTTATTTTTATAATTTATGCGGAAAAGAGTTGTAAAACTACTTCTTCCTATTTTGAAATATATTTTTTCTAAATATCATGTGGGAATTCAGCATTGCACAAACAGATTTTCTTGCTCCTCATAGGGTTAAAATGAAATAATTTCCATTATTGTTACATTTTTAGTTTATCAATATCACTATTTTTAAAAAGTTTGACCCAACTCAAATGTTATAAAAAAATCAAATGTTTAATTGAGAAATAATAACTTCCCTTAAACGCATCTACTTACAAAATATAGTTTAACTCTTTTCAGAAATCAATTTTACATTTAGAAACATACCAAAGTATTTGAGTAACCGAATTTCCTTTACTAACTTACCAGAATGGTTGAATAACCGAGTTTCATTCACTATCTGCAATTGTACCTTTTTTTTATTTCCAAAGTATTGCCACCGATTCATTTCAAGGAAACTTCTCAAAAGTTTTCTAAATTTCATTTCAAAAAATAAATTTTCCAATATATTCAGGAGTTTTGAATTATTTTATTCATTCTTTGCAGCGAGCAGTATTTTTATATTGCGATACCACATCTAATGCCAAGTCCTTATTGAGTTTTCTAACCACGTTCGGCATTCCTCAACCCTAATTCTCCCACGCGCTCTGCTTGTTTACTTTTGCGTTATTTTTCTTCTCTATCATATTTTCAAAGTATTTGTTGTCTGAGCAAAGCGAAGTCTTATACTCAGAGTACGTAACGATATTAAAAGTAAAAAAAATTCTTTCGTCAAGGAAATCTCAAAAAGTACTTGTCGAATTTTGATTCTGTTTGTACCAGTAGATACCTATGAAGGTAATCTGGTGAATGCACTATCTACGAAAAATTAGTTCCAAATAGTTTAAAAGTTATATTTAAAAAACTGATAAAAAAGCACAATTTATTTGCATACGTCACAGAAACTTGGTGTGCGTCATTTTTCACCGGCTGGATATTCGAAATATATGGTATTCGGCTGGCGAATCAGAGTGCATGGAGTAAATAGTTGTCTTGACGAAGCGAAGACTGAAACACATAGTACTTAACGATATTAAAAGTCAAGCATAACTCTTTCGTTAAGCAAATCTGAAAAAATACATATCGGATTGCGATTCTGATTGTACCAAGCGGTACCTATGAGAGTAACCTACTGAATGCACCTACTTTCAAAAATTAGTTCCAAATAGTTTTAAAACTATTTTTAAAAAACTGATAGAAAGCCCAATTCATTTGCATACGCTACAGAAATGCATGTGCGTCACTTTTTACCGGTTGTATATTTTCGTTAGATTCCCAAATTTAAGCACATGGAGCAAGGAAAATATGCAAACACTTTTTAAGTGCAATTAATTATATTTAAAGTTTAGAAACAAACTGAAAAATAATTTTGTTCTTGTTGTTAACTTAAAAGAAAAAAGTCTTAATTCTTAGTAACTTAGTATTAGTATTTGAGATTTTGCTAAAATTTTTATAATAGAACTTAATAGCCGCCATTAGCATCTTTTATAATTCGCACTTTCGCACATGCAAATTGGAAACAATTATGTCGTGTTTAAATAAAATATATGCTGAAATAAAATATTGGTACATCTTCGTTATCTCGTGATCAATTTCGCCAAATTGTACATATTCACATATTTTTTATTTTAAATAACGAAAGAAGAAATAAATTAGTGAAACATTGATAAAAGTACAAATAAAAAGCGGTATAAAAAATCACTTGATGACGTTTTAAATACATTTTTACATTGTTTAATGAGACATTCACGATCATTCATGATTAGCATTTTATCCTATTGTTTGGCGATAATTTTTTAGTCTACAGGATAATCAAGTAATTACAAAAAAGTAACTATAGTTGAAGCGAAGAATAAACAGTTATAAGTAATAAGCATAATAAGAAATATAATAAAAATTATGAATATCACAATAAATCGTAAATCGTGAAACACATATAGCAATATTCAAAAACAACGTTTTCATCAATTTGGCGGGAAAAAAATCGCGCTAACACGTAGCTTATATTTTTACTCATAAATATGACATCTGTATCCATATTTACGAGTAAAAATAAGCATAAACGATCATCAGGTTTGAAATCTCAATTTCTGAAGCCCAAACTGAACCATGATTTATAAAAACGCCAAGGTAAAGATATTATTTGAAAAGTATCATGATATTAGAGTATTTTGGCAAAAGTTTCATATCCTGTTTTTTTTTTTTTTTTTTTTTTTTTTTTTTTTTTTAGTAATACTTGGTTATTTCGTAGACCAATTGCGCCAAACTACACAAATCGCCAAACTGTTCGTCAAATTACATAAATTGACCTAATTTGTATTTTAAATAACAGATGAATAAATACATTTTTAAAATGCAATAAGAAATACATATTAAAAGTTGAATTAAAAATCACTTTATGACGTAACAAGCACGCGTATCGTAATTAATAACAAATGAAAGTATCATTTACAAGCATCCAGTATTGGAATGTAACCTTATAGTTTGGATATAGTTTTTTGATCGACAGGATAACCAAGAAGTACCTTTTTTTGCCATTAAATAAATCGATGTGGTTGTGATCTTCAACCTGTGAGATTGCTTTTATTCTGCACTTTCCAACAAAGCTGAAAAATATTTATGCATTCGGTTTGTCTATCCGTCTGTTCACACTCAAACATCCGTAAATATAATACCAATTTATATGCAATTGGAAACCTTATTTAGGGTCTCCTAGGCATGTTTGATATTGTATATGAAGTATGTGGGATTAATAGTTTATTTACAGGGTCACCCAAAAGATTTTCATTACGGTGTGGTCTATTGGGGGAAATCCTTTGCAGAGTACTTTGAAATTAAGTTATTGCAAATTTACGAAACTTATGTAAACCATTGAATTTCATTACGATTAAGTTATAACAGGATATTCATAGCATTTTTAATCCAATTACAAGGACACACAAAAGAAATCGGTTACAATACTGTTTTTGAGCAATAATTTCTGGAAATGCGTTTTCAATTTCGGCGTGCGTTTTTAAATTTAACTGGTGTGTCCCTAATTAATATAAAATATTTAGTAACTATAGTTGCCGTCTGATCCGTTCGTCTGTATCTCCACATATAACAACACAAAAACTATCCTACGGAATTGTTTGAAATTTTAAATATCTATTTCTTGCCGAATTTTGTTGAGTCGTTGCAAATTTTAATAAAATCGGATAAATTCGAATACAAGGACAATCAAAAGTATTCCGTTACATTACGGCCGATGGGATGCAATAGTTCCAAGCTCTTTTTAATGATGTTAAACCCATCGTTGATATGCATTTATGTAGAGCACCAGAATACATATTTTATAGAACATGCCACGCAAAAAATAGTTATTATTCATTTACACTTCACCACAAAAGAATTCCATTATAAAATAGTATGAGGGGTGGGACATTAATTTTTCAACTTTACTAATCTACGAATTTTATCATAGAATCATTTTCTCAATTGCCACTAGCAGGCCTTTTTAATAATAAACTTTTTCCAGTAAAACGGCGTAATCGAGTTCACATTGGCGTATTTGAGCCAGCATGTTATGCTGAAAAAAATATGTTCAGATTTGTAAATCACTTGTGATGACACTTTGACGGGTCAAAGCTTATGCAGACGAGATATTCAGATCTCGTTCATATCCTATGCTATTGGCATTTCCAACAGTGGAATAATTGTAAAAAATAGAGAATATACGCTCTAAACAGATAGTATATGCTCAAGTTATAGAATATATCCTAGAATGTATGTACTGCGGCTTTTTGAGAAAGAGGGCGCGGGAGATAAGGTGATTCTTAAAAAATCCAGAAAGTATGCGGCGTACACCTCTGTAAACTCTCTACTACGTTCATGATTGCCGATTCGTTTTATTTTATGTATGCTAAAGCGAAATACAGCCCAATTTAGGTTTAAAACGAAAACAAATCAGCGTATGTAGTGGCTAGCATGCACGACCCATTTAAATCAGATTGAGCATATCTGGAACATACTCGAAACGACAGATTGTATTCCGTTGTTGGCGTTTTCGGGATTTTTTTGTATCTTTTTTTAAGTGAAAAGACCCCATTTTTATCGAAAACCTGATCGCATACATTGAAAACAAATGTAGATATTATATTATTATATATATTAATTATTTTGTTCTGTTTATTTAAGGGCACTACACACCATATAAAAAAGTCCCTCATTCTTCTCAACCATCATGATTTGCGCCAATTTTAGGTACTAAAATTGATGTGTATATTCTTTACGTCATTTCAAAGAGTTTAAATTCCGATACAAGATATTTTAGCGCTTTGTTATCTGTATTCTTCAAATTTTATACTTATGCGTGACTGTTTTGTATAGTTTTATTTACCATTTTTTAACGGTGTATAGGAATTTGTATGTAATATTTTGCAAATGTACCATTCACCTTGCTCTTTTTTATCATTTCAATTTGTGACAATGTATAATCAATTAAAGATAGGATCTCTTTTTACTTTTAGCATATTATTTTAAAAACTCTGTTCTGAGCAATATCGCTCAGACTAATCCCTCTGAGGGAAGTCCTAGTTATTGCATTAAGTTTATATGAACTACTTCTAACAGAAATTTTCTGTTTGTCTTGCAATTAACGTGGACAGTTTTTATTAATGACGTTTGTGTAGAACTAATGAACTGTGAATTAAGAAGAAATTTTCGTAATTATGAGCCTAAAGAAGTTGAAATTACTCTAACTTTGAGAACTTTTTATAAAGTTTATACGTTAGGTTTAACTTTCTATAAAAAAATTAAACTTTTATAAACAACATAATATTAATTTAATACAAAATTATCATATGTAACATAAAATAATTTATAGTATTACTTCTATTTGCGCAATGTTTTTTAATATTTACACATTTTAATTTGAAATGAGAAGAAACGTAAAAAATGCATAAAATTTAAAGTAGAATTTTTAATTAATTTATATATTTTTTATATTTTTGAAATAAAATAATATGTTTCAGATTGCAAAATTAGAATGAAATAATTTCCACTATTGTTATATTTTTAATCTATCAATATCACTATGATAAAAATCTTTGATCCAATTTGTCATAAAAATATTTAAAAATTTAGTAGCGAAATATTAACTGCTCTTAAAAGCAGCTAATTAAACAATATTGTTTGACACTTATTAGCTATCAGTTCTAGCACTTAGAAACGTAACAAAGCATTTGAGTAACCAAATTTCCATCAGCAACTTACCAGAATGTTTGAAAAACCGAATTCGATTCACTATCTGCAATTGTACTTTTATATTATTATTTTCAAAGTATTGCCACTGATTCATTTGAAGGAAACTTCTCAAAGTTTTCTAAATTTCATTTCAAAAAATAAATTTCCCAATATATTCAGTAGTTTTGAAATATTTTATACATTCTCAGCAGCAAGGAGCATTTTTATATCGCGATATCACATCTACTGCCAAGTCCTTATTGAGTTTTCTAACCACGTTCGGCATTCCTCAACCCTAATTCTCCCACGCGTTCTGCTTGTTTACTTTTGGGTTATTTTTCTTTTCTATCATATTTTCAAAGAATGTGTTATTGCATTTAGTTTATATCGATTACTTTTAACAGAAATTTTTAGCTTGTTTTGGATTTAGCGTGGGCAGTTTTTATTAAAGACGTTTGCTTATAACTATTGAACTGTGTTTTGAAGTTAAGAATAAATTTTCGAAATTCTGAGCCTAAAGAAGTTGAAATAATTCTAACCTTGAGAAATTTTTAGAAAGTTCAATATACGTTGCGTTTAATTTTGTAAAAGAAAATTAAACTTCTTGAAACAACATAATAATATTTTAATACAAAATTATCATATGAAGCAAAAAATAATTTATAGTAATTCTTCTATTTGCGTAATGTTTTTTTTTAATATTTGCACATTTTAATTTGAAATGTGAAAAAACGTAAAGAATGCATGAAATTTAAAGTAGAATTTTTAATTAATTAATTTATTTATTTTTTACATTTTTGAAATAAAATACTTTGATATAGATTGCAAAATTAAAATAAAATAATTTCCCTTAAATAGTTTTATTTTTAATCTATCAATATCACTATGATACATAATTTTGATTCAATTTGTCATAAAAATAATTAAATATTTAATTGAGAAATAATAACTTCCCTTAAACGCAGCTAATTAAACAATATTGTTTGTCACATATTAGCTATCCGTTCTAGGACTTAGAAACGTAGCAAAGTTTTGAGTAACCAAATTTCCTTCAGCAACTTACCACAATGTTTGAATAACCGATTTTGATTCACTATCTGCAACTGTGCATTTTTTTATTTCTAAACTATTGCCAGCGATTCTTTTCAAGGAAACTTCTCAGAAGTTTTTTAAATTTAATTAAAAAAAATAAATTTCCCAATATATTCAGGAGTTTTGAAATATTTTATTCATTCTTAGCAGCGAGCAGTATTTTTATAACGCGATACCACATCTACTACCAAGTCCTTATTGAGTTTTCTAACCACGTTCCGCATTCTTCAACCCTAATTACTCTCCTACGCCGTCTGCTTGTTTACTTTTGCGTTATTTTTCTTCTCTGTCATATTTTCAAAGAATGTATTATTGCATTAAGTTTATATCGACAACTTTTAACCAAAATTTTTAGTTTGTCTTGAATTCAGTGTGGCAGTTTTTATTAATGACGTTTGTGTAGAGCTATTGAACTGTTTATTTAAGTTAAGAATAAATTTTCGAAATTCTGAACCTAAAGAATTTCATAAAACGGTAAAATTCAGAAATATTTAGAAAGTTCTATATGCGTTAGGTTTAACTTTGTAAAACATTTTTTCACTTTTTTAAACAATATAATAATAATTTAATACAAAATTATCATATGATACAAAAAATAATTTATAGTAATATTTCTATTTGCGTAATGTTTTTTGATATTTGCACATTTTAATTTGAAATGTGAAGAAACGTAAAAAATGCAACAAATTTAAGGTATAAATTTTAATTAATTTATTTTTTTACTTATTTTTTATATTAGTGAAATAAAATCCTTGGATCCAGATTGCAAAATTAAAATGAAATAAATTCCATTATTGTTACATTTGTAATCTATCAATATCACTATGATAAAAATCCTTCATTCAATTTGTCAGAAAAATATTTTAGCATTTAATGGAGAAATAATAACTGCCCTTAAAAGCTGGTAATTAAAAAATATTGTTTGCCCCTTATTAGCTATTAGTTCTAGAATTTAGAAACGTAGCAAAGTGTTTGAGTAACCAAATTTCCTTCAGAAACTTACGACAATGTTTGAATAACTGAATTTGATTCACTATCTGCAATTGTACCTTTTTTTTATTATTTCCAAAGTATTGCCACCGATTCATTTCAAGGAAACTTCTCAAAAGTTTTCTAAATTTCATTTCAAACAATGAATTTTCCAATATATTCAGGAGTTTTGAAATATTTTATTCATTCGTAGCAGCGAGCAGTATTTTTATTTTGTGATACCACATCTACTGCAAAGCCCTTATTCAGTTTTCTAACCACGTTTGGCATTCCTCAACCCTAATTCTCCCACGCGCTCTGCTTGTTTACTTTTGCGTTATTTTTCTTCTCTATCATATTTTCAAAGAATTTGTTATTGTGTTAAGTTTATATGAACTATTTCTAACCGAAATTTTTTATTTTTCTTGAATTGAGCGTGGGCAGTTGGGTAGAACTATTAAACTGTGTATTTAAGTTAAGAAGAACTTTTAAAAATTCTTAACTTAAAGAAGTTTAATAACCAAATGCTAACCTTGAAAAATATTTAGGAAGTTCTATATACTTTAAGTTTAACTTTGTAAAAATTTAAAAAGTCTATATCATCCATTTAGTTATATAAAAGCTAAAAAACAGTAAATTTATTTCAAAACTTATAGATGTATTCAAAGAAATACTTTATCAAATTTACCAAAATTGTACGGGAAGCAGCCCTACTTGGATGTTTCCGTTAATTGAAAAATCTCCCACGTGCTCTGCTTGTTCAGTTTTACGTTATTTTTCTTCTCTACCATATTTTAAAAGAATCTTTTACAGCATTAACTTCATATCGAATTCTTCTAGCCGAGATTTTTAGTTTGTCTTGAATTTAGTTTAGACAGTTTTTACTAATGATTTTGCTGTACAATTATTAAATTGTGTATTTTAGTTAAGAATATTTTTTCGAAATGCTCAACAAAAGAAGATGAAGTAACGCTAACCTGGTGAATTATTTAGAAAGGCCTACATGCGTTAGGTTTAACTTCGTAAAAAAATTTTAAAGTTTTATATCATGCAACTTTTGTTACATAAAAACTAAAAAAAACAGCAGTTTTATTTGAAAACTTATAGATACATTCCAAGAAATTCTTTATATAATTTGCGAAATTTGTGCGTGCAGCAGCTCTTACCCTGTGCAGTTTTTAATAACGACGTTAGTGTATAAGTATGAACTGTGTATTTATATTAAGAAGAAATTTTCGAAATTCATAACCTAAAGAAGTTGACACAATGCTAAACTTAAGAAACATTTAGAAAGTTCTATATACGTTAGGTTTAACTTTGTGAAAAAATTAGAAAGTACTAAACCATACAGCTTTAATTACTACAAATTAACAAAAGCAAGTTTAATTTAAAGCTTATAGACAAACTCTCTCTGAAATATTTTATCCAATAAATGGATATTGTATAAACAGCAGCCCTACATGGATATTTCCGTTTATTGAAAATTATCTCTTTCTTTTATCTCTTTAATTAGAAGCGGAAATGTTAATATTTCCGTTTTAGTTTGTTTTCAAGCAATGGTTGTCATGAGTGAATCATCAATCATCATTGTCATCAATGGTAAAAATGAGTTTATTTTCATGATGGCTTTTATCAAAATTTCTCGAATTTAAATAGTTATAAGTCAACAACATTTAAAGATAAAAGCTTCAAACTTGAAAAATGTGTTTTTTGTTTGTTTTACTTTAATTTCGATTCAGTAAATTAGAAAACAAAATAGCTAGTACTTTTGAAAATATGAATTTTTTAATAAAAGTTACATAATTATTTTCAAATACTTATATTTTTTATATTTTTAATGTTTTTTTATATTTATTAATATTTTCTTCAATTAATATTTTTAAAAAGCTGAATTCGAACTACAAATTTAACATTTCTGTTTTTTTTAATGCATAAAATATGAAATTCTGCAAATAATATTTTAAGTTATAACGGCTTTAAATTACCCGACTTTTATAATAAATTTTAAATTAAAAAATAAGGAGACATTTTATAATGTAATTTTGTTTATAAATAATATGGTTAACCGTCACAAAAAAATCAAAATTCAGCTAAAAAAAAAAAGGTTTCCGGACCCATTTTAAATAATAATGCGATAATAATTCCAAAATGTATTCATACAATATTGAATGATTGAACACAATAATCGGAACTCTTATTTAATGTTAAATTGCGAACAAAATCACTGCCACTTCTTTTCTGTCTGGCAAATAATGAAATATTAGAACTCATATCCCATTTAATTTTACTTCATCAAATCATAAGAAAACCATTCATTCCAACAAAATTTAGCCGAGTTTTATACATTTTTTTCCCTAGTCCTAAAACTCTCGTAATTAAAAGTTATTACCTTAAATATTAATATTTACTCTAATTATTCCTTTAATTTCTGGAAATCATTTTTTCTATAAAAGATTTCGGAAAAATAATTAAAATTATTTTAGTAGAATATCGGTATAACTGATCTCCATCTTGATTAAAAATTTGCTTGAGCAATTATAACGCAAGTGTGTACGTAATTAAATTCTTATACAAATATTTTTATGACTTTATTAACTTTGCATATAAATTAATGCCTTTATGTATGATGACGAGTTTGGTTTAATAAAACTTTTTTTCCTATTCTTTAAATAATTTATTATGTAAAAAATAGTATTTGGATGTTATTAATTTCATGAAGATATTAATTAAATTTTGAAAAATGTTTTATTTTTTACATTTTAAAATAAAAATTATTTCTTTATATTACTGGCTTTTACATTTTTATTAATAATGTAAAATTGCAATATACAAATATGTACATATAAAACAATTCATTATTTAAGCATATTTTTTCTTCAGTTTAAAAATTAATAGGTTTTAATAGGATTGTGAGGAGAATAAAACATTAAAAAGTACTGCATTCTCTTTATGACTTTTTTAATGCATTCACATCGCCTTTGTGAAATTTTTAAAGACCATATAAACACTTATCAAAATGTCGGTTTTTCGCCAAAAAAGGCTTTTACGGGACTATAAAAGATAGAATGTGATTGTTACAGATTGCAAATGGTGAAAACTTGTAAAAATTTATCTTATTTGTACTTTTTTTCAGATTGAAACACTTAAAGAGCTTTTATTTTTCATATAATTTTGTGTAAAAAATTGGAGTATTTATACATAGAGCTATGATTTTTTATATTTCTTCGCTTTTTTTAAAAAAAAATATTTTTCAACACGCGTCAGTTATGCAGAGTGGTGGCCCTTGCAGATTATCATTAACTAGAGTTCTCTCTTTTTTTAAATTCTGGTAGCGCTTTGAAAAGAGGGATTTTTTATCTAACTGAAAAGGGCAAAGCTGATTTACCTAATGGTCGTAAACCAAAATGAAAAATCGGTTTAGGAAGACTGAAAAAGACTTTCACCGAGTCTGCTACTTTTTAAAAACGTGAACTTCTGATAAAATCAATTATAACAAATATGGAAAATGAAATATTATCAGTAATACATTAATCATACATTTATCAGTAAGACCATTTAATGAATTCACAACTTTTCAATTGACTAATATTTGCCTTACGCTATTTTATCTCCGCCTAATTCATCGGCTTTTAGATAGCAGTGTTTTAATACACATAATGCCGTTTTATTTAATTGGAACGTTTGGACGATTTTAAAAAACTACATTTTCTCTAAGATAATAGTAATAGGCAGACAGCCAGAGACATAACTCTGTGTCTTTAATCGTGCAAAAAGAATGATAGTATAAGATGTCATCTTAATTTATATCATAATATATGTTCACATACTTATGTATATATTTGTTTGTCTACCTCTGTTTCTCTCTCTCTCTCTAAATATGTATATATATATATACATACACACACACATATATATATATATACACACATATATATAGTCGCCGTTATAGTGATAATATCATTCAATCATCCGAACTTGGTAATATTTTTAATACAGGACTGTAAAGCCTGAACGGTTGTTAGCGGGCTTAGCTCGCAAAGAGCAGAACCCATAGTTAAAAAAAATGTCAACAGTTTTTTCAATGTAGGTAACTTGTAAGATGTTATTGTACTTTTCCGTATGAAGGTTGGCAAGTGGTCAGGAAAAGACACAGTCGATGAAAGCAGAAACTACCAGTATTTTTCTTACAGAAAACACTTCGAATGCTATAAGGCGGTTAAAGAAGTTAATTTCTTTTCTTTAACAAAATAGTGGTGTTTAACACATTTTTGACTCTGTTTTTTCCCCTTATCACTCGCCACGCTGGTATATAGTTTTATTTTATTTTCTTAAGGGATTTTTTTAATGTACCGTTCACGTATATTTGACTTTAATCGCTTCCCTGATTTACCTGTACGTCATACGGACAACGTGTTATTGCCAATCATGATTTACCTGTACCGTGTACGAGGATCTATATTCCAATCATAATTTATTATGCTCACCAGTGAAATGTTATTGTAAATTTTCTGCTATTTAATCAGTAAACAAGTATTTTTCTGATTCAATTAGGCAAACATTTCTGCTTTGAAAAACCGGTGATAAAAGATTAAAGTTAGTAAAGGACGTGAAAAATATAGCCATTATTTGCAAGTTTTTATAAAAAATGTTGATCAGTTAAGCAGATAATGACTGAACGAAATAAATCAATAACAGATTTTTACAGCTGTAGATACTATAACAATTTTCATTATTGCTGGTTTTTATCACAAAATGAAACGTTTTTGTGACGGTTAAACAAATACAGATCTTTGTCACATAAAAATGTCAATTTTTTTCTATTATTTTTACTTTTTTTTACATTTTTTGGTCTATAAATTTAAAATGTAAAAAATGAGGGAAGTCTCATTATTATAAATAACAATGATGAAAGCAATGATGCTCTTCATTCCTTTCTGTGTAACTATGCAATTTATAATACCCTTATTTCTTTCAATTAATAACAAAACATTTATTCACTTTCCACTCGAAGTCATTCAACTTGAATGATGCAGTTAATTAGAAATCCGCTTGTAATATTTCTGATGATTTTATAATGCATACTATTTAAGAGGCTTTTGTTTGTATAACAAATCCTTTGTGTTACATATTTTCAAACAATTGTTTGTGAGATATGTTTGTTTAAATACATTTAAAAGTGGTATGAATTTTCATTTTAGTAATAATTGTTATCTTTATGAAAAAATAAACATTTTCAGATCAAACACCGTGTAAGAATGTGTAATTTTTCTGAGGTGTAAAGGTAATTTAAAATTCGCTTTGAAAGTTTATATGTTTTAAACAAAAACGAATAAATACTGATAGCTATTTAACTGTTTATTTAAACAGATGGATTAATTTTACGTGAATGAAATGGCACTGATCTTGGAAAAAATAATTATGTTACAAATAATCGTATGTTACGTATATTGGGTAAAATATCGCATAATTATAACTAAAGTAACAGTTTAAAAAGGATCTTTAAAAAAGAACCACTGGTCAGAATGACCTGTTTTTTCATCTGAATATACTATAAGTATACTTGAAGCAATGGGAAATTGTTTTGCGAAAGAAAAAAAAAAGTGTTGAGAAGTTACTAATAGATGGTGCTGCACTTGTCATTTGATGCTAATTGAAACACATGAAATGTTGTTGTGCCACTATCCATCTCGACAAGATGGTGCCACAGCAAATGTGCAAAACTCAATTTCTAATTATTTTTATGCCAAAAATCGTAGGAAAAAAAAAAAACGAAATCTGTTCTTAACTGTCCGTAGACAAAAAACCGTACTAAAAGCAAAAAATAAAATAGGATTTTATCTGTCCCTTACCTTGTTCCTCTCACTTTTTTCACAATAGTATAATGACATGACATCGCGGTGCTTAAGGAGTGTATCCGCTACGCGTAAACTTCATCTAAATTGAAAAGTGAACATAAAAAGTGAATTTCGAAACAATGGACGTCAAATTTAGAAACTCTGATGGAGATTTTAAGATCATTCTAGAGCTGGAACAAAAGTTTTATGTGTGCTGCGCATGACACGTCTTTTAATGAGTACGTTATGGCGAGTACTAGCGGTAAACTTTTGAGCATTTCTTTTTTCACCAAACCAATCCCCATTGCTTCATGTATATTCAGAAGACATAATCAGGTCATTATGATCAGTGGTTCTTTTTTTATACACCCTTTTGAATATTTTTTCAAGCACATGAACCAGAGTATATATAATTTGTAGATTTATTTTAGTTTCATTTAATAAATGGGGTAACATTTTAATCCTTGTTGGATTACGTTTTTTTCCATGTGACTTACGGATAAAGTGTTTTTTTTATATTTTTTTGAGGCTACTTATTTTAAAAATGTGATGGTGCAAATAGAATATAAAAATAAAATCATGTTCAAAATTTTAACGTTAAATTAAGTAGGCGTGGCATCCGAGTCGTGTCTTCCATTCAATTTTTACGATTATTTTTAATGGTCATAAAAAAACAAGGTATACGAATGGATTCAGGAAGGCTCGAAGAATTATTGAAGCTAAAAACAAAATAAAAAACTTAAAAAATCATCGATATATCACCTTAAGCCATTTATTCTTCAAATACATCCATTTGCAATTCATTATTCTTCTAAATTGTATAATTAATTTATTGGAGAATTTTTTAACTTACTTTATTATTGAGTGATAATTGTATATAGAGTATAGTTGAATTGAGGGTTTTCATTATCAGAGGTAATAATATGTGTAAAGAGTAATAATATTTTTTATAAAAAATCGAAGTCACGATCAACTTATATAGCGAGCATAAAGTTGATATCTCTCATTGCTAAATGACCTAAGTTTTCACTACAACTGTAAGAAAGATAAAAATATCTTAGAAATAATTTCCTCCAATCAATTTATTTCGGATAAAATGTGATCAGATTATAATATTTTATGGAAAGACAATGTAATTTCTTTACAGATATGAAATACATTAACCCGATACATTCTGAATTCTTGTTAATTTTATTCAGTGTTTTTTTTTTTTTTTTTTTTTTTTTTTTGTATGCAAATTAAAAAATTGGCAAAATTTTATTCATTTGATCACTTTCAACTAAATGCAATGCAATGCTGAAATTTCAGTTACAGCAACATCGAGATCGTTAAAGCTATTAGCAGAAATGTGAGTTCAACTTGCAGAAAAACACCAGATTTACATTCATTTGAAAGAATGTGAGCATTGTGATCCACAAAATTGGTTGTGGTCCTGGAAAAGCAGTCAGTGAGCCCAATATGTATTGTAGTTCTTGACTAATAAAATTTATTTTTAAGTTATAAATATTATAAGATAATCGATAATATAGATAGTAAATAATAATGAAAAAACTTTAGTTTCGTATTTAATATAAATAATTACAGTCGAACCTCGTTAACATGAACCTCAAGGGAATCAAAATTTTGTTCATGTAAATAGTAATTTGTGTTATCAGTATCAAATCTTTGTATTTGTCTTTACAGGGGGCAGTGAAAACAATTCATGGTAAAAGTAATTCACTTTAAGCGTTTTCATGTTAACGAGGTTTGACTGTATTCTTAATTTCAGAAAACTCTCTATCCTTTACATTAATATTTTCGCGTTCACGATAAACAATAAGACCACGGAACCCGGTCATTTTGACCCGTAAAAAATGAATAGATGTCGATTCGAACCAGAAATTTCTTACTAAAATAAGATGTACAGAGATAATTATAATATAATAATAATAATTCTAGTGTAAAATATTTTTAGAAATCGCGAGAAAAACTTTCGGCTGTTCCAGTGTTAATTTCTCGATTATCCAGACTATACGATCCCAAACAATTATATCAACTTTTCCTGTAAGAAGTAATGTTAATACTAAATTTTCTTGCAAATCAACATTTAAAATCAGATCTACTGGAAAATTATTA
Organism: Maratus speculifer; assembly: GCA_964019185.1. Classification (NCBI taxonomy): domain Eukaryota; kingdom Metazoa; phylum Arthropoda; class Arachnida; order Araneae; family Salticidae; genus Maratus; species Maratus speculifer. The sequence continues at coordinate 231,424,937 of OZ025294.1, read as the reverse complement.
GTATTTTATACTAAGGAAACCTTATTTCGAATTATACCCTAAATAGTGTATAATTCTTAAATAAATAATAATCCCAAACAATTATATCAACTTTTCCTGTAAGAAATAGTGTTAATACTAAATTTTCTTACAAATCAATATTTAAAATCAGATCTACGTAAAATTATTAGCATTTTATGCTAATAAAACCTTATATCGAATTATATAGAGAGAGCTGGAGCCCCAAGTATGACTTCTGTTGACGCAGGTTCCTGAGTAGTCTCTCCATGTGCCGGAGAGTTGTGGCGTCCTATGTTTGCGATCTCAGTTTCGTATAAGAAAACTATTTTTCTTGACATTGTTACCAAACTGAAATTTTATTTCGACCATTCAATAATATTACAAATAATAATACCGTTTTAAATTAAAAGCAAAAAAACAACGAGTAAAATTCCATTGCAGTAAAACGTCTTAAGTTCGGATTAGAAAGACCCCCACGGAATGCACCCCACCCCTTCCGGGCTTATATGCTACGTGTTGATAATCGGCCGTCATAAAATAAATCAAACAAACCAAACTTAATTTCGGAATTCATGGGGCTATTCCCAAGTCCGAACTTCAGATTTTTTCGAACTTAAGGTCATAAAAAATATTGCTTTGATACTACTCTGTTATCCCGTCAACCAATTTCGCCAAATTATACAAATCGCCAAACTAATAGCCAAATTGTACATATTGACATAATTTTTTTAAATAACGAAAAAACAAATAATTAGTAGAACATTAATAAAAATATTTACAAAAAGTCGAAATAAAAATCACTTAATGACATTTTAAACACGTGAATCGTATTTAATGTCATTAAATGTGACATTCACGATCATCCATGATTGGCATTTAATGTTATAGTTTCGCGATAACTTTTTGGTCGACGGGATAACTTAGTAGTACCATTGCTTTTTCCAATAAACAGAAACAAATTTCACAACTTAAAAAAGCAAAATATGAAATTCATATATTAAAAATTGCATACAACAACCATTAATATCAGGCTTCTTACAAGTCCTGGAATTTCCTTACTTAGAAAATTCTTTGTTACTAGGTCTTTTCCTACAGAAAAACTCTCCTTAAATCAGGCAAAATTCCACGCGCTTTAACTATATTTATTTCTTTATAAAAAGAAAAAAAAATACTGATATTTTTCCTGGAAAATAACGGTATTCGTAAGAAGGCTGAATCCTAAATTAAACAATCATTTCATTAAATAAATTACAACAAAATTGTTTTAAGATTCAGTAATAAAACTACTTTACTCTAAACTTTTTTTTTTCAAAAAATTTCCTCCCTCCTTTCTTGAATACACGATGAAAAGTCCGAACTTTGGACAATTCCGAACTTTCGACTTTGTACTGCATTTACTTCTTTAAATTAACAATCTAGATAGATAAAAGTAGGAATTTTTCCGATATGAATTTGTCTGGAAAAAACATCAGATAAATGAACAAATGTTCGATATTTATTGAAAAATAAATTTTCCATTTAGATATTCAAACATTCCAAATCCATTACAAATTAAATACTTAAATATTATAGATATTTTAACAATTGCATATCCTGTTATATATCGAAACCATCTAAATCATGTTTGTTTAAATACTGAAACTGAAATACTTCCCTTAAAAGAAATCTTCTTGCTGATTGTCAATTTCTATGCACATTTTGATAAGAAGCCAGAAGTTCAGATATATCACATACTTTCTATCATAATATTAATAGATGCAGTTTTCATTTTGAAATGAAAAATCTCCGACATTACTGCACTATTTAATTTTTTAATTTAATAATATAGGTAGACATACGTAAATGCGTGCCCAATATAAATTTTGGGGTCAAATATCTGATATTACAGGAGCACAATAGATCGAACAATAGATTTATTGAAAAATAAATTCCACATTTACATTTTCAAACCTTCCAAATCCATTATAAAGTAAATACTGAAACATTCCAATAATATTTTAATAATTGCATTTCCTGTTACATACCGAAACCGCCTAAATCACAAGTGTTTAAATACTGAAACTGCGGTACTTCACTGAAATGAAGTCTTGATGCTGATTGGCTAATTCTATATACATTTTGATAAGAAGTCTTGATAATAATGATTCACTTATACGTGACAATGCTCAGCTGTTGAACATAAATCTCAGATACTCAAATAACTGGCGAAATATAGGCTTATACAATATTTAAACAAGAGCTCAGTATTCAACATATAGAGAGACTGATTCTGTTGTTTTCAAACAACCGATATACACTAGCCATTTAAATTGTGTGTTAAATACATAAGTACACTCAGAGATAATTGTTTCATGGCAAATGATAGATTACATTTGCATGCATGCAAGTAATCGAATATAATAAAAGATAATGGTGTCCTTTCAAACCACAATAATTAGCGTAGAAACTGTTTTGACCTCTATTTTAAAAGATAAAATTCATTCCAAATAAATTAATCTGGTATGAATAAACAGTCGATGACCGTGTACAAATATAAAAAAAATGTTAACGAAAATAACACTAAGCAGAAAAAGAAATTTTATCAATATTCTGCTTGAATATCTAAAACTGAAATTTCAGTTAAATTAGTTTTTGACTTTTTATTTATTTATTTCGTAGTTTTATTTCTTTCATAGTTTATTTCTTTTCTTTCGTAGTTTATTTCTTGTTTCATTTAAATTGTTCGTTAATTACATGAGTACTCTCAGAAATAATTGTTTCATGGAAAATGATGGATTACATTTGCATGTAAGCAAGTAATCGAATATAATAAAAGATATTGGTGTCCTTTCAAACCACAATAATTAATTTAGAAACTGCTTTGACCTTTATTTTAAAGGATAAAATGTATTTCAAACAAGTTTATCTAGAAGGAATAAACATTCGATGACTGTGTACAAATGTTATAAAATTTTGCAATGAATATAACAATCAGAAAAAGAAATTATATCAATATTTTACCTGGATATTAAAAAGTGGAGTTTCAGTTGGATAAGTTTTTGATTTTTTATAGAAAGTTTACTTCTTTTGTATCTGGATAGTTAGAGTTTAGATCGTAATTATATGAACTGTTTCCTTATCTAATACCGATATACAGAGTAACAATATTACCTGTATTTTTATGAAATAAAACTTAAAAATCAAAATTTGCTTAGAACACATTTACAAGAAGTATTTTAGTTGAGAAAAATCATGCTCTATAATTTTTTGCAAATAATAAATATGTACATTAGAAAATTTCATATGAAACCGGAAATTATATACAGTTATATACAAGTTAGATTTTAACTCTATAAAAGTGAGGTCTACATCGTTTGCATTGGGATAATTAGAGTTATCTTAAATATGTGAAATGCATCTTTATCTAATGCCGATATAAAAAGTCGCAATATTACATGTATTTTTATGAAAAAAAAAAACTTGAAATCACACGTGCTTCAATATATTTACACGAAGTATTTGTGGGGAGAAATTTGTGTTCTATAATTCTTCGCAAATAATAAATAAGTGCATTAGAAAATTCCAAATGAAACCGAAAATTATATATAACAAAACATATAAAAATTTTAAACGATTAATTTATATTACAACAATTCATTATTATTATCGTATTTTCACTATTCATTTTTTTCTCCATTATTATCATGTTCAATCGTTGAATAATTTTCTTTTTATACATCATGATATTAAGCGGTTACACATATTACATCTTTCTGATGTTACTTTTACAATTTTATTTTGCATCCAAAAACACTTACAATAAAAGCCATAGATGATAATTACAAAGTCATGTAAAAGCAATGATGACACAATAAATCATAATTCCGAACAAAAGCTTGACAAGGGTGTGTATAGGTCTCTTTACTTTGGGCCCATCTTTGAATTTGTATTAGAGCAAACGCCCTAGAAAATGTTTTTGAAAAAGCTGATGACTTAGCTATTGTTCTGAATGTCATGTATTGTCTTCATATATATCCATCATTTAGTTTTGTTCATATCCGTCGGCTTTCTATATTTTTCACATAATCATTATTGATCGGTTAAAAATGATGATATATGCGAATACAAATATGCAATATATGAATTAATTTGAAAAGCTCGATATAAATTTTTGTTATTAGAAGATTTTCATATTTTTTTTTACAAGATGGAAAGTCAAAAAAGATTATTTGTTTCTCTATGTAAGTATTAAAAATTAAAAGGTGTCCAAATACTTCGAACGCCTGTAAATGATCAGGGAATTAATCAAATTGAACTAAGCTGACGTCTTTGGATTCATGTTTATATATGGGATACGATTTATGAAGTGTTATGTATAGGATAGCAACGGCCTCAATTCGATTTTTTTTTTTTTTTTTTTTTTTTTTTTTGCAAATTTTGAACTTTCTAACATCGCATAATTTTAATATTTACTCTGTTGAATAAGAAAATAAAATTACTTTAAAAAGGAATTTTCTTGAACATACATTTATTATTATGACTTTTAAAAAATCTCAGGATTATTCAAGCTTCAAAATTTTCGAAATATCTGTTTTTTTTAGATGTTAATTCTTTTCTAAATATATTGATATGATTGTTTTCTTAAAATTCCAATTAAAACATATACAGTTCGCTATTTTTATTCGAAATCCGTTAAATCTTCGCTTAATTCGAACTAAACATGAAGTCCTGAAATTTTCAATGGCAAAATAAAGTTGAAATTTTTTATTTATTGGAACTCATTTTCTCTTGGCTTCGTTTAAATCGAACTAATCAGATTCGAAATTTTCATTTTTCCTTACTTTCTCCCGGACTTCAGATCCTTGAAATTTCTTTCATTGGTGTCAGAATTGTTCTCAACAAGTATACATATAATCCCATGTATTTTGTTATCCGCTGTTTTAGAATGTTTAGAAAGTCCGCTGTTTTATGAATAAAGAGGTGGATACATTCAGTGTTCTCGTTGACATTTGACCAACGTTAGTAATTTGGCTAATTAAAACTAAAAAACATTCGCCAAATATAAAAATTAATAGCAAAATAAATTCGCCGTGTAGCACAAAAAAAAAAAAAAAAAACTAATTTTTTAATGTATTTTTTTTCAATATGTTCTACAATAACCTAAGTTTTTATAATTGTGACGTTTGTTATTATTTTAATTTCAACTATTCGCTACAAATATAATAAAAATATGTATATATGCATACGCATGAAAAAAGAAAAAAAGGAAGAAAAATTAAAAATTGAGCACTAGCATTATGCGAATCTAATCGCTTGTTTACTCGACAAATGAAGAATTTAGTCATAATTCGGCGCAATGGGGAGCGACAGCGAGAACCCTGGATACATGTCGTGTATTACTACCAGTTGCGACTTAAGTAACTGAGGAAACTGTCATAACATGACAGCTGTTTTTCACATAGGATCAGTAGCCTCTGAATATCGCCAAAGCGAACTTCTACCAGTACCATTTAAATAGAAGTTTTAGCTTTATTTAGCAGCCTTTTAATTAAATGTTTATATCATAAATATGGATATATTTCCCATTTGTTTTTATTGGTCGCACTTGCCAGGGATTCTAATCTTTTCCCTCGCATTTACAGGATGTTGTCTAGGTTGTCACAATATGGCGAAAAAGCCGACCTGAATACCACCAAAAATCTACCACCAGTAAAAATGAATAAAATGTTTTCGCCATTATTTATTACTAAAATTTTGGATTAAACAGATGTTTAAATAATGCGAAAAGTTTTAATTTAATTTTACTGGTGGAAGCTTGCACCGACGGCAATCAACCTCAACAAAAGCGGTTACAGTTGGAACTTCACTCCTTTAACCTTCCTACCCTGAATCGACCCATAACTATAATTTGTTTTATACCATTCGAACCAGAACTTTTTTCATAAAGAAAGTTAAATAACAGATTCAGAGAAATAGGTCAATTAAATATATTAAAACATTTTAAATAACAATTCTGGTGAGAAATGTTTTTAATCACGATTGAGTAGAATTTGAACAGGGTAAGAAGATTAAGAATATGTCCTGTTTACTAATAGTTCCAGGCTTCAAACTAATAGCACTCAACGATTAATATCTCAATGTCTGTGGTGAATATGTCGAATGACTAAACGGCGGCTTGCGAATGGTAATGATTATGTTCGATGAGTAGTTCAAGATGGCTTGATGTATTTCCTTTTTTGGCACGAAAGTGTCCAAGTGAAAAAAAAGACGAAGCTTACTTCCAGAACCTCGCTTGCATATTGTGTTTTTAATGCATTGTTAGTGAATTTTTTTTTCTTTTTTACCATTTTATAATCTTTTTATTTCTACAATATTCGAGTACATTTGTTAAAAAGTATCAAACCAATTCTTTAATTTTTCATTTTGCATTATCATAATCTTTTAGATTTGAATATACAGAAGATATAATACGAATAGACTTTAAATAGTTTGAACTATGTTTTTTCATCAATGGCAAATGATGCTACAAATACTACTTTTAAATATATAGCTTGAAATTTATTTAAAATTCTTATATCGGAAAACGTATTTACATATGAAGGAAAGCAAAAGCATAAACTCTTATACAAATTAGTATACTATAATTCGAAAAACAATTACCTTGTCATTAAGAAGTTTGTTCAACATTAAATGTGATACTTCAAAATTAAACCGAGTCCTATAAGATAAAGATTTATTCAAATAGCATCTATTAAATTTCTATTTCTGAAATGGTGTCAGGTAAAGATATGACATTCATAATTAATCTTTGACCCAAGGCACGTAAAACGGATAATTATATAGGATCATTATTAATTGAGAGTCATTGACAGAGAACACCACGCAATACTCAATTAATCGTAATTATTTTCTTTTACATTATGACCAAAACTCTTTAAAGTCTCTACTGGAAACCATTAAAAGATAATGAAAAGATTTTGTAAACATATATTTAATACATCTAATATTGACATTTTAATGTTATTCTAAACTAAAAAATATATATATGTATATATCACTTACCATAAATGATATATGTCAACCCGGTAATAATTTTTTGTAGTTAATCTATTGAGCTTCAATAATTCTTAAAAATTATTAGTATTTTAATGAAAGGGAAATTTGTTTATGATTGAGTACCGATATACGCATGTGTAATTTTACAATAAAAAATGTGTTACGAAGCAATTATTCATATTTTGCTGCAAAATACATTTGTAGACAAACAGGATTAACTCTTTCGGGACAGGAGCCTTTTACAGAATTTTTAATGTTTGTCACCGGTTTTTAAAAACAGAAATTCGTGCTTTATTAAATCAAGAAAATGCTCTGATTAAATAAGGTAAATTTTACACTAAAATGTTATTGAAAAATTTTTATTCATGTGGCTAAACAAGTATTCTTACGTATTTTTGCGGCACGTTACGTTTTGCTCGTTCCCAAGGGATTAACAGTGCGTTTTTTTTCTTTCTTTAATGGCTAACTTAAATGAAAATATTATATTTTAACGCATTTTTTACTTCAACAAAAAAAGCATAAATTCTTATAAAAAATTAAAATTCTATAATTCGAATAACTATAACATACTTTTTGAAAGTTCTGTTAAATGTGATACTTTAAAATTAAACCGACTCCATATATCGATTTCTAAAATAGTGTCCGTTAAAGATATGACGTTCATAATTAATCTTTGACCCAAGACATTTAAAACAGATAATTATATAGAATCTTTATTAATGGAGAGTCTTTGACAGCGAACACCGCGGAGTACTCCATTATTCATAATTATTCATTTTTAGATTATGATCAAAAATACCGAAAGTCTTTACTGGAAACCATTAAAAGATAATGAGAAGATTTTGAAAACATATTTTTTAATACTTCTAATATTGACATTTTATTGTTATTCTAGACTAATATATATATGTGTGTATGTATATAATTTACCTCAAGTAATGGATGTCAAACCGGTAATAATTTGTTGTAATTTATTAGTTAGTCTATTATCCTTTGATTATTTATAATAGTTTTCAGTGCTTTAATGAAAGAGAAATTTGTTTATAATTGTGTACCGATATATGCATGCACAAATGTGTTAAAAGGAATTTTGATTTCATTAAATTTTTGCGGCAAAATATATTTTTAAACAAACAAGATTATACTTTTTTTAAATGACTAATTTAATGTGAAAATATTAAATTTTAACGTATATTTTATTTCAACAAAAAAAATGATAAACTCTTATAAAAATTAGCATTCTATAATTCGAATAACAATAATATACTATATGAAAGTTTTGTTCAACATTAACTGTGATACTTTTAAATTAAACCGATTGCATATAATAAGACAAGGATTTATTAAAATAGCGTCTATTTAAGTTATATTTTTATTGTGCCAAGTAAAGGTATGACATTCATAATTAATGGAGAGTCATTGACAACGAACACCACGAAGTACTCCATTATTCACAATTATTCACTTTTAGATTATGATCAAAAGTATCGAAAGCCTTTAATGGAAACCATTAAAAGATAATGAGAAGATTTTGTAAACATATTTCTTTAATACTTCTAATACTGACATTTTAATATTATTCTTAACTAATATATATATATGTGTGTACGTATATAATTTATAAAAGTGATGTAGTCAAACCGGTAATAATTTGTTGTAATTTATTAGTTAGTCTATTGAGCTTTAATAATTCTTAAAAGTTTTTAGTATTTTAATGAAAGGGAAATTTTTTTATAATTAAGTACCGATAAACGCATGTACAATTGTTCAATAAAAAATGTATTAAGAAGGAATTCAATTTTCTTTCATTTTTGCTGCAAAATACATTTGTAAATACACAAGATTAACAATACTTCCTTTAATGACTAATTTAATGTGAAAATATGACATATTAACGCATACTTTATTTCAACAAAAAATCCTAAATTCGTATAAAAATTAGCATTCAATAATTCGAGTAACTATTGCATTTTTTTTTATAATTTTGTCCGACATCAAATGTTATACTTTAAAACTAAGCCGACTCTATATGATAAAATAAAGATTTATTCAAAATAATGTCTAAGTTATATTTCTGAAATGGTGTCAGGTAAAGATAAGACATTCATAATTAATCTTTGACCCAAGACAATTAAAACAGGTAATTGTGTAGAATCTTTATTAATTGAGAGTCCCTGACAGCGAACACCACGGAGTACTCTATAATTCATAGTTATTCACTTTTAGATTATGACCAAAACTATCGAAAGTCTCTACTGGAAAACATTAAAAGATAATGAGATGATTTTGTAAACATATCTTTTTTTAAATTCTTTCAATAGTGACATTTTAATGTATTTAAAATTTATTAAACTAAAAAAATATATATATCAGGTATGTATGTAATTTACTATAAGTGATGAATGTCAAAACAGTAATATTTTTGTTTATAAGTTATTAGTCTGTTATACGTATTAATCTATTGCGCTTTAAAAATTCTTAAAATTTTTCAGTGTTTTAAGAAAGAGACATTAGTGTCTAACCAAATACCGATATATACATGTACAATTGTACAAAAAAAAAAAAAAAATGTGTTACGAAGGAATTCAATTTTCATTAATTATCTATAGCAAAATATATTTCTGTACAAACAGAGTTAATAATTCTATACTTTAAAATGGCTAATTTAATGGGAAAATATTACAATTTATCGCATATTTTATTTCAATTATACTCTATATATGATAAAGTATTGGCATTTTCTCTCAGAGATTTAATTAAGAGGCTGTGCATGTAGGGGAGAGTGGGGATACTTGAGCATAGGGGATACTTGAGCCACCCCTATTATCTCTACAGTTGATTAATTTTTCTTTCTAAAACTGCCAGTATGATAGCATATTTATAGTTCTGAACATGTAAAAAAGAAATCACACATCTTGGTACCATTTTGAAAGTATAGTGATTAATAGTTGTCTTTTCCCTATCTGAAAAAAATATTTGGGTGCATGGTTTTTTGTTTTTTTGTAATCAAAGTTTTGTTTAAAGTTGCAACTATATACATACATTCAATAAGCATAATTTCAATTGTATTTTGAGTCTAAAATAGTTCTAATTGCTGCATGCTTTATTTAGTAAAACTCTGGGAAACAAAAATAGTGATAGTGGGGATACTTGAGCCAATGAGAGTGGGGATACTTGAGCCATGTCTTAACCATCCTCACTAGAAATTAAACATGGGTGAAACAAACAAAAAATAAAATTCCATCCTTATATTCACTAATAGATATTTTTCTGGAGAAAAGGGAGAATAATTTTTCATTTTATTTTTTTTTCTTAAAAAAAATAAAGACCTAAAAATGTTTAAAAATGCATATTTTTTAAATGAAAATGTCTATTTTATTTTTCGATTTGTTCGATTTCACAAACGACCAAAATTCGAACAAAATAGTCTGTCTAGATAAATGTAAACATAGTTTTCAATTTAATTTTCATTAAATGAAAATAACTTTTTAAAACGGTTTTACAGGCTATAATCTCTAATACTTTAATTAGTTAGGTCCAACATAATAAAATATTTATTTTTTAATATAACATATTAAGATTAGTATTTTATATTGAAATCGTAACCTCTGTTGCTGTAACTTTTTTTTTTAACTAAGAAAATTGAAGAAAAATTGGTAAAAAGAGCGCACAAAAACAAGAAAAGCAACAAAAATCCCAGTTCAAACTTACCTACATGGAGCCAAAGAGGAAGACAAAATCTTTTCCTGTGAAATCAAAAAAGTGTTTGAAATAGTAGAATGATACATCTGGCTTAAATTCCGACAGCTACTAAACTAAAAGCATGAGTTCGACAATATCATTAGAGGAAAATTCTGTCAATGATGGTGATGATATGAAAGAAAACCTTCTATTGATGGTTGGTTACTAATAAAATATGCCAGAAAGAAAACTGTAAAAATATTTGTTGGATAAGTGCTTAATATTTTGAAAATAAAATTTGCAAGAAGAATTGCAGATTCCAAATTTAAATGGCTCTGAACTGAGGATGTTTCTACCGTCGTTATAACTGAGGTTCAAATTATCCTTCGACAACCAGTTTTAACGACAAAAAATGATCGTATTACTAGCTTTGTTTTCTTAATTGGTTTTGAAACACTTTACGTTTCATAATTTATCATTCTGTAAAATATTTGTGCAAAAATAAAGCGAAAAAAATTACTTTTGTAGGTATTTTTCCGTAGTGGCTCAAGTATCCCTTCACTATGGCTCAAGTATCCCCGCCATGGGGATACTTGAGCCATGATGTAAAACAAAAAATAAACATTTATTATGCATAGAAAAATAGTTCAAAATTTATTGAAAGTGGTTTTTAGTTGAAGGAAAAATATCAAATTTTCATTTTCAATATTTTATTTTATTCTAAAAAAATATAAAAAATTTAAAAAAAATAAAATTCAAAAAATAGCTCAAGTATCCCCATCTTCCCCTATAACAGGGGGGGGGAGAGATCTGGCACTTAAAATCGTAAAACAAAATAAAATAAAAAATGTATAAACTCTTTTAAAAATATGTATCATATAATTCCAGTAAAATTATATTATCGTTGAAAGCTTTGGTCAGCATTAAACATGATACTTTGAAATTAAACCGATTCCATATAATAAGATAAAGATTTATTCAAATAGCTTCTATTTAAGTTCTATTTCTGAAATGGTATTAGGTAAACATGTGACATTCATGATTAATCTTTGACCCAAAACATTTAAAACGGATAATTATATAGGATCATTAATTATTGAGAGTCATTGACAACGAACACCACGAAGTACTCAGTTATTCATAATTATTCTCTATTAGATTATAATCAAGGCTATCGAAGTCTTTACTGGAAACCATTAAAAAGTAATGAGAAGATTTTGTAAACATATTATTTTAATACTTTTAATATTGACATTTTAATGTTATTTTAAATTTAAAAATATATACGTGTATGTAAAAAATTTACCATAATTGATAGATGTCAAACCGGTAATAATTTGTTGTAATTTATTAGATATAGGGTATTATAGATAGGTTTTTAGTATTTTAATGAAAGAGAAATTTGTTTGTGATTGAGTACCGATATACCCATGTGCAATTGTACAATAAAAAATCTGTTACGAAGGAATTAATAAAACTTTTTTAAAAAATGGCTAATTTAATGTGAAAATGTTACATTTTAACGTAGACTTTATTTCAAAAAAAAAAAAAAAAAAAAAAAAAAAAAAAAAAACATAAAATTTTATAAAAATTTGCGGTCTATAATTCGAACTACATTAACATTCTATTTGAAATTTTTGTTCAACATTGACTGTGATACATTAAATTTAAACCAACTCCATACAATTAAATGAAGATTTATTCAAATAGCGTCTATTTAAGTTCTATTCCTGAAATGGTGTCAGGTAAAGATATGACATTCATAATTAATCTTTGACCCAAGACATTTAAAACGAATAATTATAGAGAATCTTTATTAATTGAGAGATATTGGCAACGAACACTTCGGAGTACTCCAATATTTATAATTATTATCTTTTAGATTCTGATCAAAACTATGCAAAGTCTAGACTGGAATGCATTAAAATATATTTAGAAGATTTTGTAAATATATTTTTAAATACTTTCTATTTTGACGTTTTAATTTATTTCTAAACTAATATATACATACACACACACACACACACATATATATATATATATATGTGTGTGTGTGCGTGTGTGTGTGTGTGTGTGTGTCTATAAGTATGTAATTTACAATAAGCAACTGTTACGAAATAACAAACAATTTTGTACAATTTTGTAACTGTAATAAGAAACATGCTTAAACTCTATTTACGGATACCAGTTTGTAAAAAAAGAATTAATTTTGTTGATATTTGGGACAACAAAGTTTTGTAGAAATTGTGTTTGTCATGAAGTTTGTGACAGTAAACTCAGTGAAGTTTTTATATTGGTAAGGTTATGAAGATAAAAATAATAAAGCAAGAAACATATTATAATATTAATATGATTAAAATTCCTAATCTGTTCATTCTGCTACTTGAACGCTTGAGTTCCATAAAGCAAAATGAAATTTCTTTGAAAATTTTAATAGTTCTTACATAAGCAAAATTTTTTACAAATAATTTAATCACATGCATGCAGCCAAACCAAGATAAAAAAATTTCTCAAAGTGATTTAAACAAAAAATAAACTTAAAATGCATAATACTTTTATGTAAATGAAGGTATGTTTCATCGTAGAAACGTTGACACTTTCATGATCCATGTTGATGCAGATTTTTTCTCAAAAATTTTAAATATAAGAAATTAGAATTGGGTGAAATAGTCCTCTAGTGTAGCTCCTCCTTTCAATATTGGGTATTTAACAGAATAAATTATTCTGTTGAACTGATCCAGAGTATCAGACCAGATAATGTGATCGTTGAGGTTAATTGGGTGAAATAGTCCTCTAGTGTTCGTGTCTGGGATAGCTCAGTTGGTAGAGCATTGGCGGCTTCAGCCAATACATACCTGGTTCGAATCCTGGCCCGGACTTTATTCACCCAAAAATGAAAAATGGAAAAATTACATCTGTTATAAGAAATTAGTTTCTGGAGGTACCGCAAAGTATCAATTACTAAGAAATATTTTGTAATACTACCTCGCACCATATTTTTCAAAACAAAATTGTTTTACACACGCTTTGAGAATATTTGCATGAGAAATATACTGCAAATGTTATTTTTAAAAATAACGGTAGGATAGAATATAAAAGTATATAACTGTAATTGAAACTTTCAGATAGCCCTACGTAGTTAATATCACAGGAACATTGTGGTATGTTTGGTTTCCACTTTTAATCAGAAAATCAGGATTTATGCCAGAAATTTCAAAAAGAATATTTTGGATTATTTCATAACAGGCATTTCTTTAATATTTAAAATTAACATTTTTATGGTATGACATCAAAATTTCTATATAAAAGTGAAGATCAAACCGGCAACCCTGCACGGGAACTCATATATAATGAATAATTAGTGCAAGCATGAAATAAAATAAAAAAGGAATATTTTTGAGCATTAAGTTCGCGGCCGAGGCTGACCAGATTATGTATTTAATAATCCAACTTTTAAATGTAATTTTTTCTTATCGCTATTTTAAAAAATTATCTTAGTTTGGTTGATTACACTGATCTGCATATTGAAACTTTTTTTTTGATGATTAAAAATGAATAGGTGATTTTAGATCAATTTTTTAAGCTGATTTCAAAAGTAAAGTCGAAATTTGCGTATCACGTCAGGATTTTTTACAAATTAACAATTTGTAAATTTATAAAAACATATGATTTTTTAACTTTCACTTATATAAATTTATAAAAAAAAAATTATTATTCAAAGGTAAATAATTAATACAGACTAGGATATGTATTAAAAAATTAATGTATGAAAAATTAAAGTATAGACATAATAATTATACTTACAATATATTTAAATATGGACAAATTTGATTAATATTAAAAAAATGAATTAGTTTGAGAAAAATTCCTTTTAGTTGCTTTTCGTCCACTAGCACAAAGATCTCTCTTTAACATCCAGCAGTAATCTGCCATCATAATCTTATTCCACTTGCCTTGGTACCGTTTTTCCATATCTTTGATGTCTTGGTGAAACCTTTCACCGTGTTCCTCACTCACTGCTCCGAGATTTTCGGGAAAGAATTCGATATGTGCATGTAAAAAGTGTAATTTTATACTCATGTTGCAACCAAGTAATCTCAATTTTTCTAACATATCTGCAACTATAATTTTGTAATTTGGGTCTTTCTTATTTCCTAAAAAGTTCTCCACTACACATTTAAAGCTCAGCCATGCTTCCTTTTCACGATCATTCATTGTTTTTTCAAATTCACTATCTGTCAGTAATTTTCGTATCTGAGGCCCAACAAAAATACCTTCTTTAAGCTTAGCATCAGTAATAGAAGGGAATTTGCTGCAAATATATTTAAAACATTCATTTTCTTTATTTAGGGCTTTCACAAATTGTTTCATTATCCCTAATTTGATATGCAGAGGTGGAAGCAAAACATTTTTAGGATTGACTAAGGGATCTTTAATTACATTTTTTGTTCCAGGGGATAATGATATTCTTGATGGCCAATCTTTCTTTTCCCAATGATTTTTTTTATCCCGGCTGTCCCACTCACACAGAAAACATGGGAATTTTGTGTATCCTGATTGTTGTCCAAGTAGCATTCCAATCACTTTTAAATCACCACATAACAACCATTCATGATCTTTATATTTGACCTGGTCTAGCAAAAGTTCAAGATTTTCATATGTTTCCTTTAAATGAACTGAGTAGGCTATAGGTATTGATGCATATTGGTTTCCATTATGCAACAAAACCCCTTTTAAACTTGTCTTGGAGGAATCAATAAAAAATCTCCATTCTGATGCATTATAAAGGATACCGTAAAAATTCATTATTTCCTTTATGTTATTGCAATATACTAAATTATCCTTTTCAGAAAAGTATGGAACAAGTTCTTTTTCACGATGCCTGTACCAAGAGAATTGTGTCTCTGGTAATAATAAGTTCTTAGATTTAAGCCGAGAACCAAGAAGTTCAGCTTTTATTTTTGGCAAATTTAAATCGCGCACCAAATCATTGAGTTCATGCTGATTAAATAAAATTGGAGCTTTATCATTTACTTCTGGTTTATAGACATCTTGTTCTTGATTTTCATCATCTTCTGAATTATTTGGTTCATTTATGCTTTCCAAATTGGTTGGAGGAGAAGGAACAGGAAGACTTCCATTATGCAATATATGTCTTATTGCAGAAGGCAAGTTAGGATATATAATTCCTTTTTTATTTTTCGAACTATACCCATGAACATTAGCTAAGCAAAAATAACAATCGTCATGATGATTTCTAGGTTCTCTCCATACCATGGGAATAGCAAAAGGCATACATTTCTTTTTCCTTTCAACCAAAGTCGTAATCCTTCAACACATGTTCTACACACTTTATGAGGGGCCCATGTCTTATCTTGGTCACCCAGTCTCACACCAAAATAAGCATAATAAGCATTTTTAACAAAATCTGTAATATCCTGCCTTTGTTTTACTACAGTATAATTTCCACAAATGTAACAAAATATATCTGTATCATTTACACATTTACCTGAAGCCATTATTCAATTAAAGAAGATGTGAAATATATCACATATTTCAAATCGAAAGAAACAGACGTGAATAAACAAAGAAATTTATTGTTGTTAAAACCTATGCATTAGATCAAACATTGTTTGGTGCTGCCACCTAGCGAGTATTAATTTAGATATTTTTTACAAAATTAAATTTATGGATTTCGCTTTTTCTTTTTAATTTTACATAAATAATTTTTTTTATTATTATTAAATCATATTAATAAATAATTTCAGCTTCCTAAATACAGTTTCTCATTTATTTAAATTAATGTAATGTATATACATATGGAATCAATTCCTAAAAAATTTGGTGGCGCCATCTAGTATTACTATTATAAAGTAATTTATGATTTAAGAATAAAATTAATTAAAAATAATATTTGTAAAAAAAGTGTACGTGGTGTGCAAAAATGCTTTACATTTTTGAAATCAGCATAAAAAACACTTTCAGAAAAATATATATTTATATGATCATCAAAATGCATGCTGATCAGTGTTATCAGTGATTATAAGCATATTTATCGCATGGCTTCGTATTACTAAATTGTTAATATTGCTTGTCGTAATTTGTTTTCAATTACTACATTAATAAGAGTATGATTTGTACAAAACTCTGTAATAATAATTTTATTCTTGTTGAAGATATTATAAGATATATTCTAGTTTTTTTCAAATGCAACAATTTCACTTAACCTAATACAAATGAAAATAATGCTAAACATAATATTTTATTGAAATCTTGTCTTGGAATAAATATCTTGTAATATAACTTAACATATAGTTACAGTTAAACGCCTAGAGCATATTCTCAAAGGCGGCTTCCTACCATTAACATAAACTCTTAATATATCAGAAGTAAAAGTAGATCATTACCATTCTAAAGGGCATTGTTATTCTTTTTGTTGAAGATATTTTTGATCCTATACAAGCTATTTTCAGAATAGAAATTAGGTTCAATATGATGCTAATTCGCAACAATTAGTGCACTCCTTTTTTTGTTTACAAGAGAGATACATAAATGTCACTACTTAGAGAAATACTTCTCATTGGCTTTAGGCTGTATCATATCATTAGTTTTTATGTGAATAAGAATGCATCCAATCAATCAAGAGTAAGTTACTTTTGCATATATATCCTGGACATTGTCAGAGAAATTGACGTCATGTTGCACTTGTTACGTATTACCTGAAGTAACATGAAAGTTATTGACACGCATTCATCCAAATTATTTCTAACATTTTCTTAGGGGATATAATCTATATTTGGTTTGACGAATCACAAAACATAAATTGATAGCTTTTTGAATGCATATTTATAAAATTAAAGCAAATCATTAATATCTGTTTGAATAGTTCATATAACAATGATTTGTTGAAAGTAGTTTTTTTACTTCTGCTCATTTAATAAATACTTTAATTGAAAAAAAAATATATATGATTACTTGAATTGAAATAATTAAACATATATAAATATCCTTTTTTACAGTACATTTTTGAATCACTACATTAATACGACTATAATTTCTATAAAACTCGATAGCAATAATTTAATTTTTATTGAATTAATCATTAGAAATACTCTAGTTTCACTCAAATGTAACAGTTTCACTTAACCTTATACAAATAAAAATAATGCTAAACATCCTTTTTTTGCAGGCATCTTTTCTTGAAATAAATATCAGTGTATCTTTCATATAGTAGCAGTAATACACCTGGAGCATTTTCTGAAGAGTGGTTTTCGACCATCTTAACATAAATTCATAATATATGAGAAATAAAAGTAGATCACTGCAATTCTAAAGGGCATTGTTATTCTTTTCGTTGAAGATATTTGTGATCCTATACGTGTTATTTTCAAATCGAAATTAGGTTCGAGATGATGCTAATTCGCAACAATTAGTGCACTCCTTTTTTTGTTTATACGAGAGATGCATAAATATCACTGCTGAGAGATATATTTCTGATTGGCTATCGACTGTATCATCCCATTAGGCTTTATGTGATTAGGAATGCATTCAATCAATCAAGAGTAAGTTTCTGTTGCATACCTATCCTGGACATTGTCAGAGAAATTGACATCATTGTTGCACTTGTTACATATTACCTAAAGTAATGTGAAAGTTAGTTTGGCTTACATTCATTTAAATTATTTCTGACGTTGTCTTAGGGAATATATTCTATATTTCCTTTGGCGAATTGCGAAAAATAAAACGATAGTTCTTTTTTAATGCAATAGTTATCGAATGCAATTGTAACAAATCGATGATACTTTTCAACTTTGTTGGTAAGTGTTAAAAATCACATTATATATAGATACTTAAGGAAATTAGTGAAAGTGGATTAGATTTTATTTTCTTCTTAATGTTATTTAAATAATGTATGCTTATGCTTTTTTCATATTCTTTTTTAAACTATAAATTTTATTTTGTGTAAGAAGTGGTTCAAAAATCACGACAAAAGTATAAAAATATAAACTTTCATGCTGCTAATCTGCTACAGTAAATTATCATTTGGTTTAATTATAATATAACATGTTTTAAACCAAAAATTTTATAGAAATTTGAAGAAAATCATCAGCCATTTCTAAAATTTAAGAAAGTCATTAAAAAGAATAAAACATAGAAAAACATTTAAATGAAAATATATTTATGATAAATCTAATAATATCGTCTGTTTATAGACATTTTTGCAATGCGTATTCAATGAACCTTTGCACCAACGAAAATTATTCAAAAGTTTGAAAATTATTAAAATAAATTATAAGGTGTTCTGGTGTAATAACGCCAAATGCTAATATTACGCGTAATTATGAAATAATCTGGAAAATGGCACCTGTGGGCTCTGCGTAGAAGGGTTCTGAGTCATATAAAATACAAACAACAGCTTAAAGTTAATTTGTTCCATTTGTAGGTCTTATCGCTTTTAGAAGGAACTAAAATTAATGTTTGATCTAAAATTTGCGATCGTAAGTTTTATGATGTGAAGATTATATATTTACCGGGAAATATTTTGTTTACTATTTAAATTTGTAGAGCATTTCATGTACTTTTAAAATGTGGTAGAAGATTTTAGATATGTTCGCGACATAGATTTTAGTTTAATATGAACTGAGCAATAAGTATATCAGTGTAATAACGCCATTCCTTAGCGTTAATACCCCGGTTTATTCTTTACAGTTGTGGAACTGTATCCGAAGGGGATTTATTTTTTACTTTACGTATGAGACAGCATTATTGGCATTGTTGAAATGGTTAGATTAAAAGGGGAGGGGGTCCGATACCCATAACTGATCTTTCTTTTTTAATACTAATGTAAAAACTATTTTAAACGCTTATAAATAAAACGATATCAAAATATTTTCGATATTCTAATTCATACATTTTCAAAATCAGGTTTCTTCCCACTTGATTATTCAATTGAATTCTAAATTTTAACTGCCCGCTTTCTCAGCGTTCTGTTTTTCAAAAATTTCCAAATTTAGCCTTTAACTGATGTGATATAAATTGTAACGTAACTAATGTGAAGGGGTTTGTGAGACCGTAAGATCAAAAGATGAATAAACGGCATGATTAACTCATAGGAGTTAATGTGGGACGAAATGAGAACTGAAGAATGAGACTGAGAACTGGAGAATGACTGGAAAATGAGACTTTTACGAAATAACAAGTACGAAATTCTAGATGAGTTTTGTACTAAACATTTCGTAAAAGAAGATTATAATTAATATTCATCCATTTAAAAGTATCTGATAATAGTATTAAAGTTCCAAATGAAAGAAAATGTCGGTAGTATTTGTAGTCAAACTGAAAATTACAAGTTAAACTATAAATATTGCAAAAAAAAATGGTCTGTGAGACCGCTAACGGTTAACGGTTAAAAGGCGATTAATGATTAAAACTCATAGAGTACTATTTCTGCACTAAACTTTCTGTACAGGATTAAGTCTAATTAAGTCTAATCTATTTAAATATTTCTAACAATAGTACAAGGATTTCAAACGAAAGAGAATTTCAGTTGTACCTATAGTTAAATTAGAAACTACAAGTTAAAATATGAAATCTGCCCCCCCCCCCCCCGAAAAAAAATCAACGTTTAGTGAGATTGTTAACAGCAGTTAAAGGTTAATAATTTTGTTGCTAATATAGAGATAATGAAATATAACCACATGCGTTATGTGTAAAATTTTATAAGGGAACTCACAGGGATATTGATAAAAGTGAAATCTTATTTACTTAATTAAAAATACAAATTTATTAAAGAATGTTCAATATAGCGCCGACATTTTAACTTTAAGTTTGAGCTAATACACATTAGTGTGGGTTTACGGGTTAAAAAGTATTTAAAAGACTTCTATAACAGTTTTAACAAAAATATTTATTACACATAACTCTAGTTATTATAAAACTTCACATGGTAAAAAGATTACATTATGGTTACAAATAAGGTTAAAACCGTGCAATGTTTTTTATAATTATATTTAAGCGGAACGTTTTAAGTAAACAGAAGCTCAGGGTGTTATATACTCTATATGCTCCCCCAATCTCTTTCTCTATTCACTTTCACAAAATGAATGTTTTCTATCGTATAGAATGCACGCATACATAAATACTGATTTAGATAAGCACAGTTAAAACGGTGAAATATTCCTAATAATTTTGTTTAAGCGGTCCTTTTTAGGCAAAAATAAGCTCAGGGTCTAATATCCTTTTTTTCTCCCCCAGCCCCCTTCTTTTTCTTGCACTTTCACAAAAAATTAAACATTTTCTATCACTTAGAAAATTTTTTCGTCAACAATTTGTCAATCTCTAGGGCTGTAAAGTTTGTATTTTAAGAAATGAGCAATCTACCTGGGATTATTCCATCTTATTTTATAGATTTGTTTGCATGGCGTTATTACCCGCATAGGTGGGTAATAACGCCAAATAGCATTGGTCAAGAAATCACGCCATTACATTTTATGAATGCATATCTGTTAAATTATTCTTTTTTCTATAGATAGACAATGAGTTGCTGTATCAAATCCTATATTTGTTTGAAAAATACAATCTAAAATTAAGCCATGATAATCAGTAGAACCTTAACATGGCGTTATTACCCCAGGATACCTTATATGAAACGAAAAAGCTAACGAATGTTCCTAAAAATATGTTAGCCCAATAAATTAAAATGTTTCCTCCGCTCGCAAATAGTTACTTTTTGTGATGATTTGAAGAAATGTTTTGTACATTTTTTTAATTTAATTTATTCTAATAGAATTTTACAACTATTTTTTAATACTTTAAAATAATAAAAAAATATTTCCTGGAAACAAAACCAAAGTTAAAAAATTATTATAACATTAAAAATCATTATTACACACATATACATATAATAACATTTAAAAGGTATTATAATATTAAATTTAATAAAAATTATTCTTCTGCGAAGAAATATATATTTGTAATAAAATATCTTACTTGTAGTGAGTATCTTATCTTAATAACAATTTCCGCCTTTGTTTCAACCTATCAATGAAGCATTTAATTCCGTAAAGTTCCCTGTAAATGCAAAAAATTGAATTACATTAGAGCATCACAAATAACTCTATCTTATGGCTTTCACCTGTTCATGTCAATGATATTACTCATCATTAGAGCTGCTACTTAATAACAGAGCTAATCAAATATAATATATCGCCGATAATTCACCCAAGAACGGATATCTATGAGTTGGCATTCTAAAAAATTATTAACGCCATTCCATTACTGCGAAATCATTAATGCCAGAAAGAAGCAAAAGCTACGAAACAACAAAATTAGTCGCTAATCATTTGTGTGGCATCGGTGGTTTTCTTTAACAGACGGACCACAATGCACATAATTCTTTTCAGAAATCATTAATTACATATCTCTTATCTGATTTCCGTGCCAATTTTCCTATTTATATTCCAGCAATCGGCGAAGATTTAGCGCTGTCTAACATTTTCAATTAATATCCATAGGAAGCATAATTATGAGTAATTGAGGGCAGACTGGTGACCCTTTCGATTATAAGTTGCCAATTAACGAATATTGTGCTTTATTATTAGTTTTTGGTTTTAGCAATTAGATATGAAATTCAAAAATAACTTTTCTCATAAAATAGAATTTACAAATTGAAATATAGCATCAAGTTTAATAGTCATTATTAGAAGTAATGAATTCTTTGTAATATTTTGATTTTGCTTTCTTGTCTGGTTAGTACGGTATATCTTTTTTCAGGCACTTTTAGATATTGTTTTATGTAATATTATAATTTGCATATATTTGTGTTTAGTATTTAGGAAAAAAATTATCAACCACTTGTAAAATTTTGAAAAATTCGATTTTTTAAAACTTTTAAAACACCAAACTAAAACATACAACATCATTTAAAACAACAATATATATTAATGATAAATATAATTATATCTTCTGTTTATAGACATTTTTTCAATTTTAATAAATGTATTAAAAAAAATCTTTTCACCACCCAAAATTATTCAAAAAACTTAAAACAAATTACAAAAAATTACATATGAAGCTAAAAAGCCAATGAAAAATTCTAAAAATATAATAACAAAATAAATTGAAACAATTTATCCTCTCACAAATATTTAATTTTTGTGGCGATTCAAACAAGTAATTTGTATATCGTGTTTTCGAATTTATTTTATTAAAAAAGAATCTTACCACTGTTTTGAAATAATTTATGAAAATAATAATAATAATAAATATGTCGTGGAAATAAAAGCAAAGGTCGAGGCTACCGCGGTCTATTCCACATATCTTTTTTTACAGACAGCTGGAGTCACGTGATGCTTGAATATACTAACGCGGGTGCACGAATAGAGCACTACGTCATTCTAGTGGTCTATAAAAAAAAGATACTTAGAATGCACTGTGCTTTCCTGTTTTTTTCGTTAGCCTCGGCAAAGATAAACAATTATTATAACATTAAAAACGATTTTTACATCTCTTATATATACATTAACATTAAACACAAATATAATATTAAATTTATAATAAATAATCCTCCGCTAAAAATATTTAAATAGTATGATTACTCGAAATTGAATTTAAAAAGAAGTCATTCTATTTGTAATAAAATAGCTTACTTGTAATGATTATTTTACTTTAACAATAATTCCCGTCATTGTTTTAACCAATTAATGATGCATTTTAAATGCATACCCTTTCCTGTAACTGTAAAAAATATAATATTATATAAGAGCATCCCAAATAAGTCTTTCTTAAGGCTTTCAGCTGTTCATGTCATTGATAATGCTCATCATTAGAGCTGCTACTTAATAAATGAGCTAATCAAATATAATGTATCGCCGATAATTCATCTAAGAACAGATATCTATGAGTTAGCGTTCTAAAAAACTATTAACGTCATTCTATTACTATGACATCATTAATTCCAGAAAAAACCAAAATCTACGAAACAACAAAATTAGTCGCTAATCATTTATATGACATCGGTGGTTTCATTTAACGGAGGAACCACAATGCACACAATTCTTTTCGAAAATCATTAATTACATATCTCTTATCTGATTTCCATGACAATTTTCCTATTTATATTCCTGCTAGCGGCGAAGATTTAGCGCTGTCTAACATTTAAAATTAATATGCAATGGAAGCATAATTATGAGTAATTGAGGACAGACTGCCGACCCTTTCGATTATAAGCAGCCAATTAACGAATATTGTGCTTAATTATTAGTACTTGGTTTCAGGTCTCTGGTATAGAATTAAAAATAGATTTTTTTTTACAAAACAGAATTTGCAAATTCAAATACATACACTGTAATAGTCATTATTAGAAGTAATGATTTATTTTCCTTTTCTTTCTGGTCAGCATGAAATATAGCTTTCTTTTGAGCACATTGCTTATGTAATATTGTATTGTAGATAATATGTATTTATAAGTTGGTATTGATTACGTAATATTTTTATTTGCATTCATTTGTTTTTAGTAGCAGCTTTGTGTGTATTTAGAATTTTAAATTATTATACAGGAATGCTTTCAACTTATTCAGTTCACACCTGTTATTCTTTCTTCTATAAATAGCGAATTCAGCTTGTGCTTAATTATGGGAATTAAGTCTCTGCTTTTAGCTATGTAATTCAAAAGTAAATATTTAATCCAGTGGTTTCCAACTTGGAGCGCACACTGAACCGGGGGAAGTTTGATTCATTAGAGGAAAAATTTCAAAAATTACGAAATTTTCAATTTTTTTTTTTTTTTTTAATATTTTAATCAGAAGTTTGAAACAGAGTAAACGCCTCAAGAAATTATATGAATTTTAGAATTGCTTCAGTATCTATATTTTATGTTGAAATATTCAATATTTTTTCTGGTTATTACTATATTTTTTTCGTAACGCATTTAAATATATTTTGTGTAAACTTTCTATTCCTAATCGCTCTGCTGTAATTCAGTCACAGGAATTCTTACATGTGATATTGCTTAAAAACTTATATCCATCTCATTGCGTTGAGCATATTTAACGTTAAGAAACGTTGATTTGAGAGTCTTTTCAAGACATTTTGGGCGGATAAATATGCAAGTCATATCTACAACTACATATGTGTGTGTATGTATTAACGTTGAGGTTAAGTTGGAAAATAGCAAAACTCTTTATGAAAAGCATTAAGATTTATATTAAAAACAGATTTATGAAAGAAAATTAACGTCTTTGGTAAGTTAAAAAATTAAAAATGGATATTTAACGTTAAAGCTATATTGTATTTCTAAAGTGGGAATAAAGTTCGCCTTTTAAATAAAAACAAACATATGTTACAAAGTCGGAGTTTGAGGGGAAGGCATAGTCATTTTAAAGATATTTTGGTGGGGACGGCCCGTAAAAAGTTGGGAACCACTGCTTTAATCAAAGCACATTTGCAAATTGGAATACATCACCTATTATAAATATCATTATTCGATGTAATAAATTCTCTTTAATAATATTTAATTTTCCTTTTGTAACATTTATATTTGGCCAATATGAAAAAACAACTTTTTTCATGCATTTTTAGATATTTTTAGGTATTATTTTTATTTGCATTTATTTGCATTAGGTTTTATGTCTATTTAACATTTTAAATTATTATACAAGCGAAATATGCTTATGGATACTTGAGTTAAGACTTGTGATTCTTCCGTTTATAATTATCGTATTAACGACAATTGTGGTTAGTTTTTAGAAACTGGTTTTTTCAAGTTATTTTATTTTTTTTCTAAAAACATGATTTGCAAATTTATATTGGTCAGAAATTTAAATCTTTTTGATCTTTTTGTTTCTTACTTTCTATTTTTTATTCCTCAATACTTGGTTATTCCAAATCATTTTGGAGCGCTTTGTTTTCCTTATGATATTAAAAAAAATCGCACATGATCGCTGTACTATTTATTATTTATAGTAATTTCTACAGGGTGTTTAAATATTCATTCAAAAATTTCGAGGAATCTTATAGACCGGGAAGCGAAAGAGCAGACAGTCACCTCATTGAGTTCACTGATACCAATCTAGGATTAGTTAAATATTGATTTCCATATTAATCCGTAATCGATCTGCCGACATAGATCTTGATGGAAAACATAAAAAAATTCGCTTTCAGCGGAAAACGCATAGGTTTACCATTATGTTTTCTTGCTACCAATGCTCCGTGTTTTCAAACTTTTGGGTATAGGAAAACACAATGGTAAACCTATGAGTCAAATGCTACAATTGTAGTTTTTGTAGTTTTCTATCAGATATGACAGATTTTTTTTTCATATGCGAATCGCATTATTACTAATTCTAACCCTGTAAGTATTTGGAACGTAATATTCCGTACACTAAGCTCCAGGTTTCACTGCAGTATAAGCAATATTTAACCTAATGTAATTCTATAGATTTAATGAGTTTTCAATGAATTGAAGACTGATTAATACTCTCAAGGATTACATTCATATTTGTAATTAATTATTTTTCTTTAAATGTTGAAAGAATTATATTTTCTGAGCATTTAAAAAAATGCAGAGAAAACAAGATTACAATTTTACCCATTTGCAAGACGCTTAGAGGGCTAGATTTTCGTCCGTGAATTCGATGAGATGATAGTCTGTGCTGCCACCTCCTATTGGTTGACACCAAGATGAAGAACAATTTGAGTGGAACATGGTATTGCAAACAACCTACTGAGCATAATACAGAGGATGTTTTACACCAATTCTTCTTAGAATGACTGTAACCCCTTTGCGACGATAGCCTTTTAAGAAATTTTGAATGTTTTGTCACTGATTTTTAAAAGCAAAAAAATGTTCGGTATGATAGCGAGACATTACTCCGATTAAATAAGGCAAATTTTAGAATAAAATTTTACTGGTGGGGATAACCAAGGATTCTTAAGCTTTTTTGCGGCAAGCATGGATATTGCTCGTCACCAAGGGGTTAATATCTATTACGACCTTTTTATTCTTAATAAACAATAGTTGAATAATATTGTTTAAACTATTAAACATTATTAAAAATTGCTTTGTCTAATCAAAAAAAAATATATATATATATATATATAAATATAGTATAGAAGTTATTTTGAACCGTAGATATGTTCAATTTTTTGTGAATACCATTAAATTAAACGTATAAGCACAATAATTATCTGTTCGAATTGCTTTTTGATATGATAAATATTTCTATTAATTGCGAAACAGAAAATAATTCTAAAGTTAATAATTTTCAATCAATTTCGAAATTAGCACAATATTCAAACAAATATTTTGTACACAGATGCAAGTTCCCTTTATTGCAAAATAAGCTTTCAATAATGCTGTTCCAGGAGCCTCAATCGAACAAGAATAAACTCAATAATTAATCTTACTAGTCTTTCCGAAGGAGGAACTTCCGAATGTCATCTGTTAGCTAGCTCGATTAATTCATAAGAAAAGCCGATAGGCGAATATATAAAAATATATTCGGAGTTTTTTTTTTCTAGATCTTTGATGTTCTTTCTCATGGTTAATATTTATGTTCATACATAGAATAAACGAAGACCTGTGACCAGGGCCGTAGGGGGTACTATGCGGGGCTCAGCTACTCCCCCCGTAAAACATATCTAGCGCCCCCCCCCCCTGGAAAAGATTCCAAGATCTCTCAGTGAATATATGTTCCGAAAATCCAAAGGAAATTTCGTTCAAAAATCTAATTTAATTTCGTGGATCTTTCCCAGTTTTGCAAAAATACTAATTTGTTACAAAAATAAGTGTTTCAACACTCGTTCATTGTATTTGCACATAGGAAGCTAGCATGATGTTTAATATTGAAATAGTTATACAGAGGAATTTTTCATCATCCTGTTACTTTCTTAGCATAAAATGAAGTTATTAAAACAGTTTAATGAGAAACATAGTAACTAAAGTGTGAATATGCACTAATTTATCTTTCTGTATGAGAGAAAATATGAGCAGTACGAGAGAATTCTGTATGAGAGAAAATATGAGAATCTGTTTGTCTGTCCATCCGCATATAACAATGCAAAATTACCGAACCGAATCGTTTAAAATTAAAAATATACAGTTGTTACATAATTTTGCCAAATGATTTCAAATTTTATGAAACTTGGATGCATAGTTAAATTACATGGACGATTAAAGTTATACCGTTACATTTCGGCAAATGAGAAAAAAATTCAAGTTGTTTCAAGAGCATTTTCATGATGTAATACCTTTTTAAACATAATAAAATTGATATACGTCTATTATGTATATTTTAAAATGTATATTCTACACAGTCTGTGATACAAAGAATATTTTTTATTAATTTACAGGGACACACAAAATATTTCAAATACTATATGATATTCTTTGTTTTGTACACTATTTTAAAGTATACATATTTTTAAAACTATGTTATAGTACGAACTCACCTGATTTGCTACGTTTAACTTACTATTTTTAACATTTTTGTCTTTGTTTTATTTTAAACTCGGAAGAAAACAGTCAAATAAAATTTACATTTAAGAAACAAAACAATTCAACGATTTTTTTTAAATTATAAGCAAAAATACAAAAGCTTGCAAGATCATTTTATTTTTCTTACTTATATCATCTTTTTAATGGATTGTCGTAAACTGTTTTATTACTTTGATTAAAACTTGCTGTACTAATATATATTTTGCTTTCTTTCAGAACTAAGTCTACGCTCAACAGGCGCGTAATCACGCTATTTTCTAATTAGCTACAAGAAAAATCCGATACGTGCATGATATGGCCTTTTGACATTTTAAGCAAACAGGAAATTACCTCAAATTTTCCCTTGTTTTTGAATGAACTAAATGTGATAACTGTTCTTGTACTTTGTCCGCATATGATGGATTAACTGATCTTGCATAGATATAGTATGATATACTATGATTTCAGATTAAAATTTACTGACAGGAATTTCGTCTTTTTTTTATTATTAACTTATGCTTTTTGTTAGATGTAATTTATGTACATTAACATATGCTGTTTTAATTTAAATAATATTCTTAAGTAGATGTTGAAATTTTATTTTCACTTTTACAACATGATCAATTTATGGAATATTAAATGGGATTATTATTTAACTTTTGATCACAGTCAATAACTATTCTCGTAATTTCTTCATATGTGATGAATTAACTAATTTTGTACAGTCATAATAGGAGAGTCTGTAATTTATGGTATCCATTAAATTTAAATTTCAACGATATTCATTTGATTAAAAAAATGGATATTTAGTGTTGTATTTTAACATAAAACGCTTCGTGCTCCTTTTCTTTGATAAATAATTGCAGTACAAAAATCTATTTGCCTGTTGTATAGAATGACGGCTAAACATTATTATTTGTAATCAGAATGATTTTTTTAATTATTTTATATACTTATTGCATACACTATATATAAACAAAGGCGACCGGGCAAATATGATTTCAGACATTTTGTTAAATATCTAGAAAAACACCAGAAGAATTTTCCTGAAACTCCAGGTGTGTAAGCATAATAATATAGGTCATATCTTAGAGAAATTTTTTTCCCGAAACTCCATAGGGGACCGTCAAAAAATGGAAAAATGGCGAATATATTTTGAATAACCCTGCAAAAACTAATGTAGCAAAAGCGTTCAAACTGTAGATTATGATTGTGTGCTTATTGCAATAAAGAGTATTCATTTTATGTGGATAGCATGTGTACTCAGAGAAATTAAGGTTTTTATAAGAATAGTCTCAAAATTTTCCAAGTTTTTTGCTTTTAATTTGCAGAATACTTAATACAAAATAATGTCCTTTTTCAAAAATATGACAAACAAAATTATGCACAACACGCAGAAATCCAAATTGAAAAATTATAAATATTGTACGAATAAGGAACAGGTTTACTAAATAATTTTTACTGCGCATGCTTTAACGCTGTCAAAATTTCATTTGCACATTGTGCTTGCTAAATGTATAGAGTAAAATTGTGAATGTCTGAAATACATAGCTTGGAAGTTCTCAAGATGATCGTCGATAGAATAAGCTCAAAGTCCGTTGTTCCCACAATGAAGCAAAAAATGAGGAGTTCTATCCAAATATATTATATATTCTATATTTACACTAACCAATAGATATTTGGATACATCTCCTCATCTTTCTGCTTCATTTTGGTGATAAGACATTTTGTGCTTATTCTATCGACGATCACTTTCAGAATTTTTAAGCTGTGTATTTGTTACGCATGTAGACATGATAAAAGATTCGTTATTGTGTCGTTTTTTTTATTATTTTTGAGACGAAACTTAAATATACATACATAAATATAATATGGTATCGTCTGTTTTCTATATTCCTTTCGTTTCTGAAAATATTTATTATAAGTGTTTGTTTTTTTATAATCATTATTATTATAGTCAAAAAAATATCTCTGCATATTGACGGATTTATGAATAGTGCATGAAAAAATCTCAACTTTTGTTTAATGTTGACGGGAAAAAAGTTCCATAATTTTTACAAAATCACATTTAATTTGTTTTAGATAAACTTTAAATGTCATAAAATTAATCTAATTGTTGTCCTTTTGTTTTTCGAAACAAATATGCAT
Source organism: Maratus speculifer (assembly GCA_964019185.1). Taxonomy (NCBI): domain Eukaryota; kingdom Metazoa; phylum Arthropoda; class Arachnida; order Araneae; family Salticidae; genus Maratus; species Maratus speculifer. The sequence continues at coordinate 231,394,600 of OZ025294.1, read as the reverse complement.
TTCATTCTTGAAAATATTTACCATGATGTGATTTATTCTTTTCTCATTATTCTTAGAGTGAAAAAATGTGGCTACATATTGACCTTTCCGTTTGTATCTGAAAATTGATTTTTCTTCATATGCATTTACTGCTACGGAAAACTTTATCGGAATATCGATCTGCATATCTCTATATTCAACATATTTTATGCTTTGTTTTCTGTTCTTAATAAAGATTTCTATGCAACATTATATAAATAAAACATACTAACACATTATGGTTAATTATAGAAAATATTATATAAAGGAATATGTTTTTTTAAGATTATAAAAGTTAGCATTAATGTTATTTTTACATGTATGTAAAAAATCTAATTTTCATACTCTGTAAAAAAATCAGATATAAAAAGATGCATTTTTTGATTTAGTTCTTAGTTAAATATTTTTTTCTATCCAAGAATGTCCAAGAATATTCACGATATTAGCATCCTTAGATATCTACGATCATTTCCAATTATTGTCCTTAACAGCTAAAGGTAAATGTGATATTTTAACTTCTTAACACAAGACAAAAGCATTGATCAATTAGTCTTTTTTTGGATAATGCACCAAAATGCTTTGTTGGATACAAATTTGCTCTTTGCTGATTCCGAACTTTTTGCAGACTTAACATTTTTTATTATACAATATTACCACACTTGAGGGACAAGCATCAATAACTCTGTAGTATTGCATTGTTAGCAAACTAAAAGAAAAAAAAATTAAAATAATGAAAGAAACTTTTTCAGTACTTTGCCACCCCCCCTCCTCTGACCCGTAGTTAAAACAATAAAATTTCGTTAAAAGTTTGTGGTTCGAATATTGTTTGAATGAGATGGGATAAAGTATATCTCACCATCGCTGAAGGTGTTTAATTTTGATTGAATGTAAAATACTTTACAAATGCATGAAATAATAAGAGGTGTAATATAAAAGATTTATAAAAATTTGCTATGCGCGTAAACTCATTAACATTTATTAAAAAAAATCCTTCCTTTTTTAACTTTAGGAGAAATGTGAATGATAAATCTAGAAAAGAAATAGTTTCTGAGATAAAACCAAAGCGTATTTTCTGAAATTTTTGGTCGATGCATGAAAATGATTTTTTTTTCGGATAGTCTTTACAAAATTTGGAAACCTACTGTTCTCTGGCTTAATAGAGATAACTTCTAAAAATATTAAAAAGATCGGCATGTTCCAGCATAACTATAAAATTATATTTTGCCGTAAATTTTTCTGTTGTTTTTAAAAAATATTTCTCATTTTTTTCACTATTATTATTTTACACATTGCCCAATTTACTGGACTCACTGTCGAATTCATCTATGTTTTTGTATTGTATGATGAAAAACAAAATGATTGGCAATAAATAAATAAAGTAAAATACAAGAGGCCTTTTATCATTTACTTGATGATATTTTGTATTGCATTAATTGCATGTTTGACTCTTTACAGAATTCAAAATTTCTACATTGTAAAACAAATAATAATAAATAATAAGAAGAAATAAATAGAAATCTTTTTTTAATCTAAAATCTTTGGTTAATCGGTTAATCTTTGAAAAGGATATATATATATACATAAGCTTTAAGGGAGACCCGTAAGAAAAAACCCCAAATTTTTTTTATTGATTTTAAAGTAATGAATTTTGGTATACTATTTAAGAATCTTCTTGTAAGTAATAATTAGCAAAAAATTCACTTTTTATTAAAAAGTATAATTTTTATGGGAATTTTTATGTTTTTTTTTTTTTTTTTTTTTTTTTTTTTTTGTCGAAAAATACACTTTAAAAATTACTACTCCTCACTCATTTTTCAATATTTTGGTATTACTAAAATTTCTTAAATAATGTTATAGTATATAGAAAAGAACTAAAGAGAGATATTTTTAATTTTCTATTTTAATCGGCTTAAAAAAATAAAAATAAAAATACGCATGGTAAATTTTCTTAAATTCGTTATAATTTTCATGTTTACCAATTTATGTAAAATTTTCAGAAATAGTTTAAAAAAATATCTCTCCTTACTTTTGTTGCAAATTTTTTTAAGATTATTAAAACATAAACATTTTGTTTCTAAATTATTTTATCACTGAGCCTTAGTACTTTGAACTTAGGCAAAATATGAAAAAAGTCATTTTCAGGAAAACACGTTTTAAATGGCCGCTAGTCCTTTAAACTGTATAGTGAGTACAATTTAAAAAGCTCATTTTCTACGTGTTCCAAGTGTCCCCGAGTTCTGAAATTTTGCATGGATATTCGCAAATATGTATTTTATCGTTTTCTGAGAAAACAATGAACTTTTGATGATCTTTGGCCGAAAATGGGGCTCGAGTCTCCTTTAATTATTAATGCGTTGCTTAGCATAAACATTGATTAAAATTTTGAAAGTGAAATCAGCCTACATGAATGTAAAAACATATAAAATTTTTATAGAGGCTTACATATTAATCAGCCTTACTTTAATAAAGTTGTTTCATTTCACATCCCACTGAAATGCTGGGAAAAACATTTCTCTGCGAGAATTTATTATTCTTTACAGACAAACCCCTTGGAGAATGAATGAAACAACTTTCCTGGAAGTTTTAAAATTCCCTTCCAGCAAAAAGCTTTTAGATGCAGCGTATATTTACTCATGGTTACTTAATGTTTGCCTATTTAAACATTGGGTTAAATGGAATAGGAAGAGTCGGAAAAAATATTTACATAAGGCATGTCTCTCATACACGACGAAGCAAACATGCAAAAAAGAATAAATATAAAGGCCTAGTAATATGTATAAAAAAATTAAATAAATGTATAAAAAGTATAAAGTAAATGAATAAAAAGTTTGAATGTTTCTTAAAATTGTATGCAATAAAGAATTCATTTTTTTATATACATAGTTTAAACATGAAAACTTATGTGAGTGCATCGTTTGTAAAGTACAAAAATATTTGTTTAGTTTAAACATATTTACAGTAATGATGCATTACCATTTTATAGTAAAATGTTGAAAGTAGATGAACGAGTTAAACAACAACAGCCCACTAAACAACTGTTTCAAAATTTTTATTACTAGATACAATGTTTCAGTTTTGATAGAACTTTTTTTGTGTAAAATAAATTTAAGAAAAGATACAGTCAGGATTATTGCCGGAAAAATGTACAGAGTAGAAAAAAAAGAATCTTTAATCACTCAATTATAATTACCAGGGGCATAAACAATAAATACTCCTTTGATATTTATGGATTTTGTCAATCGGTATATGTATTGTCAGTTCAAGGATTTTCGTTGTACTGAAATAATAGGCATCTGAAGTTCCAAAATCAGAAAAGCAAATCCAGTCCCTTCAATTAGCTTGCATATAAACTCTCGTGAAATTTGTATAAATAATTCTGCAGATGCTGAATACTTAAAATTCTGCTAATCCTGAGTTCTGTTTGTAAATGAAAAATCGTTATTGTCAGTTTCAAATTTAATTAATTTATAGTAGTTGAATCGGAAATCACTTGAAATTTCAGTTAAAGATTTGAAATTTTCTATGAAAGTAACAGGTTTAAACATTATTGTAGGTCAAACAAATATTTTTATTGAATGTAGTAAAGAATGTTAAAAAAAAGAGTATACAATTTGAAAAAAATAGCTGACAGAATATTATATTTTCAGTACAATGCTCTTTTACACTTAAGTGATCGAAAAATTTAAGCAAAAGGCTATTTCCATGCGATCTTGTTTGTCTGTTACGTACTACGATTTTTGGCTACCAGTATTTGATGTAGGGAAAATGTAACTTATTTTGTTGAAGATATCTCATCAATTGAATAAAACGAAGCAAACTTTACAAAAATACCGGTGGCAAACAATCATAGCAATTTTTAGCTGCGTAACAGACAAACCAATTCGCATGGAATTGCCCAAAACTAGAAAACTTCCGTAAAAGTGACTTTCATTTTCAGTATCTAAAAAAAACTCTCAAATTTAATTCCATTAAATATATATATATATATATATATATTACGATGGGCTTTTTTCGACGATTCATATTCAATTCTGCATACATAAATGTTCTAAAAAATATATTTGTTATTTGTTATGTCTTTGTATTCGAATATGTAATACCTTTTCATTTTTTATGCCAGAAATAAAAATAAAAATTTGGTAAAAATATTTTTTTATTAGTCTACACAAAAACATTGCTATATAAAAGTTTTCTACTTATTTTATTTATAGGTGTGTTCGTAATTATATAAATAAGTAGCTCATATAGTTGTCGTTCAGGCCGTTCTTCTGTGCGCATATAACATAGCAAAAACTGCATAACCGAATCGTTTGAAATTTAAAATATATAATTATTAAAAAATTTTGTCAGGACAGTTCAAATTTTATGAAAATCGGATGGATTGTTTAATTAGAGGGAAAATCAAAAGCATTCCATTACATTACGGTCAATGGGAAGAACAGCTTCAGTTGCATTTTAATGATATTATACTCTTCTAAAATAATAGAATAATCGATATGTATCTATTAAATATACTAAAATATGCATTCTGGGGTACAAAGGATATTTGTTATTAATTTACATCTCTAGACAAAAAGTGATTTATTGCATAATTGTATTGGGGAAAACACTGTTTGGGGTACATTTTGGCACTATTAAACTATTTCACATTTTATAAAATTGATGTAAGTCGTTGAAATAAAATGCATTCATTTCTAATGTAAAGTTATTTAGTTAGTTATCTTTTTTTATCAAAAGATAAAAGAATTTCATACCATATTAAAAAGTCTTTTAAAGCATTTTAAATTTTAAAATGAGCAAAAATAATTTTAAAATCTTTCCGTTGATATCCAAGGCATTTATTCGACGTTATCTTTTACTTATAAAAAATTTTACTTATTTAATAATATCTCTCTATTTCTATGACTTAATATTAAAACATGTAAATGCATTCAGTAGTACGTAGGAAGTTAAAAATACATATTTAAATTTTGTAATCTTGAAAGCATAGTAACAGCTTAGAATAGCACTGATATGATTTTCAGTTATGCAAAATTTATTATTTTATGGTGCGAGAAAATATATAAAAGCAAATCTCGTTGAAAATTTCTTGAATGAAGAGTGAATTATATTTTGAATAGTGAATTACAGTTTTAAAGAATGCATAATTTTTCATGAAATATTTCTTATGGTTCAAGTTTTTACATTTAAATAGAACTTTTATTGGTAATTAATTTATTTGACGTTTTGAAGTTTGATTTCATGTATTGTAAATCCTCTTAATAGCGGATACGTCGAAACCACAGAAATTATCCTCTTATAGGAAAAAATATCCAAATATCAATTTATTGTTTATTGAGTACTGTGTTTGTTAAATAAAAGTGTCCGCTATTCGGGAGAATTCATCTTGCTGATTTTAACGTACAATATTTGACTTAATATTAAGTTACTCTAAGCAATATTTATGAGTGCAATTTCTTTTTTTACTTTTCTAACAAATAATAATAATAATAACAATACCAATTTTTCCTTTGTTTAGTTACAGTCATTTTGTGATTGCAAAAAATAAAATTTCTAATTTCTAAATATCCGCCGTAAATTATGAATTTCTGAATGAAATATAAATGAAATGAAAATTTGAATATAACATAACAAATTGAACATAAATGAAAATTTAGTTATATCCTGTTGCATTATTTCTGTATGTAGTACAATTTAAAACCAGAATATACTAGGAATTCAGAGAACATTTTGCTTTCAAATTTAACTCAACCAACTTAAAATATGTGCCTACTTTCGGGAAATCTTTTTAAAAAAAAAATATGAAATTTTCATGAAAAACGTGTGTTTTTAGATCAAACAGGTAATAAAACTATGAATTAATGTAAATTTTAATGGAATTTCGTTTAACTTTTCAAATTTAGGCGATATTTAGCCAAATTTTAGTAAAAATTGGTGCTTATGTTTAAACCTTATATATCGAAATCTATTCCATAAAGATCACCTTTTTTTAACAATATATTAGCAAACCACTTATCTATGATATGAAGCTAAATATTTGCAATGCCTCTTAAATTCAAAAAAGCATTAAAAGACATTCAAATGTAAAACATTCATCGAGTAGTTCCTCATTCCCCCGTGTTTAAATAGGTATTTTAATAGTATAATAGAAATACATGTGCTTCTGTATTATTAATATAAAAATTTACCTTTATCAAAAATACCTTATTTATTAATATAAAACAACCAATAAAATAAAAAAGGCATAAATATAATTTGGGGGCGCTTGGATCCGAACCCATAGCCCCTGGTTTCCAGTTCAGTGCTCTATACATTCGACCATCTGGATCACTTTCGTTTGCAACACATTACTTAAAAGAAGCTTTTTTTTCTGTTGATTTAAAAACTTAGAATTCCTGTCTACCCTTCTCATCTGCATTTGAAATGGACTTAACTCTTATCCATCGCTCCCGTAAGGAATAGTGCAGGAAAGAGACGCTAGTTAAAAAAGTAGTGCAGTCCAAATAAAACTTAAGTAAGAGACGCCAAAATCCAATAGAGTTTTGACTAAAGAGGTAGAGACATATAGCGTATTGTCTAGCAGTTGCGAGTGAAGTTACGGAGGCGGTTATCACAAGATAACGGCTGATTCTTGTAATTAGATCATCATTTTCTCCCAGCAGTAAATTTGACTAATTTAAGCTTCTTGTTAATCGGAAATTTCTCTTACAAATACGGCAAAAAATATTTTTTTTTTTTTATGGGTCGTAGTTTGACTAACCCTCTTACAATCTTGCAAAAGGGCAAAATTGCAATGTTGTTTTCTCAGCATTTTGTTTTAATTGCTAAAAAGATATGATTCTTTCAAAATTCTTAGAAAAATCTTATTTACGAATATGAATGTTATCCTTGAGTGTGTTAATCGTTGCACAATGTATTAAAAATCCATTAAATCAACTGAGTTATATCATTTTAATTATTGCTTGCATTGCAGTGAAACCTGGAGCTTAGGAGACGTCTATAGACGGGCTTGTCAGTGAGAGGGCTAAATATTATAACTTTTGAGACAGACAGTAGGTTTTCTTGGTTGTCACAATGTGACGGAACCTTCATCGTCGACATAAAATCCCACCAAAAAATTAATATGTTTTTTACCATTATTTTTTATTGAAATTTTCATCAATGAAGCGTTTAATTAAAGAGAATTTTTTTTACTTAATTTTATTAGTGGTAGTTTTGCGCGAACGTATTTTTTTTCCAAGCACCTTCGTCTTTCCAAGCCCAAGCTCGCACTCTGATTGGTTGTTGCTCTCGGCAACACCGTGTTGTTTTCACGTAACTTGGCGATAACCATACTTGGTGAAAAAACCATACTTCGCTCGTAAGTGAACGGGTAAACCTAAAACCGAACCTACTCATTCTTATTCTTCCTTCATTCTTATCCCCGTGGTCTTGTGCTCTTGTGTGTAAAAACTTTTAAAGAGTACAGCTTTCAGTAAGACACGTTCCATCCAATCCAGTGCTGCAAGAGAAAAGTTACCTTGTACTCGGTTCGGAAGGAAATCAAACTCGACGGAAGCATCTATCGCTACGCCAAGTAAGATATCGCCAAGTTACATGAAAACAGTGCCGAGAGCAACAACCAATCAGAGTGCGAGCTTGGGCTTGGAACGACGAAGGTGCTTGGAAAAAAAATTCGCTTGCCTCGATGGGAATGAACTCCTACAAAAACAGTTACATTTGAATCTTAGCTACTTTAAGGATGTGTCAGTTCCTATTTCTTAATACATCCATACGAAGTAACTGAGGAGGTTGTTACACGATAACGGCTATTTCTTTTAATTAAATCATCCGTTTCTCCCACCAGTAAATTTAACTAGAATTCGTTTGACTAATTTACGCGCCTTATTTATCTGAAATTTCTCATACAAATACGGTAAAACATTTCTAATTCTTTTTAAGGGTGATAGCTTGACCAAATATTGTAATTTTTGACGCAGACAGTAGGTTTTCTCGGTTGTCACCATGTGACGGAACTATCATCGTCGAAATAAATTTCCACCAACAAAATTAATATCAGTTTTCTAACCATTATCTTTTATTGATGTTTTCATTAATGAAGCGTTTAAATGGAGAGAATTTTTCTACTTAATTTTAGTGGTGGAAGTTTTCCGCGATGGTAATAAGCTCCAGCGAAAGCGGTTACAGCTGAAGCTTAACTACTTTACGTATGTGCGAGTTCTTATTCCTTAATAGTTCCATGCGAAAGACAAAAGGTTATTTTTGTAACTAACTAACATGGAGAAATATATTGAATTCACAAATATTCGTTGAACAAGGTGCTAGAGTATTAGTTATAAACATAAAAAAAGTTAAGTTAAAATGGGCAAGTTTAAAAGTCAAATATATTAATGTTGAATTATTATCCACGAGATTTCAGACTAACATCAATCATGTTCTCACTTTAGAAGCAATGTACATACAGATCTAAAGCGTTCTAACCAACACACATCTTCCTTATATTTCGATTAAGTATTAATGGATCAGCTTGTGTGGAATGACCTTCTGTTATCGAAATTAATTTAAACGCGGTTGCACGTACACGGCCAGTGCCGTGATTGTAATAGAGGAATATATTTGTCGCACGTGCATAATAATTATGTGCGTTAACAATTCTTATACCAGGCAAATCTTTTTTGTATAAGCAGTAATATTAGAGCTATGTAAAGATACAATAAATGTTGTTAACTTCGTACAGTGTGTGATATTTAAGAATCCATAATATGTTTTCTAAAATAGTAATTTGAAAGAAATACTAAATAATGTGTTATACATACCTAAATTTAATGTGATATTGAAGATGGATATATATTTTGAGAACTATGAGCCTTTGGACTCCGATGAGGTGACATTATCTTTCCAACAAAAATTGTTTTTGGCATTAATAATAAGGACAAATAAAATTTGCCTTATACAATCAGAGTACTTTTGAAACTATCCACTTGAAGTAAACTTTTGCAAAAAAGAGGTGTAGAAGAAATGAAATTGGCGTAAAAGACTCCAAAATCCAAAAAGTTAATTTTGAGACTGACAGAAAACTAACTGGGGGAAAATATTGGATTTCTAAATATTCGTTTAAAAACATGCTAGAGTAATAATAATAAAAAATAGTAAAAGATATAAGAAAATGGTCCTAAATTATGCTATAATTAATTAAAAAGCAGGTTTACGCACTCTCAACTCAAGTATGCTCGCGGAATCGTGGACGTATATGTTTATATTTTGAAACATTAAATTGCATTTAACATCTCTCTATTTTATCCTGACGACGTTTGCAGAAGCGAATAAAACGTTGATAATTTTTAAGAGTATTTTAAATATATTGTTTTTATAAGTGTACCATTTAGCAATTTGCATATATTTAAGTATATATTTTTTGTATAATTTATGGTGCAATTGTCCAATTTATAATTAATTATTATGAAGATTGTCCTTTTAACTTGTTCAAGTTTAAAAGTCAACGGTATTAATGCTGAGTTATTATTCACTAGATTTTAGTCTAACATCAATCACGAAATCACTTTAGAAGCAATGTACATCCAGATCTAATGCATTCTAACCAACACACATCTTCCTTACATTTCGATTAAGTATTAACGGGTCAGCTTGTTTTGAATGACCTTCAGTTATCGAAATTAATTTAAACGCGGTTGTACGTACACGGCCAATGCCGTGATTGTAATAGAGGAATATATTAGCCGCACGTGCATAATAATGTATGCGTGTTAACAATTCTTACTAGAGTAAATCAAATATGTTAGCAGTAATATTAGAGCTATGTAAAGATACAGTAAATGTTGTTAACTTCGTAGAGTGTGAAGAATGCATAATATGTTTTCTAAAATAGTAATTTGAAAGAAATACTAAATAAAGTATTATACATACCTAAATTTAATGTGATAGTGAAGATGGTTTTTTTTTTTTCGAGATATGTGTTACTACGATCCTTTGCACTCCGATGAGGCGATATTATCTTTTCTAGCAAAAATTGTTTTTGGCATCAGTAATAAAGAAAAATAAAATTTGCCTTATACAATCAGAGTATTTTTGAATTTATCCACATGAAGTAAACTTCTATGAAAAGTAGTGTAGACCAAATGAAATTGGTATAGAAGTCTCCAAAAGATTGATTTTGAAACTAACTGATAGAAATCTGACTGGAGAAAAATATTGGATTCACAAATATTCGTTTAAAAACATTCTTGAATGATAAAAATAAAAATAATAAATTAAAATGTTTCTTTTACCTTGGTCAATTTTAAAAGTCGAAGATATTAATGTTGAGTTATTATCCACTAGATTTTAGCCTACTATCAATCATGTTCTCACTTTAGAAGTATTGTACATGCAGATCTAATGCATTCGAACCAACACACAGTTTCCTTACATTTAGATTAAGTATTAACGGATCAGCTTGTGTTGAATGACCTTCTGTTATCGAAATTAATTTAAACGCGGTTGCACGTACATGGCCAATGCCGTGATTGTAATAGAGGAATATATTAGCCGCACGTGCATAATAATGTATGTGTGTTAACAATTCTTACTAGATTAAATCCATTGTATTAGCAGTAATATTACAGCTATGTAAATATACAGTAAATGTTGTTAACTTCGTAAAGTATGACATACTTAAGAATGCTTAATATTTTTTTTTAATAGCAATTTAAAAGAAATACTAAATAATGTATTATACGTACCTAAATTTAATGTGATATTGAAGATGGATATATATTTCGAGAATATATGTTACTAAAATCCTTTGTAATTCGATGAGGCGACATTATTATTCCTTGCAAAATTGTTTTTGCCATCAGTAATAAAGCAAAATAAAATTTCCTTCTTTAATCAAAGCTTTTTACAAATTATCCATTTGCATAGCTGCCTACTTTTACGCATTTTTTCAACCACAAAAATTTTATAGTAAATATTGTCTTAGTTAATCGTTAAAATCTTATGATTAAACAAATGGAAAATCTCTGTACAATTTTACTGATAGCAAACATGCATAAAAATTGGCAGCTATGCATTTGAAGTAAACTTCTTTTAAAAAGTGGTTTAGATCAAATGAAATTTGTGTAAGGGACTCCGAAATCCAAAAGGTTAAATTTGAAATTAACTGACAGAAAATTAACCGGGGGAAAATATTGGGTTCACAAATATTCGTTTAAAAACATGCTACGGTAATAACAAAAAGAAAAAATAAATGAAAATAGCCCTTTGAAAGCTTAGTCCAGTTTAACCCCTTGAGGGGCAAAGCACTTCTGTTCCTAAAATGTTCAAATGATTGATTGACACCGGGATTCACAAACAAATTTATATGATAAAAAGTAAAAGCTGTTTTTCGCGTACATAGTAAAAAGCAAATCTTAAATTACCTACTGAAATTCCGGTGCCAATGTGGCATAAGGGAATTAAAATTAAGTGGTATACATAATATACCAGTGCCCTTCAAGGGGTTGAAAGTCAAAGATATTAATGTTGAGTTATTATCCGCTAGATTTTAGCCTAACATCCATCACGTCGTCATTTTAGGAACATGTACATGTAGATCTAACGCATTCTAACCAACACACATCTTCCTTACATTTATATTTAGTATTAACGGATCAGCTTGTGTTGAATGACCTTCTGTTATCGAAATTAATTTAAACGCGGTTGCACGTACACGGCTAATGCCGTGATTCTGATAAAGGAATATATTAGCCACACGTGCATAATAATGTATGTATGTTAACAATTCTTACTATAGCAAATCTAATGGGTTAGCAGTAATACTAGAGCTATGTAATGATATAGCAAGGCTTTTAAAATTCGTAGAACGTGTGATACTTAAGAGTGCATAATAAGGTTTTTAAAATAATAAATTTTAAGAAATAAAAAACACAGTATCATATGTAATTAAATTTAATAAGATATTAAAGATGGATATATATTTCAAAAAATTTTGTCACAAAATTAAATTATTATATATTAAATCAATTATGTTTGTTAACTGTTTATAAATAAACCACAAATTCACGTCTTAACTGATCAATATATTTTTTAAAAAATTCAAGTGATTCCTATATTTTCTATTTTTTTACATAGTTTTTAATCTTTTATCTCCGGTTTTTCAAATCAGGAATTCTTCCATGTTGAATTAGAAAAATGTTTGGATTAAATAATATAAAATTTACAATAAATTTTTACTGGTGAGAATAATAAATCATGATTGGAATACGAATGCCCGTTCTTTGTACGGACAAATCATAATTGGCAAAAATACATTGCCCGTATTAAGTATGGGAAAATCAGGTTAAGAATTCTTTAATGAAATATAGATTTATTTTCTTATTTGAACAAGTTGACGGACACTTGCGTCTATAACTGTCAAAGTAAAGTAGGGGCAAGGCATTTCTGCTCTAAAAATGTTCAAATACTTAATTCAAACCGTAATTGTCGAATAAATTTATCTGATAACAATTAAAGGGTCTTTTTCACCTATATCATCAGGTTGATATTGTAATAAAGACTTACTGGTGCCATTTGGAAATGCTGGCATTAAATGTAACCGTTTGCATACTGCAAACGGCGCCCCTCTTCGCTTTGATATCTATAGACACAGGTGTCCGACAACGTATTAAAGAAAAAAAAAAGAAACAGAACCTGTTGAATGCATTCATAAACAATAAATTCTAAACTAATTCTGGAAAAGTGTCTTTAAAGTAATATCTGGCGTATGTAAATCATTTTTTATGAACGACTCTAAAATTCTTGGAATATGCAGGAGATGCCTTTTTTGATATCGCATGGAGGATTCTAGATGCATGACATCTCAATTTGAAAATATATCCTCTTTTAAAACTTCTTTAATGCACGGAGGCAGAACAAAAGTTTTTGAATCATAATCATATAAATATGGGTTGGATTTAAAAATAAGAAATTTCTAAGCACTATGGAATATTTTAAGGTGAGTGGCGATATTAAAATTATAACGATCATTTAAAAAATTATAAATACTAAATTTAAAGCTATATTCTTTTATTTACAAGAAATCGTCTAATTAAATCGAATAAGAGTTCCGATTAAACAAGGCATATTTTGCAGTAACTTTTACTGATGGGGATGAAAGAGTCCTTTTACGGTACGCATACGAGTAGGTCATTCCCAAGGGGTCAAATAAATAAAATATTTTAATAAAAATTTTGGTGTTAACTATATTTATAAAATTTTCCTTAAATAAAATTTCCCGTCATTCTAGTGATAAATGGATATCCCGTGCAGCTTTAAATAACTTTGAACAAGAATTCAAAATATTCTTGTTTATAATCCATGTAACATCCGTACAATTGTCATATATAACTGAATTATAAATTCTTGTTATTTTTTGGGTGGGAGGCATTTCCAGTGATTTTAAAAAATGTACAACTTTTACAAAGAAAAAAAAAGAATCTGAAAAAAAAGAAAGTCTTTTTTTTAATTACATTCAAAAAGGATATTAATCATGATTACATCTCTCATCAGAGAATAATAAATCGATCAAAGAATATAAATAGTTTTTGGAACTTGTTTTGCCGCGGTGTAATAATCCCTTGTTTGGAATCGTCACAAATGACATTTTAAAAGCTCAGTACAACTCTTTCATGTTGACTACAGGCGCAAAATCAATAGCATTCTCCTCTGGAGCGTCCATATGAGAAATACTTATTTCTGAGTTAAAATTAGTTATTTGTATCAGATTCAATAAAAGTAGGAAAGATGTTTCTTGTAAAAGCTTTGACATTAAAAAAATACGGACACAATGTTTGAGCTTAAATATATAAATTTTAATAATAATTCCGGTGTTAACTAATCTTATAAAACTTATGTAAAATGTCCCGTAATTTTAGAATGAATATTTGATGCAACTTTGAATAACTGTAAGCAAGAAATGAAAAATATTACGATACATCCACAAAATTATCATACATAACTAAATTATTTGTTTATTTATTTTTTTTTGGGGGGGGGGAGGGTATGGGGGGTATTTTTTCTGTTGGATTTCCGGAAACATTAAATAATATGTACTGGTAAAAGTTTTAAAAAATATAAAAAATAAATAAAAAAAACTTCAAATATATTCAAAAATGATATTAATCATGATTATATCTGTCATCAGAGAATAACAAATCGACCAAGGGATATAAATAGTTTTTGGGACTTGTTTTGCCGCGATGTAGTAATCCCTTGCTTGGAATCGTGACAAATGACTTTTTAATAGCTCAGCACAACTCTTTCATGTCGACTAGAGGCGCAAAATCAATAGCATTCTCCTCTGCAGCGCCCATATGAGGAATACTTATTTCCGAGTTAAAACTAATTATTTATATTTACCATTATATTCAATAAAAGTAGGAAAGCTGTTTCTTGTGAAGGATTTAAAGAAAATTAAGTTCACGAGGACATTAATCTTAATTTACCCACAATACAACAAATTTAGTTATTTGAGATTTATAAAAGGTGGAATGCCTGGGCAAATTTCTTTCTTTTATATATTACAAAGTTTCATAAGATCGCGAAGAAGGGAAATATTACGACACATCTATACAATTGCCATATAAAATTAAACAATTATATTTTGGTCCGTTTTAAGTGGGAGTATTTCCGGAAACATCAAAAATGAACTAAAGAAAATTGCATAAATAATTTAATACACAATATCTTACCTTTTGGTAATTGCATAGTTTCAGGAAAAACGCTGAATCTTTACTCTCAATTTTTTATAAAAATAATGGAATTTGCACTGGATTTAAAGAAATTTATCTGAATCGAACTATCTTTGGATTTTTTTATATTTGCCTTAAAATGAATATTTCAAGCAATTTTATATAGCTTTGAATAAGAATTTGAAATATCACGATACGTCCATACAATTGTTATATATAATTAATTTTTTCATCTTTTTGGGGTGTAGGGCGGTATTTCCGATATCATTAAAAAATATATGGATAAACAAAAAGAATCATAAAAAACTCTCTTTTTAATTATATACAAAAATGATATTAATAATGATTATATCTGTCATCAGGAAATAATAAATCGACCAAAGGATATAAATAGTTTTTGGAACTTGTTTTGTCGCGATGTAATAATCCTTTGTTTGGAATCGTGACAAATGACATTTTAATAGCTCAGCACAACTCTTTCATGTCGACAACAGGCGCAAAATCAATAGCATTCTCCTCTGGAGCGTCCATCTCAGGAATACTTATTTCTGAGTTAAAATCAGTTATTTGTATTTACCATTAGATTCAATAAAAGTAGGAAAGCTGTATCTTGTAAAAGATTTAAAGAAAATAAGTTCAAGAGGACATTAATCTTTATTTATCCATACTATAACAAATTTAGTTATTTAAGATTTATAAAAAGCGGATTCGTAGAAAATCTGAGCAAATTTAGTTCTTTCATAAAATATAAAGTTTCATAAGATTGCCGAGAAAGGAAATATTACGACACATCTATACAACTGCTATATATAATTAAATGATTATTTTTTGGTCTGTTTTGAGTGGGAGTATTTCCGGAAACATCAACAAAGAAAAAAAAATACATCAATAATTTGAACACAATATCTTATCTTCTGGTAATTGCATAATTGCATGAAAAATGGCGAATGTTACTATCAATTTTTCATAACAACCATACAATTTGCACTTTATTTAAAAAAAAAAATACATGAATTGAACTATTTTTGGAGTTTTTGATACTTCACCTTAAAATGAATATTTGAAGCAATTTTGAATACTTTAAATAAGAATTTGAAATAATACGATATATCCATACAATTGCCATAAATATTTAAATTATAATTTTTTAATCTTTTTTTGTGTGTGGGGCTGAGGTATTTCTGGTATCATTAAATGTATATGAATAAAAAAAAACAGAATAAAAAAAAAACTTTTTTTAATTATATACAAAAATGATATCAATCATGATTATTTCTGTCATCATAAATCGACCAAAGGATACTAATAGTTTTTGGAACTTATTTTGCAGCTGTGTAATAATCCCTTATTTGGAATCGTGACAAATGACATTTTAATAGCTCATCACAACTCTTTCATGTCGAATACAGGCGCAAAATCAATAGCATTCTCCTCTGCAACGTCCATATGAGGAATACTTATTTCTGAGTTAAAACTAGTAATTTGTATTTACCATTATATTCAATAAAAGTTGGAAAGCTGTTTCTTGTAAAAGATTTAAAGAAAAATATGTTCAAGAGGACATTAATCTTAATTTATCCATACTAAAACAAATTTAGTTATTTGAGATTTATAAAAGATGGATTCGTAGAAAATCTGAGCAAATTTTCTTTTTTTCTATACTATAAAGTTTCATAAGATTGAGAAGGAAATATTACGACACATCTATACAATTGCCATAGATAATTAAAAGATTTTTTTGTCTTGTTTTGAGTGGGAGTATTTCCGGAAACATTAAAAAAGGACAAAAAAAAAAAAATACATCATTAATTTGAACACAATATCTTATTTTCTGGTAATTGCATAATTGCATGAAAAATGCTGAAATTTAACTCTCAATTTTTCATAACAACAGTGCAATTTACACTTTATATCACAATCCAGATATCAAACCGGCCGAGACCGCCCGAGATAGTTTGAGATATTTTAATTCGTATATCGTAATTCTTACCAGAATATTAAAACAGCAATATTTGCTTTTTTTCAATAAAATAACATTCCATATTTAAATAAAAGGAAAGCAGCCATTGAATTTTTCTGGTGTAAAATCAGATTTTCTAAACTATATAATTTCTAGAATGTGTTCTATCATGGAAATTAAAGGGTTAAAGAAATTTACCAGAATTGGACTATCTTCATATTTTTTTTATTTTCGCCTTAAAAGGAATATTTCCAAAAAATTTAAATAATTTTGAATAAGAATTTGAAATATTATGATACATGCATAAAATTTTCATATATAATTAAATAATAATTTTTTTGAGTGCGTGGGTGGGTTATTTCCGGTATCATTAAAAAATATACGAATAAAAAAAAGAATCTAGAAAATAAAATCTCTTTTTAATTACATACACAAATGATATTAATCTTGATTATATCTGTCATCAGGGAATAATAAATCGACCAAAGGATATAAATAGTTTTTGGAACTTGTTTTGCCGCCATGTAATAATCCCTTGTTTGGAATCGTGACAAATGACATTTTAATAGCTCAGCACAACTCTTTCATGTCGACTAGAGGGGCAAAATCAATAGCATTCTCCTCTGGAGCGCCCATACGAGGAATACTTATTTCTGAGTTACAACTAGTTATTTGTATTTACCATTAGATTCAATAAAAGTAGGAAAGCTGTTTCTTGTAAAAGCTTTAAAGAAAAATAAGTTCAAGAGGACATTAATATTAATTTACATACACTAAACGATTGCAGTTATTTGATATCTATAAAAATGTGCTGTTGTCTGGAAAATCCCAATATATAACCTGTAAATGTTTATATATATATCGAGTATTTCATAAAACTATCCATAATTTTAAAGATGAATAATTCACTAAGTTTGTTTATTATTTGTATAGTTATCATTATTGTTGATAAACACATTAAAGTTATTTCTTCATTATACATTAATATTGTAATGATCATGATGTCTTATATAAAAATGCACTGTTAAAAAATGTGCAAAGTTACAAAACTTTTTCTAGAAAACTGGAATTCCTTTAACTTTCGTACAATGTTAACAACACAAATTAATGTGACGAAATCTGTTACACTTTTTGCTCTTAACTTTACATCCAACTGTTACATGCCGACTACAGGCGCAAAATCAATAGCATTCTTCTCTGCAGTGTTCATATGATGAATACTTATTTCTGAATTAAAACTAGTTATGTGTATTTACCATTAAATTTAATAAAAGTAGGAAATCTATTTATTGTAAAAGATTTAAAGAAAAAGAAGTTGAAAAGGACATTAATCTTAATTTGCCCCCAATACAACCATTACATTTATTTAATAACTGCATTACGCTCAGTGGACATTTTGACCGTTACTAAATGAATTTCCACATGTTCGAAGCGAAAACTTTTTTACGAAATTTGTTTTAAAGATACAATGAAAAAAAGAAGTCAGATAAATAAGTTAAACTATTGTTAATAAAAATTCCGGTGCTAACTATTTTTTTATAATTTATGTAAAATTTGTCTTAATTCTAGTGTTATTCTAGTGTAATTCTAGAGTATATCATGCAACTTTGAATAATTTTAAACAAGAAATTAAAATATTACGATGCATCTATAAAATAGTCATACATAATTAAATTGCTACTTTTTTAATTTTTTTGGTTGGTGGTTTCATCGGAAACATTAAAAAATATATGCTGGTACAATAAAAATATAAAAAAAATATTTTAAAAAATCCCTTTTTTATTATATAAAAAAATGATAGTAATCATGATTGTTACTGTGATCAGAGAATAATTAATCGAACAAAGGATATAAATAATTCTTGGAACTTGTTTTGCAGCAATGTAATAATCAAATGTTTGAAATCGTAAAAAAACAGACATTATGCGTTATAGGCAGAGTGTATATACTCAAGGCAGAGAATATGCCCTTCAGAGTGTATACTAGAGTTTTCTTTCAAAAACAGATTATATACGGTGTTCCTTGAAAAAATCCAGAAGGTATGCCGCGTATACCACAGTATACTCACCTCGACATCCCTTAGTTTTTATTAGATCAGCGTCACCTAGTGATAAATATGTATCCAAATAATCAGCACCACCTAGCTGATGGTATGTAAATAGTTTATATAAGCTTCTTAGCTGTAAGTTAACTTGCCTGTAACAAGTCCCCTAAGCTAAAATCAGAGCTCGCCAAAATTTCAACTGCCTCTCGGCAATATTAATAAAACATATGGTAAATATTTACGATCCATTTCCGGAGTAAAGCTCCCAACAAAGATCTAGCAACCGGAACTAAAAGACCTAGAGCAAGTTAGGAAAATATGAGCAGGTACAAAAATCAGATTAATGTTTTTATTTGTATGGGTAATTGCTCTGGATCAATAAACCAAATTTACAATATTTCGCGGTTTATTTGCCGTATTGGTAAAAATGAGGAGTTAAATTATTAACCATTAAAGAAGCTTTCACTTAATATTAAAAAAAGAAAATCGATATTATGTCCTAGTTCAAGGTATTGTTTTATCTTAAAGTTTTAATTTGCACTATTTAGCAATAATAATAAGTATATTACATGTTTCGTATGATTATTATAAGCACTTTCTTCGTAATGATGAAACACTTAACTATAAAAACATTTTAAAAAAATCTTAAAATTACACACTGCAAATGCGTGAAACATTTTTGAAACAATAACTGAAGACAAACATCAACACTATTAAACAAAATTAAACGTTTTAAACGTTTCGATTGTGCTGTGTTTCGTATTAAACGTTTTCGATTGTGCTGTGAATGTGTTGCGAATGTTTTTTACAAAATAAAAAGATAGCGTAAAAAGTGTTCTTAAAAATTTCAAGAAAAGAAAATGTGTTTTCAAAACATATTTTTAAGCATTCATTTTTATAAATTGTGTATTTCCAAAAGCACCATGTAGAAAATATTTTGAAATTGTTTTATATAAGTTGTTTTTAGTGTTCTAAATTGCATGGTGTTTACAATGTGTTGTTAATTTAGTGGAAAAGTGTTGTGCAGCAAAACGCTATCATAAGAAAATATTTTCATCAACACTATTTACTACAATGTTTCAACACAATTAACAACACTATTTTTAGAGCATATTTCTTGATAGCAATACTTTTGCAACATATGAAGAACACATTTTTAGAGAGCAATACTTTTGCAAAATATGAAGAATACATTTTTAAAGAGCAATACTTTTTCAACATATTAAGAACGCATTTCTAGAGAGCAATACTTTTGCAACATATTAAGAACACATGTCAAGAGCGCAATACATTTGCAACATATTAAGAATACATTTCAAGAGAGCAATACTTTTGCAAAATATTAAGAACACATTTCAAGAGAACAATACTTTTGCAACATATGAAGAACACATTTTTAGAGAGTAATACTTTTGCAAAATATGAAGGACACATTTTTAAAGAGCAATACTTTTTCAACACATAAGAAACGCATTTCTAGAGAGCAATACTTTTGCCACCTATTAAGAACGCATTTCTAAAGAACAATACTTTTGCAACATATTAAGAACACATTTCTAGAGACCAATACTTTTGCAAAATATTAAGAACACATTTCAAGAGAACAATAATTTTGCAACATAAGAACAGATTTCTAGAGAGCAATATTTTTGCAACATATTAAGAACACAAACACAACACAAAAAGCGTTTCACAACACATTAATCTGTTGTGAATTTGGGGACAAAAAAAGTCTCGAAATGTGTTTATTTTTGTGTTTGAGAATTTACTATGCATTAAAAGAATTCTATTAATAAAATAACATTAAATACATTTTTCAAGCATGTGCGAGTATCTATAAGCGTGTAATTTCATATCTTTCAAAACCACGTGTTTATAATAATTGTTACTAATATCTTCCATCTTTTTGAAATAACTTCTAAGTTAAAGAAACGCAGAGGGGAAAAATGCTATAAATATTTCCCACATTTCACAAATCGCAATCCAGGCATGACAGATTTGCAATAGTCTACTGCTCTTCAAACATTTCATTTCCAAATTATATTTGAGACAAGAATGTAAACAAGATTCTCTTTCCATAAGCGTTGGTTATTTCGTCCAAAGAATTTAAATTTAGACATAATGAAAAGATGCAACATAAGAATTAATCATTTTAGTTACGCTTTGCATACATTTTCTAAATTTAAATTATATACAAACAAGGAATGTCATTTAAACTTTTTTTAATACATTTAAACTTTTTTAATACCTTTGAATCATTTATCAGAGACGAGGTGGAACCCGTCGAAATTCGACGAAAGAAATCTTTAACAAAGAACTGTTTCATTGATTTATAATAATTTTACAAAATTAGTTACAGTAAAGAATACATCTTATATTGGTCAGTCTAACTCGCAAAAAATATTATTTTAAACTAAAATTAACAAAATACTATAAAACTCATTATCCAAATTTTTAAACTAAATAAAATCAAAACTAACCGGATTTTGTAACAGACAATATTTTTGAAATGGTATACGCATTTTGATTTCTATTTTTTTTTCAATTGTAAGAGAAAAGGGAGAGATTCTGTTACCACAATTACAAAATTGGTACTAAAAATTATAAAAAAAATTTATATCTCAAAAATAAATTGAAACACAGCTTTAAAACAAATTGTATTTAAAAGTATATTTTTTCTGTATACAACGGTGTAAAAATTTATAACGTACAATGTTTAGAAGTGTAAAATTTGCAGTACCGAAAATTGCAAAACCGAAATTGATTTGGAAAGTGTTGCACATTTTAATTTCTATTTTTTTTTCTTTTCAATTTTAAGAGAAAATGGAGTGGTTCTGTTGCCACAATGACAAAATTTCTACTAAAAACACTAAAAAATTAATATCTCAAAAATAAATTGAGATACAGCTTTCAAACAAATTGCATTTAAAAGTATATATTATTTCTCTATACGACGGTATAAAAATTTTAAATGTGCGATGTTTTGAAACGTAAAATTTGCAGTAACGAAAATTGCAAAACCGAAATTACAGGGGAAAATGTTGTCCTTTACAAAATGACGTATGCGTTACGCACAGATACGTTTGGCTTTTATAATATAGATATTAACATCTCTTAATTATTCCGGAGTTTGATCAAAGATTTGCATGTCAAAACTGGAAAAGATATAAAAGAAAACGTATATTATTTTTATTGAGTACATTTTTTATTGTTCATCTTGGATCAAAATCGGAAATAATTAAAAGAGGTTGGCATCTATGCAATTATTCATCAATAATGATGAGTTGTAATAAAATTCGACTTATAACTGTGAACAACAGTATTAGGCTTTATCAGGGCTCCCAAATGGTCCGCGAACTGAACATGAATATTATTAACAGAAAATTTCATGATATGTTTCTACAGTATTTGCACTAGAATTAACTTCCAGAGTTTGTTTCTTCGCAATTTGCAAGAAAAATCTAAAAAGAAATTTTTCTTAGAAAATTCTGATGTTCAGTTGGCGGATCTTTTGGGAGCCCTGCTTTATGTATATTTAAACAATAATTAACAGAAACAGGAAAATATTCATGTGTATCGAAATGCACTGAGAAATTACTTTTAAAAATTATACAATCTTATAAAGAGTGGAAAATTATACATTTGAAATGTATTTTAAAATACTTTTCGACAGTAATAGAATATTTTAAAGTTATATTTCATTTTGCCATATGTAGTATATATATATATATATATATATAAATGTAAGCAGTTTGAAGATCACATTACGTTAATATTAAATCCTAATGCAAAATTAAATATATTTTTAAAGAATATTAGAGTATGTATAAGCATGCAAGTTTATATCTTTCAAACCAGCTGTTATAATAATTGTTACAAACATTCTCCGTCTTCTTGAAACAACTTGAAAGTTAAAGAAACGCAGAGGAGAAAAGTGCTAAAAATATTTGCCACACTTCCCAAATCGCAATCCAGGCATGACAGATTTGCAGTAGTCTACTTCTCTTCAAACATTTAGTTTCCAACTTATATTTGAGAGACGAATGTAAACAAGATTTTGTTTCCATAAGCGTTGGTTATTTTCTCTAAAGAATTTAAATATGGACATAATGAAAAGATACAACGTAAGAATTGTATATACGCTTAGCATACATTTTGTAAGTTTAAATTATTTGCAACAAAGGAATGTCATTTAAATTTTTTAATAATTTTGACAATTATCTTAGATGCCAACATCTCTTAGTTATTCCGGAGTATGATCAAAGATTTGCATGCCTAAACCGGAAAAAAATAAACAAGAAAAAGTATAATGTTTCTATGTCGTACCATTTTATTAACGTTATTTTTAAATTTTTGGTTAAATAAAATTTCCGGTTACAAATTTGTTCATCTTGGATCAAATTCCGGAATAAATAAGAGATGTTGGCATGCATGCAATTATTCATCAAGAATGATGAGTTGCAATAAAATTCGACTTATAACTCTGAACAACAGTGCTAGGCAGTATGTATATTTAAATTATAATTAATTGTAATAGGAAAGCATTAATGTGTATCGAAATGAACTGAAAAAATATTTTTTAAAATTATATAATCGTACAAAGAATGCAAAATGATAAAATTAGGAATATGTTTTGAAAAACATTTCGGCAGTAATGGAATATTTTAAAGTAATATTTCATTTTGCCATATATAGTATACCTATATCAGGACTACCAAAGGCGATTTTTTTTATGCTCTATTCGCACCGATATCTTTCAACTAAAACTTTGAAGTACATTTTTTTTACAATCGTTGCCAATGTCTCTCTTAAGGTTTTCTGTTTAGAGAAGCTGGTGCTTGTCAGAATTAAAAAATAGTCGCCAGCGGCAGCCCTAGTATATATATATATATATATATATATATATATATATATATATATATATATATATATATATATATATATATATATATATATATATGTATATATATATATATATATATATATATATATATATATATTCAGGATGGTTAGTTATTAACGTCAGGTGTTCAGAGCCCTCTAGCGAGTAACGTTTTGGGCGAAACATAACCAAATTTGATCAGCATACATATATAGACCATGGGATTTCGAATTCTTAAAAATATATATATAAAGAAAATAAAAAGTTTAAAAAATCGGCCCTATGGGCAATTTTAGCTAAAATGCATTTAATTTGCATAAAATCAGCAATTTTGGCGCACCAAAAGTGTATTAGTGTAAATGTTGAATGATTAAATGGCAAAAAATACAGTACGGATCAATTTAATACTGCTGGAATACTGCCCGAGCGCTGACGGTACCTGCACATTTTTCAACTCTTGTTCGACCATAGCAGTTACAACTTGGTCAACTTATTATTGACTAGTCACTTTGCGTCCTAAGCCTTGTAGCCGAATAGTTTCAAATCGATGAATCATCTTTTTAAATTTGTTATGCTCATCGTCTCTTTAGACAAATTCTGTAATAGGTGAAATTCAGGACGAGCATCATTGCAGTTCTCGTTCTACTGATAACACAGTTTGACTAGTAAAGTATGGTGAGAGTTGATAATGATGAGAACTCTCCCAGCCTTTCTTTTTATACCCATGATTGCAATACACAACTGATTTTATGCAAATTAATGCATTTTAGTCGGTAAACAACGATAAAATTGCTCCTAGTGTCGATTTTTAAAACTTTTTATTTAAAATTTTTTTTTAAGAATTCGAAATCCCATGGTCTACTATGTATGTTGATCTAACCGCCCTGTATATATATATATATATATGTGTGTGTGTGTGTGTGTGTGTGTGTGAACAATGTAAAGATCACATAACATAATTTTATATCCAAATGCAATATTAGACAGATTTTTCTAGCATATTAGAGTATCTATAAGCATGCAACTTTATAACTTTCAAAACCACCTGTTTATAATAATTGTTACAAACATACATCTTCTTGAAACAACTTGAAAGTTAAAGAAACGCAGAAGGGAAAAGGGTGATAAATATTTGCCACATTCCACAAATCGCAATCCAGGCATGACAGAATTGCAGTTGTCAGCTGCTCTTCAAACATTTCATTTCAAACTTATATTCAGCAGTGATATAATATTTTAAAGTATTATTTCATTTTGCATTATGTAGTATAAATATAATATATATATATATATATATATATATATATATATATATATATATATATATATATATATATATATATATATATATATTATATATATATATATGTGTGTGTATATATAAACAATACGAAGACCACAGAATGTTAATCTTAAATCCAAATGCAATATTAAATATTTTTTTCAAGCATATTAGAGAATTTATAAGCATGCAACTTTATATCTTTCGAACCTGTTACATAGAATTATTACATATATTCATCATCTTCTTAAAACAACTTGAAAGTTATAGAAACGCAGAGGTGAAAAGTGCGATAAATATTTGCCACACTTCACAAATCGCATTCCAGGCATGACAGATTCGCAGTAGTCTACTGCTCTTCAAACATTTCATTTCCAACTTATATTTGAGAGACGAATGTAAACAAGATTTTGTTCCCATAAGCGTTGGTTATTTTGTCCAACGAATTTAAATGTACACATAATGAAAAGATGCAACGTAAGAATTGTATATACACTTAGCATACATTTTCTAAATTTAAATTATTTACAAACAAGGAAATGTCATTTAAAATTTTCGTTTTATATATCTGACAATTATTCGACAAGAAGGATAAGTTGCAACAAAATGTGACTTATAGTAGTATTAGACACTATTTATATTTAAATTATATTTAACAGTAATAGGAACGTATATTTATGCGTATCGGAAAGCATTAAAATATTCCTTTTAAAAATTATTCTGCCTTATAAATAACGGGAAATTATACTTAAGGAATATATTTTGAAACATTTTACGACAGTAATAGAATATTGCTAAATAATATTACATTTTGCAATGTATATGTGTGTGTGCGTGTATGTATACGTAAGCAATTTAAAGACCACATAACATTAATATTACATATATATGCTATATAATATATATCAGCATGTATAAGCATGTAATCTCATATCTTTGTTATAAGCATGTAATTTCATATCTTTGTTATAAGCATGTAATTTCATATGTTTGTTATAAGCATGTAATTTCATATCTTTCAAAACCACCTGTTTATAATAATTGTTGCAAACATCCATCATCATCTTGAAACAACTTGAAAGTTAAGGAAACGCAGAAGGGAAAAGTGCCATAAATATTTGCCACACTTCACAAATCGCAATCCAAGCATGTCAGATTTGCAGTAGTCTACTGCTCTTCAAACATTTCATTTCCAACTTACATTTCAGGACGAATGTAAACAAGATTCTGCTTCCATAAGCGTTGGTTATTTTGTCGAAGGAATTTTAATATAGCTATAATGAAAATATTCAACGTAGGAATAGTATATGAGCTTTTCCATACATTTTCTAAATTTAAAATATTTACAAACAAGGAAGTGTCATTTAAAATTTTCGTTTCATATTTTTGACAATTTAAATTATATTTGACTCTAATGGGAACATATTAGTGTGTATCGGAAAGCACCAAGAAACAACTTTTTTTAAATTATACAGTTTTATAAAGAATGAAAAATGATACATTAGAAATACATTTTGAAACATTTTTTGACAGCAATAGAATATTGTTAAATTATATTTTGCCATGTATACCCACACACACACACACACACACATATATATATATATAAATATATATAGAGAGAGTGTCCAGCAAATAACACCCTGATTTCAAAATGAAATTTCTCGAAGACAAAGATCGATAGAATTATGCGGTAAACGGTTTGTTTATTAGGTGAGCTGTAAAAATCTTACACAGAAGATTCGAACGGTGAATATTTTGAGAAGATAGTGTTCTGATTGCAAAGAATACTTGGTTTGATATTTTTCTTGCTTTAGATTGCTTGCAGAAAACGAGTTTTTCAGCGCCCAGTGGCGTATTTTAAAAAATTTTTGAACTAAATTTCTTGGAATTTTGAAAATTTAAAAATTTAATCTAAAAAATCATTAAAATATGGCACTGTAAGGCAAAAACCTCGTTCACTACAAGCAATGTAAATCAAGAAAAATGTCAAGTCAAGTAATCTTTGTAATCAAAACACTATCTTCTCAAAATATTCACCGTTCGAAACTTATGTGTAAGATTTTTATAGCTCACCTAATAAACAAACTGTTTACCGCATAATTCTATCGATCTTTGTTTTTGAGAAATTTAATTTTGAAATCAGGGTGTTATTTGCTGGACACACTGTATATATATTTATATATATATATATATATATATATAGAACCATTAGATAATACTACAAATCAACATCTATATGTGGAATAACTCATTAATGACAAATATCAAACAGAGTAGTTGTCAAAAATTGGAATATTATTGCAAATATGGTATTTAGCTCGTTAACAAGGGCAATGCTAAATAGACACATTAATTGCGATTAATTTCAGAATAGAAATGAGGATAAACCTAAAAATGATTTCCATACTGCCCGATCAATCGCAATAGAGAACACAATTCAAAGAAAAATATTAGAAAAATAATAAGACAATAATTGAATTATCAATATATTAATTGCATTGGAAAAACTAATATATATATATACATATATATATATATATATATATATATTATTCCACATATTGATGTTGATTTGTAGTATTATCTAATGGTTCTATATATGTATATATATATATATATATATATATATATATATATACAGGGTGTCCCAAAAGGTCGTTTACAAACTTAACATGCTGGTCTGTCCAATCATGATGAACAATATTAAATAGGAAACTAAGGGTCCCAAACGTCTTCTAAAGGAGATATGCTCCATTAAAGTTTAGGGTCCAAAAATTCAAATGATTATAAAAAACAGAAAAATTGGTCGATTCGTTTGCGGTTTTCACTAAAACTATTCTTTATGTCAGTATTTTCTTGATAAGAAATTATAAGGATAAATTTCAAAAAATGTCTATAGAGGGCACTTTAGACTTTGGAGTAACGATAAACTAGTTTTTACCATTATTTTTTGCATATCATTAAATTTTTTTTAGAAGCTTAGAGATAAACTTAAATTTTGAAATAAAAATCTGAATCGTTGGGAGTGGTTAAGTATTGCAAACTGATCTGTGTTCAATGGGGATGGGGAGGTTCAAATTTCAAATGATTATAAAAAACGGAAAAATTGGTCGGTTTTCGCTAAAACTATTCTTTATATCAATATTTTCTTGAAAATAAATTTTACAGATATCTTTCAAAAAATTCCGTCAGAGGGCGTCTTAAACTTTATAGTAACCAACAGCTATTTTTAACCGCTATTTTTTTATCTAATAAAATGCTTGTAAAAGTTCAAACTTAAATTTTGTGCTCAAAATCTGCATCGTTGTGAGTACACTACTGTGCGAATTAATTGGGACAAACATGTTTTTAAAGAAAATTGTTCCTTTCTCGGGGATTTTCTGCTTCAAACCGGTTTCAACTGTATTTTCTTACAACGCGCCACTGCCCTTGACTAGTCTAAACCGGTTTGATCACGTGGTCATGACATGTCGAAAATATTTCCCTTCAGTTGCTCTAAGGAGTGGTCGATTGTGTGAATTGTTTGCTTCGGATGTGCATTTAAAAAATGGATATCACTCCCAGGACAAGGACAAGAATTGTTACCCTTAGACAGCATACCTTTATGACCGTGAGAGATATTGCTGCAGCAGTTGGAGTTGACAAATTCAGTGTTTTTAGGATTATTAATCAGCAAAAGAATTTTGGGACATTGTCTCCAAAACGGAAGAGTAAATTGGACGCAAACGCAAGACCACACATCGAACAGACAAATTTCTTGTACGAAATAGTAAAATGCATTCTCGCAAAACAAGTACAGATCTTCAGAGAGAATTATTAGCTACTGGTGTGAGAGTGAATTCATCGACAGTTGGACGAAGGCTTATTGAAGCTGGCAGATTTGCAAGAAAACCAATCAAAAACAGTTATTAATCCGTGCAATGAAGAAAAAACGCTTGGATTGGGCCAGGAAATATCAATCCTGGACTGCACAAGACTGGAAAAATGTTGTATTCAGCGACAAAACGCATTTTTTTGTGCAAGGGTTTCAACCAAGATTTGTCAGGTGAACTAATGGAAAACCCATCAGGGAACATCTTACACAAACAGTTAAGCACCTTTAGAAACAGATGTTTTGGGGTTATTTTACTTCTTGAGGACCTGGCAGCTTAGAACCAGTTCAAGGAATCATGAACTCTAAAAAATACATCTCTGTAATAGAAAGAAAAATTGTCCCTGTGATGCAAACGTTCGCTGGTGGTGTCAGTATCTTTCAACAAGATCTTGCTCCATGCCATACTTCTAAGCTAACAAATTTTTTCAAGAACAGAAATTAACGGTTTTGGATTGGCCTGGTAATTCTCCGGGTTTAAATCCCATCGAAAATTTGTGGAGCATTGTAAAGAGACATGTGAGTAAAATGGACTGCTCAACAAAGAAAAGAATGATTGAGAATGTTATAAAAGTTTGGTTTCGTGATGTCCAGATCAAAAATATATGTTCTAATTTAGTGAAATCCATGTCAAAACGTGTACAGGATCTCATTCAAGCTAGAGGAGGACATATTTCGTATTAGATTGCTATACAAAGCATGTAAGTTAACCTATACAAATTAAACAACATTTGTAAAAAAATTTATGTTTGTCCCAATTAATTTGCACAGTAGTGTAATTAAGCGGCCAAAAATTGAACTGAGTTCGAGGGATGGGGAAAGTAACATTTCAATTCCTGAACACAGTTCAGTTTGCGCTTCCTAACCCCTCCTATCGATTTAGATTTTGAGTACAAAATTTAAGTCTAAACTTTTGGAAGCATTTAATTAGATATAAAAAAAAAGGTTAAAAATAATTTTTGGTTATTCTAAAGTGAAATGCGCCCTCTAACGGATTTTTTTAATTTAACTTTAAAATTTATCTTAAAGGAAATATTGACATAAAGAATAATTTTAGCGAAAATCGGCCAATTTTTCCGTTTGTTATAATCATTTGAAATTTGAACCTCCCTATCCCCATTGAACACAGATCAGTTTGCGCTACTTTACCACTTCCAACGATTCAGATTTTCATTTCAAAATTTAAGTTTATGTCTAAGCTTCTAAAAAAATTTATGAGATGCAAAAAATAACGGAAAAAAATAGTTGTACGTTACTCCAAAGTCTAAAGCACTCTCTATCGGCATTTTTTGAATTTAATCTTTATAAATAATTTTCAAGATAATATTGACATAGAGAATAATTTTAGTGAAAATCACAAATCAATTGACCATTTTTTTCGTTTTTTATAATCATTTCAATTTTGAGCCTCCCCCCGCAATTCAGTTTGCGCTACTTAACCACTTCCAATGATTTAGATTTTGAGCTCAGAATTTAAGTTTATATGTCTAAGCTTCTAAAAAAATTTTAATGAGATGTAAAAAATAATGGTAAAAACTAGTTTATCGTTACTCCAAAGTCTAAAGCGCCCTCTATCGACATTTTTTGAAATTTATCTTTATAATTTATTTTTCCAGAAAATACTGACATAAAGAATAGTTTTAGTGAAAACCGTAAACGAATCGACCAATTTTTCTGTTTTTTTATAATTATTTGAATTTTTGGACTCTAAACTTTAATGACGCATATCTCCTTTGGAAGACGTTTGGGACTCTTAGTTTCCTAATTATTATTGTTCATCATGATATGACAGACCAGCATGTTAAGTTTGTAAACGACCTTTTAGGACACCCTGTATATATACACATATATATATATATATCAAGGGGATTTTTTCTCCTTTCTATTTTTGTTTTAGGTGCGTTGGTAGCCCCAAATTCGTATTATTTTGCTTTTTAGATTTCCAGAAGTCTGCTGCTCTTCAAACATTTAATTTTTATTTACATTTGAGAGACAAATGTAAACACGTTTCTGTTTCCATAAGCGTGGTTTATTTTGGCAAAAGAATTAAAATATGTCTATAATGAAATGGTGCAACGTAATAATATTATATATGCTTCGCATCATTTCCTGAATTTAAATTATTTATAAACAAAGAATGCCATTTGATCTTTTCGTTTAAATGTTATGATAATAATTCATCAAGAAAGATGAGTTGTAATAAAATACGACTTATTGAAGCATTGGACACTACTTAAATTACATGTGACGCTATTAGGAAAATATTAATATATATTGAATTGTAATTCCAGTGTAGTTCATTATCAGTAGCGAACATGCCATTCAAAAATTAGTATAATCGTTATTTTAATTTTCTAATAATTAGATTGGATATTAATTGAAAACTCCTTAAACGGACCAATTAAAAAAAGTATTTTATTCGTTAAAACATAAGCTGAATAGAATTGAACTTTAATTCGAAGATCGTGCACTACTGTCCAATCAACAGGTTACCCTTGAAATTGCTTTGTGCCAAGCGGTTTGCAGAAGAAAAAAGACATAACTTTAATCTGACCATAAAGAATTTTTTTTTTATCAATACCTTTTTTAAGGGAGGGCAGGGTTCACTAGAATATGTAGTCCGCCATGTTCGCACATTTTAAAATACACTAGGATTTTTTAAAGGGCGTTATCTATTTTTTTGCTATTGCTTATATTGATTTGCAATTAGATTACTTATGTATATTTTCTAACGACGAATCAAAATTCCTATTTTTTTATTCAAATCACAATTAATGAATATGCTTTAATTAAAAACTTTATTGTTTCGAGCCTTTATTTTTTTACCTTTGTTGATGTTTGATAAATCATTTGAGCAATGCGTGCACAGCAGATGTAATTTAATACAAAATTCATGTTTACTTAAGTATATTATTATATGCCTTGACAATGAAGAGCGGTTCATTTAGTTTCCTAATAACATTATTCTTCTTATATTGTTCATTTATTGATTATACTAATGCATAAGAACCATAAATATCTAGATGAATTGGAAAATACATTCTAGATTCCTCAACATTTTAATGTAAACATCGATTTTCTTAAAAACAAAATATTTTGTCTATGCTTCAAATTAAATAATGCATTTTTTTACAAAATTTTCACCATACAAAATTGTAGAGCAAAATACTACAAAAATAACCCAACTATAAATTTTTGTTACAGTTTTAAAAGTAGCCAAAAAAGGGATTTGCATATTAAGAAACTGGAATAAATCACTATTTCGGTTTAATATATTATTCCTTATAACATGGCAGAGAAAAAAATTACCAAAAAATCTCGAAAACTTCTTAGAACAGTATTTTCTTTATTCCCTACAATACCCTGAACGCAACTCTTCATGATATATAAAAGTTCCTATATAAAATCTTCATTTTCATAAAAGCTCTTCTTTCTGACTTTCCCCACTTTAATGTTAAGGCGATATATTTGGGACATAGATCTCTTTTTTTAACGTAATCCAGTGTTTTATCATCTCGAAGATTACTAAAGCATGGTTGCTTTGCATAAAAATTCAAATATTCAAAAGATGAAGTCCTCGAGATATTTTCTCCCTGTTTTAATCTGCATTCTTTTGAACTTCATAAATAGGAAAATGACTTATGCATATTTTTTCGTTCAAGGGGTATATCCCGAAGTTTTACATAGTTTCCCAGAAAGATTACCTTATTTTTTTTACGGTGTCCTATATCTTAAACGAAAGATGGTGAATATATTGAAACGTTACTTATTTTTTAAAAACGAAGTAGTTTTTCCTCTTTACTTCTGTCATGATAATCATGCTATTTCATGATAATGAGTGCCATGTTGCATTAAAATAGACTTTTTTGATACCAGAATAATTATCAAGAATGTTCAGAATTAACTATTCCCAGAGTTTCAATATGATCATTGCAAGATTAAATAAAATTAAAGCGGGGTTGGGTAAGGGAAAATGATCAGGAAATTTTTTAGAATTAAATACTCTCTAATATTCTAACTATTTTTAAAGGCAATTAACAAGTACGGGCAATTTAATGGATTTTTAATTTTCATTGATAACTGCTTAAGACTGTACAATTTTTAAAAATGTTTTTTCAGTGCATTCCGATGTACATTGTAATTTCGCTACTACTGTTAAATATAATTTAAATATAAATGGATTCTAATACTGCTATAATTCATATTTTACTACAACCCAACTTTCTTGATAAATTATTTGGTGAAATATACATTGTTTAATATGATACAGCTTATTTTAAAAAAAATCGATCGATGATATCAGCCTTATAATACCCTGTTTTAAACAAGACAATAATGCCTCTGAATTTTTTTTTATTTCAAGAACAAAATTTACAATGTAAATAACTTTTTAATTAACTAATGCAATTTAATAAGGATTAATCAATATATTGCTACTA
The DNA here is from genome assembly GCA_964019185.1 of Maratus speculifer. Taxonomy (NCBI): domain Eukaryota; kingdom Metazoa; phylum Arthropoda; class Arachnida; order Araneae; family Salticidae; genus Maratus; species Maratus speculifer. Next base: position 231,361,375 of record OZ025294.1, on the reverse strand, counting down.
CGAAAAAACTGTATCAAAAGAATGAAGCTTAAAGGTTGAAATCTAATAAGTCCATTCATTAAACAGTTTTTTTAAATAACTCTGATATAACATTGCCGCTTAAACATAGACAATTATATAAACTTTAATTAATTATTATTATTTTTTTTTAAGTAGAGACTAAGAAATTTACTTACATTTCTAATCTAGCGGAAAGGCAGAGATTTTTTTATTTATACATTTGACTCTTTTATATGTTAAAAAAAAGAAATCAAGAAACTAATGTAGGTTTCAGTTTAAATATATATAAATATATTTATATACAGGGTGTCCAGCAAATAACACCCTGATTTCAAAATTAAATTTCTGAAAAACAAAGATCGATAGTAATATGCGGTAAATATTACTATCGTTAACTTATACGGAAATTTCAAACAGTAAATATTTTGAAAAAAATTGAGTTCTGATTGCATAGAACGCGTTGATTTGGCATTTTTCTTGTTTTAGATTGCCTACAGAGAAATAATTTTTCAGCTTACAGCGAAATATTTGAAAGATTTTTCGAAGTAAATTTTTAGAATTTCGAAATTTCAAAAATTTAATTTCAAAAAACTATGAAATATGGCACTTTAAGCCGAAAAACACATTCTCCTGCAGCAATCTAAAGCAAGAAAACTGTCAAATCAAAGCATTCTGTGCAATCAGAACACAATCTTTTCAAAATATTCACTGTTTGAATGTTCTGTATAAGAATTTTACTGTTAACCTAATGAAAAAACCGTTTACCGCATAATACTATCGATCTTTGCTTTTGAGAAATTTAATTTTGAAATCAGGGTGTTATTTGCAGGACACCCTGTATATGTAAATAATATGGATCAAAATTTATCTTATCTTACTTTTTCATTTAAAAATATGAATCTTTTCATCCCACATTATGAATCAGAAAACTAATCCGCCTCAATAATTATCTTGGTTAAGGTCTGAAAATATTCAAAACCGCCGTCCGTTATTTGCGGTTCGTCTGCCTTTCAGTCTGTCTATCTGTTTGTGTGTCTATAAAAGCTCTATATCCTGGAAAAATTGAGATAGAGACCTGAAATTTGGTGCCTACTTAGTATGAAATAACGGGTAAAATATATGGGAAAATGACCTTTTGAATATCATAAACCTCGATTATCCGGAACTATTTTTTTTTACTTTTGAAATATTCGTTGTGATGAAAGGCACATGAAATTTTTCGAATTTTTTTATTTTAAGGAGTGAATGTAAAACACAATAAATAATATAGGTTTTAAAAAAGGAAAGACATTGATCAAATAAAAAGTTTTCGAGATATTTGTAATCATGTTTTCCACACTCTTCAATTTTTTATGACCGTAATGTGGTCATAATGTGTTTATAGTGTATTTCATTCAAATTTCAATTCAAAAATATATTTTAATTGGAAATGAGACGCTTAATCCGACGCAGTAAACTGTTAGATAATATCAATATTATTTTTTAAGTTATAAGAATATTTTACATACGTAATTTGGTGCTACTTAATTATCCCGTCGACTAAAATAATATCGCCAAACTATAAGGTTAAGTGCAAATAATGGCTTATCGTAAATGTCACATTCACTTGAAATTAAACGTGTTACACGTGTTTGTTACGGCATTAAGTGATATTTAATTCAAAGTTTTGCCTATATTTTTATTAATCTTTTACTAATTTATTTGTTTTTTCATCATTTAAAATAAAAACTATGCCAGTTTAAATAATTTATGTAGTTTGATGATTTATATAATTTGCTGAAATTGGTCAACGGGATAATACCCACAATTGAATAAAAAAAACATTACTATGTCTTAAAAATTTTATTATATACATTTAAATTTTATTCTGGAATAGCGATGCATTTTATAAATAGTTTACCCATGTTTTATTTTCATATTTTATATTATGCATATCGATGAAGGGCAAGTATTACGTTGGTGCCCAACGACAAGTTTTAAATGGTGATTTTAACATTAGATATTTGTAAATCAGTTTTAAATACGATTACATAGATAGTATTGGTAGGTAATTTTGTTAGAATCCGCACTAAAAAATTCTGTAGAAAATCTAAAGTTTTTTGGCCAAGATCTGTGTGAAATCAGAAGGTATTTGACCCATTACGCAGATATTTTTAAGAATATCTTAAAAGATTCTGCAGACATTTTAAAGATAAAGCTAAGTCTGCAAATTTTCTTCAAATTTCTGTCGAATTTCTGTAGAAAGTGACGATTTCTTCAGATAATCTTAAGATTATTTTTAGTGAGGATGCCATCAAAAATATATAGTATGTGATAAAATAAAAATTTAAAAATCAATTTTTTTTCTAATTTTATTATTTTTATGGGGCATACAAACTGCATACCTACCCTGCATATGAACTAATTTTAAAAATAAGATTTCATTTTTTTTAAATCAAGTGTATATTATCCTGTCATATTCAGAAACATATATTGCATTGAATTAAGTCCGTTCACTGTAACCGCATTAGCACAGGTTGTCATTCACGCACGTTCACAGCTGTTTAATATGCGTTTCAGAATCAGCCCAAACTCACGTTTAAATCTAACTGCAGGGGAAGGATAGGTTTATAGGAGTTAAACCGAAGCACGTTTAGCCAAATAGTTTGTATTATGATGGAAGAATGACCACGAAAAGCAAAGATTACGATCCATAAATTTAATAATGTTGGACATGACAAATAATATTCGCTGATGTAGATACAAATAATGTTTAATTAAAATTACATTAGTCGATAAGTTTACTCTCAACTATTGGGAATTAAAAGTTAAAATGCATAATATATTATGTCACATAAATAAAAATTTTAGAAAAATTCATTTAACAAAATTTATGCAGAAACTTTTCCGCTTTCGGATCACAAAAGGACATTTTAAAACACAAAATTTTGAGCGAGGTAATTCAATGTTCCTTTTACAAAGAAAAAAAGAATGATGCCCACTTAAATTGATGGCATAGAACTCACAGACTATGCAGACTAATTGTATATTACAGCCTTATATAATAATGCCCTTCGAAAAAAAGGAAGGAAGGAAGTACCCCCCCCCCCCCACACACACCAATTTTCTTTCTTTATACTTGTCATTGAAGCCCCAAAACTAATCAGGGATACGCTTTATCATATAATAAACCTGTATCCAAAATTCAAAGCAAGTCGAATAATTCTGCATAAAAACCCATTTATGTAATTTAAAAAACGTTTTCCCCCGTTACCTCCTTTATAATTAATCATTAAACCTCCAAAACTGTTCAGAAATTCAGCTTATCGGGAAAAACCTATATCCAAAATTTAAAGCAAATCGGAAAACTATGCATAAAACTCTATTTAGCTAACTTAAGGGGGAGGTAATCTGCCGTATCCTCCTTTATAATTAAAAAAAGAATACCACAACAAATGAGCAAAGCTTCTTACTACTATGAACCTGTATACAAAAATTGAAACAATTCGGTTAATTCTGTATGAAAACCATTTACATAAATTATGAGGGGTAGTTTCCTATATCCTCCCTTTATACTCATCCAGTGAATTCCAAAAACAAATCAGGGAAACGCCACTTCAGAATAAACCTTTATACAAAATTTGAAGCAAATAGATAAATTTTGCGTGAAAAATCTAAATTGAGACGGGGGGGTTACCACCCCCCCATTACCCCTCTTTAAACTTATCCAAAGAACTCCCAATACTAATCATGAAGGCACTTCATTAGAATGATCCTACATGTAAGGTTTGACCGAAATCTACTAATTCTGCTGGAAAAACCCATTTATGTAAATTAAGGGGAGGGGCAATAACCCCCGTTCCCCTTCTTATATTTATCGAATTAACTCTCAAAACTAATCAGGGAACCGTCTTATCATAATAAGCCTATATCCAAAATTTCATGTAAATCGGATATTTTTGTCATGAGTTATCGCGCTACGTACGTACGTACGCACGAACGTACATACATACAGAACGGGCGGGCACATAAGCTCTCAGGCTTTGATAACCTGTGAGCTAAGAAAACTGTGTGTCCGACCATATCAAATAAAGCAGAAAAAATAAGCTCATTTTCCTAAGGCTCCTCCGTAATGTTAAGTCAATGAGCATTTTATGGATTTTAGGTAGCTTTCATTACAAAAAGTAAAAAGCTACCTATTGCAGCCGTCCGGAGGAAAGCACTTAAGGAAAATTTTGGTATATTTTCACCGATCATGACCCCCAGACCCCAAAACCACCCTCCGTTCAAATGTTGACATATATATATATATATATATATATATATATATATATATCTGATTTTTGTCATGCGATAACTAACGTATTTATGAACCGATTTGAATGAAACTTGGTATGTACATAGTACATATAAATGTCTCGACCGAGTTTGTTGGCCAGCATCATCCGCCATTTTGTTTCAAAATGGCGGCCATTTTAATTTTTTAAAAAAAATTTTAATTTTAAATTCAATGCGAAAAAATTAAAAGTTGAAAAATATTTTTCTTTTACGTGTTAGAACTTAAAACAACGATTCCAGAACACTTTTTATTTTGTCTATATCTTAAAAAATGATTGAGTTATAGCACTTTGAATTTTTCTTATGGCTGACATTTTGAAACGATCTGATTTTTGTCACGTGATAACACGCGTATTTATGAACGGACTTGAATGAAATTTGGTATGTACATAATACGTACAAATGTCTCAACCGAGTTCGTTGGCCAGCATCATCCGCCATTTTGTTTCAAAATGGCGGCCATTTTAATTTTTTTTAAAAATTTAAAATTTAAAATTAAATGCGAAAAAATTAAAAATTGAAAAATAGTTTTCTTTTACGTGTTAGAACCTAAAACAACGATTCCAGAACACTTTTTATTTTGTCTATATTTTAAAAAATGATTGAGTTATAGCACTTTGAATTTTTCTTATGGCTTACATTTTGAAACGATCTGATTTTTGTCACGTGATAACACGCGTATTTATGAATCGATTTGGATGTAATTTGATGTGTACATAATATATACTAAGGCCTGAATCGAGTTCGATACTCAGTTCCATCCGCCATCCTATTTCAAAATGGCGGCCATTTAAATTTTTTTTATAAATTTTAAAATTTAAAATTAGGTACAAGAAAGTGAGAAATTGAAAAAGATTTTTCTTTTATGCATTTGACCTTCATACAAAGATTCCAGAGCATTTTTTGTTTCGTTTGTATCTTAAAAAATGGCTGAGTTATCGCATATATAGATTAATCGATTTCAATATGAGTGTGCATGTGCACCTGAATTAAGATTTCGACCAAGCTCATAATCAGGTTCTACTAATTTGAGCTTAGTATTTTTGTATAATATAACTTAATTTAAAATAAATAAATAAATATATAAGTATATGAAAGCTACCTCTTCCTCCCGGCACTGCCGGAAGGACTATTTATTTTCAAAATATCTTCTCTAGAAATTAATATTTTAAATTTCTTTTTCCAGTTTTCTTATATTAAATGATGCCCTTTTTTTTCTCAGTTCTCAAAATGCGTCTAAAATGTTTGCTCAATTTAATATTTTGTATTTTAAAAACTGACTAAGTGAAAGTAAAATTTTAGCACTTCATATAAAATTAGGCTTAGTTTTTCGAGATATTTTGAAAACTAAGAAAAAATAGACGTGCTTAAATAAAAGTACAGAAGAAAGAAATTAAAAATATCAATTTCTTGAAGAGATATTTTGAATATACGAATTACTAATGAAAAATTCATGCCGATGTAACAACAAAAGTATGATTAGAAAAAACGGTACTTCTAGGTTATCCCGTCGACCAATTTCGCCAAATTATAAGATTAAATGCCAATAATGGATGATCGTGAATGTCAGATTTAATGACATTAAATGCGATTCACGTATTTAAAATGTCATTAAGTGATTTTTATTTCGACTTTTTATTAATATTTTTATTAATATTCTACTAATTATTTGTTTTTTCGTTATTTAAAATAAAAATTATGTCAACATGTGTAATTTGGCTATTAGTTTGTCGATTTGTATAATTTGGTGAAATTGGTCGACGGATAGCCTAGAAGTACCGAAAAAACTTTATAACTAGCTATTATTTACTCAGATCTCTTAGTTACTCCAGATAAATTTCAAATTTGATTATAATTTATTCATGTAAGAAAAAGAAATAAATATATCAGAACTTTTGTTATCACTGATTATAAAGCTGTTTATTTGGATATGTTTATTTTGTAAGTAACCTATGCCAATGTCTCGCCAACAAATATAAGGCGGATAGCTGAGTGTGTAATTTTCGATAAAGTACTTCTGGTAAAGTACTAAGGTAAATATGTCTATGCTGTTAATACCAACACCTCTATATCTTGAAGAGAATGATCTCAGGTTGACAAATGACAGTTTTAACTTGATAGTTTATGTGTCTTTGCACATAGTGTTAACCGCAAACGATACCGTCTTTATTATCATTTTCGAATCTTTCTACAACATTCTTGTTAAAAACAGCAAGAAATCACTAATATAAAATCAGCATAAATTATTGATTACAATTTACAATCTGTGATTCGTGTTTGAGATAATTTAAATGGACTTTTTTTAATGCTAGCTAAAATATCTATATTTTAAATTCTGTTAGTGTTTAAAAGTAAAATATATGAAAAATTGGAATCACATAATAAATTCAGTTAGTATAAGACCTGGTGTTGTTGTGGAATATTTCATTTTTATTCTTATAACGTTATCAACAAAGCTACTGAAAAAAAAATTGTATAAACTTTTCTAGAAAACTGTTGAATCTATCAAAGCGATTGTAATTATTAAAAGTAAAGAGAAATCAGCAATATTGGTTGTCATAACGGCATACTTATAAATGAAACAGTCACATAATATTGTATTACAAAGAGTTATCTTTATTTTTTTCTGGATTGACGTAATTGTCTATTCAAAATATCTATTGGTTAAAGTTACATCATGTATTGGGAATATTAAGCATTTATTTAAAGTACATACTCCAAATAAATACAGTTTAATGTGCCTTTTGCTTCGCAATCTGCTGGCCACAATTAAACAACAAGAATATCGTAATTTAATATATTAATATTAAGTTTAAATGATCAACGATACATAAAATGGTAATTATGATATAACATGATTTATTGTGATCCGAAATCTTAATGGACTTTATTTGATACAAGTACCTTTTTAAATGCATCAAGCACATATAAAAAATAAGGCTATCGTCAAAGTCACATGTGTTTATTCCTTTTGTAAAACACCATGCATTTTAAGGATTTTTTTTCTTTGAATGTCTTTTTACATTATTTTCTATTAAAACGTCGAAAATTTTAAAATTAAAATTTGGAAATAAAATAATCGTTTCAATTCATAAAACCAGGAATCGCACATATGAACACATCATATTATCTTGCACAGACTTCAAACTTTTTTTTTTTAAGATTAATATCAAAATTTAATGTAGAATGCGGTTTTCACGATTCTTCTAATCCTGTCACATTTCAAACGTGGACTGCAATCTCCAGCCGTAATAGGCTTTATAAGTATCTCAACATCATACATTTTAAAATATTAAAACGTCGAGATGCCATTAATATGGTTTTACAAATAAGAATATACATTTCAAGAGCTGCAAAATTATTACGAAGAATAATTATACAGAAATGAATGGAATGTTGAACAAGAATGCATGAAGCCTAACCATTTATATTCTGCTGAAAGGACGAAATATCTTCCCCGAGTACGACCAACACGAATTTCATTGGAGCATTTGACATGATTATTTACGGGAGGAAGGTTCGCGAATGTCAGGCTTGAATGATAAGTTTGACTTTGCTATCTCGGTTATTTAAATGAAAAAGTGATGGATTATATTAAGAGGATTTCAGGCACTCGAAACTAGAGTGGAATGAACAGTGAAATTAAGAATTTCTTACTATAGGACACGTCATTTATACGATAATAAAGAAATTTAAACGCATATCGGCAGGGCTACCCCAGGCGATTATTTTTTGTGTTCTGTTCGCAACAGTACTTGTTTTTTTATTTACATTTAAAAATAAATTTCTGTTGCTAAAGTCGTCAAATTGTCTATTAATGATTTTTCTGTTTAGAGAAAGTGGTGTCTGTAAGAATTTAAAAATAGTCGCCCGTTGCAGCCCTGTATCTAGATATAAATGTTTTTCCAACATTTTAAGATTTTAAGAAAGCGAAAATAAATACCAAGAATACTTTAAACGCTACCAAATTATTTGTTAATTTAAATGCTACATCATGCAATATTTGTAACAGTATGCACTGCAAAAAATATAAGATTAGTAAGAAATTTTCAGGAAACTGAGATGCCTAGAACTTTTCATGTAACTGCAGAACATGAAATTCATGAAACCTTTGAGCTATAAATTAATCAAATCTATCTGGTTATTAAGAATTTTTTTGGAAACTGAGATGCCTAGAACTTTTTACTTAACTGTGAAAACAGCAAGAAAATGAGTTCATGCACTTATATCGAGTTATCGATAAAATTTTTGTAAACTTACAAATTTCTGAAGCTTTTTCAAAAACTAGGTTTCTAATTTTATTATTATTATTATTTTTACGGTGTAGTTTTAGAAACACTTAATTTAACTTTTTACACAGGAAGCCTATTATTTAATTAAATGAATAAATAAGTAAATAAAAAAACGAAGTATTATTCGAAATCTTTAAAGTTTACGTCATTTCATCAAATAATAATAAAAAAAAAAGATTTTAAAATATTATTAAAAGCTTACGTTTGCACCATATTTTTATTGCAGTATCAAAAAAAAAATTATTATAACTATGAATTATGCTCCTTCTAAATTGATAATCTACTGTAAATTAATTGCTCCATTCTTACGCTGTCCAATATTTATTTATTTATTTATTTATTTATTTATTTATTTGCATATTTTTTATTTTCTTTCACTTAATATTTTTGACCTGAATTCACATATTATTTCACATTTTGAATATTATAGCGCAAAAAGAATCTCAAAACTACACTTTAACCGCATCCCTGTGTCCGCTTCTTGCCCGTAGACGTACGGGCAAGTAGAATTTGTTTGATTCATCACTTAAAACTTTTTGACACCACAAAATTTTAAATACAATTTCATACTATAATTTGCACAAATGTTTAGACTAAATATTACGAATATTTTAGCTTAAAAAAAGTGGTGTTAATCCATATTTTTAATTTATTGTACGTAAAAAAAGATTAGTTAAATGGTTAAATCAAACGGGACTCCTATTTTTTAAAGGACTGGGGACTTAACTGACATTTTTTTTATTATATAGCTTAAGCTGAAAAGCAAGCATCAATAGCAGCTCCGAAATGAGCCTCTTAACCTCTTCTCATCCCAGGGATTATTTATGCACATTGTAAAAGAAAAGAAAAGAAAAAAAAAGCGGACAATTGTACGGAATTAGTACTGGTAATATAAACTGATTTGGAAAGTGGTAATTTGATACAGATAAATTCCCGAAAATTCTAAACGCATTCCAGCTTTTATTTGTCTTTATGAAGGTTTTCTGTTAAAAACAATAAATTGTACTGGCTTATCGATTACCAGTACAGTCTCCGTAAAATCGTCCTTTTTCACAGTGTATTTTTAAATTTTCTGTTAAGGATTTGTATTAAGGGGCTACTTCAGTCAAATGAAAAAATCCATTCGAAAATGCTAATCCTTTGGAAGAAATTTATAATGATATCTCGGTTGCATTTTAATATTTTAAATGTTTTTATTTTTGTTTTTTTTATTATTATTATTATTGTTATTATTATTATTATTATGATAATTATGTTTATTATTTTGTTTTATTATTGTTATTATTGTTATTATTATTATTATTATTATTATTATTATTATTATTATTATTATTATTATTACTTTGAATTGGATTGCTGAGATTAATCTGAATGCAGGCCGTTTTTTACTTTCTTGATTTTGGATGTATATAATTGTTATGATGGTGCTTTCGCTTTCCAAAACAATTCCGAAAATGAAAATGTCCGCGTAAAAAAAAATCTCTAAACAAAAGAAAACAAGCAAAAAAGGGCCTGCTCACAGACCGGCCCCAGTGATCCAAAGCAAATAAATAAGCAAATCAATAATAAATAAATAAATAAATAAATAAATAAATAAGTAAATAAATAAATAATAATAAAATGTCATAAAAAATAAATATATAACAATAATAATAAAAAATAAATATAACAAGATTCTTTGATAAAACGAGTGCATCCAAGAGAAAATTTCTGAATTTCGCCGGCACTCATATTACAATTTAAATTAAAGAGTGCGAATGTTTGCATGCAAAATTGTTACTAGCAAACTTTACAGCATGTTTGGAAATATACTTACTAATTGTTGATTCAGTATTGTAAATACTTAAAAAAAAAAAAAAAAAAAAAAAAAAAAAAAAAAAAAAAACTTCAGTTAATCGGGTTTTTTATACAATTTCATTCGTCAAATTCGACGGGTTTCGACTCGTTTTTATAAGGACAGACTTTAAAAACATAAACAAACATGATCTGTATTATATTTTCTTAACAAATAACAAACGATAGACAAATTTTAATTTATGAAATTTTTTATCATAATAATGTAATTAAATGCATTAGTAATAAACGCAGTTAAAAGGTCTTTTTAGCTAACAAAGAGTGCTAGCATTTGAAGGTGATGCTGAAATGGAGAGATTATAAATAGATGCGAAAAGCAGTTTGTAATGTAATTCTTTATTGTCAGTGAGTGAAATCCCTTCTGAATGCAAAATGTGTTAATACCTCTGTAAAGCTCTTTGTGAACCACTGCTTATGCGAAATTGACAATGACTAACATAAGCTGCTCAACGGTTTTGTGAATGAATTTTGAGTATATACGAACTGGTATGTAGATATGAACATGTACTTCAAAAATTCATACATATTTAGATGTATATAATTGTGTGTTTTCGTCTATTTTAATATAATTATCTCATTAATGTTTGTTTTAAGCATGTTCCTATAAAATTTTAGTTCTTGTTTTGCTCTCTTATTTGTTAAACTCAAATAATTTAAGGATAATTCTAAATTTCGTTTTCAATATTTTATGCTTTATTTCTCGAAAAAATCCCTTCATTATAAACAACCAAAGGCGTGCCTTGCTTTTAATGTCTTTTTTAAAATAGGCTTTAATAATCAATTCAAAATGTAATTTAACAAGCTTTTAAAATATTAAATATTTGTCCGGGACAACACAAAACCTGCTACCATTCTTTCAGCGACACTATATATAATTATTATTATTATTATTATTATTGCATATATTTTCAAATTTCCCTGAAAATGTTTGTTTCAACTGTCACAAATCTGTCTCAAAATTTAACAGTTTTATATAAACTATAAATTAGTTTTATATACATAAAAATTCGTTAATTGGATCTATGCGTGCATTTATTCTGATTCTGCAAAAACATTCCTCACCATCATACACCATCAGAAACTTATAAATATTAAAGCATAAAATCAAGTACTCAGACGCTCAAATATTTTTCTACCCTAGTATACCTGAAGTGTACTTGAGATGGTTCTATTACAATGGTAAGCTTGTAACCTAATAAGATCATACATTGACCATCTTTGCAAATTCTCAAGTATTCTTTTAAAATATCTTAGTAAATTCATTTTTAACATTATCAAAGTTAACTAAAATTTTTGGTTATTTTTCATTGTTTGTTAGAAAATAAATATCAAATTTATGTGATTACCCAAACATCAGTTATTTAAAAGTCCCTAAAAAAGAAAAAAAAATTAATAATTTAGGCAAACTTTTACTCTAAAATTTATCCAAAAAATTTCTTGGAACACAAACGGATATATACTTCAGTTACTTCTACTACGATGAAAAATTTGTAAACTAATAAGGTAATACATTAGCCAGATTTGTAAATTATCAAGCATTCTCTTAAAATGTTTTAAGCAAATTCACTTTTAACATTACCTAAATTTCGTTTTTAGCTCACAGGCTATCATAGCCTGAGAGCTTATGTGCCCGTCCGTTCTGTATGTATGTGCGTATGTGCGTAACGCGATAACTCATGATAAAAATATCGGATCCCCTTGAAATTTTGTATATAGGTATATCCTGATAAGGCGCTTCCCTGATTAGTTTTTGGAGTTCATTCGATATGTATAAGAGGGGGAACGGGGGGCTCATGCCCCCCGTTAGTTGATATAAATGGGATTTTCATGCAGAATTAAGTTTTCAAAATTTAGATTAGGATCATTCTGATGAGGCGATTCCGTGACTGTTATTAGGTGTTCATTGAATAAGTATAAATAGGGGGAACAGGGGTTCTAATCCCCCCCCGTTAGTTGATATAAATGGGATTTTCATGCAGAATTAAGTTTTCGTTCAAAATTTAGATTAGGATCATTCTGATGAGGCGATTCCGTGGCTGTTATTAGGTGTTCATTGAATAAGTATAAATAGGGGGAACAGGGGTTCTAATGCCCCCCCCCGTTAGTTGATATAAATGGGATTTTCATGCAGAATTAAGTTTTCGTTCAAAATTTAGATTAGGATCATTCTGATGAGGCGATTCCGTGACTGCTATTAGGTGTTCATTGAATAAGTATAAATAGGGGCAACAGGGGTTCTAATGCCTCCCCCCCCTCTTAATTTATATAAATAGGTTTTTCAAGCAGAATTTTCAGATTTCGTTCAAATCTCTGAATCGTTTTGAGAGGTTTAATGGTTAAGTATAAAAGAAGGGGATAACTCCTTTTAAATTATATGAATGCTAAATGGGTTTTTATTAAGAATTATCTAATTTGCTCTGAATTTTGGATATAGATTTTTTATATGATAAAGCATGTCTTTGATAGTATAGGAGGTTCAATGATTAAGTATAAAAAAAGAGGAAAGGGGAGAGCTGTTTCCCCTTCTTAATTTTTTTTTCGAACGGAATTAACCCTTGAAAATATAAGGCTTTAATGTACAATTAGTATTTGTAGCCTGTGAGCTCAATGCCATCAGTTTAACTGGGCAGTATTCTTTATTTTTTATGTTACTTTTCATAGTTTGTCAGAAAACAAATATCGAATTTATGAGATTTTCAGACATCACACTTTTAAAGCTCCCTAAAGTAAGTTTAAAAAAATGGAATATTTTACGCAAACTCTTTCTCTAAAATGTATGCAAAATTTTTCCAGGAACGCGAACGGATATACACTTCAGGTACTCATAACGATGGCGAAACTTGTAACCTAATAAGGACAGACAATGACCCTCTTTGTAAATTCACAAGTATTCTCTACAATTTTCTTAAGCAAAATGTAGTTTTTTTGTCGGAAAAGAAAATGAATCGAAGCTTCGAATTTCTGCTTAAATTGTTCAAGGTAATTTCACTCTAACATGGACAGAAAATAGCTAATGCAATTTCGAGTCATATAACCATAATCCTATCTAAGCTAATTTGCTTTCTTCTTTTAATTTAGTTGTAAAATAAGGTAGCTTATTGTAAAAAAAAGAAAGTTTTAAAATGTTTGATATTCAATTTTATTTCTACGAAATGGATTGTTACTTAAATTTTCAAAAATGCATATCCCGAAACTTTTCCCTATTTTCTAATAAATTATTTTATTCTTTAGTATTTTAAATGAATTGAAAAAATATCTTTTGAATAGGTATTTATACATGATTTTATGTAATATTTTCTGAAATGTTCTTATTGTCTTTAAATTTAAAAAAAAATTGCTTCTTAGAAATATTTATATCAAGAAAAGGTTTGTTAATGATCTAACTTCCGAAATTCAGATTTCTTCTCTAATAGATAACAATCTATATTAAAATATTTATTTCAAAAACTTATTTCTGAGAAAATATTGACATAAAGAATATTTTTAGTGAATACCGCAAACAAATTGATTAATTTTTCTGCTTTTTTATATTCTTGTGAAATTTTTTACTCTAAATTTTAATGGCGCCTATCTCCTTCGGAAGACATTTGGAACCCTTAGTTTCCCATTTAATACTGTATGTATATGTGTAATAGTACCACATAAATTTATTCCAAGAATTCAGATTCATCCCGTATACTTCATATACTCTCTTATTACGATAGTAAATTTGTAAACTAATAAAATCATACATTGACCTTATTTTTGTAATGCTCAAGCCTTTTAAAATTTCTTAAGCAAATTCTCTCTTTACATTGTTAAAATTTAGTTACTTTTTTATAGTTTGTTAGAAACAAATATGGAATTTATGTGACATCTAGACATTATACATTTAAAGCTATCTAAAATAAAAAAAATGGCCCATTTTACGCAACCTTTTTCTCTAAAATGTATGCATAACTTTTCCTGGAACACGAACGGATATATACTTTAGGTGATTTTATTACAACGGCAAAACTTGTAACCTAATAAGGCCAGACATTGATCCTCTTGGTAAATTCACAAGTATTCTATACAACTTTCTTAAGCAAAATCAAGTTTTTTCTCGGAAAAGAAGATGATTCGAAGCTTCGGATTTCTGCTTAAATTGTTCAAGGTAATTTCACTCTAACATGAACAGAAAATAGCTAATGCAATTTCGAGTCATATAACTGTAATGCTATCTAAGCTAATTTACGTTCTTCTTTTAATTTAGTCGTAAAAGAAGGTAGCTTATTGTAAAAAAGGAAGTTAAAGAATGTTTCAAATGTGATTTTCTTTCTGCGAATTGGATTGTTCATTTTTTTTTTTTCAAAAATGCATATCCTACATATTTTTCACATTTTCTAATATTTTTATCCTTTAATATTTTAGATAAAATAGGAAAAATCTTTTAATTAGATATTTATATATTATTTTATTTATTGTTTAGTTACATGTTCTTCATTTATTTAAAAAAAAAATACATGATTTTGTTTTGTAGAAGTATTTAATTAAGAAATATCATTTTTGATTAATTTTTATAGTTTGTTAGAAAGCAAATATCGAATTTATATTACTTCCAAGCATTATACTTTTAACGATCCCTAAAATAAAAAAATGGAATATTTTACCCCAAAACTCTTTCTCTAAAATGTATGGAGTAATTTTCCTTGAACACAAACGGATATGTACTTTATGTACGCCAATTACGATGGTAAATGTGTAAGGTCATACGTTGACCATTTATGGAAATTCTCAAGTATTCCCTTAAAATGTCTTAAGCAAATTTATACTCCACAAATTCCCACATTATCAAAAATTTCGTTTTGTTTTTATTTATTTTTCGTAGTTTGTTAGAAAAAAAATATCGAATTTATGCGACTTCCAAACATCAGACATTTAGAGCACCTTAAAATAAAAAATGGAATATTTTACGCAAACTCTTGTTCTAAAATGTATGCAAAAGTTTTCCTGGAACACGAACGGATGTATATTTCAGATGCTCTTATTACAACGGCAAAATTTGTAACCTAATAAGGCCAGACATTGACCCTCTTTGTAAATTCGCTAGTATTCTCTGCAACTTTCTTAAGCAAAATCAAGTTTTTTTTTTTTTTTTCGAAAAGAAAATGAATAGAAGCTTCGGATTTCTGCTTAAATTGTGCAAGGTAATTTCTCTCTAACATGAACAGAAAATAGCTAATGCAATTTCGAGTCATATAACTGTAATGCTATCTAAGCTAATTTGCTTTCTTCTTTTAATTTAGTTGTAAAAGGAGGTAGCTTATTGTAAAAAAGGGAAGTTTAGGAATGTTTCAAATTCAATTTTATTTCTGCGAAATGGATTTTTACTTCAGTTTTCAAAAATACATATCCTGCAACTTTTCCATATCTTCTAATATATTTTTTATACCTTAGTATTTCAAATAAATTAGAAAAAATCTTTTAAATATATAATTATACATTATTTTATGTATTATTTAGTTAAATGTTCTTTTTTATTTAATTATTTGCAAAAGTTTTTATTTTGTCGAAGTATTTAATCAAGAAAAGTCATTTTTATTTAATTTTTATAGCTTGTTAGAAAGCAAGTATGGAATTTATGTAACTTCAGAACATCACACTTTTAAAGATCCCTAAAATAAAAATAAAAAATGGAATATTTTACCCAAAAACTCTTTCCCTAAAATGTATGGAAAAATTTTCCTGGAACACGAACGGGTATATACTTTATGTACTCCAATTACGATGGTAAATTTGTAAGGTCATTCGTTGACCATTTTTCGGAAATTCTCAAGTATTCCCTTAAAATGTCTTAAGCAAATTTACTCTCTACAAATTCACACATTATCAAAATTTCGTTCCGTTTTTATTTATTTTTCATAGTTTGTTAAACAAATACCAAACTTATGAAACTTCCAAACATCAGACATTTACAGAGCCTTAAAACAAAAACAAAAAAAAAACAAAAACAAAAAAAAAAAAAAAAAAAAAAAAAAAAAGGAATATTTTACACAAACTCTTTCTCTAAAATGTATGCAAAAACTTTCCTCGAACATGAACGGATATATACTTCAGGTGCTCTTATTACGAAGGCAAAATTTGTAACTCAATAAGGCCAGGCATTGACCCTCTTTGTAAATTCTCAAGTATTCTCTACAACTTTCTTAAGCAAAATCAAGTTTTTTCTCGGAAAAGAAAATGAATCGAAGCTTCGGATTTCTGATTAAATTGTTGAAGGTAATTTCACTCTAACATGAACAGAAAATAGCTAATGCAATATCGAGTCATATTAACTGTAATGCTATCTAAGCTAATTTGCTCTTCTTTTAATTTAGTTGTAAAAGGAGGTAGCTTTTTGTAAAAAAAGGAAGTTTAAGAATGTTTCAAATTCAATTTTATTTCTGCGAAATGGATTGTTATTTCAGTTTTTTTTTTTTCAAAAATGCATATTCTGCATATTTTCCATATTTTCCAATAATTCTTTTTTATTTCCTAGTATTTTAAATAAATTTAAAAGATCATTTAAATAGATATTTATGCATTATTTTATGTAATATTATTTAAAATGTTCTTATTTTCTTTAAATAAAAAGAGTTGTTGTTTGTTAGGAATAAATATATCAAGAAATACTTCATTTATTATCTACTATCAGAGAATTAGATAAATAAATATTCTAAATATAATATAAAAAATTTATATTAATATGTTTATTCCAAAAGAGTCTGAAGCTTAGCTTTTCTTAACCCTTTAACCGTTCGAGAGTTTTCCTGTATTATTTTCTGTCTTAAGAATGCTTGTAAAACATAGTATATTATATATATATACATACACACGCATATATATATATATATATATATATATATATATATATATATATATATATCGCAGTTTGATATATATATATGTATCGCATCTGTAATATTTTTAATACACTCATTGCTATATCTGGTTCTAAATTTTTTAAAAATGTTTTTTCCAATTTCATTTTAATAAAATGCCTAGAGATAGAAAAAGACGGGCTTGATGGTGAATGTTAATGTAACAGTTTTAAACTTAATTTTATTTCTTAAGAAAAAAAAAACTTTACAATCTTATTTTTTTTTCAAAGTTAGTTCTTCACTAGTTTATTTTTAATAGCTGTATAGATTTGCAATTTAAAACACAAGGAAACAAATTTGTATTATTTAAATCGTATCAAAAGTGAATTAAAAATTACTGTGCTTATAAAAAAACCTTACTTAAAGTTTAAGGACATATACTTGAAATAAGAGGGGGTTTTAGTAATTCCTCGTTTAGTGAATTTATAGCCTAATAAACTCAGTCATGGAACATTTTTTTTTTTAAATTTTACGGGCATTCAGTAAATTTCTTCCGCAAAATAAGTATTTTCTTTTTTTATATATAATGGAAATCAGTTGAGACTTATGCTTTAAAATTTATGCTTAAATTATTTGAAGTAATTTCCTTCTAACAAGAAAAGAAAACAGCTAATATTACTTCGCGTCAAATAACTGTGATGCTAACTAAGATAATTCATTTTTCTTCTCTTAATTTCGTTGATAAACAAGGTATCTTATTGTAAAGATAGGAATTTTTAGAATAATTCTAAATAGAACTTTATTTTTTAGAAATGGAGTGAAACTTCACTTTTACAAAATACGCATGCTGCATAATTTTACAATTTATGTTATTTTTTTTTTTTTAATTTGTAGTAGTAGAATTTAATTCAGAATAATTTTATTTCAGTTTATGTATGTTATTTTTTAAATGCACAGTTTAATCGAATATAATACTTTTTTATTAAATTTAACGAGGTTTTTAATTCGTAGAAATGTTATATTTACATTAAAATAATGACGTCACATAGGCATTATTCGCAAATTCTTTTAAAATTAATACCCAAATATAATAAAAGACAACTTACATTAAAAATTCTATACCTTTTTTTCAATATAACAGATTTTTTAAACTTTTTTTGAAACATTGTTTAACGACAAAACATTGTTTAACGATGTTGTTTTTTTAATATAGTTCTTTTCTCTCTCTTTCTCTCTCTCTCTCTCTCTCTCTCTCTCTCTCTTTCTCTCTCTCTCTCTCTGTTTTTTTTTTTTTTGATAAAAGAAAATTAGTCGAGGCTTTGACTTTATGCTTAAGTTGTTTGAAATAATTTCATTCTAACATTGAATAGAAAAAAACCAGCTAATGTAATTTTGAGTCCAATAACTGCAATGCTATCTAACATAATTCGCTTTTTTAAATTTAGTTAATGAAGAAGGTATTTTAATATTAGGAATTTTTAGAATAATTCCAAACTGAATTACATTTATTAGAAATGGAGTTATTATATTTATTAAATTATTATAAATATTATTTATTTTTATATTGAATATTATTTATATATTATTTTAATAATTATTAAAATTTAATAATAAGAAGGCTTTTTAAACTCTCCCGCTAAAATATAACTGTCTAGTATATGTCATGCATCGACTTCTTTTAGAAAGCTCACAAGCATTTTCTGAACATTTATAAAGCACATAAGAGATATTTTTTGAGAATAAAATTAATCGAAACTTCGAATTTTTGCTTATATTACATAAAGTAATATCAGACTAAGAAGAACAGGAAATATCAAATCTAATTTCGAGTCAAATAACTCTGATGCTATCTAAGGTAATTCGCTTTTATTTCTTTTAATTTAGCTCATAAAGAAGATATCTTATTGTAAAAATAGGATTTTTTAGAATAATTCCAAACTGAATTTTATTCATTATAAATGGAGTGCTACTCTACTTTTACAAAATACGCATGTTGCATACTTTGTACAATTTGTATTGAATTTCTTTTATTATCTAGTGCTAGAAATAAACTCAAAATTTCATTTTAATTTATCAATGTTATTTTTTAAATTCACAATTTAATCGGTTGTAATACTTTTTTCTTAAATTCAACGAGGTTGTTATTTTATAGAAATATTATATCTATATTAATACTCGATATGTACCGTGATATGTCACTTTGATCGATTGCCTTCAAATTTATTAACTTAATACAAATAATACAATATGGAATAATTTATATTAAAAGTTCTATAACTTAAGTTTATTTAGGTGTTATTTTATTTTATTTTTAGCATTTTTCAATATAATAGATTTATCATTGTGCGCGCGGCAGCGCGCTACAATAATATGATTGAGCGATGATGCACACGGATTTTTCAATTTTTCTTTTTGCAATAACTAACTAAATACTTATCCAATTTTGATGATTTTTTTTAAATGTTCGTCTGACCAAGAAGCACTACATAGCACAAAAATTATTTTTTTTTTTTTATGGCATACTGTAGGTGTACTGTAGAGTATTCTGAAAATCGGACAAAAATTTTGTGTCACAGCACTTTTCTCGAAAACTACTAAAGATAAAAACTTATTTTTTTTTTTTTAAACAAAAGACAAACTTTTTATCCCGAGGTAGTCATCGAGAAAACGTTATTTTGCTGGGTGGTTTTTCTGAAATTGCGTATTTTCCAAACTTGGTCATAAATGGGTATATCTAACGTTCTATTGCAGATAGAATGTTGCGGTAAAGTTTATTTTAAAGATTTTGCGATGCTAATTAATCCTGCAAAAATTCATAGCTTTACGTTAAACAGTTTTTTTACAAGATGAAATAAAAGAATGGCAGTCATCAATCTAAGGTACTTGTGATCATCGGAGAGAAAAACCAGTTACATCATTCGATTAAGCATAAAAAAATACATAATGCTTTTTTTTCTCTTATTTTTAACTTAATTGTTTAACGAATTATGAATTTTTTTGAAATTTTTGACATGCTGATTTTTGTCATTTTTTAATGAATCATTTACTGAATAATTATGCACGGTGTCTAGCCCTGGTGGCTGTCAAATTTGATTTTTAATTTTAAATTAGGCAATTTTTTGCACCATGCCAAATTTATATTTTATCCATTTTTTTCATTTATTTATATTTTGTTTTTTAGCACAATGGCATCAATGGCAAAAATGCCTGGCATACCTGTCAAATATTGGGGCCCTGTACTTTAACAAAGTGTATTTATTATAAGTATATACCGTATTTATTCTAATAGAATGCGCCCTCTAATAGAGCGCGTCTTCTAATAAAGTGCGCACCTTGGTGCTGATTGAAAATATATATATACGGAAACGATATAGTAGATAAGTAGAAAACGATTTCTTAAATGCATTATCGAGGATTCTCATCGATCAAAATAGAGATATTCTATCAAAGCGATGGAGTGGCGATGCAGCAAAAGTTTCAAATTTTGAACAATGTACCACTTCTGTAAACTATAGCTCCAAGGATATGCACACTGTTAAAAATCTGCTGCATTTTGCTCCAACGCACTCCCCTGCTTGTATAGAAAACGGTTACTTGGCCGTGAAATGGCGGTTTCTCATTGGTTGGAATAGAGATATTATATACAAGTGGTGGAGGGCATTGCAGCAAAATGCAGCAGATTTTTAACAGTGCACTGTTAAAAATTTGACCCATTTGTTGCAGAGTCACTCCACAGCTTTTATAGAATGTCTCTTTATGGCCAATGAGAATGCTCCATAACACAGTAAAGCAATCGTTTCCTATAAAAGCGGTGGAGTACGTTTTTAATAAGTCCGTAATAAATACGGATTAAGAAAAAAAAGATGCATGGTTTTTGTATCAAACTTTACTCTTGCATAAAAAAAGTTCCTGTTTTTGGCAAAAATAATGGATATTTGAATGAAAAATCTATTCTTTGAAATGATTTATTATTTTATTCACTTTAGTAACAAACTGATTTTTTTTTTTTTTTTTTTTGAAAACCACCGTAGCATTTTGGTATAGAAAAACCTGTTTAAAAAATTTTTTAATTTGTAACACCAGAGTATTGGAGTATGTAGCATTTTTTAATTTCAATACAAATAAGATTTTGTTTTCTATATATAAAATACAAAACAAGTTGTGCAGTATCCCTAAGGAATATGGAAAAATAGAAGGACTAGTGAAAAATGCTCCAAGGAGCAGTGCAAAAGCAGAATATGATTTTAATTGAGCATTAAAAAGTAATGGACAAGTGCTCCTGTTAATTACTGAGCATGAGGAAGGATAAGGGATCCCTTCTTGGCTACAACTCACTTCAATGCCAACTTTGAAAAAATCATATTTGCGCTTTTTCCGTGAAAACAAATCAGTCGCAGTTACTATAAAAATGTATAGTGTAAAGACGTAACCAGTAAAGATGCAGCTTAATTAGACATAAATGTAAAGGAAGGCGACATAATGCCAGATACCTAGTTCCTGCAGGTATCACATTCATGCACTGCCACCAAGCATACCCTAAGTGTATAATTGCACAGAAAATTGATTTGTAGTACAGTGCAGAGTGAACAGTGCAGTTAACATCAGAGATGTAGTACAGGCTATATGCCGTACACCTTCTGGACTTTTTAATAGAACACCATATACCCACTGTTTTTCAAGAAAGCTTATAGTATACACATTCTAGAATATCCCTCTGCTTAGAGCATATATCTTATGTTATTTTTATGACTACACCCCTGGTTAACATCTAAAGCACGGTGGAAAATTCTTCTAAAGAACCGCAAATTTCTTTTATATGGAAAAAGCGCAAATATGATTTTTTCAAAGTTGGCATTGAAGTGAGTTGTAGCCAAGAAGGGATCCCTTATCCTTCCTCATGCTCAGTAATTAACAGAAGCACTTGTCCATTACTTTTTAATGCTCAATTAAAATCATATTCTGCTTTTGCACTGCTCCTTGGAGCATTTTTCACTAGTGTCTATATATATATACACTGGTGTGCAAAATTTAAGGACGAGTTCCAAAATGCCAATTTTCAAGCAATAATTTACACGCGAATATTCAAAAGGAAGTAATGGAATTCGAATAATTACCATCCCTGCATTACAGCTAATCCATATAACATCTCTTTTGGGTCACATATGGTCACAAGAGTCACAGTCACTACGGCGAAACAAAAAATAGGAAATTTCATACGTGTCTTTTATGGGCCTCAAATGACTACTATATGTGATTTCATTGACAAATCATTGTGACTGCTGCTTTGTGGCGAGTCACCAAGTGACTTTACAATGTCGTTTCATTAAAACTCTGGTGAGATCTCTTATGTGGAGACTAAATTTCAAAGTCATGGTAACCTTTGCATTATGATATGTTACCAAATAATGTCCCATTAAAGTCACATGGTGACTTTTCATTATTTTGAACAGTGGTTACTTCACAGTAGTTTCTCTGTCACCATTTAACATAGTCTTGTGACAGAAAGTTACCATGTGACTTTAATGGGACATTATTTGGTAATTTATCATAATGCAACGTTCACAATGACTTTGAAATTGAGTCTCTAGATGAGAGGTCACACAAGAGTCTCAATGAAACGACATTGTAAAGTCACCTTATAATTCGCCAAAAAGCAGCAGTCACAATGACCTGTCAGTGGAGTCACATTTAGTAGTGATTTGAGACTAATGAAAGAGACGTATGGAATTTCCTATTTTTTGTTTCGCCATAGTGACTGTGACTCTTGTGACCATGTGTGATCTGAATGAGATGTTATATGGATTAGCTCTTATGCAGGGATAGTAATTATTCGAATTATAATATTTCCTTTTTATTCATGTGAAAATTATCGCTTGAAAATGCCTTGAAAATTGGCATTTTGGAACACGTCCTTAAATTTTGCACATCAGTGTACATATATATTGCAAGCCAAAAACATTATTTAACAATGTTAATGTTTTGCAAATTTAATTCTTCACCTTCTTTTTTTTTTTTTTTTTTTTTTTTTTTTTTTTTTGATAGTTGATTACAGAAGAAGTATCAAATTTAAAACACAACGATACAAATTCATGTTCTTTCAATAACGACAAAAGTGAATGCAAAAAATTAAAGTACTAAAAAAATAACTAAAATTTATGGTACAAATTCGCCAATAAGAGGATTTTTCAAATCCTCAAATTAAAATATTCCTATCTAACAATGCCATGCATCAACCTCTTTTAGAAATTTCACAAACATTTTCTGTACCTTTTTAAAGGATAGACAAGATATTTTTCGAGAATAAATTTAATCGGAACTTCGAATATCTGCTTACATTATAGAAAATAATATCAGTTTAAGAAGAACAGAAAACATCAAATCTAATTTTGAGTCAAATAACTGTAATGCCATTTGGGATAATTTACTTTCTTCTTTTAATTTAGTTATGAAAGTCTATAGCTTTTTGTAAAGAAAAGAATTTCTTTAATGCTTTAAAATGGAATTTATTTCTAAGGAATTGTGTGCTATATCAATTTCCAAAAATGCATGTGCTGCATATTTATGCTATTTTTATTAATTTTGCCCTTTTCTTTTATTTTAAATGAATTTAAAATTTTCTTTAAAGGTATGGATTATTTTTTTAATGTATAATTTATTCAAACATTATTAATTTATTTGGATATGACATTTTATCTTACAGCTAATATCTGAGATCGATTATCCGAAAATACCTAATAGAAAATATTTGATGTAAAAATACATATTCCGATGTTTTTAGGTGTTAGACTTTTTTTTTAATATAACAGTTTTTTATTTACAAAATTATTTTTAAGACAAAACAATGATTGAACAGTCTTTGATTTTTGAGTCCGTTCTTTACTTGTTTGATTTTCATACTTGATTAAAAAAAGAATTGCCTCATTTAAATTATGCTGATAGAGATTTAAATACTTTCTCTTTTATCGAAATGTGAAAGAAAGTGCTAAGTGTGATTAAAAAAACCCCAAAAAATACCTTCTCAAATATTTATGGTCAAGCTCCTAAAACAAAGTTGATCCTGTCATACTCTTTTGTGGAATAATTTTTAAATATAATAAGTCCAAGCTGTTTTTGCAAGTTTATAAGGATCCCTGTAAATTTTTTAAGCAAAATCAAGTCTTTACCGAAAAGAAAAATCCAACTTTTAGTTTCTTGCTTCAATTCTTCTAAAAATTTTCATTCTAACAAAAACAAAAAATAGCTAATGTATTTTCGTGTCACATAACTCCTATTCGATCTAAGCTAATTTGAAGTTGATTGTTTTTGGACATTTTTTTTTATTTTCTCAACAATTTCGTTTATTTTTAAAAATATTGTTCAAAAGCTGAACTCATTATATTTAAATGTTTTAAAAAAACGCACATTTTGAAAGAAAAAATATATTAACCGCATGTTTAAATATTTCTTTAAAGTTAAAAAAAAAACTGAATATTTATAAAGCCCTAATACTTTTGCCATTAATAGTAAACAATATTAACCATTGAATTTAATAACTTATATAACATTGAAAATGGAATTGAAAAAATATATGCATTATGGATGCGTACGATGTAATATGGTGATATTTCACAAAATTAAAAAAATAATAAATAAATAAAACTTAAGGTTAAATTTTTACGCAGATTTATTACATATATAAAAAACCTGTACAATAGAAGTTAAATCTCTACTTAAAATACAAAAAAATGCATTTGCATTTTGAAACCAGAAATGTGAAGAAAATATGAACATGGAAAGAAAGCCGATTAAAGTATTCATTTGTATGGGGAGTTGTGCTAGGTGTATTACAAAAGATGTAAATAACGAAAAAAAAAAAAAAAAAAAAAAGACTTCCCAGAAGTCGCATTTTTAAGATTTTTTATATGTATTTCTGATGCATAGAAAATTAATCCTGAAGTTTAATAAAACCAATTAAGATTTATTAGTGTTTTTGTGTAAGGAAAAAAAATCCATAAATTTTTAGGTATAAAAATTGGCATGTAACATTTATAGTTCGTTTACACGGACCTACAAAATAATTATTATTTTATTATTAGTTTACTTGTTTTGTATTTTTGTATTTTCTATTTTATTTTATTCTTTTCGGGATAAAATCGTTTGCGTTGCCTTTAATTTTGCAGAGATTTGCAGAAAAACTTTGTTGCAGAACTGACTATGATCAATAATTGCCAAAAGTTTGTTTTCCACCGTGATAGGCATTTTAAAACGGCTAAAAATTTATTTTGTGTTGGTTTGGACTATTAGTTTCACTCATAAAATGGCAAAATCTCGTTCTAAGATTTATAACTTCAGTCAAGACACAGCTATAATTTTTGAAGCGAGATTTCTCTTCTTACCATTACTGCAACAAATGTAGCTTGATCAACATATATAGCATTTTTGACAGTAACCTTTAAAATTTTCTCATTAATTAGCATGCTACATACTTTAGGATTTTAATGGAAAAATAGTTTTGGTAAAAAAAGAATCGGCCATGTTTTATAAAAAATTCAAATGATCTGGTCCATCCTTAATTTAATTGTACTTTTCATAGAGAAATAACGTTTTGTATGAATCATGGAGTTCCTATGAAGAGCAAATTTTAGAACGAAATAAAAGAAACGAAGTTTCCTCAACGCATAAACCTGTTGTAACAGTGTCCTTTAAAATTCTTTCATTAATGAGCATGCAACAAACTTTAAAGGGAATTTTGATGGAAAAATAATTTTGGTTAAAAAAAAAAATTGCCGTGTTTTAAAAAAATCAAATGATCTGGTCCATGCTTAATTTAATTACGTTTAATAACGTTTTGTATTAATTTAATAACGTTTTCTATGAGTCATGGAGTTTCTATGAAACGCAAATTTTAGAACGAGATTTATCCGCCCCATCATTACTGCAGCAAACGATGTTTGCTCAATACATACAGCAGTTGTAAAAGTTTCCTTTAAAATTGTAGCATTATTCAGAATGCAAGATACTTTTAAGGGGATTTTAATTTAAAAATAAATTTGGTTAAGAAAAATTGGCGTGTTTAAAAAAAGAAAAATTCAAATGATCTGGTCTATGCTTAATTTAATTGAACTTTTCATAGAGAAATAACGTTTTTTATGAGTTATGGAGTTCCTATTAAGTGCAAATTTTAGAACGTGAATTATCCGTCTTATCATTACTGCAGCAAAGGAAGTTTGCTGAACACATACAGCAGTTGTAACCGTGTCCTCTAAAATTCTTTCATTAATCAGCATGCAAGGTTATTTTAAGGGGATTTTAATGGAAAAATAATGTTGGTTAAGAAAAGTTCGCGTGTTTTAAAGAAATTCAAATGATCTGGTCCATGCCTAGTTTCATTGATCTTTTCATAGACAAATAAGGTTTTGTATGAGTCATGGCGGTTATATGAGGTCCAAATTTGGAACGAGATTTTCCCGTGTTATCATTATTGCAGCAAACGAAGTTTGCCTAACATATACAGCAGTTTTAACAAATGTCTTTTAAAATTCTTCAATTAATTAGCACGCAGCTTACTTGGAAAAGAATTTCAATGGAAAACTATCGATGGTTAAGAAAGATAGGCGTGTTTTAAAGAAAAACAAATGACCTGGTCAATGCCTAATTTCATTGAACCTTTCATATATAAATAACGTTTTTTATGAGTCATGGTTATTTTTACATCTTTTATGTCGGCACAGTTCCAGACAATAAAAATGTTGATTCGTGGAGAAATCTAATCCCACCTTCAACAAATGGTTTGGATATGTTTAAAAAATTCAGATTAATAATTTCAAAGTTATAGAGCAGACTAGAACATAACATAACTTTTCCAGAAATGTTTTGAAATTTGCAAATAAATATAATGATATGATTTGACAGATAAATTGTATTAATAATCAAGCATTGCAATTTTATTCTTAAGAAACAGTATTTCCTCTTAGAAAAAAAAGAAATGTAAGAATAAATTAATAGTACGTGAGCTATGTTAACTGAACTATTTTATTTGATATGCTGAAATATCTGTAATATATTTCCATCTCGTAACAGCATAATAAAATATTGTGTGATAGCTATATAATTGTAATTTGAAGTATAGCAGAGAAATAAATTGAACACATAGTTGTTTTTATGAAGCACTGAACATATTGAAACTTAATTTTCTCAGTCGTTTTAGAATAATTCAGAACGTAATTTAATAATCAGTTTTCAATGTAACAATTGAATTTACTGCATAAGAAATTAGCATATTTTGTATATAAACAGCATTATTTTATGAAACATTTCAAAATTGAATATTTGCATGTCTGCAGTCATGAGCTGAAAATTTTAACAGTTAACAGGTACTAAAGTTAAATTTTATGTAATTTTCATACAAAATGCTATATACTAAAACATCATATTCTCATTTTAGGTAAGCATCATATTTCTTTGAATTTGTATTGGTAAGTACATTTATACTAATCTAGATCAAAGCAACATTTAAATTAAAATCAAGATTAACACTATATTTTATTTATTATAAGCTTTTTTTTATTTAGAATCTTGCAGCCTTAAATGTGTATTCAAAATTAATACTGCAAACGTGGTACAGATGTAGTTGAATAAGTTTACTAACTGAGCAGCTGAAAAAAAATTAATTGTTTTTACTTCAACTTTTTATAGACCGCTTCTAAGATGACGTCACGGACAACGCGTATCAACCATTAATGTGGCCAAAACTAACCTAGTTCAGAAAGAGATATTAAAGAATTGTTGTAGTTTTGCTTAAAAGTAAAAATACAACCATAAAATCAATTAAAACCGGTTACCGTTTGATTGAAACGCATGCAGCTCTTTTGAAAACATTTTCTTATTTAATAAATCTAACTCTTCTCCCAGGCTCTTGTCTTGATTTGAGCAAATTATATGGGCGATCACTAGCTTCATATTGAATACAGTTTGACGGTGTAGTGCATCTTTATCCTGATAGTAGAATAAACTTGAATCAAACTATCTGCAACCTAAATTTGTTACGTCAAGAACATTTGTATTAAACTTGAAGATCAAATCTTTAAGCTCAATGAAAGTTTTAAACAATCATACAAATTTACACCTTCCCTGCTTGTTTTTAACTCTACTTGGCAAACTTAATCCATGCTTCTTTGCTTAACTTGCCTTAAACTTGACATTGCAAACTGTTTTATGTCACGTATTCGTCTTCTTCAAAACTGAACGCCAAAGCATGTGGTATGGCAGCTTCTAACTCTATTCACTTCAAGTTAAGTTTAAACCAGATTTGGCGCAAGAAAAATTTTACATGATTTATTATACGATATTTCGCTAGCTTTGAATTGATTTCGCAAGCTATTTAAATGCCAAGCATGCATTGCAACGTTAAAATGGATGAAAAATCAAACTCCATTCAAGTAAGTGTGCTCACCGGGTAAAACAATCTGAACCTGTAAGTTTATATGGATACAATTTGCAATAAATATGTAGAGTTGAGTTCACTATGACAATTCACACTCGACTGTCATTGCAAATTTTAGAACGAGATTTATCCGTCTCATCATTACTGTAGCAAACTAAGTTTGCTCAACACATACCGCAATTGTAACAGTGTCCTTTAAAATTCTTTCATCATCTCTGTGAATATTTTGGAACCAAATCAAAACATTTTTGCAAAGAAGGCATTATAACACTCCTGGAAATGTAGAAGAAGGTTCATAAATAGAGAAAAGCACGGGTATTCTAAAATAAAATTTCGCCGTTTCCGAAATTTATTTGGGTTATTTTTGGTCAAAATCGGAAGAAATGTTTGGAACAACCTAATATTTCTTAATTATTGTTCTGTTCTACAACATTAGCTTATATTGATTAATTAATCTATTAAATAAGTTATGTTATTTATTGTGTTGCTGATTTTTACTGAGCTGTTTGAAAGTTTTACTAGTATTATTTATTACTTAATCTCGGATAAACTGCGTCATTTAATAATGTCGCAAAGATTTCACATATAATAAATACGTTTTATTTATAATAATATGTTATTCGTCAATTACAGGCGAATATTTTGTAATATTACCTCGCTTCCCTTTTTCAAAACAAAAATCTTTGACTTATGCTTTAAAAACATTTGTAAAAGAAATTTGCTACTAATTGTATTTTTTAAAAATAGAGGTTCGAATAGAATATATAAACAGTCGTCTCTAAGTGTAACATTACGATACCTCACATATATACTAATACATATATATTATATGCAAGTGCATGAATAACCATAGAACATTAAAACAGAAAAACGAACTAAAAATAGCTTATGAATAATAAATAGAACAATATGAAATGAATGATAAACAATAAAATTAATCAAATCAATAAAATTAGAAATTTTTTCTTTTATTGAATATAACAACAACAAAAAAAAATATTTTTCTGACACATTTATGTATTTATTTACATCCATTTTAGAGGTTGTTAAATATAAATTATGATCTTATATTAACAGAAAAACTAAACATTTATAAATATATCTCTTTAATTCACTCTTAAATTTCATTTAAATAAAAGTCTATTTCATTGCTATTAAATATTTATTCCAGCCTTTACATTTTTTATGAAGCAGAAACAGCAATCGTTTCATTGCTTGTAATTTCAGTTTTATTTGGAAACAATGATTCTTCATACATTCAAAAGAATTGGATAATTTACTTTCAAATTAACTTAAACAAGCGAAAGTTTGAAATTCACTGTTTCTTCACAGTAAAAGCATATTTTTCTGTCAAATTGAAAACACTTTGTTGAAAGAAATAGGAAATAAATATGATCCAATTTCATTAAAAATATGGCTTAAATTTCAGCTGTAATAACATATGTTACTGTGTAAATGAAATTGAAAATATTTTTTTTCAACATATTCCAATAAAATTGAAAAATACACAAGATTAAATTATTCAAAATAGAAATACACAGTTGGAAATAAAATTACAAAAATGTCTAAAAGCTTTTCAATTGTAAAACTTCATGGATTTGAATAGGTAAATGTTACCTGTTAAATTGTTACATTTTAAATTTAAGAATACAAACGTTATTAGTGATTTAAATGAAAACAGACATTTTATACAAATGGGAATTTTGTAGTACAGAGATTTTGAGCTGAAATATATTTTATTAATTTATCTTCTTAGAAATAATTCCACTATTATGAAATCATATCAATTTATGTAAGACGACTACCATATTAATAAAAGTAAAACGTATTTATTTTATGTGAAATCTTTATGTGCAATATTATTGAATGGCACTGTTTATCCAGGATTAAGAAATAATTATTAATAGAAAACTTTTCATTTCATATAACAGTTCTGTAAACCTCAGCAGCACATTAAATAACATAATATATTTAATTAATTCTTCTATTAATATAAGCCAACGTTGAAGAACAGAACAACGATTAACAAATATATTAATGCAGAATAGAGCATATTTTTAGCGAAATTTTAAGAAATTTCTTATGAGTCTGGAAATTATACTATAATAAATAATAGTTTTAAAAAAAAGATATTAGACGCACAAATCATTGTAATTAATTTCGCAAAATACATTTATTATGGCAAAATAATTGTGGCTGTTGAAAGCAATGAAAGAGTCAAAGAAGTAATAATATCCTTAAAAAAATAATAGTCCGGTGTCATAATTTAGAAATTATTTTGGAGATTATTTGGGTTTCGAATTTAAAATGCGAAGATTTTTAAACCCATTAAAAACATGGAGTTTAGTTGCACCTAAGGTTTTAAACGTTTAAAATTTTTAAACGTTAAGTGCCAATTAATAAACGTGTGGGACCTGATTTTCTACATATTACTGCTCTTTTAGCCATGCTACTGTATCCTCAAATTAAAGCAGGTATGCTAATATGAATGTCTAAGAGAGGGGGGGGGGGTGTCATTTTATTGTGTAGTTTATGTCAACATGTCATTTATGTTAAGTGTCACGTTCGAGACAATTTGTCTGTTTATCATGGAACATTTCTTTAGAATGTTGACAGTTCTTTATTTCAATTATATTCCACTCTTTAAATAAAAATATATGATATACCAGGAGGGACATTATCCTCTACAGACTTATTCTGCTTGTCTGAGCGGTCTCTTTTAGGCAAACAACAAAAATATGTGATATACTCTAGCGAAACAAGAATTTATGATAAAACATAAAAATTAAATTCTAGGAAGTTGTTACACCTGTTTAATCTTTTTGTAATACAGCAGTTTACAAACATCCACAAAATGTTTTGTGCTAAATTCCAATGAATAATATATACATTAAAATTCAGATTATCCTATCTTTTATGATCATTGTAGCCACTTTTAATAATGTTAACACAAAGTAGGGTAAATCCACCATTGATGGCCAAGTTGAGGACACAGTTTTTGTTTATAGCATAGTTATTAGCACTAGGCCAAGACACCTTTTATCACGATTCTGGTCAAAATGTTAAGAAATGATAGAAGACTACTTTAGACTTAAAGATACCTACAAAAAAGAAATACTAATTTGTATAATTTGTGTTAGAAAAAAAGTCTAAATAACCAACGATGGTCTACCTCAACTCTGTAATGGTCCGTCACTGACGAATATTGGTAGATCAGTCATTTATTTGTGGTAATTTTTGGTCGCTTTTAACTCTTGTCTCTTAATTATCATTCTCAGCTTCTTTGTCGATCATCTCAAACTTTTTTACTCATTATTTCTCCGATTTTTCTTCCAAGTTAGTTTCATTTTTAATAGAGTTCATGTTTCATCAGATTGTTATCATTTATAGCTTGTACCATCTTTCCGATGGGAAGACAAAATTTATTCTATATGATCTTCTATTCCCATTTCTTAAGAAATTTTGTATCCACTCAAGGATTGTTCAATAATTTCATTGAAAAATTTCATCCAAACGGCTGAAAAATGAGAGAAAATCCTTTCGGCCAGTACCGGGACGAAGGGGTAGCTTTCATATTTCTTGGTTTTAAAATTTTGCAAGCTTTACTCGAAACTAATTTTACTCAACTTTCAAGAAGCCAAAATGCGACGGACCCAATAAAATATCATTCTTTAATACTGAATTTAAATAAGAATTGCGCCAATTTAATAAGCTATAGCCAGATTGGCATTTTTTAAGTTTACTTTTTTATCACCAAGTGTTGCTAATATTCATAAGAAATTAAAATTAACTGATATTTATTATATTTAAGCATTGCGCGGCAACGCATGGTGCAAACGGCCGCTATTTTGAAACAAAATGATGCAATAAGCTGTCCATCGAACTGAGTCGATTAATTATTATGTCCTATGAGTAAAATTAATCTCATCCAAATCGGTTAATACATAAGATAGACGATGGGACGAAGTCTCAAAATATGCTTAAAAATGAGATTCCGTTTGCCATCTCGTAGGACTACGTAAATTTGTTGTTAAAATACTTTAACATCCATATTTTATCGAAAATAGCAATGTTCCCACATTGAAACTTGCACATTTCTGTAAAATACAGAAATATATTCGGAACTATATCTTTTAACCACTTTGCAGCCATTTTTAGAATCGGCACTAGATGGCGCCACCAAAATCCATTTAAAAGAAACAAAAATACAACAAAATAACTTTTAAATCACAATACATGTCTTTTTATTTTATATTGTGTCTAAAAAGATATGAATTCTGAGCTAAATAAGCATATGTTTGGTATTTTGTTATATTGTTGTCACATATAAATGATACTGTAACCATCCGCCATTTGTTTATTTACATTCATGTGGGTTTAAATCCTTGGAAGATTTTGAAACGAGAAATAATAAAAAATAATACAATTGCTTACAAACAGATAGGATGTCAAACGTGCGTCTGTGTTATAAAAAATGTATAAATATTAGATTTTCACAGAATATTCAAATTTCCATATCAAAAATTTTTTTCTTAGTAGAAGCGCGTAATTTTTTATATTTATATTCACACATATATTAGGGATACAGCGAATAGTGATTTAGCAGAATACCGAATATTCGGTTAGCCAAATACTTTTTATACTTCAAAGTTTAACCCTTTACGACAAGGGCAAAATCTCATGTACAAATAGAAATTATCGAATGACACCGGAATTCACAAACGAATTTTTTAGATACTTTGAAATCGTTAATTTAAGCTTCTATTGTAAAAGCAAAATTTTACTAAAATATGATTGGTGCCGTTTGCAAGTTTCAAATTAAAATTAGGTATCCCAGACTGGGCACAGTGTGCCGGAAAGAGTTAAAGGTATTAAAATGTTACTTTTAAAACAATTTTCAAGAACTTTTAATAAATAAATTTTATATTTAAAAAAAATATGATTTCATATATTTAAAAAGAATAATTGTAAGATTTTTTTTAATTAATAAAATTTTAAATTTCATGGTAATTATAAAACATATATATATGTATGGTGGATTAATTTTTGAACGCAAACAGTAATAGCAAGGGAAAAAAATCTTGTATGATACACGATGCTCTGACAATTATTTAAAATTAAATATATACAAATATGGTGGAATTAATTTTTGAATGCAAGCTGTAATAGCAAAAAGAAAAAATCTTATGATACACGATGATCTGACATTTGGACGCAAACAATAATAGCACAAGGAAAAAAAAAAAAAAAAATGTATGGTACAAAATGCTCTGACAATTACTTAAAATCATAAATATATATATATAGATGCATTTTTGAATCCAAACAGTAATAGCAAGGGAAAAAAAGCTGTATGATACACGATGCTCTGACGATTAAATAAAATATATTTATGAATAAATTTTTGAATGCAAACAGTAACAGCAAGGGAAAAAAAATCTTACAATTACCTAAATCTACAATTATCTGACAATTACCTAATTAAAATTGAATATACGTATGGACAAATTTTTGAATGTAAAATTAATAGCAAAAAGAATATATATATATATATATATAAAAAAAAAAAAAAAAAAAAAAAAAAGACATTACAAGGATATTAAATCGTCGATTAAAATTAGGAAAGTGACAAGGAAATTCAATTGTCATTTAAATTCTGAATGATGTGAATGCAGCCAGAATTCGGTTCTAGGGGGGGGGGGGGTTCTCAAGAAAAGGTGCTTGTCGGTTATTTGAATCGCCGGTTAATAGAATAGTACTAATTTGAATATTCGCTGTATAATACTTAAACTGAAAGAGCATTTGTATGGCAAGAAATCATCATTCTTTTTGCATAATGCGTCTCAGAAAAGTGATTTAGTTCAAATATTCAATTTTTACATCCATGCAATATACACTTTCACTGCTTTAAGTAGAATTTTTGCCATTTAATTGAATAACTTTATTAAAAAAAATCAGATTCAATAAAGCGGCGGATTCTAAAATACGCCAAAACGTTTAAATATTAAGTTTAGTTTTGATTCATATAAGCGGCAATTATAGCGACCTTTCTTAGCTCTGGGCAGCGGTGCTCAGAGAGGGGTTTAGTCATACAAAATGCGTCATACAATTTAGTTTTTTTTTTTTTGGGGGGGGGGGGGATTTTTAAATCTTTTATTTATCTTTTTTTTTTTTTTTTTTTTTACTGCTAAAAAAATTTTTGATAATTTTTAATATTACTTTTAAATTTTTTCAACATTTAATTTCCAGAAATGTTCCTGTGTTTTCTTTTTTTAAATTCTAGACAAGGGCAATAAGAACTCATTCTGCTATACTCAACTCGCTATATTTTGTAAATCTTGATTCTTTTAATATCACTTTAAAATTTTTTCAACATTGAATTTTCAGAAATGTTCCTGTGCTTTCTTTTTTTAAAATTCCAGATAAGGGCAATAAGAACTCATTCCGCTATGCTCAACTCGCTATCTTTTGAATGTGCAGTAGATTATGAGTAGAATATGTTTTACAATTGATATTCAGTTTAGGAGGGGGGGGGGTGTCAATGTTAAAGTATGAAGATTTTTTTGGCTCTGGGAGGGGTTTTAACCCAAAACCCCCTTTCCCCATGGCTGCGCCACTGCGAGCAGCAGTATTAGCCATATTCAGCGAGTTAGAATCAAACGAAAACGCGAACAATATGGCATACAAGCATTCAAAACGTAAACACGCGGAAGAATACAAAACACGCACAGCCGAATAAATAAATACAAAGTGCAAACATTAAGTGTATTTTACATTAATAATACTTTCAAAACATAAAATTAAATTAAAAAAAAAGCGATAATTGCTATTTAAAAGCTGACTTTTAGATTTTAAATTGCGTTTTGCTGGCGCCATCTAGTGGCGATTGTACAAATTGCTGTAAACAAGACGATAAATATAGTTCCTAATATAATTGTTATTTTATGAATAATGTGCACATTTAAGCGTGGGAACATTGATATTTCAGATAAAATTAAATAATTAGAATAGTTTACTAAAAGATTTTTATAGTCCCAAAGCATGGCAAACGAACTTGAACGATATCAATGTTTGTCCCACAGTCTAAGAGAGTTATCTCATGACAAAAATCTGTTATATATATATATATATATATTAGTGTGTGAGGCTATATATATATATAACCATTTATTGTAAAACAATATACATCAATAAAACATAAAAAAATGAATTACAAGGAATATTTGAAATATGCAGAACTAGAGTAGATTCATCAGACCCCATATATATATATATATATATATATATATAAACCATTAAATTTGATACAAAATTACCATATTGAAACATGAAAAGGATAAATTAAAATGAGTAAAATAGGAATTTTTAGAACCAAAGTAGAATCTTCAGGCCCACAAATACTTTCAAATTACAAATGTGTGGTTTCATCTCCGTATTAACCATGAAAAATTAAAATAAGAATTGGGGGCTAGCAGCACACATAAGACCAAAATAAAATGGAGGAAAAAAATAAAAATAAACCATAAAAACATTATTAAAATGGATAGAAAACGAAAAACATACCTGACTTTATAGTTACCCGTAAAATGACGTAGCAAAAATCGGACTATTAAGATTATAAAATAATTAGATGTATTATATATCTGCTGGATGATGCCTTAAGCATATACTCTCAGTAGATACATAGGTAAAATTAGTTCTTTTAAATATGTAAAATGTAATATGGATGAATCATTACGAGGATTCCCTTAATTAATAGTACCATATTATAAAATCTCAAAGATTAAATCATTTTTATATCATATCATATTTAATGAATAAATAAATAATATGATGGTAATTAATTGTTAACTAATATCTTAAAGTTTGGATATTTAAAATGTAAAAAGAAGAATGTATAAAAATACCATTCTCTGGTAAATGTGAGTCACCATTTAACACAGAGTGGTTTTGAGGTCTGGGTCTCATGATCGGTGAAAATATACCAAAGATTTCCCGAAGTGATTTTCCACAGACGATTGCAATAGGTAGCTTATTACTTTTTGTAATGAAAGCTACCTAAAAGAAACACGAAACAATGGGATGCATAAATAATTGGATAGACTTAGTTGACTTTTTTAAGAGATTTTCAACACATATTCTGTCAGCATTAAATATAAGAAATTTGTACTATATACTTTAACTTAAACGAAACAACGTTAAATGTGATTGCTTAGTGCAGGATGTTTATTTTGTGGTGACTTCTTATTTTTTATGTCATATGTTACTTTTTTAAAAACAGAGTCTAAAAAAAGGACAGATTACACGTAACCCTTTTTTTCTGACGGCTTGAACCACGCGGGCATGTTCTCAAAAACATTACGTCACTGTTTTTCGTTAACGTCACTAAAAACGCAATGATGTATAAAATTTGAGTCTCTGTTCTACAATATTGTGCCTAAAATTCAGAAATCTCTTGAGAAGTTGTAACTAGGAATGAGATTTTTGCGTTTGTGCACACCAGTATTTCGCTAGAGAATATAATAATTCCTTTAATCGGAATATTTTTGCGATTCAACCGAACAAAATTTTCTCTAACAAAATACTATTGCGCAAAAAACGCTGAATTCACATCCATATATAATTCAGCAAAGCAAATACAAGAAAAAAACTGAATAATTTCAATGAATAACAAATTGTAAAAAACATATTGTTCAGTGTGTTAAAACCATACTTTAAACTCATGACTGCGGTTACAAATTTGCGTATTCTAAAAACGATTTTGCAGATTTAATTTTACGTCACTCAATAGAAATGTATTTCGAAAACGAATTTTATTGCTTTCAATAAAGTTCTACAGATGCTTTGAAAACAGAAAGCTAATGAAATCAGTCCTTACACATCTGCGCTAGGAGCATCTTATACTCTTGAAGACAACGATTCAATTTAACGAGATACCGAATAAAAATGAAACA
Organism: Maratus speculifer; assembly: GCA_964019185.1. NCBI lineage: Eukaryota > Metazoa > Arthropoda > Arachnida > Araneae > Salticidae > Maratus > Maratus speculifer. The sequence goes on along the minus strand of OZ025294.1, from coordinate 231,323,715 downwards.
ATTACTGTCACGATGAATTACAAATTTAAACAGTAATGGTATTCATTTCCTTGCAAATTACACAGGAAAATATTTTAGAAAACAATTTTGTGAAACTAAAATGACACTTCAGATTAAACGATATTAAAGAGAAAAAGAAAGAGAAAAACAATCATTGAACAATAATTGCTATCGAAACGTGTAAGGAAAAACAGATTACACGTGATTCATTTTTCTCAGGGCCAGCGTCATAAATGCAGATTCTTAAAATAATAGTAATAGTAATAATTACGTGATTTTAGCTGCACTTTTTCGTTACTGTCGTTTTTCTCTAACTTCAGTCTCTCTTTTTCGTTAAAATCATTAAAAATCGCAATGACTTTTAAAATTCGAGTCACTGTTCTCAATACTGCATTTAATAAAGAAAAATCCTTTTACAAGTTTTAACAAGGGATGAGATTTCCGTGTTTTTGCACACCAGTATTTCTTAGAGAAAATAATTTTCCATTGAATCGGAAAATTTTTGAGATTTAACAGAAGAAAATTTTATCTAACGAAATATTGGTGCCCAAAAACGCGGGAATCGCATCCTTATGTAATCCAACACAACACATTTAAAATAATAATAATAATTATTATAATTATAATTATAATTTTATAAAATAACGATTTTTTAAAAAAGAGCATATTGAGCAGTGAATTGAAACCATACTTGAAATTCATGAGTGCGTTTATGAATTTGTGGATTCTAAAAACGATTTGGCAGATTTATTTTTATGTCACTCAATATATAAATGTAATTTGAGAACGAATTTTGTTTCATTCAATGAAGATCTACAGATGCTTTAAAAACAGAAAGCTAATGAAATCTGTCTTTATGCATCTGCATTAGGAGCATCTTATACACTTGAGGACAACGATTCAATTTAACGAGATACAGAATAAAAATTAAACAATTACTTGCAAGATGAATTGCAAATTTAACAGTAATAATAAGTAATAATATTCATTTCCTTGCAAATTACACAGTAAAATACTTCAGAATTTTTTTTTTTTTTTGTGAAATAGAATGACACTTCAGATTAAATGATATTAAAGAAAAAAAGAAAGAGAAGAACAATCATTGAACAATAATTGTTAAAAAAAATGTGACATTTTTTTTTTTTTGTTAATGGGTGTTTATAAATACCAGTGTAATCAGCAGGATTTATTTAGAAATACATATTACTTAATGAGGTAGTGTCAACAGAATAATTTACTTAAATTTACCTAGAATATTACATTGATTAAAGGTATATTTTTAATAAAAGGAATCTTTTAGGAAATAAAATATTTTTTTTCTTTTAACGTTTTAATCTAATGTGTAAGATGCAATTTCTATTTTATTTTGTTTTAATGGGTGCTTATGAATGTCAATTTAATCTGACGAATTTTTTTCACAAATGCATATTACTTAATGTTATAATGTCAAAAAAACATTTATTTAAATTTATTAGCAATAATATATTGATTAAAGGTATATTTTTAATAAAACGAATCATTTAGTAAATATATTTATATTTTTAACGATTCAATGAAATGTGTGGGATGCAATTTTTATTTTATTTTATTTAATAAGCGCTTATGAATGCTAATGTATCAGAAAGATTTTTTTTACAAATACATATTACATAATGTTATAATGTCAACAGAAACATTTATTTAAATTTACCAGCAAAAGTAGATTTATTAAAGGTATAGTTTTAATAAAACGAATCTTATAGGAAATAAAATGCATTTTTTAACGTCTCAATTTATCACAATAATTTGAGAATTTTCGAAAGCGAATTTTAAACAAACTTTTTTATATTTTTCGCACAAAATGCACTTGTAGAATTATAATGTTATTTTTACAACTATAATGAGTAAAAAAATGTAAAGAAAAATAATTACTGCAGATTTATATAAATCTCTGAGCTAATTTTGAAGGAAAATAATAAAGTTTTTGTTTTTATAATATTTATAATAAGATACGCTTAAATATTTTTTTAACCACACAAGTATTAGTGACTTTATTTCATTTTAACAAATTTGTACATTAATGCTGTATTTGAATGAAATTTCTTATATTACTAATTTGAAATTTTAAAATAAAATTTAAATTTTATTCATGAAATGATTTTGTATTTAGACAAAAAACTTTTTAAATGTTATTTTGTGCAATATACATTCGAAAATAATTGAAAAGTGTTTATGACTTCGGAGAAAAGAAAAAAAAAAACTTTTACATGCGACTCTTTTTTCTGACAGATTGAGTCATTAATACAGGTTCTAAAAAATAAATTAAAATAAAATAAAATAAAAAATTCACGTGACTTTAGATGTGCCGCCATAAGCCAGTCTTTTTCTTTAGCCTTATTAAAAAATCACAATTACGTTAAAAATTAAAATCAGTGTTCTACAATACTGCATCTAATATAGAGAAAACTTTTTACAAGTTTTACAAGGGATAAGATTTCCGTGTTTTTTCACACCAGTATTTTTAAAGAGAAAATAATTTTATTTAATCGGAGCATTTTTGAGATTTAACAAAACAAAACTTTCTCTAACAAAATACTGGTTTCCAAGAACGCGGAAATCTCATCATTGTGTAACTCAACGCAACACATAAAAAATAACATGTAGAATACATAAAGAATAACAAATTGAAAGGAAAATTACTTATTGAGCAGTGTATTCAAACCATACTTTAAATTCATGGGTGCGATAACGAATTTGTGTATTCTAAAAAGAATTTTGCTAATTTATTTTTACGTCACTCAATAGAAATGTATTTCGAAAACGAATTTTATTTCTTTCAATGAAGATCTACAGATGCTTTAAAAACAAAAAGCTAATGAAATCTGTCTTTACTCATCTGCGCTCGGAGAATCTTATACTCTTGAGGACAACAATTCAATTTAACGAGATACCGAATAAAAATGAAACAATTACTGTCAAGATGAATTGCAAATTTAAACAAAAGTGGTATTCCTTTCCTTGCAAATTATACAGGAAAATACTTTAGAAAACAATTTTGTGAAAATAGAATGACACTTCTGATTAAATGATATTAAAGAAAAAAAGAAAGAGAAAAATAATTATTGAACAATAATTGTTATCTAAACGTGTGACATGCAATTTCTGTTTTAGTTTGTTTTAATCGGCGCTTATGAATGCCAATGTAATGAGCAAGAATTGTTTTTACAAATGCATATTACTTAATGTTATAATGTCAACAAAACATTTATTTAAATTTACTAGCAATAATATATTTATTAAAGGTATAAAACTAATCTTTTAATATATATATATATATATTAACGTTTCAATGAAATGTGTGGGATGCATTTTCTATTTTATTTTATTTTAATGATCTCTTATAAATGCTAATGTAATCAAAAAAGTTTTTTTTTTTTTTTTTTTTTTTTTTTTTTTTTTTTTTTTTTTTACACATGCATATTATTTAATGTTATAACGTCAGCAGAAACATTTATTAAAATTTATCGGCAATAACATATTGATTAAAGGTATATTATTAATAAAAGGAACCTTTTAGTAAATAAAATATTTTTAACGTTTCAATATATCACAGTATTTTTGAGAATTTTCAAGAGCGAATTTTAAACAAACTTTCTCATATTTCATACACAAACTGTACAGTCATTTTGGGTAATTTTGACATATGCGGGTAATTTTGGCCCATGAGAGAAAAAGATTAAACTTGATCATCATTTGAGTTAACGACAAACTTTTGATCTAAGATTATAAATACTACCTCTGACAATAAAGTTCGGTGAATAGTCCCGTAGCATTAATGTAGATGAAATATTAACGCAAGTTACCATACCATCCTTCGAAATAGTCATCTCCTATAAATATGCACCACTGAGATCTGCTATACATGCCCCGGGAAATTCCCAAGAAGTCTTCTTTTGGGATGGAGTTCAAAAGCTTCGTCACGTTTCGTTGAATGTCAGCAATACGATCAAATCTCTTTCAAAGAGAGTTTGGGTGGTGAAAATAGGAAGAAATCTGGAGGATTGAGATCTGGCGAACATGGTGGATGTTCAATTTGCACCACTCCTCGTGAATTTCTTTCGGTGTCTTGCAAAGCTTAAAAACAAATTTTAAACTGATCTTTTGTCCGTTCATTTTCCTGTTCTCAGTTAAGAACCAACACACAAAATAATCACTTAGTAAAGCACGTCTTACACATAACATAAACGACGCTCAACTGAACAACAGTGGGGTAAGATGGTCAACACTTGCCTCTATTCAGGTGCAGCGTTTTGTTTCCCTAGTGTTGACAGATTGGTCGTTCTCAATTCATTCACCGAACTTTCTTGTCAGAGATAGTAGATGCACTTATATGATTTTGGAAGCTCATTGGAAATAATTTACCAAGGTTCCACCATGGCAGCCTTCATCAAAATTTCGTAAAGATGGAGTAATGTTACACCAAATTTGAACCAAAGTTATCCCAATTGACTGTAGTTGTAGAATTATAATATTAGCTTTGCAGCAATAATGAAAAAAGCAATTTAAAAGAAGATAATTACTGTAGATTTATATAAATCTGTGCACTGTTTTTCTACAAAATTGGTGAAAGTTTTTCTTTTATAATATTTATAATAAGACATGCTTAATTACTAATATTTTCTTTTTTTTTTTGTTCCATAAGCATTAGTGAATTAAATTTTATTTTAACAAATTTGTATGTTAATGCTCTGTTTGAATGAAAAATTTCCCCACCAGTAATTTGAAGTTTTAAAATAAAATGTTAAATTCATTTTTGAAAGAATTTTGTATATTGAATTACAATCAAAAAACAATCTAAATATTATTTATGTTCAGCAAAGCAACTGCTTTTCAACATATTTCAAAATATTTAAAATATGTTTATAACTTCGTTTTTTTTTTGTGTGTGTGTCATCTGTCTCTAATTCTAGATTCTCGATTTGATATGTAAATGATATACATTAGTTAGTATTGCCATGGGTTGTTTGGTATTGTAAATGAAGTATGTTGCATCCATATTCCATTTACAGGAGTACTCAAACACTGACTCTTACATTATTGTCAGTGGGTAAATATCACTCTCTTTTCTAGTGTTATAGAATCTTAAATATAAATAAATTTATATACATTACACAAGCATACTTAAAGTAGGTTACTATGGAGTTAAAAAAATAGTTTCTATTATTCTAACTTATAGTAGTACATACAATGCAAGAGAGTATAACTTTTAGCAGAGTTGCCAAGCTCCGGCTTTTTAAAAATTAAGAATACATACATTGAACCAGGAAAATAATTTAATTAGAAGTGTTTGGGATTGAATGAGTTAGTCGTCTGAAAATTATTTAAATACATTAATTAAATAAATTTCTGGTTTGAAATAGAATTGTTTGATTTTTAAAAAGCCGGAGGTTGGCATGTATGCTTTTAGTCACATTTTCCACTTGTCAGATTTCCAAATTCATAAAGTTATAAAATAATGAATGTCAGTTTTAGATGTCGATAATAAATTAAAAATTATCACTTTTCTTATTATCGATGAAATTTAATTTAATATTCGAAGATTCTAATACACAAAGGGAAAAAAAATATGCGTCTTCCATTTCCAATTCCAATTAAAATCTGATATTCCGAAGTGTTTGTGCGCAATCGTTTGTTTTTCTTCCTGGATTTCACTTTTGAAAATGCAAATCTCATTACCCGATAGTTTATTTTACTGCGCTTTATAAAATCGATTGTGATAGATTAGCATAAATATTGAAATGGTGCTGGTTCCGTAATTATTCTGATTTTAAATCCGTCTAATTGCATCGTTTCGTTTCGTTTACCCCGTAAAAGAATCGACAGCGAATAGAAAGAGAGAAAATGAAAACGCATCGAGTGTAAACTTAAATAAGAATTAATTTGAATTTCTTTTTTTTTCAGATTATATTTGAGTATGATTAATATTGAATTTCTTGCATTTTTTGTGCGTTTATTGTCATATATGTACATAAATACATAATACATTTGAAATCAACATGCTACAAACCATTTTTTTTTCAAATCTGACCAAATTGCTAATTTAAAGATGGTAATAATTAGTGTATAAAATTGCTTTAAATTAAAACTAAAAATTGACAGAAAAATGTTTTTAATACCAAAATCGGAAACGAAACGGAATTTTGGCGATCTTTCTATTTTCACCCAAAAACGAAAAACACAAATGCCTGACTTTTTTAAGTAATTAAAACATTTATAAGGATTTGGTAATTATTGATTAATTATACGTGTAATTATAGGTGTGGTCCAAGTTGTTTCACTCTGCCTGTGCCCAAAACTTTTTATTTTTATGTAAAATATCATATAATAGAACTGACGAAATTGTAATTTTTTTTCTCCCCAAAACCCTGTTCTTTTTTTTTTTTTTTTTTTTTTTTTTTTTTTTTTTTTTTTTTCGCCTTTTCAGCCTGTTTTTAATTTATAAATTATATTTGATACACAAACGATTGGATCATTTTTAGAAGTAATATAAACTTTAAACCGATTCGATAACAATATTAATTTTTTTTCACATAATCCTCTCTATGGAAAAATCGGACCAAAGGGTGGAACCTTTGGTCCAATTTTTCCATTAACGAACTTGTCTTACATTTGATGCACCTTGATTTCATTTATCAGTTTGGAAGAGATTTGAGCAGAATTATAGAAGTTATCGTGTTCATAAAATGTCTAGTTGGGTAGTTCTGGAGTCTAGTGGAAATGATCGGTGTAGATCTGCAAAACGTTTCTTAGAAATTGCAATATAGGAACAACCACAATAGGCAGTATTTCATACAAAATCTACTTAAGAAAAAAAAAGACGAGAAAAAAACTACGAAGAAAAAAAAACAGATTTTTTAGTTGGTAGTTAAGTTTAAAATTTTCAAAGCAAAGTCGCCGTCCGTCTTCAAAGCTTCCGTCCAAACCTATTCTTTTTAAAAGACTTAAGGGCCTGAATATTTTTAGAATATTTTAAAAACATGCTACCTTAAAATGGACATCTCTCCGAATCACAGCATAAACGAAAAACGTGCAAAAATTCCTTGATTTTTTTAAAGTTATTTTTTAATAAATCGTTATGTTTTTATAAATACACGTGATAGTCATACACATACACACGATGATATGCAGTGACGGATACATGTGTGCAGTTTATTTTACAGATGACCCCATCCATTATTTTGTTATATAATTTTTTATTGGTTTCCGAGTTACTCTGCTGATCAAATCATCCAAGAAAAACATCAGGAATAATTTGTTTTTTCACATTCAAAAGTTTTAAAAGTGTGTATACTATTAGTTAATATCTGAATCACGTAGAAGTATCCGAATTTAAATACCGGAGATATACGTTAAAAAAAATCTCATTCTCATTTTTATTTCCAAGAAAATTTTTATTAAACTCTTCTCCGCATACGACTTTTTCTTACAAAAAATAATTAACCTGAATACGATGAGTTCAGCCCATTAAGTACATAACATAATTACACTTTTGTGAATTCGAAAAACTTTTGGAAAACTTTTAAATAAGTTTCTTCTGTGGAGAGACAAAATTATATCTAAATTTGATGCTCTGCATATTCTGATAACTAAAAAGAAAAAAAATGAACGGGAAAGAAACTATACGAATAAAAATTAGAGGGAAATTGAAAAAGACGATTTTAATGAGGTATCTAATTTACAAAGAAAAATATCAAGAATGTAAGTACGTTGAGCATACACACAAACATATGTATTTGAAGTTTGTTTAATCATGGACCACTTTATTAAAACCAGAAAAATAATGCTGAAAAACAGGTACTTATTTTTACCGAAGAAGCGTTATATTAAAAATATATTTATTGTATTGTGTACGCAAATTATTATTACTATTATTATTGCTATTTGAAAAATAAAACAGCGCACGGAATTTCTGTGTTTTTAGCTCACAGGCTATCATAGCCTGAGAGCTTATGTGCCCGCCCGTTCTGTATGTATGTTCGTACGTAACGCGATAACTCATGATAAAAATATCCAATTCACTTGAAATTTTGTATATAGGTATATCCTGACAAGGCGCTTCCCTGATTAGTTTTTGGAGTTCATTCGATATGTATAAGAGGGGGAACGGGGGGCTCATGCCCCGCCTTAATAGAAATAAGTGGGTTTTTCATCCAGAATTAAGTTTTCGTTCAAAATTTAGATATAGGATCATTCTGATGAGGCGATTCCGCGACTATTATTAGGTGTTCATTGAAAAAGTATAAACAGGGGGAACGGGAGTTCTAATGCCCCTCCCCTTAATTTATATAAATGGGTTTTTCAAGCAGAATTGTCAGATTTCGTTCAAATCTCTGAATAGTTTTGGAAGTTTAATGGTTAAGTATAAAAGAGGGGGATAACTCCTCTTAAATTATACAAATGCTAAATGGTTTTTTTTAAGAATTATCCGATTTTCTCTGAATTTTGGATATAGATTTTTTATATGATAAAGCATGTCCTTGATAGTTTAGGAGGTTCAATGATTAAGTGTAAAAAAGGGGAAAGGGGAGAGCTGTTTCCCCTTTTTAATTTCTTTTTCGAACGCCATTAACCCTTGAAAATATAAGGCTGTAATGTACAATTAGTATGCGTAGCCTGTGAGCTCAATGCCATCAGTTTAACTGGGCAGTATTCTTTTTATTAATTAATATTTCCATAAAATTTTGATTCAGACGCATAAAAAGATGTAAAAATTACATGTAAATTCAATTAAATGGAATAATGTATATTTATACCGTGTCGCGAAGATTTATTCGAAAAATATAGTAAATTTAAGTTTAAAATACCTTCAAAAACAGCAGAAACAAATTCCGCTAAACATATTAAAGTAACAAATTATTAAAAATTAATAATTAAAACAAATTTTAACAAAAAATTAAAAGCCATTTAATTAAAAAAATAGATAATGGTTTTCAATTTCTGAAATGCATACTTGAAACAGTACAAATACTACTAATTTGAATAAAAAATGATTTATCTTGATACTCTGTATTCGAAAACAAGTGTAGTGTTTTGTAATAAAAATTAATTTTCTAAAAAATGATGTGTTTTTGTTTATTTTTTTTCTTTTTTGTAGCGTGTTATAAATTTTAATTCAAGTAGTATTGAGTTATATAAAAATAAGTAAAACCATTTGATGATTAAATATTCAAAATTTCTGTTATTTCTATAATTATTACCTATTCTAAAACTACAAAACTGGAATTCTGTCTTTAGTTGAAGAAGCACATGCATGATTTGTTTGTTTCTATGTTTAGTTAAAGAAAAAAAAATAATAAAACGAATTTCTAATGTTTGTCCTCGTTATTTGAACAACGAAATAATTGAAAATAACATTTAAAACATTTTTGTGCATATACTTGTCCGAAATATTTGTAGAAATGGTTGTTTAAGCAAAATTAAACTTATCAAGGGCGTACAGTATATGTTTCTGCAACCACCTGTAGTTTTTTTGCATTCTGGTATATAAAATAATTTTGAGAAAACGAAAAAAAAAATAGGACTATAAATCTATAAATCAATCAACCAATCTTTTAAATTTTAAAAAGTCTTTAATTAACTTATCGCTTTAAAGATTCTGATGGAAAATGATAGTTCTAAATAAGATTTATAAATTCTTATTCTAGCTATTATCAGCGAAGAAAATAATATCGTTTTCTGGAAAATAGTGGAAATTTGTGACTATCCACCAACAAGCAATCTTTCAATTTTCAAAAAATCATTAATTCATTTATCACTTTTCAAGATTCAGATGGAAAATGATAGTTCTAAATAAGATTTGTAAATTTTTATCCTAGCTACTTTCAGCAAAGAAAATAATATCGTTTTCCAGAAAACAGGGGAAATTTGTGACTATCAATCAATCAACCAATCTTTCAATTCTCAGAAAAGTCATTAATTAATTTATCGCTTTTAGAGATTCTGATGGAAAATGATAGTTTTAAGTAAGATTTATAAATTTTTATTCTAGCCATTATTAGCGAAGAAAATAATATCATTTTCCTGATAACAGGGGGAAATTTGTGGCTATCAATCAATCAAATAACCTTTCTATATTTAAAAACTCAGCAATTTATTGATCAATTTTAATGGCTCTTACGGCAATTAAGTGGTATAATTAGGATTTAGAAATGATAATTCTGGCGACAATCTGTAGTTTGTCACATTCCGATGTCTTGTACCTTTTAAAATTCTACCCATTATATTTTTTGGAAATTTGTCCCACGATGAAATATCATTTTCGTCTTAATAAGAACAAAAGTTTGCGTGAAAATCTGAGTAAAACCCAGATAATTTAATCCCTTTTAACCCAGACAATTTTCAAAAACTTCTGGAAAACTATGATATTCCAAACAAACACTTTTCTTTTCTTTATAAAACTTTGATTAAATCTTTTTTTTTTTTTTTTTTTTTTTTTTTTTTTTACATTGTATTTAACTGGTATATATTTTCAATTTTTTATTTATTTTGCATTAATATATATATATATATATATATATATTTATCATCACTGCCTTCAAACAATAAGCAGTATTTGTAAGCTATCGTATTCTTTTATGTCAAAATATATGGGCGCCATCTAGCCTGCGGTGCCGTGCAGATCTTTTTTCCACTCTTGGACTTACTATTTCTATGTCTCGCGCTGCCCACTAGGGGTGATTTCTGTATCTTTTAACACTTTCCGGCGCACTATTCTGTAAAGTTGGAATTTAAAGAAAAAAAATAGGCAATCTATTTAGGCCTTGAGGAGTATACAAGTATTGTTTTGTAAAGATTGCACTAACCATTTTAATTATACAGCTGTTGCCGAAGTGGTAACCTCCCATAAGTAAAGCATTGATAAGCGTAGTGAGAAGAGCTTTGCTGTGAAACGCGTATTACAGTAAAACATTTTACCTATTATTTAAAAACAGTAGAGTTTGATCTCTGTCGTGCTGCCATCTAGAACTCATAAGTAAGATTTAAAGTAGCCATTAGAGTAGTTTTTGAAATATTCATGGAGTTTTTGTGTCTCCAAACAGGGAGAACTTTAGGTGTTGCCGACCCGGCAACACTGCGCGTTAAGGGGTTAAAATCGTTGAAAATCAACAAAAACAATAAAAATATGAATTAGTGCATTTTCAATATTTGTTATGTATAAAAATGAAATTTTAGCTTTTGATTAAACAGATTATTCTTTTTAATATAATATCACTATATGGGTGATTCTCCAATAAGTGGGAAATTTCACTCATTGATTTTGTGAAAAATAAAACTTTAATTTTAACCAATATTTGTTAATAATTAGATCCAGAATATGTTACGGAGTAATATACAACATTCCGGCATAAACTTTAAGCACTACATATTTTTTTTTAAATTATTTTAAAAATTAATTTGGTAATCAATGTCACTACTGTCCCTAAGATAGTTGTTTACTTTATAAACGAAAATTTTAACAAAATTTATTTCACAAATATATGTATTTTATTAAAGTGTATCTTTTTACAGTAAAAAAATATAATGTTTAATATATCATCTGTGATAAATCTATATATTTTTTAAGTTTTAGGAATAAGGGGACAGGAGTGACATTTACATGAACAGAAGTGACATACTATTTAAAACTTTTCAGTTTTGAAAATTTTAACAATTATAAATTATTTAACATCTATTATTTTTTCACTATTTTAAAATTTGAAAAATCTTTTAGAAAAAATTAACCAACAATAAGATAATGAGTAAATAAGTGAATTTATTAGGACAAAAGTTTTAGTTATAAAAAAAGTATTTAAGCACGAAAAATATTGCTTATTTTAAAATTTACATCATATAATTTGTCTAGAGTAAAATATCTAGAAGTAATTGGTCGAGAGAAAATATCAATTACACACACAATTTCATTTTTTGGAACATCCTGGATACCTTGTGTATTTGGCCAATAGAATCGGCTTCCATTCCTTAATATATCGTTTATTTTAAGAATGTCATCATTTATTTCTTCAATTAAACCTGTTAAAAACAAACTTTGTAATAAGTAATATGAAAAAATAAAATATGTTGATAAAAATTTTAAATAATAATTTAATTCCAAATAAAAATTTAAAGCTCACCAAGAAACTAATTTTCATCATACACAACTGCAACCCAAGATCCTATACAAATATGTTCACTTTCAGAACTAGGAGTTGATACTTCAGTATCTTTATAATCATTGGGCATATCCTTAAAACAAGGAGATAAGTCTTCAAATGATGGTTCTGAACAGTAATGTTGACATTTTTCATGTGTGTACCATGTAAAACAGCTTAAATAATGCAGTTGAAGTTTAACATTTTCAAACTTATTCCAAGTGAGCTGATGCAATTTTAATAGATTTGGAAATGTTGGTATCATTGTATCCTTTGGATTAAAGTCATATATGGTATTAATATTTGCTTTGGAGATTTAGTCCTCTAATAAATAATTTAAAAGGGGACAGAAGTGACAGGGACAGTAATGGCAAAATTAAAAATATTGCTTCTGTGTACATAGTAACTTAGGCTTAGCACGACTGCAATATGATATTTTGTACTATGCAAAAGTATGTTATATCATGACAAAATAATAAATAAATAAAAACAATAACAAGGACAGTTTAAGTAGGGGTACAATAGTAGGGGTAGTAGTACGGTAGTGTCAATTAATAAACATATTCTTACCTTTCTATCCATTTTGTAGCTTGTAACTAATTTTAAAGTCTTAATTTTAAAGAATTCAGCCACGTGTTTTCTGGGCAATTAGGATGGCTCCTTCTACTAAATGCACCTGTTTGCCAAATTTTATCTGGCCACCTGGTGGTCACTTCAGCACTTTTATACAAGAGGACAGTTGTGACACAAACTAGGGGACAGCGTTTCTCTGACTCAGAATCAATGTAAAACTATTTTTAATTTACAATAAAAATACTTTATTATGTACTTCGGAGTATAAATTTTTATTTTGGGTGGTAAAAGTTTTAAAAATAGTTTGTCTTTACACTTCGAATTGTTCCAGAAGATCAATACATGAGGTGAGGCACGAGGGATAGGAGTGACAAATTCAATATTTAAAATACTATTACAGTAAAATTTACAGTTATTTTCTTGAAAATACTTTTTGAAATTGTAGAAATACATTACAAAATACATTTTATGCTAAAACAAATCTACATGAATGAAAAAAAACAGAATGTAACCCTAAGGGACTGAAATTACACACTTATTGGAGAATCACCCATATACTCCCTAGGTTTTTACAGAGTTTGAGTATTTTTGAAATTAAAATATTGCTCTCTTTTTTTTAAATTCTTTAACTTATTGTGTGCACATTTCTCGAGGATGTATGTATGGATGGTTATGCAATTAGATGTTAATATTACGCAGATATGTGTGCTTAAAATGATCTATTTTTAACTATTAGCTCATTTAAACTTGTTGGATGTGCCAATCCCTAAGCATTCTTCTATCTCATACCTACATTTTAATATTAAAAAAAAATAGTTGCTCATTTTAATGCTTTAATAATTTTAATTCAATACCATACCAACTTTGATTTTCATCTGAAATTTCTGCTTCAGTCATTTAATCGGAGTAAAAACGAATTTCCGTCTCTGCACGAGCCTATGGACAATAGAATGATAGGCATATTTGTTTTTTTCAAATTCAGGGAGAACCTACTTGCCATACCAAAAAATAATCATATGCAAAAATTTTAGTTCAGTTCTAGGCCTAACTTCATACACTCTTAGGTGGTGCAATATTAGAAATGGCATAAAAATCGCTATTGTAGCGCCTCCTTCCGGCAGATTTTTTTCAATTTCAGGGAGGACCAATTAGCCATAGCCATACACTTACACAAAAAATTTGGTTGAATTCGATGCATAACTTCATACACTTTTGATCGGTACAATATTGAAAATGGAACAAAATCGCGATTGCAGCGCCCCCTTCCGGCGATTTTTTTTCAAATTCAGAAAGGACCAACTACCTATCGCCATGCACTTACACAAAAAATTTGGTTCAACTCGATGCATAATTTCATATACTTTTGGTAGGTACAATATTGAAAATAGCACAAAAATCGCGATTCCAGCGCCCCCTTCCGGCTGATTTTTTTCAGATTTAGGGAGGACTAACTAACCATAGCCATGAACTTACACAAAAATTTGGTTCAATTCGATGCATAACTTCATATACTTTTGGTCGATACAATATTGAAAATGACACAAAAATCGCGATTGCAGCGCCCCCTTCCGGCGGAATAATTCAAAATTGAAGGAGGACCTGCTTGCCATACCCAAAAACATTCACAAAAAATTTGGTTCAATTCTATGCATATCTTCATACACTTTTTGATGGTAGAATGGCGACATACACACAGACACATGGACCGAGAGACATTTTGTAAAAACATGTTTTTTTTAATCTCTGACCCCTAAAACGTGTAAATCCGTCGAAAACCGGAAGTCGAAAAAATTTCGATTACAATTCTTTCTTCTATTGAAGATAGAAGAAAGTAAAAATACATATCTGCTTATTATATACATCAAGTTTCATAAAAATCCATACATACGTTTTCAAGATATCATGTCATATCATGCTAATTTCAAGATATCAAGATATCTGAACGCCTTACTGAGTGAAATAAAGAGATGTTTAAAATTCAACAATACACAAATTCTGTAAAAAGTGAGCTCGTACATAGTGGTATTACATTAAAAATCATACTCTGCTTAATCAAAAACTAAAATTTTATGTTTATATGAAAAAAAAATATAGAATACACACAAATTCAAACATTCAATGTTTTTGTTGATTTTTAAAGAGTTTAAAAGGTACAAGAGCCTTTAATATGTTTGCGTAAAAGGGGGGGGGGAAATATGAGAATCAATCGATCAACAAAACTCTACTTACTTGAAACAATTAATCAATTCTATGGTTTCTTACGCGGAATCTGGTATTTAAGGGAGACCGTACCCCATTTTCGCCCAAAAATCATCAAAAGTTCAAAAAAAAAAAAAATTCTCAGAAAACGATAAAATACATATTTGAGAATATCCATGCAAAATTTCAGATCTCGGGGACACTTGGAACTGGTAGAAAATGAGCTTTTTAAATTGTACTCACTATAGAGTTTAAAGGACTAGCGGCCATTTAAAACGTGTTTTCCTGAAAATGACTTTTTTCATATTTTGCCTAAGTTCAAAGTACTAAGGCTCAGTGGTAAAATGATTTAGAAACAAAGTGTTTATGTTTTTAGAATCTTAAAAAAATTTGCAACAAAAGTAAAGAGATATATATTTTTTAACTATTTCTGGAAATTTTACATAAATTGATAAACATGAAAACTATAACGAATTTAAAGAAATTTACCATGCGTATTTTTATTTTTTTTTTAGCTGATTAAAATAGAAAATTAAAAATATCTCTCCTTAGTTCTTTTTAATGTACTATAACACTATTTAAGAAATTTTAGTAATACCAAAATATTGAAAATTGAATGAGGAGTAGTAATTTTAAAAAGTGTATTTTTCGACAAAAAAAAGTCATAAAAATCCCCATAAAAAATATACTTTTTAATAAAAAGTGAATTTTTTTGCTAATTATTCCTTACAAGAAGATTCGTAAATAGTACACCAAAATTCATTACTTTAAAATCAATAATAAAAATTTTGGGTTTTTTCTTAGGGGTCTCCCTTAATAAAGGTTTTTAAATGCTAATTCTGGCTATATTCTGCAGCCTGTCACTTTCCGATATCTAAAATGGTATGCGAAAACAAGCAAAAGCCAAGAAAATAAATCCTTTAATCATTATTTATGATTAACAATAACTGAATTTCAGCTAATTATTTTTAAAATGATTATGGGGTATTTCCATGAGCACTTGTCGTGTAAGTCACTTTTCTAGTAACTGCTAAATTGATGGCCACCGTTATTTTCGAAAGGTTTGCATGGCTTTATTCAAATAATGAAATATCTCTGATAAAATAAGTCACATTTTTCCGTTCTAAAATACTGGTATCCAAAATCGTAGTATGTGACTTACACGACATGTGCTCATGAAATTACCCTATGATAAAAAATTAATGCCTTATATTTTAGAGAATACTATTTAGAATCGGTATATTTTAGTGTTGTAGTATTTATTAAACTCATGGCATATTGATTCCAAACACAACAATTTTGGTGAAAATTCTCGAATAATTATTTTTTTATCCAAGTATTTTATTCTTGAATAATCACAGTTTTATGAATAAAACTTAAATTTTAAAATTTCACCTTCATTGTATTTGTAAAAAGCGTGGTTTTATACATCTTATGCAATTTTATGACTTGGCATCTAACAAATTTAAAACTTCGATTGCAGAAAGTACATAACAGTGACTTGTATGTAAGATTGGGTCAAAAATAATGATTCCTTTATGTATATATAAGTACTATTTTCTTTAAATCGTTCGTTAGAGGACTTTTGTTCTTTATAATTAAAAATTACGTACCACATAGTAAAAAGTAGCATTATTTCGTAAAACTGGTGGCAATACTATGCCCCAAATTTTCTGAAATAATTTAGCATATAAAATGGTATATTTTAAACTGGTATAATATTAATAGCTTAATATTAATAGCTTAATATTATTTATGGATTAATATTAATAGCTACATATAAACAGTACTACTATAAACATATAAATTGTAGCAAAAGTATTTCTTATAACAAAGTTATACTCCATTAAAAGTCATATACTATTAATAGTACAGCAAACTCGAAAGAATTAAATATATGTTTTCTATTTTTTTTCTTTATAATTGCTATATTTTTATTTTTTTTCTAGAAGATTTATTTTTTAAAAAAAGCTATTTACATTTACATATTTTTCATGTTATTTATAAAAAAGCATATGCACAGTTTGAGATTATGGAAACGGAAACGGGAAATACCAAATTGTACTCATATATAATTCAAACACAATCAAAATTTCTTTTGAAAGGCTAATTTCTAACATGTATTCAAATCGTAAAGCTATTAATCGATTCTGCAACAGTAAAAAAAAAAAAAAAAAAAAAAAAAAAAAAAAACAATCACGTTTCTTATAAATAGTATAGTATTACTAAAGTAAAATGTAATTTCTCCGAAAGTACTGCCTTTTATTTGCTGATGTATTTTCCATTGCCTTAAAAATATTTTTACTGTTACTTTTATTTATTTTTTATTAAATTTATTTTTATCGATTTTCTACAAAGCATTACTAATAATTAATGGAGTGCCCTAAATTTGTTTAATCGCAATTGCTTTTTTAATTCACTATCCACAATGTTTTATGATATTAAAATAAATCTCTGAATTTAAATTATTTTTATATCAGTTATATATACTTTCAATTTTATAACTTTCATTTTTAACACTTATAAATGATCAGAAATATAGTTTAAATGCCTGTTTCGAATTTTTGTAATAAATTATATGTTTCAGGTTATTTTTCAAAAGATTGCACAAAAACTATTTGTGTTTAATAATTTGTGAGTCTGTATTGTTATTAAAAATTTAAATTTATATAGCATTTAATGTCATAAAATAGAAAATCAAAATACCAAAAAGAGCTCATATATAATTCAAACACAATCAAAATGTCTTCCAAATCCAATTTCTGAAAGTATTCAAAGTGTGAACATACTAATTAATATGAAGCAACCCCAAAAAAGCAATACTTTTTTTAAAAGAAATTTTCACTGAAATCAAATATAACTTTCCAGAATATACCCCATTTTATTTGCTAAAGCATCTTCTGTTGTCTTATCTTCAGAAAGCATTAAAATTACTTTTTATCGATTTTCTACAAAACGAAACTGCAATTGTTGAGGTGATTTAAATCTGTTTTAATCGTAATTAGTTTTTTTCTTTTACTTTGTACATAGTTTAAAGATATTACAAGAATCCTCCAAATTTTAAAAGAAAATATTTGTACTCTTTTTGTTCAGAAATACTTTTATCTTTCGCAATGTTTTAAAAACGAAATACCATTAGGTGTTTCACATGTAAAACTTTATTTAATTACGGGAAATATTTCATTACTGGCATATGCATGGAATTTCAATGACTTTCCACTTATGCTGCATAGTAGTTAATGGAAATAAATATATTCTAAGAATAGATTGTAATTTCAATAAAAGTCGAATCCATTTCCTTTCTTGCATTTTTCTTTCTTTCATGTAATACTACCATTCGCTGCATGCAATTAAAGGGCATTAACTTAATGGAATAACGTAATTTTAATTATTATTCATTAATTCAAGCTCCATATATCTATTAACATATAAAAATAGGATGTAATATCATATTTGTACAATAATTGGATAACGTTTTTTTTAGTTATCGATGCCAGGAAAACTATACTTTGAATTACGATGATTGTAATTTCCGAAAGCAGAGACTTATGTTAAATTGCACTAGATATATCTTATTTTATAGCTGTTGTTATAAAGTACGTGTTATTTCATCAGTATTTACTGGCATAATTCCCCGTTTAATTATAAATACATAAATAAATTTTATTATTTACTTCTCTGTTTATTGACAAATAATAATATAGAATTACTGTCTAAAAAGATATAAAATTCCATCAAAGGCTTGGATGTCATATTATATTTGTAGAATAATTGCATAACATTTTTTTTTTTTTTTTAGTTTTCTATACCAGAAAACTATACTGTAATTATGAAACTTCAGTTTTGGAAAGCAGATAAATGGTACTAGATATATCTAATTTAATTAATGTACGTATTATTTTAAAAATCTTTTCTCGCGTAATTTTATGTTGAATTATAAAAACGTAAATGATATTTCATTTTTATTTCTTTATTTATTGATAATTCATGATATAGAATTACATCTTAAATAGATATAAAATTTTATCAAAAACTTGATTTTTCCTAATTGCTTACAAATCGAGGATGTCATATTACATTTGTACAATTATTGAGTAACATTTTTTAAAAATTTTCGTTGCCAGAAAAAGCACGCTGTAACTATCAAAACTGGAGTTTTCGAAAGCAGATCTGGATTGTTTAAACAACGTCTCCTGAACTACTCATGTTCAAACTTGAGAAACTAATCTTAACACAGTGAAATACGCCTGTTAATGATTATTATATATGCTTAAATGATAAAAATCAAAAAATTTTTCGGCAACAGATGTACTGTAAACTAGTGTTATCATATTTTCCTGAAGACGGCGCGAAACGTTGATATTTTTATTTTATTTTAATTGTACAAGTTCATATTAAAGTTCTTGTTTTGTGCACCATCGAGCAATTTCTTGTATTTTTAATAAATGCATTCTTAGTAGTTAAATATTATGGTGCAATTGTCCACTTTAAGTTTATGTTTAAGAATTAGGAGTGTTTTTTTTTTTTTTTTTTTTTGTTGATTTTTTTACTTTTTTCCTGTCACATGTATACACATTATTTACGTTTATGCATTTAAATTTTTTATAAAATACATTGTAATCTAAACAAACATTGCGTAAATATAATTGTATTCCACAATTTGGGTAACATAACCTTCATTTAATGTAACCGTGGGATTTTGTTATTAAATATGGCGCTATTACTATACATAAATATTGATAAAAAATCACAGGGATATATTTTTTGCACTTTTGTCTGTTGTAAACTCAGAGGTAAGTGTCTGGTACTTTAATAGAAAAAAGCACAATGCCTCGCATACTTGCAACTCCTTAAGCTCTTCAATTTCTGAAAGTTCATTAGTTTCAATCAATGTTTTGGCAATCAATTAATTTTATTATTATTAATATTATTTCGAAGATTTTAAGAAAATTCTAGATTTAGTGAAATGTTTCGAGTATTGATAGTTATTTAAAAAAATTACAGCAGTTTTTTCTCAACATTTAAATGTTCATTAAAACAATTTTAATTGTTTTAATTTAAATGTTCGTTAAAACATTATTTTCTAATTCTGGCTGTTCCTCCACCACTTAAGTAATATATTTTAGTAAATACACATTGAAACACAATAAACTAAAAAAATTGTAAAAAAATTTCGAAAATTCCGAAACTTTTATAAAAATTGTCAGAGTTAGAAAATTTTTGAAAAATTTTGTTTTCCGATTTCAGAATTCCAGATAATGAATTCTATACTGTATTCCATTCTTTTCTTTCATAGATCTGAAAGAAAAATACAGCCAATGCGTATTTTAAGGAATTTGACCTCTGTAATCAATAGCAAATTTCATTTTAAAAAATCTAATAAAGTAAACTTCAAACAAATTCTTGTCGTTTCCCTTAGTCTTTGAAAACATAATACTCTTTATTTTTAAAATTGAACATGTTGTATTTGCAGTCATGTTAAAATAAATAGGAAAATTGCATGCAACTGATTTTTTTAGGTGTAAAAAATTTTACATGGGAACTTCTATTTATTTCAAATTCAGCAGATCATATTATAAATGGTCATAGTCCATCAGTGGAAGTGCTTCTAAGACCAACATAACATACGTGCTGCACAAGATTACCTAAATAATACGCACAGTTGAACAATATCACTGCTTTAAAAATTCATCGTCATAAATTTCATGTGAAATGTTTGGAAAATAAACATTTCAAATATTCTAAATTACTCATTCCTTTAAATGAAACTTTAGAAAAATATGAAAATGTTCAAGCATTTTAAATTATGTAATCCTTACTCGCAGAGTCGTTTACAACATTTTTTTAGTATTGACAAAAATTGAACGATAAAACAATCATAAAATAGTAATGTTTAATGTAGATCGGATAATAGTATTACCTTAAAATGAAAACTTCAATAATGGACTCTATTGTAATTCTTTTCACTAGACGTACTCGTTTTTGAAAAATAACAAGTTGGAAATTACACGTAATACGTAGCAAATAAGGTGTGTTCGTACGATAATGAAGTTTTAAAAATATCACTCTCATATATCAATCTCATAAAATTGTAAATAGTTAATTACAATTAAAATGCGCATCAAACAATGTTCTCTCTATACTCATTATGTAATGGAATACTTTTGTGTGGCCTTGTAAATCAATAACAAAATTTCTTTACACAACAGATTATGCAAAATCTATATTATAATATGTACTTTTTGATGCGCATCAATATTATTATGTTCGAATGCGGGTAATATCATTAAAATGCATTTTAAACTTTTTTCCGTTGACTGTAATGTAACGGAGTACTTCTGATTGTCCCTGTATTTGATCTATGCATCCGTTTTTAAAAAATTTTGAAATGACTTGGCAAAATTATGTAATAAATATGCATTTTAAATTTCAAACGATTAAAATGCATTTGAAACATTTCCCCCCATTGACCGTAATGTAACGGAATACTTTTGATCGTCCCTGTAATTGATCTATCCATCCGATTCGCATAAAATTTGAAATGACTCGACAAAATTATGTAATAATTATGTATTTTAAATTTCAAAAGATTCGGCTGGGTAGTTTTTGCGTTGTTATATGCGGACGGGCAGGCACACGGACGGACAGACAGACGGACAGACGGACAGACGGACAAACTGAACAACTATAGGTGCTACGTATTTACATAATTACGAACGCACCTAAAAATAGATTTTTGCATTGAGGCCATTATGATTATTATTTTAAAGAAGTAGACATTTATTTACCAATGGCATTCATTAATAACAAAAGAAATATGAAGCCACAGACAAAAGTATCATATGCTAGTAAATTTCTATAAATCAGTACTCATATATCATGGAAACAGGCATACATAGAAATAAACTTATCCGATTTAAAAAAGAAAAAAAGAAAAATAAATGAAATAAAAATAAATAAATAAATTCTTTAAAGTTCTTTGAAATAAGATCTATTCTTAAGTGAAAATTTTATTTACTAATCTTATGCAGCAAAGGCAAAAAAATATATTTTGCAGTAATAAGTAAGACATCTTGTAAAATACATTTTATTTTATATTTCTATCAATTTCCATTTCGCTTTCTATAACCGAATTATTTTTCTTTTGTAAACTCATTTTAGATATGAAAATAGAAAAATCTCTATGTTTATTAAAGAAATAAATTCTATCCCAAATAATGTCTCTAAGAAAGGAAAAAAATATTGAAAATAAGCAGTTTATGATTACATGTGTATATATCAATTGCGCTTATGAGTCAAATGTAGACAACAATACTGGAAAATAAAAATTTTTAAACATTATATAAAATTTGATTTAAGTACAATTTTCAAACTCTACATGCTATTTTTATTGCACTGTAAAAAAAATAAAAAATAATAATGAAGTATATAAATAAATAAATAAATTTCTTGAACAACATTCATTTGACTTGTGTGCTTGACATGAATCCCTGCTTATAAGTCATTGTCAATATACAGGGACGAGGTAGCACAAGGAAATTTTACAGAGATACAACCGGGAGCTCCACACAAAGAGTGAGTGCAACGGAGCCAGTGGGTATCGAGACCAAACAGTCGCCTATATATTAAAAAAATCTGTGATTTTACTAAACTTTTTCTTGTAAACTTGTATTCCAAGAACTTTTCATATAACGATAACAGCAAAATTTCATGTAACCGAGAAAGGTTACACGAGTTTGTGCTGCTGTATGAAAAGTTCTTGGAATACAAGTTTAATAGAAAGAACTTAGTAACTTTACAGATTTTTTTACAGTGTACCCTCGCAAACGATTAGTGCATGATACTTTAACCACTCGGCCACGAAGGGCCCCAATCTATAAAGTTACTAAAATGTTTCTAGGAAACTGTGATGCCTGAAACTTTTTATGTAACGGCAGAAAACAAATAACGTCATGTACACTGTAAAAAAAAAATCTGTAAAGTTACTAATTTTTTTCTAGTAAACTTGTATTTCAAGAACTTTTCATGTAACGATGACTACAAAATTTCATGTAACCGAGGAAGGTTATAGAGTTTTTGCTGTT
This sequence comes from Maratus speculifer, assembly GCA_964019185.1. NCBI lineage: Eukaryota > Metazoa > Arthropoda > Arachnida > Araneae > Salticidae > Maratus > Maratus speculifer. The sequence continues at coordinate 231,300,692 of OZ025294.1, read as the reverse complement.
CCGTTACATGAAAAGTTCTTGAAAAAAATAGAAAAAGCTACTAGAAAAATGTTAGTAACTTTACAGTTTTTTTTACAGTGTAACAGTTATACACTGGCACTGTAAATAAAAAAAATCAGTAAGGCTACTAAGCATTTTTTAGGAAACTGGTATGCCTTGAATTTTGTTAGTAACAGCAAATTGGATACAGATAAAATTTTAGCAAGATTACTGTGATTTAAGTAGATTCTTTCGTAAACCTATATTTTTCTGCAGCTTTTTAAAAACGAGTTTTATAGATTTGCGTATTTTTTTGTCAGTATAAAAAAAAATTAGTAAACATACAGATTTTTGCAACATTACATTACCATAATTATTTTTTCTGTTATTTTTTTTAATTTACTTACTTACGTACTTATTTATTTTTTATAGTTTGTTTTTAAAAGTTCCATTTTTAATAAGAAATTTTCATATCAGAATCCGTGTCAAAGCTTAAAGTTTTTCTTAATGTTTATTGATCTTATCGTAAGATTTTATTTCGAAAATTTTATCTTTGTTTATAATCAGGGTTTTCCTATTTTACCATTTTTAACCATCCGTTCGTAATTATGTAAATACGTAGCACCTGTAGTTGTCGTTCAGCCCGTCCGTCTGTCCGTCTGTCTATATGTCCGTCTGTCCATCTGTCCGCAAATAACAACGCAAAAACTACCCAGCCGAATCGTTTGAAATTTAAAATATAGAATTATTACACAATTTTGTCGCGTCATTTCAAATTTTATGAAAATCGGATGCATAAATCAATTCCAGTAGCAATCAAAAATATTCCATTATATTACGGTCAATGGGGGAAAAAGTTCAAATGCATTTTAATCGTTTGAAATTTAAAATACATAATTTATAATTTACATAATTTTATCGAGTTATTTCAAATTCTTGAAAATCGAATGAATAGATCAATCACAGGGGCAATCAAAAGTATTCCACTACATTACGGTCAATGGAAAAAAAGTTTCAAATGCATTTTACACGTTTGAAATTTAGATTACATAATTATTACAAAATTTTGTCGAGTTATTTCAAATTTTATAAAAATCGGATGAATAGATCAATTACAGGGACAATCAAAATTATTCCGTTACATTACGGTCAATTGGGAAAAATGTTTCAAATGCATTTTAATTGTTTTACACTCATTCGAACATAATAAAATTGATATGCATCTATAAAGTATATATTATAATATTCATTTTGCATAATCTTTGGTGCAAAGAACATTTTTTATTGATTTACAAGGCCACATAAAAGTATCCCATTACATAATGGTATAGGGAGAACATTGTTTGGTGCACATTTTAATTGTAATTAACTATTTACTATTTTATGAGATTGAGATATGAGAGTGTTATTTTTAAAACTTCGTTATCATACGAGCGCACCTCATTTGCTACATTTCACGTGCAATTTTCAACTTGTTTAAATTAATATTACATATTAATTTTCAATGAAGATATTTATAATTTGATTTTCAGAGGATATTTTTTATTTTGTTTTCTTATCAATGTGATTTTATTGAATAATTATTATTCAACATAACATTATTTTACAAATATATCACACTTTATATAGTTATAGAAAAGGTTTTCAAGTCAGAAAAGTCGCATCAGATACCGACAAAGTGCATTTTTTTACAAAGTTCTTTACATTTTCAATAGTTTTAAGATGATTAAAAATGTTTTAAGTTTACAGGATTTTTAAATATTTAAATGAAGTCATTTTTTAAAAACAAACATCTAATCATATCTCACATGCACTTTGAAATAGTGAAAGGCCTAATTCTCATTATACTAGATAATTATATAAGTTTTCACACATGTTTAAAGGAAATTTATACGATCAATGAATTTCACAGAAATGCCTCGTATATATATACAAAGAGACAAATTTTTAAATAATGATATAGGGAAGCTGAAATTATTTAATGAAAATATATATACCAAATAAATGAAATAAAAAAATAATGAAAGTATAAATTTAAAGTAACCGGAAAAATTTGTAGCACTTTTTAGAAAATTTTATTTTAAATTGTATTACATTGCAATATTTCTCCCATTGTGAGAAAATTTCATGTGAAATTTATTATTTTTTTTTTTTTTTTATAATTTTTTAAATCAATCTTTTGTATTAAATTTTCTGAAATTAATTGATTTTCGTCTATCTTGTTGATATATTATAATTAGAAATATTTTTTTTAAAGAAGTTTATAAATTTTAAATGAGTTTTATATTTATATACCAACTGGAAATTATTGAAAAGCAAGAATTTCATTTAGAAATGTTCTCCGTAACATATACATTTCAAATAATAACAATAACAAAAAAAATCTAGAAAAAAATGTATTAAGCCATGTGTTTCTATCAAATACTTTTTCGATTTCTATAACTGTTTCTTCTTTGTTTTTCAAACTCATTTTCCATTTGGAAATAGAAAGCGGATTCAACTTATTAAAGAAAGAAAATCTTCCGATCTTCCAAATTGTATTTTCGGGGAAAGGGCGAAATGAAGAATTTAAACATTTGGAATTCCTAATTGAAAGAATTTATATCCTATGTATTTCTTGTCAAAGATGAAAAGGATAATATAAAATTAAAGTTTAGAAGATAGAACAAATTCTAAATAAATTATAATCCGTATATTGTTTTCCTTTTAGAAGTACTACTTTTCAAATTTCATGCAATTTTCATGCATTTGTTTTGCTTGTTAAATCAACTAAAATCAAATTATTACCATAAATCTTAAAAAAAAAACTATAATCCTACATATGAAAAGTTGCCGAAATATGTACTTTTACCACTTTATCTGTACACTGTACAAGAAAAACTGTAAATCTACTAAACTAATTTTTGTAAAGGTGCAGAACTATGTAACTTTACGAACGAACCTATTGAAATTGTAGTTATCTAACTGAAATTTTATCTGTAACCTGGGTGAATTACATAATATATTCTAGGAATCGCAGTTTCCTAAAAAAATTTTAGTAATTTTACATATTTTTTTTTCAGTGCAAATCTGTATCTGTTACAGGAATTTTTGTTGTTGCCGTTATATAAAAAGTTCTAGGAGTCCCAGTTTCCTAGGAAATTGTAGTAACTTTACAGAATTTTTTACAGTGTAATAGGTCTGTCATAAGTGTGTCTTGCTTCACAAGCATTTCCATAAGTGTAGTTACACGGAAACGACACTGCAACGTCGTTGAGAAGTCACATTGTGACTTTGTGACCATCGATCGTAGATGTGACGTCACGTGACGTCGATGTGAAGTCACGGTGACTAAAATGTGAAGTCGTTATGACCGTTTTAGAGCTTTTTTGTGACGTCACATTGTGACCACTTTGTGAAAAATGTGTCATTTGTGACTACTTGGACATTAAGATTGTAACGAAACTGTGACAAAAGTGACGATATTTAAATTGCCAGAAACATGTTTTTTAAGGCACTGAGTGGAGGCATTTTGGTCACAGATGTGATGTGACCAAAGTGACACACAGTGACGTCACTGTGACCATGCATGCTATGCGGGAAACGCTCTTGACCACAGAAGAGTGGAGGATTGTGTAGGGAGGTAAAATTATCCAACCCGACTAGTTTTATCCTACGTCTTCATTCTTAAGGCTGTCGGTCACTCATTTTCCTAATTCTCCTTTGTAGTGTCAAGTCTTTGATGCATTTTTATGTTCAAAATATCTGCTCCGGGAATTAATATTTTTAACTTTTTCTTTCAGTGTTCTCTTCTTTAAGGGTGTTCTTAACTGCTCCGCTCAACAAGCGCAAAATGTTTTGACACATTTACAAATTCATTTTTTTAACAGAAAATTATAAAATTGTAATGCCTGACTATGGAAGAGATTTTGAATTGAACTTAATTTTCCATTTTATGATAATTAAATTACCTGTTCGGTTCTAAGTTATTTCGATCGCTTGATCACCCATTTTTCTCCTGCTTTTTGACCGGTTTTTCTGCTTTCGTCGGGAAATGTGCTAAAAAACGTCAACTTTGAAGTCTTGTTGTGAAAGATCTAGTATGTTTTTTAAAAAACAGACAATTGAGTGCAATTAGACAGTTTCTGAATAACAACACCTGCTAGTTTCATGTAGTCACAAAGTTGCCCTTTTTTGATTTAAGAACACCCTTAAGCATGTTTATTTTTTTCTTATTTTTTAAAATACCTCTAGGAATCTTTATTTAACTTAATATTTTATATTTTAAAAGCTCACAAAGTGGGAGTAAAACTCTAACACGTCATGTAAAATTAAGCTTTTAGAGATATTTAGGAAACTAAGAAAAAAAAGACATGCTTAAACCCTCTGGGAGGAGCGACAAGTACACGTGCTGCAAAAAGGCATAAGAATCCGTGTTTATCCCCACGAGTATAATTTTACTGTAAAATTTGCCTTATTTAATCGGAGTATTTTCTCGTTTTAAGAAGACTTTTATTAAAAATTGGTGACAAAATTTAAAAAAAATTTAAAAGGCTCTCGTCGAGAAGAAAGAAGTTAAAAATATTAATTTCCCTGAGAAGATATTTTGAATATAAAAATGCATTAAACGTCCATAGATTTAACTTTACGGAGGGGGTGGGGGGGAGAATTCAACAAATGAGTGTTCAGCTGCCTTAAGGGTGTTCTTAAATCAAAAAGGGCAACTTTGTGACACATGCTTTAATTTATTTTTGTTCGGCAATCCATGAAACTAGCAGTTGTTGTTATTCAGAAACTGTCTAATTGCACTCAAATCTCTGTTTAAAAAAAAAAAAAAAAAAAAAAAAAAAAAAAAAAACACAATAGATCTTTCATAACGAGCCTTCAAAGATGACGTTTTTGAGCACATTTCCCGACAAAAGCAGAAAAACCGGTCGAAAAGCAGGAGAAAAACGGGTGATCGCGTTATCGAAATAGCTTAAAACTAGATAGGTAATTTAATTATCATAAAATGGAAAATTCAGTTCGATTCGAAATCCCTTCCGTAGTCAGGCCTTGCAATTTTATAACATTTTGTTAAAAGATGAATTTGTAAATGTGTCAAAACGTTTTTCGCTTGTTGAGCGGAGCACTTGAGAACACCCTTAAGAGTTTTATAATTTTATGTATGTTTTTACTCCTGCATGCAGAGTTAAATGCTATAATTTTGTGTTACAGTAAAATCATACGAATTTTTCTAACATGTCCTGCGAAATTTATTTTTGCTAAGATGTGTCACTTTTCTTGCGGGTAAACTGTATATAATCCTTTGACACAGTTGTCATATATGCATGCATGCGAGACTAGAGAGGATTGAACCACATTTAAAAAAAAAAAAATATTTTTTAAATATTGAACCTAAAATAAAGTTTTATATATCATTTTATTATTTATACAATCAGTTATGAAAAGAAAATTGCTATATAAATGCAATATATAAGAAACTTGAAAAATGATTTATTTTTATCATTAGAAATTAATAGGTCAAGGTTCCCCACGTATAGGATAGTTGACTCACAATATGGGAGGCTTAACCCACTTTGTTTTATATTATACCATATTGAGCAAATTTATGGCTTATAATCAAACCTAGTCGTTGGAGGCCACCGTAATACTTACCCATCATTTAATAAAATATGTGAAAACTATTTATACAATGTATTTCAATTCCAAAAACTAAATTTAAATGTTGTTAATACACATAGTAATACTCTATTAATAAATTGCTGATGCACCAATTTCAACAAATTATATAAAACGCCAAACTACTCAAGAAGTAGCAAACTACGTAAAAGAAACATCCTTATAACTCCAAAAATAATAATCATATTAACTAACAGTTTGCTGCGTCGGATTAAGCGTCTCATTTTCAAATAAAATATACCTCTGAATTGAAATTTTAATGAAATACATGATCATGAAAAATCGAAGAATGTGGAAAACAGGATTACAAATATCTCGACAACTAATAATCCGATTAACTTCGTTCTTTATGCAAAATTTGTGTTTTTTTATTGCCTTTTACATGCATTCCTTAAAATAAAAAAATTCGAAAATTTTTATATACCTTTCATCAGAACGAACTTTTTGAGAATCCGGAAAAAATAGTTCCGGATAATCGCGGTTGCTGATATCCAATAGTCTTCGTCCCATTCTTACATAATAAGTACATACAAAATTTCAAGTCTCTATCTCAATTTGTTCGTGAGATAGAGCGTTTACAGACAGACAGACTGACAGAGAGAGAGACAGACAGACGGACGGCAATTTTTTTCTAAAAATATGTTATGTATCTCCAGTGTCTAAAACGTGTAAATCCGTCAAAAAAAAAAATTTCGATTTTCAAAACGATTGCAAGACTTACCCTATACTACGTATGATGGGTAAGTAATATAGGTGTTTTTAGGTGTGTGCGAGATATGGCACGTGGTGCAGTAAAGGGTAAAAAATACATTGCGTTAGAGCCATGTTGTAATGATGTTATCAGGCTATAATACAATTTTAAAAGGATTTTTTAGGTGCGCTCGTAATTATTAAAATACGTAGTACCTATAGTCGTCTTTCAGTCCGTCTATTGTCTGTCCGAAAGTCTGTCTAATATACAGAATAAAAAGACAACTGTTCTCTGTCCGTATATAACAGAGTTAAAACTACAGGCATATTCGTTTGAAATATGCTGGGAATATATAATTGAAAATTAATATATATAATTATTGCATAATTTTGTTGAGTCATTTTAAATTTTATGAAAATCAGATGTGTAGTTTAATTACAGGAACTATCAAACTGTAAATCCATTACATAATTAGTCAGTTATATTACGCCCAATGGAAAAAATAATCAAGTGCATTTAAATTTTGTTAAACTTTTTCGAACATAATAAAATTCATATGCATCTATAAAGTGCATACTAAAATATACATTCTGTACATTCTGTGATGCAAAGAATATTTGTTATTAAAAGGACCAGGGATTCAGGGATTCCGAGGACCACGCAAAAATATTCCATTACATAATGTTATCGGGAGAAAGATTGTTTTGGGGATTGAGTTTAAAATATATTAAACTATTTCATGTTTTCTAAAACTGATATACATTGCTAAGATTTACTACAAGTTACTTTCTGTACAATAGAAAAGAGATAGCATTTACAGGAAGATACAAAAGATTTCGGCCACTGTACTGTATACTATTACACCAATATCTAAATATTTTTAAAACTTAGATAAACTATGAACGCTCCTTATTTGCTACACTTAACGTGCAATTTCCAAATTGTTTTAATTACGTATAAGATTTGAAGTTAACTGCAACAAAACATACAAAATACATATCTGCTTCTTTCTACTTTCATTTCCATTTCCTTGCCTGGGTCTTCTTTCTTCTTCAAAGTCATTTTATATTTTAAAACAGAAAAAAAGAATCTGTTTATTAAGATGGAAACTGTTTTAAATTCCCCGAATGATCTCCCATGGGAAAGTGAAAAATGAAAAAAATTGAGAAACTTTGAGTCTTGATTGAAAGAGTATCTACCAATTTGTTTCCTGCATCAAACATGAAGATAATAATTGAAATTGAAAATTTTACAGATCGGAAGAAATGTGAAGCTACTTTTTAAAGAAAATAATTTTTTAATATTCCTTTTCATAAGTTCCCCATTTAACAAGAAATGTGTATGACATTTTTAGTATTATCAGATGTTTTTCAAGCTAACCCATAAATTCAACTGATTTCCGATGATTTATTGAAAGATCATCATCATCATCATTATTATTATTTGTATTAGTATTAGTATTAGTATTATTAATATTACTAACACTTATTAACACAATTACTACTGTTATTAATATTGTTGTTATTATTATTATTGCTGTTGTTATTATTCAATCGGGATTTATTATTCTTTCGTTAGTATAGTATTATTACATACTACTACTTTACCAATTAATAGCTCAAATGATATATATTTTAATTTAAAAAAATTAAACTTTTGATGAAGGACCAAGCTGAATGGGACTTTTTAATGATTTTTAATGATTTTAAAGACAAATGATATTTAAAAGAACTTTGAAGATTTTCGAAACTAATTAGATGTGACAATCCCAAAACATTTTTATATCTCATTCATGTAAGTACTTTTAAATTCGCTATCACAATGCCAAAATTAAATGACAAGCTACGTCCAACGTGAGGATACAAAAGTTATGAAATTTCGTGCAAAAGTTCTTGAAATAAGACCATTATGCACTATAAAAAAATCTGTAACCTTAATAATCTAAATTTACACAGAAATCTGTTATGCTTACTAAAAAATTTTATGCACACTGTACAAGAAAATGATGTCAAACTACTAAACTTGTAAGCAAAACTAGAGACATCTGTAACTTTACAAAAGAATTTACTAAAATTTCACCTGTAATTTTCGTTACCGTTACTTAAAGTTCTGGGAATCTGATTTTTCAAAAAAATTCTTAGCAACCTTAATTTTTTTTCGACTCAGGGTGCAAATCTGTATCTCATGCGTGAATTTTTATAGTTGCCATTGCATAAAAAATTCTTGAAATATAATTCCACTAGAATTTTTTTTTTTTTTTTTTTTTTTTTTTTTTTTTTTGTAATTTTTCAATTTTTTTGATAGCGTGGATGTAGGAAAAAATGCCTCATAAAAATGCAATTTACAGTAAAACATAATCAGCAATTACATTTATCAAGGTATACCTGAATACAAAGTTTTATGAAAATGCGTACATTATTTTTTTAGGTCTAGCTATTGCAGCAATCGGTAAAAAATCAACATATCAGTGTCACCTAATGGACGATTTATAACGTAATGTAAGCAGAAGCAATTCATATCAAGGATTAACTGAATCTGAAGTATGATGGAAATCCGTGCATTAGTTCTTAAGATAGAGCTGTTGCGGAAATCGTCAAAATTACAACATAGCAACGAAACCTGTTGAGCGATAAGCACCAAAATTTAATCAGTATCAACTTATATCAGGGACTACATGAACATAAATGTCTATTAAGTTCCGGAATTAGTTCACGAGATTGAACACCCACAAACTTTATGTCAGATACACATAGATAGAGTTACAGACACACAGACTCATAGATAGACATTTTGTAAAATCATGTTCTTTAGAATTTCTGATATCCCAAAACATAAATACGTCAAAAACCAAAACTCGGAAATTTTCACCAATCAAAATTTTCTTATTCTAAATATCAAGTAAAGTAAAAATAATCATAAGAAATTTTGAATAGCGTTTTTGGAAATATATTGGAATTTTATTGAACACAAAAATATCATTTTACTATTAAAATGTGAAATAACATGTGTATTCTGTAAAAAAAGAATGTAATTTCTATTTTTAAATATTGAAATAAAATATACCTAAATAACTATATTAAAAAACTGTATAATGAGTATAGCACAGCAAATATGATATTCCATTTTTGATAGAAAAATGCCGGATAAAAATGGATATGTATGTAAACGTATTATTTTAATGAATATTTAAAGCAAAATCATTTCTTAAACTACTATATATTATTGTTATTTAAAATTAATTGCGATAATAAAGTGATTTGTAACTCTGCCATGAAGCGTATATATTGCTTTAAAAATAAAATCTGACTTAAAAATTATAGATCAATTTGTATTTATTCGGAGCAAAAACTTTATATTCGTTTTTAAGTAATAATAAAAACATTTACTTTTCTATTTCTTAAATGTATCTTGTAAAATACATTAAGTCAAATATTTCTATCATTTTCCCATTCCCTTTCTCTGACAAAGCCGTCTTTCCTTTACGAATTAATTTTCAATTTAAAAACAGAAAAAAAATATTTAATTTATTAAAACAAGAAACTTCAGCACCAAAAGATTTCTCTTGTGTGAAAACTTTAAAATAAGGAATTTTAGAAACCATTTTTTTAGAATAAATTCATATATCAATACACTATATATCATATATCAATTCATGTATCGTCAAATGCACTTAAAGTATTACAAATTAAAATTTTATAACATGGAAAATCAAGCATTGAAAACCTTATGTTTTTAAAAATTCTCCATAAAGCACCTTTTTATTAATCAGCCTTCCGTGCCAAATCTCCAAATTTATTTCCATCTATGTCATCGCATGATTACGATTGCAAATCTTTACTTTCTTTTTTCTTCTTTATCACAAGTTTTGTAATCTATAAAAATTGTATAGTAATCCTTACTCTGTCTACTAATAGTGGGGATATTACAACAGTTTTAATAATTTCTTTTTCTTAGCAAAGTTTTAATTTTCAGTTTAAAAACTCATTATTTATTTTACCACAAAATAGGATTCAGAGTAAATTATTCTCTGTCGCAAAAACTTTTGTTATAATTTATGCTTCATTAGCATTTTATGGAATTATATAATGGAATTACATGGAATTATATGGATCATAATAGGTTAAAGTCTGTAACTAAACAAGGATTAATTTATTGGCTAGAGAATTATAAACGGCAAAAAAATACATTATAAAGATTTTTTTTTTTTTTAATTGATGAAATGAGATTTTCATGAAACAGAAAACAAAAATATGGTTTACATTATTTCTTTTTACGATAACGATAAAACAGAGAAATTATAATTTTATGAAACATATCAGAACACTTGCCTATAAATATATTACAAAGTTCTTGTAAGTCAAATAAATATTTTTTCGTAATATCAAAATCATTAATTAGTATTTTTTTCAAACACAATAAAATGCTAACAAAAAAATTTTATATAAACACACCAATTTTCAATAAAGATCGCCTTTTTAATTTAAACATTTATGCATAAAAGTTCTCCAGTAATAATAATGATTATAATTATTTTTCTACTAATGGACAACATCTTGTACAATATATTACATCAAATATGTCTGTTAAATTTCATTTTGATTTAAAAGACAGACACTTTTAAGTTTTCTGAAAACCAATTTTCAATTGAAAATAGAAATGGATATTCTTTATTGAATAATAAACTATTAAACTCACAAAAATTGTCCCTGAAAATTCAAGAACTTAGAAGTTGTAATATTTCAAAATTCCTGTAAGTGAAGTTGCATATTTTTTCACAATATCAAAATCGTTTATTACAATATTTTTTATGAACATAATAAAATGCAATAAACAAACAAAAAAATAATTAACATAAGTCACCAATTTTCTATAACAATAGTCTTTTTAAATTAAACATTTAAGCAGAAAAGTTTTTCAGTAATAATAATGGTAGTAATTACTTTTTTATCAATGAAAAATATTATATACAATATATCAAACATGTCTGTCAAATTCCATTTCGATTTAAATGACGACTCTTTCATGTTTTGCAAAAACTCCTTTTCGAATTGAAATAGAAAAGACTGTTCTTTATTGAAGAAAAAACTATTAAACTCACAAAGAATGTCCCTTGGAAAAATGAGGAATGTAAGAAGTTACAATTGCTTTTTCAGCACATATATTACATAACAGTTACCTTATGAAATTTGAAAATAATGTAAATTTATAATTTTATAAGATATACCCAGGTAAGTGTATATGGAATTTTTAAAATCGGTTGAAAGCAACGTTGCAATATTTGATTTTTTAAATTTAAAAATGAAAAAAAAACAGAAAGTAATAAAGAGCTTAAGAAAGAAAGAAAAAGAATATTGCACTGTTAAACTGATGGCAATGAGCTCACAGCTATTAACACTAATTGTATATTATAACTTTATCTTTTCAAGAAATAATGCCCCTCGAAAAACAAATTAAAGGGGGGGGGGGGTATCTAATCCATTCCATCTTCTATACTTAATGACTAAACCCCCAAAATTAAGCAGGGATAAAATTTATTATAATTCTCTATACCTAAACTTCGAAGCAAATCGGATATTCTGCATAAAAAAGCCCATTCCCCCTCTTATAGTAATCGAATGAACTTCCAAAACTAATCAGGGAAGCACCTTATCAAAATAAACCTACATCATAAATAAGGGGGGGGGGGCACATAAGCGTGACGTGCTTTGATAGCCTGTGAGCTATAAAAAAGTAGCTAAAATAAACAGTCTACGTGGGTGGTTCAACGGTTTTTGTCCACAGTGCATATAAAATATTTGTACTGTGATGGTTTAAGTGGGATATCGAAGCCTAATACCTTAGATACCGATATCTTCAATTTCGGAACCATGGTTGCTATATTAACATACTTTTGGAGAGAGGGGTGAAAGAGGGGCGAGAAGGCTTGTTTGGAGCTTATAAGATTAGATTTGTGACTGTGGATGACATGTAACTATTGTCGCTTGGACACAAGATCGTCGTGATATAATTATGTTTCACCACCTTCCACAAAGCTGGCCCCAGAAGCTCGAAACAAGCTATTTCTATCAACTCCTCCCCAAACCCCTCTTTAAAAAATCTCTCGAAATATGAGGAGGTCTTTAAAACCTCACCCTTATTTCCAAAAATATATTAATATAGCAGCTACGCTTCTGAAACTAAGCTTATGATCATATAAAACATCTAGCATTAGGTTGCGATATTCCCCTCAATCAACACAGTGCAAATATTTTATGTACACAATGGGCAATAATTGTTGAACTACCCACGTAATTTACAATAAAAATCCTCTAGTTAGCCTATGTCAGACAAAAATCGTAAAAATCGCAACTATTGGGTTGAAAGTAAAATAAGATAATAAAATATAGAATATTTTTAGGTTGTCATCTATATTATTCTGTGCTTGGACAGAAAAAAATGCGTGTTTAGCCTTTAACAGTCGTAGTACTCCTTCCAGGTACAGGCATCACTAGTACAAAATTATTCGTTTAATAACATTTTTTTAAATTTTGCTAATATGTGCAAAAAAGATTTACTAAAAATATTACTTTTAAAATATAGCTGTGCGAATACATTATGCAAACATAATCAAGCATGAAGAGCTTGGGAGGCTATCCCTTACAAAATTTCTCAGAGAAATCTACAAATAATAATAATAATAATAATAATAATAATAATAATAATAATAATAATAATAATAATAATAATAATAATAATAGAAATTGTGTTATTTTTTTTTTTGTAATAGTGTTGTTTATATTATTTACAGCCTCAAATAAGCTTCACAGCTTGAATCGCATTACGATATTCATTTCAAATTTCTGTTAAAATTGCTTATCTAATGATAAGCCATTTTTGGTCGCCGCCTGGGGTGATTAAAAAAACTCTTATTTAATATAGACTTTTAAAAGTATTCAAAAGTCTAATAAATTATTATTTGTTAAACTTGAAATGCAATTGTTTAATACTTTTGTACATTAGATTAAAATATATATATATGTATAAAAATTACAATTAGTGAAGAAAGTTCATTAAATTAAATTAATTAATATTAGTAAGTAAAATTTATCAAATCAGATAAATTACCATTACTGAATAAAGCTTAGTAAATAAGAGGGTTTTTTTCTTGCAATTGACAACAAATTATTAATTTATTATAAAATTAAATGGCAAAATTTTGACTTTCAAAAAATCATATGAATTGACCATAGTCAAAATCAGTGTAGTTCGAATCATACATTATTATAATAACAATTAAATCGCAATATATTAGAATTGCGAATTTAATTATAATTATATTAAATCTATGGAGAATTTTTAAACTGATGCATTCAAAATTAGCTATTACAAATATTTTTCTTTTAATATATATATGCATAGATAATTTAGTACACATAAATTTTAAAAGATCCATTTTTTATTTAAAATTATCCATAGAATCATAAGTTTATAAAACTTCTATAAATTTTACAGTGCTCTATAAAAAACGTTCTATAGAAAAAAATCTAAAGAATTCTATAGAAATATTTTCCCGAAAAAAAATATTCTATTGAAAGACTATTCTGTAGAACTTGAAAAGGAATCTATAGAATTCTATACAATTCTATAAAATATTTTCGTAACGGATTTGCCTCAAAGGGTTAAATGTATGCATCAATATGAAGTTATTTGCGAGCTAATATTTTTGAATCAAGATTTCTACAGTAATAATAGAAGCAATTTTTTTAATAATGTAAATAATCTTGTGCAATCTATCACGCCAAATATTTCAGACAAATTCCATTTCGATTTAAATGGCTGAGTCTTCCATTTTTTGTGAAAACTCATTTTCGATTTGAAAATAGACGATATATATAATTTATTGAAGAAAAAAAACTCAATGACACTTACAAGGAATGTCCCTAATAAAAATGTAAAATGAAAAATTTAGGAAGTTGAAATTTCCGATTGAAGCAGTATATATCAAATGTGTTTCAGATCAAATATGACAGATAACATAAAATTATAATTTTAGAAAAAAAAAAAAAAAATAACGAGGGTTTTCAAATCACCATTTTTATTTTTATTACTTTTCAACATTTATTTTTGAAATTCTACTTTTAAACGTTTATTGTTTTTACATTTACAATTTTCCATTTTTAACGAATTTTTGAAATAATTAACAAATCGATTTTACATACGAAGTCTAGTAAATTCATTTGATATTTATCATCTTATCAAAACATTTCAATTAATATTTTTTCTCTCTTTTTTTTAATTTAATTTAATCAATCTCGCGAGAGGTTTGAAATGAAGAACTTATGAAAATCCAGTTTTTATGTGAAAACGTATATTTCAAAAGAATTGTCACTTCAAACATGACAAGTTGGAAATTTCACGTGAAGCGTAGCAAATGAGGTGCGTTCTTACGATAACGAAGTTTTAAATATGTCACTCTTATATATCAATCTCATAAAATTGTAAATAGTTAATGTTCTCCCTATACAATTATGTGATAAAATACTGTTGTGTGGCCTTGTAAATCAAGAACAAATGATTTTTGCACCACATATTATGCAAAATGTATATTATAGTATGTACTTTATAGATGCATCTCAATTTTAATATGTTCGAATGAGTGTAACACCATTAAAATGCATTTGAAACATTTTATCCCGTTGATCGTAACGTAACGGAATACTTTTGATAGTCCCCGTAATTGTTCTATGCATCTGATTTTCATAAATTTTGAAAAGACTCGACAAAATTATGTAATAATTATGTGTTTTAAATTGCAAATAATTTGTATGGGTAGTTTTTGCGTTGTTATGTGTGGGCGGACGGACTGAAAGACAACTATAGTTGCTAAATATTTACGTAATTACGAACGCACCAAAAAATGAGCATTAGAATTTGCTCAAGATAAACCAACTTAAAACAATTTTCAAATCTATATTTTGAATAATGCCATTTTTCCTAAGCATTAGTTTTGAGCAGGAATTGTTATGGGATATTTTCATAAAACAATTTACAAAGTTATTTTATTTTCATCGAACATGTAGAATTATTAAAACTATTTTTTTTTGCTATCTTATTTTGCTATCTAACTGTTTTTATATCGCATAAACGTTCCTTTGGAAACTACAATTATGAAAGTAGCATCTACAATTATGTCTAATGGCAACTAAAATTATGTCTATTTTTAATAGACTATTTTTTTTCTTATCGCTTTCATATACATTTATAAGCATACATATATTTATTTATATTGAAAAATATTACTACTATTGAAATAAAATAATTAATAAATAAATCCAACACGTAACGAAAGCATATTTCTTTATAAAACTACTACGCGCTTTGACATTCACAAGACAATTTTAAAATCTTCATAGACCAGTATATTATTTGACAAAGTTATCCATTGAAAATAAGAACATATACTTTGCTCTGCTTAGCATCTTATATTTTCCTAAAATTCCATTTTCTTTTGTAAAATAGAGATATTTTTCATTTTCAAATTCGTTTTATACTTGAAAATAGAAAAAAAATTCTGTTTATTAACGAAACTCTATTAAAGTCCCAAATAGTGTACGTATAGAAAATGTAATATGAGGAATTTAAAAAGTTAGAAGTTTTGATTGAAAGTGTATGTACAAACTCTGTTTCTCCATAAAATGAAATGAAAAAAGATGTTACGAAAAGAAAAATGTAAAAAAGTTGATTTTTTTAAGAAAACATTTATTTGCTTATATTACTTTTTAAAACTAAAAATCATATTTTTATATTTTTTACACAAACATTTATCCTACAAAATAGGCAAATGTTAACTGATTTAAAACTGTTTAGCCTTTCTGATTTATTGTATTGATTCTTTTCCCTTTTTTTCACAAGCTTTTATCTGTCTTCGGTGTCTGTCAGGCTTAAATTTTGTTATCTAATTTTTACTCACTTCGAATGTACTAATAGAGGTTATTTTCTTTAGTGCAAAGTATTTCCGATGTCAATATAATATTATATAGGAAATATATTTGAAAATTGCCCCGACAACAATCAGATAGAAAACTGTTTGCCCAATCGCAGGATTTTTACGCCTCTTGGAATTTTGCAGACCAAAACCATCTTTATTTCCAGGATATACTCAAAATAAATATTTGCTGAAAAAAAGGTGATATTTCGTCAGTTTAACTTAAATATTTTTCCTATTTAAAATACTGGTAATTTTCCAAGAAAATTCTCTCAACCGTATGAGCACTAAAGAAGGATACGATGCATGAATATCATCACTCATGAAACCATTGTATGTGATTGATTGTTTCAGAAATAAGCTGATGATCTTAGATATAACTATGAAATAGTTTGTAAATGCGCCATCCTTCAGTTTCGCTAAGAATTTGATTTATGTGTGTTCTATCCTCACGAGAACTTTCACTGTTTTTCCTCCTGATCCTAAAGCTGGATTTAAAATTGCACATCCACCTTATTTATTTAAACAAATTGATGAAAATAACGTTTGCAATTTTATTTATATATATTAGAAACTAAATTAATCAGGGTCAACTATCCGCCAGCATATTTTCTTTTTTATGACACTATAATAAAACTTGCCTTTAGAATATTTTGTATTATAATTTAGTCTACTGGAAACTTGATTTTTATTCTTTTGAATATGTATTACATTGCTCGAAACTCAAGTTTATGAATTTTTTGTTTTGTTTTAATGCTCAATTTGAAGAATACATATTTCCACCAGTTTTTAATTACATACATATAATCTTAAAATTATTAAAAGTTTTTTTAGATGAATTATCAGGGTAAATATATAATTGCAGTGAAAAATGTATGGTAAACGTAATATTCTTTTTGTGATTTATTTGCCACTTTTATGTTTCATTTTTAGTGTTCTTATGATTTAAATTCAAAAATATAGAAGACACTTTTTTCAGGAATTTTAATGTTTCTTATTATCTATAAAATTTCCTGATAACATAAATTATGATATGAAATAAAAACGTACCTGAATGAGCAACGAAAAAAGTAAAATGCATATAAAAAGTAAAATGCATTTAAAAAAAGTATGATAATGAGTGAAATATAAATTTACTTCAGATTAAAAACTGAGATCTCAGTTTATGTGAAAACATCCACCGCAATCGCATTTTTCCTAAAAGTATTACCATAAAGAAAAACGTTAAAAAGTTACTTAAAAGCTCATTTTCCTTTATGACATCGTTAAGCATACAATAAGGATTAACTATTAGAAGAAAGAAAAATTCTTTCAGTGCTTAGCTGTGTTGGTTTTTATGATAGACAACAATATCTAATTTGCAACACAAGAGAAGATACTGCACCTAAATAGAGCAGATAACTCCATAAACCTCCCAGGTGATGTAATTTATGAATTCGCATTAGGTCACTTTCCCTTAATGAGATTAAATGCGTATTTTAGCAGTAATTTCTTTTATATCTTGTGGAATGTATTTCGTGTCACTTAGCATAATTAGGAGAGCCAGTGAAAAAAAAGGAAGGCTAAATTAATTTTCGCTATAAATAGTTACCAGAAATATAAAAAGGGTCATATACTTCAATATAAAGTGTTTCGTTTAGTAAGAAGAGTAAAAAGAGTGTTGATTTTAGAACTAACATTTTTAATTTAAGGCTGTGAAGTATAAGAAAATGCTGTCTGAGAAAATTAAATTCTTATTTCATACATGTTGACCCTTTTCTGTACGATTTTTTTCAATGTTTTTATTAAAAATAAAATAAAATACGTATATTGGTCTAATAATGGGAAAAATAGTAAAAATAAATAAATAAACTTAAAATTTTCATCTAAAATTTGTTCTTTTATTGCATGTATCTTGCATGCAAAATTGAGGTTTTCAGTATTGTATTGCTCTATTTTGCAATTAAATGGGCTTAAATTAATTAATTTTATTTTCTTAACAATCTAAAAATTACTTTATATTAATATTTTTAAACATTCAGTAAAAATAATCAAACTAATTTTTGCCTTAATAGCTTGATACATTTTTTTTTTCGAAGAACAACTTCTAATTTTATTATCAAATGCAGGCATCTAATATGGACAGAATAAATGTTGTTCCCTTCTTTGGACTGTTTTTGATCAATTATAGCTGTCATATTGGCTAAATTCATACAGAGAATTCAAGAGAATTATAGTGTTTTTAGTAATGTGCCAGATATGGCATACAAAACATTCAAGGGTTAAAAATTTAAGGTAATTGTTTGAACGAAATTCACCATACTGTGATTAGATGTGATGAGTTGAACATTAAGCCTATTTTGCATTCACTATCACATTAAACATTGAATAATGCGTATAAGTGTAAAGTGTACTCTTTCACATGAGCTTTGTTTAACTGCATATATAAATAGGGAGAGAGTGAAGTATGAGTTCTGCATACTTATGTATAAATACTCATTTTTTTCACTTAAATTTAAATATTATTGGGTTATTCGATACTCATTCTAGATGTTGAACAGTAGTATTATATAATATATATTACACAGACAAGCAGCTGTATGACATAACATTTATTTGTTGAACACTCACACAGATGATTATGTCGTTCATAAATCAATAAAAAAAACCAATTTTTATTGTAAATATTTTTTTAATAATGCTTAGAACTAATCATTGTTTATAATTATCTATGCTAACGATTGTTTTACGGGTGCAAAATACTTCCATTAGTTGCAAATTGGATATATATAAAGAATTTTAATATTCCTTTATTAAAAAGCAACCCATTTAATAATTAATTATCTTTATACTAGAAGAGAGCCCGTCAAAATGACGTGTTTGCATTTTTAAAAGGATGATAAAAAATTACAAATGTGGTCAATCAGCCACTTTAGGCTTAAACAATTTTTAAAAATACAGCGATTAAACATGGGAAAAAAATCTATATAAAAAAAGAAAATTTTAACAGAAATTTGCATTTAAAACTATAACAAAACTGTCTGGTGGATGGGGAGGGGGGGATTGTAATGAACAAATCGTAAATACATAAATTTTAAAAGAATAAAGTACGGCAAAAAATCAATTATAAAAGATTATATTGTGAAACTACAGCCAAAAATATATATATATAAATACTCAGATAAAATAATAAAAATATCTAAAATGTATAAAAAAAATTCCTATTTTGGCCCATTTTTTAGCTAATACTTAAAAGAAAACATTCTATAAGATCGAAAACTAATGTCAACAATAAAGAGTAAACAATGAACGTGTTCGAGAGACACACGCGCTGCGCGCGCAAGCTCAGGAGATTTTGCTTCCGAGTACTATATCCGCTGTAAGATCCACTCCATGTATCTGTTTCCTGAGCGCGCGTGCTCAGCGCGCATAGCTCCCGAACGCACTCAATCATTCCCGAGTCGTGATGTCGACACCGACAATGGAGTCATTCTAAAGATTCATTCACGGAATTTGTCATTCTTGAATGGCAACAGTATTAATTTGCTTACATTGTTTGTTTTTTCCGTAATTGCTGGTTGTTTATTTATAACTTAAACATAATAATTAAATAGTTTTTGTAGATTTTAAAGAAAATGAGTAATGAATAAATCTTTTACATGTATATTTTCATAAGTTGAACAGTTAGAATATTTGTGAACGACTCGGAATAGTTAAGCCTAACGTGGACGCAGTTGCAATAAGTTTCTTTTTCTCATGGATGGGTTGACCCCGGAATTGTTATACACGGAGGGGTTTTATATATATAATGTATTGAAATAAGGTGCATATTTTGCACCAGAGATATATTGTTTCCTTAGTGTGAAATAAAATCACTTTCTTCATCTTTACAATTTTCCTATCTTATTGAAAAAGAGTCAAAACTAGGTATTGGTCATTTTGCAGTTCCGTTATTTACAGTTAATTCTGTTGAGCAGTTTTTCATAACAGATCATATGTTATTGACAAAAGGTTGTCTCGGGAAATTATGTCGGCTACGTATTGTCCATCTAACTCAGTTTTAGAGCATTGCCAATTTGAACATGCAATTATATCTTGGACATCAGGGGTCAGCACTTTTTTACCAAATAAAAAAAAGTTGCGGATATTACAATTTAAATTGGAAATGAAAAAAAGGCATGCTTTTTTTTTTGTCCAAAAGATGCATTTGAAGATTTTACTCTTGAAATTTCTTTAATTTTATTCAAATTACATTATTTTACAGTATTTTGTTGAGATAAATTGTATAAACATAATTCTTATATATTTTATAGCATGTGTAGAAGACATGTTTTCGCTTTTGTTTTCTTCGAACGTGAGCAAGGCGAGTTTGGATATGTAAAGAAATGGACAATTTCTATAGACGAAATAAAAGATGGGTTTGAACGATTTTACGCTTGTGATTTTATCAATTTGTTTGAAATTACATAAGTTATATTACTTTCTTTTATATATATTATTCAATTATACATACTATTTCTTAAGGGAACGTGAAACTAGCATCTGGACAAGTAAAAAGAGACTGATTTTTTGAAATATTTAACATTGTGTAAATATACACATGACTGACTATATAAAAATCAAAAGAAGTTATTTTCCTTCATAAATTAGTTTTCAAGAATTAATTAACATTTATGTATCTGTATAATTTTTTTAACAATATGTTTGTTCGGTAAGCTTAAAAAAACTTTGAATATATCGCTTTAAAATTTGCTGTTATTTCAGAAAATATACTATTTTAGAATAATAAGGCGCAATTATCACTTTGGATAAAAGAAATAAAATTAAAAATATTTTACTAAACAACTTTGAAAAAGTTTAAAAAATAATAATAATAAAGGACACATTTTTTTTCACTTAACAATGAAATTTCAGATATTTTAAATAAATAAGTAAGTTACACATTTTTGAAAAGTTTCACGTTAACCTAAACTAGAATTTGAGAAAAGTGCGTCAAAGCATTAGAGAAAACACATTTTAAAATACAGGGGAAAAATATATTTATATGCTTAAAATCTATTAATTTAAAACCTACCGACACTACAATGTTTTAGTCTCATATTTATTTAGCACCGTAATCTTTTAGCTCTATTTTTAGGCCGATAATTAAAAACTCAAAAATTTCAACTAGTTCGTGTCTCATGTGTCCTTAAGCTCTTTTGAAAATAGCTCTAGTTTCTAATTTAATAATATAATTAGTGTTAATACAGTTTCCAACAAGTATTTCTCTTTTAAAAATGCAATTTGTTTCCAAGGGATTTTCATGAATACACTTTAAATTTGCAAAAATCAGTCACTTGTTTTACATTGTTAATCGGAATATAAAATCAAGAAGGAAACATTTAGAATTCCACAAAATTATAATAGTCTAAAGACTAAAGACAAAATATTTTTTATAAAAAATAATTTTACTTTTGTTGTGAACAGAAAAAAATCCCAAGAATTCTATGAAAATGGGACCTCTCTTGGGATACACTGAATTTAAATACAGTTTAAAGAAACATTTAAGTTACACACTTTTGGAAAGTTTCAAGAATTAACCTATAGTAGAATTTCACAATATTGAATTAAAGCTTAAACAAAACACATTTCGAAAAAGGGGCAAAGTATATGTTTATAAATATACATATACAAAACCTTCCATCACTAAAATCGTTTAGGTCCATATTCATTTAGCATCATAATATTTTAGCTCTATTTTTTGCTGATAATTAAAAACTCAAAAATTTCAACCTATCTGTGTCTCATGCACTGTAAAAAAATCTATAAAGTTAGCAAGATTTTTCTAGTAAACTTGTATTGCAAGAATTTTTCATGTAACTATAAAAGCAAAAACTCTTGTAACCTTTCTCGATTACATGAAATTTTGCTGTTATCTTTACATTAAATGTTCTTGGAATACAAATTAACTAGAAAAATTTTATTAACGTTACATTTTTTTTACAGTGTATGTCCTTAGGCACTTTTGAATATAGCTTTAGTTTCCAATTTCATGCAAAAACTAGTATTAATACAGTTTCCAACAAGTATTTCTCTTTTAAAAATGTAATTTGTTACTAAGTGATTATCATGGCTATACTTTTAAATATTTTACAAAAAACAGTTACATGTTTTAGATTCTTAATCGAAATATAAAATAAAGAGTAAAACGTTTAAAACTCTACAAAAATTTAAAAGTCTAAAGACAAAATATTTTTATAAAAAACAATTTCACTTTTGTTGTGAACAGAAAATGGACCAGGAATTTTATTTGTCTGAAGTAGAATGTCTCTCGGGATACACCGAATTCCAAATACCGTTTATAAAAATAATCACTCGCTTTCGTATTGCTGAGCAGAAAGACAAAATATACTCAACCAGAAGAAATGTAGTTCTGTCTTCCAACTACATAGAACAAAATTCAAAATTTTCTTTTAAATTTTCATCTATTTCTTAAAATATATATATATATTTTTTTTTATGTATGTAGTGAAGAAGTTTTGGTAGTTCAATCCCACTAGCTTTTGAATCCGGTAGATATATGGAGAAAAATCTTTTCTTACCGAGTGCTTTATTAATATGTCTTTCGGAAAAGTTTTGAATATAAAATAAGTTTTTTAAAAGAAAAACTAGAACTGGAATTCCTAAACTGAATATATAGTTTAAAGTTTCTTTTTAAAAAATTCACTCTAAAATCATGCATGCAAAATTCTTTATTAATAACATTTTATTAGCGATAATTCTTATTGAGATAAACATGTATTAAAATGATGTTTAAATTACGGAGGCGAATATTGTTCAGTTTTTTTTTTGTTATTATTATCTAAGATATTTATAAGTATTTTTAAATAGTAGAAAAAATTATATTTTTGAATCATAGAAAGCGTGTCGTAAAAATTTTCCAGTTTATGTAATTTTGTTAATTAAAATACGGAAGAGAATTTCCAAATACTAATATTAGATTTATTTACTAGAAACTAAAGCTATTTTCAAAGCAGCTTAATCTTTTCAGTTTAACTTTAGCTTCTACTTTCATACGAAAACTAGTATTAGTACAGTTTCCAACAAGTATTTCTCTTTCAAAAGTAAAATTTGTTTCCGAGTGATTATCGTGGTTACCGTTTTGAAATATACAAAAGTCATTCACTTATTTTATATTCTGAATCTCTATAAATAAAAGGAATTCTGAGGATAATTAATTGAATAATTATTTAATTAATTGAGGCACAGAAAAAATCGTCTGCTAAGAAAATCTTTTTTCATTTTGAACTTCTATAAATAAAAGGACAGATAGGCTCTCAAACAGTGAATCGTCGAATATAATTGAAGAACAAATGGAAGAACAAATGGAAGAACAAATGGAAGAACAGATGGAAGGACAGAAAGAAGAACAGATGGAAGAACAAATGGAAGACCTCTTCATTAACAATAAAAAAAGATATGCAAACGAAACCCCAGACAAATGGAAGAACAAATGGAAGAACAAATGGAAGAACAAATGGAAGAACAGATGGAAGAACAGAAAGAAGAACAGATGGAAGAACAAATGGAAGACCTCTTCATTAACAATAAAAAAAGATATGCAAACGAAACCCCAGAACACCGAGAGAACTGGCATTCAGATAGTCTTCGGGCTACTGAGGGCGGGCAACCGTCTAGTCAAAATATAAAGCAAAGAGTGAAAAATAAGGATTTCCACAAAAATATAAAAATCCGAAGACAAAATATTAAAAAAAATAATGTTAATATTCTGTTGTGAACAGAAAATAGACCCCGAGTTCTATTTCTTTAAAACGCAATATCTCCCGGAATGCACCAAATTTCAAACACGGTTATAAAAAGTATCACTAACTTTCGTATTGTTGAACAAAAAGACAAAATATACTCAGTCAGACGAAATGTATATAGCTGTTTCCAACTAGATAGAACAAAATTCAAATTTTCCTTTTAAATTTTCATATACATTTTTTTAAACATCCTCTTTTTTTATACATAGTAAAGCAGCTTGAAATTATTTCAGCTCAATCCTAGTAGCTTTTGAAACCTGTTGATACACAGAGAAAAAAATTACTTGCAAAGCGCTCTGTTAATATTTCTTTTGTTAAAGTTTTGAATATAGAATACTTTTTTTTTAGCCTCCCATGCTATTTCTTTCAGAAAAGCTAAAAAGTGTCGTGTCAAAAATTGTGGCCCCCTTTTACTTACCTATCATACGTAGTATAAGGTAGGTCTTGCAATCGTTTTGAAAATGGAAAAAAAATTGACGGATTTACACATTTCAGATTGGAGATTCTGAAAAATATAATTTTAGAAAAAAAAAATTGTCGTCCTTATGTCTGTCTGTAAACTTTATCTCACGAACAAATGGAGATAGAGACTTAAAATTTTGTATGTACTTAGTAAGTAAGAATAGGACGAAGCTTATTTAATATCAGTGACCTCGATTATCTTGAACTGTTTTTCGGACTCTCGAAAAATTCGTTCTGATGAAATGTATATAAAAATTTTCGATTTTTTTTATTTTAAGGAAAGGACGTAAATGGCAATAAAATAACACAAATTTTGCATCAAGAACGAAATCGGTCGAATTAATAGTTGCCGAGATATTTGTAATCCTGTTTCCACATTCTTTAATTTTTCATGACCCTGTATTTTCTTCAAATTTCAATTCAAAGATATGTTTTAATTTGAAATGAGACGCTTAATCTGACGCAGTAAACTGTTAGTTAATATGATTATTGTTTTTGAAGTTATAAGGATGTTTCTTTTCTTTTATAGTTTTCACATATTTATTTTCACATATTATATAATGCATATCCATGATGGGTAAGTGTTATGGTGGCCCCCAACGATTAGTTTCGTAATCTGGCCGTTAAAACGAGACTTTCAAACAATTTTATCGTTAAAATGTATTTCCTTTTTCTCAGAGTCTATAAAAATGCGTTTAAACTAAAGAAAAAATCATCTGTTTTTGATGAATCTAGTCAATGAAGAGGTAGCGCGTCAAATTGTATCTCTTTATTATTTCACAATTCTAATGTCTCCAAGAGAAATTTCTAATCAACTGGATATTTCACGCCATTTTGCTTGCTATTATATTGATAAACACAAGAAAAATGAAGTTGTTCATTGCATTCTAAACGGGGTCACCCATCAATAATTTTTTTTATTTTTATTTATTTATTTATTTTTAAATCGGAGGCGAAACTGAATTCTGCAATAGCAGAATCTACATTCAACTTTTTTTTTCCTTAAGAAATGGAATTCATAAGCAAAATATATACTTTAGTGTTTTTTTTAAATTGCTCAATAATCATGCATACAGAATTCTGTATTAATAAAATTCCATTAGTGTAAATAATTAGTGTAAATTCTCATTTTAAAGTGTTGAAATAAATGGATGCTTAAATTACCGAGAATTCGAATTTAGTTCAGTTTTTCTAAATTCCAGATATTTATAAGTATTTTTGAATAGAAGTAATTATATTGTTCAATCACAGAAAATGTGTCGTTAAATGTGTTGACAATTTATGTTGATTTATTGACTAAAACACGAAAAAGAATTTCCGAATACTAATCGTAGATTTATTTACTAGAAACTAAAGCTATCTTTTAAATACTAAGCTCTTGAAAATAGCTATAGTACTTAATTTTGCTCGAAAACTAGTACTAATACAGTTTCCATTAAGTATTTCTGTTTTAAAAATGCTATCTGTTTCCAAATGCGAACATGGTTACACTTTTGAAATGCAATAAAAAAAAATATTTGTTTTACTTTTTTAATCAAAATATAAAACAAAGAGTAAGAAAATACGGAATTGCATAAAAATATAAAAAGTCTAAAAGACATTTTTTTATAAAAAAAATTTCATCTCCATTGGGAACAAAAAATAGTCCAAGAATTGTATTTCTCTAAAACATGACGCCTCTGGGGATATACCGAATTCCAACTACCGTTTATAAAAATAATCACTTGCTGTCGTATTATTGAATAGAAAAACAAAATGTACTCAGTCAAACGAAATGCATTTCTGTCTCCAACTACATAGAAGAAAATTCAAAATTTTTTTTTACCCAATTTCATCTATTTTTAAAAAAATGACCCTTTTTATATAGTAAAGAAGCTTGAAATTTTTGCAGCTCAATCAATCTAGCTTTTGAAACCCATTGATATATAGAAAGAAAAACTTTACTTACGGAGCACTCTATTAATTAATTTTTTTTCGTAATATCTGGAAAATAGAATACGCTTTTAAAAGAAAAATTAGAGCTGGAAATATTAAGCAAAAAATATTGTTTAAGGTTTCTTTTTTAAAAAATTCTGTAAAACCATGTTTCAATATTCTGTTTTATTAAAAATTCCTCACTAGCTTTAGTTTCTAATTTCATACCAAAATTAGTATTAATAAAGTTTCCAAAAATTAGTTATCTTTTAAAAGTATAATTTGTCCAAGTGACTACCATGGTTACATTTTTAAATTTACAAAAAACAGTCTCTTGTTTTATATTCTTAATCGAAATATAAAACAAAGAATGAAAAATACGGAATTCCACCAAAATATAGAAGGCAAAATACAAAATATTTTTTTTTCCTTTTTAATTATACTTCCATTGTCAACAGAAAATAGACCAAGAATTCTATATCTCTAAAACAAAACGTCTTCCGCGATACACCGAATTCAAAATACCGTTTGTAAAAATAACCACTGGCTTTCGTATTGTTGAACAGAAAGACAAAATATACTGAGCCAACCGAAATTCATTTCTGTCTTCCAACTACACAGAACAAAATTCAAATTTTTCATTTAAATTCTCATATATACTTTTGAAAATTTTCAGTTCAAACTGGCTGGATTTTGAAACCCGTTGAGGAGCGCTTTATTAATATTTCTTTTGGTAAAGTTTTGAATGTAGAATAAGTTTTTTAAAAGAAAAATTAGAGCTGGAATTCCTAGGCAGAATATGAAATTTAACTTTTTTTTAATATAAAAAATTGTTCTTAAATCATGCACAGAAAATTCTGTTTTAATAAAATTCCATTAGCAATAAATTCTGCTTTTAAAGTGTTAAGTTAAACATATAGTAAATGAATGCATAAATTACTGATACTACGAATTTAGTTCAGTTATTTAAATTCAAGGTATTTATAAGTATTTTTGAATAGTAAACTTTATATTTGTCATTCACAGAAAGTGTGTCGTTAAAAGTGTTGCAATTTTTTTTAATTACTAAAACATGGAGAAGAATTTCCGAATACTTACTTTAGATTTATTCATTAAAAACTCTAGTTTTATTGCCCAGAATGGGGGCAAAATTCACAGAATAGGCAAATTTGAACTAAACAATATCTTTTGTATTGTAAATTTTGCACGTTAATGTTTCTGTTACACGTATTAAAAAGAAAGAATAACTTTGTTTTTTAATAAATGAGTAAGACACAAGTGGAAAGCCAGTAAAGAGGAAAGCCAAAGTAAAGAGTTCTTGTCCTGTACACTCTAAAAAAAAAAAATGTGTAAATTTACACACAAAAATGTGTAAATCGATGATACAAAAACGACATGTCTATGTGTGTAAATTTGTGTGTAAATTGCGCCAAATGTGTAAATTTCAGAATACACATTTTAATGTGTAATTTGATGATAAGTCCAAATGTGTAAAAGTTATCTGATAACTCTTGAAATACACACTTTAATGTGTGAATTGCACTGAAATACACATATTTCTGAGCACTATTTTTACACATACATATGTGTAATACTCTTTTTTTACATATATTTTTGTGCAATAGGAAAATACCTACAATGTTGTGTAATATGCAAAATACACATGTTTTTGTGTTATGTACAGAATGCACAGATTTTTGTGTAATATTCTGTTTTTACACATATGTCTATGCAACATGGAAAATACATTTTTGTGTAATATTTAAAATACATAGGTTTTTGTGTACAAAGATTTACCTTATTCTTTGATGTGTAAACTGCGAAAAAGTTTTTAAAATAGCAAAACAAAATTACCTGAAGAACAAATTCGTATGCTTGACTTGTTTCTAAGTACGCGATCGTAATTATGTAAATACGTAATAACTATAGTTGTCATTCAATCCGTCCGTCTGTCTATCTGTCCGTTCGCATATAACAACGCAAAAACTTCTTAATCCGAATTGTTTGAAATTTAAAATACATAACTCTTGCATAATTTTATCAAGTCATTTCAATTTTTATGAAAATGAGATGTATAATTCAATTATAGAGACAGTCAAAAGCGTTCCCTTGCATAACGGCCCATGTATAAAAATAGTTTCAAGTGCCTTTTAATGATGTTACACGTTTTCGAACATAATAAAATTGACTTGCATCTATGAAGTATATACTACAATATAAATTCTGTATAATCTGTAGTACAGAGAATAGTTTTTATTAATTTACAGGGCCATACTAAAATATTACATTACATTATGGTAAAGAAGGAAACATTGTTTGGGACGCGTTTTAATTTTATAAAAATTTATCTGAAAAAAAAATATAATTGCTTCTGTGTCTGTAATTGGATTTGGTGTAAACATTTGAATTTTTCGGACTAGGTTAAAAAAACTATTTCTTCTGACATCAAATAAAATTTTTTTTAGAGTTTTTATTTATTTTTCTTGTAGTTTTTGAATGCAATACGCTTACAAAAAGTCTTCAATTTAAAAATCACAAACGAAAAACCATGAATTGAAATCTATGAAAAGCTGTCTTTTGTCATCGGTATAATTTTCAAGTGTTAAATTGTAAAATAAATGAACTTACCTTTGAAAAAAAATCTGTTCTGGCCTATCAAAATTCAAAATTCATTTTAGCAATAATGATCTAAAACTGCTCATGTGATCAAACTCAGTATCGTCGTATGTTGAGAATTTTAAGAACATATGTGGCAAAAATGCTATGATGGATGATAGCAGTAATAAATAAGACCCCCGATTAAGGGTGTATTTCAATACAAATTGCCTTTTTTCTGATTTATTTTTAAATTCGTTTTTTCTCTCAAGCGCATCAAACTGGCAAATTCTCTTATTTAGAAAGTATATTAGGTCCCGTGCTTTTCAATTTTTTGATAAATGCAGAAAATATTGCAAAAAAATGCTGTTAAAGTCAACGTTTTAAACCGAATTTTCCGAAGCGGGAGATCTGGGAACGAAAAGAAGAGTCATACTGGGGAAATAATAGTTTATAAATCTAATTCTAATGAATTTAACAAAAAATAAAATCACACGACATCTTATAGATCTCTTTAAAAGTCACATCAGCAAGTTTCGTGTTTTTACTTTTAAAAGTGAGTCTGAAATTGTATCAGAAAATTTCGAACTGTTGAAGGTGAAAAAAATGTTTTCGAATGCACCCTTAATGCTCGCTGGTCATTTTGACTTTAGTGTACATCGCAGTTATGTAACACGGAGATAAAAAGGTGTAATTCACTTTACATTATGATCTGACTGAAGCAAAATTCAAACTTTAAAAAATTTAGTTATTAAAAAATAATTTTAATCATTCATTGCGAAAATTACATTTTTATTTATAAAATTGTACATTTAAAAATAATAACTCTTGCTATCTATGATTATCATTTTTGAAAACAAAGCTCATTTTTCAGGTCTTATATGAAAGTTTTTGCACAATTTTCCAAGAATCTATGTTGCCAGGGCCAATATCACTCTGATATCGTCATAAAATAATACAAGCGGATTTATAAGAATTTACTATAGTGGCTTTAAATGAAATGTGATAATTTTTTTTCCATATAATTGTCTGTTAGAAATCCATATAACCGTACTTATTTTTACCAGACACAGCTAAAAACAAAGTAGGAATACACAGTTAATAACTTTTTTTTATGTGAATGAAGTATAAAATTGCAGACCATACATAAAATAAAATCACACTTTGGTATATTATCATTAATATTTTATTTACAAGAATGGAGGATAGTTATAAATAACAAAACTTATTTTAACACTCCGCCTACCAGACAGTTCCCCCGTCGGATCAGCCAACAAAAATTAGTTTAAAATTCCGTAAAAATAGGGTGTAAAAAAATCATGATTTAAAAAGCAATAATAATAAAGATCGAATTTTTGTATTTAAATCATATTTCTTTTTATTTGAATCGGATTTTTTTTTTCCAGCATTGAAATATTGAATAGATGTAGGTTTAGCCTAGGTTTCTAAGATTAATAGATTCTAGGTTTCTAAAAAATTAGACTTTTATTTACTAACATAATCTATGTTTTTGCACTTTAATCAATAAAATTTAATTATTATTTAGTAACTACAAAAATTATAAAAACTGTAAATTAGTAATTTCATTAATTAATATAATACTATAAAGTTATATACATTAATATTTTGCAATAATTATGTAAAACTATATTAAAAAATAATGATTTTACATTTATTAAAATTATCAGTTGCTGCATTTAATTTTAAATTGATTACAATCTTTAATTAGGTATATAATGCATATTGTAATGCTTAAATTAATAAACGATAATTCAGTATTTAATATTTATTCTAAAAAGAAAAAGGGCAGAATGCTTGTTCTAAAAAAAAGGCACTATTACATAAGAAAATATATTACTAATGTGCTTAGTAGCAATAAAAATAAGTACATAATTTTTTAGTATGATAAATATAAAAATCATTAATTTTCAATATTTCTATAAATCACGAATTGAAAAATACAATTAAATAACATGTTTTAATAATATCCTGCTTTTTTCCAAGAAATAAAGTTCTATCATTTTTGTTAAGTCTTGGGTGCACATATTTAGAAGTACTGCGGTATGGAGGGATTTATTTCAAAAAAGATCTGGCTATATTTCACTATTTTTTAAAAGGTAGGGTGCATTTTGTTAATTTCAAAAGGGGCAAAGTGTTGCAGCCTTAACAAATAGCCAAAATGAAACAGTAATCAACAGAATTAATAAAAACAGCAAATAAGTAATTTTAATATGGCATAACCAACATAACTAACAAATATTATTGGTAGCTCATTTTGCATTTGTAGTAACAAAGATTACTGTTAATAGCATAAATCATACCTTACACAATGTATGTGCATACTAATATATATATATATATATAGCCGAAATTTAGCATACTTTAAATGCTTATTTCATATAAAAGAATAAACAATTTAATTACTTAAAGGAAATTATGACATCACAAATTATATTAGATTTAGATTTAAATATAATATTTAAATGAAATATCTTTTATGCCTTAACAAAGTTATTGTAT
Organism: Maratus speculifer; assembly: GCA_964019185.1. Lineage (NCBI taxonomy): Eukaryota > Metazoa > Arthropoda > Arachnida > Araneae > Salticidae > Maratus > Maratus speculifer. The sequence goes on along the minus strand of OZ025294.1, from coordinate 231,269,122 downwards.
TTAATGTTTCACAGGACTCAGAAATTAAGATTAGAAACAATTATTTAAAGCTTTTTTATCAGATTTTGGTGTACTGTATACAGTATTCCAAATTACATTAATTTTAATACACTTTCCAAATTACATTAATCTTAGATTTTAATACGTTTGTGTCATTTAGAACAATTAGATTTAAATCAATTTTGATTTAAATAATTGATTTTCAAATTGTTGATTAAAATAACGATTTAATCGCTAGCTTAAATCCACTTTTTAAAATAGTTAACACCCTAAGTAAAATCCAAATGAATGCGATAAAATTTAGAAATTGGTTTGTAAACTTGTTTTATTAGATCTAAATTCGTAAAAATCTCGAAACATTTAAAAAATATATCGAATAAAAGCTAATGAATTTTAACTGTGGTTGTATGCATTATTGTAATTTTTGTGCACTGTTTATCTTTTATTTCTTTTTTCGTGGGTTAATCATATATTTTCTGATACTGTGTATCGTATAGATATTTTGAAATTCCTTTCATTAAAATCATTCACAAAATAAAATAATAAAAGCTTCTAGAATTTAAAAAAAAAATAAATAGACAATATAATTATGACATTTCAGTCTCATTCCTTTAAACATATGGATTATTCATAGATTTTTATTTATTTCAACAAAATCATTGTAATTTAAAGAAAAGCAAACAGAAAAAATATTTTTCATACCTATTTTCCATCGACATATTTCTTCATTTTTTGATGGTAATCCATTGAATCATTTGTAGAAAACAAATAGTCCAATATTAATTACAAAAGCAGTGGCATGAATCTATTTTACACATACCAACAGCATTTGTAAACTTTCTTGGACGTATTTTGTATGAAACACAGAATTTTGCGATACTCTTGTAATATTTTTTGCTTAAATTTTTAAACTTAGACGGACTATACGTACATAAACGGCTATTTTTACAAACAAAATGTTCTCGTTCTCTGTGTATTCCAAAGATCAACAAATAAACTTTACTGTCTTTAATTAAAAAATCGTCTGCGAGTTTTCCCTATTGCACATGGCATATGCGCATGCAAAAATTATAAAGCAAAAAATGCTTACATTACTAAACTTTCAAGTTTATCACCTGTTCGTTCAAAACAGCAGGCTTAATATATTTTTTTTTCCTTTTTGAAACCACAGAAGTATAAGTGTCGCAGAAGTGTGTTTTGTTAACGACAGCTGATCGTTGACAAAAAATCACCGTAAAAGATAAACTGACATATATACCTGAACCTGAAACATTTTTACACTCTTCTATTTTTGCAAGAAAAAAATACTAGATTCGTGAAAATTTTCGAATTCTTGTTTTTAATGGATTTTACACATTTTATAAGGTTAAAAATGTTTTTATAAAATGTTTGTTTGTATGTCTGTGACTCTGTCTCTATGTGATATAAATTTTGTTGGCACTCTATCTCAAGAACTAATACATGGAATACGTTTTCATTTTATTTGAACCTTATACATACACATGCATATATATATATTTGTGTGTTAGAAATGTGATTCTATATGTCAATAATTAATTTATAACAAACTGGAAATTGCATTTTAAACGTAGCAAATGAGATGCGTTCGTGCTATGACAAAGTTCTAAAAATATTCAGTTTTTGCTGTAATGGATACAGTATTTCGGATACAGTATAGTGGCCGAAATCTTCGGTGTGTCCCTGTAAATACTATTTGCTTTCTGTCAGCGGTGTAGTCGTAAAAAAAGCAAAGGGTATATGCATAAAACAGAGGGTATACCCTAGAGTGTATACACTGTAGCTCTTTTGAGAAACAGAGGGTATACCGAGTTCCTTAAAAAAATCCAAAGGGTATACGGCGTGTACCCGCGTATACCCTCCACTACATCCCTGCTTTGTATTATACAGGAAGTAACTTATAATAAACCTCAACAACGTACATAAAATGTGAAATAGTTTAATCGTATTATAACGCACCCCGAACGGTATCTCCCCTATAATATTATGTAATGGAATACTTGTGTGTGGCCCTGGAAATTAATAATGATTATTCTTTGCACCACCGATTGTGCAGAACGTATATTTTATCATACACTTCTTAGATACATATAGATTGTATTATATTCGAAAGCGTGTAGCATCATTAACAAATTGGAAATTGCGCGTCAAACGTGGCAAATGAGCTGCGTTCGTACTACAATTAATTTTATAAATATTCTGAGCTTAATACATTAGCTGTTAAATTCTTATGCTAAAATGCATGAATATAAAATTTGATACGATTATATATCTCCAATTCAGTAACACGAAAATAATAGGACCTCTTCTTAAATAGGACGCAATCAAGATCGCAAACCTAGAATCATTACTTATCATGGGATACCGTGAAAATGCGTAACTGATTCGAAAACCACTGCTATTTTCATTTTTACTCTGTAACTCTTGCAGATTCTTTTGTGTTACCCTGTATATGATTTACAGCATTTATATACACAAAGTAATATGCAAAAATATGGTTACACTTAAAAACTCATATCACAACTAAAAGTGCACTTCTAGCAAAAATCTGTAACGTAGAGTAGTAGTTCTGGTGCAGTATAGTATCCGAAATCTTTTGTGAGTGCTTGTAAATACTGTTAGCGCTTTCTATTATTAAAGAAGTAACTTGCAATAAAACTGAGCAACGTATATCAACTTAATTATATACGAACTAATTTAACATGATTGAAATACGCAGAAAACAATGTTTTCCCATATATCATTATGTGACGGAATTCTTTTGTGTAGCTTTGTAAATGAATAATAAACGTTTTTTCACCATATATTGCACCGAATGTATATTTTAATACGCTTCGGTAAATGTATATAATTTTTTTTCCTGTTTGGAATGCTGTAACACCATTAAAATGAACTTGAAACCTTTTTTTTTCTCATTGACGGTAATGTAACGTAATACTTTTGATTATCCCTGTAATCAAACTATACATCCGATTTTCATAAAATTTGAAAAACTATACAAAATTATGGAACAATTTTATATTTTAAATTTCAAACGATTCGGTTGGATAGTTTTTGCTCTATTATATGCGGACAGACGGACAGACAGACGAATGAATGGACTGAACAACGACAATCGGTCTTATATACATACATAATTACGAACGGACCTAATTTTGTATCATTTTGTATGTATTAATCACTTAAATTTTTTTTTATCGTTTTCGTTTTCGGCCGAAAATAGGATGAGTATCAAAATTCGGTTTCAGTTTCTGTTTTGATCTTAAAAATCGTTGATTCAGTTGATCCTTAATTATGATTAACACTTTCATTCGTGTAAATGCAAGTACTTTTCTACATTTACACATCTGTATGAGTTAATCAAGCGATAACAAATTGCACATTTGATTTCACATGCTAGGTACACATAAAAAAAGGTAATTTTTTGTTCAAAAGGTGTAAATTTTATGACAAGTATGCATTTGTAAAAAATTACTCACTTATGTGTGTACTTATAATTAAGTTTAAATTAGACTAACACATAAATAAGTGTAAATCCAAGCATTTCTAGACATTTACACACTTGTTTGAGTTTTTCAACTGATAAAAAATTACACACTTACTTTCACATCCTAAATACACATATAAACAGGTAAATTTCAGAAAAAAATGTGTAAATTTTACGACAGGTGTGTAATTTTAGAAATTTACACATATATTCGGGTAAAATTAGCTAATTTACACATTTATTTTTTAGAGTGTATATGCTTCCTATGTAAGCATCGTTGGAAGTAAAGTTTTAAGTTTTAGGGGTATTTCACAAGCAGTTTTTTTTCTGCAAAAATTTATGTGATTGGTAATAAGGGCTGAACCTGATCTATGTGATATACCGATCAGTATTTTTGAAAAACAATAACAAAAAAAAAACTTTCAATTAATGCCTTTTTTTCATGTCTTTAACAGAATTTTTAATTTTTTACCGCAGGTTTTTCAAAAGAGATATTTCTGCATAATTGAATTAGAAAAATACTCGAATAAAATAACTCAACATTTCTCTAAAAAATTTCTGGTGTGAATATTAAATCATGATTGGAAATTGAATGATTGTACATGGTAAGGGCAAAAAATGATTGTCAAAAATATATTGTACATATGACGTACGTGCAAATGAGGGAAACGTTTAATGAATAATACCTATGGATAGTACGTTGCCTCATCTAATTCAGGGCTGGTGGCATGTTTATGGAATTGCCAAATTCCTAAACCAGTTTGGGAATTTATGGAATTACAGTAAAACCCCGATAATTCGGATTAATTGGCACCAGACCCAATCCGGATTATCGAAAATCCGGATTATCCTGAGAATTAGAAATAAAATGAAATAAAATAAAACATACTTACAGAAAATCACCTTTATATTAAACTTAGTGAATATTTACAGACAGTAAAAATGCTTACTTCCTTTTATTCTTCCGAAAATATTTCAAAAAAGTTTTTTTAAATTCAGAATACGACGATGAAACAAGTTAATGTTATGGAAATTAGCCAATCACTTCTCAAACTTGAAAAAAAATGACCAAACCGATCCGGATTAACGGGGACCGGATTATCGGGCTTCTACTGTATTTTATAAAAAGCCAAGTACCCAAAAAGCCACATTGGCAGTATAGATTTCATTTTTTTCCATTTAATGTATATATGCAATATAATTTTTTTCTTAATTCCTATAAATTTCCTGATAAATTCCGTTGCTATTCATTTATTGTAATATTTTAACATTGAAAATGCTTTGCCCTTAAAATGGTTAAGCGTTCTCAGCCGTTCATTAATACATACACATACGCCCTTATAATATATAATAAAATAATGCTTACGGATTCTACATATGAACTTAACACAATTTTGAAAAATATCTGTCTTACAAGCTTACTGCAAAACAGAGGCAATATTTCTTTTGTTTTTCCGAATATTAAAAATATAAAGTTTGAAGCAGGTAAATGGAAATTTTACTGAGCTTTAAAAAACACACAAATCATGCAAAAAGTCAAAATTACATTTTAGTATATTCTGGTATTTAAAAAAATAAAATGCATTATTCCAGAACAACAGCAATTTCCATCTTATTTGAATGAAATATACCTCCTCCACTTAAGCACACAATACACAATACTGTTTTTCGAAATTTTAATGTTGTCTGACTTCATAAGAAAACACAATTTTTTTAAGTGCTTTAATTTTTATGGCAGAGATTTGAAAGCAGAGCGTTCCGAACAAGCTACCATACTATTCGAATCATGTAAATGTTTTCATTTAACTTAGTCCTTATGAATAAAAATATAAAACTCTTTAAAAAGCATCGAAGTAAACAATAGGGTAAATCATTCGTAAACTGTTTTCTTGTTTTTAGAAACTTTAAATAACTGGCCAAAATTTTCTGATTAGATTCTATTTTGGAATATTTTTATTTGATTTATCTCAGCACAGTTTATACATTTTATTTATTTATTTATTTATTTTGAATATGGGAAATCATTATTGTTTGCAGGATTTTTGAAAACAAAAGAAATAACATTCAAACAAAGAACATACATTTATATAAATAGATTATTATTGATGTTTGCAAATTATATATTTTAAGATTTTGTTGCTCTAATTTCTACATTATATACAATTAGACAATGTTAAATGAATATACAATGCATGATCGTAATCCACACAGTGAAGTGGTAGATGACAATTTTTTTCTATATAGTGAGACATGTTTACAATTAAATATCGAATATATGATTGTTTATTTTTATTTCAATACTTATGTGTCAGTTTTCGCCTAATTTTTGCAAAGCAAAATTTTACTTAATAAATGATAGGTATATCATCTGAGTAATGTGTATTTTATTTTACCACTAATTAAAATACATTTTTTTTTACATGGATAACCACTTTTTCTTTACTCCTATATTTAATTCAAATTCATTTAATTTTGTGGTTACTGTCACATATTCTTATGAATGAAAATGATATTGATATTTTTTATACGACAACATACAAATGAATATAATACATAAAAACTTATTATAGAGAAAATACTAACACTTTTAATATAAACAGAACATAAATTGATATCATATTTAAGCAACAAATAATGAACAAAATTAAGTATATCAGACTATGGTTTAGTTATGCAAATTTCATTTCTATTTCGAATACTAAAATTAAAAAGTCTGTAGCAGGAATGTCGAAATTCAGCTGAACTTTAAAAAAAGCATAAATCAAGCGGCAACTCAAAATTGCATTTTAATGTATACTCGTATTTAACAAAGAAAAAAATTCAGTATACCAAAACAAAAGCAATTTTCATATTATTTGAATAAAATATTGCTTTTCCACTTAAGCACACAATACACAATACTGTTTTTCAGAACTTTAATGTTGTCTGACTTCATAAGAAAACACAATTATTTTAAGTGCTTTTCTTTTTATGGCAGAGATTTGAACGTAAGAGCATTCCGGACAAGCCACCGTACTATTCGGATCATGTAAATGTTTTCATTTGACTTAGTATTTATGAATGAAAACATAAAACTTTTTTAAAAGCATTGAAGTAAGCAATAGGTTAAATCATTCGTAAACTGTTTTTTTTTTCTTTCTTGTTTCTAGAAGCTTTAAAAACTGCCCAAATTTTTCCATAAGATTCTATTTGGGAATATTTTTATTTGATTTATCTAAGCTTAGTCTATATATATATTTTTAAATAATATTTTTTTAATATTATTTTATTATTGTTTGCAGGATTTTTGAAAAAAATATAATATTCAAACAAGGAACATGAATTCTTATAAATGGATTATTTTTGTTATTTTTGTATTATATTTTAAGATTCAGTTGCTCTAATTTGCACGTTATATACATTTAGACAATGTTAAATGAATATACAATGCACGATCATAACTCACGCAGTAAAATGGTTGATAAGCGAGTTTGTTTCTATAAAGTGAACCATATTTACTATACAATATCGAATAACTGATTGTTGATTTTTATTTCAAGCTTTATGCTTCAGATTTCGCCTTAATTTTGTTAGGCAAAATTTTATTTAAGTAATGATAAGCACATCCTTTGAGTAATCTTTATTTAAACCTACCTTTAAGTAAAACGCTTTTTTTTACATGGATAACCGATTTTTTTTATTCTTATATTTCATTCAAATTCAAATAATGTTTGTAGTTAATGTCACTTAAATGATTCTTATGCATGAAAAAATATATCATTCATACAACATACAAATGAGTATAATACATTAAAAAAATATAGAAAATATACTTATATTTTTAATACAGGCAGTACATAAATTGATATTTTACTTTTGAAAAATAATGAAAAATAGTGAAATATGTCAACCTATGGTCTAGTTATGCATATTTCTTTTCTATTTACGAATGCTAAAATAAGAGAATCTGAATCAGGAAAAATCAAATTCAGCTGAATTTTTTTAAATGCATAAACCAAGTGGAAAGTCAAAATTACATTTTAATGTACAGTCGTATATTAAAAAAATCAAATGCATTATTCCAAAACAACCGCAATTTCCATCTTATTTGAATGAAATGTACCTCCTCCACTTAAGCACTCATTATACAATACTGTTTTGCAAAACTTTAATATTGTCTGACTTCATAAAAAAACACAATTATTTTAAGTGTTTTTTTATGGCAGAGATTTTAACGTAAGAGCATTCCGGACAAACCACTATACTATTCGGATCATGTAAATGTTTTCATTTAACTTAGTCCTTATGAATAAAAATATAAAACATTTTTGAAAGCATCGAAATAAACAATAAGGTAAATCATTCGTAAACTGTTTTCTTGTTTCTAGAAGCGTTAAATAACTGTCCAAATTTTCTGGTTAAATTCTATTTGGGAATATTTTCATTTGATTTTTCTAAGCACGGTTTATAATTTTTTTTAATTTATTTTATTTTTTTAATGTAGAAAATTATTATTGTTTGCATTATTTTTGAAAACAAAAGAAAAATATTCAAACAAGAACACAAATTCGTATAAATAGATTATTTTTGCTGTTTTTAAATTATATATTTTAAGATTCTGTTGCTCTAATTTTTAAATTACATATAAATTATAAACAATTTTAAGTTAATCTACAATTATATATCATTATAAATAATTTTAAGCTAATCTACAATACTCCATCGTAACTCACACTTAGTAAAAAGGTAGATGCCAATTTTTGCTGTAAAGTGAGAGATGTTTACTACACAATATCGAATAAACGAGTGTTAATTTTTATTTCAAACCTTATGCGTCAGATTTCGCCTAAATTTTGCTAGACAAAACTTTATTTAATAAATAATAGGGGCATTATTTAAGTAATCTGTATGTTAATTTACCATTAAGTAAAATACATTTTTTACATGGATAAAACATTTTTCTTTAATCCTATATTTAATTCAAATTCATATAATGTTGTGGTTACTTCCAAATAAATAATTCTGATTCATGAAAAAATATTGATATTTTTCATACCTACAACATACAAATGAATGTAATACATAAAAACTTATTATAGAAAAAATACTGATACTTTTGATATTGACAGTACATAAATTGATATAATATTTAAAAAATAATAATAATGAATCAAATTAAGTATGTCAGACTATGGTTTAGTTACGCAATTATTTTTTCTATTTCCGAATAATAAAATTAGAAAATCTCAAGCAGGAAAGTTGAAATTCAGCTGAACTTAAAAAAAAAAAAAATAAACCAATCGACAATTCAAAATTCCATTTCAATGTATACTCGTTTTTTTTTTTTTTTTTTTTTTTTTTTTTTTTTTTTTATGAAATACATTAAACCAAAACAAAAGCATTTTCCATAATATTTGAATAAAATATAACTTCTCCACTTAAGCTCTTAATATACAATGCTCTTATGCAAATCTTTACTGTCATCTGACTTTATATATATATAAAAAAAAACACAATTTCTTAAGTGTTTTTCTTTTTATGGCAAAGATTTAAACGTAAAAATTTTCCAGTCAAGCCACGATACAATTCGAATCATGTAAATATTTTCGTTTAACTCAGTTCTTATGAATAAAAATATAAAACTTTTTTAAAAGAATCGAAGTAAACAATACAGTATGTCATTCGTAAAATGTTTTCTTGTTTTTATAAGCTTTAAATAACTGTATAAATTTTCTGATTAGATTATATTTGGGAATAGTTTTATTTCATTTATCTAAGCCACGTTTGTACATTTTTTTTAATCCGGGAATTTATTTTTTGTTGTGGAATTTTTGAAAACAAAAGAAATTATATTCAAACAGCAAGAAATCAAACAACACGAAATAATATTCAAAACAGGAATTCAAATATATATATATATATTATGTTATTTTAAATTAAATATTTTAAGATTCATTTGCTCTAATTTAAACATTATATATAATTGTATTATCTATAATATACGTTATATATATATATATGTATATATATATGCTCGTATTAAAAAAAATTGAATGGATTATATCAAAACAAAAGCAATTTTATATTATTTGAATAAAACATAACTTCTCCACTTAAGTACTGTGCTGTTATACACAATGCTGTTATGGAAAACTTTAATGTTGTCTGAATTCATAAGGAAATACAATTTTTTAAAGAATTTTATTTGTTTTTTAAGGATTTTTTAAGAGATTTTATCATGAGAGCGTTTTAAAAAATTCACCAAAATATTTGAATCATGTAAATGTTTTCATTTAACTCAGTCCTTATGAATAAAAGCATAAAACTTTTTTTAAAAGAATCGAAGTAGACAATAGGTTAAGTCATTCGTAAACAGTTTTCTTGTTTCTAGAAGCTTTAAATAACTGCCAAAGATTTCTGATTGGATTCTTTTTGGGAGTGTTTTTATTTGATTTATCTGAGCGCAGTCTATGTAATTTATGTTTTTTTTTTCTTTTTAGAATATGGGAATTTATTATTGTTTTTAAGCGTTTTAGAAACAAAAAGAATAATATTCAAACTAAGTCTATAAATTCATATTAATAGATCTTTTTTTCTTTTTTTTTAATTATAGATATTTTAAGATTGAGCAGTTCTGATTTTAGCATTACATATAAGTAAACAAGTATACATTACTTTAAAATAAATTATCGTAACTCACATAGTAAAGTGACGGAGATTATTTTCTATAGAGTAAGCAATATTTACAATATAATATAGAATAAATAATTGTGGATTTTTGTAACAAACCTAGGTACTACTCTGTTATCCCCTCGACCAATTTCGCCAAATTATAGAAATCGCCAAACTCATAGCCAAATTATACATCTTGACATAATTTTTATTTTAAACAACGAAAAAACAAATAATTAATAGAATATTAATGAAAATATTAATAAAAAGTCGAAATAAAAAACACTTAGTGACATTTTAAACACGTGAATCGCATTTAATGTCACTGAATATGACATTCATGATCATCCATTATTGGCATATAATCTTATAGTTTGGCGATAATTTTTTGGTTGGCGGGTTAACCTAGTAGTACCCAAACCTATTACTTCAAGACTTTCGTGCCGACTGAGAAGTCTCCGTTCAGTTTGCAATACTCTTCTCGTCAACTGAATTCTTTTGTAAGAGTTTTTTGTAACGGACCCATTTGCGGTTTCTTCATAATAGAACGAAGGGGAGGGAACAAAAGTATCTGGAGATAAGCAAGTTCATCCTACTTGACAGAACAATTCCTCTTTTGCAGGACAACAGACTCTTTCCTCCAAAGCTCATTAAAGATCAAAAACACCGCGTTGCCACAACAAACGAACCGACAAGAAGTGGTCAGGTCTGTTTTGACCTTTAAGGGTTTATTCTGATCAAAACTGCTTATTTTCAGATGCCCCACCAGTGGCCGAGAGGTACAGACCACTCAACTGGTAGACGGCAGGTGCTGGGTTCGAACCCAATCGCGGCTGTCGGCCTAACCGTTCGGAGTTTTCGTGGTTTTCTTCGAACCTTGCGTAAATACGGGTTAGGTTCCCTTAGAAAGACCCCCACGAAGGGCACTGCCCCCTTGGTCCTATATCCCTAGCGTAGATAATCGGACGCCAAAAATAAACCAAAACAAACCAAACTTAATCGGACGCCAAAAATAAACCAAAACAAACCAAACTTAGTTTCAGATTTATTTTCAAATTCATTTTTACTCTGAAACGCACCAAACATTCAAAATCTCTTCTTTAGAAACTACACAAGGTGCCGTGATTGTTGATTTTTTGAAAAATATAGAAAATGTTGCAAAAAAATGCTGTCAAAAACGGCGTTTTGGACCAAATTTTCCGAAGCGGGATACCTTCGAACGAAAAAAAAGGTCATACTGAGAAAATAATTGCTTATAAATCAAATTCTAATTGATTCAGCGAAAAATGACATCACACGGCACCTTGTATATCACCCCAAAAATTCTCTCAGGAAGTTTCATATTTCTACTTTAAAAAGCAAGCCTGAAAATGTATCGGAAAATTTCGAACTGTTGAAGGTGAAAAATCATTTTTTAATACACCCTTAAGGCTCCGTTAGAATGTAACTCCCCTATGGTGAAATCCCATGTTAAATTATAGGAAAATTTTGAAACACGATGACTCATTATCTAAAATAATTATTAAAATACCATTTTCAGCACCTAAGAGTAGACGCCAGATGCCGATGATAAGCGTTTTAGAAAATTGTCTACATGAATTTTATGTATATAAAATATTCCTATAAACTTTTAAATTTCAATTTGATAAAATGTTATTATATTTTCAATAATACTTAAAATTTGTGTAAACAATTTTAAAAACGCACATCCTTTGAATCTGAAGTTCACTTTCTGATGGTGAAAACGAAATTTTAATGATTATATTAAGTAATGAGTAATCGTATTTCAAAATTTTCCCATTTTTTTAAATGGGATTTCGCGGTCTGGGAGATTCACTGGTGCGGCTCTTTAAGACGCAACACTAGTCACTGAAAAAATCCCGGATGATAATGTTAAGTCTACGGGAGCGTTCATTCAAATGCAAATTATATTCAAATTTTTATTAAATTTTCATTTGATTCAAATTCATATAATTTTTGTGGTTACTGTCACATAAATAATTATTCTACATGAGAAATGTTGAAATTTTTCATACAGAGAATACATAAATGGATATTAAACAGGGTGGCGAATGGTTGGACAAAAACTCAGTCAACATAGATGATAAATACCAGTATTTTGATAAAGATAAATTCAATTTATATAACCTCTCTAAATTATTTGAAGTATTTTCTGTAAGAAATTACTGGTAGTTTCGCCTTTTCTTGATTGTGTTTTTACCGGTTTTCCCTGACCACTCGCCACCCTGTTAAATTTAAGGGGAAAAAATAATGAATAAAATTATGTATGTCTACATATGGTTAAATCATGCATAATTTTTTTCTATTTCCGAATACTAAAACTAAAAAATCTGAAACTGGAAAATAGAAATTATGCTGAACATTAAAAAATACATAAACTTAGCGGCAGTTCGAAATTGCACTTTAATATATACTCTTTTATTTATTTATTTATTTATTTAAAAAATGAAATGCATTATACTAAAACAACAGCAATTTCCATCTTATTTGAAAAAAATATTTTCTATCCACTTAAAAATACAATACACAGTACTCTTTTTCAAAACTTTAAAATGTTGTCTGACTTCATGAGAAAACATAATTATATTAAGTGCTTTTCTTTTTATGGCCGATATTTGAGCCTGAAAGCAGTCTGAATAAGCCACCATACTATCGAAATCATATAAATGTTTTCATTTAACCAAGTTCTTATGAATAAAATCATAAATAACCATTTTAAATCATAATTTTTAAAAGCATCGTAGTAAACAATAGTGTAATTCATTTGTATAATACTTGCTTGTTTCGCGAACTTTAAAATAACTGCCGAAGTTTTCTGGTTAAGTTCTTTTAGGAAACGTTTTACTTGATTTATTTCAGAACAGTCAAAGCAGTAAATTTTTCAGATTATGGGAATTTGACAGTGTTTACAGGCTTTTTTGAAATAATATTCAAACTAAGAACAGGAATTTATATGAATAGATTTTTGTAAATAATTTACTTTAAAATTTAAATTCTCTAACATATTTTAGTCGAAAATGAAATATGAGTGTGTAACAAGCTTTTATACAGGTTGCATCAAAGCTCCCAAAATTTGTTTTAAGGAAAACTGAATACAACTGTACAAGCTCAAATCACTCTACAGTATATGATCCTAATTTACGTGGTAAAGTGATAGTTTTTTTTTCTATAGAGAAAGACATGTTTACTATACAATATCAAATAAGTTATTGCTGATTATATTTGAGTATTATATTTCCTAATAAAAATATCTAATAAAAATAAAAATCATAAGTAGAGTTCTGCAAAATGCAGTTAGTTTACAAATTACTATAGTTAAGAAGAGATATAGGATATATATTAGTATCTAACAGTTGTAGGTATGTTGTTTTATTAGAAATTGCTCTAAGTATATGAGAATTTTAAAAATTCAAATGCTCTCAACCTCTTTGCGATGGGAGTTTTTTTTAAAAAATTTAACGTTTTGTCAACGGTTTCTGAAAAAAAAAATTGTGACTTATGAAATCGAGAAAATGGATCAAATTAATAAGGCAAATTTTAGAGTAACATTTTACTAGTGAGGATAAATGAGAATTCTTAAGCCTTTTTTGCGGCAAGTATATGTGTTGCTCATCCCCAAGGGGTTAATTATAATTAACGTTGAATATTCCTTAAAAGAATGACACTATTAAAATCAACTCTTAAAAGAGACTATTATTTGTTTACTAGAGGTTTTTTTTTTTTGTTATTTTTTTACAATGCCATCCTTTTTGGTTATCAACCGAACAAAACACAGGACTAACAAATAATGAACATAGATGTACCTAACAAGAATTTGTATTTGTAATGAATCAAGATATTTACGTTAAATAAATAAATGAATAAGGCCTTAATATAAGGTTACACGCAATCGAAACAAAAATTCAGACTATGAAAATTTAGAATTGTTTACATCTATTTTGCCGAAACATGAAATAATATTCAAACTTAGAACATGAAATCATATAAATAATTTATTTTTGTTCTTTTATAACAGCATATATTTTAAATTCAGCTGCTGAAATTTACATACATTTTAAAAACCAAAATGATATAAAAATGAGTAGCATGCTGTCAAGCTGTTATACAGGTTAGATCGAAACACCTGAGACAAAATCTTAAGTGAGGCTGAATACAACTAGAGAAGCTTAAATTACCCTATAATACATGATCATAAATTACATATTAAATTGATAAATGGCAATTTTTATATACATATATATAGAGAGAGACATGTTTACTATATGATATCAAATGAATGTTAATTTTATTTGAGCATCATATTATTCCTTATAAGAAGTTTAATATAAAGAAAAATAATAAGGAGAATGATGAAAAAAGCAGTTATTCAACAAACCAATCTTGTGGTTAAGAAAAGAAGTTTGACAGATATTAGTATTCAACAGCTGTAAGTATAGGGCTTTATAAGAAATTCCACGAAATACGTAAAAACTTTCAAAATTAAAATACTACTAATTGTAATTATGTTTAATATTTCTTTAAAGAATCACACTGTAGTATTCTCTCTTAAAATGTAATATAATTCTTCTTTATTATTATTTATTATTTGTTATTTATTATTTTTTGTGTAAAATTAAACTCTTGGTTACGGACAATACAATATATAGTAGTAATAAATAACAAATATAGCCGTCCAATCTTGAATCAATATAATATCGGTATATAAATAAATGAATAAAGCATTAATATCCCGTTATACCCAGTCATTAATTGTCTTTATTTATCTTTTAAAATCATACTACTCCTTATTTTTAAAAAAATGAAAGAAATAATTCAATTTTCATTAAAAAATAGCTACCATATCAGCTATTATTTTGAAGTAGGTATTTGAAAACTTTAAAAATGAAAATACTACTAATTACCAATTACGTTTGATATTCCTTCAAAGAAACACACTGTAGTATTCTCTCTTAAAATATGCTATTATTATTATTATTTATTTATTCTTACTTATTGCTATACTTTTTTGTAAAGCCATAATCTTTGTTATGGACAATGCAAAACATAGTAGTAATAGATAATAAATCTAGCTGAACATTCGTGAATGAAGATTATATCGGTATATAAACGAATGGATAAAGCGTTGGTATCCAGTTATACCCAGTCACCGATAATATTAATTTGCCGTTATTAAAAATTAATAATCGATATCGTCAATAAGATAAAAGAAATAAATCAAATGTCATTAAAAATATTAACTACCATTTAAAATTTTATTTTGCAAACTAGGGAATTGTAAATTCAAAAGGATATCTACCAAAGTAATATGTATATATTAACTATTCCATTTATTCTACGCAAATGTTTATTGCTTACCAACTTTTATTTCAAAACTTATTACTATATGCAATTTATAAATATATTTAACATTTTTTTTGTCTGATTATCCATTCTAGTCTATAGTATTTTTTTTTCAACAGTATTTGATCAAACGAATACATCTAACATAACGAAATTCATTGGCAGTACGAAAAAAATGACCAAAAACGCTGTTTTCACATATTCTAGTGCTGGATTTTTTATAATTCACTGTTCATTTCACAGAAAACAAGGACAGCAATAGTTTGTCACGCAAAATTCGCGTTATTAGAAATATTTATGTTTACGTAATCACCATTACAATTCAAAATACATATTTTACTTGAATACAAATATATTGATTTTTCAAATGAGTGCATTCTAAAGTAAATTCTGACAAACTTTGTGCAGTGAAAAAATGGCAGTATTTATTTTTGGGTAAAATAAAAATAAAACAAAATTTTGGGAACATAAAGTAGTATTAAATTAGGGTTAATCAAAAGGAATAACATTTTAAAAAAGCATACATTGAGAAATTGGATTTCAATTTGTATTTAAAAAAGCATAATGCTGTAGCAGAATTGTACAATAAATATGCAAATTAAAAGTAATTATTTCACGTGTCCTAAATTTCTTTATAGATGCATATAGTAATACACAGAAAATCGTTAACGCTCAATTTTAAAAGATTTTTTTTATGCTACTCACAGAGAACATGTTAAAAATATCAATATATATATTCTAAATGCTATGAATTCCATAAACTGCAGCATTTTTTTAAATAATGGATATTAAAGAGGGTGGCGAGTGATTAGATAAAAACACAGTCAATATAGATGATAAATACCAGTATTTTGATAAAGATAAATTCAGTTTATATAATGTACATTATACATTATTTGAAGTATTTTCTTTAAGAAATTACTGGTAGTTTTCACTTTTCTTGACTGTGTTTTTTCCGGTTTTCCCTGACAACTCGCCACCCTGTTAAATTAAAGGAAAAAAATAATGAATAAAATTATCTATGTCTACATGTGGTTAAATCATGCATATTTTCTTTTCTATATTCGAATACTAAAACTAAAAAATCTGAAACTGGAAAATAGAAATTATGCTGAACATTAAAAAATACATAAACTTAGCGGCAGTTCAAAATTGCACTTTAATATATACTCTTTTATTTAGTTATTTATTTAGAAAATGAAATGCATTATACTAAAACAACAGCAATTTCCATCCTATTTGAATGAAATATGTTCTATCCACTTAAGAATACAATACACAGTAGTGTTATTCAAAACTTTAAAATGTTGTCTGACTTCATAAGAAAACATAATTATATTAAGTGCTTTTCTTTTTATGGCCGATATTTGACCATGAAAGATGGCTGAATAAGCCACCACACTATCGAAATCATATAAATGTTTTCATTTAACCGAATTCTTATGAATAAAATCATAATTAACCATTTTAAATCATAATTTTTAAAAGCATCGTAGTAAACAATAGTGTAATTCATTTGTATAATGCTTGCTTGTTTCGCGAAGTTTAAAATAACTGCCGAAGTTTTCTGGTTAAGTTCTTTTAGGAAACGTTTTCACTTGATTTATTTCAGAACAGTCAAAACAGTAAATATTTCAGATTATGGGAATTTGGCAGAGTTTACAGGCTTTTTTTTAAATAATATTTAAACTAAGAACAGGGATTATATGAATAGATTTTTGTAAATAATTTACTTTAAAATTCAAATTCTCTAACATATTTAAGTCGAAAATGAAATATGAGTGTGTAACAAGCTTTTATGCAGGTTGCATCAAAGCTCCCAAAATTTTTTTTAAGGAAGACTGAATACAACTGTAAAAGCTCAAATCACTCTACAGTATGTGATCCTAATTTACGTGGTAAAACGATAGTTTTTTTTTCTATAGAGAAAGATCTGTCTACTATAAAGAAGTTATCGCTGATTATATTTGAGTATTATATTTCCTAATAATAATGTCTAATAAAAATAAAAATCATCAGTAGAGTTCTACAAAATGCCGTTATTTTACAAATTACTATAGTTAAGAAGAGAAATCGGATATATATTAGTATCCAACAGTTGTAAATATGTTGTTTTATTAGAAATTGCCCTAAGTATATGAAAATTTTAAAAATTTAAATGCTATCAGCCTCTTTGCGACGGGAGCTTTTTAAAATTTTTTATGTTTTGTCAACGGTTTTTGAAAATAAACATTTGTGACTTATGAAATCGAAAAAATGAATCAAATTAATAAGGCAAATTTACAGTAAAATTTTACTAGTGAGGATAAACAAGAATTCTTAAGCCTTTTTTTTGCGGCAAGTATATGTGTCGCTTATCCCCAAGGAGTTAATTATAATTAACGTTTAATATTCCTTAAAAGAATGACACTATTAAAATCAACTCTTAAAAGAAACTATTATTTGTTTATTAATTTTTTTTTTTTTCGTTATTCTTTTACAATGTCATCCTTTTTGGTTATCAACAGAACAAAACATTGGATTAATAAATAATGAACATAAATGTACATAACAAGAACTTGTATTTGTAATGAATCAAGATATTAACGTTATATAAATAAATGAATAAGGCCTTAATATAAGGTTACACCCAATCGAAACAAAAATTCAGACTATGGAAATTTAGAATTGTTTACATCTATTTTTCCGAAACATGAAATAATGTGCAAATTTAGAACATGAAATCATATAAATAATTTATTTTTGTTCTTTTATAACTGTATATATTTTAAATTCAGCTGCTAAAATTTACACACAAACCAAAATGATGTAAAAATGAGTAGCATGCTGTCGAGCTGTTATACAAGTTAGGTCGAAACGCCTTAGACAAAATTTTAAGTGAGGCTGAATACAACTAGAGAAGCTTAAATTACCCTATAATACATGATCAT
Organism: Maratus speculifer; assembly: GCA_964019185.1. Taxonomy (NCBI): domain Eukaryota; kingdom Metazoa; phylum Arthropoda; class Arachnida; order Araneae; family Salticidae; genus Maratus; species Maratus speculifer. The sequence goes on along the minus strand of OZ025294.1, from coordinate 231,250,675 downwards.
AAATTACATTTTAAATTGATAAATGGCAATTTTTTATATATGTAGAGAAAGAGAGACATGTTTACTATATGATATCAAATAAATGAATGTTAATTTTATTTGAGCATTATGTAATTCCTTATAAGAATTTTAATATAAAGAAAAATAATAATGAGAATGATGAAAAATGCAGTTATTCAACAAACCAATCTTGTGGTTAAAAAAGAAGTTTGATAGATATTAGTATTCAACAACTGTAAGTATAGGGATTTTTAAAAAATTCCACGAAATATGTAAAAACTTTCAAAATTAAAATACTTGTAATTATAATTATGTTTAATATTTCTTTAAGGATTCACGCCGTAGTATTATCTCTTAAAATGTAATATAATTCTTCTTTATTATTATTTATTACGTGTTATTTACTATTTTTTGGGGTAAAATCATCCTCTTGGTTACGGACAATACAATATATAGTAGTAATAAATAACTAATGTAGCCGTCCAATCTTGAATCAATATAATATCGGTATATAAATAAATGAATAAAGCATTAATATCCCGTTATACCCAGTCATTAATTGTCCTTATTTATTTTTTTAAAATAATACTACTCGTTATATTTAAAAAAAATGAAAGGAATAATTCAATTTTCATAAAAAAATAGCTACTATATGAGCTATTATTTTGAAGTAGGTATTTGAAAACTTTCAAAATGAAAATACTACTAATTACCAATTATGTTTGATATTCCTTCAAAGAAACACACTGTAGTATTCTCTCTTAAAATATACTATTATTATTATTGTTTATTATTTATTTATTCTTACTTATTGTTATACTTTTTTGTAAAGCCATAATCTTGGTTATGGACAATGCAAAACATAGTAGTAATAGATAATAAATCTAGCTGAACATTCGTGAATGAAGATATATCGGCATATAAACGAATGGATAAACCCAGTTGAAAAAACTGTTATACCCAGTCACCGATTATATTAATTTGCCGTTATTAAAAATTAGTAATTGATATCGTCAATAAGACAAAAGAAATAAATCAAATGTCATTAAAAATATTAACTCCCATTAAAAATTTTATTTTGCGAACAAGGACATTGTAAATTCAAATGGATATTTAGAAAAGTAATATATATATTAACTATTCCATTTATTCTATTCAAATGTTTATTGCTTATCAACTTTTATTTCAAAACTTACTATTATATGCATATTAGAAATATATTTAACATTTTTTGTCTGTTTATCCATTCGAGTCTATAGTATTTTTTTTTTCTTTTTACTGCACTTGATCAAACGAATATATCTAACATAACGAAATTCATTGGCAGTACGAAAAAAATGACCAAAAACACAGTTTTCACATATTCTAGTGCTGGATTTTTTATCATTCACTGTTCATTTCACAGAAAACAAGGACAGCAATAGTTTGTCACGCAAAATTCGCGTTATTAGAAATATTTATGTTTACGTAATCACCATTACAATTCAAAACACATAGTTTACTTGAATACAAATATATTGATTTTTCAAATGAGTGAATTCTGAAGTAAATTCTGACAAACTTTGTGCAGTGGAAAAATGGCAGTATTTATTTTTGGGTAAAATAAAAATAAAACAGAATTTTGGGAACATAAAGTAGTATTAGATTGTGATTAATCAAAAGGAATAACATTTAAAAAAAACATGCATTGAGAAATTGGATTTCAATTTGTATTTAAAAAAGCATAATGCTGTAGCAGAGTTGTACAATAAATATGCAAATTAAAAGTAATTATTTCACTTGTCTTAAATTTCTTTATGGATGCAGATAGTAATACACAGTAATTCGTTAACGTTTAATTTAAGATTTTTTAATAAAGATTTTTTTATGCTACTCACAGAGAACGTATTAAAAATATCAATATATATTTTTAAAATGCGATGAACTCCATAAACTGCAGCATAATTTTTAAAATCTAGAGTATCTTTAGTATAACATTGAGAATATTATGTTATTTTATAATTATTTATTATTATTATTGATTTTTATTGCTATATTTTTTGTAATATGATCTGTTTTCTTATGGACCGTATAAAACATAGTAGTAATAGATAATAAATATATCCATGCTATCGTGAACCAAAATAATATCGGTATGTAAACAACTGAATAAAGCATTAATATACACCGTCAAAAATTATCTTCGTTTATCAGTATAAAATAACAATAATATATATATTTAAAACGATAAAAGAAATAAATTATTTACTTTAAAAAACAACTTTTAACTATAATCTCAAGTATTACATTATTCGTATATACTATATATAACTATTAGTATTAGTGTTATAATAGTATAAGCATAACAATTTCATTTATTATACGTAAATATTTATTGCATATCAACTTTTATTTCAAAACTTGCTGTTATATGTATATTGTAATTATATTTAACATTTTTTGCGGCTATTTATTCACTCTAATCTATAGTAAAATTATTACCAACATTATTTGGTGAAACAAATACATCTGAAATAACAAAATTTAACTGCAGTTCGAAAAAACTCTAAAAACGCTTCTTTCATATATTCTAGTGCTAGATTTTTTATTTTTCATTGTTCGTTTCACAAAACACAAGGAAAGTAATAGTTTATCACGCAAAATGCGTGTCATTAGAAATATTTATGTTTACGTAATCACCATTACAATTCAAAACACGCATTTTACTTGAATACAAATGTATTGATTTTTCAAATGAATGCATTCTAGAGTACAATCTGACAAACTTACAGCAGTGTAAAAATGGGAGTATTTATTTTCAGTAAAAAAAATGAAGCAGAATTTTGTCAACGTAAAGAAGTTGTAGATTTGGGTTAATCAAAAGGTGTAACTGTTAAAATAAAGCATGTATTGAGAAATTGGATTTCAATTGGTATTTAAAAAGTATATTGCGGCATCGGAGTTGTACAATAAATATGCATATAAAGTAATTATTTCATTTGTCCTAAATTTCTTTATGGATGCACAGAGAAAAATGTAAATAATTTTTAAAAACCTTTTTTCGAAACTTTAAGTTAGCTGGGATCTTAGGCCGCTTTTCACTCGGTTTGGAAAACATAAGTTTAAATAATTTCACCAATCAGCTGACTGAAATAATATAATAAAATTAATCCATATCACTTATCATCTTGAAATTGAATTCTAAGATTTGTGGAATATTCTGTTGAGCTACTTTAGATAACATAATAGATGTTTTTGCCTTCTATCCAAGTAAATTGTTCCAGCCAGTTGCTTGTCAAGGTAGCTCCAGTGCTGTAGTTGTTAAAGGTAAAGTTCTGCTGTTTGACCTCCAGCAAGGACTTTTTTCCGCCCAGTTCTTAAAATATCGTCTTAAGTAAAATAACGCCCAGTTTTTTTGTATTTGATATTTTTTAGAAAAAATATTTGCTGGTTATTTTTAAAATTAACTTTACAAAATGAAATTAATGATTCTATTGTCAAAAAATAATATTAATATTTTTAAATAACTCACAATTTCTAAATCTTAAAAAATAATAATACTTTTAAAGAGTTAAAATAATATTAAGGTAAAATCACAAAGGAACATAGCATGACATTATTAATAAATTCCGCCTTTTAATACTTCGATTGTGTATCAGACCTATCGTCACCGAAGAATAATAAAGTTATAACTGTGTTCTTGAAAAAAAAATGACTTACCAATATAGAAATGTTTTATTTGTAACTATGAAGGCATTTCTGGATACAAATAATGGCGTATTATGATTTTAAGGTCATAGGTAGATTATATTACATTATTTTGATGCAAAAATGACTTCATACATACAAATAGAATCTATCTATGTTGATAAATCAATTTTTAAAAAAACACAGATTCAACATTATTATTCTCAGGTGACGATATACTTCCCAAGGATCATTTAGTTTAATTCTATGCATATCACATTTTTAAAGAAAATCTTTTTGGGAAATCGACCAAAATAAAATATTTCGTTTATTTAATTGATGGAATGTAAAAAGAGTTTCCAGTACTGAAATAATTTAAGAGTTATTTTGGTTGAAAAAAAATATCCTTCATCGATAAGTCTTCTAGATTTTTTTAAAACCTTATTAATGAAAATACAGGATACTTTTTTAAATATTGAATAAAATATGTTTTTATAAGCATAAAGCTTTTATTTATACGAAATTATTAAGAATCCTTTTAAGTTTCTTTGGCTTTTTTGGCTAATTAATTTTTTTTTTCTATTCAATCATAATAAGAATTTTATTAGATTTCTTTATAAATTTCTATTAACGTATTAGCTTCAAAAATATTTTCGATAGGTTTTATGCAAGCACTATTTGAAAGTGTTCTAATTATCCCCTAAAACATAAAAATGCCATTTGTGTTAAACAGAAAATTCATTTAAAAATTAAATTTAAGTAATTTTCAAATAAAACAAACTTTTAATTTTTAAGAACATTTTTAAAAGGCTATTTACTAATGCTATTAATACACAAATAATTGAATTTTAAATTTCTAAAGATATGTCTGTAATAAAAACCAAGATTTAATTTTTTAATATACTCTATTACGTTTAAAAAGACATTAACTTACAAGTGAAAAAGAAAATAATACTTTAAAAAGATAAAATAAGATTAAGTTACTGATATTATTGAAAGAACCTTTTTACTTATAAATTTCTTTATTTAATCCTGGATGATATTAGTGCTTAAGATAAATCTTATTATATAAAATAAAAGACACCTTTAATAACAATGCTGTAGCTAATTTTGTTTTAATGTGGGCAATGAGTGATTTTAAATAATGATTTAAAATAGCTTATGATTTTTTTTTGTTAAATCAGTTTGTTAATTAATTATTATTTTAGTTTTCAGTTTTATTAAAACAATGTTTTTACAAAACATTTTAATTATAAAGTTGTTGAAGAAATGTATTATTGAATTCCTAAATGTGATAAATATCATTGATATGTGTATGCATGCTGAAGATTTTTTAAAAATATCTTTTAATTATATATATATATATATATATATATATATATATATATATATATATATATATGTATATATATATAGTAAAACCCCGATAATTCGGATTAATTGTGACCAGACCCAATCCGGATTATCGAAAATCCAGATTACCCGGAGACTTAGAAAAAAAAGAAAAAAAATTAAGCATACTTACGGAAAATCACTTTTATGTTAAACTTATTGAATATTTACAGGCAGAAAAATGTTTACTTTGTAATAAAAAAGTCGAAAAGATTTCAGAAAAAGTTTTTTTTATTCAAAATATGACGATGAAATAAGTTAGCGTTATAGAAATCAGCAAAAATGTTTCTCAAGCTTGGAAAAAATATGGTCAAATTGATCCGGATTATCCGGAGATCCGGATTATCGGGGTCCGGATTTGCGGGGTTCTGCTGTATATATATATATATATATATATATATATATATATATATATATATATATATATATATATATATATAGATAGATAGATTTAATTCAATATTTTTAAATGAGCATCTCTCTCATTCAAAACCTCGTTGATAATTATTTTTATTTTCGTAATTTTTGAAATTTTTGTGCGTACACATTTTACTGCTTAATTTAAGTGGATTATCAGATAATTCGAAAAAGGAATTCGTAAAGAATGGAAATAACTTCATAAAAATTCAAGAAATATACAGGGTGATATTTTTTCTTTCAGCCGCTTAAATGATCAATATTTTTGAAAAAAAAAAATCAAATAATGCTTTTTTTTTTGTATTGTTTTCAATTTATTTCTATTATTTCTATTATTATTATTATTATTAACATTATTATTATTATTATTTGCCTTTTTTTGTACTTCTTGCAGATTTTTTTACTCTTTTATCACCAATTTTTCAAAACAAAAATTGCTGCCTAATTGAATTGGTAAATGTTGGGATTAAATAATACAAAATTTACAGTAAAATTTTACGGTGAGTATAATAAATCATGATTGGAATATGGATGCCCATACGTTCTACGCTAAAATCATCACTGGCAAAATCATGTTGACTTACGACGTACGGTCAAATCAAGGAAGTGGTTAAGTTGCGAAAGTAAAATGTTATAACAAAGGAACCATTGACCCAAACGACCTGAAATTTCCCCAAAGCATTGGAATTTTTTCAAGCGTGGTTAAAATAAAATAAAATTAAATTAAATTAAATTAAATTAAATTAAATTAAATTAAACAGACAGATGACACTGTAAGTAGAGTTGCAAAAAGTCCGTTTATTCCCGGGTTTATTTCCAATAGACCAGGTTTATTCCCAGTTTTATTCCCAAAAAACCGAATTATTCCAAAAAATCCCGGGTTTTTTCCAGGTTTATTCCTAAAAACCCGGTTTATTCTCGGGTTTAAACCGGGTTTTTTCTAACCTTTGCAACGCTAACTGTAAGTTAACAAGAGTATTGTCAATGGGAGGAAAACAATGGACGGTACTTTGAAAAAAATGTATTATGGAGATTATTATTATAAGCCACAATTTCCCTATACCTTGGCCGGTTATAAAGTTTACCTAAAGAATACTGTGTATCGTGATGGTGTTATGAATTCATCTGGCTTGAAGACATGCATTGTGTACCTTCGCTCTGTTGTGGAACACGCGGTTCAATGATTCCAAATCGTAGCAACGTTGGATAGCGCAATGAAAATATATTCTGTTAGTTGCGCAGTTCTGTACGAATGCTTTATCCATAATCTATTTTTCATTTTATTTGTTTCCTAAAATATTGAAATATGTATGTTTCTGATATGCGTAAAAATGTTTTCTTTTTTCGAAAAGTCTTGTTGCGTTGTTACATGCGGCCGAGTAGACAGTCGGACAAACTGAACAACGGCTATAGGTGCTACATATTTATATAATTACGAAAGCACCTACAAAGACAACTGCATTAAATTTAAGAGAAAATAGTTTTACAATGTGTCACAAAGTTTTGCTTTGATACACAATACTTTGTGATATTTTTATGACTATACCCAGTGTTTATATAACGCTTGTTAATTATATATATTATTATAATTTATAATTTCATCAAATTTAAAATATTTACACTAATCACACATATTAAATTACATATCATACATTCAATTTACATAAAAAAATTTTACACTTTATAAAGAGTAGGGAACTAATTTTTCTAAAAGTTTTTATAATTTCTAATCCTGTAAGTAGATAATGTCTTCATTTAGATAAAGTTTCATTTGTTAATGAAGAAATGCTTTTAGCAGTTAAAATAATTTATCCTAATTTTGATGAAAATAACACTTTATCCTTCCACTTTTATTTTTCTAATGTCGGATTATTCTTTTAATATCACTTTCTTTTATTAATCCTTCTACGTACTAAACCTGCTGGGACTTTAATAATTCTTAGCTTTTATATTAAGTATGATTTTTAAAGTTTCTAGTGTTTTTCTTCAAGTAATCCTCTACTTTCAACAAGATTTCTTTTATCCATGCATCTTTTGTTTTCTAAAACTAAATTTTAATTGCTGTTTCTTTTTAATTGCGATTTTTTTTACTTGAATTAAATTTTAAGATTGTTGTTTATTCGACAATTCACAAATTTTACGTTTAACATTGAATTTTATTTTTAAATCCCTTAGCCCCTGACTGCCTTGCAAAAGGGCAAAATTGTAATGTTTTTTTTTTTTCTCCTGAATTTATTTTAAATGTTAATAAAAGAGGGATTCTCTATCATGGTGCAATTTTTTTTGTTAGGCATATGCTTGTAAGCCTTGAAATTATCAGTCATACCTTAATTTCTTAAAACTGGATTTTATTTGTAGAATTATATTAATTTAAATAAAGCTTCAACTCCAGTGAAACATGCAGCCTAGTGAACGGATATATCCGGTCGCGGCAGTGGGGAGGTTAATTTTTAAATTAAATACTTTTCTGGGGACTGTTTTAAAAAATAATAGCTTACAAATTGTTAATATTTATTGTTTACAAAATATAAACATTATTGCAGTAATGATTTCTCGTAATGATAATTTACTGCGGATTTAAATTGTTGACAGATGGCGAATTTTAAGATTTTCGTGTTGTAATTATCAAACACCATATTTCGAGATCCTTGAGTTATTAAAAATAATCACACAGAGAAGAACACATTACAATTCGGAAACGAAAGGATTTTTATTCGTTGTAGAGACAATAATGTATACACAATTATTAATAGTGCTATAGAGGGTCTCAAACAAATTGTCATGTTTCCAGCGGAACAGTTAACCTTTTAATTACAGACGGTACTTATAGGTATAATTAAAATTACTTCTTATAAAATTCTTTTAATGCGTCAATATACATAAAGTTACAATACTGTTTAAAATGATTTACAGATACATTACTTTATATTGTTTCAAAATTAATTTCTGCATTATTGGTTACAAAAAACAAAAATATTTTTAAAAGGATGATTTCTTTTGCTTTTGTATCTTTTCTGCTTTCCTGGCACTGAAGGAGGGGGGGGGGGGGGGTGGAGATTTTTCAATTCGGAAATATTTCATTATTTATATTCTAAGAACATCATATTTGTACATTTTATAATTTTACAGAATACTAAGAAAACAATATAAAATAAAAGATTTGATTGGGGTTATAAATATTGCACAAAGTCCCTGTAAATTCAAATATTATTGATCCCTCTAAATTCTTTAATCCTTCTAAAATCCTTCAAAAATATATTAAATGATTATGTAAATCTTTTAATTTAGAGTAAACTACTTACGTAATATGCTTTAGAATGTAAAATTTTCATGAATTTATAATTCGGTAGATAAATGGTTAAAGAGCGAGTGACGTGAAATTACCCAGGTAAAAAAATCAGCAAAAAACCTTTAGAAAAAATAAGATTTTACAGGAATTTTGAAGGTTTTTACAGGGATTTTGAAGGCAAATTAAAAGCGCAGGTTTATTTGAGGGAATTTACTGTTAATCAAAAGATTTTATGCAGGCATTTATCTGACCTCCAAATTACTAATCGGGTATTTTGAAGGCCACTTCATGCATTTTGAAGGAAATTGAAAACTGAACAAAATGCACAGATTTTTATAGGTTATATAGAGGCTTTTATCAGCAAGTTAATCTCTTTCAATTTACCGTTAGTGACTTAGCTGATTTTTGATAAGTATACTTCAGGTATTTTGAAGGAAAATATAGCCTTCAATTTACCTTCAGTGACTTAGCTAATTTTTGATAAGTGTACTTCAGGTATTTTGAAGAAAAATATAGCCTTCAATTTGCCTTTAGTGACTTAATGACTTAGTGAATATTTACAATTTCTTAGTTCAAGCCTTCGTTTTGTTACGTGAGGACGTGTCCCAGAAATGCTCTTCAAAATACAAGAATAGGCGCGACCCACGGCCCGCGGGACAGGAACATTCTGTTGATTTAGATGCGTTAATATCTCAGCTATATTTTGAGGTAAGTTGCATGTTTTTAGGACAATTATTAATTAAATTATAAGTAATTAATTACCACATCCCTTTGCCAGTTAATTCTATCGGCGTTTACAGATACTAAGTTCCACAATTCTAGGAATTTAATTGATTAAACTCTTAATTAAAAATTCTCAAATCATGTAAAAATCATCTCCATAGTCTAATTTTCAATCAAGATTAGTTTATAAAAATTTTCTCATAAAAATTCTCGCATTAATTAAAGTTTTATTAAGGTACCCTGGGGTAATAACGCCACGTTAAGGTTCTACCAATTTTCACGGCTTAGTTTTAGATTGTATTTTTCAAACAAATATAGGATCTGATACAGCAACTCATTGGCTATCTATATAAAATAAAATAATTTAACAGATATGTATTCATAAAATGTAATGGCGTTTTTTCTTGACCAATGCTATTTGGCGTTATTACCCACCTATATGGGTAATAACGCCATGCAAACAAAACTATAAAATAAGATGGAATAATTGCATGTAGATAGCCCAATTCTAAAAATACAAACTCTACAAACTTAGAAATTGACAAATTGCATTCTAAGCTATTGAAATTGCTCAATTTTTTTGTGAAAGTGTAAGAAAAATAAAGGTGTGGTGTGGGAGGGGGGGGGGTGAGGCAAAAGAATATCAGACCGTGAGCTTCTTTTTGCTTAAAAAGGACCGCTTAAATAGAAATATGAGAAACATTGCACAGTTTTAACTGTGTTTATTTGAATCAGTATTTAGGATGTAGCTCGGCCACTGTAGGGAATCAACCGGGGTATTAATGTAAAAGATTGGCGTTATTACCCCTGTATAGTTATTGCGCAGTGAATTTTAAATTACAAATTATCTCGAGAAGATATCCAAAATCTTCAACAACATTTTAAAAGTACATGAAATGCACTACAAATTTATCTAATTAACAAAGTATTTCAGGATAAAAAAAAATAGTCTTCACATCACAAAACGTATGTCGCAAATTTTAGATCAAGCGTTAATTTTAGTTGTTTGTAAAAACAACAAGACCTAAAAATGAAACAAATTAACTTGAAGCTGTTTTTTGCGATTTATATGAATCAAAACCCTTCTGCGCAGAGCACATGGGTGTCATTCACCTGATTATTTCATAATTATGCAAAATGTAAGCGCTTGGCGTTATTACCCCGCCTGGCGTTATTACTCCAGGGTACCTTATTATTTCTTCCAAATTAATCTAGAACCACGTGTTCGAATTCGAGGTAAATAACGCTAAGTTCAGCCTAATGGGGATAAGTATTAAGATATATATTCACACGATAGTGTCTCGTTCACCCCTGCCGGCAGCAATTTAAACCCCGTAGCGACCACGTGGAATTTCTGAACTATGAAAAAAATCTCAAGATTAAAAAACTTCAAGACAATACACTGGCCTCAAATGTACCCCTTAAATATATATTGTAATTATATTTATATATTGTAATTATATGCATTTATATAAAAAACTTTAACTATTTTCTCCATTTTTAATGTTTTAATTTCTAAACTTAGAATATTTTTCGACTTTTTTTTTCATTTTTTCGCAAAAATTTTTTTTTCGAATTTTTAGATAAAAACTGGGAAATTGACTAATTATTACATAAAATTAACGATTTTAATTAATTTTCTTTAAAAATTAATTTTTTTTTTAGTACGGCATTTTTGTTTTTACCGGTGGTCGGCATGATTACGCGGCACTCACCGTACTATCCATCCAGCCGTAAAACACTAATTTCTAATTATCTCATTAATTAATTAATATTTATTCTTTTCCCCTGGGCTCCTATAACTACGACTTTTAAATTGGGGGAGGAGGGGTTATTCTTTATTTTGAGTACAATTGAGAAATGTGAAATTTAAATCTTTGTTTTCACACATATACAGGGAAATTGCAGGTTTTTTACCTTCAAGAAACCTTAGTTCCAAATACCTATAAAATACCTGAATATTGTTTTTTCAGGGAAAATGCGGGTTTTTTACCTTCAAGAAACCTTAGTTCCAAATGCCTGCAAAATACCTGAATATTGTGCTTTCAGGGAAAGTGCAGGTTTTTACCTTCAAAAAACCTTAGTTCCAAATACCGGTAATTTACCTGAACTTTTTTTAAAAGGTTTTTTGCTGATTTTTTTACCTGGGTAGCCAAATGGCTGATATTTGGTGCCCTTCTCTGAAGAAGGCATTTTATGATCAATTCTATTTTGGCTCGTATATCAACAAAAATTTCTGAAAAGAAGGAAATCTGAACATAAGGACAGTAACTATTAAAAAGGGCTCAAGATGATGAACTAGAATTTTAGATTAGCGGACCCCAAATAAAACATATTTGGTAATAATTTTATTTCTGCAAAGGTTAGGGAAATACTTGGTAGTAAAAGCTTACCTTATTGTCGGGTCGCAGCAGCTTTGTTAATATTGTCATTTTATAAACTTTGCGAATGTAATATTTAGTTATATCCTGTGCATATAATTCCTCCATCTGTCGCATAATTTGGCGGAATCATCTTCAGCTAAAATTTGGGTTTTTTAAAGATTTTAATAAAAAGGTACGGGAGAGACATTCATGCTCTACAGACTTGCTAGTCTGAGCAGTCTCTCTCGGGCAGTAAAAGTTTTAAAAATTACATTAGAGCATTTCATGTAAGATTAGATGCAAGTGAATTTTAACATTTGCTTAAAATTATTGGGTGAATTTCTATATGGATATGACCAAATAAGGAAATGAAACAGTTCTGGAATGAAACTAATTTAATTTCTTCTTGAATATATTTTTATTATATTACCATTGACAGTTGAAAAAGAAAAGAATACACATACTGAAGAACAAAAATGAGGCAATGTATATAACATCAAATGTAATTATCTTAAAGGCATATTGCAAAAATTTCATGATTTTGAATAAAATGAATGCGTTAAATTAACTGAAAAGAGAATATTTAAGCTTGCCAATTAAAGGAAAGTAGAAATTTTGTTAATATACAATTCCGATAAAATAATTATATAAAAGTCTCGACACTTAATATTCAGCTTACGCGCTGTCATTTATATAGATATTGTTAGTCATAACTTAAAATTAGTTTAAACTACATGCACTGTAAAAAAAATTCAAGAGGTTACTAAAAATTTTTTAGTAAATTTGTATTCCACAGAATTTATTAGTAACCATTACAAACTTTTTTTTTTTTGCAAGTGAAACGAGCATTTCTTTTGTAAACTGAACAAAAGAATATTTTGTATAACTAACTTAAAATTTTTTAGTATGAGCCACCAAGCAAATTTTAGTAATAGCTCCAAAATTATTTTTAATAACAATTACGTGCGTCCGAAGGGCATGAGCTTCCTTCGAGCTGCATCCAGACTTCTGAAGCGATAGATTTTCGGCAAAAACGCAATAGATGGCAGCACCAAATATTGCTACCAGCTCCAACAGGAAATTCATAACCCCTTTATTATAGAGTACTTACACTACATACATTCGGGGCGTACTTGGCGCTGTCCAGTAATGAACCCGCGACCATTCAGCCTGGAGTCCGTTACTATAACCACTATGCCATCGAGGCCACTCCAAGTGAGTTTTAGTAATAGCTGTTAAAAATATAAAACTATTATCTCTATTCGTTGCTAACTTTTTTCTAGTAATTCTTACAGATTTTCTAGTAACCGACTAAGATTACTAAACATTTTTTAGTAATTACAAGGATTACTAAAGTTTTTTTAGTAGATCGACCCTTTTTTTTACAGTGTATGTGAGAAAAATGTATAACAAATATGCTTATAGCAAAAAGGGAAAAAACTCTACAGCGTCTTTGTTGAAAGAATAGATCTTTTGTGTTATTTTTTATACCTAAAATTTAAATTTTTTATGAAAAACTAACATTTTGTTTTCTATTTTAAATGTTACAAAATTACAAAAATGCATTTTTTTAATTCCCAAAATACTAAAAAAAAAAAAAAATCGCATTACCCTTTCAATAAGATCTTTTTAATTTAATAAACTACTGTCCCTTTCCCTTTCAAAGACATGCATCTAGGGACATACGACTAGACATACAGCTAGACATACAACTGCGAATATATTATTTGACAAAATTTAAAATTTGTTTAATCGAAATATGTAAAAACAAAGTTTACCAAATATAACGCTTATCGAAAAAGTATAATAATAAATAAACAAAATTACTTCAGCATGCCTAATTATAGCTTAGTGTTTATTGTTTTACTTTCATGTCCGATTATTTAAATTTTTAGGAAAAAATTATGTCTTATTTATTTAATTTTTAAACTAACAAATTTAAGAAATGCAAATAATTGACTTTTAAAACTTTTTATTTATCTTTTGACAAGATATCTTTTTTTAAAAAAAAAATATTACATTATTCTGAAATTTTTTCAGAGTATTTCACATCAGATATTGATATGTATTAGCAAAATGATATGAATTTCAAAAGCACATTATAACAACAAACCGAAACGTTTTTCAAAGTATTTCACATCAAACGTATAGGTGAATTTAGTTATTTTTGTAATTATATCTGAAAACCAATACTCAAATTTGCATAGCATTTTATATGAATGAGGGGATAGAAATACACCAATTGTCATAAACACTTCTTAAAACTCACTTTTTATCTCATAAAGTATTGTTCCTCTCTCTTTCATTCCCTACTAAACTCCTTCACGTTTCTTTCAGCTCTAGCTCTGTGTTGACAATCAAATGAAGTTAAAGTATCCATAATGAAAATGATGCACTTTTCTCTAGATGGCAGCAAACTTTCCGAAACGAAGCAGTACGTCTAAGCTAAGCGTTTTCATCATGTTTTAAAGCTTTCGTAAAAGCCTCTTAGAATTGATTCTGTTGGTTTGCCCTCGGCTTAATGCAAAGGGGAGAGCCCATCAAAAGTATAATAGGTCGCAGTGAAAATGAATGTATATATACACGCTTTATTTTTGTTTTTGCTATTGTTTTTTTACTGAGATTTTTTTTTTTTTTTTTTGGTTTCTCACTTAAATTTCAAATATAACAATTTCTTTTATTTTTTTCAACGGATTGCTTTAAAATGTATAAGATATAAATAAATCACATACACGTTTACAATACAAATCACATATATGTAATCATTTTAAATTTCAAATTTCTATTTAAAAATACCATCTTTTAAATTTGACGAAATTACGAAAAGTAAGCTTTTTATTTATATCAAATGCAAAAGCTCACTATAATAATAAACCGAAACGTTTTTCAATCTGTTTCACATCATATATTCAATTGAATTCGCTTTTCTTTTCTAATTATATCTGAAAACGTATACTCTAAATTGCATAGCAATTTACACGAATAACGGAGAGGAAATACACCATTCGGCATCACCCATTTCAGTGAGCTCTTATTTATCTCCTAAGGTATTGTTCCTCTCCCTTTCATTCCCTAGTAGACTCCTTCCCGTTTCTTTCAGCTCTAGCTCTCTATTGAAAATCAAATGAAGTTAAAGCATCTATAATGAAAATGATGCACTTTTCTCTAGATGACATCGAAATTCTCGATGACCTTTAAAATTTATTCTGTTGGTTTGCCCTCTGGCTAATGCACAGGAGAGAGTCCATTAAAATTACTATAGGTTGCAGTGAAAATGCAAGTCTATATACATAAAATATTTTTGTGTTTGTTATTGCTTTTTAATGATTTTTTGTGTTTCTCTTTTATATCAATTAGATTATAAGTATGTTCATTTTTTGAACGGATTAATTTAATAGTTTTAAGCGACATATAAATCACATACACATCGACAAATACAAATCACTTATAAATACACGTCTCAAATTTTACATTTTTCTTGAAAGGTATAATATTTTTTAATTTAAATTTGAAAAAATATAAAAATGTAATCCTTATATTCATATACATTTCAAAAGAAAACTATTTCAATAAACGAAAACGTTTATCAAAGTATTTCACATCAGATGTATAACTGAATTTACTTATATTTGTAATTATATAAAAAAAGAAATATTCAAAGTTCGATAGCCATTTATAAGAGTGAAAGAATAAAAAACATTTGGCATAACCATTTCGTTGAGTTTTTGTTTATCTCATAAAGTATTGTTTTTCTCCCTTTCATTCTCTTGTAAACTCCTTCACGTTTCTTTCAGCTCTAGCTCTCTATTAACAATCACATGAAGTTAAAGCATCTATGATGAAAATGATGCACTTTTCTCTAGATGACAGCAATTTTTTTTAAACGAAGCAGTACGAAGCAAAGCTAAGTGTTTTCATCATGTTTTAAAGCTTTCGTAAAAGCCTCTTAAAATTGATTCGGTTGGTTTGCCCTCCGGTTAATGCAAAGGGGAGAGCCCATCAAATGTATAATAGTTCGCAGTAACAATGAATGTATGGATACAAGCAATATTTTTGTTTTTGTTTTTTAAAGATTGTTGAGTGTGTGCGTGTTTCTCTTTTATATAACTTAAATTCTAGGTGTGAAATTATTGCATTTCTTTTCATAACTTTAATAGCTATAAGAGACATATAAATTGCATACACACCTACAAATACAAATACAAATCACATATATGTACTCATTTTAAATTTAATTTTTACTAAAAACCACCAAAAATCTATCATCTTTTAAAATTCAAATTTTACAGAGTTACAAAAGTGTAAACCTTTTATTTATATCCATTTAAAAAGAAAATTATAACAGTAAACTGGAACGTTTTTCAAGTATTTTATATTAGATGTATAACTGAATTTACTTATTTTTGTAATTATATAAAAAAGAAACATTCAATGTTGGATAGCTATTTATAAGAATAAAAGGAAAAAAAATCTTGGCAAAATCATTTAAGTGAGCTCTTGTTTACCTCTTAAGATATTATTCCTCTCTCTTTCATTCGATAGTAAACTCTTTCTCTTTTCTTTCAACCCCAGCTCTCTTATTGGCAATCAAATAAATATGGAGCATCTATTGTGAAAATGATGCACTTTTCTCTAGATGACATCAAAATTTTCAAAGCGAATCAGTAAGTCAAAGCTAAGCGTTTTCATCATGTTTTAAAGCTTTCATAAAAGTCTCTTAAAATTGATTCGCTTGCTTTGGCCTCCAGCTAATGCACAGTGGAGAGTCAATCGAAAGTATAATAGTAAAATGAATGTTTGTTTGCATGCAATATTTATGTTTTGTTTTGTTATTGTTTTTGTTTTTTAATGAATTTTTTGTGTGTTTCCCTTATATATCACTTAAATTCTAAGATTAAATTATGATTTTTTTTTCATTTTTTAAACGGGTTACTTTAATAGTTATAAGATACATATAAATCACATACACATTCACAAACTCAAATCACATACATATATTAGATTTCATACAATTCTCATATCATACATATCATCACATCTTAGATTTCAAATAATTATTAAAGACTAACGTATTTTTAAATTTAAATATGAAAAAGTTATAAAAGTATAAGCATTTTATTTCGATCCATTTCAAAAGAAAACTATAACAATAAACCGAAATTTTTTTGTAGTATTTCACATCACATGTATACATGAATTTATTTATTTTTGTAATTATATTTGAAAACGAATATTCAAAGTTGAAAAGCAATTTATAAGAATAAAAAAAATCTTATGGCATAACCATTTCAGTGAGCTCTTGTTTACCTCTTAACATATTGTTCCTCTCCCTTTCAAACGATAGTAAACTCTTTCTCTTTTCTTTCAAACCCAGCACTCTATTTACAATCAAATAAATATAGAGTATCTATGCTGAAAATGATGCACTTTTCTCTAGATGGCATCAAATATTTCGAAGCGAAGCAGTAAGTCAAAGCTAAGCGTTTTCACAATGTTTTAAACAAGTTCGTAAAAGCTTCTTAAAATTGATTTGGTTGGTTTGCCCTCCGGTTAATGCAAAAGGGAGAGCCCATCAAAAGTATAATAGGTCGCAGTGAAAATAAATGTCTCTATGCATGTTTTTTTTCTTTTTCTTTCTTTTTTTTGTTATCATTGTATTTAATGATTTTTGTGTGTGTGTGTTTCTCTTATATATCACTTACATTCTAAGTATGATTTTTTTTCTTTTTTTTAAACGGATTACATTGAAAGTTATAAGAGACATGTAAATTACATACAAAATTCAACAAATACAAATCACTTATGTGTATATATCTTAATTTTCATTTTTTTAAATTAAAAACACACATTTTTTTTAAATTAAATTTGACAAAGTTACAAAAAGGTAAGCCTTTTATTTATATCCAATTCAAAAGAAAACCCCAACAATAAACCAAAACGTTTTTCAGAGTATTTCAAAAAAGATGTACACTATATGGCCAAAGGTGACCGGCAACTTGCGATTTTAAACATTTTGTTAAAGATATAGAAAAATACATGAGGAATCATTCTTAAACTCCAAGTGTACAAACATAACTCATGCATTTCCTTGAAGATATTTCCTTGAAACTCCATAGGAGACTGTCAACAAATTGAAAAAGAACAAATATTTTTTGGATAACCCTGTCAAAAGTAATGTAGCAAAATAATTCTAACTGTAGATTATGATTAATTAGCTTGTTACAATAAACTGTGTTAATTTTTAGGTTGATAGTATGTATATTCGTAGAGATATTATATTGAGTTTTTTATAAAAATAGTTTTATAAAAAAGTTTTTTTTCAATAATTTGCAGAGTTTTTAATGCAAAATGATGTGTTTTTTTTCGAAAATGTGACAAAAAAACTTGAACATACTACCCTGTAATCAAATATAAAAAATAATAAAAAATTTATGAAAAATGAGCAGATTAACTATATACTTTTTTATTGCACATGCGTGAAAGCTATTAAAATTGCATTTGCATATTGTGTTTGATAAATGTATGAAGCAACTTTTGTGGAAGTCTAAAAAACGTACCTTGAAAATTTTTAAAGTGATTGTCGGTAGTATAAGCTCAAAATTCATTATTACCAAAATGAAGCTAAAATATGAGAGGATGCATTCATATATCCATTAATTAGTGTCAATACAGAGTACTCTACATAGCACCTACAACTATATTTGGATACTACCGATGGTGAAATGCAGAATGTTTTACTACAACTTTTTAACGAATTCTTTAAAAAAATTTCAAGCCTATTAGAGAATTAAAAAATTTATAAGTGACACATTAATATTGAATTAAAATTTTCTTAATTAATTGCATCCTTAAATACTGTTTTTAAAATTAAAAATTAAAAATTTAGATTATTTTTATCAAATTAATAAATAATAAAATGCAAATATTTTACAACCGTTTTTGTATGTAACTTTACAGCTTGTGCGGCATCATTTATAGAACGATCAAGCTTGTAACACATATTTTATTTATGTTAGTTCCTGATTTACAAACATAAAGAGTGGTTTAATATTAAAAGACATATAAATTGCATGCCGTCTACAATTACAGACCATATAAATATAGACGCATCATAAATTTTAATTTTTTTTTTAAACTAACATTTTTTTATAAAAATAAATTTTAAAAGAGTATAAAAATGTAAGTTTTTTTACTTATATCTATTTAAAAAGAAATTTATGAGAATTAACCGAAACGTTTTTCTAATTATTTCACATCAGATGCATAAGTGATTTCACTTATTTTTTAAAAAATATATTTGAAAACGAATATTCAAAGTTAGATGGCAATTTATAAGAATAAAAGAAAAAAAATCATTTGGAACTATCCATTGTTATCCTATTGTTTATCTCTCTTACATTCGATTGTAAACTCTTTCACTTTTCTTTCAATACAAGTTTTCTATTGACAATCGAAACAAGTTAGAGCATCTAATGCTGAAAATGATGCCATTTTCTTTATTATGACATCGAAATTTTCAAAACGAAGCAGTAAGGCTAAGAAAAGCGTTTTCATTCTAAGTTAAGTGTTTTAAAGCTTTCATAAAAGCCTTTTAAAATTGATTCGGTTGATTTACCCTCCAGCTAATACACAGGAGAGAGCCCATCAAAAGTATAATAGGTCTCAGTAAAAATGAATGTATGTATACAAGCAATATCTTTTTTGCTTTTATTATGTTTTTTATGGCTTCTTTTTGCCTATCTATTTGAAATCACTTAAGTTCTAATTATTAAATATCCCCTTTCATTTTTTTGATGAAATACAAAATAAAATCATATGAAAGTTAAATCTGCATTTAACTGTGAAATAATAAGGGTGATACCACTTTTTGTAAAAAGCATGCGTTTATGTGTGATTTAAATTTAAAAAAGAAACAATTAAAACCTATATGCATTGTAAAAAAATAAGGAAATTTACTTAAATTATTCCAGTAAACTGAAATTTATAGAATTTTTTAGGTTGTCTTGAATGTTTTAGGCAAAAAGTCATGTAACAGAATCTCTTACATGAATATTTTATGCTTAACGTTACATAAAAAGTTCTAGGAATTCCAATTTCCTAGAAAAAATTTAATAACTTTAAAGATTTTTTTTTAACAGTATAGTATCAATACGTCTTTTAACGAAAATACAGTATTTAAATGGCTTCAAAAGTAATTTATACAAATTATTTCACTTGCAGAACTATTGTAATTGTTGATTATATACAAAGAAATCATTAAAAAAACTCATATTTTCTATGCATAGTTAATTTTAAGAAATATCTTTTAGTCTGAAATAATTAAAATTATAAATATGTGAAACATTTTATTTTCTCCGAAAAAGAAAGAAAAATGCTTTAGTGAAAAAAAAAAAAAAAAAAAAAAAAAAAAAAAAAAAAGAAACATTTTATTTTTTAGTTTGTAGAAGAAAAGAATTAACATTCTTTTTCTCATACACAATAATAGTAAATATAATATAGAATATTTTACTTATAGAAATACGAAAATATGTCAGCAGAAATTGCTTTCTTTTTGCGCATGATTTTCACTATACTAACTCTGAATATAGTTTGAATGATGTCAAAATTCGAATGAGAAGAGAGAAAGGTAATGAAAAGAAATAAAATATTTTCTGAATGCACTCAAATATACAAAAGATATTCTGACGTGACTAAAGTATATAAAAGATTTTTTAAAGATTAGAAGTGGATAATAAATCATTTTTTAATGGTGTACTTAATGGTAAATTTTTAAATAAAAGTATTCGTTTTCGACTTTGATCTTTGTTTTCATTTGAAATTAATTTTATATGTATTTAAAAGTTAACAGTATATATATATATACAGGCATATTTACATTCTCAATCTATTGATTACAATTAATTTATATTAACAAGGATCTAATTTCTATGTCCCCATCAACAGAAATACTAATTAAATATTTTTAAAAATTTACTATTTAGTAATTACACAGGCCATTTTCACCATTCGCTTACATTTCATAGCAACGGACTTGACAAGTAACGGATTTGACATTTCAAATAAAACTAACAAAAAATATTAAAATGAAATAACTTGTATATTTTATAAATTAGATAATAATTTACATACCTTCTAAAACTTTTTAGTAAACTTACTTAGCAGCTTACATTTCATCGCTTACATTTCATGATAAAAAAGTAAAAGGACATTTCAAATAATACTATTAGAAATGAAATAACTTGAATAATTTCTATCTTAAATAATAATACACATACCTTCTGAAACTATTTAACAACAATAACTAATTATTAACTATTAAACAATATCTAATTACAAAAGTGCAAAAAGCATTATATTAATATTAAAATTTACGGTAAAAGACTTGACAGTGAAAAAAATACCAACCTTGATAAACGCTTATTCTTGCAACTATTACATTGCTTCACAATTGAAGAGTAAAAAATGGCAAGTAGTAGTTGCTATAAATAGTTTAAATATATCACCGAATATTTGCTGCTAACTTTAGGCAGCATTCGAAACCTATTTTGACTAAAATAATTACAAGGTAACGGACTTGACAAAAAGTGCGGGACAAAAGATTTCTGGTAATTTCTTAAAGAAAATGTTTTTTGTTATATTTTCTTTCATTAATGTAGAACACTAACAGTTCATAATTAAAATAATTAAACCTTCTTATTTAAAAAAGTTAGCTCAAATAATAAAAAAAAAAACAGTTAAAAAATAAAAAACTTGGAATGAGAAGGGCATTTTTGCTTAGAATAAAAATTTTAAAGATTTATATCTCAAAATTTTTTATTGGTTTTTTTTTAATTTTTCATGTTAGAAATGTTTAATATAATCTCCTTTAGCTAATGCATAGCTCAAATCAAACTTTAAATAGTAATTTATGTTAGAATTTTCTTCTTTTTACTCTGGGACAGCATGTAAGAGAAATTTGAAAATGGCCCATACATGATTTTAACTAAATTTTAGAAGTACAGAATTTAACGCAAAAATTTATTTGAACATCTTCAAAAGTAATTTATGCAAAATGTCTGTCTTGCAGAACTCTTTTAATCGTTGATTATATAAAAGAAATCATAAAAAAACATATATTTTATGTATAACTCACATATTTTATGTATAGTTAATTTCAAGAAATAACTTTTTACTCTGAAATAATTTAAATATTTAATATGACAAACATCTTACTTTCTCGATAAAGAAAGAAAAATGTTTTAATGAAAAATAAACTTTTTATATTAAGTTTTCCATGTTTGCATAAGCAAAGAATGTGGTATTCTTTTTCATACACAATAAAACAAATATAATATAGAACAATTTACTTATATAAATACGAAAATGCATCAGCAGAAATTGCTTTCTGAATACCCTTCACTTTCTTTCTATGCATTATTTTCATAATACTACTTTAAATGATGTCGAAATTCGAATGAGAAGAGAAAAAAAGTAATAAAAAGGAAATATGATATTTTCTGAATTCACTAAAGTATACAAAAGATATTATGACTTCACTAAAGTATATAAACGGTTTTCTGAATAACTAAAGGTAGATAATAAATCAGTTTCAATGGTGTAATGAATGGTAAATTTGAAAGTGTAAGTTTTTGTTTTTCTATGACTTTTATTTTTATTTTCATATGAAATTAATTTTATATGTATTTAGGAGTTAGCAATATATTATGAATATGTATACTTACAATCTCAAGCTATTGATTACTATTAATTTATATTTACAAGGTTCTAATTTATATTTCCCCATGAAAAGAAAGCATAATTAAAAAATTTCAATCATTTACTATCTAGTAATTATACCTGACGTTAAGTAAAATTTAGAAATACACAATTTAACGAAAAATAAAATTTAAACATCTTCAAAATTAATTCACACAAAATGTCTCTCATGCACATCTCTGTTAATTGTTGATTATATAAAAAGAAATCATTAAAAAAACTCATATATTTTATTTATAGTTAATTTTAAGAAATAAATTTTTACTCTGAAATAATTTAAATATTTGATATCACAAATATCTTATTTTCTCGATAAAGAAAGTAAAATGCTTTAGTGAAAAATAAAAAATTATGTTAAATTTTCCATGTTTGTATAAGAAAAGAATTTGGTATTCTTTTTTTCATACACAACAAAAGTAAATAAAATATAGAACATTTTACTTATAGAAATACTAAAATGCATCTGCAGAAATTGCTTTCTGAATGCACTTCACTTTCTTTCTATGCATGATTTTCATTATGCTAGTTTAAATGATGTCAAAATTTGAATGAGAAGAGAGAAAAGTAATGAAAAGAAAATAAAATATTTTCTGAATGCACTTAAGTGTACAAAAGGTATTCTGACTTGACTAAAGTGTATAAACGATTTTCCAAATAGTTACAGGTAGATAATATATCAGTTTTAATGGTGTAATGAATGGTAAATTTCAAAGTAAAGTCTATTTTTTACTCTTCTATATTTTTTATATTATGATAGCTTAAATTTTAGAACCGGTTTAAGCCGGATTTAAAAATAGAGTATCTTTTTAAAAAAATATGAAACCAAAATTGAAAAAGTAATACCTAGGCCGGCTGTGGATATTCCTCAGCTATCCTATGCAAAAACATCGTGTAAAAATATTAAAATTTGAGCGAGATATTTGAAAAAAACGCTTCCATAGACTTTACATTATCATCCGGGTCTTTTTCTGTGACTAGTGTTGAGCTTTAAGCAATTTAAGTTTTCGAGTTTAATAAAATGAGCCGGTTCTGGCATCTAGAATCTAAATTGTGACGCAAGAAAAAATAGTTCCATTTTATCCTTCTAAATTCTAGTTCCGTTTGCTTGAGGGTTCTTAAGTCTCGTACTGGAATTCAAGAGCGTTTTTCTATATTCTCGTTGTCAAACTCATTTAAAAATCTCAATAAATAGATGCAAACACAAGAGATTTGATTTGGTAACTGACAAGAAACTAGAAATGCTAGTTCATTCGGTCTATTCAGCTTACTTGATTAAGTTATTCGCACAGTTCTGTCACCTATAGTTCTAGTTTAGGTATTTTGAAAGTGGTTAACTATTAATTCTAGTTGAAGACGGTATGTTTTTGTTTCAGTGTAGGCTATAGACTTACACTGCAGTCAGCATATGCAATCATTTCAGAGTTTACGGCTGAAATCGCAAACTTAGTTAAAACTTGTTTCGCATATTAAAATGCACTTGGTCTTCTAATTCATGTCTTGGTGGAAAACACCTGAAAATTCCATTATAGCGGTTGACTCGTAGATTTATCATTGTGTTTTCATACACCCAAAAGTATGAAAGTATGGAGGACTGGGATCAGGAAAAACAATGGTAAACCTACGAGTCAACCACTAAAATTAGGTTTTCAGATATTTTTCAATAAGATGTTACTTGGCAGACCGATTTCGTTTTAATGCAATTTCGTTAATATGCGAACCGAGTTTTAAATAATTCTAAAATTTTCTCTTGAGAACTAGATAAGATGATTGTCTTTGCTGCTGCCTTCCGATCTACTATATTGTACACTGTAAAAACAAAAGACACAAATTGGGTTGTAAGATTTTTGGGTGGAGCAGTTTTCCAAATTGGAAATTTCCCTTTTTAGCCTAAAATGGAATGGAAATGGATACATCTGATGCTCATCCTCTTTCTAGTGTTAAAATGAATAAAAATCGTTCTTTTTAAAAAACGATTAATAAGATTCTAGCACAGCCCTTGAAGTTTAAGCCTGTGCACTCACACGAAAATGGCGGACGTTGAAGGCGTATATTTTTTCAGTGTATGTACATCCTTTGAATATTCGTACTAGTAATATTTAAAAACTTTTTTCGCTTTTTTTTTTTAGATTATGCAAATCAAAGAAATATTTTATAAAATACTGATCTCCAAATTTAAGGGGCCGTACATACGTTTAATATAAATCCTCCTTCGGCAGCCTCCATTTTGTCTCACTCACAGGCATAGTCTTCAGAATGGTGGTGATTCTACTCTGATTGACGAGAATTTTGTATATATTTACGCGATTTAGAGTACGCATGGGCATACAGTTAAACCGAATTTGTAAACACATTTCAACTATCATGCAAAATTATAAAAGCAATAAAGTTGTAAAAAAAAATTAACAATGAAAATAACATGATGTGTTTTTGCTCGAAATGTTTTAATGATTTTAGAGAAAAAACTATTTTTGAATCTATTGGTTTCTCTCGCACAGTGGAAGTAAATATAATACAGAAAATTATACTTAAAGAAATCTTAAATGAATTAAACGAAATTGCGTTCTGAATAACTTCTTTTTTATGCAAAATTTCCGTTATACTAACTTTTCGGCTGAGTTTAAATGATCGTAAAATTGCAACAAGAATGGAGAAAGATAATGAAATGTATATAAGAGATTTTTCTAAAGCATTAAAGTTGGATCATAAAAGTTTTTAACGGTTTACCGAATAGTAATCTTTTAGATAAAATGACTATATTTTATCTAAAGTTATTACTATTCGTTAACCATTAAAAATGATATAAAATCTATCTATACATTTATAAACATTTACTGTTTTTATTAGTAAATTTAAAGTGAAGAAGAATGTTTTCAAATTAAAGAATTTAAAAATACACTTTTTGAAATAAATGGAAAAATCACCCCCCCCCCCCCCCCAAAAAAAAAAGGATAAAAAACTAATAATGAGAATTTAACACTAGCAAATGACATGAATGTGATCAACCTACTATCATACGGTCACATGAACTTAGCCCAAAGAGTAAATTTAAATAGAATATTTAAATAGAATGTAAGAAATGAATTAATCTATTTAATTTTCTCCAACGTATAAGATTTCTTTATAAACATGAATCAGAATTAAATATTTAAAACTCCGATGAGAAAAGGATTTAAAAAAAAAGATTGAGGTTTGTTTTTTTAGGTGCGTAAGTTATTATGTAAATAAGTAGCACCTATAGTCCGTCCGTCCGTCCGTCCTTCTATTCACATATAAAAAGCAAAAACTGCCCAACCAAATTATTTGAAATTAAAAATATATAATTGTTGCATAATTTTGTAGAGTTATTTCAAATTTTATGGAAATTGGATGCATAGTTTAATTAAAGAGAATAATCATAAATATTTCTTTTCCAATGGGAAAAAAATAGTTTCAAGTGCATTTTAATGAAATCCAAATTCATATTAATCTATGAAGTATTTACCAAAATATACATTCTGTGCAATCTATAGAGCAAAGAATATGTGTAAAGTATTCCAATACAAATCGGTAAATGTGGAAAAGTTTGTTTGGAGTGTAGGTGGCGTTTTAATTATATTAAACTATTTCACATTTTATAAAATAAATATGCATTATTGAGCTTTACTACAAGTTACTTCCAGTATAGTTTAAAGCACATAGTACTTACAGGGACAGACAAAATATTCCGTTTACTATATTGTATCTTAAGTACTGTATACTATTACATCAAGATCTGAGTATTTTTAAAACTTTATTACAGAACGAACGCACCTAATTTGCTTTACTTGACGTGCAATTTACGACTTGTTTATTATTATTCAGAACATGATGATTCTTTGATGTACAGATTTTTGCTTTTGACTTCGAGAAAAGAATTTTCAGCGATTTGCGAAAAAATGTATCGACAAAATATTTCCTCAGAAATAAAATAAAATAAAATAAATATTTAAAAAACGTTGCTTTTATTGTAAAAATAGTGGAAGTTGATATGCCTGTTTATATCCGCAAATTAAGAAATAATACCGTCCTATAAATGAATTTAACCGTATATGACAGCTTAGTTTACGGTTTGTATATGACAGCTTAGTTTACGGTTTATTATTCTTAATTTTACAATTATAAACTGGCTCCCTAGCTGCAAATATAACATTTTTTTCTTTTTGATTCATTCAATGTAATCTCAAACATAGATTCTAGATCTCACAATTTTAATTCCATTTTAGCACGATTTTATAGAAAATCAACAATTAAAAGAAACGGACAAATAAAAATCGGGAAACATTTAATCATATTATGTGAAAAAAAAATAATCTCAACTGACAATTAATTTTTGCAGTTTAAGGTAATATTGCTTTCAAGATTTCTATCATTGCTAAAAATTTCAAAACAAATATAAAAATATAAATACTTTTAGAAATTCCCTTTAAGTTAATATTCTTTGTAAGCGATTTAACTACAGTAATTTCAAAATGCTTGTCTTTTTCAAAACTTGTTTTTTTATTTAGTGAAACTACACAAATAACTATAATTTGGATAACTTTTTTTAATTTAGTTTTTACCAAATTATGTCGATTTAAGGTATTCGTAAAAGATTCGAAATCTCTTTTTTTTTCATACCCTACGGCCCTTCTTTGAAGAAACTAACTTAAGAAGTTGAAAGCAATTTTTAAATACATATTTTGATTCATATTTTAATGTATTAGGGAACATTTTTGTTTCAAGAAAAAAAATCTTCAATCGAAATTATACAATGTGTCATGCAAAATTGTTTTATGCTTTTGATTTTTTTGTTAATGTAACTCTTAAAGTACACTATCATCAAATTATTTTATTTTGAAATAATCAAATTTAATGCTGAGTTCCACATATTTGCTTTATAATTTAGAAAAGTAGATTTAGAAAAGCGTTTAACAAAAACCGTTTTCGGAAAACTACAACAATATAAATGTTAACTCACATCAGTTAAATTTGATAGAATTTTTTTTTTATATAATGATTGTCATTTTTATTGTTTAGAATAACACTGTATTAAAATGAAAAGAAAACTAAATAAAGTTTCAGAAAGTTTTATTTTGCAATTAAAGTATTTTTATTGCAATTTTTCCCCTATGTGTTTATAGCTAAACAGATGATTTACTATTATTTTAACACAATCAAACTGATTGGTAAATTTATCATGCGAATTAAACATTTCCAACTAAGTGAAAAATTGTCCAGGTGAGTAATCAAACCCAGATCCTTGGCGTACAAGGTCAATCCTTTATCGTTTAAGCTAACTGGGCCACAGTCACTGGACATTTTGCACTCAGATAACATTATTGTTCATAACATCTAGTCTGTAATTTAGACAGATAGACAGAATAAATCGCGGGAAAATGAATTCCATATAATAATGAATAAGTAGGTATACTGTTATTTTAACACAAAATTGAATTGGAAGTATTGAATTCGTATGGTAAATTAGCCAATCAATTTGATTGTGTTAAAATAATAGTAAACCTACGTATCCATCATTATATGGAGTTCCTTCCAAAGAATATCAGTTTGATTCCCGGCTTGGGCAATTTTTCACTCCATTGAAAATATTCAACTCTTATATTAAATTTACCAATCAGCTTGATTGAGATAAAATAATAGCATATCTATGTATCCATCATTATATGGAGCTTCTATACCTTCAGTTTATTCAATGGCATGTTAGATGTTATGACCAATAAGTTTAACTGAGTGAAAAATGCGCTGCAGGTTTACGTCCAGTTAGCTTAAACAGTAGAAAATTTGCCTTGTAAGCTAAGAATCTGGGTCTGATTCCTGGTCTAAGCAAATTTTTCACTCATTTGGAAATATTCAATTCGTATGAAAAGGTGATTGCTTTGATGCGATACCCAGTAGCAATGTAACTGCAATTCCAGCGGATGAATATTGGTATACCACAAACTGTAGAAAAATAGTCTAACCATTGGACAATAATTGTACTATAATTGAAAAAAAATGCTAATTTAAAGAAAATGAAGTGATTGAGGGCAGAGGAAAAGGCGATAAATTACACTGTTAGTTCTTTTCGTAAAAATACAAATACAGAATCGAGATTGTGTAAATTTACTGTAGTACTCGGCTAAATGCATTTTTTGAGTTTCCCAATCATCATTTTACAGACATTTGCCCTATCTGTTATCTAATTCCCTGAAGGAATTTTCAGGTCTTTATTAAAAAATATTTTTATCTTTGTTAAAACTTGTAGTTAAAATAAACATTGTGAAATTTTTTTGTAATTTTATTAGACACATTCAAGAAGAAAATTTAGTTTAAAAATTATTATTTTTTAACTTAGAGTAATTTAGAAAGTGAAAAATAATATGCTCAAAATTAGTAGGTATTTTGATCGACAACCACTTTGCCGTTCAATCATCACTTTGCCAGTTGAATCATAAAATACATACCTTGTAAATAGTGGCAACAGCTTCTGAAGCTCAGACAGTGAACCTTTCTTCCATTGTCAAGAGGTCTCGTGTTCAAACCCCAGGATGACTGGGAAGAAATTGTGTAAAAATTAAATGATATCGCAATTTTAATTCAAAATCTTTGAACTTGAGTGATTCACTAATTTTGAAGACTAAACTAAATTATTATTATTTAATAAAAAAAAATTTAGAGAGTCTTGCGTATTTTTTAAAATGTTACAGAGTCTATTATAAATTTACTGAAAACCTTCTACATTATTTAACAGATTATCGGGTTTTCTAATCTCTCTGACGTTAAGTAACACTTAAGATAATGGATTACCCGTGCATCTTCTGTAATTTCACAGAAAAAAAATAACAGTGTAGGAATACATAATCCCTGAGAAGTTGGCTTAACTTCTTGGGAATCCAAAGAATATGAATAGAAGAAGGCTTTGAGAGAATGTACTATTTTTGATAATAAAAGAATAAAAAATAATCGACAAGAAAGTTTAAGAGAAAAATTAAAGCTTGATTTAGAGTTTTTCGAATCATAAAATCCGGATAAAATAAGCAATTCCGACAATAATTTGTCGCTTTAAATGATTGTAGCAATGATTTAGAAATGCATTACAGTGAATAATATAGTTATAAAGTAGCAGCAATAAAAAGACAAAATATATATTTTTTTAAAGTGTGTATTTTCTATAAATGAGTTTTACATACAAAAATGCAAAATTCACATTTATATGATATAAACAAACATGTGTACCTATTTCTGCCTATTATTTTAATAATATCAGTCTTTCTTTAGGATTGTCTAATGTTTCGTATGATTTATTTCGATAAAGCCTGTGAAAGTCATCAGTTCTTTCTGCATTACATTTACAAACAATAAACAGTTTCATGTACTCAAAGAACATAGGCTTAGATTTTTTATTACTACAATGAATTAAATAGTTTTTGAATATATAGTTCCAAACCAGCGAAATGTACAGGCAAGATATTTATGGATGGCACCAAAAGAAACTATTTTAACATTGTTGACAACAAGCAATGAAGTCTTTAAAAAAAGAAAAAAAAAGAAGATGGTATATGTTGTAGCATTACCTGTGAAACAGCGGAAATATCTTCTACAGTGGCAAATACTTTCAAAAATTCCATGGGGTGTATAACTAATACCACCGTACACCACCAACAAAATAAAAAGAATATTGCCCAGTTAAACTGATGGCATTGAGCTTACAGGCTACGCATACTAATTGTACATTACAGCCTTGTATTTTCGTTAATTCCGTTCGGAAAAAAAAATTAAGAAAGGGAAACAGCTCTCCCCTTTCTCCTTTTTTGTACTTAATCATTAAATCTCCTAAATTATCAAGGACATGCTTTATTATATTAAAAATCTATATCCAAAATTCAGAGCAAATCGGATAATTCTTAATAAAAACCCATTTAGCATTTATATAATTTAAGAGGAGTTATTCCCCTCTTTTATACTTAACCATTAAACTTCCAAAACTATTCAGAGATTTGAACGAAATTTGACAATTCTGCTTGAAAAATCCATTTATACAAGTTAAGGGGAGGGGCATTAGAACCCCCGTTCCCCCTGTTTATACTTATTCAATGAACACCTAATAACAGCCACGGACTCGCCTCATCGGAATGATCCTGTATCTAAATTTTGAAGGAAAACAGTTAATTCTGTATGAAAATCCCGTTTATATCAATTAAAGGGAGGGGCATGAGCCTCCGTTCCCCCTGTTTATACTTATTCAATGAACACCTAATAACAGTCACGGAATCCTCTCATCAGAATGGTCCTATATCTAAATTTTGAACGAAAACTGTTAATTCTGCATGAAAATCCCGTTTCTATCAATTAAGGGGAGGGGCATGAGCCCCCCCGTTTCCCCTCTTACACGTATCGAATGAACTCCAAAAACTAATCAGGGAAGCACCTTATCAGGATATACTTATATACAAAATTTCAAGTGGATCCGATATTTTTATCATGAGTTATCGCGTTACGCACGAACGTACGAACGTAAAAACGTACATACAGAACGGACGGGCACATAAGCTCTCAGGCTATGATAGCCTGTCAGCTAAAAATAAAAAGCAATTTTTACATACGGTTTTTACCGACATAACGTAATCAACGTTTTTTGCATTTTGGAGCCCCTCTTCTCTTTCCTTTCCAATCCCCTCTCCCAAATAAAATCGTTATCAATATCTCAAAATTATTTTTATTTTTAAAATATTATTTTTAAATATTTATTTATTTATTTATTTATTTATTTTTTTTTCAGTAATATGCAGATATCTGATCATACCTTTATTACTTGCGTTCCTTACGGATTTAAGGAAAGAGAATATATTATAAAACACCACATTTATATATATAAAATAACTTTATGTCAAATAACATTTAAAAAATATATTTTCTATTTAAAAGGATTTCATAGTAGCTTTATGCTGCATAATACATTCACCAGCAATATTGTCTTCTTGGACCTGTCCCGTGCACGAGGGTAAGCTGAACTCCATGAAAAAAATTTTAATTAAAACTTCAGCAAAAAAATCTGTTCTATAAGATTTTTTTTTAAATGTTACTTGATTTTTAGTATTAAGTACTACGCCACCACATATATTATAATAATATTCAAAATTGAAGAGGTGTTTTCAAACGTAGTGCGTCCCCTTAATGCATAAAGACGATGGTAAGAGAAACCAAATATAGATAAAAATAAATGAAGGGAAAATTTATAAGTGATTACAAACTGGGTAATAAAAGGATTTTTTTATTGAAATTTATAATAATTAAATGTTAAATAAAGCAGAAAAATATTATTTGGGAATAAATAAGCATAGTTGAAAAATATGTAATTAAATTTGATTCAACATTACATATTATCCTAATATCAGTATAATATACGAAACTGTACAACATTTTTTTGTTTGTTTTGATATATTTAACAGATGCTCTACAAATTTAATATTACAGATTATGCTCATACCAATGTAATATACGAATAACTATACAACATTTGTTTTATTTTGTTGTTTTTGTTTTTTTAGTTTTCGTCTATTTAATTGATGCTCTACAATTTCAATATGCAGATTTATTAATAAAACAAAAATAAAAGAAAAAATTGATTTTCAGACAGAGAATATTCAAATTATAAGTTAATTATCCAACAACGAACAATTTTTTTTAACTGCATAGTCCATAAAACAAATAAAACATTCATTTTTTTTTTTTTTTACCTATTCTAATTTAAAAATACATTATCATGAATCAGCATGTGGATAAAGCTATTAGTGTTAATAAAGCCCGACAGTATTATCAGAAAAGGAAAAGTACCATGTTTTTATGAATGAATTACACTGAGGGGAAAAAAATTACAAAAGCTGCGCATATCATGATTCTAGATGCCTGGAAGTGTTTCATTAAAAGTAAATAGTGAATTCACTTTAAAATTTAATTTAATGCGATATTAAAGCATAAGTCTAGTAAAATATTTCTGCCAGAAGGAAAATGCTCCACAAATTTGATTTCGGTAAGTTCTGTTCTTTAACTAGATTAACTCCAACAATTGCTTTCGACAGGCATAAGCATTTGATAAGGAAAATTAGATTTATTTTTTAATCGATTACAGATACTGTCTGAGATTACAAGAGACGTTTCTTTTTCGAATAAATTTCATGTCAATGCTCTTTTGATTTGTCCAGGTCATTTATAGAAACAAGATTTTTTTTAAAAGAAAATTGAATAAAATCTTACATACCAGTAATTTAAGTCGATTTAATTTAAAGTTAATGAAACGGCATGAGAAATAAAAATATTTTAAAAGTTTAATGAAATTTAATTTTTTATTTATTTCATGCAGGATGATTTTTTTTTTTTTTTTTTTTTTTTTTGAGAAGTCGACATGCGATTTGGGATTTTTAAATGAAATTATTTAAATAATTTAAAAAAATAGAAAAAAAATTAATGAGAAAATAATATTTTATCTTTTTATCAATATAAATGTTAAATATATTTTCTTGAATAACAAATTTATTGCAAATTAATTTTGTATTGTACAAAAATTACAATAGATGTCATTAAAAGCCATTTTCTGTTATTGGTTGCACAAAGGTAAAACTGCAAAGAAAATTGTATTGTAAATGCTAAATTCCATATATCTTAGACAAATTTTTAACATATAAATAATAATATAATAAAGGTACGAAATTAGAATTGATTTTACTTAAAAATATGCGCAAACTTATTTAAAAGAACTTCATTTATAATTAAATATAATTTATATAATCCGATAAAAAAAAAATGAAAAAAATCTGACATGAAAGTAATTTAAGTCGATGTAATTTAAAGTTAATGAAACAACATGACAAATAAAAAAAGTTTTAAGCGACAATAATAATATTAACAATAATATTAATAAGTGTAAGTATAACTATAAATAAGGTATATATGTAAAAATAAATATTGTTTTCTGAAAGCACTATATACATTTATCGAACTCATAAATGACATTTTATTTTTTAAAAACAGCTCAATAGCGCCATATGTTAATAAATAATGTAAATTTATTTAAAAAACAGAAATAAAGACGTGTTATTGCACTACTGCAGAGGGAACTGCGAACACTAACGCTGTGCTTCTACTAATGCTTCCCTGGCCTCAAACTTCAGTAATTTTTCGAGCTGTTTTTGCTTGGATGTAACCGAATTTAAACTTTTAAAAATATATTTGAAGAAAATCTTGTATCAGCGTCTCAGTATCAAAAGTCAATTAAAACCTAAAAATAACTAAAGAATTAAAACATTTTTCAAAGAAGTTTTGGTTTTATTTGCTTTAAAATGGTATATAAAATACTTAGGGATAAATTATGTATACAAAGTTCTTATAAAATAAATTTCACTTATTTTTTATTTATTTGAATTATATATATATATATATATATATATATTTTCAAAAACCTAATAATTTTTAAATGAATGCAGTTTATTTCATTAAAACCAAAGCATGTTAATCTATTTATTTTTCGTTACTTTTAAATTTATATTAATGAATCTTTCATTCACACGAGCCTTATATGAGAACGCATAAAAAATTCCTTTAATTTTAATGAACATAGAAATTAACGTCTGAATTGGCCAGAGTAGTTTAGATGGTAAAGCAACAGCGCGGTACGCTCTATACCCAGGTTCCAATCCTGGCCCTGACTAATTATTCATTCCATGTTGGTCAAATTTGTTTATTGTGTTATTCGCGTTTATGCCTCTCTGATATATATGTTCCTTTGGTTTAAAAAAATGCTTTGTAAAGAAAAAATATATTAGCATTCATTTACGGCGATCTCATTTGTGAAGAGATGTTAGCTAGCATACAACTCAATAATAAAATTACTGTTACTCAATAATAAAATTACTGTTTTCTGTTATTGGTTGCACAAAGGTAAAACTGCAAAGAAAATTGTATTGTAAATGCTAAATTCCATATATCTTAGACAAATTTTTAACATATAAATAATAATATAATAAAGGTACGAAATTAGAATTGATTTTACTTAAAAATATGCGCAAACTTATTTAAAAGAACTTCATTTATAATTAAATATAATTTATATAATCCGATAAAAAAAAAATGAAAAAAATCTGACATGAAAGTAATTTAAGTCGATGTAATTTAAAGTTAATGAAACAACATGACAAATAAAAAAAGTTTTAAGCGACAATAATAATATTAACAATAATATTAATAAGTGTAAGTATAACTATAAATAAGGTATATATGTAAAAATAAATATTGTTTTCTGAAAGCACTATATACATTTATCGAACTCATAAATGACATTTTATTTTTTAAAAACAGCTCAATAGCGCCATATGTTAATAAATAATGTAAATTTATTTAAAAAACAGAAATAAAGACGTGTTATTGCACTACTGCAGAGGGAACTGCGAACACTAACGCTGTGCTTCTACTAATGCTTCCCTGGCCTCAAACTTCAGTAATTTTTCGAGCTGTTTTTGCTTGGATGTAACCGAATTTAAACTTTTAAAAATATATTTGAAGAAAATCTTGTATCAGCGTCTCAGTATCAAAAGTCAATTAAAACCTAAAAATAACTAAAGAATTAAAACATTTTTCAAAGAAGTTTTGGTTTTATTTGCTTTAAAATGGTATATAAAATACTTAGGGATAAATTATGTATACAAAGTTCTTATAAAATAAATTTCACTTATTTTTTATTTATTTGAATTATATATATATATATATATATATATTTTCAAAAACCTAATAATTTTTAAATGAATGCAGTTTATTTCATTAAAACCAAAGCATGTTAATCTATTTATTTTTCGTTACTTTTAAATTTATATTAATGAATCTTTCATTCACACGAGCCTTATATGAGAACGCATAAAAAATTCCTTTAATTTTAATGAACATAGAAATTAACGTCTGAATTGGCCAGAGTAGTTTAGATGGTAAAGCAACAGCGCGGTACGCTCTATACCCAGGTTCCAATCCTGGCCCTGACTAATTATTCATTCCATGTTGGTCAAATTTGTTTATTGTGTTATTCGCGTTTATGCCTCTCTGATATATATGTTCCTTTGGTTTAAAAAAATGCTTTGTAAAGAAAAAATATATTAGCATTCATTTACGGCGATCTCATTTGTGAAGAGATGTTAGCTAGCATACAACTCAATAATAAAATTACTTCATAATGGTTCTCATTAATGGTTCTCTCACAAAATATGACAATAATGAAAAATCATGAATAATAATGACAAGAGAGGGCTAAATTAACTCATGTAGAAAGACTAAGCAGACACAACAGTTTATATAACACGAAACCAAGCATATTAATGTCAATACAAACACAAAATAGTCTTTAAATTTTCTAAATACAAACATATTATGAATGTTACACAAAATAAGCTTCATTATTCCAAAAAATCATATATGTAAAAATTCAAAATCCGCAAAGTGGTATCGATTTTGTCATTAAAAGTCGCATATCATTCATATATAATACTCTTGTAACGATTATAAAACAGTAGATACATGCTTTAATACTTCTTAAAAACAAGGGAATAACGTTTTGAAAATAAATGGTCGAATAAAGCTTGCAGTAGTCGGAAGAGTACTAGACAAATAAACCTAACATGAGATTAATCTTAGAAAATGTAATACAAAACTGCAATTTTTCATCAAACTAAGCATTCAAATCATTCAAAAGTGGCATTTACGTCCAATATAATGATTGGAACAAAGAGAAATACCAATGTTTGTGAGAAAAATGCTCAAACAATCGTTGTTCAAAGAAAAATAGTTCAGTAAAACATACGGTTTGCATAAACATTACTTCAAATTCAAATTTTGAAAAATCGTTATAGAAATGCGTGTTCTTTGTGATTTAAAAAAATATTTCTTTTCCACTTGCATGCTAGTAAAGGTCACAAAATTGTAAAATAAATGTTTATTTGTTTAGATGGATTTTCAAGGCAATATATTTTGTTGATATCATTGACCATTTCTTTTTTTTTATTTAAAAGAAAACTTCTTTTTATTCATATTTTATTTATCTTGTTATTTATACTAAGGCTTTTTAGGTGCTTTCGTAATTATATAAATATATAGCACCTACAGTCACTGTTCAGTCCGTCTGTCAGTCCGCATATAGCAACGCAAAAAACTATCTAAATAGTTTGAAATTTGAAATATATAATTATTACATAACTTTGTGGATTCATTTCAAATTTTATGAAATTGGGTGTACATTTGAATTACAGGGACAATCAAATTTTTTTCATTACGTTACGATAAATGGGAAAAAATAGTTTCAAGTGCATTGGAATGATGTTAAATTCTTTCGAAAATAATAAAATTGATATGCATGTGCGAAGTATATACTACTATATGCATTCTGTACAATCTGTGGTGCAAAGAATATTTGTTATAAATTTACTGGGCCACACAAATATATTCCATTACATAGTGGTATAGGGGAAATATTGTTTGGGTGCGTTTTATAAATTTACTGGGCCACACAAATATATTCCATTACATAGTGGTATAGGGGAAATATTGTTTGGGTGCGTTTTATAAATTTACTGGGCCACACAAATATATTCCATTACATAGTGGTATAGGGGAAATATTGTTTGGGTGCGTTTTAATTATACTAAACTATTTCGCATTTTATTATATTGATATACGTTCCTGCGGTTTACTACAAGTTACTTCCTGTACAATCGAAAGTATATAGTAATTACAGATTTTTAAAAAGCTTTAAGAGATTTCGGATAGTATACTGTATAAGAAGTATTGTATACTGTTACAACAAGTCTAAGTATTTTTTAAACTTCGTTATAGTATGAACGCAGCTTATTTGTAACGTTTGACACGCAATTTCTGATTTGTTTATATAATCATGTAGATATATGTTGATTTAAAAACTAGTGGCAAGGAAGCGAGAATGATTTTTCCGTTTAATAAAATAAATTAAATTGCATCAGCAGAATTTAAATCGAAATATATTTTTCAATGAATCGACTTGCAATAACATAAAAGCTAAAACTAAATGTTTATTGTTACCAGACGAATCAATTATCTTGTGGCACCTTCATTTTGACAAGACAAATCAGCTATGTTTGAACTGAGTCACATGTTAACAATGAATAAAAATTATAGACGTACACTTGTCTTTGTGCAGTTTTAGATTTGCGTATTTTTTAAAGAGTAAAAAATAATATCATGAATTTTACTCACGGTATGTTTTAAGAAGAGATTTACTCAGCAGCAAATTCTTTTTTAAAGCATAAATTACTAAAACTTTCATACTCTTTTTTGAATAAAATGTTTTATACCAAGAATTTATTGCAGTTTTAATCCTAGAATTATTTGGATTTCAATTTATATTGAGCTAAAATATCTTCAGAAATGAGGTAACTAACTATATGGACATTTAGTCACTATTGTATTACTTTTTAAATTTCCGTTAATTACCAAATTCTGCAGATGATGGTGGTATAAGTTAACGCGGATAATTATTTGTAAAGATATGTGTCGGCAAATGAAAAAAAAAAAAAAAAAAAAAAAAAAAAAAAAAAAAAAAAAAAAACTTTGATGGTGGATAAAAATGAAATTAAAATTGCTGTTTATTTATTTATTTATCATATTATTTCTTATTCCTACGAAATGGATTGTAAAAAATAAATATAGTAATTTTCATTGCAAATTAAATGAATAAAAATTAAAAACGGAATATTTTAACTATTAAATATATTTACTAATAATCATAGCAAACGAGTGGATAAAATTTTAATTGTTTTGTTTAGTGTTCTATTATCTCTGCGAAAAGCTTTGTAAAAAATTATAGTATTTTTAAATGTAAATCAAGAAAATAAAAATTCAAAACAGATTATTTTAACTATCTAAAGTAAGATATTGGAATTATTCATTAATCATAGGAAATGAGTGGATAAAATTAAAATTAAAATTGTTTATTTTGTTATTTATGGCTCTATTAACTCTGCGATGGTTTGTAACAATTTATAGTCTTTTTTTAACAGTAAATTTAAATAAATTAAATTCGTTTTTTATTTTTATTGTATAAAAATTAAAAACGAATTGTTTTAACTATTAAAAGTAAGATATTGGAATTATTCATTAAAAATAGCAAAAATTTGGATAAAATTAAAATTAAAATTGTATATTTATTTTATTTTTTATTGTTTTGTCATCCCTGCGAAATGCATTGCAAAATTTTATAGTTTTTTATTGTAAATCAAAAGAATAAATATAAAAAACGGATTATTTTAACTATTAAAAGTAAGATATTGGAATTATTTATTAATCATAGCAAAGGATTGGATAAAAATAAAATTAAAATTGTTTATATATATATATATATATTTACTGTATTATCACTGATCCCTATGAAATGTATTGCAAAAAATTATAATAATTTTTTATCGTAAATTAAAAGTAGAATGATTAAAAACGAATTGTTTTAACTATTAAATGTAACATATTGGAATTATTTATTAAACATAGCAAAATTTTTATCAAATTATAATTAAAATTGTTTTTTTATTATTTATTATTAATTTTTTTATTTTTTATTATTTATTTATTGTATTATCTCTGATCCCTACAAAATGCATTGTAAAAATTTGTGGTTTTTTTTAATTGTAAATTAAGGGGGAAATATAAAAAAAACGGATTATTTTAACAAATAGAAGTAAGATATTGGAATTATTCATTAATCATAGCAAAGGTTTGGATAAAATAAAATAACATTTGTATATTTATTTATTTATTGTATAGTCTTTGATACCTGCAAAATGCATTGTAAAAACTTATGGTCTTTTTTATTGTAAATTAAGAAGATAAAAATTAAAAAATGGATTATTTTAACTATTACAAATAAGGTTTTGGAATTAGTCATTAATCATACCAAAAGATTGGATAAAATAAAATTAAAATTGTTTATTCATTTACTGTATTATTTCTTATCCCTACTGTATGCATTTTAAAAATCTATAGTCTTTTTTATTGTAAATTAAGAGAATAAAATTTTAAATCGGATTTTTTTTAACTATGAAATGTAAGATATTGGAACAATTCATCAATCATAGAGAAAGATTGGATAAAATTAAAACTAAAATTGTTTGTTTATTTATTTATTGCATTATCTCTGATCCCTGTGAAATACATTGTAAAAAATTACATTCCCTTTTATTGTAAATTAATAGGAAAAAATAAAAATGGGTTATTTTAACTATTGAAATATTGGAATTTAATTGCTATGACAAATCATTAATAAATTGTCAGGCATAGGATTGGATAAAATTCAAATTAAAACTGTTTATTTATTCTTTTATTGTATTGCATTTTATCCCATTAAATGCATTGTGAAAATTTATACTTTTTTTATTCTAAATTAAGATAATAAAAATTAAAAACGGATTGTTTTAACTACGAAAACTAAGATTTCTGAATTATCCATTATTCAAAGCAAAAGGATTGAATGGGCTACTTTTCTAGCAAAATTCGATATCTGAAAATACTTTGTCGTATATGCATAGGACTCAGGAGGAAACGAAATGGAAGAAGGTTCCGCCTAAAAATTAGTCACGCAATCCAAACGTT
Organism: Maratus speculifer; assembly: GCA_964019185.1. Classification (NCBI taxonomy): domain Eukaryota; kingdom Metazoa; phylum Arthropoda; class Arachnida; order Araneae; family Salticidae; genus Maratus; species Maratus speculifer. The sequence continues at coordinate 231,210,430 of OZ025294.1, read as the reverse complement.
ACGTCGGCTTCTCCATAATTAGATTTACGCTCGGCTTTGCTCTTCAACTGGTGCCAGCCGTAATTTATTGTCTGGATGGCTATGATGATTGAGAAAAAATACCAGGGTCTACTGATGCATTCGCTAGAATTTCCAATAAATCTGTTGGGGCATTGAACGTGTTTTTTACCGCTGTCATCTGCATATGTTTTGAATTTCTGTAAAAGAAAAATAGGTTTAGTGTTAGTTATAGGGGGAGTTAGATGTTGTCGTCACTATGAGATGAACAATAGGAAGTAGAAATATCTATTTTTCGATTATGATAGTCTCGTAATGTTTTTATTTAGCGTTGCGAAAACTGTATGAATAATGTTTTAGTGAGATATTTTTTATAAGATAACGCTAATTTATAAAAAGGTTGCCTTATAAAATAAATGTTGAAATATCTATAAATATTTTGATATTCAGTAAAAGAAAAATGTGATTAGTGTTGTTATAGGGGAAGTTAGATATTGTCATCACTTTAAGATGAACAATGATAAGCAGAAATACCTCTTTTTTGATTATAATAGTCTCGTAATGTTTTTTTTTTTTTTTTTTTTTTTCACTGAAAAAATTATATTAATAATGTTTTGGTGAAATATTTTTATAAATTAATGATAACTTAGAAAAAGATTGCCTTTATAACTTAAACGTTGAAATATCTATAAATATTTTGATTGAATACTTTTAAGGCTAATAATAGATATTATATAATTTAATTCTTCCATGCTTTTAATTTACTTGTTTTGTTTTATTCTTTATATAGAAATGGAGAATAACTTGCTAGGTTAAAGACACGGCAAATACACACCTAGATACTGCAAAAGAAATAAATAATATTTTAAAACATGAAGCATTGAAACTAAAAGATTTATTTTTTTCTGGAGTTTCTATTAATACCTTAGAGGTGGTTATAGACATGATTTCTAACTGATATATAATGTCTCTTATTTAACATATATTAGCAAGTTTTTACAGTAAATTTTAAGTTGACATTACGAAAATTTTAAATCAAAATATTAATTTGTAACCATGTTACCTACTTGATCGATCTCTAAATGCTCATGTAAAAATAGCTCCAAATTTGCGGTGACTTAGTAGTAATTTACCTAAAATCAATATAAAAATAACAAGAACAACAAATTGTGATGTTTTATTTAGTTCTTTAATTATACTATTTTTCCAAAATAATTAAAGTAACAACTTCTAAAACTTTATTTAAGAATTCTAATGGAAAATGTAACTGCTTATTCTCTCTGTATTGTTCTTTTTAATGAGAATGTACCTTTTAGTCAATAATTATTTCAGCTTCACGTTCTAAATATTTTAATCTTTTTTTACATGATTAAAAAAATTTTTCAGACATCTGAGTCAATATTTTTCAAATCGGAGTTGTCGAGAAATAAAGGGATTACCTGAACCACTTTCTACGCATACTATCAATAATACCATGTTCATCAAAAGCTTCTAGAAGTAAATGATTGCTTTCAACAAATCTTTTCTTTAAATCATAAAAATAATAACAAAACTTCCCCAAAATGAACATCATTTACCACCAAACTGTCCATTTTAAATCGTATAAATGGTATGCTGTTTATACTTTAATCCAATGTCATATAGTTTGTTTCAATGTTATGGGGAGACTTTTTAAAATCTTTGTCTGTCCAGTTAGTAATGAGACTAAGTCCATAAAATTCATTTATTTAATTATAATTTTTCAAACGCTGATTATTCTTCAAAAGAGCCTCCTTCTGCGTTCAAATACCGTTGTCAACAATTCTACCACCCATTTATGCCCGCCTGGAAGTGTTCGTTGGAATGCTGTTCAAAACTCGCGTTATATTTTTCTGCATGCTCATCTGATAGACAAAACAAAGGTTTTTAAAACTAGATTTCGACCTAAGTAGTAGATAAATGCCAAGGGATGACAGATTGAGAGTGTACAATTGTTGCAAAGATGTGTTTTTCCAGGAACTGGGTGAATTGGAAGGATCTATAGGAACCAATTTGTCACAAATTTTTCGCATTTACAATTTTTCCACTACAATTTTATGTACAACTGATTTCGTAATTCCTCATATCATCCCAATCATTCGGACACTCATCCGACGATCAGTTGCTAAAACCGTTTACGTTTTAGCCACATTGTCAGAACTTCGAGAATTTGATGGACGGTGTCGGACGTTCCTCTCAGCCCGCACAACTTTGAAGAAAGTCTGTAGTAGTTATAGCTGCCACCAGCGATATTATTATGTGATATCGGTCACCCACTGTGAGGATTGTGTAAATGAACGCCGACGCTGTCAATTAACTGAATTAACAGTTTATTTATACTATATGTGCACAAGAAATACACTATTTACAATTATATACAGTTACAACTCGGATATAGGTGATCCGGTTCAACATTAAATTAAATACAGTAAACGGTTGGCTGTATACTGTTCAAATTACACCTCCTCCCTCACACTCAATACACGTTAAATTCCCTTTACCGGAGATCAATTTCGAATCTCCCAATATATTGATACTCGGCCTACGCTATCCGGCCCAGAGCACTCTACACAAGGACCTCTGTACTACCCTTCTCTCGAGGTACGATCCCAGATACGAACTGCCAAAATCTCAGACAAGACTTGCCCTTCTCAAATCACTGCTTTTCTGCAATCTAAACCCCCTTGTGGAGCTTCTCCATTGGACGCATTCCACATTGCTTTTTTGATTCGTGGCATGTTCCTTGTTTGCTCATCATTCACATACATCGCTGACGGATGAACACGCCTCTCGGCAATATTCTCTTTCTCACTTCACCACCAGCACATGATCACCTGTCAATTCTTATTTTAACAAAGAAAGAATGTCACCTTGAAAATTCCAGTACACAGACGGTACAAAACATAAAATATTAAGATAGAGAAATAACAGAAATTCCAATCTGTAGCAGATGTTGTCTCAGAACCTGAGAGACAGCCAGCGTGTTTTTCGTCACCGTCGTTTTCATGTCCTTACTTCCCTGTTTGGAGACTTTGTGCAACCTTTTTGCAACTTGGAAAACCACACAGTAGCCAATTCGTTTAGTTTTACACAGATATCATATGACACATATCCATTTTACAATCTGCATCATTCTGAAAAATAAACGCCACTTTCAAACATGTGTTTGCTATGATATTAAGCACAACATTTTTCTTCTAGAATCTGTCGCTGACAGTCCACACTGCACGTTTCAAAGGCAAATTCCGTCCCTTAGGTCTTCTGCTTTGCGCAAAAAATTAAGACTTATTACTTAGTGGACAGGCCATGCATTACCAAACCTTCAAATCCCATAAAAACACATACGTCCTCTATTAGAAAATGGAATTTGCATTTGCATAAACCCAATCTATATATACATTAAATATTTGGTATTATACTACAGAATCAGCAACAAAATTTTGACACTTATTGAAGTTTTGTGATAGCTGCTCCTTACTAATACATTCATTAGAAATTTTTATTTTTTATTTCAGCAGTTGTTACTATTGGCATTAACATTCGTCACGTTTTAAAAAATTATGAGACTTCTTAAATGTCTTTTTCGGTCTTTTTGAATGGATTTTTTGCTTTAGTGTATCGCCATGTGGTAAATCGATCTTTTTAAGGCATATATATTTTCCTCTGTTTGTAACTCTAAGACTTTACGTTTTGCAGGAACATTTTGGTCAAGAAAGTCAAAGTAAGAGGGTTTTTTTTAAATGGTAGCTTACGTTGTTTATATGCACCAGAAGTGTTTTGAAAAAAAAAGAATTTAAAAAATATTTTTTTTAAACTACTGCCAAAACTTTAAAAGATAAAGAGAGAACTCTAAGTCATATTAATCTGCAAGGGCCACCATTATACGTAATCAATGCGTGATAGAAACTCTCAACCGACTCTTTCATTTAAAATTAGAAAAAAAAATTAAATTAAACATTCGAACAATAAGATTGTAGCCTAGGTGTCAAGATTCTGTCGTTTAAGAATCTGTCACTGCCAGTCCACACTGTACGTTTCAAATGCAAATTGCGTCCCTTCAATATTTTGCTTGGCGCAAAAAAATAAGTCTCATTACTTAGTGGACTGGCCAAATATTATCAAATCTACACATCCCATATAATACATACGCCATCTATTAGAAAATGGATCTTACTTTTGCATAAATCCAATATATATATATATATATATATATATACATAAAATATTTGGCATACAGTGTCAGCAACAAAAATTTCGACACTCATTGAAAAATGAGAAGATTGTTGCAGCTGGTCCTTACAAACACATTCATTAGAAATTATTCTTTTTTATTTCTGCAATTCTTACAAATGTCTTAAACATTCTAATGTTTAAAAAAATTATGGGAATTCGTAAAAGTTTCGTTTCGGTCTTTTTGAATGGCTTTTTCGCTTTAGTGTACTGCCGTGTGCTAAATCGATCTTGCCTTTTTTAAGATGTAGATATTTTACCCTGTTGCTTGTAAATCTAAGGCTTTACGACTAAGAGGAACATTTTGTTTCAATAATGTCAAAGTAAGAGGGTGTTTTTTTAATGGTAGTTTACGTTGTTTATATGCATCAGAAGTGTTTTGAAAAAAAAAAAATAAAGAAAGAATTTAAAAAATCCCATTTTTCAAATCACTGTCAAAACTTTAAAAGATAAAGGGAAAACTCTAAATCGTTTTAATAAGCAAGAAGCACCATTCCACGTAATCAATGCGTGATAGAAACTCTCACTCGACTCTTCCATTTAAAATTAGAAAAAAAAAAATAAACTAAACATTCGAGCAGTGAGGTTGTTGCCTAGGTGTCAAGATTGTTTTGCTGCCACTGTCAGCTTGTACTTTTAAGCTTTACAACAATACACAATTTATAATGCAAGCAGAAAAGTAACATTCTCAAATTTGATACTCTTTATACATCTAAATTATCTTTTTAAATTATTATTTATTCGACTTTTCTATGTTTAGAAATTTATTGCTGTCTTTAAAAATTTATTTTTTAAAGCTTTGATTTTTATTAACGTTTCTCTAAAAAACATACTTCAAGTGTCTAATTAATTTTATAATATATAATTATCACTCTTTTCATTCCATCTGTTTATTTTTTTCTTTAGGTTTTTAATACTCGTTTTAAAATTAAATTTATCTTAACGTTACCTTTGACATTATGATTTACATGTAGAAAAGGATGTATATATTTTGCTCTCGCTCAAGCCACTTAATAAATGTTTAAGTAATGCATATATGAAATCAATAAATTATGCATCTGACGTATACAGACATTAAAGGAATCGGCATTTTCGGAGTATATTTTGGGAAAGAAAATATGTTACTTTATTGAAGGTAAAAATAAAATTTTGTAACATACTTAAACATAAAAGAGATACATGTGTTTAGTAAATATAAATTATTGAATTGCTGAAATTTCAACTCTCAAAAAATAACCTTAAACAATCTCATGAATTACTTTTATCGCAAAATATAACTTTTTCTGTTTTGACAGAGAAAATTTAATTATGGTGTCTGAAGAAAGGAGAAATATTGCATATGCCTTTCACTTTATGCGATATTATTTGAATACGAAAATTTAGGCGAATAGAGTTTAATATGCAAATTTTCTCATCTTATATGAATGGTATTTTAAAATATTCATTAAAAATTCTTTTAGTCATATTAATAATTATATATTTCTCATTTTTCAGGTATGTATATACATGTTACAAGAGGTTTTTTATGTTTCTACATGTGAAGGTTTAGAAATTGAAGAATGAAAATTTGATTTGGTATGTATGTCATTATGTTTTATGATGAAAATAATATGAATACAAAATATGAAAATAATAAAATAAAATGTATTTTTTTAAACAATTTTTAAATAAAAATATATTTAACCCTTTATCTACCGCATTATGCCGCAATTCATGAAAAATTTACATTCTAAAGCATTTTACGTAAATTATTTAACCTAAATTAAAAGATTTACACAACCATTTAATAATTTTTTGAAGAATTTTAGAAGAATTGAAGAATTTATATGGATTAATTAAACTTGAATTTATAGGGATTTTGTGCAATATTTATAATTCACTCAAATCTTTTATTTCAAATTGTTTTCTCAGTACTTTATAGAATTATAAAATGTACAAATATGATGTTCTTAGAATGTAAATATAGAAATATTTCCGAATTGAAAAATCCTAACCCCCGCCCCTCCTTCAGCACCAAGAAAGCTGAAAAGATACAAAGGCAAAAGAAATCATCCTTTTTTTGTGTGTGTGTGTGTGCAACCAATAATGCTTTTGGAAGAAAATAAGGTAATGTATCTGTAACTCATTCTAAACAGTATTACAACTAATCGACTTATTAAAAGAATTTTATAAGTTATTTTAATGTTACTTATAAGTACCGTCGGTAGATAAAGGTATAATAATGTTTATTGCATTTTAGTTTTTTTTTCCAAAATTTATCTATTGAGTCTGAAACATTTAAAAAAAGGCACTGTTATAAATGTAATGACACACAGATAGTTTTTATTATTGTGTGTAATTGTAACAATACTTATAAAAAAGAATTAATGTTTTAAATTGGAATAAAGGTCACGGAAAATAAATTCAGTGTAACCAAACAATAATTAATACTTGCACATTCAGCAGATCAGCAATCCAGCGTAAAAATATTCAATCTTTGGACACTAATGTTTCGTGTTCTATTGTTTATAAAAATCTTCTTTTTGTCATTCACACTTATATCTAAAAAAAATGCAGCTAATAATCACATTGATTATTACAGATACGTTTGCCTGCATGTTTTTTTTTATTTAAGCATAATCTTGTTTAGCCATTTTTAGGAATAACATACATAGATTCGCGCATAAATAATGATGTAGATAGAAAAAAAACATGTATTAAATGCTTGATTGCCTAGGATGGCCTTAAAGCGACCGCTCAGACAAGGAAACCAAGTCTGTAGAGCCTATTATCACTCCCGGTCACCTTTATTAAGATCTTAAAAATTACAGAGTTCAGCCAGAGTTGAAGCCACCATAATCTTGACGGTGGGCTATATATATATATATGTGTGTGTGTGTGTGAGTATAAATAATCCCTTCTCTACGTCGCACCTGCCATGTTCTAAAGAGACTGACGCAACAAAGGGCAGGTAAGAGAACATAGGCGGACAAAGAAGAAAAAAAAAAAAAAAAAAAAAAACAGAATTTATTCCGCCTGGGGAAAAATCTTCTATGCGACAAGGTGGGAATGAATGTGCGAGAAAACTACCTCGCTACAAGGGATGGCTGAAAATATTGCATGCCCAGTCTACGTAGTTAGAATTGAAATTTGAAAAAATGTGTATATGGATGCGTTTTTCTTTGCTTCGTAGGAAGGTGTGTGTAAGTATAATATGGAGTCAACCTTCTGGCGGAAATGTCGCGTGTTTTAAGTGTCAGCTTCGCGTGAGCTCCCTATGGAATTAGGAACGGCTTCAGATATTCCATACATAGCCGAATATTATTGTAATCAGGTTTTGACTAAATTCAAGATTTAAAAAATCATAAATAGAATTAAATTAATTTTAAATAGATGAAAATTTTCAATAGCAGAGAATTTTTTTTCTCCTTTAAAAATGGCATGTACAGAGAGATAGTTCCGCACTATAGTGCGACGTTTTACAAAATAATCGATATCATAGATAGTAAATATATATATATATATATATATATATATATATATATATTTACGAATTTCGAATTTTAAATAAATTATGGATTTTTTTCTATTTTCTTTTACTTTAGATATTTAAATGAATATACTTGTAGGTTCAGTTGTTTTCAAGATATTCGGAGAGTAGACATATGTAGCTATATTGGCAAAAATTATGAATCACACGAACACATATATAACATATATGTAAACTTATATTAAATTAAATGCTTTATTTAATTAAACATATTTATTTACAGTATTTTTAATTACTGTTATATTTTTTTACCTTATATAAATACATTTAAAATTTAAAAAGTCGCTGCATTTCCATCTGATCTCATTTTGTCTCTAGTTTATAAAAGTTTTTACTATAATACGCCTTTATATAGGAAATTTAATCAAATTGTTTAGTCACAGATCAGTTACCAACAATTGTTTTTTACACTATACACTACTCATATCGTTATTCTTTTTCTATCAGGAATATATCAAATTTTTCTGACACAAGATTGTTCATATACTTCGTTTGCGTTATATATGTGAAAGAAACAGGATTGTAGATAACATGTAATTACCATTTTGAAGAAAAAAAGTATATCTAATAACGTCTATATTGCGTGACAAACATTGATGCAATCATTCTAACACCACTGCCATAAAATTTCTGGTATCAATCTCAAGCTTATGAATGATTAATCGACGCAACAGGAGTTTGAAGATTTGGGAAAAGGATATTGATGATATATGTTGTATCATGTTTCTTTAAAATAGTGAATAATTTCTTTAACTAAAAAAAAAAATTCTGCGTGTTTTATGCCTGATATAGCAAATACTGCGATTGATATGGATTCTTTTATTTTCATGTTTTATTAGTTATTTAAAAAAAAGCTATTGTGTATGTTGTTTTGCTGAGTGTTGTATATACAAAGAAAACACGTACAAAATAATGTTTCAGATAGAGAAAACATTATTTTTATGCTTTGAAATAAATGTTAACAACTATGAAAATTGGAATTCTATTTTTTAGAATTAAGTGTTACCTCCGAGGAAAAAAAGAGGATGTATAAAAATGTCTATATAAATATCGATAGTAAAAAACATATTTCAGTTTTAAAACTTCAAAAGCATACTTTTATTCTATATAAAATGACGTTATTCACATCTGCTGAAAAATTGCAGATTTATGATCTAGCCTTTAAGCAATATCTACAGTAAAGTATGCATAGGATGTCATTATCGCAGAATAAAACACCAATCCAAAAAGTGCCATGAATTTCAAGAAAATCGACAAAATATCGGCAGTCAAATTTTACTTATCTTAATTTATTTGTAGTGTTAATGTAGATGCTTAAAAATAAATCTAGTTTATTATAGCTCTATGTTTTGCCAGAAATCCTTTATTTATAATTTTTCAAAATAATACGAATATTAACTACAACTGTACTTTAATCCACTCGTATCGTTATTCTTTCTTTAACACGAATATATCAATTTTTTTCTGACACGAGATTGTTCATATCCTTTGTTTGTGCACGTATTATATGTGTGAAAGCAACAAGTTTGTAGATAACATGTAATTACCACTTTGAAGAATAAAAGTACTTCGAATAACGTCTATATTGCGTGACAAACATTGATGCAATCATTCTAACACCACGCCGTAAGATGTCTGCTATCAATCTCAAGCGTATGAATGATTAATCGGCGCAACAGGAGCTTGAAGATTCGGGAAAATATCTCGGTGAAATATTTTACCAAATTTCCTTGAAGTAGCGGATAATTTCTTTAACTAATAAAGATGTTTTATGCATATTTTATGTTCCAATATAGCTTATACTGGAAGTTATTGATATGGAGTCTTTTCTTTGCATGTTTTATTCATTATTTAAAAATTTATTGTTTACTGAATATTGTATATACAAACATAACATGTACACAATAAAACTGCAGATAGAAAAAATGTGAATTTTTATGTTGCGAATGAAATTTTATCAATAAGGTACATTCTCTCTCTCTCTCTCTCTCTCTCTCTCTCTATATATATATATATATATATATATATATATATATAGAGAGAGAGAGAGAGAGAGAGAGAGAGAAAGAGAGAGAAAGAGAGAATATGTATATATATGTGAGTATAATCTCTTCTAAGCAAAAATATTATTAAATTACTAAAAGATATACCGTGTAAAAACGTGTTTTTTTATAATAAAATTTTTGAAATCTTCGATTTGTTCTAAATTAAAAAAATGTAAGGCTTGAAGAAATAAATTTATTAGCTAGTAATAAATTTCTTAGATAATAATAAAAATGAACACATATTATATGATTCAATAATCAAATTAAAACCTTTGACATTTTCAAGTGCCATTTACGGCTGTGAACAAAAATTAAAAACAGCAAAAAATTAATAATCATTTATACTTTATATTAGATCCTGTTTCTTCAGTTATATGAGAAAAAGAACACTTGTTATATTCTTATAAAATTCTAGTTGCATGTCAATATATATATATATATATATATGTATATATATATATATATATATATATATATATATATATATATATATATATATATATATATATATATATAATTTCAAATTTATCGATTTAGCAAGAACCAGCACACCCCCCTCACAAAACAAAAATCCCTTAAAATTAAAAATTCAACAATCAAAATACAAAAACAATAGGCTGCCAGCCTCGTCAGCGATGGGTCTTATTAGACAAAAGCAGCCGGACACTCGATTTTACAAAAACAAAATATATTTAAGTGGCAGTGGGTTTCGGCCAGAGCGGTGAATAGCAAAAAATCAGATGTTAAACACCCGATGGCTATAATTCACTCGCTCCCCCACCGGACCCTACGCCACATTAATAAACGAATGTCTCACCTGGAACATTGTAAACGATGCAAAAATATGTTCTCTGAATAAAAACCACATCCCCAACTTAGCTGCCATGCCACAACTCCAAACAAATTAAACAGAACAAAGTAGAAACCGTATTCCAAACCAATCCTAAAACAATCCAGGTCTGTTGCCACTCAATGCAGCTCATCATCATAAAACCGTCCTTTAGCAGGCTTTAGGTAGTACAAGTCATTTAGCTGTCACCGAGTAGCAAACGTTCAAAAATGTAGAGAATCTGCAAACTCAGAGTACCTTTTTATGAACTTGAGAGGAATATTGTTTTTATAATGAAGTTTACTTTTAAATTGGAAAAACTCATTATGAAATAGATATTTTTCTGAACAGATTCTATAAAATCGGAAAATTTGGCTGATTATAATATTAATGTAGATTCGTTTTGAAATATTGGAGGACCAGTGTACGAGCTGATTAACTGTAAAAGAAAAGCTTTTACGCTTATCATAAATAGAAATTTGCATTTTATTATCCATTAAAATTTTAATTTTTAAATCTAGATAATCAGCCTCCGAGCTATTTTCATTAGTTTTTTTCAACGTTAAGGAGTCGGGATAAATTTCTTGAGAAATTTCATTAAAATCAGAATTAATATTTAAAACGATCAAATCATCAATGTATCGGTACAATATATCGTATATATATATATATATATATATATATACGATTTTCATTCAGTAACAATTTTCATCTGTGCATTTTGCAATGTAACATATTATATTACAAATCTGCATGCTGTATCTATTGCAAATAAGAAGGATATGTGTTATATGCCTCGATATTGGTTGGTATAATAATAATTGGTTATATAAATATTTATTTAAATAACCCATTAATAATATAAATAAATATTGGTTGCATTAGTATACTTCGTTGTATCAGTGATTTAACGTATAGTTTTAGATTTTTTTTTTAAATATAAAAACGTGGATGCAAATTAACCATTTTTTAATTAAATGAAAGCGCTTTGTATACGTATAATGAATATGTATTGTTGAAAGTTAAACAGGAATTTAAAAAAACAGGAAATGAAAACAAAAGATCTGATTTACAGCTTCAGGCGATGAGTAAATGAATTTTGATAAGCATGACCTATATTGCTGTAATGATGACTGTATTTAACTTTAATTTTTTTTCCTTTTGTTTTGCCTTGATTTTTTTTCCTGATATATATCAACTTTTAAATAGAAGTTAGTCTTATAAAAGAAAAAGACATTTTATAAACTTCTTTCGATTTTCAAAATTCTTCAGATTTTCTCTTATGCAAACTAATAGAAAAAACGAAGCAAAAAGACGTTCTCAGTAACATTTATTTCATTACCTACTTCAATTTAAAAAATGATAAAAGTCGCAAGCTAGTTTAAAACTTTTAGAAAATTTGCAGAAGTCTTAAAGTATAATTTAAAAAGTCACATTTTAAAAAGCACCGAAATTAAAATAAAAAAGACAGTCATACTATTTAACTGTTTGAGCTTTGTAAAATATGTGACTTATCAGAGAACTAATGATTGAAGACAAAAGCGATGTATTACTTTGGACAAAATTAAAGGTGATAAAGGTGAGACTCTATTTTATTACCTTGTATCGCCAAGTTTTAAAAAAAATCAGTTTTATCAAGGAAAAAAATTTTTTTAACATTTTTCTACTTCCAAAATTATTCACATTTTCTTTTATGTAAACTAGAAGAAAAAACAAAGCAAACGGACGTTCTTAGTAACATTCGTTTCATTACATCTTTCAATTTTCAAAAATGGTAGACGTCATCATCTAGTTTAAAATTTGTAGAAAGTTTGCAGAAATATTAAATCATAATTTAAAATGTCACACTTAAAAAGCACCGAAAGTAAAAAAAAAAAAAAAAAAAAAAAAAAAAAAAAAAAAAAAAAAAAAAAAGTCATACTATTTGACTGCTTGAACTTTGTAAAACATGTGACTCTTCAGGGAACTAATAATTTAAGACAAAACATAATGATGCATTACTTTAGACATGTTTGAAGGTGAGATTTTGTTTTTTTTGTTTTATATCTACCAACCTTTAAATAGAACTTAGTTTTATCAAAGAAAAAAATAACTTTTTGTAAACTTCTTTGCACTTTTGAAATTGTTCAGATTTTCATTTACGTAAACTAGTAGAAAGAAAACGAATCAAACGGCCGTTCTGAGTAACATTCATTTCATTACTTCCTTCAATTTTCAAAAACGATAAACGTCAGGAACTAGTTTAAAACTTGTAGAAAGTTTGGAGAAATCTTAAATCATAATTTAAAATGTCACATTTTAAAAAGCACCGAAAGTAACGTCAAGAAGACAGTCATACTATTTGACTGTTTGAACTTTGTAAAATATGTGACTTTTCAGGGAACTAATGATTGAAGACAAAACATAATGATATATTACATTGGACAAGATTGAAGTTGAGATAATGAAGGTTTGAGCTGACAATGTGTTTGAAGTAAAAAACGGAGGAGATTTGATCTCAATTAAAATAAAAACATTTTTTGATTCATTGATTTTTTTAGGGTTTTACTGATGGACTATTTAAATAAGGAAAAATAATTTTGAAATGACTTCCAGTCATTTAAATTGAAGAAGATTTCCAACCTCAGACATTACGATGATATCCGTTGATGGAGTGTTTGAAGAAAAAAAAAGTATTTGAAATAACTTTGAGAATATTGAATTAAACATGCTTTTTTTTCTAACATTTTGTAAGAATTCGACCTCTGAGGCAGTTAAATATTAATTGACATAATGTGATTAATCTCTTTATTATAAAATACTAAATTTCTAAAAACATTTACAAAGATTATATTACATTTAACTGACGTAATAAAAAACAATAGCTTATTAGCGAAATAAATTAAACTGAAGAATAGCCTATCAAATTTGTTCATAAAATCTTTGTAAAATCTAAAAAAATAATTTCGATTAATATGAAATATCCTTATAAAGTTATGTTGATAGAGTTATATATAAAGTTGGATAAAAAAAACAGAACAGTAAACATAATTTAGTTTAGTTAATATGAGTGAGCTGAAACTGTGTTTAAAGATATACCAGGAAGTATTGAAGGGAAACACTAGTGTGAAAAGGACTTTCTGTTGGTAGTCAAGCAGCTATCAATCCACAATAGTGATATGCGCCAATATTTTGCCAAATAATTCTTATAGATGATAGTCGATTTTTCTTCTTATTCATCTTCTGCAGAATGCCAATGAGCAAAAAAGAGCAAAGCAATAAAATTTATTTCTTATTAACAGAAGGGGATGGATTTAGCGAAGCATGCCGGGTAATGAAAGCCATTATGGAAATCATGTACTGCCATTGATTCATTTGTAAGATGGAGAGCTATTTTAGCAGAAAATCTAGTGAAGTTTTTGTGGACAGTGTTGATGTAGTCACCGTACAGCCCGTATCTTATGCAATATAATTTTTTTTTTTTTTTTTTTTTTTTTTTTTGTCTGCTGAAAAAGACATTGCAGATTCGCTGTTTTTACTAGGACAACTAACTCATGGGATATGTCCGAAACTGTTCCAATAGTCCTCAGCCGTAAAACTTTAAAATCTTATCTTGGTTTTGGCCGAAACAAGATGCCATTAAGTCTTGAAAAATGATTTGAAAAGTTCTTTGTTTCACATAATGCAAAGACAAACGGTATGATTATCTTATTAATGCTGTTTTTAAAGCTTTTTAATGTTTTCAAAATTTGCAAATGTTCAAAATTCAACTAAAGGACTTCTAGGAATAAAATATTCACATATTGGTAACGGATTTGGATAATTGCTTGTATGGCGTTGGAGATTATGCTCAAAATAAACTTTATCATTTCATTTTAATGTTTCCCGTTCTGTTTCCACGCTATCTTACATTTGCAGCCAATACTCAATAATATATAACAACAAGGGCAGACCTTCAAGCACTGATTTTAAGTATTCACTCGGACACTTTGCTATGCTGCAATAAAAAACTACGAATAAGTTTAGAACATGTGTCAAGATATTTTAAAATGCAAACTTTATTAATTATTTTTGTAGGGTGTACCTTCTTTTAGACTGAAGAAATCTATCTTTTATTTCTTACATATTTACAAATTTTTAAACAAAATGATGTTATAATATATTATACATTAATCAAGTCTGAAAAATTCACACGAGATATTTAGAATATTGTATGAAAATTGAAAAAAAAAACTTTTTTTAAAAATTATATAATAAAAATATTACTTGTGTACCTTCTTTTAGAGTGAAGAAATCTATCTTTTATTTCTCACATATTTACAAATTTTTAAACAAAATGATGTTATATTATGCATTAATCAAGTCTGCAAAATTCACACGAGATATTTAGAATATTGTATGAAAATTGAAAAAAAAAACTTTTTCTAAAAATTATATAATAAAAATATTATACTTATAAACTTTTAAACAAAATGATGTAATAATACATTATGCATTAATGACGTCTGTAAAATTCACACGAGATATCTAGAGTGTTGTATGAAAATTTGAAGGAAATCTATTATAAAAAATATATAATAAATACCGCAGAAAATTTTAAAGTATGTAAAGATTTTTCAGAAAACTTTAATACATTTTACTTACATCAATGTATTTCACTAACTTCAATTCTTTAATAAATTTTTCTTATCTTTTTACTAGAAATCTCCACCTAAATTTTTAAAGTTTTGTGATCCACGAATGTATAACTATTGAACCAACATATCAAACAGCTTAAGCATAAAATATTATTATAAATTAAAATTTTATTTCCCAATTACATGACCGGCTTTTAATTTGTCGGAACTTTCAGTTAATTTTTAAAGGCTTACTATTTTTATTTATTTATCGTCTTTAAACTGTATAAGTAAGTTATAATGTGAACGAAAAAAAATTAACTTAATGTATTATTTGATACTTCAATATTTCTACAACATTTCTACTAAAAGCACATATGATAAAAAATAAATGAACACTTAACCTTTCAATATAGCCCCACCAGTGGCCGAGAGGTTCGGACCTCTCAACTGGTAGACGGCAGGTGCTGGGTTCGAACCCAATCGCGGCTGTCGGCCTAACCGTTCGGAGTTTTCCGTGGTTTTCTTCGAACCTTGCGTAAATACGGGTTAGGTTCCCTTAGAAAGACCCCCACGGAGGGCACTCCTCCTGGTCCTATATCCCATTAGCGTAGATAATCGGACGACAAAAATCAACCAACCAACCTTTCAATATATTTCAGATTTTCCTGTATGAAAACTAGAAAGAAATAACCCAAGGCGAATTTATATTTCTTCCCAAATAAAACTCCTGCACTTGCTCCAAGCGTGAGTAACCACTCTAAAACTTGTCAAAAATGTTGAACAATGATTTAAAATCTGGTAAACATTAAAAAGTTTTACAAACAGCATTAAAAAGAGAATCATGCATTTTGTCTTTGCATTATGTGAAACAAAGAACGTTTCAATTGATGTTTCTAGACTTAATGACATCTTGTTTCAGCCGAAACCCAAAGATGAGATTATAAAGATTTACGGCTGACAGACTGTTTGAAGACAGAAAAAAGAGTTTCCAAAAGTCTTAGCTCAATGATATCTCAGATAATTTTCAATCTCAAAAAAAGGAAGATTTACACTGACAAACTGTTCGAAGAAATAAAAAGTTTTCAAAAGAATTCAGCTCAATTAAATATGTGACAGAAAAAAGTAAGACCATTTTTTTTTCTTAAAATGATCAATTTCTGTTCAATATAACAATATTTGTCTTTGATATGATTAATAAATATTTCTAAATCAAATAATATGTGTTATACATTATAATCAGAATGAAAAACATTTTTTTCTTAATATATTATTAACCGACAAAACTATCAATTACAGGGCTGTTCAAAAGTATTGGAATAGATATTTGGTTATAGACAGAATTACATTATTTTCCTGGATAACAAAGTTTGTTAAATATTTTAGAAAATGTTGGAAAGTGTTTCATAATTTATGCTTAACGCATGATTCTTCTTACTTGTTTATTATTATTTTACTTATTCTTGGTAAAAGTACAAGTATGTTTTTGACCGAACATATTTTCAACTTTCGATCTTGTATTTAGCAACGAAAATTTAAATTGTGATCTCATCATCTGAAGATATCGATGTTATTAGACTGAAATTCAGAGAATGATATGATAAACTAACTGGCTACTACACTTATGCGAAAGCATTCGTCTTTTAAGACTTTTAAAACAACTCACTTGCATATAATTATTTAAAAATAATTTCGATTCAGCAAATGATAGCTGGGATTGATCTTTACAATCGCTGTTTTTAAAAGAAGTATCGCGTAGGATTAACATTAGCGAGCGGATGTTTTCAGGAAGTAGTCAATTAATGTGATGTACTCGACTCATGAGTATTCCAGCTTCTTAAAAGCTTTTATAAAACTTTAGGTTGTTTTCAGGTGAATGAAGAAGCCAGTTAATGTAATGTACTACATTCACATGTATTCCCGTTTCGCTAAAGCTTTTACAAACATTTCAGTTTAATTCAGAGCATGTTGTGTAATATGTATCATTTTGAAATTCTACCAAAACATCGATTCAAATATATTTTACTGATTTTTTATATAAGAAATTTTATTCAAAATTTTTCAATTATGTAAAAAAAGAAATGGGATAATAACGAATATATTTTTCCCGGCTATACGTAATATAAAGTAAATTGTACATCAGAAATACATAGCCAGCTGGGCTTCATTAGCTTTCTTTATTTTTTACCTCCTATAGTGTTTTTCAAATAATAGTAATATGTTACAGAATTTTAATTTGATATATATATATTATATTTTTATTTGCGTTGAAAGGAAAGTAAAAATTATTGAACACCTTTTAAAAATGAGCTTATTTTCTTTTTAGAAACCTTAAAATATGAAGACATTTTAAAAAAGCATTTAAAAAAATTACAGAACATTGCTTAAAGCTTCTGTACCTTAAAAAACTTTGCAATTAGCACCTGCAAGCCTGTCCTACAGCCTGACACTTCACAATCGTTTTTATATAGCTATTTTTATATAATTGTTTAAAAAAAATAAATTAAATTATTATCATATGAAAAGCAGTGAAGCTATGCACAATAAAGAAAAGAATGTGGTCAATACTAACGGATATTTAAAGTATAAAACCTAATAATATAATAACAAAGTACTAAAATTTTCTAAATAAAAATAATAGTTTTTCTTTAATAACTATTATTTTTATTTAATCCTTTTTAGGGGAAACAACTTCAGTTGCTAAAATTTTAAAATGTTTCAATGAATCATATTAAAAACTGTGAAACTATGCAAAATAAAGAAATGAATATGGTCAGTACTAAGGAATATTTTAAGTACAAAACCTAATAACATAATAATACTGAATTAAAATTTATCTAAATAAAAAATAGGGTTTTTTTATAACTATTATTTTTATTTAATCCTTTTTAGGGTAAATTATTTCAGTTGCTAAAACTTTAAAATGATTGAATGACACTAAGTTTCATGAAAAATTTCTTTTAAAATAAGCCTTTTTATTCGCCTACATTACAAGTTGAAATTTTTCTTTTAATTTTCTGATGCCATTGTAGAATATGGTAGCTAAAATGAGAGTTATGCACACTACCGTCTTATAAAGGATTAATACTATTTTTTGAGAATGCTCTAAACTATCGAAATATACAGAGGGCAGATTTAAATATTTTGAATATTAGTTTATAAGTGATGGTCATATAATTTTAGAGACGAAAATTTATACACTGCTGTAACCAAAGTATATACACTTTGGTTTATATAGGACATAAGTATATATAAGTATATATAGGGCTATACTTATAAATTTGCGGCTGTAAAGGGCATACTTAAAATTATAACGGGGAAAATATTGTTTTACTTTAAATATATATATAAAAAAATAAAAATACTAAATACTAGTTATATGCATCTTGGATGTAAAATTTGTATAAATAGAAGAGATTTTTTTTAAAGTAAGGGCCGTTTGAAAATAAAAACCAAAGAAAAGAAAATTTTCAAAAACGAAATTTATTTTCAGATTGTACATACATGTCTCAATTTTTTTAACATAGCTACCAAGTTTGTTTAACATTTATCATGCCTTACAGCTAGATTTTTAAATACCCTCTTCTTGGAAACTTACCACGTGCTCCAATAACCAAGCTATTACTATACCAATAAATTGCTCGACTTAAGGTTGGAGTTGTACACCGAAAAAAAATGTAAATTGACGGTTCTTTACCGTAAATTATCCAGAAAATTTAGGAAATATGTCACTTTTACATATATGGTCAACTCCCGTAATTTTTTGTCTTTTATGGGCTAAACCCGCTAATGTATTGGAAAAGTCCGTTGATATAGGATTAAAACAGGTTTTTTTTACGGACATTGTCTGGAATTTCTGCTGCAGTAAAATTACTGCAGCATTTTTTTACAGTATAGGGGAGAGGATCCAAACTTGTCAGCCAAACGAAACTTGTAAAGCCACAGTCTGAGTTGCGACGTGTGGCCTTGCATTGTGATGGAATAACAGAATTCTCTCTGTCAATACGTTGCATCTTTTGTTTTGAGTCGCTATGTGACAAAAAAAGTATCACGGCTTATACCTCGCACGGGTCATATAAATAACAATTCGATAATCTTGATCATTTTAAAGACACGCAACAGACCCTGTAAGTTACGTACACAGCTGTAACTAGGACAGTTCTTGCCCCAAAAATGCTGGACACGGCACAAGCACTCGTCTGAATTACCTGTTTGGCCTCTACTTTCAATTTAAAATTTCCGAATCAAACCAGAAATTCTAAAAGAAGGATAATTACTTTAGGTTATAGCGAAACGTTTGTCATTAAATAACACAGGCCTACAAAAAAAAAATTTTTTTTGGTGCCTGAGATTTTACAACTGATTTTGGATATTTTTGGGACGCTGATTCCAAATATGCAATCAGTTTTTCTCTATCAGCTCTACTTTGTTAGATATGCAAAGCGAACTAAAGATTTTTTAGAGCAAAAGTGACCTTGAGCACTTAAACTGACCTTATGATACATAGCCCTGTAACGACGCTCAAGGCGATTAGAAGGACGCTGAAATACCACAAGATCTGGAAAAAAAGAATTTGCAAGCAAAACTGAAGATCTGCGCATCCTTATGATTTCGCGCAGCTCATCCATAAAGCCAAATGTAAAAGCCTCCAAGAGATAAGGTTAGTTTCAGAGTTCGCTCCATGGAAACAAAACTGGCTTCCTTTGACTTTCTAAAGTTTTTGAACTTCCATGATATTTGTGTTTAAGGTAGAATTCGTATCAATTTAACGTAAAACTCGTAGTATCGTAGATTGTTGTGTTTGCGTTGTAAAATGGAATTTAAATGACTTCAAATAAAAAAAGTTGTATAAATCATCCAGATAAGTTTTGCTACATATACGGAGAATAAAAGTTGAAAGAACACAGAAAATATGTTACTGACTTTGTAAAGAGATCTTATCTTGGATACTTTGGGGTTAGACTTGGTGATCAGGATAAAATCTGCGCACCGCAACAGGTCTGTAAAACTTGTACAGAGCATTTATGACAGTGAGCTGACGGAAGAGAATAAGTCTCAAATTCGGTTTACCAATGGTTTGGAGAGAACTCCAAAACCATTTCTATGACTATTATTTCTACCTAGCACTGGAATACTATTTGAATTAATCGAAACAATTGTAATAAGAAAACTTATCCTGATTTAGTTAGTGTCTTCAAGACCCCCACTTCCTCACTCAGAGGAACTACCGATCCCAACGTTTCATCAGCTACCAGAGCTTAGTGAGGATGAATATTGTCCTTCTGATCATCTTTTAGATAGCTGTGAAGGTAACAGTGATTATGAGGAGACGTCATCAATGCCTAAATTTTTCAACCAGGTTGATTTAAATGATTTCAAAAGAGATTTCAATGTTTTAAAAGAAGCTTCTGAATTACTGGTTGGTTTCAAGATTAAAAGACAAAAATTTATTAGAACAAAGAGCCAAACTTACATTTTATCACACAAGACAAAATTGTCTACTACCCTACTTCTCTTAAAAAAAAAACAATCTTGTATTTTATCATGAATTTAGAGGACTGTTAGAAAAATTGGTTCTTCCTAAATATTCTCCAGATGATTGTCCTTGGACAACAAAGAAGTTACACAAAATACTATTGTTTTTCTATTTTTGGGATAGCAGGGATAAAACACACCACTAGATTAGAAAAGAGAGGCCTAAGAAAGAAAACATGGATGTTGGAGAAAGGAATGTCATTAATAAGACTTTAGTTGGGCGAGAGAAAATCATACTTTCTGCACTGCATATCAAGCTCTGTCCTATGAAGCAGTTTGTGTAAATTCTCCATAAGAACGGGTCATGATTTGCATATATAAGGTAAAAACACCCGAATTGAGTTATGAACATGTTAAAGCAGGAATGTTTAACGGACAACAAATAAGACAACTGATTAAGGATCCTGCTTTCGTAAATTCAACGAATGAGGCTGAATAAAAAGCTTGGACATTTTTTGTGGCAGTTCACAAAAACATTCCGGGCAAATGCAAAGGAGAAATCTATGTAGAACTGGTAAATGAAAAGCATAATAGTTTTAAATCTCTTGGGTGTACTAGAAGCATTAAAGCGCACTATTTACATTGCCACTTAGAGCATTTTCTTGAAAATAAAGAAGGTACAAGTGATAAACATCCCGAAAGATTTCACCACAATATTAAGACTATGGAGGACTGCTACCAAAAAAGATGAGATATGCAAAGGGTTTCAGATTACAGTTTGAGTTTAAAAAGACACTGTTCTAAAATATATTTCAGAATGTCATGGAAAACAAGCTTCCGAACCATTCAATGAGTATCAGTTTCACCAGTGACGTTTTTCTCTATTTTTGTGAGTAAAAATATTTCTACAATATAATTAAAAAATTATTATTTCAATATGTGTATATCATGATAATAAAAACTAACATTTGTGTTTTGTGTATTATAAAAAATAAAAATCCTGTATTTGTTTTATTTTTACATAAATTTTTTAATACATGAATTTACCTTAAAATAATGAAACATATATTTCTCAAAAAGTTGTTTATATTAAAAAACTGAGCTGATAGAGAAAAACTAATGCCATATTTGAATTCAGGACATCAAATTCATATCAAATCAGCTAAAAATACCCCGGCACCAAAACAGCTGTTGACCAGTGTAATCAAAACCATATTATATAGAATTTCTGGTTTGAATTTAAAATTTAAGAATTAAAAGAAGATGCGAAACCTGGCAATCCAGGCACTCGTTGCGGCGCACATGCTATCTATTGATCCATGCAACAAAACGACTCTTAGAAAATGGCCTCGCAATTATGATTGTGTGTTTTAGGACACAAAAACAGCTGAACCTTACTTAAAAGCATTTCAATATGAAACATTTCTACTGATATCCCAAGACAAAACACAATAACATAAACAAAATATTCTATTGAATTTTGAAAATAATCTATTTTACATGTACAATGATGACAAGTTCAAGAGAAATATTACACAAAAATTTCTATTTTAAAAATAGTGGTGATAATAGAATATGAAAAAAAAATAGCCAGTGGATGTCATGACTTTCCAACAAGACATAATACAAGATGTTGTTGATTCTAACTTGCGTATTTTTAACAATAAAATATTTGGAAAATATTTGAGCTAAGATAAAACTCGGTTTGAGAAGTACACGCTATTCCACATTAGTGGGACCACCAAGTATATTTCATTTTTTACAAATTTAAATTTTTGGAAAATTTAAATTACAAAATCATTAAAGTTTTAAATAATTAAATGTATTACAAACTTTCTTGTATTTTGTAGACTAAACAATCAGATGTATGAATCCATAATGTCGTCAAAACTGATAGATGTACTTTGAAGTCTTTCGTTAAAGCTTTTTAGATATTACTATTTATTTCACAACATACTCTGACGCATTTAAAAGTTATCTTAATAGAGTTATATGCATTTTACCGGTCTTTTACATTAGAAAATATCTTCCTAAATTTTAAAAGTTACCCGAAACGCGAAAGAGGATGGAGAACGAAATCCGCATTTTAACACATTAAACTTAAAATATAATTATAGAAAGTAAATTGCATTTCACCACCCTTTACTGAAATTTGGTCAAAATGTAATTAGGGGTATAGTTCTGTATGAAGGTTTCATAGAAATACGCCAGTCATGCGTGATCAGAACTCAATTCTGCCTGATTTCACGAACGTGCTCGCGGAAGCATTCAACGCATCGTGACAGACTCGTGGGAAAAAGAACCCATTTTCTACTCCCACTCATGATGAACATTCATTCCGGGAAATTTTCGGGAAATTAAAGGGTTGCAGAAAATTATATCGCTTTATACGTTTTTTACAAAAACTGTAATGAAAGTAATGTGTTTTAATAAGGAAAAATTTCTACAATTTTTAAACACTATCTAACAAATTAATAATCACTCTTTTTTCAGTTTTAAAAAGAAATATATCTATTTTTAATATGTAATTTTATATAGCACAAAAATAAAACCATAAAATATCCTACCAATATTTTCTTAGATTTTTCAAATACGGTAAGTCGGAGTATTATGTTTATGTTTCTAAAAGGAAAGAACAAATTCTATCCAATGAGTTTTGGTATGAAGAAAATAATTTTTGTATTCTATTTATTTTCATGATAAATTGAATAAAAAATGCTAAGTTGAAAGTAAATACATTGCTTATAAAAACATAAAAAGAATAAAAAACATAATATTTCTGATTATTTAAAATCGCTACCAATTAAATAAAAATATTGATCCTATTTTTAATTAGAGATTAATCAGAGTTAATCAGGGTACCTGGAATTTATGATATAATTTTCAAATAAAATATGTATCATTGTTTAGCAAAAATATATTCTATCTGAGAAAAAAAAAATAATTTGAAATTGAGATTTTATTTTTATTTTAAAAATGTAAGTAGAATTCTGTACAAAATTGTCACAAAAAGTAAGTTGTTGTATAAAAAATTTAATACAAATGCTATACTTTTAATAACAATATGTTACAGAATATAATTACCTATCTTGTACATATCATTTTCTAAAAATTTTGATAATTGTGATAGATATTTACAGGAAATTGAATTTTATTTACTAAATAATAATAATGATAATATAGCGTCGTATAAATGAACTAAATTATTTATTAATGCTCAACCTTACATTTTATGTATACACATATTACATAAAATTGTTATTCTGTAGATTTAAAAAAAAGCATAGAAAAAAAATCTAAAAGGAAGAAATGTCTTATCCGCTAATCCTAAATATTGATGTTTTTGCAAGTATGTTTTTCTTTCAGATGTATATTTTATACATATGTACATGCGTGAACACTCAAGTAAAAATTTGCATGTTTATTAATTATGCATATATTTACATATATTCAATGTACTATGAATTTGCTTTTTTTCTTAAAGTTCATCTTACCCTGAATTTTACAGATGAATCTAAAGTTGTAAAATGTGATTTGATTGATGCAAAAGTTCTCAATAAACCTTCCACGGAAAGGTTTAAAATACATGACTGTAAAATAACGTCACCGTAGAACTTTAATAAAACTCTCAGCATTGACAAAATAAATTTTTAAGTAAATGATGAGATATTTATTATTAATCAGGATAAAAAAGAAATATAAGGATATTCAGAAAAGTAAAATAATTAAATTATAAGATGAGTAATATAAAAATATAAGGTACTAGGTAATGTAAAAGCTGTCCTCTAAAGTTGCATGCTTTCTTTAGGTAGAAAGCGCAGTATTCTGAATTTTGTACGTATATGATAGAGAAAACTGGTGTAATCATTGCCATTTGGTAATTGCAGCAAAGGATAGCTCGTATCTCCTGCTTAGCAGAATCGTTCTAGTGAATGCTATTATTTCGTTTTCTCAGTATTCCAAATATCTTATATGCCATTTTAATATTGTTTATCTAGTTTTTTAGGGGGGGGGGGAGTCGAAATGCTTTTCTAAGGAGTAGTTATCTTTACTTTTCGGCAAATACAAGATTTCACTCAGAGACGACCTAATGTATACGTTATAAAATACTGCGTAATTTTATTATTTAACACTATAGATTGCTAAAATTCGTGTTATTTAACTCAGAATTTCAGTGTTAGAATGATTTATTATTATTATTTTTAATTTTAAATAGAAGAGGCGAATGACAGTTTCTATCAAGGGTTGGTTACATGGTGTATTTGCTGTTGCAACTTAGCATGATTTAGAGTTCTCCCTTTACTTTTTTTGCTCTTGTTTTGGTTTGAAAAGAGGCATTTTTAAAATTCATTTCCCTAAAAAATAAACTTTTCTGGTACACATAATCGATGTAAAAAGTTTACAGTAATTGATAAACCTTAGTATTTGATTTTATTAAAACAAAATATGCCTGTAAATCGTAAAGTTTTAGATTTATAAGCATCAGGAGACACTATCTATGTCCTAAAATGGCAAATGCCGATTTACCATATGACAGTGCACCAAAACGAATAATGCATTTAAAAGGACGGAGAAAGACTTCAAAATGGTGTGATTTTTTTAACATTACACACTGTTAATACTAATTGTATCAACTTCTTCAATATAAAAGAGACATTATTAATGAATGTAATAAGAACCATCTGGCACAAACTTCATATTTTTCAATAAGTGTCAAAAATTTTTGTGTTGTCACTGTTTTTTGCATTTGACAATATCACATAGTATAGAATTACGACAGTCATTTATCCTAGAATACAGAAGAAAACAAAAGAAAGGAACCAAAAATATCGTAATAGATACAGATATACTAAATCCGTATAAAATTTCAAGCCTATGATACTCACTATATTTGTGAATCATTTAAACGTCGCAAGACTAATTATTGAAAGACAACGCTGTTTTATATGTAACATCCATTTATCTCATTTTTTCTAAGGAAGAAATTGGATTGTTGCACTATTGTAAAAAATAAAAAAATAATAAAAATAAAAACTATAGTCTTATATACAAACACGAGTTAATTAGTTTCCAATAAATTTAAATACTCATTACAATCAGCCCAAAGAGGTTAAGCCTAATAAGCTGCGAGTAATGCTGCTATAACAATCTTTTAATAATAACATAAAAAGTCTTTAAACATTTTAATTATATTAATTTTAAAAGTAAAATTTTTGAAGGATTTTAAGTGATTTGAGCACTAAGTGCTAAACAATCATTATTTATTAGGTGGATATTTATATTTTTTCACAAGAGAATATTTTAGACAGCATGAGCTAGACTTTTCCCAACTAAATAGTGAACAAAAAATGTTATTACTAATGTCATTTCTCATTCATAATATATTGCATGCTGCCTTTATTTTCATGTAAGCGACAGAATTACAAATGTAAAAGAAAATAAATAGGACACAGGTAAAAATAAGTGGGTGGAGGTGATTAAAACCGCTTTCGAATTTTCCTTTGTTACAAAATATTTATGTCCAGGGACAAACGAGATCACTGTCACGCAAATTGTCCGTTAACCGAAATCGTTTGCAATAGGAGAAAGTCTTAATTGCCTTTGTCCATAGTAGTTTCTGCTTTAACGTTTCGGAGTTCGTATTGACAGATGAAACTGAATACAAGGGAAATATAGGTCTTTGTTTTCCATTTTAACTGTTTCTCAATTAAATTCTGGTATATTTCTAAATCTCATATGTTTGTGTCAGTCTACTTTCTTGCGACAATAAAATGAATCCATTAAATTAATCTCAGTGCTTCTAGAATTGTTAAATTACATCTACACCTTCTTTAATAAATATATGCATATTAGACCCTTCGATATATAGATTGATGCATCTTTGGAGTTTTTTAATAATAATTCTAAACTGATTTTGTAATCCCATATATCATTTGTCTCAGGACCGAGGAAGTTATATATATATAAGAAAATAACACCTTGTATTAATACATTCTTTTTAATTGCTAAAAAGGTGTAAGGACATTTTTTAAACACATAAATAGTTTCATTTAACTGTTGACACATAAATGATTTTCCAAAGTTGCAGTGTCCATAGAGCATTGAACTGAAATGGTTATCAATCAGTATTTCATGTAACTCACGTTTATTGTCTTTTCCTTTTTTTTTTTTCTTTTTTTTTTTTTTTTTTTTTTTTTTTTTTTTTTTTTTTTTACTTTGAGAAACTTGTGCCACATTTTTGGTAGGTTGAATTATTTTGTATCTATATCTATGGAATTTTTATATATTTGACAGGGGTGACCAACCTGGGAAACACACAATAAACATTGGAATTTCTTTTCAACTTCTCTTAGAGGCAAATCATTGCATAACCTTATTTTGCATCACAATCTCACCCTGCACGTTCCTACCCCTGCTACTCTCATTCCTAGATTTCGTAACAATAGACCTTCTATTATTGACTTTGCTATTTCTAAAATTCTTACCTACCGTATCTCTATTTCTGTTATTAACGCTTTAATATCTGACCACTTACCTGTTGCTTGAAAATAAATATCATTAATCTTATTAATCATTCTACCTCAGCCATCTGTCACTAAAAACGAAAATATCATCAATACTGCTCAAAACTATGCTACTATCACCATATTTAATTTTTTTTTCTTTCTAACCATATTCGTATCGTTTTAATGAACGCATCAACCTCCGACGTCTCCATCAATCTACCAGAGATCCTACCCTAAAACAGCAGTTAATTGCCTTAATAATAAAATTAAGTAAACTCAAAAAGAAAAACAGAAAGTTGGAATAATTTTCTAAATAACATATCAAGTTTACACAATTCCCTTTTTTGTATTAAAAAGAAATTAAACAATAATTATACTCCTATTACTACCATTATTTCTCAATGTAATACTGCTTATAATATCTAAAAAATCCCTATCTATGATAAGGATAAAGTTGAGTGTTTAGCTTAATCTAACGAAAATGAATTTTCCCTTATTTCCTTCCAGCTAGTCAGTCCCATTACGATACGGTCAACGATACTGATACAAATTTTCTCTCTCCCTCTCCTCCCTAAGCCCTTCCTTTCTATTTAGCCTATTATAATTAACAATACTATTCAAAAACTCAATAATCGTAAATTCTTCGGGTACGACAACATTTTAAACCGTGCTCTTAAACAACTTCTTTTAAATGGTATTCTTCACATTACTAAATTTACAAATTCTATACTAAAATTCTGTTACTTTCCTAAACCATGGAAAAAACTCTATTATCTATCCTATTCCCAAACCTGCATGTAATTTTAACGATCGTACTAACTTCCGACGTATCAGCTGCTCTCTAGTCTATCTAAAATTACTGAGGGCGTCATTCGATTACAAATCAATAATTTTATCCAAGAATACAATATTCTTTCACCAGAGCAATTTTGCTTTCAAGCTGGACACTCCACACAATACCAGCATTTACGCGTAGTGGAATTCCTTAGCAAAAACTTCAATGTAAAAAAGCCCACTATTGCCATATTTTTAGATACTACCAATACATTTGACAAAGCCTGATATACAGGGTGGTTAGTAATTACCGTGATGTGTTCAGAGCCCTCTAGCGTTTAAAGTTTGGGGCGAAACATAGCCAAATTTGATCAGCTTACATAGTAGACCATGGAATTTCGAATTCTTAAAAAAAAATGAAAAATTAAAAAATTAAAAAATCGCCACGTCCTTTACCGACTAAAATGCATTAATTTTCATAAAATCAGTTCTGTGTAGCGATCATGAGTATAAAACAAAAGGCTGGGAGAGTTTTCAGACCAAGTGCTTTGTGATGGCTCTCAACTTATGGGATCATGCTTTGCTAATAAAAAAAATCGCCATTAGGGGCAATTTTGGCGCACCAAAAGTGTATTAGTGTAAATGTTGAATAATTAAATGACAAAAAATACAGTACAGATCAATTTTATACTGCTGAGACACTGCCTGAGCTATGGTACCTGCATATTTTTTATCTCTTGTCCGACAATGGCAGTTACAACTTCGTCATCTTGTTATTGACTTATCACTTTGCGTCCTTGGCCTTGTTGCCGCATAGTTTCAAATCGATGAATCATCTTTTGTAAATTTGTTATGCTCATCGGTTCTTTTGCCAATTTCTGTAATCGGGTAAATTCAGGAAGAGGAGCATTGCAATTCTCGTTCTGCTGACAACACAGCTTGATTGGCAGAGTATCGTGAGAGTTGATAATGATCCGAATTCTCCCAGCCTTTCCTTTTATACTCATGATTGCTACACAGAACAGATTTTATGCAAATTAATACATTTTAGTCGGTAAACAACGCTAAAATTGCTCCTAGAGGCGATTTTTTAATTTTTTTATTTTTAAATTTTTTTAAGAATTCGAAATTCCATGGTCTTCTATGTATGCTGATCAAATTTGGGTATGTTGTGACCAAACCTTTACTCGCAAGAGCGCTCTGAACACCTCACGTTAATTACTAACCACCCTGTACAAATAAATTCAACTTAATTTTCCATCTGGACTTGTACATCTAATGTACTCTTACCTTGGCGATCGATCTTTTTCTCTCCGCATAAACAATTAATTATCTGAACTGCATTCTACCCTATTCGGTATTATTCAGGGCTCAATTTTGAGTGCTACCCTTTTTAACCTATACTTATTTGACATACCACGTACTTCACTCACTCTTTATGCAGACGACACTACCATTTACGCTATTTCACACCACCAGTTTTATCTCAATAAAAATATTTTTAGATACTGCCAATGCCTTTGACAAAGTCTGGCACAAAGCCTGATATACAAATGAATTCAGCTTAATTTTCCCATCTGGACTTATACATCTAACGTACTCTTACCTTGGCGATCGATCTTTTTCCCTCCGCATAAACAATTAATTATCTGAACTGCATTCTACCCTATTCGGTATTATTAAGGGCTCAATTTTGAGTGCTACCCTTTTTAACCTATACTTATTTGACATACCACGTACTTCACTCACTCTTTATGCAGACGACACTACCATTTACGCTATTTCACACCACCAGTTTTATCTCAATAAAAATATTTTTAGATACTGCCAATGCCTTTGACAAAGTCTGGCACAAAGACTGATATACAAATGAATTCAGCTTAATTTTCCCATCTGGACTTATACATCTAACGTACTCTTACCTTGGCGATCGATCTTTTTCTGTCCGCATAAACAACATATTATCTGAACTACACTCTATCCTATGCGGTATTATTCAGGGCTCAATTTTGGGTCCTACATTTTTTAACCTTTACTTTTTGACCTACCGCGTACTTCATTCGGTTTTTATGCGGGCGACACTACCATTTACGCTACTTCACACCACCCGCTTTTTCTTAATAAAAATATTTTAGGTACTGTCAAAGCGTTTGACAAAGTCTAGCACAAAGCCTGATGTACAAATAAATTCAGTCTAATTTTCTGTTTGGATTTATACATATGATGTACTCTTACTTTGGCGATCGATATTTTTCTGTGCACATAAACAACATATTATCTGAACTATACTCTATCCTATGCCATATTATTCAGGGATCAATTTGAGGTCCTATTCTTTTTAAACTTTACTTTTTTGACGTACCACGTACTTCACTCACTCTTTATATTTTTACCTATCATTTGTTCTTGATTTCTTTTTAATTATTTTAACTCTAGTAGTACCGAGACATAAATTTGAAGCCTTTTATTTTATTTTTTGTAGTCTTTTCTATTTTATATACATTAGCAGTACGTGAACTAATATGAATATTTAAGGTTATGTATTAATATAGACTTAGATAGACATTTTTCATGGTTGCCTTATGATATATTCATCAAACTACTCATATACAGGGATTTTAAAGACAAATTTCAAACTTTCTTGACTTTGTGTATATTTAATGTAAATGATTTTTATTTTTAATTGCTGCCGTCAATATAATTTATAATATTTAAGGAAGAAGATACGTCTCGAAAAAATGATTTTCCTGATTTTTTAAAGATTAGGGATATTGCATGGATAGACAAAATATTGTCACAATCCGATGAAGCTGGGCGTCTCACTATGTCTAATGACTGTAAATGAGTTTACTTTACACCAGAAGACTCTGTATCTAAAGACTGCTGTGCCGGCCGGAAACGAGTTACCACATCTGCGGGAGACCACTTTCTATGGCTTTCGACCTGAAGATATCCTTTATTTTATCGCTTCAGAGAAAATAATATCATCTACTACGGTGAGAAGGCATATTCACAATTCTGGTCTCTATGCAAGACGACAAGTTGCATGCTCCCCATTGATCCCATGATAGAGAAGTGTCCGTTTATGTTGGGCAAGAGAATACGTTTTCTCGACCAGACAGTAATGAACATCTATATTGTTCACAGACGACGCCTAGTTTATTTTAGAAAGCGAACTTCAAGTCTTATGAGCTGGAGTGAACAGCATGCTTGGGACAACCAATCCTACATTGATGAAAGAAACAATTACAAAAGTAATTGAATTATAGCTTGGCCAGCAATTAATCTCGGTGCTTTACTGACCTACAGGTATTCCATGGAAGAATTCTGATTGGCGTACAATATCCGTAAGACATATTATTCTCGACAACATAATTGGCAGAATTAAACGTCGGTCGGTGTTAATAATGCTTTCCAGTTAAATGTGAAATATCCCTTTTTGAAACGCTATATTTCTTTTATAATGCGGTGACATTTTTCACACTTAAAACTGTGGTGTACTGTTTTTGCTAAGAATAAAATTGCACATTTCAACTAGATTTCTTATTTTTCTGTACATTAATTTTTAAATAAGATATTACAAACTTTTATTAATTATTATAAATAAATTACGTAATAATAAATTATCAATTATAAACTATTAATAAATATGTAAATTTTGTTTTTAAGAACATTGTATGTTTTACTTATTTTTCAATAATTCTGTAACATAAAATTTATGTAACAAGACGTAATATGTCGTAAAATCTAACCCTATTTTTATCAAAATTTCATAGAATTGTCCTTGTAAAATATTCTTTCAAACGTACAAAAAATTATTTTTTCTTTCCTATATTTCATATCTTTTAAAATTATCAAAACACTGCTTTGATGTTCCATAAACTTACAAAAATGAAAATTACTACCCGTAATTTTAATATTTCTCGTCTTACTCTCCTTTCTTTAAAAGAATTTAAAGTTATGCTGGCATTATTCCATATTTTTGTTACTTTAATCTTATTTCATGAAAATATTCCCACTTTCAAGAAGAAAATTTCTTTAAAACATGAGAAAAATATTAGTAGAAAGTCTCAAACATTTAAAATTTTTATGAAGCAATAAATAGTTAAATACCAATTACAGCGAAATAGACTTTTTTTTCAAGGAAAAAGTATTCGAACTAATTGTAATAACTAGTAAAGCAGTTAAATTAATATTTGTTAAAGTTTCTTAAGTTAAATATTTAAACAAAACTTCTTTAAAAGTATTACCTTTGACACTCAAACATGATTATGCATTTAAATGTGTGTTTTCTCACGCATTTCGGAAGAAATTAGTAAAACTATAAAGAAATATCTTTCAAACGAATATTTCTAAAACTAATTTCATTTTTTAATTAATCTATTGCGCGTTTTTTAAGTTAGGTTATTTACATTATTGTAAACTTTAAAAGTGCATTTCTCAAAACGCTTTTTTGTATAAAATATAAATGAATTTTCATAAAACTCTTTATAATTAAAGACACGTGGTACATAAAATGGTTCAAGTTATTGACTTTTCAGTTATGGGCCTAAAAAGTAGAGCTAAAATATTATCGTCGTAAATGATTATGGACCTACAGATTATGGTTCAGGAAAGTTTTAAAATTATATATTTTATGCACTTTGGTTGTGTTCGATTATGTTTTTTCTTTTCATGAAATGTGTCATTTTATGTTTTGGTACATTTAAAAAAAAAAAAAATTGTATTTTAGGTAAATAATTGAAACATTCCAAAATTGTGTAACTGACTTATTTCTTAAAAGAATATTTGACATTATAGGTCTGAATTAAATAGCAAATGAAAAAAAAATGAAGAATTTGTTTTTAAAATTTTAAGGATTTTCAAAGATTGTTGTTATTTTTTTTTCTTTTAAGCCAAAAAAAAAATTCTTCGTATTATTCTCAAAATGTATGCTTTATGACAGCTTAACAAATTTTAAGGATATATATAGCATATTTTTAGAAAAGTGTACTAAATAGACATGTTAAAAAAATTTCATAGAGATATGTAAAAAATAAGTAGCCCTAAAAACCTGATTTTTCCTCGAATTAATTTCCTTTGATTTATATATGGGTTATATTGTGCATATTTACTGTGAAAAAAGGTCATTTCTATCTCTATTTTAAAATAATAAATGTGGTAAAAATTTCGCAACAACTCTTTCAGTTTAGTGGTCGGTAAGTCCCTTGTCTGCTTAACAGTTAGTTTCTAATATTATTGTAAAATATTTAGTTGCTCAGAAACAATTATGCGCCACAAATATTATTGTGAATGATACTGGTTTTATTTAAATATGAGGACCTCAGAAAGGAAAAAGTATTAGTGACAAAATTGAAAAAAAAAATGAATTAAGTGCACAGACAATCTGGAAATATGTTTTTTTTTTCGGTAAGAAATATAAGAGATTTTCTAATTATGTGCTGTGTTCTAGAGGTAAACCACTTTTGCCGAATAATAATCAACTTTGAAAACTTATAAACTTAAAGAAAGTTGCATTCTACTCTTTTTACAGATATTGAAATAAGAGTTCAAAGCCCACAATAAAACAGGCAAAGTTTCCTATTTCAATTGAGTCAGTTATAATTCCTTTTCAAATTTAATGTCAATTATCTTTAAACTCAATTTACTCCAAATCGAATTTTTGTTCCTTATACTCCTTGGCTTCTCTGAAGTCGTCATGTATTATTATAAATGTTTAATAATTTTTTGTGGAAGCTTATCAGAATTTAATCATTTTGAAAGGATTTAAGGCATCTTTAAAAGAGGGTAGAGACCTACACACATGATTCATATATAAAATTATTAATTTCTCCTAAACTTTTGATAAATTATGTGCTGCTTGTATCAGTGATACTGTGAAAAGATTAAAACTTAAACATGTTAAAACAATATTAAAACTTGCAAAATTATTTCCGATTTATTTTAGATTTAATACACAAAACATAAAATTTGCATTTTTTTTTAAATTAATTTTGTTGAAACGTGCTAAATTTTGCTTTATTTAAGGTGAGATTTAAGGTTAAATTTTCCCGTTCCGGAAATTCCAGAACACGTACATACCTTGTAAGATTATTTTCAGCTTTAGGGATAAAAATACATAAAATGAACATTACTTATTTATTTATTACTTTCAAGAAATTGTTTTAATAGTAAATTTATTTGTACCACAAATATTAAAAATATACATATATTTAAGTTTACCAATGATATTTCTGTAGAAGATTTTTGGGCAAGATTAAATGATTTTATATAAATAAACTCCTTATGTCATCACAAAAAATGTATAACAATGCAAGTCCTACAAATTTAATATGGCATTTTCTCCTTTCTGGTAATTCCAAAAGATGTATTCTTTTATTAGTTGTTATTCATTGTAATCACAGAAAAGCGTGTTGTTAAAATAATAAAAATAGTTAAGATAATCAGATACATCTAAATAAATTTTCATAAGTAGTATGTAATGAATATCTATTACAATAAAAATCATTAAAGCTTTTTATTTTTGTTTTTTAATTTAACCGTTGAAAGAAATAAATGGTCTATTTAACTTCATCTTAAAATATTTCAAATAAAAATAATATACATTATAAAGTGAAGCTGCATTCTATCATTTGACTGTAAAAGAAGAGAAAACAAGTTTATCTTTTCCACACAGACATTAATTAATAAATTGCTTGTGCTATCGCGAAATGTTTAGAATTAAATACTGCTTATCAGCAATTATGGCACTACCTTTAAAAAAAAAATATTTAATTGCTTATTGATGCTTCTCATACAGTATACGGTAGATCTTATCGGTTTGACGTGTCACTAGCTAAAAAATAAAAGTGAAAAATATCTCTTATCATGTACTTACTGAAACAACCTCAAAACGATTTTATTACCGCGATAAAAGTAACTGTTTCCCACTTAAATAGCTGGCAATTCCCTCTAAGAATTCCAATTAATTGTTTTGTTTTTATTACCTTCAAAGGTTTAAAACAAAAGCGCTGAGATAAAAATGAACTAGATGGCGGATGTAGGAATCAATTAAAGAGTAGTAGCTGTATTTCTATACGGCTTTCATGGTTCTTCTTAAATAGCTGCGTTAAATGCTTTTATCGTATGTGGCAGCTATTTTAACTTCATAAAGGACATTTTTGATAAGATAAAAGTTCCAGTTAAATGCTAATAAAATTTCATTTTTAGCGCGCTTTATAGAAAGTTACATCCAGGCAATACATTCAAATGCTAAAGTAAAGAATTTATAGCTATATACATGCAATATACCGGGTGAATCAAAAGTCAGGAAGAAATTTAAAAATGAATAATTCGAAAACGAATCAAGATATGAAGATACGGTTCGCACAAAAAGGATGGAAAAGAAACCGGGTTTTGTGTAGTAACGAAAAAACTAGTTATGTTGAAATTTGTTGCGGTACCCTTGCAACAGCCAAAAGTGACAGTCTAATGTGACTTCTCTGCTGATTTCATTAATAGGAA
Source organism: Maratus speculifer (assembly GCA_964019185.1). Taxonomy (NCBI): domain Eukaryota; kingdom Metazoa; phylum Arthropoda; class Arachnida; order Araneae; family Salticidae; genus Maratus; species Maratus speculifer. Next base: position 231,174,929 of record OZ025294.1, on the reverse strand, counting down.
CATTTTTTTCAAAGAAGTCACACAGACGGGTTTCACACTCTGTGACTTTTGGCTGTGGAGATTCTCGAAGTCAAAAATGTACTGCCAGCAACCGGCACAACCAACAACACTGAAAGATACTATCCGCCAAAATGTGTCTGCCATAGTGCAAGAAATGCTGCTAGATGCTGTAAAACGGTGTAATTTCTCGTCTCACAGCTGTAATTCTGATTGATGGAAATCACATTGAACATTTACTGCAGTACTAATTAACTGTAACTAAGCTGACTTGTAAGTTGTCAACTTTTTTTCACTTGTAAATCATCTTTTGCTGTAATAAAACACTATAAAGCCATCTGTTGGTCGCCAACTGAGCAATTTTTATCGTTGCCATACAGAACCCGGTTGTTTTTGCATCCGTTTGGTGCAAACCGTATCTTTTTATCTTGATTCGTTTTCGAATTATTCATTTTTTAAGTTCGTCTTCAGTTTTGGATCCCCCGGTATATATATACAGGGTGTTTCTAAATTCATGGTATTAACTTTAGGAGGTGATAGTACACATCAAGACAAACAATATTAAATAGGAAACTTAGGGTCCCAAACGTCTTCCGAAGGAGATAGGCGCCATTAAAATTTAAGGTCCAAAATTTCAAATGATTATAAAAAATCGGAATAATTGGTCAGTTTCTTTGTGCAGTTAAATTATTAAAAATAGGAAAACAATTTCATGCATATAAATAAATTTTCCTTTACTAGTATGGAATGAATATCTATTAACATATAATTTTCTAAAACTCTTTTTATAATTTCATTGTTGATAGGAAAAACATCTATTTAGCTTCATCTTAAAATATCCCAAATAAAAATGATAAATTTATAAAACTAAGTTGCATGTTATCATTTAACTGTAAAAGAAGAGAAAAGAATGGAATTTATCTTTCAAAAACAGCCATTAATTAATAAAATGTTTGTGTTATCGCGAAATGTTGGGAATTAAATATAGTTTATCATCATTTATAGCACTATCTTAAAGAAAAAAATATAATTGCTTATTGATACTTCTGAAACAGTATATGGTAGATCTTATCTGTTTGCGTGTCACTAACTGAAAAATATCTCTTATCATGTACTTACAAAACGATGTTATTACCGCCATAAAAGTAACTCTTTCCTAACTTAAGTAGCTCGCAATCCCCTCTAAGAATTCCATTTAATTGTTTTGTTATTATTACCTTCAAAGTTTTAAAACAAAAGCACTGATGTAAAAATGAACTAGATGGGTGGTGTAGAAATCAATTAAAGAGTAGTTGCTGTATTTCGATACGGCTTTCATGGTTATCCTTAAATAGCTGCGTTAAATGGGTTTTTTTCGTATTTCGTAGCTATTTGAACTTCATCAAGGACATTTTTATTAAGATAAAGGTTCCAGTTAAATGCTAATAAAATTCCCTTTTAGTGCGCTTTATAGGAAGTTACATTCATATAATAAATACAAATGATAAAGTATAATAATTTATAGATATATACATGCATTATATTATTATAAAAGACATATAATACAACATCTATAAATTTAAAAAGGCTTTTTCTTGTTACTTGTAATTTGAAACGACCGTATTCTTTTTATTTGTTTTTTCTTATTTTAAACACAGAAAAGCGTGCTGTTAAAATAATGGGGAAGACGATTTTAGATATATAAATAAATCTTCATAAGTAGCATACAATGAACATCTATTGGCATATATTTATTTGAATGTTTTTTGAAATTTAAATTTGAAACAAATAAATGGTCTTTTTAAATTCATATTAAAATGTCTCAAATAAAAATAACGTATTTTATTAAACAAAGTTGAATGTTATCATTTAACTGTAAAAGAAGAGAAAACAGCAGAGTTTATCTTTCAAAGAGAGTCATTAATATATAAATTATTTGCTCTATCGCGAAATGATGAAAATTAAATATTGCTTATCAGCATTTAAGGCACTATCTTCATTTTGTTTTACATTTAATCGCTTATTGATGCTTGTCGAACAGTGTACGGTAGACCTTATCTGTTTGCCATGTCACTAACTGAAAAAAAAGTGAAATATATCTCTTATCATCTACTTACTGAAACAACCTCAAAACTATATTATTACCACGATAAAAGTAACTGTTTCCCAACTTAAATAGCTCGCAATTCTCTTTAAGTATTCCAATTAATTGTTTTGTTTTTATTAACTTCAAAGGTTTAAAACAAAAGCGCTGAGCTAAAAATGAACTGGATGGCGGGTGTAGAAATCAATTAAAGAGTAGTTGATGTATTTAGATATGGCTTTCATGCTTCTTTTTAAATAGCTGCGTTAAATACTTTTATCGTATGTGGCAGCTATTTTAACTTCATCAAGGACATTTTTGATAAGATAAAAGTTCCAGTTAAATGCTAATAAAATTTCCTTTTTGTGCGCTTCGTAGGAAGTAACATTCAGGCAATAAATACAAATGAAAAAATATAATTTTATAGATACATACATGCATTATTTTTGCATATGCATCTTCCTCAAACCCATAGGTTCCCAACCTCTTCTGGTCCATCGTCCCCTTTACAAGAGAAAAGAATGCCAACGCCCCCTCTTCTATAATTATTAATTATGCAAAATGTTAAAACATTATTGTATATTCTCTATATTTTATCTGTCTTTCAATCTATTAATCAAAGTAGAAGTTCATTAAAACGACCATCAAATGTAGTAAAAAATTGTTTAATAAAAATTGAAAAATAAGCACAAAACCAATAAGAATATTTTAAAAATAACGAAATAGTTGAGTCTTTTGGAGTTTTAACCATTTTTTCACATCAGATTCCAATTTCTTCATCATCAGTCACAAATTGTCATGTTCAAATATGTATGTTCTTTTTCTTAGACAGTAATATAGCTACTGCACGAAACCCACTTTCAGCCAAATCTGATAAAAGGAAAGCAATTACAATTTTATGTACTCTCCCTCACAATCAATATTAGAGAGCTGAAGGTTTTTGAAGTTAGAACTCTTGGTATCCATTTCTGAATTTTACTTGTAGTTCTCGTTTGCTGCGATTTCCATGATTTCCTCCTCCAAATATGATGTTACTGCCGTATCTGCATTTGCGAATGGATTTAAAAACCAACTCGGTGTAGTCATATATAAATACCTTGGAATCGCTCTGAGAAAAATTTATGAAGAACGTCCAAGTGTTGGCCGTAAGTAAGTAAATGTTCTTGTTTTCACAGACTGCGAATAATGTGGCGATTTGGGTGAAGCACTCCTGATGTCCCGTCGTTGTTCGAGCAGCATCAGTAGCAAGTGACGAAATATTCCGATAAAGAATTTATTTCTCTTGGACTAACTTCGTGGTATTAAATATCGATTCTCCCTTTATATCAGTTTCCAAATTTTTAGCAAATAATAACTCTTGTTTTTTTTTTCCTTTATGAGTTTTTGTTATTTGGTAACACTAATGCATGGAGTAAAATGGAAAATTTGCAGTCTTCACTTAACAGCATAATGATATTTCATTGCTTTTAGCCATCTATTCCTCTTTGTACCGAATTATTACTCAGGATATTTTCTTTTGATATCAGACGGTTTCTTATGATAAAGAAAAGTTTTTAGCTCACAGGCTATCAAAGCCTGAGAGCCCTTTCTGTATGTATGTATGTACGTGCGTACGTAACGCGATAACTCATGATAAAAATATCCGATTTACATGAAATTTTGGATTTAGACTTATTATGATAAGACGCTTCCCTGATTAGTTTTGAGAGTTCAATAGATAAGTATAAGAAGGGCAACGGAGGCTATTGCCCCGTCCCTTAATTTATATAAATGGGTTTTTCATGCAGAATTAATAGATTTCGTTGAAATCTTAAAATGTAGGATCATTCTAATGAGGTGCCACCGTGATTAATATTGGGTGTTCACTGGATATGTTTAAAGAAGGGAATGAGGGGGGAGGGTAATCTCCCCGTCTTAATTTACGTTTTTCACGCAAAATTTACCGATTTGCTTCAATTTTGTATATAGGTTTATTATAAAAGGCGCTTCCCTGATTTGTTTTTCGAATTCACTGGATAAGTATAAAAGGAGGATAGGGGAAACTACCCCTCATAATTTACGTAAATGGTTTTTCATGCAGCATTAACCGATTTGTTTAAATTTTTCGATACAGGTTCATAGTAATAAGAAGCTTCGCTCACTCGTTGTGGTGTTCTTTTGTTAATTATAAAGGGGGGATACGGGCGATTACCTTCCCCTTAAGTTAGCTAAATAGAGTTTTATGCAGAGTAATTCGATTTGCTTTAAATTTTGGATGTAGGTTTTTTCTGATAAGTTGAATTTCTGAACAATTTTGGAGGTTTAATGGTTAATTATAAAGGAGGGAACGGGGAACAAAGTTTCTTAAATTACATAAATGGGTTTTTATGCAGAATTATTCGACTTGCTCTGAATTTTGGATACAGGGTTATTATATGACTAGGCTTATCCCTGATTAGTTTTGGTGCTTCAATGATAAAGTATAAAGAAAGGAAATAAGGGGGGGGGGATACTTCTTTTCGTATTTTTTTTTTTCGAAACGCATTATTGTATAATAGGGTGGATCGAAATTTTTTTTTTCACTGTGTCAAAAGCTACCTATGCGGAAAAGATGTTCTCTTGGATGGAGATTAAGGGAAAAATAATTAAAAAAATTAATTTTAAATTTTACTACTGCCACAATGAGGTTGAATTTCGAAAAAAAGTGAAAAAAGTCCTAATTTTGGCTAGATGATTTTTGATCCAAAATAATAGTTTAAAAAGTTATCCAAACACCTGCCTGTGCGTAAAAGATGTTATATTATATGCTGAGTATGAGAAAAATAATCAAAAAATAATAATTCCAAAATTTAAATCTTTCGCAATGTCGCTCAAATTTATGTATTCGAATGTTTTTACAATAAAAAATCAGTGTTTTTTTTTTTTTTTTTTTTTTTTTTTTTGTAAAATAAAATATGAATTTTAGAATTTTTAACATTTATTGCAATCAGGGAATATTTATTTCATTACAAGATTAAAACTTATTTAACTTATTAGTTTCTTATTTAACAGCTTATTTATAATTAAATCAAGAAAAATCTTCAACATTAAAATTGGCAATAATGACATTTGGTATTTAAAATCGGCATGAGATTTTGTAATTCAATTCGATTTTTATAAAACCGTCTCTTATATGGGTGATTCTACGATAAGAGGTAATTTGTACGGCAATCCGTTTAAAACAGATTTTTTATTCTATATGTTGCTATTTTTTCAATGAATCGCATCATCTTAATACACTTTATTAAATAACATCACGATTGAATGCCTAATTAAAGGACATTTTTCTGAAATTTCTTACAAAGTCTAAAAAAGTCCCCTCCCCTGGCATGTCCCCTTGCCGGTTTCAATTTAACTTTCAAACATATATTTTTTTCCGCCAGATGCTTAACTAAAGTATGTTTAATTGGAACTTAAGTAATTATACTTACGTATTATAAAATAAAAAATAAAATAATTTTGTAAATTTTAAATAATTTTTAAAATTAACTTTTGTCCCGCTTTTTTTATGTCTCTCCCCTGTCAAATTTCGTTCCGCTGAAACAAATATAAATTCAAGGATGGCTATATTGGAAGTAGTCTTTAAGGACATCTATCGGCTTGAAGTTAGCAATATTAAATGCTCAACCCATTTAAGCAACGCCGTTTTTAGTTATTGCGACGCAACCGTGCTGCTTAGTGGTTTCGCACAGTGATCGTGTATCTCCCCTGGTAAGTCATAAAACTTATAATATTCATTCAATTCAATTGCATTTACTGCCCTAATTAAACAATACGGTAATAATTAAAGTGAAATACACAATTAACCCAAAAACTAATTCAGTTAGTTAAAAAATTTGAATTTACATGAAAATGTCTCTCCCCTGTCGTATTTCCCCTGGCAAGATAACCTCCAGGGGAGCGTGTCACTGACCAGAAAAAGTTATAAAATATGTTTAAAGTGACTTGCCCTTATATGAAAAGGTAAATAAACGGGACAAAAATCATAATTTAAAGGTTTTTGATCAAACTCAAACTTTTCTTTTTGGCCGAATTCTCTATGTTTTTGAACCTCTTATCGTAGAATCACCCATATATAGTCCATACACAACACAAAATGCTTCTGTGACTATTTTGATTACTAGTTTTGTAGAATCAACGTTGCGCGAATAGATATTATTGATAGTAGATGTTATTGCCACTGGAATGATTGCTGGATTTACTATTGCTTCTAAAATAATGTCGTTACTAAATTCCTCATTTAGTGGAGGTTCGACACATTTTCCTACTATAGATATTATTTAATGTAATGATTAGGGTTACTGAACGTTTGATTTCACTCGTATGCTTTTAGAATTCATCTACTGACATAAATGAAAACACAAAAAGCTTCTCACATGCTGCGAACATTTTTTTATTTCACCAGTGAAACATTTGTGCCCAGCAGCGGTTTCATGGTTCCATCCACGCTGCGAAAAGATGATGTAGTGTAACCTCATTGGTGTGTAACTAGCACAAAAAACATTGTAGCTTGATGATCAGTTCCATATTTCGCACACACTGGCACACATCTTTACACATTCTTTAACATCTATATTAACAGATATTCCGTCACAACCGATCGTAACCAACTTTGTTAATGTATCATTGCACTTTGTTACATTTGTCATTGTTAACACATGACAAAAAAATTTACGTCGTGTTTTCAAATTGTTTGGCACTCTCCCAGAATTTACATTTATGTGGTCCATGTATTCGGAACCAAGTTCTTTTTTCAAGCTCAAGTCTGCTTCTATTATGATTTTTCTTCAGTTGTCTTCTAGTGATGTAGTCTTGCCTTTACACCCATCAAAGTTAAAAGAAAACGGCCATGATCATAACTTTTTACAAATGACTAAAGCGAATGACTAAAACGATAGAGTGGTCTTTGGTTTGTTTTGTCATGCCGAATTTTTTTCTGTCAATATCATTCGACTGATAGTTTTGTGAGATATAACTCACATCTTGAAGTGCACCTGATACGATGGCAGTACCTGCTTGATCGGAAATGCCCAAACTGTGCAATATTCTAGCTAATGCCAATTTTCGTCACTACAGGTGGTGTGACACCTAGCTCGTCAGCATTTTGTCTTTTCAATGATAGCTGATGACGTAGAAATGTGAGTTTGCTCACACTACGCCGATTTAGTTTACACACAGAAATCATATTCATATTCAAATCTATTGAACTGAAAAAAATAGGCAATGATTTCGGAAATGCTCCAAAAGACGGTAAGAGCTTTCAATGTCTTATTTTGTTTTATAAGAATAAAGAATAGCGCAATATTTGTCGTGAGACAATTTAATTTTTCTTAAAATAGTGCAGTGGTAAATTATTGAGATTGAATCCCATTTACAGATTACTTCTAACTTATTAGCAACTCCTTCTCACTGGCAGGAAATAAATAGATGTAGACCGATTCCTTGCTTCGGTTATTTTTTAAATACCAATGTATAAATTTTATAATGTTTTTGCAATAGGAAGCATATTTACTGGCATATCAAAACCAGACACAAAAAGGGGGTAATTCATGTATTTATTTTATTTTTTTAAAACCATGGTACAGTAATATTTAAAGTACACTAAGCTACACAATACACAAGCAGACAAATCCTTCACTAAAAAAACTGGAACTGCCAGTTTTTCGAAACTTTAAACCACATACAGCATTAATAAATTTCGAAATAAGTTTTTTTTCACTTAATTTCCAAGCAATATAATATCTCTTACGCAAGGGTAGGTTTTTATTGATATTAAAATGATTATTTTGCGTAAAAAAAAACCTAACCAAAATTAGATCTTTTTCCATTTTTTCCAAATTTTATCGAATTTTCAACTTTTAAGTAGCAGTATAAAATTTCGAATTTATTATTTATTATTATTTTGTACTTAACCTCCATACAATATAACATCTTTTCCACATTGTTGGATTTTAAAAATTATTAAAATAATTACTTTTTGTCAAAAATCATCTAACCAAAATTCTGTCTTTTCTCAAATTTTTTCGGAAATTCAACCTTTTTGTGGCAGCATTAAATTTTTAAATTATTTTTTTTTATTATTTTTCTCTTAATCTCCATACAACAGAACATCTTTTCCGCATAGGTAGGTTTTGATGAATGGTAATTTTTTTTCGCCATAGACAATCGATCCACCCTATTATATAAGGCTGTAATATACAATTAGTCTGCAGAGCCTGTGAGCTCTGTGCCATCAGTTAACTAGGCATCATTCTTTTCATTACTATCTCTCTGACTACAGCCAAGATTAATTTCTCGCTGACTGTGTGCAATTTTAACATTTTTGTCATGCAAATTATAATGATATATGAGGCTCATAGTCCGTCATCTTCTTATTTATAAGATGACTTTAAAAGATTTGATAGAGTTGACTGTTTTAAATTTTTCTTTTCCAGTCTTTGAACTGGTCAGATGTGGGAATCCTAAAACTTTTTTCTATCTCATACATCTTAATACTTCAAAATTCGCTATCACAGTATCAAAATTAAATGACAATCAATGCCCATCGTGAGGATTCTAATGGTATGAAATTCCGTGCATTAGTTCTGGAAATATGACTACTGCGACTATCAAGAAAAATGCAGAATAAAAGCGTCACCTGTTTCGCGAATTGCACCAAAACATAACCAGCAATAATATTTATCAAGGTAAAACTGAATCTGCAGTTTCATGAAAATCTGTGCATTTAATTCTTAAGATACTGTTGTTGAGGAAATCGTGAAAAATATAGCATGACAGCGCTACCTGTTAAGCGGTTTTCAACAAAATGTCAACAGCATCTATTCATGTCAAGGAATAATCAAATCAGAAGTTTCGTGAAAATCTGTGTAGTAATTCTTGAGATAAAACTGTTGCGAAAATCGTGAAAAAAGCAGCTTAGCGGCACCCCTGTTGAGTGATTTACACCAAAAACGAATCAGCATTAATTTATAACAGAATATACCTGAATATAGATTTTTTTTATAAATTCCTTGCATTAGTTGTTGGGATAGAGCGCCTATAAAATGCATGTTACATACAGACAGACAGACTGACAGACTCGCAGACAGAAATTTTGAAGAAACATGTTTTTGAAATCTCTGACCCCTAAAACATGCAAATCCGTCAAAATCCGGAACTCGAAATTTTTTACAAATCTAATACTTTCTTCTTGTAAAAATAGAAGGAAGAAAAATAGTACATATCTTTTTATTTTCTATCAGCACGCATTTATTCAAATGCTCTTGTAGCCTCGAAGGCTTCATGGCTTCATTTAAAAAAAATTTCTTAGCAAATTAAGCACATAAAAATCGACTGATTTGAGGAGAGTACCTTGATCCATATTTCAAATACTCAATACTGTACGGCTGGCATTTTTTTCTTTGATTAAGATATTTTGAAAGACAATTATTTTTTTTTATTTAAGTTTAAATAAATTTACTTTTGAACAAATTTATAGATATAACGATTTTTATCACTTTCAGTAAGGTTAAGCAAATTTCTTGAACTTTTTCAAATCACGGTTTCGTTTAAAAATCTTCGTTCAGGCATGTGTCGTCATACTTCAGAATTTTTCGAAATACAAATTCATAAAAAAAATAATTATGTTTAAAAAACAAAGCCAATTATCGCGAATTTTTTACTCTACAATTTTTGAATTTATAGCGATTTTTAGGTCGAGTAATAGTCCTTCTTCGAGTTCCACGGCTATTTTTTTACATTAGTAAAATAAATTGAATCCGCCCCTTTCAGATTTAGGTTCGTCTGTATAGATTTCAATTTAAAGGTGCGGTTACGGTTTTTGTCTCGGACTGGGCAATGTAGGAGATAAACTAATTTCGTTATATTAATTCGTAAATAAATAGATATGCCATGACCGCCCCCCTCGACTGTCCTAACGCCCTCCATTTTTCTCTAGACTCGCTACCGACCCCCCTGGAAAGCTCCAGCGCCCACTGGGGGGCGGTACCGCCCCCCGTTGGGAACCTATGCTCAAACCCAACATAAAAAAGAAACTGTTGATTTCCTTAAATATGTTAATAATTTGCTATTTGCATTATTGTTAATAAAAAAAACATTTTTTTAAATAAGGTAGGGTGTGGGCGTCGGGGCAAGTATCATTTGCGATATTTCAGAGCCAAAGTACAACAAAATTATAAATTATAAATTCAAGGATAACATTCAAATCACATTTTATTTTTCGATTTACTCAATTGTATACATATAAACTAGTTGGTTACTTATCATGAAATTCTTTTAAACAGTTTCTCGACTCAGCTAAGTAGAAATAAAGAAATACCTTACAGCTGGAACAATACATTGTAGTTTTAGCATTATAGTTTAGTCTTCTTCATTTATTCTACTGTACTCTATCACCAATCATTTCAGGCATATGCCATATTTCTTTCTTTCTTGCAAAATCATGTGCCGCACTTGGAGGTACCCTTCGTTTAGCAGCAGATTCTCAATCGTCAAGAGAATGGAAACAGCTATTTTAGCAGCATGCTTACCTGTATGTTGGAATACTCTTCCAATGAGAATGCTTAAGTACTCAAAGTCGATTACTATTCTGAACTTGAATGAAATTCTATTTACTTGGACAATATTCTGAAAGCCCAACCGATGCAATTACTAATTACTTTTGCGAAAAATGTCTCACGTCACTCCACTCTCCTCTAGTGTGTAAAAGAAAAATAATAATCTATACTAATAAAATCCATGCGCCTCTGTCTGTCTGTCTGCTTGAAGCCGATTACAGTTCGCAACGCGGGCGAGTTGGAAGTCGCGAGAGGTGTCTTTCGATTGGAAAAATTCCGGGGAAGTCATTTCGGGCATTTTCGAGACCGTGGGACCAAAATTAAAAAAGTTATGAATTAAAAACCCCTTGGGAATCGGAACGAAAAATGTCGCAATTCCCAAACGGAGCTCCGAAGCAGAACACTGCGCCACCTTGCGGTGAAGGACATGAATTTTTCCCCTTTGGCTGAAAGAAGAAATAGCCGAAAACCTCTTTTTCTACCGGTGCTAATTGCGTTTTTTTCCGCATAATTTTTTTGACTTGCCGTAGAATATTTACCGTAGTTTTCGCTAAAATATTGAACTTAGAAATAAAACGGGACTATCGAAACTTTTTTTTTTGCGCGCATGTTTTCTTAAACCATCATGCTGACAGTTTTTAAAGTAGAAAAAAACTGATTACGTATTCAGAATCTGCGTAAAAGTCTGCTTCTTATGAACTAAAAAATACGAGAAAATGTCTTATGGGTGTGCAGCGCCAACCGTGCAAAACCAAATATTTTTAACGGGACGATGGCGACCATGGCTCGTAGCGCCGGTGGGCGGTAAGCCGGTGGGCGCATAGCGCCTACTGTGCGAAATCACATATTTTTAACGGGATAATGGGCGCATAACAACCATAGCTCTTTAATTTACTTTTTTTGTGCTTGAAGATTCGAACACCAAGATTTGCTCATTAAATGAATTTTTTTGCTTATTATATACTGCTTAATATCGAGGTTCGTTCGGAAAAAGTGGCCCAGCTAGCGGGCGTATCTCGCTAGTAAATAAATAACTTCCGAATCACATCTTTTTTATAGCTTATTCAAAATGTCCTTAATCATTGCTGCAGATGTGCACAGCAATATCTATTTCTGGTCATACAAAACTTCCCTTCATTCAAAAAGTCTTATTAATAACTTCCATTTATATATATAATCTCGAAAAGATAATCAAAGAGAGAGACCTTTATTCATACACTTCCAATCAATAAAATCAAACACAAATGGGCGTCATTACAAAAGAATTCTTCAATAAATTTTGTTGAAATACTCAACCAATGAGAATGCTTAATTACTCAAAGTCGATTACTGTTTCGAATTTGGAAGGAAGACGAATTTAGGAAAGATAATCGACCTTTATTTACACACTCCCAATCTGTAAAATCAAACAAAATTGGGTGTGATTACGTAAAAATTCTTCAAACATTCTTTGTGGAATACTCATAAAATAAACATGCTTCCTGATTCAAACTCATTTAATATTAGGATTTAACCTATTTAATGATTTTGTTTGAAATTACTACAATGTATTAAAAAAAAAAAAAAATACTAATTTCTTTGAAACACATCTACCGAAATTTCTCAAATCATTATCGCAGATGTGCACAGTAATTTCTATTTCTCGGTATACGAAACTTCCCTTCATTCAGAAAGCCTTATTAATAACTTCCATTTATATATATAATCCTGAAAAGATAGTCAAAGAGAAAGACCTTTATTCACACACTTCCAATCAATAAAATCAAACACAAGTTGGTGTCATTACAAAAGAATTCTTCAATAAGTTTTGTTGGAATACTCATCCAATGAGAATGCTTAATTACTCAAAGTCGATTACTGTTTCGAATTTAGAAGGAAATCGAATTCAGAAAAGATAATTGACCATTATTCACACACTTCCTATCAATAAAATCAAACAAAATTGGGTGTGATTACGTGACAATTCTTCTAACATTCTTTGTGGAATACTTAATAGATCAATGCTTCCTGATTCAAACTCATTTAATATTATGATTTAACCTATTTAATGATTTGATTTGAATCTACTACAATGCTTTTTTTTTTAAATATCTCTTTGAAACACATCCATCGAATTTTCTCAAATCATTGTCGCAGATGTGCACAGTAATTTCTATTTCTCGGCACATACAAACTTTCCTTCATTCAAAAAGCCTTATTAATAACTTCCATTTCTATATATAATCCTGAAAAGATAGTCAAAGAGAGAGACCTTTATTCACATACTTCCAATCAATAAAATCAAACACAAGTGGGTGTCATTACAAAAGAATTCTTCAATAAGTTTTGTTGGAATACTCATCCAATGAGAATGCTTAATTACTCAAAGTCGATTACTATTTTGAACTCGGAGAAAATTCTATTTATTTGGAAAATATGCTGAAAGCCCTGCCAATGCAATTATTTATGAGTGTGTGAGAGGGGTGTCTTCGAAATGTAAAAGGATTAGAATAGGTTGATTAAGAGAGAGCAGGGGGTAGGGCTGACGTAATGTCGGTGAGATAGTTCTTCCTTGCTTGCGAAGAGGGAGACGAAAAAAATTTAAAGAATGAAATCGTTGAAATATTTTTAAGGTATTTAAAAGTTCATTATTCACAAGTTATTTATGTTAGCAACCACTTGACTGATCAATATTTTTGAAAAAAAGAACTTTTAAATAATGTCCATTTTCTCATGTCTGGTTACAGAATTTTTAATCTTTTATTACCGGTTTTTCAAAACGGAAATTTTTGCCGAATTTAATAATAATGATAAAAAATATGCTCAGATTAATTAATACAAGATTTACAATAAAATTTTACTGGTGAGAATAATAAATTATGATTGGAGTATCTATGTCCGTAATGGTACGGGAAAATCATGATTGGCAAAAACACTTTGTCCGTACGACGCGACGTGCGGGCAAAACAAGGAAACAGTTATTGTAAAACTAGCAAAATTCGTTGTGCGCAGAATTTCGAAATTATCAGTGTTTTGTTCAAAATGTTTGTTGTAATCTCAAATAGACAATTTCATTTTCTTATTTAAAACCGTGGCTCAGCAGTATAGTTAGGTTTAAGGGGATCCGTAGTTGACTACAGCTTTTCAACCAGGCCATAGATGAATGTCTTATTATAAGTTTACCCAATGGAAAATGTAACCGTAGTTTAAAAACTACAAAACAAATTTTAATGAATTAAAAAAATAGTGTAAAAAATATAATATAGAGTATAATTCTTTAAAATTTCCTATAATATTTTAATATAAAAATATTAAATTGAAAATAAAAATACTAATTAAGAAAAATAAATTTAATATTGAAAATTTAACAGAAAAATTGTGTAAAGCACTGTCAAAAGCGGGGGGAAAATTCAATTTAAGCAGAAGTTTAAATACTTTTCAAATATAAAATGAATTTTATATCAAATAAAGTAAAACAATTTTATTAAAATCCATTTTAATGACAATTTTAATGAAATAAAACAATATTTTATTAATAAATTTCTTAGTATTTTCTTATAAATTATTTATTATATATATTAAACTTTTCTCGTATAAGTATTATCTGTTGGAGTTATTTTTACATGTAGTAACATATGTGAACATGAGTTTTAAATCTTCCTTGTCCATAATTTAAATAATCTTATTTTATCTATCAATGTATTTGATTGCTAAATCTACACCTAGAAAATGCCATAATATTAAAGAAAATAGTTATATATATAGCTATCGATACATATATGTATATTGCTATAGTTCATATACAGAATATGTAATTTTCAAATATCAAAATTGAAAAGAAAGTGTATACTCGAACAAGAATTGAAAAAAATTAACTATAAACGATCAAACTATTAACAGCTAAATATTAAACTGCAAAGGTAAATAGACAGACTCATTCGTTTCAGTGAGTGGGTAGGCAAAATTAATTTCCGCCGCCCACCCCCTGATCCAACTCGAAATATTGTTTGTATTTTTTTTTCATTTACATAAATTAAAATATATAAGTTTTAATTTTGATTCCGCATTTTTAAAAATATGAATTTAAATAAAAACTTTAAATAATTAAGTAAAAATAAAAATAAAATCGATTTTGTAAAATAATTGAAAAAAAAAATTTCTAAGCTTGAACAATTTAACATTAATGATTCTTGACTTATAACAATTTAAATACAAGAAATGGCAAAAAAATCATCATGCAGAAAAACGCAATGTGGGAAGGAGTCGTTTTCGTGACAACCATTGCTTAAAATCTAGATTTTGAAAACGAACGTAAACGAAAGAATTAATATTTTATTTTGCATTTACGATGGAAACATACCTTAAAAGCCATTTAAAGCAAAAAAAACAGAAAAAATTTTAAAATAATAAAAGTTTTTTAGAAAATTTGAAGATTTTTATATCACGGATTCCCTTAAGTAGATACTAAATAGTTTGAGTAGTTAAGTAGTTTAAAGAACTTAAGAATTTGACCTTTAAAACACAGCACATAACCTAAAATGTGTTACTTTTTACCTGCATACAACTACCCTTTTGTAGAAACATCTTATGCACTTAACTCACATTCTGTTTTGGGGAAGGGTGCACACACCCTTCGATTTCTTGGGTTCTCATATACAAATACGTTTTAAAAAAAATTACACAGATGTACAGATAATTTCAAATTTACAGTTTTGTCTAAAATTCTTAAAATTGCCGCCCTATAATGCTTCGGTTTTACATGGATTACAAATTATTATTTTAAGTCATTAAAACCTACATAAATCATATGCTGCATTGCATTGCTATTAATGTTTGTTTAATTTAATATAATACAAAGGTATCATCAGCTTGCTAAGGAAATTGATATAAACCTTTTCTACCAAGAATAGCAACACAATTCCTTTTGTGTTATTTTCGGATATAATTACAATTCCGTGCTGGCAAAATTGAGTTTGACATAATGAGCCTATGATCACGGCCTCTTTCTTACTAACTCAATTCTATTTTGTCAAAAATTACATTATCTGATACTATTTCACTGGTAAAACTATAAGTTAATTTCGCATTTCATCGTAGAATACCTTAAATAAAAGATTTCATCTTTGTTAAACAGTACTCTTAGAAATTTGTCGTCTTTTAATTAAATTTTCATTAATTCTCTTAATAACAAATAAAGTTTACTTACAACTGTTTACAAAGATATTAGCTTTTAAGTGATACTTTATATATGGTACTCTTAAAATGACTTCTGTGTCCCTTATTCAATTTGTATTTCATATAAAGACTTTCAAAGTCGGAGTAACAAACTTAATATTATACGTTAAAAGTGAGTCGTAATACACAGGATTTTTTTTCAGAGGAATTAGCTTAGTTCTTTCTAATGATATTAAGTACAAGATCATGTATAACTTATAAATTTGTTACGTATTAAAGCTTTGTGTTAATGTAAAAGTATAACTTAATTTAGTGGAATCAGAAAGAAAAAGTTACTTCTGATTAACATCTAAAGGTCCCACGTGGACATTTTGAAACACTGTTAACTAATTTCTATTAAAGAAAATAGTCTGCTATATAACAGTTAAATTTGAATATTTTTCACTTATATTTTATGTTTTTTTTTTTTTTTTTTTTTTTTTTTTTTTTTTTTTTTTTTTTTTATGATTTGATCAATAAAACAACGCATCAAAATTAATTATTTACAAACCAATTTAATGCCTTTTATCATTAAATATGATACCAATAAATAGAAATTTTATTAAAAAATTTTAAATGTTCAAAAAGTATTGAAAATGTAAAATTTTAATTCAACAAAATGAGAATTACCTCACAACCAGAAAAGTAATTTTCTGTTTCAGTCTTCTTTTGTCTTGTGTAAAGTAACTATAAGGGTCGTCGAAATGAAAGTTGCATTGCTGTAATAGCTCCGCCATTTGAAAATAAAGATGACTGCGAATGCTTCTATTGTGGGTGCAAAGTACTGTGAATGCCTGAATTATCACCAGATCATGTCAAATATGTGTGCAATAGCATGGGAACATGTTAAAAAACATTGTTCCATCATGGATGCCTCCAAATAGTGCCAACGGTCGTGCGTGCAACTTTTAAAACCAGAAAATGTGAGTTCTAATGAACTTTATCGACGAATGCAAAATATGCATGCACAGAGTGTATGCTATGCAGATCGGTATTCCGATGATGTAAGGATTTTCATAGGGAAAGAAGTGGTACTGACGATAGGTGATGACCTGGGCAAACTGTCGAGGTCTTCTTCCTCTACAAAAATCTCTACACCATCAGAATACCTATCTACGTGACATGCACATTTTGCATTCGACGATAAATTTCACTAATTACATTTTCTGCTGTTAAAAAATGCCTGATCGCATGTTGACACTGCTTGGAGTTATCCATGATGCGAAGTATGACTTTCAACATGCTTCCACTCTTTGAATTAACAAAAATGTAATTTTTAATAGGTCTACTTACTATGGATCTTTATTATCTTTAATAGCACAGTGATTGTCACGAAGTAAACAAAAGTATTTTAGTCTGAAATCGGGATATAAAAATTGTATTTAAATGTTTAAGAAAAAAAAACACCTAACAAAATGGCAGCATTGAAACTCATTCATTCTAATTTGAATGTTTCCATAGGGTTTGATTCGATCGACTGAGGATTTTTCATTTTATTTTTAATAAAATTTAAAATAAAATCGATTTTTTGAAATCTTGAGTAATGAATGATTCTCTTTATGATCCCCATTGCACCCTTTGAAGTCCACGCGACATCGAAGAATGTTTCTTTATTTCGATATGCTGCCACCACCGATATAAATGCTTGATATCGGGCACTCTGTGAGAAGGATTATCGAAAGAATGCTAAACTGATGTAATTAAACTTTACGAAAAATTTATTTACAAATTATTTATATCTAAACAAACATTATTTATAGATAGAATCCAAATATAGATTATCCGGCTTAATATTAAATTGCATATGATAAACTCTTATTAACTCTTGTGATAAACCTGCATATTGTGTCAACTTATTAAAATACACTAATTGTAATTCACATTAGGATATATGGGAAACAGGGGGACATTGATACAGCTTTCTTCAAAAAAAATTTTTGGTGTGTAGAAAGCAGAAATTTTGTTTATAAATCGGTTTACAAACAGAAAATAAAGGAAAATTATATTAAAAATTATGTTTATAATATAATTATCCTGTACTGTTCTGCAGCTTGTTTCTCTTACTTAACATTTCTCATGTCGATAATACTTTTTTCTCTGGAGAATCGATATAAATTTGAGATTTGCCAGGCTGCCGTCCATTTCTTTTGTTAATTCTACTAGCACTAGATATTGTGTAAGTTTGTACGTCTTCTGTTTGCAAAAATACTATAAAATGTTCTAATATAAAGAAATTAGAGCTATTTTACTTCAATAAAAACTAATAGTAGAAATTTTTGACGAAAAATTGTCGAATTAAGGAGTGAATGGTAAAAAAAAAAGTAAAAGGTAATGAAAAAATGAACTAGAAAAGGATTTAGGTTGTATCACTGTGCCCCGACAAAGACTGTATCAATGTGCCCCATACAGCCATTTTGAATAAAATGAGTCGCAAATCCAGCACTTCGTAATTTATCTAACAATAAAGAATGAGGAACTGATAAAGAGTAGCTTTACTTGTCAGGGAGGGTATTCTTTTCGGTTGAAAATACTGGAACAGTTGTATAATACCATTTCAATGGTACAACTCAAATTTACTTTTGACCTACAAAAACAATTAATCACCCATCCCATTTCATCAAACTATTGAATCATTCCAAAACTTTCTGTATGTAGTTAATTTCATTAGTATCACCTTTTGGAGCTGTTGTGAAACTTCCTGTAATGAACCTGTGTGCTGTACAGGGGGTGTATCAATGTGCCCCAAGTATCAATATGCCCCAGTTCTCCCTATAAAGCGATTTATCCAAAGAGCATTCTTGGTCACCTCGTTTTACAGGCTACATACGTCAAGAGCGTCGAAACTCTTTCCCAAAAATTGTACATCGAAAAAATTCGACCACACACCTTCGAGTTTTCGCCAGAATTCACTTGTTTTTCGCTAACAGCCCCTCCCCCCACAAAAAAATTCATTACCCCCCCCCCCCCGTTTGTCGAAAAAGAAAATTAAAAAGTAACAGAACATACTTAAGAAATTTATTTATTTTTCCTTTCAGTGAAATGAAATACCTAAATAAACATTTGAAGAAAGATATTTAATTCAATAAAAATCAACGTTTTCATCTTCATATATTTTAATATGGGTGTATGTAGTTTATAATTTTTAACAACCCCACAAAATACACAGAAAATGTAAAAATATTATGCAATAAAAAACGCATTTTCTGAAATCGTCGATCATAGTTAGTCCTATGACAAAACATTTTATGTGATATTGTAAAAGAACAATAAATTTTATGCACTGATTAATATAAAAAAAAATATTTTTAATAAATTTCAGTGATATCCATAGGATTCCCGTTGCCAAGTTTATTTGACGAGTAGAGGGACGAATACACATAAATTCGACAAATTGCGAGTATTCAAGTTTTGTTCCCTTTATTTTTTCTTTTTTTGCGTATGTGTTTGATTTTGTTGTCCATAAAGGCCGATCATCTGTACGAGGGCTATAGGAATGAGATGTGTACTTCGTGGAGGAAACTTAACCAATATTTATGCAAGGAAATCAAAGATTCGAAAAAAACCCACGAAAATCTCTGAACTATTACACTGACGAGGGCGATTGGATTCGAACTCAAAATTTTTCATCTACCAGCTTATTTATCAGAACCTTTTGGCCACTGGTGGGACCTTTATGTGCATGTGTGCATCAGTAAAATCCACGTTCTTATTCGCATTTCTTGAATTCTCCTTGGAAAATCAAGAATTTGGGCGATACCGTAGATTTCAATCGAAGAAACGATCTATTAAAAATAAATGGCTCTAGTTTAATCGAAAAGATTATGAACGAAATCTTAACTAATGAGAAATGTGTAAATTAAATAAATACTTATATCATTTATTCATATTTGTGAAACTTACGCATTAAGGAATTAAAGGTATATAATTCACTTTCGTTATTTACTATATATTTACTAGAAATGAAACTAGAATATAGACAAAATTTCTATGCAGTACAGCTAATAATTTTCTAGAAATAATCTTTTACTATTTTTTCCCTTTATTTTTTATTATTTTTTTTAATATAAAGAGCGAGTCACATCAGATACAATAGAAATGAATGACTTACAGTTTCCTGAAAAAGGGGATGAATGAATTCTTAACAATTGAGAAACGTGTAAATTGAATCATCATTTATTCATATTTGTGAAACTTGCCAGCTAAGGAGTTAAAGGGGTAAGAATTTCGTTGTTTATTAGACTAAATTTACTTGAAAAGTATTTAAAATGTACCCAGAATTTCTACGCCGTACAGTTAATAATTTTCTATAAATAGCATTTATTTATTTATTTTTATTGTTTAATATAAAAAGCGAGTTACATAAGATACAATAAAAAATGAATAGAGTTTCATGGAAAAGGAAATGAATGAATTCTTAACAAATGAAAAACGTGTGAATTGAATCCATGTTGATATGACTTATTTATATAACCTTTTTGCTGATTTAATACTTCTCCAGAAGAAATTATTTTTTCGTGTGTACTTTATTTTGCATTTTAATACAGAAATGCAAGATCTTTCCTCTTTTTTTTTCTCTTATTTGAGTCTGGAAAAATATGTGATAAAGAACATCTAGATGAAAAATTTGTTTTTGTGAGTTGCAATTGCCGATCTTATACAGATTTCTGGATTTGAGGATAATCTATGATTTTAAACCTTAAGGGTGCACTCGAAAAAACGCTTTTCCACCTGCAACAGCTCGAAATTTGCTGGTACATTTTCAGATATATTTTTAAAAGTAGAATCATGAAACTTGCTGAGAGGATTCTTGAAGAGACGTATAATGTGCCATGTGGTGTCATTTTGTGCTCCATTCATTAGAATTTGATTTATAAACAATTACCTTCTCAGTATGATACTTTTTTTTCATTTTCAAATCTCCCGCTTCAAAAAAAATCGGTTCAAATTGCCGTTTTGATTATTTTTTCTGCAATATTTTCTGAATTTATCAAAGAAACGATAATCACGGCACCCTGTGCACTTTCTAAATAAGGCAATTTGCCAGTCTGATGCATTTGAGAGCAAAAATTAATTTAAAAATAAATCGGAAAATAAGCAGTTTGAACCGAAATACACCCTTAAATAAGAAAAAATAAAGTAATTTGTTTAAATGTACTTTCATAGATGGCACCTTAACATTTGTTGTATTACTTATCACCGTTTTATGACTTAGTCATTACTTGGAAACAAATATTGACCAACACAATTAACCATTGGGAAGTAATTGGATATATTTTTAATATAGAGCCATTTTTAGCCATACGAAAGTTTTTTTAAAATCAATGTTACTGTACACAACAATTAATTACTTCGCTTTTCAAACATTGCAGTTATATCTGAACATCGTTTGCGGAATAATTTCTGTTTTCGAAGCAATAACAAAAATATCCCGTAAAAGTTAAGTAAAATTTATTGATTTGATATGGATTTATAATATCATAATGTCAGTTACGGAAATTGTGTATAATTGTATATAATTTGCGGAATAGTTTTCATAGAAAAATGAAACAATTCCGCAAAATTTTACGGGTAAAAATGTGTATATTGATGATTTTTTTTTTACAGTGTACAGTTAATAATTTTCCAGAAATAGTGTTGTATTTATTATTATTATTATTATTATTATTAATTTTAATATAAAGAGTGAGTTAGGGGAAGGTGGTGTACCTCGGAGGTAATTTCAAACTTTGATTTTTTACAAGAAAAGTGTTTGGAAAATATTTGTAAAACATTTTTTTTCAAAAATTTAAGGATCTTAGCTATTACATATTTTTTTCTGAAATGTCCAAATATATTTCTTCACTACATTTTTATTTTTTTAAAAATAGCTTACAATACAGCCAAGGTACACCACCGGTGGTGTACCTTGGAGGTAGGTATGGTGTACCTTGGAGGTATTTGTTTTTAACAGATTAAGTACTACACAGCATGAAATAAAGCTGATTTATTATTTGTTTACAGTAATATGATTTAATATAAGACAACTTTAGTCTAATATAAGTCTAATTAGTTTAAATTTACAATTTTAAGAACACAAAATCGTTCATATAACTGAAATAATAAAGTTTGAACAGTTTAGCCATAAAATAAAGTTTAGTCAAATACAAATAACCACTGTTTAACACTCCCTCTTTATATCTAACATCTTTAGTTATATTCCACATTCAGGTGATCTAAATTTATACCGAATGATAATTTTTCAAGCTGCTTTGCAGAACCTCCTGTGGCAATGGGATGTGGCATCTTAAAGACAACATCTGATTTATCCAACTCGTAAAAATTTTTATCTTCATATTATCATAATAAATATATATATATAAATAATTATTTATATATTTATTAAAATATTTATTCATTGTTTAATACTAGGCTTAGATAACTTTGATTTTGAATTTTTACTTAGGCTTCATCAATTTAATAGCCTAACTTTTAAACTTAGGCCCATTTGCCCAGCCCAGTACTTTGGTTATTAAAGTAAAGAAATGCTTTCTAACAAATTTTACTCTGAATTATTAATAAATTTAGCAGGTGTGTACCTTGGAGGTACCTCCAAGGTACACAACATTAGCTACCTCCAAGGTACACTACAAGCAAGTGTTTTACAAAAATGATTTCCACATCTTTATATTTTAAATTTAGCCATTTTCAAGCATACATAAATGTAGCTGAAAACATGCTTTTCAACTTGTGATAATCAGTTTAAAACAAAAGTTGATGCTTACAGTTATGGAAGAAAAAGAATATGTCCTTGAAAAGTAACTTTTTGGTACTGAAAATAAACTTTGTTTTTTACAGCAGCAATAAGTGTGTTGATTAATAGTAGAAGAACTTCCCATGAGCCTCTAGTAACAAATACATGCAAATAATATTTTAGTTTAAATTTATCACTCAAGGTGGCTGCACAATCAATGTGCCTCCAAGGTACACATCCCTCCAAGGTACACCACCTTCCCCTACATAAGATGCAATAAAAATGAACGACGTTTTCGTTCATGCAAAAGAGAAAGAATGAATTCTTAACAAATAAGAAACGTGTAAATTGAATAGTCGCTGATTTAATATTTCTCCAGAGGAATTTTTTTTTCGTGTATACTTTATTTTGCATTTTGATACAGAAATGCAAGTTCCTTCCTTTTTCTTTTCACTTACTGGAGTCTCGTAAAATGTATGAAGATGAAAACTTTGATACAGAATTTATTTTGCGACTTGCATTTGTGGATCTTATAGAGAATTTTGGATGTAGGGATAAGCTAATTTTTTAAGCCTCAAACGAGAAAAATAAAGATATTTCTGGCTCGGTTTCAATATCATAAGGATTACGCCAAGTTTTTCTAGAATAACATTGATTCTGAAAGTTTCAAAATTTAATTAATCTAAGCATTCTATGGGTTAGAAAATAAAAACTAATTAATTACTTTCTGACACATTTTGAAAAGAATTATCTTTTATCCATAATCACTTAACTGATAAATATTTTTGAAAAAAAAATTTTTTTTTACATTTTTACGCCGGTTTTCCAGAACAGAAATTTTGGTCTTGTTGAAT
The DNA here is from genome assembly GCA_964019185.1 of Maratus speculifer. NCBI lineage: Eukaryota > Metazoa > Arthropoda > Arachnida > Araneae > Salticidae > Maratus > Maratus speculifer. The sequence continues at coordinate 231,151,520 of OZ025294.1, read as the reverse complement.
CAGAAAAAATGCATTGATTAAATAGTATAAAATTTAGAATAAAAAATTACTGGTGAGAATAGTAAATAATCATTGGGATACAGATGTCCGTACGTGGTACGAGCAAATCCTGATTAGCAAAACCACTTTGTACGTATGAAGTACGGGCAAATCATGGAAGAAATTATAAAATATTTTCATAAAAAACGAATTATTCCTTATTTTTCAGTTTGAAAAGCATACATAGTAATATAGTTGTAAACAGAACAGCTTAATGTTTGATTAATTAAACAATGAGAATTATTTGTATTAGTTCTACACTTTCCGGAGTAACTCTGTTCGTAAGATGCAGAAAAAAAAGGGGGGGACTGATACAAGAATTTTCAAAAGAATTTAACAGAAAATAGAAATTACTAATTATCCAGTACATTAAAAAACGAACATTATAAATAATCATTCTGTGTCAGTACGCTTAAAATTAGGTGTTCTATTTTGTGGATCTTCCCCGCTAAAGAGTTAAAGGGTGTAAGAATTTCGTTGTTTACCAGTCTATATTTACTCAAAATAAATTAAAATTATATCCACAATTTCTACGCAATACAGTTAAAAGCCTTTTTTTTAAATTTTATTTATTTTTTTTTATTTTTTTTTAATATAGAGAGGGAGTTACATAAGATAAAATAAAAACGAATAAAGTCTAGTTTCATAGAAAAAGGAATGAAAGAATTCTTAACAAATGAGAAACGTGTAAATTGAATCGTCGTTTATATCATTTATTCATACAACTCTCTTCGCTGATTTAATACTTATCCAGAGGAAATTATTTTTTGTATATACCTTATTTTTCATTTTAATACAGAAAAATTTCTCTTATTTGAGTCTGGTAAAATATATGATGAAGAAAATCTAGATGGAGTATTTGTTTCCTGAGTTGCATTTTTGAATCTTATAAAGATTTGTGGACATAAGGATAATCTATCTTTTTAAGCCTCAAAAGAAAAAAATTAAAGGAATTTCTGGATATTAGAGCACTTTGTTTAAATGTATGTTCATAGATAGTACCTTAACATTTATCGTATTACTTATCGTCATTTTATGACTTTACTTTCATTACTTAAAATTCCATATTAGACAATACAATTAACCAGTGGGAAATACTTGGATGCATTTTTAACATAGATCATGTTTAGCTTAACGGAGGTATCGTTGAAAACAGTGTCACGATATATGACAATTAATAACATTGCTTTTCAAATACAGTAATTATTTCTGAACATCATTTAAGGAATAATTTCTGTTTTGAAAGCAATAACAAAAATATTCCGTAAAATTTATGAAAAACTTTATCAATTTCTACTGATTTATGATCTCAAAATACCAATTACGAAGTTTTACTGTTTTCTTAGAAAAATGATATTATTCCATAAAATTTCATGGAAAAATTTGTGCATGTTGACGGATTTTTTTACAATGTACAGTTGCTAGTTTTCTAGAAATAGTCTTTCATTTATTTATTGGTAAAATATATGATGACGAAAATCTAGATGCAGAATTTGTTTTGTCTCTTGTATTTGTGAATATTATAAAGAATTGTGGATGTAAGGGTAATCTAATTTCCAAGCTTCAAACGAGAAAAATAAAGTAATTTGAAGTTTGATGAAAATCAATGCATTGCTTTCTGAAATAGAGTTACTGCAATAACAAGGAATATTGCGCATAGCAGCGCCTCCTGTTGGGGAAGTTACTCCAATATCTAAAGATTACTCATTTATATCAGGGAGTAACTGAGTCTGAAGTTTGATGAAAATTCGTGACTTAGTTCTTGAGATAGAGTTATTGTGATAATCATAAATAATATCACATAGCAGCGGCACCTATTGAACGATTTCCACCAAAACGTAATCAGAACCATTTTTAATCATGGACTAATGGAATATGAAGTTTTATGAAAATCCGTTCATTAGTTCTTAAGATATAGCTATTGTGGAAATCGCGAAAAAGACAACATAGCAGTGAGTTACATAATTTACAATAAAAATCAATGGCATCGATTTTCATGGAATAGGGGATGAATGTGTTCTTAACAATTGAGAAACATATAAATTGAATCGTCATTTGGCGAATATGCTGGGTGATATACACCAAAAACTAAACAGATCCAATTTATGTCATGGTCTAACAGAATCTAAAGTTTTCTGAAATTCCGTGCATTAGTTCTTCAGATAGACGAAAGTTATTTCACATACCAACAGACAGACAAATTGACAGACTCACAGACAGACTTTTTGTAAAAACATGTTTTTATAATCTGTGACCTCTAAAATGTGTAAATCCGTTGAAAACCGGAATTCGAGAATTTTAATGAATCATATACTTTCTTCTAGTAAAGATAGAAGAAAGTAAAAATTATCTCCAAAAGATTAATTAGTTTTTTTAATTCTCAATCTTTTTAAACCTAATTTTTTTAATTCTCAAATGAGAAAAACAAAGCTTGGTTTCAATATTATAAATATTACATCAAAATTGTCCATAATAATTATACTTAATACAAAATGTTTGAGCTCTAAAATCAAAACGGAATATTTTCATACATATTTGTTGGAGTGAAATAGACCAGCAGTTGCTTTTCCACAAACCACTCATATTCTAACTCTAAATATATATATTTTTCTTAGCTGAGTAACTTTACGTGATCATATATATAATCCCTAGCTAGAATGATAGGTCCTATGCTGGACTTTAAGGAGCGATATTTTACTTAAACATCGCCAAAGCGTTGTGAATTTTTAGTAGACATTCTAGCTTATAGGATTCCCTTAAAATCATTAGGGTTCAATCATCAAAATATAAAGAATAACTAGACTCATTTTACTAGGAAGAATGATAAAAGGGAATTTTAAATTAATTAATTTATTTGCAATTCTATTAATTACATACAATTTACAATACCTTTAAATGTTACATAATTTATTTTAAGCATCATTTACTAATCTAGGAACAGATGCTACATTTATTAAAATCATACATTATTCACTTTCCCATTTTCTCATCTGGGTACAAAAATCCCTAATCACAAAACATGTAATATAAATATGGGAACAACAATATATATTAAGCATTACCTGTTCTCTTTTTTTTTACATCAGCCAAGCTGGAACATACACTAACTTTTTTTTAACACTGACCATTTTTTTTTTACGCGTAGAACTCACCAACACTCTCATTCTTCTTCCAACAAGAGAACTGACTAACTTCTCTGGGAAAAAAAACTGGAGGCGGACTTCTAATTATCATATTCAGATTTTTTGGGGGCATCATTCTGGCCTTCGGAAAGCCCCTTAGCCAATCTGTGATTAGCCCCACATCTGATTAGTATCATGAACAAAACTATTTGCACAAGGGTCCTACATGCTCCTCCCCTGGTCCGGCTGAGCTGACCCTTGCCCCGACGTCCCTTGCCTCTAACATTTTCCCAGAAGTGGCCCCTTCAAGGGGGTGAGAACAGGGGCGCAGTCCTGCGGACTGTCATAAATATTTTTGTGACTGGCTATAAACTATAGCCGACGTATACTGTCAGCCCCATTGTATGGGCTCCCCAGCTTGGCGCCTCATGACTGCTCAACAATTAATTATACAGAAAATCATACATCTCTGTAAACAGAATTAGTTACATTTTTTTTTTACACAAAATAAAATTTCACAAAATTTTACTTTCACTACAACATCTTCCCCCCTTTGGATAAATGAAAAAAAAAAAGTTCTGTTGTGTGTGAAATGTTAAAAAAAAATTAGTTCTGTGCTGCTTTTTATTGCAACGCACCGCTGAAGAATTCAGTTCATTGATCGTAGTGGCACAGTCATCAGTGTCTCTGAAAAGTTCTACCGTCCATTACAGTGTGGTGCAAGAGTCTGTGACACCTTTTTGAGTATCCTTCAGCTGTATTCTAGTCTATCTTACTGTATTGCAGCAGTCTGTGGCACAAGTATAAGTGTCCTTTTGCTGTGTCCCAATCCGATTTTCAGCCGTGGAATTCGTGAAGCCAACCTCTTTGATACAGCTCTTCAGACAGCAAAGAAAGAAATGCTTAGCTGCTATGCCGTAATTGAGACTTTTTACTTTGTCCCGACCTCGCCCGGTCCTTCACAGGCTTACTAGAGACTGGGTATTAGCAAATTTTTGTTCTAGTTCAAGCAATGGCCTATTCAAAGAACTTTTCGTGTAATATAACTTCGAAGTCACTCTTGCTTCAACTACTATGGTAATGATTATTATCATTGTTCCCAGAATTTTGGTAGATGAGCCCTGTAAACATAGGCTCAGATTTCTAGACCAAATGTTAAACCAAACTCTGATAGCATCTAATATAGAAAGTAAAACTCTGGCTAAATTTACATCATTGTACTGAAAAATGGCATTTTAATATATAATTAATATTTTCACATATGATGTACACACAACTTATAAAATTGATGTATGACAATAGTATATAAAGAAACAAAACAAGAATAACACACTTCAATATGCAAGAGTCCGATTCAAAATCAATTCTATATTTGTTCATACCCACATTATGCCAATATATCTTCAATTATATATATATATATATAACATCCTGAAGAGGAATCAATGTATGCAAAAAAATATATATATATATTATACTAACACATACGCCAGAAAAAATATTTACAGCGGACAGAACAAAGTTCACGCGTATGCAGCAAAATCATTCTAGACTATATATAAAAATCTATACAGATTATATTGATCCCTACATTCGTTCAATTCCCTTTCAAAACCTAGTCATCGTAAGAGAGAAAAAAAATTTTTTTTTTTTTTTTTTTTTTTTTTTTTTTTTTTTTTTTTTTTACCACCCGCTCAAGACAACTGAATCTATGTGAAGACGAAATCGTGAAAAGAGAAACAAAATATATTCCTCTTTTCGCCCCAACACTGCAGCCAGGGACGGGAATCCAGTTTCCCACGATTAAAGTGTCATTAGTACTTCACACCCCTTTAAAAAGACCACAAATGAGCTGACCCTATACTTCTGCCGACGCGGGAGAAATACAACGCGTCTGTGCGTCTGACCACTCAAAGCGTCATCGGAAGGATTACTCATACAAAGTAAGTACATATATATCTCTGTATATGTTGTATAACTTAAGTGAAACAGTGTGCTTTACTCTTTTTAATCTTAGCCTATAAGAGAGAGACAGTAATCATTCCCGTATATTAATTGCCTTATGTGTCTCGTAAAAGTTGAATTATTTACTATATACTTTAGACAACATGATTGATAGCCGTAATCATTGGCCTCTCACTTTTATCCAGAGAGCCAGACATGACACACCGTTTTGCTGTAGAGTGTTTGATGCTATCTTATGTCTATAAACTTTATACACCCAAATATTTTGATCTATTAAATCCTCAGTGAAACATAAATCAACTAGCCTGCTTTGTAAGCACCCTATTAATTTTTCTCTCTCTCTCTTTTTTTTTTTTTTTTACATCGCGTACAGAGTAGCTCTGCCTAAGATGAACCTATTATTTGCCTAAACGGCCGGTTCACGACGCAATCAGGTTATTAGCGACTCATCATGCTAGTATAGAACAGTTTTTTTTAATTATTTATTTAATCATGCTACTGCCATGTAATTTTTATGCAGCTTAGGGTTATAAGGCTAACAATGAATAATAGTTTAAACTTAGTCCTGATAATTATGTTTTATCCATTTATTTATTTATTTATTTTCTAACTGCAGCTCCAAATAGTATTAAAATTTTAAAACATCTAAAATGAAATTTTCAAAATAAGCCGAAATCTAACTACGCTCTTCTATGCATACATTTCATGTATATGTTTATTTCTTTATTTTCTTAAATCTATATATATTGTAAATTCACTATACTAACAATAGCTCGGTTCCTCCCTTTTTTTTTTTTTTAACAGGTGAATAACAGAAAAGCTGAGACTCCATGATGTGATGCCGGCCGGAAGCAGAGACCTTCGCCAGCGAAGCTGTCTGCACATCAGACGCATCGAGACAACCCCTCTTTTATGTTAAAAGTATGTACCATCTTATTATAATGATTCATTACTCATCCTTGCTTTTATATCTTAATTTATTTATTTATGTTTTTTTTTTTTTTTTTTTTAACAAAACTGAAAAATTTACGTATTTAATGCCTAATAATTATTTTTTTAAATTTAAGCAGAAAAACCAATTCTATATGGAACCTGGAGCTTGGTATTTGCATTTTTTTTTTTGTATTTTAAAATTTTGACATAGAATTGAAGCTTATTGTTGTTATTATGTTTTAAGAGGTTAATAAGATAACATTATTATTATTATTATTATTATTTCATTATTATTATTTTTTTATTATTATTATTACTATTTTAGCCCTACCATGTAACACTTAATCCTGTCTCCATAGGAAATTAAACGACGTTACTTCCCTTGCACTTTTAAGAAACTGAACATTCCCACTCTTAACGAATTTATGTTTTATTCAATTTTAAACTTACAATACCCCTTTTTTTTATTTAAAAACATTTTCAATGATAGATCCACAGAATTACTCGCAAAGTGCTGTTTTGGCCAATTTTGCCATCGTACCTTTAGTGATTTTTTTTTTTTTAACTTATATGAGAACTTTAAGTACTAGCAATAATCATATATCTTATTTTTATTACACTATTCCTGAGATCTAATCTGTTTGGTTTATTTCAGCGCCCACTGAAGATATTACTGCCCAGCCATGGCCTTTCTCCAACTGTGTACTTCCTGGAACCCTTCAGCTAGATCGGAAAGCGAAGCAGGCTCCTCAGCTAAAACGAGGTAAGTCTCTCTTGTAAGCATGATCTCCAATCTTCCTTGCATGACGCCCCCCATCCCCTCATTCTAGCGACTCAACTGACCCAACCAATCCCACTGAAACATATCTCCGTTTGTTTACCAACACCTAGTCAGTGAGGGGACCAGAAGTGTCGTAATATCACGAGTAATCGTTTCACTCTGAGTCCTTTTTTTTAATGCATTACATGACGAATCCCTAATTATAACTCAGTGAAAGAAAATAAACTAGATACCAACAACAATAAATTTTTTTTTTTTTTTTTTTTTTTTTTTTTTTTTTTTTTTTTTTTTTTTTTTTTAGATTCCAACCATATATTTCCTTATTATGTTTAATATCTATGTTTCAATTATCCTGTAATTTGATCATGATACACACACATCTCTTCATAAGAAGTACAGAAAACCATCAATCCCAACATTGACACTCCCCTCTTTTTAATTGCATGAAGAAGCATGAAGAATTGTCATTCAAGCTTGCGTTTGCACGCTGTCTTTCTTTTTTTTTTTATTATTTACTTATTTTATTTATTTATTTATTTTTTTTTTTAATATGAGAATCTTATTGTAAGCTATAAAGCGAGATCGCATGATATTATTATTTCTTTTTTTATGAATTTTATCTGTCATTATAACATGTTTTCAGGACAGAAGAAGAAGCTGTATGTCCCAAAGAAATTTATTTAATTATTATATTTTGCTATATTGTATGCATCTTTATATATATATTCGTGGAAATTTACCCTGTATAAACTGTGTTTCATTGTTATAATATGCATTATTTTAATTTATTTATTTATATTTCAAGTATGTATTGTGATTATTGTATCACTGCTCCTACTTATATAGTGTGCCAGCTGATTGTTTAATTATTTATATTGTTAGAACAAAATGTAAATATCGTGTTTCAAAATTTTTAAATAACTAATATTTAATTTGTTAAATTTATAAACCGGGACTGCCGATAACCTCCATGCCTAGTGAGCTTATAAAACTTCGTCTGGGGACAGGGAAAACCTAAAAATTTATTATGTCTATATTTTTTTGTTTTTTTTTTTTTTTTTTTATCGTAATCTGACCATTTTATTATTTTTTTCTTTTATTAAGATTGTCCATATGTGTGTGTGAATCGCGTTAAAGTGAAAAAACCTGTATTATTCATATTATTCTCATTACTGACCCAAATAAGCGCTTACTTAATTTAGCTATATGCTTGCATGCCTGCAAAACACGATTCCCTGTGATTTGTCCCGTATTAATAAATTCTCTCTATGTGTTATCGCTCAGAGTACTTAAATGAAACTTTAGCAACCAGTTTCCTCATGTGGCTGGTGTGGAAAGAAATTCTCTCTCGAGAACAGCATACACGAACTGGCTTTTACGCCTGTATACACTGACCCCGGAGAGCGACATAGTATGACGTCACCAACAGCGCATTTCTCCTCTCTCCACGAAAAGCGAAAAGGGGGAAAACGGCGCTCCGACATTCGTAGCTCATTTGCATAAAAAAACATTCCTATTTCTCATCGGGGAGAGAGAGCGTGTTTACGGTAGAAAGGAAAGCCCTCGCCTCCGAATGGGTTACGGGGAAAAAAAACCGCTTTCTCCGCCGAAGAAAAAAAACAAAGCTGTCCCAACAAATCGCTTTTATTTGTCAATGCTGACCTCTGCTACTTCAAATAACAGAGTAATTTATACCTAATTAACTTTTTTTTTTTTTTTTAGTACCTCTAGTAAGATCTTCGAAACAGTAATCATTTTTTTACAAAGGGAAAAAAAAATATATATACATATTTATTCAATGTTCGGCCTATAAGTTGATAACCCATCGTGTACTTAAGTGTTTTTACTGCACTGAACCCGTTTTATCCGAATCTTCTAAAAGTTTTTCGACATTCCTTGTCATTTTAGGCGCATACAGATGCTGTATGTGTCTTCTAATCGTAGGCGCATTTTTATTGAATTCATCCTGTAATACATAATTATTGTTACGCACTATTTTTACAACTATAAATGGCCCTTCGAATCGCGGGTGAAGTGCTCTGGGTTTGCCAATAACTTTCATAAATACTCTTTGACCCAGACTTAAACTTGTAGTCTTCTGGAAATCATCTTCTTTAATGTATTCACGCAGCATTTTTTGTTGATTTGCTAATGCTTGTTTGTACACTTCCTGCATATGTTCTAGCCTATTCTTAACATATGTTAGTGTGCACCTTTCGTCGGGAGAATTATAAATCGTAAACTGATTTCTTATCTCTCGACCGAAAAATAGTTTAGCTGGTGAAAATCCGGTAGCCCTGTGTATTGAAGTATTGTAATGCAATTTAAAATAGTCGAGACGCGTGTCCCATTCTAATGTCGAATTGCTCATAGCCACCAAAGATGATTTCAATATTTTGTTCGTGATCTCTACTAAACCGTTTGCGCAAGCTTTATACAGGCTCGTAAAATTTAAATTTATTTTAAGAGCACGCATATATTCCGTAAAAACCGCCGACCTAAAATATTTCCCATTATCCGCGACAATTTCCGACACCAATCCATAAGAAGCAAAGTATTTATTTAAAATATTTAACAATGTTTGCGATTCCACATTCCGTACCGCAACTGCCTCTAAAAATCGTGAACCCGCATCTACAATTGTAAATATGAAACAATTTTTACGTAGTGTCAGAGGTAATCGCCCAATCACATCGATATGTATAGTTGCCCCAATTTGTAGATTTCTATTCATTTCCTGAATCGGCACTTTAATTGTCGGATGTTGTTTACTTTTATTGCATCTTACACAATTACTGCAATAGTTTTTGATATGTTGGTACATGCCATACCAAAACAACCGCGATTTTATTGTTGCATAAGTTTTTGCAAATCCAAAGTGCGGTCCATGTGCTTCTTGTATAATTGTTAACTTTAAATCATCTGGAACTATAATTAGTTCAGGGTGTTTTGCATTTTGTTTTAATATTAAGAGTTTCTTATCATTTAACGCAAATTTTTTATTAAGTTTCTTGTTTTTGCCTGATTCAATCTTTTTAATGATAATTGATAATTTTTCATCTTGGTACTGATGTATTTTTATATTTTCATCAGAAAGTTGGGGATTAACTTTAAATAAATTGTTTTGTAATTCAGTTTGAGTAGTAATATTGCATATGTTCCTACTTACGTAATCTGCAGGATTAATTTTCCCTTCTAAAAATTCAATAGTGTAATCAAAGTCACTAAGGTTTAATATCCATCTAGCAACAATGTCCGATTGATTTTCTAGTTTTAGAGGATAAGTTAAGGCTTTGCTATCCGTTAGGATAGTGAATTTTCTACCAATGAGAATTGATTTGAAGTGCATGACAGCCTCATGAATAGCTAACAGCTCAAATTTTAGACTCGGATACACAGATTCAGTTTGTTTAAGTTTGCGTCCAAAAAATTCTATTGGGAATAAAAACCCCTTATCCTCTTGCGCCAAAATGGCTGAGATTGCAACTTTTGATCCATCTGTGATTAAGAAAAATTCCTTGTTAAAATTTGGTGGTTTTAACGTAGGATTATTTATAATGGCTGCTTGTATGTTCAAAAATGCCTGATCTGCTTCCTTAGTCCATTTAAATCTCGCACTGTCTTTTGTCATTTCTACCAAAGGGTTAACTATCTCCGCATAATTATGAATGAGGGTTCTGAAATAATTGGCTAATCCAAGCAAAGATTTAACCCCTCTCTTGTTTTTGGGACGCACTAAACGCTGAATTTTCCCCACATTTCTGTCAGAAGGTGCATACCCATTTTTATTAACCTTAAATCCTAGAAACTCTATCTCCTCTTTACAAATCTGAGCTTTAGAAGGCTCCACAGTTATATTATTATTTATAAATGTTTGCAGGACCTCCTGTAAAAGTTTAAGCATTTCCTGCGGATTTTCGGCAGCTATTATAACGTCATCCAGATAGTAATTTACTTTGTCTTTGGGGAAATGTCCTAACACTTTATCCATTAATTCTGCGAACCTGGTGCTACTGATCTTCAATCCAAAATTTAAACGACATGGTGAAAAAACGCCATATTCTGTAACAAATGCTAATTTATGTCTGTCCTGTGGCCTCAAATTTATTTGAAAAAAAGCTGAGTGAAGATCTAAAACCGAATACAGTTTTTTTCCACTCATTGCCTGTAAAATTGTCTTTGCGTCGGGTACCGGGTAAGGAAACCCTTCCAATATCTCATTTAAAGTTCTATAATCTACAGCCATGCGGTATCGAATTTTCTCCTTGTCAGTACTCTTTTTTTTTACAAAAAGTACGGGGAATGCATAATCGGAATCCGATTTTTCTATTATCTTAGCCTCCAAAAGTTTGCGAATCTCTTGTTGTGCATAATCTTTCGCCGCTTGTTGAGTCTTGTAAGGCTTATGCTGAATGGGGAAATTATGGCTAAGTGTCACTTTTGGAATGACTAAATCTGTTTGACCCAAAGTTTGGTAAGATTTAGAAAATGCGTGGGCATGTTTTAGTAATAAATTCGCTACTTCCTCTTTAAGATCCCCCGATAAATGATCAATTTTAAAATCCTTGATATCAAATTCTGCTTCTCTCAATGCTCTAGTTTCCTCTAAACTCAGATTATTGATTTGATAAATTTTCCCGTCCTCGATATCATTTTCGTTTAAATTATTTTTGCTATCAAAATTTGTGATAATGTGTCCTACCTTCGCATTTTGTTTAATTATTTTCTTTTCTCCGCTGTTATTTGTTATAATAATATTAATTCTGTTTGTACTCTTAACCTCATGAACTGACTGTTCAGAAATCACATCCCTAAAATCTTCCAAAGGTTCAAGTAAAATCAATTGATTTGGTTGAATGGAACATGGACAGTTCAATGGCATAATTTTTACTTCCCCTGGCTGAATGTGAATATCTTTCACACTTGTTGCGAAAATTTCCGTATTAACTCGTTTAACTTTCTTCGTGTTTCCTTTATTTGATTTATTTGTGACTACCGTATTATCATTATTTTTATGCAGTACATTAATTTGACTGTTGTAGTCCTTGTCCTTCTGTGGTTCCAAAGACAACCTAGTATTTTTAAACCGCAATGCTTCTTCATTAAAGTCTAAAATCATTCTATTTATTTTCAGATAATCATATCCTAAAAACATATCATAATCGCCCTGAAAATTTTTTGATGTTACATAAAATGTACCGGTTGTGAAAATGTTATTTATTTTAAACGTTAATTTTATGCAGTGTCTGAAGGATATTTTGGAGTTATCAAAAGATTGTATAGTTATACGATTACCTAAATATTTTATTTTTGCTTCAGTTTCTTTTAGAGATTCAAAAATGTCCGGTGATAAGAGGCTGACAGCTGCCCCTGAATCGAAGAGTATTTTCACTGAAATCCCATAAATATCTAATTGTATGATAGGTAAACTATCTTCCTTAGTAGAATTTACACTTGAAATCAGAGCTGTTTTATTCCTTTGTTCATCCCATTTCGGTTGTTTTTTCTCTTGTAAATTGTACCCCTTCCTAAGGGATCTACCCGGGTACCTCCTTTCTTTATTTTGAATTGTAGACCCCCTTATTTGTTTTCCGATCGATTATTTCTATTATTATCTGTTTTCGAATTATTTCCTTTACTTCTATTGTCTTGCATGGTGTTTCGTCTGTTATGGTTGTTTTGACCACGCCACCCTCTCGTATTACCTCTCCGAAAAGGTTGTTGCCGATTTGTATTATTGTGTTCGGCATAATACTCATTATTAGGGAATATAAAATTTTGATTAGGAGCGTTTTGGCTGCTAAAATTATCCCTCGGATACCCATGATAATTGTTATAACCATGATTATTGAACGGAGTGTAATTTTGCGTCGAGTAGGAACCTGGAAATCTCGTGTTTCCATGACCATAATTTTGGGTCAAACCATTTTCATTTTGAGTGTAATTTTGCTGCATACCTGTGTTAAAAAAATCCTGTCTAAAACCTCTATTACTCTTTAAATTGTACCAACAATAGCTAATGTCATGCCTACCATCATTGCAAATTTGACAAAATTTCTGTGATTTATTTCCTTCAGTTGTGTTTTCTTTATTAGTCAATCTCAAATTATTTATTTCCATTTTAAGCTCCGATATGGCAGTCGATTGATCCGCATTTATTTTTAATAAATTTTCGTAAAATTCATTTTTTTCTGTACTCGCTATAGCTGAAACTGCATTTATTTGTTCTAATGTTGTTGAATTGAAAGCATTTTCAATAGTTTTAGCCTTTTCGCATAGACGCGAAAAATCTTTATTTTCCGATTTTCGCAATTCTAAAGAAATATTTGGGGAAATTGCTTCCAGAAACTTATTAATTTTAATTAAATCAAAAAGTTTTTTGGCTCCATCCTCTGTTGCATGCCCAGAAGCATTCAGATAGTCCGATGCTGCTCTTTCAAATTCACTTATAAAATCAGTAATAGACTGATTTGGTTTCTGTTTAATAGAATTAAATTTTGTTTGCGAATCTGCAAATGAATCCTTTTTTTGAAAAATTTTGGTCATTTTTGTTTTAAATTGTTTGTAATCAGTTTCATTATTTAGACTATCATCTGAAGCAAGTTTATCGCGAGCGTCCCCTATAAATTTTGCTTTTAAAATTTGCAATTTGAAGTCTTCTGAGACTTTTACTTGGTCTGTTAGAGTATCAAACTCTTTCAAATAAAATACGACATTTTTTACTTTTTTTCCATCAAAGGGTAGTATTAATGTCAAAATATTCGCTAGATCTGGTTTAGCTTCTGCCATAATGTTATCAGTTAATTTGTTTGATGCTTCCTGCAATTGCTTCCTTGTTTGTACCCCTGAGTTATCTCTATTAACGGATTTTCGTTTTCTCCCACGCGACATATGCTACACACCAATCAATACACATAAATGTACAATTATCACAATAACAAGAAAAGAAATATGTATGTATGAATATTTTTATACAATACATAATACCATTATTTAAATTTTCTTTGCTTTACCACATAGTGTGATAATTTTAAAATTATTATATTTCTTTAATTACACTTATTATCATTATTTTTATTTTATTTTATTCGTTTCTTTATTCATTTATTATTATTATTTTTTATAATTTGCATTTTGCTATTGTTATGTATTTTTTTTTTAATTTAATTTAATTTTATACATATAGAAACCAATTCAAAATAGATAACATACACCATTTCTAAGAATAACAGTTTAAAATTAACAGCATGATTACCAGAATATTTTTATAATATTAATATCAAAACAAATTACAAATGCATAAAATATCATAGTATGTGCTATCTTTACTATATAGCTATAAATATACAACCCTAGTTAATATCTGAAAACACCTATATATAGATATACATATCAAACTTGAAAATGCCATTCTCAAAAATTAATTTTGCCAGAGGTTTACTTTGTGTACCCAGTGAGGTGGGAATAGTTGTTATTATGATTAGATATTAAATTATGTAAGATGATTTTATATTAAAAGTCACCACGAGTTGTGAATAGTTAATTTATTATATACCATAGCAAATATCCATTACAATTTAGAATCCGAAAAGAGGGTAAAAAGAGAAAAATGATATGAAGTTAACGGATTATACATATGAAAGAAGAGAAATTTCATAAATACTCTAAACATAGTTATAATATATTTTAATTAACCCAAGGAAATATCCGTGAGGGAACTTGGCACCACATTAATTATTATATAAGATGTTGGAGTGAAATAGACCAGCAGTTGCTTTTCCACAAACCACTCATATTCTAACTCTAAATATATATATTTTTCTTAGCTGAGTAACTTTACGTGATCGTATATATAATCCCTAGCTAGAATGATAGGTCCTATGCTGGACTTTAAGGAGCGATATTTTACTTAAACATCGCCAAAGCGTTGTGAATTTTTAGTAGACATTCTAGCTTATAGACAGAATTAGTTACATTTTTTTTTACACAAAATAAAATTTCACAAAATTTTACTTTCACTACAACAATATTCTTATCACGATAAGAATATGTAGCCTCAAATTTAAAACAATGAACTAATTTTTTAAGTTGCTTAATTTTTATACGATGTAAAAACAAACAAACAAAAGAAAGTTTCATTATTCTTTAACCTTCCGTTGATATGTGCATGTTTGTAAATTAATTTTAAACGTAAAAGATTTCTTTTAAAATAAGACAGTGTTTTAGGCTTCGCGTTTTAGGCTCGAACAATAAACTTAGACCAACATTACAAAGGAAAAATCATTTTTGCGCATGTCTTATCGTGATATTATGTAAAAATTAGAAAGATATTTTTTTCTCTACTTTTGGTGACAAGAGGATTAAATTACAATTATATCACCCTTTTCTATAAAAAACAACGGATGACAAAACATTTTTCTGCAATTTCTTAACAGCATAAATTCTAAAATCCGGGTTTTTGGTACACTAGTTTTAGTAAAAAAAATCAAATTTTCTCAGAAAATAAGAAAAAATGATCACATGAAGAGGATTGAAAATCAGTTCTTCTATACACACCACCTGAATTATTTTATTTATTTATTATTACTAGTAAAATATTTGAAAATTAAATCAAATGTTTGTACTACTTTTACAATGCAAGTATAATATTTACTTGTTCATAGAATAATAAAATATTCAAAGAATTCAAAACTAAAATTAAATCAGAGAAATATATTGTGCGACGAAATAAATAATACATATGTGAAAGAGTGAAAAAAATTTATTTTCTTAGCTGTATAAAAAATTCAGATCTCAAAGAATTGGGGAAAATTTTTCATTTGATGATTTCTTTCGAAAAAGCATTTTCTTTACTTTTGCTTGTGGCCGTCTATTTCTCAAATTCTTATGATGGAGAAATGTATTAATTTCTTGAAAACCTTTTGAAAAATTTTATTGACAATTATTCAGAAAATATTTGACTTTTAAATAATATTTATGTATCAGGATTGTATATTAGAATATTAATGAAAGGATAAAGGAACGAAGAAGTAGTTTTAGTCTAAAATTTTACCCATACGCATTTTATTTAAAGTATAAATTTTGTATTTCTTTTTCCTCGTTTTATGAAAAGGTTGTTGCTAACTTGCAAAAACAGAATATCTCGTTTTAATATTAGTTAGTTAATGCTTTATTTTTGAGTAGAAATCTATGCATTTGTATTTTTCTCAAGATATTTTAAGCATAAATATATAAAATTGTACGTTTTTAGTATTACAAAGGTACTCTTAAAAAAAAAAAATTATTATTTTGAAAATGGTTGTTGTTTTCGGTCTACAATAGAACTTGTGGTGTCCGCTATTTCCCCCTTTTTTTTAACATCCATACTCTTTTATTTTTCTTGTTTTAACGTCCATGATCCTGTAACTTTTTTGTCTTTTTGCGACTTTGTAATGGAAGCTAAGTTTAAAGATCCCAATATACGTTACGAATAGTCGAGTATCTAGCGGAGGCTAAATCAAAAATTAAAACCGGACAAATTTAAAAGGAAAATTTATTAAATTAAAAACACTGAAAAAAAAAAGTGTGGGTGGGTTCAAGGTTCTTAAGTCGCAGGACGACTACAAAGGCGTCGATCTTATTATTATTAAACCCTTAGTTGACCATTTGCTTTGATTAAACTCGAATCAGATCCGGCAAACTTAAATCTGGTAAACTTTCGTCTTTTGAATCTGTACCTAACATGACAAATTGATTAGAATTTTATTTTTCAATGCTTGTTATAATTTTTTAATTACATTTTTTGTGTATTACTGAAGAATAACATATTACCTATGTTTAAGTTTACATGTATGCATATATATTTGATGATTTCTTTCGAAAAAAAAAAAAAACATTTTCTTTCTTTTTGCTTGTGGCCGTCTATTTCTCAAATTCTTATGATGGAGAAATATATCTATTTATTAAAATCCTTTTGAAAAATTTTATTGACAATTATTAAGAAATAATATTTATGTATCAGGATTATTCATTAGAATATTAGTAAAATAAAAGAAAGAGGAAAGTAGTTTCAATTAAAAGTAGTCTTAGCCATATGTATTTTATTTAAAACATAAACTTTGTATTTCTCTTTTCTTGTTTCATGAACAAGTTGTTGCTAAATTATAAAGATTTTTTTCTATTATTTTATAATAATTTGGTGACGAAAGGTTTAAAATACAATTATGTGAACATTTTCTATAATAACCGACAAATTAATGGACAGTTTTCTGCAATTCTTTAACAGCTTAAATTATAAAATCAGGAGTTTTGTTGCACAAGCTTAACTAAAAAATCAATTTTTTTTAGAAAATATAAAAACATGATCCCATCATGAAGAACAAAAATCGATTTTTCTATACACATCACCTGAATTCCAGTAAAATATTTCAAAATTAAATCAAATGTTTTTATTACTTTTACAATGCAAGGGTAATATTTAGATGCTCATAGAATAAAAAAAATATTCAAGGAATTCAAAACTAAAATTAAATCACAGAAATATATTGTGCGACAAAATAAATAATAAATAAGCGAAAGAGTGAAAAAATGTATTTGCTTAGCTGCATAAAAAATTCAGATCTCAAAGAATTGGGGAAAATATTTCATTTGATGATTTCTTTCGAAAAAGCATTTTCTTTACTTTTGCTTGTGGCCGTCTATTTCTCAAATTCTAATGATGGAGAAAAGTATATATTTCTTGAAGATCTTTTGAAAAAATGTATTGACAATTATTCAGAAAATATTTTATTTTTAAATAATATTTATGTATTTCATACATATTCTTAAAATTCGTTTTTCTCCTCAAATGCCTCAAATCTCAAACAATGAAGGAATTTTTTTAGTTGCGTACTTTTTATACGATGTAAAAACAAAGAAACACACAAAAAGTTTTATTATTCTTTAAGTTCCATTGATATGTGCATGTTTGCAAATTAATTTTAAACATAACAGAATTCTTTTAAAATATGAAAGTGTTTATAGTGTTTATATTAATATTTAGCATTTCGTCTCTTTTTGCAATTTTGGAGAGGAAATCATGTCCAAATAACCCGACTCACCTATGTCCCGAATAATTTCTAAATGAAGCCAGATTGGAGGAAAAAAACGAAATTGCAACCGGACAAATTTAAAAGGAAAATTAATAAAATAAATGACACCGAAAAGCAACGACAATGAGCTCAAGTCTCTGAAGCTACAAAACAAACGCATCTCTGTCAAGTTTATCATTATTAAACCACTTCTTTAAATAAACTCCAATCAGAATCCGGTAAACTGTTGTCATCTGAATTGGGATCTAATATGTCAAATTGACATGAACTTCATTTTCCAAATGCTTGTTGTAATTTGTTAAATAATATGTTTTGTGTATATTTTTTAACGAATAACATGTTACATAACTTTAAGTATACATATATAACCATTTTATAATATTATAAATCAACATCTACAATGATTATAGAATTACCCAATATAACAATCTTAAACACGACAAGACACTCAAATGATATACAGGGTGGTCATAAAAAAAAACTTTGCCGATATACGGAGCTCTAGCGGCCAGTCCGCTCAACCGATCGAAATGAAATTTCAGATATAGCTATTCAGAAGTATGAGCTTGAGATTCTGTGAACGACAACAAAATGACGTTCACGTTTACGGTTATAGTTACAGAAACTCGAAAATTTCCAATGTCAACACCCATTTTTTTCATCACATGGGTGTCATCACAGGCAATTAATGGTGATGGCACCCATGTGGAAAATGTGTAATCAAAATAAAAGTTTTAATTTCTCCTATCTGTATTGTAATCAGAGATTAGTGTACTGTCTCTGTGTCATATGCAAATTTCCTTTTTGAGCCCCAATCGAGTTTTTTCTAGGGGGGGGGGGATTCGCAGAACAGTTTTTTGTGTGTGCATAACATGTCCGTTTCTTACGATACACGTACGGTTCCAACGCTCTTTAGGGTTTTCGCATGCGCTGAGCATTTTGCGATGAAAAAAATGGGTGTTGCCATTGGAAACTTTCGAGTTTCTGTAACTATAACCGTAACCGTGAGCGTTTTGTTGCCGTTCACAGAATCTCGAGCTCATACCTCTGAATAGCTATATCTGAAATTTCACCTCGATCGGTTGAGTGGACTGGCCGCTAGAGCTCCATATATCGGCAAAGTTTTTTTATGACCACCCTGTATATATACCGGATGATACCAAAGTCAGTACGAACTTTAAAAATGAATAATTCGGAAACGAATCAAGATAAAAAGATACGGTTTGCAGCGAACGGATGTAGAAAAAACCAAGTAATGAAGAGAAATATAGTTTTGTTGGCGACCAAAAAATGGCGCTATAGTATTTTATTGAACATAAAGATGATTTACAAATGAAAAATGTTGACAACTTACAAGTCAGCTTAATTACAGTTAATTAGTACTACAGTAAATGTTCAATGCGCTTTCTATCATTCATAAGTACAACTGTGAGACTAGACACCACACCATTCACAGGATTTAGTAGAATTTGTTGCGTTATGGCAGGCACATTTTATCGGATTGCATCTTCCAGTATTGCGAGTGAAGCCACTTATCGCCGATAGAACTATATTTTTTCTTTGCCACACAAAACCCGGTTACTTTTCCATCCGTTTGGTGCAAACCGAATCTTTGTATCGTAAAACATTTTCGAATTATTTATTTTTAAAGTTCGGCCTGACTTTTGGATCACCCAGTATATACATGTAAATATATGTAAATAATAAACCAATTTTATGATAATATATTGTGTAAATTTTTCAGTTGTCAAAATCTTTTTCTTTCACATCTTCATCATTTAAAGTTGAATGAATCAATTTATTCACATCTTCACACTGACATCTCAATTCATACAGCTGATTTATTTTAACACAGCTTTGTAATAAACATGTTACACGAAATCAGATATAGACATGTATATAATGACCTTTTTTTTCTTTTTGATTTGTGACTGCATGTTTCGTTGTTATTTTCTACTTTCATTTTATGGGAATTGGTCTGTGCTTTCCTAGAAAACAGAGACAATAAACTTTATATTTTTCCTACAAAAGCAACATCTGTTTTCCGCGAGAAATTTTCTTTTTTGACAAATTCTTGAGTTAAGAATCAACTGAACGCGTTTGTTTATCACGTAGGATTGCATAAATGTTACTGTAATAAATATCGCATAAAAAATCTATTCTTGGTTTTATAATCAAGTCTTTGTTTTCAAGTAAATGTGGTTTGTTTCGAGCTTTTTACTCGAATTTCTACTCTGCATTCTTCTCGAATTTCTCATAAGCATGCTGTTAAAGCTAATCATTAAAAACCTTATGTTCAGGTAGAGATATCATTCACATAAGATTATAACATTTCTGATAATGTCTTTTTAATATAATGAGATTATAGAACAGTTCCGTGTTTTTAAATTTAATATATATATATATACCGGGTGTCCGAAAAATGACTGAAGGATTTTAAAATTCAATAACTTGCAAACGGTGACAGCTGTTTAAAAATTTTTTGCGAGAGGGTTATGTATAATGTCAGGAGTGTTTTTACCGTATTTTTTTATTTTAGTTCGAAAGTTAAACAAAAGGTGGCGCTGACGGCGATTGAAGGCCAGGTCGACGCCTCACTCAACACTGATCACCTGGTCTTCAATCGCCATCAGCGCCACCTATTGTTTGAAATTCGAACTAAAATAAAAATTATGGTAAAAAAACTCCTGACATTATACATAACTCTCCTGCAAAATTTTTTTAAATAGCTGTCACCGTTTGCAAGTTATTGAATTTTAAAATGCATCAGTCATTTTTAGGACACCCGGTATATATATAGCAAATATATATTGTAAGAAAACCTAGTACAGGGCTGCTACATGCGACTATTTTTTAATTCAAACAGGCATCACTTTCTTAAAACAGAAATTCTCAATAAACAGTTAGACAATATTTGTAAGAAAAATCTTCTTCAAAATTTATATTAGAAAATTACTGGTGAGATCTGAATATAAAAATAGTTGCCTGTGGTAGGCCTGCTAGTATTGTTTTTATAGCCACGATTTAATTTTCAACGAAACAGATTGTTTCATGTCTCGAATATCATGTTTTTACCATCATTTAGTAGAAAAATTAAAAAGACAATATTCCGATTCGTTACGAGGCTTAATCATCAAAGATTTAAAAAATCATGTTTTTTATTAGGAACAACTGTCTTAAATAAAGAATGGGATTATGAAATCATGTAAATTGTATTACGTGAAAAAATAAAGAAAATGACCTTTCATTCATTTTCCAATGAGTCTCTACTGTTAATTTTGCACAGTTCAGCATATGATTTAGATTTCGAGTTGTCATACACGAATCTCGCGTAATCAGATCTTTTATATCACACTACAGCGGTTTAACATGATTTATATTTTTTCTACCCGAATTTTCTTTAAACATGATTGAATTTAGTATAACTTATTTATAATAAATTTGTTGTAATGTTATGATTTTTTATAACAACGATTTAATTTTCAAAGAAACAGACTGTTTCATGTCTTGAATATCATGTTTTTATCATCATTTAGTAGACAAATTATAAAAGACAATATTCCGAATCGTTATAAGACTCAATCATGAATGATTAAAAAAATCGTGTAATTATCTTAAATAACGAATAAGATTATGAAATTATGTAAACTATATTACGTTAAAAAATAAAGAAAAAAGACTTTTCAATCATTTATTAATGTGTCTCTACTGTTGATTTTGCACAGTATATGATTTAATCTCAAGTTGTCATACACGAATCTCGCATTATCTGAGCTTTTATTTCACACACTAAGTGATTTAACATAATTTATTAATTTTTTCTACCCGAATTCTCTTTACACACGATTGAATTTAGTATAACTAATTTATAATATTGTATTAACTCGTGCATAAGGCGCACATTTTTGCAAGAAAATTAGGCGAATTTCCTACGTGCGCGTTGATTTGCGATTAAATAAATGAAAATGTGATATTTTTTCCTAAAAAATTAAAATTTTTATGCTCTTTTATTTAATCGCAATAATACTTTTATTTATTATACAATTTTATGTACGTGCAGTAGAATTTAAAAACCTCTGCAATCATTTATAATTCATATATGTATATAATCGTGTGTGTGTGAACACTGCATAATAAGTAGCTATTTAACATAAATTGTCTAACAATCTAAGAAAACCTGGCCAATCAAAGGTTATGTCATTTGAAAAAAATACCTTTTTTTCATTATATTCCTATTTCAGTATTAATGACAGAGAAAAACATTTAAATGTTGCGAATTTAGATATCGCGTTCCTCTATCAAGACCGTAATTCTTTTCTTGCATTTTTCCGTTATTTTTATTTATTTAATGTCAAATATATACATTTTTTCTTTTCGATCTCTTAGGAACTTTTCTCAAAACCCCAACATTTTTCCTCGCTGCACCACATGTTTCGTAGAGCAATACCATTTCCCGAAGAAGATTTCAGAGACTGAAGAGAAGAAAGCTTTAATTCACAGTCGAGTGGGAATTTTGAAACAATCATCATAAAATCTGAGAGGATCCTTTATGCAAAAAAATAAATAAATAAATAAAATAAAAAAATAAAATCTCTAGTGAAAATGTCTTCCGTTGAAATCTGAAATTTGAATCAGAAACGAAAGCTAAGAAAATGGTAACTGTAACTTTGGAAAAAAAAACTTTTCCTCATAATGTCATTTTCATGCAATGTTTATTTTCAATTAATATAAATTAATGTTCCTAGAAAATATTTTAGAAAAAATTATTCCAAAAAACTTGCATATTGCACAGAATATGTATATGCATTTAAAAAAAAGAAGTATGTCGCATGGGATTCACATGATAATTAATCGCACAAAGTACTCTTAGCAAAATATGAGTCTTGATACTGGTAAGTTCAGTATTGATTTGCGATTGAATATTGAAAATTTGATAGGTTTTTAAAAAAATAAAGTGGTTATGTTACTTACACACTTGTTATGTACATGCAATTGAATACTAAAAGCTCTACTATCTTTTTTAATCCATCTGTTTATAAATATGTTTGTATAGATTGTATATTAAATTGCGATTTAACTTAAATTGTCTAACTATCTAAAAAAACCTTCGCAAATCAAAGGTTATGTTACTTGAAATGAAATACTTTTTTTTTCCTTTTTCAAAATTAATGACAGAGAAGAACGTTTAAATGTTGCGAATTTAGATATTGCGTTCCTCTATCAAAACCGTAATTCTTCTCTTACATTTTTTTGTCATTTCTCTATATTATATGTCAAATATATAATTTTTTTTCTTTTCTATCTCTTAAAAAACTTCCCTCAAAATCCCTACATTTCTCCTCGCTGCACCATATGTTTCGTAGAGAAATACCATTTCCCCAAGCAGATTTCAAAGACTAAGGAGAAGAAAGCTTTAGTTCACAGTCGAATGGGAATTGTGGGAAGCAATCATCATAAAGTCTGAGAGGATCCTTTTGCAAAGAAAAAAAAAAAACTGGAGAAAATGCTTTCCATTAAAACCCTGAATTTGAATTAGAAATGAAAGCTAAGAAAATGGGAGCTGCAACTTTGAAAAAAAAATTTCTTCATGATGTCGTTTTCATACAATATTTATTTTCAATTAATATAAATTATTGTTCCTGGAAAACATTTTAGGAAAATTTATTGCAAAAAAATTCGCATGTTGCAAAGAATGTGTATAGATATATTTTTTCTAAGCAAAGAAGTACATCGAATGGAATTCACATGATAATTAATCGCACAAAGTACTCTTTGTAAAGTATGAGTCTTGATACTGGTAAGTGCAGTATTGATTTGCGTTTGAATATTGAAAACTTGATAGGTTTTAAAAAAAATTAAAGTCGTTATGTTCCTTAAATATTTTTATGTGCATGCAATTAAATACTAAAAGCTCTTCAATCATTTGTAAATCATCTGTTTATAACTATGTTTGTATAGATTGTATTTTAAATTGCCATTTAACATAAATTGTCTAACTATCTAAAAAAGCCTTCCCAAATCAAAGGTTATGTTACTTAAAATGAAATACTTTTTTTTTCCTTTTTCAAAATTAATGACAGAGAAAAATATTTAATTGTTGCGAATTTAGATATCGCGTTCCGCTATCAAAACCTTCTCTTACGCTTTTACGTTATTTCTTTTTATTTAATGTCAAATATATGAGTTTTTCTTCTCTTTTGATCTCTTAAAGAACTTCCCTCAAAATCCCTACATTTCTCCTCGCTGCACCATATGTTTCGTAGAGAAATACCATTTCCCCAAGAAGATTTCAGAGAGTGAGAGAAAGAAAGCTTTAGTTTACAATCAAGTGGGAATTGTGGGAAGCAATCATCATAAAGTCTGAGAGGATCCTTTTGGAAAAAAAAAATTCGGTGAAAATGCCTTCCGTTGAAATCCTGAATTTGAATCTGATATGAAAGCTAAGAAAATGGTAAATGTAACTTTGCAAAAAAACTTTTCTCCATAATGCCGTTTTCTTGCAGTATTTGTTTTCAATTAATAAAAGTCATGTTCCTTGAAATATTTTATGAAAAACTTATTACTAAAAAACATGTAAATTGAAATCAATATGCATATGCAATTTTAACAATGAAGTACATTTCATGGAATTCACATGATATTTAATCACACATGGTACTTTTTTGCAAAATATGAGTCCTGATATTTTTTGTGCAGTGCTGATTTGTAATTTAAGGAATAAACATTTGTTGTTTTTTCCAAAAAAAAAAAAAGTGGTTATAAGAAACTTATACAACGCATTTGTTATGTATGCTCGAGAGAATACTAAAACCTTAACAATCAATTATAATTCATGTGTATTAATATAATGAAAATAATATTATCTGTGTATAAGTATGTGTGTGTGTGTGTCTCTGTGTGCACATCGCATATTAAATTACCATTTACCATAAAATACCTAACAATTTAAAAAAAGCCTTCGTAAATCAAAGGTTATATTATTTGAAGTAAAATAGTTCTTTTCTTATTTCAAAATTAATGACAAAGAAAAATATTTAATTGTTGCAAATTTAGATATCATGTTCCACTATCAAAACCGGAATTCTTGGAAAAAAAAAACTGGTCAAAAAGCTTTATATTGAAATCCCAAATTTGAGTCAGAAATGAAAGCTAAGAGAATGGTAACTGTAACTTTGGAAAAACCTTTTCTTTATAGTGTCGTTTTAATGCAATACTTATTTTCAATTAATATAAATTAATATTCCTGGAAAACTTTTAAGAAAAATTTATTGCAAAAAACTTACATATTGCAAAGAATGTGTATGTGTATTTTTTTAACATACACTGTAAAAAAAATTCTGTGAAGGTACTAAACATTTTCTAGGAAACTGGGATTCCAAGAACTTTTCATGTAACGGTAACAGCAAAAATTCAAGTTTTAGAATCGATTACATGGGTTTTTCCTGTTACCGTTACATGAAAAGTTCTTGGAATCTCAGTTTCCTAGGAAATGTTTAGTACCTTTACAGAATTTTTTTTACAGTGTAGAAGTACATCGAATGGAATTCACATGATAATTAATCGCACAAAGTACTTTTTGCAAAATATGAGTCTTGATACTTGTAAGTGCAGTATTAATTTGTGTTTGAATATTGAAAATTTGATAGGTTTTAAAAAATTTAAAGTGGTTATTATCCTTACACAATATCTATGTGATTGCAATTAAATACTTAAAGCTCTACAATCATTTGTAATTCATGTGTGTATAAATATGTTTTTGAAGATTGCATGTTAAATTGCTATTTAACATAAATTGTCTAACTATCTAAAAAAGCCTTGCAAAAAAAAGTTATGTAACTTGAAATAAAATACCTATTTTCCTTTTTCAAAATTAATGACAGAGAAAAACATTTAAATGTTGAGAATTTAGAAATCGCGTTCCGCTATCAAAACCGTAATTCTTTTCTTACACTTTTTCGTTATTTCTCTTTATTTAATGTCAAATATATATTTTTTTTCTTTTTGATCTTTTAAAGAACTTCCCTCGAAATCCCTACATTTCTCCTCACTGCACCATATGTTTCGTAGAGAAATACCATTTCCCCAAAAAGATTTCAGAGACTGAAGAGAAGAAAGCTTTAGTTCACAGTCGAGTGGGAATTGTGGGAAGCAATCATCATAAAGTCTGAGAGGATCCTTTTGCAAAAACATTCTGGTGAAAATGCCTTCCATTGAAATCCTGAATTTGAATCAGGAATGAAAGCTAAGAAAATGGGAACTATAACGTGAAAAAAAAACTTTTCTTCATGATGTCATTTTTCTGCAATGTATATTTTTAATTTATAAAAATCATGTTTCTTGAAGACTTTTCAGAAAAAATTATGACTAAAAAACATGCATATTGCAAAAAAGTTGTAAATTTTTTTTAACAAAAAATTACTCCTTATGGAATAGGGACAGGATGAATAATTATGACAACTTTGTACATTTTGAACAATGTTAGTTTTTTAAATATTTTTCCATTTAAAAAAGTGATATTTTTGGTACATAGGATGTAACTTTCACACTTAAAGAATATCTTTTTAAAGTTTAAATACTCGTAGCTATTCTTTTAGTTAAAAAAAGTTTTTATAATTACCCTATCCAAAATCTCACAATCACAAAAGTTTGGACTACTAGCGGGTAAATTATGATCACTCCATTTTATCTTTTTTACTTCCTTATACATATTAGTTTCGGGTAATTGTAACCATCAGAATTCCAAATTGACAAATCCATTTATGAACGATTTTGGTAGACTTTGTTTCAAATTGGTATTCGGATATTGAAAAAATGCTTTAGACTAGTAATAAAGAATACCTAAAATGAGAAATTCATTCTGAGATCAATATCTAAGCATGAAATTAAATTTTTCCGTACACAGTTTTCTCCAATATGGAGGTAGTCACAACTAGCCCCTGTTCATAACTACCCCACCTGCCCCTCTACTACACTGTAAAATAAATCTGTAAAGTTACTAAAATTTTCTAGGAAACTGGGATTTCTAGAACTTTTTATGTAACAGCAACAGCAGAATTTCATGTAGCACATACGGATTTGCACTAAAAATCAAAAAATCTGTAAAAATACTATGAATTTTTTTGTAAATTGGGATTCCTATAAAATTTGTATGCAACTGCAAGCCATGTTACAGATAAAAGTTTTGCAAGATAACTGTAATTTTGGTAGATTCATTTGTAAAGTTACAGATTTCTGTAGCTTTACAAAAATTAGATTTGTAGATTTACATCTTTCCTTGTTGTCGACGATAGCTTGAAGAAATCACAACACTCACTCATTTAGTGGACTGTCACACACAAAATATTATTTATTTCACGACATAACTCAAAACTTATAAATGCGAAATCATATCGCCACTTTTTACCAAACCAAAACACAACTCTGTTCTATAATCTCGAACCCACACGGTTCTTCTTTTTCACAGATGGCGCTCTAATACAGCGCTTCTTATTAGGTACGGAACATTCCGCCCCACGTTGCAATGGTTACATTCAACCATTAAATTATACAGTCTTTATAAATGCAAATATAAAATAGTAACAATATATTGATAACAGAAAAAATATATACAAGAAAAATACCCAGAAAATATATACTCAGAAAAAATATATACAAGATTACAGATTGAGAGGCAAAATACAAATTTTTGATATTGGTCTTTTATAAACTCCAGATTGAGTTTTTATTTTAACAACTCTGACCCGTTTATCTTCACCAAAATAAACTTCTATTATTCTACCCAATGCCCATTTTTGAGGGGGTAGATTTTCATCTTTAAGAAGCACTAACTCATTAACTTTTACATTATCTTTTTCTACCATCCACTTGGATCTCTGTTGCAAATTGTTAAGATACTGAATATGCCATTTCTTCCAAAAAATTTGAATTATTTTTGTTAGTTTTTTCCAGTTAGACAACCGATTGTCTTTAATCTCATTTAAATTTGGCTCAACAATGGCATTTAAGGGTCTGCCAATTAGGAAATGGGCAGGGGTTAACACATCATACACATCAGTATCTGATGACAGAGGTACAAGTGGTCTGGAATTTAAAATTCCTTCTATTTGAGTAATAACCGTCAAGAATTCTTCATATGTCAACCTAGAATTACCTAAAACTCTTTTAAAATGATATTTAAATGACTTTACACCACTTTCCCAGAGGCCACCAAAATTAGGTGCTCTTGGAGGAAGGAAATTCCAATCAATTCCCTCAGTTGACAAATAATTTGAAAGTCTCTCATCTGGATTTAAAACTAAGTTATGTAATTTAGAAAGCTCTTTATTAACTCCTATAAAATTTGTCGCATTGTCCGAATATAATTTCGAACACAAACCTCTGCGAGCCACAAATCTCTTTAAACATGCCACAAAGGCCTCTGATGTTAAATCAGTTACAATTTCAAGATGAATGGCTTTTGTGACTAAGCATACAAATATGCACACATATATTTTGTGGAAAATTCCTTTTCTTTGATTTCTATACTTAATAAGGAATGGCCCACAAAAATCCACCCCTGAACAATTAAATGGAAAATCAGGAGTTACCCTCTCTTTTGGTAAATCACCCATTAACTGTTATACACCTACAGGTTTACACCTAAAACATTTAATGCAATCATGCACGACTTTTCTGCATGCTGATTTACCCTGAACGGGCCAAAACTTTTGTCTTGCGTAATGTAATAGGGCAGTAGGGCCTAAATGAAAATATCTCTTGTGATATGCCTCTAAAATTAACTTAGTTAATTTATGACTCTTAGGTAGAATAATTGGAAACTTACTGTTGAAACTTAAATCAGAATTTTTTATTCTACCATTTACCCTTATTATTCCATCCCTATCTAAAAAAGGATTTAAACATTTTATCTTACTTTTATCTGGAACATTCTTTTGGTGCATTAAGCACTTAATTTCCTCAGAAAACTCGTTGTTTTGGACCTCTTTAATAATAAATATCTCACTTTTTAATATTTCTTGAGTTGTCAAAGGACCCAACCTCTTTTCTGTTGGATTCTTCAAATTGTGAATAAACCTGAAAAGATAACTTAGAACATGCAATAGTTTAGTATAACAATTAGTAATATTAAATAACACTTCAATAAAAGGTTTGGAAGCTACACAAAAAACAGATAAGTCTTGATCTAAATTTTTTAGTTCTTGTGAAAATTCGTCTCTAATGATGGACGTAGGAATTTTACGATTAGGATAATCCCGTTGAGTCAAAAACTTCGGACCTTTGAACCACAGTTCATTTTTAACCAGTTTCTCAGGATCCATTCCTCTCGAAATGAGATCTGCTGGATTGTTCACAGAAGACACATGACGCCACTGTTGAACTTTTGTCAAGTCCTGTATTGCCGCTACACGGTTGGCAACGAAAGTTTTCATAAGATATGGTTCTTTTCGTAACCAGGAAAGTACGATCATCGAATCGCTCCATAAATAAATGTCAGCAGTCTCTAGTTGTAAGGCACTTTTCACTTTGGATATCAGTTTTGCTAAGAGAACGGCTGCAGAAAGCTCCAATCTGGGAATAGTAAGACACTAAAGGGGTGTTATTCGGGATTTGCTGCAAACCAAATTTACTTTAAAGGCTCCATCACTTGACGTTGATTTGCAATAAATAACACATCCATAAGCAGATTCGGATGCATCAGAAAAACCATGAAGCTCGATCTTAACAGGTTTCTCAATTAGAATGCACCTCTTAACACTCACATTGTTCACCACTGGCAGGGACTCGATAAAGCTTTGCCATTCTTGTGCTTCTCTTTCAGGAAGTGGATCACTCCAATTTAGATTCAAACACCACAGGTTTTGCATGAGAATTTTAGCTTTAGTAACAACAGGCCCTAAGAGGCCGAGTGGATCGAAAATTCTTGCGATTGTTGAAAGTACGTTTCTTTTCGTTGGCGAAACTACACTTTCTACTTGTATTTGAAAGGTAAAGCTGTCACTACTAGGATTCCACATCACACCAAGCGTTTTTGTCTCTTCTCTAAAATTGTAATCACTGTCAGGTTCTGTTTTTAACTCTAAATTATTACTATGAAATTTGTGCAAATGCATTCCTGCACTCTTGAGAGCCTCCACTAACTCTGACTGCAGCTCTTTAGCTTCGGTTAGAGTGGCTGCGCCGCTCAACACATCATCCATATAAAAATCTCTTTCTAAAACTGGGGATGCTAAGGGAAAGTTGTTTTGCTCGTCTATCGATAGTTGAAGCAAAACTCTAGTAGCTAAATATGGGGCGCTCACTGTTCCATATGTAAGAGTTTTCAGCTCATAAGTTTTAACTGGTTCATTCACCCCCTCCTTCCAAAGAATTCTCTGAAGTTTACTTTGACTCGGATCAATTAAAATCATTCTATACATTTGTTTAATGTCAGCTACGAATGCATAAATATGTTTACGAAATCTTGTCATTATTTTAAAAAGGTCTTCCTGTATAACCCCACCGTTATACTGTAAGGAATTAAGAGAGTTTCCTAAGGTTGTTTTCGAAGACGCGTTAAAAACTACACGAAGTTTTGTTGTACTCTTATCAGGGCGGTAGACTCCTAAATGCGGTATATAATACGTTCCTACTTCTTCCCCCCTTTCCGAAATCTCTGTCATGTGACCCAACCTTTCATATTCGCATAAAAATTCTCTATACAATGTTAAATATTCAGGTTCTTTTAAGAATCGATTCCACAGCGAATTTAACTTTTTAAGGGCAATATCTCTGGATTTTCCTAAGCAAAGCGGATCCTCTTTTAACGGCATTTTAACAATATATCTCCCTGTACTATCTCTTTTAACGTTTTTCTCAAAGTGTTCTTCGCAAATTATTGCTTCTTTATTTTTCGGTACCTCAATCTCAACATCTTCTATTTTCCAAAATTTCTCTATGGTTTCGTTTAAAAGAGTATTGTCCTGAATGAAACCACAGTGTACCCTCCCCTGACTTGGAATGGGAACACTTCCGCTTGCTACATAACCAAAAACTGTATTTTGAAAAATCAAATTACTATTAACCGGACAAATTTGACCTGGCCGTAACAGTTCATAAAATATCTCAGCACTTAAAAGTAAATCTATGCGACCTGGTTGGTTAAAGTCTTCATCCGCTAGTTTTACATATTTTAACTCTGGCACACTAATATTAAACATTTTTGATGGCATGAAATCCGTAATTTTAGATACAATCAAAAAATCCAACTCTCTTTCAAAATTTCTTTCTAAATTTGAAATTGTCGCGGTAACAACAGATTTAATTTTTGTGAATGTATCACCGATACCACAAACTGCCAAATTAGTTCTCTCCTTTTTTAATTTGAGGCTATTTGCACAATCTACCGTCATAAAATTATTCATTGCCCCTTGATCCAAAACCGCACGTACTCTATAGTAATTTCCCGCCTCATCTTTCAATAAACAATTTACTGTACTTAACAAAACAGTTTTTGTTTGATTTATTACTCGCGTAGAAAGTACGGAATTATTATTTCTATTGTTTTGATTAGGTTCAAATATTGGCGAATCTGCCGAGAGATTTGATTCACTTACTCTTACGGTGGGGAAAGGCGCTTCCCCCCCATTTTCACCATTCACATTTGCCTTGCGCAATATCTCATTTCTCGGAAAATGCAATGAAAAATAATGTCTCTTGGTTTTACCTTCTCGCTTACATAAGGAGCACGAAAATTTTGATTTACAATTATTAACTAAATGTTTGCCTAAGCAATTAAAGCAACAATTATTTTTCTTAATTACCTCTATCCTTTCAGAAACAGATAAAGCCATATATCTCTTACATCTGTGTATCGGGTGGCTTTCAAAACAAAGTATACATTTTATACTCTTACAATCAGATAAAAATACTTTAGACACATTTCTCATAGATTTTTGATTATTATTCTCAGTTAATGATTTACCGCGTGACACAAAAAATAAATCTGCTTCCTTCGCTAACGTCACGGGATCGAACCATGAATCCGATTGTTTAACACTAATATGAGCTGCTGTATCTTTATCTAAACATTGAAATAATTTGTCTGATACAATTAATTGTTTCAGTTTCTCAAAATCGGACACTTCTCTCAATTTTAAATAATAATCAAAGCTAGTTATTAAACGTGATGCAAACTGCATATGTGTTTCATTCGACTGCCTAACAGTTTTTCTGAATTGCTCAAGACAACATTGGGGTGTTGGTTCAAATTCTCTAAGAACAATTCTCTTTACTTTAGCATAATCACCCAACTCATTATCGCTTATGTAAGAAATTACATTTGAAGCTTTCTCCCCTAATAAATTCAAAAGAATCTCAGCTTTAAATTTATCGGGTACATTTTTTGTTATAAATGATCTTTCCAAAGAAGCAAAAAAAGACCCCAACCTTCTGGGCGACTCGGAATTCTAATTGTTAGAGTTTTTATACTTTTTATTAAAGAGTCCAGAGAATCAATTTTACTTTCTGAATCGCTGTCATTAGTTTTAGAATTTGTTTGCATACGAGATAATTCTAATTCGGCTTTAGCTCTTTCCAATTTAATTTGCTCTAATTGCAATTCTAATTGTTTACTTTTCTCGAGCCGCTCAAATTCTTATTTACGTTCCTCAATTATACCGTCTATTAAATTACTTACGAATTCAGAGTCACTTTTAAATTTCTCCGTATTTTTTATAATATTAATTAACTCTGCTTTCGTAGCTTTATCGCTTACTTTTTCTCCTAATTCCGCGGCAGCAATCAGCAAATCTGATTTACGCGCGTCTTTAAACATTTTAAGAACAATTTTATAAAACCCAAACAATTAACACTTTAACTCAAAATAAAACAATAAAATACATAACATAAATAAAAAGCTACTATATTATGGGGTAAATGAACCAATAAAACTCAAGCTCTTACTTAATTTCTTTCAATGTTGCAGGTGTTCCATTCAAACGATCTGTAGTTTATTCCAGGTAAGAAAAAACGAAAACGCATTTTCATCCACGGCAATTGGTTTCGAAATTGCGAAAATACTCCGGCTCGACGGACCACATGTCGACGGTAGCTTGAAGAAATCACAACACTCACTCATTTAGTGAACTGTCACACACAAAATATTATTTATTTCACGACATAACTCAAAACTTATAAATGCGAAATCATATCGCCACTTTTTACCAAACCAAAACACAACTCTGTTCTATAATCTCGAACCCACGCGGTTCTTCTTTTTCACGGATGGCGCTCTAATACAGCGCTTCTTATTAGGTACGGAACACTTGTAAGCTTTACCGATCAAATGTTAGTGAGCATACAGATTTGGTAACTATATAGCTGTAGGATTACAGATTATTATTATTATTATTATTATTATTATTATTATTTTTACAGTGTAGTTAAACTAAATATTTTTTGGGATAAATAATTTACGTGTGCTTTATTTATACATTCATTTTTACTGTGATATGTAACATTTTCGTCCAGATATGCACATTGATATCATAAGCTTTAATACGGTTGACTGGTATTAAAAATTTTTTTGTAATCCAATCAATTTTACACTGTAAAAAAAAAAGATCTGTAACGGTACTAAACATTTTCTAGGAAACTGGGATTCCAAGAATTTTTCCGTAACAGGAAAAATCCATGTAACCGATTCTAAAACTTGTTTTTGTTGTTACCGTTACAGGAAAAGTCCTTGGAATCCCAGTTTTCTAGATAAAGTATAGTACCTTTACAGATTTTTTTTTACAGTGTAATTCAGCTTCTGGTCTGAAGCTAATATTGTAGGTTAACTAAGCCTTTGAAAAGTCCTTTTTCACAATTTTATCGTAAAGCAATATGAATTTCCAGTAAATTAAAAAGAAGTATCTACAGAGATAATTCAAAACTCACAAAAATATATATAAACTATAAATTTGCGTGCCTGTGTTATGACTGAAGCTATCTCTATCAATGATTTCCAAACAGGAAATATTTACATCAAAAATATATATATACATCTATATTTTATTTGAAATGTGATATTTTGTTCGCAATAAAAATAGATATCGCAGTTAGCTTTTTATTTCGACTTACTTGGGTAAAATTATATACCTTTATTTAGAAAATATAAAAGTTTTCAATTATTTATTCTTTATGCTAAATGGTAAAAGAATTATACTGCTGTATTTTTAAATACCTGTAAAATCTAATGGAAAACCATTTAATCCTTCACGATATGTGATTCAACATTTAAAGCAAATCTCATACAGAATTCATTTATGTAAAATTTCACACATTCTTCTAAAAATTGAAATTCCTCATCAATTCAGTTTAGTATGGGGTTCATTCTCAAAGAAATTATTATTATTATTATTATTATTATTATTATATTCGATACAAATTGCATTTAAAAGTAAATTTTTTTCTCTATACGACGGTGTAAAAATTTAAAATGTGCGATGCTTAGAAGTGTAAAGTTTGCGGTAGCGAAAATTGCAAAACCGAAATTGCAGGGGGAAATATTGCCATTCGCAAAATGACGTATGCGTTACGCACAGATATATTTAGTCTTTGTAATATAGATGGATACTGAGTTTAAATTTCTTAAATTTCGTATGTTAAAGGTTCACTGTAGTGAAACTCCCTGATCGCGAAATCTCTTCTTCACCTATGAAAAAATTCGAAGCACGATGTGTCATTACCTAATATAATATTAATATACGATTTTCATCATCTGATAGCGGACGTCAGATGTCAATGATGGGCGTTTTTAAAAATTATCTACGGAAATTTGAAGTATTTTAAGAAAATGAAAAATTTTAATAAAATACGAATTTAAAAGATTATAAGGATTTTTTATATACTTCAGATTTATGTAAGCACCTTTTAAAAATGCAGATCATCGACATTTGACGTCTACTCTCTAACAGTGAAAACTATATTTTAATAATTATGTGGGGGTAATTAGTAATCGCGTTTCAAAGTTTTTACATTAGCTAACATAGGGTTTCGCCCTTGGGGAGTTTCACTGCAGTGGATTATGAATATCAGAATTTGTATAATTTATTTTTTAAGTAGACTTTAAATATTATATTAAAGGTTTGTTTTGTTTAAAACAACGATTTATCACCTTTTTGTGATTACTTTTCGATAAACTAAACAAATGACACTTATAGTATTGTAGACAATCATTATTGTACATGCATCAGAAATATTTTCCCCTTGGTCATTTCATATACAGGGTGTATCTAAATTCTTGAGCAAAACTTTAATGGGCGATAGTATACATCAAAACCAAACAATATTAAATAGGAAACCAAGGGTCCCAAACGATTTACGAAGTAGATAGCCGCCATTAGAGTTTAGGGTTCAAAATTTCAAATAAACATAAAAAACGAAAAAAATGGTCGATGTATTTGCTGTTTTCACTAAAACTATTATTTATGTCAGGGTTTTCTTGAAAAAAAATTAGAAAGATAAATTTCAAAAAATGCCGATAGAGGGTGCTTAAGACTTTGGAGACAACGAACAACTGTTTCTGGCCGTTCCCATTAAATTTTTTCAGAAACATAGACTTAAATTTTGAGTTCAAAATCTGAACAGCTGGCAGTGATTAAGTAGCACAAACTGAATTCTGTGTTCAAAGGGGTAGAGGTTCAAATTTCAAATGATTAAAAAAAAAAAAAAAAAAAAAAAAAAAAAAAAAAAAAACGGAAAAATTGGTTGATTTGTTTATGGTTTTCGCAAAAACTATTCTTTATGTCAGTATTTCCTTAAAAACAAATTTTAAGGAAAAATTTCAAAAAAATTCTGTTAGAGGG
Source organism: Maratus speculifer (assembly GCA_964019185.1). Classification (NCBI taxonomy): domain Eukaryota; kingdom Metazoa; phylum Arthropoda; class Arachnida; order Araneae; family Salticidae; genus Maratus; species Maratus speculifer. The sequence continues at coordinate 231,115,783 of OZ025294.1, read as the reverse complement.
GGCCTTAAACTTTAGATAACCAAAAACTTTTTTGTATCTAATTAAATGCTTGAAAAAGCTTAGACTTAAATTTTGAGCTCAAAATCTGAATCGTTGGGTGTAGTTAAGTAGTGCAAAGTTGAATTGTGTTCGATAGGGAGGGAGGGGGGGGGGGTACATTTCAACTCCTGAACACACTTCAGTTTGCGCTTCTACCCCTTTTAAATTTCCTTTGTGAATTCGACGTTATAATAACACTAGTACTTGCTCAAAAATGGGTTATGTTATTTCTGTTATTATTGACTATTTTAAAAGAAGATAATTCGGGTATTAAAGTAAAATTATACATACAAGCTGTTTAAGTCTTTAAATTTTAATGAAGAAATAACTCTTTCTGCTAAAATTAGCCGTGAAAAATTGCACAAAAATAATATTTCCTGTTATTGAAAACTTGAACACTTTTATTTTTTTTTTTATTTAACCCGAGTAGTCGCGACTTTTTTCACAACGTCATTAGTCGCGCTCGGTCTTTTCGCCGCTGGCCCCCCCGCATACGAAATATGTAAACTAAGAAATAATTTTCACCTAATATACAAAGATAACCTTTCAATTAATATATAAATTTGCAGTTTTATTAAGTTATGCATTTTATTCAAGAGATCTGGAGTAATTAGAAAAGTAAAAATGAACTGACATTAGTGATTGTTACGTAGACTTTTTAGCCAATTTCAACTTTCTTTCTAAAAATGTACCTGAAAGAAAAACAGAGATGTCCTGTTACTTCACTAAGGTGGTCGAGAAACTTTCAAAGTCAGGTACCTGGTAGATCTCCGCTGTATTTGTAATGTGATGCAAGTTAGGAGAAGATAAGTTATACGGGCGGCGAAAAGACCGACACGCGGCTACTGACGGGTTAATTGATACATTTAATATTATTTAATGTCTTTGATAATATGTTATTTTAATTTCTATCTTAGTATTGTAATTAATGCATTTTTTTTATCGAAAATTAAATTCTTAATTTTGGTGACAACTTGTTTTTAATTGTAATATATAAATTTGAGGGGCATAAAAGTACTTAGTACAGTCAATCAGGATAACTTTGACCTATCAGGATAAATTTGGATCAAGAGAAAAAATATTAAATCTGCTACATCACTTATATTAACTTCAAAATGTTGGTTTCGAAATATAGATAGCAGAACTAGGGTGAGTTTGGCTGCTCATTGAAATAATTGATCAAGATTCCATCATCGCAAAATGAATCAAATTTTGTAAAAGTGGAGCAAAGTTGTTATTCCGATTTGGCCCAAAGTTACCCCATTGACTGTAATATAAAGTGGCCTATTATTTATACACTTACCTCGAAAATATCATAGATCGCCATAATTGTGGTCGTAAAGGCTGTTTTTTAAAAATTCATATAGCTTGAAATTCTTATTCCTTTCATATGGAAGTTTATGCCTGACGAACTATATAATTCAATATCTTCCATTAAAAAAGGATATGTAAAAAAGCAGTTCAAATATAACTTATTTTTTAAATATTAACAATATTAACTTATTTTTAAATTTAACACATTCTCTGCCGATCACGAGCCAGCGCGTGATATAGCGCCAACGTCAAGGGGCCACTCACGCGTCAGAGCGTGATGTTGGGAGATGTCCAATTGCCAGTCAAGCGTTGGCGCGGGAAAATCTTTCACTGATTCTTTGTCATAAAAGTAAATCCGCTTCTGGGAAAAACCCACTTCTACAGTGCGGCATTAACCATCATCACATCTTCACGTGCGCTGCAGCGAATGTAAAAGAAAAAATACTGGAAAAAGGTAATTGGCATGAAACTAAATGCATTTTGAATATTGAAAGTGACGGAATCAAATTTTGTTAAAGAAATATATTGTTAGAGAATTCACGCACTCTCTAAATTTAGTAAATTTAAAATATTTGTGGATTTCTTTTATTATTATTTTTATATGTTTATCTAAATTTTATTTATTCCTATTTTTATGTAGTACATACATGTACATAAAAAGGCTATTGCTAATTGGAAGAAGAAAATTTCGCTTTAAAGAGCGATTTTAGGGGCACAATTTCAAATCAAGGCAATAATGAGGTCTCTACATTTAAAGAGAAATAAATATTTAAATATATTGTCAAACAATTTAATTTTCAAAATCATGGAGAATTTTTCTACATGGAATTATTATACTTTTACGCATTTTGTTAAATTTAAGGAAATGCATTCTAATGGGTTTTTATCACTGACGTTTATCTTGATAATTTCATTAGTAGCATTTTTACAGAATAAGATTATTATTTTTACTTTAAATAATCATTTTAAAATATACCTTCAATTTAATTTTAAACACCGCGAGTTCAGTTTTATTTCCATCCTTTAATGTCCTGACATTTCATATCCTAAAAGCTTTAATAAACTCTTCATATATCACTTTTTATGTTCAAAGGCAAAGTAAATATTTTTGAAATAAGTATCATTAGTATATATTAATCCACAAAGTATCCTTTTTTATAAAAATGTTGAAAAGTTAAATTAAATTTTTGAAAATAGGACAAGTTATATTACGTAAAAAAACTTTTTCGCGAGTCTTCATATATATATACATATATATATATATCTTAAATACACTGTTAAAGGCATTAATCTTTTTTAATAATATCCACTGATTAGAATTAAACTTTGAAAACTAATACATATCTTAATACATACAAATTACCAGACTTCAATATTAACTTTTTTTATATAGAAAAATATTTTTTGACGTGAATACATATACAGGGTGATTCCAATTTTTTTTTACAATAAAAGAGGGGTGATAGTACACATCAAGACAAACAATATTAAATAGGAGACCAAGGGTCCAAAACGTTTTCCTAAGGAGATAGCCGCCATTAAATTTTAGGGACCAAAATTTCAAATAAACATAAAAGACGGAAAAATCGGTCGATTGATTTGCGGTTTTCACTAAAATTATTCTTTATGTCGTCATTTTCTTAAAATTAAATTATAGAGATAAATTTCAAAAAATAGATATAGAGGGCGCTTTAGACTTTGGAGTAACGAACAACTATTTATTGCCGGTATGTTTTGCATCTCATTAAATGTTTTCGTAAGTGTACACTCAAATTTAAATTTTGAGCTCAAAATCTGTAGTTGGGAGTGGTTAAGTAACACAAACTGAGCTGTGTTCAGAGGGTGCAAATTTCAAATGATTAAAAAAAAACGGAAAAATTGGTCGATTAATTTACGGTTTTCGCTAAAACTATTCTTTATTTAGGTATTTTCGTGAAAATAAATTATAAAGATAAATTTCAAAAAATGCCTATAGAGGGCGCTTTAGACTTTGGAGTAAGGGACAACTATTTTTTGCCGTTATTGTTTGCATCTCTTTAAATGCTTTAGGAAGGTTAGACTTCAACTTAAATTTTGAGCTGAAAATCTGAATAGTAGGGAGTGGTTAAGAAGCACAAACTGAACTGTGTTCAAGGGGGAGGGGAGGTTCAAATTTAAAGTAATTATAGAAAATGGAAAAATTGGTCGATTCGTTTGCGGTTTAAAATAAAACTATTCTTTAAGTCAGAATCTTCTTGAAAATAATTTTTAAAGATAAATCTCAAGAAATTCCGTCAGAGGGCGCCTTAAACTTCAGAGTAACCAACAATTCATTTTAACCATTTTTTTTTTGTTCTAATTAAATGCTTGCAGAAGCATTTTAAATGTTATCTGAAGCTTAGATTTAAACTTAAATTTTGAGCTCAAATCCTGAATCGTTATGAGGAGTTAAGAAGCGCAAACTGAAGTGTGTTCAGGAGTTAAAATTTAACCCTCTTTCCTCCTCGAGCACAATTCAATTTTTCGCTACTTAAACATTCCCAACGATTCAGAATTTCAACCCAAAATTTAAGTCTATGCATTTGAAAGCATTTAATGAGATTTAAAGAATAACAGTTAAAAATAGTTGTACGCTACTCAAAAGTCTAAGGCGCCCTCTATCGGCATTTTGTGAAATTTATCTTTAAAAATTATTTCCAAGAAAAAACTGATTGATCAAGAAAACTGCTGATTTAAAAATTAGTTTTAGCAAAAACCGCAAACGAATCGACCAATTTTTCCGTTTTTTTACAATTATTTAAAATTTGAACACTCTGAACACAGCTAAATTTGTCTACTTAACCACTCCCAGCTATTCAGATTTTGAGCTCAAAATTTAAGTTCAAGCCTAAGCATACGAAAGCATTTAATAGGATGCAAAAAATAACGCCAAAAAAGAGTGTTTCTTTACTCCAAAGTCTAAAGCGCCCTCTATCAGCATTTTTTGAAATTTATCTTTATAATTTATTCTCACGAAAATACCTAAATAAAGAATAGTTTTAGTGAAAACCGCAAATCAATCGACCAATTTTTCCTTTTTTTATAATCATTTGAAATGTTAACCCTCTGAACACAGCTCAGTTTGTGTTACTTAACCACTCCCAACTACAGATTTTGAGCTCAAAATTTAAGTTTGAGTCTAAGCTTACGAAAACATTTAATGAGATGCAAAAAATACCGGCAAAAAATAGTTGTTCGTTGCTCCAAAGTCTAAAGCGCCCTCTATCGGCATTTTTTGAAATTTATCTTTATAATTTAATTTCAAGAAAATGCCGACATTAAGAATAATTTTATTTAAAACCGCAAATCAATCGACCGATTTTTCTGTTTTTTATGTTTGATTGAAATTTTGGTCCCTAAACTTTAATGGCTGCTATTTCCTTAGGAAAACGTTTTGGACCCTTGGTCTCCTATTTAATATTGTTTGTCTTGATGTGTACTATCACCTCTCTTTTATTGTAAAAAAAATTCGGAATCACCCTGTATATGTAATTCTTATGTAAATAGTGTATATGCTTACATATTTTTCAAGAACATATGATGTTTTATTCACCATGGAGTATCATATTACTTATATGAGTATAAATCCAAACTCTAACACTTGCAATAAAAGTTTTCCATCAAAGTTTTACAAAAAACTACTTCAAAATCTGATTCTCTCATAAATACTTATCAGCGTAAATTCAAATCTGAAGTTTAGAATCTTACAATATATACATATTTCATTAATTTTCTTTCGAAAATTGGATCAAAACGTGACTTTTCACTGAGATAATTATTTTTTTGTCTTATACACAGATTAACAGACTTTAATATTAACTTTAAATATTTTTATTGAAATAATATTCGTAGAAGTGAATAAATATGTGTAATTTTATGTAAATATTGTATAAGTTAAGACTTGTTTCAAGAACATATCACTTTTTATACACTATGAAGTATCATATTACTTATATGAGCCTAAATCCAAACTTTAACATTAGCAATAAAAGTTTTCTCTTAGAGTTTTACAACAAACTACTTCAAAATCTGATTCTCTCACCGATACTTATCAGCGCAAACTCAAATCTGAAGTTCGGAATCTAAAATATATATACATTCCTTTAATTTCCATATGAAAACTGCATCGAAATCTGACGCTCTTATTGTGATAATTTATTTTCTTTTCCTAGATACAAAATTGGCATCATAAGAGTAGCACAATATAGGCATAAATCTGTTTACTTTTCTTCGGTAAATATGATATTTACCATGAAGTGTTTCAACCTCCGGCTGCGAAAGAGTGTCATTCAAAGATTCCACATTGTTTTTGGAGGAATGGAAAATTCGGGGAGGGACAAGGATCTTAAGATTTCCCCCATAAGAATGGAAGGAATAAATATATACTCTAAGAGGGATCCATAATTCTCTCTGGAGAGGAAATTGTGGGAAGTAATCATCATAAACACTCGCAAGATACGTCAGCTGGAGACTGGTAGACTGGTCATAAAAATAGAAAACTTTGTTCTTTTCTGGATAAAAAAAAGGCATTCAAAAAATAATCTGATTTTATCAATATATTTACATGACATGTTGCGATGAAATGGGGGAGATGTTGAAAATTCGATTACCAGAATATTTATCTTTGTTAGGCAGTGGTTTAATATATGAAATTTATGATATAAATAAACTGTGTTTTCTGATTTTTACTGAAAAAGTTTGATTAAAAATTTCTGTCTTATCAGTTGATTTCTTTATTTAGATTCTAGTTACTTTCCATTTATGACATAAAAAATACTGCATAAAAAAAAAGTTGGGATGAAATGCAGGAGATTTTAAATATACACTACAAGAATATTTATCTTTGATAAGCATTGGTTTAATATATGAAATTTATGATATAAATAAACTGTGTTTTCTGATTTTTTCTGAAAAAATTTGATTCAAAATGTTTGTGTCTAATCAGCTTATTTCTTTATTTAGATTCTAGTTACGTTCCATTTATGACATATAAAAAATACTGGTTTAAAAAAATGTTGGGATGAAATGCAGAAGATTTTAAATATAGATTACAAGAATATTTGAAGTTAAAAGTGAATCTGTAAAGTTTATGGTGTAAATACTTTTTTAACATGAAAAGATTAATAGAAAATAGTCTTGTTGACTATATTTGATGTGACAAAGTACAAGACTCTTTTTAAAATTCAATTATAAGAATATTTAAGTTGTTTTTATATTTTCTAATCTTTACTGTCACAGTTTGATTAAACGGTCAGTGTACGTACAATATTATTTCTCCATTCACATTCCAATTATGTTTCATTTACAACAAATAGAAAATAATTGTTTAAAAGTATGATAACACCAATCAGAAATAAGCTTTTGAACTATATTTGTTGCTGTCAATTTCGAACAGATCTTAAAAATCTGTCATGTAAAGTCAATATTTAAACAATATAAATTATAAGTCTTTGTTTCAAGAAATGCATATTGGAAAATTTATGAATTTAAAAATTTCTTTTAATTTTTATAAAACATATACATTTTGATTAATTGTATAGGCAATAAATAATGCAAATTTAAACCAGAACAACATATTTTAATTACAAAAATGTTATTCTTCTCTGATTGTATTATTTGAAATAAATTCATAAGATTTTCTCTGTATAAAATTTTCTTTACTATATCTTTAATTTAAATTTAAAAATTTATATGCGTTTCAATTTTAATATCTAAAAAACGTTGTTCACATAATGAAAAATGTTCATACATATTTTAATAAATACAAATTTTCAAAGACATCTTTTCGTCTATATGTAAGATACTAAGTATTTTATTTAGACAAACATTTTTAAGGATTTTAGTAAAGAAACTATTTTTGAATAATTGTATTTTTCTTCAATTTTCTATCATGCGTCTGCTTTCGACCTGTATTTCCACGGAAGACATAGGGGAAAAGGTGATATATTTTGCTCAAAGACATGTTTTTTGTAAAAGTTTTGTCTGGAAAAATAGAAAAACGCTTGTAGGATTTTTATGTAAACAGTGATACTTTACTAGCCGTAATATACAGGGTGTATTTAAACTCTTGGGCAAAACTTTAAGGAATGATAGTGCACATCGATTTAATATTAGCTAGTAAAATTACATGCATGCTTTGTAAACATTGTAAAAAGGATTACTTGGAAAATCAATAATTGTGAACACAAAGAAAAAAATTCCCATGAGTAAAGTTTTAGGAGTTTTTCTGATTACCGTTCTTTTACGACCTAGTTATAGGAAAAATTAATTATCAACAAAACAAAGAATTTATTTTCAATTACTGAAATTTATGAATTTCAAGAAAATTATACAAAATTTAAATTGAACTTTATGAATGAAATCCAATTTATAAATCAATATAAATTAAAGATGTACAGTCTTCAAGAAAGAAGTGCTTTTTATCTACGGAGTTTTTCAGGGCTAAATTTTAGTAAAATGAATTAATCTTAACTCCTAAGTGAAGAATATAAACACTGGTAGACTTTTATTATTATTAGTAGTAGTAGTAGTATTATATAAAACCCTTTTATACTCTAAATAAATACTGCACAATTCTAAAAAAATTTAAATTAAATGTATATTGAATACAAAATCTATATTTATTATGGTTATATGTCATGGTTAATATGAAATAGTATTGTATGAAAAGTTAAAAAAAAGTTTCGCTGTTTAAATTTATGAATATTAAGTAAAAGAAAACGAAAGAAAGGAAAGAAGATTTTATACCAGCTAGTAAAATTATCCAAAATGCATTGTAAACATAGTAAAAAGAGTTATCTGAAAAGTCAATAATTGCGAACACAAAAGAACATCTTATGCGTAAAGTTTTAGGAATTCTTCTGTTTACTGCTCTTTTACGACCTAGGTATAGCATCGCCAGCTTGGAATCTTTCAAGATTTTATGGTTATTCTCTGCTTACATCACTCAGTCCCGCATAGTTTTCGGGGCCTACTGTATAGTCCTTCACTTATAATAGATGAATAGCCTAGGTGGGGGAGCAGATATATGTTATATAAAGAAAAGTTTATTGAAAAAATGAATCATGTTGTACCAATATTGTTGATTTGGCTGTCAAGCCGGTTAAAAGATATATAGACATTATTCATCATTTTATGTAAGAAATATTCTGCAGGAGATATAGCGTCCGCAAATGATGCTGAATTTCATCAAAATGATAATGAATAAATATTTAATATTATTATTAAGGGAAGACTTGCGTTGTTTTCAAATTTTATAAGATATTCGTTACACTCAACTCATGCATACCTAAAGGAATTAAGAAATTCTTTAAATCCCTTGTGACGTAAATCTACAGAAAAAAAAAATAACTCGGAAGCTTTTGGTAAGAAATAATTAATTTCTTGTAAATATTTTGTATATTTTGAATAAAATTATATTTTTGAGGATCTTTTAAAAACTAAACGTTGTTTAATATGTTTATATAGTTATATGCTACGGTTTATATGAAACATTGTTAAAAGAATGTTTAAAAAATAAGTTTTGCTGTTTGATTTTATAAGTTTTAAGTAAAAAAAAAGAAAAGTAAAAGAAAAGAAAGAAGGAAAGAAGAAGATTTTATATCAGCTAGTAAAATTATCCAAAATGCACTGTAAACATAGTAAGTAGGGTTATCTGAAAAGTCATTAATTTCGAACACAAAAGAACATCTTATGCGTAAAGTTTTAGGAATTTTTCTGTTTACTGCTCTTTTACGACCTAGGTATAGCAACGCCAACTTGGAACCGTTCTAGGTTTTATGGTTATTCTCTGCTTACATCACTCATCCCCGCATAGTTTTCGAGGCCTTGTGTACAATAACTTACAATAGATGAATAGCCTGCAGGGGGAGGCAGATATATGTTATATAAGGAAAATTTTATTGAAAAAATTTATCATTTTGTACCAATATTGATGATTTTGGCTGTCAAGTCGGTTGAAAAATATATAGACATTGTTCATCATTCTGTGTATGAAATATTCTGCAGATACATCGACGACAAATGATGTTGAATTTTATGAAAATGAAAATTAATATATATTTAATATTATAAGATTTACATTGTTTTCAAATTTTATAACATAATTCTTACACTAAAAAAATTCTTTATGCATATCTAAAGAAATGAAGAAATTCTTTAAATCTTTTGTAACGTATGTTTACAGAGAAAAATAAATAACTGGCACGTTTCTGGTTAAAAAATAATTATGATTATTTCCTGTAAGTATTTTGTATATTTTGAATAAAGTTCAACTTTTTACGAGGCTCTTTTAAAAACTAAATACTGTTTAATATATTTATGTAGTTATTTGTTATAGTTCATATGAAATTTTACTTAAAAAATGTTTTGAAAAAAATCCGTTTCGCTATTTAATTTTATAAGTGTTGAATAAAATAAGAAAAGGAAGAAGATTTTATGGCAATATTTATATATAGCAATATTGGCAATATGGCAATATTTATATATAGCAATATATATATGGCCAAATTACCCAAAATGTATTGTAAACATAGTAAAAAGGGTTACCTGAAAAGTCAATAATTTCTAACACAAAAGAACATCCCATGCGTAAAGTTCGACGAATTCTTCTGTTTATTGCTCTTTTACGACCTACGTATAGCTTCGCGAACTCGGTACCGTTCAAGGTTTTATAGTTAAGCTCTGCTTACATCACTCCTTCCCGCATAGTTTTCGGTGCCTTCTATATATTTCCTTACTTACAATAGATGAATAGTCTAGATAGGGAAACAGATATACACTCTTAAAACGAAAGAGTGGATTTGGCTTCTCAGGAAAGAGCTGTAATTTATTGGATCGTGAATGAGTTGCTTTTTAAATGCTTCACTCATCTTGATTTAGATGCCTTATTTAAATAATTCATCTCGATTTAAATTGTTTAAAAACAACTCACTCACTTGAGTTGTTTCAACTCGCGTGAGATGAGCGAATTTCGATTCAACTTGAGTTATTTTTTGGCTGACTTTTTAAGAGAGTATGTTATAAAAGGAAAAGTTTATTGAAAAAATGAATGATTTTGTACCAATATTGATAATTTGGCTGTCAAGTCGGTTGAAAGCTACAGGGTGTCCAGCAAATAACACCCTGATTTCAAAATTAAATTTCGCAAAAACAAAGATCGATAGAATTATGCGGTAAACGGTTTGTTTATTAGGTGAGCTGTAAAAATCGTACACAGAAGTTTCGAACGGTAAATACTTTGTGAAGATAGTGTTCTGATTGCAAAGAATACTTGGCTTGACATTTTTCTTGCTTTAGATTGCTTGCAGAAAACGAGTTTTTCAGCGTACAGTGCCATATTTTAACGATTTTTCGAACTAAAATTCTTGGAATTTTGAAATTTCAAAAATTTAATCCAAAAAAGGATTAAAAATATGGCACTGTAAGGCAAAAACCTCGTTCACTACAAGCAATCTAAAACAAGAAAAAATGTCAAGTCAAGTATTCTTTGCAATCAGAACACCATCTTCTCAAAATATCCATCGTTCGAAACTTCTGTGTAACATGTTTACAGCTCACCTAATAAACAAACCGTTTACCGCATAATTCTATCGATCTTTGTTTTTGAGAAATTTAATTTTGAAATCAGGGTGTTATTTGCTGGACACCCTGTATATAGACATTATTCATCATTTGTGTAAGAAATATTCTGCCGAAAATATATCGTCGACAAATGGTGTAAAATTTTATTAAATTGAAAATGAATAAATATTTAATATTGTTATTACGAGAAGAGTTACGATAGATTTTAATTTTATATGATAATCGCTATTCTAAAAATTCCTAATGTATAGCTAATGAAATGAAAAGCTTGTGATGCATGTTTACAAAGAAAAAACGAATAATTTGACAAGGTTCTGGTAAAAAATAATAATTTCATGTAATTTTTTTTTTATATTTTGATAAAATTATATTTTTTACAAGGCTGTTTTAAAAAGTAAACACTGTATAATATATTTATATAGTTATATGTTACGGTTCATATGAAATATTATTTTTAAAAAAATGTTTTGAAAAAATATTAGTTTTGCTGCTTAAATTATAAGTGTTAAGTAAAAAAAAAAAGGAAAGAAAGAAGATTTTATACCAGCTAGTGAAATTACCCAAAATGCATTGTAAACATAGTAAAAAAGGTTATCTGAACAGTCAATAATTGCAAGCACAAAAGAACATCCCATGCGTAAAGTTTCAGGGATTCTTCTGTTTACTGCTCTTTTACGACCTAGGTATAGCATCGCCAACTCGGAACCGTTCAAAGTTTTATGGCTATTCTCTGCTTACATCACTCAGTCCCGCATAGTTTTCAGTGCCTTCTGTATACACCCTAATTTATAATAGATGAATAGCCTACGTGGGGAGGAAGATATATGTTATATAAGGAAAAGTTTATTGAAAAAATGAATCATTTTGTACCAATATTGATGATTTCGCTGCCAAGCCCGTTAAAAGATATACAGCCATCATTCATCATTCTGTGTATGAAATACTTTTCAGATATATCGTCGACATATGATGTTGAATTTTATTAAAATGAAAATAAATAATTATCATTAGTTAATAAATAAATATTATTATTACGAGAAGACTTACGGTGGTTTCGAATTTTATATGATAGTCGTTATACTCTAAAATTTTCTTATACATAGCTTATACAATGAAATGAACAAATTCTTTAAACCCCTTATAACGTATGTTTACAGAGTAAAATTAAATAACTAGGCAAGCTTTTATTAAAAATAATAATTTCCTGTAAGTATTTTGCATATATACTTTTCACGAAGTTCTTTTAAAAACCAAACATTGTTTAATATATTTATGCATGTTATTTATCTTCTTATAACCAGAATTTTAGAAAATAAAAATATGTAAAATGTATTATAGCTATGACAATTAAAAAAAAAATCCTGATAAGGAATATATGCATTATTGAACAGCTGAGAATATGTTGCTGTTAAACCAATTAATTTTCAGTTGCAACTTAAAATATCTTTCTTAACATGCAGATAATTTGAGTAGTAAATATATATATATATATATATATATTAGTTATTATTAATAATATCTTTTAAAGCATTCGACAGTTAATAAAGATATTTAAATAATTAACAACTAGACTTTCGTCGTTTGCAATTATAAGCAATTCACTTATCTATGTAAAAATAATAGTAATAGCAATAATAATATTAATAATAATAGAAATGCGCTATCATAAATAATTACATGTTACTGTTTTGTCGATTTCTATCAATTATTTTTTAAAGAGTCATTATTGAGTGTTTTTTATTTACAAATTCATTAAGCTTTTTATTTTAAAGCAAATACTCGTATTTAATACATCAATTTAATTTATATATATATATATATGTATTTTAGTAGCTAACTTATAATCAATAAACAAAGAATTATGAATAAAAAAGGGCATTTTATAATCAAAAAAGCAAAAAAAAAAAAATTAGATATTAAACATTATGGAAATTTATAATTGTAAAATTAAAAGAAAATAATAACTTTAAAGTTCAGTTACTAATCACAATGATATAGAGAGATTAACAAATTAGTACATTTCAATAATATGCAAATGTCCAGCAAAATTTACACGCATCAATATCCTTTATATTACATATAAATAACTTGCTTAAACAATTTTCGAATATATATTTAAATATATTTCTCTCAAAAGTTATTTCAAATTTTTAATGTTGAATCTGGCAATGATGATTTCCTTCAAACGTATCTCATCCGAAATTCGAAATCTTTCAGAGGCAGATTGCAAACGAAAATTCTGGCTTCTACCAAATACTGTGAATTGATTTATTCTAACATTTTCCCCATTCTCAACTTCTCTGAGTTGAGTTTTATGACCCGGTTCTCAAATCTATGTCGAAAGAGAGATATCTCAAGTGTTTATGATGATTACTTTTTCCAGAATTCCCAGAGCCCGGAATGATCGAATCACTTTCGCTGCGAATCAAGAACGAAATTTATGCCTCCAAAATTCTATATTGTAGTCTAAAAGGATTTGATGGTTCGATTCTAAATTTAAAGAGCGGGCCACCAAATAGCTCTTAGGAAATAGTGCGTGATTTTTACGATTCGTCTGGCGACACTCCGGACAGAAGTGGGAGTAAAATCATGATTTTCCGCCAAAACTTCAGAAATCATAAACTCACTAGTACATTTTGAAAAATGTCTAATTCATGTCTTTTAATGAAAGTAATGATCAACAAACATTTTGTTGGAAAGTAATTACCGCATTTCCTCGTAAATATGACCTGGTCTTCTGTTTATCCTAAATGCTGCTCATTAGAGCACATTTTCAGTGGATTTTTCATGCATTTCGATGTTATGTTAAGGTTATATTAGAGATGTGTGTTTCAGTTTTGTAATTAAGGTCATTTTTATGTTATTTATTTATATTCGAGTAAATACTAATTTAACATTTTATATTTTGTCTGTATTTGAAACAACAGGTTAAATTTCGCTTAACTGACAATTTCCAGCAAATTTTGATTGGTACATAGAGCTAAAATTCTAAGCATCCCGAAAGTCTCACTTTTCAGTAAGGTATTGTATTCAGTGAAAACAGGTATCTAAAAGGAAACATATCGTGCTGTACCAGAGCTGCCAATTTGGACTTTAATTTTATTCTGAAATTCCAAATTAATACCGCATATTTAGATAGAAACATTTTTACTTTATATGGTGGTTAAATGTCTATTAAGTAAAGTAAAAAGTACTATTTCTAATAAAAAATCATCCAGGTGCGGCAGCGTTGTGACATTCAGGATCTGGCTAAATATTTATTTAGGGATTCCGAATTTTCACCAGTAAGTTTAAATAGTTATCATTATTTAATAAGGTGGTAGATACTCCACAAATAAAATAAATGAAAGTTACTATTCAAAATTTTTCGATATGAATTCCTACACTAATGAGAAGTCGGTTGATTAGATATGACGTCACATCTCGCGTCTTATGATCTTGCGTATTTCGAGGGGACGCGATTAAGTTTACCGATCATCCACTAACAATGTTGCATAAAATGATGTCATTTATTTAACTGAAGGAATCGTATGAAATTTTCATGGATTTTTTTTATCCTTTTTACATCAGCGATTTATAAGGCATTTCTATAGATATTACTTTAATTGCTGTAATATCGCTAAATAACAAAAGAATATTATTATTTTTTTTATTGACAAAACTGATAGCGTTTGATGATTATGTTTGATGTAATTTTTAATGGATTTTAACTATTTTATCATCAGTGAAAAACTGTAATGCAGAAAAAATCATATGTATATGAAAGATGTCGTAATTATAATTTAATGTTATCAGAAGTCTGATCGTCGATCATTTTTTATGTATTTCTACCACTATTTTCAAACTAGAATCTTCATAAGTAGATTTCTATTTACATTTAAACGATATCTACCACGAAGTATATACCTTGAAAATAGTGATAACAACTATATAAAAATCTACGAGGCCTGTAACCCCTTAACCCCCTGACTGCCCAGCCAAAGGGTAATATTGTAATGTTGTTTTCTCTGTAATTTATTAAAAATATAAAAAAAAAGATGTTTTTTCCAACCTGATGCAAAATACGTTATTAGTATCGGTGTATAATCTTTGATAGCATCAATCCTAACTTAATTTTTCCGAACTGGGTTTTATTTGTGGAATTATACTAATTTAAATATTGCTTATGTTGCAGTGAAACCTGCAGCTTAGTGTGTGAAAAAATCAGCCGGCGGCAGTCAGGAGGTTAAGTATTATACTTTTTCTTTTATAGATTTCTTACCTTATTATAGTCCTTGTATCTGCAAGATACAGCAAATTTTGTATGATTGCAAAACCGTCTTTTGGAAGACCGATCTGGATTAATATTTTTATTTTTCTAATTAAAAGCAAATTTCCATTTCTAGTTAATTATTATTTGCCCTCGAAATATAGCCACATAAGTATATAAATGTGGAAAATCTTGTGGCATATGATTTCACTAAAAAAAACGATAGCTATAAAATTATTTTTTTAGGATGATGATCTAGTGTTTAAAAGATTTATTATTTGCATCATCTGTAAAATATCTATTCGCAAAATATTTCCAGTTGTACTATTAAAAAAATCATTCAAATGTTACAAAAACATTACATACTAATATATAAAATGTGCAACAAATTAACGAATAGTATACTTTCAACAACAAATTAAATATCAATGCTACTACATATGTACGGAAAAAATAACGCCATTTAAAAACAGACGAAAAAATGGTAAGAATAGATTTTTGTTATTTAAAATTAATAATGTTTGTTTACAATGTTACTATTATCATAAACACTTGAATCAGCTTGATGCGTGACGTCTAGCCATAAAATATGCTTTCTTTCTTCTGTTTTATCGGCTCTAATCATGTTGTGTTAGATAAAATAAATTTTATATCACCACTTTACAAAATGAAAGGTGATTTAGTTCCCCTGTTTCGGTGCATATTATCGGAGAAAATGCGTGGCTGGAATGACAAATAATAAAAATGGTATTTAAGTTTAATAGCAGCCATTATTTTACTTTTAAATGGATTTTTGTATTCAATATGTGATTCTGCTCTTCTGAAATTTTGTATTTTTCATTTGTATGTTATTCAATCTTTATGCATTGAACTCACGTGATTAAACATTTGCCAATTATCAGTTTGGTATTCCTTTTATTCTGATAAATATTATAAATTCAAAAATATAATGAGAAATGTTTTAGTTAATTTTTCATTTTATATTCTTCTTTTTCTTATTATTTTGAAAGTCATTCTCATAGTAAATAGTTCAAAGTGCAATAAATGTGGTTTTTATCGTGAAATATATTTTGCTGTTTGGTGCTTTCGTAAATAAGTAAATACGAAGCATCTATAGTCGTTTTTCAGTCGATTTGTCTGTCCGCATATAACAGAGTAAAATTACCCAACCGAATCTTTTTAAATTTAAACTACATAATTTTATCATAATTTTGTCGAGCCTTTTCAAATTTTATAAAATTCGGATGTATTGTTTAATTATAGGAACAATCGAAAGAATTTCGTTACATTACAGTAAATGGGGGAAAATTAGTTTAAGTGAATTTTAATTATGTTATACTCTTTCGAACATTATAAACTTGATACGCATCTATGAAGTGTACACTAAAAAGTACATTCTATACAATCTATCATGCAAAAAATACTTATTAACTTACAGGGCCGCACAAAAGTATTCCGTTACGCAATCGTATAGGAGGGAAACACTAATTTTTAACACGTTTCAACGCCATATTAGACGATTTCACAAATTATGAAATTGTTGTACGTTGCTGAGGTTCACTATAAGTCATTTCCTGTATAATAGAATACAGATAGTACTTATAGTGCACCTACAATGTATCCGATATACTGTATATTTTTTAACCAAGATCTGAATACTTTTAAAACCTTGTTATAGTACGAACTCACCTCATTTGCTACGTTTGACGTGCAAATTCCACTTTGTTGTTATTAAAAATTAACAACGTTTGTTTATAATATTACTATTTTCATAAACACTTGAATTGGTTTGATGCGGGACATTTAGTCATAAAATATACTTTCTTCCATCTCTTTTATCGGCTCAAATCATGTTATGTTAGATAAAAGGAATTTTGTACCACCACTTTACAAAATGAAAGGTGATTTAGTTCCCCTGTTACGGTGCATATTATCGGAGAAAATGCGTGGTTGGAATGACAAATAATAAAGATGGTATTTAAGTTTAATGGCAGCCATTATTTTACTTTTAAATGGATTTTTGTATTCAATATGTGATTCTGCTCTTCTGAAATTTTGTATTTTTCGTTTGTATGTTATTCAATCTTTATGCATTGACTCACGTGATTAAACATTTGCCAATTATCAGTTTGGCATTCCTTTTATTCTAAAAAATATTATTAATTCAAAAATAATGAAAAATGTTTTAGTTAATTTTTTATTTTATATTATTATTATTATTATTATTTTGAATGTGATTCTTATAGTAAAATAGTTCAAAGTGCACTAAATGTGGTTTTTATCGTGAAATAGTATGTTGTTGTTTGATGCTTTCGTAAATAAGTAAATACGAAGCATCTATAGTCGTTTTTTAGTCGATTTGTCTGCCCGCAAAATTACCCAACCGAATCTTTTTAAATTTAAAATACATAATTGTATCATAACTTTGTCGAGTCATTTCAAATTTTATGAAATTCGGATGTATAGTTTAATTACAGGAACAATCGAAATCATTTCGTTACATTACAGTAAATGGGGGAAAATTAGTTTAAGTGAATTTTAATTATGTTATACTCTTTCGAACATTATAAACTTGATACGCATCTATGAAGTATACACTAAAAAGTACATTCTACACAATCTATGATGCAAAAAGTACTTATTAACTTACAGGGCCGCACAAAAGTATTCCATTACACAATCGTATAGGAGAAAACACCTATTTTTAACAAATTTCAACACCATATTAGACAATTTCACATTTTATGTAATTGTTGTACGTTGCTGAGGTTCACTATAAGTCATTTCCTGTATAATAGAATACAGATAGTACTTATAGTGCACCTACAATGTATCCGATATATTGTTTATTTTTTAACCAAGATCTGAATACTTTTAAAACCTTGTTATTGTACGAACGCACCTCATTTGCTATGTTTGACATGCAAATTCCATTTTGTTGTTATTAAAAATTAACAACGTTTGTTTACAATATTACTATTACATAAACACTTGAATCGGCTTGATGCGGGACATTTAGTCATAAAATATACTTTCTTTCATCTCTTTTATCGGATCAAATCATGTTGTGTTAGATAAAAGGAATTTTGTATCACCACTTTACAAAATGAAAGGTGATTTAATTCCCCTGTTACGGTGCATATTATCGGAGAAAATGCGTGGTTGGAATGACAAATAATAAAAATAGTATTTAAGTTTAATGGCAGCCATTATTTTACTTTTAAATGGATTTTTGTATTCAATATGTGATTCTGCTCTTCTGAAATATTCTATTTTTCACTTGTATGTCATTCAATCTTTATGCATTGAGCTCACGTTATTAAACATTTGCCAATTATCAGTTTGGTATTCCTTATATTCTGATAAATATTATTAATTCAAAAATAATGAGAAATGTGTTAGTTAATTTTTCGTTTTATTTTCTTCTTATTATTATTATTTTGAATGTGTTTCTCATAGTAAAATAGTTCAAATTACAATAAATGTGGTTTTTATCGTGAAATAGTATGTTGCTGTTCGGTGTTTTCGTAAATAAGTATACACGAAGCATCTATAGTCGTTTTTCAGTCGATTTGTCTGCCCGCATATAACAGAACAAAATTACCCAACCGAATCTTTTTAAATTTAAAATACATAATTGTATCATAATTTTGTCGAGTCATTTCAAATTTTAGGAAATTCGGATGTAGGGTAACATCCCCAGTAATTGGCACTTTAAGAATTTGTCTTTAAACTTACTTCAATTTTCATTACAAAGAAATAAGATATTTACTTGGAAATATTTTTAAATCAAAGAATGCATATCTGTCCATCTATTCTACCCACTAAAAGCAAAAAAAAAATTGAAAGAGTATTTTTATAAAAATATATTTATAAAAAGTTGCTGAAATCACCAGTAATTGGCACCTAGAGGGCCAATGTATGACAGCTTGTGATCCAGTAATTGGCATATGTTTATATTTAAAAAAAAACTTTACATTTTGCATTGGGTTTAATCTCTTTAAATTAATTTACTGTAGATGAAGATGCCATATTTCAGGTTTTTGAGAGTAAGAAATCAGCATATTAATCTGAAATGTGAACACTTTAAAACAATACAATATACTTACATTAATACCCAGTAATTGTCATGCTGTCCCGAGTAATTGTCATATGAAGCTTTAATGGATTCCAATTACTGATAAAATTTATATTTTCAAATAAAAACAAATGATAAACAAAATTAGTCTATAATTTTAAAATACTTCCAAAATAAATGGTTTAATCTCAAATTCCTTGCGAATTCCTTGTAATTGGAATAGGTGCCAATTACTCGGAACTTGCAAAATTGAAGCACCATTAATTGGCAACTACCATTAATTCAGAAATCCAAATATTTGTGTCGAAAATACTTTTACACAATTAAAGTAACCCTTTTTAACTAAACAAAACTGTTGTCAATAAAAATTTAAAATATATTATAAATCAGATAATAATGAATTGAAAAGCATGCCTTCCTTAAGCCAAAGAACAAGAATTTGCAACAAAATGGCTAATTTGATACAAGCCAGATTTGTTTATCTTTCCTAGGCTCTATTGTCATCTTGTAAAATAAATCAAAGTTATAATCTTTAACGTAAATGAGCATATAACTGATATATGGTCTTGAATTTTTAAAAGACTGGATATAAATCTTTTTTAGGACATGTTTGTAAAATGTGCCAATCACTGGTGCATGCCAATTACTGGGGGTGTTACCCTATAGTACAATTACAGGTACAATCGAAAGCATTTCGTTACATTATAGTAAATGGGAGAAAATTAGTTTAAGTGAATTTTAATTATGTTATACTTTTTCGAACATTATAAACTTGATACGCATCTATGAAGTATACACTAAAAAGTACATTCTACACAATCTATGATGCAAAAAATACTTATTAACTTACAGGGCCGCACAAAAGTATTCCGTTACACAATCGTATAGTAGGAAACACCTATTTTTAACAAGTTTCAACACTATATTAGACAATTTCACATTTTATGAAATTGTTGTAGTTGCTGAGGTTCACTATAAGTCATTTCCTTTATAATAGAATACAGATAGTACTTATAGGGCGCCTACAATGTATCCGATATACTGTATATTTTTTAACCAAGATCTGTATACTTTTAAAACCTTGTTATAGTACGAACGCACCTCATTTGCTACGTTTGACGTGCAAATTCCATTTTGTTGTTATTAAAAATTAACAACGTTTGTTTACAATATTACTATTATCATAAACACTTGAATCGGCTTGATGCGGGACATTTAGTCATAAAATATACTTTCTTTCATCTCTTTTATCGGCTCAAATCATATTGTGTTAGATCAAAGGAATTTTGTATCACCACTTTACAAAATGAAAGGTGATTTAGTTCCCCTGTTACGGTGCATATTATCGGAGAAAATGCGTGGTTGGAATGACAAATAATAAAGATGGTATTTAAGTTTAATGGCAGCCATTATTTTACTTTTAAAGGGATTTTTGTATTCAATATGTGATTCTGCTCTTCTGAAATATTATATTTTTCACTTGTTATGTCTTTCAATCTTTATGCATTGAGCTCACGTTATTAAACATTTGCCAAGTATCAGTTTGGTTATACCTTTTATCCTGATAAATGCTATTAATTCAAAAGTAATTTGAAATGTTTCAGTTAATTTTTTTCTTTCATATTCTTATTTCTATTATTATTTCAAAATTGATTCTGGTTATAAAATAGTTGAAAGTGCAATAAATGTATTTTTTACAGTGAAATAGAACATTATTTTTATGTGCCTTCGTAATTATGTTGATACGAAGCAAATTTAACTGTAAATTTAAAAACTGTAAAAACTTTGTAAATTGCGACAAAATTTTAAAACAAACTCCATTTGAAAATATATTTTATTCCTTGTACGACAGTGCTAAAATAGATAATGTGCGATATTAAAAAAAAATAAATAAATAAATGCAGTTTGATCGACTGTTTTAGCCAACGTGAAAATGACATCAGCGTTGTCCGTGTACACGTTTGATATTTATAAAATACTGTTAATTTTTAATTTAAAAAATAAGTTCGATTAATATATTTTCTAATTAAATTTTAGAATACAATTCTTGACGTTTTCATTTTTCTGTACAAAAACATTTTTTCTAGTTGCTTTTTAATAAAAAAATAAGGCATTTTTAAATGTAGATTATTCTTTATTGAGTAATTTTGCATCAAGATATATTAACATTTTATAAATGGCTCAAACTAGTGTCCTTACTTTATAAGAAAATACAGAACAATAGCCCATTCAACATTCCGCATCTTCCTTACAGATAGCAAGGTGATGCATCTTATATTACCACCTAACTGACAGTTTAATAGACAGCTCTGCAAACAACGGTCAAAAAAGGGACGATAATCATGCCTCTAAAACTCTATTATCTTCTTTAAATCTTTCAAGACTTAAAAGTTCCTTTAGATTTTCTTAAATTAGCGTATATATTTTAATGATGTAGTACTTTTGATGTTTACAACTTAAACTGCAACAACTTCAAAAGAAAGAATGCATTTAATCGTCTGTTATATCATCGATGCCCGTGGACAAGTTTGATATTTAAACTATACCATTTATTTTAAATTTAAAAAATCAGTTCTATTATTATATTAACAAATCAAATTTTGTATTTTTTTCTAATATAAATTTTTGACATTTTTATTTCCCTGTACAAAAAATTTTTTTCGAGTTGCTTTTTAATATAGTATTAAACATTTTTAAAAACAGATTATTCGTTATTGATTAATTTTGCACCAAGATATATTAAAATTTAATAAACAACTCAGTCTAGTGCCCTTATCAGAAAATACAAGTCAATCGTCCATGCAACATTCAGCTTCTTCCTTATAGATAGCATGGGGTTGCATTTTATATTATCACCTAATTAACAATTTAATAGACAGCTCTGCAAACAGCTGTCAAATAAGGGAGGATAATCATGCCCCTAAAACTCTATTATCTTCTTTAAATCTTTCAAGATTTGAAAGTTCCTTTAAATTTTCTTACATTGAGAAGCGTAGAACTAAATTAGCGTACACTGTAAAAAAAAATCTGCAAAGGTACTAAACCTTTTCTAGGAAACTGGGATTCCAAGAACTTTTCCTGTAAAGCTAACAGCAAAAATTCAAGTTTCGGAATCGATTACATGAATTTTTCCAGTTATCGTTACATGGAAAGTTTTTGGAATCCCAGTTTCCTAGAAAATGTTCAGTACCTTCACAGATTTTTTTTTTACAGTGTATGCATTTCAATGATACGTTACATTTAAATCTTTAGCAATTTTTTTTCCAACAGTATTTTTTAAAATAAATTTTTGGTTGTTAATAAAAACAATGTAAATTGCGATACAATTTTCAAACTGCATTTAAATGTGCATTTTATTCTTTATAAGACAGTGAACAATTGGATAATGTGCGATCTTCAGAAAGTATGAAAGAAAAAAAAAATGCAATCTAATCGTCTGTTATAGCCAACGTGAAAATTACATCAGCGTTGACAGTGGACACGTTTGACATTTGCAAAATACTGTTTATTCTTAATTAAGAAAATGAGTGAATACTATTAATATAAGGTACCCTGGGGTAATAACGCCACGTTAAGGTTTGACCAATTTTCACGGCTTAGTTTTAGATTGTATTTTTAAAACAAATATAGGATCTGATACAGCAACTCATTGACTATCTATATAAAATAAAATAATTTAACAGATATGTATTCATAAAATGTAATAGCGTTTTTTCTTGACCAATGCTATTTGGCGTTAATACCCACCTATATGGGTAATAACGCCATGCAAACAAAACTATAAAATAAGATGGAATAATGGCATGTAGATTACCCAATTCTAAAAATACAAACTCTACAGCTCTAGAAATTGACAAATTGCAATCTAAGCTATTGAAAATGTACATTTTTTTGTGACTCTGAAAGAAAAAGAAAGCTGTGGTGGTGGCGGGGTGAGGAGGTAAAAGAATATCAGATTCTAAGCTACGTTTTGATTAAAAATAACCATTTAAATAGAATTATTAGAAACATTGCACGGATTATTTGAATCAGTATTTATATTCCCATGTATGCATTCTATGCGATAGAAAATATTGATTTGTTTGTGAAAGTGAAAGAAAAAGGAGTGAGGAGGAGCTTCAACAGAATATAACACCCTGTGTCTCGCTTTGCTTAAAAAGTCCCGCTTAAATATGATTATAAGAAATATTGCATGGTTTTAACCATTCTTAATGTAATATTTTAATCATGTGAAGTTTTATAATAACTAGAGTTATATGTAATTTGTTAAACCTTAACTGCTGTTAGCGTCTCACATACCGCTGAGTTTTTCAAGTTTCAGAGTTTAACTTGCAATTTTTAGTTTAACTATAGTTACCGGGAAAATGCTGTTTCATTCGGAGTCCTATTACTATCTCTAGAAACTTTTGAACAGCTGAATTTTATTTATAATAGTCCTGTATATAAAGTTCAATACAAAAATAATATTCTAAAAGTTAATTTAACATTTTATTCATCGTTAGATTAAGCGGTCTGACAGGCCGCTCACAGAAAGTTATGCGACAATTTTTGTCACAGCAGTTAAGAGTTAATACTATTATAGTAATCTAGTAAATAGTTTTTAACCCATAACTCTACACTAAAGCGGATTCTCCAAACTTACAGTTAAATTGTCGACGTTTTAAAAAGCATGCTTTAATAAATTTTTAATAAATTGAATAAAATTTTTGAGTAAAAAATATTATCTCAAAGAGATCTCTTATTCAATTTTATACATAATTCATATGGTTATACATCATTATCTCTATATTAGCAACAAAATTAACCTTTAACTGCTGTTAGCAATCTGACTGAACACTGTACCCCTCTTCCCCCCCCCCCCTCAAAAAATATCGTTTAACTTGTATTTTTAAGTTTAACTATAGTTGCAACTGAAATTCTCTTTCGTTTGGAGTTCTCGTAATATTATTAGAAATATTTGAATAGATTAAATTTAATTAGAATTAATTCTGTACAAAAAGTTTAGCGCAGGAACAGTATTCGATGATTTTTAATCATGGATCGCATTTTAACCTTTAACTAATGTTACCGGTCTCGTAGACCACTATTTTTCTTTCAATTTTTTAGTTTAACATGTAATTTTCAGTTTAACTGCAAACACTACCGAAATTTTGTTTCATTTGGAATTTTAGTACTATCACCTAAGACTAAATAGGTGAATATTAACCCTTAAGCGGTAACCATGGGTCACTAGTGCCTCGGTCAAATTTCCTTTCTTTGCTAGCTTAGAGGAGAGAGTGGGGAGCGGGACTGAACTACCCTGAAAAAAAATAGTACACTAGTAGGCTATTAGCTCCCGAAACGCCGATGTTTTAGTGTGTTCACAGCCGACGTAAGAGCCAGTCAAAATTTCGAAAAGGCACGAGTGACCCAGGGTTACCATTTATGTTGACGAAAAGTGTAAGGTAAGAAAAAATTTGTTTGGTTAGGAATTGATGTTTTTACATAAAAAATTCATAAATGTGCATTTTGTGACTCAAAGAAGGACAAAAAACCTTTATTTGCTTCAGCAAGTGTCACAGACCTGTGTGCGAGGAACACATACATCAAATCTGTTTCGATTGTTTATAAATGATGATATCAGTGTTGCTGTAATTTTTCATTATTATATTTTTTGTTTAATTAAATAAAGTTTGATAATTAACATCATTTTCATAAATAAAATTGATTAAAAACTAATAAAATTTCTATTTCATTGTAAATTGTACCTATTTATAAGTTAAAAAACGTCATTTTTATGCTCAAAACTTAAGCATTTTTTAAAATTTATACCGGCTATTTTTATTTTTTTGTGAAAGTACCATTCTTGATCTTCAATTTCCCGTTTGAAACAGCAAAAAATGTCAATTCTATCCAAAGTTATGATTTTTTTAAGAAAATGTGCATTTTTCCCATTTTTATTTGTTTATTTAAACATATTGTTTAAACAAATTAATAAATCAGCAATATTGTGACTGATTCTTGTTCAAGGGTAGTTGATGTAATATCATGAATTTTTTTAGAATTTTTAAAGCACTTTAAACCACTTTTTACAGCGCTAAGCACGAGGGACCCATGATTACTATTTAAAGGTGCCGAAAAACACGTTCCCGTTTAAGGGTTAAGTATAATACTCTTGTATAAAAAGTTTAGTACAAAAACACAATCCTATGAGTTATTCCCGCCTTTTATTCATCGTTCAATTTTGTGGTCTCACAAACCGCATCACATTCATACTTTACAATTTCTGTCACATCAGTTAAAAGTTAAATTTATAAAGTTTTCAAAAACCGAATGCTAAGAAAGCGGACAGTTAAAATTTCGAACTCAATTGAACAATCCAGTGGAAATTTAATAGAAACCTGATTTTGAAGATGTTCGAATTTGAATCTCGAAAACATTTTGATATAGTTTTATTTACAAGAGTTAAAAATTATTTTTTACATTAGTAAAAATAAATAATAATAATATAATAAAAAATAAAATAGAAAGAATATTTTTAAGTATTGTCCCCCCCCCTTTAATCTTACCATTTCAACAATGATGATAATGCTGTCCCATATTAATATATAAACCCCCTTCGGATATAGTTCGGCCACTGTTGGGAATCAACCGGGGTAATAACGCCAATCCCTGGCGTTATTACCCCGGGATAGTTATTGCGCAGTAAATCCTAAACTACAAATTATCTAGAGAAGATATCCAAAATCTTCTACAACAATTTGAAAGTAGATGAAATACACTACAAATTTATGTAATAAACAAAGTATTTCGGGAAAAAAATATAGTCTTCAGATCAAAAACCTTATCTTGCAAATTTTAGATCAAGCGTTAATTTTAGTTGTTTGTAAAAACAATAAGACCTAAAAATGAAACAAATTAACTTAAAGCTGTTTTTTGCGATTTATATGACTCAAAACCCTTCTGCGCAGAGAACATGGGTGTCATTTACCTGATTATTTCATAATTATGCAAAATATAAGCACTTGGCGTTATTACCCCGCCTGGCGTTATTACCCCAGGGTACCTTATTTTCTAATTAAATGTTGTATTTTTTCCTAATATATTATTTTACATTTTCATTTTCCTGTGCGAAACAAATGATTTCGAGTTGTTTTTTAATATAGTATTAGAAATTTGCAAAAAAAAATGTTGATTTCAGGGAGTGGACTGGGTGTTTTTAATATTAAAAAAGTGCCATATCCTTTCCGTAACTCTACATCGCCCCCCCCCCCTCCCGGAACCACAGAAATTCTTCCCGGAGAAAAATGCCTAATTCAAACACTGTTTGAAAATGTAGATTATACTTTATTGAGTAATTTTGTACGAATATGCCTTAAAATTTCATAAGTGGATCTTACTTTAACAGACAATAAAGGACAATCGTCCATTTAACATTCAATGCCTTCTTTACTGATAGCATGGAGATTCATCTTATATTACCACCTAATTGACAACTTAATAGACAGCTCTGCAAACAACTGTCAAACAAGGGACGATAATCATACTTCTAAAACTCTATTATCTTCTTTAAATCTTTCAATACTTAAAAATTCCTTCAAATTTTCTTACATTAAAAAGAATAGTGTTAGATTAGAATATATATTTCAATGATACAGTACATTCTAATCTCTACGCAATTTTTCTGATTTTTTAACAAATTTTTGCTGTTATTGTATTTTAAAATTTAATAAAACATAACTTTAATTTTTCTCTTTTGAATACATTGGAAAATAGTAAGTTTTTTGGTTTCATTTTGACATCTATGCACGGTTTTTGGTCACTTTTCTTTTCATACTACTTTCAAGTGTAATTAATTTAAGAAATCAATTTTTGTGAATGCGATATAAACGGAAGAATTATAATAATTTGCATAATAGATATGGTGAATAAGAAATCCTGGAACATTAATTAGCATATGTATTGTGCGCAATGTAGTATAAGAAATTCATTTTTAAATATAAATCTTACTTTAAAAAGAAAAAAATGGGGATTATAAAAATTTTATTTTAAAAAACTGTGCATTAACAATATGCAAGAAAGTTATGATGCAGATGACAGGAATGATTAATGATGACAATGATGCATTACTTGGTTAAAATTATATCTCAAGTGTGTTTTTTGCTTTTTTTTCACTAATACTGTATTATTATTTTTTTAAACATTAACATCATTTTTAAACCTAAATAATTATGTATTAGTAATTATCGTTATTGTGCAAAGAAATTCGATATCATAGATGATAGTATGATAATGATAACAGTGATGTTAACACTTGGTTAAGATTTTCCGATGAGTGTTTTATTTATTTTTTTATTTACATTTATAATTGTTCTGCGCAAAAAATCGAGTTTTTTATGTTTTAATATAATATTATGCGTTTTTAAATGTAGATTATTCTTTATTAAGTAATTTAGTACCAAGATACGAGGGCTGTAAATTAAGTAATGGCAACATAGGTATAAATCAATTTTTAATGAATTTACAAGTACAATTGCATTACATTCCTTCTATGTAATCACCAGAAAAGCTTATAACTTTTTGCAAATTGTCGGCAAAACGTTGTAGACCAGTAGTAAGGTCTTGATTGTTGATGTGAGCGATCGAGCGCCCTACTGCGTGGAGTACAGACGAAACGTCATGACTCAGAACAATCTCTAAGGATAATTCTCGGACAATCCGTCGGCGGTTTATGGTAAAGAGACCGCTCAGGATGTCAATCATCTCCTGAGGAATGGAGGGCTGACCTGTGCGTTGCAAATCCGCAGTCTCAATCCCATCCGCACGAAATGCTTGAACCTATCATGCTACTGTACTATACGGTAAAGCATTTGTGCCACAGGCTTCGACTAATCCTCGATAGCATTCTGTTGCATTTTTGCCACGGATAACTTCGATTTTAAGCCACGACCGCTGATCACCTTTTGAAAATATGCTTTAGAGCAAAGGAAACGAAACTCCTTCCTTTAACGCTACACAATAACTACCTTTCTAAGCAGATCGGCTGTTTTTTTTCCTCTACATATCGACAACAGCGCCACTTCACTGCTTTCATATGAGGAGCCCAGAAGCCAAGGGGTACAAGTGACAAAATGTCGATTTGGAGTAAATTGAGTTTAAAGATAATTGATGTTAAATTGGAACATCAATAACAATTGACTAAATTTAAATAGGAAACATCTGCTTGTTGCATTCTAATCTTTGAACTCTCATTTCAATAACTGTTAAAAAATAGAGTACAATTTTCTTTAAATGTATAATTAATCAATATTGTTTGTTTTTCGAAAAAAGTGGTTTATCACTATAACTCCCCATATAATCAAAAAATGACTTATATTTCTTTACCTGAAATGAAAAAAGCATATTTCCAGATACCCTGTGCACTTAACTCAATTTTTTTCAATTTCGTCACTTATACCCCTTGGCTTCTGGGGTCCTCATATCTTATTTGCGCATGGCCGCCCTTTTTCGAGTTTTAAGGTTAAGTTGCCATTATTTAATTTACAATCCTCCTATATTAAAATTTTAAAGACGGCACAAACTAGTGTCCCTACTTTATCAGAAAATACAGGACAAATGTCCATTCAACATTCAGCATATTCTTTACAAATAGCATGGGGATGCATCTTATATTACCACGTAATTGACAACTTAAAAGACAGCTCGCCAAACAACTCTCAAATACGGGACGATAATCAAGAATCTAAAATTGTATTATCTTCTTTAAATCTTTCAAGATTTAAAAGTTCCTTTTAAATTTTCTTACATTAAAAAGAGTAGTGCTAAATTACAGTATATATTTCAATGATACAGTACCTTTTAAACTCTAAGTAATTTTTTCTACAAAATAATTTCTTATATATATATATATATATATATATATATATAATACCATTAAAAGTAGACAAGATTCACCAATGGATTTTATCAATAAAACAATAAACCAAAACGAAGAATTAAATTGAATTATAGTAAACAATATTAACCATTTGAAATTAACCATTGAATTTAATAACTTATAGCACATTGAACATGGAAGGAAAAAAGAATAATAGGAATACAAATGAAATTTGTAGAACCAAAGCAGAATCTTCAGGTCCCAAATACTTTGGAACTACAAATGGAGTGTGTGGTTTCATCTTCGTATTTGCCATGAAAAAGCAAAACAATACGAATTTGGGACTACCATCACACAAAAACCAAATTTATATATATTTGTTATTGTATTTCAAAATTTAGTAACACATAATTTTAACTTGAAGATATTGAAATATAGTATTATTTTTATTTCAATTTGACATCTATGCACGGCTTTTGGATCATTTTTTTCTTACTTTTTTCAAGTATAGATGAATTTAATAAATGAAATTTTGTGAATGTGATATACACGGCAGAATTACAATAATTTGCATAATAGATGTACCGAATAATAATTTCTGGAGCATTATATAGCATATATATTGTGTGAAATGTTAGCCTAAAAAAATTATTTTAAAACCCAAATCTTACTTTTAGAAAAAGGAATGTGGATTATAAAAATTTTAATTTTAAAAACTGTGTATAAAGAATATGCTATAAGGTTATCATGCAGATTTCAGGGATGATTATTGATGACAGTTATGTATTACTTGGTTAAAATATATCTTATGTGTGTTTTTCGGTTTTTGGTCTTTTATTCTACTTTTTTAAACCTTAACATCATTTCTAAAGTTGAATAATTATGTATTAGCAATTATTGTTATTACTCAAGGAAGTATTATGCCATAGATGACAGATTAATGATAACATTGATATCATAACATTGGTTAAATTTTTCTGATGAGTGTTCTTTTTTTAAAACTTTTATAAATGTTCTATATAAAAAAATAATAAATAAAAAAAATCTTTTAATTTTAATATAGCATTAGGGATTAATGTAGAATTTTTAACCCCTTGATGTTCGTATTAAATTTCGGTTTAAAAATTCAAATTCACTATTGCCACAACTTTTTTGAAAAAGAAAATATTCATGTTATTTAATGACAAGCAAAATGATACCAGACTGAAACCAATTACACTATATTATAACACTGGTGGGACTCAAACAATTCTGAATAAAAGCCGTGAAGCTTGTAGTCTACGAATATCTCGGGCGCGACGATTAATTGGTTATAAAAATATCATTTGCATACTATGTTAGCTAAATGTATAGAGCAACTTTTGTGAAAGTCTCAAAATCACAGCTTGAAAATTCTGACAATAATCGTCAATAGAATAAGTTGAAAATCCGTTATTCCCAAAATGAAGCAAAAACAAGAGGGGTTGTATTCATATATTCTTTGATTTGTGCCAATATAGAATACACAACATGGGACGTACTATTACATTTGAATAAAATCCCTCATTTTTTTGCTTCATTTTGGAAACAACGGATTTTGCGCTTATTCTATAGACGATAACTTTCAGAATTTTCTAGCTATAATTTTGAGACTTTCACAAAAGTTGCTATATACATGTAGCTAACATAATATGCAAATAAAGTTTTGATGTCGTTGACGCATGCGCAGTGAAAATTTATTTAGTAACTCTATTCATTTTTCCTACAATTTTTATTATTTTTAATTTTTGATTAAAGAGTATTGTGTGCAATATTATTTGTCATATTTTCACAAAAGAATGTTACTTTATATTCAGAACTCTGCAAATTATAAGCAAAAATCTTGGAAAAATTTGGGACGGTTTTTATATAAACCTTAGTTTTTCTACTAGTATATATGATATCGACATAAAAATAAATACACTTTATTACAATAAGCCACTTAATCATAATCTTCAGTTTGAGCGCTTTTGCTACATTAGTTTTGACAGGGTTATCCAAAAGATATGCATTCTTTTTTAATTTGTTGACGGTCCCTTATTGGAGTTTCTGGAAAAAATCTTCACGGAAATGTATGACTTGTACTATTATATTTATACACTAAGAGTTTCAGGGTAATTCGTCATGTATTTTTCTAATTATTTAACAAAATGTGTAAAATCGCAAGTGGACGGTCATCAGCCATGTAGTGTAATATACTATTACACGAATATCTGAATATTTTTATAATTTTATCATATTATGAACGCACCTCATTTGCTACGCTTGATGTGCAATTTCTGACTTGTTTTTCTTTTTCTTGTTTTTTCAAGTCTAAATAAATGAAATAAGCCCAATTTTGAAAATAACGATATACACGGCAGAATTGTAATAATTTGCATAATAGATATAGTGAATAATAATTTCTAGACCATTACATAGTATTTATATTGTGCGTAACGCTAAAAATTTTATTTTAAAACGCAAATATTACGGGATTTTTTTTCTAAAAGGAATTAGTATTAAAAGAATTTTAATTTAAAAAACTGTGTATTGACAATTATCGTTTATATGCAAGAAAGTTATGATGTAGATGACAGGGATGATTAATGATGACAATGATGTATTACTTGCTTAAAACATATCTGATATTTATTTTTTTTGCCTTTTTTTCCATAATATTGTAATACCATATTCTTAAAAAACATTAATATTATTTTTAAACTTAAAAAAATATGCACTAAGAATTGCGTAAATATCATTTTTATATTATTTTTAAATTATCGATTCCATATTAGCCACTAACTTTATTATGCAAGAAATTTTGATGCTGTAGTTGTATATGATACATTCTGGTGTATTGTACAGTGATGATTACTGGTGAAAATAGTACATTAAAATACTTCCAATGCGTATTTTATTTCTTATTTTAAGATTATAATGTCTAAAAAGAATCTTAAAAACTTTTAATGTTACTTTTTATTTCTCAAAAAATAAGAAAGTACTCAAAATATAATACAGATCATATCCATATTTTCTCGTGATGGATGATTAATAAAAAATTTTTTTATATGTATATAATGTGATTTTTATACTTTTTGAAGGAGGGGTTAATAACAAATCTTTTAATACATAACATTTTAGAATTAGTATTGACAGTTTTTTCTGCGTAAATAACTGTTACAATTTCTCTGTATACTATTAATCTGTTACACTTTATTTTGTCTTCTTTAATCGCAGCTATTTCTTCCAATATACAAGGCGAAAAGAGTTACTTAAAAATACTGATGTCCACAGCATTTGGAGCCCTGATTTATTGGCCGATAGGTGCCAGCACAGGCAATTACCTCCTCGTGTTCACGGATGAAATTTTAGAATTAATTAAATTTCGATTCGTATATTAAAAAGGAATCGATCTGCATAATCATATCTTAATGGGAAAACACCTGATAACCGGATTTTATCAGTTGACTCGTAGGTTTACCATTGTGTTTTCCTGCACCCAAAAATATGGAAACATGGAGGATTGGGAGCAGGAAAACATAATGGTAAACCTAGGAGTTAACCACTAAAGTTGGGTTTTCAAATTGTTTCCACCAAACTTGTCAGTCCAATTGCATTTTAATGTGCGAATCGAGATTTAATTAATCCTAGAATTTCACACATGAACTCGATGAGGTGATTGTCTACACTATCGCCTCCCTATTTATTATGCGGAAAACCTGGCAATGATAGTTTATAAGTTACTTAACAGATGCGTGTAGAGTTTAGAATTCCTATCACAATCGAAGTTTACATTCTTCGGAAAATCTTATAAACACAGAGAATATAATATTTCAAAAGACCTATTGCTATTTTTTTTCTTTTTTTATGTGAAACTATCTAAATGCAATTATAATCTGTCAAATTTCAGTTTAAGATTTGTGAAAAGATTAAAATAAGTAAACGTGAAATAAAATCCGGACAATTTAATATTTCTTCATATCATGCAAGCATCACTTCTAATATTATATCAAGTTTAATCGATTCTTTTCTTTTCTAAAGAAGAGTTGGGTTATTATTTTTATTATTTATTTATTTAAATATGTGTACATGAGCAACTATTATTAAGCAAGAAAGTTATGATGTAGATGTTAGTGAGACAATGAATAATGACAATGATGTATTACGTTGACAATGTTGCTAATATGCTTGCGATGCAGGTTCTTTTTTTTTCAATTATACAATCTAAATATCATACTTTTTAAAATAATCAATACTATTTTTAAAGTTAAATTATCCTGTATTTGCAATCACCGTTCTTGTGCAAGGAATCACGATATGGTAGATGATATTATTATTATTATTATTATTATTATTATTATTATTATTATTATTATTATTATTATTATTATTATTATTATTATTATTATTATTATTATTATTATTATCATCATCATCATCATCATCATTATCATCATTATTATTCGCATTTTTACTATTATACTTCTAAGACTCACAGATTTTAGAAACCATTAATTTTAATTTTAAAATTTAAAAATTACATATTATCATTCTTACGCAATAAATTATGACGTCGTTTAAGATATTGATAATTAATGTTAAAAACGAAGTGTACATGTGTTCGATATGTGTTTTTTTTTCTCTCTCTCTTACGATTATTCAGTGTAAATATCATTATCTTTAAAAACATGCATAGTATTTTTAAACGGGTCTGTATTAGTAATTATCTTTTTCTTTCAAGAAATTATGATATCTTAGAGATGTATATGATGATTGTAATATATTATATTTTGATATATAAGGTAACCACTGTGAGTTACTTCGGTAAAATACAAATGATTGTTTTTTTTTCCTTTTTTATAATTATACTCTATAAACATAAAATTATTAAAAATCATCAATATTACATTTAAAAGAATCCTTAAGTTCTCCAAATATATTACTCGAAAAATAAAATGCGGATCACATTCATATTTTCCCTTAAAGTACAATTGTTTTTGATAACCCGCTAGATGAACAAAATGTGATAATTGTCCTTTTTTCAAGCAGAGTGAGTTTGCCTTTTATATTGCATAATATTTAATAATTTGCGTAAAATTAGCATGTTGAAAATTTTATTATTTATAGTTTTAATGTAATAAGAATTTACATCAATCAAAAAATATTCTAATTCACTCCAACAATGTAATATTTCTAAAAACTAATTGTTATTATTTTTAAGGAGGTCCGGGAAATTTTTTTAAATAATTTTTATTTATTGTATTAAAATTCTGATTTTTTTTAATTGTTAATCATACCATTTATCTCATTTGTAAACAAAATCACATGATAAAACTTCACATATTTAAAAATAATAATAAAGTTAAAAAATTACTTTAAAAAATGTGGTAAATTAAAATCGTTACAACTAAAAATATTCTGTGTAGATTTTCAAACGGTTTTACAGTTAAATGAAGAGAAAAATCTAAATTTTAATTTTGATTGAGCATTTTTAAAAATATTATTATTTTTTAATTAAAAATACTTAAAGAGAAAATTTCAAAATGAAAATATGCAAATTTTATTTAAAAAATCGTTTTAATCATATTTTATATAGTAAATACTCTTTTAAAATTTGCTGAATCAAAATAAAAGTAAAACAATCAAAAAAGATATATTCCAAGTTTGAAGCATTTATCTTTAACGGTTCTTGAGTTATAACAATTTAAATCCCCAAAATCGAGAAAAAATCCATCATAAAATAAAACGCGTTTCCACAAGAATTCATTTCCATGAAACCATTGTTTGAAAGCTAGATTTTGAAAACCAAACCTAAAATTTAAAAAATATTAATATTTCCTGTTCTAATTAATATAGAAACATGGTTTTAACATCGTCTTATGCATAAAAAAAAAAAAAAAAAAAAAAAAAAAAAATTTTTTTTTTTTTTTTTTTTTTTTTTTTTTTTTTTTTTTTTTGAAAATTAGAATATTTTTGAGTCCCGAACCCACTTACATTGAAAATGTTTATGTCATTTATGTGATTAGATGCTATTATACTTGTCTTTAATGCTTTCTAAATTTAAGAATACGTATCCGACAAATATATAAATATGATTTAATAAATCAATGTGACTTCATATTTTCACACGAAATTGAAGTAGATTTGAAAATCTGCTAATCTAAACAAATTCTCATAATTTTCACATTTTTGTGAAAACGGGGGATATATAACTGATATACAAATTGCTTTAATTTTCTTTGTGAAAAAATAAAAAAAAAATAATTTAAAAAATAAATATTATAAGGATTAGTAAGATATTAAAGTATGAAGAAATATAATAAAAATCAAAAGACATAAAATTTAATCAGAATTTATGCTATTAAGGTTTTATAGAATGCAAAATTCGTAAAAACTAGCCCTTGTATTTTTTTAATGAAAAATTTTTAAATGTAAATAATTAAAATCTGTAACTTATAATTTAAGATTAGAAAAATACAAGAACTTTCAACAAATATAATCCGCATAGCTGCTATATTTTCTTATAAATTTCGATTATATTTAAAAACCTCCTAACGTGAACAAAATCTCATAATTTTCATATTTCGGGGAGAAAATATAAACTTCTTTTAATGCATAAAATGTTATAATTTGCATATTATTTGCGTAGAAAGGTTTTTGTTGTCACAGGAATGCGTTTCCCTCTACCCGTTTTATTAGAGAAATATGCATTTTTGATATTTTAATACACGTATTTAAATATTTTAATATTAATGTAGCGGATGAATTCTTCGGTATAAATATTTATGTAATTGGAATTTTTGCGACGCATTTAATATTTTTATACTTTAAAAAAAAAATCTAGCATGGAAGACATTAAAATTTACTTTTTTAGGACGAAATGCATTTTTGTAAAATTAAATACATATCTTGATTTTTTTAATGTGGTATAAATGTAATGAAACGATAAACATTCCTAGCGTTAGTTATAAAAATCGTCTTATAAAAATATACCCTTTTATTTCTTTTTTGTAAAGATTATGGTTTGCATTTACTAAATTTACTTGGTAGAGTAAATAATTGTTAACTTAAATGTTTAAATTAAGAAAAATTAAAAATGGCTATCAGAATCAACATTCTTTTTTTTTCTTTTTTATAAAGATGCTGATTTGCATTTACAAAGTTTTCATGTTAGAATTAATAATTTAGCTTAAATGTTTAAATTAAAAAACACAAATAAGGGATATAATTATCACATTAACAAGCAATTCTTTTATAAAGTTGGAAAATTGTATGTCTTCAAATAACTTGCCTTATCTGTATTGATATGAAAATAAGTTAAGATTATCTTTTGCTTAAAAATAATGTTTGTCCTGAAAATATTACTTCAGTAAACTATTTCTATACTACATCTTTTTTTTTGTATCCATTCTTGTAAAATTGTCATTTTTTTAATATATTTATATATGTATAACAGAAGGCGCTGGTCCAATACATTGAAGTTTAATGTGGTATATTGCTAGGTCAATTTTTTTCCAATATCCTTATTTTGTTTTATTTATCTATTTATTTTTGGCAGTAGTTGCATGTAATCATAACAGTCTATTTTTGGCTACATCTTTTGAGGAGTAAATATAATGTTTTTTTTTTTTTTCTCCTATTCCATTCATTTTTATCATGCATTATGATTGATTTTTTAATGCATGTTGGAAACCCTAAATTCGTATTATTTTGCTTTTTCATGGCTCATTCGAAGACGAAACCACAAACTTTATTTATAGTTCCATAATACTTGTGGTCTAACAAATCTGCTATGGTTTTCTTTTAAATTCATTTTTTCGTGTAGTATTGATATATATTGTTTTAAAATTAATGGGTATGTATACATACATATACACTGGTGTCCAAAATTTAAGCATAATTGGTAATTAAGTAATTATTTTTAAGTAATGAAAGAAATATGAATCGGAATGTGCTGAAACTCCAGGTGTGTAAACAAAATAGTACGCGTCACATATTTTCGCGAAGAGTTTTCCCCGAAATCGAACAGGGGACCGTCAACAAATTGAAAAAGAACGAAGATCTTTTGGATAACCCTGTCAAAACTAATGCAGCAAAAGCGTTCAAACTGCACATTATGATTAATTGGCTTATTGTAATGTACTGTGTTAATTTTTACAAGGATAGCATGTATACTCGTAGAGAAATTAAGGTTTTTATAAAAACAGTCCTAAGTTTTTTACTTATAATTTGCAGAGTTCTTAATATAAAATAGTGTTCTTTTTTGAAAAAATGATAAACATCATTGTACACAATACCCTGTCATCAGAATTAAAAAATAATAAAAATTGTATGACAAATGAGCAGGTTTACTAAATAATTTTTTACTGCACATGCGTGAACGCTATTAAAATTTCATTTGCATATTATGTTAGTTAAATGTATAGAGCAACTTTTGTGAAAGTCTCAAGAACATAGCTTAAAAATTCTGAAAATTATCGTTGATAGAATGAGATCAAAATCCTTTATTCCCTAAATGAAGCAAAAAGATGAGGGGCTGTATCCATATTCCATTGTTTAGTGCCTACATAATATTGCACGTACAACTATATTTAGGTAAAACCCCTGATTTTTTTGCTTCCTTTAGGAATAACGGATTTTGAGTTGATTCTATAGGCTCCCATTTTCAGAATTTTCAAGCTATGTTTTTGAAACTTTTACAGAAGTTGCTCTATACATTTAGCTAACACAATATGCAAATGACATTTTGATATCGTTGACGCATGCGCAATGAAAAATTATTTACTAAATTTACTCATTTTACATACAATTTTTATTATTTTTAAATTCTGATGACAGGGTATTGTATACAATGACGTTTGTCATATTTTCAGAAAAGAACATTATTTTATAATAAGAACTCTGCAAATTATAAGCAAAAAACTTGGAAAAATTTAGGACTGTTTTTATAAAAACCTTAATTTCTCTACGAGTATACATGCTATCCTTGTAAAAATTAACACAGTACATTACAATAAGCCAATTAATCATAAAGTGCAATTTGAACGCTTTTGCTACATTAGTTTTGATAGGGTTATCCAAAAGATCTTCGTTCTTTTTCAATTTGTTGACGGTCCCCTGTTCGATTTCGGGGAAAACTCTTCGCGAAAATATGTGACGCGTACTATGTTGTTTACACATCTGGAGTTTCAGCACATTCCGATTCATATTTCTTTCATTACTTAAAAATAATTACTTAATTACCAATTATGCTTAAATTTTGGACACCAGTGTATATATGCATATATATATCGTTTTGCGACGAACAGTTCTAGTTCAGATTAAGTATAGTCTTTTTCTATTTTTTGTTTAATTTGTGTATTTCACTGAAATATTTTGGCCAGTTCAATTAAAGTTATTTGTTTTTGTTGATGATGACGACAGCTATTGCTTTTACATGTATACATATATACGAACAGTATATATACACGTATATCTGTTCGTTTTCGAAAGCCTCGTTTAGTATTTTTGTATGATTTTGATTTCCAAAAGCATGTTATCCTGAGATGTGTTACACAGTATTTTTTTAAGTTTAACTTCGGCGTTCTTTTGTACCATTGTCACTAAGTTTAGGGGTCAATTGTTTCCAATTGTCAAAATTTAAAATTGTGTTAATATATATTTTAATTAAATTTAAACTTCTATATTTGGTGTTGAAAAAGCTAGTTCGGGTGGAAATAAATTTTTCAGAAGTTTTATTAACCCATTAAAGACGGAAATGTTTTTTCGTTTTAAAAAACAAAAATTTCGCACCACTTTAAAAGAAAAGAAGAAATATCCTATTTTATAACAGAGTTTTTGTCATTAATGAAAGTGAGATTTTTTAAAAATCTAAATTACTGGTATTCAAACATCAAAACAGTTGGTCATATGGTATATTGTGACCATATGGTAACGCTATTCCATAATGGATTGAGAAGATTTTATGTAACATTATTCAATCTGTGATCAAGAAGTAGAAAAACAGAATTAATTGTTTCGACAGCTAATTCTGCAAAACGCTGCAGTTAAATTAATTAGGTTTCTAGTAGTACTGATGAAAAGATTCACCGGAAAGCGACAGAGGAGCATTATCATGTTTTTTGTTCACCTAAGAAAAAAAATTAAGAAAGATAGATGTATTTGAAAAAGCAGCTGTTGGTGAATTCAATTGTAGCATTATTATAAAAAATGCACATTTAAAAGTATATTTTAACAAAAATTCTTTTTTATGCAATTTGAACTAAAATAAATAAATGAAATAATAAATAAAAGTTAATTTTGTTCTGCATCGCTAAAAGTAAAACTGCTGCATATATATATACATATATATATTTTTTTTAATTTAGGTGTTTTAGGTGTTTTTAGAAATAGTGGTGGAGCACAGACCATATAAATTGTATTTGTTGACAATTTTACTTGTACTCACTGTTTCATGGATTTTTTGAATTATTAGTATCATTATTTTAGTGCATCGAATTGTAGAATATTAGTTGTATTTATCTCAATTAAGTTATACAGCTGTTTTAGAAATATTGGAAATGCCATAAAAACACCTAGTACCTGTTATGTTAATACCCCGCTAAAAATAATCTTAAGATTATCTGAAGAAATCTCTACTATTTTCAGTAAACTTATAGAAATCTGAAGAAATTTTACAGACATCGTTTTACCTTAGAAATGTCTTCAGAATTTTTTAAAGGTATTCTTACAAATATCTGCAGAATGGGCCAAATACCTATTGATTTTATACGGATTTTTGGGGGAATTACCTACATGTTTTTTGTAGTGGGGTAATAGATATGAGATAATAATCACTAGTTACAGAGCAATGTCTCTCTATAGCACATGGCTAGCAGGCAAATAATAGCAAACAATTATGGCTTTTGTCAACCCTTTTTCACTAAAAGAAAACAAAACGGATAATTAAAAAAAATTAGATAATTATTGATTAAATATTAAGGAAGAATATCTCGATTAAGAGTATCTATGTTGGTGTGAAGATATTTTACATATATCCACAAAAACTATGCGACTAATGAATTAATATTTTGAATAAAAAAGAGGACGTGTACAAATCTTCATGCACACTGATTCTGTGTTAGGTTATTGTATATTCTCATTTCTCTATATATAACTAATAATGATAAAGCATTATTTTCCCCCACTAATATATATCCAGCTTATATAAATGAAGTAACATGTTTATACATTCAACAATATCTTTCAAATAAGGAAACAATATAAAAATGTATATTCCCTTCATTTTGAACACTTGAGAGTAAATGAAGTATATTGTCAATTTAGGAATTATTTACTTCTAATTTCACGCTGAATTTCGTTTATGCATTAAAATATCCATAATAAAATTTTATGTTTGGAATAATTCGTAATATTTTATACCTTATATTGATAATACAAATAATTCATAATACTTGTATTCATAATATTTGTCGCTTTATTTGTATAGCTTCTAATGACTATATTTTCTTTTCAGGTATGTAGCTTTTAAATGTACGAACCATATTTTGACACCTAAAGAGTAAGTAGTAATATTTTTTTAATTTGTCAAGAATGAAGTTTAATTATTATAAAGAAGATCTCATTAACTATCGAATAATGTTTAAGTTCTAAATAATAAAAAGTAAACAATTATACTCGTTTAATAATTAACATTTTTTTTATAAATCAATACTCTTGTTTTGAACATAGTACAATAATTGCAAGGCAATAGTAATAGAATACATAGAAATAATTATCTATGCTGAGTAATAATTAATTGTTCTTCTAAGAAAACCATACTTTTTCTTTTCATATTTAATTTTACAGACGTTGCATTTTAAAATATATCCGTCATTATAATACAAAAATTTATTTCTCCTGAATACATAACAGGAAATTAAAAAAAATTAAAATTTTATAATTTCTTGGAAAGCAGGCACCTAAGAAATTAGAATATAAATAATTTCAGAAACTTTTCTCGCTTGATAATTTTTTTATGTAATTTTGTGAGTTTTGATGTAGTAAAGAAAATGAAATAAAAACATCAATTGAAAATTTAACAATAATAATCTTATAAAAAATTAATTTCCTTTTTTAAATAACATTGTAAAATTCTAATCTATTGCGAAATATCACAATATAAATAAGAATACATTTTTAATGCTTAACAGCTAATTGCTTTCTAGGAACAAGATATATAAGTATATTAATAATGATTAATATTTTTTAATCAAATATTAAACTGACCCTTTTATCTTCATATTTCTTAATTCAATACTACAGAAAATGGTCGTGACATACTTAAAAATGTCTATACTGATTAATAATTAATTGCTTCTTCTGTACCAGTACTTCTTTTCTTTCCGTATTTCAGTTATACATTGTAAAAAATAAATTAAAATAAATCTACAGATGTAAATTTACCTTTAATTTACCTTAAATCTGTACCTTTACTAAATTTTTATCTATACAATGTACAGGAAAAGATGTAAATCTACAAAATTTGTTTTCAGAAAGCTACAGAAATCTGTAGATTTATAAAAGAATCTGCTAAATTTACCGTAATCTTACTAAATATTTTTCTGTAATCCAGATTTTACTTATTTAAAATGTTCTAGGCTTCCCATTTTTCAAAATAAATCCTTAGTAACCTTACATTTTTTTTCAGTTCAAACGTGTATAAGTTACAAGAATTTCTGTTGTATCCGTTACATAAAATGTTCTAGAAATACCATTTTCTTGAAAAATATAAATAACTTTACTTTTTTTTTTTTTTTTTTTTTTTTCAGGGTGAAAATGAATAATTTATTTAAAAATCATTAATGCACTTCTCATGTAAATAATCATATTTACGTCACATTCTTTTATTCATTAATATGGCAATATACCTATAAAGAGTTTGCGCGTCTGGTTATTTAATATTTTCGATTAAAGTATGTTTGCGTGTGTGTACGTGTGTGTTTTGAGTTTTGTACACATTTAATTTTTTGGTCCTTAAATATATTTTAAATCTGTTTTTCTAAAAATTGATTTTTCAATATTACTTTTTAAAATACTTCATGCGTCTTAATTTTTTATATAGATTCATAAAATTGATAAGAAAGAATCGTGATATTGCTTACAAAGAAACTGAGTATGCATTTTAA
The DNA here is from genome assembly GCA_964019185.1 of Maratus speculifer. Lineage (NCBI taxonomy): Eukaryota > Metazoa > Arthropoda > Arachnida > Araneae > Salticidae > Maratus > Maratus speculifer. The sequence continues at coordinate 231,073,481 of OZ025294.1, read as the reverse complement.
AATTCGAAATAATTAACATAATTAAATTGTATTTTTAACTTATGAAAAGAAAACAAAAATGATAACAATCCATAAAAATTAAAATGTAAATTTCTATATACTTACGGTAAAATTTGTATAACTCAAAACTTCATATTTCTATGATGAAAATTACCAAAAAGGAAACTAAATGTCCGTCGCCTGCTTAAGGTATCCGAACAGCTTTAAAACATAATTTTTGATCAAAATATTGATTTTTCATTTTTGGAATAATATTAAAATCCAATCTTTTATCTATCGAAATCTGCTTAAATTTTGTATATATTCAAAATAAAATCCGATTTATAGCCGTTTAAAATTACATCTATTAACAGCTTTTGAATTGTGTTTAAAAGAAATATTTAACTTTTTTCTCAAAATGAAGTTTTTAAGATTTTTACTATACGCAAAACATCCTAAAACAATAAAAATATGCATGGCAGTCAATGAAAATTTCTGTACTTCTTTTACAAATGTCTTTTGAGGGAATAGACTGCACTCATGATAATATATTAAATAGTTTTATATTTACACTGGTGTAAATGAAAAACATCAGCGAAATTTTGCAAATTTTTCATTACTAACTGCCATATCATCTAAGATAGAGATTCTGTTATAATGTGTATAATTTAAGAGAAAGCTATTTTGTTCATTATGGAATTTACAAAATGTCAATACATTGTTTTATTTTTAAGTATCCCGTTTTGCGGTAATTTCAATTTTTGACATAATTTTGACTGTTTTTCTTTTTTTTAAAAAAATATTTCTGGGTATTTGCTAAAACTTTTATATTTTCTTCAAAGTTAGTTTTAAAGTAAATTTCATTATAAAAAAGGGATAACAAGAGAAAATTTCAAAAATTTCAAACAATCCCTTCCGAAGGTGTACGCATACCTTAAAACATCTCCTTCTTCTTTTTTTCTTTACATAATGTTTACAAAATATTCTTAAAATAGGCTTAATTTAATATTTTATATGTAGGCTTAATTTAATATAGGCTTAATTTAATATTTTATATATAGGCTTAGTTTAATATAGGCTTAATTTAATATCTTATATATAGGCTTAGTTTAATATAGGCTTAATTTAATATTTTACGTGTTAACTTCTTCGTGACGGCAACCTTTTACGAAATTTTTAATGTTTTGTTACCGGTTTTAAAAAAACAAAAATTCGTGTCTTATTAAATCCAAAAAATGTTCCGATTAAATAAGCCAAATTTTACAGTAAAATTTTACTCGTAGGGATAAAGACGGATTCTTAAACATTTTTGCGAAACGTATACGTGCCGCTCGTCTCCAAGGGGTTTTAAAAGCTGTCCAGCTATAATTAAGATTTCAGTACTTCAAATAAAAGAAAACCCACAAATTGTTTTAAATGTTTTGTGAAAAAAAAAAAAAAAAAAAAAAAAAAAAGAATGCGATTGTTTAAAAACGGTACATTGCAATCATAAGTTAAAAATATTATTAATATTTATGAAATCTTTTAAACATAAGATCGCATTGCACCACCATATAGCTAAATTAAGCGCGGAAATTCAAAAACTGATCCATCCTTTTAATTTAAAGTAATAAAATAACTTAAATAACAATTATTTCGATCAATAGATCAATTATTATCAAAATTATTATTATAACTGAGGAATTTTTTTCTGATTAATAGCTAATTAATAAGCCTAGACAAAATATATACATATTTTTACAGAAAATAAAATTTAAAAGAGGAAAATTAGGCTACAAAAATATACGGTTTAATAAATTAAATTACGGTGAACATGATTTTGGAAATTTTACTTGTAAATCAACCTTTTATTTATATTATTGTAGAAATCAATATAATTCAGAAACACAGAAAAGAAAATCAATTACTTAATCAGGACTGATAAAAAATTTCTTTTTAAATAATGTTTGCACCTTTACATTCTGAAATTCAGTAGCATAACAAAAGGTCACGATACTCAAAGAAATATTTTTCTCTTCTGATTAATTATTAATTGATATTTCATACGTAAAAGATTTTATCTTTTTTTAATTTTTACCGAGCGTAAAATTTAAAAGACCTCTTTATGTACTTTGCAATCCAAATTTTCCCATTATATTCTTTCCTGCATTTTGAAATATCCAGCATGTATTATAACTTTAATAACCTCACATAAATATAGTGCTAAGAAGCAAGCATCTATCGCAATTTGGATATAAATGGTTTCAGAAATTTTAATCAACCTCCCCCTTCTCTCATTTGAATAAATGTAGTACATCAGGTTTTGCCAAAGAATATTGCAACAGAATTATGCAAAACTTACCATAAATATTAATGCTTTATCTTTAGAAAGTATTAGAATTTGTTGATGCAGGATTCTTGAAAATCATCTATTTCTGAATTGGGATTCATTACATTCTTTGCATTTCTGTTAAAAATGTAATACAGAACAGCGATATTTCAATTATAGTGGTAGGATTATAAATTAAAATATATTCTTTTCTTTATAGATGTAAATTACTAATGATCTACAGAAAATCATCTACGCGTAAAAAAAAGAAAAATAATTGATTTTTTTTCTTTTTTTTTCCGATCGATATACTAAAAAATGCATTGAAAAACTACATGTATTTTGTGAAATATATATATATATATACACACAGTTAACACCGGTTATAACGTACTTTCAGGGGACCAGAACATATGGCCGAATACCCGAAGTACGTTATAAGATATTACCAATAAAATGCAGTGCATAACGTGAAAGAAAGGGGTGTATAATCTTTGGATTGCATTACCAATATTCTGTCAATTGTGCCCTCAAGTGTATTTAATTTTAATTTTTTTTGTTTAATAAATTGAAATAAATATATTAAATTAAATAACACAAGTTAATATATTTTGAATCGAGTTTTTAAAAATTAATTGTTACTTTATAATAACATCCTTTTAAGCAAGCTTATACAAATTTTTAACATGAAAAATAATATTGCTTCTGCTACACAAAACATTTTTATGTTTGCTGTAAGCTTAGCAAACAACTGTTGCTTTTAATCTTTTAATTTATAATATGTATATGATTGCATTAAATAAAAACAGATTTTAATGCCGATTTAATTAAAGAAATAAACCTGGGGCAAATAATTTAACTAACTCCTAATACGCATAAATATTTGTTTAGTTAAGCATACAAACATGTATGTAAGCAAAGAACTTCCATATTTATTATAATTTTCACAAATGACTGCCTCTGATGGTTTTATTGTTATTATTACTATTGGTATTACATATTTGAAAATTTTATAATAAGAGATAATTTAACAACCCGAACGCCACTAATTTCAGAACTGCACAAAATATCGCTATGTATCTTTAAGATGCATTTAATAAAATTGATTTATTGTTAAAAAATAACGACAAATTTCTTATTTTCAATTGACAGTTAAATTTTAAGTGCATTTTTGAATATATTTATTTAAAGGAAAACAAACTTTTCTGCTATAAAAATAAATATATATTCGTGGAATGAAACTAAAAAAAGTACCTTTTAAATCGTGAGCTATTAAAACCCTTCATTATATTATTTATTCTATTTTTATGAAAACAAAATTGAAATCTGTCTATCGATCTTATAATGGTTAAAATAGTAAACAAATTCAGGAAAGATTTGATATTTTATGACGTGCACCCTATACACACATTTCGGGTTTTAAAATTTCATATTATCATATTTTGCGATTAAATGGACTTAAATTAATTAACTTTATCTGCTTAATACTCTGCAACATTCTTTATATCAATATTTTTAAGTAGTCAGTAAATGTAATAAAAGTAAAATTTGCCTTCATATCTTCATCGGAATTTTTTTGTTTCCGAAGAACAAATTCTAATTTTACTGTCCCATCTGACAAGGTCAAAAAAAGTGTTATTTCCCTTTTTGGACTGTTCTTGATCAGCTACAGTGACCATATTTGAAAATTTATGCCATATAACGAGAATCATATGTGCCATGTTCTATATGTGGCACACGGTGAAGTGAAGGGTTTAGAATGTTAAGAGATATTTATACTAATAATAGACCACGTTTTTAGAAATAACCATACGAAAAACCTCCAAATGCAAACATCATAAATTCATCATGTGCATTAATACCTGTTTCATTAATCCTACGCCAACAAAACGAGTCGAATGGGAAAAACCAGTACATTCAATGTAGATTTTTGAATGTACTTGCCTGTCCGATTCGAATAGATTTCGAATGATTTTTGGAAAAAAGAATGAAAATTTTGTAATTATGTATTTTTATTTTCCTTGAATCGGGTCTATTTGACCCGTTTGGTAGGCGGATGCTTAAATTAAAAAAAAAATTGTTTAAGGAAACTGTATAAATTAAATTTAAGATTCTTTGAAAAATTAACGAAAAGAAAAACTTCAATTGCTTTGCTACATAAATTTTATTTGTACAGTGGAACCATTGTAGGGATAATTTCATTTTCTTATATGCCTCAAAACATTCTATTGATTTCGATTGAATCCTGACCATTCGTATAAGAAAACAACATGATTTGCCTTGAGGTATTTCAGAAGGCGTAACTGATCAATGCTATTTTTTCTCTTCAAAGAAAATCACGTTCAAGTATTCGTAATTTTCTCTGTCGTTTCTACATTTAAAGGCCGTTTAATCTAATTGGAACCCTTCAGATATGAATTTATATTAACAAACGGATAACTAAGAAAGGCTAAAAAGCAAAAATATTTTTTTTTTTTTTTTTTTTTTTTGTACATAAAATTTCATGATACACGGAAAATTCGAAGGGGGCATTCAATAAGTGCATTTTTGGCTATTTGTTCGGATTTTTAATTATTATTATGATTATTATTACTATTACTATTTGCATTTTATAAACAAGAAGAAAAAGGTAAAAATACATACTTTAATATTTTTCTATGTACTTCTAGGTTATCTCGTCGACCAAATAATTATTGCCAAACTATAAGATTAAATGCCAATAATGGATGATCTCGAATGTCACATTCAATTACATTAAATGCGATTTACGTGTTTAAAATGTCATCAAGTGATTTTTATTTCTACTTTTTATTAATATTTTTTAATATTCTACTAACTCTTTGTTTTTTCGTTATTTAAAATAAAAATTATGTCAACATGTATAATTTGACTATTAGTTTGGCGATTTGTATAATTTGGCGAAATTGGTCGACGGGATAACAGAGTAGTACCTTTTTTTATTACTAATTTACTCTAAAAATGGTATCTTAACATAATGACAAATAATTTAATTTTTTTGTTTTTGTACATTTCGCACATTTTTGTTTCAAGCCGTTTTGATGTAACACGCATCACTCTAAATATTCGCTATAAGAAACAAACTAATATTTTGTTTATTTCTGCTATCTGTTAAGCTTTTTCTAACCAATTTCTTCTTTTTTAACATCACTTATGTGCATGAAAATGCAAGTGGGAAATTGTACGTCAGACGCATTTAATGACGTGTGTTCCTACTATAACGAAGTTTATAAAATATACAGTACTTCGGATGCCGTACTATATCCGAAATCTTTTGTGTGTCCCTATAAATACTGTCTGATTTCTATTATACGGAAAGTAACTTTTAGTAAAACCTCAGCAAAGTATATCATTATCATAAAATGTGAAATATTTTAAAGTAATTAAAACGCGCTCCAAACTATTTTGCCCTTATACTATTATGAAAAAGAATACCTTTGTGTTTCCCTGTATATGAATAAAATATATTCTTTGCACCACAGGTTGTACAGAATGTGCATGCTTATATGTACTTAATAGATGAATACCAATCTTATTATGTTCGAAAGAGTGTAACACCATTAAAATTCACTTGAAACAGTTTTATTTTCCGGTAATTTTCAGGTGTAACGGAATAGTTTTGATTGTCTCTGTAATTGAACTATACATGCCATTTTCATAAAATTTGAAATGACTCGACAAAATTATTTAGTAATTATATATCTTAAATTTCAAACGATTTGATTGGATAGTTTTGGGCAGACGGATGGACTAAACGTCGATTTTAGTTGCTACGCATTTATGTAATTATAAACGTACCTAAAAACATCTTTTTTTCTAAATACGAATTAAGTTTTTATTTCTACTTTTGGAAATAGATAGCACAAAACATAAAAAAGCAATAAACTAAAAAATATAAAAAAAGTCTATTATTAATAAATTGTGACTCCCACAAGTGAATTTAGTATACACAAGCCTAGAAATTTTAATTAAACCAACATTTTGAAAAAGAAATATTGTATGTGATATACTTTGTAAATATCCATGTTATATTTTTTATAAACTACCTTAATATAGATATTTTCAAAGAAAAAATAACAATGCAAACAATAATACAATTGCAAAATGCGCAATATTTTTTTTTCAATAAACAAATAATTGTAATGGTCATTACAAACTAAGCAAATAATTCGTCCCGCCCCCCTGCTTATTTTAGAACCAATTTGATTTTATTTGGAGTCGAAATATTTTATTTGCAGAATCACTATAGCAAGAATTCCATCTTCTTTCGTCCTCCCGAACATTGTATTGATTTCGACAAAATTCTGACCGTCCACGTGAATAAACAACATGTTCTGCCCTACGGTGTTTCAGTATAAGTAATTTTGTGCTATTGTTTTTTCTTTAAAAAGGAAATTGTGTTCAAGCATTTTTTTGTTTTTACTTGATTGTGAGGTTATTTAGAATAAATATTATATTTTCCCCATCAATATTTTGTAATACTTGCTGTAGTATTAAGAAAAGTAAAATTTATTTAAATATTTTATTCGGATGTTTAAATCTTAATTTTAAAGCTTCACTGGATAGTTTTCGCATTCAAAAACCAGGATAGTTTCGCTGGATATTCCTACGTAAGTAATATACGCAAGATAAAATATCAGTGCAATTCAATTAATATTTGTATTAGTCTGAAATTGTTACTGAAAAAATTTAATGCCTTTATTTCTAATTATAAAGTTAAATAGGACAATACATTTAATTGTTTTTATAATAAAATACAAAATATTAAAAAAGTCTATTATTTTCTTAATATTGTGACTTACTCTGGCACAGATGTCATATACGCACCACATTTGCACGTGTTTTTTTCTCCGCTAATTTGGCAATTTTTTTTTATGTAAGTTACATATTGCATGCAATAACAGCATGGGTTTTTTTATTTCAATATAAAAAATAACGTCAAAAAATAAAAGAGATTCTAGTATAATAAAAAGGGAATTAAAAATAAATAAATGACAGTTAGATATAAGTAATTAATGATATAGTTTACAATAAAAAATAATTTAAAAATTAAAATAAAAAATAATATTAAATAAACTTGAATTTAATAAAAAAGGAAAGGATGAATAAGCAGTCATAAATAATAAACTTAATAAGTAACAAAAGAGTAAATATAATTTTCACAATAAATCCTAAATATTAATACTTATAACCATATTAAATGCATGCAGTTCTATCATTTAATCAGCACATTTCCCTGAAATCTTTAATTTTTCCCATTTTGTTTCCCTGACAATTCTTATAAACTTATTAAACTGATCTTCTCCTTCGCACAGATGTGTAATGCCAAATTGGCGGAGGAATAAAACACCGCAAATGTGGTGAATATATGACATCTATGCCCTTACACTTGTGATTTATAATACAATACATAAGGCCATAAAATTTAATAGATCCCATCATTTTGAAAAGAATATTGCATGTACTATTCTTTGTGAATATCCATGTTATATTTAGATAAACTGATAAAGATATTTTCAATAAGTAAATAAATAAACAACAATGCAAACAATAATACAATTGCAAAATTAGCAATAAATGTTCGTGTCAATAACCAAACAAATCATTACAAACTTAGCAAATGATTCGCCCCCCCCCCCTCTGCTTATTTTAGGACCAATTTCATTTTCTTTGGAGACGAAATATTTTATTTGCTGATTCACTCTAGCAAGAATTGCATCTTCTTTCTCCTCCCAAACATTCTATTGATTTCGATAAAAACCTGACCGTCCACGTAAATAAACAACTTATTCTGCCCTACGGTGCTCCAGTAGAAGAAATTTTGTGTTGCTGTTTCTTCTTTAAAAAAGGAAATTGCGTTCAAACATTTTTAGTTTTTAGGTGCTTTCGTAATATGTAAATACGTAGCACCTATAATTGTCGTTCAGTTCGTCCGTCTGTCTATCCACATATAACGACTCAAAAACTACCCAACCGAATCGTTTGAAACTTAAAATAAATAATTATTAGATATATTTGTCGAGTCATTTCAAATTTTATGAAAATCGGATGCATAGTTCAATTACAGGGACAATCAGAAGGATTCCGATACATTACGGTCAATGAGGAAAAAAGTTTCAAATGCATTTTAATCGCTTGAAATTTAAAATACATAATTATCACATAATTTTGTCGAGTCATTTCAAATTTCATGAAAGTGGGATACATAGATCAATTACAGGGACAATCAAAAGCATTCCGTTACATTACGGTCAATGAGGAAAATGATTCAACTGCATTTTAATGGTGTCACACTCATTCGAACATAATAAATGCATCTATAAAGCACATATTATAATACACGTTTTGTATAAACTGTGGTGCAAAGAACATTTGTTATTGATTTACAAGACGACACTAAATTATTCCATTACATAATGGTACAGTGAGAACATTGTTTGGTACGCATTTTAATTGTAATTAACTATTTACAATTTTATGAGATTGATATATGAGAGTGACATTTTTAAAATTTCGTTATCGTAAGAATGCACCTCATTTGCTACGCTTCACGTGCAATTTCTGACTTTTTATTTGATTGCAAGGTTATTTAGAATAAATATTATATTTTCTGCATTCTGCATTAGCATTTTTTAAACTTGAGCTTTTAATGTATTAATCACGTTTTAAATAAATGAAGATGGGATAATGGTTGACCATTTTAAGAAATATAAAATTTGCTGATAGTTGTATTCTCAGTTATGAATCAAAATTTATAAGATTCATGAGATGGTGCATTCAAAAACCATGATAGTTTTGCTCCTTATACCCACTAGGTTATAGAAAAAAAAATACGATTTTTTTTTCAAAACTGTTTCTTGCGCGGGGTACAAATGTTGCCTTTTAGGTATATTGAAGCAAACACTATTGCAATTCTATTACTGTTTACATTTTTATTGTTTCATTAAAAATATCTTTATCAGAGTAACTTATTTAAAACATAACATGGATATTCACAAAGCATAGTACATACATTTTTTTTTCTAAAATGTTGGAGTTTATTAAAATTTATAGCTTTGTGCAGTGACACTATATGAAAGTGAGAGACACGATATATGAAAAATAATGGACTTTTCTAATATTTTGTATTTATTACTGAAAGAATTGTAATGTTCATTACAAAAAAAGCAAATAATTCGCCCCGCCTTTCTGCTTTTTAAGAACCAATTTCATTTTCTTTGGAGCCGAAATATTTTATTTGCAGAATCACTATAGCAAGAATTGCATCTTCTTTCGTCCTCCCAAACATTGTATTGATTTCGACAGAATTCTGACCGTCCACGTGAATAAACAACATGTCCTGCCCTACGGTGTTTCAGTAGAAATAATTTTGTGTTGATGTTTCTTCTTTAAAAAGGAAATTATGTTCAAACATTTTTAGTTTTTATTTGATTGTGAGGTTATTTAGAATAAATATATTTTCCACATTCTGCATTTGTATTTTTTTAAACTACAGCAATAATATATTGGTCCCCCTTTGAATAAATGATGATGGGATAACGGTTCAACATGTTAAGAAATGTGAAATTTGCTTAAATATTTTATTCGCATTTTTAAATCTTAATTTTAAAGCTTCACTAGATAGTTGTCGGACCCTGGTTATACCCACGTATGTAATGCACGCAAGATAAATGCAAGGTGTCAAGGCAATTCAGTTAATATTTATAATATTCTAAAATTCTTATTGAAACCAACTAACGGAAAAAACTAAAAATGTTTTTTTTCCAAGTTTTTGTTATAAGGTACCCTGGGGTAATAACGCCACGTTAAAGTTCTACCAATTTTCACGGCTTAGTTTTAGATTGTATTTTTCAAACAAATATAGGATCTGATACAGCAACTCATTGACTATCTATAGAAAATAAAATAATTTAACAGATATGTATTCATAAAATGTAATGGCGTTTTTTCTTGACCCATGCTATTTGGCGTTATTACCCACCTATATGGGTAATAACGCCATGCAAACAAAACTATAAAATAAGATGGAATAATTGCATGTAGATAGCCCAGTTCTAAAAATACAAACTCTACAAACTTAGAAATTGACAAATTGCATTCTAAGATATTGAAAATGTTCAATTTTTGTGAAAATGTAAGAAATATAAAGGTGTGGTGTGGGAGGGGGGATGAGGCAAATGAATATCAGACAGTGAGTTTCTTTTTGCTTAAAAAGGACCGTTTAAATAGAAATATGAGAAACATTGCACAGTTTTAACTGTGTTTATTTGAATCAGTATTTAGGATGTAGCTCGGCCACTGTAGGCAATCAACCGCGGTGTTAATGTCAAGGATTGGCGTTATTACCCCGGTATAGTTATTGCGCAGTACATTTTAAATTACAAATTATCTCGAGAAGATATCCAAAATCTTCAACAACATTTTAAAAGTACATGAAATGCACTACAAATTTATGTAATTAACAAAGTAAATCGGGATAAAAAGATAGTCTTCACATATACAAAACATATCTCGCAAATTTTTGATCAAGCGTTAATTTTAGTTGTTTGTAAAAACAATAAGACCTAAAAATGAAACAAATTAACTTGAAGCTGTTTTTGTGATTTATATGACTCAAAACCCTTCTGCGCAGAGCACATGGGTGCCATTTACCTGATTATTTCATAATTATGCAAAATATAAGCACTTGGCGTTATTACCCCGCCTGGCGTTATTACCCCAGGGTACCTTACATATAAATTTAAAATACTTGTTTATGTTCAAAAATTAATTTTATGAATTAAATTATTTCGCGTTTATATTGTTTTAGCGTTATATTTTAAATAAGTATTGTTACAAATTTAGCTTAAAAAATCTTTCCAAATATTATTTTAAGTTTTTAATACGTAGTAATTTTTCTTTCGCTAAATATAGAAAAAATAAAGTTTTATGTTAGTCTTAAGCTTAAGATATGATTTTTTTTATTCTTGTTATACAATAATAATAATAATAATAATAATAATAATAATAATAATAATAATAATAATAATAAACTTAAAAGCATTCAATCACACATTTTATTTGCACAGTCATTGTGCCGATAATTGCATCTTCTTTCATATAACCAAGAACTATGTTTATTTTGACAGAATCCTGTCAAATCTGTGCCCTAGGGTGTTTCAATAGCCGTAGTCATGTGCTGTTGTTTCTGTTCTCTTAGAAATTTGTGTTTACATACTAGAAGTTTAATCTTTCATTTAAAAGATATTTACAATGTTTTTACATTGTAAACTCTCTGGATTCATTTTTACCGCAACAAATGTTTACACTTGCAAAATTTGATAGTGGTTAAAAAGTTTTATGATGCAACATATTTATTTAGATGTATTTTGCCAACATAATAAATAAAATCCCTATTAATTCACATTTATTTTTGTTATTACTGAAAATGTTAATGAAATGCAGCCAGTGAAATATATTAAAGATATTTACAATGTTTTTACATTATAAATTTTCTGGAATAACTTTTTAGCGCAACATCAATAATTATACTTGTAAAATGAGATAGTGGTTAAAAATTTTCACGACACAAAACATTTGTATAGATGCATTCTGCCCATATAATAAATTAAATCCTCATTAATTCACATTTATGCTTGTGATTATGGAAAATGCTAATGGAATTCAATCAATAAAACACATTAAAAATCTAAATTAGTATTAAGTGTTAATACTCATAAAAAATGTGTTGACATTCATAAAAAATTGTATGCAATAGACTATTTGATTACTTGAAAACTTTTTTTTCAAATAAATTGCTTTCATACAGATTTGAATAAAAATCTCATAACGAAAAATAGTTATCTAAAAATCATAATGCATTGCTATATTTGTTTCAGTAAGAGAATGACAATAAATTGAAAATTATTTTTCGTATGTATTTGTCTAATAATTCAGATTGTAACGGAAATAATAGAATTCAATTTTCTTCCAGCACAGATGTTACTTTTTGAATCACTGTGGTGATAATTGCATCTTCTTCCAGGCCCCAAAACTTCTATCGATTTCGACTGAATTCGATCATTCTCGCGAAAAAATTACATTCTCCGCACAACTGTGTTTCAATAGCCGTATATGTGTGCTCACGTTACAGTTACTCTCCTCCATGCACACACACACACACAAAAAAAAAAAAAAAAAAAAAAAATTGCTATTGAGTGCAGGTGATTTATCTATTGCGCCTACATTCATAGTGTTTTATAAGAATTTCATTTTTTTTTCACGTTTTAAATTCTTAAAAAAAATAAAGAGAGAGAGAGATTAATGAAATATTGATTTTTCGAATGAATGCAAAAGGTTAACCCATTAACCGCCAAAACTAAAATGTAGAAATTTTCAATTTTTTAGTTGTTGTTTCGTTAGTTATTGTTTAGTTTTTTAAGTCGTTTTCCACCACAAATTTTGAAAACAAATTTTTGGTTTGAATGAACTTAAAATTTTATAGTTTTTTTTTTTTTTTAAAGTGAAGCCAATTTTTTAGTTGAAAAATAGTGGTGGTTTAAATATTTCCATATATTTTGACTGTTGCGTGAGCGCAACACCAACGGGTAATTAGTTAATTCTTTGCACAAATATATCTAATCTGATTAAACATTTTTTTTGGGGGGGGGCGAAATTTGTTTTTGCCACCAGTAATAAAGGAAAATAAAAATTTCCTTATTCAATTAAAGCATTTTTGAAATATATATAATAGCACTCTAAGGGAACTTCTTTTAAAAAAGTGGTGTGAACCCCAAAATTATTTGTGCTAGAGATGCCCGAGTTAAAAGGTTTACATGTGTTTTAACTATAGAAACAAATAATGTATTCAACGAAATATGCTAATATTATGTGATAATATATCTCAATAAGCTCATCAATATATGCTAATAAAATATGCATCATAAAAGATTTGTATGCTTTTTTAAAAAATTTCTGTTTATCGGAATCACTATAGAATCAAATTATTCAAAAAGCTGTCACTTCAACGAATGTTAGTGGAAAAAAATAAATATTTTCTTAGATGTCGTTTGTCATATAATTTAAAAATCCTCTCAATATTAAAATCAATATCAAAATGCACAATATGAAAATCCTTTGAAAAACATTATTTACAAATTTTTAATTTATGTTTCAAATAGATCACTTCAATGTATTAAAAAATAGAAAATATACTAATTTAAACATTATTTATTTTTTAGTATTGTACATATAAATAAATTTAATTCGAATTCTACTTACAATTATTTAATATTTTCCTTCTCCGAGTTGCTTATATTTTTTAATATAATATGCATTATTAAATTTTTTATGCTTTTATGTAATTCCTATTTATCAGAATCACTATAGAATCGAATTATTCTAAAAGTTGCCACATCAGAAAATATAAAGGGAAAAAATCAATATTTTATCAGTTTTTTTTTTCATAATTAAAAAATCCGCTCAATATGAAAATCAATATAAAAATACTCTATATGAAAATCGTTTATATAACATTATTTACAAATTTTACATGTATATTTCAAATGGACCACTTCGATATACATATATATATATATATATATTAAAGAAAGAAAATATACTACTTCAAACATTATCCATTTTCCAGTTGTCTATACACAGTCGACTCTCGTTAATTCGAATTTAAATCGAATTTTCGCTTAATTTGAACTAAACATTTAGTCCCAAATTTTCAAGGGCAAAAGACGCTAAAATGTTTCATTTATTCGCACTCAATTTCTCTTGACTTTGTTTAATTCGAACTAACGAGAATTCCGATTTTTTGTTTGTCCTTACTTTTACACAGACTTCAGATTCTTAAAAAATATTTTTCTTTCATTTTTGTTAGAATTGTTCTGAAATTAGTATACATATAATCCCATTCATTTGATACCCGTTTTCTTAATGTCCCATCTGCTCATCAATGACATCTCCAACACTTCTTCCATTGTACTTGTTCTTAATCTCTTAATTAGTTTATGTATATATATATCTTTTAATTTAATATTGAGTGATATTCTAACGATAAAGGCCGAAATAAAATTAAAAAATATTATAACATTCATTCCTTTGTAATAGATCCCTTTAAATATGTTTTCTTCTCATACTATCTTTAATTCGAACTCTGAATAATTTGAAAATTTCTTGTGGTCCGGACGAGTTCAAATTAACGAGAACCAACTATATATGTATACATATTTAATTCGAATGCTGTTGACAATTATATTATAATTTCCGAATTGCTTGCTTTTTAGTACACCATTCATATAATAGTAATCTTTTAAAAAATATGAAGGCTAAAGAATTGTGAAATATACATAAAGATACAGAATTTTTTAAAATATTAAGTACATGTATAAAAGCAAAATATAATGTTCTTTGTTTATTTGTAGTTATCAGACATGGTAATGAAAGGCATTTATTAAACTATTAACCAGATTTAACGGTAATAGTAATTAATAAAATTACCAATTTATTAGAAATTATTGTCAAAATATAATTATTTTATTTTAATGTCATTATTAACACACTATAAAAATAATATTTAAAAAATTACATTTGAATATTGAATAAATTAAATAAACTATCTTCTTTTTTATTGCTTCTTGCGTATACATGTATAAAGCTAGGCTAAAACATTTTAAGCTATCAAGTAATAACATTTTAATTTAAATAACAGAAATAAAATATACTTTTTCGTAGAAAATAATAAAAAAAATAAACTTCAATTATTTCTTTGCAGCACAAATTTTATTTGCAGAATCACTGTACCGATAATTGCATTTGCTTCTATTCCCCCAAACATTCTATTGATTTCGACTGAATCCCGATCACCCATACGAGAAAACAACAGGCTTCTACCCTAGGGTGTTGCAGTAGTCGTAATTGTGTACTACAGTTTCTTTTCTTTAAAGAAAATTGCCTTCAAATATTGGCAGTTTTTCTATTATTTCTAGATTCAAAGACTACTTGGCGTAAATATTGTCTTTCCTATGCTTTAGCAGAGAATTTAGTTTAATGTTCAGTTTTGAAATAAATGCAAGCATATGTTTTTGTTTTCCAGCCCTGGAAATTAATTTAATTACTTATCATTAATTGCGATAGCAGGATGCAGTAATGATCAATTTATATTTTATTTCTCTGACACACACACACACGCACACACAAAAGCATTTAGGACATGCAATTTTTTTTTATCCTGTATTGTTTTCAACAATAACAATAATGGTCGTGAATAAAATTAATTAAAACAGTTTTAAATGTAGTTCCACCACTAAAAAAATCTTCTAGTGTAATAATACCTGTGGATTCCTTTGTTCCTCCAGTATGCATTTTTATCAGTTTGTTATAAACTGCAAATTACCTCTCGAATGCATTCAAAATCGTCCACCACATTTTGAAAGTACGTGAAAGGCACTTCAAATTTATGTAACAAAAAAGATATTTCTTTATAAATATGCATTCTTCACATTATGGAACTTACCTCGCAAATTTCAAATCGGGCGTTGGCTCTTATGTACTTATCCCAGCGAAAATGTCTACATATGTAACAAATGAACTTTTAGTGGAACTTTGTAATTCAAATGACTTAAAGCTTTTCAGAGCAGAGCCTGTAAAGCTATTTCTTCGCATTCCCACATAAAAACGCGTAATATTATCACTTAGCGTTATTATCCCAGGACACATGATTTAAAACTTATGTTCTGTAATCCATGAAACCCTAATTTCATTTCTTATTTTTCTTAACCTTTTACAGTCCAATGGTCCCAATTGGAACATAAGTTTAAAATTTTATTGAAATTTATATTTAATCAAAATTGATTTGAAAAAAAAATAGTAAAAAGATGACTTGATTTTTTGAAATAGAAGTTATATTCCTATCATTAATGAGGTAATGACAAAGAATCAGAAAAATGACCAATGACCACTTTAAAATGATCAGTCATAAAAATGTTTTTTTTAAATAGAAGTTACATTCATTTCAATTATAGGGAAATGTACAGAAAATCATAAAAATGACCAATGATCACTGGAAAATGACCGCAGGAAGTGATCAATGTTCCCAATTAGGATTATTTTGAAAATTATAGATAAATATATTTTCCACGTTATCACCATATTAGAGACTAATATCCCTTAACTAAAGCTTTAGAAGGCATAATGTACACAAAATAAAATAAAAAATAAAATAAAATATGCCTGGTTAATACAGATAAAATGCAGGTTCTAAATTTTATTACAGAATTATATCCAATTAAAAGAAAAAGAACGAACGTGATATTTATTTATTTTTTTAAATATAGCACAAAAATTTTTATATACAGCAATATTTATTAATTATATTTTTCATGTAATTGTAAACGAATAAGTTAATTTTATAATGAAAACCGCGTACAGGCTCTTGCAACTAGCTAGCTTTAGAAATCGCTTGTTAAGTAAAATACTAACATAATTTTTTAAAAATAAAACTGGTTGAATATATTTTATTTGAGTATTCTAAATTATTAGTTTTGAAGCTATTCTCGTATATTTTGTGTTATTTTATTACCGAATCGCTAAGTAAAATTATGTACAAACAATATGTCTAGTTATCTATCAACAACATTTTTTGTTGTTCCTTTAGTAGCTTTTTCGTGTATTTTTCCAAGTTATTAAGGTCGAAATAGACAATGTATGAGAAATAAAATGTTTACTATTCATTAATTGAAAATTTTATTAAACGAAACTAGAATTTAAATAAAAAATGAACTGCAGCGAAAACTTCATCAACTACTAAATAACTCCTGTTCTTTATTAAGAAATCACTGAATATTTTGGATGAAACGGAGAAAAATTTAGTTAAAAATGGCATAAAAAATAATTCTAGATATTAATAACTTGGAATGAAAAGATTATTCAGAAGAATAAAAAAGAACATCAAAAATAAAAATTAATCTAGGAACTCATTTTCTGTTTGTAATTTTTTTGTTCTTTTAAACTGGAAGAAAGATTGCGAAGTAGAAAAAAAACTGTTTTACTTTCATTTCATTTACTTCTGTAATTTTTTTAGTAGTTTTTATCAATTAATAATTTTTATTCGTTTAAATATTATTGATTTACACAGTATTCATTACTGCCTTCAGTGAAAGTATTTGAGATCTTTTTGTTATTCCAAAAATATATTTTATTACTTTTATTATATGTAAAATTTCCTGAAACATTCAAGTATAAAGTCATACTTTTTTTCCTTTAAAATTAAAAAAAATGTTTAACGTGAATAAATAAGAATAGTGTATTATTTTATTTTATCATTCTTTTTTCTATTATTATATTATATTAGAATAAATTCGACTCATTCATTTATTAATTTATTCTATATAATTAAGATCCTCATTTCACAGAATGGTTTTGAATTTTTATTATTCTTAAAAAAATTTGTCTTGCTTCCTAAATTACTTACCTTATATCACTATAAATTTTCAAAGAATTTAAAGTAATCAGTGATTTAACTATTTATATCCTGATTTTTTTTATTTAAAAAATGCTTCACTTCACACGAATAATTATTTACTTTATATGTCGAAGCGATCTAGAAAGATATGAATAATTAAGAATTCGGTTTTTAGATATATATTTAAAAAAATCAAGATTCATTTAATAAATTTATAGTTAGAGCTCCTAAAAAAAATAACAAACTACAACCACTATTTGAAAAATGATTTTAATTAATGACTAAAATTTAAGACTTAGAAATAAATTCTTTATAAAAAAATAAATTAAAATTAAAAACATCATCTTAATGATGTTTTTACGATTTTTTACATCACATTTACGTGGTTTGTGTAATAACAGAGTACTGTACGCTACATTAATATTAATGGGCTAAAAATAAACAAATTTTAAATGAAATTTCAGTTTTACAATTTTCAGCACTGCAATTTTTTTTAAATTCTAAACATCGCACATAAATTTATTTTTACGCTGTGTTATACGGAAAAAATGTACTTTTAAATTCAATTTGGTTAAAAGTTGTATTTCAGTTTGATTTTGATTTCTAATTTTTTTCCAGTTTTTAATATTTTTTCATGGTTACAGAAGTATGCTCCATTGTATCAATTCATATCATTATACCAAATTATATCGT
The DNA here is from genome assembly GCA_964019185.1 of Maratus speculifer. Taxonomy (NCBI): domain Eukaryota; kingdom Metazoa; phylum Arthropoda; class Arachnida; order Araneae; family Salticidae; genus Maratus; species Maratus speculifer. The sequence continues at coordinate 231,055,035 of OZ025294.1, read as the reverse complement.
CTCAGACATTACTTTTAAGTTTAATTTATTTTTACCGATATATTATATATTTGCAAGAAAAAATATCTAACGAAAGAATATATATATATGTAACTTTAAATAATAATTATTGAAAACGTTAAGAATAAACTATTTCGAAAATCATTTTGCAAAATAATAATCCAGCAAACTTTAAAGTTTTTTTTTTTTTTTAACTATTTTTTTTTAAATGTATGCGACAATCCTATAAATAATTTCTACACCATCATTATAAAACCGCAATGAATTATGCTCAAACAAAGATGTATTTACTGTACATTAATTGAATATTTTAATAAAAAGGAACTTGGCTTTAAAATAAGAAATGAACGACAAGAAAACTTCATTTTCTGCTAAATTAAAATCCACTTCATATTACATCCTAGAATTTTTTAGAAGAATAATTTGAAAATACAGTTGAAAATGAGAAGAGAAAAAAAGTTTATTTCACATATTAATAACTTAAACGAAAAAATATATGTGTACGTAAGAGAAAAGAATCATAAAATAGAAAGATTATTCCAGTAACTCATCTTCTATGTTTGTAGGATTTTTGTTCTTTAAAACTCAAAGATATAACTAAAAAGAAATAACATATGTTTTTAAATTTAAATATATATTTAAACTCTATTTTTACCTTTAATTACAGTTTTTAATTACTTTATTATCACTTATCACTTTTTTTCGTTTATTTACAATGTATCATGAAGAGATAAATAAATTTCTTTCTTTTTCCGAATGTGTTAAAAAAGAATATATATATATATATATATATATATATATATATATATATATATATATATATATATATATATATATATATATATATATATATATATATATATATATATATATATATATATATATATATATATATATATATATACATATATATATTGAAAAAAAAGACTTTAAAGAATAAGTATTCAATATGTTAAGAATGAACTAATTAAGAAAAAATCTACTGAATAGAGTTACTATGTTTTGTAATGCCCGTATATTACTCATACACATTACTCTCTAAAGAGATTCTTTATAATGTGGTTTTTCGTATTGAGAAAAATAATGCCTGAAAGTAAGCTACACTTACAGTATGAAAAATAAACTATTTCAGAAATCATTCTGTAAAAAAATAATTCAGGTAAAATTTGCAGCATTTTTTTTTTCTTTCATGTGTGCGACAATCCTATAGACTATTTCTAAAACATTATCACAAAACTGCGATGAACTGTGCGAAAACAAATCATGTGTGCGACAGTCCTATAGACTATTTCTAAAACATTATCATAAAACTGCGATGAATGATGCCAAAACATATAATGTATCTGATAATCCTATAGCTTATTTTTAAAACATTATTACAAAACTGTGACGAATTATGCGAAAACAAATCATGTGTGCGATAATCCCATACACTATTTCTAAAAAAAAAATTATCATAAACTGCGGTGAATTATGCGAAAACAAAGATATATTTACTACACATTAAAGGAATATTTTAATAAAAAAAAAAAATTATGCTTACTATGCTATAATTTTAATGAGAAATGAACGTCAGTGAAAACATCATTTTCTGTTAAATTAAAATCCACTTCATTATTACATCCTAGAATATTTCAGAAGAACCTTTGAAAATGCAGTTGAAATTGAGAGGAGAAAAAAATGTTTATTCCACATATTAATAACTTGAAACTAAAAAATATATCCACTCATAAGAGAAAAGAATCATCAAAGAGAAAGATTAATCTAGTAACTCATTTTCTATGCTTGCAGGATTTTTGTTAATTAAAACTCAAAGTTATAAGTAAAAATAAAAAATATTTTACTTTGATTTAAACAAATATTTAAACTCTATTTTTGCATTTACTTACAGCTTTTAATTACTTTATTATCACTTATGACGTTTATTCCTTTATTTACGATATATCATGAAGAGATAACTTAATCTCTTTCTTTTTTCGAATGAGTTTAATATATTTATTGTCAAAATTATTCGTTATTTATTAAATTATTTATTATTTTATCACACTAAAATAATAAAGATTTAGACGTAAAAAAAAACAGAAAAAAGTCATTTTTTTCTATCGAGAATTATTTTTTAATTATTGATTTATTTACTAATATATGAAATGAATATTCGTTATATTGCATCAATCCATAGCATTATATCATATTTTATCATCTCAGACATTATTTTTATATTTAATTTATTTTTCCGTATCTATTATAAATATACATAAAAAGCTATCTAACGGAAAAATAAGGACTTTAAATAATAATTATTGAAGATGTTAAGAATAAACTATTTCAGAGATTATTTTGTGAAAGAATAATCTAAGCAAAATTTGTAATTTATTATTATTATTGTGACTGTTTAAAAAAATGTGTGCGACAATTTTATAGACAATTTCTAAACCATTATCATATAATTGCGACGAATTATGCGAAAACAGAGGTGTACTTACTGTACATTAATTGAATCTTTTAATAAAGAATAAACTCGACATTTCAAGAAGAAATGAATAACAGTGAAAACTTCATTTTCTGCTAAATTAAAATCCACTTCATTATTACATCTGAGAATATTTTTAAAGAATATTTGAAAATGTAGTTGAAATTGAGAAGAGAAAAAATGTTCATTTCACATATTAATAACTTGAAACAAAAAAAAAATATATATATGTGTTCGTACGAGAAAAGAATCATCAAAGAGAAAGATTAATCTAGTAACTCATTTTCTACATTTGTAGGATTTTTGTTCATTAATATTCAAGGGTATAACTAAAAAGAAATAGTATTTTACTTTAATTTGAGTATATATTCAAACTATATTTTTACTTTACTTACAGTTTTTAATTACTTTATTATCACTTATCATTTTTTTCCGTCTATTTACGATGTATAATGGAGAGATAAATTAATTTCTTTCTTTTTTCGAATGTGTTTAAAAAAGTATATACTCTCCGAAAAAAAGTCTCAAAATAATAATTATTTAAGATGTTAAGAATGTAATTTAGAAAAAAATCTACTCTATAGAATTACTATATTTTAGTAATGCCCATATATTACTCATATTATAAGTATACCTTACTTTCAGGCATTATTTTCCTCAATACGGAAAACAAACCATAATTATTTATATTTACTCTCTAATAGAGAATAAAATAAAATTCTTTATATTGTAGGTTTTCGTATTGGAAAAATATTGCCTGAAAGTAAGGTACACTTATAGTATGAATAATAAACTATTTCAGGAATCATTTTGTAAAATAATATTCCAGGTAAAAATTGCAGCTTTTTTTTTTCTTTCATGTGTGCGACAATTCTATAGATTATTTCTAAAACATTATCATAAAACTGCGATGAATTGTGCGAAAACAAAGATATATTTACTGCACATTAATTGAATATTTTAATTTAAAAAAAAAAAAACTCGATATTTTAATAAGAAGTGAATGTAAGTGAAACATCATTTTCTGCTAAATTAAAATTCATTTAATTATTGCATTCTAGAATATTTTAGAAGAATCTTTGAAAAATGCAGATGAAACTGAGAGAAGAAAACAAATCTGTATTCCACGTATTAATAACTTGAAACGAAAAAATATATGTATTCGTAAGAGAAAAGAATCATCAAAGAGAAAGATTAATCTAGTAACTCATTTTCTGTGTTTACAGGATTTTTGTTCATCAAAACTCAAAGGTATAACCAAAAAGAAATAGTATTTTACTTTGATTTAAACAAATATTTAAACTCTATTTTTGCCTTTACTTACAGTTTTTAATTACTTTATTATCCCTTATGACTTTTATTCATTTATTTACGATGTTTCATAAAGAGGAGAATAAATTTCTTTCTCTTTTTCGAATGTGTTTTGCACCTTTTTATTATTAAATTTTCTTATCAAAGAAATACAATGAAGAATGTTACTATTTATGTATTGACCATTTTAATAGAAAAATATGTTCGGAATTTGAAAGACTTAAAAAGACATTAAAATATTTAAATTTTTCAATATTTTTTAAGTTAAAAAAACAATAAATTTTTTACAGATAAAATAACAGAAAAAACTACCGTTTTCGATCTACAATTATTTTTTATTTACATATTTATTTACTAATATCTGAACTTCATATTAGTTATATTGCATCAATTTTTATTATTAAATCAAATTATATGATCTGAGACGTTATTTTTACGTTTAAATTATTTTTTCCTACATATTATATATTCACAGAAAAATTTATCTATCGGAAGAATATATAAAAAAAAAAGACTTTAAATAATAATTAGTCAAGATGTTTTAAGAATAAACTATTTTAGAGATTACTTTGTGAAATAATGATCCAAGCAAAATTTGCAGCATTTATTTATTTTTTTCCATGTGTGCGACAATCCTATAGACTATTTCTAAAACATTATCATAAAAGTGCGATGAATTATGCGAAAACAAAGATGTATTTACTGCACATTAATTGAATATTTTAATAAAAAATATAAATTCGACATTCGAATAAAAAATGAACGACATGGAAAACTTCATTGTCGGCTAAATTAAAATCTACTTCATTATTACATCCTAGAATATTTTAGAAAAATGTTTGAAAATGGAGTTGAAACGGAAAGGAGAAAAAAAATGTTTATTCTACATATTAATAACTTGAAACGAAAAAATATATGTGTTCGTAAGAGAAAAGATTCATAAAAGACAGAGATTAATCTAGTAACTCATTTTCTCTGTTTGTACGATATTTGTTCATTAAAACTCAAAGGTAAAAAAAAAATATTTTAACTTAACTTAAATATTTATTTAAACTCAATTTTTGCCTTTACTGACAATTTTTAATTACTTCATAATCACATCTGACTTTTTATTTACGATTTATCATAAAGAGATAAATTAATTTCTTTTTTTTTTTACTGTATTTTATACCTTTTGTTTAAATTTTAAAACATGTCATAGCAGCAAAGAAAGAATGACTATACTTTTGGGGTTGCAAAACGGAAAATTTTGGATATAGGTTCTTTCTAAAAAGGCGAATCTCTGAATACGTTTGTAAGTTTAGTGGTTAAGTATGCAGGTAGGGAATCGCTCCTCTTTAATTATATAAATGGGTTTTTATGAAGAATTGTTCGATTTGGTCTGATTTTTGAATATAGATTTTTTATATGATAAAGCATATCCCTGATTACTGTAGAGGGTTCAAAGAATAAGTATAAAAAGCGGAAATAGGGAGAGCTATTCATCTCCCCCCTTAATTTGTTTTTCGAACGGCATTAACTCTTGGAAATATAAGGCTGTAATATACAATTAGTATGCGAAGACTATGAGCTCAATGCTATAAGTTTAACTGGGCAATATTCTCTTTTATTTTTTATTGCAAGTTTATCTCCTATGCGAAATGAAATTTTACGTTTATTGTATTATTAAAAAAATTTTTATAATGAAAGTCCAAAGATTTTTTTTAAGTACACTATACCATTATTACACACATTTTATTTTATAAAATGTTATTAGTAATAATTCTTGTAATTCAAAATGTTTTTCTTCCCATAATGTGTATAATGTTATAAAGAAATAGTAAAAGCAGTATCCTCTGACTTACGTGCAAATCTTAGTTATGCGTGATTTTAAAAAAACTCTTCAAATGTGTATAAATCAAGGGTGACTATATTTTAGAAATTTGTACATTATTTCGAATTCCTAATATGCAAAAACAATTATTTTTTCATAAATAATACTTGATACATTAAATCACATTTTCAGTGTCTATGTAACATAAATTCCATATATTATTTTTAAATTCTTAGCACAAAATTATTTTACAATATAAGACAAATTTTAATTTCAATTTTCAAGAAGCTCAATGCTTTATGAAAATAATCTAAAAATTAAGAAAAAGTAGTAGCAAAAACTTCTACTGAAAGCAAGTACCTATTCTTTGAGAAGAATTATATATATATTTTTTTTTTAACCGAAGAAAATTAAGAAAAATATATTTCCGCATCTAAATAAATTAGAATGGAAAGGCATACAAAAAAAATTGCTTGGAGGTAGCGACATCAAAGAGAGAAATTAATTTAGAAAATAATTTTCTAATCTAGTAGAAATTTTTGTTATTTTATAATGTAAAAAAAATATATAAAAAATACCGATAAAAAAGTATTTACATTTTTCCCATCTACGTATGTTATTCAGATATTGTTTTGCATTCCAATAGATTCTATTATTTTACCTTTCATATGTATTGCAGTACTCATTCTATTGCCACAGAATGTTTTTAGAATTAAATTGTTTTTCTCATTTTTTTAATTATTTGAAAGTTTGATATTTTTTTCAGTTTTACCAAAATAAATCTAGAACTTCTTCTTTTTTTAAAAAAATTATTATTTCTTTTACTTCTTTTTTTATTTCATTTACTGAAAGAATTATTTAGATATAAGAAAAATAACTTTTGATATGAATTTTTATTAAATATGAATTTTTGATAAATATATGAATAATATGAATTTTTATAAATATATGAATAATATGAATTTTTAAATTAGTTTTGTAAATAATAATAATAATAACGTCTTTATATATTTGTAGACTTCATTTATACACATTCGAAGATTTTTTTTTCTTTTGTTAAAATTATAATTTTTTTTTTCTTTTAGATACTGAATTACTTTAAACTTTGCTTCGTTAAATTATTGAATGCAATTTAGTATATTTATATCTGTTAAAAATTATAATTTTAATCAATTTTAAATCAAAGAGATTAAGGTCAATTTTGAAGGTGTGGAAATCTTTTTGAACCAAATCTGTTTTAACATACTTTTTGGGTGCGTTCTTATTTATGTAAATACGTAGCACATATTTTCGTAGTGGAGTCCTTCTGCCTGTCTGTTAAACAGAGCAAAAACTATCCAACCGAATCGTTTGAAATTGAAACTATATTATCGTTGCATAATTTTGTTGAATTATTTCAAATTTTATGAAAATCTTATGCATAAGTTATTTATTGGAACAATCAAAAGTATTCCGTTACATTAAGGCCAAAGAAAAAAATAGTTTCAAGTGCATTTTAATGATTTACACTGTTCGAACATAATAAAATTGATATACATCTATGAAGTATATACTGAAATACACATTCTTTACAATCTGTGGTGCAAAGAATGTTTGTTATTAATTTACAGGGCCACACAAAGGTACATAAAGGGAAAATTGTTTGAGGTGCATTTTAATTATATTTAACTATTTCACATTTTATGAAATTGATATACGTTGCTCAGGTTTACAACTAAATACTTCATGTAGCAGATAGTATTTTTAGGAACACACAAAAGATTTCGAGTACTACACTGCAATCCTAAATACTGGATACTATTACACCAAGATGTAAATATTTAGTAAACTTCTATATAGTACGAACGTACTTCATTTGCTATGCATGATGAGCATTTTCCGACTAGTTTATATATGCATTCTGTTAGGATATTTGATTTACTATTTGAGTGAAAGAAACAGATTTTATAAACCATCTAAATAAACTGTCTCCTTTTTTATGGACTTGATTACTGTTGTTGTGATTTCCTGATAAAATAAAAATATGAATTTCTGACCAAGTCAGTTGTAAAAATCAGGGTTTATTTTAAAGATAACTAATTATGTTGAAGAAATACTTTAAAATGAACTAAATATTTTTAATCAATTTCAATTAAAAATATATTAAATATTTAATAGTTTTAATTTATAAAATATGTATAAACATTTTAAATAACAATAATAAATAAAATTAGCCATACTGTTTTATTGCGTTTTGTCCGGTGATACATCTTAATATACCGATAAAAAGTACACGAAAATAGAGCTAAAATTATGAACTTTATGTTCATATAAAATACAATTTTAAATATTAAGTTATTTACTTTCAGTCATAGTGAGATTTGTAAGTTATGAAAGTGAAAAATCTTTCTTACGAAATAAATTTTTGTCGATCATTCAAATCAAAACTCCCATATTGAGGAAGTTTAGAATCTGTCGACAGATGTAGTATATATGAAGTGTTTATAACGCAATTCACTTTTCATATAAATTACTAAGGGACTATATAAGCGGCATCAGCCTGCTTGCATGTTCCCTTATTTTAACTAATTATCACTGTCGATATATAAAATCGTTTAAGGATTGAGAAGGGCAGCGGTTTGTTTCAATCTATTTTTAAAGGTATATATTCATGAATTCGTATTATGCATACGCAAATTATATAGTTTAAATATTAGTTGCTTCCATTTTCGGATTTTTTAATTTTTTTAATACCTGAAATGTTTTACCATATACATATATGTACTAAATAAATATATATATTTAAGTAAGTATGTTAAATTCATAAAGTAGCTTGAAGTTTATAATATTGCAATATATGTCGATTGCAATTGTAGCATGCAAACAGACATTGCTAATAGGCTAATAGCAAAAGCTCTCTTCTTTGTATTTTCCGAAATTATATCATGTACAAATATTTGAAAGCAACTCTAATCCGCTTATAATAAATCGGCCGATTTGTAGTTAAAAATTTGTAGAAATTATTTGTTAGTTAATGAAATCACTAGTAGTGACAGTAAGAATCTAATTTTCATCTTCACCATCGCATCGGAAAATTCACCAATATTAGCAGTTATTGTGAGGCGATTATTACGCTTAGAGGACATTTTGTATGAAACTGGGACTACAGCCTCAGAAACGTTAAACATACAACTAACCTGTAACGGATTTCTTCGCTACGTCACTTAATAAGACAGTCATCTACTTTCAAATATCAACAACATTCAATATTAATTATTAAAAATAATAAACAACAGAGATTACAGTGGAGTTAGGAGCAAGCAAAACTATTCTCAAAACATTCAAAAGAAAATAAACGCAAACTTTTTTAACTTAAATTTCCTCTAGTGGGGGAAAATCTCTATTCCTAAAATTACCTCCAGGAAAATGACTTCCCAAATTCACATCAAGAAATATTAATTTTCATTTGAAGCTACTTCCCGAAGAAAAAAAATAACTGTTCGAATTTCCTTTATAAATAGAAACTCATGGTTCCCACAAAATACTTTATTGAAATATAATGAAACAGCTTCCTACAAAATGTCGAAATCTTCCGCTGAAACACGATATCAATTACCCTGAAAGTGCAACGATGCGCGATATCACATCAAAGTGATAGTTCCAGTCCTAAAGTTCCTCTCTCAAGCTTTTTCAAATTAGATCCTCTATTCAACCTTTCATTTCCACATTTATATTTCACGGGTTACCACAGTGCCCTATCAACATATAAATACATGTAATAACAATTAAACATAGATTCCGAGAACACAATACCTCTTGTAAAAATTTCAAAGATAAATGAATGACGTCACTTTTACAAACAGATGTTCCCATGGGACAAAATTACCACAGTAAGAAAACTAGATAGCTTTTATAAAATAGTAGATAGCATCTACTATAGAATTTTATGTACGCAAAGCATTTAATTTTGCAAAACGATCATGAACTATTGAACAATGACAAACTGAACATTTCTCATGCGTGATTTTCGCATGAGACTCAATATGTTTAAAAAAGTAACTACATACCGAATGTTTTTTCTCACATCTAAAGATGCAGTTGACATATTTTCATTTTATTTTGTTGTCAACTCACTCACAAATTGCAGTAAGTAAGTTGACATGAGTAAAACAGATCTATGTATAGTTTGCATCACTAACAGAAGCTCTAAAACTGCTGCATTACTAATAAAATTGACCAGTTCAAAAAAGATGCAATTGAGAAGTACATTTGTTTTTCTTTTTTGTATATAGAGTTACCCCGTAAGTTTTTGATATAGCTAAGTACATTGTTAGCATACATTACTCTAAAACGTACGAAATAGCGAAAATTCGGTGTAATAAATTTTATGTTTATAATTTACCTCTCAGTGGAAAACAAAAAATCACAACGAAATCATTCTCTATATGTATGCATTAAAAATAAATATCCTGAACCACTAAATACGCTCCTATATACACTCCTTATTATTATTTTTTTTTTAATGAACTGTATTTGTATCCTTCCTTCCTAAACAAATAATCAGTTGTAAAAATATGAAAATTTATAAACATTATTTGAATTCTATTTACTTAGGAAAAACAAGCAGTTTTTATTAAGTATTTTTTTCCACATAATTGTTTATTCCATTGGAAAAAAAAAACACAGGAAATTGTCGAAAAGATAATATATATTTTAAAATAAAAAGCTTTATTATTTAAAATATATATAATTATTTCTTGTTTTTCTGAAGTTTTTCTTTCAGTTACAAAATCAGTAAAGTATTATATTTATTTGCATTTTAATAAATTCTGTAAGAATGTGTAGGGTTATTAAAATTTATTCAGTTCCGAACGAATTACATTAGAAAGGGAAATATGTAGTAAGACGTTATCATTTAAAAGGATTTGGAGAAATCTAAAACGGCAGCAAAAATTGCAAAAATGCGCAACATTAAAAAAAATGAATAAATAAATAAATAAAATATAAAAAAATAAGTATTTTGCATTTTAACTGCTAAATTTGCGTTTGTTTAAAATCTATGCATTACTTTTTTTAATTTATAATAATTATATCATATCTAATTTTTTTTTATTTTTTTGTTTAATTCAATTATTTATTTATTTATTTATTTTAATTAATTATTGAAATTATTATTAATACACTTGATTAAATTTGTTTAAAAGAAGATACAATTTAAGAGGATGGTTTATTAAAATTCTTCAATAATTGTAAATATATGTTGATCTTTAAAAAGTGGTTTTCATGTACGATTTAGATGCTAAAGCTTTCTGTACAGTTTTTAAAAAATATAGCTTCGTTTAATTTTAAATAGTACATCGCATATGCGGAAACATTCAAACTAGCAGCTACGGTGTACAAATGTGGCATTCAAATTATTTTATTAATACTTGTTGCATTACTCTAAAACATACGCAATAGCGAAATTTCAGTGGAATTAATTTTATCTTTATAAATTAAGAATCAAAAAATAGCAAAAAATTACAGCGAAATTATTCTTCACATGTGTAGTTTAAAAATGCAATTCCGAGCTACTAAATATATACCAAGATACACAGCTTATTATATATTTTCAAAAATGAACTGTACTTGAATCCTTCCTTCCTAAACAAATAATCAGTAGCAAAAATATAAACTTTTATAAACATTATTTAATTTTTATTTACTTTGAATAAACAAGCAGTTTTTATTAAGTATTTTTTACATATTTATTTATTTCGTTGGATAAAAAACACAGAAAATTGTTGAAAAGATAATATGCATTTTAAGATAAAAAGCCCCATTATTTAAAAAAATATATGGAATTATTTCTTGTTTTTCTAAAGATTTTCTTTCAGTTACGAAACCAGTGAAGTATAAGATTTATTTGCAATTTAATAAAAACAATAAGAATGTCTAGAGTTATTAAAATTTATTTAGTTCCGAACGAATTACATTAGAAAGGGAAGTTTATGTAGTACCATGTTATTATTTTAAAAGATTTAGAGAAATCTTAAAAGGCAGCAAAAATTGCAAGAATGCACAATATAATAAAATAAAATAAAATAAAATAAAGTATACAAAATAGCTATTTTTCATTTTAATTGCTACGTTTGTGTTTGCCTTAAATATATCCATTATTTTTTTAAATTTAAATAAGTGTATCATATCTAAATTTCTTATTTTGTTTTTTATTTAATTAACCAATTATTTAAATTTTTATTAATGTATTTGATTAAGTTTATTTAAATGAAGATACAATTTTTGAAGATGATTTTGTAAAATTCTTTAAAAATTGTAAATCTATGAAGATAATAAAAAAAAGTTCGTTTTCAAGTAAGATGTAGATGGCAAAGTTTTCTGAGCAGTTTTTAAAAAACAACAACTTTGTTTAATTTAAAATAGTACTTAGTATGTCATGAAACATTCAAAATAACAGCTACGCTATATACATGTGGCTTTCAATTTTTTTTATTAATGCTAGTTGCATAGCAACCTGTTGTGCTGCTTTTGACGCGTACAAGATCATTCGATTGTTTTGCGAAAAATGAAATGTCTCTTAGACCGTGAGGTGGTAGCATAGACAATCACCTCACCGAGTTTAGGACTGAAATTTCAGAAGTAGTTAACTCAATTCGCACATTAAAGCGCAATCAGTTTTCCATGTCAAATCTTAGTAGAAAACACCTGAAAAACCAATTTGAACAATTGACTGGTAGGTTTTAAATTGTATTTTTCAGCACCCAAACATATGAAAACATGGAGGACGGAGAGCATGAAAACACAATGGTAAGCTTATGACTCAACCACTGAAATCGGGTTTTCAGATGTTTTAAACCAAGATATACCTTGACAGACAGATTGCTTTTTAATATGCGAATCGCGTTTTGACTAATTCTGGAATTTCACCCATGAACCCCCTCTCCCCTCCTAAATATATTTGTAAATGGTTAATAATCCATAAATATGTGCAATGGCGACAACTTTTGAAAAATATTGGATCGGGTCAAAAACATTTAGTGGGCTCAAAAATATTTTTGTAAAATAGTACGACCAGTTTGTTTTTGTTTGAAGGGTTGACAGATGAGAATTTTAAGTCAAGCTACCACGTTTTAATAAATTTGCAATTGTATTAAATATATTCTCATGCGTTTTTTTTATAAAGATGCTGTTATTTTTTGTAATGCCATGATATCATGAAGTGACTACAAACCAAATTAGCAAAGTTTCATATGGAACAAAACATTTCAGTCATTTGGGATTTATGGGTGTCAGTCGGAGAATTAAAACACATGGCCATTGGCAAAAAAAAATTATTCCAAGGAGAAAAATGAATAATAAAAGATTAATGAAATAAATAATTAGAATTATGAAAATTGTATATGCTATGATACAAAATTATTGGGTGGGCTGAGTCCCCACCGGCCCATATAAGTTGCCATTACTGAATATGTGGGTCAATAGTTTTTATTACTTTCCCCTATTTGAGCTTTCTACGTTTCATAGTTTATGAGTTAAATGCCTGTGAGAGACGGACAGACAATCATATATTATAATGGTTCCTTTTTCACTTGATAAGTACGGAACCCTAAAAAAGACGTTAAAATGCCCTCTTGGTATTTGTACCTCATTGCTTCTCTTATGACCTTATATTCATACACTGTAAAAAATAAATAAATAAAAATTAAAATAAAAATCCGTTAGATTTACGGCAAAATTAAATTAAATTATTTATTACCACTAATTTTACTGTTATTTTTACGGATAAAACTGTTGGCAACATTGATGCAGATGTTTTTTAACGGATTTTTTTTTTTTTAACAGTATATACAATAAATGATTGCTACACTACCCTTCATCAACTACTAAAATTTGTAAAATTAATTAAAAAAATACTGTATAATGCCAACCGTGCACAAACTATGTTTCACGTATTAAATATCTTAATCAATGAAAAAAAAACAGCTTTTTCTAAATGTAGTATTAATATAATAAAATACTATTTAAAAAATTATTTCTCAAAACCATAAACGAAATTAAATTTCCAGTGACAAAAAAATATTTCATTTTACTTTAATTATGAGGCAGTTATTATTAATTTTTGAAGTATTGTTACTCAGTTTTTTTAATGTTTACAAAATATGTTTTGTTTATTTGAAGAAATAAATTATTTATAAGCCAGATAATGAATTAAAATCTGCAGTTTTCAAAAAAACTTATTAAAAATAGTAATTTATTTAAATCTTCCTACTGTTTACACGCAATTTCAAAACAATAATAATTTCTTTTTCTTTGTGAGTTGATTAAAAAAATAATAATTTATTGTAACTGATTATGCTTTAATTAGGGAAAACAGTGAATTGTTTCAAGCGATGTAAAGGGATAACATCTTAATGCTTTGTTATTTTTTTAAGTTTTTTTTTAATTTATATGAAAAGTAATTTCATTTTCTTTGAACTTTTAATTTTCGAAATTTTGCTTTTATTATATATTGTAGCTAAGGAATGTGGATAAAAATTCAATATTTCACATTTTTATATGAATTCAGAATTTGGAATTTATTTACTTTAATTATAAAACTGTATGGGGGGGGATTTCCATTTTATAATGAAAGAAAGTTTTTCGCAAAAGGTTAAGTAGTATAAATTTGAAATTTGTTACGAATTTTGTGATATATCATTATTAAATATGGTAGCCAGAATATTCATCAATAAATTTTCTGTAACATAAAATTAAAGCATCCAAAATTTCATTATCTTTTTAAAAATAGATATTTATTGGTGGGTATTTCCATGCGCACTTGTCGTGTAAGTCACAATTCTTGTAACTGATAAATTTTTAGTCACCGTTATTTTCGAAAAGTTTTCATGGCCTTAGTCAGTTAATGAAATATCTCTGATAAAATAAGTCATATTTTTCCCTTCTAAAATACTGGTATCTAAAACCGTAGTATGTGACTTATACAACATGTGCTCATGGAATTACCCTGATGGAAGATTAATTTTTTTTTTTAACTTCAACTTTAGCTACTTAAATAATCAATATTTTTTAAAAACAATTTCAAATAATACCTATATTTTTCATGTATTTTACAAAATTTTTAATCTTTTATCACCGGTTTTTCAATACACATTTTTGCCTAATTCAATCAGAAAAATGTTCAGATTAAATAATTCAAAATTTACAACAAAAATTTACTAGTGAGAATATAAAATGATAATTGGAATATGGATGCCCTTGGTACAAATCATGATGGGCTAAAACACGTTGCCCGTGTGATATATGGGCAATGAGGATTTGCACACATCGGGAAATCAATCAGCTGCATGTTTTTATGATAATTACAGACTCATACATTCCAAAAATTTCATCAAAAATATAAAAAAATGGGTCAATAGCTTTTAAATTAAGCTTAAAGTTGATAGAAAAGCGGGCGACGGGAAAACGCTACGTGATTGGCTGTGACATCATAGTTCACGATATCCCAGTTGCAGGCGAAACGGAGCAAGCAAGCAAGCAAGCGGATTTTATGTTTTTATAAGCCTGTATTTTTCAATCATTTAAAATTTTTCTTACATCCAAATGTATTTATTCTTTGACAGGGAAGTGGTTAAAAAAATTTCTTATTTACTTCATAACTTATTGTCTTATATTTGCGGAAAAGTACATTTGTTTTCTATTTTTCCACTTTTTTTTCAAAATTTTAGAAAAGTAAGGTTTTTTTCAATATTATGAGAAGTTCGAAATTAATGCTTGCAGAAGATCTTGGTATTTCTATCAAAATTAAAATTCGGACTAAAAGTAAATTTGTATGCAAGATTCGTCATGTATATAAGAAGTATTCATTAAATGTTTAACGAACTTTTCTATTTGCCTCAAAAAGTAAAACAAAATTTGAAAATAACTTCAAAAATACTTTTTCAAGCTACAAAAACATCTACTCCGTAATGACAGCTTTAATGGGGTACCTATCGGGGACAAGGTAATGTTAGATATTATTTTGATTTACATGTTTGAAAATCGGCCTACGTCTGTTCTATATTACAGCGAGCTGAAAGTATGCATATCTTATGCATGAAATTTAAAAATGTAAAATTTTTTATATTGAAAATAATTAAAAAGATTGAATTAAAAATGCTTGAAATTTAAAAGTGAATTGATCTTTTATTTTGAAAAACACAACAGGTTTTCCAAAAAACTCAATTTAAAATATGTTTATCCAATTTCATCAGAGATACTTCAAATGCTTTAGCAGAATCTAAAACCGTTAACTTGATTTGGAAAAACAAAAAACTTTGTCAGTGCCTATACACTACCATTATAAATGTATTATGACTGAAAGAAAATATAATGATTTTTGAAAAAAAAAAAAAAGTAATATATGATGAAAGAATGAAAAAAGCTCTACAATAATAAGAAAAAAAAACGGTTGGAAAACTTGATTTATTTCCTTGTTCATCAGATAAAATTTTTAGAAATATTCATTAAATGTTTAACGAACTTTTCTATTTTCCCCAAAATAAAACGGAATAAAAAAATAAAATAACATAAAAACAAATACTTTTTTAAGATGCAAAAGCTTCTACTCTCTTATGACTGCTTTAGAAAGAATTTACCTATCGGAGAAGAGGTAATGTTAAATATTATTTTGCTTTACATGTTCGAAGATGCGTCCATATCTGCTCTATATTACAACGAATTCAAAGTATTGATACACTATGCATCATATTTAAAAATATATCAGTTATCATATTGAAAATAATTAAAAATGCTTCAAATTTGAACGTAAATCGATCTTAAACATTGAAAAACACAACAGAGTTTCAAAAAAACTCGATTTAAAATATTTCTTCGTTTTAATCAGGGAAACTTCAAATGCTTGAGCTGAATCTAAAACCATTAACTTGATTTGCAAAAAAACAAAAGATTTTGTCAGTGCCTTTACACTACCATTATAAATGCATTTTGACTAAAATAGAATATAATGAAATTTGCAGAAAAAAAAGTAATATTTGAAGAAAGAATGAAAAAAATTCTATAATATTAAGAAAAAGAATGGTTGGAAAACTTGATTTATTTCCTTGTTCATCAGACAACATTTTTAGAAAATATTCATTAAATGTTTAACGAACTTTTTCTATTTGCCCCAAAAATAAAACGGAATAAAAATATAAAAAGAATAAAAAAATACTTTTTTTTCTTTGTCTTCTTTTTTTTCCCTTTCTCTTTCTGTAAATTAATAATGCTCACAAACGAAGAAGCACACGTATATTGGAATAACAAACACGGAATTAAAGAAAGAGCGTTTGCTGGAGAATTAAGAGAAAAAAAAAATAATGCTTTTAATCATCGAGCTCGTTCCCATTCTTTTTTCACATTAATTTTTTTGCTCCTCCTCCCGAGCTAAAAAAAGGAGGAGCATGATCGATATTCTATTTAACGTTCCTGGGGAACTGAGGCAAGCTTTCACCATATTTGGCGGATAATAATGGACTGTTCTTTTACACGCATGGGAGTAGAAGCGAATGTTGAAAAGAAACTGACTACTCTTCAACGCGCTACTCTTCAACGCGAGCCATGTTTGACCAAGGTTTTAAACTTATTTGTGTATGGTCGGTAAAGATGAATAAAAAAACGCACACACACACACACGTGTTTTTGTCGTGCAAACAGGAAGAAGTTGCGTAATTAAGTTAATACTTATGGACTTTTTTCTGCAGGTTGTTTTTTTATGCTAAATGATCTATAACTTTTTTTTTAGCAAGTCGCGTGAAAAGGTTTTTTTGTCAATTTAACCCATGACTTATTTGGTTTGTAACGCCATAAACTGCGACCTGTTAAAGAGGCATGTTAAAAAACAATCGTGTTATAAGTTTTTTTTTAATCTCTTTTTTCATTCAATTGAATACTTTTTTTGCTTTTTCATGTTTTAAGTTTAAAATGCCTTTCATTATATTCTATAAAATTAGGCAGAAATACGTTTTTTTTCATATCGTGTGTACAATTTTCAAAAATATACATTTTTTTAAAAAGCAATTTTTGTCCAAAAATTCTGTCTAAGCTATTTGACTTAGTTCTGTATGGTCGGTAAAGATGAATAAAAAACACACTGTGCTTTTTTCGCACAAACAGGAGGAAGTTGCGTAATCAAGTTAATACTTGTAGAATTTTTTATGCATGTTATTTTTTAACGTTAAGTGATCTAATGCATTTTTTAAGCAAGTAGAGTGAAAGTTTTTTTTTTTTTTTTTTTTTGTCAATTTAACCCATGAGTTAGCTGGTTTGTAACGCCATGTACTGATACCTGTTGAACAAGCAGAATCAAAAAATAATTTTTGAACATTCAATTATGAATTAGATACTAAAATATACATTCTGTACAAATTATGATACAAAGAATGTTATTATTTTACATTGTAACTCAAAAGTATAATACTGCATTGTGGTATACGGGGAAATATTGTTTGGGGCGTGTTTTAATTATATTATACGCTTTCATATTTTAGGAAATTGATATACGTTTTACTGCGGTTTAATACAAGATTCTTCCTGTATAATAAAAAGCAAATAGTATTTACAGAAACACACAAACAATTTCGACCACTATACTGTATCCGAAGTACTGTGTATGCTATAGCAGCAAGATCTGAATATTTTTTAATTTCGTTGAAGTACGAGCAAACCGCAATTGCTGCGTTTCACGTGCAATTTTCATCTTGTTTGTAATAAGACCTTCTATTTGTATTTAACTAAATTAGATAGTGAATTTTAATGAGCTCTAAAATATTTGATTTAAAATAAAATTTTTGTTGGAGCTTTTTTTTTCTTGATCTCACTATGTGACCGTTTCTTCCTTTTAACCCTTTTCGTTGTCGTACGGAATTTCATTCTTATTGTTGAAAATCATTTGTTAAAAGCTAGAAGTGTCCAATATAGGAATATGAAAAAAAAACAATATTTTGTTAATAAAATCACTTACAATTGTTTGCAATAATCATTAATCAACACACGTATTTACATTTATACAAAAAAATAACTTAATATTTACAAACATTTGTACACAGGATCTGTACAACCCCTGGAAACTTCTTCGGCACCATATTTTCTTATAGAAAATCTTTCCTTAACCCATTTGCGACGGGTAATTTTTGCGATATTTTTAATATTTAGTCACCGATTTTTAAAAAACAAAAATTGGTGTCTTATTAATGATGAAATGCTCCGATTAGATTAGGCAAATTTTACAGTAAAATTTTACTGGTGAGGATGAACAAAGATTCTTAAGCATTTTTGCGGCACATATACATGTCGCCCATTTCCTCTGGGTTAAAAGAAGGCAAATTTTTTTTCGTTTAACTTAGATTTATTTTTCTATAAGAAAAATACCAGAAACACTCTTGGAAAATGTTTTAACCGCACGAATCTTGAGTATAACAAAGTACTTATTTGAAATGAGTTAAATGTCTCATATATTTAAGCCTAAAGCTGTCTTTTTAAATACTGCACATGGTTTTACGAATATGAAATCATATATTTCTATAATAAAATCTTCTTGCCTGACATAAACTAACTAAGAATGTGTTGGGAAATCACAAAATTCTTATACGAAATAGAGAAGAGTTATGAGAAATTCTTAAGAGAATTAAGAATTATTTACGGCCTAGTTAATCAGTACACGTGGATATTTCACCATCCTTCGAATAATCTTTCTCAATGTTTAAAAATCCGTGAACAGATTCATTTGTTGTTTAATTAAATCTCATATTCCTGTACCTAAAGCTAACTCTCTATACAACGAAAAATTCTTTTTCACATAACTTAATGACTGAAAGTAATTTAATGACTTTTGTGGAAAAACCTTCTAAATTTAATACATTTAATAAAGTGCTCTTTAATAAATCTATGTTTTTTGAGCTGAAAAGTATCTTCCTATTTCAGCATTCTTTTAAATTCATTTTTCGATAGAGAATTTGCTTTCTTTCTCAGTTAAATTTTTTTCTTGTTTCGGCTAACATTACCATAATTTAATAATTAAAAGCTATTTATAGAAAGCTAGATAAGTTCATTATTGGATATAAATTCAATCAATTATTATGAAAAGACGAAAAAAATAATAAATTAATTAGAAACTGCTCTCAGATTTTGTAACACAACAACCAACCATAATTCGTATATCATTAGATTTTATTTTAATTACCTGCATAAATCCATAAAATAAATTGAAAAATTTGCCATTTTGATAAATCGCATTTTCTTAAATGTAAAGATACTTATCTACACATAAGATCAACCTTTTTTCCTCCTGGCCATGAGACTGCAGAATTTTGTCCTTTTGCAATAAAACGTTCGATCCCTTTTTAGAAAACTTCCACACGTAACATAATAAATAACTATATTTCATATTTCAATAGACGTTTCTTGAAACTAGAAAGAACGAGAAAGACGTTGCAGAAATCCAAAAAATAAAACGACCTTTTTGCCCTTTTTTAAATCTTATACTCTAAATTCTAAAGCTAACTTCCTATGCACACTGGCTCATTCTTTTTCATTTTACTATGCTATGGTAAAATACTATTATTTTGCAAGAAGAAACTTTAGATCGCTATTCAGTAAAGCTCAACTCGAAACAAAATAATCCACGATAATTTATATTTCATCAGACTTTATTTAATTACATGCAGAAACTATGAAACAAAAAAGACATTTGCCATTTTGTTAAATATCAACTTTTTAAACCTAAAGTTAACTTCCTATACTCTGGATCACTCTTTTTCAACTGACTATGCGATTGTAGAATCCCATTTTTTTGAATAAATTATTAAACCCCTAATTAATAATGTCCAGCCGTAACAAAATATTCAACCACAAATCATAATTCAGTCAAAGTTATTTTAATTACATGCAGAAATCCGATAAGCAAAATATTTGCCATTTTGTTATATCTCACACTCCTAAACCTAAAGTTAACTTCCTATACACTGGATAACTCTTTTTCAACTGACTATGTGATTGTAGAATCCCATTCTTTTGCAATAAAACATTTTATCCCTATTTAATAAATTACAGCCGTAACAAAATAATCAAGCACAATTGACAATTCAATCGAAGTTATTTCAAATAAATGCAGAAATCCATGAATCAAAATACTTGCGATTTTGTTAAATCTCACATCTTAAACCTAAAGCTAACTTCCTATACACTAGATAACTTTTTTTCACTTGACTATGCGATTGTAGAAACCCATTTTTTGCAATAAGACATTTCATCACTATTTAATAAAATTTCGGCTGCAGTAAAAAAATTAAAAAACAAATCATGATTCAGTCCAGATTATTTTAATTACATGCAGATATCCGATAAGCAAAATATTTGCCACTTTGTTAAATCTCACATTCTTAAACCTAAAGCTAAATTCTTACACACTGGATCACCGTTTTTCACCTGACTATGCAATTGTAGATTTTTTTTTTTTTTTTTTTGAATAAACATTTTATGCTTATTTTATAAAGTTCAAGCCGTAACAAAATTATCAAGCACAAATCATAATTCAATGGACGTTTTTTTTAATTACATGTAGAAATCCGATAAGCAAAGTATTTGCCATTTTGTTAAATCTGACATTCTTAAAACTAAAGCTAATTTCCTACATACTGGATCACTCTTTTTCACCTGACTATGTGATTGTAGAATTCCATTCTTTTGCAATAAAGCATTTTATCACTATTTAATAAAATTTCGGCTGCAGCAAAATAATTAAAAAACAAATCATGATTCAGTCCAGATTATTTTAATTACATGCAGAAATCCGATAAGCAAAATATTTGCCACCTTGTTAAATCTCACATTCTTAAATCTAAAGCTAACTTTTTACACACTGGATCACCGTTTTTCACCTGACTATACAGTTGTAGAATATTTTTTTGAATAAACATTTTATATTTATTTTATAAAGTTCAAGCCGTAACAAAGTTATAAAGCACAAATAATAATTCAATGGACGTTATTTTAATTACATGCAGAAATCTGATAAGCAAAATATTTGCATTTTGTTAAATCTCACATATTTAAACCTAAAGCTAACTTCTTACGCACTGGATCTCTCTTTTTCACCTGACTATGCGATTGTAGAATGACATTCTTTTGCAATAAAACGTTCTATCCCTATTTAATAAAATCAGGAACGTGCTGGGAGATATACTTTTTCTAAATTTCGAAAAATATGGTTCTCTCAGAGAAAAAAAATATACACAATTCAAAAATTCTTACATTTTTCAATTCTAAAACCACCTCTTCCATTTTTTTTCTCTTATTTCGCTTTCTAGTGCACGCAATCTTAACTCTGCTACTGTATTACTGAGGTCTCCGGCTGGAGCGAATTAAATTGAGACGCCACATTGTTCTCATTTTTTTCCTCTTTCTCTCTCTGAAATGGAATAGAATACAAGATTTCTAGTTTATTTCCCCATTTGTATTCCCCACGATTACAGCCGCATAAACCAAGAGAACTGATTTTTC
Source organism: Maratus speculifer (assembly GCA_964019185.1). Classification (NCBI taxonomy): domain Eukaryota; kingdom Metazoa; phylum Arthropoda; class Arachnida; order Araneae; family Salticidae; genus Maratus; species Maratus speculifer. Next base: position 231,032,929 of record OZ025294.1, on the reverse strand, counting down.
CTTCCCTTTTCATAAAAATATTTGAGTTTGGATGTATCCTTGTTTATGTTTCTCTGACTCGAGTAGAATTCATTTAAATCGTAATAAGGTATAGTTTGGTGGTATGTATAGACTTTTAAAGAAAGTTGCGATGCGCTGGGAATCAGTAAATCATGAGTTCCTGACATAAACGCAATTTTACGTTACTGGTCGTAAAATGTTTTTCTGTTACTTTATGAAACAAAGGCCGAACAGTTCTTCAAATTTTCTCTCTTTTGTGTTCAAATATCAAAGGATTTTTATAATTCTCTTCTTTTTTTTTTATTCGGAAAGATAAAAATAATATTTGAAAACAGGGAAACTTTATTACTTTTTGAGGTAAAGCAGAATACTAAGTAAAAATGTTTCTACAGTTTTTCATAAAAATGACTGTTGTTTTCTGCAATGCGTTTCAATCATTTTTCGAAAGTCGTATCTGAAATACATGTGTCGTTAGTGAAGCGTACAATTATTTCTAAATGTTTGTGCGTCATATATAGCATTGTGATGTAATACCGCATGAAAGTTGTTGATTTAAACAAATTTAATCAAGATATCCCTGATATTTTATTTACAAAGTTGTCTTCATTTTTCAGCACGGATTATTTATATGGGTTTAAAAAAATCCTTTGATAATTTTGTTCTCCTAAGGTAATAAAAAATGTGTCGTTAGTGAAACGTACAATTATTTTTAGATGTTTGTGAGCCATATATATATATATATCATTACTAGCAGACCCAATAGACGTAGTCCTGTCACCAATAGACATTGTCCTTCCTGGCACCGACTCCAGAAAATCAAATAAATGTACGCAAATATAGTAATACGCACGATAAACACTACGCTCTTAATTTAATTTCTTATTACAAGTATGCAATGAAGTTATTTTTCACTCTTCAGTATTTTTTGAAGTCGGTTCAATTTTTGATAGAAAAGTTTATTTTTCTCTTTTTAGTTAAAAGTTAACGATTTTCTGAAGTCGGTTAATCAAAATTACAATACAGGAAACATTATTTTAAAGCATACACGTTCGTCAGGAGCGGGGTTCGAACACGCGATCTCTTTCTTCAAGTGCAGAGCTTAAATCTGGCACCTTAGACCGCTCGGACATTCCGTCCGCACTCAATTCATCGAACTTATTCAACAATTTTAATTAGCAAAAAATCACTAACTATTAGTTTTTACTTAATTACTAAAAAAGTACTGAATCAATTTCGATGAAATGTAAATCTAAACCATTCTCGAATCCACTGGAACACACACAAAAAATTTCATTAAAATCGGTCCAGTCGTTTAGGAGGAGTTCAGTGACATACACACGCACAGAAGATTTATATATATAAAGATGATGTAATACATAATGAACGTTATTGATTTAAACAAATTTAATCAAAATATTCCTGATATTTTATTTATAGAGTTTCCTTCATTTTTCAGCACGGATTACTTATATGGGTTTAAAACAAAACCTTTTGATAATTTTATTCTTCTAAAGTAATTATAAAAATTTTCTTGAGGTCTGCATTTTTATCTCGGTTAAAATATAGAAAAGAAAATCATTTTATTGAAAATTTAATTATTATCTTCCAGATTTTTGTATAATTAAAACTACAAAGAAAAAAGAAGGAACTATCGAGATTAAATTCCTTACCTTAAAACTCTTATTTCTGTTTTCTTTGTTAAATATTTGTTTCATCCTCTCCCACTCATCCTTTCATCCTTTCTTTTCCCCTATCACGCATTTAAAAAAGGTAAAATTATTAGTAATATATAACTCTAATACATATTCAAAACTATCTATTTTGTCAAATTATTTTATTAAAAAAATTGCTATAATTATGCTTTGATTAATTTGAAACTGCCGTAGGTTCAACGTTCAACCATAAGATGATGAACTGTTCTTCCGACTGTCGGAGCTATGGTTCAGCCAGAGCGGGGAATTTACATAGGCGAGGGATGAGCGAGGTTTCCCCATGTTATGGATGCCGCTACTTCAGCACTAAAAAATTTAATCAACCTTCCGCATTTTATTATTATTTTTATAATTGAAAATAACTTTTACAAAATATTGCACAAAAAATAATTCTAGTTGAAGCCTGTGAAAAAATTGACTTTTTATTTTAAAAATAGATTAGTATAAAAACTGTGAACTTTAGAAATCTCTGGACTAAGGAGATATACTTTGGACGTCAGAAATTTACTGTAAATCACTATGATTTTGTCGGTATCATCTGTATTATCAGAAACAATTTTCATACAATATTTTGTGTTGATATAAATTATACAAAAAATAATTTTATAATTTTCATCTAAAAGTTTACTGACTTTTCTTTTTTTGTATCAGTGACCACAAACATCAAATTGTTTTAATACGAAAAATGAATCGAGACAATTTATTACAAAAAGCTTTATATATACATTTATGTTATGAGACCAAAATTTTTAAAGAAAAAATTCTTTATTTTATTGAACACCCAATTTCTCCGATTACATAAGGTGAATATTTTTATTTTAATATAGTGCTTCATCACAGCTAGATTTTTTTTTTATTGGAAGTTTTTTTTTCTGTTCCATTTGTACAAAAATGCGCGTTGTAGAGTGTAAAAGAATTATAACTACTAAGGAGCTTTTAGAAACTATTATATTAGCTAAAATAAAGTTAAATCTAACATAAAATAATCCTAAGAAATAAAACTCCAATTTTAATTTTATATATGTTAATTGCTTTTCTGTTTATAATTTATGCTTCTTTTATATGTTTGTATATTTTACCTTTGTATTTTTATTTTACTGTTACTAAATTCTCATTTCTGATGTTCATTGTTAATAATGTTTTATGTTTTTATGTCTAGTGTTATTGATGCTTTTTGCTTTTATAATTCTCTTCACTTGCATTATTTTGCTTTTTAGATATTGCATATCAAATTCTTGTTCTTTTGTGCAATTTCTGCATTATTTATGCACTTTATTCATTTTTATTATTTCACCATTAGCATTCCTAATTAAATTTCTTGTTTAATCAGCAATAATTAAAAATATCTTTTTATTTCAGGCAATGGACATATTTTTAAGTAATTTTTTTATTTATTGTCACAGTAGGAATACAATTCATTTCTTATAGCAACTACGATAGGAGCATAAACTTTAACACCATTTAATAATACTTCTTAGAATGCGCATAATTATGTGTACTTTAGCTTTTTATCTGCTACCATTAAATCATTGCAGCATTTAAAATAAAAGAATTAACTGTAATTCCTGATCTTGAATCATGGAAATTAATATTAAATTATGCAGCGGATTTCATAAATGTACTAGAAAAAGTATTAAAATGTACTAAATTTCCAGTAAAGTATGAAAATCTGAAAATTCTTTTGAATGTTACGGTTTTTATTCGATTTTAAAATCGATGCTATTTCTGTCTTAAAGAAATTGGAAAATTAAATGAAAAACCAATTTTTTTTTAAAGTTATCAGTTGTCAAAAAAAATTTCTTAGTTAAAAAATAGAATAAATATCATAAGAGAATATGCGAAAATTATAATTAAATAATGTTTTTAGTTAACAGATTTGAACCATTTTCAGTTCAAATCCCCGTTAAACTTGTATTGCATGTTTAATTCTCATATTTACAATTTCCATACAGTTTGATAAAGATTTTATGAGTGATTAAATGCACACTTAAAATAAAACTTTTTTTTACAAATTAATTTGTGATGCACATTAAACCAAAATCTTAAGTTATAACATTACCTCTTTAATAAATGTTTAGATGTATTTGAAATCAATCGTAAGAAGTAAATTTTTCTTTATATAAAAGTTAAATATTACAAAATCAAAAATATTTCTCAAAGTTTCGTTACTAAGGATTAAAACTTTAGAGAATTTTAAAATTTAAGACGCAATGTGCAAATGCATCAACATTTAACAAACATTGAAGAACTCTAAATTATTAAGAATTATGGCATTCAATCTTCCAACAAAAGTAAAATCAAATTAACTATAGTTTTTATCATGACGCGATCTTATGTATCTTGTTTTTTAAACCATAAAATAATAATGCTTCTTAAAAAATTATTAATTTGTAACACAACACAATTAAATTTCGTAAATAAATTCAAATAAAACAGCATTTGGAAAAATAGTCACAAATTAAAAAAAAACTTGAGTTGTAATAAAACCATACCTTCTAAGTAACACTTTTTTAAACCTCCTAAAAACGTGTAGTGTATCAAGAGATGTTCGCCGCCTCCTTCATATTGACTTTCTATCAATATTTACTTACCATCAGATCATAAAAATTCGAGGATGTTCATAATATTCTGATGGCAGCATTTATCTTGAATACTTCTTTTTCATGTTTTTTTCTTTAGTGTATAAAGAATCGTTTTGGCTTTAACAGCCAATACCAAAAATCATTGCTTTTATTTCTTGCTGAATTTACTCTTAACCTGTTAAAGTTTTCATTAAATATTATAAGTATTTTTATGTTTGTTATTTTTTACTAACTTTTTATCACTACTTAAAATTATTCCACAAAAATTCTTATTTTTATAGTATTTTCTTATTTTCAGAATTCCATTACAACTGTATAATTATTTTAAATTGCAGGGTTGTTCTGATTTGTAAGTTTAAAGTTCTTGAAAGAGCTATAACCGGAAAGTATTTATAGTTTAAACTAATTGTGTAAGGTTTATTCTCTTGGCATTAGTATAACAGTAAACTTAAAATTCCTGCTCCAACCTCGTCATCTTAAAGAATTAAAATTCAGATTTTACAGAATAATATATATTCAATGCATCTCAGAACGCAAAAATTTTGTTTTTTGTGTTAATTTTTCATCTGTTCATTTTATTCATATTTAAGAATTACCATCATCAAAAACTCATCTTGGAATATATTCAGATTTATTTTAAATTGCAGCTTTTATAATGCATAAATGGCATTATTATTTAATATGAAAGGAAACAAAGATTATTCGTACTAGTTCTGTAATCACGAGAGGTTTTCTTGAAGTTGAAGGTTTCAATCTAGTATTTTGGTTTTCTTTTGTCTCCTGAAAATTTCTCTTCGTAATTTTTTTCTCTTTCTTTATCCAACCTATGAAAAAAATGTGATATGTGGAGTGGATGTATCTCATCTATTTAACATATCTTCCAGTTTAAATCACTCTTCTGCATTCCATTACTCTCCTCCAGCACTTAATATCTCTCTGCACCTGCATCTTGTTTTTACTATAATATTTAGTCCTTCTTACTTGTTAATAATGTCGATAAATGCATGATTAGTAGATTCATAGCAGTTCGTAGTACTTCCAGACCCGCAGAACAACTAAAGTTTGAATAGTAGAAAATATTCAAGCTCTGGGTCTGAGATAGATTTTAGTCTAGCTGAGCTTTAAAATGAATTGTAAATGTCTAAACTCAGTAGATTCCATTTTTTCATTTGCATTATAGGTTATTCACCACTACCAAGTCCATCTGTAATAACGCATACTGGTCGGGTAATGGCCTGTAATACCCTTCGATGTACTTCCGGAAGATTTTTGCTACATTTTATGGATTTTGAGAACAAGGATCGTAACACTCTTTTGAATGGAGGTATTTATTTATAGTAGTTTAGGTGAAATTTAGTAGTTTAGGTGAAGTATTGTGAATATCAGATGAATTAAGGGGCATAAAAGTGAATCATACTTCTGCTGATGGACTTGTGTCTGAAGAAAGTCACGATTCCGGGAGACAGATCTGATAAGCATTTATTTTGTTTTATAAATATATGTAATGCTTCGAATAGTGCGAGTGTTTTAAAAAAATACTCATTTAGTTTCTGGTTCAATTACGACAACAATTATTACTTTTGATTATTTATATATACAATTATTATTTACAATTATATTTACATTTTAAAGAAATGAATGTGGATCCAGCGAATGCACCATTGGGATGCAAAGATCCACAATGCCAAGATCACCGATAAACAACCAATTAACGATTCTCATACGTAGCCAAACTGCAAAACCCAAATTACAGTAGAATGCGTCATGGACAGCCATGGTTAATGGAAGCCATAACAAATATGCATACAAAAATGCGCACACACTCACATATTTTTTAAACATACATTCAGATAAATTCTAGAATGTACAACTTCATTTGTATATGTATAACATGTAAAGTAATCTATACATTCATTTCGCTTCAATTATACACATGTATAGGTTATATAGGAATGATGGTTGAAGAATTCAGCTGCAGGAAAGAATAACAGCAATTGAAATTGTTCTTTCAGGAGATCAATTTATGAAATTATGAGTTTAATTATCATACTTCTATATTTTATATCTAATTATATATAATAAACGGTTCTCATTGTCTGAAGATGCACATGCACTTGAAGTAAATTATAATGATGGGATTTTTTTTTTCAGATATTTTTCCTTATTTCACTTGTCTTCTAGAAACCAAAACATGATTTGCTTTTTTAAAACTTGAAAATAATTTTTTGAAATAATTTGAGGCGTGCAGAGTCATCTATCTCTGATATTCGGAAGTAAAACAAGAAAGTCAATTAAGAAAGTCCTGACTTAACATATTATTATTCTGAAAACAAAAAATGCGTAAATTGGAAATCATTTACTATTTATTGAAGTTTAAAAACATGTCAGATTTTTTTACGGCATCCATAGGGGGAGTATAGATAGGAAAGTATAAAATATACAATAAAATCTAAATTAAGTGACAGCAAAAGTGACCAATTCATTATAAGATTCAATAGTTTCAAAATGTTTAAATTTTTTTAACTGAAAGTTCATAGAATAGTTTTACTGGCTAGGTTTTTGGACTTTGTAATTTTGAATTTAAAATTAAAACCATGCAATATTTACATTGAGCTACAAATGGTAGTGATTTTCTTTTGTTTAATTAATATATGCTTTCTTTTATAAATTATAAATGTTATGTTTCTAAATAAATTTATGTTAGTTTTTATTTCAGGGTCTTTTCATTTAAGATTTCGGACGAATTACCTTTCTAAGTGTAAAAGTAACATTGAACCCAATTATTCATGCAAACGCGTCACACGCAGGCTTTCATACTTCATGAGTGGGAATATAACGAAAAAAAAAAACAATGTATTCTTTTAATGGAATAAATGGTACTAATTATTTAAATTGGAAATATAAGATATGACTTTTCAGTTTCATCAACATTAAAGGGTTTTTTTATAACTTTTTTCTGGTTAAAATCAATGTTTTTTAGTACACGACCGAAATTAAGATGCATGTCGGTATTATATTTTTTGATTTGACATAAAGTAAGCTAAATTAAATTCGGTATGATTCCTTTCAGCAAATATACTTGAGTAATTTAATTTTTTTTCAATGAAATGACAGTCTACTATCGTCTAAATTAACATAAGTAGCCAAAATTAAATTCGGTATAAATTCCTTCCATCCAAAATAGTTGAGTAATAACGTATTTTTAGAGAAATAACTACTATGTCAAATTTTCATTCTTATCGATTTTTGAATGTAGAAACAAACGATAAATATACTTACATAATTAATACATTTACATATACTACATTGTCTACTTACTATATTATGAGTATTTGATGCAAATGTTTAGCGTGCAATGCTCATAATATAACTAGATTAGAATCTGATAACATATTCTCGAAATATTTCGATTCTTCACCGCACGTAGCCTACACAATATTTCCTTTCATAACCCTTTGACGGTTAAAGCACTTCTATTCCTAAAATACTAAAATGATTGAATGACACCGGAATTTAAAATCAAATTTATTTCATAATATATAAATGTTTTTTTTACGTTCTTTGTAAAATTAAAATTTTCATTTAAAAATTCCGGTGTCAGTATGGCATTTCGCAATTCAAATTAAGTGGTATTCTGGGCGCGTATACGCGCTTATAACCACGAAAGGGTTAACAATGCTTCGAAAGTTACTGACCATCGCATTATATTTGTGAATATTAAATAGGAAAATACTCTAAAATATCTCAATTACATTTCAGTCACACGTATATTTCACAGAAATGCATGCATATGCATGTTTGTAGTGAAATTTCTAATTAAAGCTAATGGTAAAGATTAGTATGCAGTTTTAAATGAATTTCAACGACTGACATAGAATATATTTAAGCGATGAATAATTGCGTTTCCCTAGAGGTTCAAAACGGAAATTAGTTTAGACCGAAGGATTTTAAACGGGTGAACGAAACTGTATACATTTTGAAAATCCTATTTGCGAGGCTACCTGAATTATTTGTCGTGTTTGACTTCATTTATGCGTGCGATAGATTCGGAAGATATTAATCATCGTATTGTATAAAAATAGTTTTAAAGGGTTTTTTAATCTAAATTTAAAAAGCAATTAAAAAATAAATTAATTTTTTTTTTATCTTTTAAATTTAAATTTGTGATTTGAAATTTTCATGTATTGAAATATTAACTGATGTTAATAATCGTAATGTATTTTCATAATTAACATAAGTAACCTAAATTAAATTCGATATAATTCAATACGGTCAAAATACTTGAGCAATTGACATATTTTTAAAGAAATACTTATATCAAAATTTTATTCATATCGATTTTCAAATGTAGAAGCAATCGATAAATATACTTAAGTAATTGAGTTTATTTACACACACTACAGTGCCTGTTTACTATGTTATGAATATTTGGCGCAATTGTTTAAAATGCAATTGTTAATATAACTAGATTAGAATACGATTACATAATTTCGAAATATTCCCATTCTTCATCTGATGTGGCCTACACAAAATTTCCTTTCTTAACAATGCTTTAAAAGTTACTGACCATCGCATTACATTTGTGAATATTAAATAGGAAAATACTCTAAAATATCTCAATTACATTTCAGTGACACGTACATTTCATAGAAATGCGTGCATATGCGTGTTTATAGTGAAATTTCTAATTAAAGCTAATGGTAAAGATTAGTATGCAGTTTTAAATGAATTTTAACGACTGACATAAAATATATTTAAGCGATGAATAATTGCGTTTTGCCTAAAGATTCAAAACGGAAATTAGTTTAGACAACAGGATTTTAAACAGTGAATGAAATAGTATACATTTTGAAATTCATATTTGCGAGGCTATGTGAACTATTTGTTGTGTTTGACTTGATTTATGCTTACGATAGATTCGGATGATATTAATCATCATATTGTTTACAAAAGCTTGTTTTTAAATTTTTCAAAAATCTAAATTTAAAATTGTGATTTCAATTTTTAAATATTGAAATAAAAGAAATTTTATATTTTTTCAAGCAAATTATGCGTTTCTTCAGTCAGTTGAGTTTAAAACTAAATTCGAATAGATAATTATTATCTTTTCGCATTTGTGTACAATGATTTAACTCAGCATTATGGTAAATTTTCCAAGATCTTTCGTAATTTTTTCAAATGAATTAACTGTTTTGGACAATGTTATTTATAAATAAATGAACATTTTTTTTCATAAAAAATATTGAAATTGTTTATGCATTGTAAGTTTACATTCTATTTGGATATTATTTTTCGAATCATATTAAACACTCGATTTTATTACTTTAATAAAAAATTTTAATATATAAAAATAGATATAAATACATATATACATAAATATATTAAACATGAACCATATTTTGTTATTGTAGTATATTGTGAAACTCAATATTAATGCAAATTATGCCCTACACACACACTCTCCTAAAACAAGTCAATACACCTACTATTTCAAACATGGATTTTTAAAAGATGGTTATATTATTATATCTATACATAATGCTTTGGCTTTAAAATTATGACATTAAAAATGTATTAAACTTTTTTATACTGTTGTATTTTTCATAATATACAAATCTTATAACTGGTTTTATTTTTTCCTAGAAATAAATATAGTGATACATTAACATTACATTTAAATTTTGCTGCTTTCCAAGAATAAGCTAGTTTTCACAAACAAGATACTGAAAGATCACATTTTTAGTTAACAATTACAAAATTCACATAAATTGAAAAATGAGAACTAAAAAACAGAATAGGTTTCGATGATACAGCCTGTTATTCTGTAAAATATTTCAGATTTAAGAAGTAATTTTTAAATCTAATTAGTAAAAAATGTACATTCATGTGTTCTGCTTCAAATATTTGAAGCAGCACTTTAGAGGTAAATCATAAGATCGTAGCAAAAATTCATGATTTAGAATTTTAGCTTCTTCTTAAATATTATGTTGAATTTTAAATCTAATATCTAGCAAGCTTAATGAAATTCAGAGAACCATAAAAGGAAGTATTCTCATACCTGTCGCGTCTTTACCAGATGTTCTCATTTTTTTTTTTTTTTTTTTTTTTTTTTTTTTTTTTACGCAACATTTTATATCATTATTGTTGCGTTTGCACTAAGAATCATTGTTCCATTCTTGATCAACAAATAACAAATCTATAGATATGGAATTTAAGAATGTTACTAATGTTGCTTTAGAATCGTGAAGCGAAGTTGAAAACGATCATAATTTTTGAAGTATATTCTTTTGTATTAATCTCACTTAGTGATTGTTATTTTATAGCTATTATTACCACAAAAGGTACTATGCAGCTTAATGGACATTCCAATATGCTTAAAACATTTTATGATCTACACGAAGTAAATAACTCTAGTATTTTACAATTACGACACATTAGTCATACACTGAACAGTAAAACTGAATGAAGGCAGCGTATAAAGATATAGGAAACTGTATATGCAGTGGTATACCTTCTGGATTTTTTAAGGATCAACATATAACCTTTGTTTTTTTTATAAAATCTATTGCATATACTCTCTAAGGTATATCCTCTGCCTTCAGTGTATTTTTTTCTGACTCAAACGTTATAACCTGTTTTTTTTTTTTTTTTTTTTTTTTTTTTTAGACCACACTATTGACAACGTGATGCATAAAAATAAATCTTTACTGGAATCATAACTCAGTTTGTTAATCCGAAAAAAAAAAAATCTTATCAGTTTGAATTCCAAAACAATATAATAATCCGAAAGCGAATTTTTTTCCTAAACACTAAAAATGCACGTAAAAAAAAAAAAAAAAAAAAAAAAAACTCCTCGCTTTATATTTGTTGTTATAATGTCAAATTGTTTGTATTCTATAGCATTATGCTGAAGGAAATGGGCTGCCCACGTAAAAATTGGCTTAATTATTCTCGCTATTAAACACCAACATTAATTAGATTCATTCACAATTAATTCCACAAATCAATTAGAATTTTACACATATTTAAATTTTTTAGAGATTTCTAAAATGAAAGATAAAGGAACTATTGCCATAAATCAAAAGGCGTTCTTGTAAATTATGCATTTGAAAGCCACATCATTAGACTTAAAAATATTTATAAGTTGTATTTTTTAATTAATTATTCATATTTATATTAAAAATCTTTGCATTTTTTAATATACTTTCATCCAAATAATCTATCTGAATTGTATTTAATTACCAATTTCATCAATTAATGTTATATAATTAAATTTATTTTCAATAACAGCAAATTTAATCACATTTTATATAAATAAAAAGAATATTTTTAATTATGGTAGATTAATTAAAAACAAACAATTTCACAAATAACTCGAATACTCTAAATGAAGGAAGAAATATTTCAAATAATATTAATGGAATGATCATGGTGTTAAATTTGATCAATAGCTTTCTGACGATAACCCTAATTTGAAGATGCGTACCGGAGCATGATACTAAACAAATTAATTAGTACAGGAATTATGTAGAATGGTATCTGGAATACATTTGGATAACTAATTAGTTCTAATATCTATTAAATGTGAAATGGAAATTATTTAGCTGTCTATTTACTGATCTATAAAATCACTACTTTGATTAAATAAATAACTTGTTATCATCAAATACCATATTTTCTGCTATTTAAAATTATTTCATGTCATAATCACGTAGGAATTCTAATTAGAGATTAATATTTAAATATAAATATAAAAGAAACGCAGTAAAACATGTAAAATTATGGATAATAATGTTCAATCTCTTTAATTATACGTTACTGCATGTCAAAAATACCGCTTTTCAAATTCAGTTGTGATGTAATTTTTTTACATCAATACTAGTTGAAAACTTGCTAAATACAGGAAATGGGGATTAACAGATAGACTCATTTGCTACTAATAAAAATAAGTAAAAAAAAAATTAAGGCAAAATACAAAACAATAAATTTGCATAACGTAAAATTTGAAAATTAAAATAATAATAATAATAATAAAATAATAATTAAAGTAAAGAAAACATCAACTACTTTTTGTTGTAAATGTACTGAGAGGTTCATCAACTGAAAAGAAAACAATGCACATGGACTAAATTGACAGAATTATTGCGAATGAAAATCATTCTGTATATTACATGAGTTTTCATTTCCATCTTAACTGGGAAATCCAGATGAATAAAGTAAAATAATATGATGTCGAATGAATAATATAGGTGATTTTTTAGACCGTATTTCCGTAAAGATACACTTTGAATTCAATCTGAATGAAAATTATTCTACCCTTTAGTTTATAGTTAACAGAAATATCCTGATTAAATAGTGTGTTTTTTCTAATTCTGGTTTAGAACAGTTTAAATCCAATCCAGAAAAAATTGGGAAATTATTGATTAAGGAAACCTAACGTCATTTCAAATTATTTATTCAAATGAGCTTTACTTTAGCTTTACTAACAGAATAATATACCTGACAACGATGGGCCAGAGCTGTAAAAATATGTGAATTGCCCTTAATTTTATATCTAAGGAATGAGACCGCTTATTTACGGGCTGAATAAAATGATGGACATTGATTTTTTTTTTTTTTTTTTTTTTTTTTTTTTTTTTTTTTTTTTTTTTTTTTTTACGGGGTATGAGTGGAATTTCTGCTAATGCCCTCTGCCCGTAATTTAACAGGAATATTTTTAATAGTGTATGCCACTTCTATAATTTTATTTTTTCTTGCGAATATGACAATAGCCAATATTTTCTTGCCAGTATGACAATATCCAATATTTTCTTGTTAATATTTACTTACTTAATATGTTTCATTTATTACCAAACCAAATGCTTAAAAAATGTATGATCAGACTTTTTTTATCTAATAAGACTGTTGCGTGTAAAAATTGAAAGGCAAACTCTAAAATTACAGTTTTTGTGACTCTCAAATTTCAGTAAATTTGCAGTTTTTTCTGAGAGTCTAACAGAGTTCGACTTTAAAGAAAATCTATGTTTACTGCATCATTTTACATTCTTTTAAGCGGATCAGGAGATTTAGACCATAAAAATTCATTTAAATTACCTCTAAAGAAATTTCAGTTTTTTATACATATGCAGAAAAAAATGAAAATTCTCAAACTCAAATATAGATTATAAATGCAGCGTAAACCACAAAATAAATTTTATAGTAACTCTTTTTATTATATTATTTTCGCCACATTGTAAACTATTTATCACATACATAAAATCAATGAAAATTCACTTCAAAAGAGAAAATCGTTAAAAAATTTAAAAAAAGTGATTACCTAAATATTTTTTATTTTAAATAAACAAACAATGTTTTTTATAAGCAAGAAAATAAATCCAAGTTTTGTTAAAAAAATTGAAAAAGCTCTTTTTTTTAAACTTTCATTAACACAGAAAAGCTTTCTCGTAGTATATTAAAAGCTTTCCCTTTCAAAAAATATATTTCCGCAATTAAAAAATGACAATGATCTCATTAAACATATATACTTTAATTTTTTATATGCATATGTATTCTTATTATAGATTATTTTTTTAATTATCTAACCATGAGAGGATTTGTGATAAAACTACTGAAATGTAAATATTTAAAAGAATTAAACATTATCTGAGAGACAAAAAAATATTTCTTAATAGCTTTTCAAAACTTATGGTATTGATTTATTTTAAACTTATTATTCTTTTGATAGCGCATTATTATTCATTTATATACTAAAACAGATAATTTTTTTCGCATTAAAGTTATTTTTAAGATTATTAATGGGAATTGTTATGGAAATGTTAATTTATATTGCATCTGATTATTTTTTTCGTTTTTTATTTTTATTTTATTTTTATTTTATTTTTTTTTATTTTTTTTTTTATTTTTTTTTTTAGCGAAAACTTACAGATTGATTTTTTTTTTTTTTATCTAATATTACATCCACATAATTTAGGTTTATTTTACCATCCAAAGTATTTTTTTTTTCGTATAAATTAAAATCGGAAAAAAAAATATTTAAATTTAAATGCAAGCAGAATGAAAGTTATCACAATCTGCACAAGTTAAAGATGGTAATGTAAAAAATATTAATAAAAACTATTTCAAAATAATTTTTAAACTTTTTAAAATTGAAGCACTTTTTAATAGTGATCCATATACTGGACTTAATTTGCCCCTGAACCCACCGGCGCGCATCTCCGCTACTTATATTAAATATTTAAATATTGGTTCGAATTCACTTGAGTTCATAAATACAGGGCTCCAGAGCCTAATGCAACACTGCGTCCATAAAAAAACGAAGCCTTAATTACTTTTTCCTTTCCAGCTCCTAACTTTTGCATTCTTTTTTAACAAAACGTTTGTATGTAGCTAATGTGTCGCACACGTAGACGATAAAGATGAAACTGGCTCATTTTTTACTTTCTTCTACCTTTACACAAAGAAAGTAATGGATTCGTAAAAACTTTCAACTTTCGGATTTCGATGGATTTATACGTTTTAGAAGGTCCTGAACACGAATTGATGTTTTTTTTTAAATGTCTGTCTGTGAGACTATCTGGTCATTCTGACACGCTGTCACTCTGTGTGTCTGTATGTGACAAAAATTTTGTGAAAACTCTATCTCAAGAACTAATATTCGAAATTTTACATTCAGTTAGACCTTGATATAAACTGAAACTAGTTTGTTTTTGGTGCATATCGCTCAACAGATGGCAATGCTATGCTGCATTATTTAGAAATTCCACAATAGCTCTATCTGAAAAACTGTTGCACTGATTCTTATACAATTTTAGATTCCGCTAGTCTTTGATGTAATTTGGTATTATGTACTTTTTGGTGCAAATCGCTCAAACCGGTGGTGGTACTATCCTTCATTTTTCATGATTATTCCAATAACACTATCTCAAGAACCGATGCAGGTACTTTCATCAAACTTCAAATTCAGTTATATCCTGATATAGATTAGCGTTGTGTAGTTTTGTTTTAAATCTCCCTACAGGTGGAGTTGCTATGATGCATTTTTCACAATATCGCAATAGGTGTATATCAAGAAATAATTCATGAATTTGCATCAAACTTCAGATTCAGTGAGTACCTGATAAAAATATATCCTAATTAGTTTTTGGTGTATACTACCCAAAAGGTAACCCTGTTATGCAGAACTTTTAAGATTTCCAGAATAACTCTATCTGAGAAATTAATGCACTGATTTTCATCACACTTCACTTTCAGTTAGAAGTTGGCATAAGTTGTTTTAGTTTAATTCACTTAACCGGAGGTGATGGCATGCTGCCTTTTTCGTGAAATATTAACATCTATGAAGTAGAACAAAGTTTTGGGATTGCCATATTCGACTTGTTATATAATTTTGGCTGGGACTGGATCGAGCTCAATCTGTCTTTCATTCAAAATTTTATTTATTCATGTACAAAAAATAATTTTTTCTCCTTAAAAGTTACATATATTATTTTATGTCAAATCATTTTGATGCTATTTCGATCAGAACGAAAGGAAACAGAAACCGTGTTTTTCTGTTCTATTGACAATTGCAAATTTATGTCTGGCTTTGACGTCGGAGACATAAAAAATTGTTGTTTCATTCTTCAACTTATAAATACTTTTTTCTCTGTAAATTTCATTCATTTTTAACAATTTCCAACAAAGTTGGAAAGTGTTATTATTTCGGTTTGCCTGTCCGTCTGTACATCTCTCCGCGGTCTAACTCTCGTAAATGTACTCAGATTGCCCTAAAATGTTTTAAATTTTTTGGCATTTATCCTATCACGAACTCTATTGGAAAAGAAGTTTCTACCATAATTAGTTTATTTACAAGAGCAGTCAAAAGATTTACGTTACATTACGGCCAATGAGGAAAAATCGTTTCATAAGAATTTTAAAGATATTACACCAAGTCGAACATAAAAATAATTATATGCATTTACAATTGAAATATAGTTAAAATAGAACTAAAAAATCCTTTTTAAAAAATCATAACTAACAAGCAAGGTTTATTAAACAAACAACATGCAAAAAAAAAAAAAAAAAAAAAAAAATACATTTTGATGAAACGGCCAGCATAGTTCATAGATTGATATGTTTATTTGTTTTATGTTTACTAATATTTTACATTAAAAAATGCATCTCATCTCAAAATTTTAAACACCACACCATTTTAGAGGAATAGAGTAATTTTAAAGAAAATGCCATTTATGCAACGACAACTTTACAAAAAAAAAGGCGAAATGGGTCCGCAAATATTTTAAATGGCACTTACAAAGAAAAAGATAGGAAAAAAAAAATCTTTTTTGAACTACCATAAACTTCTCTTGAAATAGGATGCTCAGAAAACTGCAGCACGCAAGTTGATCTCTATTTTCAAAAAAGGTTAAAAAAAATCCGCTTTTCTAAATCAGAAAATATTAAGAGAAAAAATTAACAAATGATAAAAAAGACATTCCAATACGAAACACAAATAAAAGTATTTCACTTTAAAAAAATTCTCCCTTTCTTTTGCTGAGCGAACAATGTAAAGTTTTAATTATGTAGTTTAATATTTTTTGTTTTTTAAATGACTGACAAATATCTGGAAAACACATTAGTAAAATATACAATTATCTTAATATTAATTCAAAAAGTATATCTAAAAAATTACATTGAGAAATTACAAAATTTGAAAAAATTATTTCAATAGATGAAAAATTTGGAATAATCCAAAATTCGATGGACAATATGGCAATGTCAAAATAAAATGAAATGTGATTTTTACTGCCTTACAAAAGAAAACAAACTTTTCTCCTCGTTTTATTAATAATTAATTAAATAAATTATATTCTTTCACTCAAAGATATTTTATAAATTGTTAAAATAAACTTCAAATATTTTTTTATTTATTTATTTTAAAGCAGAATAAATAAGCAAGCTTTATTAAACAAACAACATGAAATGTAAGAAATGGGGTTCTCCGTTAGCAAAAACTGCGAGCATAGTTTATATAAGACTATTTTAAAAGTTTTAATGATTACTAGTACTGTATATTAAAAAATAAATTTAATTTCAGAATTTTAAACACCACACTAGTTTGAAGCAATGAAACAGTTCCAGAAGAAATGTCATTTGTAAAATGATAGCTTTTTAAAGAACGACGAAATGTGCCCGCAAATATTTTAAATGGCTCTTACAAAGACGCTGATAAAAGAAAAAGAACTTTGAATTACAATAAACTTTTTTCGAAATAGATGCTTAGAAAACTTAACTGCAGCATGCAATTTTTTTTTCTTTCCTGAAAAATGTTTAGAAAAACTCCCGCTTTTCTAAATTAAAAAATATATATATATATATATTAAGAGAAAAACAAACAAATGGTAAAGAAGTTTTTTCTATACCAAACACAAGTAAAAGCATTTAATAATAAAAAAAAAACTTTATTATTATTTGTAGAATAAACAATGTAAATTTGAATTATGATGGTTTAATAACTTTTTATTGATTTTAAAATAATAACGAAACGTTAGAAAAACACTTTAATAAAAGTAAGTAACTCCCTTAACGTTATTTTAAGAAGAATAATTAAATAAAAATTACATCGATAAATAAACAGTTCTTTTTTGCCTTAAAAGACACAATAAATAAGGCAAAAATTCTTCAATAAATGGAAAATATTGGAAGGCCTAAAATTATACGGACAGTATGAAAAAAAAAATAATAAAACAATATTTTTTATTGCATGAAAAAAAAATCTACTCGTTTAATTAAAAAAATAATAAAGAAAAGAAAATATGTTCTTTCACTCAAAGTTATTTTACAAGTTGTTAAAATAGAACTCAAACATACTTCTTTAAAAAAAAAAAAAAAAAAAAAAAAAAAAAAGCAGAAATAATAAGTAAACTATACTAAACAAACAAGATGAAATGAAAGAAAAGGTGCACTCCTTCAACAAAAACGAGGAGTATTTGTCAAAAAAAAAAATATTTTTAAAGATTTTATGATTGCTAAAAAGGTGCATTAAAAAATAATTCTTACCTCAAACTCCACACTAGTTTGAAGCAGTGAAATAGTTTTAAAGAAACTGTCATTTGTAAAAAGATAGCTTTGTAAATTATGACGAAATGGGTCCGCAAATATTTTAAATTGCACTTACAAAGACTCTGATGAAATCAGAAGAAA
The DNA here is from genome assembly GCA_964019185.1 of Maratus speculifer. Taxonomy (NCBI): domain Eukaryota; kingdom Metazoa; phylum Arthropoda; class Arachnida; order Araneae; family Salticidae; genus Maratus; species Maratus speculifer. Next base: position 231,014,454 of record OZ025294.1, on the reverse strand, counting down.
AAACTCTCTTTTGAACTACAGTAAACTTCTTTGAAATAGGATGTTCAGAAAACTTAACTACAGCGTGCAAGATTTGTTTTTCTTTCTTCAAAAATATTGAAAGAAATTCTTATTTTCTAAATCAAAAAATACTAAGATAAAAAACTAACAAATGATAAAGAAGGAATTTCTCTACCAAATAATAGTAAATTTCATTTTAAGCAATTCTTTATTTTAAGCAATTCTTTATTTGCTAATACAGTGCTTTAACCATTTAAATCCCATGATAGAACACGTTTTAGAAATTATGTAGTTCAGAAAATCAGATTTTACATAAAAAAAAATAAATTAGTTAATGTATTTTTATTTAAATGCGGAATTTCTGTTATTAGTTAAAGCAAATAATCGCTGTTTTAATTTTCTGGTGGGAATTAAGATATACGAATTAAAATATTTTTAAATATCTGTGGGATCCAGAGGGTTAAAAAACAAATCTCGCCTCAAAATTTTCAAAACCACACTAGTTTGAAGCAGTGAAACAGTTTTAAAGAACTGCCATTTGTTAAAATATAGCTTTGGAAAGAACAGCAGAATGAATCCGCAAATATTTTAAATTGTACTTACACATATGCTCATTTTTTTATCTCTTTTTTTTTATTTTATTTTATTTTTTTTTTTTATTTTTTTTATTTTTTATTTTTTTTTTTTTTTTTTTTTTGAAATACAGTAAATTTTTTTCGAGATAGGGTGTTTAGAAAACTGAACTGCAGCATTCAAGATTTTTTTTTCCTTTCCTCAAAAATAATAAAATAAATTCCGCTTTTCTAAATAAAAAAATATTAAGAGAAAAACTAACAAATGATAAAGAATGTATTTCTATACCAAACACAAGTAAGTGTATTTCAAGAAATTTTTTATTTCTTTTGTAGAATAAACAATATAAAGTTAGAATTATCACATTTTAATAATTTTTTGTGTTTTTAAAAATATTACGAAACATCTCGAAAACACTTAGTAAAAGAAACTAACTTCCTTAACATTATTTTAAGAAGAATATCTAAAGAAAAATTACATCGCAAGATTCACAATTCTTTATTACCAAGAAAGAGACAGTAAACAGGGAAAAAATCCTTCAATAAAGGGAAAATATGAGATAATCAAAATTAGATGGATAATATGACAGTGTTAAAAAAAAGGGAAATGTTAAAAAGGCAAAATTAACAAGCAACCTTTTCTAAACAAACAACATAAAGTAGAAGAAAAAGTGCATTCCTTTAGTAAAAACGGCTAGCAAAGTTTATAATAGAATATTATTAAAGGTTTTATGATTACTAATACTGTACATTAAAAAATAATTCTTATCTCAAAACTTTAAACACCACACTAGTTTGAAGCAATGAAACAGTTCCAAAGAAAATGCCATATGTAAAAAGATAGCTTTGCAAAGAACGACCAAATAGGTCTGCAAATATTTTAAATTGCGCTTACGAAGATGTTGATGGAAAGAAAATTATTTTTTAAACTACGGTAAACTTCTTTCGAAATAGAATGCTTAGAAAACTTAACTACAGCATGAAAGATTTTTTTTCTTTCTTCAAAAATGTTAAAAGAAATTCTGCTTTTCTAAATCAGAAAAAATATTAAGAGAAAAATAACAAATATTAAAGAAGGAATTTTAATACCAAATACCGGCAATAGTATTTCATTTTAAGGAATTCTTTATTTCGTTTGTAGAATAAACAATGTAAAGTTAGAATTATATTAGTTTAGTAACTTTTTGTGTTTTTAAAGTCATTACGAAACATCTGGAAAGCACTTAGTAAAAGAAACTAACTTCCTTAACATTATTTTAAAAAGAATATCTAAATAAAAATTACATCGAGAGATTCATAGCTCTTTTTTGCAAAAAAGACACTCTAAATAGGAAAAAAATTGTTAAATATAAAACAGAAAATATGGGATAATCAAAATTGGATGGATAATATGACTATATGAAAAAATATATTAAAGCATACTTTTTTAATGGCCAACTTCCTCTCTCCCCCCCCCCCAAAAAAAAAGACAAAAATTCTTTATCTCCTCATTTTACTGAAAGATAATAAGAAAATGTATTTTTTCACTCAAAAACATTTTATAATTTGTTAAAATAGAAATCAAATATTCTATTAAAAAAAGCAGAAATAATAAACAAACAAGATGAAATAGAATAAAAAGTGCAGTCCTTCAACAAAAACGGTTGCGATTTATTTAAAAAGAATATTTTTAAAGATTTTATGATTGCTAATACTAAGACAATATTTAAAAAAAATCTCACCTCAAAATTTTTAACACTACACTAGTTTGAAGAAGTGAAACAGTTTTAAAGAAATGCCATTTGTTAAAATGACTTTGATGAAAACAGAAAAAAAAATCTTTTTTGAACTACAGTAAACTTCTTTCGAAATATAATGCTTAGAAAACTTAACTGGAACTAGATTTTCTTTCTTTTTCTTAAAAATGTTAAAAGAAATTCCACTTTTCTAAATAAAAAAGTATTAAGAGAAAAAACAAACAAATGTTACAAAAGGTATTTCTGTTCCAAACACAAGTAAAAGTAATTCATTTTAAGAAATTCTTTATTTCTTTTGCAAAACAAACAATGTAAAGCGTGAATTATTGTAATTTTTTTTTAATGTGATTACGAACTATTAGAAGAATACTTTAATAAAAGTAATTAACTCCCTTAACATTATTTTATAAAGCAAATATAAATAAAAATTACATCTACTAACCTATATATTTTTACCTAAACAGTGATAATAAACAGGACAAAAATCCTTCAATAAATGGAAAATATAGGATAATTTAAATTTAGATACGCAATATGACAATTTTAAAAATAAAAAAAGCATATTTTTATTTTTAAAAAATTTCCTTTTTTTTCATTTTTAAAAAATGTGTTGCTTTCCTTAAAGATATTTTATAAGATATTTAAATAGAACTCAAATATATATGTTTTAAAAAAGGCAGCAAGCTTTACTAAGCTAATAAGCAAGCTTTACTAAACAACATAAAATAGAAGAAAAAGTGCACTTTTTCAGCAAAAACGGCGGCATAGTTGATAAAAGAATTTTTTCCAGTTCTTAAGATTTACTAATATTGTACTTTAAAAAATATGTCTCATCTAAAAATTTTAAACACCACACTTGTTTGAAGCAATAACACAGATTTAAAGAAATTGCCGATGTATAAAAAGGTAGCTTTGCAAAGAACTGCCAAACGGGTCCGCAAATATTTTAAATTGCGCTTACAAAGATGCTGATGAAAAGAAAAAAATATTTTTTGAACTACAGTAAACTTTTTTCGAAATGATATGCTTAGAAAACTTAACTGCAACATGTAAGATTTTTTTTAATTGTTGCTTTCCTCAAAAGTTTTGAAAGAAATTCTGTTTTTTTTAAATCAATATATATATATATATATATATATATATATATATATATACAAAAAACAAACCTGACAAATGATAAAAAATGTATTTCTGTACCAAACACATGAAAAAGTGTTTAATGTTAAGAAATTCTTAAAATATTCAGTAGAATAAATAATGTAGGGTTTGAATTATGGTAGTTTGATAACTTTTTATTGTTTTTAAAGTGTTTACGAAACATCAGAAAGTTACTTTAGTAAGAGCAATTAACGGCCTCAACATAATTTAAAAATGAATATCTAAATAAGCCGTGAAATAGTGTGAAAGATAATGCCGTTTGTAGAAATATAACTTCCCAAAGAACGGGAAAATGAATCGCCAAATATTTTAAATAATATTTACAAAAATTCTAATTAAGAAAAAAAAAAAGATGGAAGTGAAAGTAAGAAAAAAGTTTTTTTTTTTTTTTTTTTTTTTTTTTTGAACTACCATAAATTTTTTTTGAAATAAGATGCTTAGAAAACTTAAATGCGGCTGCAAGTTTATCATTTAAATTTCTTAAAAAATGTTAAATCAAGTTCTGCTTTTCTTAATCAAGAAATATCAAGAGAAAAAAAGAAGTAACTATTCACAAACATGGTATATTTCACTAATCACAATAAAAAATATTTCATTTTAAGAAACTCATTAATCAATTTTTTATTTAAAATAGGACAGCAAGCCTTCCGTAGATGGAAAATATGGGATGAATTAAAAATAGATGGACAATATGAAAATATTAAAACAAAGTATAATAAGCTTTTTAATGCTTGATAAAGGAAAAAAAAAAGTTTATATATATATATATATATATATATATATATATAATTTGTCAAAATAGAACTCAGATAAACGTTTTTTATTTAAAAAAAACAGACATTATAAGCAAGATTTACTAAACAAATAACATTAAGTATTAGGAAAAGTACATTCCTTCTGCTGAAATAGCCAGCATAGTTCATAAAAGAAAGATTTTTTTTCTTTTTACTTTCTACGTTTATCCACACTGTAAATTAAAAAAATTAATCTCATCTCAAAGTTTTAAACACCACAGTAGTTTGAAGCAATGAAATAGTTTTAAGAAAATGTCATTTATAAAAAAAAAAAAAAAAAAAAAAAAAAAAAAAACATTGAAATGGGTCCGCAAATATTTTAAATAGCACTTACAAAGACGACGATGAAAAAAAATCGTTTTTGAATTCCAGTAAACTTTTCTTGAAACAGAATGCTCAGAAAACTTAAGTGCAACAGCAAGTTTTTTTTCTTTTTTCGATTTCTTCTACACATGTTAAAAGAAATTCCGCTTTTTTTAATCAAATAATATCAAGAGAAAAACTAATAAATAATAAAGAAAGAATACCTCTAACAAACACAAGTAAAAATATTTCATTTTAAGAAATTCTTTATTTCTCTTGAAGGATAAACAATGTAAAGTTTAAATTATAGTAGTTTAATATATATTTTTTAAGCGATTACGAAATATCTGGAAAACACTTAAGTAAAAGCAATATTCTCAATATTATTTTAAAAATATAGCTAACTAAAAATTGCATCCTGAAATTTATAGTTATTTTTATGCCTATAAATAGGAAAATAAATGAGACAACAATTCTTCAATAAATGGAAAACATGATATAATCTAAAATTAGATGGACAATATGACAATATTAAAAAATAAGTAACTAAATACGAATTGGCAAAAGAATACATATTTTTCTCCTCTTTTATGAAAAAATACATTATAATATTTTCTTTTATTTCAAACATAATGTAGGGGTTGTTAAAATAAAATTCAAATATATTTCTAAAAAAAAAAAATAATAAATAAATAAAGCAGAACTATTAAGCAAGCTTTATTAAACAAACAACATGTAATGTAAGATCAATAGTTTTACAAACAATAACACACGCTTTTATATCAGGTCGAACTAAAAAGTTTAAAATGTTTTTTTCAGTTGCATAGTTAAGCTTTTCATATGTATTTCAGTGATTGTCATGCGTGTAGGGTATCAAGTGACTATTAATATTTCAAATTGCATTTGATCCGTTTATCCGGCGTTTTTGATTTTGATTTTTTTAAGCGGCGACTTTTTAAATTGTTGAACTGTCATCGGTTATCAATAAGAACGTAAAGTTTCAATTTAATCTAATGTCTTAAAGTAGGTGAAAATAACGTTCAATGATTTCGTTACATGCTTACATACAGCTGAAGCTAATAAAAGCGTGTTAAAAACTTACATTCTTTCTGGTGAAATGGACACCATAGTTCACAGAAGTATGTTCTTATTTATTTTCATCCTTATTAATACTGTACATAAAAAATATAAATTTCATCTGAAATTTGGAATCATTACTCTAGTTTGAAGCAATGAAATAATTGCACACTCGGACATTGCACACTTCTAGAAAAAGTGTTGTTATGATCTCAATTTGTATTATTCGCGACTAAATGAATACTTTTTTTTTATTTGCAAGGAATCAATTTATCGTTTAAATATAAATTTTGACTGTTTTTTTTTTTTTTTTTTTTTTTTTTTTTTTTTTTCACATAGTGCGCAATAATAGAAAGAAAAGCATTCGGGTCAAAAAATTTAACTGTATCATGCAAGTTTTTTTTTTTTTTTTTTTTTCTCCAAAACACTTAAAAGAAATTCCGCTTTTCAAAAAAAAATGTTAGGAGGAAAAACTAATAAACTATAAAGAAAGTATTTCTCTACCAAACACAAGTAAAAGTATTTCATTTTAAGAAATTCTTCATCTCATTTGTAGAGTATACAAAGTAAAATTTGAAGTATGGTGGTTTAACAGCTTTTGTTGTTTTTAGAGTTATTACGAAATATTTCGTAAAAAATTCAGTTAAAGCAATTAACTCCCTTAATATTATTTTTAAAAAATTATCTAAATAAAACTTACATTGCGAAATCGACAGTTATATTTTGTCTAAAAAAAGAAAAAAATAATATAACAATCCTTAAATAATTGAAAAATACAGGGTAAATGCAATATATGCGTAATATTATAATGATGAAAAAAAAATGTAATTTTTACTGCTTGACAAAGTAAAACACGTTTATTATTTTTTATCACAAAAATTATAAAAGAAAATGTTTTCTTTCATTAAAATTATTTTTTATGTGGTTACAATATAAAATAAAATACATTTCTTTAAAAAAGCAGAAATAATAAACAAACTTTACTGAACAAACAACATCAAATATCAGAAAAAACATCATTCCTTCTGCTGCAACATTCAACATACTTATGGAATGACTTTTTTTTTTTTTTAATTACGCTTATTAATACTGTAATTTTAAAAATATAATCACATCTCCAAATTTTAAGCACCACACTAGTTGAAAGACATGAAATAGATTTAAGGAAAATACCATTGGTAAAAAGATAACTTTTTAAAGAACGGCGATACGGGTCCATAAATATTTTAAATGGCACTTACAAAGATGCTGATAAAATTAAAAAAAATGAATTACAGCAAACTTCTCTTGAAATAGGATGATTAGAAAACTTAGCAGAATCATGCAAGTATTTTTTTTCTTTCTACAAAAATGTTAAAAGAAATTCCGCTTTTCTAAATGCAATTTCAAGAAAAAATCTAATAAACTATAAAGAAGGTGTTTCGCTACCAAACACAAATAAAAGTATTTCATTTTAAGAAATTTTTTATTTCTTTCGCAAAATACACAAACTAAAATTTGAAGTATGACAGTTTATTAGCTTTTTTGGTTTAAAAGTGACTACGAAATATTTGGAAAACAATTTAGTTAAAGCAATTAACTCCCTTAATATTATTTAAAATATACATATCTAAATAAATTTGCATCGAGAAATATATAGTTATATTTTGCTTAAAAATAAAAAGAAATAATAAACAATCATTAATTAAATGGAAAATATAGGATAAATTAAAATTATATGCACAATATTACAATAATAAAAGAAAAGAATAATTTTTACCCCCTAACAAAAGAAAACACATTTTTCTGGTCGTTTTATTTTGCAAATAATAATAAAAACGAATGTTTTCTTTCATTCAAAATTAATTTGTTTGTGGTTCAAATAGAAATATAATATACTTCTTTAAAAGATAAGAATTAATAATCAAACCTTACTGAACAAATTATGTAAAATATAAGAAAAAAGATCACACCTATTGCTGAAACAACAAACATAGTTTATGGAAGGATGTTTTCGAAATTTTTTAAGTTTACTAATACCCTACATTAAAAATAAATCTCATCGGCAAATTTTAAACACCACACAAGTTTGAAGCAATGAAATAGTTTCAAAGAAAATGCCATTTGTAAAAAGATAGTTTTACAAAGAACGACGAAATGTGTCCGCAAATATTTTAAATGGCACGTATAAAGACAAGACGATGAAAAAAAAATCATTTTTGAACTCCTGTAAACTTCACTTGAAATAGGATGCTTAAAAAAATATCAACAGAAAAAACTAACTAAATATAAAGAAGATATTCGTCTACCAAACACAAGTAAAAGTTTTTCATTCTACAAAATTCTTTATTTATTTTGTAGATTAAACAATGTAAAATTTCAACTACACTGTAAAAAAAAAAAAAAAAAAAAAAAAAAAAAAAAAAAAAAAAAAAAAAAAAAATCTGCAAAGGTATTAAACCTTGTCTAGGAAACTGGGATTCCAAGAACTTTTCCTGTAAAGGTTACAGCAAAAATTCAAGTTTCAGAATCGATTACATGAATTTTTCCTGTTATCGTTACATGAAAAGTTCTTGGAATCCCAGTTTCCTAGAAAATATTTAGTACCTTCACAGATTTTTTTTTTTTTTTTTTTTTTTTTTTTTTTACAGTGTATGCGGTAGTTTAATAACTTTTTTGTAGTTAAGGTTTTTACGAAATACTTGAAAAACAATTAAGTTAAAGCAATAAACTCTCTTAATATTATTATTTAAAATAAGAATTATATTGAGAATTGTATAGCTATATTTTGCCTAAAAAAGAAAAAGAAATAATACAACAATCCTTCAATACATATAAAATATATCATAAATCGTAATAAAATGCGCAATATTACAATATTAAAAGAAAATAAGACATAATTTTTACTGCCTGTTAAAATAAATCAAATTTTCTTCTCGTTTTAATATAAAAATAATATAAAGGTGTTTTCTTTCATTATAAAATATTTTACATATGGTTACAATAGAAACCACATACATTTTTTTAAAAAGCAGAATGTGGAAGAAAACATTATTGAACAATCAACATGAAATATAAGAAAAAAGTGCACTCCTTCTGATGAAACTGCCAGCAAAATTCATACAAGGGATGTTAAAAAAAATTAAGTATACTAATATTGTATATAATACAACAATCATTCAGTAAATGGAAAATATGTCATAAATTGCAATAAAATGCGAAATGTTACAATATTAAAAAATATATAACATAATTTTTACTGTCTGTAAAAATAAAACAATTTTTCTTCTCGTTTTATTATAAAAAAAATTAAAAGAATATGTTTTCATTCATTATAAAATATTTCTTTTATGTGGTTACAATATAAATAAAATTCACTTATTTAAGAAAGCAGAATTCGTAAGGAAACTGTACTAAACAAACAACATGAAATATAAGAAAAATGTACACTCCTTCTGGTGAAACTCCCAGCATTATTCATAGAAGGGATGTTTAAAAAAACTTGAGCATACTAATACTGTCTGTTAAAAAAATTAATTTTATCTCCAAATTTTGAACACCCCACTAGTTTAAAGCAATGGAATAATTTTAAACAAAATGCCATTTGTAAAAAGATAGCTTTATCAAAAAACGGCAAAATGGGTCCGCAAATATTTTTAATGGCACTTACATAGAAGCTGAAAAAAAATTTTTTTTTGAACTACCGTAAACTTCTTTTGAAATAGGATGCTTAGAAAACTTTATTGCTGTACGTATTTTTTTTTCTTCCTTCAAAAATGTTAAACGAAATCCGCTTACCTCTATAAAATACCAACGGAAAAAATTAAATAATTATAAAGAAGATATTTATCTACCAAACACAAGTAAAAGTATTTCATTTTACGAAATTCTTTATTTCTTTTGTAGATTAAACAATGTAAAGTTTGAACTACGGTAGTTGAATAACTTTTTTGCAGTTAATGTTTTTATGAAATATTTGAAAAAATAATTTAGTAAAGCAATAAACTCCCTTAATATTATTTAAAATATACATATTTAAATAAAAATTACATCGAGAATTTGATAGTTATATTTTGCTAAAAAGAAAAAGAAATAATACAACAATCCTTCAATAAATAGAAAATATATCATAAATCGTAATAAAATGCGCAATATTACAATACTAAAAGAAAATAAAATATAATTTTTACTGCCGGTCAAAATAAAATAATTTTTCTCCTCGTTTTATTATAAAAACAATAAAAGAGGGTGTTTTCTTTCATTATAAAATACTTCATATGTGGTTACAATAGAAATCAATACACTTCTTTAAAAAAGCAGAATTTATAAGGAAACATTACTGAACAAACAACATGAAATATAAGAAAAAAGGACACTCCTTCTGATGAAACTGCCAGCATAGTTCATAGAAGGGATGTTTAAATATAAAAAAAAAAAAAAAAAAAAAAAAAAAAAAAAAAAAAAAAAAACTTGAGCATACTAATACAGTTTGTTAAAAAAATAAATTTTATATCCAAATTTTGAACACCACACTAGTTTAAAGCGATGAAATAGTTTAAAACAAAATGACATTTGTAAAAAGATAGCTTTCTCAAAAAACGGCGAAATGGGTCTGCAAATATTTAAAATGGCACTTACAAAGAAGCTGAAAAAAATAATCTTTTTTGAACTACTGTAAACTTCTTTTGAAATAGGATGCTTAGAAACAGGGTTGGAAAAAAATCATGATTTTTTTAAAAAAATCAAAAAAATCGGATTTATTTGATTTAAATCAGATTTTTTTGATTCAAATCGGATTTATTTGATTTTTTTAGAATCCTATATTTAATTAATGTGTTTTTATGTTTTTACAATACATGAAGCAATTTTTTATAATAAATAACTAAAAAAGAATAAATAATATTATAATTTATAAAAATATTATAAGAAATAATTATATAGTTAAGAAAATATTATATTCTAGTTACTGATTATAACTAAAAATTAAACATCTAGGCTTTAATCTAAAGACATTCTATTATTTTGTAATTGAATTGTGCAGCATACTAAATAACAAATAAATTTAAATATGTTGCAAATGAATAGAAACTGGCAAAATTTAAAAAACAAATTAAATACAGTAGACTCCCTCAAATCCGCTGCCCTAATATCCACAACTCTCTAAAATCCACGCATGATTTACAGATGTAAACAATGAAGCTCTCAGGTCAGGTATAGGGACAAAATTTGACTTTTTTATTTTTATATCAATTCTATTTATATTTTAATCTGTAACTTTCATTAATATTGCTTAATTCATGCTTTTTCATGAAGGAAGAATAAATTTATCTCTGAAAAAAATTCAAGGTATTGCTAATATCAATGGAGATCACAATCTTTTTGCAAAATGCATTTATACATTCATCAAGCTTTTTTTTATTGTTGAGTTTGGTTAAACCTGAAATAAAACTTCTATATTTTATGATATTGATGTGAATTAGTAGTGCACCTTTATGGGGCAAGTTCCATTAAATAATTTAGGAAAAAATGCATCTCATCTTTATAATAAATATTTAGTTATACATTATTGATTATTTACTTCATCTTTGTTGCTTTCAATATTTTAATCATTTTTAATTATCTAAATTTTTATTATTATAGTTTATTAACTTATTTTAAGCATTCATTAACATCAGTTGCATTATTAATTACAATCAAATTACTGTTTAAAAATGTAAACAAACCCATGACCAGAAATTCACAAAATTCTAAAATCCACACAACCTCTGGTCTCAAGCTGTGCGGATTTGAGGAAGTCTACTGTATTCATTTAATGCAAGCTATTTATTAAGGGATAAAAATCACAATTAATTCTATATTTCTTAAGCAAATAGGAAAAAATCAGGGATTTAATTGTCTGAACAAAAACACTAATTTTGAAGCTTTGTCTACTCCTAATTTATTATGAAGGCTTGAACGAACTACTCCAAAAGAAGAAAATTTTCTTTTTACTCCAGTAGATGAAGCCACGGTTGTTGTTATTTGGTAAATAAATTCAATTTCAATTTTGCTAACTCTCTCTTTACCTCCCATTACATAAAAGGATTTCCACCAATCATAATATCAGAAACTTTTTTCTCAAGCAATGGTAATTTTTGAAATGGGCCGTTTTTTGCTTGAAAATGTGCTACAGTGATGAGAAGATTTAGACAATCTTCTTTAATGAATGCCAAATCTTCATTATTTTTCCTTACATTAAGTTTCATTTCATTTTGATTTAAAAGAAAGAACCTTAATAAAACTCCAGCAAAATAACAGCCATTAATAGTTTGTTTATATCTTGCTTTAAATTTTGTAATTCTATCGTTATGTAATACATTTTCTAACTTTTTACCCAAAATTTTCCTTTGATATGTACATTCATGTGAAATTGTAAAAAATTGATTTAAATCGAATGATTTTTTTAAAAAAATCACTTGATTTAAATCTAGATTTAAATCTTGATTTAAATCAGTTGATTTAAATCATGCCAACCCTGCTTAGAAAACTTTACAGCTGCATGTATTTTTTTCTTCCTTCATAAATATTAAAGGAATCCGCCTTTCTAAATAAAATAAACTAACAAATTACAAAGAAGGTATTTGTCTACCAAACACAAGTAAAAGTATTTCATTTTACGAAATTCTTTATTTCTTTTGTAGATTAAACAATGTAAAGTTTAAACTATGGTAGTTTAATAACTTTTTTGTAGTTAATGTTTTTATTTTAATAATATAAATATTTGATAATATAATTGTTTTAATAATATTTGAAAAATAATTTAGTTAAAGCAATAAACTCCCTTCATACTATATAAAATATACATATCTAAATAAGAATTACATTGATAATTTTATGGTTGAATTTTACCTAAAAAAGAAAACGAAATAATACTACATTTTTTCAATAAATGAAAACTATAGGATAAATTATAATTAGATGCTCAATATTACAATATTGGAAGAAAAGAAAACAAAATTTTTACTGCCTGTCAAAATAAAACAATTTTTCTTCTCGTTTTATTATAAAAATAATAAATAAAATTATTTTCTTTCATTACAAAATATTTTATAAGTGGATACAATAGAAACCAAATGCACTTCTTTAAAAAAGCAGAATTTATAAGACAACATTACTGAAAAAACAACATGAAATATAAGAAAAAAAAACACACCTTCTGGTGAAACTGCCAGCATAGTTCATAGAAGGGATGTTTAAAAAAAACTTGAATATACTAATACCGTATGTTAAAAAAATGAATTTTATCTCCAAAATTTCAACACGATACTAGTTTAAAGCAATAACACACTTTTAAACAAAATGCCATTTGTAAAACGATCGTTTCTAAAAAAACGGCGAAATAGGTCCGAAAATATTTTAAGTGGCACTTACAAAGAAGCTAAAAAAAAATTTTTTTTTGAACTACAGCAAACTTCTCTTGAAATAGGATACTTTGTAAACTTTACTGCAGTATGTATTTTTTTTTCTTTCAAAAATATTAAAGAAATCCGCCTTTCTAAATAAAATATGAAGAGAAAAAACTAACAAATTACAAAGAAGGTATTTATCTACCAAGCACAAGCAAAAGTATTTCATTTTGCGTAATTCTGTAATTTTTTTTTTTTTTTTGTAGATTAAACAATGCAAAATTTTGAACTATGGTGGTTTAATACCTTTTTTGTTTTTAAAGTGATTACGAAATATCTCGAAAACATTTTAGTAAAAGTAGTTAACTCCCTTAATACAATTTTGAAAAGAATATATAAATAAAATTTACATCAGCAGTTTACAATTCTTTTTTAGCTAACAATGGGACAATAAATGCGAGAGCAATTCTTTGATAAACAGAAAATATGGGATAATCTAAAGATGAAATGTATAATATGACGATATATATATATATATATATATATATATATATATATATATATATATATATACATATATATATATATGTATTATATACACAAACAAACTATAATATAAGATCGAATAATGCAATGTAAATTACCCATTTCTAAAGAAAGAAACGTACAAACCTAGAAATGAACAAATTTCTCTTATTTACCATTGATTGCGATATCAGGATGCAGTTATGATTATTTGACATTTTATTCCTCTGATATGAAAACTGCAGACTTTGAATACACAGATGCTTCTTTATCTTCTTGGTTTTCAACAACGACAATAATGCTTCCTCTGGCATAAAATAAAAAGGGGATTACCTCGGTATATGTATTGCGCAGTATATTTTAAACTACAAACTACCTCGCGAACTCTCCAAAATCTTCCACAACATTTTAAAAGAACGTGAAACACACTACAAATTTGTGAAATAGATGAAGTAATTGCTAATAAATATATTATCATCAAATCACAGAACTTACCTTGCAAATTTTAGATCGGATGTTGATTCTTGTGGGAATCTTCTGGCGATAAAGTCTACAAATGGAACAAATTATCTTTTAGGGTTCTTCGTGATTCAGATGACTCAGAGTTCTCTGCGTAGAACGCGTAGGTTCTATCTTTTTGATCCCTTTATTATTACTCCTAATAATAACACATGGTGTTAATACTCACCCTACGGTATTACCTCCAGGACGTCTTACATGTATGGTAATTAAAAGAATTTGAGAGAATAGTTTATTAACAGATAAAATTGCATAAAAATTGAAGAAACAAGGTATACAAAAAAGAGGATAGAAAAACTGTAAACATTGAGAAAAATGAAAATTATATAAAACTTGGGTTACATTACTGTCTTTTTTTAAGAACAAAATGTTTTTCAAAAGAATTTTTTTTTAGGTTATTGTAATTGTGACTTGCATTTTAAATTTCAATGCAGTTTTTGGTTAGAATCTCAATAATGTTTCCATAACTAGTTTTATAGAACTGACATTTTTATGTTACTAATAAAAAAAATTTAAGTTATTATACTACGTAAAATAACTGATTTATTTATCTGTTTGTATCATTTATGCGTCTTGTTCTTTTTTAAAAAATAACAGGTTTCCCAAAAGAAGTATTTTTTACGATATTGTAGTTGTGTCTTGTATTTTAAATTTCAGTGCAGTTATAGGCTAGAAACACAATAATGTGTCTATACCTATTTTTATAAAGCAGACATATTTATGCTACTAATACAAATTTTTAAAGTTATTATGCTGTGTAAAATAACTGATTTATTTATCTTCTTGTTTATCTAGCATTTAAAGCATAAGTACAATACACACTTTCTGTTTCGCGTAATGGACCATCGAAACTATTTCTTGCTCTTTAGAATCAAAATAAAAGGCTTTATTTTCGAAACTAAACATGCTATTTCCACCAGAGATATCGATTATATTTCGCCGTCTAAGACAGCCGCATTAAACATTTAACTTATTTGAAAATATGAAACATCATCTATTTCAACATCATTCTAAGCATCATTCTATGGAAAATGAGTTTTCGAGAATATTTCAAACTTGACAAAGAACGGAAAAATGTGTTTGTAAATAATTTAAATAGCACTTTAGAGAAATGTCGCGGAAAAAGATTTTTTTTTCCTAAAAATTTTAAGAAACTTTCTTTAAAGTAAGGCACTTACAGATTTATCAGCACAATTTAACATTCTGCTCCTTTTTTGGGAAGGTGAAAGAAAATAGCATTATTTTCTAAATCGAAATTCTTATTTTTAGAAATCTATGAAATATTAAATAAAAGTTTTTATGCAGAATAATATACAAATTATATTTTTAAAATGTTATATAAAGTATTCGTAGTGCATTTTTTATAAACAAGAGCTGTTCAATAATAAAAATCCTAATTTCTTTATAGGCATATTTTATTGTACGGAAATCTACTTTAAGGTCCCATTGTTAGCGCAATGTTTAATGAGTACGTGGTATTTTTTTTATTCATTTATTTCATTTATCTTTTTTATTCATTTATTCTTAATTCGGAAAATGAAATTAAAATTTACTAATTAAATGAACAATATTTTACGTTACATGTAACAAAATATTTGTTACATTTGTTACATGTGTCGAGATTAAATTTTTTTAACTTCCTTTAAATGTTCACGTGCTGCTGAAACGGGGAGAGTGAGAGAGGTGATCAGAGTACCTTATAAAAATATATAAATATATTAATTTATTACTTAAAAATACTGTTACAGCAAAGCAATGACACCATGTTATTTATGAATGGGTTTACTAAAATAAAAAGTGTAGCTTTGAATAATATGTAAGCCTCCTATCCCTTTCGTAAAGTCTACTTTAAAATTCACTCATTTATAATTTTTTCAACACAATAATTAGTGTAATTTCAGGAGTAATCTACATTTACACATTTTTATGAGTTTATGCACCGATAACAAACTTACAAACTTAATGCCACAAACTAAACACACATTAAAATAGGTATTTTTTATGACAAGTGGGTGACTTTAGAAATTTACACTCTTACCTATTTGTATATCATTATGTGTAAATTACAATAACGTACCAATTTGTGTAAATTCAGACATTTTTCAGCATTTACACATTTATTTATGTTTTTCAAGTGATAACAAAATACACACTTAGTTTGTTAATCTAAATTGCACATAAAAACAGGTAAAACTTTGCAAAAAGTGGGTAATTTTCATGTCAGGTGTGTAATTTTAGGAATTTACGCACATATATATGTAAATTTGCCTAATTTACACTTTTATTTTTTAGAGTGTAAGTATGTACTCAAAAAATAATTTTCCACCCTTTACATCTCGAATTTTTTGACACAGTTTTAAGAGTAATATATATATATATATATATATATATATATATATATATATATATATATATATATATATATATATATATAACTAGCTGACATGATTTTAAAAGCGATGTAAAAGAGGCCGTGTGTTTTCATTTTTCGCTCAATTAGTTTGAACATGATTTCTACACAATTATTTTCTCAGAATGACCATTAGTTTTGCTTCTATATCTCTCGCTTCGGAAAATTTGGTTCACGACACAAATTTTGATAGCTGTTTCTTGCAATATATTCTACCTTTACCAAAAAAATGACAAATACAGAACTTTATAAATAGTTTCTAAATAAGAAAATCTGTAGTATTTCAGTACCAATTTAAATTTAAAAATAAATCAGAAAACAAAGAGTCTGGATTTTAGAACACTCTTAATGTAATGTCCTACAGGTGTTGAATGTATAAAAAGCTGAATCTTCAGAATGAAATTGCATTTTTATTTCGTATTCTCCCAAGCATTAAAACTCTTGCAAAAGTTTAATATTTACTTTTGACTTACGATACCCTACTTCTTGCTGAAACATCAAAAGAAGTTTTATCTCATTCAGTTCCTTATAAATATTCATACCACAGATATAAATTGTGGAAGAATGTTTCTTTACTCTAACAAGAGTTATGCACACATTATTTCAATGTTCTCTAAGAGGCTGTATTTCAGTGAAGCTAATATAATTTATAATTATGTAGAAAATCCAATTTTTATTTTTCTGAAATGTGTTTTTGAATTAAGTGGAAAAATAACCATTAATAGGCACAAAACAAGAGAAAATTGTAAAAAACAGAATTAGAATTTTTAGTACTGTCACCGATAAGCGACCACGAATAACGTCAAATGACTTTACTTACGTTCCGAATGCCCTAGACTCGAAATTGAAACCAGACAAATTTAAAAGAGAAATCAGTCAAATTAAAGACGCTTAAAAACGGATAGTGGGGGGGGGGGGCGTAGGGCGATGAAACCAACGATCGCTCCTGCCTACATCCCGGACATATTTATATATTGAGACATTTGTGTCCATATTACAAAGTAAAAACACATCTGAAAACATATTGACAATGTCAACATCTTAGTGAAATAATGCAGCTTTTACTGCAATTTTTCAACTTATAAGCCTCACAAATTTTACATTATACACCGTCCAGTTCGAAACAAAATGTTTCAAAAGCAGTTTTTTTTAAATCTGTATCACAATTTAGTTATGTCTGTGCTTTTAAATTAACATTAAATTAATATTCCCGGAAGGATATATTCCGTTTACGAAAGACTAATTCGTTTGCACTTAACGCAATACAAATTATCCAGTATTCATTTCTGGTTAATATTTTATAACGAAATTTTGTGAAATTTAATGAAAATTAAATGAAATTTTAATCAGTAAAAAAATAACAGTAGTATAAACAAATCCTTAATTATTAAACATGCAATCGACCATGATGCTTAGAACATTGATTCAAAACCAAATGAACAACTAAATCAAATAAAGAACAGCTGATTCACTAACATAAAATTCTGCTACAACTTAAAAAAAAAATTCCAACGATTGCTTTGGTTATTAATTCTTATAACGCGGCTAAAATTGGAATTTTTAATAAATTTCATCCGATTTTTTTTTAATATATAACCGTATGTTTTATGTAAAGAAGACTTTTGTGTTATTGGGCAATATAACAAAGACATTAAATATAACAATTATACTAAAAATTTCATTAAATTAAAAATGATTTTTACCTGTGTTCTGTGACCCAGAAAGAAGTTTGATACCCTAATTTAGATAAAACTCGCTAAAGAAGAAATTATAGATCGAAGCAAGTGAAAAACTATATCAATACAATGTCCCCCAGATGTTAAATATATTAAAAAAATAGATCTTGGAATAAAATTGTAATTTTTAATTCTTATTTTCCCAAACAATAAAATTCTTACCAAAGTTTAATATTTACTTTTGACTTAAGATCTACATCTCAGCTTGCTTATGTTTATTATTTTTAAATCAATATTCAAGCAGGATTATTGTTTAAATCTAGACCTGAAAGGTGCATTTTATGGAAAATTAATTAGTTTATTCTTAACGCAATTTAAATAGTTCAAAATTTGTTTCTAGTCAATATTCCATAGCGAAATCCGGCTTTCAGTAATGAATAATAATATATAAAAAAATACAAATTATCAGATATGTAATTGAACAGGGCGATAAGATCACTGATATTCAAAACCCAATAATCAACCCAAATGAAATAAAAAAAAACAAGTGATTTACTAACCACAATTTCTGCTATAAGTAACAAACTCTTTGCCTGTTTCATTAGCTATTAATTTGTAAAACTTTACTTTAATGGAAGTTGAATTTTTCATAAATTTCAAAGTTTTCTTTGTATGTATAACTGGTTTCTTTTACATAAAAAAGGCTTTTGCGTTAGTGGCGGGATATAAAAAATACATTAAATATAACAAGTTTATTAAAGATTTCATTAACCCTTCATCTACAGACGATACTTATAAGTACCGTTAAAATTACTTATTATAAAATTTTTAATGCATCGATTTATTGTAATGTTCTTTAGAATGAGTTACACATATATTACTTTATTTTGTTCCAAAAGCATTTATGGTTACACAAAACAAAAATATTTTAAAAGGCTGATATATTTTGCCTTAGTATCTTTTCAGCTTTCTTGGTGCTGAGAGAGAGGGATGGGGATTTTTCAATTCGGAAATACATTTATATTTATATTGTAAGAACATCATAGTTGTAAATTTTATAATTCTACAAAATACTAAGAAAACAATTTAAAATAAAGGATTTGAGTAGGGTTATCAATATTGTACAAACTCCTTATAAATTCAAATTTAATTAATCCTTTCTTTTAAATCCTTCAATCCTTCTAAAATCCTTCAAAAATTTATTAAATAGTCATGTAAATCTGTTAATTTAGTTTAAGAAATTCACATAAAATGCTTTAGAATGAGAGATTTTCATGAAACCATAATTCGGTAAATAAAGTATTAAATTAAAAATGTTTTTTGTCTGTGTTCGGTGACCTAGGACGAAGTTAGATACCCGAGTGTACATAAAAATTCGCAAAGGGAGAAGTAATGAAACAAAACAAGCGTGAAAAATGCAATGTCCTCTACGTGTTGAATATAAAACAAATTGGGTCCTTAGAATGAAATTCTATGTTTTAATTCTTATTTTCGCAACCATTAAAATTCTTACTGAAGTTTAATATTTACTTTTGACTTACGATACCCGAACTTCTTACTAAAGTAGCAAAAGATGTTTTCTCCCATTCAGATCCTTATAAATATTCATGCAGTCGGAATAAATTGTGGAAGAAGGTTTCTTTACTCCAACAAGAGTTATGTACACATTATTTTAATGTTCTCTAAGGGACTTTATTTCAGTGAAGCGAATATAATTTATAATTATGTAGAAAATCCAATTTATTTTTCCGAAATGCGTTTTTTTCTCTATTTTACTTTTTTTTTGTATGCAATGCCAAAGAATAAAATGAATATCTTTCTATTTGAATGAACTGGAAAGAAAACTATTCATGTGTCACAGTAAAAGAGAAAATTGCAAAAGTCATATTTTTTGGTGATATTGTCATAATCAAACATACATGTTAACACTTTATCTACCGACGGTACTTACAAGTACCATTAAATTTGTTTGTTAAAAAATTCTTTTAATTCGTCAATTAGTTGCAATACAGTTTAGAATGAGTTACAGATACATCACTTTATTTTATACCAAAAGCCTTCTTGGTTACACAAAACAGAAATATTTTTAAAAGGTGATTTATTTTGCCTTTATATCTTTTTAGCTTTCATGGCTCTGAGGGAGGGGGAGGGGGATTTCTCAATTCGGAAATATTTTATATTTATTTGGTAATATAACAAGTCTAATATTTCAGTGATCTAATCGCCATGTTCTTTTACAGATCTGATAATTTATATTGTAAGAACATCATATTTGTACATTTTATAATTAAAAGAAATACCAAGAAAACAATCTAAAATAAAGGATTTGAATGGGGTTATAAATGTTGCACAAACTCCCTGTAAATTCAACTATAGTTAATCCTTTTAAATCCTTCAGTCCTTCTAAAATTTATTAAATGATTATATAAATCTTTTAATTTAGTTTCAGAAGTTTACGTAAAATGCTTTGGAATGTAAAATTTTCATGAAATCATAATTCGGTAGATAAAGGGTTAAATTAAAAATAGTTTTTTTCTGTATTCGGTGACCCATGATGAAGTTAGATACCCGAGTGTAGATAAAATTCGCAAAAGGAAAAGTTATGAAACAAAACAAGCGTAAAAAAAATGCAATGTCCTCTACTTGTTGAATACATAAAAAATTGGATCCTTAGAATGAAATTCTATGTTTTAATTCTTATTTTCGCAGCCATTAAAATTCTTACTGAAGTTTGATATTTACATTTGACTTACGATTCCCGACTTCTTGCTGAAGTAGCAAAAGATGTTTTCTCCCGTTCAGATCTTTATAAATATTCATGCAGTCGGAATAAATTGTGGAAAAAGATTTCTTTACTCTAACAAGAGTTATGTACACATTATTTTAATGTTCTCTAAGGGACTTTATTTCAGTGAAGCGAATATAATTTATAATTATGTTGAAAATCCAATTTATTTTTCCGGAATGCGTTTTTTTTTTC
The DNA here is from genome assembly GCA_964019185.1 of Maratus speculifer. Taxonomy (NCBI): domain Eukaryota; kingdom Metazoa; phylum Arthropoda; class Arachnida; order Araneae; family Salticidae; genus Maratus; species Maratus speculifer. The sequence continues at coordinate 230,993,340 of OZ025294.1, read as the reverse complement.
TATTTTACTTTTTTCTTTTGTATGCAATGCCACAGAAGGAAATGAATATATATTTCTGTTTAAACGAACTGGGAAGAAAACCGTTCATGTGACACAGAAAAAAAGAAAATTTCAAAAATCTTGTTTTTGTTGTTGATATTGTTGTAATCAAACATACATGTTAAATCTTGAAAATTAAGTCCTTTTTTTAGCATTTATTTGTAAAATTTTGAAAATATACAGAAATAGCACAATTCTTTAAAACTCTTTATCCACTGACGGTATTTTTAAATACCAATAAAATTACTTGCTATAAAATTCTTTTAATACATCAATTAACTGCAATACTGCTTAGAATTTGTTACAGATACATTACTTTATTTTGTTCCAAAAGCATTATTGGTTACACAAACAAAAATATTTTTAAAAGGCTGATTTCTTTTGCCTTCGTATCATTTCAGCTTTCTTGGGACTGAGGGAGGGGGATGGGGATTTTTCAATTCGGAAATATTTCTATTTTTATATTGTAAGAGCATCATATTTGTACATTTTATAATTCTACAAAATACTAAGAAAGTAATTTAAAATAAAGGATTTGGGTAGGGTTATCAATATTGTACAAACTTCTTATAAATTCAAATTTAATTAATCCTTTTAAATCCTTCAATCCTTCTAAAATCCTTCAAAAATTTATCAAATGGTCATGTAAATCTGTTAATTTAGTTTAAGAAATTTAGGTAAAATGCTTTAGAATGAGAAATTTTCTTGAAACCATAATTCGGTAGATAAAGGGTTAAATTAAAAATGGTTTTTGTCTGTGCTCAGTGACCCAGGATGAAGTTATATACCCAAATGTAGATAAAATTCGCAAAGAGAAATTTTAAAAAATGCAATGTCCTTTATGTGTTGAATATATAAAAAATTGGATCCTTAGAATGAAATTCTATGTTTTAATTCTTATTTTCGCAACCATTAAAATTCTTACTGAAGTTTAATATTTACTTTTGAGTTACGATACCCGACTTCTTGCTGAAGTATGAAAAGATGTTCTCTCCCGTTCAGATCCTTATAAATATTCATGCAGTCGGAATAAATTGTGGAAGATTTTCTTTACTCCAACAAGAGTTATGTACACATTATTTTAATGTTCTCTGAGGAACTTTATTTCAGTGAAGCGAATATAATTTATAATTATGTAGAAAATCCAAATTATTTTTCCGAAATGCGGTTTTTTTTTTCTATTTTACTTTTTTCTTTTGTATGCAATGCCAAAGAAGAAAATGAATATATATTTCTGTTTGAACGAATAGGAAAGAAAACCCGTTCATGTGACACAGAAAAAGAAAAATTTCAAAAATCACTCTGTGAAATAAATCTGTAATTTTTACAGAAAATAATTATATTTTTTACAGAAAAAAAAAACTGTTTTAAAGAAAATCAGTATTTTTCAATTTTAAAAAAACTGAATTCGTAATTTTTACCGAAAAAAAGTTGCACTTTTTACAGATAAAATCCGTAGTAATGAAAAATTATAAATATTTTCTGTAAATTAAAACGTTTAAAACTGGCGTCAAAATTGACATTTTTTTATGTCAGCTTGAGATTTTTTTTAAAGCGAATGTCGTTGTTGGTCATATTGTCGTAATTAAACATTCGTGTTAATTCATGAAAATTAATTCATTTTTTAAGCATTTATTTGTAAAATTTTGAAAATATACAGAAATAGCACTTTTTTTTACGATCCAGTTTTTTTTCAGGTTTTTTTGTGTTTTTGTATGTGTAAGCCGTAAATAATGGTTTCAATATTAAGATTTATTTTATAGCTTTTGTTTTTAGGTGTTTGCGTAACTATTTAAATACATATCATTATATAATCATTGTCTGGACCGTCCGGTTGTCCATAACAGAATAGCACAAAACTAGAGAAGTGAATGATTTGAATTAAATACATCTATTCGTCACAGAGCTTTGTTGAATCATTTCACATTTTATGAAAATCGAATAAAAGCATAAAAAAGATAGTCATAAGAGTTTTCTTTTTCCTATTCAGTCTTATCATAGATAACGAAATCAATGATATCCATGATAAATAAAGATTGTAGGTTGTCACTGAAATTATTCTTTTAAATCATATCATATATGTAATTAATTCAATGATTTACCTTCTCAGTGCTGAGTCAACCTGCACGAATTACCACAAAAACCTATTTCAAATTATTTTAAAACACCTCCAAAGATATATCAGTCAGTATGTTGATCCTTATTATATGCACACATTTATTAAAAATGTTTAAAAGTAATTTTAAAAATTACAGACGATTTTAAATTTAATTAAAGGGTATTCTTTAGAGGCGCTTACAAGCGACATTAGGACTGAAGGAGTTAATTCATTGATATCCAATGAAAGGAAAAGGTTGTTGGTATCATTTCTGTATTGCTGAATTTAATATGTACAATCGTAAATATATGTACCGTAATTTCGGGTGTATAAGCCGCAGATCAAACAATTCTTTTTCGACCCAGAATTTTTTAAGAAACAAATATAACTAGTTAGATCGCCGTAAATGTTTGTTTTCAATTACTAAATAAGATTTCTGGCTCCAAAAAGAATTGTTTGAGCCGCGGCTTATACACCCGAAATTACGGTATATATATACACTATATTGCCATTGATTATGGGACACTTGCGATTTTAGACATTTTACTAAATATCTAGAAAAATACATGAGGAATCATCTCGAAACTCTTAGTGTATAAATATAACAGTATACGTCATACATCTCCGTGAAAGTTTTTTACCGAAACTCCATAGGGGACCGTCAACAAATTAAAAAAGAATGAATATCTTTTGAATAACCCTGTCAAAACTAATGTAGCAAAAGCGCTCAAACTCTAGATTATGATTGAATGCCTTATTGTTATACACTGTGTTCATTTTTATGCAAATAGCATGCATACTCGCAGAGTAATTAAAATTTTTATAAAAATGGCCCCAAATTTTATTATAGTTTTTCCCTTATAATTTTCAGAGTTCTTAATATAAAATAATATTTTTTTCAGAAAATATGACAAACAATATTGCACATAGTACCCTGTAATCAGAATTAAAAAATAATAAAAATTGTATGAAAAATGAGTAGGTTTACTAAATAATTTTTTACTGCGCATGCGTCAAAGATATCAAAATTTCATTTGCATATTATGTTAGCTAAATGTATAGAGCAACTTTTGTAAAAGTCTCAAAATTATAGCTTGAAAATTCTGAAAGTAATCGTCTATAGAAAAAGGACAAAATCCGTTGTTTCCAAAATGAAGCAAAAAAATGAGGGATTTTATCCAAATGCAGTAGTACATCCCATATTGTGTATTCTATATTGACACTAATCAATGAATATATGGATACAACCCCTCTTGTTTTTGCTTCATTTTGAGAATAACGGATTTTCGACTTATTCAATTGACGATTATTGTCAGAATTTTCAAGTTATGATTTTGTGACTTTCACAAAAGTTGCTCTATACATTTAGCTAACATAATATGTAAATGAAATTTTGATATCGTTGACGCATGCGCAGTAAAAAATTATTTAGTAAACCAACTCATTTTTTATACAATTTTCATTATTTTTTAATTCTGATTACAGGGTATTGTGTGCAATGTTGTTTGTCACATTTTCTGAAAAAAAATAATATTTTATATTAAGAACTCTGAAAATTATAAGGAAAAAACTTGGAAAAATTTGGGACCATTTTTATAAAAACCTTATTTACTCTGCGAGTATGCATGCTATTTGCATAAAAATGAATACAGTGTATTACAATAAGGCATTCAATCATAATCTAGAGTTTGAGCGCTTTTGCTACATTAGTTTTGACAGGGTCATTCAAAAGATATTCATTCTTTTTTAATTTGTTGACGGTCCCCTATGGAGTTTCGGTAAAAAACCTTCACGGAGATGTATGACGTATACTGTTATATTTATACACTAAGAGTTTCGAGATGATTCCTCATGTATTTTTCTATATATTTAGTAAAATGTCTAAAATCGCAAGTGTCCCATAATCAATGGCAATATAGTGTATATATATATATATATAATTATGGTTTGGTTTGTTTTATTTTTGCAGTCCGATTATCTACGCTAGGGATATAGGACCAGGGGGGAGTGCACTTCGTGGGGGGGCTTTCTAAGGGAACCTAACCCGTATTTACGCAAGGTTCGAAGAAAACCACGAAAACAGCCGCGATTGGGTTCGAACCCAGCATCTGCCGTCTACCAGTTGAGAGGTCTGAACCTCTCGGCCACTGGTGGGGCTACATATAGTTATGAAGTATTGCATAAGAAAAAGCTATTGCACCAAGTTTTAAATATTAAAAAAAAAAGAATGTACCCTATTTGGCAAGTTTGTTGCACAATTTCCGACTACATTAAATCATTTATTATCCAAATAAAAGTTTTTGAATGCATTATTTGATTATAATCTTGTTGTTTAAATGATATTTCTGTACAGCAATATAATATCATAATATCATTGACATTGACTATCTGTTGGATATTAAATAATACAGTTAATATTGGTATGAAATATCTATGTTTTAGAGCACAAAAATGCTGACATCATTCTGATTTTCGAAACACAGAAGATTGGATTTCTTTTTCATTGCAATTTTAAACTTCAAAATAACGCGTATTTTTAATTTTTACACAATCAAAAAGGGAAACAATACAATATAACGCTATTTATTCTGTTTTCAATGTTTTTAAAGTAATATTCAAGCATGATTTTTTAAAATGTGCGTAGGTTGATCCAAAAAAAAAAAAAAAAGTTTACAAGCAGAAGCATTTGAAACGTAATAATTATGGAGCGAATGTTTCCACGCTGGGTGGTTGACAGATGGCGCTAGTTGTCCTACAGCGGTTCTACGATTAAGTAGCGTCAGCACGCAGATACTTAAGAGCGACAGTAATGGCACGACGTCTAGAAAAGTGGTCTCGCATAGAGGTGCGAGCCCCGTGAGGTGCGCACATAGAGCGGCTTCAAGCATAGAGGTGCGTGAAGGCATGCGACGCAAACGGCCTGGATTACTGAGCAAAGGCGTCATTATTCTGAATGACAATGCCAGGCCCCATACAGCTCGCCAGACTCAGGAATTACCACAAAGGTTCAAGTGGGAGGTCTGGAATCACCCCCCCCCCCATGCAGCCCGATTTGGCTCCAAGTGATTATTTCCTTTTTCCGGCAACGAAGCGAAACTTATCCGGGACACGGTTCACCTCAGACGATGCAGTGAAAACAGCTGCCGAGAAAAGGCTCAATGAGCAGGGCCCTGATTACTACCAAGACGGGATAAATAAGTTGGCTGAACGTTCTGACAAATGCCTAAACAGGTTTGGCGACTATGTGGAAAAGTAAAGGCCAGATGTGTCTCTTGATTGCCATTTGTATCTTGTTTCTATTGTTAATGAACATTTTTTCCATTGCTTTGTAAACTTTTTTTTGGATCACCCCTCGTATTTATATGACGCGCAGAAAATTAACAAAGATCTATCAATAAATCCGTCAGCAGTTAAACTAATATGAATAGATTCCAATTTATTTCCTGATTATGCTCCAAATGAGAACATTCGTCAATCACTAAATAAAAAAAAAATTAAACATAAAAAAATACAAATTAAAGATATATAATCGAACTACTCGCTAAAACTTGTGAAATGAAGGAGATAAAAAGAAAGGCAGGCTGTAAATCTTAAATCTTGGTGATTTACTAGACTGCTCTACCCTGGACGATGTAAAAACAAAAGTATCAACATTTAATAAATTAAAAAATTTTCGTTGAATGCATTATTACTATTTTCCATGTAAATAGATTTCTGGTACTGTTAAAGTGAAAACAGACAGACTTACTAACTCTTATCAGTACCGGCATCCTTTATTCTTGTGGAGCGGTATTTTTGATTTGTAATGACTTTTATAGGCGAGAAACTAATGTCCTGCAAATCAGAAACTTTATACATCAAGTAGGGTTGAACTTCTTTTCTGCTGAATCATCGTAGATCCCCCCCCCTTATTCTTTTGTGAATAAACCAAAAAAAGATTCACACAAAGGATATTCTAGAATTCAGTTGGCAGAGGAAAACAAACGTGTGCCCGGATTTTAGTGGTCATTCTCAAAAATCTATAAAATATGCAAAATATATTAAATTTATTTTTTTATGTAAGCAAAAGGTTTGCTTCTGAAAATATTTATTTTAATTAAATTTCACTAAAATCACAGACAATACAATTAACTAAATTAAAAATATAAAAGCATTAAAGTAATTTCATAAAACGTTTCGTATTCTATCCAAATCCCTCATCAGTTATTTCAACGTGTAAGTCAATCAGATGTTAAAAACCAACACAAAGAAAAAATCCCAAATTGCCCCCCCCCCCCAAAAAAAAATTACAGCTACATGAAAAGCGAATACAATACATCGATACCAATTGAATATTCACTTTTCATGTAACTGTAATTTGCTCTTCTTTTTTGGCAACTTGTTGTGATTTTTTTCTGTGTGTTGGCTTTTAACATCGGATTGACTTACACGTTGAGATAACTGATGAAGGATTTGGATATAATTAAAAACGTTTTATGAATTTTTTTAAGTGCTTTTATGATTTTAATTTAGTTAATTGTATTGCCTGTAATTTTAGTGAATTTTTATTAAAAATTTATTAAATTTATCAGTTTTAAAAAAAAAAGTTTTATCTGCAATCGTTAACCCAGAAAGCAGGAATATATCCGTTTGTTTCTTTAATGTAAGCATTTCTACATTTAGAAACTTTTCGGAAAGAAATATTTTGTCATTCTATTGCTAAAAATTATATTGTAAAATCAATATTTAGGAAATATTGCGTTGCAGTTCAAAACAAAAGTTTCGCTAATGATGCTATTTCTTTGCAAATTTTTCAATGTAAAACAAATATTGAATAAATATTATTTTTTTAGGAAATAATTCATATGATTGCGATCCCAGATTCGTATTACAGCTGTACCGTCTATCAATAGAAATTGCTAAAGATGAATTTTAAACTTTGTTATGCGTTTTCTACCTAAATTGTGGCATTTTGTGTGATAAATATAAAATTTTATTGACTTTATACAGAGATGCACACACACACACACAAATAAATAGAATACATTTTCGTATTCCAATTAGGATAATTGTTAAAATCTGATTTTCAAATATGTAATGCATTTTGTAAAATGTTTTTTAATAAATATATTCTTTATCCGTTTGATAAAACGGAAAAAAATGCTAAACTATTCTGGAATTGTAATAATTGACGTTTGATGCATGATTTTTCTTTTTTGTTTAACTTTAAGAAGCAATGTTAAAAGAGCTATTTCTTTCCTTCTGGATTAAATTTTTTGGTACTCAAAATAAAAAGGTTTCTTTAAAAGAGAGTAATTTCATATTAAATCGCACGTATCTACACACAATATTTTTTTGCTTCCTTATATAAAGTGTGCTGTAATTAAACGTATAGGATAAAATAGGATCTATAATTGTTACAAGATTACAAAAAAAAATTGCAAAATAATCGAAATTTGAAACTAGTCTTTAAAGGTGACGATAACACTTACCCATCATGGATATGAGTAACAAAAAATATGAAAAAAACGATGCATAAACTATTTATATCATCTATTGCACGCATATTTAAATATTTTTAATACATAGTAATACTCTATTACAGAATTGCTTGTGCTACTTGATTATCCCATCGACCCATTTCGACAAATTATACAAATCATCAAACTACTCGTTAATTACACCAATTGCCACAATTTTTATTTTAAATAACGAAAGAACAAATAAATTAGTAAAAGGTTAATAAAAATACAAATTGAATATCACATTAAAAATCACTTAAAAACATGTAAACACATGTAATGTGTTTAATGTCAAGTGAATGTAACATTTACGATAAGCCTTTATTGTCATTTAATCTTATAGTTTGTCGATAGTTTATTGGTCAACTGGATAATCAAGTAGTAATTAAAAAAATCCTTATAACTCCAAAACCTATTAATTAGCATTTTAGTGCATCGCAAGAAGTGTACCATGTTTAATTAAAATGTACATTTGAATTGAAATTTGAATGAAATTCAGATTCAGGGTTACTAAAAATCTAAGAGTGTAGAAAATATTATCAACAATTAACTCAACAACTAATGATCCGATCAAATACAGTCGTTAGGAAAAATGTATTTTTTTTTTTTTGTCTCTTACAGGTATTCCTTACATTGAAAATAATGGAAAAATTTTATACCTTTTATCAAAACGAATATTTTGTATGCCCGAGAAAAAAAAAATTCCGCATATTCAAGGTTACTGATATTCAATACGCTTCTTTCTATTGTTATATATTAAGTACACACAAAATTGCAAGTTTCTATCTCAATTTGTTTGGGAGACCGAGCGTTTACAGACAGAGAGACGGACAGACACACAGACAGACGGGTGGCACTTTTTTTCCCTTAAAATATGTTTTTCGGAAGCTCCAGTACCTGAAGCATGTAAATAGATCATTTTTTTATTATTATTATTTTCAAAACGATTACACGACTTATCCTACATTATGTAGGATGGGTAAGTAAAAGCAATATTTAAATGATTTTTTTTTATGCACTAGCCTCCGGGTGTTGATTGAATATTAAAAGAAAAAAAATAACTGATTTGCATATAATAAACTTATTTTTTAATCTTTATTTTCGCCAATGGGAAAAAAATCAAAAATTCAATATTTTCTTATGACTTATGATGCCCTATTTCTAGTTGAGGTATCAAAAGATGTTTTCTTACATGGAGATCCTTATAAATATTCATGACATTGGAATAAATTGTGGAAGAATGTTTCTTTCCTCTAACAAGCGCGATGTACAAATCATTTGAATTTTCTGTAAGGGAATTTATTCCAGTGAATAAAAAAATAATTCGTAATTTTATCGAATATCCAATTTATTTTAGAGAAGCTTTTTTTTATCATATTTTGTTTTAAATGTCGAAGAAGGAAGTGTATGAATGTATATGTTTCTGATTGAAATGGATACAAAAATATTTATGGCCTACGGATCAACAAAATGTACATACTTTTAAAAAAGTCTCTAAATTCACGAAAATACAATATAGCAAACAATGAATAAAATTCAGCAATGCCTTATTCGAATTACGCGAGATTACAATAATCTTTATTATTATTATTATGTATTTTTAGGAACTTCAAGAATCTGTGTAAATTTGAGATTTAACAGCTTTTATTACAAATTTGCAAAAATATTTAAATAAAAATATTTATAATTAATAAGATGTTCTGAAAATGTTGGAATGTTTCTTATAATTTATGCTTGATGCATGATTTTTCTTTCTTGTTAAACATTAAACGAATAATAATAAAAGGAATAATATTTGTTGCTTAAAAAAAGTTTCTTTAAAAGACAGAAATTTCATACAAAATCATGCTTATCAACACACAATCTTTTTTGCTTTCTTTTATAAAGACTATATGGAACTGACACCAAATGTATGGGGGAAAGAGGATCTATAGTTGTTAAACGATTACATAAAAATTGCAAAATAATTGAGAGTTTGAAAAAACAATATTTTATTGAAAAAAATATTTAATGCACTAACCTCCGTGTGCTGAATATATATACAAGAAGAAAAAAATAATTGATTCACATACAATAAACTTATTTTTTAATTTTTATTCTTGCCAATGTGAAAAAAATGAAAAACGATATTTTCATATGACTTACAATACCCGATTTCTAGATGAAGTATCAAAAAGATGTTTTCTTGCATGAGGATCCTTATAAATATTCATGACACTGGAATAAATTGTGGAAGAATGTTTCTTTTCTCTAACAAGCACGGTGTACAAATTATTTCAATTTTCAGTAAGTGAATTTATTTCAGTGAATAAGAAAATAATCCGCAAATATGAACACAATCCAAATTATTTTTAAGAAGTTCTTTTGTTTGTCCGTCTTTTTATCATCTTTGGTTTGAAATGTCGAAAAAGGAAATGTATAGATGTATATGCTTCTGTTTGAAATAGATGCAAAAACATTTATGGCCCACGGAGTAACAAAAAAGTACACACTGTAAAGAGAAAAAGTCTCTAAATTTACGAAAATACAATATAGCAAACAATGAAAGAAAGTCAGCAATGCCCTGTAATTACGTAATATTCGAATTTTTTTCTTTTATTATTATTAAATATTTTTAGGAACTTCAAGAATATGTATAAGTTTGAGCTTTAACAGCTTTCCTTACACATTTAAAAAAATATTTAAATGAAAATATTTATAGTTGTTAAAATATTCTTGAAATGTTGGAATGCTTCTTGTACTTTCGGCTTGACATATGATTTTTCTTTCTTGTTAAACATTCAACGAATAATAATAAAAGGGATGATTTATGTTTCTTCTGATAAAATTTTTTGTTATTCAAAAACTTAAACTTTTTTTACTTTATTTCATCTTTAAACTTTCATCTTTATTCATTTCCACACAGGAATTTCCAAAAAAATATTGTTTCAAAATAAGAAAACGCAATTTTCCCATTTTTTTCCCCACCAAAGTTAGAAAAATAAAATAAAATAATTTTTTTTTTGTGAATTTATTTCTACAATCTCAATGATTGAAATCATGATCATAATAACTGGGGTTTTTACAGATCTTTTTTGTAAGTGTGACCCTTCTTCCACTGGGCAAACGTAGGGTGCCAGAATTTAGTAGAATTAGAATGGAAAAAAACCTTAATTGTATTATACATCAGGAATGTGAGAAATCTTCAATAGGTAAACATTATTGGAATTTCAACCATTAGTTTAATTATAAAAAGTGTAATTTAATTCAAACATGGTTTCAATTTCGAATAATTCATTTTTGAATCTAAATTTTTACGAAGCTTACAATATTTATAAATATACTTCTACTTTAGTGATCGATATGACCAACACCGCCTTTCCCTAGCTACTGTGGAGAGATTCTGCAATCTGACTCCAACTTTTTAGCCATTTCCAGTCAGTTACGTCATTTTTTTAAAAATATATTTAAACTCTATAGTTTCGTATTTTCAATCATTCATTACTCAGGACTCGTTGCTATAACTGAAGGCTTCTGTGAACTTATTTTACTTTCCCTATTTTTTTTATTTTTACATGCATTGAGGAAAGGAATCAGAGTATTCTTAAAACGCCATAGATAATTTTCGGGGAATTTTGTATATAATTTATGCTTTATAACGTTATTTGAAATTTTTAACTTGTATTTTACCTTTCCCTACACTTTCCATTTTTTAAATTCCTATTACTACAATGAAAAATTAAAAGTTATGCATAATATATACATTTTATTGGATTTTTTAATAGTCGACAACATGGGTGCTCTTTGACTCCTCATAATTTTAACGAAACAAAGGAATTTAGAGAAAGACAAGATAAATAATAAGATTTAAAAAAAAAACCCTTAATTATTTAAAATGTAGACGATTCAAAACAAGTAGAAAATAATTCAGAAAACTGAAAATGTAAATCATCCTCTCAAATACACCTGGTAATCTTTTACAAATTTGTGACAAATGAAGAGTCAACGGCAGTTTAAAAATAAACTCATAATATTTACTTTCATATTAATAAAGTTCTTTAAAAGAACAGTTGTTCAAAATTGTTTGCCTGTTTCTGAATTAATTTGAATCACTTTGAAAATTTCACCTGTACGAAACAGAAAATTTAAATTCTTCTCTTGTTTGGATATTCTGTTGCTGGATAAATGGTTTTCTTTCAACTTAATTCAAACAGAAACAAATCGCATTACTTCTAGGCCAATGCTTAAAAAAGTCCTTTAGAAAAAAGAAACATATTTGATGGAAATGAATAGCATTTTCTAAGAAATTATAAATTATTTTTACTTTCCTGAAATAATATTTTTTACAGAGTATTAAAATAATAAGTATAGTCGTGGAAAAAAAGTAACCTCACACATTAACTCCGCAATAAATTATTATAGAAAAAAATCTGGCATCAAAGTTCGGTATTCAATTGCTGAAATCCTGTAGAATGAAGTCACTTATAAACAGACTTGCCAATACGACCATTTCACGCTTAACCCTTTCGGGTCTAGTATACTATGAATAGTACATATCTTTTAATAGATTATTATTTTGTTTTAACAAATATTTTTGTTACTGTTTACATGTAGTATTATTAGTATGTGTCCATGCATTTACTTTATGAGTTCATTAATGTTAAGGGTGTATTCGAAAAAACGCTTTTTCACCTTCAACAGCTCGAAGTTTTCCGATACAATTTCAGACATATTTTTAAAAGTAGAAGCATGAAACTTGCTGAGGGGATTCTTGAAGAGTCGTATAAGGTGCCGTGTGATGTTTTTTTTACGCTCAATTCATTAGAATTTGATTTATAAACATTTACCTTCTCGGCATGACCCTTTTTTTCGTTCTCAGATTTCTCTCTTCGGGAAAATCTGTTCAAAATGCCGTTTTTGATCGCTTTTTTTACAATATTTTTTACATTTATCAAAGAATTGACAATCACGGCACCTTGTGCACTTTCTAAATAAGAGAATCTGCAAGTTTGATGCGTTTGAGAGCAAAAGTGCATTCAAAAATAAATCGGAAAATAAGCAGTTTGAATCGAAATACACCCTTAAGGCATTTGTTACTACTAATAATAATAGTAAATGTTTGTTTAATTCTCTTTGCATCGTTTGCAATTATTTTATTTTAAACACATATTTCACGCTTTAAATTTAGAAATAATTTTTTTTAAAATCTTGCGTAATAAAAATCAAAAAGTATTAGAAAGTTTTAAAATAAGTTAAATAATGTAACATTTTCTAATGATAACATGATCTAACATGATAATGTAACATTTTCTAAACATTTTCAAAAACTCTTCCTCAACCTATTGTTATACGAATATGAATTGTATAGTAGACAAAACAACAATATTCTTCATGTTTTAGACAATAAAATAGTCATTAAACTCTACATGGGTCTTAATCTACATGGATATAGCTAGTACTAATGTTATTAACTTAAAAATAATTTTTTTTTTCCATTAAAAAAAATGGATCTTAAAGGTTTATTATGTTTCGACTGTTGTCGGCCAAAATGCTTCAGCTAAGTGATAAAAAGTATTTTGTTTTCATTCAAAATTATGCATTTCTGCACATTATAAATGCCGTGTTAAACAATCATTTTGACGTTATTAAAACTTAAATAATAAAGTATAATAGAAACAAAAAATTAAACACCGCATAATAATTGGCTTACTATTTTTGCTAGAAATTATTGCAGAAGAAAATTACTTTTATCAAACGATCAAAAATAGTATCAACTTTTAAATGGTGCATATAAAATTTGCTTAAGGGGCCATTTACATACTTAAATGAACCCAAACTTTTTTTTCAATAGTAATACCCAAGTTTTACACCATAAATAATTTCTACACCCTTCGATTAGTCTAATATCAAATCTTAATGAATTTTATGCAATTAATTTCAGAGATGTTAATTATTTTAAAATATGAATATTTTACGGGCTATATCCAAATTTAAACTTGATCATTAAAACACTATAGAATGATTGCCAACATAACATGCGATGCCCTTCTAATTAAGTTAGCTTGAGAAGAAAAATACGAAAAAGGCGTGACAATTTGCACAATTTCTTTCTTCTCGGTTCGATAATGTTGAATTCGTATGATATCTTCATAAAGCAGTTTTGTTGCGTTAAATAATAAAATTTTATTTATTTTCCCATTGATTAATAAAATTCCATTATCTCAGACTTAGCCTATAGAGCTGTTTACATTTGGGATCAGATGTTATTCTTCAGGTATTGTCTGAGTGAATTGTGTATGCCGGTTCTCGCTACAAGCTATTTGAAGCAATTGGAAAACCAAATGTAAAATTATTGTGAGTTTAAGTCTGAAATTCTGCGTTTGATTTCTGGAGTGAAAAATTTTTCACTGATTTGGAAAAAATTTCAGATTGTATTACATATTTAACAAACATTATGTTTGCGTTAAATAAAGGAAGTTTATAAAAAATTTCACCTGTAAACAATGAGAATTTGACTTGTTTCTCTTGTACGCGTAGTATGATTGTTCTTCTTCCTACAGTGTTCAAACAGAATTATATCCATTTTAATTTGTGGCATCACATACAAAAGAAAAAGTAAATAACAAAAACAAAGATAAACAAACAAAAGATCCTTCATGAATATAAATTGGATTTTCTACATAACTATAACTTATTTTCACTTCACTGAAATAAAGTCCATTAGTTTGCACTGAAATAATGTGAACACAGACCTTGTCAATAGCTCTAGCCAATGAATATTTTTCTGCACTTTCTTTCAACGTTATGAATATTTATTAAGATTTGAATAGGAGAAAACATATTTTCCTGCTTCAACAAGATGTCGGGTATTGTAAATCACAAATAAATATTAAATTTTTGATAAATTTTTGTATTGGTGAAAATAGGAATTTTAAGAATAAATTCATTTTCAGGAATTTTTTTTAAGTTCCTTTTTATGCCTTGGCAATATTCAGTGTGAATAAAGTACGATTTTGCTTCAAACAGTATAAATAAACACAAAAGTGAACTAGTGAAAATGAAAAAAAATTACACTTTTATGTATCTTATTTATGTTATATATTTCATGTAACTTTATTTCACGTTTTACATATGCGAAAGAAATAAAAAAAATTACTTCATTCACAGTGTATGTATTAAAGGTCTAAATATAAACTGTTCATTCGTTTAATAAATTGAGTCGTTGAATATTTTTAAACACTTTCCAACAAAGTTGAAAAATGCTTATGCTTTCAGTTTGTCCTTCTGTCCGCGTTCTTACTTTCATAAATAAACGCGGATAGCCATGAAATTTTTGGAAGTTATTGGCAGTTTATCTTAGCACGAACCCTATTGCAAATGAAGTTTCTACAATGATTATTTTATTTATATGGACAGTCAAAAGTTTTCCGTTACATTACGGCCTATGGGAAAAACCTTTTCATATGAATTTTAAAGATGTTTTGCCCTGTGGAACATATTAAAATTTATCTGCATTTAGGAATTGCACTAAAACTTTTTCTTTCTCTCGTCGTATTAATACTTTTCTTTCTACAGTGTTCAAACACAATCATATTAATTTTATTTTTCTGGCATTGTATTAAAAAAAAAATCCAGGAAGTAATCGCATTTTTGCATAACTTATTTTCCCTTCACTGAAATAAAGTCCATTAGCGAGCACTAAAATAATGTGAACACAGATCTTGTCAATAGCTCTAGCGAAAGAATGATTTTCTGCCCTTTCTTTCTACATCTTGAATATTTATAACGATTTGAATTGGAGAAAACGTCTCTTCATACTTCAAAAAGAAGTCGCGTATAGTAAGTCACAAATAAATGTTATTTTTTTTTTGACAAATTTTTCATATTGGTGAAAATAATTACTAGGAAAAATAATATTATTTTAAGCAATACTTTTTTTGTCCAAAATTCTTTTTTATCTGGGCATAATTCAATTTTAAGAAATTGAGATTTTGCTCTAAATAGCATAAATAATCACGAAAGTAAAAAAGTGACGAAGGAAAAAATATCCCATTTTTGTAAAGATTATTTACGTTACTGATTTTATGCTTGACATGCAATAGAAATTGAAAACAATGCTTCAAAATATATGTATTAATAGGTACTTTTGAGCTGAGTTGGAGAAATTTCTAAATGTATCTTATATTTACCAGTCAGTGCAATTTCTTTAAATAAAGAATTTTTTTGAAAGTTTCATTACTAAGAAGCGGTAATTTTATATATTTTTCTTGTCCTCGTCCTATGAATGCTTTTTTTACTACATTGTTCAAAAAGGACCATATTCACCATATTCACCATTTTCATTTTATTATTTGGCATTTTATTCTGAAAAAGAAGTTAAAAAAAGAGAAAAAGTAAAAACATCATGAAAGTAATTGGATTTTTCTCCATAACTAAAATCTTTTATATTTTTCACTATTTCTTTTATATTTTTCACTGAAATACTGCCATTAGGGAACAGCAAAAATCATGTGAACGCAGATCTTGTCAATAACTCTAGCAAATGAATATTCTTCCGTATTTTCATTTGATGTCATGAATATTTATAAAAATCTGAAAAGGAAAAAAAAAATTTCGTATTTCAACAAGACAAGAAGTCAGATATCGCAAGTCACAAATATATATTAACAGTCAGAAAAAACTTTTGTATTAAAAAAAATCTACAGCTAAACGATTTATGAATGAACAGGGTCTATTAGCACCCAACTATGTTTACTAGACCGCAATCCACGATGTGCTATGCACCATGTCCCGGCCAGGTGGCCAGATCACGCAAAACCCTCGGCGTTTCATTCCGAAGGAAATTTGGCACTCATTTTATCGACCCGAAAGGCTGCAGGCAAACAGCACTATTTTCAGTTACACTAAAAGAGCAATAAATCTATCTTTGTTTCGGAACAAAGATTGCTAGTTTTGGAACATCTTTAAATGATTTTTGGGGTAAGAATCGTATCAAATTGTCAAAGGAAGGGAAAGTTTATCTCTCCCATCTTCAGTCTTAAAGCTGTCAACTGATTTCGAGTTCGATTTCTCTCTTGAAGTTCAGGTTCAGTGCACTGAAAAAGCAATTTATATATAAAAGCGCCGACACGAAAGATAAAAAATAGCGAAGCCTGAACACAAGAAGTTAGTGCTATGTGCCCGGTCCTTAAGAGATGAAAAACTAAATGCAATATGTCTAGTCGAAAGTCGAACTCACAACCTGCAGCGTGGCAGAGATGTTTACTGATCACCATAACGCTGGGCTTCGAAAATTTTTTTTAGAAAGTTAATTTTGTTTTGGGGAGTTGTTTTATTTGAAAATTCTTTGTTACATTGGTGTAATTCAGTGTTAACCCGGGAGAACGCACGATTACCCAGTATATGAATGGTTTTCTCTTTGTCACCAATAAAATCAAATAAGTAATAGTCACTTTATTTAGACGAAGACAATTCTTACAAATTTTGTGATAAAATAATTCGAATATTACTTTAAAAAAATTAGTGATTACAATTGTAAAAACCATACGCACTCCGGGTCTTTTAGGCCCTCCGCGCGTCCTCCCGGGTTAAGAAAGTAGGATTTTGAACCAAATAATATAAATAATCCCAAAAGTGAAATGATAACCAACGAAAAAAAAACTAAACTATACATAGGTTATTTAATTTGCTCATTTTATATTCGATATGCAATAGAAGTTGAAATTTTTCCTTCAAAATGTATGAATTGAAAGACATTTCTGGTATTAGTGTTAAAATTTCCAACTTATATGATATATTTACCAATCAGTGTGATTGTTTTAAGTAAAGAATCTGTACACAAATTTCGCATGTAAAAGAACCCGGATATTTTACAATTTGTTTCTTGCTCTAGCCGTATCAATGTTTTCCTTTCTAGATTGTTCAAACAAAGGTACATCGATTTTACTTTTTGCAATTAAATTCAAAAGATTAAAAAAAATATCGAAAGTTAATTGGATTTCCTACATAACTATAACTTATTTTCACTTCACTGAAATAAAGTCCATTGGCAAACACTAAAATAATGTAAACACGGATTTTGTCAATAGCTCTATTCTATGAATATTCTTCCACACATTCTTCCGACATCAGGAATATTTATAAAGATCTGAATAGAAGGAAATCTTTTCGTATTTCAACAGGCAAAAGGGAATGGTAAATTACAAACAATTATTATTTTGCGATAATTTTTCGTAGTGTTGAAAATATAAATAAGAAATAATATTACAATAAGGAATTCTTAATTTTTTTTATTTATTTATTTATTTATTTATTTGTTTATTTATTTATTTTTTTGTGGCATAATTTAGAGTTAAGAAATGGGATTTTGTTCTGCCAAATAGTATAAATAATTACAAAAATGATTTGGTAACTAATAATAATATATTTTTAAGCAATATCAATTTTACATGGGTTAATTATGTAAATGATTTTATGTCAGATATGCAATAAAATAGAAATAAATGCTTCACAATGTATGCATTAAAATACACTTTTGAACTGAATTGGTAAAAATTCAAATTGTATCATATAATTGTATAATCAGCGTGATTGCTCCGAATAAACAAAATATACGAATATTTATCCTGTAAGAAACAAGTTTTTCTTGTTCTGTCGTATTAATATACTTTTCTTTCTCCATTGTTCAAACAAAACCATAATCTTTTACATACATATATATATATATATATATATATATATATATATATATTGGCTTTAAATTCAAAATACGAAATCAAAATAAACACTTCA
Organism: Maratus speculifer; assembly: GCA_964019185.1. Lineage (NCBI taxonomy): Eukaryota > Metazoa > Arthropoda > Arachnida > Araneae > Salticidae > Maratus > Maratus speculifer. Next base: position 230,974,932 of record OZ025294.1, on the reverse strand, counting down.
TGGAAATAAATTGGATTTTCTACGTAACTTAAATTTATTTTCACTTCACTGAAATAAAGTTCTTTAGCGAGCACTAAAATAATGTGAAAGCAGATCTTGTCAATATCTCTAGCCAATGAATATTCTTCCGTATTTTCTTTTCAACGTCAGGTATGTTTATAAAGAATTGAATAGGAGAAAACATCTTTTCATACTTCAACATGAAGTCGGGAATCGTAACTCACAAATAAATATAAACTTTTAGAAAAAATTTCTTATTGATGAAAATAAGAATTTGGAAAAATAAATTTATTTTAAGGATTTTTTAAGTTATTTTTTATGCCTTGACACAATTCATTGTGAATAGCGTGTGATTTTGTTTCAAGTAGTATAAATAACCTAAAAACTGAAATGGTGAAATGAATAAAAAGTTCCCATTTTTACGTATCATACTTGTATTACAGATTTCATGTAACTTTAGTACAAGTTTTACATATGCAATATACATTGAAAAATTTGCTTCATTCAGTGTGTAAAAATCTTTAATACATGTGTATGTATTAAAGTTTTAAGTATAAATTCTTCATTCTTTTAATAAATTGTATATATTTTTTTTATATATAGCAATAGTTGAGTTTTACAGATGTTAATATTTACCTTAAAAGATCATTTTGATATTTTAATTTTTTTTGCGAATTTTTTTGTAGTTATGATTGGTCTAAGAATATTAATGTTTAGTCCATGGCTTGCATAATTTGTGACTGCGTTATGAGGTAGCTACGTTCTGATCATCAAAAAAATTATGTTTATTATTATTATTTTTTAAATATTATTTATAAATCTAAAATTTTAGTCACATAAAATATCATTTTCCAAATGGTCGTTGTAATTTGTTAAATAATACATTTTTTTTTTTTCCAGTGTGTACTTTTTTTTCTCGCTCCGTGGACCATAAATGTTTTGTATCCATTTAAAATAAAGATGAAAGTTTAAATTTCCATGATATACTTTAAATGTAAAAAGTCAAAATTAACAACATCTTTCTGTCAAAAATATGTTGAAATTCTTAAAATATTCCAGAGGAAATCTGCTGCATAGGACAAAAGAAATAACAGAAAAACTTTAGTAGTGCATCGATCTCCAAGCTGTAGATTTAAGTAAAGAAAAAAAAACAGATTTCTTTAGTAAAAAATTATATTTTCTAACAAATATTTTCTTCACTATGAAAATTTTTCAAAAGATTAATATTTACTTTTGACTTACAATACCCGAGGTATAGTTAAAGTATCAAAAGATGTTTTCTCTGTTCCAGATTTTCAAAAATATTCAAGACGTATGTATGAATAGTGAAAGAATGCTTTTTTACCATAATAAGAATTGTATGCGCTATATTTTTAAGATCACTAAATAATTTTACTTCGGTGAACTAAAAATAATTTATAAATATAAATAGGTCAAATATATTTTTCTGAAGTTCTGTTTTTTGTGAACTATTCTAAAGAAGAAAATACTAGTGTTTATGTTGAAACAAAGTAAAAAGAAATGCGTGTATGGGTCACAGAGTAAGGAAAAATTGAAAAATTCTTTTTGATCACTACTAGTAAATTTTCTTAGTTATTAAAGTTAATAAAAAGCATTATTAAACACTTCTGAGTATGTTTGTCACTTTTTTAACTTTCGTCAGAATAACTGGGAAAAAAATTCTAAGCCAAAAAGGTTAACACTGAATCTTTATGAAAATGTCCGCCACTAGTTTGTAGCTCATATTGTTAATTAAAAAAGATACTCTAAGCGTTGATAAATAATCATACTTTGCGTTATGTCGTTAAAAAAACATCTCTCGTAAAAAAAAAAAAAAAAATAGTTTTTTAATAGTGGAAAAATGCTTTTTTTACTGTAATACGAATTATGTACGCAATATTTTCATAATAGGTAAATAATTTTACTTTAGTGAACTAAAAGTAACTTATGTATATATAAATAGGTAAAATATATTTTTCTGAAGCGTTTTTTTTTTTCTTTTGTGAGCTGTTCTACAGAAGATTATACAAGTGCTTACGTTGAAACAGAGTAAAGAGAAATGCGTGTATGCGACATAGAATAAGGAAAAATTGAAAAATTCTGTTAAATTACTAAAATTTTTCTAGTAAATTTGTATTCCAAGAACATTTTATATAACAATAAGAGCAAAATTTCATGTAACCGAGGAAGATTACATGTGATTTTGTTGTTACCATTACATGAAAAGTTCTTGGAATACAAATCTACTAGAAAAATCTTAGTAACTCTACACTTTTTTTACAGTGTAGATAACGGATTAAAAAAAATAATATACTATTTTAAAGCGTAAAAAAACATGTAACTGCATATTAATTACTCAAAAGGTTCATATCAAAATATATAAAAATTTAAAAATACATTTACAGTACTTTTGTGAAGTTCAGAACGTTTTCAACCGTCCTTAACGAGGTCTTCATCAATGAAAAAACTCTTAAAAAACTTTTTTAAGAATTTTTTTACTGACGAAGACCGCGTTAGCGACGGCTGAAAACGTTCTGAACTTTATAAAAGTACTGTAAATGTATTTTTAAATTTTTATATATTTTATTATGCACCTTTTAAGTAATTTTTGTACAGTTATATGTATTTTTACGTTTTAAATTAGTAAACAAGGTGAATTCTGAACTGTTTTTGTTATTTATTCCAATTATAATAGTATACTATTTTGAACAATAACTATTTTTGAAATATATAGAGACAATTTTGATTGGATCAAAATTTATATTGATTTCAAAAGAAACTACCCTTTTCCTAGAGATATCTTACGATATCATGTGCATATACCAATATCCCCTAAAACTTTACTTATGCCGCACCTGAAATATATTATACAACCCCTGAAGCGTGTACTTAAGAAAAACCGTTTTAAAAGTGTACGATTCTTGCATCAAAAATTGAAAAGAAGAGGGAATTGAAGTTTTTCGATTTTGAAAACAAACCAAATCGAAAAAAAGAATATTTACTGTTCTGTTTATGATAGAGATATGATTTAAACGTCGTTTTAAGCAGACTAAAACAGAGAAAATTTTAATGCAATTTTTTAATGGAAACTTTGAATATTAGTGGATTTCGGATCCCCTTAAAGGCCCATTGAAAAGACAGAATTGGACTCTCTAAGTCAAGATTCTTAAGGGCTAGTTCATTTAAACGAAAACATCGGTTTGCTAAAGTTAAACCTATAGGAGAATTTTTTTAAATATGTCGTTTGTATTTTACTGTTCTAGTGTTTTTTTTTTTTTTTTTTTTTTTTTTTTTTTTTTTTTTTTTTTTCCAATGGATAGTTGAGTCTGTAAGAAGGGCGTTTTTTTATTTCTTTTTTCTTTAATTTTTCTTTCCATACTGATATTTTTAGTTTCGAAATAGGTTTCAAAATCGAAAGTATTTTAAAAAAAAACACCATTTAAAGAAAATGAAAAAAGTGAAAAATAGCGTTTACAGAGATTGAGTTCAAATATCCAATGTGCATTTAAAATTGTATATACGGGAAAAAAATATTTTAAAAAGACAATGTCAATCGAATAAAATTAGTGCGCAAGATGCCCCAATCGAAAGGATTAATATTGGAATCGACTGTTTCCGCGTGAATGAAGTAGCCTATGAATGCATTATAGCACCCCAGAGATTAGTTTTATTTATAACAATGATGATACTCGTATACATTGTTTGCCTTATGCAAGAGCAAATGTTTACAAGTTTTGAAGAAAGAATCCTGTTAAATTTCATGCGTTAAGGGGACTGTGGACGTTATTATTATTTTTTTTAAAATTTCCATCATAGCAATATGAAATTTTGTGCATATATACATTTCACCAAAAAGATATAGAAAAACTTCCAAAAAAATTCCAATCTTATTAAAATTTTTATTTTTTTAAAGTAAAATTTTTAAACGAAATTTTAAAATGCTCCTCATGTTTTAATTTATGTTTTATTTTTCTTGCTTTCGCATTTTTATCCCTTAAAAATAAGGTTTTATTAATCTCGTGAATAGTTAATTTTTTACAGATTTTTTTTCTAATTTCCATATCGATTTGCATCAAAAATTTTCTTTTTAATAAGTAAAACAATCAAATTTGACTATTTCAATTAAGGGGACATACGACCTTTAAAAGTGAAAATTAGGCAAGAAAAATCATCACCTTTTACATTTAATTTCTCAGAATGTATTTGCTCTATGACCATAATTTTTTTACTGGCTATAAATTGAAGCTTTACAATTTAAAAGATATTTTTTATATTCTTATAAAGGAAAAAAAAGTTTATTTTTTGTAAAGGTTTAAACAGTAAGTATTTAAAAAAAAAACGGATACAACCACTTGCGCGCATGATTTCAAACAAAATATCTAATGTAATACAAAAAATAAACTGTAATAACATATTACAATACTTTCTCTTTAATCTGAACCTAAATTCGTTCAAATTTAAGCTAAAAAAAATATTTTTTTTTTAAAGTTTAAAATAACAATTATTTTTTAATAAAAACTGAAGTATGACCTGCATGAAAAATGGGGAGGGGGGTGGAGGATGTAAAAATTTAGGTTCAGTTTGAAGGATCTAATATGTTACATAATGTGTGAAAATTTCACACAAAAATATTAAATAGTTTCAGAGATATCCTGCGCGCAAGGTGAAAAAAGCACATTTTGAGATAAATGACTTTAAAGTTAAATTATTAAATAATTCACCATAGAATGACTTTTATGTTTTGTATCATATCTCTGGAAATAATTGGAATATTTTCATGATTTTTTTTTTTTTTTAAATGCGCAGAAATGTTCGGACTTTCACATATATTTTTTGTGAAAAATCGATTTTTTTTAAAGCTTAAGGGTCGTTTGTCCCCTTAAGATGTATATTAAAAAGCTTACACAATTTCTTTCTAAGCAATAACAGGACTTTTTATCAATTTCATAAACATTGATCAAAAATTACGTCGCAGGAAGCATTTCAAAAATCTAAAAACGCTGAAAAATTAGTTTTGAGAAAAACAGAATTAAAGTATATAAATACACTTAATTACCTTTATTATTTACTTCTTAAAATTTTCATAAATGAAATTTTAATTAGAAAAACTGTTTTGGTACTATTATTCCACAGAAATAGATATATTTTTTTTTTTTTTTTTTTTTTTTTTTTTTTTTTTTTTTTGGCTACGATTTTCCTATAGACGATTTTGCTCAAATAAAAGCCCACCTGTCCCCTTAAGTAATTTTTTCCTCAAACTTGTTCACTGTAATCTATATTTTCAAATCAAACGTAAAGTCAGTCTTATCTTAATTTTATACCTATCAAAAAGAATTTAAAACAAAAAACAACAACAAATTTTACAAATAAAACAAGCGAAAGCATTTTGTTACATTTTTTTTTTTTTTTTTTTTTTTTTTTTTTTTTTTTTGCCATACAAATAAAATTTACGAAAGAAGAATTAAAATTATGAATTCAGTATTCCTGATTAGAAAACAAAAATGTTATTTAGTTACAAAACATAAATATTAATAAATCGAAAGTAAATATTACAGAAAAAAAATCGACGGAAGAACTGCAAATTAAAAAAAAAATGTAAAAAAAGTTTATGTTTTCTGCAAACAGCTTGAGGTAATTCATCTTTTGAAATAAGTAATTTGTTTTTTCATTCATTTTTTGCGGAGAGATTTTATGTAATTGCTTTTAAATCTTTTTATATCAATATTTGCTGACTTTCTACTGTTAACACCTTCTTATACATAATTGTGGTTTTTGCCTTAAATAAAAATACCATTTTTTTCACTGTATTTAATCGGCATAAACTTAGTTTGAAATCAATTTAAAAAAATCATGCAAACTTTGAATTTCCATTAACATTCTATATGTTTTTATTAATTACCAGCATGCAGAATATTATTTATTAATGGTAAAATGTTAATACCTTTTAACAAAAATATTATTATAGCAAAAATAAAGAATAAATAAATAAAAGAATTTATCCTCAGTGAAGAAATAAATACAAGGTAAAATTTATAAACAAATTTAAATATGAAATTCTATTTATTGACAATTTGATCTAACATAGTAATTCACCACAATTTTTTCATGTATAACCGACAAATGTGTGTATACAAATATGTAACATATAGCTTTTAAAGAAAGAAAAATACTTTAAAAAATCATTCGTAAGTATCTCAAACCTGTAAATTTTTAACATAAAATTTCCGAACAAAGCACTTGAACAATTAGGCTTGTATATAGAAAATAATTCTATTCAAAATTATACATAAGAGCTCTTATCTTAAATTGTATAATTCAAGGGTGTTCCAAAAAAAAAAAGTATTTTTTCACTCCCAACAGCTCGAAATTTTATAATGCATTTTCATCCTTATTTTTATAACATTTTGCATGTAAAAAAATTGAAACCTATTGACGAGAATTTTAAAATGATGTATAAGAGGCCGTGTGTTTTAATTTTTCTGTAAATTAATTATTACTTCATTTATAAACAATTATATTTTCAGTAGGACCAATTTTTCACTCACAACTCTAAAAAAAACAGTTCAAAATAGCAACTTTGACTGCATTTTTTGCAATGTATTCTGAATTTGCATATACAAAAATCAACAAACTCGACACATTATATAGTTTCTGAATAAGAGAATCTACCAATTTGATGCGTTTCAGAACAAAAATACATTTTAAAATAAATCAGAAAATAAGCACTGTATGGTGAATTTTATTTACAAATTAAAATACAAAAATTGTATAAAATGAAACCATTTATTATAAAGAGTTTTTAGTATTAAATTATCATACTACTCGTGAATTACCGTCAATTGTGGCATTATTTTTTCCTAAGGGATTTTTTTAATGATTAGATAGCAGTTCCGTTTAATGACATTGAAACATTGTGCAGGTCCACGTCTTTCTATAACACCAGTATCACCGCAGACAACTAATAAAAATACATAGGAAAAAGCAAGTTTGATCGACACGAAGCTCATATCTTCCATCATATAAGCTGTGCCAGCTCATAAATTCAGTGGTATATGCGTTTAATGATGTGCTTCAGCGGATATTACTTATATTCTCATTACTTGGTTAGTTCGGCTGTAAGACAAAGTATATAATTTATTTTTCATGTCCAGTGAGTATTTATTTTATATCGTTGTAAATTTTGATTCAATATTTTTAATGTTGCAGCGTAAGCTTAATTTCTTTTGCCGATATATTTGAAAAGAAATCAATTGTAGTAAAATCAGTAATCAGTAGTAATTATTATTATTATTATTAGTATTTTTTTTTTTTGACCTGGAACTTTTTAAATTTATAAGCAGGGAAGGGTGTCTCAGGTACAAACAACTTCAGCCGTAGAAACTAGAGTTCAATCGGAAATTCGTTTTCGGTTTCGTTTTCGTTATCGGCGAAAAATCTGATTTTTACAAAAAACTCTTTTTTGCCAAAAATACTTCTGCAAATTATTCCTTAGGTTAACTCGAGCGAAACTGTCTGTATTACAAAAACTTTGTTTCTTCCTTCGGAAATATTCATCATCACTCATTGATTTGAGGTGTATCGACTCAAATAAAACTATCTTTATTTATTGTTATGAACTTTACTGTTTATAATTATCAGTCATAACATACTCGTAACGTGTGTGCAAATTCTAAAGCAAGAAATACGTATGTGACTAAACTTGTAAGACGCTTTTTACGTATTCATTAAGAGCTTCATACTTAACAATAACAGAAAATTTTTATTTTGAAACCTTAAAAGTTTTACAAATGCAATTTAAGAAAGATCTATTACAACTGAAGATCATTTAAAACTTTCAATATAAAAGATAAATTGGAGTTTATATATCCCTAAAATATTCTTTAATTAGATGAAATTCGTATAATTAGAACGTTAGTCTCTGTCATTGATGAATTATCTACATTTTATTTCATATGAAAATAAAAAGTTTTGTCAAAAGAGCAAAAAGATAATTTGGACCACACGCATAATTAACGCATAGTTAATTAATAATTAAACATATTTATGCATGTATTAATTACTTTTTAAAAAGTTTGGATAATTTCATATATTTAATCCTTTTGCATGATTTTGCCATGTATAAATCTGTTATTATACGAGAAATTGCATTAACCACTTAACCGATCAATATTTAAAAATATATAAATTTTTAATAATAATCTATGATTTGAATATGGATGACCGTACGTGGTACGGGTAAATCAGGGAAGTGTTAAAAAAGTTTATTTGAGAAAACATTTTGTAATAGGTGTTTCACAGCTAATTACCAGATAAAAAGTATGTATGATAATTAAAAGATAATTTATATTAATGCTATTATTTAGCCTATATGTAAAGCCTATATGTTACAATGTATTATATGTATTAGCCTATATGTTAAAAAAAACTTTTTAATTGTATCTCAGTCAGTCAATTCCGGTAGAAGTTTACATAAGATCTCACATTACGAAAAAATTAAATATAAATGTTTTAAATTAGTAGATTATAAGAGAGTAAAGTGAAGAATAGAGTAAATCTTTTTGCATTTATATTCAACAAATACGAAAACTTGTAAAACAGTACTTAAATCTCTCTCATTAAATTACCCCTTCATTTTTTTTTTATACGGATCGAAGAGCTTTGTATCGTTTTTCCTCTTCATAAACCTACACTTTCGTTCTTAAAAAAAAAAAAAAAAAAAATAATAATAATAATAATAATAAGTAATAAAGAGGGGGGGGGGAGAAAGAGTTAAATTAGGCTGTTAAAACTCCGAGTATTTTTTTTCAGAAAAAAAATCATTCTGTTTTTTTTTTATAGGTTTCTGAAGTGTCAATTAAAACATTTTTCTCGATACTTCTACAGTTTCTCTATGATTTTAGAAATATTCCTGAAAGAAATTTAATACAATTTATTAAGTTTTAACCTAAAAAGTAAAATAATGATTATTTCCTATAGCATTTATTCCTTTATAAACTTTTATAAAAAGATCTTGTTAGATAATTTGATTTCTTTAAGACTTTGATATACATTTATCATTTTCTTATTGTTTCTTTTTAGTAATATGCACCCAGAAAATAATTTCAATTAATAAATGTAACAGATCTTCGTTATCTAGATCATACAAGAAAAATCATATATGATCTAAAAAATAATGGTTATAACATGATTATGTATGATATATTATAATGAAAGTAATGATTATCGCTTGTAGAGTTCATTCCTTTATAGACTTTAAAAAATATATATTATATGTTTGACTTTATTAAGTCTTTGTAATTTCTCTTCTTTATTAAGAATATGCATCCAGAAAATAATTTTACTTAATAAATGTAAAAAATGTTCTTCATCTAACTCGTATCGGGAGAATTATCGGTAATCTAAGAAATATTTTATAATCATCAAAAATAAGGAAGCATACAAAAATGGAAAATAGTTGATCTGATGATAGAGATTACGAAAACGGTTCTAACACTTTCATTAAATTTAGGAGATAATTGATATATTTGAACTTTGTTCAAGAGATTTGTACCGTTTTCTTCTCTTCATAAACCTATACTTTCTTTCTTTAAAAAGAAAAACTGAAAAAAAAAATCTTTTTCCCCAAGTAATGCAGACGGGAGAGAAAGAGTTAAATTAGGCAGTTAGAACTCCGAGTATCTTCTTTCAAAGGATTTATAATATAAATATATATATATATATTCTGCTTTTTTTTTATAGGTTACTCAAGTGTCAATTAAAACATTTTTCTCGATACTTCTACAGTTTCTCTATGATTTTAGAATTATTTCTGAAAGAAATTTAACAAGAAAAAATATCCCGTGCATTATCTTGTTAAGTCAGTTTTAAGGGGAAAAGTAAAGATTTGTAATAAGTTTTAATAGAAAAAAGTAAAATAATGATTATTTCTTGTAGGATTTATTTTTTACAGAACTTTATTAAAATTTTTGTTAAATACTTCACTTTTTTAAGACTTTGATATTTCTTATTATTTCATTATTTTTTTTATAAGTTTGCATCCAGAAAATAATTTCAATTAATAAATGTAACAGATCCTCTTTATCTAGCTCATATCGGAAGAATCATACATAATCTAAAAAATGATGATTATAATATGATTATATATGATCTATTTTTATATCATTCGATAACATCCCTATATTTATATATTTTGATGTTTGTAAAATTTTAAAAATTTGTTGCTTGATCATTTCGATGCTTGTCGGATTTGATAGTTTGATGTTTGTAAGATCTGAATATTTTGTTGCTTTTAATATTTATCGTCATACATATATTTGATCATTTTACATGATAAATTCATATATCCATCAGTTTAATTGCAAGAGAATCTGCATTAATTAAATTTATTTTAGAAACATTTTGTAATAGGTGTTTCACAACTAATTACCAGATAAAACGATAATTACTATTACTGTTATTATTCAAAAAAAATTTTAATTGTGCGGACGCTTTTAATTTTGTTAGAAGCTCATATAATATCTCAAACTGCGAAAAAATTAAACAATGTTTTAAATTAGTAGATTTGAGAGAGTAAAGCAAAGAATAGTGTAAAACTTTTGCATTTATATTCTACAAATGCGTACACTGTGAAACAGTACTTCATTCTCTTTCATTAAATTACCCCCTTCTTTTCTTTTTATACGGATCGAATATATATATATATATATATATATATATATATATATATATAAAACATTCTGCTTTTTTATAGGTTTCTCAAGTGTCAATTAAAACATTTTTTTCAATTTCTACAGTTTCTCTATGATTTAAAAACTATTTCTGAAAGAAATTTAACAAGAAAAAATGATCCTGTGCGTTATTTTGTTTGGTCGATTTTAAGAGGAAATGTAAAGATTTTACTAACTAGGGAAGTGCAAGAAGTGTATGTCACCGATTTTGACAAACGTGGTATCGTTGGAAAGATCTCATCGTGAGCAGTAAAAAATTCAATGGAACTACCCGTCGCAAATCAGCCGTTTTCGAGATATCCGACATTTTGTGTCACGTAGCTAGTGCACACTTAATGAAGGACCGCAAAAAAATTTTAGTCTCGATTTTAACGAAAGTGATATCGTTGAAAAGATATCATCGTGAGGATTAAAAAACTCAATGGAATTACCCGTCGGAAATGAGAAGTTTTCAAGATATCCGACAATCTGTGTCACATTGCTAAATCACACTGCTGGGAAACTGCATTAAGTGACAAATTGTCGGATATCTCAAAAAACGGTTCATTTCAGATGGGTAGTTCCATTGAGTTTTTTACTTCTTACAATGATATCTTTGCAACAATTCCATTTTCATAAAAATTGATAAAACAATTTTTTGTGGTCCCCCATTAAGTGTGCATTAGAACAGTGTGCATTAGCTACATGACATAAATTATAGGATATCTCGAAAACGGCTCATTTCCGACGGGTAGTTCTATTAGTTTTTTCTCCCTCATGATGATATCTTTTTAATGATACCACTTTCGTTAAAATCGAAACTAACATTTTTTTCGGTTTCCCATTAAGTATGCATCAGTTACGTGATATAAATTGTCGGATATCTCGAAAACGGCTGATTTGCGACGGGCAATTTTATTTGAGTTTTTTACTGCTCTCGGTGAGATCTTTCCAACGATACCACTTTCGTCAAAATCGGTGACTTACACTTCTTGCACGTCCCTAGTAAGTTTTAATGGAAAAAAGGTAAGATAATGATTATTTCATGTAGGATCTATTTTTTTATAGACTTTTATTACAATTCTTGTTATTTATTTGACTTTTTAAGACTTCGATAGTTTTTAATCATTTCATTATTATTATTTTTAGGAATATGCATCTAGAAAATAATTCCACGCAAAAAATGTAACAGATCTTCTTTATCTAGCTCATATCGGGAGAATCATATACGATCTAAAAAATAATGGTTATAATAATATTATATATGATATATTATAATGAAAATAATAATTATCACTTGTAGGGTTTATTCCTTTATAGATTTAAAAAACAAAAACAAAATATCATCTGTTTGACATTTTAAGTCTTTGTCATTTTACTTATTTATTAGGAATATGCATCCAAAAAATATTTTATTTAAGAAATTTAACAAATGTTCTTTATCCAGCTCATATTTACAGAATTATCGATAATTTAAGAAATATTTTTTAATAATCAAAAATAAGGAAGCACATAAAAATGGAAAATAGTTGATCTGATGATAGAGTATACGAAAGCAGTTGTGAGATTTTCATTGAGTAGTAAGGAATAATTGATGTATTTGAACTTTGTTCAAGAGCTTTGTACCGTTTTTCCTCTTCCTAAACCTACACTTTTGTTCTTTAAAAAGAAAAAAGAAAGATTATTATCCCCAAGTAATACAGGCGAGAAAGAAAGAGTTAAATTAGGCTGTTAAAAATCCGAGTATCTTCTTTCAAGGGGTTCATAAAAAAATTCATTCTGCGTTTTTTTATAGGCTTCTCAAGTGTCAATTAAAACATTTTTCTCGATACTTCTACAGTTTCTCTATGATTTTAGAATAATTCCTGAAAGGAATTTAACAAGATAAAAATATCCTGTGCGTTATCTTGTTAAGTCAGTTTTAAGGGATGGAGTTAAGAATTTACTAAGTTTTAATGGAAAAAGTAAAATAAGGATTATTTCCTGTAGAATTTATTCTTTTATAGACTTTTATAAAAATACTTGTTAGACATTTGACTTTTTTAAGACATCGATATCTCTTTATCATTTCATTGTTGTTTCCTTATAAGAATATGCATCCAGAATATAATTTCACATAATAAATGTAACAGATCTTCCTTATATAGTTCATATCGGGAGAATCACATATAATCTAAGAAATAATGATTTATAATATGATTACATATGATGTATTTTAATTTCATTGGATAATATGACTATATTATATATTTTGATATTTCTAAAATTTTAACAACCTATTTCTCGATTATTTCGATGCTTGTAGGATTTGATAGTTGGATGTTGGTAAGTTCTGAATATTTTGGTGTTTTTAATATTTATCGTCATACATATGTTTGCTAATTTTAAGTGATATATCCCTATATTCATAAGTTTAATTATAAAAGAATCTGTATTAACCCTCTAAACGTTTGTCCCGTAATATTCCGTACACTAACCTCCAGGTTTCACTGCAATATAAGCAATGTTTAAGATATTATAATTCTATAAATTTAATGAATTTTCAAAGTATTGAAGAATGATTAAGACTCTCAAGGATTACATTTATATTCCTAAATAAGATTTTTTATGTAATATTGAAAGAATCATATTTTATTTGCATTTAAAACAAAATGCAGAGAAAACAACATTACAATTTTACCCATTTGCAAGACGCTTGGAGGGTTAAAGAAATTTATTTTTAAAAATATTTGTAATAGGTGTTTCACGGTTAATTACCGAATAAAAAGATAATTTCTATTACCGCTATTATTTGGCCTACATGTAAAAGTTACATAAAATTTTTAAATGTGTCTCATTCGATGTATTTAATACGGTTAGAAGCTCATATAGTATCTCACACTGCCAAAAAACTAAATATAAATGTTTTAAATTAGTAGAGTTAAGAGAGTTAAGTAAAGGAGAAGGTAAATCTTTTTACATTTATAATCTACAAATGCGAAAATTATGTAACAGTACTTAAATTTCTTTCAATAAATTACCCCCTTCTTTTCTTTTTATACGGATCGAATAGCTTTGTACCGTTTTTCCTCTTCATAAACCTACACTTTCGTTCTTTAAAAAGAAAAACTGCAAAATAATTATTTTACCCCAAACAATAAAGACGGGGGAGAAAGAGTTAAATTAGGTGTTAAAACTCCGAGTGTCTTCTTTCAAGGGATTTATAAAAAAGAACATCCTGTTTTTTTATAGGCTTCTCAAAAGTCAATTAAACATTTTTCTCGATACTTTTACAGTTTCTCTATGATTTTAGAATTATTCCTGAAAGAAATTTTTCAAGAAAAAATAAATTATCCTTTACATTATTTTTTAAGTTTATTTTAAGGGGAAAAGTAAAGAATTTACTAAGTTTAATGGAAAAAGTAAAATAATGGTTATTTCTTTTAGAATTTATTCTTTTATAGACTTTTATTAAAATTCTTATACATTTGACTTATTTAAGACTTTGATATTCCTTTATCATTTCATTGTTGTTTCTTTTTAGGAATATCCATATAGAAAATAATTTCATTTAATAAATGTAACAGATCTTCGTTATCTAGCTCATATCGGGAAAATCACATATAATCTAAGAAATAATGATTTATAATATGATTATATAAGATGTATTTTAATATCTTTGGATAATATGACTGTATTATATATTTTGATGTTAGTAAAATTTTAACAATCTGTCGCTTGATCATTTCGACGCTTGTCGGATTTGATAGTTTGATGTTTGTAAGATCTGAATATTTTGATTCTTTAAATATTTATCGTCATACATATGTTTGATAATTTTTCATGATACACCCATACATCCATCAGTTTAATTATAAATGAATCTGCATTAAATAAATTTATTTTAGAAAAGTTTTGTAATAGGTGTTTCAGAACTAATTACCAGATAAAAATATAATTCCTATTACTGCTATTGTTTAGTCTATATGTAAAAGTTACAAAAAACTTTTTAATTGTGTCTCAATCGGTGCATTTAACACAGTTAGAAGCTCATATAAAATCTCACACTGCGAAAAAACAAAATATAAATGTTTTAAATTAGAAGATTTAAGAGAGTTAAGTAAAGAAGAGGGTGAATCTTTTTGCATTTATATTCTACGAACAGGAAAATTATAAAACAGTACTTAAATCTCTTTTATTAAATTACTCCCTGCTTTTCATTTTATACGGATCGAAGAGCTTTATACCGTTTTTCCTCTTCATAAACCTACGCTTAAAAAAAAAAAAAAAAAAAAAAAAAAAAAAAAAAAAAAAAAAAAAAAAAAAAACTGAAAAAAAAAAAATCATTTTACCTCAAGTAATACAGACGGGGGAAAAAGAGTTAAATTAGGCTGTTAAAACTCCGAGTATCTTCTTTCAAGGGGTTTATATATATAAAAAAAATTTCTCCTCTTTTTACAGGTTTCTCAAATGTCAAGTAAAACATTTTTCTCGATACTTCTACAGTTTCTCTACGATTTTAGAGTTATTCCTGAAAGAAATTTAACAAGAAAAAATAAATTATCCTGTGTGTTATTTTGTTAAGTCAGTTTTAAGACGAAAAGTAAAGAATTTACAAAGTTTCAATGGAAAAAAGTAAAATAATGATTATTTCTTGTAGAATTTATTCTTTTATAGACTTTTAATAAAATTCTCGTTATATATTTGACTTTTTTAAGACTTTGGTATTTCTTTATCATTTCATTGGGGGTTTTTTGGAAAATAATTTCACATAATAAATATAACAGACCTTCATTATCTAGATCATATCTAGAGAATCATATATGATCCAAGAAATAATGGTTATAGTAATATTATATATGATATATTATAATGAAAGTAATGGTTATCACTTGTAGGGTTTATTCCTTTATAGACATTAAAAAATATTACCTGCTTGTATTTTTTTAAGTCTTTGCCATTCCTCTTCTTTATTGGGAATATGCATCCAAAAAATATTTTTACTTAATTTATGTAACAAATGCTCTTTATCTAGTTCATATCGGGAGAATTATCTATAATCTAAGAAATATTTTATAATCATCAAAAATAAGGAAGCATACAAAAATGGAAAATAGTTGATCTGGTGATAGAGAATACGAAAACGGTTGTGAGACTTTCATTGAGTAGTAAAGCGATAATTGATATATTTCAACTTTGTTCTAGAGCTTTGTACCGTTTTTCCTCTTCATACACTTACACTTTCGTTCTTTAAAAAGAAAAAATGAAAAAAAAAATTCCCCGAGTAATACAGACGCAGGAGAGAGAGTTAAATTAGGCTGTTAAAACTCGGAGTATCTTCTTTCAAGGGGTTATATATATATATATATAAAAGAATTATTCTGCTTTTTTTGTAGGTTTCTCAAGTGTCAATTTCAACATTTTTTTCGATACTTCTACAGTTTCTCTATGATTTTAGAATTATTCCTGAAAGAAATTAAACAAGAAAAAGTAAATTATCACGTGCGGTGCTTTGTTAAGTCAGTTTTTGAAGAAAGTAAAGAATTTACTACGTTTTAATGGAAAAAGTAAAATAATGAACATCGCGTGTAGAATTCATTCTTTTATAGACTTTTATTAAAGTCCTTGTTATATATTTGACTTTTTTAGGACTTTGCTATTTCTTTATGATTTCATTGGAGTTTTTTAGGAATATGCATCCGAAAAATAATTTCACATAATGAATATAATTGATATTCGTTATCTAGCTCATATCGGGAGAATCATAGATGATCTAAGATATAATGGCTATAATAATATTCTATATGATATATCATTATGAAAGTAATGATTATCGCTAGTAGAGTTTATTTCTTTATAGACTTAAAAAATATATATTATCTGTTTGGCTTTTTTAAGTCTTTGTCATTTCACTTCTTTATTAGGAATAAGCATCTAGAAAATAATTTTACTTAATAAATGTAATAAATGTTCTTTATCTAGCTCATACCGTGAGAATTAAGTATAATCTAAGAAATATTCCATAATCATCAAAAATATGGAAGCATACAAAAATGGAAAATCGTTGATCTGATGATAGAGAATACGAAAACGATTGTGAGACTTTCTCTGAGTAGTAAAGTGATAATTGATATATTTGAACTTTGTTCAAAAGCTTTGTACCATTTTTTCTCTTAATAAACCTACACTTTCGTTTTTTGAAGATAAAAAAAATTATCATTTTCACCAAGTAATACAGATGGGGGAGAAAGAGTTAAATTAGGCTGTTAAAACTCTAAGTATCTTCTTTCAAGGGTTTTATATAAAATAAAAAAATCAGTCTGCTTTTTTATAGGTTTCTCAAGTGTCAATTAAAAAAAAATTTTCGATATTTCTACAGTTTCTGTATGATTTTAGACTTATTCCTGAAAGAAATTCAATAAGAAAAAATAAATTATCTTGTGCGTTTATTTTGTTAAGTCAGTTTTAATGGGAAAAGTTATGATTTTACTAAGTTTTAATGGAAAAAAGTAAAATAATGATTATTTAGTGTAGAATTTATTCTTTTATATACTTTTATTAAAATTCTTATTATGTATTTGACTTTTTTAAGACTTCGATATTTATTTATCATTTCATTAGGATTGTTGACGCATATGCATCCAAAAAATAATTTCATTTAATAAATTTAACAGATCGTCGTTTTCTACCTCATATCGGGAGAATCACATATAATCTAAGAAATGTGATTTATAATATGAACATATATTATGTATTTTAATACCATTAGATAATATGACTGTAATATATATTTTGATGTTTGTAAAATTTTAACAATCTATCGCTCGATCATTTCGATGGTTATAGGATTTGATAATTTGATGTTTGTAAGATCTGAATATTTTGGATCTTTTAATATTTATCGTCATACATATGTTTAATAATTTTACATGATACATCCATACATCCATCAGTTTTATTATAAATGAATCTGCATTAAATAAATTTATTTTAGAATTTTTTTGTAATAGGTGTTTCACAACTAATTACCAGATAAAAATATATTTTCTATTACTGTTATTATTTAGTCTATGTGTAAAAGTTACAAAATATTTTGAAGTTGTGTCTCAGTCGATGTATTTAATTCCGTCAGAAGCTTACATAATATCTCATGCTGCGAAAAAATTAAATATAAATGTTTTAAATTAGTAGATTTAAGAGAGTAAATTAAAGAATAGAGTAAATATTTTTGCAGTTATATTCAACAAATACGCAAACTGTAAAACAGTACTTAAATTTCTTTCATTAAATCACCCCCTTCTTTTCTTTTTTTACGGATCGAAGAGCTTTGTACCGTTTTTCCTCTTCATAAATCTACACTTTTCTTCTTTAAAAAGAAAAACTGAAAAAAAGAATCATTTTCCCCAAGTAATACAGGCGGGAAAGAAAGAGTTAAATTAGGCTCTTAAAACTCAGAGTGTCTTCTTTCAAGGAATTTATCCAAAAAAAAAAAAAAATCATTCCGCTTTTTTTTATAGGTTTCTCAAGTGTCAATTAAAACATTTTTCTCGATACTTCTACAGTTTCTCTATAATTTTAGAATTATTCCTGAAAGAAATTTAACAAGAAAAAATAAATTATCCTGTGTGTTATTTTGTTAAGTTAGTTTTAAGGGGAAAAGTAGGGAATTTACTAAGTTTTAATGGAAAAAAGTAAAATAATGATTATTTGTTGTAGAATTCTTTCATAGGATTATTCTTTTATAGGATTTTATTAAAATGTTTGTTATGTATTTGAATTTTTTAAGACTTTGATATTTCTTTATCATTTCATTGGGGTTTTTTTAGGCATATACATCCAGAAAATAATTTCACATAATAAATATAACAGATCTTCGTTATCTAGCTCATATCGGGAGAATCACACATAATCTAAGAAATAATGATTTATATTATGAATATATATGATGTATTTTAATATTATTGGATAATATGACTGTATTATATATTTTGGTGTTTGTAATATTTTAACAATTTATTGCTCAATCATTCAAATTATTCTTTTATAGATTTTTATTAAAATTCTTTTTATATATTTGATTTTTTAAAACTTCGATATTTCTTTATCATTTCATTATTATTATTAATATTTAATAATATGCATTCAGAAAATAATTTAACTCAATAAATATAACAGATCTTCATTATCTAGGTCATATCGGGAGAATCATATATGATCTAATTATAATTATGATTATAATATGATTTTATATGTTATATTACATTGATAATAATGATTATCTCTTGCATGAATTACTCCTTTATAGACTTAAAATAATTGTTATAAATTTGACTTTTTTGATAATAATGATTATGTCTTGCATGAATTACTCCTTTATAGACTTAAAATAATTGTTATAAATTTGACTTTTTCAAAGCTTTCATAATTGTATATCAATTCGTTATTATTATTTTTGGAAATATGCATCCAGAAAATAATTTTTACTTAATAAATATAACAGATCTTCGTTATATAGCATATATCGAGAGAATTATGTGTAATCTAAGAAATATTTTATAATGATAAAAAATAAGGAGCATACAAAAATGGTAAATAGTAATTTGAATGTAGAGAATACTAAAACAGTTGAGAGATTTTGTACGAGTAGGCGGCAAAGGACAGATTTGAACTTTGTTCAAATAGTAAAGTCACAATGGGCAGATTTGATATTTATTTGAGTAGTAAAACGACAAGGGGGAGGCTTTAACTTTGTTCGAATTGTAAGACGACATTAAGTTTGTTCGAATTGTAAGGGGATAATAGAGAGGTTTCCAACTTTATTGGAGTTGTAAGGCGACATTGGAAAAATTTTAAGTTTGTTCGAATTGTAAGGGGATAATAGAGAGATTTCCATCTTTATTGGAATTGTAAGGCGACATTGGAAAAATTTTAATTTTGTTCGAGTAGTAAACCGACAATGAGGATATTTTAACTTTGCAAGAGTAGCAAGGTGACAATGGACAGATTTGAACTTTGTTCGAGTTAATATCGAACGTTTAAAGAAATGTATATATGTTTAAAATCTAGGCATTTAAATACAATGCTATTTCTGGCTCAAATGTGCAAAATTAAAACTAAAATACAAAATATATTTAATTTAGCGCTCCAAAGTATAATTATTTTGCCTCCTTCATGCACTGTCACCTGCACCATGCACCCGACTACACTGGTTTCTTAAATCGCATCCGTAGATAGCTTACTCGTTATTTCAAAAAGTCATATTTAAATTTCAACCTGTTTGGTTATTATGAAGTTTCACACCTTTTTATATGAACACCCCTAGTACATATTTAAATTTCTCTAAACTCGCTCTAATTTTATTCTTTTTTTTTTTTTTTTTTTTTTTTCAGGCAATAAATTTTTTTACTAATTTAAGTCACGATTCAATAAATAATGGTTGTTGTATCAAAAGAAGATGAATGTAAAAGTACAGCAGCAATAAAAATATTTGATGAAAAGAAAGTTGAAAGAATTTGAAGTGTTTGACGAAGAGTAAAAGAATTATTTAGAAAAATAACATGAAAAGGGGAAAATATGAGGTATCTGTTTCTTTTTCTTTTCTTTTTTTTTTTTTTTGTCAAAAATGGTTGTAAAATGGTTTAAACACGATTTGTACAAAATTTTGTGTCTGATCGATTTGTACGATAAGCGGAGCATTTTTCTTAAGGGATTTTGTGTTAAAAATCCTCATGCAACCAACAAATTTGTACGAAAATTAATACAGTTTTTTAGACAATGGCATGTAACATTTCAGCAAATGGGAACCCAATTGAAAGCATATTTTGAGTTCAACCATGTTTACTGATACACTCACGTACATATATAGCCACATGTGAAATTACTGAATCAAAAAAAAGCTATGGACACCATAAAACGTATCGAAGTTTGAACAAAAATACATTCATGAAAATAGGACATTATTTAAAAATGACTATCGAATTAAAATAAAATTGGAATTGTTAGACTTTGAAAGTTTGAATTTAAAATGTGCAAATATGAATTATTTAAATCATTGCATAAATCTTTCTTATTAAATTATTTCACCTCATCGAAAATCTTCAAACACGATCAAATATCTCTGTTCCGTTTTCTCCTTTGTCAAATATGTACTTTACAATCTTTTTTTCTCCTTAAAAAATCTATTTCACCAAGTAATTCAGGCAAAGGAAAAGAGTTAAATTAAGATATTAAAACTCTCTGTATCTTCTTTCAAGAAGTTTTTAAAAACCTCTCTACTCTGCTTTTTATGTTTTTCTCAAATGTCAATTAAACCATTCTCCCACATTCAAACAATTCTGTAGCACAAAAAGCAAAGGAATTATAAAATTTCGCATAATAAACTTGATTATGTATCGCGTAAAAAAGAGACATTCTTAAGTAATTTAAATGATTAACAATAACCGTTCAAATTAGTCACTTTGACCATGTTCTCGTTTTTAGGTATTTTTTCAAACAAAATGGATGAAAAATGGATTAAATACAATTCATACAATATTTTGTGGCTGACCGATTTGTACGCTTGGCGCAGCATTTCAATTAATGAATTTTGTGTCATAATATCTCATACAACCAACAGATTTATTCGCAGATTAATACAATTTTTTCGACAATGGCATGCAACACTTCAGCAAATGGGAACACAATGAAAAATCTATTTTGACAGCTATCCTGTTCATTCAGACACATACATGCATACATAGCCACCTTTGTAATTATTGCATTTACAAAAATCTTGCCCTGGATACCGTAAATCGTAACAAAATTTCAACAAAAATACATTCATGCAAATATGACATTATTTAAAAATGTGTATCAAAGTAAAATAAAATTTGAATTGTTAGACTTTGAAAGTTTTGAATTTTAAATGTGTGAATACGAAATCTTTAAATCATTGCATACATCTTTCTTATTAAATTATTTCACCTCATCGAAAATCTTCAAACACGATCAAACATCTTTGTACCGTTTTTCCCTTTCTCAAATATATACTTCCTTACCTTTTTTTCTTTTTAAAAAATCTATTTCACCAAGTAATTTAGGTAAGGGAAAAGAGTTAAATTAAGCTATTAAAGTTCCGAATATCTTCTTTCAAAAACTTTCTACTCTGCTTTTTATATATTTCTTAAATGTCAATTAAAACGTTCTCCCACATTCAATGAATTCTGTAGTACAAAAAGCGAGGGAATTATAAAATTTCGCATAATAAGCCTGATTTTATATAGCGTAAAAACAGAGAAATTCTTAGTATAATTTAAATAATTAATGAGTATAACCGTTCAAATTCCTCATTTTAAACATGTTCTCGTTTTTCCTGTGCTTATATTAAGAACCCACATGACTCACTCAAAAAACTCCGGTGATAATGTTAAGTCTATGACGGGGTTCTTTTCAAATATTTCGGTCAAATTTTAATATTCTTACGTGATTTTTTATTATTATATTATTATTATTATTATTATTATTATTATTATTATTATTATTAATAGGATTGTTGAGGACGATCTACACCGGGGTTTGTTTTTACTTTTACAATTTTCATTATATATTTTTAATATTATGGTAGTTTGAATGTCAAAACCGGTTCCTAAAGTTAAAGGTTGTTTCTTTTTCTAAATCTGAAACCGAATTGGAAAAAGTAAAAACTAGCCCGGTTGTAGATCGTCCTCAGCTATTCTGTCCAAGAAAAATCATGTGAAAATATTAAAATATAAGCAATCGCTATGCGGTGCATAGCGAAACGTTTGTTCTCATTTTAATTGTTTTGTGTATTTTTTTTAATAATTGTATTAAAGTCTGTCTAGTGTTTCCTAATTGAATAAGCAAGAAAGTTGAAGATAATGCTCCCGTAGAATTAACACAACCATCCGGGTCTTTTTGAGCGAGTCCAGTGGCCTCTTAAGAGCCCACACTACTGTTTGAAAAAGACCCGAAGTATTATGTTAAGTCTAGGGGGGGCGTTCTTTTCAAATATGTCGCTAAAATTTTAATATTTTTTGCTAGTTTTTACTTTTTCAATTTTAATTTCAGATTTTTTTTAAATCACTTCAACTTTCAAAACCGATTAGAACCGGTTCTCAAATTAAAAGTATCATAATATCCGGTATCATAATGCTGGATATGCAAATTTCTTCCTTTTATAATCATGCTTTTTTAAGTAATCAAAAAAAAAAGTTTAATAAGGTTCTTCAATGATTAAGTACCCTTTTACAAGTAGAATTTTTGTTTTGTTTCCCTATACACAATTTCTATTAAGAGAGATTTCCAATATCCGAGGTACTAGCGGTCTCAATTAGCTCGGTTAATCGAGTTTGCATTGTATAAGTTATTCTCACATAGAAACAAAAGATCACAAAATCACAAAAAAAAATATTTTTGAAAAATTAAAATAATTAGTACTAAAATATATATAAATATATCTGTAAAAACAATAACAATAATTATGTTGTTCTGTCAGTAATCGAATTTTTGGATTAGAAAACATATTCTAGTAAAAGAGTTGAAACGCATTCATACAATTGGAAATCGAGTGACATTCTTCTTAAACCATGTCTGTTACATAACATCTGATCTTTTTGAAACATTTTTCTGCAATAAAACATTCCTGACAGTCTCTCGAAAACAATTATTTTTTAAATGAAGCAAAACTATTATTCTTTTTTTTTTTCTTCCGGATATGTAAATTCCTTCCTTTTTTAATAATACATTTTTTTAAGTAATCAAAAAAGGAAACAAAAAAAAAGTTAAATTAGGTTGTTCAATGTTTAAGTAACCTTTTTCAAGTGCAATTTTTATTTATCTTCTTCAGTACTTTGAAAGTTCATTTAAATGATTGCAAGTAAATTATCGATTTCTTATCTTTAGTACTTCAAGTCGCCAATAAATTCTTTTTGAAATTGCGCTGAGTAAAATTTGGAAATTATAAGTTGTACTTGTTTTTATTGCTTAGTCAGAAAAAAAATTATAATTTGGGAGATTAATTTTTAAATCATAAATGCTTTCATATTTTTTTATTCAAATCGTTTAATATCTTTTTTTATGTAGCACATATTTTTAATCGTACGCGCTACATGAAATTCTACATGCAAAATAAATATCATTAAGTACTAGAATGAAGAAAAATTAAATGAACATGAGATTTTATTTATATTAAATTTATCCTGTAAAAATTTTTATGACTTTTAACTTTTTGACTATATTTGCGTTATGAATTAGTGGATTTTTAAGAGTTAGTTTTCAATAATTTATCTGTATTAAAAAGCACAATCAAATGCATCACTAACGTGGCGTCATAGCCTCTTCAATTCCAAAGCAAAAATAACAAATACTTATGCAGTTAACAAATAATATTTAATAAACATTAATTAATATTACAAACATTAATAAATAATTCATTTAATAAACAAATACCTACTTATTTGTTTTTCCAAACAAAATTATATGGAAATGACAGAAAAATCAGTTTTTTTTTTTTTTTTTTTTTTTTCAGAATAATTCTTTAGGCATTTAATAATTTAGGTTAAAAATATAGATCTAAAGTTACAAATCTCCCTAAAAGATTAGTTTAAAAGCCATTAATATAAATTAATGCAATCAAAAATTTAAGAGCTTTAAACAAGTAAATAACCTAGAAAGCCTCAAAAAAATATATATATTGAAAATTTTAAAGTTAAATATTTATTAAAATCTTTCATTTTCTTGGTCACACTGTCTTTTGGACATTTTTAGGCATTTTGTAAACTCAGATGAATATAACATTTATTGGTACTACTCTGTTATCCCATCGACCAAAATATTGTCGCCAAATTATAAGATTAAATGGCAATAATGAATGATCGTGAATGTCAATTTAATGACATTAAATATGATACACGTGTTTTAAACGTCATTAAGTGATTTTTATTTAGACTTTTTATGTGTATTTTTATTAATATTCTATTAATTATCTGTTTTTTTTTATTATTTAAAATTAAAATTACATCAATATGTATAAGTTGGTTATTAGTTTGGCAATTTGTATAATTTGGCGAAATCGGTCGACGGGATAACAGAGTAGTACCCATTTGTTTTATGAGGGATTTAGCTTAAATGCATGAATGTATTCGTTAGCTTTCAAACAAACAAAAAAAAAATACATTCAGCTATTCAAAAATGATGTAAAAAGGTAAAAAAAAAAAAAAATAGACATTTTAGTTTTTATAAGTAAAGGAACAGAGGTCCCCGAATGGTGACCGATTAAGACAGAAAAGATTAAAGATGCTGACAACAACCTGTTACAATTGTTACAGATATACAATAACGGGAATAATTTTGTACGAAACGCCAGTTACTTTGAACTCTTTGTCATTTGGTTGTATCCTCGGTTATGGAACTTTATCTGTATTAATATGTATGCATTCGTACTCTAATGTATAAACTTATACGAAAGACATATACACATAGCGGTGTGCATTAGCGAATGTATGCATCCATAAGCATGTATAGATCCATAGACATACAAGAGATATTCGCAAAACCAAAAAATTACTGTTTTAGAATTCAACGAATTTTAAACTGTAATATATGTATACAAATGGATATTTTCGTGATTTTTCGTCTAAACATTTTGAAAAGAAATTCTTTTGGTTTATTTATTTATTTATTTATTTATTTATTTATTTATTTATTTTTATTATTAAAAGGAATGACCGAGATATCGGATTGTTATAATTATTATTATTATAAGAATAAAGGCCTGCCAAAATATATTTCAAAACTGTGTCCTTTATTTTTTCTCTGAATCTGTAACTGATTTAAAATTTTTCCTTTTAGTTATTCACTAAACTTCATCTGGCTGCGATTTTTCTTTTGTTTTTACTTACCACAAAAAAAAAAAAAAAAAAAAAAAAAAAAAAAAAAAAAAAAAAAAAATCTGCAGTAAGTCGAAGTAAATGAGGGGTACATTTATCATAGAGTCTGCAAGCACAATAGCTGATTGCACTGCTATATCCAGAAAATTTTTCGTAATCTAAATCTTTACAAGCTCTGAATGCTAAAAGAGTCGTATGATTTGGGCAATTTTTTTAACTTTTAAAATTAAGACTATGGAAAAACGACCTATAATTATTTCGCAAAGATACTATTTGTATAAATTTTTTTTATCCACCAGAGCCGTATTTCATATGAAAAATATGATTTAGTTCAATTTTCTCCTCATCGGTCAAAGTTTGCGAAGTGTAACGTCCCAAATAAACCATTCGTAAGCGTATTAAGAACCTCGCTTGTATAGCTACTAACATTTTAATATTCTTTTATAACACTTTCAAAGCCAGTGATCACTTACTGAAAAAAAAATTAACTTTAGAGTAATCTAAATTTACCGAAACCTGTTATGCTTATATGTTATATATAAATTTTATACATAAATAAATTTTATATGTACACTGTACAAGGAAATGATGTCAATCTACAAAACTTGTAAGCAAAATTAGAGACATCTGTAATTTTGGAAAAGAATTTACTAAAATGTTGGTCATTTACTAAAATTTTATCTGTAATCCTCGTAACCGTTGCTTAAGAAGCTCTGGGTATACGATTTTCCAAAAATATTCTTAGTAACCTTAATTTTTTTTTTTATTATTCAAAAGGCAAATCTGTATATGTTACTTAAATTTTTATTGATGCCATTGCATAAAAAGCTCTTGAAATATAATTCAACTAGAATTTTATTTATTTATTTGCTTTTTTGTAATTTTTCGTTTTTTACAGTTCACGCCGTGACAATCTAATTTTATTTATAAACTGAAAAACAGCACCAAAGATGTTTTAATAAAATTTTCTTCTTATAATGTAAACAGAAGAAAAACAACTTTTCATTTTATAAGAAATCGTCTTTAAATTATAGTGTCAGCAATAATTTTATTATTTTACCTACATAATTTTTTCGCCAATGAAAGGATCAACATATAATAAAATTGTTACTTTTGCTTAGATTTTTTTTTTTTTTTTGTAAACTTTTTCTATCATTTACTATAGCAAATTTAACTTCAATAATTTTATCTAAGGTTATATTCGTAGATACATTTTTTAATGATAAGTTTTTTATTTTTTCGATTTCTATGTCTATTGTGACTGAAAAACACACTTAGGTATTTTTGAAGGCATTATTTTTTATTTTGTAAATTTAATATTTTAAAGCTTGTAAAAAAGACATTTGCGCTAGCACAAGCAATATTCAATTATAGTCACCTCATGGTGAAAACATCAACTACACCGTCCAAAAAAATGCATAAAACACGCAGGTTAAAAAAGAATACGTATCACAGCCTAACGATTCTCAATTGGCTGTACGCCCTAGGTGCTACGAATTCCAAATGAAAAAAAACAATAATAATAATAATGAAATTTTGCTTTTATAATGTAAACCGAAAAGCAACTTTTCACTTTCTAATAAAATTGTCGGTAAGTTCTAATGTCATCAATACTTTTTTCAATTTACTAACAAAATTTTTTAGCCACTGAAAGGGTTCAAATATAATAGCGTTGCTACTATTACTTAGATTATAATTATAATTATAATTATTATTATTATTATTATTATTATTATTATTATTGTTATTATTTACAATAGTAAATGTAACTTGAACTAATTTTTTCTAAAATTAAAATTCCTAGATACATGTTTTAATGATAAATACTTTAAAATTTTTAAATTTGCATTTCTATTTTTATTTAATGTATTTTACATTAAATTTCTATTTAAGTTTACATTTCTATGTTGTTATTGAAAACGTACTTAGGTAGTTTGGAATTATCATTTTTTTCTACTGTATAAATATAATTTTTTTAATCCGTGTAAAAAAAGACGCTTGCGTAAGCAATATTCAATTACAGTCGCCTCATGGTGAAAACATCAAATACCTCGTCCAAAAAATTCCATAAACACACACGGCAAAAAAAAAAGATTACACATCCCACCCTAATGATTATCTATTGGCTATACACCCTGGTCGCGACGCATTCCCGTTAGTCCTTAATGAAAAACTGGAATCCGTTAATTGTAGGGTTCAACTAATTTCTTCGTGACTGTCATTAGTTTAATCCATTTATTGAGTGGTTCCTCGGATAAAAAACGGAAAAAATATCCTTTCGAATCCTTGGATTCATAGCCGACCAAGCATGAAAAAGCTTAGGGATTAAAAAAATATCTACGGGAAAATTCTTTTTTCCTTTGCCTTGTGTTTTTTTTCCTTTTTTTTATTGTTAATTCTATTTTTACAAGGGGAGAAGCAGGGAAAGGAGAGAATTCCTCGAGCTTTTTGAAACGTAGCAAGTGAATTCAATTTATCGGGTTTTAATTTACGACAATTTTTAAAAAGAAAAATGTATAATTGAATTTTTTAATTATAATTGGGAATTTCAATGTTTTGTGAATGTGGGAAATTTTTTTAATAATCATCTGTTTCAGATCATTAACAATTGTAATTTTAATACCTCTCACTTTTTTTTTTCTTTTTTGTCGTTGTTGCTGTTTTTAGTTCTAATCAATAGTTACTTAAAATGCGTCAGCAAAAGTTTTATCATTTTACTAAAAGACATTTTTAGAAACTGTAAAGTTTAAAAATATAATAAATTTGTTAATGTTACTTTTTGTGTGTGTGATTTGCTCTGTTATTTACTATAAAAATATACTTTAATTAAACTTATCTAGAATTATATTCGTATTTACATATTTTAGTGATAAATATTTTTTTTTAATTTCTATTTCTGTGTTTATTGTAACTGAAAAACACACCTACAACAGCTTAAGGGCTTTTTTTTTTTTTTTTTTTGCATTGCATATATATATATATATATATATTAACGCGTGTAAAAAAAGACGCGCTTGCGCTATCGCAAGTAATATTTAATTACAGTCACCTCATGGTAACGTCAAATACCTCGTCCAAAAAATTCAATAAACACACGCGGTAATAAAAAAGATTACACATCCCACCCTAATGATTATCTATTGGCTATACACCCTGGTCGCTACGCATTCCCGTTAGTTTTTAATGAAAAACTGGAATCCGTTAATTGTAGGGTTCGACTAATTTCTTCGTGACTGTCATTAGTTTAATCCATTTATTGAGTGGTTCCAGGGATAAAAAATGGAAAAAATATCCCTTCGAATCCTTGGATTCATAGCCGACCAAGCATGAAAAAGGCTTAGGGATTAAAAAAATATCTACTGGAAATTTCTTTTTTCCTCTGCTCTGTGTTTTTTTTTTCTTTTTTTTTATTGTTAATTCTATTTTTACTAGGGGAGAAGCAGGGAAAGGAGAGAATTCCTCGATTTTTTGAAACGTAGCAAGTGAATTTAATTTATCGGGTTTTAATTTACGGCTATTTAAAAGAAAAATGTATAATTGAAATTTTTAATTATAATTGAGAACTTCAATGTTTTGTTAATGTGGGAAATATTTTTAATAATCATCTGTTTCAGTTCATTAGCAGTTGTAATTTTAATCCTTCTTACTGTTTTTTTTCTTTCGTTGTTGTTTTTTTTTAATTATAAGCAATTGTTACTTATACTGACTTTCTTCATGCTGACAATAACGATTTCGAAACCTAACAAGTTTGAAATTGCACATCGAGCGTATAAAGTAAGGTGCGTTCGTACAATATGGAATTTTTAAAAACTTTCTGATCATGGTGTAATAATATGTAGTATTTCAGACACAGTAGAATATCAGAAATCTTTTGTGTATTCCTGTAAATAGTATCTGCTTTACACGAAATAACTTGTAGTAAGCGTATATCTGTTTCATAAAATGTAAAATAGTTTAATATTATTAAAACGCGCCGTTAAGAATCTTTCCCCTTGCACCATTATGTGATGGAATACTTCTGTGTAGCCCTCTAAATTAATAACAAATATTCTTTGCACACTACAGACTGTACAAAATGAATATTTTAGTACATACTCCATAGATGCACATCCATTTTATTATGTTCGAAATAGTGTCACACCATTAAAATGCACTTGATACTTTTTTCCTCATTGGCCGTAATGTAACGGAATTATGCATTACCCAAACACTTGCTCTAGTTGGATCGACTAGTTGGCTACAACTGTTCTTGGATGGTCGATCAAGGTAGGTTAAGAGTATTTGCTAATTCGTTAACTACCTAGTTTTTACACTTACCTTAACGTGCAATTATCTTAATTCGTTGGTATTCTTGACCAAGAAAAAAAAATTACAAGATCTGGACTTATAAAAATCACCTTTGGTATTTATGAAGACCTAATGCACTTGGACAACCTGGCAAATATTTTTGGTAGAAACTTTTGTAGAAACTGTTTGTCGAAAATGCTGGTATCACCTTAAAACTCAAAAAGCATACGGTGCTCGCTATGTATATTTCCTGGTATTTAAACTCACCATTTCACATAAATCTGGCAAAAAAAAAAAAAAAAAAAAAAAAAAACAGTTAATTGCTTACAAGTGAAACTTAAAATGATTTTGGCACGACTTTAAAATTTTTAATGATTTTTATATTCGATAAATGGCCCATTGTAAAAATTAACGTTCGAAAACACGACAGTACTATCCTGTTCTTCAATAAACTTTCTCAGTCATAAACAGATGCGGTCTACATCGTTATAAAAAAAATCATACTTAATTTCCCCTTCATAGAGCAAGTGTACTTTTTAATTTATATAAAATTCATTATGTAATTTCAAAAATATGTTCAGTTTTATAAATAATGTATTTAAATAAATTTAAGTAATAGCCAATTATTTAAAAATCAACAATAATTATAAAGTATGCATTTATATGTAAACTATAACAGATTAAAAATATATTATTAATTACAATACGATATAAAGTATTCAAAATTATAAAAGTGTCGTTTCAAATAAATATAATTGTTGTTTTTCACTTCCACATAAACGCATGGTTTATTTCGAAATTTTTTTATTTATGAAGTACGAATTAGGTTTATCTCTAATGCATTTAGTTATCGAACATACAACTTCAGTCTTGTGGAGAGAAGAAAAAATCTCTATACAAATATAATTAAACAAAGGCTAAAGTATGGAAAAATATCGAACAAAAATCGTGTTTCGAGTCAAACAACAATCTAAGTAAAGAAAAATAAAAATAAGCATCACGCATAAATTTAGCAAGTCAGTTAGTCACCGTAACAAACTGATCATTGGTTTTTTTATGCAAAAAGCTACAGATTGTTTTTCTCCTATGTTTGTCATTAATTAGATCAATTACGGTAGCTACATTTTTAGATGGACAGGAATAATTAGAAAAGAAGAATTTCCATCAGAGGTTCAGAAGTGTTAATGAAACTTTTCTTTGTTTGGAAAACTTCTGTTGCCAAATTGTGCATGGTAATTATTTAATTAAGTCATTTAACCTTATAATTTTTTAGCAATTTCTGCTGAAAGATAAATGAGAGCTTTATTAGGAAAGTGCAGCTTTTATTTATAAGCAGACTCTTTTCTTATGATATATTTCGCTGTACACTTCAATAATTCTGAATTTTTGACTATGATATCTTGTTGGTAGTTGGTATTCAATTGCTGCTGAATGATGTAAATAAAAAATAATCATAAATAACGTTTTTATTTTACAATTATTAAAATACTTATTAGACAAATTAAGTTGAAAAAAAAGTGACACTTTTAAGAGGAATAAATAAAAAAACTTAAAATCGGAAAATCTCTATTATTAAAGCAGAAATTAAGAATTTGACACTAGCTGTAAAAGAAAAAAATACCAGTAACACTATTAATTAAATAATAATAAGTATCGGCACAGATGTCATATACGTGCCACATTTACACATGTTTTTTTCTCCAGCCAATTTGGCGAAAATTTTGTTTTTGAACATTAGTTTAAAACTGCATGCAATAATAAAACATGATTTTTTATTGCAATGTACAAATAAAATAGCGTGAAAAAAAAAGGAAAAAGATTCTAGTATTTTGAAAAAGGAAATAAGAATAAATAAATGATAATTTGAAAAAAAATTATTAATATAGTATATAAAAATATAATTTAAAGAATTAAAAATGTATATATAAGAGTAAACAAACATGAATTTAATAAAAAAGGAAATGATAAAGAAACAAGTATAAATATTAAACTTAATAATTAACAAAACAGTAAATATAAATATCAGAATAATTCCTAAATATTAATATTTACACCATATTGAATGCATGTAGTTGTATCATTTAATCAGCACATTTCACTGAAATCTGTATTTTTTCACATTTTATTTCCTAACAATTGTTATAAACTTATTAAACGATCTTCTCCTTGGCACACATGTGCAATGCCAAATTGGCGGTGGAGAAACACGTGCAAATGTGGTGCGCATATGACATCTGTGCCTAAGTATCCTTATATGAGTAGAACGAAAATAGTTTTACAGTTGTTACAGTTACTACACGTATACAATATAACTACTTTATGCACAGTGTAATTCAAAACAGGACACATGATTAACTGCCTCTGAGAGCGACCATTTCTTTTTGAATGGAACGTATTGCTTTAGAGAGGTTTTACTGTACATGTTTCATTGTACCTCTGAAAAAGGTAAACTTTTCATCATCTCAAACTGTCCACCACTATTTCTGGATTTTACCGTGATTAGTAAAGTTTTGTCATGCGTTTAAAGAGAAAATTTAAAAAACAAATACCATTATTAACATTGAAGTTTTTCTAATTATGAAAATTCCAATTTTATTTATTGGCAAAGCTTTCTGGCAAACATAACGGAAGAACGAGCTTTCATTATTCAAAAATGAACTTTCTAAACGTGTGTCTTCGACAATTATTTTTTTATTTATTACAATACAAAAATAATTTTACATGATAATTAAAAAAATATGCTATCCATAGAATCTAACTTACGAAGTACTAAGAATCCTGTAAAAATGATATATTTAAGTTATTATATGATACATTTCTTTCAAACTAATTTTTAAAAATGTTTCTACCAACTAAATTATAAAATAAGCTAGTATTAAAAATAAAGATGTATTGATAAAGCTTTTTTTGAAACGCGCATGTAATTATCTTACTTATTATTATAACCGTAAGAAGTGCCATATTTCAGAAGATTTGTATGGAGCAATTCGGAATTGTCAAAAGAATGTTCAATGCTGAACAATTAGTAGCGCAACAATATAAAGTTCACAGAATAATTAAAAGAGTTAAATTTCTAAATTAAATAAGAATCCTATCAATCGGGCAACAATAGATACACAATTTTGAAACATCCTCTTAATGAGAACATATACTGGCTGTCAATTAACTGAGCAAGAATTGGACTCAACTTGTCAAAAGCTCTTTCTAAGTTAATTTATTTTGAAGAATCTTAAGATTCGATACGGACAGCAATTTCATTAGAATGAAAAGAAATATTTATAGTTATAAATCACAACGGTTATTAGATCTTTAAAAATAGCTACATTCATTGCGTTTACAATAAATACAATTACTATTATTGTTAAAAAGACCCTCTAATAACTGAGAAAATATTTTGTTATGTTATCTTGTATTTAAATTAGATAAAAACATTATTCTTCCTTTTGAATGCAGCTTTTTGTGAAGTTTATTTTGCATTTAAAATATATAAATGTTAAAGTATTGCGAAACTTATGTAAATAATGCAAAAGAGGTATTTTAAAATCGCAGTTATAACAATGAAAAGTATACTCTTATTTGAAAATAAAAAACAAAATAATAATACATAACTTTGATCTTTTTTACTTACCCATCATACGTAGTATAGGGTAAGTCTTGCAATCGTTTTGAAAATTGAAAAAAAATTTTTGACGGATTTACACGTTTCGGACACTGGAGATTCCGAAAAACATATTTTTAGAAAAAAAAATTTGCCGTCCGTCCGTCTGTCTGTCTGTCTGTCTGTCTGTCTGTCTGTCTGTAACCGCTCTATCTCCCGAACAAATTGAGATAGAGACTTGAAATTTTGTATGTTATTAGTATGTAAGAATGGGACGAAGCCTATTTAATATCAGTAACCTCGATTATCCGGAACTATTTTTTTCGGACTCTCGAAAAATTCGTTCTGATGAAAGGTATATAAAAATTTTCGATTTTTTTTTATTTTAAGGAGTGGACATAAAAGGCAATAAAATAACACAAATTTTGCACATAAAACAAAGTCGATCGGATTATTAGTTGACGAGATATTTCTAATCCTGTTTTCCACATTCTTTGATTTATCATGACCCTGTATTTCAATCAAATTTCAATTCAAAGATATCTTTTAATTGGAAATGAGACACTTAATTTGATGCAAGAAACCGTTAGTGAATATGATTAATATTTTTGGAGTTATAAGGATGTTTCTTTTATGCAATTCCTTGCTACTTGAATTTTTTGGCGTTTCATACAATTTATCGAAATTGGTTCATCAGAAATTCATTAATAGAGCATGATGATGTGTTAAAAATACTTAATTATACGTTTATATTTTGTTTTGGAATTGTAATGCATTTTATACATTGTTTACATATGTTATGTTTTCATATATTATGTTATGCATATCCATGATGGGTAAGTATTACGGTGGCCTCCAACGACTAGTTTTTATTATTATTATTATTTTACTGTTAAATATGAAAATACAGAATATTAGCGAACTGATTTGAATTACAACGATTTACTGCAATTTAACGAAGTTTTATCGTTACACTTAAATACTTCTTTATGAAGAAAATTCGTTATATAGAAATCAACTCAAATTCATGAAAGTTATATAATAAAATACACATGCATAAAGAGAAAAAGTATCTGCAAAAAGGCACTATTGAAAAAATGTATTTTTCTTGGAGAAATTGTTTTTATTTTAAAGAAATTTAAGAAAAATTTCAAAAATCAGAAGATTTTTGCTACAATAGTTTCTAAAATAACACATAAACTAGTCGTTGGGAGTGGCCACTGTAATACTTACCCATCATGCATACGCTTAATATAAAATATGAAAATAAAACATGTGTAAACTATTCATAAAATACATCGCAATTCCTAAGTAATATTTAAACAAATATTTAAATATTTTTAACATTTAATAATACACTATTAATGAATTGCTGATGAACTAATTACGACAAGTTACATAAATTGCCAAACTACTCAAATAGTACCGAAATGCATAAAAGAAACATTGGTATAACACGAAAAATAATTATCTCATGAGCTAATAGTCTGTAGCGTCCGATTAAGCGTCTTATATTCAATTAAAATATATCTTTGAATTCAAATTTGAAAGAAATACAGGGTCATGAAAAATCAAAGAATGTGGTAAATAGTATTACAAATATCTCGGCAGCTAATTATTCGATCAACTTCCTTCTTTATGCAAAATTTGCGTTTTTTTTTTTTTTTTTTTTTTTTTTTTTTTTTTTTTTTTTTGTCTTTTACATCCATTTCTTAAAAATAAAATAAAATAAAATAAAATAAAATAAAATAAAATAAAAAACGATTTTTTTATGTACCTTTCATCAGAACGAATATTTCGTGAGTCCGAAAAAAAATAGTTCTGGATAATCAAGGATACTAATAATAAATAGGCATCTTCCTCTTTTAACATACTAAGTATACACCAAATTTCACGTCTCTATCTTAATTTGTTCAGGAGATAGAGAGTTTACAGACACAGAAACGGACGGCCTTTTTTATTTATTTATTTATAGCGTTATAATATATAAAATTAAGACATATATGTTCGGGATGAAGGCAGAGACAGTCGATAGCTTCAAAGCCCCGCCCACCCTCTAACTTTCTCTCAATATCTTTAATTTTTCTACTTTTTCTTTTAGATTTGTCCGGTTCCAATTTGTCTTATATATATTTTTTCTTTTCTATTAAGAGTCCAAGGCTATTCGGGTCGTAAGTGAAGTATTTTGGCGTTATCCGTGGTCGCCTGCCGGCGACAGCGCTTTCGCGCAAGAGACTAGGTCTGTTTGGGTCTAGGTAGGGATCGTCGACGAAAATTGGTCGCTCACCACGACGGTTGCGTTTTATATATTATTATATTTTTATTTTATATATTTTTATATTTTATATATTATAGCGTTTTATATATTATTATATTTTTATTTATAGCGTTTACAGCCACACTGCCAAAAAGACGGCATTTTATTTTTCTAAAAATATTTTTCGTGATCTCCAGTGCTTGAAACGTGTAAATCCTCCAAAAGAATTTTCAAATTTTCAAAACGATTGCAAGACTTATCCTATATTACGTATGATGGATAAGTAAAAAATGAGATAAACAAAAACTGAAGCGTATTTTTTTTACCTCCGTATTATAATTTTTCAACTTTAAAAAAGTTACCAATATTATTTTGCATATGCTTCTTTTAAAAAAATACATTGTTCATAAAATTTTTCGTACTTTTGGGTTACCGGAATAATTTATCTGTAGCTATTCTCGTGAAGCTGGAATCCTTTTCTTATTGTATCGAAGACTTTTAGCAATTCATTTTTTGAATGAAAATGATTCCACAAATAAATGAATTCCTTTTCATGCAATCCGCTAAAATATATTCGGTACTACTTGGTTAACTCGTCGACCAAAAAACTATCGCCAAACTATACGATTAAACGTCAATAGTGGATGTTCGTGAATGTCACATTTAATGACATTATATGCGATATACGTGTTTGAAACGTCATTTACTGGTTTTTATTTCGACTTCTTATTTGTATTTTTATTAATAATTTTCTAATTATTTGTTTTTTCGCTATTTAAAATAAAAATTATTTCAATATATATAATTTGACTATAAGTTTGACAATTTGCACAATTTGGCGAAATTAATCGACGGGATAAACAAGTACTACCATATATTCATATATCCATCGCAACAGCAACATCTCCATTTACATGTCGTACACGCACGAAAGTTGAATAAATTTCGTTATACAGAATATATTTTCCGTAATATGGAGATTAACTTGCATGTTAATGGTGCTGAAAGCCAAAAAAATTTCGTTAAGTAGAAAACTTCATTGAATAGTGCTATCCCTAAAACTAAGTTCTACTGTATAATGCATAGGTGCCAACCTGACATGGATTATCCGTAATACTTGCGTTAATTTGACCCTGGTTTAATGAGTTTCGAACCAGAATTTTTTCAAAGAAATAAAATTAAGTATGTTCCGCCAACAATCCTGAAATTATATAAATAAATATTCATGAAATATATTTTCTGGTTTGAAATTAACTTAGCCTGGATCAAACTAATACAGGTATTACGGAAGATTAGTTGAAAGTGGGCAGCTATGATAATGTACACGCGTGATTGATTTTCTGCGTTTTCGGCCTTAAAAAATGTTGAAATAACATTTTAATATTTAATTTTTATATAACTCATTTTATAATTAATGTTGCTAACCCTTTGTGGCGCAGAGCAAATTCTTTGCTTAACCCCTTAACTGGTTTGCCCGAACGCCGTTCGGGCAAGACGAATTTACTTATTTTATCATTTAAAGATTTTTGACACTTCTATTATTTTAAAGAAAGTTTTCATACTATTGAAAGGCGGAAATTTTTAGACTAAATTTTATGAATATTTTATTTAAATAATAGTGGTGTGAGTCCGCTATTTTCAATTTATTGAACGGAAGAGAATTAACCAGTGTTGAACTTAATGACTGATACTGGAATTAAAAAACAGCTTTATATGTAAATAAGAAAAAGCTATGTTTCACGTATCCAATAAATTGAATTTTTTTAATGAAAATTAGGGTGCCAACTGGCATTTGGGAATTAACATTAAATGGTTTCATAGATATACCACCTCGCCGCAAGGGGTTAACTTTTATCCATTAATTTTTATATTTAATTTACGTACTCATGATATTGTTTTAACCAAACAATTTCATAAAAATACCTGAAGCAGAATCACCCACCATTATTTGATTATCATGTAACAATGTAACAGTATTATGACGATATTTTACACATAAACAACTTGTAATTTCGAAATAATGTAAAGTATTGGATGTAATGGTAAAGTATTGGATGTAATTGAATTTAATGTAAAGTATTGGAACCAAAAGAATTTATAAAAGATTTTTATGGTCTCTTTGGTTATTTAAAATTTCATGAATTTTTAGTCGAGGTTAACATTTTTATGAGAACACATTCCTTTAAAATGTCTTCTTCAGCTTTTATCAGCCGCCGTTATAAATTTTATGCAAGTGAAACAAACTTTTTTCTGTGTTAAAGGTAAATATACTTTAGGACTTTTTTTCTAAAATCTAGAAGAAAACATGAAGGTTTTTTAATTTTTATAAAGTAATATAAAGTAAACAGAAAAAGCACTATAAAATGTAAATATTGATATATCTAAAAAAAAGAACTATGGTGTAACATACCGTTACAACCCATAAAATTGCGACTTTTTAAATTGAAATTTCTTTTTATAAGGATAAAAGTACTTTCGTTTTATAAGGAAAAAATATTCTTGTTTTATAAGAATAAAATTATTCTAGTTACAAATTCTATTATAAAATTTCAGTAAAAATATATTTTTAATAATTTTTAAATTGTAATATATTTTTAAATTGTAAAAATGAACCAATGTTCATACAAACTTTTTTAATTTGATTTCTAATTATTTATGGTCATATTTTGTTATTCTTACGTGTTAAAAACTAAATTAAAGAAATTAAACATATAAAGAAGTGCCTCAGTTTATACAATTAAGAGATTGTTTAAGCTTTACTTTATCTTATTGCTTCTCTATTCAATTGTATTTAATGCTCTGTGGTCTAGTCCTTTTAAAAGCTTAAGACCACATTGGACCACATACCTTTTCACTTCAATTAATTACTCCCCTTTTTACGCGAAGTGTCTTCTTTGTTTTGCGTGGATATACAATAATTATTCTTGATGCATATTCAATGATTATTTATGATGCATATACATAAATCAGAAAATAACAGTTATTTGTATTAGCTACCGATAAGCCATTTTTTTTCAAACAAAAATTAAAGTGTATTCACTAAGATATAACGTTACACCAAACCATAAGCAAAGACCCGTAAAACGAAGCAGGTGTATCATTTTACTATTAAGAGGCTACTTGAATCACGAGGTGAAACCCGCTCTCTAATGCTAATCCAATAAAAAAAAAAAAAGCTTATTAAGATGTCTCATTTGAATTTCAATATTTTTAGCTGATTCTTTTTTATTGTATATTGAGATTGTTTTGTAAAAAAAGCCGTTTTTTACTTTTAAATTTTGTTTACATATATTTTTATTGATATTACATTTTATTTTTTTATATATTTTTATTATATTTTATTATTTTATAGATTGTATTTTTATACTTTCATTTCCGTGACCAGTTTAAAATTTTGAAGCATTGTTAAAAAAAAAAAAAAAAAAAAAAAAAAAAAAAAAAAAAAAAAAAAGTTCAAGGTTAATATAAATAAAAAAAAATTTACAGATCGACTTTAGCTATGCATGAAAAAAGAATTATTTAAAACTATTGAAATTCAATCGAAATAGCTTTGTAAAATTCTTCTATGGGATTAGCATTGGCTAGCAGATTTATTAGCGTGACTGAAATAGTCCATTAAAGACTGATAATCTACATTTTTTTTTTACTTCATATCATTGCATATTTTCTTTGAACTATCCATTTATTTAAACACCTTTTTTTCTGATTAAAAAAAAAATTAAGAACTCACTTTGAAGTTTTTAAAAGTAACGAATCGTTATAACGACAGGAAAACGCGTAACATATTCAACTAATGAATTTAAGAATTTGTCGTATGGCAGCATTGAAAAGATATATATTTATAATACATACTTTTCAAAATATATTAATATAGTTCATTTTAATGTTATTAAATTGTTGTTTTCTATTAATCAGTGTTTTATGTAATTGAATTTTAACATTTTATCTCTCCGGGAAGTGGTTATCCATTTATCCATATAATTAGCGCAATAAAAATTAACAAATGAATGAAATTTCCTACAAGAAAATCACAATTACGGACAGGTATTTGTAATAATTAAACCCCTCTTCATCACTGATATTGCTAACATATCAGTGACATCACTGATTGTGTTGTCACTGATAACATTTGGAGCTTCTTACTTCAACTTTGTTCCAACAATTGGAACTAACCTTCAACAGGAGATTCAAATACTGGTTCAAAATTTCTCCTCTTCCAGTCGCAGCTATTGAACAACAACATTTGGTTCAAACTAGGATAGAATTTTTAACAGAGTATGTCCTAATAATGCGAAAGCATTTCCTATATATAAATATATTTGTTAGAAATTCAGCATAAAAAATAATTTAAAAAAATTATCATTTAAATTATGATTTAGTTTTTTATAGTATTTTCAAATGTTTTAAAATGAAACATTCTAGTTAAATGTGTTGAACTAAACTTGAAATAACCTCCTTTATTATCACAATCTTCATACAAAATTTTACTTAAGTATGTTGAGTTTATCTGAATTCCACACGTTGTGTATTGCACGAAATGTTAACTTTACTCAATTAAAATCTTGAGAAAGTATTATCCAGCTGGATGTAGTCTAGTGCTTAATTGGGTAGCTTAAGCATTTTTTAGGCGTACTTAATTTTACTGACGATTCATTATATTGCACATAATCTTAAGAGAGATGGTGAATCTTAAAAGATGATTCCTTAAGACTCTCGCTTCCTGAGATGCAATTTAGCTTTTGGCTACTTCAAATTATCTCTCAGTAAGCAATAATTAGTTTAATATTCATGTATTTATATTTCTTCTTATTAATAATTTATAATATAATTGCTAGAATACTTTAAAAGCACAAAAGGGCATTGTTTTAGCGTAATAAGTAACGATGGATTATTAGAGATGTAATTGTTTTTACCCTCAAGTTACTTTTTGTACATTGAGGTGGAATTTTAGCACTATTTTTAATTCATTCTAGATACGATTAAATTATAAACAGAAATGTTTCCAACGGCAATAAAACATTTAATATTTTTACAATTTAAATATAAGTTAAAATATTAGTTTTAAGGCAATTATCATAAGTACGCGTAAGGTTGATTGTTTAGTTAAAAAATGATTATTTAGTTACATTTATGGAGCTAAGCTAAAAATTTCCTCTTTTATTGCCATATTCTTTATTCAAAATGTTACTTAAATATGTTGAGTTTATCTGAACTGCACATGTTTTGTATTGCACGAATTGTTAACTCTACTCAATTAAAATCTTGGGAAAATATTATCCAACTGAATGTAGTCTAGTTTTTAATTAGGTAGCTTAAGCATTTTTAAGACGCACTTAATTTTACTTATGATTCGTTATAATCCATGCACTCTTATGAGAGACGATGAATCTTGAAAGACGATTCCTTAACACTCTTGATTCCTAAGCAGCAATTTAGCTTTTGGTTACTTAAAATTATCTCTCAGTAAGCAATAATTAGCTTAATATTCCTTTATTTACATATATTGTTATTAATAATTTTTGCTTTAATAAATTTTATTTATTAAAGTTGAATTATATTTAACCTTTACAAATCACTCAGCATCAGAACTGGTACCGTTGTTAGAAAAGTTACTGGTAAACTGTATGTAATAAATAACATAATTAAATCCTCATAAATAGATAACAATGTTAGAAATTTAGCATAAAAACAAGTAATTGTAAAATATATTTGTTTTTTAAATTATAATTCATTTTTTCGTATCATTTTTCAAAGTTTAAAAAAAAAAAACCCATGCTAAATCTAAGAAAATAAATTAGAAATATCCTCTTTA
Source organism: Maratus speculifer (assembly GCA_964019185.1). Lineage (NCBI taxonomy): Eukaryota > Metazoa > Arthropoda > Arachnida > Araneae > Salticidae > Maratus > Maratus speculifer. The sequence goes on along the minus strand of OZ025294.1, from coordinate 230,933,408 downwards.
ATTATAGCCATCTTCGTTCAAAATTTTTCTTAAATATGTTGAGTTTATCTGAATCCCACATGTTTTGTGTTGCACGAATTGTTAACTTTACTCAATTAAAATCTTGCGAAAATATTATCCAACTGAATGTCGTCAAGTGGTTAATAAGTTAGATCAAGCATTTTTAAGGAGCACTTAATTTTACTTACGATTCGTTATGATACATGCACTCTTTGAATCTTAAAAGATGATTCCTTAAGACTCTCGCTTCTTGCTGCAATTTAGCTTTTAGCTATTTCAAATTATCTCTCAGTAAGCAATAATTAGTTTAATATTCAAGTATTTACATTTATTATTATTATTAATTTATACTTTAATTGTTATATTACTTTAAAAACACAAATGGGCAATGTTTTAACGCAAGAAGTAACGATGGATTATTAGAAAGCTGTTTTTACCCTCAAGTTACTTTTTGTGCATTGAGGTAAAATTTTAACAATCTATATTTAAATCATTCTAGATACGATTGAATTATAAGAAGAAATGTTTCCAACGACAGTACAACATTTAATATATTTACAATTTAATTATAAATTAACACGATCGCTGCCGCTTAAGTGAATATGTGATGATAGTCAATGCCGCACTGTAGAATTGGCTTTTTCCCAGAAGCCGATTTACTTTTTATAAAAAAGAATCAGTGAAAGATTTTCCCGTGCCAGCGCGTGACTGGAAATTGGCTATTGGACATCACTCCACATCTCGCACTGGAGCGTGAATGGCTCCTTAACGTTGGCGCCATATCATGTGCTTTCGCGTGAGCGGCAGTGAATGTGTTCATGCATTAATTTTAAAGCAGTTATCATAAGTCCGCCACAGGTTGATTGTTTAGTTGAAAAATGATTGCTTAGTTACATTTATGGAACTAAACTAAAAATTTACTCTGTTATTATCATATTCTTTATTCAAAATTTTACTTAAATGTGTTGAGTTTATCTGAATTGCCCACGTTTTGTATTGCACGAATTGTTAACTTTACTCAATTAAAATCTTGAAATATTATCCAGCTGAATGTAGTCTAGTGGTTAATTAGATCACTTAAGCATTTGTAAGAAGCACTTAATTTTACTGATGATTCATTATAATGCATACACTTTATGAGAAACGTTGAATCTTGAAAGAGGATTCCGTAAGAGTCTCGCTTCCGGATCTGCAATTTAGCTTGTGGCTATATAAAATTACATCTCATTAAGCAATAACTAGTTTCATATCGATGTATTTATATTTATTTTTATTAATAACTTACACTTTAATAATCAAATCACTCATACTCACACGTTGGTAGAAAGGTCACTGGCATAATGTATGTCCTCAAAAATAAATCGCATTGTTAGTAATTTAGCACAAAAGAAATAATTGAAAAAAATTCGTTTTTTAAATTATAACTTTTTTATATTGTTTTCATTTTATATTATATCTTTTTTATGTTATTTTCCGAAGTTTTGACACAAAATTCTTATTAAATTAATGGAATTAAATTAGCTCCTCTTTTATTTTCGCAAACTTCATAAAAAAATACGTAAATGTTTTGAATTTGTGTGATTTCCAGACGTTTTGTATTGCACGAATTGTTAACTTTATATATATATAAATATTGAGAAAGTATTATCCAACTGAATGTTGTCAAGTGGTTAATTAGATTGCTTGAGCATTTTTAAGGTGCACTTAATTTTACGGACGATTCGTTGCAATGCATATACACTTATGAGATACAATGAATCTTAGAGTATTTCTTAAGACTCTCGCTTTCTGAGAAACAATCTACCTTGTGGCTATTTAAAATTATCACTCCGCAAGCAATAGTTAGTTCAATATTAATGTATTTATATTTATTCTTATTAATGATTTATACTTTAATTAGGAGATTACTTTAAAAGCACAAAAGAGCATTATTTTTTCGTAAGAAGTAGCATTGGATTATTCGAAATATGGCTATTTTAATTTCTTTTATTCAGTCAAGGTATACTTTGTACTTGATAAATGGAATTTTAGATATCGATTTTTAATTCATTTCCAGATATAATAGAACAATAAGAATTGTGTTCAAATAAATTTTCCAACGACTATAAAACATTTTAATATTTTTACATCTTAATTATAAATTTATATGTTAAATTTAAGGCAATTATCGATAAGACCGCCATAGGTTTATAAAGTGCCAGAAATTTTCTGTAAAGTGTACAATTCTATAGATGTTGAATAAAAAGGGAAACTTAAATGTTTGTCAATAAAGGACCTACAAAAGATTCCTTATAGCTGTCATATTCTGAAACGGTGAAATATGTGCTTAAGATAAGTTTAATGGTTAAAAAATAGAAAATTAATTATATATAATAAATGAAGAATGTAATACTTTATAAAAGCACGTTTGGTCGATTTATTTACTGTTATAAGTTAGGAAACAAATTTTCAATCCTAAAATGATAGTTTAGTAAACGTTTGGAACTAAACAAGAAATTTCCACTTTTATTATCACATCCTTCATTCAAAATTTTACTTAAATGTGTTAAGTTTATTTGAATTCCACACATTTGGTATTGCTCGAATTGTTAGCTTTACTCAATTAAAATATTGAGAAAATATTATCCAACTGAATGTTGTCAAGTGGTTAATTAAGTTGCTTAAGTATTTTTAAGATGCACTTAATGTTACGGACGATTCGTTGTAATGCATGTACTTTTATGAGATACAATGAAACTTAAAAGAAGATTTCCTGAGACTCTCGCTTTCTGAAAAGCAATTTAGCTTGTGGCTGTTTAAAATTATCTCTCAGTAAGAATAATTAGTTCAATATTCGTGTATTTATGTTTATTCTTATTAATAATTCATACTTTAATTAGGAGATTTCTTCAAAAGCACAAAAGGGCATTATTTTACGTAAGAAGTAACAATGGTTATTCGAAATATGGTTCTTTTTACTTTGTTTTATCTACTCAAGGTACGCTTTGTAACTTGTTAAGATGGAATTTTAGCAATTGATTTTTAATTCATTTTCATATATTATAGAACAATAAGAATTGTGTTCAAATGAATTTTTCCAACGACAATACAATATTTTAATATTTTTACATCTTAATTATAAACTCATATACTAATTTGAAAGCAATTATCGATTAGATCACCATAGGTAATAAAGTACCAGATATTTTCTGCAACGTGTACAATTCTATGGATGTTGAATAAAAGAGGAAATTCAAATGTTTACCAATAAAGGACCTACAAATTATTTCTAATGGCTGTCATAATCTGCAACAAGGAAATATGTGTTTAATATAAGTTTAATGGTTACTAAGAAGAAAGTAAATTATACATAATAAATGAAGAATGTAATACTTTATAAAAAATGTGTTTTTGCCAATTTATTTACAATTATAAGTTCAAAAATCAATTTAGGTTCCCTAAAATGATAGTTTAGTTAAATGTTTGACACTAAACTAGAAATTTCCACTTGTTTGATACGTTCAGTATTTTAAATATAAAACACAGATAACACAGTTACATATTTATTGTAGACGACACAACACATATCACACTATATACAAATCGCATGACGAAGAGGGAAAAATCAATTGAAGGTTCATAAAAAATTATTTTATTGCAAAAAAAAACATCTCTAAGTGAGATGTATTCCGAGCACACATCAAAATCTTACTCTAATCACCAAATTACATCTCTTCACTTCATAGGTAATATAAAAGGCAAAATATCTCATGATATTTTGCCGAACGTTTCAATAGCGCCATCTATAGATTGTACAAATTTAAGGTAGGCAGTCATTTTGTTACACATTTTCATCATCACATTCTTCATTCAAAATTTTGCTTAAATATGATAAGTTTCGTGAAGCACGTGAAACACATGAAATTACTAGGAATTACAATAGACAAACATCGGAGCTGGATGGAACATATTAACGCAATAAAACTACGCTTAGTAACACTACACAATAATAGCTGTAAATTAACATCGAAATCTTGGGGCATTAAGCCCAACATGCTAAAAATATGGTACCAGACAATTGTGGAACGGATTATCTTTTACGGCGTGGGCGTCTGGGGAGGAAACCTCACTAATAGAGTGAAGAACAAACTTCCCTCGTTACAAAGGATGTTCCTCCTACGTATGGCGAGGGTGTATAAAACAATCTCCACAGACGCGCTCACTGTACTTACAGGTATCCCTCCCATAAAATTGACACTTAATAATGAATATATAAAAAACAGAATCCTCCACCTCGATCACAAAGAAACACAGTACGCACACTTTCCACAAACAGATATACAAAGGAAAGTTAGCAGCTGGTTTCTGCATCCTGCAAAAGAAACATCACATCTGCAAGTCAATCCCTCTAAACATACATTTGTACCCTCAAGAGTCCCAATCGTTTACACTGATGGATCCCGCACGGAATCGGGCGTAGCCTCAGCATTTTGCGTCATGCGGAATGATGAGGTGATCCATGAATGGGCTTGTAGAATTGGGGATGATAACACTGTATTCCAAGCAGAACTTTTTGCGATTCTGCAGGCTCTTGATTGGATCTCTTTCCAACCAACTTCCTTCACCAGGCTGTACAGTGATAGTCTTTCAAGTCTACAGGCAATCTTCGCGCATAGAACTAAGAACCCTTTAGTTCTCGACATAAAAATTAAGTTGCTCTCTCTCGTTCGCAAAGTCGCCCTGGGCCACGTGTCGGCCCACATTGGCATTGAGGGCAATGAGCGGGCTGACAGGTTAGCGAAAGAAGCAACGGCAAAAACATCCATAGATTTTACTTTCCCTCTTCCCCCCTCACACATTCGCAATAAGTTGGATCTAAAAATCTTACCAGAGTGGCAAAATTATTGGGATGTCTCTACCAAAGATAGACACACTTACAATCTCATACCTGTAGTGTCTAGAGAAATGTATTTTCTCTCTCCAGCCACAACAGCATTCCTCTCTGGTCATGGGCCCTTCAAAGCCTATTTGAAACGTTTCCATCGAGCTGCCAATCACTTTTGCGAGTGCGGCGAGATAGGCACCCCTGAGCATAGTTACTATCACTGCACGCTTACCCAAGCCTGGCATATTAAACGTCCCTCCATCCTTCCCAAAAACTGGCTATCTAATATTTTATCTAGACCCCTTCTTATAGGCAAATTAAATAGGATTTTTATTTTCCAAATGGAACTAACGAATCTCACCTCATAGGCCTGCATGGTGCACCAACCTACTGTTCCTATGCAACTTCGGTCAATAGCATCACCTACTCTGCTGGTCCGCCCCTTGTCGCGAGGGAGCAGCCTGTGCTCCGGCGGATGAAGCTTGTTTTGTACATAAAATATTTTTTTTTTTTTTTTTTTTTTTTTTTTTACTAATTGTAAATGAATTGCCGCGTGTCGGGGAGCACTCCGGGTGGGGTTAATAGAGTCTACACCGGACCTTTGAGGTCTGGTGATTCTGCCCCACTTAGGCAATAAATAAATAAATAAATATGATAAGTTTATTTGAATTCCACACGTTTTGTATTGCACAAATTGTTAAATTTATTCAATTAAAATTTTTAGAAAATATAATCCAACTGAATGTTGTGTAGTGTTTAATTAGATCACTTAAGCATTTTTAGGCGCACTTAATTTTACTGACGATTCGTTATAATGCAAGAACTCTTATGAGAGACGATGAAGCTTCAAAAAAAATTCGTTAACACTTTCGTTTCTGAGCAGCAATTCAGCTTGTGTGCCATTCAAAATTATCTCTCTTTAAGCAATATTTGGTTTAATATTCACGTATTTTTGTATTTTCTTATTAATAATTTATAATTAAATAATGAAATCACTCATTTCCACAACTCATACCGTTATTAGAAAGGTCACTCGTTCAATATATATGCTTATAAATAAATCACCTTATTAGGAATTTAGCATAAAGAGAAATACAAAAATATGTATTTTTTAAATTATAATTTAATTTTTTATATTATATTAAATTTTTTTTACAATATCCTTGTTAAATGAACGGAAATAAATTAGAAAGCCCCTATTTTATTATCCCAGTCTTTATTAAAAATTTTACTTAAATGTATTGAGTTTATCTGCCTTCCACACGTTTAATATTGCATGAATTGTTAACTTTATTCATTTCAAATCTTCAGAAAATATTATTCAACTGAATGTACTCTAGTGATTAATTAGATCACTAAAGCATTTTTAAGGCGCATTTAATTTTACTGATGATTCGTTATAATGCATGCATGATTATGAGAAACAATGAATCTTCGTAAAGAATTCCTTATGACTTTCGTTCCCGAGGAGAAATTTAACTTGTAGCCTTTTAAAATTATATATCTGTAAAGAATATTTAGTTTAATATCATGTATTTCTATTTTTTTATTACTAATTTATATTTTAATAATCAAATCGCTCATTATCACAATTGATACCGTTATTACAACGACCACTCGTACAATATATGTACTCATAAAATAATTATCTTGTTAGAAATTTCGCATAGAAACAAATAACTTAAAAAATATTTTTTAAATTATAATTTTGTTTTTTATATTATATTTCAAAGTTTTGATACAATATATTTGTTAAATGAATGGAAATAAATTAGAAAGCCCCTTTTTTATTGTCACAATCTTCATTCAAAGTTTTACTTAAATGTGTTGAGTTTATTTGAATTCTACACGGTTTGTTCTGAACGAATTATTAACTTTACTCAATTAAAATCTTGAGAAAATATTATCCAACTGAATGCAGTCTAGTGGTTAATTCGATAACTTAAACATTTTTAAGACGCACTTAATTTTACTGATGATTCATAATAATGCATGTACTCTTAAGAGAGACGATGAAGCTTGATAGAGGATTCCTTAAGACTCTCGCTTTATAAGCAGCAATTTAGCTTTTGCCTACTTAAAACTATCTCTCAGTAAGCAATAATTAATTTAATATTCATGTATTTATACTTATTAGTAGTAATTACTTATACTTTAATTAGGAGAATACTTCAAAAGCACAAATTGGCATTATTTTATTTTTGTAAATAATGATGAATGATTAAAAATATGACTATGTTTACTTAGTTTTATTGAATTCAAGCAGTTTTTTTGCATGTAATTATGGAAAGGATGTATGTAATAATGCAATCGAATTTTAACCCATTATCTGAAACGATACAACTATAAAAATTGTGTTCAAAAGAAAACATTTTCAACTGACAAAGTAACATTTAAATATTTTTATATTTTAATCATAAGTTAATATAGTAATTTTAGGGATTTTTCCGTTATCCGACCACAGGCATTACAGCGCCAAATAATCTCTGTAACGCGTACAATTCTATGAAAGTTTTAAAAGAAACAATGGATTGAAATATTCGTGAAATAAACTGCAACAATGATATTTTAACCACTAAAATGTAAAAAAATAAGTTAATATATTAATGTAAAAAACTTTAAAGTGCAATGTTAAAAAAAATAGCTTTTATCAGTTAATTTATTTATATAAATTAGGGAATCAATTTAGAAACCCTAAAAAAGATTGTTTCAGTAATTTTTCCGTTATTTGTTTTCAGCTGAAAAGAACATATCAGAATTTATACATTTTTTTTTTATAAATTCACTTAAATGATTGCAAATGCAAATGAAGCAGTGATGTTTTCATAACCGAATTCATTGCTCACACTTGTTAGTCCGGGAGCCGACCGTCGATTTACCTATGTATCGAGTAAAAGGACAAGACATACATCAAGATGTAGGTCTCAATGTGCACATTAAGAATATCACTGGCTGCCAGGTCCTATCCTGCCAGAACGCAAGGCAGCCGCACTTTTATGATGTCAATTTTGAGTGTTTACTATGTATCGAGTACATTGACCAGACATACATCAAAACGCAGGTCTTAATGTGCACATTAAGAATATAACTGGCTGCCACATGCATCAAAATGTAGGTTTCAATGTACACATTAAGAATATCCCTGGCTGCCAGGCCCTATCCTGCCGGAACCTGGTGGCAGCCGCACTTTTATGACGTCCATTTTGAGTGTCTGCCTATGTATCGAGTACAAGGACCGGACATACATCAAAATGTAGGTCTCAATGTGCACATTAAGAATATCACTGGCTGCCATATACATCAAAATGTAGGTCTCAATGTGCACATTAAGAATATCACTGGCTGCCATGTCCTATCCTGCCGGAACCCGCTGGCAGCCACACTTTTATGACGTCCATTTTGAGTGTCTGCCTATGTATCGAGTACAAGGACCGGACATACATCAAAATGTAGGTCTCAATGTGCACATTAAGAATATCACTGGCTGCCAGGTCCTATTCTGCCGGAAACCGGTGGCAGCCGCACATTTATGACGTCAATTTTGAGTGTTTACCTATGTATCGCGTACAAGTTTTGTACTCGATACATAGGCAAAAACTCAAAGTTGACGTCATAAAAGTGCGGTTGCCACCGGGTCCCTACAAGGTTGGACCTGGCTGCCAGTGATATTCTTAATGTGCACATTGAGACCTACATTTTGATGTATGTCCGGTCCTTGTACTCGATACATAGGTAAACACTCAAAATTGACGTCATAAAAGTGCGGCTGCCACCGGGGTTCCGCCAGGATAGGACCTGGCAGCCAGTGATATTCTTAATGTGCACATTGAGACCTACATTTTGATGTATGTGGCAGGCAGTGATATTCTTAATGTGCACATTGAAACCTACATTTTGATGTATGTCTGGTCCTTGTACTCGATACATAGGTAAACACTCAAAATTGACGTCATAAAAGTGCGGCTGCCTTGCGTTCCGGCAGGATAGGACCTGGCAGCCAGTGATATTCTTAATGTGCACATTGAGACTTACATTTTGATGTAGGTCTTGGCCCTGTACTCGATACATAGGTAAACACTCAAAATTCAAGTCATAAATGTGCGGCTGCCGCCGGGTTCCGGAGGATAGGACCTGGCAGCCAGCGATATTCTTAATGTGCACATTGAGACTTACATTTTGATGTATGTGGCAGCCAGTGATATTCTTAATGTGAATATTGAGACCTACATTTTGATGCATGTCTTGGCCTTGTACTCGATACACAGGTAAGCACTCAAAATTGACGCCATAAATGTGCGGCTGCCACCGGGTCCCTACATGGTTGGACCTGGCAGCCAGTGATATTCTTAATGTGCACATTGAGACCTACATTTTGATGTATGTCCGGTCCTTGTACTCGATACATAGGCAAACACTCAAAGTTGGCGTCATAAAAGTATGGCTGCCACCGGGTTCCGGCAGGATAGGACCTAGCTGCCAGTGATATTCTTAATGTGCACATTGAGATCTACATTTTGATGTATGTCGGGTCCTTGTACTCGATACATAGGCAGACACTCAAAATTGACGTCATAAAAGTGTGGCTGCCACCGGGTTCCGGCAGGATAGGACCTGGCAGCCAGTGATATTCTTTATGTGTACATTGAAATCTATATTTTGATGTGTGTGGCAGCCAGTTATATTCTTAATGTGCACATTGAGACCTACGTTTTGATGTATGTCTGGTCCTTGTACTCGATACATAGGTAAACACTCAAAATTGACGTCATAAAAGTGCGGCTGCCTTGCGTTCCGGCAGGATAGGACCTGGCAGCCAGTGATATTCTTAATGTGCACATTGAGACCTACATTTTGATGTATGTCTTGTCCTTTTACTCGATACATAGGTAAATCGACGGTCGGCTCCCGGACTATGTGTTTCTTTCGAAGTTCTTGAGAAAAAGTATTAACTTCAGGCAAACTGTGATGTGCATTTTCAAGATGAACGTGAAATGCTTGTAAAATAGTGTTTATAACAACTATTTTTACTTTTATACATATTTTTAATACTATTTACATGAATCTGAAGGAATTTTTCATTTAAATTGGTTTACAAAAAACGATAAAAGATGATTAACGCAAACTAATAGAATATTATAACAAAAAAAATCTCTGTAAAATGATACACCAAAGTTTTATTTATTTATTTATTTCCTTTGTTTTATGCTGCCAAAATAATGAAAGTTTTTATATGTGTATCCTCTTGAATATTTATTTGTTTGCTTGTTGGAGATGGTTTGGGAAATATCTCGTATTTGCAATTTTCGTACCGGATAAACGAAGACAAGTTAGTATGCATCAAACACTGTCAGAAAAATTCGTCAATATGCTCTAAGTTAAAGTTATTTTTTCATAAATAACTTCTGTTCTCCCAGAAAACGTATTTGATCTGTGAATTCATTCCGAACGTCGAAAAATGAGGAAGAGATTCCGTTTACATTTAGCACGCATGCGTATTGGGTCTGTTAGTAATAAATTCGAATATATATTTAAAATGAAAAACAAAAATATTATAATGATTAAAATGCCTAATTTAGTTTTAAAAGACAAAAATGTTTTCGAATTTAAAAATAAATAACAATTACTTTCTTCATTCAATCAAAAATTCTTACAATTTTTTATTCAAAGTTGGATAAGTTGAATAAAGTTGAATTTACTAAGTTATTTATATAATAAATATTCGCATTTAAAATATACTTTAAGTGAACAAATTTAAAAGATATTTTAATTAGAAAAAAAAAAGAAAAAAAAGATATTAAAAAAATTTTATAGAATAAAAATAGAACATCCATATTTTTCTCTAGCAATCTACGTAAATCTATTTAAAATTCACATTTTTATACTATATTAATATAAACGTATAAAAACCCCAGCCACAGTTTAATTAAAGATGGAATATTCCCGAAATTAACTTCAAAATTAAAAACTTCTTAACGAAATAGACCAAACAACACTCATATGAAATGAACGCTTCTAATTCAAATCACTTTCCTCTTGTACAACCGTGGCGCTGAGGAAGAGCGTTCGCCTTCAAATGCTAGGACCTTGAGTTCGGTCCTCACGCCGGCACGTTTATTTTTTTCAAATGACGGATAGTTTACCTCTTTTGACGGGAAAAAAAAGGATATTCGTCAATCTACAGACAATTACTGGCAACAGTGCTGCCAGAACATTTTCTGTCAAAAGACGGAAGATTTTTTTTTTTGAGAGTGAAGATTAAGATTTTTGATATTTTAATAGATTTTTTTATTTCATTTTTGTACTAAATTAGCAATAAATATTATTATTATTTTTTTATAATTGAAAGAGATAGTGGACGATATATTAGCGATATTTTGTACATTAGTATAACGAATGTCGTTTAATCTTTTAGCACATTATAATAAATTTTGTCTCATTTTGAATGAATTTTGTTTGGTTTTAGTACAATGAATGTGAATTTTACGTCACTTTTCGATAGTTTCTTCTTTGAAAAATTTTCTTGATGTCCATTCTGTGTCATCCCAAAATATTTTTTATACCTATGTAAGGCGCAAACCTTGAAAAATCAGAGAAAATTAACAGAATAAAAAAGTAATAATAATAGGTTTTTGCTTGGACATCGGTATTTTTTAATTTTTTTTATGCTGTGGCTGTTATTATAAAGTTAATTTATGTAAAATTATGCTAATCAAAAATCTAAATAACTTTCTTTTGTCTTATTTTATCTCGCCAAGCTTCTTAATCAAAATCTGATTAAAATTTTCAGAAATCAAGTTACTATCTTTAATTTTAACGATAATAAAATCTTGAGTAAAAGGCAAATTTCACAAAAAGAAATAGCAGCTACTGAATTTTAGGTTGATTAAAATAAATATCAATATGTTTTTTAATATATCTTAGTGTATTGTCATTTTTTCACCATGTATAGTTGAGGAAACACAAATCTATTTTGATTGACTATGAAAGAAAAAAGAAAAGTTAAAAACATTTAAAATTTAATTATAATAAATTTTTAATTTCGGCTATCTTTCAGATTTTTTTAAAATTATTTTTGTTTATTTATTTATTTTACTATGGGTTTTAATAAAATTTAATCTATGCAAAAATTTATCGGAACAAAATTATATGTTTTTTAATTTTCTATTTATTCTCTCGATGCCATGTTTCTTAATCAAAATCTTTCCAAGTTGATTAAAATTTTAAAATATCAAATTATCATCACTTTTATATTTTAACAGATAATAATATAGCGAGAGATGGCAAATCTCACAAAAAGAAATAGCAGCATCTGAATTTTAGGTTAAGTAATTTAAATAGCAATATGTCTTTCAAAAAATCACAGTGCATTGTTTTTATTCCACCACTTATGGTTAAGAAACCCAAATTAGGTTCGTAATGATTTACTGTGGGGAAAAAGAGACAGTTTAGAACATTTAAAATAATAATAATAATAATAATAATTAGAATAATAAAGAGTTTTTTACTTGAATACATGTATTTTTCAACAATTGTTTTTTATAGGTATAATTGTAAAGTTAACCTATCTAAACTTGATCGAAATAAAATTTTATTTTTTATTTGTTCTCTCCATGTTTCTTAATCAAAATATTTGCAAGCTGATTAAAATTAGCAAAAATCCAATTATCACTAACTTCGATTTTTAACAGATAATAAAATCTTGAGAGAAGGCAATTTTCACAGAATGAAATAGTAGCTACTGAATTTTACTTCAATTAATATAATTAACAATATGTCATTTTATAAATAATAATGCATGATTATTATTCCACGATGTATAATTAAGAAACACAAGTTAGATTTATATCGACTGACAGTGAAAATGAAATTCAACAACATCTAAAAATTAATAATAGTTTTTTATTTGTGCGCCTGTATTTTTTGACATTTTTTCTATAGGGGTTATTATAAAGTTAATCTAAATTGATCAAATCAAAGCTCTAAATTATTTTCTTTTTTATTTATTCCTTCAGGTTTTCTTACCCAAAATTTTTGCAAGTGCATTTAAATTATCAGATATCAAATAAGCCGTACTTTTAATTTTTGACAGGCAATAAAATCTTCAGAGAAGACAAATTTCACAAAATGAAATAGTTACGACGGAATTTTGGTTAATTAAAATAAATATTAATATGCATTTTAATTAACCATAGTGCATTGCTATTATTCCAACGTGTGTGGAACAAAATTTAGACACAAAATTAGACACAAAAATTAGATTCATTTTGATTGAGTAAAAATAAAAGAAAAAAAAACTGTTAACAACATTTATAAATAATAATTATACTTTTATTTATTTATTTATTTTTACTTCGGTACTTCTGTTTTTCAGTAATTGAATTTTTTTTTTTTTTTTTTTTTTTTTTTTTTTTTTTTTTTGACAGGCATGTGTTTTTCATAAAGTGATTTATGAAAAATTGATCTAAACAAATTCAAAAATATTTACTTTTTCATTTAATCCCCATTTATTTTTTTTTTTATGAAAATCTTTGCAAGTACAGTAAAATTATGAGGATACAAATTATCAATATCTTTAATTTTTAACAAATAAAATTTTACGAAATGAAAAAGCAGCTATTGAATTTTAGTTAAATAAAATAAATAGCAATGTATTTTTTTAATAAATCATAGTACACTCTCCTTATTTCACCATGTATAGTTAAGAAACACACGTTATATTGGAAAATTCAAATATTTTTAACATATAATGAAATTTTATTATCGATTTATATGAATACGAAAAGATCATTCGTTTGGAAATATTACAATATCGAATGTGGAGTTCTGAGAACTACTGATTCTGATCGTAATTCAGTATGATTTGAGTTGGAAATGTGAATTACTAATAGGAGTTGAGTGTACCATCATTGAAACTTTGATTGTTCATAATATTTCAATCCATCCCTGCATTTTCCAATCTTGCGTTATGGAAATGTAACGCTGAATATAATAATTATATCACTGGGAATTTATAATATATAACAAATTCTATAAAACCAAATTTAAAAATATGATTTAAATTCCGTGTGTTTTAATGCAAAAAGCTCTCAATTCTTTTTTTTTTCTATATGTATTTCCAAATGCATTCTTGCCAGTGTCACAACTATTTTTCCCGTACAGACTGGTTTAATTTGTCAACTAAAAAACACGTTTTGAACCAGAAAAATTATTGTACATAATTAATTATTTAATTTCATGCTGTCTCTGATGGTGTTCCATTTTATTTTTAAAAGAAAATCTCTGGATTGGACTATTCTTACCTTTTGTCGAATCACGGCATATTTTACAGAAGAATACTTGGGATTTAGCAAATATAATAACAACGCAATTACTATTGTACGTTATTTACTTAAAGCAGGACTGTCCAACTTTCAGTAAGGAGGGGCGTGCCCAGCTTTAGGTACTCAATGAAGGGCGCCGTTTTTCATATGACTGAAAACATGCGAAAATGTTATTTCACAGTATCAGTATGCATACACATCTTAACTATGTGGAAATTAATCTTAAGGAAGTAGACAAAAGGTACCATGATTCTGGAGTTACGTGCATTAAATTTCAAATTATACATTTATCTATGTAAGGTATATCTTTAAAATGTTTGTAGGGTAAAGTATAGAAAATTTTCAACACGCCTATTATAAAAACAATAACAAAAAATAAAAATAAATATCGAGATCAAAGATGTTGCTAGGTTTCTTTTAGGGTGCTAAAATATGTTTTGACATGTTTTAAAGGCGTGAATTTAATTTTATGAAAAATACATACTGAAAGAAAAACAAGCATGATAGTGACTAATCCATATAGCTGGTTCCACAGAAAGTGTCTGCCTTCTTAGATGGAAATCATTTTGCGCTGTTTTATTAATTTTTCTAAGCAAACTGAAAAGAAAAAACCTAAAATTTCAAAAATCAAGATGGAAAAATCAAGCTCTTTAATCCTTCGTATGAAACAACCTGGCCAGTTTGACAACAAAATAAAAAAAGCTCAAATATCATGCACTTGTGTCTTAAGAGTAGCGAGCGGGTGGGGGAAGTGATAAAGGTTTATTTTTCTGTTACTTCTTAAATATTAAAAATAGCTATTGCAATTATTATCAAATTTAACCATCTTAATTACATTTTATAAGCAATAATTAGAAATCGTTAATATATGCATAATTAAATTTTCAAAGTATGTTTCTGGTTTATAATATGCTTTTGAAGTTTTTGAAAGTACCTCTTATAAAGAAGGATGGTTTTAAAGAATTTTTTTTCTTTGTAATGGAATCTCACTTCAAAAAAGTTTAATAACAGGAAGACTTCAAGAGGGGGCCAAAAAATTACCAAATGATGCCACGGCGCCCGCGGGCTCTGCGTTAGACAGCCCTGACTTAAAATATTTATTTTAATTTCATTACGAATTCCGCTACCAATTTTTTTTTTTTTTTTTTTTTTTTTTTTTTTTTTTGTAAAAATAATTTATTCTATTTTAACCCTTTGAAGGGAAAAACACTTCGTCTATTTATAAAAGTCTGAAATGATTGAATGACACCAGAATTTTAAAACAGGTTTATTTCAAAATGGATGAAAGGTTTTCTTTGCGTAATTAATAAAATTAAAAATTTTATTTAAAAATTCTGGTATTAATTTGGCATTTTTCAATAAAAATTAAATGGGATATTTTTTATATCACTGCCCTTCAAGGGGTTACTTGAATCATTATTGTAAAAATTAATCACTGCTGCTCTAGAAGTATTGAATTGCCAAAAAAGTCTTGCACGACACAATACACGTAAAAAGAGAAACATTTTGTTTTAATAACAAATAATATGCAATGTTTAAATATAACCTATTATTTTGTCATTACCATATTTGAAAAAATATATTCTTTAACAAGTCTACATAAAAACATTTTGTTTTCATAAAAATACACTGTAAAAATTTTGACCCTTTTGTTGCATCATCATTCCATCGCTTTCATCGAATATCCCTGTTTTGACCAATGAGAATGTTCCATAATACAGCGAAGTAATCGTTTTCTATAAAATCGACGGAGTAACGATGCAGCAAAAGGGTCAAATTTTTTACAGTGTACAGACATAATACAGCTCATATTCAAAATATTAGAATAATTGAGAAAAAGTAATAAGAAAAAATTATTTGTCATTTATTTATTTTTTATACTAAGTAAATGCAATTAAATTTCTTATAAATTAAATCTGGAATGTTTAAATAAGATTTTAACATTTATAAAATATAAAATACAGCACAATAAATTAGGTATACAGCTTCCTTAAACACACCAGAATATTAGAATAAAATTTAGATTGGTTCAAAATATTAGAATATTTTATTTTACGCAACAATATTACCTTATGAATATGAAGTAAATGGTAGTTAATATTTTGTAGCATCCCCTTTAGCTTTCATAACAGCGTACAATCGATCTTGCACACTATATACAAGGTGTTTACAAACATTTCTATCAATATTAGCCCAAATAGACTTTATACGTGCCACTAACTCAGTTTTACTTGAAGGAGGATTTTCTTGAAGTTTTTTCTTCATTATACACCATAAGTTTTAGATGGGATTAAGATCCGGTGAATTTGGTGGCCAAGGAAGTACCTTAATGTTGCGTTGGCGTAACCAATTCTTAATTGACACCGAGGTATGCGGGGACGCTAAATCTTGTTGAAAGATGAAATCATCTTCAAATAAATCTTCTGATGATGGAATCATGTAATATTCTAAAATTTCTTGATATATCAGAGAGTCAACCTTTTCGTAGACGATGCATAACTTTCCAGGTCCTTCTGCACTCATACAACCCCAAACCATGACACTAGCAGCAAATTTTACGGAACGTTTAAGGCATTCTTTATCAAATGCTTCTTGCTTCATTCTCCAAACTCGAATACCTTGATTACCATATGAAACACAAAACATACTTTCATCACTAAATAATATATTTTTCCAATCTTCATTGCTCCATAAATGTCTTGATTTACACCAATTCAATCTTATACGCTTTTGTCTTGCAGTCATGAGAGGTTTTGTTTTCGGTACACGAGATTCAAATTTAAATTTATGGAGACGTCTTAATGTTGTCGATGTAGAAACTTCAACTCCTTCTTCTTTCCATTTTCGGTGCAAGAATCGCACACTTTTAAAACGGTTTTTCTTAACTATACGCTTCAGTTTCCTGTCATCTCTAGCAGATGTTTTTGGTTTTCGGCCACCATTTCGGCGATTATTTTGAAATTGCTAAATTTTGAATATTGTGTTAGTATTTTACTAACGCTCGATTGCGAACAATGTAAATAATTCGCTATAAAACATTGATTTTTACCGTGCCGATACAAATCAACCATACGAAGTTTAGTAGATTCAGGAATAGCACTCACACGGCCCATTTTAAGACGAAAAAGAAACAAACTGCAAAAAAGAATACTGATTTTAAATAAAATAGTCTGAATTTAATCAATGATGCCACCAGTTAAGAATTGGTTATAATTAAAGGAGAATTAATGTGAAATATTCTAATATTTTGAACCACTTGAATAATTATTCTAATATTTTGACTTTTCAAAATAATTTTTTTTTGCAATTAATCTTTTCAAAAATGATATTAAATTTAAGATAACAAGTAAGTTTAATCAACAATAAGTTCTTAATAAAAATATCGTTTGCATATTTTCATTAAAAGACACTAAATTACCAAACGATATTTTCAATTTCTAAAAAAAAGGTAATTATTCTAATATTTTGAATATGAGCTGTACCAGCACCGCACAGATTTAAAGGTTAATAAATATATCCTTTTTTGAAACAAGCAAGTTTCGTAATGACCTAGACGTCCCTTAAAAAAGACATGGACAAAGCTATCTTACGAATAGAACTACAAGCGAAAAAGAAATATTACGGTGATAAGAGAGAGAAAATTTCCAAAGGTACTTGTGAAAAATAGTTCCAAAGGTAAAAATATGTCACGCAAATCAATGATTTATGAGAAACTGTGGATTTGTTCACAACAATCTTATGTAGTTAAATGAAGGAGGAAAAAAAAAAGATTTACACTGCTCTTTTCTAAGAAACTTTAATAAATTAATTCCTATTTTTTATTAAATAAAGTAAAAATAGTGTATTTTCTCTGAAATCTTTTTACGCCATCTGCTATTTACATTAAATACATTGAGTATAAAACAGTACTAAAAAGTGTGAATAGTACATTTTTTATGCTTTATAATCTTTTTTTAATTACAAACCATTTATACGTTATTTATTTAAAGTATTTATCATAATTTATCCCAAAATTCCGGTAGCAATTTATTTCTTCGTAAAAAAAAATTATGTTATTTTATTTGAATTATTATAGAAAAAAATATGTATCAACAAGTATAAATAATAAAAAAAAAAATCATAAAAATTGAGACACAATAACCCATCGCGCAGACATATAGGTTAATAAATATGTCCCATTTCGAAACAAGAAAGTGTTGTAATAACCTAGATGTTCGATAAAAAACACTCGGACACAGCCATCCTACCAATAGAGCTACAAGCGAAAAAGAAATATCCCGGAGATAAGAGAGAAAACTTCCGAAGGTACTTGTGAAAAATAGTTCCAAGGGTAAAAATATATGTCACGCAAATCAATGATTTATGGGATAGTCTGTGAATTTGTTCACAACATTTGTATGTAGTTAAATATATAGGTAAAAAAATGAATTACACGGTTCTTTTTTAAGAACTTTTATTAAATTAATTCGTAATTTTTTATTAAACAAAATAAAAACAGCGTTTTTTCTCTGAAACCTATTTCCGCAATTAGCTTTTTACATTGAAAACATTCAGTATGAAATAGTGCTAAAAAATGCGAATAGTACATTTTTTTATGCTTTATAGTACTTTATTTCATTGCAAACCAGTTATACGTTATTTACTTTAAGTATCATAATTTCTTCAAAAATTCCGGTAGCAATTTATTTCTTTGTAAAATAAAATTATTTTGTTTTATTTGAATTATTATTGAAAAAAAAAAAAAAAAAAAAAACACATGTATCAACAAGCATATATTAAAACACTTGATTTTTATAAAAATGCAGGCATATAGGTTAATAAATATGTCCCATTTCGAAACAAGCATCTGTCGTAATAACCTAGACGTTCGATAAAAGACATGGACATAGCTATCTCACCAATAGCGAAAAAGCGAAACAAGCCAACAAGCGAAAGAGAAATATTCCGGTGATAAGAGAGAAAACTTCCGAAGGTACTTGTGAAAAATAGTTCCAAACGTAAAAATATGTCACGCAAATCAATGATTTATGGGAAACTCTCTGGATTCGTTCACAATATTCGTATGTAGTTAAATAAATGGGGGAAAATGAATGACATTGCATTTTTTTAAGAATCTCTATTAAATTAAATTGTATATTTATATTAAACAAAACAAAAAGAGCATTTTTTTCTCTGATTTTTTTTTCTTTGCAAATTATTATTATTATTATTATTATTATTATTATTATTTTTTTTTTTTACATTAACACTAGAACGCCGGGAAGGTGTCAATTCGACACCGCTTACTAAACTAATTCTCGATTCGAACCAGAACAATCTTTAAGAGATAAGTTATAGATCTTTTGAAGCAAAATGAGCTAAATAAAAACATTAAATAATTTCAAATTATTTTTCTGGTTTTAAATATATTTCATAAAACTTGCATAAGATTTCCCGGTGTTCTAGCGTTAAATGCATTCAAGATAAAACAGTACTAAAAAGTGAGAACAGTACAAGGTCATTCGGAAAGTCGTGTACGTTTAGGAAAATCAATTCGCACAGGAAAATTCTGCCCATTAATTACTAAGTATTATCTAATTGTCAAATGATAAAACCTTTCGTAAGAGTAAATTTTCCCAAACAGCCACGACTTTCCGAGCACCCCGGTAAAATATTTATGCTTTATAGTACTTTATTCCATCATAAAAAAATTTATACTTTTTTTTTTTTTAATATTAGTTTAATTTTCCCAAAAACTCCAGTAGCAATTTATTTTTTCGTAAAAATAGTTTATTCTATTTTATTTGAAACATTGTTGGAAAAATAAATCACTGCTGATCTAAAAGTATTGAATTAGTAAGAAGGTCTAGCATGACACAGTATATGTAAAAAGAGAAAATTTTATTTTAATTACAAATAACATATATTGTTTAATTATAACAAACTCTTTTGTCATTACACTATTTGAATATATATATATATATATATATATATATATATATATATATATATATATATATCAAGAAGAGCACATAAAAACATTTTATTTTTATAAAAATACAGACATAATGCCAGCACCGCGCAGACATATAGGTTAATAAATATGTCCCATTTCGAAACAAGCATGTGTCGTAAGAACCTAGACGTTCGATAAAAAAGACATGGACATAGCTATCTTACGAATAGAACTACAAGCGAAAAAGAAATATCCCGGTGATAAGAGAGAAAACTTCCGAAGGTACTTGTGAAAAATAGTTCCAGCGGTAAAAATATGTCACGCAAATCAATGACTTATGGGAAACTCTGTTGATTTGTTCACAACATTCGTATGTAGTTAGATAAATTGAAAAAAAAATATATTGTTCTTTTTTTAAGACCCTCTGTTAAATTAAATCGTATTTTTATATTAAGCAAAATAAAAAGAGGATTTTTTCTCTGATCTTTTTTTCTCATCAGAAAATATTTTTTACCTAAAACACATTCAGGATAAAACATTACTAAAAAGTGGGAATAGTACTAGGTCGTTCGGAAAGTCGGTTCTGTTTGGAAAAATCGTTTTATACCAGAAAATTCCGCCCATTAATTTCTAAACATTATCTAACAATTAAACGATAGAACCTGTCGTATGAATAAATTTTTCCAAACGACTTTCTGAACGAGCCAATATAATTTTCATGTTTTCTAATACTTTATTTCATTAAAAGCCATTTATACATTGCGCAGTTAAAGTATTTATTTTAATTTTACGAAAATTCTGGTAGCAATTTATTTTTTCATAAATATAATTTATTTCACTTTATTTGAATCATTGTTGTGAAAATGAATTGCCTGTTTTTTAGAAGTACTGAATTGGTAAGAAAGTCTTGCACATGTGAAAGGTGAAACATTTTATCTTAATTACAAATAATATGTATCGCTTAATTATAACAAATTCTTTTGTAATTACACTATTTGAAATATATATCAACAAGCGTACGTAAAAACATTTTATTTTCATAAAAATAGAGACATAATGCCAGCATCGCTCAGATATATAGGTTAATAAATCTGTCCCATTTCGAAACAAGCATGTGTCGTTAAACCAAGACGTTCGATAAAAAAGACATGGACATAGCTGTCTTACCAATAGAAGTACAAGCAAAAAAGAAGTATTCCGGTGATAAGGAAGAGAACTTCCGAAGGTACTTGTGAAAAATAGTTCCAAGGGTAAAAATATATCACGCAAATCAATGACTTATGGGATACTCAGTGAATTTGTTCACAACATTCGTATGTGGTTAAATAAATATGAAAAAAAAGAATTACACTGCTCTTCTCTAAGAAACTTTATTAAATTATTCGTATTTTTTATTAAACAAAGTAAAAAATATTTTTTCTCTGGTTATTTTTATTATTATTATTATTATTATTATTATTATTATTATTATTATTATTATTATTATTATTATTATTATTATTATTATTATTATTATTATTATTATTTGAATGTGTAGATATATCATTCTAACAATTACTACAAAAAATATGTATTCTTTAGTTATAACAAATACTTCAGTCACTACACTATTTGCAAAATATATACATATCAACAAGCAAGCATAAAAATATTTTATTTTCATAAAAATACATACATAATACCAGCAACGCGCAAAGATATGCGTTAATAAATATGTCCCATTTCTAAAAAAGCATGTGTCGACGTTCGATGAAAAATATAGGAACATAGCTATCTTACTACTAGAGCTACAAGCAAATAAGAAATATTCCGGTGATAAGAGAGAAAATACTTCCAAAGGTACTTGTGAAAAGCAGTTCCAATTGTAAAAATATGTCATCCAAATCAATAATTTATGGGACACTCTGTGGACTTGTTCACAACATTTGTATGTAGTTAAAAAATAAGTGAAAAAAAAAATTACGCTGCTCCAGTAGCAATTTCCGGTAGCAATTTCTTTCTTTGTAAAAATAATTTATTTTATTTTATTTGAATTATTATATAAAAAATACATACATCAACAAGTATACATAAAAACATTTTATTTTTATAAAAATACAGACATTATGTCAGAATCGCTCTGGCATATAGGTTAATAAATATGGCTCATTTCGAAACAAGCAAGTGTCGTAATAATTTAAGACGTTCGATAAAAAAGACACGGACACAGCTATCTTACTAACTGATCTACAAGCGAAAACGTAATATCCCGGTGATAAGAGAGAAAATACTTCCGAAGGTACTTGTGAAAAATAGTTCCAAGGGTAAAAATATGTCACGCAAATCAATGATTTATGGGAAACTCTGTGGATTTGTTCACAGCATTTGTATTTAGTTAAATAAATGACGAAAAATGTATTACATTGTTTTTTAAGAACTTCTGTTAAATTAATTCGTATATTTATATTAAACAATGAAAAAACAGAATTTTTTGTCTGAAACATTGATGTTTTTTTTCTTTTGCAGGTAATGTTTTTTACATTAACTACATTCAGTATAAAACAGTAGTAAAAAGTGTGAGTATTATAACTTTTATGCTTGCTTTATAATCCTTTATTTCATTTTAAAATTTTTATATGCTATTTACTTAAAGTATTTATTTTAATTTCATCAAAAATTCCAGCAGCAATCTGTTTTTTCTTTAAAATCATTTATTCTGTTTTATTTTATTGGTGATTATTGGAGAAATAAATCACTGCTGCTCAAGATTTATTCAAATGGTAAGAAAGTCTTTCAACACACACTGCATGTAAAAAGAAAAAAAAATTATTTTAATAACAAAATAGTATACTGTAATGTAGGTTTCCTGTGCATCTATAACTCTATAACATCCATATCTAAACTCTTTACAAAACCTTTATTTTATGGAAGAGTATTAATAAAATAAAGAATACTGCCCAGTTAAACTGATGGCATTGAGCTCACAATCTACAAATACTAATTGCACATTGAAGCCTTATATTTTCAAGGGTTAATTCCGTTCGAAAAAAAATAAGAAGGGGAAACAGCTCTCCCCTTTCTTCTTTTTGTATACTTAATCCTTGAACCTCCCATAATATCAAAGACATGCTTTATCATATAAAAAATCTATATCCAAAATTCAGAGCAAATGAGATAATTCTTAATAAAAACCCATTTAGCATTTATATAATTTAAAGGAGTTATCCCCCTCTTTTATACTTAACCATTAAACTTCCAAAACTATTCAGAGATTTGAACGAAATCTGAAAATTCTGCTTGAAAAACCCATTTATATAAATTAAGGGGGGGGGCATTAAAACCCCTGTTCCCCCTATTTATACATATTCAATGAACACCTAATAACAGTCACGGAATCGCCTCATCAGAATGATCCTAATCTAAATTTTGAACGAAAATTTAATTCTTCATGAAAATCCCATTTATATCCACTAAGGGGAGAGGCATCAGCCCCCCATTCCCCCTCTTATACATATCGAATGAACTCCAAAAACTAATCAGGGAAGCGCCTTGTCAGGATATACCTACATACAAAATTTCAAGTGGATCGGATATTTTTATCATGAGTTATCGCGTTACGCACGAACGTACGAACGGGCACATAAGCTCTCAGGCTATGATAGCCTGTGAGCTAAAAATCTAATGATCCATGGGTGTCGGAAGTGAAGTGGTGCATAAGCCAAAAATTAATGGCACTAGTGGTTGACTCGTAGGTTTAGTATTATGTTTGTTATACAATCTAAAGTGTGAAAACATGGAAAGCTGGGTGCAGAAAAACGCAATGCTAAGCTTACGAGTCAACCACTAGTGCCATTAATTTTTGGCTTATGCACCACTTCAGTTCCGACAATCATGAATCATTAGATTTCCCTATTACTACTCTACCATAAAATAAAGGGATTTTTCTTGTGTTCGATGACATAGGCTTTTGAGCAATCGGTTCTTGTACTATAATAAGCAGTCTATAATAAGCAAAGTGTCCTTTGATTCATTGTTCCTCATACTGCTTGCGTGGAACAATTGAATAGCTTTTACACCTTGAAGAACTAAAAATTCCATACCAGTTTTGCATTTACTACTCTCGAATATTCTCGAACTACGTGATTAGAAAAAGTATGTTAATAAAAAATATGCATTGCAAGACTTTCTTATCAACCTAACATATTATTTGAATTCAATTAGCTACAAAAAAAAAAAAAAAAAAAAAAAAAAAAAAAAAATCAAAATCTTTAAATCTACTGGAATAATAATTTTATACTTGGTAATCTTCTAATTTATACGGGAAAAAAATCAACTTTAATGTTAATTATTATTTTTAATACGTGTTTCTAAAACTTTCAGAATATATAATTTATTAAATGCATAATCTAGAATTTATTTTTAAAAATTTTGAATAGATTTTTTTTTTTTTTTTACTTTTTAAAACAAAGTCATAATTGCCTCTCATTAAGTCTAAGTACATTCAGAACTATATTCTATATTTAATAACTATACAAAATACTAAAAGTTTAATAAATATCTTTAGAATATGCAAAAACTATCATCAATTTTTAATATTATTTTGTGTTGGTAAATATTTTTTTTTAATCCTCATTTTCTAAAAAGCAGTGTATGTTTAAAAATCATTATAATAGAATAACCGTATCACCCGATATTTAATAAATACACAAATTATAAATATTTAAAAAATATTCGGAAAACAATTCTAAATTTTTAATCGTTACTATTTTTTTAAATATAAAGTATAACAGTAATTTTATAAAATGGAATTTAAAAAATTTAAATAATTAGTGTATGAATAAGTTTTTTGACTTTTTAATAAATGTCATAAATGCCGATCATTAAGTCAGAGTAATTCCGAACATTACATTTAATAATCATACAAAATAGAAAATTTTTAATAAACATCTTGAAAACATGCAAAAATTTGTATAATTTTTTTTAAATACTATTTGGTCGAAATACTATTTCTTCGAAAAATGATTATGATGTAGTATATGTTTTAAAATCATTAAAATATAACATCGGTACCACCTGATATTTAATAAGTATACATATTAAAAATATTTTTTTAATTAAAAAAATCGCAATTTTTAATCTTTATTATCTTTTAAAATATAAAGAATGTCTTATTATATAAAATTTTAAATATCTAATCTATGAATAAAAAGCGTGAAGTTACTAATAATAAAAAAATATTAAATTTTATCGTAAACATTCTCATTTTTAAGCACTTCTTAATCAAATAACTTCCCAGCTGCACAGTTTGAAATTCTTATCAAGAATAAAAATATCTTAACTGTTTTTATATCAGTTCTAGATTTATCTCTCGTTATCTGTAAATTAACATTCGCTCACACAACATTTTTATCAATATACGTAATGCAAATATCGCAAAGAATATCTTAAAAAACTGAAATTTTTTTATCTTTATCTTCTTTCAAAAAAAAAAAAAATAAATAAATAAATAAATAAATAAATAAAATAATAATAATAATAATAATAATAATAATAATAATAATAATTGCCATTTGATGGAACAGATTAAAAAGAAAATATTCTAATAAAACATTTACATGCTTTTCAAAAGAAATAAAATCAGTTGATGCTACATCAACAAAATACAGAATTATTTGATTAAATAAAAGATTTGAAAAGCCTTTTTCGAAAATTAAAGGTCCTCATTTAATTATATTTTTAATGGAAAACATTATTAAATTATAAAAACATCAGAACTATAAAATATTTTATGTTGCTTGAGATGTAGACTAGTGATAATAAAAAAAATTTCAATGTTAGAATCTCGTAACGAGTTTTAAATGTAATTAAGATTTGCTCAGCAATAAATGGATTCTAAAATGTTCTAACTATAAGTATTTTATGGTTGAGAAAAAGTTTCTTGATATGCGGATTATAGTTAAAATATTTTCTTTATTATTACTAGCATACCCAGCCCGCTTCGCCGGGCTTAATTTGAAGGTTTATTTAATAATTTATGTGTATGGTACACTTCTCTCTCAGCTGGCGACGGATCCCCCGGTGACTCTCCCCGGACCATCGGCACTCCACGTGCGTCGGGTGAGCGTCAGAACAAACTTTCAGCATATACATATGGGTGGTTGTACTTGAATGCACAGACCTGCGCGTTTTTTTCTATCTTGCTTTTATACCTCTGGACCGAGTTGGCGCATTGCCAAGATTTGCTTCCTCTGGACCGAGTTGGCGCATTGCCAAGATTTGCTTCCTCTGGACCGAGTTGGCGCATTGCCAAGATTTGCTTTCCCCTGTGCCTCAATTAATTAATTAATTATCCTCAGAATTCCTTTTATTTATAGAGATTTCTTACCGGAAAAATTATTCAGAAAAAAACCTTGTTTTATATATGCTTGAATGAAGAGTAATTTATTTTACTAAAGTGGATTTTTTTTCTTATTTGTATTTTTGCATTTTACAGGTACGTGATCTGTGAAATTATTTGTGATTAAAATTGGAACAACGAAAATAATTGCTTTCCAATTATTTTTTTTTTTAAACATTTTAGTGCATTACTTTTTAATTTATTTTTAAAAAAATAACTGCTGTTTCTTCGAAAAATGATTATGAGGTAGTTTATGTTTAAAAATCATTACAATATAATATCCGTATCAGCTGATATTTAAAAAGTACACATATTTTACATATTTTTTTTAAAAATCTCAATTTTTAAACATTATTACTTTTTAAATCTAAAGAATAAATCCCATTATATTAAATAGACTTTGAAAATTTTTCACTTACTAATCTGTGAATAAGAACCGTTAAGTGACAAATAATTTAAAAAAAAAATGTTGACTTTTATCGTAAACAATAACAATCTCATTTTTTATATGTATAATTGTTTTAATCAAATAATTTCCCAGCTGCAGAGTTTGAATTTTTATCAAAAATAAAAATATCTTACCTTTTTTTATGTATCAGTTCCAGATTTATCTCTCATTATCTGTAAATTAACATCCACTCACACAACATTTTAATCAATTTACGAAATGCAAATACCTCAAAAGAATATCTTGAAAAAAAAAAAGCAGGAAATTTTTATCTCTATCTTCTTTCAAAAATCAAAAAAATTAATGTTTGCCATTTGATGGAACAGATTAAAAAAGAAAATATTCTAATAAAACATTTACATGCTTTTCAAAAGAAATAAAAACGGTTGATGCTACATCAATAAAATAAAGAAGTACATGATAAAATAAAAGATTTGAAAAGCCTTTTATGAAAATTAAAGGTCCTCATTTAATTATATTTTTAATGGAAAACATTATTAAATTATAAAAACATCAGAACTATCAAATATTTTATTTTGCTTGAGATGTGGATTAGTGATAACAGAAAAATGTTCAATGTTAGAATCTCGTAACGAGTTTTAAATGTAATTAAGATTTGCTTAGCGATAAATGGAACTTAAAATATTGTAACTTTAAATTGTATTTTATGGTTGAAAAAAAGTTTCTTGAGATGCGGATTGTAGTTAAAATATTTTTCTTATATTATTTCTTACCGGAAAATTATTCAGAAAAAAAGCTTGTTTTATATGTGGTTGAATGGATAATAATCCCTTTAACTAAAGTGTTATTTTGTTTTTGCTTTTTATTTATATTTTTTCATTTAACAGGCATGTGATCTGAGAAGTAATTTATGTTTAAAGTTGCAATAACGAAAATAATTGCTTCCCTATCATTTATTAAAACAATTTAATGTTCTATTTTTTTGGTTTATTTCTAAAAAAAATTGCTGTTTCATCGAAAAATGATTATGAGGTAGTTTATGTTTAAAAATCATTTTAATAAAATACCCGTATCACCTGATACTTAATAACTATACTTATTGAAATATGTTTAAAAAATTCTAAAAAGAATTCTTAATTTTTAATCTTCATTATCTTTTAAAATGTAAAGAATATGACCCATTACATTAAATAGACTTTAAAAATTTAAATAACTAATCTATGAATAAGAAGCGTAACTTTACTAATAATTAAAAAATATTAACTTTATCGTAAACAATACATTCTTTTTTTTTTAATTAAATAATTTTCCAGCTGCACAGTTTGAAATTTTTATCCATAATAAAAATATCATAACTTTTTTATATATCTGCTCCAGATTTGTATCTCATTATCTGTAAATTAACATCCACTCACACAGCATTTTTATCAATGTACGAAATGCAAATATCTCAAAATAATATCTTAAAGAAAAAGCTAGAAATTTTTATCTTTATCTTCTTTCAAAAATTCAAAAAAACAATATTTACCATTTGATGGAACAGATTAAAAAGAAAATATTTTAATAAATCATTTACATGCTTTTCAAAAGAAATAAAATCAGTTGATGCTGCATCAACAAAATAAAGAAAGATATGATTAAATAAAAGATTTTAAAAAGCCTTTTTCAAAAACTAAAGGTCCTCATTTAATTATATTTTTAATGGAAAACATTATTAATTTATAAAAACATCAGAACTATCAAATATTTTATTTTACTTGGGATGTAGATTAGTGATAACATAAAAAATGCTCAATGTTAGATTCTCGTAACGAGTTTTAAATGTAATTAAGATTTGCTCGGCGATAAATGGAATTTAAAATATTGTAACTAAAAGTACTTTATGGTTGAAAAAAAAAATTCTTGAGATGCGGATTGTAGTTAAAATACTTTTCTTTTATTACTCTTACCGGAAAAATTATTCAGAAATAAAGCTTGTAATGTATGTGCTTGAATGATGCATAATTCCTTTAACTAAAGTGTAATTTTGTTTTTGCCTTTTATTTTTATTTTCATATTTAACAGATACGTGATCTATGTTTAAACTTGCAATAACGAAAGTAAATGCTTTTCTATCATTTTTTAAAATATTTTTGCATAGTATTTTCTAAGTATTTAAAAAAAGCCTGTTTCTCCTAAAAATTATTATGATGTTGTAACGTCTTACGTGAAATTCAAACGCCTAATAAAAAAGTGGGGGGTATTACCCCCCCCCCCCCAAAAAAAAAAAACTTTTTTTTTCTTTTTTTTTACTTTTAAATTTAAAATAAGAACATTTTTAAATGAGTATTTTACATATTCTATAATTTAAGCTATGAATACCAGAATTTTTAAGATCGTAAATTAAAGGACGTGTAGATAGCGTAAAAGCGTGCGATTTGAAATTGATGTTCTTGAAAATTTATTTTTCTGCCAAATTTTGCCAATGTCGCCAATATTTTGACAAATGTCAATAAGCTTGGCGAAATAATTCCAACTATACAATTTTGATTACTGTCAACGGTTAAAAACTTAATCACTGTTCTGACCTTCATTTCAATACAATAACCACGGATAACCCCTAAATCACACACTAGTTAAATTTCTTTGAGCCTGTGAACTATTTAAGTGGTTTTCTCGTATATCGAAAAACGTTAGAATACATTGTAACGTTTGGGTGCTCGTGCTGGGAGTTAAATGCAGACATACTCATGAATTAAGATTAAAAAAAACACAGTTTATTAAAAACTATAAGGGCTCAAGGGAAGTGGAGCAAGTCTTAATTTTCACAACTGAGAATAGTACTAAAATATTAACTCATACTCACAGCTCCAGAAACTAGCTCAATCGGGGCAACTCTGATTACTTCTCAGCTATCTTCGGCTAAACTGCTAGATAAAATCTAATTAGACAGCCCGTGGCTGTAGATATCCTTTCTTCACTTTGAGATAATCAACACAATTACTATTAAATTTCTTACCACCGGCCCACTTCTCAAATTGAATACCGAAACTCCTTCACAACTCACTGGAGGTTCGATGCTACTTGCAATCTGCTAGATACCAGCGGGAAACACACTTCGCTGACTAATATCGCTCGAACACTCTGCTGGCTATCGCCAGAGACACCACTGCTAGCTGACTAATGCTCTGCTGGCTATCACCAGAGACACCCCACACACACTCAAACTCCAAGCTTTTATATGCTGCAAACTGAAATACTTCCAATTAACATATTACTACTAACCGCGAGCCTAACTGTAGAATCCGAAAGAGACACACATACTCTAGAAAGTTAAAGTAAAAGAGAGGATAGATGTCGCTTTTACGGTTACACATGTTAAATTATTGACGTCACGATCTCAGAAATACTAGAGTGCCTTTATGACAAAGGTCACTCCCTCACAACATAATTTAGTCAATATGTCTAAAACCATTTTTTAGACAAAATTTAGGCAAAATTTACAAACACGCACACCGATACAAAATTTGCTTCTATTATAATATATGGTAAAAATAATAACCACTCCTCTCTTAACTTCTTAAACTTTTTCTAAAACATTGTTTGCGGTGCTCTTTAATTATTTTTTTACAGCTTCATTTTTAACGCACACAGATATGGTTTATCCCATGCGAAATTAGATTTGGAAAGCAAGCGTAATAATTCCCCTTAACTGGTTTGTCCGCACGGCGTCCGGGCAAGGTGAATTTACTTATTTCATCATTTAAAGCTTTTTGACACCACTATTATTTTTAAGAAAATTTTCATACTATTGACAGGCGGAAATGTTTAGACTAAATTTTGAGTACGCAATTTCCAATTTACTGAACGAAAGAAAATTAACTAGTTAAGGTATTAAATATGAGTAGCAGAAACATTGTGAGAAATAAATCTCTATTAAATTTGCGTTCAATAAAAAAAAGAAAGAAAAGAAAAGAAATCAGTAAAAAGTAAATTTTTTGCAATATGACAACGTAAAAATTAAAAATGTGCGATGCTTAGAAATTTAACCGCTTCCCTGATTTTCCTGTACGTCATACGGTCAACGTGTTTTTGCCAATCGTGATTTGACCGTACCACGTACGGGCATCTTTATTCCAGCCATGATTTGTTATTCTCACCACTAAACTTTTATTGTAAATTTTATATTATTTAATCCGGGTATTTTTCCGATTCTATCAGTCAAAACTCGATCAGTCATGCGTTTTAATTCTCCGTCTGACACTTATAAATTCCAAATGACTGAAATGTTTCGTTCCATGTTTAACTTTCTGCTAATTCATTTTGCAATCATGGTCTTGATATCGTAGCATGACAATAATAAAGTTGTAATTTTATTAAAACATGATAACTTGATTTAAAATTTTCATCTTTCACCATCTTTCAACCCTTCAAAAAATAAATAAATAAATAAATAAGTAAATAAACTCGTCACACCATTTTACAAAAATATTTTTGAGTCCACCCAATATTTTTGAGCCAACCCAATATTTTTCAAAAGTTGGCACCACTGATACCAGCTATGTTTTACTGCTTGCTTGTCTTATGCTAATTTTTATCGACGAAATTTTAATTGCTGACTGAAATAATGGCATATTGGATGCTAAAAAGTCTATCTAAACAACACAGAAAAAGCATAAAACCTATCTGTATGTTATCGATCTCAATTAGATTGTTAAATGCTAATATTACTTTTAATAAAATTACATTCCACTGTCTTGTAACATGTATTTTCAGAAGAATGTTATTAATGACAAATTATCATAAACTTGAGACGTAAAAAGTTATGTATCGAATATTTTAAAAAGAACAACCTTTATAATAAAAATAAAATATTTATGTTTTATCTTGATTAGTTCTAACATTCTATACATACATTCTTTTGTTTTCGCAACCAAACTATCGCAATAACAAGTCCATAATTAGGTCAGCCACAGGCAACTGATTTCTAATTGGTATCATAAAAAAAAAAAAAAAAAAAAAAAAAAAAACTTTAACACACATTTTTACAAATTTTCAAAAAATAAATAAATAAATAAATAAACCTTAAAATATATTTTGGAAAAAGACTGGTGTAAACAGAATATAAAGGTAGTCAATTGTGGTAGTCCTGCATTAGCAATGTTAAAATCACACGTAACATACCCAACCTGTTTGACGTATATAATTCAAGAGACGACCACAAAAAACCTTATGTCATCGAGCACAAGAAAAAATCCTTTATTTTATGGAAGAGTAGTAATAGAGGAATCTAGTGATCCAGGTCTGCCGGAAGTGGTGCATAAGCCAAATATTGACGCCACTGGTGGTTGACTCGTAGGATTAGCATTGTGTTTTCCTGCACCCAGTTTTCCATGTTTTCATACTTTTGATTGTACGGCAAACACAATGCTAATCCTACAAGTCAACCACTAGTGGTATAAATTTTTGGCTTATGCACTACTTCACTTCCAACAGAAATGAATTATTCCCTAGTAGCAAACCAGTATTGGTCCAACGTTGCGCCAATATTTCATTTATTGGAAATATTGAAAATAAAACGCCAATATTGCCTCATTATTGGGATGTTTACATTTTGCCCTTATTTAGCCAATATTTGCAGCCAATATTATGCCAATATTGGGGTTTCATTGGAAATATTGCCGATAAAACGCCAATGTTGTACGAAGATTGGCGTTAAATCAGAAATATTTCCAATAAAATTCCAATATTTAACCAATATTGGCGTTTTATTGGCAATATTTCGAATAAAACCCCAATATTGGCATAATATTGGATGCAAATATTGGTTGAATAAGGGAAAAATGTAAACACCCTAATATTGGAGCAATATTTCATGCCAGTATTGCGCCAATGAGCCAATATTGCTCCAAGATGTAGCCAATATTGTCCCAATATTGTTTGGTTACTGGGGTTAGGTTCCCCTATTATTACTCTTCCACAAAATAAAGGATTTTTTCTTGTTCTCGATGATATAGGGTCTTCTGCGGTCGGCTCTTCGACTAATATGAGCGGAAATCCTAGAAATGTGAAAAAATAAACACACACACAGAAAAAAAAAGTAAAGATTTTTTAGAAATACGCAGAAAACGCGGACTGCACTTATATCCAATCAATCTGGGCTTACATATTATCAAATTGCTGAGCCAGCTTTAGTCGCAGGAAATTCGTTCTTTTCCGCTAAAAATACATAGTTTTGTTATCTAGTTAAAGTGTTATTATTTGTTGTTTTTTCGAGAAAAGATGTAACTTTTTTCTTTGTTCACTATTTTGATGACTTCCTTTTTGGAAGTACATTTGATTCGAAGACGGATAAGTTTTGTAACTTTTTTTGAAATGTTTATTATGTTAATCGTATACTGAATATATCTTGATATAGAGTAATTTATAAAAGTAAAGATTAAAGAGCTTTAGGCATTTATTTGTGTCTTAACCATCAATTTAAACTTTTTGATACCACTAATTTTTTAATTACTATTTCATATTATTTATTATATATTATTAAACTGCTGAGCCAGCTTTCGTCGCAGGAAACTCGTTCTTTTCCGTTAAAAATATATAGTCTTGTTATTGAAGGAAAGTGTTATTCTTTGTTGTTCTATGGAAGAAAAAAAATGAAACTTGTTTCTTTGTTCACTATTTTGATGACTTCCTATCTATAAGCATATTTGATTTGAAGACGGATAAATTTTATAACTTTTTTTGAAAGGTTTATTATGTTAATCGTATACTGAATATATCTTGATATAGAGTAATTTATGAAAGTAAAGATAATATATAAATTCATTAGGGGCCTCCGTTAGGGACATTAGGGGCCTCCATAAATGATGTCACATTTTTTTCAATATTTTTGACCCTGCTCCCCCTTTTTGTCACATGTCACGCTATATTACATATACATAAACTTGCGATTCAGAAACAAAGCATTATGATATAGATCATATTTCAAATTTTATTTTTAATCTTTAATTGTTTGTTTTAATGAATTTTTATGATAATTCAATAAAAATGATTTTTTTACATATTTTGTATGCAATAAGATTAAGTTTTACAACACAAATTATAATTAATATACAATAGTAATACAATATTAATATGAAACAGCAATGAAAACAGTAGTACTTTGGAATTTAAAATGGAATTTAATAGTATATTTGGCTTTAATTTCATCTTTATGAACACAAAATGCACTTATTTCGAAATAACTTCAAATTGTAATCTGCTGATTTTTAATATTTTTATTTTAACCAAAATGTGTGATACCGCATTTTATTTTGCCCCCACCCTCCTCCTTCTCACAAACTGTCACAATTTCATGAACCATCCTCCCCCACTCTAAGCGTGACATCATTTATGGAATGCCAAATTAGATATGTATTGGTTTGTGATCCATTGGTTTGCTTTTTGGTACTACTAATTATTAAAATTAGAATTTCATACTTCTTACTTTCAAAAATTTTAGACTAAATATTACGAATAATTTAGCTTGTAAAAAGTGGTGTCTATTCCATTTTTTTTTATTTATTGTATAAAAACGAATATATTTAAGAAGTTAAACAAGTTTTTTATTGAATAGTTGTAGATATTAATTTGATAATAGTCAGATGATATGGAATAATATAAACACAAGGGAAACAAAATACAGATCGCAATATAGAAAAAACATTCCTATTTTTCGTATTATAGAATAGATTTCCTATATTTTTCATTTTTATGCTTTCATTTGACAGCGCACTCCATTCGAAGACGAAATCACTTTAGTATTTATTATTATTATTATTAAACATTCTTTGTTTTGTGCGTTAAATGATTATTCTAATTAAGTTTACTGCTCTCCAAAAGCTGAAGCTAACAACAAGGTTAATTGGATTATATTTATAGGAATTTCATTACAAATTAAGATTTGTAATTTCAAATATATATATTTTTAATATTAAATGAAAATGTTAAAAGAGGAAAACAAATACTATAAAAGGAAAGACAAAAAAAAAAAAAAATATATATATATATATATATAAAGAAAACTCAAGAAAAAATGAACCACATTTATATTTTATCGACATGGACTCCGTTTTTATCAACTTAGTGAATCCGTTTTCGTCTCTAGAAAGCACTTTCTTTGCTACTATTAGGAGGGAAAATAAATATTCTAAACAAAACAAACATACAATCTTGTTATTAAGAAAAAAAAAAATATATATATATTTTTAGTTTCATAAAAAAAAATCTATATATATATATTTTTATTTTGGTGACTTTATTTGGAAAGCGTGTTTAATTAGAATGCCATAAAATTGCGATAAGACAAAGGAAAAATAGAACCTATATACTTTATGGGATGTTCTTTAAGAATTTTTTTTATTTCATAATGCCACTAATTCATAATATCAATAGGTTCAATGCTATACATGTTGAACCTAACTCGGTATGTTTACGTCGTTACAGATTTCTAACAGTTTCATTTGGCACAGCATAGAGAATATTAAAAAATAATAACTTTTAAAATACAAGGATTGTATAAATACATAAATATCGTATTTAAAAATATTTATTGCATCTTGTAAAACAAATGTTTAAACTAAAACGGATGATTTGTATAGATTTTGTAACTGAAAATATCTTTTTATAAAATTAAGATATAAAAGCGTTAATTTCTATATTGTACCAACATAATGTTAAATAAATATATGCGTCAAAAGTAGAAATACACAAGATAATATGAAATACAGGAAAAAAAATCTAAAGAATGTATACTATAAAATATGAACCACATTAACCACATTTATGTTTTAACAGCCAGGATTTCTCATTTATTAACTTTTTCGCTTTTAAAAAGCATGTTCTTTTGCCAGTATCGCAAGAAAAAAAAAATTACAAAGGAAAAAAATGTGTATTCTTGATATCTATGAAAATTTCCGCTTTTTGTTATATATATATATATATATATATTGTGACTTTTTTGAGAAAGCATGCTTAAATAGGAAACCAATAAATTACGATAACACTAAGGATACATAAAACCTATTAATTTATTAATTCATTTTTTTTTACTTTGATGTTATCGCGTTCAAATTATCAATAGCTTCGTCATCTTATGCATTGTACATAACTACGTACGTTTAAGTAGAGGGGAAACTTTTTAGTGTTTTATTTGTAGTCAAAACATAAAGAATTGTTTTAAAAAAATAAGACACGGGGATAGTATAAAAATCTAAATTTCCTTTCTTAAAATATTTATTGGCTCTTGGATAACAAATGTAATAAATAAAAGTTACGATTTGTATAGGTTTTCTAATTGGAAGTATGTTTCTATCGGTTTAAGCTTTAATGGAAATAATTTCTATGTTGTACCAAATGGTATGTGAAATGAATCACTGTCAAAAGTGGAAAATAAGCATGACAGTATGAGAGAGAAAAATAATCTAATGGTATGAAAAAAAATTGCATGAACCACATTTATATTTCACTTACCTGGGTTTTTATTTTATTAACTTACCCGAGTCATATTTATTTCGCCGAAAAAAACCTCTTTTACCACTATCTCAAAAAAATCGTTCTACGGCAAAACAAATAGAATGTCTTGCATTAAACGAAATATATAACTTTTTATTGTGTTGAACTGTTCTTCTAACCGCTTCAGTAATTATCCTGATTTGATGAAAAAATATTATAAGAAGATTTTGTTACATTTATTGGGTTTACCTTTGTGTAATTCCTCATTGATTTTGTAAATATCTAAGTTCAAGATAAAACAAGCAATTTAAAATGGGTCGTATTGAATAACTAATCGGTAAGTATCATTTGTGTGGAATTTTCTTTCACATCAGGAAGACCCAATATTAGTCTTTCACCATTCAGACTAACATCGATGTATCTTACAAATTTTATTCCTGCTACTGAGAAAAAAATAAAATCCAACATGACAATATGCTCTATGCTCTCATAAAAGAGATTCCAGTGGTAGGCCAGCATGAAAAGAAATCAGATACCAGTTTACCGATTATCTGGTTTGAGTTTGAATTGCCTTTTGTTTGAAAAATTGTCATACGAAGACTGATATTTAATAGTTGATATTTGGCCCGAAATAACTCGGGTTATTCAAATTATAATAAAACTGCATGCTTTAAAACCAGTTAAAAATAAAAAAAAAATATCTCAAAACCAATATATGAGGTTGATATTTGTTTTTCCTCGAAATGTACGGAAAAAAAAGCTATCATTTCATTTAGCATATCATTTGGCTAAATTATAAGGGGGATATTAGTTTCCCCATTTCCCCTTTCATACTTAATCGATGGACCTCCAAATCTGAAATTTTATCAAGATATATCATAGAAATATGTATAAAATAAACACGGAATAAAATGAAACAAATTAAAAAGGAAACAAATGTTTGGGGAATGTAAAGCACCTGCAAGTGCGTAGAATTTAGTATGTTTGCGAAATCATTAGGTTTCATTAAAATAAATAAATAAATAAATAAATAAATAAAACATAGATTTTCGGATTTTGATACCTAAAATATCTTAATATCAGGAGTGAAGCAATAAAAACTTTTCATATCAATAGATCTTTGTAGAAAAAATCTACACATTAACGATATATGTCAAAAGTATGTATGCATAAATAAACACAAAAAATAATAAGAATATAAAAAAGAAGCAACAAATTATAAAGGATTACAAATAAAACGAGAACTTCTATTATATTCTATCGACCTCTGCTTACGTATTATCAACATATCGAGTCATCTTTCTTTCGTTAAAAATTCTTTCTTTGCCACTATTACGAGAAGCAAAAAACTTGGTGAGTCAAAATATATTATCGGTTTATCTAGACGTATTTTTATTTAT
Source organism: Maratus speculifer (assembly GCA_964019185.1). NCBI lineage: Eukaryota > Metazoa > Arthropoda > Arachnida > Araneae > Salticidae > Maratus > Maratus speculifer. The sequence continues at coordinate 230,895,633 of OZ025294.1, read as the reverse complement.
CTATAATTCAAGAAAAAGTATATTTATTTGTTTTTTATTTAATGATTTCTTTTGAAAAAAAACTTTTTACTCGAAAATGAAAGAAAATAAAAATTTCTTGAGAAAGACATATGTAAAAATATTCCTGGGATTCTTTTTTAAACATTTACATGCATGGTATTAAATTCTTTTTACATAACTTGTATTCTTCTGCATAAAAGAAATTATCTTGAACTTCTTTATTTTATTACAAAAAATACATAAGCATAGAGCACTTGTTTTTCACAAGGAAACTATTGCAAGATTATTGCAATGACAACAAAATAAAATAAAAATTCCTGCAACATAGTTTCACGCCAAAAAATATTTCAACTTAAAGAAGATCAAAAGGAACATTCTACATGTTTAAAAATAAAAAGAATATTGCCCGGTTAAACTGATGGCATTGAGCTCACGAATTATTCATACTAGATGCATATTACAACTTTACTTTTTCTCACAAAACCATATCCACAAAAAACAAATAATTAAGATGGAGATTAGCTCCCCCAATCCATTCGTTATACTTAATGACTGAACCTCCAAAACAAATCAGGGATGTGCCTTATTATAATGAACTCATATCCAAAATTCGAAGCAAATCGGATAATTATGCATAAAACCCCATTTACCTAATTTAAGGGGGAGGGAGTTTAATCACCTTTTAATCCTTTATACTTAACCAATGAACACCCAAAACGAATCATGTAGGCGCCTCATCAAAATGATCCTATATCTAAAATTTGAATGAAATCTGAAAGTTCAACATGAAAAAACACATTTACTCTAAATTAAGAGGGGGATTAGCTCCCGTACCCCTTCCTTATTCAAACCCAATGAACTCCCAAAACTAGCCAGGGAAGTGCCTTATCGCAATAAACTTGTATACAAAATTTGAAGCAAATCAGATATTTTTATCATGAGTTATCGCGTTACATACAGACGTACGTACATACATGCATGCTGAAGGGGCGGGCACATAAGCTCTCAAATTTGATAGTCTGTTAGCTAATAATTCATGGGAATAAGGAAGAGGAAAACGAAAAAAAAATCCGAAGAATACACAGAAAACATGAACTACATTTATTTATTATCGATCTCTGCTTCTGTATTATCAACTTGCAGAATCAGCTTTCGTTCTTAAAAAACGCTTTCGTTGCCACTAAACGAAAAAAAAGTTATTATAAAACAAATACATAGTCTTCTTATCTGAGAAATAAATCGCTTTATATATATACATATATATACGGGTAAAAGGTATTTTACATATCATTTTACATTCTGTTGACTTCTTTTGCAAATCATGTTTAGATGTGAGGATTAGGATTTTCATATTTTACAATAAAAAAAAAAAAAAAAAAAAAAAAAACGAAAAAACGAAAAAAAAAGATGCATTGAACATGTTTTAGACTAAAAATAATTCTGTAATCGAAAATAAAAATTATTTTCTTAATTTCCAATGAAAGAAATACATTTAACATGTTTTAGGGCAAAATTAGTAACGAAATCGAAAAAAAAGATAAATTTACATTATTAAAAATACTTTTTTTAATTGAATAATTTTATCTTCCTCAGGATTCACATCATCACCATGTATATCAAAAGAAAAATCTTACATATTTAAAACTAGTTCATAGAAATAATGAAAAGGAAAACGAAATAAAAAAAATCCGAAGAATACACAGAAAACATGAACTACATTTATTTATTATCGATCTTGGCGTCTGTATTATCAACTTACAGAGTCAGCTTTCGTTCGTAAAAAACACCTTCGTTGCCACTAAACGAAAAAAAAAATGCTATTACAAAACAAATACATAGTCTTCTAATCTGAGGAATAAATCGTTATACATATATATATATACGGATAAAATGTATTTTACATATCATTTCACATTTTGTTGACTTCTTTTCTTTTGTAAATCATGTGTAGTTGTTAGGATTAGGATTTTCCTAATTTACAATAAAGAAGCATGCATTCAACATTTTTCACAGCAAAAATAATTCTGTAATTGAAAAGAAAAATTATTTTCTTAATTTCTAATGAAAGAAATACATTTAACATTTTTTAGAGCAAAATTAGTTACGTAATCGAAAAAAAATTTACATTATTAAAAATACTTTTTTAATTGAATAATTTTATCTTCTTCGGGATTCACTTGTAAGTCCTCTTTAAATGATATGATCGATACTTTTCTTCTTTTGAGGTATATTATATGCTATTTTACAGTTTCGCAGGATAAACAATATTCATTAGAATAGCGTTTTCTTCATATTTTTTAGCTCAAAAGAAAATAAAAATGATTTTTTTTTTCATTTAGTGACCTTATCTGGAAAAGATACTTGCTTCAAAGGCTGGGTAATTTCGTGATTATTTCTGATCAGGTTATATTATTCGTATAAAAATCACAAAAATAATTATATAAAAGAAAAATAAGTGAATTTACATTGATAAGGAGATAATTTACCTTTTCACCATTTTTTTTAAGAATATGGTTTAAATGGTGAATTAGCTGCATTTCAATGCAAAGCTAAAGGTACATTTTGTAAAAAAAGTGCAGTGTACATTATATACACACACAAAATAAAAAAGCACTTTTTTAAAAAGTTATAAAAATTTGATTTTCTTAAAATTCTCACTACTTTATTAAAAATTTATATTTTGGGCCATTTTTTCATATTTTCAAATGTATATAACACAATTATTTAACAATATTATTAAACTATAATATTAAATGTGTTTTGGATACATTTAATGTTACATTTATACATTTTTTTAACCGATTATAAAGTATAAAATTACAAAATCTAACATATCTTCATGCATTTTTATTTAAAATAATAAAAAAATAAGTATAACGATAACAATAAAAATTCTGAAGTCTAATTTCATGTGCAGATTCATGACATGTATAATAAAGAACGTATAAAAAATGTTTAAATATTTATCTCAATTATAAACTAGTCAGATGTGGCAATACCAAAATTTTCTTCTATCTCAGAAGTGTTAATACATCCAAATTCGCTATCACAGTGCTAAAATGAAATGGAATTCTGTGCCCGTCATGGGGATTTCATGAAATGAAATTCCGTGGATTAGTTCTTGAGGTACGACTATCACTAAAATTACGTAAATCATGTAAAGTGCAGCATATCAGCGCCACTTGTTGAGTGATTTACACCGAAACATTATCTGCAACAATTTATATCCACAGAATCTTTAATTTATTCACATCCATTTATATCCACAGAATCTTTAATTTATTGACATTACTTTAGTTCTTGAGATAGAGCTACTGAATAAAGCTTGTAAAATACAGCATAGCAGTGCCACCTGTTGGGCGATTTACGTTAAAATGTAAACAACACGAAGTCATATTAAGGACTAATTGAATCTGAAATTTTATAAAAACCCGTGCATAAATTCTTGAGATAGATATATTGCGAAATCGTGAAAAATGCAGTATAACAGTATAATCTATCGAGAAATTTACTCGGTAGAATAAAGTCTCCTTATCAGTGATGGTAACTAAATTCCGTATAAAGCTGATATATGAGGTACGTTGTGGGCAGCATTTTTATTTTCTTCTATCTTAACAAGAAATATGTGTTGGATTCGTGATTTTTTTTTGAAATCCGGTTTTAGACGAAATGTTGGAAACGGCAATTCATGTGTAGAACTAACAAAATATGAAGTTGGATAAAAATCTGGGCACTAGTTCTAGAGGTTGAGCTATTGCGCAAATCGCAAAAAAAAATGCTGCATAGCAGATTCTACTTTTGTGTGATTTTCACCAAAATGTAGTGAACATTAATTAATTTTAAGGACTAACTGAATAACTCTGATCAAAATCCGTGAGTTAGTTCTTGAGATAGCGCTATTGCAGAAATCGTAAAAAATGCTGCCTAGCAGCAACACTTGTTGAGAAATTTATACCAGAAACTAATCAGTATCATCAAGAACTAAAAATAATTATTTATAAAATTTCGTATATTAATTCTTGAGACAAAGAGCCCACGGCGATTTCGAGGTATCTGTTCTAACCTTTGGAAATCTTGCATCACTACGGGTTAGGATACCTTAGAAAGTACCCCACGAAAGTCACTCCCCCAGGGCTATATCCCTCGTGCAGATAATCGGCCGTCATAAATAACACTAAACGTCAAAAACCACGGGTGCATTAGCTATCAGGCTTTGACAGCCTGTGAGCTAAAAATGAAAGAAGGTTGAGATTCATAGCTAATTTTAACTAGAGTATACATTATTAGAATAATTAACCCAAAACATTATGTAAATGTATAAAGTATGAAATTATTTTCTTAACAATAATTTCTTATGAAATAGCTAAAATTCTTTTCAATTTCTGGCATTCCATCATCATCGTGTGTATAAGATACATGATTTATACGACCACTAAATGAATGTAAATAAAACAAGGTTAGTTTCAAACGACACAACTCACTATATAAAGATTACAAATTCTAACATTGACTCTCTAGTCTTAAATATATTTATGTATGTATATATAGGACCATTATACAATTCTTCTATTACACATCTACAATGAATATAGAGTAACCCATTATAAAACAGATTTAAACAAAACAAGAGGCGTTAGCAATGTAGGAATAAATACGAATATTATTGGAAAGAGTAGTACTGGTTCGTTCTCAAGGGTAATACCAAGTAGACACTAGAATTAAGATTTATTTCTTATTAGAAATCAGGAATAACCCTAAAAATGATTTCTAAATTACCCGATAAATCGTAATCACAAAATTTAAGTCAATGGAAGAACAAAACATTTATTAGACCAATAATAATAGAATTAGAAAAGAGAAAAACTTACAGAAAATCCAATATTATTATAGGTATCTTATATATTATTAAATTTAATACATATTCTATCAGCTATATATTTATATATATATTTCTTTTTTATACAGATTCCCAATTTCTGACATTCAAATTGTCACAAAAAACAAGACAATGTCGATAAAAACATTAACCATAACACATTTTCGCAAAAAATATTAGCAGTTATTCGATACATATCAAAGAAAAATGGAGAAAATACAGAAAATAAGCGGGGAAAAAAATAATCGAAGTAAAAAAATATGTAATACACAGAAACATGAACCGCATTTATATTTTATCGACCTGGGCTTCGGTGTTATTAGCTTGCCGAGTCAGCTTTCGTAAATCGAAAGCACTTTTTTGCCACTACGATGCCAAAAAAAAAAAAAAAAAAATCTTGTACGGCAAAACAAATACATATTCTCGTTATTTAAGAAAGGCTATTTTTTGTTGTTATCGATAAAGGGTATTGTGTTTTCCTTTTGAAAACTTCATTTGGATAAAACTGTTCAATTTAAAAGTAGATGATATTTCTAAATTATAATGAAAGATGTATTTTAAACAAAGATTTAGAGTTTAAAAAATATACTGTAAACATACAAATGCATTTACATTAATGACATTCATTTCTTATTATAGAAGCAGTTTAAAAAAAGGGGTGCGGGCGGTAAATTCGTTTGTTTGTGTTAGTATTACATACTAAATGCTTTTATTTGAATGAGTTTTTAAATCTTCATTCTAATTTTTTTTTTACAAATTTAAACCCATGATTTTTTTGTAGTGTTATTTTACGTAAATTAAATATGCGATAAATATAGTTCGAATGCTATATGGGTGATTCTCAAAATAGGGGACAATTTCAAAAGTGAAATCTTAAAAATATTACTGTTAGCAAAATTTCTGAAAAAATAGGTGTGGTTAATATAGTATTAGGTATACTTTACATGTAGTCAGCAGAGCTAAATATTTAAAAATTAACTTTAAAAAAATAATTAGTATTTTTTGAGCCATGCTAATGACAAAACAAATTGCATGGAATAAATATATTAAGAAATTTTTATTTTCTTCCTGTTTAAATATTTTTTTCTATATTTATTAGCCTTCCTTTTCAGCAAATGGTTTCCATTTTTACATATATGCATATAAGGAGAATAAAAACATCACTAAAGAGCAAACTTTGTTTACATTGGGCAACATTCTGACACTAACAATGTAAGAAGCTGTCTTAGTGATTTTCTGACAGATTTAATGCATGTTTTAGGGATAATAAATGTAATACCTAAATTTATATGTAAAATTTAACTTTATAAACGATACAATATAATCAATGGTTACAATTATGCACATAGGAGTCTTTAGCATGGAGAGTAAAACCATGCTAATGACACGGATATTTGTCCATGATAATGACAAATTTTAATTTAAATTAGATTATGAACCATAATATAATCACAATGCACTAGTCCTTTCTGGGGCTTTTTAAAACACAAAAGTCCTATGCAAATAAGTAAAATAAAAATTTTAATTATAAAATAAACATGAAAATTGTTATCCATTCTAATGTCATACAATTGATGTACGCCCCTAATATTCAACTTATATTCTTAAAATATAATACATGCTTCTATTTTCAGGCTGGGATAAAATGGCTACTTGTTTCCACAGAGAAACTTTATATTTTCAAACTATTGTCATATCTGAAAATGAAATTTTGATTAATAACCAGCTGTTATAGTATGACCTTGTTTTGAAAATAGAATATGGAGGACAAACTTTAATTCTTTTTTTATATACTATAATTTTATTTTTAAAAAGAAATTTATTGGATAAATCCTCTCCTTGATTAATTTAAAGAAAGAATAACATTTGTTTTATTTTATAAACATGATATTAACTCTTGAAAAAGCTAGTATATACAAGGCACAGCTGCTGTGGACATCCATGCTAATGACATTTTGAACATTTATTCTGTTATTTTAAGGTGTTTTTAACTAAAAAGTGAGTAATTCTTGAGTGCAAATAATGAATAATATTAAGACAAACATATCTAAATATAAAAACATGACAGAAAACCTCTCATTTTTTTTTTTTTTTTTTGTATGCCGATAGACATAAATTGTCCCCTATTTTGAAAATCACCCATATATGAAGGTTTTGCCTCACATTCAAACGCTATGATTTGTTGAACACATTAATTTTCTTCATATAAAACATAATTATAATAACAAAAATTCTAAATTTTATTTTTTTTTTGTTTTGTTTTATTTCAATATTTTATTCTTCTTTAGAAAATCTACAATAAAACAAAAATAAATTTAATTTTATAAAAAAAAGTGGAAAAGATAAGAAAAAATATCTTTTTGTTAAATAATACATTTAACAGTAATATTGTCTTTTTGCACTTGTCTTTGTCTGAATTTTTGCAGTTTTATGCAGTTTTCTTTAAAGCATTAATTATAATATCTCCTTATTTGTGGTGTTAATTAAATTCAATATAAAGGCAATATAAGGTACATTGTGGGCAGTAATTTTTATATAATATAATCAATATATATACCTTTTAGCACACTATTGTTTTGTTACTAGGGTATGGTCACCTAATTGTCATTTTAATGCATTATTATTATTAATTCAATACTAAACCAACTTTGATTTTCATATTAAATTTCTGCTTCAGTCAGTTAATAGGAGTAAAAACGAGTTAAAATGGATCATGCTATTTATTAAAATCAATAGTTTTCCCTTATTATGTTATCATAAGTTATTTGCAAATAGCCGGCTTAGGAGTTCGCAAATTCTGGTCTTGGCATGAGCCGATGAACAATATAACGACAAAGAATTGAGAAAAAGGTACAAAAAGTTCTATAACAATTCTCCTTTCCTACGGAATATTTCCAAATTCAAGGAAGATCTACTGGCCATAGTTAAAAGCATACAAAGAAATTGGTTCAGTTCTGTGCATAACTATATGCACTATTCGGTGGTTCAATAACGAGAATAGCAGGAAATCGCTTTTATAGCGCCCCCTTCCGGCAGATTTTTTTTTTCAAATTCGGAGAGGACCTGTTTGCCATGCCCAAAAATAATCATACACAAAAAATTTTAGTTTTATGCATAACTTCAGAAATTTTTGAAGATACAAGATTGGAAAGGGCGCAAAAATCGCTATTACAGAGCCCTCTTCCGACGATTTTTTTCTTTTTTTCAAATACAGGAAGGACTAACTAGCACAAGTTGAACACTTACACAAAAGTTTGGTCCAATTCCATGCATAACTTCATACACATTCCGATGATATAATATTGAAAATTATACAAAATTTCTATTTCAGTGTCCCTTTTTAGCGGAATATTTCAAAATTGAAGGAGAATTGCTTGCTACAGGCAAAAACATACTCAAAAAATTTGATTCAATTCTATGTATATCCTGATACATTTTCCGATAGTACAATGGTGACATACTGACATACACACACACACGGACAGACAAACATTTTGTAAAAACATGTTTATTGGAATATCTGGCCCTAAAACGTGTAAATCTGTTGAAACTTGGAAGTCGAAAAAAATTACGATCACAATAAATTCTATTGAAGATCGAAGAAAGTAAAAAAATCTAAATATTAATGTGTATTTTATTATTCCCATTTTAAAAATATGTTAAAAACAGTCAAAGTTTGTTTTTTATTAACTTTTATTCTAGATTTTGTTTTCTGCTGACTTACAAATACAAATATAAATTGTACTCTGTAATACTCGAACTTCTTCAATATATCTGAGCGAGATTTTGAAAACATGAACGCCATTTATATTTTAGAGATTTCAGCTTCTTCATTATCATCTTGACGACTCAGGTTTACGATCTTAGAATGCACTTTCTTTGCCAGTATTATGAGTAAAAAAGAAAAATAAAAAAACTTGAAAATTTAAAATAAGTATCTAGTTCTATTATTTTGACCAAGTATTCTTATTTACAATGAAAAAATGTTTTCTTCTTCGTTTGTCATTTTTATGATTTTATTCGAAAAGCTTATTCTCTTTGAAAGGATTTAGTTTTTATTAGAAAAAATACATTAATAGTAAAAAAATCATAGAATAATTATAAAATTAAAATGAATTACCATTCATGTAATTTTTTTAGTATGTAGTCTTATGACTATACCCTGATAGCAAAAGAATATTGCGCCAATAGGGTGCTTATATAATGTATAAATAATAATGCCTAGAGAACATTCTACATTGGCTATATATTGAAGAAGAATAAATATTGCATGAATACTGGAATGCGATATTTTCTTATAGTCCGGGAGCCGACCGTCTGTTTACCTATGTATCGACTAATAGGACAAGACTTACATCAAAATGTAGGTCTCAATGTGCACATTAAGAATATCACTGGCTGCCAGGTCCTATCCTGCCGGAACCCGGTGGCTTGTATCGATCGTACTCGATACATAGGTAAACATTCAAAATTCACGTTATAAATGTGCGGCTGCCACCGGGTTCCGGCAGGATAGGACCTGGCAGCCAGTGATATTCTTAATGTGCACAATGAAACCTACATTTTGATGTATGTGGCATCCAGTTATATTCTTAATGTGCACATTGAGACCTACGTTTTGATGTATGTCTAGTCCTTGTACTCGATACATAGGTAAACATTCAAAATTGACGTCATAAAAGTGCGGCTGCCTTGCGTTCCGGCAGGATAGGACCTGGAAGCCAGTGATATTCTTAATGTGCACATTGAGACCTACATTTTGATGTAAGTCTTGTCCTATTAGTCGATACATAGGTAAATCGACGGTCGGCTCCCGGACTATTAATTTTAATGCAATTTTAAGAGCTTACGCTTATAACGCGAGGAAACGAGTATGCTGATGTTAATCCTATAGGACAGATATTTTCAAGCTTCTGACTTAAATTTCAATATTTCTGAATGATTTTTTTCCGTTGAATAGTTGAAGATGATCTATGGTTGGGCGGGAGTCTGTAGTTTCAGCAATTGAAACTTATAAAGTTGGAGCATGCGTATTTGAGCTCTGGTTTGTCGATTGCTCAAATATCAAAACAGAGAAAAAGATTGATGTAATATCAATCGGTCCTATTTTTTTAACGAAAATTTTCATCGATCATTTTCGAGCCGTAAAAATATGTATGATAAATGAAGTTTACAAGAAATATAAATTAAACGTACATTTTGTCACGTATAAGTAATTTTATACATTTAAATATATAATAAAATGTAAATAATAATTATAATAAACAAATAAAATAAATATAAAATAAAAAAAATATTTATGTCTATAGAACAGCATTTTCTTTTGTGTTGTTGTTATTTTAAATTATTTGTAGTTATATAAATGCCTAATCTACTATTTTTAACAAAGAAATAATAACTTTTAATTATCCAAATCTTTTTTAAATTTATTAAATGATTGCGTAAATCGTCTGTGGTGTGCCATGAAATTCATGAAAATTCATGAAAATGCTTTAGAAGAATTTTTCATGAATCCATAATTTAGGCACAAAATGTTAATATTAAAAAAATTGTTTGCTTTATTAAAATAAAAAGGCAATATAAGATTGTAAAAAATATTAAATGATTGCTTTAAAACTAATAATGAGAAGTTATTAAAAAAAAATTATGAATAAACTTTTTTGTACTCACTGCTAAATAATATAAATTAACTTAAATACAGTTGGAGAAATTTGTAAAATGAATTAAGCAAATTTATTTTCGTTTTTCAAAGTAACAGTAGAACAATAAAGAATTGCAATTATTGGTACCGCAGTAATGTGTTTCTGGTATCTTTACTTAATTACAAGTGAATGATGCTTTACTTGATGCAATTTGTTTTAATAATCAAATAAAGTACATTTGTCAAACAGTGATATTACGATTAAGAAAGAAGAAATTGATAATGAAAATGTCTAGCTTTTTGGCATGAATTAGGAAAATTTAATTACATTGAAATAAACATACTTTCAGAGAAATTAAGGATGAAATCCTGTGATTTAAAATATATTGCTAAATTAAGTGTTATGACATGTGATACAATATAAGTTCTTAAAGATCTATATTGATGTGAATATACGAAATACCATTGATACGAGTAAAGAAAGTTTGAATAGGTGTATTTACATAAGTGTGAAAATTTCCAAATACGCAAAGAAGAAGAAGATAGATATGGTGTACAGAAAAAGCATATTTACTTATGCGTCAGTTAAATTTTTATGTATGTATGTTCGTAAACATATCACAATGATTTTAAAAGGAATGTAATAAATGATTTTAAAAGCATAATCCCAATAAAAGTTTTACTCTACTTTATCATTAGTTGTTTTCCCGATTAATGTTTTAAAAATATATGTATATTTGTTTTAATAATATAAAGAAGCAATACAAGATTGTAAAAATATTTAAGTGATTACGAGTGAAAATACTGAGAGATCGCGAGAATAATGATAGTTAATTTGAAAGATATTAAATATAAATCTTTTTTTTTTGACTAAATGCGAAACAATAACTTAAGTAAAGTTATAGTAATTTGTAAAATGAATTAAGCAAAGTTATTTTCGCTTTTCAGAATAACAGTAAAATAATTAAGGATTGCAATTATCGTTTCCGCTGTAACGTGTTTCTGATTTCTCTATATAATTAGGAGCGAATGATACTCTATTTGATGCACAATTTGTTTTCATAACCAAATAAGTACAACATTTGTCACACAGAGATATTAAGATTTAAAAAGACGAAACTAATGATGAAAGTGTCTGACTTTTTATTAAGAACAGGGAAAACTTGATTATAAAAAAATAAAAACAATTTCATTAAAATTAAGGATAATGTTGTGGAAAAAATTGCTTAATTAAATGTTTTGATATGTGATACAATATATATATTTTTAAGAATATCCATTGGAGTGATTAAAGAAAGTTTAAAACAGTGTTAAGTAAACTAAATCACTTAGTAAAATCACAAGAAAATGAAAAGTAAGCAGAAATAATCATCATATTAGCTAACAGTTTACCGCGTCGGATTAAGCATCTCATATCCAACTAAAATATATCTTTGAATCGAAATTGGAATGAAAAAATACACTGTTTATTTGTCATTTTATGGTGATTTTACTGTTTTAATTTATTTATTAATTATCGCCAGTGTTTACGGTGTTTAAAACAATGCGTTTATATAAGTTTTAGAATTTCCAAATACACAAAAAAAGTACATAGTTATCTTGTCTAGAAATAGAATATTTAATTACGTGTCAATTAAATTTCTGATTATGTATGGTCTTAAAAATTTCACAATGCTTTTAAAATCATTTTCTTTAATTTATCATTAGTTGCTTTACTGTTTAATGTAAAAAAATTACTTATTTCATTAACATAAATATAATATTTTAATAATGTTCAAATGATTACTTTAAAATTAATAATGAGAATTAATTCGAAAGATAATAAATACTAAGTAACTTTTTTTGCACTAAATGTTAAACAATGTAAAATAACTTAAGTGAAGTTAGAGTAATTCGTAAACTGAATTAGGCAAATTTATTTTCGTCTTTCAGAGTAACAGCAGAAAAATAATGAATTGCAATTATCTGTACCACTATAATGTGTTTCTGGTATTTCTATTTAATTAGAAGTAAATTATGCTCTGGTTGATACAATTTGTTTTCATAATCAAATAAGTACAAATTTGTCAAACAGAGATTACATTAAGAAAGAAGAAATTCGTGATGAAATTGTCTGGCTTATTATTAAGAACTGGGTAAATTTCATTATAATAAAATAAAGATAATTTCATTGAAATTGAGAATTATGATGTAAAATATATTACTTAAATAAGTGTTTTTATATGTGATACAATATGGGCTTATAAAACCATTCCATTGAAGTGAATAAATAAAGTTTGAAGCATTGTGTTTACACGAGTGTCAGAATTTCGGAATACGCGAAAATGAAACATATGTTTATGTTGTGTAGAAATGGAAAATTTACATATGCGTCATTTAAATTTCTGATTATCTATGTTCTTTAAAATATCGCAATATAATATATATTCATCGCCCCAATATAAGTTTTACTCTAATTTATCATTAGCTGTTTTCCCAGTTTAAAAAATACTTATTTTATTTACACTAATACAAGATTTTAAAAATATTCAAATGTTTTCTTTGAAATTAATAAAGAGAATTAATTTGAAATACTGTAATTATTTAGTAACTTTTTGTATTAAATGCTAAACAATACAAAATAACTTAAGTACAGTTGAAATAATTTGATAAAATGAACAAGGCAAATTTATTTTCGTCTTTCAGAATAACAGTAAAAAAATAAAGGATTGCAATTATCGGTACCGCTGCAGTGTGTTTTCGGTATCTTTATTTAATTAGAAATGGATGATGTTCTACTTGATGCAATTTGTTTTAATAATCAAATAAAGTACATTTGTCACACAGAGATATTATGATTAAGAAGGAAGAAATGGATGGTGAAAATGTCTAGCCTTTTTATTATGAATTAGGAAAATTTGATTACGATGAAATAAAAATATTTTCAGGGACATTAAGGATGAAATTCTATGATTTAAAACATATTGCTTAATTAAGTGTTTTGTCATGTGAAACAATATGAGCTGTTAAAGATCATCCATTGAAGGGAGTAAAAAAAGTTTGAAGATGTGTGTTTACATAAATGCGAGGATTTCCAAATAGGAAAAAAAGAAGGAGATGTTATTATTGTACAGAAATAGAATATTTATGCATGCGAAAATTAAATTCCTATATATGTATGTTTTAAACATATCTTAATGATTTTAAAAGTTATGTAATTGATGATTTTAAAAATATCATCAAAATAAAAAAATTTCTCTAATTTATCATTAGTTGCTTTCATTATTTGTTTGTTTTACTAAGATAAAGAAACAATACAAAATTGCAAAAATTTAAATGATTGCAAGAGATAATAATTAGATACTACAAGAATAAAAAAAATGAATTAAAAATATGTTAAATATTAAGGTTTTTTTTAATACTAAATGCTAAACAATAACTTAAGTAAAGTTGGAGTAATTAGTATAGTGGAGTAAGCAAATTTATAATCGGCTTTCAGAGAAACAGTAGAATAATGAGAATTAATATGACAGATACTAAATATAAGTAATTTTTTTTGTACCATAAACTAAACAATATAAAATTACTTAAGCAAAGATAGAATAATTTGTAAAATGAGTTAATGAAATTTATTTTCGTCTTTCAGAGTAACAGTAGACAAATAAAGGATTGCAATTCTCGAAGCCGCTGTAATCTGTTTGTTGTATCTCTATTTCATTATTAATAACTGATGTTCAACTTGATGCAATTTGTGTTCACAACCAAATAAAGTACATTTGTTACACATAGATATAACGACTAAGAAAGAAGAAATTAATAATGAAAATGTCCGGCTTCTTACTATGAACAAGTAAAATTTAATTACAATAAAATAAAAACATTTTAAGGGATATTAAGGATTAAATTCTATGATTTAAAATATATTGCTTAATTAAGTGTTTTGACATTTGATGTAATATGAGCTTTCAAATACGAGTCATTAAAGTAAATAAAGAGAATTTGAAGAAGTGTGTTCACATATGTGTGAGAATTTACAAATACGCAAATAAGAAGCAAGTAGTTAGGCTGTTCAGAAAAGGAATAATTAACATATGCATCAATTAAATTTTTGTATAGGCATGCTCTTAAACTTATCGCAGTAATTTTAAAAGGAATGTAATTCCTGATTTTAAGAATGTTATACCAATAAAAATTTTACTCTAATTTACCATTATTTGCTTTCCCATTTAACGTTAAAAAAGTGTTTGTTTTAGTAAGGTAAAGAGGTAATACAAGATTGTTTGTTTTAGTAAAATAAGGAGGAATACATAATTGTAAATATATTTAAATGATTGCGAGAGGGAATAATGAGAGATTGCGAGAATGATGAGAATTAATTCGACAGATATTAAATATTAAGTAATTTTTTTGTACTAAAAAAATAAACAATATAAAATAACTTAACCCTTTATCTACTGAATTATTAATTCATGAAAATTTTGTATTCTGAAGGATTTTTCGCAAATTGTTTAAACTAAATAAAAAGATTTACATAATCATTTATAAATTTTTGAAGGATTTTAGAAGGAATGAAGGATTTACATGGATTAATTAAATTGAATTTATAGAGATTTTGTGCAAAATTTATACCCCATTCAAATCTTTAATTTTAAATTGTTTTTTTAGCATTTTGTAGAATTATAAAATGTACAAATATGATGCTCTTACAATATAAATATAGAAGTTTCCGAATTGATAATCCTCATCCTGCTCCCTCAGCGCCAAGAAAGCTGAAAAAATAACAAAGACAAAAGAAATCCTCCTTTTAAAAATATTTTTGTTTTGTGTAACCAATAATGCTTTTGGAACAAACTAAAGTAATGTATCTATAACTCATTCTAAACAGTATTGCAACTAATTGGCGTATT
The DNA here is from genome assembly GCA_964019185.1 of Maratus speculifer. Taxonomy (NCBI): domain Eukaryota; kingdom Metazoa; phylum Arthropoda; class Arachnida; order Araneae; family Salticidae; genus Maratus; species Maratus speculifer. Next base: position 230,880,230 of record OZ025294.1, on the reverse strand, counting down.
AAAAAAATTCTATGATAAGTAATTTTAATGGTACTTATAACTACTAAGGATAAGAGGATAAGCAAAGATAGAGTAATTTGTAAAATGAGTTTATGAAATTTATTTTCGTCTTTCAGAGTAACAGTAAAGAAATAAAGGGTTGCAATTATCGGTACCACAATAATGTGCGTTTGGTATCTCTGATTAGGAGTGAATTATGTTCAACTTGACATTGTTTGTTTTCATAGTTAAATAATGTACAACACACAGAAAGATATTACGATTAAGAAAGGAGAAATTAATGATGAAAGTATCTGGCTTTTTATCATGAATTAGGAAAACTTTAATTACATTGAAAAAAAGATATTTTTAGATCAACTAAGAATGAAATCCTTTGATTTAAATTATATTGCTTAATAAAGTGTTTTGTCATGTGATACAATATGAGCAGGGCTCCCAAACGGTCCTCCAACTGAACATCAGAATTTTCTTAGAAAATTTTTTCTTTTAGATTTTTCTTGCAAATTGCCTAGAAATTACCTTTGGAAGTCAATTCTAGCACAAATTCTGTAGAAACCCATCATGAACTTTTCTGTTAAAAAATACTGTTATTCAGTTCGCGGACTATTTGGGAGCCTTGTATGAGCTGTTAAAGATCATCGAATGAAAAGAGTAAAGAAAGTTTGAAGAAGTGAGTTTACAAAGTGGTGGGATTTTTTATATGCAAAAAAGAAGCAGTTAGTTATGTTGTACAGAAACGGAATATTTACATATCTATCAATTATATTTCTGTATATCCATGTTCATAAACATATCGCAATGATCTTAAAAGGAATGTAATTAATGATTTTAAGAACATCACACCAATAAAAGTTTTACTCTAATTTATCATTAGTTGCTTTCCCGTTTAATGTTTAAAAATGTTTGTTTCAGTAAGGTAAAGAGGTAATAGAAGATTGTTTGTATTATTAAAACAAAAAGGCAATACAAAACTGTAAAGATATTTAAACGATTGCGAGAGAGACTGCGAGAATAATGAGAACTAATTAGACATATGTTAAATATTATTATTATTTTTTTTTTTATTAAAAACTAAACAACGTAAAACAACTTAAAAAAATATAAAGTAATTTGTAAAATAAGTTACTGAAATTTATTTTAGTCTTTCATAGTAACAGTAGACAAATAAATGGATGCAATTATCGGTTCCACAATAATGTGTTTTTAGTACCTCTAATTAGGAGTGAATGATGCTCAACTTCACGCAGTTTGTTTTCATAGTTAAATAATGTTCAACATTTGTCACAGAGAGATATTACGATTAAGAAAGAAGAAAATAATGATGGAAGTGTATGGATGGAAGTGTATGGTATTATTATGAATTAGGAAAATTTAATTACATAAAAAAAAAGATATTTTTAGAGAAATTAAGAATGAAATCTTATGATCTAAATTATATTGCTAATTTAAGTGTTTTGTCATGTGATACAATATGCGGTGTTGAAGATCATCCAATGAAAGGAGTAAAGAAAGTTTGAAAAAGTGAGTTTACATAATGGTAAGATTTTCCAAATACGCAAAAAAGCAGGTAGTTATGTTGCACTGAAATGGAATGTTTACATATGCGTCAATTAAATTTCTGTATATACATGTTCTTAAACACATCACAAAGATTTTAAAAAGAATGTAATAAATGATTTTTAAAACATTATCCCAATTAAAGTTTTACTCTAATTTACCATTAGGTGCTTTTTCATTTAGTGTTAAAAAATTGTTTGCTTTAATTAGATAAAGAGGCAATAGAAGATTGTAAAAATATTTAAATGATTGCGCGACAGAAGAATGGGAGATCGCGAGAATAATGAGAATTAATTTGAAAGATATTAAATTTTAAATAACTTTGTTGTATTAAATGCTGAACATTATAAAAATAACATAAGTAATGTTACAGTAATTTGGGAGATGAATTAAACAAATTTATTTTCGTCTTTGAGAGTAACAATAAAACAATAAAGAATTGCTATTATCGGTACAGATGTAATGTGTTTCTGGTATCTCTATTTCGTTATGAATGAATGATGCTCAGCTTAATGAAATTAGTTTTCATAATCAAATAAAGTAGAATATTTGTCACACAGAGATATTACAATTAAGAAAGAAGAAACTAATGATGAAAGTGTCTGACTTTTTATTAAGAACTGGTAAAATTTTATTATAATAAAATAAAGATAATTTCATGGAAATTGAGGATGATGATGTAAGAAATACTAATTAATTAAGTGTTTTGGTATGTTATACGATATGAGCTTTTAAAGATCATCCATTGAAGTGAGTAGTGAAAGGTTGAAGCAGGGTATTTACATAAGTGTGAGAATTTACATACAGTCAAAAAATAAGCAGCTAGATATTTTGTATAGAAATAGAATATTCAGATATGCGTAAATTAAATTTCTTCATGTGTATGTCCTTACACATATCACATTGATTTTAACAGGAATGTAACTAATTACTTAAAAAACTTCATCGCTATAAAAGTTTTACTCTAACTAATCATTAGTTGCTTTCTCATTTAATGTTTAGAAAAACTTTGTTTTAGTAAGATAAAGAGGCAGTACAAGATTGTAAAATATATATAAATGATTGCGGGAGAAAATATTGAGAGATTGCGAGAATAATAAATATTAATTCGAAAGACATTAAATATTATGTAAGATTTTTGTACTTAATGCTAAGCGATGACTTAACCCATTAAGGACGATTCGCTTTTACAGATTTTTAAATTCTTCAACATCAGTTTTTTTCCACATTGTAATTTGAAATTATTTAATCGCTTAAAATTTGAGATTAAATAGTGTGAAAATTTCCAAACTTAATTAACGGTATTGAAATTTAAATGTTTTGTTCGCTTTACATGGCAAGTTTTCTTACAATCCGGCTGAAATGAGTTAAGTAAAGTTAGAGTATTTTGTAAAACAAATTAAGCAAATTTATTATTGTCTTTCAAAGCAATAGTAGACTAATAAGGATTGCAATTATCGGCATCACTGAAATGTGTTTCTGGTATCTCTATTTAATTAGATGTGAATTTTGCCCTACTAGATGCAATTTGTTTTCATAATCAAATAAAGTACAACATTTTTCACACTTAAATATTACGATTTAAAAAGAAGGAACTATTGATGAACGTGTCTTACTTCTTATTAAGAACTAAGAAAATTAAGAATGACGATATAAATAATAATAGCTTAATTAAGTGTTTTGATAAGCCATATAATATGAGTTGTTAAAAATCATCCTATGAAAGGAGTACAGAAAGTTTAGTATGAGAATTTCCTAATACGCAACAAAGAAGGACATGGTTATATAGAAATATAATATTTAAATATGCGACAATTAAATTTCTGATTATGTATTTTCTTAAAATCATCGTAAAGTTTTTAAAATAATCGTTTCAATAAAAGTTTTAATCTAATTTATCGTTAGTTGCTTTCGATTTTAATGTTGAAAAATTGTTCTATTAACATAAATACAAGATTGTAAAAATATTCAATTAATTACTTCTGAATTAATAATGAGAATTGATTCGAAAGTAATAAATATTAAGTAACATTTTTGTACTAATTGTTAAACAATGTAAAATAACTTAAGCAAAATTAGAATAATTTGTAAAATGAATCAAGCAAATTTATTTTCGTCTTTCAGAGTAACAGTTGAATAATAAAGGATTGTATTTATCAGTACTGATGCAGTGTGTTTCTTGTATCTCTATTTAGTTAGAAGTGAATGATGGTTGATACAATTTGTTTCCATAATCTAATAAAGTACAACACTCATCACACAGAAATATTATCTTTAAGGAAGAAGAAACTAATGATGAAAATATCTGGTTTTTATTATTATTATTATTATTATTATTATTATTATTATTATTATTATTATTATTATTATTATTATTATTATTATTATTATTATTATTATTATTATTATTATTATTATTAAAAACTGGAAAAGTTTGATTAGAATAAAATAAAGACATTTTCCGGGAAAATGAGAATAACTCCTATGATTTTTAAATATATTGCTTAGTGAAGTGTTTTGACCTGTGATTGTTCCAAGATCATTTATTGAAGTAATAAGTAAAGTTTTAAAAGAGTTGCTTACATAACTGTAAAAATTTCTAAATACAATAAAAAAAAGCACATAGTTGTGCTACATAGAATATTTATTCAAGTATGAATTAACTATCTTATTATGTACGTTCTTAAACATATTGCAATATTTTTAACTGGCCATGTTAAAAAAATAAAAATAAATAAAATAAATAAATAAATAAAAACAAAAATAAAAATAATTTATATTTTTGGTATCAAATAGTAATATTTTTTCTGTATAATATATAATAATTTTATAATTTAAATAAATATGAAATATAAAGTCTATAATTTTCATATAGTAATTTTAAAGTACGTATCGTTATTACATATTTAATATATATCAATTAGTTATATTAAAATAAAAATATTTTGAAAGAAATTAAGAATAAAGTTCTATTACTTAAAATACATTGAAAATAAATGTTTCGATATATGGTACAATATGAGCTTTTGAAGATCACCCATTGAAGAAAATATATAAAATTTGAAGTATGTTTATATAAATGTAATAATGTCCAAATGTGTAAAAAGGAATACATAGTGATGTTATTTAGAATGAGAATTTTTATCTAAACATAATTTAAATTAATAACTAGACACGTTTTTAAACATTCGGAAGGATTTTAAAATCATCATATGAGTAAAAGTTTTAATCAAATTTGTTATTGGTAATCTCCAATAATAATAATTTTATCTATATAAGATGCAATAATTTCATAACATATAAGAATATAAAATATGCAATTTACGACAATTTTAGAATATATTTCAATATTAGATAAAAATTATATAAAATTGTATTGTATAAACAAATTTAACTTTGCTACTTTTATAACATACATAAATATATATCTAAAAATATTAAAATAAGTATTAAAGTAAAATGTATCATAAATTTATATCTAATGGAAGTTTACCAAAACAAAATAGCATTTTCTACATATATTTTATTTATTAAAAAATGGGTATTTAATTTTTAATTTAAAAAATTCATGTTTTCAGTTACCTTAATTAAAATATTATAAAAAATAAATAAAATGCGTAAAATTTTCACTCAAAATGTTGCGCCTTAAAAACTTTATCTTATTTACAACTCCTGTAACTGCAAAAATTTAAATAAAAGTCAAACTAAAAACAATGAAGCTTTTTTTAAGTTATTTAACGTTGATTTTTCTAATTAGCGTAATTAAAAATAAGAAATTTCACAGAGATTAAACATTCCTTTATCTTAGAAGTTTTAACTTTTAATAAATATAATTTAGTAAGTTTTTCCTGGGTAGTTTTAAATAAACTCCAGACATTTAGCGTATAGAGCCTTTAAATGTACTTCTGTAAAACTGGACGCTTTGTGTAGTGAAAAGAGTTTTTCTTTAAGAAGGAATACATCTGAATTTGGGAAATTTTTCTTTAATTTTTTAAAGTACTTAAATGTAATTAAAGCTAATGTTATTCTAAATAAATTAAAAATACTTTTCGTATCCACTGAGACATATGCGCTTCAGCGAATAAGATTAAATAGAATTTAACACTGAGCTCAGTTAACAAACTATGTTAAGTGGAAATAAACTGTTTCAATTCTTATTTTTTATATTAGTTGGTTGCTATAACAATTTATATGATCTTTATATAGTTTATTTAATTATTATATATACACATATATAAATTATTTAATGATTATCTATTTAAATTTCATTTATATATATTTTATTTAATAAAATATGTGGTATTTTAATTTTAACTTCAATTTAATTTTTTCAGTCATATTAAATAAATTAGATTTTTTTTTTAAAAATGCGTAAATTTTTCATTCAAAATTATTTTATTTACATCTCCAGTAAATGTAATAATTTAAATAGAAGGTTAACTAAAAACAATCAAGCTTTCTTTTACAAATAATTAACGTTGTTTTATCTAATTAGCGTAATTTAAATATAAAAAATCCCATAGAGATTAAGCATTCCTTTATCTTAGAAGTTTTAACTTTTAATAAATATAGTTTAATGAGATTTTTCTGGGTAGTTTTAAATAAAATCCAGACATCTAGCGTCTAGAGCTTTTAAATGTTCTTCTGTTAAGCTGGCCGTGTTGTGTAGTGAAAAGTCTTTTTATTAAAGAAAGAATACATCTGATTTTTGGGAAATTTCTTTCATTTTTTAGAGTATTTTAGTGTAATTAAAGCTAATCTTATTCTAAATAAATTCAAAATATTTTCCGTGTCCACCGGGACAGATGCGCTTCAACGAATAAGATTAAGTAGAATTTAAAGCTGTGTTTAGTTAACAAATTATTTAAGAGGAAGTAAACTATTTAAATAGCTATTTATATATATTCAATGGGTTATATAACATTTTATATACTGTGTTAATTGTAGTTGTGCAACTTTTTTGCTTTAATTATATATAAAAGAAATGCTTGAACCGTAGAAGCATTTAAGAATATATGTTAATATTAAATAAATAATACATAACCTTAAAATATATAATAGTTTTATAATAGATAAAAATACATAATATGCAATAAATTTAAAATAGATATTTATATAAAATGTATTTCAAATTTATATATAATACTGAGATGGAAGTTTCACCCATAAAATAATATTTTCTTTATATACTTAATTTAATAAAATTTTTGGTGTTTAAATTTTAATTTTAGAAGTTCATCTTTGCAGTTATCTTAAATGAATAATTTTTTTAGTGCAGAAAACTTTCACTAAAACTGTTGTATTTTCAAAAATGTATCTTATTTACGTTTCCAGTAACTGTAACAATTTAAATAGAAGTCTAACTAAAAAGAAATAAGCTTTCTTTTCCAGTTAATTAACGTTGGTTTTTCTAATTAGTGTAATTTAAACATAAGAAATTTCATAGAGATTAAGCATTCCTTTATCTTAGAAGTTTTAACTTTTAATAAATATAGTTTAATAAGTTTTTTCTCGGTAGTTTTAAATAAACTCCAGACATTTAGCGTCTAGAGCTTTTAAATGTACTTCTGTAAAACTGGACGTTTTGTGTAGTGAAAAGGGTTTTCCTTTAAGAAGGAGGACATCTGATTTTCGGAAATTTTTCTTTAATTTTTTAGAGTACTTAAGTGTAATTAAAGCTAATGTTATTCTAAGTAAATTAAAAATATTTTTCTTGTCCACTGGGACAGATGCGCTTCAGAAAGTAAAATTAAATAGAATTTAACACTGGGCTTAATTAACAAACTATTTTAAGCAAAAATAAACTGTTTGAATTCTTATTTTTTTATATTAGTTGGTTGCTATAACATTTTATATGATCTTTATATATTTTATTTAATTATTATATCTACATATATATTTATTATTTAATTATTATCTATTTAAATTTTATTTATATATCTTTTATTTAATAAAATATGTGGTATTTTAATTTTAACTTCAATTAAATTTTTTCAGTCATATTAAATAAATTAGTTTATTTTTAAAAAATGCATAAAATGTTCATTCAAAATTATTTTATTTACATCTCCAGTAAATGTAATAATTTATGTAGAAGTTTAATTTAAAAAAATCAAGCTTTCTTTTTCAGTTAATTAACGTTGATTTTTTCTAATTAGCGTAATTTAAATGTAAAAAATCCCATTGAGATTAAGCATTCCTTTATCTTAGAAGTTTTAACTTTTAATAAATATCGTCTTTGCAGTTATTTTGAATGAATCATTTTTTTAATGCAGAAAACTTTCACTAAAACTGTTGTATTTTCAAAAATGTATCTTATTTACGTTTCCAGTTACTGTAACAATTTAAATAAAAGTCCATTTTAAAAAATCAAGCTTTCTTTTCCAGTTAATTAAAGCTGATTTTTCTAATTAGCGTAATTTAAGTATAAGAAATTTCAAAGAGATTAAGCAGTCCTTTATGTTAGATGGTTTAACTTTTAATAAATACAGTTCAGTAAGATTTTTCTGGGTAGTTTTAAATAAACTCAAGACATTTAGCGTCTAGAGAATTTAAATGTACTTGTGTGAAGCTGGATGCGTTGTGTAGTGAAAAGAGTTTTTCTTAAAGAAAGAATACATCTGTTTTTTGGAAATTTTCTTTAATTTTTAGAGTACTTGAGAGTAATTAAAGCTAATGTTATTCTAAGTAAATTAAAAATATTTTTCGTGTCCACTGGGACAGATGCGCTTCAGCGAATAGGATTAAATGGAATTTAGCATAGAGTTTAGTTAACAAACCATTTTACGAGGAAATAACCAGTTTAAATTACTATTTTTTTTTTTTTTTTTTTTTTTTTTTTTTACATTAGTTGGTTGCTATAACAGTTTGTATGATCTCTATATATTTTATTTAATTATTATCTATATACGTTTTATTTATAGATTTTTTATTTAATAAAATGTGTGGTATTTTTATTTTAATTTTAATATTATTTTTTCAGTCATCTTAAATACATTTATTTTAAAAAATGCGTAAAATTTTCATTCAAAATGCTGATTTTTGAAAAATTTATTTTATTTACGTCTCCAGTAACACTAATATTTTAAATAAAAGTCCAATTAAAAACAATGAAGGTTTTTTTTCCAGTTAATTAACGTTGATTTTTCTCATTAGCGTAATTTAAATATAAGAAATTTCATGGAGATTAGGCATTCCTTTATTTTAATTTTTTTTTTACTTTTAATATAGTTTAGTAAGTTTTTTCTGGGTAGTTTTAAATAAAATCCAAATATTTAGCGTCTAGAGCCATTAAATGTACTTCTGTTAAGCTCGACGCGTTGTGTAGTGAAAAGCGTTTTTCTTAAAGAAAGAATACATCTGATTTTTGGAAAATGTCTTTAATTTTTTAGAGTACTTTAGTGTAATTAAAGCTAATGTTATTCTAAGTGAATTAAAAATATTTTTCGTGTCTACTGGGACAGATGCGCTTCAACGAACAAGATTAAATAGAATATAAAACTGAGTTTAGTTAACGAACTATTTTAGAGGAAATAAAGTGTTTAAATTACTATTTATGTATATATGTATATATATATTGAGTGAGAGATACAACATTTTATATACTGAGTTAATTGCAGCTGTGCAACATATTACTTCAATTTTATATAAAAGAAATACAGAAACCACTTCATTACATATTTATGAATAGTGGAATTATATCGTTTAAACTGTAATTTAAAACATGAATTTAAGCATTTAAAAAAATCAAACATAAACTCTTTGGTTCTGAAATTTATTTATGTGCCTTATTGTTTAATTTTGTTATATGGATTATAATTTTTAAATTATTTTCATGTTGAACAGCATAATTATAAAATGAAAATTCAATTTTTCAATGAATTGCATTCAGATTGACTTACACCATTAGCCCTTTTGCGACAAGAGCTCTTTGCTTATTTTTTAATCTTTTAGAACCAGTTTTTCAAAACAAAAAATGTTCGGTAATGGATTCGCGGAAATTCTCTGATTAATTAAGGGTGTATTCGAAAAAACGCTTTTTCACCTTCAACAGCTCAAAATTTTCCGATACAATTTCAGACACATTTTTAAAAGTAGAAACCTGAAACTTGTTGAGGGGATTCTTAAAGAGGCATATAAGGTGCCGTGTGATGTCTTTTTACACTCAATTCAGTAGAATTTGATTTATAAACATCTACCTTCTCAGCATGACCCTTTTTTTCATTCACCGATCTCCCGCTTTGGTAAAATCTGTTCAAAATGCTGTTTTTGATCGCTTTTTTGAAATATTTTCTACATTTATCAAAGAATTGATAATCACGGCACCTTGTGTACTTTCTAAATAAGAGAATCTGCAAGTTTGATGCGTTTGAGAGCAAAAGTTAATTCAAAAAAAAATCGGAAAATAAGTAGTTTGAATCGAAATGCACCCTTAAGCTAAACTTCACAATTAAACAAAAATAACTATTGGGAATAATGAATGTGAATAATTTGTGAATGTTAAGTGCCTCGTAATACCTCTTGTCTTGGAGAGGTTAAGAAATTGCTAAAAAAAGACAAAATGAAGTATTAGTAATAATATAAATTTCAAATTTCAAATTAAATCATATTGAGTAGTTTACTCACCAAAATCAAATTTATAATTAATTTCACTCAAATTCAATTATATCATAAAAAACCCGAAAAAACATGAGTAAAAAAACCTTGATTTGGAAAAAAAAATATTAATATATAGAGCTAATGGAAATCCATTACCTTATTGGCAATTTCCCTTACGCTCTATGGGGTTTCATATTAATAAATACTTGAAATTTTAAAATTACCCTCATGTTGAATACTTCACTCATAAAATTTAAGTTTAAGTTTGCTGTATGATAAATTTAAATTCAATTCCTTCATAAAAACAGCTAATAAAATCCACCTTTAAATATTTAAATTAGTATCATGTCGGTTATTTATTTCATTAAATTCATTTTTCATTTCATTCATCAATCAATTTCATTAAAATTCAATTATATCATAAAAAATTGCTAAAAAACTGTAAATTAATATAAGTTTTATATACCATTAATTACCAGCTGTGTCCCTTAATATTTCATTTCTCGGGAAAAAAAATAATAATTAAATTGGACCTACCTCTCAGGAGCTCGTTGCAGATATATCCTTTATTAAGCACAGAAAGAAGGACGACTTAACACAGTGAAGACACATAGCCTACGCTTATCATTATCTTGATTATTTTACTCTGGGCTAATAACTATAAAAAAACTCAAACAAAAATGATTAATAAAAGAATGACATTAAAGTAACATATTCATGAAGCATTAAAGTAACATATTCATAAAATGTTTTAGCCAGCACTACAATTTGCTTGGCATAAATAAAAATTGCTCGCAAGACGCGTAGCAATCCACAAGAGAGAGATAAAATTAATGTACAGTACAGAGCATAAAGAAAATAATGCTGATTTTACAGTTTTGCATTGTCTCTGGGATATAATAATATATTGTCCGGCGTGCATTCAATATTCACTCGTTTGGTGCTGTCACCTGTTGACTGCTTGGAGAAGTAATCACTGCATCCTTGTCGGTTCACAGGTATATTTTGCACTTGACACACAGGTTTAAATATGATGAATAAACACGATAAAAAAAAGTACACAGATGAATTATTGCGCTGCATGCCTCACATAAAATGAAGAATATAATTTGTTCTAGTCTGAATAGTTCACAAGTTCACGCAAAACCGGGATTTCCAATTTGAAATTCTGTGCAGGGAATCCTACACCCCTACTTTTTGTGTGAAATTGATGTCTCTTGTAACTGCAGTTCTTTACGTAAGTGTTCAAAATGGGGTTTTGGAAGGGGTTTAGTCATGATATCTGCTAACATAAACTTTGATGGACAGTACGTTAATTTAATTACACCAGTTTCGCGCAAATGTTTGATGTGGTGATACTTCACTTCAATATGTTTCGTACGCGATTGAGATTTTTCATTCTCTGTCAGCTTGATCGCTGACATGTTGTCCTCGTAAATAGTTATTGGTAGTTGTTGTACTATTTCTAGATCTTCAAGTAAGTTTAGCAACCATTTGAGCTCCTGAGCGGCGTTAGAAATGGATATGTATTCCGATTCCGCAGTTGAAAGCGCTACACATGATTGTTTTCGAGAGAGCCACGTTAAAATATTTTTACCAAGTCTAAAAATATTTCCAGTGGTGGACTTTCTGTCCATCCTATCACTCGCGAAGTCCGCGTCGCTGTATACAGTCAATATTGGAGGTTTAGATTTATCTATGATAAATTTCAGATCTTTAGTGGTGAGAAGATATCTTATCAGTTTCTCTATGGCTTCCCAGTCAACTTCTCTCGGTGACTCGTTCCTCCTCCCCAGTATGTTTACTATGGAAGCAATGTCGGGTCTGGTTAGAGTAGCAATGTACAGTAGCCCCCCTACTGCCTTTCTGTATCTCGTGTTATCCTCCATAGGTTTCCCGTTTGGGTCCAAGCTGAAATACTTTGTGTTCATTGGGGTGTATGTCGGCTTACTGTCTATCAGATTGAATTTTTCTGCAATTTCTATTATTTTATGTGTTTGATCTAGCTCCAAACTACCGTTTTCGGTTTCTCTTATATTTATTCCCAAATACTGTGTCACTTTTCCCAAGTTTTTAATTTCATATTCGCGGGAAAGTTCAGTGTAAACTTCGTGTGTAATTTCCTCATCCCCTGCTACAAGAATGTCGTCGACGTACACTATTATAAACGCGATCCGATTGTTTTTGATTCTCTTATACATGCACTGGTCTGATACGCATTGTTCAAATTCCAAATTATTTAGTGATTTGCTTATTTTTTGATTCCAAGCTCTAGCGGCTTGTTTGAGACCGTAAATAGCCTTGTTAAGTAAGCATACTTTGTCTTCCTGTCCTTTCTCTACATATCCCTCTGGCTGGGACATATATACCTCTTCCTCTAAGTCGCCATGCAGGAAAGCGGTTTTTACGTCCAGGTGAGTAATTCTTAAATTTTTGTATACTGCGGCATTTAGGAACGCTCTCAATGTTGTGTGTGATACGACCGGTGCGTAGGTCTCATCGTAATCACTTCCGTATTTCTGTGAGAACCCTTTGGCTACTAACCTAGCCTTAAATCTTTCTATGCTTCCGTCCACGTTTCGTTTCGCTTTAAACGTCCATTTATTGCCTATTACGCGTTTCCCGGAAGGAGGTTTGACTAATTTCCATGTTTTGTTTTGCTTTAAGGATTCAATTTCTTCTTTAGCGGCCTCAATCCATTTATTTTTAATTTGGACATCTTCAATGTTTTGTAATTCATCCCACGTCTTGGGTTCTTGTACGCGACACATGTTCGCACTTATCCCAAATCTATCGGGCGGTACACCTCTGTTATTTCTCTGAGATCTGCGAGGTTCGTCAGGATTGTTTTCCGGAATCTTAATTTTGTTTTCATCATCATCGCTTAAATCCACTCCAACTGTTTCGGTGGGAGTTTGCTCATCGTTTAGGTTTTCGTCAATATTGCTCGTTCCGTTCTCAATAAATTTCACTGTTCGCGATATTACGATATTATTTCCGCCGGTATATATCCTGTAACCTTTGCTACGATTATCGTAACCCAATAAAATTCCTTCTATCGCCTTTTCATCAAATTTGGATCGTTTCTGTTTATCCACGTACGCGTATGCTTTGCATCCAAACGTCCTAATATTCGATAAGTTTGGTTTCCTACCGTTCCACAGTTCGTAAGGGGTCCTACAATTTTCGTTTGCTTTTGTGGGTAAGCGGTTAATTAGGTAGTTCGCGGTTAGTACGGCTTCACCCCAAAAATGTTTTGGCAAATTCGCATCGGATAGCATCGTACGTGCCATTTCAACTATAGTTCTATTCTTGCGCTCCGCCACGCCATTTTGCTGGCTGGAATATGGGACGCTTAATTGGCGTTCTATCCCGTTTTCTATCAGAAAATTTTCAAAATTGTCTCCAAGATATTCTTGGGCGTTATCGGATCTAATTGCCTTAATCATTTTCCCGAATTTGTTTTTAGTTAGTGCTATGTATTCGGTTAGTTTTGTTATAGCTTCGGATTTATGCGATATCAAATAGATCATTGTGAATCGGCTATAATCGTCAATAAAAGTTATAAAATACCTTTTTCCGCTGAGTGTTTGTGTGTTCATAGGCCCGCATATGTCTGTGTGTATTAGATTTAACACCTCTTTGGATCTGTTTGTGGCTACTTTGGGGTAAGGCGCACTCGCCAGTTTGCCCTGTATACATTTGGTGCAAGTGGTTTCGTGTTTGCAATCATTTATTTCTATACCCTCGACAAGCGCATTTTTGATAAGTGATCTGATTGCATCATAATTTTTATGGCCTAGCCTTTTATGCCACATGGATATGCAATTTTTATTATTGCAATGAGTTTGTGTTTGGGTTCGAGTGCTATATCCATAATCGTCTTTGGGTCCTAATTCATACAAATTATCATTTAATTTGGCGGTCAAGATAATATTATCATCTTTGACAAACATGCATGATTGTTTTTCAAAAATTACTTTAATATTATTTTCTGTAGCCTTTTTAACTGATAGTAAGTTGCTTTGCAGCTCGGGGCAGTATAAAACATCCTTAAGTGTGATGCTGTGCTGTGCGTCCGTTTTTAAATTTACGTCGCCCACGCCCTGAGAATTTAATCTTTTCCCGTTGGCTATGGTTATATTCCCGAAATTTCCTGGTGTGAATGTTATAAAATTTTCTCTCACAGATGACACATGTCTCGTGCATCCTGAATCAACAATATAAGTGTAGGGGTCTGTTGTTTGTGTTTTGTTGACTAGTGTTGTGTCGGTTTCAGACTCGTTTTCCACTGGGGGAGGAGAAACATTGCAGTTATTTGTTCTGCTTTCAAAGCAGAAATTAGAAGTGTTATGTTTATCGTCAATTTTGTTTTTGTGGTTATTGTTTTGGCTTCTAAAGTTCTGGCCATTATTGTAGTTTTTAGATCTGTTATTTTCATTTTTATAATTATTTGTCTTTTGTTTATTTTTCAGCAGGAAACAATCGCGCATTATATGGTTGTCGCGATGACAGTGCGAACAATACTTTTTGTACTTGTTCGTCTTATTTGTCGCTTTGTATGCGACATTTGAGTTTTTGTTATGCGTTCTGTGTGTATACTCGTCGATTAACTTATTTTTGACAAGCTCAAGGTTTAATGAGTCTTCATCTCTCGCCTCAAGGCTAGTTATAAGAGGCGAATAGGATGGGGGTAGTGAGCAAAGCATGATCGCAACGATATGCGATTCATTAATATTCTCTCCTATTGCGGAGAGGTTTGACTTAATAGTCAATATATTATTTATATGCTCTATTAAATTGCCCCCTTCCCCTAATTTTTGCGAATATAGCTGCCTGAGCAGGAATAATTTTGAACTTAGATTATTTCGTTGGTGAGTGCTCTTAAGTTTGTCCCAGATTTGTTTGGGTGTAGTTAAGTCTTTTACATAAACAATCTGTGAATCGTCTATACACAGATTGATAATGGCTTTTGCCTTGTTGCTGTTTTTCAAGTACTCAGCATCTGCACCCGCGGGGGGGTCTTCAAGCACATAGCTAAACAAGCCATCTTTTGTTAGTAAATTTTCTAATTTAAAACTCCAATTACTATAGTTTCCATTGTTCAACTTTTCTATATTTAAAATATCTTTTGACATAGCCATGGTGGCTTTTATTATATGTATATATATTTTTCTTTTTCTTAATAATCGTATGAGTTATTTTTCAAACATACTGTATTACTATTGCAATTCTTTATATACATATATTTCACAATTTTATGATTTGTCAAAATATATCAATTATAAACATTTATTTCTTTTTCTTTTCTTTTCTTTTCTTAAAGTATTAAAGTATAAACAATGGGACACTTTAGCGCTGGTTTTATTTTTCTAGCGCTTCTTCAGTAATCATAATCTATAAGTTTTATATACCATTAATTACCAGCTGTGTCCCTTAATATTTCATTTCTCGGGAAAAAAAATAATAATTAAATTGGACCTACCTCTCAGGAGCTCGTTGCAGATATATCCTTTATTAAGCACAGAAAGAAGGACGACTTAACACAGTGAAGACACATAGCCTACGCTTATCATTATCTTGATTATTTTACTCTGGGCTAATAACTATAAAAAAACTCAAACAAAAATGATTAATAAAAGAATGACATTAAAGTAACATATTCATGAAGCTCTTGGCTTTCACGATTAGTAAATTAAAATGTTTTAGCCAGCACTACAATTTGCTTGGCATAAATAAAAATTGCTCGCAAGACGCGTAGCAATCCACAAGAGAGAGATAAAATTAATGTACAGTACAGAGCATAAAGAAAATAATGCTGATTTTACAGTTTTGCATTGTCTCTGGGATATAATAATATATTGTCCGGCGTGCATTCAATATTCACTCGTTTGGTGCTGTCACCTGTTGACTGCTTGGAGAAGTAATCACTGCATCCTTGTCGGTTCACAGGTATATTTTGCACTTGACACACAGGTTTAAATATGATGAATAAACACGATAAAAAAAAAGTACACAGATGAATTATTGCGCTGCATGCCTCACATAAAATGAAGAATATAATTTGTTCTAGTCTGAAT
This sequence comes from Maratus speculifer, assembly GCA_964019185.1. Lineage (NCBI taxonomy): Eukaryota > Metazoa > Arthropoda > Arachnida > Araneae > Salticidae > Maratus > Maratus speculifer. Next base: position 230,863,995 of record OZ025294.1, on the reverse strand, counting down.
AGTTCACAAGTTCACGCAAAACCGGGATTTCCAATTTGAAATTCTGTGCAGGGAATCCTACAATTAAAAACCTTAGAAAAAAATGTTACGCACGCACAATTTGAATTGTGTGCTGAAATTGTTTAGTTAAGAACTTATAGTGTTCGAAAAATCGATTTTCTGGGTAGCAAGAACTGATTAATGTGTTGTAAAAGCTGCTCGAAAACGTTTCCAAAAATTAAGAGTAGCTAATAGAAGGTTATTTTCATGAATTCTTCCTTAAATGTCGAAAATAAATTGTTTTCCAAGGTTTCTAAAAATAAAGTAACGTTTTCCAGAATTTTGGATGAATTGAATTTGAATAAGTCAAAGAAATCAAAGAAATTTGATTTTCATTTGAAATATTGTATGCAAGGCGAATTTTATCTCTGGAAAAATTCCCAAGTATTTTTATATGCAATCAATGCAGGATTTATTTTAATTTCGTGCTTGTCCCATGTCGGTTGCTCCCGGAAAATATTCCATCTTGTGTTTTTCCATCCTTGCAAACAGGTAATAGTGAGAAATCCCAAGCTGGGTACCATTCCATGTAGTTTAGTCAGTAGAGCGTCAAGAACTAATGCATGGTTTTTTATCAAATTTCAGATTCAGATACTACCTAATTAAAAAAAACTGTTATGCAGTTTTTTTTTTTTTTTTTTAATTTTGCAATAGATTTTTGATACTAATGCACGCCTTTTCATCAAACTTCAGATTCAGACGCAAATTGACATATTTTGTTGCTGACTAGATTTTGGTTTAAACCACTTAACCGGGGGGCGCTGATATGCTGCATTTTCCAGGAAGTAGTAACATGCATAAGATAGAAGAAAGTTTCGAGAGTACCACATCTGACTAGTTTCAGTTGTTGTGATAAAATGGCAACAAAAAGTTTTAATAATCTACTAGTTTCCCTTTACTTTCCGTAGAAATTTAGTACTTAATTTGTCACATGGCATTAAAAGTACAAAGGAATAATGCTATTTTAAAATCATAATAATAATCTGCTGTTCGGAAGAAATTAGAAAGCGACATTAGACAAGCTTGGACTATATCTAAGTTAAAAATAAATTAAACATTTTATCAGTCTTTTTGCATATTGTTAAAAGACCTTTTAATTTATTATCAGTTTAATATCTTTTTAGAAAATAAAAATTTCTGATACGTTCTTTTCCGCATCCATTTGTATACGTCTATTGTATTTCACCAGAAACTCGCACGTGACAAAATAATCAATGGAACTGAGAATTTATGTAAGGAGAGACCTTATTTTTTTATTATATTAACGTCTTGAATGCATTAGGGAATTCAGTTTGAATAAATTAGATTGCCACAAAAGAATTTCTGCTATATAATGGAATTAAAATAAAAGCTGCCAGCAGTAAAAAAAAGAAAGTGCACGAATAATGAATTACTTTTCATTTTACACTGAAAGTTCTGAATAAGAAGAGCATGACACGAAAGTTGAAGTAACAAGATGGATGTTAAAAAGTATTGGAATATATTAATCTGTTCCATTTTACTGCTGAAAACCGTTATTTTATAAGACAAGTTTTGTAATTTATTTGTATAAATGGCAGGACACAGATACAAGTACAGAATTATGTATTATAAATTAAAAATATTTTATTTTTCCCAATGAAACATCTCCTATTTCACATCACGTAACAAATATAATATTAGCAGTAATTTATGAATTAAGTAAATGTGGATAAAATAAATCACATAGCTATTTAAAAATATATATATAGCAGACAATATTCTTTACATAGCATGCATTTTAATAAAAAAATTTAGTTATGATAAAATGGCAACAAAAAGATATAATAATCTACTAGATTCTCTTTACTTTCCGTAGAAATTTAGTACTGTAGTTGCCACATGGCATTAAAAGTAAAATATTATCTTAAATTCATAACAAACATCTGTTTTTCGGAAGAAGTAGCAAAACGACATTAGAACAACTTGGAATACATCTAAGATAAAAATTAAATGAAACCTTTTATCCATTCTTTTTGCATATCGTTAAACGAGGTTTTAATTTATTATCAGTTTAATATCTTTTTGGAAAATAAAAATTTCTGATACGTTCTTTTTCCGCATCCATTTGTATACGTCTATTGTATCCACAGAAACTCGCACTTGACAATATAATCAATGGAACTGAGAATTTATGTAAAGTAAAACCTTATTTTTTTTATTATATTAACGTCTTGAATGCATTAGGGAATTCAATTTGAATAAATTAGATTGCCACAAAAGAATTTCTGGTATATAATGGAATTAAAATAAAAGCTACCACTAGAAAAAAGTAGAAAGTGCACGAATAATGAATTACTTTTCATTTTACACTGAAAGTTTTGAACAAGAGGAGCATGACACTAAGGCTGATGCAACAAGATGGATGTAACAAAGTATTGGAATATATTAATCTGTTCCATTTTACTGTTGAAAACCGTTATTTTATAAGGCAAGTTTCGCAATTTATTTGTATAAATGACAGGACAAAGATGCAAGTAGAGAATGATATATTATAAATTAAAAGTATTTTATTTTTTTAAATGAAACATTTCCTGTTTCACTTCACTTAACAAATATAATGATAGCCGTACATAATTAATTTTAAAGAATGATTTACAATGGACATAATAATATTATGCATTTATTAATGCAGATGTTAAATTTTAGCAATAATACATAGTACTTCAAAACAAAATGTGTAATTTTGTATCTGATATTTCCCTGTAAATATATAAATATTTTCTATAGGAATTTCAGAATAAGATCAGTATTTTAAAAATTTCTGAATAAAACTTATAGTAATATACTTGGAATGATATTCAGAATAATAGTTTTGGTATAAAATGAAGCCATTCCTCGAGTAACGGGCAAAATGTCCCGCACATGATGCTTACATAACTTATAAGTTATTTAAATATACAAATTAAAATTTACAAAATGCCTATATTTTCATATTAGCATAATTGCTTTAATTTGGGAATACAAGAGGCCATCATTATAACAGCAATAATATGTAGAAAAGTTGTTCCATAAACGTGATATGGAACGACCATTTAAAAAGTTTAAAGATTTTCAAATCTTAAGCTTTAGAACTTTGTAAACAGTTCATCTATTACAATAAACGAATAATGAAAATAACAGGTAGCAAAACTCGTCCCATTTTGAATCCTGAACTTAAGAAGTCCTGATCCTAAACATAAGACCATTTAAGGACTATTCCATGAAAATCTAACAAAATGTTTCAAATGAAAATAAAATTTCAAATTTTTAATTGCTTAAGAGACATAAATGCCCTCTTAGTGAAAAATTTTCTAACCGGGACTCGATCACGGGCCCTTAGTGCATTGCTGAATCTGAAGTTTGATGAAAAGGCGTGCATTAGTATCCAAAATCTATTGCAAAATCTTAAAAAAGAATCTACATAACAGTTTTTTTTTTTTTAAATCAGATACTAACTGAATCTGAAGTGATGAAATTCCATGCATTAGTTGCGAAATCTGGAAAAATCCAACATTTCAGCACCATCTACAGGGTGATTTACACCAAAAACTAAACCAAACTTATATATATCAGTAACTAACTGATTCTGAAGTTTAAAAAAAAAATCATGCATTAGTTCTTGAAAAAGAGCTTTTGCGATAATCAAAAATAATGCACCATGGCAGTGCCACCAGCTCAGCGATTTGCATCAAAAGATAACTTGCACTATGTTACATTAAGTACTGACCAATTATATAGAATTTCATGAGTTTCTCAACAAATTATCGTAAAAAAACTTTCTGTTACCGAAGGATAGGAAATAAAATCTACTTTTAAATTATATACATAAAATTTGTTTAAGAAGCTATCAACATATTAAATCGATCTTTAACTTTCTGGCAGCATATATGAATTGTACACCCATCAATTAGACTGAAAACAAATGTTCATGCAATTCAAACAATAAGTTTTCGAGAAATTAATTATATTAAAATGAGCATATTTTAAGGGCATCCAAATTGAAGTTCGGTATTTGATTATTGACAGAGGGAGCTCTCGCTGCGAAATTTTTTTTTCCAAGCACCTTCGTCGTTCCAAGCCCAAGCTCGCACTCTGATTGGTTGTTGCTCTCGGCACTGTTTTCACGTAACTTGGCGATAACCATACTTGGCGAAAAATACTTCGCTCGTAAGTGAACGAGTAAACCTAAAACCTAACCTACTCATTCTTATTCTTCCTTCATTCTTATCCTCGTGGTCTTGTGCTCTTGTGTGTAAAAACTTTTAAAGTGCACAGCTTTTAGTAAGGCACGTTCCATCCAATCCAATGCCGCAAGAGGAAAGTTACATTGTACTCGGTTCGGAAGGAAATCAAACACGACGGAAGCATCTATTGCTACGCCAAGTATGATTATCGCCAAGTTACATGAAAACAGTGCCGAGAGCAACAAGCAATCAGAGTGCGAGCTTGGGCTTGGAACGACGAAGGTGCTTGGAAAAAAAATTACGCGAGCTCCCTTCTGGATCAAGGTATCTTAGATGCCACTCAAGCAGTCATTGAAGACTTCTGGATTAAATGAAAGCATAAGAAGTTTCGAAATATCTAGTCAGTTTTATATGGTACAAACCCTCTTAATCAATCATCGGTTGCAATTCATAGTTTTTTCGAATATTAATTTCAGAATTCAGAATTCATATCATAAAATTATAAAAATTGCGAATTCGACGTATTTATGTTTGGGCATTTTAGTATTATTGCTACATAAACAATTAGCACAATAGAAGTATAATTTCAGAAGATATTGTTAAAAATATGAAAATATACTTTAACATGAGAAGCACTAAATTTTGAATGCTTATAATTAAAAACTTATCATTCAAATGATTTAAAATTTGACGTCTAGCCGTAGTGTGCAACGAAGATTTTTAAAATGTTGTTAAGTGGAATATTGCCAGGGGAAAAAATGAATTTTTGGTTTGCTTTAATATGTAGATGGCTACTTAAGCAAATTTTATGTATATCATTCAAAAGTAGACTATTTTCAATCGTTATGCACCAGTAACTTTTTTCTACGATAATTTGTTGAAGAGTTAGTGGAAAGTACACTGTAAAAAAAAATTGTAAAGGTATTAAACCTTTTCTAGGAAACTGAGATTCCAAGAACTTTTCATGTAACGATAACAGGAAAAACTCACGTAATCGATTCTGAAACTTGAATTTTTGCTGTTATCGTTACAGGAAAAATTCTAGGAATCCCATTTTCCAAGAAAAAGTTTAGTACCTTTACAGATATTTTTTTATAGTGTATTTACTTTTTTTCACGACTGTACGTAATCCTTAATAATGCATGTAATAGCTTACAATATATGCTTACAATATTTACGTAATTTTCTAAAAACAAAAATAATACCTACTGTTTATTTAATAAGCATCTAATAAGAAGGATACGTAACAAAATTATAAATAATATTAACAATTAATTTTTCATTTCATTAAGTTCACATACGTTTGTGCATATATTAGTCCAAGAGTCGACCGCAGAAAACCCTAAGTTATCGAGCACAAGAAAAAATCCTTTATTTTATGGAAGAGTAGTAATAGAGGAACCTAATGATCTATGTCTGCCGGAAGCAAACTAGTGCATAAACCAAAAATTGATACCACTTGTAGTTGACTCGTAGGATTAACATTGTGCTTTCCTGCACCCAGTCTTCCATGTTTTCCTGCTTTTGATTGTACGGCAAACACAATGCTAATCTTACGAGTGAACCACTAGTGGTATCAATTTTTGGCTTATGCTCCACTTCGCTTCCGGCAGACATGGATCTTTAGATTCCTCCATTACTATTCTTCCATAAAACGAAAGATTTTTTCTTCTGCTCGATGACTTGGGGTTTTGTGCGGTCGGCTCTTGGACTGTATGTATTGCTCTATCCTTGTGTCCGTAAATAATTTTCAAATCCATTAATAAAATATTCGAAGTATTTCTAATAATGTTCCATAATAAACATTCTTCACAAATTTTTCATAAACAAATATTGTTCAGTTCCTTATATGTATAGTCATTTGTTCGACTTAAATATTTAGAGTAAATAAACTAGCAAAACCGTTCTTAATTTTCTCATCAAAGTGAGAAATGCTAAAGTCGTTAAAATTTTCAATCTCCATTGTCTCGGAATTTCTCCTAGTTCCCTTTCCCCTATCCTTTGACAGTATTCCGCAGTCCATCTAAGTAAAATGCATCAAGTATTAAATGAGCTGCTTTATAGCGTCATTTGGCGCCGGTCGGGTAATATAATAAAATTTACGTAGTGTATAGTTTTTCACAATAGATATAAAAAATATGCATTTAAACATACCAGAAATATAATTTTATTAATGGTTATTAAATATTTTGAAAGAATGAATTACATATTTCTTACTTTGTGTGTACTTTTTACCACAGAGTAGTAACAGAGCCTCAACTCGGCTTGAAAGGAGCGCCCTCAGTGGATCACTTAAAAACTAAACCATCGCGTTGGCGATTTTTATCCTCGTGATTTCTGTTTAACTGTAACCTTATTCTGCTTGGCGCTTCTTGCTGAATGCTGATTTGATTATCTTTGCACATATGCTTATGCTATTTGATCTTAGATTTCCGCGCATATATTGATTCGTAATTATTACTGTTATTATTCTTGAATTTTCAAGTTTAAATTATTAGATCGTTATGTTACGAAGAGACACATGCATTGTTTGCAAGACGAATACGTCAAAGTTATTTCATAATTCTTTCATAAATTTCAAAACAAGAAGCAGCAAGCCGTCGCTGTATTTTGTTTTCCTTATCATTTGTCGCCAAGGAAGTGATGTTTCGCCGAATTAGCAACCTCTCTTATGTTATGATCGCAGTTTCAGAGTGGTCCGCTCGTGTCGCTACTGTCTATGCGTAATCCCATGTTAAATAAGTTGCCATTACAGTGTATGAAAGTTGATTCTCTGTTCCGTACTCTGTGCTTTATACCTGTTTCAGAGAAAATAGGCTATTATGATTTGAAAGAGAACGACTTCCGATGCTGCTTGCATTCTGCGAGTTTTATATTAATCTAAAGCAAAGCAAGCATAGCTGCAAAATATTATATGTTTGCTAAATCTTGCAGATGATTAAGATGAGAGGCAAAAGATACAATAACATGTCGCAAATTGCCCATGAAGCGTAGCAAATGAGGGGCGATCGTACTATAATGAAATTTTAAAAATATTCAGGTCTTGGTGTAATAGTATACAGTACTTGAGATATAGTATACTGACCGAAATCCTTTGTGTGTTCCTATAAATACTATCTGCTTTCTATTATACGGGATGTAACTTGTAGTAAACCTCAGCAACGTAGATCAATTTCATAAAATGTGAAATAGTTTAATGTAAACAAAACGCGCCACAAACAATGTTTCCCCCTGTATCAATATATAATGGAATGCTTTGTGTAGTCCTGTAAATTAATGACAGATATTCTTTGCACCACAGATTGTACAGAAGGTATATTTTAATGCACACTCCATAAATAAATATCACTTTTATTATGTTTGAAGTAGTGTAGCATCATTGAAATGCACTTGAATTTTTTTTTCCCAGCGGAAAAAATCAAAAGGAATACTTTTGATTGTCCCTGTAATTAAACTATTCATCCGATTTTCATAAAATTTTAAATGACTCGACAAAGTTATGCAGAAATTATATATTTTTAATTTTAAAAGATTCGGTTGGATATTTTTTGCTCTGTTATACGCGGACATATGGACAGACAGATTGAACGGCGACTACAGGTTTTACATATTTACACAATTACGAACGCTTTTAAAAAAGCTCCATTCTAGAAGTGGTGATCCTGTGATTTAATGCAAATGCGTGAAATCTCATATACATTTTGCAAATATCTCACGTGCATATTTGGCAACTTCCGACAAAAATTGCATCAAATGTGATTTAATTTAAACCAGAATAAACATATTTCGAACCAGATTTTTGCCAAAAATATGATATCAATTAAGATTCCCGTACACACAGGGAATCAAATATAGCTGATGATTTATCTAAAATATTTTCCGGTGAGAATCTTGTTTAACCTAGTTTAAATTAACTCACATTTTACAGATGGCAAGTCGTAAGTTGGAAAGTATGCACGTGTAAAGTGCACCCTGCACCTTAAACCCGAAATTTGAGAAAAAAAAGTGCGTATTGTACCCGAATAAATATGCTGCATGTATATTGCAATATTTGCCATATTTTTATCAATTTAAAATACTTCATAATGCTATATTTGGCGTACAAGTCTATTATTATTTTGTCTTATCAATTACTTTTGTTACTCAGATAATAAATTATTTTATGTTGTAAATTATTATTATTGTTATTATTATTTTCAAAATATGATCAATTTATTTCTTTGGGGGGCGCTGCGCTGATATTTTGCAGATCACAGCTAAACAGACCGATGCCACCATTTAAAGTAGAATACGAAGAACTCAAACATTCATATCTAAGTTGGCATTCGATACTAACACTATTTGCCAAGTAGCCTACACTGTAAAAAAAAAAAATCTGTAAAGGTACTAAACATTTTCTTGGAAACTGGGATTCCAAGAACTTTTCATGTAACGATAACAGGAAAAATCCATGTAACTGATTCTAAAACTAGAATTTTTGCTGTTACCGTTACAGGAGAAGTTCTAGAAATCGTAGTTTCCTAGAAAAAGTTTAGTACCTCTACAGAATTTTTTTTACAGTGTACACCTAAAGTAGTAGACAAGGAGCTAGGTCGAATTAATGACTAGAAAACATGTATTTTCAATTGTAGGGCAATTGCTGCCATCCTTTTTATTTAGACTCGCATTCTTTATAATTAAAGCAAAAATTACTACACTGTAAAAAAAAAATCTGTGAAGGTACTAAACATTTTCTAGGAAACTGGGATTCCAAGAACTTTTCATGTAACGATAACAGGAAAAATTACTGTAATCGATTCTGATCGATTAGAGGAATTTTTCCTGTTATCGTTACATGAAAAGTTCTTGGAATCCCAGTTTCCTAGAAAATGTTTAGTACCTTCACAGATTTTTTTACAGTGTATACAGAAAATGTAGTAGATTATTTTAAATGAAAAAGGGGCTAAGTTGGCAACACTGAATTTAAATATTTTCAAAGATAATAATAACAATAATAATAAATGAATACATCATATTTATTTCAAAACAATTATTGATAACTCTGTATTATTAAGTTAGTGAATAAATACATTACTTTTTCGTATCAAACTAAATTAAAATTTAAAAAAAATGCAGAATCCCTAATTTTCCATTTATTTTAATTCACTTTTTATCTCACTTTTTTATCGGAACATTTTTTTTTCTTTTAAAAACCAGTTTTGAACATTTTCATTGCAAAATAATAAAAAATAAAAGAAGTTGAAAAAACTACCAGCACCTCAATTCAGAATATAACCACAATCGATTCCACTTATACCATAATTACTCTCATGCTTATATCCTCCTTACGTTATCGTTCTGGCACCAATCAAATTCTCGTCCAGTACAAGTGGAGTTAAGAAGAGGAAATTCTGATTGGTTCAATGTTGTCCTTTAAAGCTCGACTGGCTAGAAAGGGCGCGATAAAGCAGCTCGTTTAATGCTTGATGCATTTCACTGTATGAACTGCAGAATAATGTCGAAAGAAGGGGGGAAACAGGGAGATATAGGAGGAATTTCGGGAATGCTGAAATCTGCCCCCAGTATATCTGCCCCCGTCCGCCATTTTGACCTTTACATTAGAAGGGGGTAGATATCCAGCGCTGCAGCATTTCACTTTCTACGAGGGCCTGATATCTGCCCCCAGTATATCTTCCCCCGTCCGCCATTTTGAGCTCTGCATTAGAAGGGGGAAGATATCCAGAGCTGCAGAATTTCACTTTCTACGAGAGCCTGATATCTACCCCCAGTATATCTTCCCCCGTCCGCCATTTTGACCTCTGCATTAGATGGGGATAGATATCCAGTGCTGCAGCATTTCACTTTCTACGAGGGCCTGATATCTGCCCCCAGTATATGTGCCCCCGTCCGCCATTTTGAGCTCTGCATTAGAAGGGGGAAGATATCCAGTGCTGCAGAATTTCACTTTCTACGAGAGCCTGATATCTACCCCCAGTATATCTGCCCCCGTACGTCATTTTGATATCACAGTAGAGGGGACATACATGGAGTGCTAGAATATTTTTTAGGTTCATCGAGAACCTAAGAATCCTGGCTATATATCCTTTCTGCGTATAGTTTTTATTGTTTCCGCTAATAATCATACGGTTTATTTATCTAGAAATTTGTAGACGACACTTAAAATGTAACTCTAAAATTATATAATATATATGAGGACGTAAACTTCAAAACGCACTTTATCGACATTTTTAAAAATGAATTTTCTGTATGAACCTATTCTATTAATAAATCTGCGTAAAAGAAAAAAAATCTGTAATTTCAGAGCAGGGCGCGAATCATGTGCCAACCAGCGAATCATGTCAGGGGTGGACTCCGAAATTTTTTTTTTTGGGGGGGGGGGGCTAACATGTTTTAGCAATTATTAATGCAGTAATTAAGCAAACTAAATACTTTAAAAACTGATAAAATGGATCTGTCTATAAAGGAACCCGATTAAAGCGAAACCTCTTTAAAATGGAGTTTTCCTAAATGGAAAATATTCGTGATCACCGGAAAATAATTAAGAGCGGTGTACCTCCGAACCCTGTATTTCCCAAATTATGAATTCATGAAAATTTCATCTTCTGAAGCATTTTTTGTGAATTTTTCAATCTACATAAGAAGATGTACACAATTAATTAAGAGGCTACTTCAGTCAAGCGAAAAGGCCCGTTCGATAATGCTAATCCTGTGGAAGAAATTAAAAAATATATATCTCGTTTGAATTTACAAGTTTTTAAATGATTTTTTTCATTGAATATTAGAGATTTTTTCGATTTTATTTACAGATAATTTTAGTGAAAACACTTTTATTTTCGGAACCGGTTTCGAAAGTGAAAGCATATTCATGAGAAAAAAACATATAACCAAAATCGAAAAAGTAAGAAACGGCCTGCATGCAGATCATTTAAGAAAAAATATTAAAAATATTGAAATTCAATCGAGATATCTTTATAAATCTTTTCCATTGGATTAGCATAAGCTAGCGGGTCTTTTCTCATGACTGAAGTTCCTCTTAATAAAATTTAAAAGAGTTTCGACAGTTAAAATTAATTAATTAAATTTGTGTTTGTAGAAATTTTATGCAATATTTATAACTGCACTCAAATTTTTTATTTTAAATACTTTTTTTAGATTTTTATTGAATTACAAAATGTACAAACATAATGTCTTACTCTAGAATTATAAAATGATACTTAATTGAAAATTTCCCCCCACAATCTTTCAACGCTAAGAAAGCTGAGAAATGCAAATGAAAAAGAAATCGTCCTTTTAAAAATATTTTTGTTTGTTCAACCAATTATGCTCTTGAGATAAGATGAAGTAAAGTAGTATTTAGAACGCATTCTAAAATGTATTACTACTAATCGAGTATTACATGCATTTTAAAACAAATTATTTTAAAGGTGCTTTAAAGTGACGTCGGGACATAAAGGGATAAGAAAGCCTACTTAAAACTGAACTTTTCTCCATTCCATAAGATTAAGTCTTAGGTTGTTGTTATGATTAATGTAAAATATAGATAGCATTCTTCAATTCATTAAAAATAATAATAACTTGATTTATTTATTAATAAAGAAAACTGATCGATAGCACATGCGCATTATTTTCTTGGATTCTCATTGCTGTTTTGACATTATTGAACATATTTTGGAAAATGCCATAAGTAAAATTATTCTTGATTCCGTTTAAAATCCATATGATGAGTAAAATGTATTAATTAGAGTTAAAACAACTTTCAAACAGCCGATAACTCCACAGAAGCAAACAAAATAAAATTATGCATTGGACATTGATTTAAATTGTATTTTTCCATTCAGAAATAATTTAAAGAGAACGCAACTTTGATTACACAGTATTTCAGTGAAGAGCAAATATTAGCTTTCTAAACAACATTTAAAGTTTCCTTAGAATAGATATAAATATAAATCGAATATAATTATATATTCCTAAAATTATTAAATTCATAATGCAGAAACTTATTATTATATTTAAAAAACACTTTAATATATTAATTCCACAGGTTTGATTTTTTGTAGCTGATTGTATTTGTAATTTATTTTTATCAATTGTTTTCCGACGAATTTTTAGATTATTTTAAAGTGATGGCTGTTTTAAACACGATTCAATTCAGTGATGACGTTGTTTCTCGTTAAAACTAACTTTGCCTGACCTTATTTCATTAATAATATGAATTATAAAATTAGTCATTTAACATTTCGCTATAATTAAATTTAAAATTCTGCATGTGATTATATCATTTCAAGTATAAATCAATTATTATAAACATATATCCATTCATCCTGTATAAGATCATTGCTTTTAAATTATCACGAAGTGACCGACGAAACAAGTGGCAGCTACTTAGTGCATCTGGATACCATTTCCCCCATCTGGTAGGTAAACAGAAAAAAGTGACATAAACTATAAAAGCGGAGAAAAGTGACACGGAAAAAAGTTTACGGAAAAAAAGTTACAGGAAAAAAAGTGACAAGGAATTGATTTTGGGGATTCATTGATCAGACGGAGGCTCTTAATTTAGGTAAATGGGTTTTTCATACTGAATTAACGGTTTTGGTCCAATCATTGGATATACGCCCATATTGAAAAGACGCTTTTCTTATTAATCATTTAATAAATTTTTGAAGGATTTTAGAAGGATTGAATTATTTAGAAGGATTAATTAAATTTGAATTTACAGGGATTTTGTGCAATATTTATAACCCACTCAAATCTTTTATTTTAAATTGTTTTCTTCGTATTTTGTAGAATTATAAAATGTACAAATATGGTGTTCTTACAATATAAATGTAGAAATACAGTCGGCTCTCGTTAATTCGAACTTACTGGGACCATAAGAAATGTTCGAATTATGGTAAGTATGACAGAAAAACATAATTAAAAGAGTTCTTTTACAAAGGAATTATAGTATTTTCTAAATTCATTTCAGCTGTTCAAGTTAGAATGTGACTTAATATTAAATTAAAATACATAAATACGTAAACCAATTAAGGAATTAGGAACAATCGCAATGGAAGAAGAGGTGGATGTGTCATTTACAGACATACGGACAGGCCCGACTAACAAGTTTCTATGCCCTGGGCACTTTCAAATTTTCGTGCCCCCGTAGATTAATTAATTTACTGATAGTAGTTTTTTCACACATTATACACTTATCTGAAAAAAAGTGTCCTCGAAAATTGAAAAACAGTTCCATAAATAAAAATTAAGAAATAAATTCTACTATTTATTGAAACGTGCTTTTAAACATAAATTGATGTATACTTTTGTCATTTTACCGAATTAATATCACTTTTCGTTTCGCAATTATGATTTTTATGATATAAATTTAGATGAAATAGGAAATGTTTTGTGTTCCACAGAGATTTCGTTCCCAGGGCATAGAACTCGAGTGCCCGTGCGATAGTCAGGATCTGCATATGGATAATTAGAAAGCGGATATCAAATGGATGGGATTATGTGTATACTAATTCAGAACAATTTTTACTAAAATGAAAGAAATCAAGTTATTTCAAGGATCTGGAGTTTAAAAAAAGGGAAAAATGAAAAATTGGAGTTCCCGTTAGTTTGAATTAAACAATATCAAGAGAAAATGAGTTCAAATTAACTGAAGATTTTAACATTATTCTGCCATTGAAAATTTCGGAACTTAACGTTTAGTTCGAATTAAGTGAAGATTCGATTTATCCGATTTTGAATTAACGAGAGCCGACTGTATTTCCGAATTGAAAAATCCCCATCCTCCTCCCTCAGCGCCAATAAAGCTGAAAAAATACAAAGGGAAAATAAATTATACTTTTAAAAATATATTTGTTTTGTGTAACTAATAATGCTTTTGGAACAAAATAAAGTAATGTATCTGTAACTCATTCTAAACAGTATTACAACTAATTGACGTATTAAAAGAATTTTATAATGAATAATTTTAATGGACTTATAAGTACCGTCCGTAGATAAAGGGTTAATCGAAGATTATAAAAACCATTAATAAATTAGTGAACCAATTTTATAGGATAGTTTGTGATTTTTTGTGTGAATGGTTATTTTCGAGATTGTCAAAACTACACACTCTCTGAAAATTATACCAACTTCAACTTTCAGAAATTCTCAAAAGAAATATTTAAAAACAAATCATGGGGAAAATGTTATTTTGTACAGAGGAAATGGTATTTCAAAACAATATTTCCCTGTAAAAAGGCAGGGCCCGATTAAGCTCTGATGCTATGGGAAGCACAGTGTCATTTCGGGGCCCCTCTTTCATTTGTAAAGAATTTACATTCGAGATACCTGGAAATTCACCACTGCTATAAATATTATTCAAAATAATGGCTCACTTGATTTCATATGTATTTCATTAATCAATATCCCACCCCCCTTTTTTTTTCTTTTTACATTAAAATTGAATACAATCAAGCAAAATATGCTAAAAGAGATTAGCATGGGGCTAATATAAAAAATATAATTGGATGAAAAGATTGAATTAAAAATGTATGTACAACATAAAGTGTCAATATTTTGATATACTTCTTTCAATAACGGCAATAGCTATTTTTTTTTCTTTTTTTGGTACATATAATCTAAATTTAACAATTCTAAAATTCAATATGTAAAATAAAAATTTATCTAAAATAATGCACAAAAACTGATCTTTTACATGAAAAATTAATTTGTTATTTGCATTTACGAAGCACTTAAATAATACAAATTATATATATATGCATATATGCATAATTAATAATTTGAAAAGAAATTAGGTAAAATTTTAGAATTAAGTTAATTCCATGCAAAATTCAGGGCCCCCTGTGTTCTCAATCTTGGGCCCCTTAAAAACTTTCTAAGGGAAGCATGTACTTCTCGTACCTATTCGGTAATCAGTAAATCGGAACTCCCTAGGAGACCCCAATTAGCGCGGGCCGTGCCCTAACTGTCGCATCCTTTGTCCGATAATTGAGTCGGTCTAGCTGCCAGTATCAGATAGACCCGTTGTAGTCCACAGGCTGTTTGGCCTGAAGGCATGGGTATGGCAATCCGTGGTCAAAGAAGGGTTCTTTCTGAATTTCTTAGGAAGGAAGTGCCTGGCTGTTTGTAAAAAGAATGATGAATGAAGTGACAGATTTAGATTAGTACTCACCTCAGTACAAAACAAGAAGAGATAATATTTGTCTTGTTCTATGTTCTATGCAAAGATTCTTTTAGTAATGGTTCTTATGCAGGGATTCTTTTACCAATGGTTCTATGTCTTGGGTGAAAATATTCTCACAACAATTCTGGGAAACATTTTTCCAGTTAACTTGTGAATAATAATTAAAAAAATGTGTGCAAGTTCAGATTTGTAATATTATGTAATCTCTATAGTCGTTTGATACGGTGTGGGCCCCATCTTGTTCCCAGTGCCCTTGCCCTTGGGCAGTTTCCCACTGTGCCCCCCCCCTCTAACCGGCCCTGTGGCCATTTAAAACTAAAAAACTAAAAAATAAAAATGAAGTACAAAATATGAAAAAATTAAGCGTTTTTTATGTGTTTGAACTTTATAAAAAAAGGGTCGGAGCATTTTTTTCTTTCGTTCATATCTTAAAAAATGGCTGAGGTGTGGCAATTTGAATTTCTAGTGTGCACGGCCGGTAACAGGTTTCACGGGCTCCTGGGCAGACTAAATATACGGCCCCCCTCCTACAATTAAACATATGGAAATTTGCCGCTTATTTGAATCACTGTACTATTGAATAAGTCCTTTTTTTAATTAAGAAAACAACGTTTGTCATTTGTTTAATCAGCACCGTCTTCTTTAATCGAATCAAATTCTGCTTTACAAACAGTGTTAATATAAAAGGTAAACATTTTACAAGCTTGACAATCCTAATACTTTTTATACATTTGTAAAAGAAAATTTCGGCTAATTTTAGTCAAATTTAAGGAATTAAGAAATATGTCCCTATAAACTAGTGATGGGCGATTTCGATTTTTTAAATCGATTTAATCGATATTACGGCCAACTCGATTTAATCGATACTTTAAAATTTTTAATCGATTTCTCTGAAGGTGCCAATGTGCCAATTCCAAAATTTCAGTGTATTAGTTTCTAAGATAGAAGAATTAAAGAAACCTCAGAATCCCCCCCCCCCTTCCTCGCAAAATAGCGTTTTTTGTTGAGTGATGTACACCAAAAATTTATCAGGATAAATTTTTATCAGGTACCAGCTGAATCTGAACTTTGATGGAAATCCATGGAAGCGCGAGATACAGCTATTGCGAAATCATAAAAAAATGCAGCATATTAGCGCCACCTGTAGGGCAGTTTATACCAGAATTAAACAACACTAATCTATGTCAGTGATTTACTGAATCTGAATTTTGATGAAAATTCGTTAGCGCTATTGCGTTAATCATGAATAATGCAGTATAACAGCGCCATCTCTTAAGCGATTTCCACCAAAATGTAATTAGCATCAAATAATATCAAGGACTAATTGAATCTAAATTTTTATGAAAGTCCGTCCATTAGTTCTTGAGATAAAGCTGAAATGGAAACAGGGGCGTGCGAAAAGAGAACTGCGCCCGGTTCAAAGTTCCAATTTAGCCCCCCCCCCTATTAACTTTTTCTTGTGATAGGCTAGAAGTGATGTTAGTAGTAAAAATTTGGCGCCCCCTAAATTTCCGCGCTCGGGACGACCGCCTCCTTTCGCCCCCCCCTTTCACATGGCGCTGAGTGGAAATTGTGAAAAATTCAGCATAGCAGCGCCATCTGAGAAGCGAAATACATCAAAATGCAAAAAAACATCAATTCATGTCAAGGACTAACTGGATCTGAAATTTGATGAAAATCCGTCCATTCGTAATTCAGAATAGCTGTTGCGCAAATCGCAAAAAATGCAGCATAACAGCACCACCTCCTAGGCTATATACACCAAAAATTAATTAGATTCAGTTTATATCAAGGTCAAACTAAAGTTTTGTGGAATTCCGTACATTTGTTTTTGAGATAGAACGGTCAGAAATTTTTGTCATATACAGACTCACAGAGTGACAGACACACACACAGACAGATATTTCTTAAAAACCATAAAATCGTGTTAAAGACCTTCTAAAATATATAAATCCATCAAAAACGGGAAGTCGAAATTTTTTACGAATCTAATACTCTCTTCTTGTAAAGTTACAAAAGAAAGTAAAAATGTAAAATCGATTCTGCCCGCAAGATCGGTCTTTAGATTCGATGTCGATCTTTAGATTCGATGTCGATCTTTAGATACGATGTCGATCTTTACATTCGATGTCGATCTTTAGATTCGATGTCGATCTTTAGATTCGATTTCGATCTTTGGAAAGCGCATTTTGGAAAATTTAACTTTTTTTATTTACTTTAAATCCTTGATCCACGTTTCAGATCAGATTGATTTTTCCACTTTTATTGTATAATGGTAGTATTGATGTAAAATTACGTATAACAATGGATTATTATTTTTTTTTCTAGGTTAAATCAGTGTTGAATGCAGGCATTTTTCTGCGACTCCGGAGGAAAGCATAATGTTTTACAGCTCTGTAAGAGAGGGGGTATCGCAATTTGTGCATTAAAAAGCATAAAATCTCATAACTTCTGGGGGGGGGGGGGTTATCCCCTGCGCGCCACTCCATTAATTCGACACTAGGTTAAATCGTTTTATTTTTGTTTAGAAGTCCAGTTATTTGAAGTATAAGTTTATTATGTTTTATTTTTCACGCTCGTATCTTCTAATCCCCCCCCCCCCTTCCGCGTCAGTTTTAACTTGCAGAACCATTCGAAATATGCATACAGTTTTAAAAATGTCCATTTCTCGGTCTATTTTATTTTAGATCCACATTTTAAATCCTTGACAAAAGATAAATAAGGGATCGCCCTTCCGCCCGTTTGAGGTTTATCTAAGCATATTTTTTTGTTTCTTCAAAAGAAACAAAAACAATGTTGAGAGGGGGGGGGGGGGCTTGCACCTCCCCCAATATACAACTTAAAATTTCGCTCATTTAATTCTCTACCATTTTTAACTTAAAAGTTTAAGCTACATGGCATCCTCAAATTTGTGGACCTCCCCCCCCTGTCAATCACTCAAATAATTTTGCTTATTTCTTCATTTCATTTCAATTTTTAAAAGGCTATAACTTTGCTTCTATAGGAGTTACTGTGGGGAGAAAATTTCTTGTATAGCTAACCATTTCCCGTTCATTTTGCTATTCCAGTTTCCCGGTTTTCTCTATAGGACCTTTATTTGGGGGGGGGGGGGGGCAGAGGGGGTTTTTCTCATTTCTTGATACAATATGTCTATTGAAAGCTTATGCTTCATACATTACAAATCTAGCATAAGAAATTTTCTCCCATCATTTTAGGTCACGTTACGAACCCATAATGGGTTAAAATTTTAATTTTTCAAACTTCTTCGAAAACAAACAAACAAACAAAAAAAAGCATTGATACATATAGGAGAAACTGGGGTTCGAACCCACAATCTTTTGATTGCACGCGTAATCCCTAAGCTTATGGGCCACCGAGTGCTCAGCAGCGCTATTATTTCTTTAGATTGTCATCTTTAAATTCGTAATATCTTTTGAATGGAATGTCCGATTTGAATAATTCAAAAAGTAATCTACAGATATTGTAACACGCATTAATACAAAATGATTTATTTGGATAAGGATTAAGGTATCGATAGTATGGTCTAATTTTGGTTGGTGTATTTATCGCATTTTAAAATGTAAGAAAGTAGTTATAGTGAGTTAATAGCTGGACATATGGTATCGCTCGGTTTTTTTTTGTAGATATTGATATGTTCTTTAATATTATAGAACCTTTTTTTTATTCATTTAAAAGTATTTCCTGACAATTCAAAATTATATATCCTAACGTTTCAAAAAATACATACGTAATTGTTCAATGTTTCACTTCTGTCGGCACTCTCTGAGTGCCACTATTTTTTATTGTTATTATTATTATTTTTCATGTTCGCCCGTCTTAACCCCCACCCCCCTTCCTCACCAATCTTTACTTACATTATCGTTCAAATTATGACTGCGATTTTAAAAAAGTCTAATCCTCGTTCTATTTTGTTATAAATCCATATTTTAAAACCTCAACAAAAGATACATTTGGGCCGGGGTCGCCCTTTTGTCCGTTTGGGATTTACCTTGCCCCCCTGGGTGGGGGGCATATTTTTTGTTTCTTCCACACCATCTCATGTAATATATCGTTATAAAGCTTTTATCTCCTCGTTTTGTTTTTTTTCTGATACTACCCCTCTCTTCACCTAGTTACATGCTCTTGCCACTTTTTACAGTTTCAAAGAGCGAAACTTCTCGTTCTATTTCATTGTAAATCCTCATTTTGAAACTTCGGCAAAAGATACATTTGGGCTATGGTCGCCCTTCCATCAAGAGTGGGGTTTACCTGCCCACCTGGATATGAGGCATATTTTTTGTTCTTATAAACTATCTCATGTAACATTTGGTTGGCATTAGAAATAAAAAAAAAGTTTTTTTTGTATATACTCCTTGTTCCCCATCCTAGTTACACGCTCTTGGCACTCTTTATCCTCGGTTTAATGCCAAGTTACTCAGTGTTATTGAGTTATGTCTCTCAAATTTGTCAAAGTTTTTGTGTAAGTAACAACCATAAGTGACAATCATTTTAAAATTTAAAATTATTATTATCCGACTCTAAAAATTGCAATAGCTTAATTCTATGCCTCCCTAAATGAAGATGGGGGGGGGAGGCGGTAATTACGGTGCTGCTGATTGACAAAGTTTTGGAATTAGTAATTTGGATCTTCTTTGTATGAATCCGAATATCGAAATATCGATTCTAGTATCGATTCTAGAACTGAGAAATCGATTCTTATTATGATCGATGTTGTTTTATACAATGTCGATTTTAATCGATTCTCAAAATATCAGAATCGCCCATCACTACTTTAAACACAATGCATCTTAGATTTTGATTATAATCAATTGCTAGTTGGCGAGTAATCTCTCTTATGTCCTTAAAATTGTTTTTAAGCACAAATTTTGGCTGCAATCATAGTTAAATAATTTTTTCGGTTTTTAATGTCAAAGCTCATATTTAAAATGAAAATGTTGCTAAAATGTATAAAAATTGCAATATTTTTAGGATGATTAGTACTAATGTTAAAAAATATTCAGGGTGCAAAATAAAGTTATACATTTATAATTTTAATAATTCTTGAGCGAGTGGATTCCAATTTCATATCCAAAGCTAAAATTTGCTCAAGACTCAAAATTTAAAATAAAACCATGTTTTAGCTTGGAATATTTACGATTCTTTCTCGAAATCTAGAAATATTTCCCTCAAACTAATAAAATTTTAAGGAAACATTTTCCAATTACATTACTATTTTTATTTTCCTCGATAAAAATGAATGCGTGGAAGATTCTTTTTTTTTTTCCTATAACTAATTTGCAAAGACATACAACTTAACAACTTATAAACTTAACAACAATAAATAACAACATATAAATACACTGGTTCTTAACAACATATAAATAGTAGGTGTCTCGCCTAGCTTTAGTCGGGATCAAAATATTAGCTTTAAAAACACCTGAAATAAAACCGTTCATTAATTGGAACAACTTTATATTTTTAAACGGAAATCTAGTAGAAAAAGCTTGCAGAAGCATTCTTCTGTTTTTCTTTTTTATCGACTACCAATAAATACATTTAAATTATTTTAAAAAATATTTATTATTGTCTAAACGATTTAAAAATTTTATGAAATACAAATGTGGTGATTTCAAACTCCGTGTTTAATTTTCATTCAAAAAGGCTGATATTTAGTGTTAAAGTGCTGCACATCAAGAGCAATACTGACATGCGTAATTTACGATTTAAGCAAATAATTAGAAAAAGCCCCTACCGCTTCAAAATATAGCCGTAAGGTATATTTGAAAGTTAATTACTAATTTTTAAAAAAAGGAAATCAAGATTAGAAATAAACGCATTTTCATCTAGCCGCTTTTGATGAGTTTTTAATTCAATTTTCAGTAAGCGCCTTTTTAATCAGAATTATGTAATTGTGACTTCTTTTCTTCTCTAACCTCCTCTCCCTTTATGATTCTTTTTTTGTTAGACTTGGTCCCATGAACAACTTGTCAATATAAAAGTTGTAGATAATATTAAGAAGATTTATAATAAATTTAATTGCATTTAATATCTTGTAAACCGACGAAGATATGATTTTTTTGTTTTATTTTAATCCTTTTAACGACGTCTTTTGCAGTCTGGAAACGGTTAATCTGAAGGTTCAAACTGACAAACGGTAGCAGTAAATTTTTATTGCAATTTTGATCGCATAATATGCATGACGAAAAGTTTTCGATTATTTTTAAATCAGTTTGTTCAAAAATCGCAGTTTGAATTAATTATTTGACCAGTTTGGGAGCAGAAAAGCCTTGCCCATGAAAGGGTTAAAACATTTTTTGCGCAATTTGAGCCCATTTTTAACGATGTCAAAAATCTGTCATAGATAAATTTTTAGAACTCTTCTTAGAAGTAATAATAACGGTAATTGATTTTATGTACATCACAATTGTGAAATTATGGGTTTTTTCTGCTTTCACAAATCCCTTCCCCATTTCCAACCTCCTTGGTCTGATTTTGGCCATTAACGAACATGACCGAGATGTTCTTCTCCTTGATTTTATGTATGAGGTTGCAAGAGATTTATGCAAAATTGTAGAAATTACGTGGATATATACAAGAGTGCAAAAATCTAGGCGCCAGCGGCTCTCATCGCTAAAAGAAAAAAGCTTTCCTCATTGAAACTTCAATAGCACTTATGTTGAAAAATGATATGCAATCGAAGATATAATAATAATAATAATAATAATAATAATAATAATAATAATAATAATAATAATAATAATAAAATAGTAATAACAGTAATAACTTTTTTCTGCGTTTCTAATCAGAGTTTTTTAAGTGTAATATTTTCAAAAAGCATAATTATGTAAAAACGCAGAAGTTTAAATTATTTAGAAACTCATTCCCATCAATTCGATATTTAAAAAGAAAAAAATCTTTGAAAAATCTACTTAAGCCTTATTTACCAGAGTAAAAAGTTCCTTAGACTGCTAATGTACAAAACTTCTTTGTATTGTAGGACTTTTAGAAGAGGCGTCTACAAGCATTCTCACGTTGAACTGTTTTTAAAAGGAGTATTCAAATGCTGAAATTTAATATCCTGCGTTGAGGAGCATTGCATGAGGGAATGGGTGCAGAAGAATTAGAGGGACATGATCAGGGACTGATCATTGTTCGTTTTTACCTGTCTCTCCAACATTGATCTATAAAAAGACTAGCCCTGTGAAAAAAAAAAAAAAAAAAAAAAAAAAAAAAAAAAAAAATCTTAATAACTCGTGTATAAGTTGACCGACTCCTATTTTTAACTCCCAAATTTTGTGTAAAATTCTTCGACATTTACACTAGTATATACGGTATAAATAAATAAATAAATATGAACAGATAAATATTTATATAAAGTTTTAAACTGGGGGGGGGGGCTTTGGATTCTATTACTCATGATGGGCATGGATCTGCAAAAAGTTTTCAGAAATTTCAACATAGGGAAAAATATAATAGGTATAGTATTCTTTACGAAATCTACCTATAAAAAATCCTGAAGAGATGTCTGGAAACGAATTTGCCTAAAAGGTTAAATGTCAATATCGTTTAAAATTGAAAAAAATCTTCTTAAAGATGAATGTATGTTTACGCGTGTGTGATTTGTCTTTTCGTATTTAGATTTTAAATTCTGGGTGAAAAATTTTAAGTATTTCAAAAATAAATAAATAAATAATACAAAAGTGTGAGTTTCAAAAAATTACTATTTTTTAATAGATTGTCATTTTCAGAGAGAAAATTGAACGTAGATATGCTGCTTTGGTACCTTTATTTTTTTATGTTTTTGATTTCAATATTTATGATGTCAATTTTTAAACATCGCAGAAAAAAAATCACAAACGGAATCGACGACGGAAATTAGTGCATTAGTTAATGAGATAAAACTGTCGTATAAATCGTAAAAATGCAGCAGAGCAACGTCACCTGTTGAGCGATTTGAACCAAAAACTAATCAACATCAATCTATATCAGGGACTACCAGGATAATAAATTTTCATTAAATTCCGTGTATTTGTTCCTGAGATGGAGTTGTTGCAAAAATCGTGAAAAATGCAGCATACCAGCTCTACCTATTGAGCGATTTACACCAAAACTAATCAGCGTCAATATATATGAATGACTACCTGAAGTAAACTTTTATTAAATTCCGTGCATTAAGGGTGGATTCGAAAAAATATGTTCCCACTCTCAACAGCTCGAAATTTTCTGATACATTTTCAGACTCATTTTTAAAAGTAGAAACATGAAATTTGCTAAGATGATTTTTGAAGATGCCGTGTGATTTAATTTTCCCCCCAATTCATTAGAATTGGATTTATAAACAATTATTTTCTCACTCTGATCTTTTATTTTTATTTTATTTTATTTTTGTTTTGTTTTTTGTTTTTTGTTTTAGATCTTCCGCTTCAAAAACTTCGTTCAAAACGTCATCTTTAACAGCCTTTCTTTTTTTTTTTCTTTTTTTTTTGCAATATTTTCTCCATTTATCAAAAACTCAATAAGCACGGCACATTGTGTACTTTCTTAATAATAGAATTTGCCAGTTTGATGCACTTGAGAGCAAAAAGGAATTTAAAAATAAATCGGAATATAAGAAATTTGGTTTGGAATACACCCTTAATTCTTGAGACAGAACGATAGCAAAAATTGTGAAAGATACAGCATAGCAGCGCCACTTCTTGAAACATTTACACTAAAATGTAAACAAATATCAATTCATATCAAGGACTAACTGAATCGGACGTTTGATGGAAATATGCGTATTAGTTATTAAGATATAGCTGTTGAGTAAATCGTAAAAAATGCAACATAGCAGCGCAACTTATTGATCGATTTTACACCAAAAACTAATTACCACCAGTGTATTTCAGGGACTAACTGAATATAAAGTTTTGTGAGATTCTGTTTATAAATTCTTGAGATAGAGTGTCCACAAAATTTATGTCACAGAGAGACATTTCGTAAACACGTGTTTTTTGGAATCTTTGACCCCCTAAAACGTGTAAATCCGACGAAGACCGAAATTCAAAAATTTTTATGAATCCATCCTTTTTTCCAGGTAGAGGTAGAATAAAGAAAAAATATGAATATTGCATAGATCCTGATAAGAGATTAGGTTTTCGTTTAAAAGTATAAATTCTGACAAAATTCGGTAACATGTTTCGGTCACAAATTTGATGTAACTAACCCCTTGAAGGGCAGTGGCTCATTTTTCATCACTTAATTCACTTAACCACCCTAAATTAGATAAATCGGTTTTTATGCAGAATTATCCAAAGTGTGTCAAATTTTGGATATAGGTTCTTTCTGATAAGGCTTATATATAGTATATAATGCCTGAAGAGATTTGTGAATTTAATGGTTTAGCATAGAGGGAGAACGGGGGAATAATCACTCTTAAATTAATAGTTTTTTACGCAGAATTATCCGATTTGTTTGGAATTTTTGACATAAGTTAATTATGATAAGAAGTATCTCTGATTGGTTATGTGATTTTTTTTGCTTATTAATAAAGGGGGAGGGGCAATTATCTCGCCTCAAATTAGATAAATCGTTTTTATGCAGAATTACCCGATGTATTTCTTTTAAATGTAGGTACTTTCAGGTGAATACCTGAATAGTTCTAAGAATTTAATGGCTAAGTATAGAAGGTGAATCGAATACAACCCCCACCCCCTTAAATTAAATAAATGGCTTTTTACGCAGAATTATCGGATTTGCTTCAAATTTTGGATTATAGATTCATTATGATAAGGTGTATCCCTGATTAGATATGGGATTATTTTGCTAATTAAAAAGGGACGAGTGATTATAACCTCCCCTTAAATTAGTTAAATTGTTTTTATGCACACTTATCAGATGTATTTCATATTTTGGATATAAGTTCTTTCTCATAAAATGAATCCCGGAATAGGTTTTAGGGTTTAAAAATCACCCCAGGAAATGAATATTATATGTTCTTTTTGTTGCCAAAATATTTTCCAAAATATATTCTTAATTTAATATTTTATGTGTTAAAAACTGACAATCTGTGAGTAACAT
This sequence comes from Maratus speculifer, assembly GCA_964019185.1. NCBI lineage: Eukaryota > Metazoa > Arthropoda > Arachnida > Araneae > Salticidae > Maratus > Maratus speculifer. Next base: position 230,838,531 of record OZ025294.1, on the reverse strand, counting down.
TTAAAGATAAATTGTCAATCACATAAGGAACTAAGACTTTCAATAAACGTTTAAAATGGATTGCATATTCTCTATCGTCTGTTAAATGTTGCTCTATTTCTATATATAAAATTTTTTCTTTTGTTAAGCGCAAAATAATTTGTTAAAAATGTTTTTTTTTTTTTTTTTTTTTTTTTTAACAATGTTAATTTAAAGCGAAAACCAAAAGCTAAATTTCGAAAATTTTAAGTTTACAAAATGTAACGAATATTGTTAAATGTTAAATGTTTTGTTTTATTCGCTCTTTATTTTGTTTTTTTAGAATTTTTTTTTTTAGAATTTTCCTTTCTTCAAATAAATGAGAATTTATTTTATATAATGCGTCGATTAAATTTAATTTTTTAACATCAATAAAACAGTGAGAGCTGCTGATTATAAGCATCAATAACATAAAAAAAATTGTATAAATGTTGCTTTAAATTACTGAATATAGTTTCAATTACAACTATATAAAAAAGGAGGGGGATTTCAGATTATAAAATGAATTACATACTATATATATGTATCTTTTTATAACTCAAGAGGGCAGAAACAGCTATAACCTTTCACATGAATTTTCACTTCACATAAATCATTAAAAATTTTAATAATTTAAAAAAATTCAATAGTGAAGATACATACCCTATTAATATATTTTATCATAATAGGAAAGTTCTACTATAGTTCAGAACTATTATATAGAATATATAGAACTATTATATAGAATATATAGAACTATTATATAGAATAGTTCAGAATTATTATATAGAACATTCAGTTATCACTTCATTTTGTTAATGGTTGAAAGCGTTATTGTTGTATATGCAAATTTACAAAACAAGGAAAATCCAAAAGTAAATAGTATAATATAGAAATCTTAACAAACATATGCAAATGCAAATAACAATACTACTAATAATAATTCTCTCCAAAAATTGCTAAAATTACCTTTCTTTGAGATATTTTGAACCTTTTACGTACAATCGTAGAAGAAAAAGGTAACCACCCCCTATCAACTGTGCAATAAATTATTTTAGTAAAAAGTTGCTGTTAGCAAAAGATTATAAATAATGTCTACTTTTAAATGATGCATATAAAATCGCTTAGGGGGCCATTTTCATATAAAAATAAATCCAAATTGTGTCCTTTAATTCAATACCAACAAATAATTTTGCCACCATAAATAGATTTTGCACCCTTAAATTAGCCTAAATTCAAATTTTCATAAATTTCTTATTGTACAATTAATTTCCAAGAAATTAATTATTTTAAAACAAGCATATTTTAGAGGCTGCATCTAAATTGAAGTTATGTACTCAATTATTGGAATGCTACAGAATGATTATGTCTCTTCTATTAATGTATATTATTTTTTACCAATAAGACCATTTTAGTCGCTTAATATCTTTCGGCTATAGTCACGACATATGTTTCGTTAAAATGGGTAATACATGTATATATATATATATATATATATATATATATATATATATATATATATATATATATATATTAGGCATAATTTAAACCAAAAATTTGAAATATCTTGTTAAAATTGGGTATTGCCGTTGAAAAAAAAAGTTTCGGTTCGTTTTAATATGTACATGTCACCTCCCCCCACTTAGCACATTTTATAAGCATCATTTAATAGTGGACTTTATTTGCAATCCTTTGGTACCAACAACTTTCTTCTACAATAATTTGTTGAGGCGTTAGTATGGTGTTTTTTTTTTTTGGGGGGGGGGGGAGCTATTCCCATGACTGTATGCTATTCTTTTCACTCAAAACATGAAATTTTTAGCTTATGAAGTTTTTCACTGTATACACGTCCTTTTTTAACTTGTTGCTGTATTTTATATTTTTTAATTAATTTAATTGTAAAGTACTTCTTTATGTGAAATTATATTCAATCTAAAGTTAACAAAATACTATTTCTATAAAACTCAGTTACAGATATTATTAAAATTAAATTTTATTCTACATCTAAAAAATAATAAAAATAATAAAAATAAAGGTCTTTTATTGTAATAAAGTTATTAAGGTTTTAATGCTTGTATTCCAATATGAAAAAAAAGCAGAATTGATTGCACTTTTACTCAAACATAGAATATTTTCTCCAAACCTAAATCTGACGTCATTTTCACCATATCAAAATTTAAATATACACCTTTCATATCTGTATTCACTTTTTAAAGAAAATCGATAATTTAATTTGATCATTTTGATTCAAAATTTGAAGTCTCGATAACTATTAACTGAAACAGATACTAAACTATCCATATACTTTTTTAAAGCATAAATGAAATTTTATAAAAGAAACAAACATTCTCTGGGTTTTATAACAGACAATATTCTTGACACAACGTAGTTTAATTATTTTTTTTTCACTTTTAATAAAAAAATGGCAACATAAAAATCCAGTAGTCTGTTTTTTTTCCCGGTTTTTTTCCCTTTGCTTTTAATAAGCATGGAGTACTTCTGTTGCCACGTTTAGAAAAACGGTATTACTGTACGGTGTACTGTGTATTAGGTATAGAATTTAATATAAAGAGTAATACGCAAAAAAAACTAATCAAACTTAAAAGCGTATACCGAATTTTAGAACGTACACTCCAGCAATTATTATGCAAAGACAGTACCGTAACCGATTTCTTTTATGTGTCCCTGTAAATTAATAAAAAATGTTAATGTTCTATTTTAACGTGATCGTAAAGAAATTCAAGAATTTATGCCAGTTTCAAAAGATTTGGAATAGCGTAATGTCATTAAAATACTCTTCAATTCTTTTAAGTGTCCCTAAAATTGAAACATTAACAGTACATACTTAATATGTAATTACAAACATGTTTTAATAAACCTAAATAAGTTTTATCAATTGTATAAAAATCCGAGTGTATTTACGAGAATCGGTGCATGGACAGACGGACAAACAAACAAAACGCAAAAGCACTCTTTAACTTTGTTGGAAAATGCTAAAAATCTACAAAAGTACTCAAAATCTTGCATGTATATAAGAGGGCGTGAGGTTGAAACTTTGCCTTTTCCAGAAAGTAAAATTTTTGCGATTTAAATAAATATCATAAAAACTATTAGTTTTCATTGTAAACACCAAGATTTTACAATGCCAAAACACACGTTAAAACTTTCTTTCTTTCTTTTTTTCATTTTTTTTTCTAAAATTATAGTTTTTTTTTTCTTTTAAGCAGATTTATTAATAGAATAGGTTCATACAGAAAATTCATTTTTAAAAATGTCGATAAAGTGCGTTTTGAAGTTTACGTCCTCATATATATTATATAATTTTAGAGTTACATTTTAAGTGTCGTCTACAAATTTCTAGATAAATGAACCGTATGATTATTAGCGGAAACAATAAAAACTATACGCAGAAAGGATATATAGCCAGGATTCTTAGGTTCTCGATGAACCTAAAAAATATTCTAGCACTCCATGTATGTCCCCTCTACTGTGACATCAAAATGACGTACGGGGGCAGATATACTGGGGGTAGATATCAGGCTCTCGTAGAAAGTGAAATTCTGCAGCACTGGATATCTTCCCCCTTCTAATGCAGAGCTCAAAATGGCGGACGGGGGCAGAAATACTGGGGGCAGATATCAGGCCCTCGTAGAAAGTGAAATGCTGCAGCACTGGATATCTACCCCCATCTAATGCAGAGGTCAAAATGACGGACGGGGGCAGATATACTGGGGGTAGATATCAGGCTCTCGTAGAAAGTGAAATTCTGCAGCACTGGATATCTTCCCCCTTCTAATGCAGAGCTCAAAATGGCGGACGGGGGAAGATATACTGGGGGCAGATATCAGGCCCTCGTAGAAAGTGAAATGCTGCAGCGCTGGATATCTACCCCCTTCTAATGTAGAGGTCAAAATGGCGGACGGGGGCAGATTTCATGGGGGAAGATTTCATACATCCCGGAATTTCGTGAACGATGAAGATTGAAAACTTTAATGACTTTAGCAACATTTTGATGAGCAAATTACGAACAGTTTTCTTAGTTTATTTACTTTAAATATTTTAGCTGAACTAAGTATATATATATTTTTTTTCTTTTGGTCAGAATTCGGTAGAAAGTTTTCTCAGAATTAGATTATGTCAGAAGAGTCTGTTTTATTTATCACCGAAATTTAAACAAAATACGTTGGAATATGAGAAAACTTTATTGAGCAAAATTGCAGCGTTTTATTTTTATTGATAAGTTTATAATTTTTTATAGATTTGCAAACATTTTACAAGCATACATATGCAGATATAAATATACATACTTGTATCTGTATACTTAGGCATTACGAAATATGAAATTTAATGATAATAATGTATTTTTTTAAGTTTTAATTTAAAAGTGATTGGATTTAATGCTTAAAACTCTCTAAGTGTTTGGAAGGTAATATTCCGTTCACTAAGCTACAGGTTTTAAATGCAATGTAAGCAATAATTTATAAGATAATTTAATTCTATAGATTTAATGAATTTTCAATAGATTTTAGAATTATTAATATTCTCAAGGATTACATTTATATTGTAATTAAGTTTTTTTTATATAATGTTGAAAGAATTATATTTTCTGAGCATTTAAAACTGAATGCAGAGAAAAAAACATACCCACTTACAAGACGCTTAGAGGTTAATAATGAGGAAGTAATCATTATTTTCGCTAGTTAACTAAAACTCATAAAAATTTTTATGAAAATATTTCTGTTTTCGAAGATATAAATTTAAATGCATGTTTATAAACTGTTAAATGAAAAAATGACAAAAGAATCCTCATTAATGACAAACCAATCAAACATTAGTGTTATCCTTTAAAAACCATTTTTAAGTGTATTGCATGTATTTGTAACCTAAAAATTTGGGATTAGATAGGTTTGACTATAAACAACTTGAATGTCTCTAATAATGTCTCGAATGTCCTTTTAAATTAAATAAGTATTGAAATTTTGATGAATTGGTATATTACGCAAGTGATTCATATAAATTTAAGGCGATATAGTTTATTGCTAGCCTGTTTTTCTCAGAGATCCGCCAATTTACTAAGTTATAGGTTCTTTAAATCTACCCAATGAAGTTAAAGAATGATAAGTTTGTAATTTATAACCAATATTTAGTGTTTTGTAATTATTTATTTTTAATTATACGACTGTATAACCACTTTATAACCACAATATACGACTATACTGTAGAGCCTCGATTAATCCTGGTTTACGTCACTCGAGTTGATAACGAAGGGTGATTTTGTTTCCAGGGGCATGCGGCTCTATTGATCATCAAGTGAAATGCGTTATCGGACAATTACATATCCAAACCACTTGATTGGTCGACAGTGGAGAGGATTTTCTTTTTTAATTTCTTGAGCTGTTAAACTTAACTTTATAAAAATGTTTTATTGTTTTTTTTTTTTTGTTGTTGTTGTTTTTTAGTTTAAGAACTGTTAAAATCCCGAATACGGCGAGTTTTTATATACAATTTCTATTAATTGAGATTTTCGATATCCGAGGTATTAGCGGTCTCAATTAGCTCAGACAATCGAGACTGTACTGTATTTTCATAACCTTCATTTTTATCAGTATCATTTAAAACCATTAAACTTAATACTTAGTACCAGCAGTTAACGGTTTATAATACAGGGTGATTCAATAATAAAGATTCATTTCTATAAAAACATTAATCTATTGATTTCGTTCACAGATATTTAAAGATATGCTCTTTTTGGAAGAAAGAATTGGTGTCATTTACTAGAAAAAAGGTATTAAAACATATGAACACGTGCGTCAGCTGTACCGTCGAAAATACGGAAAATAGCCACCAACAAGGATTAATAATAAGGCCTAAACAAACCTGACCAGTGCTTGTGGTTACACGTTTCTGCGTTTGTTGTGGCGATGCTGTGTTTTTGATCTTTAATGAGTTTTGCTGGAAAAGGTCGGTTGTCCGGCAAAAGAGGAATCTTTCCGTCAAGTAGGGTGGATCTGCTTATCTCCCGATTCTTTTGTTCATTTCCCTCCGTTCTATTATGAAATAACCGCAAAGTGGTCCTATTCAAAAGACATAGAGTACCTCTTCCAAGAATTCAGTTGATGGAGAGAGTATTTCAATATGCACACAGTCTTAGGCTACTTCTGAACTTGGGGTCCCTTCAACTGCCTCAAGAATACTCTTGACGATATCGTAAGATATTGATGGTCGTCCAGGACGTTTTTTAACCGCCACGCTAACGGTTGTCTGAATTTATTCATAAGTAGACTGTTATTGGCACATGTTGGTGGCTTACTTCCACCAACGATGGTACAGTTCACACCTCTCCATATGTTTTATCATTCAGTTTCCAGAAAACGATAGCTATTCCTTCTTCTCAAAAGAGTGTTTTTTGAAATATCTGTGATCGTTATTTTTTAAACACCCTGTATGTATATATATATACATGTATATTTAATCACTTGAATTTGATAGTTTTTAAATGATTATTTTTCTTTCTTTTATTTTCCTTCCTTTAAGGGAAAAAAATGACAAACTCTTCTTCGTACAAATGCACATATATTAGGGGTGTTCAAATGAAAATGTACGAAACGTCATAAAAACGAAAACGGTTGAAATTTAAATGTGCCACTTTGGGGTTGCATGTGAGACATCGAAGGACGCTATAGGAATATCCGGCGTGATTGTGCAAACATATGGACTCCTGCGCATGAAGGAGGGGGGTAAGCAGCAATTATGTGTTCCATTCACCTGACGCGGTAGTGCCAGTGATCGCATCATGGTTTTCATATCGCGAAATTCGACCATTGAGGAACAGCGAGATGTTATCAGACTTCACACTGCACCAGATTTTAATGAAACACTTTGCTGCTCTTCAATCATCGAATTTTGCCATAGGACAGTCATGATGTCGTCAAACGTACTTCCACGTCAGTTAAGCGAAACACATATCTGCCTGCTTCTCTCCCTCCTTCATACACGGGCTCCTACGCTCACGCACAACCATGCCGGATATTGCGATCGCATCCCTTGATATCTAACTACGTAATTCCAAAGCGGCAAAATTAAATTTCAATCGGTTTCGTTTTTACGACGTTTCGTATCTTTCATTTAAACACCCTTAATATATATTCTTCATAATGGTCAGAAAGTATTGCAAAAATTGTCAATCAGGTCTATTTATTTAGCTTATATTTGCATTAAAAATATTTTAACTTAAATATTTTTTATATGAATTGACTAATTTTTTAAGTATTATTAAGTATTAAATTTTAATAAACTTTAAAACATTTGAATAACAATAATAAAAATAATTTCAAATCATTAAACTTTTCTCTCTGAAATAAAATATGGCACTATTGGAATGAACTATTGTGAAAAAATGCTACAGAAATCATTTTTCTGGATATTAGGTTGGAACCAACGTTTTCTAAGCAATTATCCCAGCTGCATACTGACGCATTAGACCGGGGGATATTCGGATCATGTTTTGCATTTCTCCAAAGTTTAACAGGATCTAGATTTAAATTTACGCATGTGCAAATGCGTCTATTTTGTACCGAACTATTTTTCCCCTTACATTTTGATATGTATGATGTCATTGTCTGATATATAATTGATATAATTATCTTACAAAGTATTCAATTCATATTCATAAGACTAGTCTAAGTAACAAGTTTCACCTAATATTACAATTTTCTAATATTTTCTGAGAATTATCTCACATGAATCGATCAGAAAATGAAAGTAACTTTTAATTTTAAATATTGAAACATAGCTTTAAAATCAAAGAAATGTTAGCGGTACGAAGAGATTTAAGGAAATTTTTATTGTTGTTATTATTATTTTTATTATTAAATGCCAAAACATAAATGAAGTCATAATCAGAAATGTATGGGGTGTATACTATTATTGTTCTATGTGAAATATAATACTTAATTTTAAATGCATACATATTTCTAAATCATAGCTAATATCATTATAGGTGTTGATTTTTATGTATTTTTTTAATTTTAAATGCATATTGATTTAAAAAAAAGAGATTTACTGGATATTGTGAATAAGTCAAAAGTCACAAAATATTGCAAAATAAACGCCCTATCTACGAAACTCAGGTCTCGTAGGCCCGAAAATAGTGGCTCATAAATCATCAAGATCAAATTGTTTATAAAACTAACCTACAACACTTAACCTGTCTTGTATAAATATTATTAATACTAATTTATTGTGTAATTTTTCTGATTGCAATTAATTTTATTATAATTATATATTATCTTTGTTTTAAATTAGCTGTTATTAAACTTTGCTGTTACGCCACCCATTATGAAATTTTAACATTTTTTGTGACTTAACAAATATGTAAGCATATATGGATTGTTAAATATGCTATCCTAAGAAAAAGGGCGAAATTCATAAAAAGTATGCACCTAGTAATAGTAATAATAAATACTAATAGAAAGGTGAAATAATTATAAAACATGTTTTTGTGTGTGTGTGTGTGTGTGTGTGTGTGTGTGTTTGTGAGAGAGAAAAGGTCCTTTATTAATCTATCTAATGTATTAAAATCTGAATGTCTGTTAGTTCAAAGCTACTATTTTCTGAATTGTGGAAAGCATCAGGAGGAAATTAACTCAGTTAGCCGCCTGATCAGAGAATGACTTATAAACAAATAATGTAAAGAATATTTATGTAGAAGGAAATGATATTTTCCTGTTCCTAGTCCTCCATGTTTTCGTACCTATGGGGGCAAGAAAACACAATGGTAAATCTTCGAGCCAACCCCTTAAATCGGGCTTTTAGGTTTTTACTTGTTTTGCTTTAGACCAACCAAAGCATTACTTACGATGCGTAGTTCTTCTTCTTCCTTTTCTTCTTCTTCTTATTATTATTATTATTATTTGATGTTACTTTTAAATGTTATTTCTTTAAATGAGAAACATGAAATTTAAACCTATTTGTTTTATTCCTAACCTTTTTTTCTGTGACAAATGACACGTAAGTGAAATAAATTGCTTAGCTCTATTCTTTTGAGATTCAATGTGGCACTATACTTCTCATAGGTCTGTTTACAGATTTCCTTGATTGAAATGAAATCCTTTCGTGGTCTGAGCTTTCAATCTCATCTTATCAAATACATTTACATAAATGTCTTTCTTCCTTTGAATCTAGTTTACCTCTTGTAGAATACAAACAAAGAGAGAAACTGCAATCTCTGCCTTCTGTGATATGTATTAGAAGATTGTTATGGCAGTTTCTCAGTTTTCAATAGTACGAATCTTTCCAAGGTAGTAACTATCTTTAATCCAATTTTTTTGTGCTAGAATATTAAATCTCTTTAATGAAAATGATTTATTTAGACATTTATTAATTACTTAGAAATTTTTAGTTTTTTTAAACCAGAGATTTTAATTTCTTTTAATTATTAGCGTACTCTCTTAAAATGTCAGCCAAAAAATAACTCAAGTTGAGCCAAAATTCGCTCACCTTACGTTTTGAAAGGCAGCTTCTCATAAAGAGTTGAAACAACTCAAGTGAGGGAGTTGTTTTTAATCAATTTAAATCAAGATGACTTATTTAAATAAGCAATCTAAATCAAGATGAGTGAAATGTTTAAAAACAACTCTTTCACGATTCAATAAATTACAGTTCTTTTCTGAGAAACCAAATCCACTCTTTCGTTTTAAAAGTGTATATTAGTAAATTCTGGCAGATTGTTTATTGTATGCTAGAATGGAGATTCAATCAATAAATATACGACGACTAATGAGATATGTGATATGGCAATTTTTAAGCTTTTAATAGTACATTGTTAAAAATTTTACTTTAGTTTGAACGAAATTTTGGTGCTCAATAGCTGCCACAGTTAGATGGTGAAATCTCGCACCAACATTTGGAGCTTTCTATTTCAACTTTGTACCAACTATTGGAACTATGCTTCAACAGGAGCTTTAAATATTGGCTCAAGATTTCACCATCTAACTGTGGCAGCTATTGAGCACCAAAATTTCGTTCAAACTAGAACAAGTTTTTTAATAGTGGTTACATCTTTCAAACATATAGTAACTATCCTTAATCCGCTTTTTTAGAGATAGAATATTAAATAAAAATGATTTATTAAGTCATTTATTCGTTATCTAGAATTCTTTAGTTTTTTTAAACCACGAATGTAAATTTCTTTTATTTATTAGCGTATGGTAGTAAATTCTAACAGATTATTTACAATATGCAAGAATGGAAAATAATTTAATAAATATATGTCTAATGTAATATAAGTTATGTAGTAATGGAAAGATGACATTAAATATCACACACATAATCATGCTTCCGCTCGCTACAAAGGGTTACCTTTCAAGATAGGCTGTCCGTACTAACTAGGGAAGTGTAAGAAGTGTAAGGCACCGATTTTGACAAAACTGTTATCGTTGGAAAGATCTTATCGAGAGCTGTAAGAAACTTGGTGGAATTACCCTCCGCAAATGAGCCGTTTTCGAAATAACAGACAATTTATGTCACGTAGCTAGTGCACACTTGATAGGGGACCGCAAAAATTTTTATTCTCGATTTCAATGAAAGTGGTATCGTTGAAAAGATATCATCGTAAGGATTAAAAAACTCAAAGAATCAGCCATCGGAAATGAGACGTTTTCGAGATATCCGACAATTTGTGTCACATTGCTAATTCACACTATTGGGAAACTGCATTATTGACATAAATTGTTGGATATTTCGAAAACGGCTCATTTCAGATGGTTACTTCATTTGAGTTTTTTCTTCTCACAATGATATCTTTGAAACAACACCATTTTCATCAAAATCGAGAAAACAATTTTTTTGCGGTCCCCGATAAAGTGTGCACTAGAACAGTATGCACTAGCTAAATGACATAAATTATCGGATGTCTCGAAAACGGCTCATTTCCGACAGGTAGTTCTATTGAGTTTTTTCTCCCTCATGATGATATCTTTTTAACGATACCACTTTCGTTAAAATCAAGACTAAAATTTTTTGCGGTCCCCCTTTAAGTATGCACTAATTACATGACATAAATGAAGATATCTCGAAAACGACTCATTTGCGACGGGTAGTTCCACTGAGTTTTTTACTGCTCTCGGTGAGATCTTTCCAACGATACCACTTTCGTCAAAATCGGTGTCTTACACTTCTTGCAGTTCTCTAGTACGATAAAATAGTATTAAAAGTATTCCTTTATTCCTACCTTTTTTTGAGTGACTAATGACACGTAAGAGAAATAAATTGCATACCACTATTCACTTGAGAATCAATGTGTCACTATACTTCTCATGGATCTGTTTACAGATCTCCTTGATTGCAATGAAATCCTTTCGTGGTCCGTGCTTTCAATCTCACACTGTTAAAAATTTTTGTTAAATAATGACGCGTTGACTGCATATTTGATATTCACTTTACCATTTTTCTAGAAAATTTGTTAAACACGATTAATTTACAACGATTTCGTTCGACCAATAGTAAAAAAATCCTCTTTTAGCTTTTATACCTAAATACGCTCAAACGAATGCTATTTCACGTAATGTTACTTCTCTTCTAACCAATCAAAACGTTTCTCATTCAGTTTAAGAATCTGGCAACATCTGAAAAGTTGTTTGCGCGGTTGTGTTTGTTTACGATGGCGGAGCGAGCGCGAAATTTATTTCATCGTCAATCTTGTACGAAACGAAGAAGGAGAAATTTCATCATTCAAGTAAGTTATTTTGCTGGTTATTTTAAGACTTATCATGTTTACTTTCATGTTGGTGGATTAAAATGCGAAATTTAAAAAATGAATTCGAATATGTAACATCGAGATGCGTTTAAATTCTGTTGTCGTGATCTATTCAAAGTTGATTCAGAATAGAATTAGATAATTTCTTTCTCCTGTTTTTATATCATATAAATACGATATTTCGTCATATGATAGGAATCTTTTAAAGATTTTTGTGATTTTTTTTTCTTATCGCTTTTGATCGTTATTATTTAATAATAATAATAATTATTTTTTATTAACACTTACAACACGTTGAAGAGCAGTTTGTTTTGAGCGTAATAGTCCAAATAAATAATTAAATATTTATAAATTTTAGCAAATGTAATCGCAATGAGATTTTCAGAGTAATGTTGCACTAAAATATGAAAAAATATGTGAAAAAAAAAGGGGGTAAATTGATTTTTTTTTTTTTTTTTTCAAGTAAAATTAACTTTGCCCATATGTGGTTGAAAATAATTTTTTAAACTAAATAAACAGTCACTTGCATAATTAATAAAAATTTGTAATAGCTAAACCTGAAGCAACATTACTTCACTTTATGCTTTTATTGTCTTCATGAAGACAGTTTCATTGAATTGACAAGGAAATTGCATCATGTTTATTAGGCATACACATTAATATTTATTTGACCTTTTAATAATTTAATCATTTTGAAAATTTTCCTACTTTTCAGTTTATTACTCATTAGTTTTAACGTTTTACTATATTGCAAGCATTTTTTATAATTTGCATTGTGTTATTACATTCAAGTTGCTGTTTAAAATTGTAAACAAAGCAATGACCAGAAATCTGCAAAATTCTAAAATTCACACAACGACTGATCCCAAGTTGTGAGAATTTGAGGTCGTCTACTTCATATATGATGATATATATCAATGAACCCTGCAATTTAGCATAACTATAAATTTAAAAAGTAAAGGGCGAGTGGGGTGGTGTGGGACACTTTTCATAAAAGTAAGAAAATCAATTTTGTGTGACACTAACTAAAATTTCGATATATAGAGGGTAAGGTGATTCACTTTTTAATCTCTCTGAACAATTTAGAAACACAATATGCAATAGCTATTTTATAATTATTGAATATCCTTCTTTTATCTTTATGACTATGTAAAAAGAATAATATTTACACAAGCTTGTACATATTGATATGAATATCAGAATATCTAACGCTGGCTCAGTACAGCCATCTAGCGGATCTAAATGCAAACATTGGTACATTTGTACCTAACAATAATTAAAGAAATTGTAAGTTTCAAAATGTTTCCAAACCCCCTCATTATAGCAGTTAATCAAAGCTTTATAAGGCACAAGTTGTCTAGTATCAGATGGCTATACAATCAAACAAGAATTGTAGGTTGATAATGTATGATGTGTCGAATATAAAATTTACAAAATCTGCTTGCCTGAAGAAAAAAAAAAAAATCAAGATAGTCATGGATGGCAATTAAAAATTGTCAATTCAATTTATTTACATTTTGAAGTAAATGAATACATTATAAATGTTATAATTTCCCGGATATGTACTGACTTTTCTCACAAGGTCCTATTTTTGTGAAATTCAGAAATTTTTCTTACATTTGTGAAAATTCTAGTCATAATTTTGTAAATTTTAAATTATCAAGTCTTCATGTTCAGATTTTTCATGTGAGCTAAGTAATATGCTTTTTGTGGACTTGAACTGCTTATTTACTGTCCAGATTTTAATTTTAAATGACTAAATTTTGAAAAGTTCAATTCAAAGGGGAAAATTTCTGAGAAAGGTCTATTTAAGAAACGAATAATTCTGAATTGGTAAAGGTGTTTTGCAGAGGGTCCTGTTTTAAGATAAATTATTTTGTGAAAGGTCCTTTAAACATTTTAAAATTCCCTGATATTTCCAGGTTAGTCTCAAATTTCCAGATTACTGTTAAAATAAATTTTCAATGATTATTTCTTTAACAATATTACGTGTTTATGTATGGAAGCAGCAATTTCAGCAGAAAAAGAATATGGGACTAAACAATGCCTATTATTTCTTCATACTTTATTTTTGCAGTATGTTATGATTATTGCTTACTGTTGCTGAAAAATTGCCAAAAATAAAAACTATTTAAAAATCTATTTCATAAAATAATAATAATTTGTATGCTTGAGAATAATAAACTGTTGAGATAGTCAAAGCTCATAGCTTTTAAAGAAATTCCATAAAAGTGTCCATTTACGGCACAACTACCCTATATGGATATTATTTTTTTTCTGTGTGTGAAAGAAGGGGGGGGGGGAGGCTTGAAATTTTCAGTATTAGTTTAAGGATTTCCAAAAATTTTAGGAAAATTAAGAATTGTATCAGATTGAAAGAGCTATACTCGCTTTATTAAAATATATAAATAAGTAATGCAATGTATAAATTTTTTATTATTAAGAAAAAAAAAAAAAAAGCTTTATACATTGCTAATGTATATTATATATGAATATATTTGGCAAAAATGTTACAGTAATATCAGAAATATCTCGATTTCTTTCAAAAATAGAATTATTCTTCTTTCATGAAAAACTGCAAGTTCCATCATAATATCAAGAATAACATATTGAAGTACATACTACAGAATGCTATAAAACTAAAAAATTTTGTAATTTTGTCCCTACATCTGAACTTAAGGTGTCATTGTTTACATCAGTGAGGATGTATGGATTTTAGGTGCCTGTGGATTTGAGGAAGTCTGCTGTCCATTTATTTTTTAAATATCAATTTTTTTTTTTTATGTTTCATATATCTGATGTTTACTTTCAAAAAGATGTTTCATAGTTTCTATATTTTATATTTATTTTCAATCTATCATGCTGCAAGATATTTTTTATGTTTTCTGTTAAAAAAAAATTTAATGAATTTTTGAATTGTTGTTGACTATGTCATACTGTAGATAAGGAATTTTTGTTTCTGGCAGTGAATTTTTTACTGTCTAATTTAGGTAATTAGTTACATAGAGCTTTATTAGAAAATAATCTTTTTTGGTTTTGCTTTTGATTTAGTTGAATTTAAGTTTAAACTGTATGGCATTGTAGAAAATAAAATATGACAAGATTACATTTATGTTAACTTTTTCTTTAAATAATAAACTATTTTTTATTTCTGATTTTTTAATGTTTCATACTGAATCCTATATTTTGTTTTAAATGTATAAAGCAAATAGTTTTTATTTTTAATTTTGTTCTTAGTAATATATATATATATATATATATATATATATATATATATATATTGAATATTGTTTGACATTTTTCTAGTTGAATGCAGTATGTTTCTTTTTAATTTTATCTTTGCTTGAAAATGTTTATTTAGTGTTCATTTTTGAAGGAGTAGCCAACCATCCTTTATCAAATTTACAAATTGCACCCTGCCCTTTTTAAAAGTAGTAAAATGCATCACTAGTTGTATCTAGAGATTTCTAATAAAAGTTTCTCCATTTCATAGTACAGTAGACTCCCTCAAATCCGCACAGCTTGGGACCAGAGGTTTTGCAGATTTTAGAATTTTGCGGATTTCTGGTCATTGCTTTGTTTACATTTTTAAACAGTAATTTGAGCGCAATTAATAGTGCATTCAGAGCTATTATGAATACTTACAATATAATAAAATATTAAAATAATAAAAATTTCTTCATTCAATTTTTTAAATGATTAAAGTACTAATAGCAAAGGTCAAGTTAATAATCAATAGTGTATGATTAAATATTCATTATAAAGATTAAATGTATTTTTCCAAAATTATTCAACAAAACTTGCCTCATAAAAGTACATTGCTAATTTACATCAAAATCATAAAATAAGGACCTTTTTCAAGTTAAGTCAGGCTTAGTAACCAAAAAATCTTGATTATTGCATAAATATATTTGGTAAGAAGATTGTGATTACCAGTGATATCAGCAATATCTTGATTTTTTTTCAAAAAAATATTAGTCTTCCTTCATGAAAAAAACATGAATAGAGAAAGATCAAGAAAATTACAAATAAAAAAATATATGGAATTGATACAAAGCTAAAAATATCAAATTTTGTCCCAATATCTGAACTGAAAGTTTCATTGTTTACATCCATAAAATATGTGCGGATTTTAGAGAGTTGCGGATTTCTGGTTTGCGGATTTAAGGGAGTCTACTGTATTTCTAAACCTGTGTTCTTACAATCTTGCAAAAAAGATTAAATTTTCTTATTTCTTTAGGGGAAAAAAATGAAATTATTCAATCACCTTGTAATTTATTTGTATTTTTTTATTTTTATGTCATAAAATCATTCAAAATTAATGTTTATTGCATATTTTCCCACATTTTTTTTCTTCATTAAAGTCAATAATATATTTTCTCTTGCGATAGTGCCCTTTTTCTTTCTAGTGTAAACACTAATTTATTATAGCAGTAAATTGGCTATTTAAAAAATTACTGGATTATTATCATTATTTTTTTAAATATTGTGATATTTACAATCCTTCATTATTTGAAATTTTAAAATTTAAAAAATCTTAAATTTTTTTTTAAATACATTAAAATTATATTTTTTATATTTAAAACTTTAAAAATTACAATTAAAATAAACAAATCAAAAGATATCATTTCACCACTGAAATAATAAAATTAATACTTATAATATAATAAAGTATGGTAACTTGTAATTAAATCTGAGATTTTCTGCATATAGAAATGAAAACCATGGCCTGTTTGTGTTTAAAATTATTGATCTTGGAATTCAGAACAGGCTCAATTAAAGATATTTTGATTGAAACACTTTGACATCATATCAAATAAACAGAGCAATTTTAATCAAAACCAGTTTTTCTTGCCAACAGTAATACCTGTTTTTTAATTGCTTAGGTATAATTTAGTTGAAATTGTTCTAGGGTTCAATTGCATAACATCTGTCTGTATATAAATTTAGTTGGTGTGAATAATGCATCAATATTACTTTTAGTTTTTATTATGCGTAGTTTGAAATATTGAAACACAGACTGCACACTTGCAGTCTTCTATTCTGAATACAAAAGGTTTCTTTCTTTCTTTTTTTTTAATACAATTTTCAAAGATTTTGTATATTGAAAAAACTATCTTTAAAAAAAAGTAATTAAAATGAATGACTCTACTGAATCAGTATTTGCTGACCACTCTTTTTCTTTAAAAATGTATATTTTGATGCAGGAAAAAGAGAATAATCAAAATAGATATATTTGTGTTTGTACAAAATCTGTCATTATATTTAGCTTTACTTGATAAAGGGATTAAAATTTTTGTAAATTTTTTTTATCATTTTACAAGACTTTAATCAGATTGAAATTAGTTAATTTCTAATTCCCTTATGTTTATGTAACTTAATTGTACTTGGAACTGCTTTCACTTTAGAAATCAGTCATTTTCTTAGGGAAAAGTTAATGACCTCCCCCCCCCCCCAGAAAAAAAATAAATGTTTGTACAAAAAATTAGAATATCCCTCAAAATAAAATATTTTTTAAATTATTATTAAGAGAACAGCCAAAAGAACATTTAATGATCTAAAAGTTTTGTTGTCAATATTTCAGTTAAGCACTGTCTAGTGCCCAACATGATTAAAATCTTACCTGCATCATTTGAGATAGTATAATATAAGAATATTGTTTAAGTGAAAAATCTCTGTTTTGGAATTTTGATACAGTAACAGCATTTTAAAAATAAAATATATGCATATTAAAGAGGGAGGAAGGGGGGGTGGGGCAAAAATTTGATGCTAATTAAAGATAAAGTCTATGTAACTGCAGTTTAACTGTTTAAAAAGTCTTTTTTTTATTTCATAAAAAATATTTTATTACAATGCATATTTTTGGTCATTTTGTAACACTTCCCTCTCTCCCTCTTGTAAAAAAAATAAGCATATTCTTTAATACATTATTATTTATAGCCTTTGAAAAAAAAACTTTAAGAAATATATCAGTCTTTAACTTAATTAGGCACATGCCTAAAAATTAAACAAGAATCATAGCAATATTATGTGTTTGGCATTCACATTTCCACTCTGGCATCTTAATCTTTGAATCAATGTTTCTGCATTGTCCATTACAGTAGACTCCTTCAAATCCGCAATT
The DNA here is from genome assembly GCA_964019185.1 of Maratus speculifer. Lineage (NCBI taxonomy): Eukaryota > Metazoa > Arthropoda > Arachnida > Araneae > Salticidae > Maratus > Maratus speculifer. Next base: position 230,820,655 of record OZ025294.1, on the reverse strand, counting down.
CTAAAATTTGCACATAATTTATGGATGTAAGAAATGAAACATTCAGTTCACATACAGAGAGAGAATTTAAATTTTTTTAATTTATTCCAATTCTATGTATATTTTAATGTGTATTTTCTGTTAATATTACTGAATCCATGTGTTTTCATGAAGAAAGAATAAATTTAGTGTTGAAAAAATTCAAGATATTGCTAATATCACTGCTAATTACAATCTTCTTACCAAATATATTTATGTATGAAAAGTTTTTTGGTTATTAAGTCTGGCTAAACCTGAAATAAAACCTCCTTATTTTGTGATTTTGATGTGAATAACTAATGTACCTTTGAGATAAGCTTCATTGAATCATTTAGGAAAAATAGATTTCTTCTTTACAATGAATATTCAATCATACATTATTGATTATTAACTTGACCTTTGCTTTCAATATTTTAATCATTTTAAAAATTATCTATTTTTTTTATTTTAGTTTATTACTTATTTTATTATATTGTAAGTATTCGTTATAGTTTGGATTGCATTATTAATTACATTCAAATTACTGTTTAAAAAATTTAAACAAAGTAATGACCAGAAATTCGCAAAATTCTAAAATCTGCACAACCTCTGGTCCCAAGCTGTGCTGGCCCCACCAGTGGCCGAGAGGTTCTGACCTCTCAACTGGTAGACGAAAGGTGCTGGGTTCGAACCCAATCTCGGCCATTGGCCTAACCGTTTCGGAGTTTTTGTGGTTTTCTTTGAACCTTGCGTAAATACGGGTTAGGTTCCCTTAGAAAAACCCCCACGAAGAGCAGTCATTTGAAGATTTAATTACTTTGTATTTTGGTAAAAACAGATTACAGACTATTTTGAAATTTTGATGTAAATAACAAGTCACAAATAAAAAGATAAATTTTTGGTTTGGATCAAACATGATAATGATATAAAAAGACAAATCCCCTTCTTCTCTAGAGATATCTTAAGGTATCATGTGCCAGTCTACCCCCCCCCCCTCTTCCCTAAATTGATAACATTATATTATATGTGCCAGCCCATTATCAGGTTGTTCATGTATTTGCTTTTAATTGTTCATCTATTTCCTTTCAGAGTTTAATTGAAGTTCTTTGCTGCATCTTAATTTAAAGTTTATTGATGTCCTATACTTTTCGGATGCCTGCCATTCTGATGTCTTCATAACAAGAAATCTGGTACTTATGCTTAAAAATTATCATTTTTACATATTTGACATTTTACCTAAGATACATAGTTATTACAACATGATTTGCTAATTTAAATTTTAACATGATTTTAATGAGTTTTTTTTAATTTGATTTAAATCAATAGTTTTAAGAAGTTGTTTTATTTAGAATTTAGATCAAGATATTTTTTAAAGAAAATCGGGTATGGCCATTAACATGTTGCACATTTTAGGAGTAGAGGAGAGAAAGAAGGCATAAATCTATGCTTTTAAAGTTGCCCCCCTTTTTTTAATCAAGTATTGAATTTTAAAATTAAAGTGCAAATAGAAAAAAATTAAGTTATTAGTAAAACAGTTTACTTTCTACTAGGATAAGAAAATTTTTAGGGTAAATATAAGCTCTTTCTAATGTATTTTTTAAATCAGAGTGAGAGAATGTAGGCAAACACAGCTTGGGGGGGGGGGGGGTCAGATATTGCATTATATTTTTAAAATAATAATAAAGTATTTTTTTTTAATTTTTTTTGTTATTTTTTGTAGAAATTTTGAAGTAGTAGTAGATAATTGTATAATCAATAATTTGTTTATTATTTCATATTCATTTTGCTTCAAAGCATATGAATAATTGTTTTTCGTTAACAAGCTAAGATGATTTCTTTCTTTTATCTGTTTTAAATAAACTTATTCATAATTAGTTATGTATGATTAAAAAAACAGATGTATTTTACTGGCAACTAGAATTTTTTTTTTCATTTTTAAAAATTAAAGATATAAATATGGTGTATCCAAACAAAAATGGAGTTCTGCTGGAGGTCTCTTTCAAAAGTTCTTTGACTCTTAGACTTTGGGATATTGTGCTTCGCAGTGTTGAATTCATACCAGATTTTTCAAATTTATAAACTGTCTTTTGTATACTAAATAATAAACATTTGGATGTAATTTGATAAATATTCTTTTACTCAGTTATTAAAATAATAAATTTCAAATACTTCTTGGAGATTTTTTTTTCTTCTTTTGAGTGATTATTTGAAGTCAACATTTTTAGTCATTAGATTCAGCTGATAACAGAAGGGGGGAAAAAATATGATTAGAATGCTATAAATAGCAAGAAATCTTTGAATACTCTCTTATTCGACTTCATATTTTGATTTTAATTCTTCATGATTATCTCCTTAATCAAGAAAAAATTTCTTGTACAATTTGGGCAAAATCTTAAAGATCATCCTGTTATGTATTAATTGCTTTAAATTATCTGCATTTTTTAAAAATTAAAATATTTTCTACTAAATATTAAATATTTTAATCTATTTTTTTTTTTTATCATTTCACATGTTTTAAGCCTTTTCTTTTGAGTAATAGATATGTTCACCAGTGCATACGGATTTTGATCTTATACATAAAAAAATGACCTAGATCCACTTTATCCAAGGCTTATTGCTAATAAAGTGTTAAAAGTAGAAATTACTTATAAGCATTAATCTGAAACACATAAATTATAAAGGAAAAAAAAAGAATGTCATTAGATTTTTTTTTTTTTTTTTTTTTTTTTTTTTGAGGGGGGAAAAAAACACAGTTGGTTATAAACTATGGTTAAAACCAACTGGTTTAAACCATGCCAACCCTGATAATTCCTCAACATTTTAATAAAAATTTATCTAATTTCTGTTTTCATTCCCAAGAACTTTGATTTTGAAATCAGTTATGTTGAAAGCAGGTACACATTGATATCTGTTAGCAAAAAGTGTGGACTAATAACTATCTCTAAACAGATTTACATATGATTGGAATGTCTTCAGCATTGACATGCTGACAAAACGCAGTAGAGCATGATGATAACATACATACAACTTATAGATCTTTTAAAACAGGGAGGAATGAAAATACAAATCTTTGGCTTTTGCAATTATCCATATTATTCTGAAATGTAGTGTAAAACAGTGAAGCAATAAAATGTAAGGCCAGATGAGGTAAAATAATTGCAAAAAATATTATTTTAATCTACAAAAAATTACATTGAACATGCAAACAGGCATTGCTCTCAACATTTTAAAAACAATTTCAACAAATAATATTTATAATTATTACTGATAATGAAAATTTAAAATGCATATTTTACTCATACCATGAAGGTTTTCTAAAGAAACATGAAATAAAATCCTTCATTACCCTTTTTTTGTGTGAATTTAACTACAGTATAACCTTGTTCCATTGTTTTTCTAAGGGTGCGGGGGAGAGGGGGGGGGGAGGAATGATGAATGCGGATTAACTTCAAGACATGAAAAAACACTATGTTTAAGCAGTACTAATGCATGTAATGTATATGGTATATTAATTTATTGCTTACTAAACTGGAAAATAAGTAATCCGAAGTTATAGAAAATTGATATTTATTTTTAAAAAATCAAAAGTTTTGTTTGAATTTTGTTATTTTCTTTTAAATCAAAAAAATAAATTTTCAAGATATACAACATTTTTTTTTTCAATTGTAATGAATGTTTATTGTATAGGCTACAGTAAAATTCATGCTTAGTATCTTGTTATATGTACCTACATTAAAAGTATTTGCACTTTTCTACATTTTCTTACAGAAATAAAACGATAAATGCGGGAAAATAATGAATGTGGATTAATTTCAAAACATGTAAAAACACGATGTTTAAGCATTACTAATGCATGTAATGTATATGGTATACTAATTTATTGCTTACTAAACTGTAAAAAAAATAATCCGAAGTTATAGAAAATTGATATTTATTTTTAAAAAATCAAAAGTTTTGTTTGAACTTTGTAATTTTTTTTTAAATCAAAAAAATAAATTTTCAAGATGTACAACATTTTTTTTTTTTTCAATTTTAATGAATGTTTATTGTATAGGCTACAGTAAAATTGATGCATAGTATCTTGTTATATGTACCTACATTAAAAGTATTTGCACTTTTCTACATTTATTTTATTACAGAAAAAAAAAACTAAGCTCCTAAAAGTAATAGTGAAATTAAAAAGATGTTAAGTAAGAGAAAAAATGTGCTGTTCATGTGAATTTAATGTGTATTTTTTAGAAAAGCACAATTTTACCCCCTCCCCCCCCCAAAAAAAAATAAATAAAAACAAAATAAAATAAATAAAAATTTCATTCTTTTAAACAGTTGCATTTAAAGATACTATATTTACTGTGTGTATGTACTAATTATTGATGTACATTAAATAGTGAATTTTAAAAATTATATGTAAGGTTGTTATTGTGTGATATTAATTGTGAACAGGAGATATACAATATAAACTTTCAAAAACTCAGTCTTACTGAAAAAGTGACTAAAATAAAAAGAGATAAGTTACAAGTTAAAAATATACATTTTATTTAAAGCTTCTTTTTACTTTTGGGTTGTATTTTCAACTTATAACATCTTTTTTTATTATCTCAGTTGCCTTTTAAATAAAACAGTGAGCTTTTTTAAGCTCATATTGTATATTTTTTGTTTGGATCAAAGTGGAATTTTTCAAATCAGTGAAGTATTTGGGTTTTTGATGTGGTCGTTCACAAGAACTTTTTGACATCACGATTTAAACTTGTCATAAACAGAAACATGAAAAATCACCAACCTTGTGGTCAGATTTTTTTAAAAATAATTTATAGCCTGAGGATGATTTTATAAAACTTTCCACAAGTCAATTTTGTTTTGAGAATTTATTTGAATGTATTTTATCCAAGTATTATTATATTATGGCTAAGTTTAATGCATTTAACTTTTTCTTTAAGGTACTCAATGTTGCTTAATCCTGTGTGTGGAACAAACTACAGCAAACCAATTGGCACAGCTATTTATATTGTAAACATGGCCAACCAATGCATTATTCTACCAAAAAACAAATTATGAAAATTTTTTTATATGTATTAATATAATAATGTATTATAATATAATGTAATTTATTTATTATAATAAATATATTTCTGTATTTTAATTGATTGTTTTGTGATTATTTCTAATTCATAATAATCTTTGTTGATTTTAGTAGATTAAAACAATAATCTTAACTTTTAACTACTTTTTTCTAAATACACATGCAGCAGTATTTTTATTGCATTTTAACTGTCAGTTGTTAATATGTAGAAGTTTTGTTAAATATTGTTTGTTGACAATTGTAAAAATTCATAAATTTATCGGATTCATTTTAATTTATTAATCTTTTTAATTTTTATTTTGAATATAAAATTTATAAATGTTTTAATTGTTTATTAAACTTCTACATATTTGCTTGTGAAGGCCCATTAAGTATTCCACTTAAATACTAAATGTAAATTCATATATTTCAGATAATCAGTGATGGTGCTGCAACTATATAAGTCATTTAGAGAATAAATTTTGAATATTTTGATATTGTCTTCAGTTTTTTGCAGTTGTATTAAATTTGCTACAAAAATTTTCGTTTTTTAAAAATATATATAGGAAATATGTTTAAAAAACACAAGTATAGTAACATGTGTATTCTTTGTACATCAACTCAAAATCTAAATATTCATAACTTATTCTGCAGTAGTTTTTTTATAATTTCATTAATTCTATACTTCCTAATGACACTTTAAATCACTATTAAAATAACTTGTTCTAAGATTCATTTGGTATATTGATTGTAATAATACAATTTAAAATGAATTATACTTACATTACATTATTGGTTGCAAAAAACAAAAACATTTCTAAAAGGATGATTTTCCCCCCCCCATTTTCATCTTTTTAGCTATTTTGGCGTTGAAAGAAAAGAGGAGAGAGGAGGCAGTCTAATTTTGGAAATATTTTTATATTTCAGTTGTAAGAGCATTATATTTGTGCATTTCTTGATTCTATAAAATACAAATAAAACACTTGATTGAAGATATAAATATTGCACAGAATCCCTATGCATTCAAATTTAAATAATTTTACTTAGCAAAATTCTTCTAAAATTTATTAAATGATTGTGTAAATTTTCTAATGTAGCTTCAAATATCACAAAAAATGCTTTGGAAAATGAAAGTTTCACAAATTTATAATTGGGAAAAAAAAGGATTAAAACCCCAACATACTGTAGTAAACTTCTCAGTGATTAATTGATTTATATAATGATATTGTAAAAAATCTATTTTAAGTTAACTACATACAGAATTTCTAAAAGTGTGTTATTAGTGCTCTACATTTTAAAATATATACTCTAAGTTTTGCAAGAATAACAAAACACTATTTTTCCATTTTTAAAAAATCACAAAAGTTTGATTTGTTAGGCAGTGGCAGTTTCAAACATTTAACTGAAAGTAAGTAGATAGATTTGTATGTTGAGAGAAAATGAAAAATTCAATTAAATGATAAGAATCTTGGAAGTAATTGTAAAATTTTGGTCAATTTTAAATTTTATTCTTTGAAAATATATGATTTTTAAAAAATACATTGAAATTCTTGTTTAATACATATAAATAATATAATATAAAAAGAAACTTATGTTATACATGGATAATAATCTATATTGCATGATTAAAAAATTTTAATCTATTGCAGTAATGAATTATTTGTTATATGGCCAAACGAAAAGTTGGTTCCTGGTCGGGCATAATCAGTATTACATACTAATCCTTTTATATTTTTTAATATATTATTTATTGTACAAGAACTGCTATTTATTTGTTTTACTTTTTTAAGATTGTATATCTACATTAGTAAAGAATGAAAGCAATTTGATATAATTTTACATGTACTTCTGATATTCTTGTACCATAAAATCAGAATTTTTAATTCCCATTTATTACATACGTTTTTAATTTATCGTTCTATGACTGTGAGATATATATATATATATATATACGATCTTTTGATTATTTGATTTTTAATAAGGTCAAATATTCATATATATGTGTATTAAGCTTATATAACAAGCTGAAAATATGATTAAATAACTTATCAAAAATTATAATCAAAAGACCGAACATGTCCAGGGTGCTTTTGAATTTGACTGACAATTTCAGGGGAGTTGTTGTGGTTATTTAACTGTATTATGATTTTTTTTTAACATGTGACTGTAAAATATCTATGTATAATCATTTGATTTTATTATGGATTTATTAGTATATGCTTATAAAATATGCAAGATGTTGCCGAATTTGGGGGACAAAATCATAGGGTTGATAGGCATCATGGGATGAAAATTTTTCATGGTATATGAGATGATTTCAAACCATGCTGAGTTAGATAAAATCACAAAAATAGTTGTGAAGTGTGTGTTGAGTAGAACAAATAAATAGGAAAACATTTATTTGACCTCAGCAGCAATATAATGCATTACAATTCGACATCAGGGCATGATTCGACATGACAAGGCATTTTTACTACTATTGTTCAAAATTACATGTGCAAATGTCATTGCACAGCAATCCTTTTGTAGATGTCTACTGTGCAATTACCTTTGTGGGTTCAATTTCAAACAATTCCCATAAAAATTCCTTGGCATGTTCTTCTGGTGTCAAACTGTAATGCACTATAATCCTGCTTAGATCAAATAAATGTTTATCTGCTTATTATTTGTTCCACTCAATGTAACACCCTTCATAACTACTTTTGTGCATTTCTTTCAATGTGGTTTGCAACCATCTATGTTCTATGGCAATGTTTCATCCTCTTGATGCCTACTATCACCCCTCTGAATTCGACAATCGAATTCAGAAACACCCTATATATTTTATGGTCATATATTAATAAAACCATAATGCAGTCAAATGACCGTACATACATATTTTACAGTCATATGTTAATAAAATCATAATATGGTCCAAAAACCATAGAATGTATATTTCACGGCCAAATGACCATCTTATACAATTACGGTCAAATGACCATTTCATACAATTACGGTCAAATGACCATTTTATACAATTATGGTCAAATGATCATTTTATACAATTACGGTCAAATGACCATTTCATGCAATACGGTCAAATGACTGTTTCATTGAGTTACGGTCAAATGACCATTTTATACAACTACGGTCAAATGACAATATATATTTTTTTTACAGTCAAATGACAATATATGTATAATACGGTCAAATGACTATATTTTTTTTTACGGTCATATGACAATATATGTATAATACGGTTAAGTAACCGTTATCTCGAAATACGGTCAAAATGCCGGACAGAATGCTGCCGTTCAAATGACCGTTTTCTGACAATGAAATTTTTAACAGTGCATCTCATCAATTTCATTTACATAAACGTCTATCTTCATCTGAAACTAGTTTACCTCTTGTAGAATACAAACAGAGAGATAAGCTGGAATTTCGGCCCTCTGTGATATTGATTAGAAGATTGATAAGGCAGTTTCGGAGTTGTTAATTCTTTTTCAATAAAGAAACTATCTTTAATCCACTTTTTTACTGCTACAGCATTAAATTACTGTAATAAAAAGATTTATTTTTAAAAAAATATCTTCATTATTTCTTCGAAGGTTTTAACATATTGTTTTCATAGTAGATAACATTAATCGTATGTTTCGGAAAATGCGACTTCCTTTAGACACACCAAATCATTACTTACGATTCGTAGTTCTTATTTTTACTCTTATTATTATGATTATTATTTGTATATAATTTGTTATCTCTTTAAATGAGGAACATTAATGTGAAATGCATTTCTTCATTCCTACCCTTTTTTTTTTCTGTGACAAATGACACATAAATGAAATAAATAGCTTTGTTCCATTCTCTTGAGAATTAACGCGTCACTATACTTCTTATTGATCTGTTTACAAATTTCCTTGATCGCAATGAAATCCTTTCGTGGTCCGCATTTTCAATCTCATCTTATCAAATCCTTTACATAAACGTCTATCCTCCTCTGAAACTAGTTTATCTGTTGTAGAATACAATCAAAGACATAATTTGGAATCTCGGGCTTCTGTGACATGGATTGGAAGATTGATATGACAGTTTCACAGTTGTTAATTCTTTTCAATAAAATAACTATCTTTAATCCCCTTTTTAAGTGCTAGAGCATTACTCTAATAAAATGATTTATTTATCAAAAAAAGTCTTCATTATTTCTTTGAAGGTTTTAACATATTCTTTTCATTATATTTCTGTAACAGATAAAATTAATCGTATATTTCTAAAAATGTGACTTGATTTAGATTCACCAAAGCATTACTTACGATTCGTAGGTCTTCTTTTTACTCATATTAATATTATTATTATGATTATTTGTATACAATTTGTTATCTCTCTAAATGAGGACCATTAATATTAAACTATTTCTTCCTTCCTACCCCTTTTTTCTGCGACAAATGACACGTAAGTGAAAAAAGTCGCTTAGCTCCTTTCTCTTGATACTCAATGTGTCAATATACTTCTCATAGATCTGTTTACAGATTTCCTTGATTACAATGAAATCCTTTCGTGGTCCGCTCTTTCAATCTCATCGTATCAGATTCATTTACATAAATGTCTATCTTTCTCTGAAAATAGTTTATCTATTGTAGAATACAAAGAGATAAGCTGGCATCTAGGTCTTCTGTAATATAGATTAGAAGACTAATATGGCAGTTTCTGAGTTGTTAATTCTTTTCAATAAAGTAACTATCTTTAAACCACTTTTTTTAGTGTTAGAGCATTAGATTACTGAAATAAAATTATTTATGTACATAAAAAATATCTTCATTGTTTCTTTGAAGGTTTTAACGTATAGTTTTCATTATATTTCTGTATCAGATAAAATTAATCGTACTTTTCTGAAGATGTGACTTGCATTAGACTCACCAAATCATTACTTACGATTCGTAATTCTTCTTTTTACTCTTATTATTATCATTATGACTATTATTTGCGTAAAATTTTTTATCTCTTCCAATGAGGAACATTATTATTAAACGTATTTCTTTATTCCTATTCCTTTTTTCTGTGACTAATGACACATAAGTAAAATAAATTGCACAGCTCTATTCTCTTGAGAATCAATGTGTCACTATATTTCTCATAGATCTGTTTACAGATTTCCTTGATTGTAATGAAATCCTTTCGTGGTCCGCGCTTTCAATCTCATCTTATCAAATTCATTTACATAAACGTCTATCTTTCTACGAAACTAGTTTACCTCTTGTAGAATACAAAGAAATAAGCTGGAATATCGGTCTTCCGTCATATGGATTAGAAGACTGATATGGCAGTTACTGAATTGTTAACAGTATGTATCTTTCCAATATAGTTAGTATCTTTAATCCATTTGTTTAGTACTATCGCATTAAATTACTGTAATAAAATTATTTATTTATTTAAAAAAAATATCTTCACTATTTCTTTGTAGGCTTTAGCATATTGTTTTCATTATATTTCTGTAGCAAATAAAATTAATCGTATGTTTCTGAAAACGTGATTTGCTTTAGACCCACCCAATCATTACTTACGATTCGTTGTTCTTCTTTTTACTCTTGTTATTATTATTATTATTTGTATACAATTTGTTATTTGTTTAAATGAGGAACATTAATATTAAAAGCATTTCTTCATTACTACCCCTTTTTTCTGTGACAAATGACACGTAAGTGAAATAAATTGCATAGCTCTATTCTTTTGAGAATCAATGTGCCACTATACGTCTCATAGTTCTAGTTACAGATTTCCTTGAATGTAATGAAATCTTTTTCTGGTCTACGCTTTTAATCTCATCTTATCAAATTCATTTACATATACGCCTATCTTTCTATGAAACTAGTTTACCTCTTGTAGAATACTATCAAAAGATAGCTGAAATCTCGGGCTTCTGTGATATGGATTTGAAGATTTATCTAGCTGTTTTTGAGTTTTTAATAGTATGCGTCTTTCCAATATAGTAATTATCTTTAATCCACTTTTTTAGTACTAGAATATTAAATTACTACAATAAAAATGATTTATTTTGTCATTTATTCATTACCTATATTGTTTTAGTTTTTTAAAACCAGACATTTTAATTTGTTTTAATTATTAGTGCATATTAGTAAATTCTGGCAGATTGTTTCTTGTATGCAAGAATGGAGAATAAATCAAAAATATACAAACTAAAATGAAATTTTTGATATGGCAATTTCTGAGTTGTTAATAGTATACATCTTTCAAATATATATAATAACTATCAATAATCCACTTTTTTAGGCATAGAATATTAAATTGCTGTGATAAAATGATTTATTATGTCATTCATCCGTTATCGAAATTTCTTTAGTTCTTTTTAAATCCACGCATGTAAATTTCTTTTATCTATTATCGTTTAGCAGTAAATTCTGGCAGATTGTGTATTACATGCAAGATTGGAAATTAAATTAATAAATATATAATGTCTAATGAAATATAACTTATGTAGTAATGGAAAGATGGCAGTAAATAAAACATACATAATCATGCTTCCGCTCGCCAAAAGGTTACCTTTCAAGATAGTTTGTCCGCAGAAAGACAAATTAATATTAACCGTATTTCTCTATTCCTAGCTTTTTTTTCTGTGACAAATGGCAAGTAAGTGAAATAAATTGCCTAAGAGTTTGCATAGCTCCATTCTCTTGGGAATCAACCTGTCACTATACTTCTCATAGGTCTGTTTACAGATTTCCTTGCTTGCAATGAAATCCTTTCGTGGTCCTCGCTTTCAATCTCATCTTATCAAATTCATTTACATAAACGTCTATCTCCCTCTGAAACTAGTTTACCTCTTGTAGAATACAAACAGAAAGATAATCTGAAATCTCGGTCTTCCGTGATATGGATTAGAGGTTTGATATGGCAGTTTCTGAGTTGTTAATTCTTTTCAATAAAGTAACTATCTTTAATCCACTTTATAAGTGCTAGAGCATTAAATTACTGTAATAAAATTATTTATTTATAAAACAATATCTTCATTATTTCTTTGGAGGTTTTAACATATTGTTTTCATTATATTTCCGTGCAGATAAAATTAATCGCATGTTTCTGAAAATGCGACTTGCTTTAGACCCACCAAATCATTACTTACGATTCGTAGTTCTTATTTTTATTCTTATTATTATTATTGTGATTATTATTTGTATACAATTTACTAATTCTTTAAATGAAGAACTGTAATATTAAACGTATTTCTTCATTTCTTCCCTTTTTTGTAACAAATTTCGTGTTCCTCGTTCTAAATCTCATCTTATCAAATTCATTTACATAAACGTCTATCTCCCTCTGAAACTAGTTTACCTCTTGTAGAATACAACAAAAAATTAAGCTTGTATCTCGGTCTTCTGTGATACGGATTAGAAGACTGATATGGCAGTTTCTCAGTTGTTAATTCTTTTCAATAAAGTAACTATCTTTAATCCCCTTTTTAAGCGCTAGAGTATAAAATTACTGTAATAAAATAATTTATTTATTAATTTATTCATTATCTATAATTATTATATATATATTTTTAACCGAGTATGTTAATTTCTTTTAATTATTAGCGCATAGTAGTAAATTCTGGCAGATTGTTTATTCTTTACAAGAATAGAGAATAAATCAATGATGAAATATCTAATGAAATATCTGATATGGCAGTTTCTAAGTAGCTAACAGAATGTATCTTTCTAAAACAGTAACTATTTTTTATCCACTTTTTTGGTGCCATAATATTAAGTTACTGTAATAAAATTATTTATTAAGTCATTCATTCGTTATCTATTTTTTTTTTTTATTTACTCATGTCGATTTTTTAAAAATTATTAACGTATAGTAGCATCAAATATCTGTACATTTTCCGGATTAAACAAAACGTTTTGCCAAAACCTTTGAGCAGCAACATATGGTTCGCATTATTACACAAAGTTTACTAATCTTACAATCGCCTTTTTTCAGAAAACATTTTCTCCAAATAATTAACAATACACTGCAATTTAAGAAGCAATATCAATATTAAAATGATATTTTATGATAGTTAAGAATTAATATGAATATTAAAGCAATATCTGCAATTAAGAAGCAATATCAATATATTTTTGTTGAAGGGTCTTGAATTAATACAAAAATTACTTTATAAATAAAATACATAAAGTTTTTGCTGGTGACGAAGAAACTTTTAGGAAAAGTTTACGCATCATCTAAGTTACTCACAACACTGTATATAAAAACCGTTTTCATATTTTCAAAAGCAATAAAGATAAGATATCCATATCAGAAAATTTACAAATCTTTACATTTTATAGAAATAACCAGCGAAATATTTTTCTCAAATTTGTATAATTATAGAAATAAATCAGAGAAAAGAGAAAAAAATCTGAATATTACTTTCTAGGTTTCAGAATTGCTTAGTTCCATTTAGTATTAAAAATTAAGAAACATTTTTTTTCTTTTTCGATATTGGATAAATTTCAAAATAGATTGAATTTTTAAAAATAAATCTTAATGTATCAGGAAATATTTTGCAATCGTTTACGGTGTAAATGTGAAAAAAATTACTTTATTGATTTTTTTTTCTATCAACATAGAGTGCAGCCAACAACTTGCCTCACAAACAATTATATTTAAAACAACAAGATTTATTTAGTAAAATGTTTCTTATTGTTGCGTAGTACATGTTCAATTAACTTATTATTTAAGTTTTTTTTTTTTTTTTTTTTTTTTTTTTTTTTAAATCTGCAAATTGCGCTCTAGAATATAAGATAGTTTCGTATTTCAAATTCATTGCGAACACACACAAAAAAAAAACCAATAAGATTAATTTCTTCAAATAATTACAATTTAATTATTATATTCTTAGTTCAGTATAAAGAGATATTTAAAAGATTCATATGAATTTTTCATAATAAAATTAGCTTTAACTTATTCCATCGGTAATCCTAACCGTAAATCCATCTTGATTATACTTTTGATTGTTTATGCTTTTATTCAATATTTTTCAACATTTTTACTTCTCTAGTATTACACGCGAATAGAATGAAATATCTCTTTTAATTAAATCTCACGTGTTTTTTCATCGAAATTCTTTTTTCAGTTCGGTAAAAACCTATTTTATATACATCACAATGAAACGTGTAATTACCAATTCGTGGTAAAGACTGATCTTTACATTGGATATATATTGCATTGTTATTTATTTGAAATAGTCTAAATGTATGCTTAAAAATATCATTGTATTTCAAGTATTACCAAAATAATAATAACAAAAACTGAAATAAAAAATACAAAAAAATTAAACTACCTTTCAAATCATTCAAACAGAAATTTTTTGTACATTTTTTTTCTTTTTAATTTGTAAAAAGTTTGAATAACTTAACTCTTTTGGGTTCCAATTTTCTTCTGTTTTGAGGACAAAATTACTTTTACTTTAATAATGTTATTCGTACTTGAATTTATCCCATCTGTAATCCTAACTGTAAATCCTTCTTGATTATACTTTTGATTGATTATACTTTTGATTGACTATACTTTTATTCAACATTTTTACTTCTCTAGTATTAAAAGCAAATTGAATGAAATATCTCTTTTAATTAAATATCACATGTTTTTCATCGAATTTTTCTTTTAAATTAAATGAAAACGTAATTGATATACTTCAGAATGAAATGTGTAATTATCATTTCGTGATAAAGATTGCTCTTTATATTGCATATATATTGCATTGTTACTCATTTGAAATAATTTACATTTATTCTTAAAAGTATCACTGCATTTAAAGTATTACGAAAGTAATATTAAACAAAAATTGAAATAAAAAATACAAAAAATTAAACAGCCTTTGAAATCATTCAAACACCCTTTTTATGTATTTTTGTTTTCTTTTTAGTCTGTAAAATTTGAATAATTTAACCCTTTCGGGTCCGATTTTTTTTCTGTTTTGAGGACAAATTTGCTTTTATTTTAATAATGACAATCGTATTTGAACTTTTGTATATTTTATTATTCCATCTGCAATCCTAACTGTAAATCCTTCTTGATTATACTTTTGATTGGTTATACTTTTATTCAACATTTTTACTTCTCTAGTATTATACCCAAATTGAACGAAATATCCCTTTTAATTAAATGTCACATGATTTTTTATCGAAATTCTCTTTTCAATTTAGTGAAAACGTAATTAATATACTTCAGAATGAAACATGTAATTATCATTTCGTGATACAGATTGCTATTTACATGAATATATATTGCATTGTTATTCGTTTGAAATAATTTAAATTTATTCTTAAAAATATCACTGCATTTAAAGTATTACCAAAGTAATAATAAACAAAAATTGAAATAAAAAATACAAAAAATTAAACAGCATTTGAAATCATTCAAACAGTATTTTTGTGTACATTTTTGTTTCGTTTTAGTCTGTAAAAAGTTTGAATAACTTAACCCTTTTGGGGTCCGAATTTTTTCTGTTTTGAGGACAAAATTACTTTTATTTTAATAAAGTTAATCTTACTTGAACTTTTGTATATTTTATTATCCCTTCGGTATAGTCCTAACTGTAAATCTTTCTTGATTATACTTTTGATTGATTATGCTTTTATTCAACATTTTTACTTCTCTAGTATGGTGCACGAGTTGAATAAAATATCATTTTTAATTAAATTTTGCATGTTTTTTCATCGAAATTTTCTCTTCAATTCAGCGAAAACGTAATTAATATACTTCAGAATGAAACGTGTAATTGTCAGTTCGTGATAAAGATTGTTCTTTAGACTGCATATATATTGCTCTGTTATTCCTTTGAAATAATTTAAATTTATTACTAAAACTATCATTGCAATTAAAGTACTAAAAGAAACATAATATTAAAAATAGAAATACAAAAATGCAAAAAATTAAATAGCTTTTGAAATCATTCAAAGAGTATTTTTTTATACATTTTATTTTTCATTTTTAGTCTGTAAAAGTTTGAATAATTATTCAAAGCTTTTCGGATCAGAAATTTTTTCTGTTTTGAGAGGAAAACTACTTTTATTTTAATAACGTTAATCATAGTTACTCAAATAGACTCACTTAAGTTTAAAGGTTAACTTATTGTCTGATGTCTTACGAATGTACTTATTATGTGTACTATTCAATTCATATTTACGTGATAATAGGCTAAGTAAGAGTTTTTAAGACGTTCAGAAAATAAGGTATTACAGTAGGATTTGAGAAAGTATTACAGTTTTCTAATGTTTTTCTTTCTTTTTTTTTAATCACACATGATTGATTTAGAAAAGCAAGTCATACTTTAAATTCAAAGGGTGAAATGCAAAAATAAAGAAGAGCAGAAATAAAGAGTGAAATAAAGAAATCGCCAATGGTGCAAAGAAATTTTTTAATATTTTATTATTAATGTTATTATCATTATATTATTTTAATATTTTATTATTAATGTTATTATCATATGTCACTACATAAATGAAATTATAATAAGAAAGGCATAGCCAAAGCCATATTCTATCATTTCTACATGACGAAAGTAACTCAGTAACTGTTGATACAAAATAATACTCGATGAAAGGACATGTACTATTAGTATTACACCAGTAGTATTAATTGTACACATTAACAGTACTAAATTAATAGTATTACATTAATAGTACATTATTAATAGTACTATTAATAGTACACATTATAGTATTATTAATAGTATTATTAATTATAAACATGTACATGTATTATTAATAGCACACTAGACCCAAAAAGGGTTAAAGCAAACAGTGCTATCAAGAAATGCAAAAAGCACTTTTCTAATTTTCAGTTTTAATAATAAATTATAAAAATAATAAATTAATGGTATCCACTATAAAAAATAGAAAAGTATTCTTTCTCATAGAATGGGGGGGGGGGGGAAACAATCGATAACAGCTTTTTTTTCTTTTCTTTTGTTTTGTTTTATTTTACATAGGGTTTTACAAAAAGGATTAGAAAGATTTTCATTCCATTTAATGATTTAAAACATTTTGGGAAAAAAGAAATAATTTTAGATTATTTCTTGTGCTATTTATTTACGTTCGAATTTAAAAAGGAATTAATAGCTATCACATTTCAAATATCACACGAATGACACTATAGATAACATCAGTACATAATAGCATTTCAAAAATCACATGCTATATTTAATAACAAAAATAATTTTAAGTCATTCCAAATTTAATCAAAAAAGTTGTTCTTTGTCATTAATATAATACTTCTTTCATCTATTTTGGAATTACAACATAGATTAATAAAAGATTCTTTTTAATTAAATCTTACTTTTTTTTCATTCAAATTCGTTTTCTTTAACAAAGGAAATGTAATTAATATATTTCAGAATCAACCGTGTAATTATCATCTCACGATGCATAACAAAATCACATTGTATAAATAATGTATTTCTTTTCGTTTGGTATCATTTAAAACACTTCTTAAAAATTGCAGCTGCATTTAAAATGTTGTTATTTAAAAGGAACAATTGAAATCAAAGACATGAGAAAAAAATGCATTGCATCTTTGAATCGATTCTTCAGAGAATTGATATCCTTATTTTTAATTTGAACGTTAATGTAATAAGTTAAATAAATTTTAAATATTTTTAAGAAAACTATTTAATATGGAATCGACTTAAGTTAAATTCTAATATTATATATATATATTTTTTTTTTAAATAAGAAGCAGTAATTTAGAAAATTAGTTTTAAAATTAGTAGTAGTAAAGTTTAAAATAAGAAATATTAAATATTTTCATCCATTTAAAATAGTTATGCGCTCATACAAAAAGAGAAAAAATAAATAAACGACCAATTCATTCCTTTTAATAATTTGAAACATTTTGGGAAACGAAATATTTTTAGATTATTTCTTATGCTATGTGTTTATGCTGGAATTTAAAAAGGAAAATTAATTGTTTTCGCTTTTTAAATATCACATGAATAACATTAGCACAGATTTAGCATTTGAAAAATCACACATTATATTTAATAATAAATATAGTTTTAAGCCATTCCAAATTTAATCAAAAAAATTGTTCTTTGTCATTAATATAATACTTCTTTCATCGGTTTTGGAATTACAACACAGATTAATAAAAGAATCTTTTTAAATAAATCTCACATTCTTTTTCATTCAAATTTGTTTTCTCTAGCAAAAGAAATGTAATTAATATATTTCAGAATCAACCATGTAATTATCATCTCACGATTCATAAAAAAAATCACATTGTATAAATAATGTGTTTCTTTTTGTTTGGAATCATTTAAAACACTTCTTAATATTGCAGCTGCATTTAAAATACTGTTATTTAAAAGAAACAATTGAATTCAAAGGCAGAAAAAAATGCATTACATCTTTGAATCAATTCTTCAGAGAATTTTATCCTTGTTTTTAATCTAAATGTTAATATAATAAATTAAATAAATTTAAAATGCTTTAAAGAAAACAATTTAATATGGAATCTACGAAAGTTAAATTTTAATATTATATATATTTTTTAAATAAGAAGCATTAGTTTGCAAATTAGTAGTAGTTAAGTTTAAAATAAGATATATTAATTAATATTTTCAACCATTTAATATATAGTTATGGGCTCATACAAAAAGAAAAATAAATAAATAAACGATACATTCATTCTTATAAATGATTTGAAACATTTTAGGGAAAAAAATATTTTTAGATCATTTCTTATGTTATTTATTTATGCTCGAATTTTAAAAGGAAAATTAATAGTTTAAATATCACCTGAATAACATTAGCACAGATTTAGCATTTTAAAAATGACACGTTATATTTAATAACAAAAATAATTTTAATCCATTCCAAATTTAATCAAAAAAGTTGTTCTTTGTCATTAATATAATACGTCTTTCATCTGTTTTGGAATTAAAACACAGATTAATAAAAGATCCTTTTTAATTAAATCTCACATCTCTTTTTCATTCAAATTCGTTTTCTCTAGAAAAGGAAACGTAATTAATATATTTCAGAATCAACCATGTAATTATCATCTCACGATTCATAAAAAAAAAATCACATTGTATAAATAATGTATTTCTTTTTGTTTGGAATAATTTAAAACACTTCTTAAAATTACAGCTGTATCTAAAGTGGTGTTGTTTAAAAGGAACAATTGAAATCAAAGAGACGAAAAAAATGCATAGCATCTTTGAATCGATTCTTCAGAGAATTGATATCCTAATTTTTAATTTGAACTTTAATGTAATAAGTTAAATAAATTTTAAATATTTTTAAGAAAATAATGTAATATGGTATCGATGAAAATTAAATTCTAATATTATATAGATATATATATTTTAAATGAAATGATAAATTAGAAAATTAGTTTTAAAACTAGTTGTAATAAAGTTTAAAATAAGAAATATTAATATTTTTGACAATTTAAAATAGTTATCGGCTTATACAAAAAGAAAAAAATAAAAGTTTTGGTTTGGTTTGGTTTATTTTTGTCGTCCGATTATCTGCGCTAGGGATATAGGACCAGGGGGGAGTGCCAGTCGTGGGGGTCTTTCTAAGGGAACCTAACCCGTATTTACGCAAGGTTCGAAGAAAACCACGAAAACTCCGAACGGTTAGGCCGACAGCCGCGATTGGTTTCGTCTACCAGTTTGAGGTCAGAACCTCTCGGCCACTGGTGGGGCCGAAAAAAGAAAATAAATAAAAATGAAAATAAAAGATAAATAAAAATATGTTTCATTCGGTGAGGTTAAGAATTTAAGAATAGCGAGCATATTGGAAGATTTTTCGTACCGTTTAATGCAATATTGTTATTTTGACCGGTAAAAATTAATTTTAACCAGGTAAATGGTCACAATTTGTTTAAAGTATATTTAAGTGTATAAAGTATATTTAAAACATAAAATTTTGCGAAGTATGTCACTGTTCTTGCGGGTGAGCGTAGGTTTAACATTGTGTTTACCATACAATCAAAGGTATGAAAACATAGAAAACTGTTTGCTGGAAACCACAATGCTAATACTACGAGTCAACCACTAGTGGTATCAATTTTTGGCTTATGCACCACTTCGCTTTCGGCAGATATAGATCGTTTAGTTCCTCAATTACTACTCTTCCATAAAATGAAGAATTTTTTATTGTGCTCGATAACTTAGAGTTTTGTGCTGTCGGCTCTTGGACTATCATAAAAATTCATTTTGAATTTTATTCCACTAATAGTTCTGTCATTGGTGTGTCTTTCTGCACACAAAGTTTCGTGAGTATAGTTATAGCATAGGAATATCGATTTATTACGCTGTATGTTCATAAGTATTGAAATATTTTTAATAATCTGATTTTATAAATATTTTAAATTAAAAAAAGAGAAGGAACTAAATCACATTAAGTGAAAAAAACGTTTAATTTTCGTTTAATTTTCGTTTTTTTTTTTTTTTTTTTTTTTTTTTTTTTTTTTTTTTTTAGAATTCAAAAAATGATTAGACTTGTTCTTGTATTAAGCTAAGACATTTTCATGATTCATTCTGGATGAAATCAAATTTGAAATATAGGCTTGTTAATGATGAACAGCATTTATTGGCTTAGTCGTGAAATTTTCTGATACAAAATCTATAATATTTCAAATTTTAATTGAATAAAAGGCACACAGCTTATAAAGGGAAAACTTGTGAAAGACTGGACTCGAATTGCGTCATCCATCAAGTTTTATTTCTTATGCTCGATAACATAGGTTTTTGTGCTGTCGGCTCTTGGACTATGAGTTGTGTCACTTTTCTTGCTGGTAAGCGATATCATACTGAGAAGTGGCAGGCTGGGTGTCGATCTAAGTGATCTGGATGATAGAATGCCTGTACGCTATATCGATGACACAATTCAAGTCCAGGCTTTCATAAGTTTTCATCTGTAGCTTTGTGTCTTTTAAGCAATTAAAATTTGAAATATTATTGATTTTGAATCGGTAATTTTCAAAATTTAGCCAATACATTCTCTCCATCAGTAGCAAACCTTGACTTCATCAAGTTTGACTCAGTGTTCTCGCTGTCGCTCACCATTGCGCCAAATTGCGACAAAATTTTTCATTTGGCGAGTAAACAAGCGATTAGATTCGCCAAATTGCTAATGCTCAATTTTTGCTTTTTCTTTTTGTCTTTCACACATATGCATACATACATATTTTTAATATATCTGTAGGGGATAGTGGAAATTAGATTAACAACACTCATTGCCGCAGCTATAAAAATTTTGGTTATTTTAAAACATATTGAAAAAAAAGGGGGGTACATTAAAGGATTAAAAACGATTTTTTAGGGCTACGCGATGAATCTATTTTGCTAATACTTTTTTATTTGGCGAATGTTTTTTATTTTTAATTAGCCAAATTACTAACGTTGGTTAAATGTCAGCAAGAACACTGGTTTGACTTCATCCAGAATAAATCATGAAAACGTCTTGGTTTAATACAACAACATGTGTAACAATTTTTGGAATTCTAAATTAAAATATTTAAACGCTTCTTTCATTTAGTGAGGTTTAATTTCCTTCTTTTTTATATTAAAATAAATATGTAATCAGATAATTAAAAATATTTCAATACTTATGATAACTGGCTGCCTAAAAAATTACGTTCTTAAATTAAAAGTTATTGCATAATATATTTTTTCTAAATTTCTTTATTATTTTTTAAGTAAATAATTTAAACATATTCTTTTATAAATATTATATAGGGAAGATTTAATAGTCTTAAAATAATATTTGTTCTGACACGAAAAGAAAAAAAAAAGAATCGATAAAAATAAATGTGTTTGAATGAGAAAAAAAGGATTATGCGAATTTTTATTTAATTTTTTAAAATTTTATCAAAAATAATAATTTTTTTATTTAAATAATATAACATAATTTACAAATAAAAACTTTATCAATTTCAGTTTAAAAATATACAAATGATATATATATCAGGCTAAAATAATCATCTAATTTGCTATGATGGAAATGTATACGGTTGAACATAAAAGATTAAAGTATATACCATTGTATTTTCCACAAAAAAAAAAGAAAGAAAAAGAAAAAAAAATTAAAAATCATAATTAAGCTCTATTTTGTGATTCAAAATGACCAGTGGCAAGAATATTCACAGACAACAATAACGATATATCAAGACGTAGACGTTAAAAAACTAAATGCATCGTATGCATTTAATTAATTAAATTACAGAGATATATTGTTTTTTTATATATACTTTTGCATTTTAACCGGATAATTTCTTAAACCTCGGTTCCGTTTAAGCCGGTTAAATGGGAAGTTACTGTATTTCAAATTTAAATGTTTTCTTTTAAATTAATGCAAATAAATGGTCTTACATTTCGTCCTTTTTTATGCTAGTCTATGAAAAATAAGTTCTATTTCGTAAATCGTAGAAACTTTTTATAGTCAAAATAGTTTTAGTTAGATACTTTAACCACTTAACTAATCAATATGTTTGAAAAAAAATTCAGATGTTTATTTTTTCTTCATGTTTTTCACAGAATTTTTAATCTTTTATGACGGGTTTCCAAAACTGGGGTTTTATCCTAATTGACTCAGAAAAATGTTCGGGTTAAATTATATAAAATTTACAATAAAATTTTACTGGTGACAATAAAATATCATAATTGGACTATGGATGTCCGTACGCATTTTTAGAAAAATCACGTTTTGAGCACCAGCCTTGGCGAGTTGGCGAAAGCGAGAACGTTCAGCTAGCTGCATCGCCAAACACAAAATAAACTAAGTTCAAATGTGTCATAAAACATATGATTAATAAAATTATATTTAATACAAAAGAATCTTTACTACTGTTTTTAATTAACGTCTCAATTTCTTCGAACATAGCGAGTTAAGTAAATAATTTTTTTGAATTGAGAGAAAAAAAACTGTTTAGATGTTTTGTGAAATTTAAAGCATTTTAATCTGAAAAAGCTCTTTGTTTTAAGCTATGTTTTAATCGTAAACAACGGTGAATAACATTTCCTCATATTATAGTCTTTGCTTGATAACATTTACGGAAAAAACAAATGAACAATAAGCGCGATCTCTTTGCAGAAGGAAGGGTTGCTATTCGCTAAGTGTTTGACGTCACAAACAAGAAAGGGTGCTTAGCATTGACTTCATCTTTGCGCCAATCGTTGTTCTGACGATTAGGTGCTCAAAACGTGATTCTTTCTGAAAATGCTGCCCGTACGTTGTACGGGCAAATCATGATTGGGAAAAACACTTTGCCCGTGCACAGGGAAACGGTCAACACTTTCAAACGTGATAAACACGCAGTGTAACCACCTAATTTTAATTCAAAATCTGACATACGGCACCAAGAATACTTTAGTTGAATTTTGTTTTTATAATGAGAGTGTAAAAGAGTACTTTTTTATTTTTTAAGAAATTTTTTTAAAAATTCTGGTGTGAGTTAATTATTTCGTCATTTTACGAATATAATTTTTCTGCTCCTGTTTAACTCCCTAAAAAAAATATTTTTGAATTTTTCATTACATATATTTTTTAAAAGCGTTTATATTTAAATCCTAGTATTCATGCTTAATGAAATATACTTTTTAAATAAATCTCAAATGTTTTTCAGACAAATTCTTTTTTTTTTTACTCTTTTATATAATTAATATATTTAAAATTAATTGTATGTAAATATTATTTCATGATAAATTTACATTTCACGCTATATAAATAAATTATTACGTTTCATATAAAATACTTTAAAACTTTTTTTTTTTTTTTTGAAAAAGTCCACAGAATTAAAATAAAAAATCGGAAGAGAAATCAAATGAAAAAATCTTTTGAATTTATTCCATAAGAGAATTTTATCATTTTCTTATTTAATTATTTTTATGTAATATGTTTATTAAACTTTGAATAATTTTAAAAATGTAATGTCATGTAGAAACAGATTTTTTTTTCTAATTTAACTATCGTTATGTAATTGGATTATATATAGATACTTTAATAATTTGAAATCAGTATTTATTCGAATGATGCCAAAGTAAGAAAAATACCGATAAAAATACGTTTGTTTAAAAGAAGATTTGGGAAAAAGATTTTTGTAACAATTAATGATTTAAAATGTTACTAGAAATGTAATATTTCTGTTTTTATTATTGATGTTTTTATACTGGTTACGAGATAATACCACGTATGCAAAAGTTGCGAAAAGTAAAAATATTCAAAAGTTGCGCTAATGGTAATCCTATGTTATATATATATTAAATATTTCGAAAGCATTTTTTTTTATTTTAAAAGGATTTTTTAAATCAAGATCTCTATAAAGGCCGTTTTTAGCCTACAGGCTATCAAAGCCTGATAGCTTATATGTTCGCCCGCTCTGTATGTATGTAACGCGACAATTCATGATAAAAACATCGGATTAGTTTGAAATTTTGAATATGGGTTTTTTGTGGTAATGCGCATCCCTGATTAGTCTTGAGAGTTCATTGGGTAAGTATAAGTGGGTAAGGCAGAGGGCTAATCCATCCTCTTAGTGTAGATAAATGGGTTTTTCATGCTTAATTATCAGATTTCATTCACATTTTAGATATAAAATCATTCTGATGAAATACCTCCATGATTAGTTTTGGGTGTTCATTGATTTAATATAAAAAGTGGAGGAAATGAAGGGTAAAATAGGGGAAAAATATGGGGTAACCTCCAATTCTTAATTTAGATTAATGGATCTTTTTACTTAAAATTCACGATTAGCTTCAAATTTTAGATATAGGTTAATTGTGACAAGGCGCATCCATGATTACTTTTTGGTATTGATTGGATAAAGGGGGCGAGAAATTGTCAAATGTCAGCGAGAACACTGCTTCTAAGGTATAATCGACTTCAACGGAGAAAAAATTCCATAATAGACATTTTTTTTTTTTCTTTAGACAAATTTTACTATATATCTATTGATTTGAAGCACTTTCCCAGTTAGACAGATTTCTGTCTTACACAGTCCAACTTACAGAGAGTTTATTATACATACGATATATTGGGACTTAATTAATCTTTTCAGTAAAACAATATCTTAGAATTTTTTTTTTTTTTTTTTTTTTTTTTTTTTTTTACAAAGGAAAAATAACATTTTATTTTAAATTTAATGTTTTGTGAACAGAGGTAAAATCACATGATAATGGTTTCGATATGGTCACATTTTTAAATAATGACATCATGCAACTGGAGGGTAAATTTTGGAGTCACTCGTTGTAACGTGTCTACTGAAATAAATGAACATGCTTCGCAGATTAATTATTAAATTTGTCCCAACGTTTCAGAAATCTTAGGATAAACAATGTCTTTCAAGTAGCCCCACAAAAAGAAGTCATATAGATTGATATCCGGCGAATATGGAGGCCAATCTATATCAGTGGCATTGGTGGTATTCCAGTACAATAAAAACATGTTCTAATAGATAATAACTAATTTTTAATGACTAATTCAATACAACTCCATGTAATGAAACAGATTCAGGAATGAAATTCTATACTTCTGAGTACTATTTAAAATTTCCTGTGCTTGTGCTGCAACCTATTAACCCATCTTGGAACTATTCCTGAAAACCAGCTCATAAAACATTCCAAATCTGCTAGTCCAAGACACCACTTGTTTTACCTACCTATCTCTTACTGTTTCACAGTTACATCATTTCAAAATTTGGGAGTCCTTTCTGAAACACCCAGTAAATACCGTACAGTAAACTCTGTCCAAGTTGAAATTGACTTCAACCGAGAAATATTCAATTATATACAATACTGCTCTTCAGACAAATTTTACTCTATGTCTATGGATTTTCAGACACTTGAAAATCTTTTCGACTTAGACAGATTTTCGCCTTACACAGAGTTTGCATCACAGAGAGTTTACTGTATATACAATGTACTGGAACTTAATTAATCTTTTCAGTAAGACGATATTTTAGAAATCCTGCATTTTTTCTACAAACAAATAACATTTCATTTTAAATTCAATGCCTTCAATTTCTCTTTCTTAAATGATAAAATACTGTTGTTTTTTAATACATTTACATTTCAATCATAGTATCCAAGATAAATGAAAGACCTCTTTTAATTAAATATACATCCAAATTCTTTTTCTTTTTCCAATGAAATCGTAAATAATATATTTCAGAATGAACTGTGTAATTATCATTTCGCGATAAACTTTTCTCTTCACATTATACAAATACAATTTTTTATTTCGTTTGAAATAATTTAAAACCCTTCTTTAAATTACAAATGCATTTAAAATATACTTTTTTATTTAAAATGAACAATTGAAATGAAAGACAGACAAAAAAAATACTATTCTTTGAATGGATTTTTCCAGCGGATATTTTTATTTTCTTTTTTCAATTAGAACTTTAATGTAATAGGTTCATTACATCTTGAATAATTTTAAGAAAACAACGTAATCAAGTATTGCCTAAAGGCCTTTCCTTTTTAAAAAAAGAGAAGAATTTGATCAATCTTTATGTGATAAGATTAGATGTAACAAATTTATTAATCTGAAAAATGGTATTTTTTCTCATACTTAATTTAAAAAAAACAATCGATAAAAAAGTATTTTATTTTGATAAGGGATTAAAAAATAGATTGGAAGGATTTTTGACCGATTTATTGTTTTAAAACATTAATACAAACAATATTTTGGATTTTATTATTTTCCAATAGCAGGGCAGTGTTGCCAGATGGGCTACTTATTTTAAATTCAGATACTTGACTGGCATCACTTTTTGAAATAGTAAAATGCATCTCATTTAAAGACATATTAATAAAGGCGAAAACAATCAGAATTTCAAAAAGTGGTGTGAATCAGGAAATGTGAATTTAAAAAAAAAGTAGCCCACTGGCAACATTGTAGCAGGGTGGTGTGTGGTAAGGGAAAATTACAGTCAAAAAAGTGTTAAATACCAGTATTTCGTTAAAGAGAAATTCGACTTCTTTAAACCTTTTATATTATCTGAAACATTTTTTATGAGAAAAGATTGATAGTTTCCTCTTTTTTTTTACTGCATTTTTCTTTGATCACTGACTACCCTAGATAGTGTAAAAATATATGCAAGAATGCATCTAACTAGTCGCATGTCCCAAAACTTTTTTATTTCTCATGCATGTCATTAATATTATGAACTCAAAATTGTTTTTACACATGTTAAAATTTCAGTTTTGTTATTTCAATATTATTCAGAGTTATTACTACAGAAACTTAAATTTCCATCTTAAATATCGGCTCCATTTTACAAATCGGAGTAAAAACGAGGTAATTTCAATTATAATATTTAATAAAATCAATATTTTTCATTATTCTGTTGTAAATCAGCTGATTGAGAATCGCCTGGGTGTGAATTGCCCGTGATTGCACAAATAGTCATTGTAGCAATGTACGCTAATGGCGCCTGGGGCGTGTAAAATCCGTCGTGACTGCTAAGTCCTCCAAGTTGCCTGTGACTTAGGACTTTGGAATATTGAAAACATATGATGTTGGAGATATATGAATCAAAAATATATAGATGTTGGAATAGGAATGTTTTTCATTATTCTGTTGTAAATTAGCTGATTAAGAATCGCCTGGATGGAAATTGCCCGTCATTGCACGAACAGTCATTGTAGCAATGTACGCTAACGGGGCCTTTTGCGTGTAAAATCCATCGTCGGTGCAAAGTCTTACAAGTTGTCTGTGACTTAGGGTAACTTGAGGTGAAATGCAGTGTTGTACAAGATGTAGTATCACGTACACTGTAAAAGAAAAAAAAACAGTTAAATTTACGACAAAAACTAAATTCCTTGAAATATAAAATATAACAGCTTTTTTTGTGTGCGTGTTTTCTAATATAGCCCACTGGATATTTTGTGTTGCTTATAGGTTTTTCAAAGTAGGGTTGGTATAGTTAATAGAGTTATTTAATATATTAATGAAAAAAAGTGTCGCACAGAGAAGTTTCGTTTAATATTTCTTTCAAAGCAACTTATCCTTTAATTGATAAATCCTTTTTTTTTTAATTATTAAATTTTTACATAATTGGTAGCACTAATAAATTTAATTTTAGAATAATTATAAAAGGCAGTTATTTATTTTATTCGAATTAAAAATTTTCAAGTCAAATTATTTAAATAAAATCCAAAATTATATATTTTTTGAAAATCCGAAATTAAGAAGAAGTTTAGTGGAGATATTTAAAAAAAATAAATTTCAAAAGACGAAAAAAAATGATTTAAAATGCCGAATCATTAATAAATTAGAGTAATTTTTAAAATAGAAAAAAAAAATAAATTCCAAAATATATTGTGAATGTTAATGATAATATATATATATATATATGTATAACCATTATATAATACTACAATTCAACATCCTGCAATGAATATAGAATAACCCAATATAACAAACTTAAACATGACACGACAATTAAATGAGATTAGCAATATTAAACCAATTATAAATAAAATTGGAGATTGCTGTGTGTGGCTCGTTATCAAGGGCGTTGCCACGTAGACACAAAAATTACGATTAATTTCTGAGATATATATAAACCTTTAAATTTGCAAAGATTTTAATTAAATCTATTTTAGTATGAAAATTTCAAGCTCATGCACCGGGGTTCGAACAAAGAAACTTCTGTTTGCGAGCGGGGTGCGTTACTTCCAATATGATGCCTACACGGAAGACGTTTGAAATTAAGGTTATGTTTAAAATTTAAATCGCAAAAATGAACGCATGATAGTGATAAAATTGATTTAATTAAAATGCTAGGCTTTTTAAAAATCTTATTATTTATTGTGCGACGCGAGGTATTCAGCTGTAATTACACAAAATTTGAAGTCTCCGACTTATACAATTTTTGTGTACGGACTGTGTGACAGACAGACAAAGGACTGAGACGAATAGGGTTTCATCAGATGAATGAAATTCAAAAAACTATTTTTTTTAATATATATAATAAAGTGCATAAATTTTCAAATTTATCTCAAAATAATAAATTTTTAATATACTTATATTGTCATTTCAAAAAGGAAAATAAGTATAAAATTGATTTAAAATTTTGTAATTGTGTTTGGAACAAGGATGACATAGATGACCACCTCGGAAACTCAGCTTACACTTTAGAACGATAATGCAATCCCGAAGGGCAGGCCCATCTACTAAATGCTCGTGTTACAAATGGCTTTTACAATGTTTATAATACAGTTTTACAGTACAATTGACTTATTATTGATTATTACTCCATCTAATCATATTTGAGAGAATCAGTCAAGTTTAACCTGAATGTGACTGAAAGAAGAAACACACCTTAAGGTATCAGTTACTAAGAATTTTACCCCACTTGGTTTATTTATTTATATATTTTTAATTTGTGTAAATTTCCAGTCTGCGCGGAAAAACATTTGCGACTTGCAGGACAAGTTCGTGATGATACTAGTTTAGGAGATCGACTGTACTATATTCTTAAGGCGGTTTCAAATTCAAATGGGTTACTTCCAGACACATTTTTGTTTGGAAACGCATGAAATTTGCAATCGTCGTTATTCAAAAAATACGCAATAGAAGGACGCTTTTCATATTTTGGTTAACGTCAACGATCTTTAAAAAATTCTGTCATTCTGTCGTCGTTATTTGGAATCGAATTTCCGTGCAAAAGAAGAAAAATCAGCCAGATAAAAGAGAGGAAGGGGGGGAATAATCTCACGTGATCAAAATCATTATAACTCGATAAGTAATTTATTTATCGAAAAATGGAGAATTCACGTCAGTTCCAAATTGCTTCATTAGGCAAGTTGGCCAATTTTGTGCCCTATACTGGTAAAATGAGTCTAATAATGTGTCAGAAGTTTTGCTTTTGTTGAGATTGGAAATTGAGAAGTGCCTTAAAAGATTTAAATGTCACGAAAAAAGAAAAAAAATCATTTTACGTAGTCTTTATATAAATGCTAAAAGACTGTAATCACATTATTCTAAAAAATGATAAATGATAGCAAATTTCGATAAAATTTAAAATATGAATATTTAACATTAAATATGTGATAAATAATTATCAATGCTTTATGAAAATTTAAAAAAATAACATTTTTTTTTAAAGATTGCTTTCACATTTGGAAAAAAAATTATTTTAAAAATTTTATGGAACCATCAAACTCAAAAGTTACTTTTTTTATAATAATGATATTGCAACTTCCTGCAAAAGATTCTACTTTCTGTGACGATTTATTTTTTAAATGGTTATAAGAAAAAACATTCAATATTTTCCGTGTAGTTCTTACTTTGCAATTAAAATATATTTTTTTACTTCTTAACCAAAATTTCAATTCTGCGCTTACTCATGGGAGTTACATAAAAAAAGAAATATGCAAAGATCAACCAAAAGGAATGCTAAAAATACCAAATAAGATGCCTAAATAAGAATATACTGTTTTTATAAGAGCTTTATGTGTTTTTCAAGTGAATAATGTTGAAAAGTTTTATTCGTAGAATTAAACAAGTTCTAAGAAATGAAACAAGTCTCGTAAGTGTTTA
Organism: Maratus speculifer; assembly: GCA_964019185.1. Lineage (NCBI taxonomy): Eukaryota > Metazoa > Arthropoda > Arachnida > Araneae > Salticidae > Maratus > Maratus speculifer. The sequence goes on along the minus strand of OZ025294.1, from coordinate 230,790,073 downwards.
TTTATTTATTTATTTTTATTCTATTATTTAGTTAATGCAAAAGAAACTTTTTTTGAAATTTTTAAAAGCAGTATATACGTTTATTTATTTATACAAGATTAAAAAACAATTCCACATACAACTTGTTCCACATTTTTTTTGTACAAATTTCAATAAAAGAAAGTGGAAAATTGGTTTTAAAAATACTATATTACTCATTTAGTTTTAAAAATATCTAACAAAATTGAACTATACAGTTTCTAAGATATTTGAATTTCAGTTGTAAGATAAAAGAACAACAAGAAAAAAAAAAGAAGATACTGAAAAAATAATAGTCGGAATAATATTGCTAAAAAAAATATCTATAAAATAAATTGATAAATAATAATAATAATAATAATAATAATAATAATAATAATAATAATAATAATAATAATAATAATAATAATAATAATAATAATAATAAGGAAACAATGCCTTATATTGGATAAGATTTTTTTTAGCTTTGAATTTTCATTGTTGATAAGGTAATTCAATATGAAGTTGTTCAAATATGTTTTTTTAAGCATATAATTTATATATTTAAGTGTTCTGATAAATGTTGTTTTTCGTTGCAGGTAAGTCTTTCATAACATACTTTGGAATTACCCTGTAAAATAGAGTATCCATCCATGGTACCATCCACTTACGTGAGTAACATTAAAAACCATTTTACATTTAGCGGAAAAAAAAATATTTTAGATAATTATTAATGCTGAATTTCATGATTAGATGAGTCTTTCAGGCGATCGTGCAGGAAGCAACATAATAATAATAATAATAATAATAGTTAATTGTAATGAGCAGTTGGCTTTTTACATATATTTGTATATATATTAAAATATGTATTATCTTAAAAATCAACATTTATGTAGTAAAATAATAATATTTAATTGTAATGAACAATTGAATTTTTTATAGACATTTATATAATTTATAAGAGTTTATTCTATATTTCATTTTTAAGATGTTATAGTTATTTTTTTTTCATTTCTGCAAAACATGTCCTTACAAATTCTAAGCTATTCGTCTGCGTCTGGAAAATTCAGAATTTTTATTAAAAGACAACAATGAACTAAAATAATAAGAAATCTTTAGAAGATACATTTGCCACCTAATCATCTCACTTCACGAAGAAACAACCTTGCAAAGTATAAGCTACTCAAACAATCTGCATGCATTGTTTCTTTCTTCTAAAGTTTCTTTTATATCCCATATCTCATCTAAAACAATTGCACACTTTTCTTAATCCAACTTGCTTCTTTCCAACAACTGCAATCATCTTGGAAGTTAAATAAATTTAGAAAAGTTTATGTTGATTTCTATATTTTAAGTAAACTTTAAAGTGTGATAGTTTTTGTTATTTTTTTCAACTCGGCAAAGACACAGCATTTCAAATTCTAAGCTATTCGTCTGCGTCCATGCTGACTGAAGCTTTTCTCTTAGTTTCCTTAAACTTTGTGTGTGCACATTAGAACATTAGCGTACTTCTATTAATACGATAATTTTTCTCTTAATTGCAGTCATTTGGAAAATTCAGAATTTTTATTAAAAAACAAGAATGAACTAAAAATAATAATAAACCTTTATAAGATACATTTGCCCCTTAATCATCACACTTCACGAAGAAACAACCTTGCAAAGTATAAGCTACTCAAGCAATCTGCATGCATTGTTTCTTTCTTCTAAAGTTTCTTTTATATCCCATATCTCACCTAAAATAATTGCACACTTTTCTTAATCCAACTTGATTCTTTCCAACAACTGCAATCATCTTGGAAGTTAAATAACTTTAGAATAGTTTATGTTGATTTCTATATTTTAAGTAAACTTTAAAGTGTGATAGTTTTTGTTATTTTTTTCAACTCTGCAAAGACACAGCATTTCAAATTCTAAGCTATTCGTCCGCGTCCATGCTGACTGAAGCTTTTCTCTTAGTTTCCTTAAACTTTGTGTGTGCACATTAGAACATTAGCGTACTTCTCTTAAAACGATAATTTTTTTCTTAATTGCAGTCATTTGGAAAATTCAGAATTTTTATTAAAAGACAACAATGAACTAAAATAATAATAAACCTTTAGAAGGTACATTTGCCCCCATAATCATCACACTTCACGAAGAAACAACCTTGCAAAGTATAAGCTGCTCAAACAATCTGCATGCATTGTTTCTTTTTTTTATATACCACGTATCTCACCTAAAACAATTGCACACTTTTCTTAATCCAACTTGCTTCTTTCCAACAACTGCAATCATCTTGGAAGTTAAATATATTTAGAAAAGTTTATGTTGATTTCTATATTTTAAGTAAACTTTAAAGTGTGATAGTTTTAGTTACTTTTTTTTCAATTCTGCAAAGACACAGCATTTCAAATTCTAAGCTATTTATCTACATTCATGCTAACTGATGTTTTTAATCTTAGTTTCCGTATACTTTCAATGTGTGTATTAGAACATTAGCATACTTCTCTCAATACGATATTTTTTTTTCGAAATTGCAGTCTTTTCGAAATTAAGAATTTTTATTAAACGACAACAATGAACTAAAAAAAAATAATAAATCTTTAGAAGATACATTTGCCCCCTAATCCTAACACCCCACGAAGAAACCAACCTTGCAAAGTATAAGCTACTCAGAATTTCATTTTATATCCCATATCTCACTTAAAACATTTGCACACTTTTCTTAATCCAACTTGCTTTTTCCCAGCAACTGTAATCATTTCGGAAATTATAAAAGGATTTAGAAAAGTTTACATTGAGTTCCATATTTTAAGTAAACATGAACGTGTGATAGTCTTTGTTATTTTTTTTTTCATTTCTGCAAAGACATGGCTTTTCAAACTCTGAGCTATTCATCTGTACCTATACTGTCTAATGCTTTCTCTTAGTTTCCTTTCTATGAGCGTACATTAGCATACTTCTCTCGGTTACAATTTTTTTTTTCTTCTGTATTTACAAGAAAAAAGTATTGGATTCGTTAAAAGTTTCTAATTCCGATTCTCGATGGATTTACACATTTTAGGGCTCAGAGATTCCAAAAATTGGTTTGTTTTTACAAAATGCCTTTCTGTGAGTTGGTCTGCCTGTCTGTATGTGACACAAATTTTGTGGGCACTCTGTATCAAAAACGAATGCACGGAATTTAATACAAATCTAGTTTCAGTTAGTCTCTTTTTTTATATAAATTAGTGTTGCTTAGTTTTTGGTGAAAATCGCTAAACAGGTGGCGCTGCTATGCAGCATTTTTCAGGATTTCTCAAAAACCAATGACGGGTTTTCCTCAAACTTCAGATTCAGTTAGTCCATGATATGAGATTACATCTTCTACATTTTCCAGTAAATAGCTCAAAAAGTAGCACTGCTATGCAGCATTTATTACGATTTCCGCAATAGCTCTATCTCGAGAACTAATGCACGGATTTTCCTCAAACTTCATATTCAGTTAGTCAATGGCATGAATTGACATTTTCTACATTTTGATGTAAATCTCTCAACACTCGACACTGCTATGCAGCCTTTATCACGATTCATGCAATACCACTATTTCAAGAACTAATGCAAGGATTTTCATCAAACTTCAGATTAGGTTTGTCAATGACATGGATTGACATTTTCTACATTTTGATCAAAAGTATCAACAAATGGCACTGCTATGCTGCATTTTTTGCAATTTCCACAATAACTATATCTTTAAAAAAAATGCACGGATTTCAGAAAACTTCAGATTCAGTTATTCCTTAAAATGACTTGTTTACATTTTGGTGTAAATCTCCTAACAAGTCGCACTGCTATGCCGTATTTTTCACGATTTCCGCAGTAACCCAATCTCAAGAACTAATCCACGGATTTTCCTTTAACTTCAAATTCAGTTAGATATTGTCATAAGTTCTTGCAAATCAGGTTTCCGTGTAAATCACCCAACAAATGTTACTGCTTTTCTGGATTTATTTTCATGATTTACGTTATTTTGGCGATAATCATATTTCAAGAACTAATGCACAAGATTTCATATCATTAGAATTGCCATGCTGGGCATAGATTGCCATTTAATTTTTGAACTGTTATAACATTTGAAATCTTAACATGGATGAGATAGAAGAAAGTTTTGGGATTGCCACATTTAACTAGTTTTCTTTAACGATTGAAATTATTTTCAAAATTAAAAGGCTTATTAAAGACGACACTGAACTTAAAATGTTAATGATTATATGTTTTTTACTATCCCTAGTATTTGGTTTAATTTACTGAAATAGCACACCCCTCCTTTTTTCAGTCTTAATATTATTTCACATTTTGTTGTCCTCTTACTGTTTTTTTCCCGCTCGATGTTTTTACCGCGTGTGGCTAATCTTATTGAGTTTTTTCCTCATGTTTCATCTTACCTTTTGTACCTCGGGTTTTACCTTCATCTCTATTCGAGCTAAATAACGTGCCTTTGTCAGTTCAAATCTTTATTTTCCCTTGAAAAAGGTCGAGTAGTTAGATTGAAACCGTCCGATAGTTTTATCATTGCTTCTAATGTTTAAACGTCATTCAAAATGGTATGTAGATTTTAAAATGTTGTATTTTATCCCATTGTATACTGTTTAGAAAAATTATAAATAAAAATTCTGAGCTTGTCTCAATCCTCGTATATTAACTATTAAAATGTTAAATTAATTTAGATAAAATAGAGTTTTTCTCGAAATTTCGCTGCTGGTGAAGACAAAAGCTAACAAATTGCAAGTTATTCATGTGAATCCATGTGCATTTTTAATTTTCATTGAGTTTATATCTCACGATTGTCTTATACATTTGCATATTTCTATTATTTCAATTGTTAGGTGTGTTCGTAATTATAAGGTACCCTGGGGTAATAACGCCACGTTAAGGTTCGACCAATTTTCACGGCTCAGTTTTAATTTGTATTTTTCAAACAAATATATGATTTGATACAGAAACTCATTGACTATCTATATATAAAAAAAAATAATTTAACAGATATGTATTCATAAAACGTAATGGCGTGATTTCTTGACCAATGCTATTTGGTGTTATTACCCGCCTATATGGGTAATAACGCCATGCAAACAAAACTGTGAAATAAGATGGAATAATTGCATGTAGATTGCCCAATTCTAAAAATACAAACTCTAAAAACTTAGAAATTGACAAATTGCATTCTAAGCTATTGAAAATGTTCAATTTTTTGTGGAAGTATAAGAAAAATAAAGGTGTGGTATGTGTGTGTGGGGGGGGGGGGGGAGGATGAGGCAAAAGAATATCAGACTGTGAGCTTCTTTTTGCTTAAAAAGGACCGCTTAAATAGAATTATTAGAAACATTGCACAGTTTTAACTGTGTTTTTTTGAATTAGTATTTAGGATGTAGCTCGGCCACTGTAGGGAATCAACCGGGATATTAATGCCAAGGATTGGCGTTATTACCCCGTTATAGTTATTGCGCTGTACATTTTAAATTACAAATTATCTCGAGAAGATATCCAAAATCTTCAACAATATTTTGAAAGTCCATGAAATGTACTAAAAATTTATGTAATTAACAAAGTATTTCCGGATAAAAAAAATATTCTTCACATCACAAAACGCATCTCGCAAATTTTAGATCAAGCGTTAATTTTAGTTGCTTGTAAAAACAATAAGACCTAAAAATGAAACAAATTAACTTGAAGCTGTTTTTTGCGATTTGTATGACTCAAAACCCTTCTGCGCAGAGCACATGGGTGTCATTTACCAGATTATTTCATAATTATGCAAAATATTAGCACTTGGCGTTATTACCCCGCCTGGCCTTATTACCCCACACCACCTTATAAGTACTTATAACCTATAGTAGTCGTTAGTCCATCCGTCTGTCCACATAAAATAGAACAAAAACTACCCAACCGAATCATTTAAAATTTAAAATGCATAATTGCTGTATAATTTTGCCGTGTTATTTCAGATATTAAGAAAATCGGATGCATAGTTTAACTACAGGGGCAATCAAAGGTATTCCGTTACATTACGGCCAATGGGAAAAATAGTTTCAAGTAAATTATGGTTTTACACTTTTTCGAACATAATATAATTGATATGCATGTATGAAATATGCACTAAAATACACAACCTGTACAATCTGTGGTGTGAAGAATATTTTGTATTAATTTACAAAGCTATACAAAAGTATTCCATTACATAATGGCACAGGCGGAAACATTGTTTGGGGGTGAGTTTCAATAATATTAAAGTATTTCACCATTTATGAAATTGTTATTCGCAGCTGAGGTTTACTACAAGTTATTTCCTATATAAATAGAAAGCAGATAGTATTTACAGGGATACACAAAAGATTTCGGACACTTTACTGCAACCGAATTACTGTATAATATTACACCAATATCTGAATATTTTTTAAAACTTCCTTGCAGTACGAGCGCACCTCATTTGCTACGCTTGACCTTCAATTTCCAGCTTGTTCTTCCCAGTAATTGCTATCATTCATGAAATCAAAGCGGTTATTAAAAAGCGACACTGAATTCAAAACCATAATTAATAAACTATGAGAAAATTGAGTTACTTTTAAAATTTTGTATCTTGGATGGACATAACTTTGCAGAGACATAATCTGCAGCAGTGTACATTCTTATTTTCCATACAGTTACCTTTTATAGATCGTGCCTGTCTTAGAAAATTTGCATATTTCTATTAATTCCATAACTTTTCACAGAAATTGCAGACATTCCGAAAATGAAATTCTCTTATTGAAACGCGATATTGAACTCAGAAATTTAAAATAAGTTTGGGATAACAGCGGAAAGCTACACTCCTGAATATGCTTAATATTATTTTCTAAACAGTTTTCTTTTATATCACGTGTTTATTTTAGGAGATTTACGTATGTATCGCCTTATTGAATTCTATTTTCGCTGAAATTGCAGTAATTTCACAACACAGAGATTTATTATGAGACAACAATGGAATAAACTTACTAAATGAACTTTGAGAAAATACAGTTGTTCCAAAAATTTCACATCTTGCGAAGCTACGGAAATGAACTTGAGTTTATCGTTTATATAATCTCCACATAGTTTTTTTTCCTTATTTTGTATCTTATATCTTTTTTTTAACATTTGCAAACTTCTTTTATTCTTAATTCTCTCTCGGAATGATTGTAGTTCGTTTTCAAAATAAGATAATAAGGAAAAGAGTGATATTTATTTATTTATTTGTTTATTAAACACATACATCTGACTTGTGTACTTGACATGAATGCCTGCTGATAAGTCATAGTTAATGTACAAGGACAAGATAAGACAAGGAAATTTACAACACTGGAAAATTACAGCTGGAAGCACAGTAAAGAATGTGCAAGGAAGCCAGCGGGATTCGAACACACAAACCTCCTGCGCTCTCCAGCGATTAGCAGTGTGATGTCTTAAGCACTCGGCACACGGAAATGGCGATATAATAAGAATCAAGAAACCATCGTTTCTCTCTATATATTATTCTTTCAGAAAATATAACTTTATGCAATATAAATAACTTTTTTTATATCTTTGTCTCTTTGTGCATGTTATTTTCGTCTACGTTTGATTTTCTTATTTTTTTTTTTTTAAATACTGGGTGTATTAGAAAGAATAATCGGATTAGAAAGAACAGTAATTTCATCGCAACAACAGTTGGAATAAGAGCTTTAAACAATGCAGAATAAATCTTGACATTTTTTCTTGTGCATTTTATAAATAAACGTTGTAAGTGACTTCTGCAGGGCTTCCGTTACCGAGTGATTAAGGCACCAAGCCCAGTGGCGCAGCCAGAATTTGGTTCTAGGGAGGGGGGGGGGTCTGATAAATGTGTTAGCTGGTTATTTGAATTGCCGGTTAATAGAATCAGTTGTAATCAGAAAATTCACTCTATAATATGTATGTAAACTCAAAGATCATCATTGTGGCTGGAAATCTTCATTTTTTAGCATAATATGTCTTAGAAAAGTGATTTAGTTCAAATAAACAATTTTTACTTAACTTATTCATGTTAACTAACTCATTTACTTATTCATGTAACATGAACTTCCTCAGTTTTAAGCAGAATTTGCACCATTTAATTAAATCATTTTGTTGAATTAAATCTGATTCAATAAAGCGGCAGATTCCGAAATACGTCTAAACGTTTAAATATTAAGTTTGGTTTTGATTCATATAAGCGGCAATTATAGCTCCTTTCTTAGCTCTGGGAGGGGTTTTAACCCATCATAGCAACGCCATCTAATGAGCTATTTAGAACAAAAAGTTATCAGCTCCAAATTACATAAGGACTAAAGAAATCTGAAATTTTATGATAATCTGTGGAGTAGTTCTTGAGATACAGAAATTGCGGAATTTGTGAAAAATGCAGCATAGGAGCGCCACGTGTTGGGTGATTTGCACCAAAAAATACTCAGCATCAATTTATATCAGGCACAAACTGAATCTAAAGTTTTAATAATTCCGATCATTAGTTCTTGAGATAAAGCGACCACATAATCCATGTTACATGCAGAGAGACAGGCTTACAGACAGACTCATTGATAGAAATTTTGCAAAAATGTTTTCCGGGATCTCTGATTCCTAAAACGTGTAAATCCATCGAAAACTGGAATTCGAAAAAAAAATAATAATAATAAAGAATGATACGATTGCATAAGAAATAATTCGAAGGGAAAAAAATCTAAGATATATTAAATACATAATATTTGCACTGTTAAATACATAATAGTTCCTCAAATATACTTTAAAACGAATATCCCAAAGAGTAAATAAAACTTATACTCGAATTTTATCGTTTTCCTTTACGCAAATAGCTTTTATCCAATATAAACATTCATAAAAATATTGATTGCGTATAAATATACGAAATTTCTTGTGCATAATTTTCCGATTTTATTAGAAAACGTTTGTGTAACAAGTAAATATGTATTGAGTTTTTATCAAATGACCTCTATAAATAAATATTTAATTGTTAATTTAATCGTTTTAATGTAAAATATATATAACTTTTCGCAATATATTTAAACCACATAAACATTTGAAAAAGAATTGACCAGTACTGTCTCTTTTTTTCTTCTGAAAAGTGGATTAAAAAAAATCCGAAATACTTAATTAAAATTACCCCTTAAGAATTTTTTTTGGGGGGAGGAGACAAAATAAACTAATAATAGTTACCATACACCACTTTTACCACATTAAAATATTTTCCTTTTTATAAATAATTTACATTATTTAAGAAGGATGTTACAAAAAATTAAAAAATTTTAAGATTGTCATATTTCGGTTCTAATCTGATAAAAAATGAAAAGTAATTATGAAAGTAAATTATGTTTCATATCAAAATGTTGTCATAAGTTTGTTATAAGAGAGTACATTGAAATTTAAACGCGTAAAAGTTTTGTTTGCAATGATAATGTTTCTTTTATTATTCCTAAGTTACATGGTCGGATTCATAAATAATGAGCCTCACTTTATTTTGATGCTAGCGTTAATCGGGGCACGCACCTAATGCTAGGGACAATGGTGGGAGGCGGTGGGAGGTGCTGAATTATATACTGACATATAAAGGCGGAGAAAAAGCGTCGCGCGCAAGCGAAGGTACATCAAGGATGTCTGGAAGATTCACTACATTAAAATTTCCAGCCACACCTCCATCATCGTGAGAGCTTACCTGTCTCGGCTGAACGTTCCAATTGTCCCAAATCCTCCCTATAGTCCGGACTTGTCACCCCCTGACTTCTTTTTTTTCCGCTCTTAAAATTAGTCCTGAAAGGTAAATGCTTCAACTCGATCCAGGACATCCAAGAAAATGTCAAAGACAGTCCTTGTAGCCATCCTGGAACAGACCTACATGGACGCCTTCGAGTCATGGAAATGCCGCCTACAAAAAATGTTGTTCTAATATATAACTCTGCTAATACGTAAGCCCATTTTGATCATTATACAAAAATATTTTTACAGATTTTTATTAACTCAGTGGGCAATATTCAAACATCTTGCTTTGGGCAATGGATGTCTATATTTTATTTATATATTTATTATTATTACATTTTTTTTCTCTTTTTTTTACGAAATTTTTTACATATAGAAGAATTTTTATTTGAGTAGAAAATCAAAATGTCGTTGTTAATAAAGAAGAAGGTAAAAAAAAAAAAATGTTATAAAATGTATGGACGCAAATTGTCAGACATGGAAAAAACGAATCCAAAAAAAGACTCATATGAAAGATCTCCTATTAAAGCAAAATATCCCCAGCTGGCTTGGTCTACAGACGCAGGTAGATTTCGAAATTAAGCACTAATTTCAGTTATTTTAAGTCATATTTCTGTTTGTTTTAAGTTTATGTATATTACTGCGCATGGTCATACATTTGATTTTTGAAAAAGCATTTAAACTTAGCGGCAGTATTTGAGTTCAATTGTAGTGAGTTGCTAGTAACCTTAATTATTAAAAGCGTCAGTTTCTAAACACAACTTCTAAGATTAAGAACTTAAAACTACTTTATATACTTACAACCAGAGTCCGATTAATGTTGTAGGGGGCCCAAGGCCCAGAAACTTTTTAGGGCCCCCCTCGCATCAAGATATTAGCCCCCCCACCCCCGATAATATTCAAAAGGTATCATTATATTATGATACGCTTGCCAAGTTAACCATTTTTTTTTTTTTTTTTTTTTTTTTGAGAAAATAATTGCAAAAAATACAATATTAAGAAAATTTTTCTATATTTTACTTAATTTGGGCTCTTTTTAGCAGTGGGCCCAAGGCCACGGCCTAGCCAGCCTGTACAGTAATCAGGCGCTGCTTACAACCAGTGATGTAGTCGTAGGAAAAAACCAGAGAGTATACGGTATGAACAAAATGTATAAGTTGATGTCGTGAACATTAACGGATAGAGTATACGCTATATTTGAAAAGGAGAGGGCATGCGGAGCTTTTTCACAAAATCCAGAAAGTTCACTGCTTATAACCGCGTAAAACTTTCACTGCATCCCTGCATACAACTACGTATTTATATTTCTAAAACAAATACATTATATTGCCATTGATTATGGGACACTTGCGATTTCAGACATTTTACTAAATATCTAGAAAAATACATGAGGAATCATCTCGAAACTCTTCGTGTAAAAAATATAATAGTATACGTTATACATCTCCGTGAAGATTTTTTACCGAAACTCCATAGGGGATAGTCAACAAATTAAAAAAGAATGAATATCTTTTGAATAACCCTGTCAAAACTAATGTAGCAAAAGCGCTCAAACTCTAGATTATGATTGAATGCCTTATTGTAATACACTGTGTTCATTTTTATGCAAATAGCATGCATACTCGCAGAGTAATTAAGGTTTTTATAAAAATGGTCCCAAATTTTTCCAAGTTTTTTCCTTATAATTTTCAGAGTTCTTAATATAAAATAATATTTTTTTCAGAAAATATGACAAACAACATTCCACACAGTACCCTGTAATCAGAATTAAAAAATAATGAAAATTGTACAAAAAATGAGTTGGTTTACTAAATAATTTTTTACTACGCATGCGTCAACGATATCAAAATTTCATTTGCATATTATGCTAGCTAAATGTATAGAGCAACTTTTGTGAAAGTCTCAAAATCATAACTTGCAAATTCCGAAAATAATCGTCAATTGAATTAGTTGAAAATCCGTTATTCACAAAATGAAGCAAAAACAAGAGGGGTTTTATCCATATATTCATTGATTAGTGTCAATATAGAATACACAATACGGGATGTTACGACTACTTTTGGATAAAATCCCTCATTTTTTGCTTCATTTTGGAAACAACGGATTTTGTCCTTTTTCTATAGACGATTACTTTCAGAATTTTCAAGCTATAATTTTGAGAGTTTTACAAAAGTTGCTCTATACATTTAGATAACATAATATGCAAATGAAATTTTAATATCTTTGACGCATGCGCAGTAAAAAATTATTTAGTAAACCTACTCATTTTTCATACAATTTTTATTATTTTTTAATTCTGATTACAGGGTACTATGTGCTATGTTGTTTGTCATATTTTCTGAAAAAAATATTATTTTATATTAAGAACTCTGAAAATTATAAGGGAAAAACTTGGAAAAATTTGGGATCATTTTTGTAAAAACCTTAATTACTCTGCGAGTATGCATGCTATTTGCATAAAAATGAACAAGGCTTATTACAATAAGGCATTCAATCATAATCTAGAGTTTGAGCGCTTTTGCTACATTAGTTTCGACAGGGTTATTCAAAAGAAATTCATTCTTTTTTAATTTGTTGACGGTCCCCTATGGAGTTTCGGTAAAAAATCTTCACGGAGATGTATGACGTATATTATTATATTTATACACTAAGAGTTTCGAGATGATTCCTCATGTATTTTTCTAGATATTTAGTAAAATGTCTAAAATCGCAAGTGTCCCATAATCAATGGCAATATAGTGTATACTTACTTAACTTTATTTACTTGTTTTTTCTCTTAAGATATTTTACTAAGTCATTCCAATATAGAAATGTTTCCTACGATTACACAATGACACAATATTTTTTCCCTCAGCAATTCATAAAAAATACCTAAGTACTTTTTTAATTAAGAGTATCAGATTCAAAAGACATTTTTGTGAATTTTCCTGATTGCGAATAAAACAGGAATAAAATGTATGTACATATAACTTCTGGAAGTCTAGCGAAAGAAAAAAAATGGTTTTTTGATTTACCAAGAAAGGAAGGGCATGATGAACGTGCAACGCTAATCCCACTATTGTTGAAAGGACCAAAGGGTTAGAAAAGTTTGTCATTTCAAAAAACTCAAGTTGGTCTTCATAATACTTTAATACTAAAAATCAGCTAAATTCCTTATTAAAGAAAAAAAAAAAGTGTGATAAATATATACCACATTGCATGCAAATGTATGCACTCTTAAATATTACTTAAAAGAAAAGAAAAAAAAGTGAGTTTGAAGATACCTTGTAACTTTTATTAAAAGCAACAGTTTCAAAAGACAGTTTAAAAGATTAAAACTTAGAACTACGTTATATATTTACATCTAACTACTTATATTTCCAAATCAAATATATTGATGTAACAATATTTACATCTGTTATCTCTCAAGATATTTTACTAAGTCATTTCATTTTTATTTATTTATTTATTTATTTATTTATTTTAGTATACAGTGACACTATAACTTCTAAAATGTGCGTAAAAATTTATTTTCTAAGCCCTTTCATTTATTTTTTTTTTTTTTTTTTTTTTTTTCTCGTTTTAGTTTCTTAAGAGTACGTAAATAGTACGTAAAAGTAAGGAAAAAAAAGTGAGTATGGAGATACTTTTCGTCTTTATTAAAAGCATCAGTTCCAAAAGACAGTGCCTATAATTGAAACTTAACTCTACGTTATGTATTTACATCTACGTATTAATATTTCTAAAACAAATATATTGATGTAACTTTATTTATTTCTGTTTTTTCTCAAGAAATTTTGCTAAGTCATTCAAATAAAGAAATATTTTCCTCGAGTTCACAATATCTTCTAAAATATATACAAAACTTTATTTTCAAAAGCTACTTTTTCTGTGCAATTCATAAAAAATACCAAAGTACTTTTTTAATTAAAAGTATCAATTTCAAAAGACATTTTTTTAGAACTTTCCTGATTGCGAATAAAACAGAAATAAAATATATGTACTTATAACTTCTGGAAGTCAAACTGAGAGGGAAAAAAATGGTTTTTGATTCACGAAGAAAGGAAAGGCATGATGAACTTGCAACGCTAATCCCCCTATTGTTGAAAGGAACAAAAGGCTAGAAGGGGTTTCGGAGTATTTCCATTTGTTCACTCCCTCAAATTAATTGCCTACTGCCAGGTGGTGAACGGAACTTTTTCAGAAATGTTCTGCGCTACATTAAGTTTTTTAAAACGTTCAATATTATTAAATTCTCTCCTGCAAATGTAGATAATGGCTTTTTTTTATAGCTATATTTTTCACATCCATGCTCATATATTTAATATTTGAAAAAGCATTTAAATTAAGTGGTAGTATTTGCATTCAAAATGTAAATATCAAACAGTTGGAAATGCACCGTAGGCAAAATATTTTATAATATTCATACATATAAATAAGGATGGGCTGAAAAAAATGCAAAAATTGTTTTTCAATTCGAAATACTGCGGAAAAGTTGCAAAATCAAGAAACTAAAAAAATAAAAAAAAATGCTTTATATCTTCTTGTAGCGCATGCGCAGTAAAGTTTGTCGAAATGTTTAAAAATTCACATTATTGCAAGTTTTTTTTTAATTTAATTAGTTATTTAACGAATTAATAGCTGAAATTTTTAAGTATTATAAAATCAAAACATATTGCTGAAATATTATTTAAATAAATCAGCATCTTCCGGTCGCATATTTCCGACTTCTTTTTATATATATATATTTTTTTTTTTAATCTTTTGCTATTATTTTTTTTATTATTAAACATTTCGCATGTGGCTACATTGCTTAAAATATCTGCCTGCTTTAAAATACATTGTTCCAATATTTTCATTTTTATGTGTATTTTATTAAACAAGCTTCATGAATTTAAGTTGGCTTCTATTCTAACGATTTTTCATCATAACGTACTATTTAGTTGTAATTATGAAATTTCGTTAAATGGAAGTTTCACTGTATACATATTAATAATTATATGATGTATGATTCTGGAACAAATAGAATGGAATGGTTTTTTTTAATATCAACAGAATTGTTTTACACTATTTAGTCGTGGGAATTACAATTGTGATACGATGCTTATCGTCTAAAAGGGAGAATATTACAAAATGTCAGCTTTGATCATCTGAAATATTGAAAGTATTCTTCGAAAACAATTCAAAGTTTCAAGAAATAAATTTATTTTCAATCAGAGAATAAAGAATTTTCCATGACGAATTTAAATTTGTTAATTTTTATACAATTGTATAATCGTTCCTCGGCATATGTAATGACAGCATTGTAAAAAAAAAAAAAAATTAACCCTATTGCTGCATTGTCACTCCATCGCTTTTATAGAAAACGATTACTACACACTATTATGGAGCATTCTCATGGGTCAAAAGAGAGATAGTCTATAAAAGCGGGGGAGTGCCGATGCAGCAAAAGGGCCAATTTTTTTACAGTGAGGATAATGACAATTTCATTCAAAAACATTTTTTTACATAAATATAAATATAAAATATATGACGGAATGAAAATTTCGCCTTGCTTTTAATATAAAATGTATAACATGAACTTTAAAATGTTCAGGCTTACTTAAAAGGCGATTAAATAATCGACTATAGATGTTAAAAGTTAATTTTATTTAAAAACATCTTAGTACTTTCAAACCTTTAAAGAAGTTCTTCCTCAGAGAATATTTTCATTTATAAATACAAATAAACAATACAAATAATACATATAATACATACAAATAATATTTGTATTTATAAATTAAAATATTCTCTGAGGAAGAACCTGTTTAAAGGTTTGAAAGTACTAAGATGTTTTTAAATAAAATTAACTTTTAACATATATAGTTGATTATTTAATCGCTTTTCAAGTAAGCCTGAACATTTTAAAGTTCATATTATACATTTTTTTAACATTCTTGTTTTTTTTTTTCTTTAAGGTTTATTATTTTACTTTTGTTTAAAGAAACACATTCTTTAAGGTTTAATATTTCAATTTTGTTTAAAGAAGCATATTTTCAATATTGCAACTCAAATTCCATATAATGTTCAGTTTTATTTGATAATTTATGGAAGGCACAAAATAACATAATAAAGGCGTACTCAATTTTTACAACGATATTAATCACATTATTTTCAATGAAATATCTAAAAGATCTTTCCTGTTAGCTATGATTTTTCTATTTCCGATTTGATCAATATCAAAAATAAGAAGAATTACTCTACAGTGCCATATTTATACACGATAAAGGACTAAAATTCAGGCAAAGAAAAATAACATTAATTTTCAGTGACAGTGTTATTTTAATTATAAAGACATATTTGTAAAATACAGAATTTGTTACCTTCCTCATATATTTGCGGTATGAATATTAATAAGAAATTTAAAAAACTAGATTTGCTGATAATGATATTTTTATGGTATAGCAGAAGGGCTTTTGTTTACACATTACAGTATGAGATCCCAGGAGAAGGACAGTATGAAATGTTAAGCTTTTTAATTGCTTTATTTATATTATTAGAAATGTAATGTCGCTTGAAAATATTTCCATGGATATTTTTATTAGAATATATCAAAAGAAATTACATTATATAAAATTTAATAGGAATTCTATTTTGCAGATTGCAATTTCCTTGTTTTTTTTTACATTCACCCAAAATTCTCTTGCCGTACTTTTATTCTTTGAACTTTCATTATTATAACAGCTAGATTACTGATATACACAAAATACCTAGTGCACAGGGGAAAATGTAATAATAAAACTTGCAACAAATAAAAACGTGAAAGCAACTGAAATGTGGTGCAAATTCAATGTGCAATCATGAAATGGAACCCTGTAGAGGTGTCAAGTATTTTTAATACATTTATACTCAGCTATCATGATAACAATAAATTCACTGTGCATGTATGAATAGTGGGAAAGATTTGATTAATTTGAATGATTTTAAATATATAAATATATTTTAAATAGATAGTGAATATAGTATATAATAGATAAACTAAGGAAAGAAAATCGAAATATGCTACTTATAAAAAACTTAAATGACAATTAAATTAGGCAATGGTAAAATATATTAATTCATTTATGCCTAGCGACCCATTTTTAGTATGGTACGAATTTTAATAAATTTGTTTGATTTTTTCTTTCCTTTTTTATAACGTTTCTTCAACGTAAGAACAAATGACATTAAAAAATTATGTCCAACAGTGGAACAAGCCTTTGTAACACACATTATGACTCACATCTGTTAAAATATTCTCCCATGGAACGTTAAATAAACAGATGATTTATGGTCTTAAAATTTAATCAGTAAAACTTTTTTTAAACATTTTTTTTCGTTTTTTTGCAAGCTTTGATAATTTATATTAATTATACCCTAAGTAGTTTGTCACACTTGAAGCTCTAAAAGTTTTTTTTTTTTTTTTTTTTTTTTTTTTTTTTTTCTTGGCATTTTCCACGGGTTGTAAAAAATTGAGAGAAAGTTGGATACGGGTGCCAAAGAAAATATGTTATGCATTACGTGGTTTTAATTTTACAATAATTAATGACTTGTAAGATTTTAATAATATAGGGAAGAGGGGGCACCTTTGAACAATTTTTCAGAAAATCAGTATATTTCTTACTTGAATTATATTTATTGAGTTTTAAATATTACATAATAAAAACAACGCATTGTTTCATCATATGAACCATAAATTAAACATTTTAAAAATAAATTAAATAAGTTGTGAAGATTTAAAAAGTTGAAAAGGTTTTGTTCAAACCTGCACATGCAGGGGTACCTTTGAACAAGCAATGGGCACCTTTGAACAAATGAATAAAATATGAAAATATAGAGAGTTTTTTTATAAAAAATTGCATATGTTACAGAAATATAAAGTATTATGAATAAAAATAAATAACTAAATTTTGTTCAAATTACTATTTTTTTTTAATTTAACCAAACTTAAATCCATCAAGTTTGATGTCAAAACTCATTATTGATAAAACACAAAGTGTCCTTCCAGTTGTGAAAACTTTTTTACAATATCCTTGAAATACACCAATATGATATCTGATGCTTCTAGAAAACAAAAATTTTTCATTCGCTATTTTTTAAGAGACCTGATATAAAATTCCGTTTTATCCGTTAAGGAAACTTGAAATAATGTTTGGAAACCTGTTAAACCATGATTCATTAATTTGTAGCCAGGATTTGGAATTATCAAACAAATGAATTTAGATTTGAAACTTCCCATCACTGATACATACAGAAGTTGGAACTTATGTATGCAGTAAGGGGAATTGTTAGCAGTATAAGTCCATGTTCTTTGACATTCTTAATTAACTTCTTTTGACAAAAAAAAAAAAAAAAATCAGAAATAATATTTACATACATTAACAACTCTTTACTTCATAGTTTTAAGTGTTCTCATTAAATTATTTCAATTATTATTTATCACCAGTTTATTCGGTGTTTTCACTGTTCAATGGTGCCCCAACTTTTTTGTTCAATGGTGCCCCATCACATGGTGGTCAACATTACAACGGTTTACTCAATTCGGCTGAAGAATTTGAACAAAACAAAGCTTATAAACTAAAGCTAACATCTTTATTTAAGCATTAAACAATAAATTAAAACTATAGGGATAAAGTTTGTAAACAAAATCTTACAACTTTATTTTCTTAAGTTTAGATTCAAGGGAGGAAGATGCATATCTTGTTTAGAAAGTGCTGTTCATACAAAATGGTACAGCTTTGTATAATTATTCCCTTGAAGCAGCAGTAATGTATTGGCATACATATTTTTTAAAAATAATTTATTTGAAGGAAAATATTTAGAGTGTTCAAAGGTGCCCCAGTTCATACGTGCCCTCCTCTCCCCTATATATTTAGACGTATTATACCAATTTAACATAATTAATAAATCATAGATATTTTATATTCATTAATAAAGCAAATAATAGTTTATAGATATCTCAAAATTAATGAATAATTTTATCATTTTATCTTTTTTTTAAAAATTGTATTTTTACAAATTTGAAAAGAAAAAAGAAAAAGACGTCAAAAATGTAAGTAAATTCATAAAAATATTCATACATTTTGTCAACAATTTTATGTGCTTGTATACAAATAAATGAAAATTTAATCAATAATAATACAAATGAGAAAACTGAATTTAATGATATGTGGTCAAAAAATATGCTCAGATTAATAAAACAAAACAAAACAAAACTGCGTTGATTTTTTAAACTCATTTATTGTTAGCAAGATGATATGCGATATAGGTTAAGAAATAATTTTGAAGAACTATTAAAAAAAAAAAAAAAAAAAAAAAAAAAAAACATGTTTCGTAATTTCTATAAAAACTTGCATAGAATATTAAAATAATGATAATATATTATTATTATCATGTGGAATACATATATTCATAATACACGAGGAAACGGAATTTAAATTTATGTAGCCAAGGAATAAAATAGGATGTAATAAACCCAAATTTATGAAAAATTTCAAATTTTTTAGTATCGCAGAAAAAAAAAATTTATTTGTTGTGACAGCTTATGAGTTATGCCCATACCTCATTATGAGCAGTATATTTGAGCACAGCGTGACTTGGCTCTGGTATGTAAGGGCACATCATTTTCTAGCTTACATTTTTATTTATCCGGTTTATTTCAATCTAGTAGGCTATTTTGCTCTTAATTGGCATAACTTAACTCATGAAGTTATATTTGCATATGTAATTTATGTTAGAAAGTGATATATATTTATGTAACAAAAAATGAATTTATTAATAAATTTACCGTAATTGATGTTATATACGTTTGAAAAATCTATTAAATAAATATATATATATATATATATATATATACACTATATTGCCATTGATTATGGGACACTTGCGATTTTAGACTTTTTACTAAATATCTAGAAAAATACATGAGGAATCATCTCGAAACTCTTAGTGTATAAATATAATAGTATACGTCATACATCTCCGTGAAGATTTTTTACCGAAACGCCATAGGGGACCGTCAACAAATTAAAAAAGAATGAATATCTTTTGAATAACCCTGTCAAAACTAATGTAGCAAAAGCGCTCAAACTCTAGATTATGATTGAATGCCTTATTGTAATACACTGTGTTCATTTTTATGCAAATAGCTTGCATACTCGCAGAATAATTAAGATTTTTATAAAAATGGTCCCAAAATTTTCTAAGTTTTTCCCTTATAATTTTCAGAGTTCTTAATATAAAATAATATTTTTTTCACAAAATATGACCAACAACATTGCACACAGTACCTTGTAATCAGAATTAAAAAATAAAAAAAATGTATAATAAAATGAGTAGGTTTACTAAATAATTTTTTACTGCGCATGCGTCAAAGATATCAAAATTTCATTTGCATATTATGTTAGCTAAATGTATAGAGCAACTTTTGTAAAAGTCTCAAAATCATAGCTTGAAAATTCTGAAAGTAATCGTCTATAGAAAAAGGACAAAATCCGTTGTTTCCAAAATGAAGCAAAAAAATGAGGGATTTTATCCAAATGCAGTAGTACATCCCATATTGTGTATTCTATATTGACACTAATCAATGAATATATGGATACAACCCCTCTTGTTTTTGCTTCATTTTGAGAATAACGGATTTTCGACTTATTCAATTGACGATTATTGTCAGAATTTTCAAGTTATGATTTTGTGACTTTCACAAAAGTTGCTCTATACATTTAGCTAACATAATATGTAAATGAAATTTTGATATCGTTGACGCATGCGCAGTAAAAAATTATTTAGTAAACCATCTCATTTTTTATACAGTTTTCATTATTTTTTAATTCTGATTACAGGGTATTGTGTGCAATGTTGTTTGTCACATTTTCTGAAAAAAAAATAATATTTTATATTAAGAACTCTGAAAATTATAAGAAAAAAAACGTGGAAAAATTTGGGATCATTTTTATAAGAACCTTATTTACTCTGCGAGTATGCATGCTATTTGCATAAAAATGAACAAGGTTTATTACAATAAGGCATTTAATCACAATCTAGAGTTTGAGCGCTTTTGCTACATTAGTTTTGACAGGGTTATTCAAAAGATATTCATTCTTTTTTAATTTGTTGACGGCCCCCTTTGGAGTTTCGGAAAAAAATCTTCACGGAGATGTATGACTTATACTATTATATTTATATACTAAGAGTTTCGTGATGATTCCTCATGTATTTTTCTAGATATTTAGTAAAATGTCTAAAATCGCAAGTGTCCCATAATCAATGGCAATATAGTGTATATATATATATATATATATATATATATATATATATATATATTATTTTATTGCAACAACGTTGTCTTATTGCTTCAATTTTTTTGGTCGTCTTCGTCAGCATTCTTGTTCAATCGAGATCTTATAGCGTTATCGGCATTCTATTTAACTCAGTATCATAGATCTGGCTGTCCGTTATTCTATCACACGAGATCTTGAATTCACAAGCAATTCATAAACAAATATTAGATTATTCCTTTCTGCAATAAATTAAAAACGTGTAAAAAGATAAAGAGTGGATGATTTTGATGCCGGATTTTTGAGGTCACACTATAGGTTAAAGTAAATGATTGGTTAATCAAACATTTGTGGGCATGTGGTTAAAGCTAATTTAGGGTTAAAAAAAATTTAAAAATTGCTGCAATTGGTGAAAAAGCATCAAATATTCTTGCCCAACTGTGTTTCAAAGCAGATGCGCTGGTTGTGCTTCAAAAGACCTCCAATTACCAAAAAAAGCTTCAATCTTTTTGATTAACATAGTTGTATTGTCTTTTGAGAGAAGAGAGGTATTTTGGATGAAATTTTTTAGAAAGCAACAAAGAGGAAATTAAGATGATGGATTAGAATTAACTATTGATGGTCAGAAGTAGAAATATTCAGGTTTTGTAGATGTATCATATTTTTGTAGAACTGAAAACACAATGGTAGTTTGAGTTAGGGTGATTTCTTTTTATATTTAACATGTTAAACTGTTACGGCAATCAAATATATACAGCAAAGTATTAAAAATTTCCCTTTTCTTCTATCATTAAAAAAAAATAATAATAAACTGTCTCAAGCATTAAAAATTTCCTAATTGGCTGCTCAAATTTCCCAAGTTCACAAATATTTAAGGGAGATGCTCCCTCCATAACCTCTTTTGGCGACATCGCTGTCTACTGATTTCGATTATTCTTGATTATCTTCCAAGAAATAATGTAAGGAATTTTCATTTTTAAAAGAGTATTATCTAGGTAAAACCCCCTATTTAACGAATAAAAAACATCGAATTAACGAATTTTTTTCAACGGCCAAAACAATGTTAGTTTGAGATAGAAAAATATTGTATTTAATAGATATTAGATAGAGAAATATTTAATTATTTAAAGCTGCCCTTATACTTGTTTTTATTTGAATTTTTATTCGTATTTTTATTTTTTAAATTTCATGTCTTTTGAATTTTTAAATATAATTAATAAAAAGTCATTTTATGTCAGTAAACTTGACGACTTACTCGAACTAAAACACCTTTTTTATGGATAATAATAAAAATTTTCAAAAAAAAAAAAAAAAAAAAAAACTTAATTTTGGCACTAATAAAATAACACTTTTACGTTTAAAATATATCTGCTAATTTAGATGATTCGTGTTTTCTTCCACAAGTTAGCTATAAATATCTACAGAAAAAAAATCCATGTTATAATTGAAATAATGTCAACTTATTCTGAAATTGCATATAATTGTTCAGGAAAGATTTACAATCTTTATTCCCTTAACGTTTGAACGTCATGTGCCATAGTGATTACATAGTAATAATACGCTTAATATAACGTGCTTAATGTTAACGATGCTTTGAATCTTTTCTTGATGCTTTCAGGGATTTTTTTTTTTTTTTTTCTAAATCTTTTATTGTTTGAGGAAAGAGTCAGATCAGAAAAAAAAATGTCTGTGATGTCTAACATGTGACAAACGATTAGGGCTTAATTAATTTAAACTATCAGAAAACGCGATAAAAAAACGCTTTAAAAAAGTTTTGTCGGTTGAATTTTAATACCATTAGTCATCTATTTACTTAGCTCTCAGAGGGAGAGCCATTTTCCCTACGTTAGACATAATATAAAAGTTAAATCGAGTTGTTCCATGTACCAACATATTTTGAAAGTTTTAAAATATCCGTGTAGTGAAGAAAACTATCCCTTTTTCTTCCCAATATTTTCACTATAAACAAATTAGTAAGTAAATTAAAGTATTCTGAGGTAACAATGACATGTAATGGTTCTACCAATTTTCAAGACTTAATTTAGGATTTTTTTTTTCTAAAATAATACAGTAGGACTCCAATTTAACGAATTTTCCTTTTCCCCCGACTAATATGCAAAAAAGACTCCTATTTAACGAATAACACCCCCCCCCCCCCCAAATTAACGATTTTTTTCAAAGGCCGAAAAAAAATGTTAGTTTGGGATAGAAAAAATATTGACTTTAATAGATATTAGATGTAATGAATTATTTAAAGCTGCTTTTATGCTTGTTTTTATTTAAAATTTTACTCGTATTTTTATTTTTTAAACCTAATTCCGGTTGAATTTTCAAATATAATTAAAAGAAAAACATTTTATCCTAGCAAACTTGGTGATTTACTCGAATTAAGACACTGTTTTACCGATGATAAAAAAAAAGGGTAAATGAATTAAATAACACTTTTAAGCATGAAATATGTAACGATCTGCTGATATAAATGATTCATGATTATCGCCCTCAAATTAGCAATAAAAATTTACAGAAAAAAAGGTCACGCTTGATTTAAAATTCAATTATTTATTACAAAATTGTAAACTTATTCTGAAATTGCATATAATAGTTCAGAAAACGCTTACAATCTTCAAGCACTCATCGTTTGAACGCTTTCAGCCATAGTGATTACATAATAATAATACGCTTAATATGGCATGCTTAGTGTTAACGATGCGTTGAATCTTTTCTTGATTTTTTCAGGGTCTTTTTTTCTTCTAAATCTTTCATTGCCCAAAGGAAAATTCAGAACAAGGAAAAAAAATGTCTGTGATGTGTAAAATATGACAAACGTTTAGGGCTTAATTAATATAAATTATCAGAACATGTTAAAAAAAAAAAAAAAAAAAAACGCTTCGAAAAAAGTTTTGTTGGTTGAATTTTAAGACCATAAGTCATCTATTTTCTTAATGCTCCGATGGAGAGCCTTTCCCTGACTTGAGTCATTATATAAGAGTTAAAACGAGTTGTTTTATGAATCAACGTATTTTAGAAAGTTTAAAAATATTGATATTAATAAAGAAAAAATTTTTTTTTTCAATATTTTTACTATTAACAAATAAATAAAATAGGGCTTGCCTTAGGGTAATAACACCACGTTAAGTTTCTACTAATCTTCAAGGCTTAGTTTTAGGTTTTTATTTTTATTTATTAATTTTATTTATTTAATTTTTTTTATAAATACAATAGGACACCAACTATTTGAGGAATCCCTATTTGACGAATTTCGCTA
This sequence comes from Maratus speculifer, assembly GCA_964019185.1. NCBI lineage: Eukaryota > Metazoa > Arthropoda > Arachnida > Araneae > Salticidae > Maratus > Maratus speculifer. The sequence continues at coordinate 230,765,797 of OZ025294.1, read as the reverse complement.
TTTGACGAGCTTTCCTTTTCAGCCGACTAAAATGTAGACAAAAACTCTTACTTAACGAAAAAAAAAAAATCCCGAATTAACAAAATTTTCACCAGTCGAAAAAAATTAGTTTGGGATAGAAAAATATTAAATTTAATAGATATTAAATACAGTAATACTGTTGAATTACTTTAAGTTGCTCTTGTGCCTGTTTTTATTTTAAATTTGATTCGTATTTTTATTCTTTAAATCTAATATCGGTTGAATTTTTAAACATAATAAAAAAAAAGACTTTTTACCCTAGTAAACTTGGTGACTTACTCGAACTAAGACACCTTTTTAAGGATATAATGAAAATTTTCCGAAAAAAAATCAATCAGTGAATTAAATAACTCTTTTTAGTAAAAAATATATAATGGTCTACTCATTTAAATGATTCGTAATTATCTTCCACAAATTAGCAAAAAAGGCTTACAGAAAAAAATGTCATGCTTTATTGAAAATTCAATTATTTATTACAAAAACATAAACTTATTTTTAAATTTCATATAATAGTTCAGAAACACTTATAATCTTCACGTCTTTAACGTTTAAACGCCATCAGCCATAGTGATTATATAATAATAATATGTTTAATATAGCGTACTTAATGATAACGATGCTTTAAATATTTTCTTGATGTTTTCAGGAATTTTTTTCTTCTAAATCTCACATTGCTCAAGAGAAAAATCAGATCAGAAAAAAAAATGTCTGTGATGTCTAATTTATGACAAACGATTAGGGCTTAATTAATATAAATTATTAGAACAGGCGAGAAACACACTTTTAAAATTTTTGTCGGTTTCATTTTAAGATCATTAGTCATCTATTTACTTAACGCTCCGAGGGCGAGCCTTTTTTCTGACGTGAGTCATAATATAAGAATAAAATGAGTTTTTCCACGAGTAAAAGTATTTTTGAATGTTTAAAAACGTTAATATAGTGAAGAAAAATTTCTCTTATTGTTTCTAATATTTTTTTCTATAAACAAATGTATAAGGGTATTTCCATGAGCACTTGTCGTATAAAGTCACATTACTAATTGATGGCCACCGTTTTTTTCGAAAAATTTGCTTGGCCTTATTCAGTTAATGAGATATATCGGATAAATTAAGTCACATTTTTCCGTTCTAAAATACTGGTATCAAAAATCGTAGTATGCGACTTACACGACAAGTGTTCATGGAAATATCCAGAAGTAAATTAAAATGCCCTGGAGTAATAACGTCGCGTTAAGATTCTACCAATTTTTGCGGCTTAGTTTTAATTTTTTTTTTTTTTTTTTTTTTTTTTGAAATAAGTATAGGATTTGATGCAGCAACTTATTGACAATGCATACAAGAAAGACTATTTTAAAAGGTGTCGTGTCTATTCATAAATTGTAATGGCGTAATTATTTGACCAGTGCTATGTAACGTTATTACTCACCTACTCGGGGAATAGTGCCGTGCAAACAAAACTGTAAAACAACATGTAAATTGTCCCTTTCTATAGATATAAATATGGTTTTATTTATTAATATTGTCTAATATTATCTAGTTTTATATTTTTAAAATAATATAATATTCAAAGCTTCCAAATATTTCGCACGTTCTTCGTTAAGATTTCTTAATACTTTCGTAAAATTTTCTAAATCTTGGAAAAAAAAAAAAAAAAAAAAAAAACCTTGGGGAAAAATTGGAAAAGAAAAAAAAGTTTTTGAGGTTAAACTTTTGACAAACGATTAGGGGATAATTAATATTAATTATTAAAATAAAAAAAACCTATACCGCTCTTTACAAAAAGTTTAGTTGGTTGAATTTTAAGAACATCAGTCATCTATACTTCAAGAGAAAGACAGACTTCAAGTAAGAATATAAAAGACAGATCGCGTTGATCCACAAATATGAGTAATTTTTGAAAGCCAGAAAATTTTCTAGCAATAAAACTAACATTTTTTTTTCTTATTTTTTTTATTGTTTAAGTGAAAGAAAAAGGATTCATTATTAAAATACATTCATTAAATTTTTATTTACTAAAACTTTTTTTTCTTACTTTAATAATATATTTTTTAAACAATACTTAAAATTTCCCAGTTTTATTGCAGTGCAATATTTTCAAATAAAATATTTTTCAAAATTTGCAAACGTTCATGCGTTCCCATTTAATGTTATTTAATGCATTTATAATTTTTTCTAAATATTTATGGTAGTGGAAAAAATGTGAAGTTAAACAGTGGTTAAAGGATAATTAATATAAATCATCAAAACATGCATAAAAAATTCTTTATTAAGTTTCCCTTGTTGGATTTTTTTACTTGACGTTCCCGTAGCATAATAATTAGAATGACGACTATGCATAATTTTTGTATGTGTAAAAAAGTTGCAGTTTTTTTTTTTTTTTGGTAATTTATAGAGAACAATCCTGTTAAATTGATACAGATTTTACCGGTATGGAACAAAATTCTCATTCAAAATTTCTCATCAAAATTTTTCATTCTTTGTATCACCAATTTCTTTTATTATTAGAAATATTGATATAAAATTTTTCATGTACTTAAAAAAAAATTATATCATTACTTTCATGCAAAAAATTTTTTTTATCAGTTAAAAGTGAAGATTCTTGTGATTTAAAATTTTTTCGTCTAAGAATGAAAAGTACATCTATGCTGTATAGCAATAAAAATCTATACTTTACATGAAAACCATATAGTCTGTCGAAATACAGGAGTATATCTGTTAATATAACAGATATTTTTTAAATGTTTATAAGAAAAGAAAAGTTGTATCTCTTGTGTGTATAACCGTTAAAGAGGTACAGAAGCATATATTTTTCACTTAAGGGTGTTCTCAACTGCTACGCTGAACATGTGCAAAAGGTTTTGACACATTTACAGATTCATTTTTTCAACGTAAAGGTATAAAATTGGAAGGCCTGACTTGGGAAGCGCTTTCGAATCAAACTCAGTTTCCCTTTTTTTTTTTTTTTTTTTTTTTTTTTTTTTTTTTTATAATTAAATTAGCTACCAAGTTATACATTATTTTGATCACGTGATCACGCGATTTTCTCCCTTTTGTTGACTGGTATTTCTGCTTCCGTTAGAAAATGCGTAAAAAAAGTCAATTTTGACGGCTTGTTCTGAAATACTTATTGTGTTTACGAAAAAACTGAAAAAATTAGCGCAATTCGATATTTTCTCAACAGCAACACCTGCTAGCTTCATGCATTTCCGAACAAAAATAAATTAAAACTTATGCCACAAAGTTGCCCTTTTTGATTTAAGAACACCCTTAAGCAATCAAAGAAAGAAGCAAAAAAACTTTCCGGTTCGGATTCACCGAATCCATTATTTAAAGGGTATAAACCTTTGGTATTATTTTCACACAACCGTTAACTGTTTGTTGCTGACACTACATCTTGTTCTTTTCTTTCTTTCCCTTTTTTATAAGTTAGATATCAACTGTGATACATAAACATTTAAATGGTTTTCCAATACGTTTTCAGCAAAAGAATTTTTATTATTTTTAACAGTAAATTGTTCTTGTTTAAGAGTAATATTATATAATGTTGTAACGTCATTTATTCGCCGATATAATTAAAACAAAAATAAATTGCTTTAAAATACAAATTTATACGCAGAGATTTTCTGTTTGCATATATATGATATTCTTCAGTATTGAACTTTTTTTTCCATATAAAATGGAAGTATACAGGTTTAAGTTTAAAACACGTTTTTGCAATATTTGAAAATTCCAACAAAACAACAAATTCCAATTCTTTTTCTTAATCCCCTTGCAAATGGGTAAAATTGTAATGTTGTTTTGTCTTTATTCTATTTTAAATGCTAAGAAAATATAATTATTTCAACATTATATATACGAGGTGGAACACGTCGAGCTTCTACAAAAGAAAATGTTTAAAAAGGAACTGCTTCATCGATTTATAATAAATCTACAAAATTACTTACAGTAAAATATGCATCTTATATTGATCAATCTTAACTCTAAAACAGATATTATTTTAAGCTAAGATTAACAAAATACTATAAAACGCGGTTGTCCAAATTTTTAAAATTAAACTTTAACCACATATAAAATCAGTAAAATATAATAAACATCAGCTATATGATGAAATTATCAATTGAGACACTTATGTTTGGTATAAATGCGGATGAAAAAAAAAAAATTCCAAATTGATGTGATCGCAGAATTTCACGCGAAATTAAAACCCCTCCTTATTTTCATCTTCTGAAAATTTAAACACGAACTTCTCATATCCGTATTCACCATGTTTTAAAAAAATGGTATTTTAATGTGATCATTTTAAAATCACTTTAACTCAAAACTTGAAGTTATTTAACTGATGAATAAAAACGGAATAAAACCGAAATCAAGGAATTTTATAACAAGCGATATTTTTTTAAAAGTATACGCATTTTAATTTCTATTTTTTCTTTCCAATTTTAAGAGAAAATGGACTGATTCTGTTGCCACAATTAGAAAATTGGTACAAAAAACTATAAAAAAATTAATATATCAAAAAGAAATTGAGATACAGCCTTCAAGCAAATTGCATTTAAAAGTACATTTTTTCTCTATATTACGGTGTAAAAATCCGAAATATGCGATGTTTAGAAGCATAAAATTTGCAATAACAAAAAAAGCAAAACTGAAATTGCATGGGAAAGTGTTGCCATTCGCAAAATGACGTATGCGTTGCGCACAGATACGTTTGGCCTTTATAATATAGATATAAATAATTAATTACATATATGAATGTAATCCTTAAGAATATTAATCACTCTAAAATGTACTGAAAATTTATTAAAACCATACAGTTACATCATCTTAAATATTGCTTATATTGCAGTGAAACCTGGAGCGGAACATTACGTAAACGGTAAACGGAACATTACGTTTCAAACACTTAGAGGATTAAAAACCAGAATATTCATTATTACTTATTTAGTTTCAAAATTTTTCTCGTTAGAGCTTTACTTTTCTTCTCAGATTATGTTTATAATGTTGAAAATTGAAAAATTTTTGAGCAAAAAATTATTCATTCTGCATGAAAATTTCAATCGATATTTTATTTCAACTATACATATATAAAAAAATAATAATTAACTGAAGTTTCTTAGAAATATCCTTACATGATCGCTAGATTTCCTTTTCGGGGAATTGGTCAGGGGAGGACGACGATGATATAACTACAAATATTTCAAAACTAAAGGGTGTAAATGTATAACGTATTCCTTAAAAATATACCTTTTGGTGTCTGCTGGGCATTGCGATAAAAGAAAAACAGTTTTTAAATTTGGTACTGGACTCTTTTCGTTTATTTTCAAAACATATTTAGAAATTTAATCAAATATTGAAGTTATAGTCGTTTTATTTTAGCTTTTTATTTTATCATTGTAACTAAACACTTGTTAAAAGATTACAATAAATTCACAGTTTACTTTTTAAAAAGAGTATAGTTAATAGGATTATAATATATCATACTTGATTTCCCTAAACAATTTTTTTAAGCGAACACATCCAAACTAAAGTGACTCTTAGTTTCATTTTTGCCACTTCTAAGTGCAAAAATATGTTTTAGAAATAAATATAATAAAGAAATAAAAAAACAATAATAAAAATTATAATTATAATTACTTTATGGGGTATATTAAATTTTTACGGGACAAGAAAGTATTTGCTTTTTAAAATAATTTAAATGGCTCACAGCATTTCTTCTTGAGTAACATATCTCTTTTTCTCCTTAAAATAAACGCAATAACTATTTATAATTAAAATTTTTATGAAAATTAGTTTTTATCACTGTGTGTCCGTGAACATTATATTTTTCAGAAATTCAATTGTAACTACACTGCAATAAACTGAAGCAATATTTCATGATAAGTTAATTTAAGTTTGTAATTTGGTTTTCATAAACAGATTATTCTAAATTATTACCACTTTAATCATCATTGACTGGTCAGATATGTAGTTTTTGATGGTGCATTCTATTTTTATTTATTTGTTTATTAGGAATATTATTCATTTATTAAGAGAGATTAATTTACGATCGATATTGAATTAAAAATTTCTGAACAATACTGTTGAAAGGAAATTAATTGCTCTAAATGAATGACATCTAAATAAATTAAGCGCATAAAAGAACATAATTTCATAACTCATTGATATATTTTTTATCAATATAATATTATTTTCAATAATACTTTCTAAAAAACTTAAGAATAATTTTTCAATAATTGAATTTCAACCATTTATAACTAATAATATTCATGTATATTGCATGGATTATGAGTATTACCTTTGAGAATAAACATAGAGCTGTAACGAGGGAAATTATGAAAATAAATAAATAATAATGAATAGTCTGTTTTTTAACCCTCTAAATATTTGTAACGTAATATTTCGTTCACTAAGCTCTATGTTTCCCTACAATATAAGGAATATTTAAGATAATATAATTCTATATGTTTAATGAATTTTAAATAGATTTTAGAATGACTTATACTCTCAAAAATTACATTCATATTTGTAACTAAGATATTTTTTATAGTGTTGAAATAATCATATTTTCCGAGCATTTAAAACAAAATTCAGGGAAAACAACATTCCAATTTTACCAATTTGCAAATGGGTTAAAGAAAAATAATTGAAATTTGTTGTTTGGAGGGGAAAAAACGCAATATGTATAAATATATTTATTTTGAATGTATGCACATTATTGTGTAATAAAAACCGTACGAGGTAAAAGAATGTATTTTAATCGGAAAAACTTCCTACGTGATATTTTCACTGATTGATTTTATTAGCACAATAACATCTTTACATTATTTTCGGGAAATATATATATATTTTTAAATATTACTTGCTGCTAATGTAAACTTGGAACAATATACTTATATGAAAAACAAAAGAGATAGCCCAACGCAACGAACTAAACACACTTCGAAAAAATAATTACGTGATATTTCACTGATTGTTTTTATTACTACAAAAATGTTTTTGCTATATTTCGTAAAATATTACAAAGGCGATTTTACCCTAAACAAGAAAGCAGAAAATTGGAATGCCGAGCAATGCTAATTAATTTGTATTCTGTTCGTTGAAGCATTTTTCAATAGCAAAATACAAACAATAACCGGAAAACTTTTTTTAAAAAGAAAAAGCTAAAAAATTTCTAAAAGAAATCTGGCAGTTTAATAAACGATTTCATTTTCTTTACTGCTTTTCGTGAATCTCGTGTTTCTTACAGAAACTTCTTTAAAATTAGATTAGAAAAGGATGAAAGGTAAGAAGGTTTATAAGAGGCTTATTCCCTAAAAAGAAAGAAAAAGAAAAAAAGTAGAAAGCAACAATCTTTTCTATCTTGGGAGAAATTTAAAAAAGAATTCTGGTACGCGTGCTTTGCGAGTTGGGGCTTCTTGTTACTTGTAGCGTTAAAACTAGTGGTTGATACGGTTGGTGAGATATGCGGATTGAGGTACCACCCATGAAATGAGGGGTGGATTTCAGGTTAGGAAAGAGCACAATGATATTGATCAAAAGGTAAGATAAAAAAGAGAGAAAAATCGGAAAGGGACGTAAAATTTTAAAGCCTATTATCTTTTCATTTTTTTATGCGACATTTATGCGCTATTTAGTGAAATGTTCTAAGGATTACGTGACTGTTGTCAAATGTTAAATGATATAATAAAGTAAAATGAGTCAGATTCAACAGAGACAATTTAATGCAATGCGATTATTTTAAAAAATGTAATTGTCATTTTATAGATTTAAAGTGATGCCATTAATGCTATTATTGTTATTATTGTTGTTGTTGTTGGTATCACATATTTAAGTAGTCAAAGTTTTTTTTTCTTTTATGTGATTGTGTATTAGAAAGCATTTCGAACGTTCTCAAATGTTTAAAATGGCAATAGAATGAAAATTAGATACTTCATTATCTACAATACATTTTTTATTTTTTTATTTTTATTTATTTATTTTTTTTTGTGACAATCGAGTTGGGGTTTCTTGTTACTCGTGGCATTAAAACTAGTGGTTGATACGGTTGCGGTACCACTCATGAAATAAGGGATGGAATTCAGGTTAGAATAGAGCACAATGATATTGATCAAAGGATAAAATAAAAAAAGGAGAGAAAAATCAGAAAGTCAAGTAAATTTTTAAAGCCTATTATCTTTTTTTTTTTTTTTTTTTTTTTTTTTTTTCTTTACGCGTCATTTACGCGCTATTTAGTAAAATGTTCTAAGGATTACGTGACTGCTGTCAAATGCTAAATAATATAATCTAATAAAACGAGTCATACTCAACACAGAAAATTTAATATATATTTTTTTTAATTCTTTTGTGTGTGTGTTTGTGATATAGAGCATTTTGAACGTTCTCAAATCATTAAAATGGTGATAAAATGAAAATTAGATATTTCATTATCTGCAATACATGTTGTTTGCGACAATGGAGTTAGCACTTCTGGTAATATAAAATAAAAAAGTGGTATAAAATTTTAAAGCCATTATCATTTCGCTTTTTATGCGACATTTATGCGCTATTTAGTGGAATGATCTAAGGATTACGTGACTGTTGTCAGATGCTAAATTATGTAATAAAATAAAATAAGTTATACTCAACAGAAGCATTTTTTTTATTAATGTAATTGTCATTATATAAATCCAATGTAATAAATAGCTTTAATGCTATTATAGTTGTTGTTGTTGGTATTACTTATTTAAATAATCAAAGTTTCTTTCCCTTTTTCACTTTTCTTTTTACTTCTTTCTTTTTCTTCTTTCTTTTTTTCTTTTTCTTTCTTTCTTTTTTTTCTTCTCTTTGTTTTGTGTGTGAGTGTGTGTTAGAGAGTATTTTGAACGTTCAAAAATCTTTAAAATAGTGATAGAATGAAATTTCGATACTTCATTATCTACAATACATGTAGTAATTTTTAGTGACAACAGAGCAGTTTGAAAAAGACGTAAATGTAAAAATTTAATGACATTTTTACGTAAAATATGAATATCAGCTTTTCTTTTATATATATATAAAGATAAGAAAACGTAACTACTCTGAATGAACGAAATTCAAACGTCTTAGTTCAAAGTTTTTTTTGTAGATTTTTTTTTTTTTTTGTAGATTTTTTTTTTTTTCAATATTTAGTGAAAGTTTTAAGAATAATTTGAAGGATAAGAATTTAATGAAGTCCAAATGTTTTAGTCCAAACTTTTTTATCAATAATGAATTATTTTTTTATAATACTTTATAAAAGTTTTAAGAATTATTTTGAAGAGAAAGAAATGAATAAAGTCTAAATATCTTAGTCTAAAATTCTTATCAATATAAAATTATTTTCTATAATACTTTCTAAAAGCTTTAAGATTATTTTTTCTTTGAATGAATGTCGATCATCCAACACTATCAGTATCGATGTATTTTACTGCAAATGAATTAATAAAGATGTTAAAAATCATTTCAATAATATATTTGCAAATTATGCTTAAAAATATATCAGTGCAGAGTTTTATCTGCATAGAAATTCTCTCTTTCTAAATGGAAAATCTGGTATTATTAGTCAATGAAATTTTCTTCCGAAACTTTTTTAACACTTACGAAAGTCTGAACGAATTGGTAAAATGTAATTATTATTGCAGCTGTTAGTTACTAAGAAGAATTGCTGCAATTTTAATTATTTTAAAAAGCAAACACTTTCTTGTCCTCTAAAAATTTAATATATCACCTAAAGTAATTATAATCAATTCTTATATTACTATATACTTATATTACTTATATTACTATTATACTATAGTTATAGTTCTTATTATTTTTTTATTATATTTATTTTTAAAACATATTTTTGAACGTAGAAGTGGCAAAAACGTAACCAGGATTCACTCTACTTTGGATGCGTTTGTTAAAAAAATACATTTTTAGGGAAATCATATATGAGATATATTAATCCTGTTAATTATACCCTTAAAAAAATACTGTGAATTTATTATAGTCATTTAACAAGTATTTAGTTTTTATCAAAAGAAAAAAGCTAAAATAAAACGACTATAATTTCAATATTTTATGATTAAATCTCTAAATATACAGTCGAATCTTGTTAATTCGAAATCAGATAAATCGAATCTTCGCTTAATTCGAACAAAACATGAAGTCTCGAAATTTTCAAAGGCAGAATAACTTAACAAATTTCCTTTATTCGAACTCATTTTCTCTTGAATTCGTTTAATTCGAACTAACGAGAATTCCGATTTTTCATTTTTCCTTCTTTCACACAGACTTCAGCTCCTTAAAATAGCTTTTTAGCACACAGGCTGTCATAGCCTGAGAGCTTAAGTGCCCGCCCGTTCTGTATGTATGTACGTTCGTTCGTTCGTACGTGCGTAACGCGATAACTCATGATAAAAATATCCGATCCGCTTGACATTTTGTATATAGGTATATTCTCATAAGGCGCTTCTCTGTTTAGTTTCTGGAGTTCATTCGATATGTATAAGAGGGGGAACGGGAGCTCATGCCTCTCCCCTTAATTGATAGAAATGGGTTTTTCATACAGAATTAAGTTTTCTTTCAAAATTTAGGTATAGGATCATTCTGATGAGGTGATTCCGTGACTGTTATTAGGTGTTCATTGAATAATTATAAACAGGGGGGAACGGGGGTTCTAATGCCCCTCCCCTTAATTTATATAAATGAGTTTTTCAAGAAGAATTGTCAGATTTCGTTCAAATCTCTGAATAGTTTTGGAAGTTTAATGGTTAAGTATAAAAGAGGGCGATAACGTCTCTTAAATTATATAATGCTAAATGGGTTTTTATTAAGAATTATCCGACTTGCTCTGAATTTTGGATATAGATTTTTTAATATGATAAAGCATGTCCTTGACAGTTGAGGAGGTTCAATGATTAAGTATAAAAAGGGGGAAATTTCTTTTTCGAACGGAATTAATCCTTGAAAATATAAGGCTGTAATGTACAAATAGTATGCGTTGCCTGTGAGCTCAATGCCATCAGTTTAACTGGGCAATATTCTTTTTATTTTCTTTCGTTTTCTTTCGTTTTTGTCAGAATTGTTCTGAAACTATACATATACTCCCATTTATTCGATATCCGATTTCATAATGCCCCGTCTGTCCATCAATGATACCTCCGACCCTTCTTTTATTGTGTTTGTTCCTAATTCCTGAATTAGTTTATGTATTTATATATTTTAATTTAATGTTAAGTCATATTCTAATGATAACGGTCGAAATAAATAAAAAAGTACTATAAAATTAATTCCTTTGTAATAGTATCTCTTTAAACATGTTTTCTTCAAATTTGTGTATGTTAGTAAAAATGTAAAAAAATAAAATAAAAATAAAAAAAATAAAATAAAAATAAAAATAAGAATTATAGTGCACAAAAATTTTATTATATTAATTCCAATAACAAAAAAAAATTGTGAAAAAAAAAGTGATACAATGAACTTTGCACAAATTTTTCTGTTAAACAGTATTACCTATGAAAAATTATATTTTTATTTTATTTATTTATTTATTTTTATAAAGAAACTCTGTAAAATCGGGAAATTTTGTTTAATACAGATAAAATCGATAACCAATTTAACAGAATTGTTCTCTAGAAGTTCAAGTTAACAAAGAAAACAGCATTTTTTAATAGCATTTTGTACAACATTTTTCTATAAAATTTACTTTTTTTGAATAAAAAACTTATTTTAATTATTTCAAAATAAAGTGAAAATATTGATAAAATTTTATTGAATAGCTGATAAAGTAGGTGAATAGATAAGTATTGATTTTTTGTCCTCGTGGTAGATTATCTTTTTTCTTTTTTAAGGATATTTTGATCGTTTTGTATGATACAGAAAACATTTTAACATTCATTTTTGTCTGCAGATTTTTTTTTAATGTGCTATCTGTAACATAATCTTAGCTAACGAAGTTCAATGAATTTTTTAATTATATGAATTTGAATAGCGAATGATTATATGAATTTGAATTTTGGAACTTTTCCGATATGAAACGTTCCAAATATATTGTAGATATTTATACACTAATACGAGTATGATAATAATATAATAATAATGATAATAATAATAATAAAATATATAGAGATAGTAAAATTGCATAATAAATGCTTCACAATAAATAAATAAATAAATAAAGTAAATAAACTGATATAATTGCGATGCATTAAAAAATATTATATAAATCAATGTTTCTATTATTGTGCAAAATAGCTAAACCAATCTTTTAAATGAAAGTAAAAAAGATACTCAGTAAATGTAAATTTAAAAGCATCTTAAATACTCAAAACATCTTACGTGGAGCATATTGCCTGAAACGAGGCGGAGGGTCAATTTTTATATTCTGACCTACATTATAACTTTAAATTAGACAAAATATTTTTAGACACGTCAGTGTATTAATAACTCTAATTCAGCTATCGACTTATGTGCTTGCTGAATGATGTTAACAATGACGAAGATATTTTAGATGTAATTCTTTGTTTATCGATTTTGCTTCCGGATTTTTTTTTTTTTTTTTTTTTTTTTTTTTTTTTTTTTTTAATGTCTCTTCTCTCCTTTGTTTAAACAAGAATATTTCTTTTCATCTTTTCATTGTTATTCATTATTTTCATCATCATTTTATCCAACTTTTCTTTACTTTCTGATAAAAACATGCATAAATATCCAAGATATTTCGACTATCTAAGAAACCCTTCCTCTCCTGTAACGGGAATAAAGGGATGGTCGAATATCTTAGCTCATTTTGCCATACTTCAGTTGCTGTTTTAGATATGATGGTGAAATTCAAGATAAAAAACCCAATAAAAAAGATATTAAACACAGATATTGCAGCAATTTTAGCAAAGTTTTAGCTATTTTATCGCAACATTGGATTTGTACTGTATAACAGAAATTCATTCAAATAAGAGAACTATTACAGATTTTTGATTAGATGTTTTAAAAATATATATTAAGATTTTTTTTTAATTTTTTTAGCATAGTTCTTTGTTTATCAATTTTATTTCTGGATTGAAAAATCTTTCCCTCTTCTAAGCCATTTATTAAACGAAATTGTTTCTTTTCATCATTATTCTTCATTTTATCCAGTTTTTCTTTTCTTTCTGGTAAAAACATGCATAAATATCAAAGCTATTTTGAAGATCCCCTTTCGACGATATTAAGAAATCCTCTCCCCCCCCCCCCCCCCCTCTGTAAGGAGGTTAAAGAGTGATCGAATATCTTAGTTCATTTTGCATATCTTATTTGTAGTTTTAGATATGATGGTGAAATTCAAGTTAAGAAATCTACTAAAAAATTGTTAAATACAGAAATTTCAGCGATTTTAGAGCTATTTTAGCAATTTGGTCACATCATCGGATTTGAACAGAATGATAAAATATTACACCGATAAAGCAACTATTACAAGTTTTTGATTATATGTTTTAAAAATATAGAATAAGAAAAACTTTTTAATCTTTTTTTTTTTTTTTTTTCATTCTTTTGTGGTAAATTTTTAAATATTTCATGAAATAATACTAGTTTAAATTAAGATATTATGATTTGGGATCTATCAAATGACCATTTCTTGATATAATATTTAATGTTGAATTTATACTTACTGTAAAAAGAGAAAAGATAAAGAGTAACAAAAAACATAAGAAATCCTAAAAATTGTATTAATTTTTTTTCATTATTATTATTATATATTTTTTTAAGTATGCTTCAAAATATAACTTACTACAAAATACCATAATACACTGCGAAATATCTTCAAATGTTTTACGACCTATATGAGTTTTCTAACGCTATCATGTCTTTGTCCTGATTATTTTAATTTATAGATAATCTTGTAAATACATTTTGAGAAACAATTTGAATATCATCCTTTGGTAAAAAGAAAAAAAAACAATAAGACAGCTTAAAAAAATAAATAAATAAACCAAATGAATAAATTAATGAGTAAACCAGTTGGATGTGCCAATCCTAAAATTTTTTCTATCTCATACGTACATTTAATATTTCAAAAAGCAGTTACACATGTTAATACTTGAATATTATTTATTCAATACTATTCCAACTTTAATTTTCATTTTAAATTTGTGCTTCAGCCAATTAATCGAAGTAAAAACGAGTTAATGTTGATCATGATATTTATAAAAATCAATATTTTTATAATCATCAACAGTTAGCAAATAGCCGGCTTAGAAGGAAGCGAGTTTCCGTCTCTGCACGTCACGATAGACAGCAGCGACAAAGAATCGAGAAAATGATATGAAAAGCATTATGCTACTACAATCAGGGGTGAAGTCGTAAGAATAACAGGGGATATACGCTCTAAATAGAGGGTATATGCTCAAGGCAAAGGGTATACCCTAAAGTGTGTATACTATAGCTTTCTCGAGAAACAGAGGGTACACGGTGTTCGTTTAAAAAATCCAGAAGGTATACGGCGTATACCCCGTATACCCATCACTACATCCCTGACTAAAATGCTCCTTTTCCACGCAAATTTCCAATTTCGAAGAAAATCTGGAGGCCATAGCCAAAAACATGCACAAAAAATTTGGTTCAGTTCTATAGATAACTATATACAATTTTCGATGATACAATGAGGAAAAAAGCTCAGAAATCGCTTTTGCAGAACGTCCTTCGAGAAGATTTTTTTCAAATTCAGGGAGGAACTCCTTGCCATGCCCCAAAATATTCATACACAAAAATGTATTTCAATTTTATGCATAACTTCATACACTTTTTAATGAAAAATAATGAAAATGACACTGACATCGCGATTATAGCGGCCCCTTCCTACGGATTTTTTTCAAATTCAGCAAAGGTCTGCTTACCATAGCCAAACACTTACACGAAAAAATTTGGTTCAAATCTATGCGTAACTTCAAACACTTACAGGTGTACAATATATGAAACGTTACAAAAATCGCTACTACAATGTCATCTTCAGGCGAATTTTTTTCAAATTCAGTTAAGGTCTGCTTACCATAGCCAAACACTTACACAAAAGTTTGGTTCAAATCTATGCGTAACTTCAAACACTTACAGGTGTACAATATATGAAACGTTACAAAAATCGCTACTACAATGTCATCTTCAGGCGAATTTTTTTCAAATTCAGTTAAGGTCTGCTTACCATAGCCAAACACTTACACAAAAAATTTGGTTCAAATCTATGCGTAACTTCAAACACTTACAAGTGTACAATATATGAAACGTTACAAAAATCGCTACTACAATGTCATCTTCAGGCGAATTTTTTTCAAATTCAGTTAAGGTCTGCTTACCATAGCCAAACACTTACACAAAAAATTTGGTTCAAATCTATGCGTAACTTCAAACACTTACAGGTGTACAATATATGAAACGTTACAAAAATCGCTACTACAATGTCATCTTCAGGCAAATTTTTTTCAAATTCAGTTAAGGTCTGCTTACCATAGTCAAACACTTACACAAAAAATTTGGTTCAAATCTATGCGAAACTTAAAACACTTACAGGTGTACAATATATGAAACGTTACAAAAATCGCTACTACAATGTCATCTTCAGGCGAATTTTTTTCAAATTCAGTTAAGGTCTGCTTACCATAGCCAAACACTTACACAAAAAATTTGGTTCAAATCTATGCGTAACTTCAAACACTTACAGGTGTACAATATATGAAACGTTACAAAAATCGCTATTACAATGTCATCTTCAGGCGAATTTTTTTCAAATTCAGTTAAGGTCTGCTTACCATAGCCAAACACTTACACAAAAAATTTTGTTCAAATCTATGCGTAACTTCAAACACTTACAGGTGTACAATATATGAAACGTTACAAAAATCGCTACTACAATGTCATCTTCAGGCAAATTTTTTTCAAATTCAGTTAAGGTTTGCTTACCATAGCCAAACACTTACACAAAAAATTTGGTTCAAATCTATGCGTAACTTCAAACACTTACAGGTGTACAATATATGAAACGTTACAAAAATCGCTACTACAATGTCATCTTCAGGCGAATTTTTTTCAAATTCAGTTAAGGTCTGCTTACCATAGCCAAACACTTACACAAAAAATTTGGTTCAAATCTATGCGTAACTTCAAACACTTACAGGTGTACAATATATGAAACGTTACAAAAATCGCTACTACAATGTCATCTTCAGGCAAATTTTTTTCAAATTCAGTTAAGGTCTGCTTACCATAGCCAAACACTTACACAAAAAATTTGGTTCAAATCTATGCGTAACTTCAAACACTTACAGGTGTACAATATATGAAACGTTACAAAAATCGCTACTACAATGTCATCTTCAGGCGAATTTTTTTCAAATTCAGTTAAGGTCTGCTTACCATAGCCAAACACTTACACAAAAAATTTGGTTCAAATCTATGCGTAACTTCAAACACTTACAGGTGTACAATATATGAAACGTTACAAAAATCGCTACTACAATGTCATCTTCAGGCGAATTTTTTTCAAATTCAGGGCGGACCTACTAGCCATAGCCAAACACTTACACAAAAAATTTTGTTCAATTCTATGCATAACTTTATACACTTTTCGGTGGTAAAATATTGAAAACGAAACAAAAATCGCTAGTCCGGCAATCCGAATACTATGTTTATAGTCCTTTTAAATAAATGAATAAGCCGCTCAAATTGAAAAATAAAATAATTAAAAAAAAAAAAAAAAAAAAAAAGGAAAAATGTCATGATTGTAAACAGAGAAAAGCACCACTTCAGCAAAAGACTGAAATCCTCATGTCGTGAAATTAAAACTTTTTTCGTAACTCGAATAAAATGTATTGAAAACATTCAATACATTTCAACATCTGAAATACTATGTGATTTCTCTTATTCCATCATTGTTTCCATTATGTTTATTTAGATATATATAAAAAAAAAATCTAAACAGAGAAAAGCACCAGTTCATCAAAGGACAGCAATTCTCGTGTCGTGAAATTAAAACTTTCTTCGTAACTAATGCAAAATATGCTGCAAGACATTCTATAATTCATTTGTACATCTGAGATATTCTATGTTGTTTTTCCTCTTCCATCATTGTTTCCTGTTTATTTATTTAGACATCTACCTCATTTTAATATATTTTGAGAAAGAATCTGAATACTTTGTTTATGATCCTTCTAAGTAAACAAATAAACTGCTCAAAAATAAATAAATAAATAAATAAAATAAAAAATCTAAATAGAGAAAAGCATTAGCTCATCAAAGGAGAGAAATCCACGTGTCGTAAAATTAAAACTTTTTTCGTGACCGGTAACAGAAATATGCTACAAAACATCCAATAATTCATTTCTACATCTGAGATCCTATGTGGTTTCTCCTATTCCATCATCGTTTCTTGTCTCTTTACTTAGATATCCATCTAATTTTAATACATTTTGAGAAACAATCTGAATACTTTGTTTATGAGCCTTTTAAATAAATGAATAAGATGCTAAAAAAAATAATAAATAAAAACAAGAATAAAAAAGTAAAAGAAAAAAAAATGATTTTAAAGATAGAAAATCATTAATTTTGCTGTTCTGCAAAGGACAGAAATTCTCTTATCATAAAATTATAACTTTTTTTGTAACTCGAATAAAATATGCTAGAAAAATCCAATAATTCATTTCTACATCTGTGATACTACGTGGTTTCTCCTATTCAATCATTCGTTTCCTGCCTGTTTATTTAGATATCTATCTCATTTTAATATATTTTGAGAAACAATATGAATTCTTTGTTTATGATCCTTTTAAATAAATAAATAAGGCTGCTAAAAAAAAGAAAAGAATAGAAAAAAAACCCATGATTTTAAAGGTAGAAAAGCATTAGTTCTGCAAAGGACAGAAATCCTTGTGTCACGAAATTAAAACTTTTTTCGTACCTCGAATAAAATATACTGCAAGACATCCTATAATTCATTTCTACATCTGAGATTCTATGTGGTTTCTCCTATTTTATCATCGTTTCCTGTCTGTTTATATAGATATCTATCTCATTTTAATACATTTTGAGAAACAATATGAATACTTTGTTTATGAACCTTTTAAATAAGTGAATAAGGCTGCTAAAAGAAAAAAAAATTATTTTAAAGGTAAAAAAGCATCAGTTCTGCAAAGGACAGAAATCCTTGTGTCGCGAAATTAAAGCTTTTTTCGTAACTCGAATAAAATATACTGCAAGACATCCAATAATTCATTCTACATCTGAGATTCTATGTGGTTTCTCCTATTTTATCATCGTTTCCTGTCTGTTTATATAGATATCTATCTCATTTTAATACATTTTGAGAAACAATATGAATACTTTGTTTATGAACCTTTTAAATAAATGAATAAGGCTGCTAAAAGAAAAAAAAAAAAATTATTTTAAAGGTAAAAAAGCATCAGTTCTGCAAAGGACAGAAATCCTTGTGTCGCGAAATTAAAGCTTTTTTCGTAACTCGAATAAAATATACTGCAAGACATCCAATAATTCATTCTACATCTGAGATTCTATGTGGTTTCTCCTATTTTATCATCGTTTCCTGTCTGTTTATATAGATATCTATCTCATTTTAATACATTTTGAGAAACAATCTGAATACTTTGTTTATGATCCTTTTAAATAAATGAATAAGGCTGTTCAAAGAAAAAAAACAAGAACAAAAAAGTAAAAGAAACGGAAAAACATCTCTTCGTGGTGCAAAATCAAAAAGAAAACGACGGACCGTTGGCATTAGAATGAAAAACAGCGCCAAGTAGTCTCTTGGGTTTTCTCAGATATTCTTGTTTCGACTTCGATTTTTCTTCGTTTTCAAGAAGAATTTATGGCTTAGTGACTTTGGCAATGGTCCAAAAATGGCATTTTTTCCCCTACCGGTATTGGACTAAATAGAAAAAAATTGTTATCCTTTGAAAGAATATTATGTAAAGATTCCCTACTTTTTCTTTCCTTTTTACAATATTTGATATTGTTTCTTTAGTTTTTCTTTTTTTTTATTATTATTATTTAAACACATTCTTTGTTGGATTAGAGATACAAAAAAGTGTGTTTTGTAAAGTTATAGTTTTATGGGAAATGATTTCACAAAAGATAAAAGCAGAAGAGCATCAGCCAGTGTATTAATAGATAATAATTGAAGCAGGTTTTATTTTTAATATCCCTAAACAATTTTTTCAAAGATATTTTCTCCTAATAATAAAAGTATTTTTAATATTAAGTACATAGTTTAAGTACTTTTATCTAAATATGTCATAAAGTGATAATAACCAAGTTTTTATATTTTGCCTATTATTTTTTCTTCGCGAAGCTAAAATATTACTTATTTGTCGTCAGACATTTTTTTTGCATCATACAACTCAGTTGTATGTGGCACGTACATTATTTGGCCAAAAGTGACCGGCCACTTGCGATTTTTAAATTTTTGTAAAATATTTAGAACAATACATTTCTTTAGTTTTTTATCATTTAAACGCATTCAAAATACAAAAAAAAAAAAAAAAAAAAAAAAAAAAAAAAAAAAAAGTATGTTTTGCAAAGTTATAGTTTAATGGAAATTGATTTCAAAAAAGATAAAAGCAGAAGAGCATCAGCCAGCATATTAATAGATAAATAATTGAAGTAAGCTTTTATTCACAATATCCCGAAACAATTTTTTCCTAAGAGAGAGACAGACATAAAAAGATATTTTCTCTTAATGATAAAAGTGTTTTTAGTATTAAGTACATAGTTTAAGTAGTATTTTTATCTAAATGTGCCATAAAATTATAATAACAAAGTTTTTATTTTTCTCGATTAATTTTTCTTTTCTAAACTAAAGGATTATTTATTTGTCGCCAGACATTTTTTAATCATAGAACTAGATTGTATGTAGCACATAAATTATTTGTCCAAAAGAGAGCGGCCACTTGTGATTTTCGAATTTTTGTAAAATATTTGGAAAAAATCGTTTGTTTAGTTATTATTTAAAAACATTGTTTGTTGGACTAAAGATACAATAAAAGGTGTGTTTTGTAAAGTTATAATTTTATGGGAAATGATTTCACTAAAGATAAAAGCAGAAGAGCATCAGCCAGTATATTACTATATAATAATTGAAGCAAGCTTTTATTCTCAATATTCCTAAACATTTTTTTTCCAAAGAGAGAGACAAACATAAAAAAGATATTTTGATGATAAAAGTAATGATAAAAGTAATGATAAAAGTAATGATAAAAGTTTTTTTAGCATTAAGTACATAGCTGAAGTACTTTTATCTAAATATGCCATAAAATTATCATAACTAAGTTTTTATATTTTCTGGATTAATTTTTCTTCTCTAAGCTAAAATATTATTTATTTGTCGTCAGATATTTTTTATGCATCATACAACTAATTTGTGAGAAGCACATACATTATTTGGCCAAAAGTGACACGGTGCACCAAGTGACCGGTCAATTGCGATTTTTGAATTTTTGTGAAATATTTAGAAAAATAATTTCTTTAGTTTTTTTTTTTTATTATTATTTAAGCACATTCTTTGCTCAATTAAAGATACAATAAAAGGTGTGTTTTGTGAAGTTATAATTTTATGGGAAATGATTTCACAAAAGATAAAAGCAGAAGAGCATCAGCCAGCATATTAATATAAAATAATTGAAGCAAGCTTTTATTCTCAATATCCCTAAACAAATTTTCCAAAAGAGAGAGACAGACATAAAAGGATATTTTCTCTTAATGATAAAAGTATTTTTAGTATTAAGTACATAGCTTAAGTAGTACTTTTATTTAAATATGCCATAAAGTTATAAAAACCAAGTTTTTATATTTTCTCGATTAATATTTCTTCTCTAAGTTTAAGAACTATCTATTTGTCGTTAGACATTCTTTTATGCATCATACGACTAAATTGTATATAGCACATACATTATTTGGCTAAAAGTGACCGGTCACTTGCGATTTTTTAATTTTTGTAAAATGTAAATTTGTAAGCTGGAACAACATCTGATAAAAATCAAGAAATACATATAAAATATAGAAAGAAATTATATGTGTGACGGTCTCGTCATAAGAACATAATTAGACATTAAAAATAAAATATTTATGTGACAGTTTCATCATAGGAACATAATTCTCTTTGAACACCTCCCCCCAACATCATCATCACCACCCTGCCTATAAAAAATAAGAGAAAAAAAAAAGAAATTTGTAAAGTAGAACGACATCTGATAAATATCAAATTCATTATTCTTTATATATTTGGAATAATTCACTGAGAAGCATTATTATTTTAATAGCATATAAAAAGCAAACATTTAATATAAAAACAATTAACGAAACATCCATATCACATGCAGATCATAGTTACCATAAGGTGCATTAGGACAGTCTCTACATACGAAGTACATAGTTTAAGTAGTATTTTTATCTAAATGTGCCATAAAATTATAATAACGAAGTTTTTATTTTTCTCGATTAATTTTTCTTTTCTAAACTAAAGGATTATTTATTTGTCGCCAGACATTTTTTAATCATACAACTAGATTGTATGTAGCACATAAATTATTTGGCCAAAAGAGAGCGGCCACTTGTGATTTTCGAATTTTTGTAAAATATTTAGAAAAAAATCGTTTGTTTATTTAAGGTACCCTGGGGTAATAACGCCACGTTAAGGTTCGACCAATTTTCACGGCTCAGTTTTAGTTTGTATTTTTCAAACAAATATATGATTCGATACAGCAATTCATTGACTATCTATATAAAAAAAAATAATTTAACAGATATTTATTCATAAAACGTAATGGCGTGATTTCTTGACCAATGCTATTTGGCGTTATTACCCGCCTATATGGGTAATAACGCCATGCAAACAAAACTGTGAAATAAGATGGAATAATTGCATGTAGAATTGCCTATTCTAATGCATTGCCCAATTCTAAAAGTATAAACTCTGAAAACTTAGAAATTGACAAATTGCATTCTAAGCTATTGAAAATGTTCAATTTTTTGTGGAAGTATAAGAAAAATAAAGGTGTGGTGTGGGGGGGGGGGGGGAGGATGAGGCAAAAGAATATCAGACTGTGAGCTTCTTTTTGCTTAAAAAGGACCGCTTAAATAGAATTATTAGAAACATTGCACAGTTTTAACTGTGTTTATTTGAATTAGTATTTAGGATGTAGCTCGGCCACTGTAGGGAATCAACCGGGATATTAATGCCAAGGATTGGCGTTATTATCCCGTTATAGTTATTGCGCTGTACATTTTAAATTACAAATTATCTCGAGAGGATATCCAAAATCTTCAACAATATTTTGAAAGTCCATGAAATGTACTAAAAATTTATGTAATTAACAAAGTATTTCCGGATAAAAAAAACATACAACAATGCACATCACAAAACGTATCTCGCAAATTTTAGATCAAGCGTTAATTTTAGTTGCTTGTAAAAACAATAAGACCTAAAAATGAAACAAATTAACTTGAAGCTGTTTTTTGCGATTTATATGACTCAAAACACTTCTGCGCAGAGCACATGGGTGCCATTTACCATATTATTTCATAATTATGCAAAATATTAGCACTTGGCGTTATTACCCCACACCACCTTATTATTATTATTTAAAAACATTGTTTGTTGGACTAAAGATACAATAAAAGGTGTGTTTTGTAAAGTTATAATTTTATGGGAAATGATTTCACTAAAGATAAAAGCAGAAGAGCATCAGCCAGCATATTAATATAAAATAATTGAAGCAAGCTTTTATTCTCAATATCCCTAAACAAATTTTCCAAAAGAGAGAGACAGGCATAAAAGGATATTTTCTCTTAATGATAAAAGTATTTTTAGTATTAAGTACATAGCTTAAGTAGTACTTTTATTTAAATATGCCATAAAGTTATAAAAACCAAGTTTTTATATTTTCTCGATTAATATTTCTTCTCTAAGTTTAAGAATTATCTATTTGTCGTTAGACATTCTTTTATGCATCATACGACTAAATTGTATATAGCACATACATTATTTGGCTAAAAGTGACCGGTCACTTGCGATTTTTTAATTTTTGTAAAATGTAAATTTGTAAGCTGGAACAACATCTGATAAAAATCAAGAAATACATATAAAATATAGAAAGAAATTATATGTGTGACGGTCTCGTCATAAGAACATAATTAGACATTAAAAATAAAATATTTATGTGACAGTTTCATCATAGTAACATAATTCTCTTTGAACTCCTCCCCCCAACATCATCATCACCACCCTGCCTATAAAAAATAAGAGAAAAAAAAAAGAAATTTGTAAAGTAGAACAGCATCTGATAAATATCAAATTCATTATTCTTTATATATTTGGAATAATTCACTGAGAAGCATTATTACTTTAATAGCATATAAAAAGCAAACATTCAATATAAAAATAATTAACGAAACATCCATATCACATGCAGATCGTAGTTACCATAAGGTGCATTAGGACATTCTCTCGCAAGGCCCGACTAGCAAGTTTCTGTGCTCAGGGCACTTTCAGTTTTTTGTATCCCTTTAGACTGATCATTAACTGATACTGTTTTTTTTTTTTTTTTTTTTTTTTTTTTTTTTTAATTCCAAAGAGTATCAATTAAGAAAATTAAGTTTAGTTTAAAATTAAAATTCGGTTCCAGAAATAATAATAAAAACCTACTACTTATTGAAATGTACTTTAAAAAATATATATTTCAATATATTTTTGTCTTTTCATCGTATCAATATCTCAAATATCACATTTGTTTGCACAAAAATGCTTTTTATATTAGAAATTTCTATGATATTAGGATAAATTTTGTGCCCCTTAAAAATTTCACGCCCAGGGCACAGGTTTAGGTGCCCGTGCAATAATCAGGGCCTTGTGTCTGGGCAGGGAATACTATTGTTTTCGTATAGCAATTGCCGCTTTATTTAAATGCAGAATATTTGTTTAAAAAAAATGAGGTAAACATTACTATTCGAAAATAGTTTTTATTATCTGCTTAAATTTCTGAAAATGATTAGACGGGCACAATTCTCTGAATACATTTATTAAAAGAAAAAGAAAAGGAAAGAAAAAGGAAAAGGAAAAAAGAACTGTACGATTTTAACAACTGCAAAGTATTCATAGAAATATTCAACCGAAAAAAGGAAGTGATACTTCATTAGTGTGCTCGGATTTTAATTAAAATTTGATAATTACTTTTCCGAGAAAAAGCGAAAGTTTATATATAGAGAAAGAAAATGAATAATCATAATGTAACTAAAATCCCTTAATACTAGTAGAGAAGTTCAGATGACTCATCAGTAACCCTTTAAATAAATTATTCAGATTTATACCAGAAAAAATATATAACGGAACAATGCTGGATTATTTTTCTTTCGGAAACTTTATTCATCACCGAGGAAGTTTAGTTAAATTGCACTGTTGCTTCTCGCTTCAATGACTAATATATAGGAGAGAAAAAAAAGTCAAATTTATTTATAAAAAACCGACTTTTTTTCATAACCCCACGTGCCTCAATTTTATGACTCTTTCCGATCGCAATTGAGACCGCTCGTAACCCTCCAAAAATACCGGAACTTGTTCCCGAAGCGTGAAAAATGGCTTTGGAATTTAAAATAGGAAACGGGACTACCGGATACACAAATCCAGGCATTCGTCACAGGGCCTTCTTCAGACAAAAGATCTTCTCCCCGGAACAATTTGCCATCTGTCAGCTTGATGTGACGCCATGTTGCACAGTGCAGGGCGGGAAAGAAAGGGAAAAAAAAACTATTGTTAGAGAAAGAGTAATGTGATTCCTAATGCATACAGTGATCATTGTGCGGTGAACTTCAACATTGTTTGATATGGGGGTATACTCCCAAGTTTTTATTTGTGTAGAATGCAGCTATGAATGTAGAATGACACTTCTTTGGGTTTTATTTACATTACGTACGTAAAAAAATGGAATGAAAAATAAAGTGATATGTATGTGAAGAAAAAGAAATGACTAATAATACATTATGTTAAAATGATGAAAAATATGTTTATAATTGTATTATGTTTCTTCCAGTGAAGCAGACCTTTAGTTGGGAGAGCTTTTAGAATTAATGTTATTCATAGAAAGACGATTTTTGTATTTAACATGTTCATAATATAGTTTTTAATGACATATTATTCAAAGGCACGCCCTAGTTTTTATTTGTGTAGAATGCAGCTATGGATGTAGAATGGCACTTCTGTAGGTTTTATTTACATTTTGTACGTAAAAATTGGAATAAAAAATAAAGTGATATGTATGTGAAGAAAAATAAATGATTAATATCATTTTAAAATAATAAAAAATATGTTAAAATTATGTTATATTTCTTCCAGTGTTGCAGATCTTCATTTAGGAGGGCTTTTTGAATTAATGTTATTTATAAAAAGACGATTTTTGTATTTAACATATTCATAACATAGGTTTTTAATGACGTACTATTCAAAGGCATTGTGATATTCAAATGTATTATATAAAGATAGTCAAATTTTTTGTAATAATAAACTATTTTAGCACATACACACATGCACAAACACGCACACATTAAATTACTTTTTTAATTTCATTTTTATTATATATATAGTGCGCGGTTGCCCAAATTTCGCATTCTTTATCTAAGTATGGCTAATGCGGATTGAAACCACATATGTTATTTGGGTAATCAAGATAATTGAGGCCAGATGAATTTGCCTTGGTACCACGATATTCCATTTTGCCAGTGTTTACTGTGTTTTCAAATCTATGTTTCACTTGTTATGTAGATCATTTTCATAAACTTATATGGTGATTTAAGCGTCATTTTTAATTTGCATAATTTTTTTGTTATTCATACTTTCGCAATGTTTTTTGATATATTTTTAATGGTTTTATAACAGTTTTACATAGAATAAATGTATGAAAAAAATGCTATATAATATTAAAAAATAAATTACGATAGATGTAAAAGTGAACTAATAGCAGGATTTAAATGATTTGTAACTTTTGTAGGAAAAAAAAAATGTGTGTGCGTAATGAGACATGTGTGTATATTATAAAAGACAAATAAAAAAATAAATAAATTTAAACGCGTAAAAAAAAGTTTTTTTTTTTTTTTTTTTTTTTGTAGAAAAATTCTAGATGAAAGCATGTATTTGTTGTATTACTATGTTTGTATATATGATCCTTTGAAAACATTTATTAATTTTTAGTAAATTTTTCTTTCTGCATTATTACATATCTTATATATATGTATGAAAGTTTATTTTCTTCTCATCTTAGTAACAACAGATTAAACAATTAATTTTTGATGCATTAAATCATGGTTTTCCTAAGAAATCCAAATATTCTTTAATTTACAATTAGTAGGATTAATAATTATCAATAAATATTACCATATTGCGTAAAAAAATATTTAAAAAAATTAAAAGAATCTTTAAAAAAGAAATAAGAAATGCAAGATGCAAAATAAAACAATTTATTATTATTATTATCATTATGGCTGGGTGAGCAGATATTAAATTACGGAGAAGGGCGGTGTAGTCTGAAAAATTTATTCTGCAAATAGTAATTATTTATTAGATATAATTAAAAGAAACACATTGTAAAAATTACTGAGATGCTTCATATATCTGTTTGTGTTATGTTTCATGAGTCATACTCGTTAATAATGCCTAAAATAGTTTTAAATTTATAAATTTATTTATTTTATTTTAATAAATAGTAGACTCTAGTGAAATATATGATGTGTATATATATATATAATCATGTAAAAGTGCAATGATTAATTCTATCTCAGAGGCTGTCTCAGCCTCTAACGTTTTTTGTTTTGCATCTTATTTTGCCTCTGACCTTGTATTTACAAATTTTGTCTTAAATTAAAAATTTGAAAATAAAACTTATTTAAAAATATACTAAAATATATTAAACTTTTCCAAACTCGGGTTTATATATAGTACAACTTGTTTAAGAGCCAAAAATCAATAAAAAATCATTAAGCATATATTCCAAATTCTATGAAAACAACTAAAACATTTAAACATTAATTAAATTAATGTAAAATCTGGTCCTGCTTAGGAATAATAATAATAAAGATTTTATCCACTTATAACTTTTGCTCTTTCCTTCTTTTGGTAAAAATAATGGTGAAAACAAGTTATGAAAAAAAAAAAAAAAAAAAAAAAAAAAAAAAAAAAAAAAAAAAGAATAAAAATCAAAATAAGACTATAAATCTCACTGTAGTATAATAAACTGCATTTCTGTACCCATAACTTAATTAGTTGTATAAATAAATATATTTATAAAAGTATATATATATATATATGCATTATGAAATACGGGCCTAATTGCACGCCAGCTTAACGTGATGCCCTGTTGCATTTTGTAAGTCGATAAGCGGGTGAGATTGTTTGTGGGAGGGAGAGTAATATGACTCGTAATGAGTCCTTTGAACATGAATATTGTGGTATATGCAGTATATTTTCCGTAATTTTATTTTATGTTGGATATATAGAATGATGTATTTTTCTAAGAAATTTATTTGTAGGCATTAAGAAATAAATACATTAAGAAAGTAGAATAGTTTATAATGCACACCAAGTAAAATGTACTCTTACACGAAATCAAACTTGTTAAAAACAAGATGGAAATTGCACGTGAAGTTTAGCAAGTGGGGTGCGTTCTTACTATAACGAAGTTTTGAAAATATTCAGATCTTGATGTAATAGTATACAGTATAATAGCCGAAATCTTTTTGTGTCCCTGTAAATGCTATCTGATTTCTATTATACAGGAAAGACCTTATAGTAAACTTCAGCAACTTATATCAATTTCATAAAATGCGAAGTAGATTAATGTAATTAAAAACCTTCCCAAGCGCTGTTTCGCCCTCATATCATTATGAAATGGAATACTTTTGTGTGGCCCTGTGAATTAATAAAAAATTTTCTTTGTACCAAAGATTGTACAGAATGTATATTTTAATATATACTTCGTAGATGCATGTCAATTTTATTATGTTCGGAAGAGTGTGACATCATTAAAATGCAATATATTTTTTTCCCCCATTGGCCATAATGTAAAAGAATAATTTTGATTGTCCCTGTAATTAAACTGCACATCCGATTTTCATAAAACTTGGAATGAAACGAAAAAATTATACAACAATTATATATTTTAAATTTCAAACTATTCGTTTGAGTAGTTTTTGCTTTGCTATATGCGGAGAGACCGACAAATGGACGGACAGGCGGATGGATTGAACGACAACTATAGGTGCTACCTATTTACATAATTACGAATGCACCTAAAAATGGCTTTATCCACTTATATCATTTGCTATTTCTTTCTTTTGGGTAAAAGAATAATAATGGAAACAAGTGATGAAAAATAAAAATAAAAAAGTAAAAGCATAAAACTGATTGTAATTCAACACACAGTAATGTCGTATCCATGACATAATTATTAGTATGAATAAATATATTTATAAAGATATCTATATATATCTATATTTTGAAATATGAAGTTGGCCAATTTGCACGCCAGCTTAATGTGACGCCATGTTGCAATGCGTAAGTCGATAAGTGGGTGAGAATGTTTGTGGGAGGGAGAGTAATATGACTCGAAATGAATTCATTGAACATGAATATTGTGGGATATGCAGTATTATTTCGGTGATTTTTACTTATGTTGGATGGATGTATAGAATGATGTAGTTTTCTTCGAATTTCATTTATGGGTACAAAGAGATAAATATAACAAAAAGTTGGTATGGTTTATAATGTGTGTCAAATATAATGCAGTGTCACACAAAATCAAGTTTCTTAAAAGATTAAAAAATGAAAACATAAAGTGACTTTTTGAGTACAAAGATCTTTAAAAGACTTACTTGGAAGTGACATAGAAATGGCATGTTGGGATAGCGTTGGAATGCTAAGAATATAAAACTCATCGTGATACAACAAACTACTTTGCTATATCATGCCATAATGATTTATATAAATAAATATGCGTATTTATGAAGATATCTATATGTATATATCTGTATTATGAAATATGGAATTGGCCAAATTGGACGTCAGCTTAACTTCACGCCCTGATGCATTGTGTAAGGCGATAAATGGGTGAAGATGTTTGTGGGAGGGACAGTAATATGACTCGTAACGAGCACGTTGAACATGAATATTGTGGGGTATGCAGCATTATTACCGTAATTTTTTTATGTGGAATGTATAGAATGATGCTTTTTTCTTTGAATTTCATTTGTAGGCATAAATTAATAAGTATAGAAAGAAGTTAGAATGTTTTATTACGCATGTCAAATAACATGCACTTTTACACAAAATCAAATTTCTTAAAAGATTAAAAAATGAAAACATACTATAACTTTTTAGCGTATAAAATATTTTATTAGACTTACTTGAGAGTGACATGGACATGGCATGTTGTGATAGCGTTAGATTGCTAAGAATATGAAACTCACTGTAGCACAACAAACTGCATTGCTGTATTCATGGCATAATTATTTATATAAATAAATATGCGTATGCATGAAGTTATCTATATATATATCTGCATTATGAAATAGGAAATTGGCCAAATTGCATGCCAGCTTAACGTGACGCCCTGTTGCATCTTGTAAGGCAATAAGTGGGTGAAGATGTTTGCTGGAGGGAGTTTAATATGACACCGAACGAGTTCGTTGAACATGAATATATTATGCAGCATAATTTCCATAATTTTTATTTATGTAGGATGTATAGAATGATGTATTTTTCTCCGAATTTCAATTATAGGAATAAAGAAATATATTATGGAAGTAGATTGATTTATAATGTATGTAAGCCAAATAAAATGCACTGTTCCACAAAATCAAACTTGTGAAAAACAAGTTGTAAATTGCATGTCAATTATAGAAAATGAGGTGCGTTCTTACTATAACGAAGTTTTAAAAATATTCAGCCCTTTATGTAATAATATACAGTGTAATAGCCGAAATCTTTTGTGTATCACTGTAACTACTGTCAGCTTTTTATTATACAAGAAGTAGCTTGTACCCCCAGGTGTGTAATAAACTCAGCAATACACGCAATTTCATAAAATGTGAAGTAGTTTAAAAACCTTCCCCTTATACTATTATGAAATGGAATGCTTTTGTGTAGCCCTGTAAATAATAAATATTCTTTGTACCACAGATTGCACAGAATGTATATTTTAGTATATACTTCTTACATGCAGATCAATTTTTTCATGTTCGAAAGAATGTAGCGGCATTAAAATGCACTTGAGACTTTTTCCCCATTAGCCGTAATGTAACAGAATAATTTTGATTGTCCCTGTAATTAAACTATACATCCGATTTTCAAAAAACTTGAAATGACACGACAAAATTAAACAATAATTATATATTTTGAATTTGAAACGATTCGTTTCAGTAGTTTTTGCTCTGTTATATGCGGACAGATCGACAGGATTGAAGGAAGACTATTATCTGCTGCGTATTTACATAATTACGAATGCATCTAAAAATAGCTTTATCCACTTATATCATTTGCTATTTGTAAAAAGCAATGATGAAAACAAGTTATGAAAAAGAAAATCAAGATAAGAATATAAAACAAATAGTAGTACAACAAAGCTGCATCGCTGCATCCATGACACAATAATTTGTATAAATAAATATATTTATTAAGATATCTATGCATATACTTATTATGAAATACGAAATTGGCCAAATTGCACGTCAACTTAACTTGACGCCATGTTGCATTGTGTAAGCCATGTTGCCCATATTAGAGTCAGAATAGAATTAAATTACGGCTATGAGACTGTTTTTTCAAAACCATATGAGATACTGAACGTTTGTTGCAAGTTTGTTGTAAATAAAATGAAAAGCATTCATTATTTAATAATTTCATTAATAATTTAACTTTTCATTAATAGTAATTAACTTTTCAGTCTTGGAAAAAAAATGGAAAATTTTAAAACTAATTTCTGATTTTGTAGGTGAAACACATTTAGTACAATAAATAACATCAGATGATAAATTACTAAAACTGATATTATGGACTGAACGTATTCACTGTAAAGCATGTGTTTTAGAATGTATATAAATCAGCATTATGAAATATGAAATTAATCCAATTGAATCAACTGAATATGACGCTATGTTAAATAAGACGAAAAAGTTTTCCATGTTTACTAATAACATGAAAAAACTAAAAAAAAAAGTCTTCTTTTGAGTTAAAAGAAATTTTCAGAAAACTTTATGACTAATTTTGAAGAGTGCAAACGAAATGCATTTATGTTCTATAAATAACATCAAATAATAAATAACAGTCTTGAATCTGTATTATTTATTTTTAAATAGGTTATGTCATTACATATGCACACAAATATTCAGATATAAGTAAATAAATCCCTCAGACGAAATAAAGTTCAATATTATGCCAAATAAACGAACAAATGTTCCACATCAACTAGTCAGGTAACTAACTTAAACTATTTTTTTATGCTCTTCTCTAATAAGAAATTTTCGGAAAACTTTAAGATTAAATTCCAAAATAAGAAAATAAAACCTATTTGGATACATCGCTATATCTGACTCAAACAAAACCTTTAATATCCATTACAATTTATCAGTAAAAGTTATGAAGATATACTTAATAAACAAATTTATACACTGACTGTAAAACTGATCCCTACTTTTAAACACAGATTGTATAAATATAGTAAAAATAAGATAAAAGGAATAATAAAAATTTGTAGAATAATGGTAGATTCTCCAGTCATTGAATATCTTGATTATCACTAATAAAGTATATTTTTTCATCTTCGTATTAGCCATAAATAAGCTAAGGAATACAAGTTTAGGACTACTACATCAAATAAAGGCAGAAATAAAATATTGGAAAAACAAATATGTTAAAATAAAATATGATTAAATAGGATTGAGGGGAAAAAGTAATAAAAATTTTAAAACCTTTCTAATCTAGAAGATGCAGCCAAAATAAATAAATAAATAAATAAATAAATAAATAAATAAATGAAGGGCATATAACTAGATGTTTTTCATAATCTATACACATCGGTATGTTGCAATATGAAATTAGTCCGATTACAAGTCAATTTAACTTGACACTATGTTGGATAGCGTGGTATAGAAAGAGGGTGAAAACGATTCTCGGAGATCGAGTAATATGACTCCCAATGCGTGTATGTAGGATGATCATTTTGTGCTGAGCTTGAACGCTGTTTGATATGCAGTATATTTTCATGATTTATATTTATGTAGGAAGTATAGAATGACGCATATTTCTCCGGCTTTCATTTGTATGTATAAATGTATAAATATATTATAAATTCAAATATTTACATTAAACTAAATAAAAGAATTGATACTTAAAAAATTAAATTAGATTTATAAGAAAGAAAATGAAATTATACTTTTTTTTTTTTTAAGAATTACAAATTTTAAAACAGAAACTTCGGAATAAAATGGACAGGGATACATTAATATATTTTTTTTTCATATTTTTTATATTCATGTTGCAAACAAACTTGAATCTGTATTACATTCATGTCCAAAATTAAGGTCACATTAATAAAATCAGTGAAAACTTACGAACTATTCACTGCGTTAACGAAATTTAACACATAGGTATATTACAATGTGGGAAAGAATATAGCAGCATAACAATATGGAAAATATTTTAATTGATAAAAATAGATTGGTCAAAATTTTGAAAACTAAGCAAAATAGAGAAATCTTTTAAAAAGTGAATGAAAAAAAGTAGAAGTCAAAAATATTAATTTCTTGATGATGTATTTAAAAAAATACGAATGCATCAAACTTCCACATATTTTATTAGATGAATAAGAGAAATTTGAGGCTGCTGGTGAGTCATTTTCCGAATTCACCACCATAATGTTAAGTCTATGAATGCTGATGCATGTTTATATTCAAAATATCTCCTCAGGAAATTAACTTTTTAAACATTTTCTTTCCCTGATCTCTTATTTAAGCATGTCTATTTTCTCCTATTTTTTGAAATATTTCTACATATACTACTCTTAATTTTATATGAAGTGTTAATATTTTACTCCCATTTTGTCAGTTTTTAAAACATAAAACATTAAATTGAGCAAAGATTTTAGAAATGTTTTAGGAACTAAGAAAAAAAAAAAAAAAGACATTCTTTAAGAAGAGAACATTGAAAAAAGAAGTTGTAAAATATCAATTTCCTGAGGAGATATTTTGAAGATAAAAATGCATTAAACGTCCATAGACTTAACAATACAGAGGGGAATTCAGAAATTGAGTGATCAACAGCCTTATCAACAGCCGCATTCATTGAAAACTAGAACTGAAACGTCTAATAAAATTGGAAGCCATGAAAAAAAAAAAACTTTACGAGCAATTAAAACTGCGACTTCAGTTAGTTAAAAAGTATATTTGTAATTTTAGGATGCAATATTACTAATCTGTCATTAAAGTGATAATTAAATTTATTTCTTCTCAAATTATTCATTTACGAAATTGCTCTCTAACTTTGATCCACATCGTAATTTTCTTATTTTAAAGCAGATTTGAAAAGTTTTCCTTTCAGTCCAACATTTCACGTTTCTTTATTTTTGCCCTTTGACAATTAATTTATATACTTATTTCTTCACTATCAGAAGGAAAATAAGTTAAAGTACCATTTTCGATTAAAATGTTTAAAATTTTCAGAAGCAAAAATTTATGATACTTTTCGAATACATAGGTATTTAAATACAAAATACATGCATTTTAAAATACATTTAAGACACAAAATACATGTATTGTAAAATATATTTTGAAGGAAAAAAAAACAATTTCTTTCCATATTTGATTACATTAGGCCAATGCAACGTAATTTTGAAAAACCCACTTCTACAATGTAAACGCATTTGTGCTTAATGATTTTTCTATACCGATTTTTCAGTTAAATTAATGTCAAATTCTTAGGAAAAATGCTATTACACTATTTTCACTATTCTTAGATACATAATTTCTTTTTAAACTATTAAAAAAAAAGAAAAAAACTTCATTATTTTTAAAATTTATAATAGAATATATTTCATCGCTTATTTTGTACTAATTTTTTTTTCTATTTTTACTTTTCAAAAACAGCTTTATGCCCTTTTAAATTGTTTAATTCGGAAAATGATGTATAATATTTCATTGATTTATAAATTCTTTTTATTTTAGTTTAAAACTAGCATATTTTTATTTTTTCTTATTTATTTTTTAAATCAGAAACGCTTTGCTTAAATCTAAGAAAATAAGGCTTGTTAGATTAAAGAAAATAATACTAGTTATAGGTTTCATCCAATAAAGCACCCCATTTCTTCCATTTCCCTAATTTTATTTACCACATTTATTTATTTTGTATATAATCTTATACTTTTTTCCTTCAAAAGTTTGCTTGAACATTTTAATAATTCTTGTTCTATTTCATTTTTAAAACATTTTTTATAATATTTTATGATGTTTATTGTTCTTATTCCATGGTTTAGAGATAGTTTTTCGTGTTAAAATTCAAATGTATATTTGCTAAAGTTCTGTGGCATTATTTTACATCACTTTGTAAATTTAAAATATCGTTATGCTTAAAGCTCTAGTATAAATAAATTAATTTAACATTTTCTCTTCAATAAAGCAGCTTTGTAAGTTATAAATTTCATGAAAGACTGAGCCATGTCCTTTATATATGCAAGTTGATATTAATTATGTCGATTCTCTAGAAATAACAATCAATCAGAAATCAACTAGAAATCAGGATATTTCTCTTCATGGCTATGCATTGTTATTTGACTGTAGCATAATACACTTCCCAACAGAGCAAAATTGAACTTCGATGATAATTAAAATTTATAAATTATTCTAAAGATTATTGTTTGCAAGTGCCATATTCTTTATGAAACTAATTAGGGCAATTTTTTATTCTCATATACACTAGACTAAATTGAATTTTAGAATTTAAGTAACTAATTATCGTGCTATAATAATGCCTTCTTTGGTTTCGGATACAATATTACTTTGTGTATTATTTCGTATGGTTTTGTATAGCTTGTTGTAGACGTTAGATACTTAGAATGCATGGCATTTACAAAACACACTGTAATGATTTACAAGATGATTTTGATAACTTATTTAGGATTTATAACAATTCACGTTGTTAAAAGGTTGTTGATTCCTCGATCGATATTTAATATAATTCAAACAAATAATTCTTGAAGTTTATACGATAGGTGATTAGAAAAATATTCCTTTTTTTAGACTTGGCATTAGAAAATTATTAGTTTGCCACAATGATGCATTAAAAATAATTATTTATTTAAAAATAATGAGTGGTTTGATGTGCTTTAAAAATAGTTTTTTGTTAAAATTCTCGAATACTGAAAATTAATTCTTTGAAAAATACAAATTAGTATCTTCCACAATAAGAAAAAATGCAATGATGTTCTTTGTAATTTTTTGATTAAGGAGGTTTAAAAAAATATTTTACGCTAAATAAATTTAAATAAGTTTAATATTTTAAAGATGCAAATGTACAAATAAATTATTAGTTTAACCAATTTCAACTCTATATAAAAGAATGGTAAATTTATTCAGTGTGTATAATTAATAAAAAATAAACAAAGAATCTATTTTAATGATTTGAAATTGTAGAAAATAACGATGCAATTCCTATTTCATTCCATACTTAATTTAAACAATAGAAATAATATACGTATATATAAAATTTATAAAAGGAGGGGAAATGTTATTTCAGGTATCTTTTTTATTTTTTAGTTGATTATAAGTAAAGTATCAGTATGCTGTCTGTTACATTGAATTATTATTCTTTTATCAAAAGGAAAATTAATACGGTTTTTAATCAAGAAATAGTAGAAAAATTAGTATATATTGTAGATATCGTTTCAGATTATCTACTGAAAATAAATCTACCAAAAGTTATTTGCAAGAAAACGAAGCATCTATATGTACATGTACAGTGGGTGGCCAAGTTATTAGTTAAATTACATTTTTTTATTGGCAATCTTGGGTTAATGTTTTTGTGCTGACAACACTGACAGGTAACATTTGACAGATGCCGTTAAGGCTGTTCTAAACTGCTTTGAAGAAATTTTTTTTGCTCACACTGCTTTGAACAACGTTTTGTCACAAGCACAAAATGTTTTGACACATTTACAAAATTATTTTTAACGGAAAGATATAAAATAGCAAATCTTGACCATGGAAGCAATCTGAAATCTAATCTAACTCAGTTTTCTATTTTAAGATAATTGAATTGCCTATTAAGCTATAAGCTATTTTGGTTTACGTGATCAAGCTTTTTTCTGCCTTTTGTTGATTGTTCTTTCTGCTTTCGTCGGAAAACGCATTTCAAAATGTCAAATTTGATGGCTTGTTCTTTAATCATCTTTTGCGTTTGCATAAAAAAAAGTGCGATTAGATAGTTTTTGAATAATAATCTCTACTAG
This sequence comes from Maratus speculifer, assembly GCA_964019185.1. Taxonomy (NCBI): domain Eukaryota; kingdom Metazoa; phylum Arthropoda; class Arachnida; order Araneae; family Salticidae; genus Maratus; species Maratus speculifer. Next base: position 230,729,292 of record OZ025294.1, on the reverse strand, counting down.
TTTCATGCATTTCCGAAGAAAAATAAATTAAAACGTATGTCACAAAGTTCCCTTTTTGATTTAAGAACACCCTTAACCGATAAGAAGCTCTTAGTGCACAATATGCATCAGGGATGTTATATGAATACTTGTTGATTTAATTGTTTTCAATTGTTTATGGTGAATTCTATTCACTGCGATTTGCGTATATCAGTATTTTTCATGATTATTGTCAGTTTCTATATTAACAAAACAAAAAAAAAATCCTCTTTGTTGCAACATAAAATATAAACACTCATATGCATAACCAGCCCCACTTCTATTCAACAATAACATACGCACACACAATGTGTGAAGCGCTACAAGTATGACTGTAGTAGGCAGGTGATTGTACTTGTGGTCGTCGCCAGTCTATTTCATTCAGTAAATTTACGTAATATAATCAAAGCAAATTTTCACCAGATCGCAGTACCCGCATTGGGACGCCACGCTTCATTATTCTTAAAAATTAAGAACCTCACTTAATAACTTGATTGTGTATATTAATAAAGTTTGATTTCTAGTAATTTGGGCTGAGTAAGTTTTTTGAAATTGTTTTTTACTAGTTTTAAGTTAAAAAAAAATACAGGAAGAGTTAGATTAATCATGGATTATTTAATTGTAATTATTTTTTTAAGTAAAACATTTTAAACATTTGATTTTGTCAAAAATCGACGAGTTCCATTTTGCTAAAATAATTTAACATGTTTTAATTTTCTTTTTTTGATGATATATCAATTTGCGTCATGACTGTTGTTAATTTCTATGTTAGCTTAAAAAAAAAAAAAATAAAAAAAAATAAATAAATAAAGTCTTTGTTGCAACACAATATATAAACACTCATATCTCATACACATAACCAGCCCCACTTCTATTCAACAATAACATACGCACACACAATGTGTGAAGCGCTACAAGTATGACTGCAGGGGCCACGTGATTGTACTTGTGGTCGTCGCCAGTCTATTTCATTCAGTAAATTTACGTAATACAATCAAAGCAAATTTTCACCAGATCGCAGTACCCGCATGGGGACTTCCCACGCATCATTATTCTTGAAGTGATTGAAGTCAAAGTGGACGTAAGCATCCCTGAGGGGTGTGAGGCATATATCCTTCTCGAGTTATTTTAGAGGGATTTACCGGACGCAAAGATGAGTCATTCGCAAAGAGCATATTCACGATTCCGGTATCTGTGGAATAGTATTAAATGTCCGGGGGGAAGTGAATTATTTGGCAATCTTTCAAAGCTATTGTTGCCAGGGGAGTACGTGTGGAAGAAAAACAAATAATAAATAGCATTAAATAAAATAGAGATAGGGAGGACGACACCTTATATTATTATGGTATATTTATGATATTTTACATCCCCAATCCAGCAACACTGCAACAGATTTTTAGACAACGCATTTTTTTTTCAAATTACATTTGTATAAATTATTTTAATATAATTTTAAAAAATAAGTGCTTAAAATTTCTGGTAGGAAGTTAGAAATTCTAAATAGTAATAATAATAATAATAATGAAAACATGCTTATTATAAGACACTGGTATTAATATTTTATATACGGCAATAAATTTTAGATTACAGGTATTAATAAAGATAAAAATATACATTAACATTACTATATGCAGAAAATAGCAAAAGTTATTTTAAAGAAAATGCAATTATACATTTTAAAAAATGTTATTTTAATAGGACGCCAGATTCCATTGCAAAAATTAGATTCCAAATTTTATCACAAAAGAGGGTTTTTTTTTTTTTTTTTTTTTTTTAATCTCAACTTACTGACACTTAATAATGGAGTTAAAACACATACTTCAATGATAATAGTAATTTTACATAAATTTGATATACACAAATATGTAAAACAATATTTTGCTTCATACTTTTATAGTCAAATATGAATAAATTTACAGAAAGGGTTCACACCTCCCTTGCAAATAAAGTACTTGAATAAGTTTCAAAATGCAGCCGTGCTCCATCATGCTTAAAATAAATTTGCTATTCCAGCGAAATTCTTCTCGGTAGGGTTTCAAAGAAAGGCTTGAAAAATATGGAAATTTATTTGAGAAAATATTTTTCTGATCCCTGATTCAAGGATCACTGCATAAATTTTCAAGTATGCGTAAAATAAGGAAGATGGATTTTCGGGGTAAGTTAAGCTAAATTTTCATGCAGTAGAATAAATTTCTAAGAAAAAGAATGATATTTTGTGTCTGAAACCTAATCATTTTAATATGTTGATAAAAAATGGAGAATTTTTCAAAGTGTCAAAATGTGCAAATATTTAAGCCATTATAATACATTTTATCTAAATACATCATGATGAAGGAAAAGATATTTTTCATTGAAAAATAATTTTTTCTTGTGATATATTTAGGAATTAAGTTTTAGAAAATATATTTTTTTTTTTCAGTTTTCAGGCTCATTTATTTCATTGGGAGTAGGAGATTGGGTTTGAAAAGAAAGAGGGGGAATATTTATTAGTTGGCGCTCAATCATTTTGCAATGCAATAAGAGAATTCAGAGATAAATTTTGAATGCAAACCGACGAGAAACTCTGTAAATTGCAACATTATATTCATACACTGTACGAAAAAAAATGGAAAATTACGAATTTTTTTTTAGTAGAAATATATTCCAAGAGCTTTTTATGCAATGGCAAAAATAAAAAAAATCAGATAACAGATAGAAATTTGTACTTTGAATCAAAACATTTTTAAGGTTACTAAGAAATTTTTTGGAAAATCGGATACCCAGAACTTTTTAAGTAACGGCAACGAGGATAAAAATTCACGAAAATAGGGCATAGAGCACGAAAGTTAAGTCGTATCACTAACTTCTTTTAATGCCACAAAAAATTAGATATTTCCGATTTCTCAGAATACCTGTTTTGGGCACACAAATAATACGAAAACATTATCAACTTTAAAAAAATTGCATGCAAAATTTGGATGCATCAAAAAAGTTGGGAGCCACAAGGAAAAGATCCAGTTGGCCCATGCTTTATTCGACATCTATTTACAAATATGTTATCAATATCAAATAGGACATTTTCGAACTTTGTAACAAAGTTATTTGCACCTTCTATACAGAAAATAAATTAAAAAAATTCTTCTATCGCATATTTTTCATGAATTATTCTCCGTTGCTTAAAATTTATCTCTGTAAACTAAATCACAATAAATTATAACTTTGTTAAGTCTTTTAAATGAAGCTACTTTTTAAGACAATCTTACAAAAAATAATACTAATAAGAGAGAGAGAGAGAGAGAGAGAGAGAGAGAGAGAGAGTTTAAATTGCAGGTTGTTAGAACTCTCCATCCACTTCCAGCACCTGTCACGCGTTTTTATTTGTTTGTTCATTTTCCAAAAGTTAGTTGTGCATTGAAGACACTCTCATTTTTTTATCTTTCATGACTTTCTTTAAATTTATTAGCAGGAACCTAGGATTATAAAAAACCGAAACAAAGATTTAAGATTTAAAAAAAAATCAAATTCATAGATGCTTGTTCCTATACTTAATCACGAAAAAATAAATAAATAAGTAACAAAATACTCATTAACAACTTTTCCTCAAAAGGTTTTAATACATTGAGGATTGCATAAATGTATAAGAAGAACTGTTTCAATGTATCATCTCAATATAATTATTTACCGATATGAATAAAATTGAAGAGAATTGGGCTTTGTTTCCCAGAGTCAACCCGTATAACTACCTCTTATAATGTTACAAAAAATAAATATTTCCGAAATATTAGAATACCTTTTTTGGGCATATAAATGATGGATCAATATATAATCTTTCTAAAAATTGCATAGAAAATTTAGATGTATGAAAAAAGGGGCACCCCCCACAAGGAATCGATACAATTCGCTCATGCTTTAATTGGTATCTATTTGCAGAAATGTAATCAACTTTGATATTTTCGAGCTTTGAAACAAAGTTATCTGCTTCCTACCTTCTATACAGAAGTTAAATTAAAAACTTTCTTCGATCAGATATTTTGAAAATTTATCTCCGCTGCTTAAAATTTATCGATCTAAACTAAATCACGATAAAGTATACCTTTGTTACCTCTTTTAAATGAGACTACTTTTTTAACTGAATTTTAGAAAAAATGAGAGTTTAAATTACTGGCAGTTAGACCTTTCTATCCACTTCCTTTGCCTATCCTGCGTTTTTATTTATTTCTTCATTGTCCAAAAGTTAGTAAGGAGTGCACTGAAGACACCCTCATTTTTCTTTTATTCTCATGCCTTTCTTTAAGTTTGTTTGCAGGAACCTAGGCTCATAAGTCGAAAGTGAATAAGTTAAGCAAAAAATCTACAGAAGCAATCAGTGGCATTTGTTTTGAAGCCCTTTTAGAGAAAAATGGAGTATGATTCTGTCAGTATCTTTGAAAGAAAATACAAAATTTGTTGCATATAAAAAGTGTAGTTTTGAAATACTTCTAATGAACTTATACACTTCCTGATCTATGCCAATTTTGTGCTAGATTTTATTCATTCCATCAACTGTCAACTAACGTTTAAGGTCTAAACTTTGGGAACAAACATAGTTTAATATTTTATACATATTTTCATTATAATAAGAAAAACTGTTTGTAATTAGAAATGTTTCGTTCACTATTAATCATCCAGCCTTCTACAAGTTTCCAGTAGTAGTTTTTATCACTTTACTAATGATGGCAATAATCAACCTATCATCTTATTAAAAAAAAAAAAATAATGAAAACACAATTCGATTGCACCAAAATAGGGGGCCACAAAGAAACGAACCAGTTCGTCCATGCTTTTTTCAACATCTATTTACAGATATGTAATCAACTTTGATATTTTCAAACTTTGAAACAAAGTTATTTGCTATCTTCTATACAGAACCAAAATTAAAAACTTTCTTCTATCCCATATCCTTCATGAATATTTCTTCGCTGTTTAAAATTTATCGCTCTAAACTATAACGATAAAGCATAACTTTGTTACGTCTTTTAAATGAGGCTATTTTTTAACTCAATTTTGCTAAAAAATATATGAGACTTTAAATTGCAGCCAGAGTTGGACCTCTCCATGCACTTCCATCGCCTGTCATGCATTTTTTTTTCATTTTTCAAAAGTTAGTAAGAAGTGCAATGCAGAAGAAGTAGGGAGCCACAAACAAAAGTTCCAGTTGCCCCATGTTTATTCAGCATCTATTTAGAGATATTTAATCAATATTTACTATGATATTTTCGAATTTTGAAACAAAGTTATCTCTTATATATAGTATACAGAACTTAAATTAAAAACTTTATTCTATCACATTGTCTTTATAAATTTTTCTCCGCTACTTTAAATTTATCGCTCTAAACTAAATCACGATGAAGTATAAGTTTGTAACCTCATTTAAATGAGGCTTCTTTTTTTAACTCAATTTTACAAAAAAATGAGAGTTTAAATTGCAGGCAGTTAGACCTCTCCATTCACTTCCAGCGCCTGTCACGAGTTTTTATTTATTTGTTCATTTTCCAAAAGTTAGTAAGAAGTGCATTGAAGCCCCCCTCACTTTTCTTTTTTCTATGCCTTTCTTTAAGTTTCTTAGCAGAAACCTAGGCTTATAAGTCGAAAGTGGATAAATTAAGCAAAAAGGCTACAGAAGCAATCAGTGGCATTTGTTCTGAAGATCTTTTAGAAAAAAAATGGAATATCATTTTCACTGTAATCTTTTACGAAGTTCAGAAATAAGTACAGAGGAAATGATTCACTTCTTTGAAAGAGAATACAAAATTTGTTGCATATAAAAAGTGTAGTTTTCAAAAACTTTAATGAACTTATACACTTTCTGACACCAGCAATTTCGTACTAGATTTCATTCATTTCATCAGATGGAAACTGACGTTTAAGATCTAAAATTTGTGAAAAAAATAAATATAATTTAATATTTTATAAGTATTTTCGTTATAATAAGAAGAAACTGTTTGTAATTAGAAATGTTTCGTTCACTATTAATCATCTAGCCTTCTATAAATTTACAGAAATAATTTTTATCACTTTACTAATGATTGGAATAATCAACATATCATCTTTAAAAAAAAATTAATACAAAATTTGAATGCACCAAAATAGGTGGCCACAAAGAACAATCCAATTAGTAAATGCTCTTTTCAGCATATATTTACAAATATGTAATCAACTGGGATATTTTCGAACTTTGAAACAAAGTTAACTACTAACTTCTATACAGAGCTTAAATTAGAAATTTTCTTCTATCACATATCTTTCATGAATATTTCTCCGCTGCTTAAAATTTATCGCTCTAAAGTAAATCATGATAAAGTATATGTTTGCAACCACTTTTAAATGAGGCTACTTTTTTAACTCAATTTTACAAAAAATGAAAGTTTATACTGCAGGCAGTTAGACCTCTCCTCCCACCTCCAACGCCTGTCATGAGTTTTTATTTATAAGTTCATTTTCCAAAAGTCAGTAAGACGTGACCCACCATTGAAGCCACCCTCATTTTGCTTTTCTTCTCATGCCTTTCTTTAAGTCTGTTAGCAGGAACCTAGGCTTATAAGTCGAAAGGGGATAAGTTAAGCAAAAAGGGTACAGAGGAAATCAGTGACATTTGTTTTGAAGTTTTTTTAGAAACAAAATGGAGTATGATTCTCTCCGTAATCTTTTACAAAGATTAGAAATAAGTACAGAAGAAATGTTTCAGTTCTTTTAAAGAGAATATAAAATTTGTTATTCATAAAAAATGTAGTTTTAATAAACTTTTTATGATTTTATACACTTCCTGATATATGCCAATTTTGTGCTAAATTTTTAACATTTCATCAGCTTTCAACTAACATTTAGGATCTAAAATTTATGAACTAATATAATATAATATTTTCATTATAATAAGAAAAAACTGTTTGTAATTAGAGACATTTCGTTCACTAATAACCATCTAGCCTTTTATAAATTTTCAATAGTAACCTTTATCATTTTTATAATGATTGCAATAATCAAAATATCATCTTTAAAAAATTGAAAAAGAAACGATCCAGTTAGTCCATACTTTTTTCAGAATCTATTTACAAGTATGTAATCAACTAAGCTATTTTCTAACTTTGAAACAAAGTAATCTGCCGCCTTCTATACAAAACGTAAATTAAAAACTTTCTTCTATCACATATTCTTCATGAATTTTTCTTCGCTGCTTAAAATTTATCGCCCTAAACTAAATCACGATAGAGTATTACTTTGTTACTTCTTTTAAATAAAGTTACTTTTTTAACTCAATTTTACAAAAGAGAGAGAGAGAGTTTAAATTGCTGGCAGTTAGACCTCTCCATACACCTCCACCGCCTGTCTTTCGTTTTTATTTACTTTTTCATTTTCCAAAAATTAGTAAGAAGTGCTTTGAAGCCACCTTCATTTTTTTTTCTTTTCATGACTTTATTTTAAGTTTGTTAACAGGAACCTAGGTCTATAAAGAACTGAAATAAAGGTTTCAGATTTAAAAAATATAACATTCATAAATGCTTCCTCTTTTTTGCTTGCCCGAAAAAAAAAAAATAAGTTACAAAATACTCTAAAACAACTTTTAGTCAAAGGGTTTTAATACATTGAGGATTGAATAAATGTATAAATAGAACTATATCAATATATCATAGCAATATAATTTTTTACAGATAAGAGTAAAGTTGATTAAAATTGAACTTTGATCCCCAGAGTGAACCCGTATAACTACTTCTTATAATCCACAAAAATTTAAATATTTCCGATGCATTAGCATATTATCTTTATAAAAATTGCATACAAAATTTAGATGTATGAAAAAAGGGGGGCCACAAGGAATCGATAAAATTGGCCGATGCTTTAATTGGCATCTATTGGCAGATATGTAATCAACTTTGACATTTTCGAACTTTGACTGCTACCTTCTATACAAAACTTAAATTAGAAACTTTCTTCTATCACATATCCTTTATAAATATTTCTACGCTGCTTAAAATTTATCGCTCTAAACTAAATCAGGATAAAGCATAACTTTGATACGTTTTTCAAATGAGGCTACTTTTTTAACTCAATTTTAGAAAAAATGAGAGTTTAAAATTGCAGGCAGTTAGACCTCTACATCCACTTCCAGCGCCTCTCATGAGTTTTTATTTATCTGCTCATTTTCCAAAAGTTATGAGAATTGTATTGAATACAACCTAATTTTTATTTCTTTGCCTTTCTTTAACTTTGTTAGCAGGAACCTAGCCTCAGATTTCGAAAGTGGATAAGTTAAGCAAAAAAGCTACAGAACCAATCAGTGGCATTTGTTTTGAAGCTCTTAGAAAAAATCGGGCATGATTCTCTGTGTAATCTTTTACAAGGTTTAGAAATAAGTGCAGAGGAACTGTTTCAGTTTTTTGAATGAGAATACAAAATTTGTTACATATAAAAAGTTTAGTTTTCAAAAACTTCTAAAGAAATTATCCGCTTCCTGATATATGCTAATTTTGTGCTAGATTTTATCCATTTCATCAGCTGTCAACTAACGTTTAAGATCTAAAATTTATAAACAAATATAATTTAATATTCTATACATATTTTCATTATAGTAAGAAAAACTGTTATTAATTAGAAATGTTTCATTCACTAATAATCTTTTAACCTTTTGTAAATCCTTATTACATTACTAATTTTTGCAATAGTCAACATGTCAACTTAAAAAAAAAAATAAATAAAATAAATAAATACAAAATTTGAATGTACCAAAATAGAGGGTCACAAAGAAACGATCCAATTAGTCCATACTTTTTTTCAGCATCTATTTAGAAATATGTAATCAACTGGGATATTTTCGAACTTTGAAACAAAGTTATATGCCGCTTTCTATACAGAAATTAAATTAGAAATTGTCTTCTATCACATATCTTCATGAATATTTCTCTGCGGCACAAAATTTATCCCTCTAAACGTAATTACGATAAAGCATAACTTTGTTACGTCTTTTAAATGAGGCTACTTTTTCAACCCAATTTTACAAAAAAAGATGAGAATTTAAATTGCAGGTAGTTAGACCTCTTCACCCATATTTAGGGCCTGTCATGAGTTTTATTTATTTGTTCATTTTCCAAAAGTTAGTAAGAAGTGCATTGAAGTCACCCTCATATTTCTTTTCTTCTCACGTCTTTCTTTGAGTTTGTTAGCAGAAACCTAGGCTCATAAGTCGAAAGTGGATACGTTAAGCAAAAAGGCTACAGAAGTAATCAGTGGCATTTGTTTTGAAGCTCTTTTATAAAAAATGGAATATGGATCTCTCTGTAATCTTTTACAAAGTTTAGAAGTAAGTGCAGAAGAAATGATTCAGTTCTTTGAAAGAGAATACAAAATTTGTTGCATATAAAAAGTGTAGTTTTCAAAAACTTCTAATGAACTTACACACTTCCTGATATATGTCAATGTCGTATTAGATTTTGTTCATTTGATCATCTGTCAACTAATGTTTATGATCTAAAATTTATGAAAAACTATTATTTAATATTATATATATATTTTCATTATAATAAGAAAAAATGTGTGTGGCACTCGGGGACTGCGGCTGTAAAGCTATTACATAGCATTTTTTATCAACTTATGCAAAAATACCGCGTCAATGTCTGCCGAAGTCTATCGAAGAATACCGTGCCGAAGTCTGCCGAACTGAAACGTCGCTAGCCGGAATGTTAGGATCTTTCTCGTTACGGAATACCTAGATTCGGTCGCCGCGCTCAAAGCCTGCGATAAAAGCTATGCAATAGCTTAATAAATTACCAAACAACATTTGGTCGCGCTACGAAAATTAAATCGCGAGTTATAAGCATTTTAAATTTTTCGACCCTCACCGTGGGGTATCTCCTGTCACCAAAAATTAACACTGTGTCATAATAAATTGCCAAACAAAATTTGGCCGCGCTACGAAAAGTAGATCGCGAGTTAAAAGCATTTTAAAAATTTTCGACCCTCACCGTGGGGGGTCTCCTGTCCCCAAAAATTAACAGTCTCGTAATAAATTACCAAACAAAATTTGGCCGCACTACGAAAATTAGATCGTGAGTAATAAGCATTTTAAATTTTTCGACTCTCACCGTGAGGGGTCTCCCGTCACCAGAAAGTAACACTGCCTCATTATAAATTACCAAATAAAATTTGGCCGCGCTACGAAAATTAGATCGCGAGTTGTAAGCATTTAAAATTTTTCGATCCTCACTACGGGGGGTCTCCTGTCACCAAAAATTAACACTGTCTCATAATAAATTACCAAACAAAATCTGGCCGCGCTACGAAAATTAGATCGCGAGTTATAAGCATTTTTTTTTTCGACCCTCACCGTCGGGGGTCTCCTGTCACCAAAAATTAACAGTCACATAATAAATTGCCAAACAAAATTTGGCCGCGCTACGAAAATTAGATCGCGAGTTGAAAGCATTTTAAATTTTTCGACCCTAACGGTGGGGGGTGTCCAGTCACCAAAAATTAACACTGTCTCATAATAAATTACCAAACAAAATTTGGCCGTGCTACAAAAATTAGATCGCGAGTTATAAGTATTTTAAATTTTTCGACCCTCACATTGGGGGGTCTAAAATTTATGAACAACTATTATTTAATATTTTATACATATTTTCATTATAATAAGAAAAAAATAATTTGTAGTTAAAAATGCTTCGTTCACTTATAATCAACCTCCGTTTTATAAATTTTCAATAGTAGTCTTTGGCACTTTACTAATCATTGCAATAATCAACATATCATCTTAAAAAAATCTACTTAAAAAAAAAATTAAATACAAAATTTGAATGCGCCAAAATAGGATAAGACATTTTACAGATAAGAATAAATTTGACGAAAATTGGGCTTAAATCCTCAGAGTCAACCCGTATAAGTACCTCTTATAATGCAACAAAATATTAAATATTTCCGATGTATTAGAATACTTTTATTAAATAATGCATCAAAACACAATCTTTTAAAAATTACATACTAAATTCAGATGTATGAAAAAAGGGAAATCCACAAAGAATCGATGCAATTGGTTCATGTTTTACTCAGCATCATCTATTTGCAGATATGTAATCAACTTTAGTATTTTCGAACTTTGAAACAAAGTTATCTGCTAACTTCTATAAAGAACTTATATTAGAAACTTTCCTCTTTCACATATAATTCATGAAAATTTTACCGCTGCTTAAAATTTATCGCTCTAAATGAAATCACGATAAAGTATAACTTTTAAAACTCAATTTTACAAAAAATAATAACAGTTTAAATAGCAAGCAGTTAGGCCTCTCCACCCACCTCCAACGCCTGTCATGAGTTTTTATTTATTTGTTCATTTTCCAAAAGTTTGTAAGAAGTGCATTGAAGGCACCCTCATTTTTCTTTTATTCTCATGCCTTTCTTTAATTTTGTTAGCAGGAACCTAGGCTCATAAGTCGAAAGTGGATAATTTAAGCAAAAAGGCTACAGAAGCAATCAGTGGCATTTGTTTTGAAGCTCTTTTAGAAAAAAAATGAGTATGATTCTATCTGTAATCTTTTACAAAGTTTAGAAATAAGTGCAGAGGAGATATTTCAGTTTTTAGAAAGATAATACAAAATTTGTTAGACAGAAAAAATGTAGTTTTCAAATACTTCTAATGAACTTATATACTTCCTGATATATGCCAATTTTGTGACAGATATTATTCATTTCATCACATGTCAACTGACGTTTAAGATCTAAAATTTGTGGACAAATATAATTTAATATTTTATACATATTTTAATTACAATAAGACAAAACTATTTGGAATTAGAAATGTTTTGTTCACTAATTATCATCTACTCTTTTATAAAGTTTCAATGATAGTCTTTATGACTTTACTAATGATTGCAATAATCAACAAATCATCTTTAAAAAAAATGTATACTAAATTTGAATACACAAGATAGGAGGCCACAAAGAAACGATCCTGTTATTCCATGATTTTTTCAGCATCTATTTACAGATATGCAATCAACTAGGATATTTTCGAACCTTGAAAGAAAGTTATGTGCTACCTTCGATACAGAACTTAAATTGAGAACTTTCTTCGATCACATATCATTCATGAATATTTCTCCGCTGCTTAAAATTTATCGCTCTAAACTAAATCACGATAAAGCATAATTTTGTTATTTTTTTTTAAAAATGAGGCTACTTTTTTAACTCAATTTTACAGAAAATAAGAGAGAGTGAGAGGGAGATTTTAAATTGTTGGCAGTTAGACCTCTCCACCCACCATTAGCGCCTGACATGCGTTTTTATATATTTGTTCATTTTCCAAAAGTTAGTAAGAAGTGCAATGAAGCCACGTTATTTTTTTTCTTTTCATGACTTTCTGTAAACTTGTTAGCAGGAAACTAGACTTATAAAGAACTGAAATAAAGATTTCATATTTAAAAAAAATAAAAGTTATAGATATTTGACTTTTCCTTAATCACGGAAAAAAAATTAAGTAACAAAATAATCATAAACAACTTTTCCTCAAAAGGTTTTAATATAGTGAGGATTGAGTAAATGTATTAGTAGAATTATATCAATGTATCATCTCAATATAATTTTTTACAGATAAGTGTAAATTTGACGAAAATTGGGCTTAGATCCTCAGAGTCAACCCGTATAACTACCTCCTATAATGGAACAAAAAATTAAATATTTTCGATGCATTAGAATACCTTATTTGGGTATATAAATAATGCATCAATATATCATCTTTATAAAAATTGAATGCAAAATTTAAATGGGCGAAAAAAGCAGGACCCACAAGGAATCGATAGAATTGGCCCATGCTTTTCTCGGTATCTGTTTGTTGATATGTTATCAACTTTGATATTTTCGATCTTTGAAATAAAGTTATCTGCTACTTTGTATACACAACTTTAAACATTCTTCTATCTCGTATTCCCATGAATTTTTCTCCGCTACTTAAAATTTACTTAAAAGTATAACTTTGTTACCTCTTTTAAATAAGGCTATATTTTAAACTCAATTTTACAAAAAAAAAAAAAAAAAAAAAAAAAAAAAAAAAAAAAAAAAAAGTTTAAATTGCAGGCAGTTAGACCTCTCCACCCACCTCTAGCGTCTGTCATGCGTTTTTATTTATTTGCTCATTTTCCAAAAGTTAGTAAGATGTGCATTGAAGTCACCTTCATTTTTCTTTTTTTCTCATGCCTTTCTTTAAGTTTGTTAGAAGAAACCTAGACTCATAAGTCGAAAGTGGATAAGTTAAGCAAAATGGCTACAGAAGTAATCAGTGGCATTTGTTTTGAAGCTCTTTTAGAAAAAAAAATGGAGTATAATTTTCACTGTAATCTTTTACGAAGTTTAGAAATAAGTGTAGAGGAAAAGATCCATTTCTTTGAAAGAGAATACAAAATTTGTTACATACAAAAAATGTAGTTTTCAAAAACTTCTAATGAACTTATACTAGTGATGGGCGATTCTGGAAATTTTGAGAATCGATTAAAATCGATATCGTATAAAACAACATCGATCATAATAAGAATCGATTTCTCAGTTCTAGAATCGATACTAGAATCGATATTTCGATATTTAGGTTCACACAGAGAAGATCCAAATTACTAATTCCAAAACTTAGACAATCAGCAGGACCGTAATTATCGCCTCCCGCCCCCCATCCCCATTTAGGGAGGCATAGAATTAAGCTATTGCAGATTTTAGAGTCGGATATTAAGAATTTTAAATTTTAAAATGATTGTCACTTATGGTTTTCACTTACACAAAAACTTTGACAAATTTGAGAGACATAACTCAACTAATAACAACACTGAGTAACTTGGCATTAAATCGAGTATAAAGAATGCCAAGAGCGTGTAACTAGGACGGGGAACAAGGATATAGACAAAAAAAAACTTTTTTTTTTCTAATGCCAACCAAATGTTACGCGAGATAGTTTGGAAGAACATAAAATATGCCCGATTCTCAAGGGGGCAGGTAACCCCTACTCTTGACGGAAAGGCGACCATAGCCCAAATGTATCTTTTGTCGAAGTTTCAAAATGAGGATTTATAATAAAATAGAACGAGAATTGGACATTTTAAAAATTGCATGCATACTTTGAACGGCCCATTTTGTAAAGATTGGCGAGGAAAAGGGGGGGGGGGCGAGGGATTAGAACGGACGAACTTGAAAAAAAAAAAAAAACATAATTAACTAATAACCCAAATAACTGAGCTTCTAAACAAAAATATAGTGTTTAACTTAGTGTTGAATTCATGGGGTGGCCCGCGGGGAACATGCACCCTTTGAAACTATAAAGAGTGCCAAGAGCATGTAACTAGGCGGAGAGAGAGGTAGTAACAGAAAAAAACGAGGAGATAAAAGCTTTATAACGATATGTTACATGAGCTGGTGTGGAAAAAACAAAAAATATGCCTCCCCCCCACCCAGGGGGGCAAGGTGAATCCCAAACGGACAAAAGGGCGACCCCGGCCCAAATGTATCTTTTGATGAGGTTTCAAAATATGTATTTATAACAAAATAGAACGAGGATTAGACTTTTTAAAAATCGCAGTCATAATTTGAACGAACATGTAAGTTAAAATTGGTGAGGAAAGGAAGGGGGGGCGGTAGGACGGACGAACATGAAAAAAAAAAAAAAAAAATTGTGGCACTCTGAGAGTACTAATAGAAGTGAAACCTTGAACAATTACGTGTGTATTTTTGAATCGTTAAGATATATAATTTTGAATCGCCAGGAAATACTTTTAAATGAATAAAAAAAGGTTCTATAATATTAAAGAACATATTAATGTCTATAAAAAAAAAAAAAAAAAAAACGCGCGATACCATATGTCCAGCTATTGTAGTTAACTCACTATAACTACTTTCTTACATTTTAAAACGCGATAAATACATCAACCAAAATTAGACCATACTATCGATACCTTAATCCTTATCCAAATAAATCATTTTGTATTAATGCCTGTTACAATATCTGTAGATTACTTTTTGAATTATTCAAATCGGACATTCCATTCAAAAGATATTATGAATTTAAAGATGACAATCTAAAGAAATAATAGCGCTGCTGAGTACTCGGTGGCCAATATGCTTAGGGATTACGTGTGCAATCAAACGATTGCGGGTTCGAACCCCAATTTCGCTAATATGTATCAATGTTTTTTTTTTTTTTTTAAGTTTGAAAAATTAAAATTTTAACACATTATGGGTCCGTAACGTGACCTGAA
Source organism: Maratus speculifer (assembly GCA_964019185.1). Taxonomy (NCBI): domain Eukaryota; kingdom Metazoa; phylum Arthropoda; class Arachnida; order Araneae; family Salticidae; genus Maratus; species Maratus speculifer. Next base: position 230,714,038 of record OZ025294.1, on the reverse strand, counting down.
ATGATGGGAGAAAATTTCTTTTGCTAGATTTGTAATGTATGAAGCATAAGCTTTCAATAGACATATTGTATGAAGGAAAACCCCCTCTGCCCCCCCCCCCCAAATAAAAAGGTCCTATAAGGAAAAACCGGGAAAATGGAAAAGCAAAAAAAAAAAAAAAAAAAAAAAAAAAAAAAAAAAAAAAAAAAACGGCGAGAAATGTTTAGCTATACTAGAATTTTTCTTATCACTGTAACTCCTATAGAGGCAAAGTTATAGCCTTTTAAAGATTGAAATGAAGTGAAGAAATAAGCAAAATTAGGTGAGTAATCGACAGGGAGGGGGGGGGGGAAGGGTTCACAGCTCTGGGGGTGCCATGTAGCTTAAACTTTTAAGTTAAAAATGGTAGAAAATTAAATGAGCGAAATTTTAAGGTGTATATTGGAAGAGGGTGCAAGCCCCCCCCCCTCAAAATTTTTTTTGTTTCTTTTGAAGAAACAAAAAAATATGCCCCCCGGCGGAGCGCAGACAAACCCCAAACGTTCGGAAGGGCGACCCTTTATTTATCTTTTGTCAAGGATTTAAAATGTGGATCTAAAATAAAACAGACCGAGAATTGGACATTTTTAAAACTGTATGCATATTTCGAACGGCCCTGTAAGTTAAAACTGACGTGGAAGGGGGGATTAGAAGAGACGAGCGTGAAAAAAAAAACATAATAAACTAATACTTCAAATAACTAGACTTCCAAACAAAAATATAACGATTTAACCTAGTGTCGAATTAATGGAGTGGCCCGCAGGGGATTACCCCCCCCCCCAGAAGTTATAAGATTTATGCTTTTTAATGCACAAATTGCGATTCCCCCTCTCTTACAGAGCTGTAAAACATGATACTTTCCTCCGGAGTCGCAGAAAAATACCTGCATTCAACGCTAATTTAGCCTAGAAAAAAAAGAAAAAAAAATCGAAATCGAATATAAAGATCGAAATCGAATCTAAAGATCGACATCGAATCTAAAGATCGACATCGAATCTAAGATCGACATCGAATCTAAGATCGACATCGAATCTAAAGATCGACATCGAATCTAAAGATCGATCTTAGGGGCAGAATCGATTTTACATTTTTACTTTCTTTTGTAACTTTACAAGAAGAGTGTATTAGATTCGTGAAAAATTTTGACTTCCCGTTTTTGATGGATTTATATATTTTAGAAGGTCTTTAACACGATTTCATGGTTTTTAAGAAATATCTGTCTGTGGGTGTGTCTGTCACTCTGTGAGTCTGTATACGACAAAAATTTCTGACCGTTCTATCTCAAGAACAAATGCACGGAATTCCACAAAATTTTAGATTTAGTTTGACCTTGATATAAACTGAATCTAATTAATTTTTGGTGCATATAGCCTAACAGGTGGCGCTGCTATGCTGCATTTTTTGCGATTTGCGCAACAGCTATATCTGAATAACGAATGAACGGATTTTCATCACATTTTAGATCCAGTTAGTCCTTGACATGAATTGATGTTTTTTGCATTTTGGTGTATATAGCTTCTCAGATGGCGCTGCTATACTGAATTTTTCACAATTTCCACTCAGCGCGATGGCAAAAAAAGGTGGGGGGGGAAGAAAGCGGTCGTTCCGAGCACGGAAATTTAGGGGACGTCAAATTTTTACTACTAACATCACTTTTAGCTTATCACAAGAAAAAGTTAATAGGGGGGGGGGGCTAAATTGGAACTTTGAACCGGGCGTAGTTCTCTTTTCGCACGCCCCTGTTTCCATTTTAGCTTTATCTCAAGAACTAATGCACAGACTTTCATAAAAATTTAGATTCAATTAGTCCTTGATATTATTTTATGCTAATTACATTTTGGTGGAAATCGCTTAAGAGATGGCGCTGCTATACTGCATTATTCATGATTAACGCAATAGCGCTATCTCAAGAACGAATTTTCATCAAAATTCAGATTCAGTAAATCCCTGACATAGATTAGTGTTATTTAGTTCTTGGTGTAAATTGCCCAACAGGTGGCGCTGAATGCTGCATTTTTTATGATTTCGCAATAGCTGTATCTCGCGCTTTCATGGATTTTCATCAAAATTCAGATTCAGCTGGTACTTAATAAAAAATTATCCTGATCAATTTTTGGTGTACATCACTCCACAAAAACGCTATTTTGCAGGGGGGGGGGGGGTTCTGAGGTTTCTTTAATTCTTCTATCTTAGAAACTAATACACTGAAATTTTGGAATTGGCACATCCGTCTATTTTATCTTCGACTTTTGAAGGAAAATGAAAATTATATTACCTTCAGAGAAATCGATTAAAAATTTTAAAGTATCGATTAAATCGAGTTGGCCGTAGTATCGATTAAATCGATTTAAAAAATCGAAATCGCCCATCACTAACTTATACACTTCCTGATATATGCTAATTTTGTACTAGATTTTATTCATTTCGTCAGCTGGTAAATGACGATTAAGATCTAAAATTTGTGAAAAAAATATAATTTAACATTTTATTTATATTTTCTTGATAATAAGAAAACATTGTTTGTAATTGGAAATGTTTCATTCACTAACAATCATCTAGTATTTTATAAATTTCTAATAGTAGATTTTATCACTTTACTAATGAATTTCTTGCAAATAATTTCATATCTGATTATTTCACCGCAATTATTTTTCTGTAAATTTAAATTTTTTTAACGAATTAATACACTTTCTGACCCGTGCCAAATTTTGTGCTTTATTTTATTAATTTTATCAGTCATGATTTTTTTCACACACTAGGGGACTCTGTCCATGACGAGCTTCGCTAGTCATCACCGTTGAGGTACCACAAACTCTAAAAATATCCTAATTTGATCTATTTTTTGAAAAAAATTGCGGAACACTGAACTAAAATGAAAAAAAAGTGGTGATTTCTTCCCTTTCAATGGGTTGTTATTCATATCCCTTTAGGGAATTGATTCACATTTGGGGAACTTTAAGGTCGAATCAGCTGCTGTTAAGCATTTAATGGCTATTTACATGTTTGATGAAACAAGATCAGTGTAATAGTGAAATACACAGATTCTTTGCTTCTTGGTATTTTTTAAACCGCAGTATAAAAAAAAATGTTTAACTAAGGCATTTCAAATTTGTATCGTTTTATAGCTGATGTAATTTTCACTACTTTTTTCTTTCTTTTTTTTATTTTCACGTGAAAATACTTTTGTTGTTTCAATAGAAGTATTATTTGTGTCGTCTTATAATGAATTCACTATTTTATCATTTTCGTTCTCTTTCTATAGTTTTATGACGTAATTTTCACTATTTTCCCACTCTTAACTCGTAATTACTTAATTCTCATTTGAAAGTTTTTTTTCTGTATATGATAGTCGTGTATATATATATATATATATATATATACATTTAAATTTAAATTAAATATTATTCTTTGATCATTTGGCAACGATTCAAAATAATAACTTTTCTAAAATATGCAAAAATATCTCTCAAAATGCTGAAAATTAGAATTTAAAATGAAAATAAATCCTCAAAAATGAGTCAAATGTAAAAAATAAATGCAATCTGCTCATAGGGAACTTTCAATGTATAAAATGATCTAAAAAATTTTGAAGTTAAACAATTTTGACCAACTATAACATTAAATATCTTTAAAAATAATTATTCGATTTAAAAAGTATTACATTAGCGTGTTGATCAAAAATTTTTCTATAATATCAACAATTTTCATATTTTTGTGCGAAGTAATTTTCTTATTAATAACGAAGAAATATCCAAGTTCACAAAAAAATTATTGTCTGCAGCGATGACACCATTAGTTACTTTTTTGTGTGTCGTTGTGAAAGAAGCATTACGTAATACTTATTTCTTTTTCATTAGCATACATGAATTTATTTTAAAATAACACAGGAATAAGCTATTGATTAACACAAATTTGGTAAAAAAAAAAAAAATAAATGAATGAATAAATAAATAAATAAAAATAAATAAAAATAAATAAATGAAAAATAATTTTAAACTACATTATATTTTTTCTGATTTCTTTTATTTTCTTATTTAGTTAAAATTGTTACTGTAAGAACATAAGACTCATTTATTGTTGAAATAACAAAAAACATTAATATAATGTGCATTGTAGTAAAGTAGGTCAGCCACTGAATAGGGCATATTTTAAAAGTATTGAAATCAATTTTCAAAAGTAACAAATTAAAAAATATTGTAACTTAATCAGTTGAAATATTTTTTTCAAAATATTTCTTAATGTTTCAATATTTTTTTTAATAAAATATTGCAATGAAAAAAAGAAATCACCCACTAAAAATGGAACGTAATTTTCTCTAACCCAACATAACCATAAAACAATGCTGAAAAAAATATCATTTGCATTATTCATGACACTCCTTCCATAACCCCCACCTCACCCCCCGGACCTCCATGTAGCATTGCATTTAGAAAAGAAATTGTACAGTTTATTCTTAGCAAAAAATTGTAAGTTATACACCGTGCTTAAACATCAAAATGCAACTTGCCTTACAATCACAAAACGCGAGTGTGTTTATTATAGATCCGCCAACATATTATGTAAACAAAAGAAAATGTGACAATGGATTTAAAACAGTGAATATTTCAGAGGATGACCTCATGATTTCATTTTTTCTGCTTATTGATGGATCAGAAATAAAATTCCTCTCACCCTAATCTCAGCAATATACAGCGATATGATCGAACTATCCCATTATCTTCCCCCTTCCCCTTCCTCCATTTTGACAAAAATCCTGTTTTTGTGTGTGTGTGGGGGGGGGAGGTTGAGAGGGGGTTTTCTCAACTTTTTCTAAGTAATTTTAATGTATTAAGTATGTCTGTAATTCAATTATTGCTATTTTTTTTAAATACGAACTTTTTTTATTCGTACATGTATAAATTATGTAGATATAACTGAAAATGTGTAAAATTTGCAAGTTCTAATCAAATACCTAGAAATAAAAATAAAGTTTCTTATTTTCTTATAAAGAAAGACAATCTTTGAAAAAATGGTGTCATAGTTTGTATTTTCAATTGATTTTCAAAATTCAATAGTCACGAAAAGATTATTAAAAATTTAGTATTTAGTTATAATTAAAGATATATCACACATACAGGAAACAATTCTTCGATACTTTTATGTTTTAAACATAAATCTCAGTAAATTTCACGTTTTGAATTTTCAATAATTTTTTCAATACAGGAAATATTCTGCTGTTAAACGAAGAATTATTTATGAATTTTTTAAAGCTCACCCTACATTAAAGGTCTGCACGGTGCTAAATTTCCAGGCCCGGGCCCAGCCTGAGTAAATTTCTACAGAACATTGTTTTTACTTACCCATCATACATAGTATCGGGTAAGTCTTGCAATCGTTTTGAAAATCAAAAAACATTTTTGGAGGATTTACACATTTCAGACACTGGAGATTCCAAAAAACATGATCCCGTCCGTCCGTCTGTGTGTCTATGTCTGTCTGTATATCTGTAAATGCTATATCTCCCGAACAAATTGAGATAGAGACTTGAAATTTCGCATGTGTTTAGTATATTAGAATGGGATATTTTTTTCCTCGCATATTATTGTATTCATTTTGCATGGATAAACAGTTCAAAAGAAATTTCAAAGAAATTTTCAGTTTTCAGTTTAAAAGAAGATTCCGTCATAGGCAGGTTCTTCTTTCGTGTGTTTAACTCAATTTTAATAAGCCGAGAAATATGATTCTGTAATACAATTCTTTAAAAGGAATAAATTTAAATGTAGAATAATGGCGATTTAAAAGTATATGCCTTTTTTGCAAAATTTTTTGGACCAAGCCAAATTTTACAGATTTTTGAATATACTAGAATATATATTTTTATACGGGATGATTCAAACGGGACTGAATATTTTGGTCCGTGAAGACTAGGAAGAATGAAATCAGTCCCGGCCACGTATGGAAAAAACAATTAGGTTCTGCCCGTCATGATCCTTCAGGGAAAAAGTAAAAGTCCTGAAAGAATAGTGACTGGGCCCGTCCTTAATGCCATTAATGAAAATAGGCGTGGGCACCCGCTTCGGGCCGAGGCTCGGCCCATACACGTATCCACCCTGAATGCATTTAAATTTTAAAATGTAAACTCGTATTTCTCCAGTCAGAGATCAACATGAGTCCATTTCATCATCTTTGGATCTGCCCTTGAACAATCTAAAATGCTTAAACACAGCAAAATTATTTTCATTAGTTGACTCTGAATTCAAAACTGATCTCTAACACTTTTTAGCTCACAGGCTATCATAGCGTGAGAGCTTATGTGCCCGCCCGTTCTGTATGTACGTTCGTACGTTCGTGCGTTACGCGATAACTCATGATAAAAATATCTGATCCACTTGAAATTTTGTATATAGATATATCCTGATAAGGCGCTTCCCTGATTAGTTTTTGGTGTTCATTCGAAATGTATAATAGGTGAAAAGGGGGGCTCATGCCCCTCCCCTTAATTGATTTAATGGGTTTTTCATGCAGAATTAACAGTTTTCGTTCAAAAATTTAGATATAGGATCATTTAGATGAGGCAATTTCTTGACTATTATTAGGTGTTCATTGAATAAGTATAAACAGGGGGAACGGGGGTTCTAATGCCCCTCCCCTTAATTGATATAAAAGGTTTTTCAAGCAAAATTGTCAGATTTCGTTCAAATCTCTGAATAGTTTTGGAAGTTTAATGGTTAAGTATAAAAGAGGGGATAGCTCCTCTTAAATTATATAAATGTTAAATGGGTTTTTATTAAGAATTATCCGATTTGCTCTGAATTTTGAAAATAGATTTTTTATATGATAAAGCATGTTCTTGATAGTTTAGTAGGTTTAATGATTAAGTATAAAAAAGAGGAAAGGAGAGAGCTGTTTCCCTTTCTTAATTTTTTTTCCAACGGAATTAACCCTTGAAATTATAAGGCTGTAATGTACAATTAGTATGCGTAGCCTGTGAGATCAATGCCATCAGTATAACTGGCCAATATTCTTTTTTATTAAAATTTCTTTCATGAATTTGTAAACAGCTCGTAAACAACAACATTTTAATGAAACAGAAATATACAAATTAGTATTGTGCCAATAAATCTAATAAATAAATAAATTAATTAATTAAAATCAATAAAAATAAGAGGCAATTTATGCACTTTAAGATCATGAAAACTTATGCACTTTTACTAACGAGCGCGAAGATATATTTCCTGAACTTTTTCCAAAATATATATCTGTTGCATAAATTTTCACCCTTCAACTAAATGTATGATCTATGAATATATTCAGCTTTCACACTTTAATAAATTTCGATTAGAATACTTATTTCGATTGAAGATAAATAAATGAAAAAAATAATAATAAACTTTAAAAAATTATTTCACAAGTTTAGATATTACCAGTAAATAATACCATTTAGACATTTATCTGCCGTACTTATAAGTACCGTTGTGGAAAATGTAATAAAAATCGTATTTAATCAGTCTATTAATAAAAGTTCTTTTCTTACTACACAATATACTTTACTCGTTTTAATTTAGATAGAATAGAAAAATAGTCGATGCTAAATATTTTTAAAAAGAGGTAATTTTCTTAATCATTTTCATATATATATATATACAGGTTGAGCAAAAAGTCTGTAAAAATTTTAAAATTCATAAAAACCGAAAAAATAACCGAAATGAAAAACGGTTTGCAGGGTTTGTATCTATAGGTCACGGGGAATTTTTAAGACATGAAAAAAAATAATTCAAAAAATAGCCAATAGATGGCGCTGACGTAGCCAAATCAAAGAAAAGATACCAAATAAAGAACAGAATGTTTCCTCAAACCGCCGAACAAGCTTTATGAGGCCTGCCGCTGTTAAAGGCCCCTTTCCCGTCCTCAAATCCTTTTGAAATCGGAATTTACGCAAAGCAATAGTCGCTGATTCCTTGTTCATGTAAAATAACTTCACCAACAAAGCTTTGTCCTTCGCAGTGAGCATCCTTGATCAAGTTCACGGCTCACAACGGTGAACTAGTTGGGGATTAGGAGCGCAAGCTCTTATAACCGGTTCATTTGCATATTTCCGTGGAAATCGCAAGTACCAGCGCCATCTGTCGGCTGTTTTTTGAATTATTTTTTATTTCTGTCTTTAAAAAATCCCCGTGACCTATGGATGCTAACCCTGCAAACCGTTTTTCATTTCGGTTATTTTTTCGGTTTTTATGAATTTTTAAATTTTTTACGGACTTTTTGCTCTCCCTGTATATATATATATATATATATATATATATATATATATATATATATTTAAGTTATATGAAATATTTTTGATGCCTTTACATTTACAGAGAGGATCATAATACATTTAAATACATTGCTTTTATAAGAATTGTAATATTCCCATAAGAGTATTTTTGGTTATTTAATTTGATTATTTTTATAAATATTTTACAAAAAAATTATAAATATGATATGTTTAACTAGTTTTAATGAAAGAAATTAATAAAGAATACTGCCCAGTTAAACTGATGGCATTGAGCTCACAGGCTGCAAATACTAATTGTACATTAAAGCCTTATATTTTCAAGGGTTAATTCTGTTCGAAAAAAAATTAAGAAGGGGAAACAGCTCTCCCCTTTCCTCTTTTTTTATACTTAATCATTGAACCTCCTATATTATCAAAGACATGCTTTATCATATAAAAAATCTATATCCAAAATTCAGAGCAAATGAGATAATTCTTAATAAAAACCCATTTAGCATTTATATAATTTAAAAGGAGTTATCCCACTCTTTTATACTTAACCATTAAACTTCCAAAACTATTCAGAGATTTGAACGAAATCTGAAAATTGTGCTTGAAAAACCCATTTATATAAATTAAGGGGGGAGGTATTAGAACCCCTGTTTCCCCTATTTATACTTATTCAATGAACACCTAATAACAGTCACGGAATCGCCTCATCAGAATGATCCTAATCTAAATTTTGAACGAAAACTTAATTCTGCATGAAAACCCCATTTATATCAACTAAGAGGAGGGGCATGAGTCCCTCGTTCCCCCTCTTATACATATCGAATGAACTCCAAAAACTAATCAGGGAAGCGCCTTGTCAGGATATACCTACATACAAAATTTCAAGTGGATCGGATATTTTTATCATGAGTTATCGCGTTACGCACGAACGTACGAACGTACATACAGAACGGACGGGCACATAAGCTCTGAGGCTATGATAGCCTGTGAGCTAAAAACACTTCTAAATTTCGCATTATTATTATTTAAAAATTCCAATTTATCTTCGGATATTTTGATGTAAAGCCATTTCTTGATAAATAGTTCGGTAGATAAAGGGTTAAATAAAATAAAGAGAATACAAATGACAATTATATCAATAAATTTTAAATGTAAAAATTAATATCAAAATAAGAGACAATTTAAATATATGAACGTTGAAATTATAAAAAATAAGCACTTTTATTAACGAACTCATAGATTTCCTAAGATTTTTCCGAAATTTATATCTGCTGCATACATTTTGAACCGTTATCTAAATGAATCATAGTATATTTACGTACTTAAAAAATATATATATTTCACAAGTTTTGAAATTATCTATAAACAATACCATTTTAATAAAACAAAGATAATACAAATTATAATTATGTCTATAAGTTTTAGAAGTAAAAAATAGAATAAGTAAAATAAAAATGAGAAGCAATTCATATAATATAACATCATGAAAATTTACATAATTTTATTAATGAGGGCATATATGTATTTCCTACGTTTTTTTCCGAAATTTATATCTGCTGCATAAATTATAAACCATTACGAAAATGAATGATACAGTTTAAGCTTTCCTGCTTAAAAAAAGAAGAAAAAAGTAAAAAGAAATGTACATATTTTTAGATCATGAAAACTTAGGCACTTTTATTAATGAGCGCATAGAAGTATTTCCTAAGCTTTTTCCGAAATTTATATAAAATTGTATAAATTTTAAACTGTTACCGAAATGATTGATATAGTTTAAGCTTTCATGCGTAGAAAAAAAAAAGCAAAAAGTAATGTATATATTTTTAGGTTATGAAAACTTACGCACTTTTCTTAATAAGAGTATTGATGTGTTTCCTAAGCTTTTTCCGAAATTTATATCTGCTGCATAAATTATAAACCGTTACCGAAATGAATGATTAATTTCAGCTTTCGTGCTTAAAAAAAATATAAATAAATCAAAATCAATTTATATATTTTTAGATCTTCAAAACTTACGCACTTTTATTAATTAGCACATAGAAATATTTCCTAAGCTTTTTCCGAAAGTTATATCTGTTGCTTAAATTTTAAACCGTTATCGAAATAAATGATATATTTTATGTTTTCATAATTTAAAAAAAAAATGTCAATTTAAAAATTTCTTTCATAATTTCAGAAATTACCTGTAAGCAATATCATTTTAATTAAATAGAGATAATTCAAAGTACAATAACAAAAATGATTAAAACAAAAAAAAAGGGGGGGGGGGGGGTTCATATACTTTAAGATCATTTTTTCCGAAAGTTATATCAGTTGCTTAAATTTTAAACCGCTATCGAAAGAAATGATATATTTTAAGCTTTCATAATTAAAAAAAAATGTCAATTTAAAAATTTCTTTCATAATTTCAGAAATTACCTGTAAGCAATATCATTTTAATTAAATAGAGATAATTCAAAGTACAATAACAAAAATGATTAAAAAAAAAAAAAAAAAAAAAAAAAAAAGGGGGGGGGTTCATATACTTTAAGATCATGAAAACTTACGCACTTTTATTAACGAGCGCATAGATATATTTCTTAAGCTTTTTCCGAAATTTATATCTGCTGCATAAATTTTGAACCGTTATCGGAATAAATGATAAAGTTAAGCTTTCATACTTAAAGAAAAAAAAAAAAAATGAAGTTTCTTATAACGCAGTTTCAAAGTTTCATGAAATTGGCAGACTAAATTGCGAGCGGTTAAAACTCTTACCTTCTTTTTCTTAGTAGTACTTTTTATACATTTTTTTTTTTTTTTTTTTTCATATTCTTTTTCCCCCTTCTCTTGTAAATGGGTTTTCGCTACTACTTGTACGCCATTGTTCTTTCTTTCAGATCTTTAAGTTTGTTAGTAAGACAGCTGGGGTTAGAACTGAAAGGAAAGATAAGGAAAAGAATGTTCTAGGTTGAAGGTGAAGTGTTCCATTCAGAAAGATTTTATTCCAGAATTAAGTTTAGTACAATGAATGAAGAAGGATGATTTACATTGCCTAAAAGTATGGATAGCGAATATCAAACTGGCTGATTTAATGAATGGGATTCTGCATTTGAGTAAATGTTAGAAGTATCTGTATGTTTACTTATAAAAATATTTAGTATCCTTTTTTTACTGAAGCAAAACTTATTTAAACTCAGGTTAATTTCCCATATAAATTCCTTAAATTAACATAATGCATTTTTTTTTCCTCTTTGGGTTTAAGTATGTACCATTAAGAAATCCAACATTACTTAAAATGGATTCGATGTGCTGTCCACGATTTAAAAAAAATAATAATAATTTTTGCCAAAAATAAATACGTTATTACTTTCTTCTATCTTCAATAGAAGAAAGTATTGTAATCGAAATTTTTTTCGACTTCCGGTTTTCGTCGGTTTTACACGTTTTAGAGGTCAGAGATTCTAAAAAACATGTTTTTACAAAATGTCTGCCTGTCCGTCTGTCTGTGTGTCTGTGTGTATGTCGCCATTCTACCATTAAAAATTTTATTTCAGTTTTATTCAAAAATTTTATTACATCAAAAAGTGTATGAAGTTATGCACAGAAATGAACCAAATTTTTTGTGAATGTTTCTGGCTATGGCAAGCAGGTCCTCCTTCAGTTTTGAAATATTCCGCCTCAAGAGGGCGCTGCAATCGCGATTTTTGTGCCTATTTTCAATATTGTACCGACCAAAAGTACATGAAGTTATGCATCGAATTGAACCAATTTTTTTGTGTAAGTGTATGACTATAGCTAGTTGGTTCTCCCTGAATTTGAAAAAAACCCGTCGGAAGGGGGCGCTGCGATCGCGATTTTTGTGCCATTTTCAATATTGTACCGACCAAAAGTATATGAAGTTATGCATCAAATTTAACCAAATTTTTTGTGTATGTGTATGGCTATGGCTAGTTGGTCCTCCCTGAATTTGAAAAAAATCCGTCGGAAGGGGGCGCTGCAATCGCGATTTTTGTGCCATTTTCAATATTGTACCGACCAAAAGTATATGAAGTTATGCATCGAATTTAACCAAAATTTTTGTGTATGTTTATGGCTATGGCTAGTTGGTCCTCCCTGAATTTGAAAAAAATCCGTCTGAAGGGGGCACTGCAATCGCGATTTTTGTGCCTATTTTCAATATTGTACCGACCAAAAGTACATGAAGTTATGCATCGAATCGAACCAATTTTTTTGTGTAAGTGTATGACTATAGCTAGTTGGTTCTCCCTGAATTTGAAAAAATCCGTCGGAAGAGGACGCTGCGATCGCGATTTTTGTGCCATTTTCAAAATTGTACCGACCAAAAGTATATGAAGTTATGCATCGAATTTAACCAAATTTTTTGTGTATGTTTATGGCTATGGCTAGTTGGTCCTTCGTGAATTTGAAAAAAATCCGTCGGAAGGGGGCACTGCAATCGCGATTTTTGTGCCGTTTTCAATATTGTACCGACCAAAAGTATATGAAGTTGTGCATCGAATTTAACCATTTTTTTGCGTATGTGTATGACTATGGTTAGTTGGATTGCCCTGAATCTAAAAAAATCCGCCGGAAGGGGCGCTGCAATAGCGAATTTTATGCCATTTTCAATATTGCACCACATAAAAGTGTATGAAGTTAGCTCTAGAACTGAACTAAAATTTTCGTATATGATTATTTTTTGATAAGGCAAGTAGGTCCCTCCTGAATTTGAAAAAAAAATCTGCCTATCATTCTATTGTCCATCGGCTCATGCAGAGACGGAAATTCGTTTTTACTTCGATTAATTGATTGAAGCAAAAATTTAAGGTGAAAATCAAAGTTGGTATGGTATTGAATTAAAATTATTAAGGCATTAAAGTGAGTAACTATTTTTTTTTTAAATATAAAAATGTACGTATGAGATAGAAGAAAGTTTTGGGATTGGCACATCCAACTAGTTTTTTAATCTTAATTCTTGATTCATTTGTATTTGATCAGGTTGTGGTTTTAATATTTTTTAGTGATTTGTTTTCTTAATGACCATTGTTCCGGATTTAATACTTACTGCTTGTATCAGTCTTGAAACTCAATTCCGTATTCTATTCAAGATGAATGTCGATGTATAGTATTATACAATGGTTATACACATATACACACGTGTTAGTACTGAAAGTAGAGATAAGGAAAAGAATGTTCTAGGTTGAAGGTGAAGTGTTCCATTCAGAAAGATTTTATTCCAGAATTAGGTTTAGTAGAATGAATGAAGAAGGATGATTAGCATTGCCTGCAAGTATGGATCGCGAATATCAGACTGGCTGATTTAATGAATGGGATTCTGCATTTTAATAAATGTTAGAAGTATCCGTACGTCTACTTACAAAAATATTTAGTATTCTTATTTTCCTGATACAAAACTTATTTAAACCCAGTTTAATTTCCTATATAAATTTCTTAAATTAACATAAGGTATTTTTTTTTCTCGTTTAAATAACCAATTTTTTGTGCAGCCTGTAAAACAATATATACTGCACTTTAAAACACAATAACCCTTTACTAACTATTCCATAGCACCTTAGATAATAATCATCAAATAATCGCTTTTTTGACAAGTTAAAAAATATGATATGTTTAAGTAACATAATTTTTCGAGACACGACTAAAATAAAGCGTTACACCCTTGCTAATGAAAATGTAACGGATCGCACCGTAATTTTGCTAATAGATGGGGCTATAACGGTAAGAATGTGTGGATTGCCATTAATATTCTAAGTATCTAAAAAGTAAGACCGCTTTTTTAATGGATCAGACACTTTTTCATCTAAAACGATTGTTGCTCGGGAAAATTGTAGGACAAACGCCATAAATTTATAATTTTTTCTAAAAGTATAGTTAGTAGATTTCCTTTTAAAATGGTGCATAGAGTATGACATGACGAAAATTATGGAAAGTTTAATAATAGATCAGAAAGCTTGTAAATAATTTAGCAAATTGTATATTGTTGCCTTTATTTATTTATATTTTATGCAAAAAATAGTTGTTAAACATTATAAAAGACATTAACAAAAATTTAATGTTATATTCTGTAAGTGTAAAACCATAATATATCGAATTTTAGCTGAAAACTTGAAATTTAATTTATTTTAAACCATTTTTTCCCATTATTAGTCCAATATATGTATTTAATTTTTTTTTCCAGAAAAATAGACAAAATCATGCAGTGAACATATTTTACATTAAAACATATTTCAAATATATTTTTAAAAAAGCTTCATATTCTCAAGACTATTCAATTTTCACTATAGTAGAAATTTTATAAAAAATAGATGCACATCCACAAAACTTTGAAGCCATTTTTTAAAAATATTTTTTTAATGGAAAAAGAGTCTAACAGCTCATTTTGTGATAGCCGAAAATCGCATGCAACTTTTCCTCAAATTTTCTTCTAGTTTTTCATGAATTCTCGACTTCCTCCTTATTCCTTTTTACTTCAGCCCTCTTTTTTTCCCTCTTTGCTTCTCCTTCTTCCCTAATATATCTTCCTTCTGATGCTCGTCTAACGAACTTGATGAGGTAAAAAGTGTTTGTAACTGAATTCTGGATCGTGTTTTTAAGTGACTCCGGAAAACTTTTATTCTCCTAATGATAAAAGCTGGATCTACTTACTCTTGATAATTTACTTGTTCCATCGTATTTTGAAGAATAGTTCTTAAAGTTCGGTTCATGTCGACGGTAACGAGATTTGCATCGTCTTGACTGTGACTTAAAAGCGATTGATAAAATATGAAGAACATTGCTCTAATTCCATTTTTCTTTCTTTTGCAGTACAAATTCTAACAAGTAATTTTTTTTATGTAAAAAAGAATAATAAATGATTTGAACAATTCCGTTGAGCTATTTTTTGCCTCAGTGCCCGTTATATTATTATTATTATTGAACACAGGTTAGTTAATGTCTTTAAGGGGGTCAGGAAAACATTTTCAAACAATTTTTATATTGAGTTAAAATTTTGAAATTTTTCGTAATGGTTAATCATATTATTCGTAAACAAAATCAGATAATGCAAAACTTATAATATACATTTTTTAATCTTTGATTTACAAGTAACTTAAAAAGCGGGGTAAATTAAGATAACATGAAATATATTTTTTCTTGTCGATTTTAACTTGTTTTCACATATACATAAAAAGAAATATATAAGCCTTAATTTTGATTCAGAATTTTTCAAAATATTAATTTGAAAAAAAAAAAAAAACTCTTAGTTAAAAAAAAAAAAAAAATCAATTATAGCTACAGTGAAATTTTTTTAAAAAAAATAGGTACACATCCACAAAACTTTAAAGCCATTTTTTATATTTTTAATGGAAAAAAAATCTAACAGCTCATTTTGGGATAGCTGAAAATCGCATGCTGCTTTTCCTCAAATTTTTCTTCTAGTTTTTCATGAATTCTCGACGTTCTCCCTATTCCTTTTTAAAATTATTATTATTATTATACGGGGTATGATTGGAATCTCTGCTGTCAGCCTCTACCGCAATTTTAGAGGGATATTTTTAACAGTGTACAACTTTTCATTTATAAATGCAAGAATCTCTTCTAGGAAAAGTATTTTCGCCATCATTGTCTGAGGGTATTGCAGTCTTTTCAATAGTGTGGAATTACAGGCAGAAATACGAGGGCAATTCGGAAAGTAACCTCAGTTTATGAATTAAAAAAAAAAAAAAAACTAATGAAATGAAACATGTTTTATTACTTACGTATGAAATACACGTTCTTCAGCTACTTTTCAACATTATTGCTGTATTAATTAAAGCATTTATCATAACGGTAAATCAGCTTTGAAATTCCATCGTCACAGACTTCTGCCGGCGGCCTATTAGACTGTGATTATTTTTAAATTCAACTCACACCACTCTTTCAATCCAGAGAATTTTAACATATTCTTTTATTCATATTGACACATTCCGAATTGCTCTCGTAATATTTCACTTGCCCCACTATTTTTTAAAACATTTTTGGTAATACATTTATCAGCAAATTATATAGAAAATATGCTAAAATTCTTTGGATTGAAAGAGTGGTGCGAGTTGAATTAAAAAATTGTCGCAGTTGAATAGGCCGGCGGCAGAAGTCTGTGACGATGAAATTCAAAGCTGATTTACTGTTATGATAATTGTTTTAATTAATACGGCAATTATGTTGAGAAGTAGCTGAAGAACGTATCTTTCATACGTAAGTAATAAAACATGTTTCCTTTCATTAGTTTTTTTTAATTCATAAACCAAGGTTACTTTCCGGATTGCCCTCGTAATATTTAATGTTATAACACTTGTACTGTAAAATCAGTGTTTTTGCAATTTAAGCAGTTCGCTGATTATGTATGTAACTCAAACTTACTGTAGAATTTATGTAATACTGACAGGTTTATTTCAAATATTTTAAAAATTAGGATAATGTCTCTGCATTAATTACAGTTTATTATAGATATATGTATTTTAATGCTCGTATTTAACTTCTGTTTCATATTTTATCGATAAAACTTTATTGGTAAATCTTTATTAATTGATACAGTATTACTGTAATAATAATCCCAATTTAACCAATGCACTAGTTATCTTATAATTCTAATCGATATTTGAATTTTTAAATAATATGAAATAATCTTCATTATAGTTAGGGATGTAGTGGAGGGTATATGGAAGCATACGCAGTATACCTTATAGACTTTTTTAAGGAATACAGTTCACCCTCTGTTTATAAAGAAAGCTGTAATATACACTGGTGTCCAAAAGTTAAGCATAATTGGTAATTAAGTAATTATTTTTAAGTAATGAAAGAAATATGAATCGGAATGTGCTGAAACTCCAGGTGTGTAAACAAAATAGTACGCGTCACATATTTTCGCGAGGAGTTTCCCCCGAAATCGAACAGGGGACCGTCAACAAATTGAAAAAGAACGAAGATCTTTTGGATAACCCTGTCAAAACTAATGTAGCAAAAGCGTTCAAACTGCACATTATGATTAATTGGCTTATTGTAATGTACTGTGTTAATTTTTACAAGGATAGCATGTATACTCGTAGAGAAATTAAGGTTTTTATAAAAACAGTCCTAAATTTTTCCAAGTTTTTTGCTTATAATTTGCAGAGTTCTTATTATAAAATAATGTTCTTTTCTGAAAATATGACAAACATCATTGTACACAATACCCTGTCATCAGAATTTAAAAATGATAAAAATTGTATGAAAAATGAGTATGTTTAGTAAATAATTTTTCATTGCGCATGCGTCAACGATATCAAAATGTCATTTGCATATTGTGTTTGCTAAATGTATAGAGCAACTTCTGTAAAAGTTTCAAAAACATAGCTTGAAAATTCTGAAAATGGGAGCCTATAGAATCAACTCAAAATCCGTTATTCCTAAAGGAAGCAAAAAAATCAGGGGTTTTACCTAAATATAGTTGAACGTACAATATTGTGTAGGCACTAAACAATGGAATATGGATACAGCCCCTCATCTTTTTGCTTCATTTAGGGAATAAAGGATTTTGAGTTGATTCTATAGGCTCCCATTTTCAGAATTTTCAAGCTATGTTTTTGAAACTTTTACAGAAGTTGCTCTATACATTTAGCTAACATAATATGCAAACGACATTTTGATATCGTTGACGCATGCGCAATGAAAAATTATTTACTAAACATACTCATTTTTTATACAATTTTTATTATTTTTAAATTCTGATGACAGGGTATTGTGTACAATAATGTTTGTCATATTTTCAGAAAAGAACATTATTTTATAATAAGAACTCTGCAAATTATAAGCAAAAAACTTGGAAAAATTTAGCACTGTTTTTATAAAAACCGTAATTTCTCTACGAGTATACATGCTATCCTTGTAAAAATTAACACAGTACATTACAATAAGCCAATTAATCATAATGTGCAGTTTGAACGCTTTTGCTACATTAGTTTTGACAGGATTATCCAAAAGATCTTCGTTCTTTTTCAATTTGTTGACGGTCCCCTGTTCGATTTTTTTTTTTTTTTTTTTTTTTTTTTTTTTTAACGGTTGCACTACTGGTTTATAGTTTATTCATTTTTTATGCTAAGATGCTAAAATATATCATATCTTATAATCCATTCAGATTTCTTATTTTACAGGGAAAGGGAAATTATGTCTCATTACAGAATCAAAAGTTAGATATTCTTTTAAAAATAAAGGAAAATACAAACTGTATAACACTTTATCTGTTATAATCTTTGTCAATATTTGAAGCATTGGCATGAAAATTTTTCTTTCAGAGAAAGGGTGTTATAAATCACATTACAATTTAAAAGTTAGATATTCATTAAAAAAAAAATGTATTAACTTATTTTGTCAAATTTTTTACAACATTTGAAACACTGATATATTATATTGCGAAATATTATGTTTTTTACTTCACTTCAATTTTACACATAAAATATTTTGCCATTTTATTGCCAACATGTGGACTCAATATTTTTTAACGCTGGTTGCCAGTTGCGATTATTCCCTGTGCAAAACTAATATTTTAGTAACAGTAGAAATTTATCACAATAATTAAAAATATAAAATTAATACTTTTTACTGGTATAATACTGGCAGCATTTGTGATATTTAAAAGAGTGGCATAATATTGACTCATTTCATCTGATATAATCAATGTTGATCTTTACTACACTCTATGAATTTTATTTTATATTAAACAAAATATTTGTAATTTAATGACAATAGTATATGAAAAATATATGACATATTTGGGGATACCGACATTTATCAGAAAATATTGCTGATATAAAGTAAATATTTTAGTTATGGTATTATTTTATATCAAATATATCCAATGAAAATCCAATATTCACAAAAATTGGTACTTCTTTGGGGAAATTTGTAATGACTGCAATATATTTTTTATATTTTTAATTTCTAGTATAAACAATATTACAAATATAGATTTTTATTAATGAAGCCTCAACTCAAAGATATTTAAGTTATGTATATTACTATAAAAAATAAAATATTTACATTTCCAAAACAAATTTTTTATTCTGATATAACACCTGTAAAATAAAAAATAAATATGATTAAGTGTAGTTTAAAAAACACGAAACATTTTTAAAGTTATTTTACTGCGTAATACACTTAGTATAAAATTCTACATAACCGATAACACATTCAAAACTATTTTTCAAATATTTTGTCACATAAACATATTATTTCTCAATTTTAGTACAGGGATTTTCCTAAGGAAAAAAAAACGTACTAAATCCTATCAGAAAATCCAAAGCAAGATATTCACTTAATGCAAAAAATATAAATAATAGAGCAACCCCTTTTTCAAATCCTTAGCGCTCTCCTTTGTATGCATTCTTTCTTTTAATGACGTCATCCGTTTACTCCTAAAACAAGGCGGAATAAAAATACGATTCCTCCCTCTTCTCCCTGTTTTTTAAGCATTCAATTCATTTATTTTTCTGGACTTTGTTCCCTTTGACAAATGCCGGGATTTACTGAATATTCACTCTATTACTTTGAAAAATCCCAAAGCCATTTTTCAGTTCAGAGCGAGGAATAAGCTTCCAAAAAAATTCTAACTGTAATGGTACTAAAAGCTTCCCAAACTAAATTTATTTCACGGTGCGTAATGCAATTACTTCGGTTTTCAGTATGCATGAGTCTATCTCGTTTGAAAAATATTATATTTGCGAAAGTGCTTTCTTGAGCCAATCGAAAAATACGTTTAAGGGTTTAAGAATGTTTTATATTGTAAAAATATATTAAATTTTTTCCGGTTTGGTTTTAAAATGAAATAGTTTTCTCCGTCTAACAAAATAAATAAATATGCGACGAATAAAATATATTTTTTTTATAAAGTGTTTAAATATTTTCGTTTAAATATTTCCTTTTTACATAATAGAAAACACACACACACACACACACACACACACAAAAAAAACTTATTTAACTGCATACTGTATGACTACGGCCAATCAGTGTATGTAATTTATATATTTAAAAGGCAAGGTTCTTTTATTAGTGATCTGGATTAAGTTTTTTCCTGAACCAATTTTAATAATTATTATTTTTAATGGAAATACTTTACTTGTAGATGTGCTACATTCGCTATTTTAAAAAAACAATCTCTTGTTTATATCTTAAATTTAATTTTAAAATAGCTTTATGAAATTTCTTCATATTGATGGTAGTCGGTTTACTTTCATTTTTGAAGAGAGAAGGGAATTAATGGAAATTGCCATATCATAACGGATGGTATTTTCTCATTATAATTAATAATTACTTTTTAAAATTTTCTGAACAGAAAATGACGTCACGATTTAAAATGAAGCATTTTTATTTATTAAGCTGTTACATTTCAATATATATATATATATATATATTCATTACACTCATAATAAGATTGAGACGCTAATCTCAGAGGATTTGAAGATATGAAAATGATGTCATAGTAAAAATGGAATAAGTATATTCTTATAAAATTAAATATTTTACGACGAATGCGTCTAAAAGTAAATGTACGGATTTAACCTGCACTCAAATTAGTATATCAAGTAAAGAGTGATAGTGTTCACATGCAAAGATGTAACTAGCAATAGTGGCATCAAGTTTAGAAATATATTTATTAATAATCTATTGTATGTTAAAAACTTTTAAAATATTGAATATGGAAAAATATGCAGGTAAATTTTGCTACTTTTAGATGTTGTGTAAACCAAAGGTTATAACTGCTTGATTGCGATACAATTTTATTTGATTTTTCGTTATGTATTATTATCAATGATCAAAGCCTAATCTAATAACTTCGTAATTTATTACCTTAATTCCATGTTACTGATTACGATTAAGAATAAAATTTAATTTTTCAATAGTTTGAAATGAATTAAAATAAATTTTAGTTAAAAATATTTGTTTTAAGAATTAGGCTAGCCAGCATAATATTGATTAATAATTGTAATTATATTTGTTATTATTTTTTATAAATTTAGTAAATCAGTATTTTTAAACATTTTCAAACGTATAATTTAATGGATTTTGAGTCGTATATTTTAAAATTCATGAATGAAATATCATAAATTACATACAATAACATAATACAACTACATTCTGATAATTTCGGATAATTAAAAACTTGCCCATTCTCAGGGATAACATCAAGTAAGAAAATAACATGGCATAATCTGTACAATATTTACATAATCGGTATCAAAACAATTACCGTTATTTTCTAAGTGATCAAATTCCATTTCCATAAACGATTAATGTTTTCATCTATTGTATAAAATATAAATAGCATACGTAACATGTAATAAAATAGTATTTATAATTTGATGAATATATCTATATTGAATGATGAGTTGTATTTATATGAAAGCATTCATTACATGCTCAAATTCATTTCCTACTTCAATTCTTTTTTGATAAAAAAAAATGTTCTGTGATACATTAAAACATTATGATATCTTGAACACATCATTTTTAAACATGACCATATATCATACCATCTTTAAACTTCCTTCTTATATAAATTCAAGTTTAATAAAATTCCCTTCCCAGGTTACATAACTAGAAGCTGTAAAAAACATAAAATTGTCGTATTGAAACAAAACATTATCATACTAACGACATTCCGAATATCGTCATGCTTTATTCTTATATTGATTATAGCTTGATAAAATTTTATTTCGTTCATGACGAAATTTTACAAAAGTATAAAATGATCGTGTTTAATAAAACATCTTTATGAGAAAATATTTAGACTGAGAAAAAAATATATTTCTGGCATCTAGAATCTAAAGTGGGAGTCTAGAAAAAATATCTCCATGTCATCAATAAAAAATTCTAACTCCATTCTGTAGAGAGTTCTGGAGGCTCCTACTAGAATTGAAGAGGGCTTCTCGATATTCTCATTGTCAAACTTATTTAAAAATATCTGCAACTAGATGCGAACACAAGAGGTTTGATTTAGTAGCTGCATTTATAGTTTATGAATCCATTCCCGAAATCAAGCGAGCATTTCTCGTTACTGACACAATTCAATATCGTATCGTGACGAAATTTTATAAAAGTATAAAATTATGATATTTAACAAAACATCATTATAAGAAAATATTTACACTGAGAAAAAAATATAGTTCTGGTATCTAGAATCTAAAGTGTGGCTCTAGAAAAAATAGCTCCATGTCATCCTTAAAAATTCGAACTCCATTTGCTAGAGAGTTCTAGAGTCTCCTACTAGAATTAAAGAGGGCTTTCCGATATTCTCATTGTCAAACTTATTTAAAAATATTTAAAAATATTTACGAATACAAGAGGTTTGATTTAGTAATTATAGTTTATAAATATATTCTCGAAATCAAGCGTTACTGAACAAGCGTTGATTAACCGAGTGTTTCTCGTTACTGAAATAATTCAATATCTATTCGTCACTAGGAAACAAGAGACTAGAAATGATAGGTCATTTAATCTATTCAGCTTAGTTTAACCTATTTGCATAATTTGGACATCTATAGTTCTAGTTTAGATATTCAGAAAGTGACTAGCTAGTCATTCTTGATGAAGGAGGTATATTTTTTTCGGTAATACTTGGTTATCCCGTCGACCAAAACTGTATCGCCAAACGATAAGATTAAATGACAATAATGGATGATCGTGAATGTCACATCCAATAACATTAAATACGATAAACGTGTTTAAAACGTCATTAAATGATTTTTATTTCGGCTTTTTATTTATATTTTTATTAATATTCTATTAATTATTAGTTTTTTCGTTATTTAAAGTAAAAATTACGTCAATATGTATAATTTGGCTATTAGTTTGGCGATTTGTACAATTTGGCGAAATTGGTTGACGGGATAACCAAGTAGTACCTTTTTTTCTCAGTGCAAAACATTAAATACGATTATTTAATGTTTTGCACTGAACTATTATTTATGGATGGAATCGTCTTGATAAAACTTCTTTTCTGTCATAGATCTCAAAAATTTGCAAAATCATAATTTGAAAACATAATCATACTACAGCAGAGGTTCGTAACGTATTAGTCGCATCCTGGAGGTGGATCGAGTTTGTTATTGTGGGCCGCAGAACAATCGAGATTTGTCACAAATAACATCTTTTATGTCATTCCTTAAAAAATATATAAGGAATTGGAAATCAAATAATATTTCAAGCGAAAATCTTTAATTTTCTTCTGGGTGATTATATGTTGAGAATATTCGTAATATTTAAATCAGTGATTCTTGGTGAGGTTAACCCTTTGCGGCCCAGGACAAATTCATTGCTTAAGTGTTGAAATTAATGACTGACACCGGAATTTGAAAGCAACTTTATCTGTAAATAAAAAAAATGCTTTATTCCTCGCATTCAATAACCCGTAATTATTTTAAACAAAATTCCGGTGCCAATGTGGCGTTTGGGAATAAAAATTATGTGGTATATCTATGAAACAACCGCCTGCAAGGGGTTAAACACAAAATACTGTGAACATGTTTTTTCTACTTTGCTGCTTCTGAAAAACAAATTCAGGAACACACTGCATGTAGAAAGAGCTTTAAGGTTAAAATTGACAAATGTTAACAATGATATTGATAAACTCATTGGAAAACACTAGTGCCAAAGTTATGATTGATTATATAGTTTTGTTTCAATAGTAATTAAACGTATTTTTAATTATTTTTGTGGTTTGCATGTTGTTTCAATTGTTTTTCACTTACACACATTGGAATTAACAGTTTTGGTTTTTGGTAATAGTGTTTCCTTAGTATGAAAATTTGCCTTCGTAGGATAACCTGCAGCTTACAGAGGTCATACAACAATTTCCATACGAATGTACCCCTTATGTTAAGTGGGTTGCGAAACATTTTCTTACTTAAAGGTGGGTTAACTAGCAATAAAGGTTGGGAACCGCGGTACTATAGCATTCATTACACATTCAAATTTCTTTCAATTTTTTTTTAACATAAAATATTAATTTTTGTGAATTAATCAATTTATTTCGATGTCTTAGAAATTTTACATCCTATCTTCAATCTAGGTTGAAAATATTTGCTCTCATCCACACGTGAATAAAATATTTATTGAGATAAATTAGTCGTATTGTTACAAAATATCATCACAATAAGACATTAATCACATTTCTAAACTTAATTTTATCTGCATTCTAGCCGGGAAAAAGAAAATAGAATCCTACTATATATTACAAAAAAAAGACGTAACTGCACGTCAAGCACAATAAATGAGGTGCGTTCGTACTATATCGAAGTTATAAAAATATTCAGATCTTGCGGTAATAGTATAGAGTACTTCGGATACAATACAATGGCCGAAATCTGTTGTGTCTCCTTGTAAATACTATCTGCTTTCTATTATGCAGAAAATAACTTGTAGTTAACATTAGCTACGTATATCAATTTCATAAAATCTGAAATAGTTTAATGTAATTAAAACACGCTCAAACAATGTCCCCCCCCCTCTATACCATTATAGAATGGAATAAAGTTTTGTAGCCCTTTAAATTAATAAAAATTATTCTTTGGATTACAGATTGTACAGAAGGTATATATTAGTACGTACTTCATAGATGCATGTCAATTTCAATATTTTCGAATGAATTTAACATCATTAAAATGCACTTGAAACTATTTTTTCCCTTTGGCTGTAATGCAATTGAAAAATTTTGATTATCCCTGTAATTAAACTATGCATCCGATTTTCATAAAATTTGAAATGACGCGACAAAATTATGCAACAATTATACATTTTAATTTTCGAGCGATTCGATTGGGTAGTATTTGCCTTATTATGTACGAACAGACGGGCAGACGAACTGAACGATGATCATAGATGATACGCATTTACATAATTACAAACGATCCTGAAAAAAAAAATCTTATCAAAGTATTTGCAACATTTTTAAATTTCTTACATATATGGATACTAGTATGATCAAACCTATTTCATACCATACATTTGAATAAGAATTTATGAATCCGTAAATTAAATTTTCTTTTTTTTTTAATCAAGAAATGCGAAATCGAATTCTTGTACTTTATTAATTTTAGTTCGGTGTCATATAAGTTTTACACAGTGCAAATTCATTATGAAATAAATATTTCGCTGACAGCTCTCTACACCAAGCTAATCTTTGCTCTGCGTCATGTCAACAGAAAAAAAAATGTATATGGGGTTCGACGCATCTCGTCCATTTTGAATGATATTGTTGCGTATATAGGGTTCTTTCGATCTTATGGTTAGACAACTTCAAACTCTTTTCTCTTAGAAAAGTAGAAAATAATTTATTTACAGATCTTCTGAACAACAGAGTCTTCGAAACTCACAAATATTACTAGATATTCAAAAATAACTATTCAAATCTATCGCACAAGTACATGTATAGATCCCAGAGACTCTTTATACAATGTCTCAACACTAAATAACATTCAAAACAACGTAGAGAAAACTCAAGCAAACTTGCTTAAACAATCGCAGCTCACTCAATGACTGACTGGTAAATAATAACAACAACAGCTCGTATTGCTCTCCTTATATAGGCTCGCAGCATGTGCTAGAAATTTCCACAGGCATCTCGAATATTCCAGAAAACCACGGAATAACATTCAATGTATTAGCACATCTAAAGGGGGTTACCATAGAGAGGAAAGGGTTACCATCGCCAACAATCGCCAAGTTTGTCGCCAACTTGCGATATATCGCCAAATTTGGCGACCAAAATTGTCGCCAAAAGTGACGCCAACTTGGCGATATCTCTAATATTTCGCAAAGCTGCCATAGACATTCACTGAAAATAATAGACAAGTTTGCTTGATAACAGAGACAATGTAACAAGAACTAATATTAGTAAAGAAATGGAGCTTAATAAGATTATTTACATTATTTTACAGTACAAACACTAACTATTTACAAAATTCGTAACACTACCCCCTCCTCAAAGACTGCACGTCCCGGGCAGTGCAATCCTTGAGTTAGAGGAAAACACTTAAATAAACAAATAAATAAATAAATAAATAAATAAATAATAATAATAAGATTTACATAAATAAGAACTAATTACTATTTACATATTTACAAAAAGTGACTTTCATGACCATGGTCTGAAATTCCAGTTTTGAATTTCTAATCACTTTGGCCAAAATAAGGGGCTAGCCGGTTATAATGTACGACTTTGGGCTTGGTGTGTGGCGACTTTTGTATACGTACGACGACATCATTCAGCCTGTTGACGACTGTGTAAGGACCGTCCCAGGTTTTTTGTAATTTTGGCGACAGTCCCTTACGACGGAATGGGGATTCCATATCCAAACTTTGTCACCTTCGTTGAATTCATGTCCAGTTGTCTTTATGTCGTACCGTGTCTTCGTCTTTTCCGATGCCAGTCCGATTCGGTTCCTCGCTAGACGATGAATCTCTTCAATCCGTGCCTGGAGTTCATCCACGTACTCCTCGGGCGATAAAGGAGCATCAGGAGGACGGCCAAACAAGAGATCCGCAGGTAGACGAAGATCACGACCACAGAGCATTTGAGAAGGGGAATAACCAGTAGCCTCATGTGCAGCACTCCTGTAGGCAAGCAGGAAAAGAGGCAATTTCTTGTCCCAGTCCTGTTGATCTTTAGACACCAGGAGGGAGAGGCTATTTAGGTTGGTACGATTTAACCGCTCCACCATGCCGTCCGATTGAGGATGTAGAGGTGTAGTTCGAGTTTTGTCCATGCCGAATAGTCCACACATTTTCTTAAACACAGCCGAATCAAAGTTTTTCCTTGATCGGAATGGATTTGAAGAGGAACTCCGTATCTGGAAACCCAGTGTTGAACTAGTATGTCTGCTACGGTTACCGCCTCTTGATTAGGAATGGCGTAGGCTTCAGGCCACTTAGTGAAGTAGTGCATGACAACGAGGATGTATTTGTTGCCATCAGATGTTCTAGGAAGAGGACCCAGGATGTCTAGAGCAATTCGTTCGAAAGGGGCTCCTACATTATAACGTTGCAATCGTCCACGGGTGCGCCTCTTTGGACCTTAACGTGCTACACAGGTGTCACAAGTTCGACACCACTTCTCCACATCACTGCGAACATTATTCAAGTATAAACGCTCTCGAACCTTTTGCAGGGTCTTCATTACACCAAAATGACCTCCTGTAGGACTACCATGAAGTTCTTGAAGGACCATAGAAATTCTCGACTTAGGAAGTAGTAGTTGCCATCTACATGTCTTTCCATCATCAGACTCCCATTTTCGGTACAAGATACCGTTCTTCAAATGTAGGGAATCCCAAAGGTCCTAATAACGTTTAGTCGTAGGATGATAATGGGCCATGTCTTGCCAGCTGGGCTTCCTGTTGGACATCGCTTTCAGCTCTAGAATGGGCTTAATTTCAGGATCAGCAAGTTGATCTTTCCGCAGGCTCTCATCACTCCATTGGTCTTGCGATGATGTCGACACAGTTGTAACATGTCTCACTATAGGACCATTGACATTAAATTTCTTCTCAACCCGGTCGCAGTATCTACAATTCTCTGAGCAGGGTCTTCTTGAGAGAGCATCTGCATTTCCATGCGATGAGATTTTCGATGGCGTATCTCCATATCGTATTCTTGAAGCTTTTGTATCCACCTGGCTATCTGGCCTTCTTAAAATTCAATAGCCAAGTTAGAGAAGCATGATCAGTTCGGATCAGGAATTTCCGACCGTAAATATAGTGGTGGAAATGGTCTATGGCTTTCACTACAGCAAGAAGCTCTTTTCTTGTTACGCAGTAGTTTCGCTCTGCTTTTGACAAGCACTTGCTGAAATAAGCGATAACACGCTCCTGACCGTCGATTTCCTGGGACAGTACAGCGCCAATGCTTTCATTACTTGCATCTGTATCAAGTATAAACTGTTTATCAATTTGAGGATATGACAGAATTGGAGTGGATGTTAATGCCTCCTTAAGCTTTTCGAAAGCAGCGTGTCCACATAAATTTCTGATTGGCTTCTGTTAATTTATGAAGTGGTCTTGCAATCATCGAGAAGCCTTTCACAAATTTTCTGTAATAGGTGCATAATCCTAGAAAACTCAGAAGCTGGTGAACATCTGCTGGACGACTCCAATTTTCCACGGATGATATCTTCTTCGGATCAGTCCTAACTCCTTCCGCCGAAATGATGTGTCCAAGGTAGGCGACTTCATTGCGAAACACACTGCACTTTTGAAGGGCTTAACTTCAAATTAGCTTCCTTTAACTTTTGTAGCACGC
Organism: Maratus speculifer; assembly: GCA_964019185.1. Classification (NCBI taxonomy): domain Eukaryota; kingdom Metazoa; phylum Arthropoda; class Arachnida; order Araneae; family Salticidae; genus Maratus; species Maratus speculifer. The sequence goes on along the minus strand of OZ025294.1, from coordinate 230,685,489 downwards.
GCCTGAGGTTGTTCAGATGTTCATCAAAAGATTTTCCTATGATTATGATATTATCTAAATAAACAAGACATGCTTCATATGACAGCCCCCGGAGAACCGTTTCCATAAGCCATTCGAAAGTTGCAGGTGCGTTACATAGACCAAAATGCATTATCTTGAACTGCCATAATCCTTGTCCCGTTGTAAAGGCAGTCTTCTCGCGGTCGTCCGGATGGATCTCTACCTGCCAGTAACCAATCTTCAGATCCAGAGTCGAGAACCAAGTGTTGTCCGCAAGTGTGTCGAGAGTGTCGTCGATCCTTGGTAGAGGGTAACTATCCTTTTTAGTGACGTCATTCAGTCGGCGGTAGTCTACACAAAATCTTGTTGAACCATCCTTCTTTCTTACTAATACAATGGGAGACGCCCATGGACTTGTCGATGGTTCGATGACGTCATTTTCTTCCATATCTCCAGAGACTCTTTATACAATGTCTCAACACTAAATAACATTCAAAACAACGTAGAGAAAACTCAAGCAAACTTGCTTAAACAATCGCAGCTCACTCAATGACTGACTGGAAAATAATAACAACAACAGCTCGTATTGCTCTCCTTATATAGGCTCGCAGCATGTGCTAGAAATTTCCACAGGCATCTCGAATATTCCAGAAAACCACGGAATAACATTCAATGTATCAGCACATCTAAAGGGGGTTACCATAGAAAGGGAAGGGTTACCATCGCCAACAATCGCCAAGTTTGTCGGCAACTTGGCGATATCTCTAATATTTCGCAAAGCTGCCATAGACATTCACTGAAAATAATAGACAAGTTTGCTTGATAACAGAGACAATGTAACAAGAACTAATATTAGTAAAGAAATGGAGCTTAATAAGATTATTTACATTATTTTACAGTACAAACACTAACTATTTACAAAATTCGTAACAATATGTAAAAAAGTCAGACCGAGTTGGTCCGACATTTAGGGCAAGCATTTTTTAGAGGTCTATATTTTTGAAAAATATGCTACCCCCCTCCAAAGCTTAATCCAGGGTGCGCCACTGATGTGCACCTTCAGTCATAGGGCATAAGTCCGAATTAAATTCGAATTTTTCCCATTGTTCGATTAACAACTCCTGATTCATGGAAGTATATGGTTGCATGCACACGCTTGTTTTGAAAATATTTAATTGAATTCTACGAAATTTTTTGCATTGAATCCCTCTGCTGTTTGTTCACACTGTAAAAAAAATGGACATATAAATATAGAGTGTTCATAAAAAAATGTCCCAATCATAAAATTTAATACTAGGAATGCCCAAATGAAAAGGTACGAATCATCGTAACAATCAAACCGGTTGAAGTCTGAAAATGCCGCTTTGGAATAAGGTAGTGAGACATCTAGGAGTGTCCAGTATGATTGTGCACAAGCGCGGGAGACCGCGCATCAAGGAGGAGTGAGGCCAGTAGCTATGTGTTCCATCCAAATTAAATAGCAATGCGTGTGAAGATATCAAGGTTTTCTTATAGACCCCTTGCACATGACAGCACATGCTTCATTTGCCGCTTAAGGCAAATTGTGATGTTTTCCCATTTGTAAACATAATGATTTGCACTTCATTTTTAAATACTTAGAAAAAAATGCAAGAATAAGAAAATCAAAATTAAACAGAAAGACCACACATGCTTTAAACGGAAAACGGGGAGTTATGACGTTTTCTGTGGGCTCCAGATGTGTACCAGATTAGAGTACTAGTCGTTGCTGTAACGTAAATGCAAGGAATCTATTGCAAACTTCAATGATTGAGGAGAAGTGAGGTGTCAGACCAAAGTCTGCGATTCAACGTGATTGGTTGTTAAGCATCTTGTGTTATTTGAACATTCCTAGTACATAGTATCAACAACAGTTGTAGAGTGTTGGTTTAAGTGTTTCGTCACAAATAAGAAGTAATCAAAAACTTTTAGGTAAACGCATGCATGTGTACTGCTTTGTTACTCACTCAGCTGCAGTGTCACATGAGCAAAATTGCGAACTCCTCAGCGTACAGCGCTATTGTTAGGTTGAAGATTTACATGCCGTTAGAATTGGGATTTTTTTATTTTGCGTTTTATAAGAGTACGTGTCTACTTAACGCCACTACCTAATGATTTTCCAAAATTGAGACACAGAAAGTTAAGACATTTAAGTTGAAGACACACGGACCTACACTGTAAAAAAAAAAAAATCAAGAGGTTACTAAAAATGTTTTAGTAAATTTGTATTCCACAGAATACCATTACAAGCTTTTTTTTTTTGCAAGTGAAACAAACATTTCTTTTGTAAACTTAACAAAAGAATTTTTTGTATAACTAACTTAAAACTTTTCGGTTTAAAACATTTCGGTGCCACCAAATAGGCACCGAATGTATGCAATGTAAGTACTCGTTAAATAAAGGGATTATGAAAATCCTGTAGTAGCAGTTACCATGGGTAATGATCTCTGGACTTTCCCTCCCCTTTAGAAACATGTCAAAATATAGCAGGTAGCAATGTTTGGTGCTGCCATCTATTGCGGCTTTGCCGAAAATCTTCCGCTTCAGAAGTCTGTCTTTTTACCCACTGGATGCAGCTCGAAGGAACCTCCTGCCCTTCGGGCACACGTAATGGTCACTAAAAATATTTTTGGAGCTATTACTAAAATTTGCTTGGTGGCTCATACTAAAAAAGTTTTAAGTTAGTTATACAAAAAATTCTTTTGTTAAGTTTACAAAAGAAATGTTTGTTTCACTTGCAAAAAAAAAGCTTGTAATGGTTACTAAAAAATTCTGTGGAATACAAATTTACTAAAACATTTTTAGTAACCTCTTGATTTTTTTTTTTTTTTTTTTTTTTTTTTTTTTTTTACAGTGTAGGTCCGTGTGTCTTCAACTTAAATGTCTTAACTTTCTGTGTCTCAATTTTGGAAAATCATTAGGTAGTGGCGTTAAGTAGACACGTACTCTTATAAAACGCAAAATAAAAAAATCCCAATTCTAACGGCATGTAAATCTTCAACCTAACAATAGCACTGTACGCTGAGGAGTTCGCAATTTTGCTCATTTGACACTGCAGCTGAGTGAGTAACAAAGCAGTACACATGCATGCGTTTACCTAAAAGTTTTTGATTACTTCTTATTTGTGACGAAACACTTAAACCAACACTCTACAACTGTTGTTGATACTATGTACTAGGGATGTTCAAATAACACAAGATGCTTAACAACCAATCACGTTGAATCGCAGACTTTGGTCTGACACCTCACTTCTCCTCAATCATTGAAGTTTGCAATAGATTCCTTGCATTTACGTTACAGCAACGACTAGTACTCTAATCTGGTACACATCTGGAGCCCACAGAAAACGTCATAACTCCCCGTTTTCCGTTTAAAGCATGTGTGGTCTTTCTGTTTAATTTTGATTTTCTTATTCTTGCATTTTTTTCTAAGTATTTAAAAATGAAGCGCAAATCATTATGTTTACAAATGGGAAAACATCACAATTTGCCTTAAGCGGCAAATGAAGCATGTGCTGTCATGTGCAAGGGGTCTATAAGAAAACCTTGATATCTTCACACGCATTGCTATTTAATTTGGATGGAACACATAGCTACTGGCCTCACTCCTCCTTGATGCGCGGTCTCCCGCGCTTGTGCACAATCATACTGGACACTCCTAGATGTCTCACTACCTTATTCCAAAGCGGCATTTTCAGACTTCAACCGGTTTGATTGTTACGATGATTCGTACCTTTTCATTTGAGCATTCCTAGTATTAAATTTTATGATTGGGATATTTTTTTATGAACACTCTATATTTATATGAAAAACTGTCCATTGCTGCCCTTTTACTCATTTATTTTGAAAAGAATGGAAGAATTATGACAGAATGATTAAATGAAAAATAGCTAACATATCTGAAATATATCTATAAATTTACCTATTTGTCAACCCAAAGCATTTCCTCTTAAGTAAAAATCAATTGTAAATATCTGGTTTTTTTCTCTTCAAATTCCCCAGACTTTTATTGAGAACAAGTTGAAAATATTATGAGCTAAACTTTGTACTTAATTACGCCATTTTTCCAAAGATATTAAAAGAGTCTAAAACCATATCATATTACCGTAAAATTACATGAGAAGTTACTCTGTTTCGGATCATTATCCGTAAACTCTCCATAAACATACTTGAGTACAGAAACCTGAAAAATCAAATGTTTTTATAGCACTTAAGCAACTTGGGAGCATTTCGAATGTGAATTTCGAGGGTTAAAACTTTTTATAAAACCTTACTTTAATTCGGATATCTTTCATGTGTAACAATCTTGTTTAAACTTCAACCACTTGTTCCTAAATACGTCTTTTCAACAAGAGTAATGACTACACAATCTAACCTCAATTCATCTTAATGGTACTACAATTAAAGCAGATACTGTTTTTAAATTTCACAAAGCAGAAACAAAGTGTTTAGTTCTAAATTTCATTAATGGAAAGGTTTCGTGGAAGGAATTAATCTTGTTACTATGTCTTACGACAGAAGTAATTTTATAAAACTTTTCTCAAACAAGAAGCAGTAGAATTGTTATCAGTTCAGCTATTTTTCGTATGGTAATACTTATATTTTGAGATAAATTTTCACTCTTATTATACGTTTTGGAATAAATGGAATAAAATTATTTTCGCAAGAGTTTCTGTAATAATTACAAGTTGAAAATAAATTATAAAAGATAAAAAATAAAAATTCGAAGATTAAGAATAAATTATAGTTTTCGTAGAAGTTATTCCAAAAAGTAAGAAGAATATTGATTTTATAGAAACATAGCTATTGTAGAATGTTGATTATAAAGGAATAAAGATTATAAGGAATATTGATTGTATAGAAGAATATTTATTTTTTTAGATAAATTTTCAGTCTTATTATACGTTTTGGAATAAATGGAATAAAATTATATTCGTAAGAGTTTCTGTGCTAATTGTAGGTTGAATATAAATTATGAAAGAAAAAAAAATCGAAGATAAGAATAAATAATATTTTTCGAAGAAGCTATTCTCAAAAGTAAGAAGAATATTGATTTTATAGAAATATAGATACTATACAATGCTGATTATAAAGGAATATAGATTATAAAAAATATTGATTGTATAGAAGAGTATTTATTTTTTGAGATAATTTTTCAGTCTTATTATATGTTTTGGAATAAATGGAATAAAATTATTTTCGTAAGAGTTTCTGCAATAATTGCAAGCTGAATATAAATTAGAAAAGTTTTAAAAAAAATCGAAGCTTAATGAATAAATAACATTTTTCGAAGAAGTTCTTCTAAAAAGTATGAATAATATTGATTATATAGAATATTGATTATATAGAAGAATAATTAATTTATGAGATAAATTTTCACTCTTATTATATGTTTTTGAATAAATGGAATAAAACTATTTAAATAAGAATTTCTGTAATAATTGTAAGTTGTATATAAAATGTACAAAATGACAGAAAAAAAAGAAGTTTAAGAAAAAAAAATAATTTTTGAAGAAATTATTATTTATTAAGCAAGAAAGAAGATCATCGAAATGTGAATTGATTATGACGCATCTTTCATTTTTACGGTTCGGTACTTAAAACTTAAAAATGGAATCATTATAAGATCATTCCTGTTTCAGTTTGTCTGTCACAACCATTTTTATGGAATATGGAAAGTTAAAAATGGCTGATGTAATAAAGATTATTAACGTATTTACAGATTGTTAACCGTTTAAAAATATATTTAGAAAAAATAATTTAAAGATCTAATTAAGTTACTGTCTGTTCGTCTCTCACAGATCCGTACACAAAAACTGCAATAGTCAGAGACTTCAAATTTTGTGTAGTTACGGCTGAATATCCCATGTCACACAACTAATTATAAAATTTTGAAAAAGTCTCTTATTTTAATAAATCATTTTTTCAATGTCATCCATTAATTTTTGAGTTTTAAATTTCAAAAGAGAACTTTAATTTCAATGTTTTACTTATAAATAACGTAGCTTACAGTTAAAGCGTCTCGCTAGTAAATAGAATAATATTAGTTCGAGCTCCGGTTCTGGAACTGAATTTTTTTATATTAAGATTAATTTAATTTAGAAAAAAAATATTTTCTTTTACCAATTTAAAGGGTTTTTTAACACTGACATTCATAATATATTTTGGAATTCAATTTTCTTTCCAATAAAAAAAACTGTTATGATTTATTAATGATTCAGCATTTTGAATTTCGTTTATACAATTTTTTTTCGTTTTTAAAAATTTAAAATTGTATTTATGTCTCCGCTCAATTTTTTAATTTCGGATTTTCAAAAAATTTGGAATTTTAGATTTTATTCAAAAAGATTAATTTGAACTTTTTAAATTTAATTAAAATTAATAACTTCCTTTTATAATTATTTAAAAAATATTTTAATGTTTTTTTTAATTTAACGGGGAATTCAAATTATCTTTAATTATTAATAAGAAAATGGTTTAATATGTAATTTGAGTATATTTATGCATTATTTCAAAATAAAATACTTTTGACACATTTTTCACGCTGCCATCTATTGGAAAACGTACAGAAACATGTAATGTATATAAACGTTATAAAGAGACATTATTATATTAAATATGAGTACAATGGTGCTGTCATTTATGTAATATTTTAATAATTATAAATCAGCAATTTTGATTTATTAATTTCAGGATAGTTTTAAAAAACATATTAAACGAAACCCTCTGTGTGATATACGATCACATTTACCCACTTGTTTTAATTTTATAAAGTATAACAAAGAAATAAATTCTAAATTTTCTTAAAGAAATGTTATCGTACAAAGATATAATCTTGTTATTATATCCTACGAAAGAACTAATTTTATAAAAAATTTCTGAAAGAAAAAGCAGTGGAATTTTTATCAATTTAGGTATGTTTCGAGTAATAATTATTTGTTTTTGAGATTAATTTTCAATCTTATTATATGTTTAGTATTAAATCTAATAAGACTCTTTTCCTATGAATTTTCGTAATAATTATGATCTGAATATAAATATAGAATGATGAGCAGAATTTCTTTGAAGATTTCGTAATGAATTTGCACCGTGTAAAACTTACATGACACTGAACTAAAATTAATAAAGTACAAGAATTCAATTTCGCATTTCTTGATTAAAAAGAGACAATTTTAATTTACGGATTTATAAATTCTTATTCAAATGTATTGTATGAAATAAGTCTGATCAAACTAGCATCCATATATGTAAGAAATTTGAAAATGTTGCGAATACTTTAATGAGATCATATTATGCAGCCTTTTTTTTTTTTTTTTCGTCTATTCGCCTGTTCGCCTGTCTGTATTTTTATTTCACAAAAGTACATATTTTTATCAGTTTCTATCGAATAGAATAATAATTTTTATTCCCCATGATATTAACTAATCTTGCTGAAAATGACATCAAAACTCGTGTTTAAAGCTGATTATTGGAATATGTCAATGACGTAATATCAGTCACAGAATGCCGTTTGGCCAATCTCAAAATTTACCTAACAGGGAAATATGTTCAAAACAGGGATACAGAGGACCAAAACAGGGAATAATGTTCTATTGTTAGACATCTGATTGAACAAATTTGATTACTGAAAAATTTGAAGTCAATAGTCAATATAAAAGAAAAAAAAATTATTTTTTGAACTATGTAACTTTATTATTTTTAAAAGAGGTAAAAAGAAAATATTTTTCTTTTTTGTTAAACATAAAATAATGTATATGTATATATTTTAATTGGGGAAAAAAAGGAGAATGATCGAAAATTTTTAAATTATAAATGTATAAAAAGATGATTTCATTCTTACTAGATGGCCAGAAAAGAAAGTTTTTTAATAATTCTTTTTGCAAATTAATTTTTAATATACATGAGATAAGATGCATTTTTAATTATAAAAGATAATTAAGTTTATAAATATTTTTTATCATCTTAATTTAAAAAAAGTGGTACGCATTTTAATCGCGAAATTTCTTATAAATACGTACCACAAAATTAATAAAAAAAGTTCAAGACAGCACTTTTTGCTGTCGAATTTTTTACGTGACTCCACTTTAAAAAGAACTAATGTTTAAAAGCCTTTAATTACACAAAAGTACAATTTCTTTTTTTTTTCAATTTAAAAGTTTTTGTGCTCCCAGAATTAAAGTGTCTGGATGAAAATATTTTAAATTAAAAACTTAGCGTATTCCCAAAAAGTATATTTTAAAAAATTCAAACATAAAATGAATTCCCATTAAAATTTCAAATCTACGTTAAAAAAAAAGATATATTTTTTCCTAAATTTATTCATTAGTTTTGAAATTACTTTCTGTTAATTTTGTTCCTTCGAAAAAGAAAATATTTATATCAGAAAAATAAGAAACGAAACGGGAAAAAAAAGATCACTGAAAAGTTTTTAGGATTTTCAACCATTTAAAAAAAGAAAAATACAAGTTTTAAATCTTTGATTAGGAACTAGGCATTTTTATTTTTTAAAGCATTTATTGATTTACATTTGGTAAAAATAAAGTTTAAAGGAAATAAATAGATTTAGTGAAGAGATAAAATAAATTGAACCTCTAGAAAATTCATACCAGTTATCTAGAGAAGATGAAATGTGGCATAGAATGGTTAAATTAAAAAAAAAGTGTAGTGCAATTATCTTTTAAATATTAAGTTATAACTTTTTAAGCCTATGATACTATTTTTTTTTTCAAATATGTTTAATTATTCATAAAACAATAACTATACTATGTACTGGGTGTTCCAAAAATGACTGATGGATTTTAAAACTCAATAACTTGCAAACGGTGACAGCTAATTAAAAATTTTTTGCAGGAGCGTTATGCATAATGTCAGGAGTTTTTTTTTTTTTTTTTTTTTTTTTTTTTTTTTACCGTAATTTTTTATTTTAGTTCGCATATCAAACAATAGGTGGCGCTGACGGCGATTGAAGTCCAGGTGATCAATGCTAAGTGAAGCGTCGACCTGGCCTTCAATCGCCGTCAGCGCCACCTATTGTTTGAGATGCGAACTAAAATAAAAACGGTACAACGGTTACGGTAAAAAAACTCCTGACATTATACATAATCCTCCTGCAAAAATTTTTTAAATAGCTGTCACCGTTTGCAAGTTATTGAATTTTAAAATCCATCAGTCATTTTTGGGACACCCGGTATATGTATCATTTTATTTCAATACATTACATAATTATGTCTTACACAAAAGTTAAAAATTTTCGCCATTATAATTTTTTTTATATCCAGAAATTGTAGGACAACGCAAATGCTTAAAACATTCTCATATTTGGACTAATATAAATTTTAATTTTTTTTTTTTAGATTCATTTGTACAGTGGGAATATTCAGGGTATGTCAGGTATTTGAAAAAAAAAACGCCTCTTTCAAACAGGAACACATATTAGAGAAAGAGCATTTTTTTAATTTTTACGATCTCTACAGGTGTCCACATTTACAATAGATTACATTACTCGTTAAAAGTACAGCCAATCGCAATAACCATCTCTATATATTGTTAAAGCTGACTCCAAGCAATAGTTAGATGGGTATTTGGAACATTTGCCATTGCATTCACAACGACTGCAAGGACAGTCGCATCAGTTCTGTGTTTATGACTAATGGAGTAACTTTCAAACACAACCAATTCGTTTTAGCCTATCAGGTGAACTGAGAATGGGGGGATCACCCACCCGGGGCACCCACCAAAAAACTTGGCATAGGTGTTTAATCCCCGGAGGAAATATTCCACAACCAACTAGCCAAATTACAAACAACGGGCCATTCCATAACATAAATAACATGTACAGCAATAATATGCCATGGCACTAAATACACAAAATGATAAAAATGAAAAACACTTGATGAGAATTTGACAAACGTCTGACTGACGGAACAAAGAAAAAAAAATAATTAACAAACTTAACAAGACACATACAAAATAAAGTGAGATGTAAGAATAAATCATACATGTTCCAAAACAAAACAAAAACTAAAAATATGGGTTGAAGATGTTGAAAGCATTATTGTGTTGTATGAGCTGTATGGGATGGTGCATAGTTGAAAAACGCACGGCCTTTCACGTGCCCACTCCTCTGGCACTTGAAAGGCCGTGTGTTTTTCCAACAACTTTAAAACCTAGATATACTCAAAAAAAAAAAAAAAAAAAAAAAAAAAAAAAAAAAAAAAAAAAACAACTTAAACCCAAAATCCACAATTTAAAAACTTAGATATACTCAACGGTGTTGTCTTTGTCACCTTGAAGAAAGAGATGTGGCGCCATAAGGTTGTCTTCCCTTCTCTCAACACCCTGAATCCTCAGTGATGCTTGAAATATTTTGTGCACGATGATCGGAATCCTTTCGAAGAATTTATACTGCCACTGATCTTTTGCAGTTTACTGAATGGGCTGAAAAAAGTTTTAGCATTCGATGGAATCAACAGCATTCCTTACTCATCTTGATGTTTAACCTTGTTAAGGAGGCACTTGGTTCTCATTAGATGGCTATCCTTGATTCTCTCGGACAATAACTACTCACAAAAAGAAGAACCTGATGAACCACACGTTGGCCTCATCAACTTGCGGTTCCCTATAAGTGCGCTTGTCGACATCCTGGGGTTTTTATTGACACGATTCACTAATTCCGGAATCATAATAATGTCATAACACTGACAATTTCGTTTCATTAATTAAACATCCGCTGCATCAAACACGGCATTTTTTAAATCACACCTTACTTTAAAGGCTATGACAGAGCTAGTTTTAAGAAGTTGGCAATCTCTAGGAGTGTTCTGCCGCCAATGAGACACAGACAGCTTGCGTTTTCATTCCCTCAATTAGTCTACGTTCTGACATGTTTACATGCGAATGAAAAAAAAATTAACTATGATGCTCATAATGGTATTTTCCTTAGAATATGCATTCTCAAATATCTACCACCCATGTTGTATAATATTTTCATAAATATATGTTCAGTTTTATATAAAAGCAAATTCGATAAGTTTATATTGTAATCAGCAAAATTACACCAATGTAAATTTAATATAGTTCATTCAACTGTAGATGGTGAATTGGTCAAATATTTTTAACCTGAATTATATAAAAAATATTATTTCTGAAAATTAACGACTTAAACATCCGACGCGTTTGACAAGTGTAGGCTACATTTCTTAAAATTCAAATTGTTTTATTTCTATCACTTTTTCGAAGTAGAAATAATATTTACGTTATTTAATGCCAGATAAAATGATGCGAGAACTAAGCAAACTACACTATTTTAAAAAACTGATAGGAATCAATTAGTATGAATCTTTAAAAATTAGCCTACACTGTACGTGAAAGTCATCGTTGCAAGAATTAAGGAGTTAAGCTGTGCAAAATTATTGAGACTGCTAAACATACCTTGCGCATACTCATTAACCGTTTGAGTCCTAGAGGATTATGCAAAAACACTGTCAAAAAATCTCGAGCAGCGCAATTGTGCTTCTTTTATTTTATGCTGAAATAACCGAAGCAACGTGATAGCATTCTTTTATTTTATGCCGAAACGACCGAAGCAGCGCGATAGCCTTCTTTTATTTTATACCCAAAACGACCAAAACAGCGTGATAGCCTTCTTTTATTTTGTGCCGAAATGACCGAAGATGCGCAACAGCCTTTTTTTTTATTTTATGTCAATAAATCTTGAGCGGTACGCTAACGCTTCTTCTATTTTTTGTCAATAAGTTCCATTCGGCACATTATCAGTGTTCCAAAAGCATGATATGTGCTGGGTTTTCTTGACATAAAAATTGAACAGCGCGATCCAGCTGCTTGGGATTCAAATGGTTAAGATATAAATCTAATAACTATTCAAATCACAAAAAATGATGGCGCATAACAATCAGAATCAGACCAGAAATATTAAAATAAAAAAATATACTTAGTAAATATATATATCGAATTTTAGCACTGTTTTTATTGCAACCTGTCTAAAATAACAAATTTACCTATTTGAATCATAATGAAACTAATTGTTTATAATTGTCGCGAATTAGATTAATATTTATAATTGCTTTAGTGTCCGCACTCTCATGGTGACTCCATGGTCGTGGTTTTATTTTTCGCAGATGCTCACGAGCAATGATAAAAAAGGAGTAGTGGAATTTATTCTGGAATAAAGTTTGTGTTAAGTTTTAAGTGAAATGTTTTGAAGCTTCATTCATTTTTTTTTTGTAAGATATTTAAATTATTTTTCACACGTAAAACGACGATGTCTATATTATCGGGTAGATTTTATAGCTTCGATTTCTCATTGTTTGCGATATGTGGCGCCCGAACAGGGACGTGTGAAAAGTAACTGTTTTTTATTTGTTAACAGAAGTTGTCATTGAAAAAAAAATGAATGAAGCTTCAAAACATTTCACTTAAAACTTAACACAAACTTTATTCCAGAATAAATTCCACTACTCCTTTTTTATCATTGCTCGTGAGCATCTGCGAAAAATAAAACCACGACCATGGAGTCACCATGAGAGTGCGGACACTAAAGCAATTATAAATATTAATCTAATTCGCGACATTCTCCCACCTTGAGTTTTCGACAGTTAAACTCAACAATGGGTACAATAAAATATAAAATAAAATATGACTAATACTTACATTACAGTGATAAGATACAATTCTTACAATATTACATTTCTCAAAACAGGTAAATAAACATTTTCTTCTGCAAAATTTAATCTCAGGGGATGGTTGTCAAATTATCCCATTCAAATTATTTCTGAAAATTCAGCAGCTAATGTAACACCAGTATTAGGTTTAAACTGGGATCTGGAAATCGATACCCTATCTTGTAAAATCAGTTCTATTGAGGAAAAACAAATTATTCCCACAAAACGAGCTGTACTTTCATTCGCACAGAAAGTGTTTGATCCTCTTGGATTTACCTCTCCTGTGACTTTGCTCCCTAAACTTATTCTACAAGAATGCTGGAAGTTAAAAATTAAGTGGGATGAATTACTCCCAACTAATTTGGCTAAACAATTTTTAAAATGGGTGCAAGGATTGAAGATGATTTCTGACATCAAATTGCAGCGATGGATGTATCTTGATAATTATGAAAGTAATGATGTAGGCCTTCACATATTTTGTGATGGAAGCAAACATGCGTATGCTACTTGCATTTTTCTAAGAGTAAAGAGAAAAGATAAAATCCTGGTAACTTTCGTACAGTCACGTGCAAGAGTAGCTCTCCTTAAGAACATAACGATACCCCGGTTGGAGCTTTTAGCATGCTGCATTGGAGCCAGGTTGGGAAGTCGAGTTATATCTGATCTACGAATTCCAATTTTAAAGATATTTTATTGGTGTGACTCAACTACAGCTTTAAGCTGGATAAAGCGAGACGAAAGATGGGGAACATTCGTTTGGAATCGCGTAGAAGAAATCAGATCCTTAACTCAAAAGAACCAATGGCGACACATTGCAGGAAAATTTAATCCGGCAGATATCCCTTCCAGAGGTTGTTCGATTGAACAATTTTTACAACTAAGATGGTGGGAGGGACCGGATTGGTTGGCTCAACCTGAATATACTTGGCCTCAAAGTGCCGAAATTCCCGATGAAGAAATTATTAACTCTGAAAAACGGAAAAGTGTCATGTCAGCAATGAACAAGAACACAGAATCTAGTGATTGGTATTATCGACGGTTTTCATCTTTCAAGAAAATTATAAGATTGATCGCCTGGATTTTAAGATTCTTAAACAATTTAAGAAATCCTAATTCAAAAGAAGTTTCTGAACTTACGTGTTTGGAATTAGAACAAGCCGAAAGAAAATTGATAATTTTGATTCAGAAAGACAGATTCAACGAGAAGAATAATCAGAAGATACGTAGCTTAAGACCAATCGTAGATGAAGATGGTATTATAAGAGTGAAAACGCAAGTTATTTATAAAGAAGATGCTTTCAATTTTAAATACCCTGTTCTTTTGCCTTCTGACCATCCTGTAGTCCACCGCCTGATCTCCTGGAAACACCAAGAGCTTTTACATGCAGGAGTGGCTCTTATGATGACATCGTTACGAGAAGACTACTGGATCTTAAAAGCTAGGAAAACTATTCGAGCAGTAGTACAGAAATGTGTAGGATGCAGAAGATTTAGAGCCCAAAAGATTCGCCGGAAATTTAACCTACCTACCGATGCCTGGTGGGAGCGATTGATACAAATGGTGAAACGCATCCTGAGAAAAGTTCTAGGTAGAGCTTCATTATCCTACGAAGAACTGCTCACAGTGCTCTGTGATTGTGAACAAGTTGTGAATGCTAGACTTCTAACATATGTTACTGAAGATGTGAACGATCTAGCACCGTTAACACCATCAATGTTTTTACAGGACATAAGATCTTCAGATGTGAGAGATTTTGATGCAATTGACGCGCAAGAATTAAATAAAAGAGTTAAGTATAGGCAACATGTTCGAGAACACTTACGTAAGCGATTTCGTATTGAATATTTAGGACAATTGCGCCAGCAAAGTTCTTTGCAAAAGAATGTCAAGCAACTTACCGTTGGTGATGTCGTACTCGTAGAGTCTGATAAGAAACGTGCCTATTGGGCTTTAGCCCGAGTGCAAGAACTTATTTCTGGTAAAGATGGCCACCCAAGAGTTGCACGATTAAAAACTGAAAATGGTGAACTTTTGAGACCTGTCCAAAAACTGTACAATTTAGAGATTCCAAAAGAACTTTCTAGTGATCCAGTATTAAGAACGAGAAGTGGCAGAATAGTGACTGTCCCAAAACGTTATTAACTTTAAATACTGTTTCAACAAAAAACTTTATTCTTATTTTTTAGTATATTTCATAGTGTTAATTTGAATTTGTAATAATATGTTTAATTTTATTTGAATTTTGCAGAAGAAAATGTTTATTTACCTGTTTTGAGAAATGTAATATTGTAAGAATTGTATCTTATCACTGTAATGTAAGTATTAGTCATATTTTATTTTATATTTTATTGTACCCATTGTTGAGTTTAACTGTCGAAAACTCAAGGTGGGAGAATGTCGCGAATTAGATTATTATTTATAATTGCTTTAGTGTCCGCACTCTCATGGTGACTCCATGGTCGTGGTTTTACTTTTCGCAGATGCTCACGAGCAATGATAAAAAAGGAGTAGTGGAATTTATTCTGGAATAAAGTTTGTGTTAAGTTTTAAGTGAAATGTTTTGAAGCTTCATTCATTTTTTTTTTTTTTTTTGTAAGATATTTAAATTATTTTTCACACGTAAAACGACGATGTCTATATTATCGGGTAGATTTTATAGCTTCGATTTCGCATTGTTTGCGATAATAATGATGCATGAAAAAAATCTATTTATCATTGTTATTTAATTTTTGAGAAACTCAAAATGTCTCATATTTTTTATCATCTTGATATTCAATTACTGTTTTTTTTATTATCATTATTCAATCTTGAGTCAAGCACTAACTTTTGTCTTTCATAATTGATATTTTCCATACAAATTGCTCTTACACTGCCTGCCATATCTAGATAATGTATCAATTCTGTCACTAAAAATTGCAGTTCAAGTATCAATCTACATAAAAGCTTTCTTTATTATATCCGATCAATTACTTACCTATATGACACATTTGAAGATATCAAAAACTCATTTTAGATTCTCTATTGAAAAAAAAAAAAAGCTACTACCTCACTTGAAGAACGCTTTTTTTATTAATGAGCATGACCTTTTTTCATGACAAAATAGACTCCGATCTTTTTTTTTTTCTTTACCTAACGAACTTGAAACAACCGGAAAAAAAGCATGGAAAAAAAGTATCTAAAACAGAATCTAAGTTCACTTGTTTGAAAGAAAACTTTCCTCCATCTAATGATAGTTGAGAGTCCACTTAGCCTGGCAATTTGCTTGCAGCGTTTTTTTTTTTAAAGAAAGTTTCAAAGGAAAAGAGGCAGGGAAAGGGGTCATCACTTGGCAATCGACAGTAACGAGATTTGTGGCAGATAACTTTCACCTCAACCGCGTGAAGCAAGAAAACTGTAAGAAATGAGCTTGATATTCATTTTGCAGCCCAAAATAATGACGTTTCTTGCATAGTAATGGCGCCTGTCTAAAATTGACATTTCTCAAAATTTTTCCGTATTCTTATCTCGGAACATAACGGGTTCAATTTGCATAGCATAAAAAATTTCGCAAATGCGATTTTTCTTTCATTTTTCTGAGAAATTTTGAGAAACTTTTCTTTTTTTCTATCTCTTTGTATAAGAATAATAAATATTATTTGACTTTTTCTTTTTTGGAAAATATATATCTAATGTATTTGAATTCTTTTTTTTGTTTGTTTGTTTGTTGAATTAGTTGTGTGCGCAAATATACATGTGCATAAATATACATGCCTTGAGAACTATATATAGATACATGCATATATATATATATATATATATATATATATATATACATATATATACACTTACAAAAATACAAAAAAGAAAAATACTTTTTTGTTGAAACAAGTAAATTTTTGTTAATCTAGCTAAAACCAAAAATTTTGGTTAGAATGACCAAACTGCGTGTGGACTAACCAAACAATTTTGATAATTCAACAAAATTTGTTTAAAATTAGATAATTTTAACTAAAATGTTTAGTTGAAGCTATATTAATACAAGTTTAATCGTTTCAACAAAACTGTTCTTGCCGTGAATAAATATCTATATAATATATAATTTAACTTTAAAAAAAATTATAAGTTCATATAACAAAAAGAAAGAATCTGCTATTTTATAATGACATTCAATAAGGTTTTAGATTAGTTATTATATCAAGGTATATATATAGAAAAAGTCTTAATAAATAAAGTCATCCAGGAAATCTCATTGTATTATATATATATATATATATATATATATATATATATATATACATGATAATAACCACCCAGAAAATAAAAAAATGCCATAAAACAAAGAATCGTAAATCACTTATTTAATCACAAACACAGAGTTCTTCATTGTAATTGAAGTCCGCTTAATAGTAACAGTTTTGTGAAAAATAAATATATTACAATAAAAATTCAGCAACATGTACCATGTTTTGCATTAGATGTACTAACATTGGAAAAAAAAATCTGAAAAACAGAGTGATCATGCAATGTATGATGCCGTGTAAACTGAAAATCACAGTAAAAATTGTGGAGCCTTAGATGTTTACTCGTGGCCCGTATAATAAAAACTTATATTTTTTCGTGTTTTCATATTTAAAACAAAGATGAGAATATCTATTTTTTTTTGTTATAATATACTTCTTTATTCTCTATTTTATTATTATTATTATTATTATTATTTTTTTTTTTACATCACCCAAAGTTGGGTAAATATAAAGGATAGAAAACCTTTATGGTATCATAGATGATTTCTTACTTATGTTTAATTTCACATTTGTTAAAATGGAATATGTATATATATATATATATGTAAAACCATTAATTTTATTACAATATATATGTAAACCATTAAAAAAAATTGACATCTATAGCCAATACAGCTCAAAATCAAGTATCAGGCCTGGTGGCAAAAGATCAATTTTGAAATCATATACAGCACATCAAATCCTTTTACGTAATGTAGAAACACTTAACGGAATATACTCAAACCCAACGAGATAAAGAAATGGAATGCGCACAAGTAGAACAAGGACGAATAAAAATGGAATATGTGATATGTAACTCGCTATGAAGGGCAGTATTACGTAATCATAATTAAATTAAAGTACGATTAATTTCTGAGGAAAAAATTAGGAGACTTGATGTAATGCAAATTTCTACCATTTCCCGAATAACTGTAATTACAAAGCAGAAATATATCAAGAAATTTCGATATTTGTAATCCATTAATAAATTAAATCAAAGAATGAAACATGAGAGTAAAAAGACTTACTTTGTAAAATTGATATTGAAAAGAGAAAAACCTCATAATTTACAAAGCATGAATATGTATACTGGGTGGTTATAATATAAGTACTATAATATAAATATATAAACTGTCTGTAGCTGAAGGAATAACCCGAATAAAACCAAAATCGGCGCACTTACTATTCCAGAAGCCCGATGACAAATGGAACAATAAAAATAGTAGCAATAATTACCAATAGATGGCGTGTAACGACGATAAGCGATGGATAAACGACGTTGTAATCATTAGCAAAATCAAAAAGTGACCATTTCTACTCGTAATGGTGTACGAAATTTGTTTAAGATTGCTAGGTTTCGCTTTAATAATAATATATATATATATATATATGTGACGATTTCAGGAGAACTCGAATTATTTCCACTGGTTAAACAGAAACACGCAGTCATGGCAAGCGAGGGAAAAAACAAAAATAATAAATAAATGTAGAAGATCCAATAATTAGTCATGGGCTGCTGTAAATTCATTTATTAAATTCGTGATAATGAGGGAGGAAAAGCTCCTTGTTGCAAAAATTCCATCATTATTTCAGCGAGCTGTCCTCATCGAAGAAGCAACCCAAGAAATCTTCAGAATCTTCCTTTCATCTCGAGACTTCCCCCTTTTTAAACTGAAAAGAAAGTTCTGGAACATTCGGTAACCTCAAACCATCATTTTTTTATGTAAACAGAATTCTTGTCCAGTTACGAGGCTATTTTAAACAGACGATAAATTTATTTAAAAAAAAATATTATTTAACCAATTTATAATTGACTCCGAATTTTAAATATCTTAGGCAGACGATTTTTATACCTGATTAATTTTAAGAGAAAAAGAAAAGAAATGAATTTATTAATATGCACATTATCGTTGACGGCGGACAAATAAATAAATAGATAAAATAAAATAATGATATTTTTTGAAAGGTATGGTTTTGGAATAAATTTAATAAGAATTTCTTAAAAAGGGTTGATAAAAACATAGAAGAAATCAGTTTTATTTGGAATATTAAGAAATAAAGTTTTAATTAAGAATATTTTTAATTTAGAGCCATCTTTTTAAATTTACGCATACTGGAATAATGTTTTTTAAGGCAAATTAAGAATTTATATCGTCTGCACACAGATTAACAGATTAGATCTAGAAATAAGATTTTAATTTAATAATTTGAAGTAAGTACGGAATATTATTATAAGAAAATTAAGATAGTATAAAGGTTAGTTTTGGCGAAAAAATTTTAAATTTGTAATATTATCCCCCCTACCCAAGACTTTGTATGAAATTGATAGTTAAATAAAACTACAAGTTCAGACAACAGAAATATAATAATTTAGAAAAGTTAAATTTTGGAATAAAACTGTCAAACTCAGGAAGCCAAGAGATGGAAGAAAAGAAAATTAACGCAATATAAAAAATATTAGCGATTAAAATAAAATAGTTAAGAGAAAATAATTCTGAATTAAATTTAGGTAGGAGCATTTCCCTGAAAGAAATACAATAATGTTACAACATCACTTACCATTTGTAAGTGCATAGGAGATAATACATATAATAACAGTAAATAAGTTATGAATATTAATAAGCAAGAGATAAAAATATAATAAAAACAATAAAAGTTCGTTCTCATGGAAGTTTAAATAACTACAATGACTTAATGCATAGTTTATTTTAAATAAGTCCTTTAAATGAAAAAAGTCTTTCAAGAATATATAAAAGAGTCTTTTTCAATGTCCAGTGAATACAGTCTCTTTAATTAAATATCTCCAAATCTAGTTTAAGCTTTGTTTTTTATGTTATGTTGGATCCAACATCTTTCAATAATATATCAATTTTTCAATAATAAATAGCATCACTCTCAATATCAATAATAAATAATATAGAAAAATTTAAATAATAACAATGTCAACAATAATAAGTAATAGTATAATAAGACTCCATATCCTAATATTTTTCAATAAGAGTATAATTAATACTAAACTTCATCATAGAAATCATAATAATAATAATAATAGTAAAACAAGAGTATAATCAAAAGAAAATATCACTATTTGTTTATTATTGATAGGGAAAATATTGGTTGAGGATAAAAATAATTACATAGCAACTAAATAATTTTCTTATCTTCTAATAGCATAAGAAAGTATTTTTTGCTAGCCGAAAGTAATAATAAAAAAATCATAATAATTCCAAAATCCAAATAAAATTAAATCTAACTACTTAGAAAATGGACTCTCAACCAGTATTTCCTTACAATAATTCCTCTCTGATACTCTTTTACAAAATTGTCAAATTTGGTTATAAGTTTTCAATGCCAAATGTAGAATAATGTTTTATCCACACATGGTTTATAAACTTTAATAATAAAATACAATAGGAATAAAAGGTGTCATTCTTAATTGAGAAATGGAAATAAAAATAGTGTGCTTTTTTGAAAAACTTTTAATATCTAGTTTTCACAATCACTGAAAATCACATATTATGTTATAGGTTTGAGTAGAGTCATTAGATTTTATAACTATTATCATATAATATCTGCTGAATAAATAGAGTAATACTAATGTCAAATAAATGAGTAAATATAGTTAGACTTAAACACCCTTAAAATTAATTTATCAGCATCAATTTGAAAGCTTTTACAATCAAAGTGTTCACCTTATGCCTGCATAAGGAGCCCAATTTAATCCCAAAAACTCCCAAAAACAAGTAATATTCTTGTAGCGCTCCAAGAACATACCCGCTGATGTTGAAAATTATGGTTTTTTTATGGTAAATTTAATCTATTGTCTTGACTTTAGTTTGATCTAGTGATTGTATCTGAGGTTTTGTTTGTTTTTTGGATTGCTCATGAAACAGTTTAAAATCATCGGGTGAAAAATAGGGTCTTAATTTAGAAACATGCACAATAACGGAATTCTGTCCTGTCTCATAATTAAATTTATCTATTTCATAAGTTACATCAGAAAGTTTATTTATAATTTTATATGGTCCAGAGAAAGTAGGTTCTAATTTTCGAGTGTTAGGGTATTTAAATTCTTCATAAATTACAGAGTCTTGTATTTTTAATGGGCATTCAACAAAATTTCGATCATAGAGTCTTTTACTTTTAAGGTGAAATTCATGAGTTCGCGCTTTCGCAATTTTGAGGGCTTTGTCTACTGATGTTGTATACATTTTAATTGCCTCACACAAAACCATTACCCACCATTTAAAAAAAATCTGAATCAAAATTATCGCGAAAATTATAACTATATTTAGCTGCTAACTTTAACCAGAAATTTTATCTAAAACAGAAATTGTAAATATCATAGATATACCTTAAATTGGGATCAACTTTTAATTCTATTATTTTATAGATCATAAACAGATTCAAAATTTTAACTATAGGTAATTTCTTACTTAAAATCACAAAATTTACTGACAAAATTAATCATATTTATCAGTCAAAATTCTAACAACAGCCTTGCACAGTTCCATCTTTCTTACTGAATTTAAATAAATTATAAGAATCCGGGAACCAAAGCTCACTGTAACCAGAAATTCTAACAAATAAAATGAAAAACATAAATGTTAACTTAATTTTCAGCTCAAATGTCTAGTTGTAGTAACATTTTCATGAAAATACTGCATTCTGAGAATAGTTCTTGATAACAAACAATATCAATAAATTAGAAAATGTACCTTTTAAAAAATAACTTGAGCTTCTGAGTTCTTTTATACTTCATTATTATTACGAACTTATCTTTAAACGTGCATAAAAATATCATAATAATCTTAATAAGTAACAGTAAATATCTTAAGAACATCATACTCCTCAATTAAATTTTTAAGAACAAACATGTTTTCACTCCAAAAAGTAATAATAATAATAAGACTCATAACTAGATAAAAAGATAAATAAATAAGGCTCACAGAAAAATAAACAAACAAATAAATAAACCTTACAAACAAAGAACTATCTACACAAATACAGTAAAAAGGATACACATAATAATTAAATACATCTAAAAATAACTCACGGATAAGGAGAAATTTTCAAGCTGATCCTAGGGGAGACAGGAATAACGAAAATTATGAAAGTAGGTAGTAATCTGCGTTCAGTTGTCTCTAAAAGTTTTTTTTTTTTTTTTTTTCTTTCTTGTCATTATGACCATGATTATCTTGAGTCATCAGTTACACATAAACAGCAAAAAGGTGGAATATCAGGCCTCAGGAATTCACGAGATATTTAGAAGAAATCTTTCAAACCACTCGGACAGAAAGCTGTTTAACATTAAAATCTCCTCTGTTACATTCACTCGAGGAATCAAAAGATAATGGCAATTCTTGCTTAATAACACTTTCAACCATGGCGGGAAAAATTTTCGGCGATTCATATTTTTGTCATCACTTCGTTTCAGTAGATTCATTAGATTCATTTACATAGCATTTTACTTCTTCAGTAGATTCATTTCAAAATCCGAAACAGGCACTAGCACAGGCATTACCTATCCTGTGCGACTTTTCGATTAGTTGTGACGATTCAGGAGAACTCGAATTATTTCCACTGGTTAAACAGAAACACGCAGTCATGGCAAGCGAGGGAAAAAACAAAAATAATAAATAAATGTAGAAGATCCAATAATTAGTCATGGGCTGCTGTAAATTCATTTATTAAATTCGTGATAATGAGGAAGGAAAAGCTCCTTGTTGCAAAAATTCCATCATTATTTCAGCGAGCTGTCCTCATCGAAGAAGCAACCCAAGAAATCTTCAGAATCTTCCTTTCATCTCGAGACTTCCCCCTTTTTAAACTGAAAAGAAAGTTCTGGAACATTCGGTAACCTCAAACCATCATTTTTTTATGTAAACAGAATTCTTGTCCAGTTACGAGGCTATTTTAAACAGACGATAAATTTATTTTAAAAAAAAATATTATTTAACCAATTTATAATTGACTCCGAATTTTAAATATCTTAGGCAGACGATTTTTATACCTGATTAATTTTAAGAGAAAAAGAAAAGAAATGAATTTATTAATATGCACATTATCGTTGACGGCGGACAAATAAATAAATAGATAAAATAAAATAATGATATTTTTTGAAAGGTATGGTTTTGGAATAAATTTAATAAGAATTTCTTAAAAAGGGTTGATAAAAACATAGAAGAAATCAGTTTTATTTGGAATATTAAGAAATAAAGTTTTAATTAAGAATATTTTTAATTTAGAGCCATCTTTTTAAATTTACGCATACTGGAATAATGTTTTTTAAGGCAAATTAAGAATTTATATCGTCTGCACACAGATTAACAGATTAGATCTAGAAATAAGATTTTAATTTAATAATTTGAAGTAAGTACGGAATATTATTATAAGAAAATTAAGATAGTATAAAGATTAGTTTTGGCGAAAAAATTTTAAATTTGTAATATATATATATTCCCCATAATGAGAAAAATAACTTGCAAAAACGACCACTTCTTGATTTGGCTAATGATTACAACAGCTTTTGCACTGACAATCCCTGTAGCACTATGTGTTGGTGGTCGTTGCAACTATTATTTAGTATTGAATTCTTCTTCAACTTTTTCAAATAGAGCATGCGCCGATTCTGTTTCATTTGAGTTGTTCCTTCAAGCTACAGACAGTTGCAAATAGAGATACTCATATACTTTATACTTAGGTACTAATATTTTCATTTTACGAGAGTTTTATTCGAGTTTTACTTAATCTTATTTTACAGTTTTATTTATTATTAGTGCAAAATAATTTTATGTAAAAAATCTCTTATAAATTAACATTATCTTCTGTCTCACACATCTGTATACTTTTCAGACATATTATAGACTTTTATAACATCCTTTAAAAATTATTTTATACGAACTAGTTTAAAAAGCCATGTTTTAGACAGGAAACCTGCAATGACAAATACTTTTTAGGCTATTTTTAAAAAGATTTATAGGAGCATGAAAAGAATTCTGTCCATTATAATCTGTTTGTGCAGACTTTCTAAGAGTTTTAGTAAAGCGTGTCAAAACTTACGAAATGGTGTTTACTTTTCTAAGCGATTGGCTGAAAGCTTCTAAAGTTTCTCTCCCGTTTCTTAAGAACCGGGGATTTGTCAATCTTTCTAAAAGAGAAGGTAAACAGTAGTGATATAAGATTTTTTTTTCTTTTTAACAAACTTATGCATTGAATTTATATGCATTTATATGCATGTGAATGAAAGTTTGGAAATTTTAACTTACGAAATTTAAAATGCCAATATTAAAGTACGTATCTGGAAGTTAAATGACTGGACCTCCTTATTTTATTACACTTGAAGAATTAGTTAAAATAATTTCAAATACAGCTTGCTTGAAATTGTTGTCCACTAATCAATTTAATGAGGCAAAATTAGCATTAAAATAGTAGAATGGGATAAGCGTACAGTTTATGTTGTTGCTAAATATTGCTCCGGTCTTATAGCCATTGAAAAATTATATTTGCGATAAAATACACAATTTTTTCTTTATATGAATTGATAATTGCATTAAAAAACATTATTTAGAAAAATAGAAATATAACTAAATTTACATTTTAAAAAAGTAGTTCTAATAGTTAAAATAGCCATTTTATCAAGATTAGATTTTATTTTTATTAGTAAAATTAAAACAAGATCATATAACTCCACAAAAGATACATTTAATATGTATGTTCTGGTCGTCATAGTAATTATCACAAAAATGGAGCAGTGTATTTCGTAAATTGACAAACTTTTTTGGTGTCTTCAATTTTATATTTATGCATCAAAATGAAGGCAAGACATCAAAATCATAACTAATTGGTGCAATTGTTTTTAAGAGAATTCGCACCCTCATAGCATACATGATCGCAGTGATGTCACAATGACGTCACTGTGAGTCACTTTGGTCACATCACATCTATGACCAAAATGCCACCACTCAGTGACGTCACATTGTGACTGAGATGTGACTTTCTTAAAAATTTTTAGAAACTTACAAATATTCTTCAAAACATGTTACTTACTTTAAAAAACATGCTTCTGGCAATTTAAATATCGTCACTTTGTCACAGTTTCGTCACAAAATTAATGTCAAAGTAGTCAGAAATGACACATGTTTCAAAAATTTGTCACACCGTGACTTCACAAAATGGTCATAATGTGACGTCACAAACGAGCTCTAAAACGGCCATAACGACTTCACATTTTAGTCACTGTGACTTCACATCGACGTCAATTGATGTCAAAACGACATTCGATGGTCACAAAGTCACAATATGACTTAACAACGACGTCGCAGAGACGTCACCATGCCTTACGGGTATAATCTCATCACAACAGAACATTTAAATTTACTTTTAGCTGTAATATCTGTTATTGGCAGAAACTCAAACGCATATGGTAATATTAATAATATTTTTTAAATATTTAAGCCTTTTTTTATTTGGTACAACTTTACAAATTTCGAAACTGCACATTTTAAAATAATTGCATATTTATTAAATAACTTACATAAACTTATGTTTATTAAATAACTTATATACTTATTTAGTATATTTTTCTACCATTGTTTTAATTTTTGCCTTTTATCTATTTTCAGGTACGTAAGAATTTTAGTAGTAACGGTAGTGTAAAGGATTGATGTGTGAGTATTTACAAATTTCTAGTTCTTTGTTATTAATATATGATGGTATTTAAAATGCATTAAAATTTCATTCTCACAACCTTACAAATAAATATCCTTCATAGCTATAATATTTAACATTGCTTTATGCATTATACTTTCATTTTTACAAAAAAAAAAAAAAAAAAAAAAAAAAAAAAAAAAATGATACGGAGAGATTTGTTTTCGTTGTTATAATTAAAGTTATAAATTTTCTTACATTCTCAATAAATAAATAAACCGCTCAAGATCGTTAAAAGTAGAGGCGGAAAGTTATATTTCAAGCAATTTTTTATTATTAAAAAAAATCCTCTTTTTTATTTATTTATTTTTTGACTGGAGAATTTAAAGAAAATTTTATCTTCGATTTGCACATTTTTTGTATTTTGAAGGGGAAAAAAGTAAAGAAAAATAAAATAAAATGATTTTAATAAGAAAAAAATTTACGCAAATATGTTGCACGCACCCCCTCGTGATTTCAAAAAAGTGCAGTTTCAAGATTTTCAAGAGTTTCAAGATTAAAGATTTTCAATTAATTTTATGTTTGATTAGTGAATTTACTGTTTTATGGGGGGATATGCAAATCAAGGCTGAAATTTTTATAATAATATTCAGTAATTCGAGAAAAATAGCATAGCAAAAAACCTCCATAATTAGAGCCTTTTCTTGCGACTTTATCGTAGTTTTTAATTTTATTTAATTTTAATATACCGTTGATGGCTATGTGTCGATTAGGATCTAATTTGCCAGTAGCAAAAAAATAATTGCTTCCAGAAAAATTATTTGAACGTAAGAAGGAATGCAACCTGAAAGGAAGATTTGAGTAAAATTACGAAGCAGTTCAATCTTATAAACTCAGTCTGAATTTTAAAAGTAATTAAAAGTAAAAAGAAGAATTTTAAAAGTAAGCCCTTTTTAATATCACAATTAGAAATAGAAATTCCATTCTCAAACTCATAGTTTGTCCATGGGTAATAACTTATCAAATCTTTTAAATGATATTTATATGCATTTTGATGAATAAAAACTCTTCAAAACTTTTCAGTTCCTATAAATAACCATTCCGGTTTAGAAATGTCAATAATATTTTGTTTTAATAACTCCTGACCTAGATGATTCGAATCTTCTTTCAG
Source organism: Maratus speculifer (assembly GCA_964019185.1). Lineage (NCBI taxonomy): Eukaryota > Metazoa > Arthropoda > Arachnida > Araneae > Salticidae > Maratus > Maratus speculifer. The sequence goes on along the minus strand of OZ025294.1, from coordinate 230,658,712 downwards.
TTGTTAATTCTATTAATTTTTATATTCAATTCGATTTTGAAGCCGACGAGAACAATTATCTTGCTTTTCTTCATGTCAGGGATTAGAAACACCGAAACCGGTTTTCTACTTGTATTTATATAAAAAATTTCCATGTATCTCACCCTCCTCATGCTCTTTTATAGCATCCTCTTCAAAAAACATCGTGTTCTTTTATGCTTTCTTTTTCAGGGCGTTACGCATTTGTTCTGACTCATATACCGTCTTTACTCGTGTATAGGGTGCACGTGTGTATAAGGCGCACTCCTACTTTACAAATAAAAATGGCGATTTCTTAAAATCTCGTATAAGGAGTGTATAAATTTGATACGCTAATGAAGATTGACCAAATAATTTTCAGTAAAAAAAAAAAAAAAGTCGAAACAAACATTACACCAGACCAGAAAACAAGACGGAAATGAATTTTTAGACATCGGGTTGTAAGAAAATGATGGGAAATAGGAATGAGTGACGGTAAAGAGAATTGCTAGTTAGCGTTTAGATGATATCATTAGCTCTGTTGTATAAAACACTGCAAAGAATGAAATAAATATGCAATAATACTTCAATTAAGTAACATTTTTCTGAGATTTAATATCTTTGAATAATTTCTTGTTTCTTATGTATATCGTTCGACTGCTTCCAACAGTAAAAAATTATTCCGTGTATAAGGCGCACCTAGGAGTTTTGCCCTAATTTTTTGGAAAAAAAGGGCGCCTTATACACGAGTAAATACGGTATTAGGAATAGTGAAATTAAATATCTCAAATCTCTGACCTTTGTATGTGTTTAAAATCCCTCTTTGATTGATAAAGTTAAAAAATTTAGTAATCGTAAATGTTCTCTTTCAGATTTGAATAATCCTGTTAATTTTAACTCTATCATTCTGCCGTATTATTCTTCTCTCTGTTTGTAAAGTTCTAAAATCCTTTCGTGCTTCAATTTTAAAGTTATTTTCAAAACTATTAATAAAATAAAATTATTTTCTCTGAAAGACCATAATTTGGCTCAGAAACGCGGAAGCATTTAATTTATTATCTGTCCTTCCTATTTGATTTATTTTGATCCAAACTAAGATAGCATCAAATTTCAGATTAATAATGAAGCAAAGGCAAGAGCTTGCCTCCTTACCGCCGTACTTCAAATTTTATTTCAATTTATCCATAGCCAATAATATTTCTCCTGTTTTACTCACTCACTTAGATTTTTACGAAGCATTTTTTTTTAAATTTCGATAAATTTGTTGTACTTTTATCACCTCTTTTTTTCTCTGCTTGGAAATTACTTCTATAATTGCTTCAACTCTTTTCTTATCTCACTTTCCATTTTATTATTAAGACAAAAAAGTGCATATTTCTTATGTATTTCTTACGTTTTCTCTTTGAGTTTCAGTTTCAGTTTTTAATTTACTAATTTTATTTCATTTATTTTTTTTATTTTACTTAATTATTATTTTTTTACTTTCTTTACTTTTTTTTTTTTTTTTTTTTTTTTTTTTTTTTTTTTTTTTTTTTACTTCCTTTATTTTTTTATTTTCGTTTAATTTTTTCTTTCATTTTGTCAACACTTTCCTTTTCTGAGATTAGTGCTTCCCTGAGGTTAGTAATTATTTACCTTTGAATTAGTCCTTTCTGCTTCCTCTTGAATCTTACTGCTCATTTGTGAACTTGTCCTCTTACAGACATTTTGTTTTACTTTGGCTGATTACGTTCTGTTAACATTTTCAACTCGAAACGCTTCTTGTGTGTTCTTTTGTTTCACGATGATTTATACAAAGTTTTATTACATAAATGTGATTTATGTCCAGTTTTTGTATTTTTTAGCAAATTATGTTTCCTTAAAGCCTGCCTTTTATTATTAATATTATTTTTTAACAAAGCAGACTGTTTATATTTATAAAAAAAATGCCTTTGTCGAATTTATTTTCACAAATTAAAGTAAATTGCATCAAAAATCACTACATTATTTCTCGGTTTACAATATGAGAAATTTTTCTTCGAATCTAGATTAATTCAACAACAATTTTGCATTATTATGTTTCAGCGATTGAAAAAAAAAAATTCTTCATTAATGTAAAAAAATAAAAAAATAAATATATAAATAAATAAAAATAAATAAAAATAAAGAAATAAATTTAAAATAAAATAAAATAAATAAATAAGTAAAATAAATAAATAAATAAAATGCAATAAGTTTCAGTACTGATTCGTTTCTTATTGGAAAATAAACTTTTTGATTTACTTGCATTTGTTTTCTTCTTATTAATCTTTTTCTGTTTATACCTCTTAACAGAATAATCTAAGAAACTGGGTTACACTACTTGGATTCGATATTCATTTTTCTTAAGTACGCCTACATAAAAATCTGTTAGGTAAGCGAAGAAAAAAAGTTATATGTCATTTACTATGGTATTTAAAAACACGTGAAAATCGATTTCAGTTATTTTTAAAGACGGTTTGGAATGGCCTCTATAAATATTCCAGTAAAAATATTTTTATGGCGACTTTAAGTTTTACAATTTCATTTTGAGAAAGTAAATGTCTTTGGTAGCAAGAAAAATACGTGTACCTTCGAATTTTTTTCAGAATTTGATTATTAATAAATAAAATTTAAAGCGATTGAATTATCGACTATATCATGTAGCATTAAGTACATGTAATGGCATGCTTAATCGCAGATCGCACAGAGGGTTTCGTTTAATATTTCTTTCAAACCAACTTATTCTTTAATGAATAAATCCAAATAATAATATTATTATTAATAAAAATTAATTTATAATTATTAAATTCTTTTATAGCATTTACAGCATTTTTTATTAATTTATACGGGCTAACAAAAGAAATACACTGGTGTCCAAAAGTTAAGCATAATTGGTAATTAAGTAAGTAATGAAAGAATTATAAATCGAAATGTGGTGAAACTCCAGGTGTGTAAACAAAATAGCACGCGTCATATATTTTCGCGAAGAGTTTTCCCCGAAATCGAACAGGGGACCGCCAACAAATTGAAAAAAAAACGAAGATCTTTTGGATAACCCTGTCAAAACTAATGTAGCAAAAGCGTTCAAACTGCACATTATGATTAAGTGGCTTATTGTAATGCATTGTGTTTATTTTTATAAGGATAGCGTTCATACTCGTAGAGAAATTAAGGTTTTTATAAAAACAGTCCTAAGTTTTTTGCCTATAATTTGCAGAGTTCTTAATATAAAATAATGTTCTTTTCTGAAAATATGACAAACATCATTGTACACAATACCCTGTCATCAGAATTTAAAAATAATAAAAATTGTATGAAAAATGAGTAGGTTTAGTAAATAATTTTTCATTGCGCATGCGTCAACGATATCAAAATTTCATTTGCATATTGTGTTAGCTAAATGTATAGAGCAACTTCTGTAAAAGTTTCAAAAACATAGCTTGAAAATTCTGAAAATTATTGTCTATAGAATTAACTTAAAATCCGTTATTCCTAAAAGGAAGCAAAATATCAGGGGTTTTATCCAAATACAGTTGTACGTGCAATATTGTCTAGGCACGAAACAATGGAATATGGATACAGCCCCTCATCTTTTTCTTCATTAAGGAATAAAATATTTTGATCTCATTCTATCAACGATAATTTTCAGAATTTTTAATCTATGTTTTTGAGACTTTCACAAAAGTTGCTCGACGCATTTAAGTAACATAATATGCAAATGAAATTTTAATAGCGTTGACGCATGCGCAGTAAAAAATTATTTAGTAAACCTGCTCATTTTTCATACAATTTTTATTATTTTTAAATTCTGATGACAGGGTATTGTGTACAATGATGTTTGTCATATTTTCAGAAAAGAAGATTATTTTATATTAAGAACTCTGCAAATTATAAGCAAAAAACTTAGGACTGTTTTTATAAAAACGTTAATTTCTCTACGAATATGAATGCTATCCTTATAAAAAAAAACACAGTACATTACAATAAGCCACTTAATCATAATGTGCAGTTTGAACGCTTTTGCTATATTAGTTTTGACAGGGTTATCCAAAAGATCTTCGTTCTTTTTCGATTTGTTGACGGTCCCCTGTTCGATTTCGGGGAAAACTCTTCGCGAAAATATATGACGCGTACTATTTTGTTTACACACTTCGAGTTTCACCACATTTCCATTTATATTTCTTTCATTACTTACTTAATTACCAATTATGCTTAACTTTTGGACACCAGTGTAGATGTCTTAGCGTATTGCTGGAGAATACGTTTTAAAATTCGGTTTGCGGTTTTAAATTTAATTAGTTTTTATATATATATATTACTCTTTATCGATAAATTCTATACATCATTTACAGGACTGTACAAAAGTATTCGCATACCATTCTCCTTATTAGAGGAAAATGCTAAAGGGGAATTTTCAACTGAAATATATGTGTCTCTTAAATGAAGTATAATTTAGAACGCATATTGTTAATAGATACAAATAGCGACATCAAATACAGGGCTGCTAAAAAATTCAGGTTATTTACGCTTGTAGATGAGAACAGCTGAAATTTGGTTTTGAAATGCGTTATACATTTCATATGGTGAAATGAGACGCAATATTTTTTAAATTATTATCATTATTATTATTATTAATATTTTTAAGCAGTGCGATTTCGTTGCATTGCGCTGATTGTGTTGGAAATGCTTGACGCATATTTTTTTCTTTCTTGCTGTATATATATTTGTTATACATTTTTGTTCAGGATTCTCATGAGAGTTTTCTAGTTTATACACAATATTACGTTGTATTCTAATTTAGAATAATTTCACTAAAATCTAAAACTTTTGACGTAGAATTATTAATTGAAAAGAACTGTATTTATAAGAATGTCTCATAATATCCTCAAAATATCTATTTTCAATTATTTTGAATTTCATATCTCCCGATAATGAGTTTATATTTAAATTTTATAAAATAAATTCATTCCTCTACGTTTTCCTCTTAGTACGTCAGCCAAAAATACACACTTTTTAAATTTCAAAGCTTTACATCGAAAATTTTATGTAGTATATTTCATTAGGGAATTGAGAGATTAATTAGTTTCTAGACAGTTACAGTTCCATAGATTCCAAATGCTTTATCGCTTTTCTATTCTAAATTGCTTCATCTGTGTTATAATTATTCCAATTATCTATCTAATGCAAAGTTTCATTTAAATATTTCGGTAAACATTCCTAACTGGGGCAGTAATTTACCAATATAAATGTCTAGATAATCAATCAAAAGAGCTTTAATAATTTTTCGGATTTTATATTTCTATGTAATGCGTACACTGTTAAAACTAATGGTGACACATTGCACCTTTTAGGGATGAAAGGCTTGTCTCCCTGGTGACACCCCTAGGGGAGCCAGAATGGCACCTTTAATTAGGGTGAAAAGATGGCACCCTTAATCCAGAGTCCCTTATAATAAAACATTAACCCTTTCGCTACTGGCGTCCATGATCAAGGACATACTTTTTAGAATTTTTTTTATGAATTCTAATTTAATTTAAAGTGATTTTACAATTTTTGTCAGCAATTTTAATCATTTCCCTACTAAAAGCACAAATATTTAGAAATCAAACCAGTAGATGGCAGCTCCCAGGATTATTTGTATCAAGACGGATAGAAACACGAGCTCTTGTCCAGGTAAGCCTTTTTGGAATCATATTATTTTGATATAATCTTATATAAGCAGTAGCTAAATGTATTTATTATTTTGTTAAGAAAACTAGAAACTTTGATTTAAGCTTATTTTGAAAGTTCTAAGTGTTTACAATTTTGTTATAGAATTATTTAAAAACATGTGTCCATGATCATGGACAAATGTTTTCAAACGGTGTGTGTACCATTGTCACTTTATGATATTGTTAACTTTCGTGTAGTTTTTATTGTATATTGTTCATTTAGTTTACTCTATGTTTTATTTTCGTTGTTGTTATTTCTATAAAATATTATAAAAGGTAATACGAATAAAATATCGGCATCTATAAAATTTTAAACACATGTTTGAAAACACCGTTTTCTTTCTTTTTTAGGTGCGTTCGTAATTATGTAAATAAATAGCCCATGTAGTTGTTCAGTCCGTCTGGCTATCTGTCTGTCTGTCCGTCCGTCCGTCCGTCCATCTGTCTGTCCGTCCGTCTGTCTGTCCGCATATAACAACGCAAAAAATATCCAACCGAATCGTTTGAAATTTAAAATACATAATTATTACATAATTTTGTCAAGTCATTTCAATTTTTATGAAAATCGGACGAATAGATCAATTACAGAGACAATCAAAAGGATTCCGTTACATTTCGGCCAATGGGGGAAAAAGTTTCAAATGAATTGTAGTCGTTTGAAATTTAAAACATATAATTATTACATAATTTTGTTGAGTCATTTCAAATTTTATGAAAATAGGATGCATAGATCAATTACAGGGACAGTCAAAAGTATTCCGTTACATTACGGTCAAAGGAAAAAAAGTTTCTGACTAAATAAAGCTGACATGAGGCTATCAAATATATATGTACAAAAATATACACTCTGTAAAAACTGTGATGCAAAGATTATTTACTATTAAATTACAGGGACACACAAAAGTATTCTACTACATAATGCTATACGGGGAAACATTGTTTGGGGCATGTTTTAATTACATTAAACTATTTCACATTTTATGAATATGATATACGTTGCTGAGGGGTAATAAAAATTACTTCCTGTATATTTACAGGAGCAGAATGATTTCTACAAATATAAAAATCCGAAGTACTGTCTACTATATCAGCAAGATCTGAATATTTTTAAAACTTCGTTATTGTACGAACGCACTTCATTTGCTATGTTTCACGTGCAATTTCCAATTTGTTTCCCTTCATAATGAAATGATAAATTATCTGTATAAAATCGTACATTTATATTACTCTTATCAAAACTATTTTTTTAGGTCCATCGATGGAAAATACACGTTCCCGATCTATCCAGGAACGGAAGAGAGTTGAGGAATTACTAGAAAGAATAGCTAATGGATCAGATCTGTCTGATTTATCAGAAATCGAAAGTGATGATGAGGATGCATGGAAACCTCCTAATGAAGGTAAGTAATGAAGTCTTTTTGAATTTAATATTTATTTATATATTTTTATTTCTTTCTCAGGTTTGCATTTAAGTATATAAATTAGTTTTGTTGATTTATATTTTTCTCTTTTCTCTAGATTGTAGATCTGATTCTGCTTCAGAATCTGAAGATGGTGTGAACAGTGATAACTCTGATGAAGAGAATGTTGATAATATAGACAGCGATAGCTTTGTTGAAGTGAATGCGGATCACTCTAAGTCAGATGATTTTTATTCATTTGTCACAGAAAAAAAAAACATAAAATGGACAAAACGCACTACTTTCAATCCTGAAGCATATAACTGGAACTGTGAAGTGAGTGACATAAATCATCCTCTAGACCCAGAAGAATATTTTTTGAAATATATACCAAAATCTTTATTTGGTCAAATGGCAGAAAATACTAACATTTATGCTCTCCAAAATGATATACCGTTCGTTCCAGCAAAACAGCAAGACATCGAAATGTTATTTGGTCTTCATGTAGCTATGGGGGCATTGAAATTTGCAAGAGTTGGGCTCTACTGGGATAAAACCCTAGGAATTGATCTTTTCCAAAATTCAATGACTCGCAATAGATTTTTTTCATTGCGAAATAATTTACATCTTGTAAATAATTTAGACCGACCTTCAGACAATACTGATGTCTTTTATAAAGTTAGGCCACTTTTTGATGCTGTTCAAAGTAGATGTAAACAACTGAAAATGGAAGAAAAGCTATGTGTTGATGAGCAGATGTGCCCATTCAAGGGGCATCTAAAAGTAAAACAATACGTCAAAAACAAACCAAGCAAATGGGGAGTAAAATTATTTCTTTTGTGTGGGGAAAGTGGAATTGTGTATGATTTTATATTATATCAGGGAACAACCACCGAAATAAGTAAAGATCTACAAAGCAGATTTGGTCAGGCAGCAGCAGTTGTTATGCATTTGAGTAAGAGAATAATCACCGAGAAAACACAGTTATATTTTGATAATTATTTTTCGTCTTATGCTTTGTTGCAGATTTTGAAAAGTCGTAAAATATTAGCAGCTTGTACAGCAAGAGTGAATAGATTTGGAAATCCACCTTTCATTCCGGAGAAAGCAGCAAAACAAAAGGGAAGGGGTTTTATAGAAGAACTATATAGTAAGGACAACGATATTGTACTTGTTAGATGGTATGATAACAAAAGTGTGTATATTGCAAGTAACTTTTTGGGTAAAGGCAACACTGATGTTGTTAAACGATGGGACAAAAAGTCTAAGCAATACAATGATGTGATTCGACCCGAAGTTGTGAAAAAATATAATGAATCAATGGGAGGAGTTGATAAGATGGATTTTCTAATTGGATTGTACAGAATTTTTATTCGATCAAAAAAATGGACACTTCGCCTTATATTTCATGCAGTAGACATGGCTATATGTAATAGTTGGCTTGAATATAAAAGAGATGCTACTGAGTGTAATATTCCAAAAACAGAAATTATGGATTTGTTACACTTCAGAATGACAATAGCGAACTACCTAGTGAAAGCTGGAAAACCATCAGCATCAAGAAAACGTGGTAGACCAAGTAAAACCGAAGAGATGCCAGAAAATTCCCAACACGATATTTCGCGCAAAAGCACAGAAGTAAGACCATATAAGGCAATACAACTCGATGCAATAGATCATATTCCTATCCATAACGGCTCTAAGGAAGCAGGCCGCTGTAAAAGAAAACAGTGCAAGGGGAAATCACATTTTAGGTGTGAAAAATGCCGAATTCATCTATGTTTGAGTAAAAAACGCAATTGTTTCAAAGAATTCCACTTAAACGCATAGTTATCACAACATTTGAAATTTAAAGAGTATTTTGTAACAGTATTATTTTAAAACAGTATTTTGTAACAATAAAATAAAATTTGTTTTTCTACCAACATTGTCTTTTCATTATGGTCTACCCTACACCCATTGAATACAAATGTCCTTGATCAAGGACAGTCTCTAATTTAAAAAATTATGGTCATGAATTTTTTTTAGGTGTTTTTTAGCTTATAAGGACCTTTATTAACAATATGTAAAAACTTCATAATTTTTATTTCATTTTTAAAGTTTTGGTACTGAAAGGGTTAAAAATATATAAACCGACTTTTGGCCCTCGAAGGATTCGAACCCACAACGCCTGATTGCAAGCCCAGTGCTCTAACCGTTCGGCCATCGAGCTCACACTCAAACTCTCCCTGAAATGTTCAAATGTCCTGAAATTCAAAGGTTGCTTTATATAAAAAAAACTCGCCAAAAGTTAGCCACCCGAAGTTCTGAACGAAATTCAGATAGCGCATAGCGGTGATAATCATCGTAGGGAGAAATTTCTGTAGTTGAAGGGAAAGGATACAAGTCACAGAGCATGCGCAAATGACTTAAGTGTGAAAATCGTCCAACGGTATGCATTGCCCGGCACCCTAATTCGCGTCAATCACCCAGTGAGAGATCAAATGGCACCCCAAACACATTTTCAAGCCCGCGGGTGTCAAATGGTAACTCCTTTTCAGCCTTGGACGCCAAATGAAACTGGTTTGTCACCTTTATTTTTAACAGTGTAGAATATATAATTTTGTGAAGCAATTGTATTTTGCATTTTTAGTATAGTGCAATATTCAGTAGTAATATTTCATTAGCCGAAATATTTAATTGTCAGAAAGAATATAGGACAAATTTCCTAAGAAAATTCACACAATAATCAAAATTATAGATTATTGTATTTAGAGCAGTTTCCGAAAACTTTATAGACCGGGTGGTGACATCACAGACAATCACTCATCGAGCTCACAGCTGAAATTATAGAATTATTTAAAACTTGACATGCATATTAAAACACAATCGATCTGCCAAGAGATATCTTAGTGGAAAACACTTAAAAACCCGATTTTAGCGGTTTGCTTGCAATTTTTTCATTGTGCTTTCCTGCACCGAAATGTGTGATAATATGGAATGTTGGGAGCAGAAAAACACAGTGGTAAAACATATGAGTCAACCACTAAAATCGGGTTTTTAGGTATTTTCCATCAAGATATGACACAGCAGACTGAATGCGATTTAATATATGAGTCGAGGTTTAACTAATTCTAGAATTTCAGCCTAGAACTCGACGAGGTGATTATCTGCGCATCCACCTTCTTGTCTTTTATTACCACCTTTAAATTACTTCTTCTAGCTTACAATTTTTTTCAATAAGTAAAACGTAAATACGGATTTAATACTCTCGGGAAAAAATGTTGTCAGAACAATAATATATATACAAACATATCTGAATAATAATATATATAAACATGTCTGAATAACCCCTCAACTGTTGTTTTTCCCTTTAATTTTATATTTGTAGCTAAGAAATTTACATGTAAATAAGAGAATCTTGAGGCGAATCCTGAATTCATAACTTTCCAGCAAGATGAAGTTTCTCCGCAAACTGGAGATCTTGTCTCGTCAATCAAAAATTTGACATTCCGAGCGAATCGCATCCTGAGTTGCGCTTTCCTTCACTAATAGCCACCAAGGCCTCTAGGTCTTTCACGTTGTGACTTTTGATCATAAGTGATATCATCCAAGTTTAGAGATCATGAAACATTATTGGCCCATTTGAAATATAGTATACACTAGCGTGATTCCAATACACTATCTGATATGTTTTGTCATCTTGAGTAGGATTTTATTCAACGTTTCATGAGTTCACACTGAAATTATTTTAAACTATAAATAAAAATACACACATACACACATACAAACATATAAACTCACACACACATATATATATACGTAACAAATCTCCCTATTATTTTTTGTAAATAAGTGTCATTAACAGTCTAAAAAATCTTAATTCATATTTATATGCAGTTTCTTTTTAAATTACTAAAATGTTACATTGTGTTTACACGAGTTATTCGCAAGAACTATTCGAATCATTTCAGATATATGTTAATTTCATAAAATTTTTCATATAACCATTTATATGAAATTGATTGGCACACATATTTAATATAATAGACATTTTCCCATTTCCCAAAAACTAATTCAACATTATTTGGGCAAATGTAATGTGTTTGTTTATTGGTATTTCAATCAACAGAAACAATAATGAGTCTGCACCTGGGGTTGTTCTGTTACCTATGATTCGTTATCCGATATAACTTCGAATTTATTTGCATTAATCAATTTCTGCATCACTATACTTCAATAGAACCAAATTGCTTTATCACTTTCCAACTTTCATTTTATTTTTCTTTTAGATTACAGTGATTCCCAATATCCAATATCAAGTAAAGACTTATTTAATTATCTTTGAAAACAATTTATCGGGGATGAGTATACCTATAAGAGTATACATATAATCTCTCGAAATAAGTGCATGATTTTGTGCAGTCTTGAATTTCGTACATATTTGTTTCACCTGTTAATTTTTTTTTCAAATTTCCTTTTTCGTTCTGCATTTTTAGTTAGAATATATTTTTCCGAATAGTAATTATCTGGAATTTCATGCATTAAATACCATCTTTACATTAGAATTTTTAATTACGATTAAAATCTCCAATTATACACGTAATTTAAAGAAGAATAAAGATTTACTTGAAATTTTCAAGCACTGGGCTCACTACACGCTACAAGCCACGTTCGATATTCCTGTTCACTATCGCTGCTGATTTATAAAAAAAATTAAGCAGCCCGGGTCTTCTAAACCCAAATGGTCCAGTGGTCACAAGGGCTTAATTTCTAAGAAAAATTAAAAAACAACGCAAAACAAAGGAGTAACAATGCGAATTTTGTTAAAAGATCTCATAAGAAAAACTAATTTTATCAAAGGATCGCTAAAAACGTCGCGACTTTCGTCAAAGTAATGCTGAAAAACGCAATTTTCGTCAAATGATTGCAGAAAAACGTGATTTTAGTTAGAGAATCGCTCAAAAACTCACGATTTTTGTCAGAGGATTGAGAAAAAACATGGGATTCTCGTCAGAGGATTGCGAAAAAATGCAATTTTCGTCAAATGATCGAGAAAAAAAAACGCAAAATTTGCCAAAGTTTGGCGACTTAGAAGCCGAAAATTATTCGCCAGAACAAAAAAATTAGTCACCACGTGGCGAATAGCAAATACACTTATACTGTTCATACTCTAAAAACGCCCTAATTTCGATGACTTTAAATATATTATGGAATACTAAATTATAAATAAAAAACCAGTGGTGATCTACCTATAAAAAGGTTTCCATTCCTTTCCCGTTCATTCAAAAACTGCTATTTAGACATCGAATGGCCTTTTCACGTTTTATTATATGTGATTAGTTAAACATTTAAAAATTAATTACTGTATAAAGATTTAAGCGAACCCATAATTTCTTAACAACTCTATAAAAAAATTCTTTTAAAAAAGAAATTTTAGTGTATCATTTTAGGTCTAAATCTTTTCATATTCATGTAAAAAGACATGTCGTTATATAAAAAAAAAATATTTTTAATTACACTGTCTTACAATTAGCAACAATAGTTAAACGACCATCTCTGAACATGAAGATTATCTCTCATGTAAATTTATCTTTAAATTCAAATTGTTTGGCTGTATTATTGTTTGGAATTATTAAATCTGACGAAATTTCGTCTATTTATTATTTTACCACACATTAATGAATTTACTATTTTAAAGTTTTCTTTTTTAATATTCACAAGTAAATAGAATTTTATGACGCATATTTCCTTGTTTTTAATGTGTGGTCATTTAATTCTTACATTAAACTTTCTTTCTGTTTTTAATAGTCACTTGTAAATATATTTTTAGTTGAAAATAAATTGTATTATTTGTACATTCAAAAATAATTTAAAATAATAATGTTAAAAAAAATCTTGAATAATGGAAAGTACCTCAAAGACTAGTCAGATGAAAATATAAATGCATTATACACATCGACAGCTTACACATTCATAATAAAATAATTATATTCACTTTGTGTTGTTTTTGCTCCTATAAAGCTTTTAAATGGGACGATTGTGAGCAAATTTAACATTAAATAGTGTTTAGAGTAATTGGTCGATTTAATTTTGTCTATTTCAGCGTATTTATTAAACATTTCTCTATAATACCACAAACTTTTATATGTGTATGCAGTAGTTTTCTTAATATTAGTGAAGAAAAACCTCTAGTAAAAAAAAAATATATTTATTGAGTGAGGCATTTTTTTTTTTTTTTTTTTTTTTTTTTTTTTTAAAGAATAGAAGGTTATTAAAAATGTGTCTCATAAATCGCTTCATAAAATTTATCATAAAATTATATGATTATTTTAAATATTATCAAAAATTCAATTTAGTAGATGCAAATAAATATATAAATAAATAAATAAATAAATAAATTTATACTAGAGTTGAATGAAAATTGGGAACTTAGCAATTATGAACGTAGTTATCTCTTATTAGATTGAATGCTATCACCTGATTGGCTATTTTATGTGTGTATATATATATATATATAATATCTAGTTTGATTATACCGAAAATAGCGTGCTTACTTTTGTTATTGCAATAAAAAGAATTTTTTTTTAGAACAGAAATTAATTGTAAAGTTCTAACAATAATTTCATTTAAAATATAAATTATTCGAATCCTTATGAAACTTCGAAAATAGTCAGTGAAACGAAATAAAAAAAATAAGAATATTATATTTAATTTTTATTTAATTACCTTTTGTAATTATTATTTTTTTCTTTTTAATAGTAAGAACCTTTCCTCAATTGTTTCCAAGGAAGTTTAAGACAGAACGTTTATATTAAAGAACACAAAAGGAAGAAAATAATTACATTTTTTAACTTGTGGAACAAAAGTATTTTTTTTTCTTTAACCATTGAAATAATAATATAACATTAATGATAATATGAATGTTAATAAAAAATTATTAATATTTTAAAACGATGTTATATTAAACACCATAAATCTGTTGAATTACTAGTTGTTTTGTAAAACTATTATATCCATTAAAAATAAATTGGAAAACTTTAACCATATTTAAATATATATATAATTCATCATATGTAACAATACCACCTCAACAACAACAATAAAAATACTTTCGAACTTGGAAGAAGAACAACAACAACCAAAATCTTACTTTATTTTATGTCATATTTTTTTTCTACCAGGACTGGAATAAAATATTATATAACATCATCCTTAATGAAATTGGTAATAAAATATATTCCTTCTGGCTCTATTTCTGTTTTCTAAATATATATTGTGACCAATAAAATAGAACAGAAAAAATTCTTTCGCTTTAATGAACCGAAAAAAATATCAGCATTTAATTTCAACATGAAACCAATAAAAATGAACTTTATCTTGTACTTCGAAAGGCAATTTTCTATTCTTCAGTAGTCCTTATTGCAATATTGTATAAAAAAAGCCTTAAAGAAATTGATTAAAAGTTAGTAGCAAATGATATCATAGTTAAGAAATGTTTTCATTTAGGCTAAATCGAGCTTTTCTAAAATACTACGTAGCATAAAATAAACTGAAATTTCTTCCCGTGCTTTTACGAGTCGCAAAAATATCAATATTTAATTACCATTTTCGGATTCAGTTTGGTACGGCCTACAAACTCCGGGAAGTTAATTATCCTCATAAAATTACCCCAAAATCTCCCCCCCCCAACACACACACACACACACACACCTAACCGATAGAATCTTGCTTTTTTAAACAAGACTGCTAGAAGCAACTCCTATCTGCATTCTATTTGTTTAAATAGATCTTCTAGTAAAAATTTCTGCATGAGCCAAACATGTAAAAATTCTTAGAATTTATATATCCTAAAGAAGCAAAACTTAATATCCAGAAGTTTTTTGTTTATTTTATTTATTTATTTGTTATGGTTGTTTTTTTTTACGTTATTATTTTTTTTTTTTTTTTACTTACATTTCATTTCTTTCTTTTTTCCCGTTTATTTCTTTTTCTTATTTATTTACTTATTTGATAATCTTAAAAATATCTTTGAACAATAGAAAGAACGGAATTTTTACTTGAGATTTGTAAAAATGCTATATACCAGGAGCAATTTTAAAAACTGCTCTTTTTATTTGGGGTTACCTCAAATATTCAAGAAAATTTCTTATAATTACCCATTTTAGTCTTTTTTTTATAATTTTGTGTGTTATAAATATGCGCCAGAATGCATAAACTGTGCCCTTGAATTGTCTTTAAAGTTAAATAAAAATAAAACTAAAAAAATAAATAAATGAATTTAAAGGATTTGTGCTTTTAATCCTTCGGGTAGAGTATCTTTTGTGGAATATTTAATTTTTTAGTACCGGTTTTTAAAAACAGAAATTTTTGTCTACCAAAATCGAGGAAAAATGCGGATTTAATAAAGTAACATTTACAATGATATTTTACTGGTGAGAATTATCAAGGATTCTGAGCAACTTCAGCGGCATGCACACCGATTGCTTGTCGCCAAGGGGTAAAGTGCTGTTTTTTACTTAAAAATTTATTTTTATTTGGGATAAAGCTTAGAATTCTAGTATTTTTTTTCTTATATGTAATGGTCAAAACAGGACAAAAAACTACGAAAATAGATATAAGTTGTTTTCAGTTGATAAATTGCTGAGAGAGTTTTGCAAGTGTATTTTCGAAAAAAAAAAATGTTTTCCGTTAAAAATATTTTTTTAAGAAATCAGTCGAAAGTTTGATAATACATATGAGTTGCCAGAGATATACTCTAATAACGATACATCACTGTCAGTACTTTGCTCAGACAGACACCTCGTAAAGCATCAGTGTTTTATCTTTCGTAAAATTTTCAGTTGTTGTCACTTTAAAGATATTTTAAAAACTTCTTTAAGGGGACTCAGTACTCTCCATTTGGCGAAAAAGGACAAAAATATCGATTTTCTAATTTTTTTTTCTTAAATTATATTTTATTGTCATCAGTACATTCTGATAAAGTTTCGTAAATATTTGAATAATAAAAATACAGTTTAACTCCTTGAGGACAAGAGACTGGTGTGAGTGCCATTTAATTTACTCAGAATCCTTCATTATTTCAGCCAGTTTTTTTTTTTTTTTTTGGGGGGGGGTACAGTTTAGCTTATACAGGGTGATTCATAAAAGATGGGCAGAACTTTAAGGGGTCATAGTACACTTAAAGACAAATAATATTAAATAGGAGACTAAGGGTCCCAGACGTATTCCCAAGGAGATAGGGGGCATTAAAGTTTAGGGTCCGAAATTTCAAATGATTATAAAAAATGGAAAAATTGGTCGATTCGTTTGCGGTTTTTGCAAAAAATTTTCTTTATGCCAGTATTTTCTTGAAATAAAATTTTAAAGTTCAATTTCAAAAAATGCCGATAGGGGGCGCTTTAGACTTTGAAGTAACAAACAACTATTTTTTAACGTTATTTTTTGTATTTCTTTAAATGATTTCGAAAGCTTAGACTTAAACTTAAATTTTGATCTAAAAATCTGAGTCCTAACGAGTAGTTAAGTAGCGTAAACTGAAATTTGAAATTTGAAACCCTTCTCCCCCCAGAACAAAAATCAGTTATTCCCGATCTTTGTGTCGTAGATTAGGCTCTAACTACTGCCGCGTTTTGCTAAAATTATTCTTTATGTCAGTATTTTCTTGAAAATAAATTTTAAAGAAAAGTTTCAAAAAATTCCGATAGAGGGCGCTTTAGACTTTGGAGTAACGAACAACTATTTTATACAGTTATTTTTTGTGTCTCATTAAATGCTTTCTACAGCTTAGACTTAAACTTAAATTTTCAGCTCAAAATCTGAATCGCTGAGAGTGGTTCAGTAGCTAGGGGAGGGGGTTCAAATTTCAACTTCTGAACATAGTTCAGTTTACACTACTTAACCATGCCCAACGATTCTGTGCTGTGATACGAGGCAAAAATACAACTTTCGTCAAGGACTGCATAGTCGGAATTCACTCATAAAGGCACTGGCACAGTTGGAAACGTCGCTCATGCAAACGTTAAAGCTCCATTCCTGACGCTAGTCACCGGGTGAAGAAGGAGACAGAAAGTATGCAAATGTCAAATGGGGAAGAAGAAGAACACGTATGCAAAATTTTGACACGATTCAAGCATAAAAATCACTGAGCGGTGAGTCAAGTGTAAGTCGCTGTAGTAATGAATCGGAAGATGGTGCCCTTCACGAATAAGGAAAAGGCTGAGATGCATTTAATTTACGGAGCGCCAGATGGAAATGGTGCAGAGGCACAACGAATGTACGGAGAGCGATTTCCCAACAGGCGGTTGCCTAACCACAAAACTTTCGAGCGCTTGCACAGACAGTTGTGTGAGACGGGATCATTTCTCGCTTCCCGGTCGAATGCAGGTCGTGCAAAAAAGGACGAATCAGTAGTTGTTGCAGAAGCCATTCTGGATGTAGTAGCGGCGCAGCCAAGTACAAGTACAAGAACAGTGGCTAGGCAGGTGGATACCTCACAGTCCATGACTTGGAGGGTACTGAAGGATGAACATTTGCTCCCGTTTCATGTGCAACGAGTCCAGAAACTGTCTCCAGGGGATTATCCAAATCGTATTGAATTCGCCCGCTGGTTTCTGCAGCAGAACGCGCTAAATCCACATTTTGGACGAACTGTGCTTTTCACCAATGAATGTACCTTCACACGTGAAGGTACATTTAACACACACAATGCACATGTATGGGCGGATGTCAATCCACATGCTACGTATCCACATGCTCATCAGAGACGCTTTTCCATCAATGTTTGGGCAGGAATCCTCGGAGACCCCCTAATCGGACCGTACCTTCTTCCTGAACGCCTCAACGGTAAAACATACCTCACATTTCTGCAACATGTGCTGCCAGACCTGTTAAACGTTGTTCCTCCACGCATCCGGCGGGTCATGTGGTTCCAGCACGATGGAGCGCCAGCCCATTACGTACTAGACGTCCGCAACTATCTGGACATCACATTTCCGAACAGATGGATTGGTCGAGGTGGTCCTGTTGCTTGGCCTGCTCGCTCGCCAGATCTTTCACCCCTCGATTTCTTTTTTTGAGGACAATTGAAGGCTCTTATGTATGAGACACCCATTGAATCCCCCGAGGAACTGGTCGCCAGACTTTCCGCCGCTGTAGGGGAAGTGCTCGAAAAGCCTGATGTTTTCGCGAATGTTCGCCGTTCCATTCTTCGCCGTTGTTCTGCGTGCATAACCTCTGGTGGTCACAATTTTGAACATTTATTGTAATTACATGTTAATAAATATGCTTTGGTAACATAATCCTAATTTGTGTCTTTTTACCTCGTATCACAGCACACAATGTGTGGACATGGTAAACTGAACTCTGCTCAGGAGTAGAAATTTCAAACCCCTCTCCCCAGAAACTTAACCACGTCTAACGATTCACATTTTGGGCTGAAAATTTAAGTCTAAGCTTTAGAAAGCATTTAATGAGACACAAAAAATAACGGTATAAAATAGTTGTTCGTTACTCCAAAGTCTAAAGCGCCCTCTATCGGAATTTTTTGAAAATTTTCTTTAAAATTTTTTTTCAAGAAAATACTGACATAAAGAATAATTTTAGCAAAACGCGGCAGTAGTTAGAGCCTAATCTACGACACAAAGATCGGGAATAACTGATTTTTGTTCTGGGGGGAGAAGGGTTTCAAATTTCAAATTTCAGTTTACGCTACTTAACTACTCGTTAGGACTCAGATTTTTAGATCAAAATTTAAGTTTAAGTCTAAGCTTTCGAAATCATTTAAAGAAATACAAAAAATAACGTTAAAAAATAGTTGTTTGTTACTTCAAAGTCTAAAGCGCCCCCTATCGGCATTTTTTGAAATTGAACTTTAAAATTTTATTTCAAGAAAATACTGGCATAAAGAAATTTTTTTGCAAAAACCGCAAACGAATCGACCAATTTTTCCATTTTTTATAATCATTTGAAATTTCGGACCCTAAACTTTAATGCCCCCTATCTCCTTGGGAATACGTCTGTGACCCTTAGTCTCCTATTTAATATTATTTGTCTTTAAGTGTACTATAACCCCTTAAAATTCTGCCCATCTTTTATGAATCACCCTGTATAATCGGAGCATTTACTGAGATTCAATGAAAAAAAAAATCAGTTTTGAGAAATTGGTGGTAAAAGATTAAAAACTGAGCAGAGAGGTCTCGTCGCAAAGGAATTAAGGGATTTTTCACAGTTTGCGTTTTTTCGACGAATATACATGTTTAAAGTGACAGAATATTTTAAAATATTTTTTAATTCACTAGATATTTTTTTTTGTAGTTCTTTATAGCTTGTTTGATAAAACTCATCGTAGCATCGGATTTGCAATAAGGTAAAGAGTTTTCTTTTTACGCATGAAACTAAAAAACTAAAATCAGTTTTTACTGTATAATTACACGTATTTATCCATTTTATTTATTTTACTAATTAACGTATGATAAATTCGATGCTGAAAATTATAATGCACTATTCTCATTATGCAAAATATTTTCAATTATTATCGAGAAAATTAAACATAAAACTTGAATGCTCTTTTTTTTTCATTTATTTTGCAGCTGTACCAATCCCCTTAAAGGGGAACGGGCTACTTTGTCTGTTGAACTATTTAGTTTGTAAAACAAAATTTATTTTAGCTATCTGCTAAAGCAACCCTTTCCCTTAAACGCCATTACTTAATTGTGTTCTTTTATTTGTTTCATAATATCCTTTTATTTACGTTTTAAAATCTTTTGATTACCCACAATTTCGGACGAACAACGTCAGAACGACTACGTACTTTTATTTATCCGACTGACTCAGAGAATCTATTTCTTCTTGCCAATTTTAAAATTTCGAATTGAATATAAATGCGCTTTCTAATAAACTAATTGGCAGCATAGAACGTTACCGTAAAATCATGTATTCCTACGCACTTTAAGATATAATGCGATTATTGTAATTCCAGAGGCATATTTTTGCATTTTTACATTTTTTCATGCGTTAAATGGAACCTTGTCACCTGCTGGTTAAATGTATTTTATTAGGTGACCTTCTATTGCCATAATTTCCTTATGTTTACTTACGGGGGCACAGAATTTAAACTGGAGCGTTAGTAGAAGTGTTTACAATGCTATAAACACGAATTATTGTGTTTTTAAAAGGGATTTCGTATAATGTTTGTGACTGATGTATTATGTCTTTTTCTATGTCTTATTTAAGCGGGAAATATCCAAGGAATTTCATCCTTGACTTTAACACAATGTGTCACACGACTGCTGATACGGAGATTGAGTGTTCCTGATAAATGATTTAAAGCGATATATTACGTTTCAAGTATTCCTGTTAAATGATTTAAAGGAGCATTTTACACATATTCATATATAATAATCTTAAATTTCTGAAATTAGAAATTGCTTGAAAACTGATGCGCACAAAATCATAATTTAATAATTTTATTCTTTATTTTATGAAACATTTTGTTTACTTTACAAATATCAAATTCTTTGAGATATTTTTTTTATCTATTTATATATTATATACATACGTACATTTATATATACAATCTTTAATTGAGATTTTTTACAGCAATATTTTTATTTTTATTTTTTCAAGGATCTGTAGTTGAGAAATTATAACTTAACGAGAAGTTAATTTAATTGAAAAGGTACATTTTTATACTATGTTTTACATCGTATGCTTTTGAAACGTTGACTTCTTAATCCAAATTTGAAATCTCCCATCCTCATCATAGAAATTCGTAGATTTTATTTCCTCGTTGAAAACATTTATAGTTTAAATTTTTTTTCCTGGTATTTTTTTTAATGTTATTAAATATTTTAATACTCTGTTTTTTATCCAATTTAAGACAATTTAAGAAATATTTGATATCATAAAATGTTATATACATATTTAAAAATGTACAGATATAAATGTTATATACATATGTATTTTTTATACACAATCTTTAATTGAGATTAAAATGTTATACACATATGCTCAAATCTACAAATACGAATGTTATATATACATGTACATTTTTATACGCAATCATTAATTGAGATTTTTTTACATAAATTCTATTATCATAATTATTATTTGAAAAATTAGGAGTTGTGAAATTATAACTTAGCGAGAAGTTATTATTTTTATTGCAAAGATACTTTTTTATACTATGTTTAACATCGTACTTTTCAGAAAATTTGACTGCTTAATCTAAGTTTGAAATCTTCCTTCTTGATCATACAAATTCATAGATTTAATTTTCTCGTTGAAGAAATTTGTAATTTAAACATTTTTTTTCCTGAAATTTTGCTATCATGTTATTAAATATTTTAATACTTTATTTTTCGTTCAATTTAAGACAATTTAAAAAATAGTTGATATCTTAAAATGAATCATGCAAATTTTCCCTTTTATCAAATATTTAATTAAAACTTTCACAGATTTCAAAGAAGATACGATTTAATAAGTCCTTCTTTTTAAAGATTCTCTAAAAGATAATAAGAAACTTAATAAATTTGGAACTTTTATTTTTTTTAAACAAGAGCATAAAAAATGTATCCGGAAGAAAAAAGTTTTTGTTAGCGACAGGAAATTATAAACTTCTAACGCTTTTCTTAATTTTTAATTATAATTATTTTGAACGACCATAGATTGACTCCTTTAAAATTACCTTAAAACTGTAAATTTTAATATTAAGAACAATTTATGACATCTAATATCACAAAATTGTATTACTACTATTATTTAAACTATAGTTTCAAATGTTACATCCATTTTTATTTAAGTTTAAAGAATTACTAAATCTCAAACTATTACTAGATAAAAATTTAAAGAAAACCATATAATTTTCTGTAAATGTATACACTTCAATATATTTTATATATGTAAGGAGTATTACATAATTAAAGACCTGCAAAGAATAAATTTTAAGTAATAACTTTTTTGATACATTATATTTATGGAGGTGAGTTTATATGTGGTTGTAAAATGAAAAGTGCATTAAAAATGTTATATTTGAAATCAAGCTAAAAAGCTTTATAATTCTTTTCAAAAATCAGCCAATAAGTATTAATTTATCATTAACCCCTTGTACATGATAGCTTTGTATGGGACTGTACTGAATAACCACGACCGAGTAAGCTGTATATGAGTTGTTTGAGTTCTTGCATCTTAGAAAGCTTATAAGGTACCCAGGGGTAATAACGCCAGGCGGGGTAATAACGCCAATTGCTTATATTTTGCATAATTATAAAATAATCAGGTAAATAACACCCATGTTCTCTGCGCAGAAGGGTTTTGAGTTATATAAATCGCAAAAAACAGCTTCAAGTTAATTTGTTTCATTTTTAGGACTTATTGTTTTTACAAACAACTAAAATTAACACTTGATCTAAAATTTGCGAGATACGTTTTGTATATGTGAAGACTATCTTTTTATCCGGAAATACTTTGTTAATTACATAAATTTGTAGTGCATTTCATGTACTTTTAAAATGTTGTTGAAGATTTTGGATATCTTCTCGAGATAATTTGTAATTTAAAATGTACTGTGCAATAACTATACCGGGGTAATAACGCCAGTCCTTGACATTAATACCCCGGTTGATTCCCTACAGTGGCCGAGCTACATCCTAAATACTGATTCAAATAAACACAGTTAAAACTGTGCAATGTTTCTCATATTTCTATTCAAACGGTCCTTTTTAAGCAAAAAGAATCTCACGGTCTGATATTCATTTGCCTCATCCCCCCCTTCCACACCACACCTTTATATTTATTACACTTTCACAAAAAATTAACATTTTCAATAACTTAGAATGCAATTTGTCAATTTCTTATTTTGTAGAGTTTGTATTTTTAAAATTGGGCTATCTACATGCAATTATTCCATCTTATTTCATAGTTTTGTTTGCATGGCGTTATTACCCATATAGGTGGGTAATAACGCCAAATAGCATGGGTCAAGAAAAAACACTATTACATTTTATGAATACATATCTGTTAAATTATTTTATTTTATATAGATAGTCAATGAGTTGCTGTATAAGATCCTATATTTGTTTGAAAAATACAATCTAAAACTAAGCCGTGAAAATTTGTAGAACCTTAACGTGGCGTTATTACCCCAGGGTACCTTATAAAGCCCAGTAATAATTTTTAAATATATCAATATAACAGAGTATCATTTGCTTTCCAAACAAGTTGGAAATTGCACGTCAAATGTAGATAATGAGGTGCGTTCGTACTATAGTGCGTTTGTGTAATCACCAGAGAATATTTTTATAATTAATTTATTTGTACAAATACATGATTATTTTCAAAATTACAAAATTGTTTTCAAAACAAATTCATGTGTTTACATGATTAAGTATATTTAATCATGAAGTATTAATAATCCAACATTTTGAAATTGGAGACTTTATTTGCAGAAATAACATTTAACTTTGTGGTTGTTGAAATATTACATCATTTGACCTAAAGTTGTTAAATTTCAAGAAAATATTAAAGAGAAATTTACAATAACATTACTTGGAAAAAGAAGAAAATATATTTTCATAAGAAATCCAAGTGGTTAGATTGGAGAAAATAGTTAACAGGAAAGCGCATAAGTTCAGTACAATGGGTTATTTACAGGTCATGAAATCGCTATGAAGTGTGCCTTTAATTAATTATATACTCTTGAAACTACAGTTGTGTTCTCCACTTATTGTAAGATGAAAAAAAAATAATCTTTTTTTCTAATGACATTGATAACTGTTTATAATTTTTTAATTGGAAAATTTTCAGAGAATAAATTCAATATGAAAGCATATTTAATGTGCTACCAATCACTTTGATATCGGAGAGAGAAAAAAAGAAAGTCTTGTTCTAGGCATTTTTCTAACGTCATTGCTATTATAAAGGGTGCGATAGGTACCTAAGAGAGACCAAAAGTTGTAGGCAAATAGCATCATAGTTTCAAATATTTTTCTGTTACATATAAACATGTCAGAACCTAGACTAAACGACAAAAGGAAGAAGTATACTGTCATTGACTCATTGACTGAATTACACTCCAATTTAGAGAATGCCTCATTCTTGAAAATCGCCTAGTCATTCGTCTTGAATGTAAGGATAGAACTGAAAGCAGCCAAATTTTATGTGGCGAATGTTTCTTGCAGGAAACAACAATGTCAGCAATACAAAATCCTCACTTCACATTAATTCGCCAGGCAAGTTGATAAAAATCCTTCAAAGTCAATTAGTGCACTCGCTAGTGTAATACAGGTTGATGAATCCACAATCTAATATATGATTCGAGAGGATCATCGTTAGAAGTCATGTGCGATGGGGTAAATGACAGTTTTTTCCTAATGTACCAAGGATAATCGAATGGCCAGTGCCTATTTAACAAGCAAAAACATCAAAAGGAACGAGAAATGCTTTTGTTTCGTTACAATGAGGAAAAAAAAATCCCAAGTCAAGAAAGTGACCCACCCCCTCTCTGAAAAAAAAAGAGGGTAATGTTGTAAAATGCCGGAAGAAGTTAAGAAAGACATGTGCAGAAACTTTTCAGGGTCCCTTGTGAATTTGGGTGAGGGAGAGGTAAGGGGAAGTGTCGTGAGGAACGAAGACGATCTGGTGACTCCACATTTATTTCTCCAAGCTATTAAGGTTAACGTTGTGATGTTCGTTGCTTAAGCTCGGGTATTAAAGAGCTAAATTTCTTCTGTAACATGTGGGATTATAGACGTTTTTTAACAAGGCTCTACACTATCAGATACAGCGCAAACAAATAAAAAAATGGAAGGCCAAAGCATTCATGACCCTGTTATCCACAACTTTTTTGTCCCACCCGCCGCCACACAGATATTAACCGAATGACTCATTACATGCATTGCGTAGTTAAATTTGCGTAGTTTAATTATCCACACAACAGTATTGTGGCTCTCAAGATAGGATTTCTGCATGCAGTGGCAAATATTCCTACATTCATCTGATCATTACCTGCACAACAGCTTGAAAGACAGTTATTGCTTCTGGCAATGGTTTCAATCAACGATTCCATTCAGTATGTCCATGGTCACGTCTACAGAACGTTAAAAAATTCTCTATCTCTAGCGCATATTTTGTTTGAACGCAAGCGTTGACTTGTTCTCAAATAACTGCCCCATCCTACATCTATACATAAAATTGGCAATAGCCTAATTGTGAGATATTAAATTGAACTTCGTGGCAGATAATATGGGCGTTTCATCAGTCTGGTGTTTTTTATCTTTGCAGATTATATAAAAAAAAATCACGACAGTAACATTATCCGAGATAATGTAGAAAAAGTGTGTTTTGAGAATATATATCTTTACAAAGAAATGGCAATTTCCTTCTGTGAATGTAGTCAGAAGTCTTTAAAAAAATTCTTATTTTTTTTAATAAATATACTCCCCATTACCCAATAATACGAGGTCTGGAAACAAAATGTCCACATTCTAAAACTCTTTTCTACAGCTTTATATTTTCCCGCGACACCATTTTCTTTGAAATTTGAAGTAAATACTAAAACTTCTGGACAAATCACTCCTTCTTGCGGAAGAATTTCATTCAGTGGCAAATGCTACAACATTCATCCTATCATTTCCTGCACTGCTGTTTGAGAGACGGTTATTGCAACTGACAGTGATTTCAATGAATGATGTCATCCAGTATGTCTGTGGCCAGGTCTTTAGAACGTTTAAAAAATACCCTTTCTCCCGTGTGTGTATCTTTTTGAAAGCAGACGTTGATTTGTTCTCAAATAGCTGCCCCAACTCTACTCACACACGCATATATAATTAAAAATAGTGTAATTATGAGATATTAAATTGAACTTCCTGGCAGATTATCTGTAGTTTCATCGGTTTGGTACTTTTATCTTTAAAAATTATTCAAAAAAAAAAAAATCACAATAATAACATTATTCGAGATAATGTAAAAAAAAGTGTATTTTGAGAACATTTATCTCAATAAAGAAATGGCAATTTCCTTTTGTGAGTGTAGTTAGAAGTCTTAAAAAAATTCTTATTTCTTTTATAAATATCCTTCCCATTACCCAACAATACGAGGTCTGGAAACAAAATGTCCACATCCTAAAATTCTTCTACAGCTTTATTTTTTCCCGCGATACACCATTTTCTTTGAAACTTGAAGTAAATACTAAAACTTCTTGACAAATCACTCCTTCTTGCGGAAGAATTTCTCATTTCCACTGCAGCTAAAAGGAAATGGACTCTTTCATTTCTTCTTTTCTTTATCTCATTTATTGCTTTACTTTTTTTTCTCTTATTGTTTTCCAGAGCTAATAATATTATTTATTCTTTTGTTTATTCTTTGTATTTTTTCTTCTTCTAAAGTTTAATTTTTCTGGGTGTTGCCAAAGGTAAATTTAATTTCACGCCTTTTTTTGTTACAGCCACTTTATGAACATTTTTTGACAAATTTAATGAAGCATTTTATAAGTATTTTTTATATATGGTATTATTATCTTTATACTTTTAACCTGTAAAATTCTTTTATTGTCGTAACGGAATAAATTTTTATTTTCCCATCTTTTGAAGAATAATTATTAATAAAATTAGGAAATTTATTTTGAGGATTTTCTAAGTTAATGTAGTTTCGAATGTAAAAAATAGGAAGGCTAAGAGGTAAGATATCCTGAATACATGTGTATGCATCATGTTTTATTATAATCTTAAATTTATTACAGAGCAATCACTTTGTATAATCTGTGATTTAAGGAGGCTGGTCAGTCAGCTTCTAATACTTCTAACTAATGTAAAATCTATGGGCGTTTGATTCATTCGTATATTTAAAATATCTTCTCGGGAAATCAATATTTTTAATTTCTATTTTTTGTATATACAGTTTAAAATATGTCTCTGTCTTTCTTAGTTTTCAAAATTTTTTCATAGTATATACTTAGTTTTATATGAAGAGTTAAAATTTTACTCCCAGTTCGTCAGTTATTAAGGCATAAAATATTAAATTAAGCATAAATTTTAAAAATATTTCGAAAAATAAAAAAAAGTGATGTTCTGTAAGAAGAGTACACATAAAAAAGAAGCGAAAAATATTAATTTCCTAGGGTAATTTTTTGAATATAAGAATGCATCAAAAGCCCATAGATTTAACATTAGAAAGGAAATTCCGAAGCTGAATGACCAGCCTCCTTACTAAAAAATTTACAAGTTGTATAACTTACGTGAAGATAGGTCTAATTGTATCAGAACATCAATGTTTACTGTGGGAAATCAAATAATGTAATTTAAAGTACAAAAATGGCAGTAATAACATCATAATCGTTGTAAAAATAATGTTATAATAATGAACCTTTATTATATTTAAATATGAACCTTTATTATATTTAAATATGAACCTGGATACATCATAAGAAAACAAATATAAGAAGCTACACATACGTAATGCACACACGCAATCTTTTATACGTTTTATATCCCACTTTACAAGAATTTGTTTATTATTAACTAGTTCGTTACATATGTATCAGAGTTGCAAGAAAAAAAAATATGTTTTTTTAGCAAGTGTTTTCAAGGTCTACATACATACTGCCACACTTCATATCTTATTTTAGGCATAAAAATTAAACACTCATACTGATTTATTTATATCTTTATCGTACTTTAAAGTTTTATGCAGACATTAAACGTTCACTATGATAACATATTTAATGTATTATATAGACTGAATCATTAGCTACCAGAAAATGTTTTTGTTTTAAATAGAATTCTCTTGACAAAGTATAATTGCATAGCTACAAATTAGCAGTTTTTTTAAAATCCTATTATTGCAAAACAGAAAAATTTATTTAATTCAATGACAGAATATTTTCAGTTTTTTACTATTCTCTATTTTATTTATTCAGTTTTTTACTATTCAGAAAATATGGTACACGTAAAACGAGGAAACTCTGAGACTTGTATTGAATTCCTCTTTTTGTAATAAAGATACCTTTTTATTTCTGACGGATTGTGTTACAGACAGGCTCCGGTTTTAAAGCCTCAGACTAAGGTCAGAAAAAGACCCGGATGATAATGCAAAATCTACGGGGGCGTTCTTTTCAGGTATCTCTCTCATATTTCAGTATTTTTACATGATTTTTTTTACACAAGATAGCTGAGGATGATTCACAAGTTAGCTAGTTTTTATTTTTTCGATTTTGCTTAGGTATTTAATATATTACGATAGTTTCAATTTCAGAACAGGTTTGAACCGGTTTCGAAAGTTAAAGTAATTTTTTATAAAAAATCTGAAACCAAAACTGAAAAAGTAAAAACTAGGCAACTTGTGAATCGTCCTCAGCTATCTCGTGCATAAAAATTATGTAAAAATATTAAAATTTGGGAGAAATATTTGAAAAGAACGCCCCCATAAACTTTACATTATCATCCGGGTCTTTTTCTGTGCCTAGTGTTGCCTCTTAAGAGATTTTATTGTATTATCTAAGCACAATACTACACTATATTTTAAATAACAATAACATATACAGTATGATAAATTAGATTAAAATGCTTTGTATATTAATGTCAAAAAACTGTATCATCTTGTTTTTTCGGTGAAGGTAATATTTTTTACATATAACTAGAATGAATAATGTGTACTTGTAAAAGTAATTATATTGAAAACATAACTTCAAATCTGAGCATACCCAGCTCTTTAAAAGTTTAGCTGCAATCATAAGGGGGTGAAATGTCACTCATAGATTTGGAACGCTGATATAAACATAGCTCCAAATGTTGAACCAAGATTTCACTATTTTATGGTTGCAGTCACTGGACAATCAAAGATTGGTTCAATCTACCACAACATTTTAAACAGTGTACTGGTAGAAAGAAACATTGCATGACAAATCCATTTTTTAAATGCTTTAAAAAATATTCTAACTCTTTTATTCAGGTTTTTAAATGGCAGGTTTTTAATCGCAGATTTTGAAAATACGATTAAATAATAACGTTAATAAAATTATTAAAAGTAATGTGATTAAATAATAACGGTATTAAACGTTATACAGGATATTTTTATGTATTTCCATTTGCGATGCTTGTTTTTATGAAATATACACTATAAATATTTCCTAATGTTTAAAACAAAACAATTATTAATACATTTTTTTTATTACAACTAAAATCTATAGAACCATTTTGTTACGTTATCTTTGTTTTGAAAAAACTTTCACTAATTACAAATAAATTAATAGTTTAAAAAGATCTGCCAATGAAATAAATATTTTTGAAAATTGCTTTATAATTATCAAATAAATTATAAAGTTTAATCGGTTTATAATCATTATTGCTTTGAACATCAGACATAAGTTGTGAGCTTTTGCATCGAAAAATTGTTCTGTTGAATTCGCCTCAAAATATACATTTATTCGATGCATTTAAAGCCTCAAAAATACGTTACCTGATTAAACTTGCTTTGTAAAAGTTTCACTACATATATTTAAATTTGCAATTTTTAAAAAAAAGCTGCCAGTGGACAAAATAATTTTTTAAATTCCTCTATAATGTCCAAATGAAATACAAAGTTTAATTGATTTACTAAAATTAATGCGTTTAAAATTTGATATTATTTATATTCTTGTCATTTGAAAATCTTTCAGAGGGATTAGCTTCAAATTACACATTTATTCTTTCCATTTCTGGTCTCAAAATTTACATTATCAATTGAAACAACTTGTTATAAAAAGCTTTCCCTGGCTGCTTTTAAATTAATACTAGCTGAACCTGTCGAAATTCGATGGAAAAGAAATTATATTAGACATGATATATATCAGTCATTGTGTTTATGCATATTAGATATGATATATACACAATAAGATACTGAGCAAAATAAACAACTGCCACCTCTTAAAATAGGGATACGTAACTTTTCATGATGAAGATACACAAACTTCAGAAAATAACAAAAAATAAGGAAAACAACTCATAAATTATTATGTTGGACTTAACTTCAACTACAAATCTTTTTTAATGCGGTTTCTAAACCTTAAACATTATTTAAATGCCAAATTATTTAGGAAGTTAATATAATACCTCAGAAGACGAATTCAAAAATACCTGCATAGTTTATTTTTTCTTCGTTTAAATATCGCTTGGAAACTGTACACTAATTATAATATCAATAAAACATTTTAATTATAATAGAAACAGGGATTTACTCAATTGCATATCCAACCCACTACACATTTACAGCATTTGAAATAAATTTAATTTATTTATTGGTTTGTAGCCTCCATGAACTTTTCAAAATTAATTTTATTGTTATGGCAACAAAAAGAAAAAACGATATATTTGTTTTATTTATTTATTTTACTTGTTGAATAACACACATCTGACTTGTGTGCTCGACAAGAAAGCCTGCTTATAAGTCATCGTCAATATATAGAGACGAGATGGCACAAGAAAATTTTACAACACAAGAGAAGTACAACCAGGAGCTCCACACAAAAAGTGTGTGCAATGGAGCCAGCGGGATTCGAACCCACAACCTTCCACGCTCGAAAGTGATTAGCGAAGTGGCCTCTTAACCACTCAGCCACGGAGCCCCAAATTATTTATTTATTAAAAAGAATAAAATTTTTGTGTTTGCTGCTGATATGCAGAAAACATTTTATTTATTTTTATTTTAAATAATAACTTAATGCAACGAAATGATTGTAATTAATTTTTGATAATATGTAAAATATAAATATCGTAATACCAGCATATCACAGGTTTTATTCCTTTTTTTTCTAGTATGACATCATTTACACCTTCAGAAACCCTCATCTTTTCCGAAATAGAAGCGTGATTTATTCAGTTATTTAAAAATTCTTTAGTTTCATAAAATATTTATTATAATCAAATAGAAATCTCACAATTTATAGAAATATTTTTATTTGTGCACACCATGGACCTTTAAATAAATAGAAGTTCAGTTTATTTAGATGCAGGAATAAAAGTCAGTGAATATGACATCATCACTGACACAGCTATAACAATGTATTTTATGTTCATGGAACAAATTTATCTGGTTTTTGAATGGCAACATTTGCTCATCGACAAAAATTCGCTTTAGATATTACATTTTATTAAAGTTTATTTTCTGTTATTTCATTTACATAATACTTAATAACATTACTCGGTAAATAATCTGTGTATTGTACCGTGATTAGTGAATAATTATGTCCAATCATTTTATTAGGATTAAATTTTACGAAAACCATTATTTTTTCCCCTTTGAAATGCAATTACACATTCACAGATGAGATCAAGCTCCTGATTGGTTGAAAGTAATACAGCAAAATAAATTTTTATTACAGTGAGAAAAGCTTAACCTATTGTCACTGTTTTGAAGAAATGTCCCAAAAAAGCTTTTAAAATTAAAAATAAAATATAAAAATAGAAATAAATTAAAAATTAACCAGAATGGGCACATTTACACATAAACAGCTTTCATTTAAAAAAATAATTATTAAAATCGGGTCAGTAGAAAGCTCAGGGCTTATGACTAAAAAACAGCCAGGTCTTTTAAATATATAGATTAAAAAAAAATTAAAACGAAATATATAATTTTAATAATTTTTTAATAATTACCAACATAATAATAAAGTTTATTCAATTTACTTATATTCGATTAATTCAAAAAATTGTTCAGAGAGATTAGCTTCAAATTATACATTTATTCCTTACATTTTTGGCCTCAAAATATACATTATCAACTGTAACTTGTTATAAAAAGCTTTCCCTGGCTGCTTTCAAGTTAGTATTTAAAAAAGAAATCAAGCGAAATAAATAACTTTAATAATCTGTATATATATCAACATCTATATATTTAAAACGCTAAGCAATTCCTTTCGACAGTCCGTGAGAGCAAACTACAGCATCAAATCACACCATTCTTTTTTTAAACGAAAGGTATTTGGCCACAGATTTGTTATCGTACATTTGTTTGCTAAAAAAATTTATTAATCAGCCACAATTTTCAATTGAAATTTCACGTATGCGCATGCGTAGTACATAAGTACAAGTCTGCCTTTGGAGTGACGCACTGCACATGCGTAGAGATCCTCGCTCAGATGAACTATCACTTCACAACTAGAAGTTTCGTTTTAAATGCGTCTGCATCTCAAATATAATTTATTCTATCTTATTGTAAACAAGCTCTTCCTTTTATCACAAAGTTATTATTTGTCTCTTTCAGTGTTATTAACAATTCAAAAATATGGTTTATTTCGGAAGATGTCGTACTACACATAGAAGATAAACTAAATGATCTGAGGCTAAAAGTTACGACTGGTAATCCTTCTTATAAATTGCCGTTACACACGAAGATTGGAAATGTTAGCATTTTAAGTTGTAGCTGATATCAATATATCAATAAATAAATAAATAAATAAATAAAAATAAGTTATAAACAGTTTCTGTAAAATCAAAATCCAAATTCCAGACAATTGCGCATGCGTCAACTGATTCTAGAACTGCTCCATTATAGAAGACCACTCAGTGTGTTCCTGATAGCGTAGTGGGGTAACGCAGCTGTATCGAGCTTTGTTTTGTAAAGGAGTCAGGTTCGAATCGAAACCCGGCAAAATGATTTGTAAAATATTTTATTAGTAAGAAAAGTTTTAGGATTTTTATTATTAATGCTTTATAAATGAACAAAATTTAACACTGAACAATATCTTGAAAAAAATAATTATTTTATATTTAAAATACTTAACCTAAAATATTTTACATGCAATTATCAATTACATAAATTGAATTGATCTACAATTTTCATTACATTTTTTTTATCATTGTCAAGAATATAAATGTCTGTAAGAAAGAAAAGTTTGCCATTCATTAAAAAAATAAAAGAAAAAAAGAAAATGAAAGAAAGAAAGAAAAATATTAGTATAACAGCTATAAAATAAATTACATTGTAACCCATGATTTAATATTTGACTTAAAACTATTTTACTTCATCGAATAGATTAGATAAAAAATACTTATGTAATATAGTAATTCATCACAATTTGAATAGACAAATTTAAAAGCAACTAATTAAAAATTCAAGAATTTTTCTGATGAAACGTTTGGTTTGGTTTGGTTTATTTTGTGTCGGCTGATTATCTACGCTAGGGATATAGGCCCAGGGGGAAGTGCCCTTCGTGCGGGTCTTTCTAAGGGAACCTAACCCGTATTTACGCAAGGTTCGAAGAAAACCACGAAAACTCCGAACAATTAGGCCGACGGCCGCGATTGGGTTCGAACCCAGCACCTTCCGTCTACCAGTTGAGAGGTCAGGTTGATGAAACATTCAAGTTATTTATCGTCAAACCTTGACGGGCATTATCTAGTAATTATAAAGTTTATTAGATCTACAAACTTTAACAGTATTATTTATAAGCTTCTCTGTCGAAAAAAGTTTTTCCCAGATTAGCCTCAGAATTTTTCTTACATTTGCTGCCTGAAAAATGTATATTATTCCTCTAAACGTGTTTCAAATGTGTTTCACTACCTACTTTTAAATAAATATTTTTTAGAGTATGAGAGAAATTAATAATTTTTAAAATTCCTTTATAATTACTAAGCGAATTAAAAAATTTAATCTATTAACTGACATTGATGCTCTTAAAATTTGACATATTTTTATGCTATTCTCTCAAAAAATCGCTCTATGGGATTAGCCTCAAAATGTAGATTTGTTTGAGGTACATTTATAATCTCAAAATATAAATTATCCGTTTAAACTTGTTTTCAGAAAAATTTCCTACGTACATTTAAATTAGTAATTCAAAAACAAAAAAAAGTTGTCTTAAAATAAGAAGTTTTTTAAATTTTAATAGATTTACTAACATTAATGCTTTTAAACCCGGATGCTATTTATATGATGCTTTCTCAAAAATTATTCTGCGGAATTAGCCACAATGTTTACAGTTATTGGATATAGTTATAGCCTCAATATATACATTATTCATAGGTCCAGCACTGGTCACTCGACCATTTTTAAAGAATCTGAAATTTTTGTTACAACAACCCTAACATGATGGAAGTTGAAAATGACCGTTATTTTAATTTTACTATTTTTTGTTTGTGCATGGCGGCCATCTTTGTTTCATCGTGTGCAGCGATTTTCTCAGATACTAGAATACACAAAATTGTAAATATCTCGTCTTTTATTTTCCCAATTGAAATGGGGTTTGCAGCATTTTGCTCAGAATAAAATAGGCTAAATGTATGGAGGTTGAATAATTTTGGAAAATAAAATTTTACAGGTGAAATTTTAGCACAAATTTTAAGATTTTTTCCAAAATCTATCCGTTTTCAAGAGGAAATTTTTCATGCAAAGAAAATTGTCACACTTACACAATTTTTTTTACAAATAGGTCAAAAGTGCGTGTACGCATACACCAAGTCCCAGATCTGGGAGTTGATTTCTCTTTGCAAAAAAAAAAAAAAAAAAAAAAAAAAAAAAAAAAAAAAATCCGAAATTCTTCAAAAATTTCAAAAATCGCACATTTTAGGCTTTGATATCTCTGGTGAGGCACGAGATAAAAATTTAAAATTCTGGCCTTTAATAGGATTGTCTAGTAATGTTATGCACAAAAAATTTCAAGAAGGAGATTTGACTACAAGCAGAGATATGACATGGACAATATGTGAAAACAATACTGCCAAACTATTGTAACCTACTATGTAATTGTTCAACAAGACTGTCAATCTTACACTATTTTTTCTACAAATAGGTCAAAAGTGCATGTACTCATACACCAAGTCCCAGATCTGGGAGTTGATTTCTCTTTGCGAAAAAAATTCCGAAATTTGCACTTTTTAGGCTTTGATATCTCTAGTGGAGCATGAGATAAAAATCTGAAATTCTGACCATTGATAGTATTGTGTAGTAGTGTTATGTACAAAAAATTTCAAGAAGGAGATTTGATTATAAGCTGAGATACGGTGATTAAAAAATGTTAAGAAATGCTATTATGAATACATTAGGAGAAATGAAATTAGTTTCTTTTATTACAATATTTACACAGAAAATATTTATTGTTGAAAACAGATTAATAATAAATGTTTTATTTACAAAGAGATGATCAACAAAGAGCTTAACACTATTTACGAGAGATGTAATGAGTTCGACCAGTTACTGTTGTCAGTCCATCAGGCTGTTCTTTCTCAAAATTTTATTTGAAGCCACTCAAGTCTTGTCATCCCTTGTTAACTTGAATTAAATTCTCTAGGTTTAATAAGTGAAACCATGTCAACTCTATCATTTGCAACCCATTGTCTGAAATTTACTTTTCCCGAAATGTGTACCTAGTAAAATTGTTGCAATAGCATTTCTAGTAGGTTTGTTCCTCTGGACAAATAGTGCATTGGCTTAGCATACATTCTGAATTGTTTAAATCACACAGACGCATTTGAAGAAGATATTTGCAATTAACATTTAACTTTGTACCATAAATAATTAATTTAAAACTTTAGAGGTATGAACAATTATATAGTAGGTTACAATAGTTTGGCAGTATTGTTTTCACATATTGTCCATGTCAAATCTCCTTAATGAAATTTTTTGTTCATAACACTACTGCATAATACTATCAAAGGCCAGAATTTCAAATTTTTATCTCGTGCCCCACCAAAGCCTAAAAAGTCGATTTTTGAAATTTTTGAAGAATTTGGGAATTTTTTTCGCATAGAGAAATTAACTCCCAGATCTGGGACTTGGTGTATGAGTACACGCACTTTGGACCTGTTTGTGGAAAAAATTGTGTAAGGTTGACAGTTTTCCTTGTATAAAAAATTTCCTCTTGCAAATGGATAGATTTTGGAAAAAATCTCAAATTTTGTCCTAAACTTTTACCTCTAAAAATTTATTTTTCAAAATTATTCTACCACCGTACATTTAGCCTATTTTATTCTAAACAAAATGCTGCAAACCCCATTTCAATTGGAAAAATAAAAGACAAGATATTTACAATTTTGTGTATCCTAGTATCTGAGAAAATAGCTGAAGACGATGAAACAAAGATGGCGGCCATGCATAAACAAAAAATAGTAAAATTAAAATAACGGTCATTTTGAACTTCCGTCATGTTAGGGTTATTGTACAAAAAATTACAGAATTTTTAAAAATGGTCGAGTGACCAAAAAAATATTTTCTGGACCACTTGAAATGGATTGACCCTCATACAAAACTTGTTTTGAAAATATTCCACAATCAACAATTAAGTTTTTATTTTAAAATAGCTGCTACGGATGTAATTTTTTTAATTCCTTTAAAATTACTAAACACACATTAAAGTTAAACCAATTAGCATTACTGCTTTCATACTTTCAATTAACATCGAGATCATAATCGGTTCTATAGGCTTCCATTTTTATAAAAGGATCATCAATGACTTTCATAACATAATCGATTAACATCGACATTAATGCTTTTAAAAGCTGTTCTGTTCTTCGTCAGTGAACCTTACCTACGCGTCGAACAGCGCAACTCTCTTGCGCAAAGCCCTGTCGCCCTCAGGCGACCACGGATAGCATATAAATTCTCTACCTACGTCCCGAATGCCTTGGAGTATAAATGGAAAAGAAAAAAAAATGAAACCGGACAAATTTAACAGAAAAAGTAGATAAATTAAAGATGTTGAAAAACGGTTAGTTGACGGGTAGGGCGATTAAGCTAGCGACTTCACTTGCCTACATTCCGAACATATTTGTCAACCACCGAGGTGAGCGACCCTTCCACCGTCGGCGACCCCTACCTACGTCCTGAACAGTTTTACAAGCTTCTTCCTTGAAAAATCATTTTAGGGTATCAGCCTCAAAATGTACATTTATAGTCACGAAATATTAAGAAAAATTAAATAGAATTAAAATAAATATTATCAGTTTAATTTTTTTAAAATCACAACTTACATTTAAATTAATATTAAAAAACGATTTCAATGCATTAAATTTTTTTTAAACTCCTTTATAAGTACCAAACGAATTATAATGTTTACTAAGCGCATTACAAAGTTCAATCGATCAACAATAATATTTTCGATTAACATCGAAAGTATAATCGATTCTATAGCCTTTCATTTCTGTAAAATAATCATATCGAATTAACATCGACATTATTTCTATTAAAAGCTGATATTATTTACAAGCTGCTTACTAGGAAACTTGTTATACGGATCTTGTAGATGCAAAAAGTATGTTCATAGTCACAAAATGTACATTGATAGACACAAAGTTAACATTATCCATTTAAATTTGTTTAAGAAAACTTTATAACCAACAATTAAATTAATAATTAAGAAGAAATAAAGTGTAATAAGTGTTGTAATGGAATAAGTAATTTTTAAAATCCCTTTATAAATACCAAACGATTTAATCGATTTACTAACATTAATGCTTTTAAAATCCGACATTATTTATACGTTCCTCTCTCGAAAATTTGTTCAGCGGGATTAGCCTCAACATATACATTAATTCCCTACATGTATAGTTCGTGGAAACCAATACGCTAATATTTTCTTCGGCAGATGTTATACATTTTAAAACGTTACGATCTTGCTTTGAAAATTTTTATCGTTGTGAAATTAATGCTTTCTATTCCTCTGAGATGGATTTTGGATATGAATAATGGCAAAGCGAGTAAACGCATTTTCGATTTTTAGAATCATTTTTAGGTATTGGCTGTTATCCTTCTTTCCACTCACAAAAATGAAACGCTTATCTTTCCGAAAATGGCCGTTTCAAAACAGAGGGCTTGAAAGTTTTATCATTAAGAGATAATGACGTATATTTACTGTATGATGGATTCATTTTGGGATTTTTATTTTTGCTATGAACTGTAACTTAAAGAGATTAACATAAAGGTGAATCAACATATATTCAAGAATTCTTTAATTCTATTAACTAAATTGACATAAAAAAAAAATAGTAAACGTTACCTATAATAAAAAGCGCATATAATGTTAGTTTAAATCAAATTTAAAATCCAGTTTAAATTATTGTATATGAATACAAGTTGGAAATTCCACGTGAACGTAGCAAATGAGGTGCGTTCGTACGATAACGAAGTTTTAAAAATATTCAGATCTTGCTGATATAGTAGAGCGTACTCCGGATACAGTATAGTAGTCGAAATCTTTATGTTTCTGTAAATATGCAGGAAGTAATTTTTATTACACCTCAGCAACGTATATCTTATTCATAAAATGTGAAATAGTTGATTATAATTAAAACACGTACCAAACCATGTTTCCCCGTGTAGCATTATATAGTGGAATACTTTTGTGTGGCCCTGTAATTTAATAATAAAAATTCTTTGCGTCACAGATTGTACAGAATGCATATTTTAGTATATATTTCATAGATTCATGCCAATTCTATTATGTTCGAATGAGTGTAACATCATTAAAATGGATTTGAAACTTTTTCCCCATTGACCCTAATGTAACGGAATCCTTTTGATTGTCCCTGTAATTGATCTAAACATCCCATTTTCATAACATTTGAAATGACTCGACAAAATTACGCAATAATTATATGTTTTAAATTTCAAACGATTAAAATGCATTTAAAACTTTTTTCCCTATTGACCGTAATGTAACGGAATCCTTTTGAATGTCCCTGTAATTGATCTATTCATCCGACTTTCATAAAATTTGAAATGACTCGACAAAATTATGTTATAATTATGTATTTTAAATTTCAAACGATTCGGTTGGGTAGTTTTTGCGTTGTTATATGCGGACAGACGGACGGACGGACAGACAGACGGACAGACAGACGGACAGACAGACGGACGGACTGAGCGACAACAATAGGTGCTACGTATTTACATAATTACGAACGCACCTAAAAATATAAATGAAACAGTCATAATAATGTACATTTATAAATGAAACAGTGATACTGTAATTAAATTTTTTCTACGTAATATTTCGTTTTTCTTTCAGAGATGATCGTTTCAAGGTAAGGTTTAAAAGCAGTATCATTTAAAAACAAGGATTCACATATACTGCATTATGTATATTCTTAGAAGAGTTTTTAGTAGATTATTATAGGAGCTTGAACCCAAGACATCTTGACTGTGCATGAGTACTTTACTGACAGTGCTATAGGAGCAATTTTTATTCAGTACAAAGAATGTTTTTTTATGATTTAGCGGGGGAAAACTCCCCTAAATATGATAAGATGGTTTCTTTCTATCTAAATTATGTATATATCCCTAGTAGCAAACCAATATTGGTCCAACGTTGCGCCAATGTTTCATTAATTGGAAATATTGCCAATAAGACGTGCATATTGCTCCAATATTGGGATGTTTACATTTTGCCCTTATTTAGCCAATATTTGCAGCTAATATTATGCCAATATTGGGGTTTCATTGGAAATATTGCCAATAAACCGCCAATATTATACAAATTTTGGCGTTACATTGGAAATATTTCCAATGAAATCTCACTATTAACGAATAGTGGCAATATTCCCAATGAAACCGCAATATTGGCATAATATTGGCTGCAAATATTAGCTAAATAAGGGTAAAATGTAAACACCCCAGTACTGGAGCAATATTTCGTGCCAGTATTATGCCAATCTGCCAATATTGCTCCAAGATGTCTCCAATATTGGCCCAATATTGTTTGGCTACTGGGGATATATTAAAGAAAAAGAAAAAAGAAAGATTTTTAAACTGAATATCTTTTTAACAGTTCTCACTAAATTGTAAAATAATTTAAAATCGCGTCTTTTGAATTGCAAAATTTAACAAAAAATAAAATGCCTTTAAATAAAGACATAGAAACCCTTACAGTTAATTAGACATCAGATTAGAGAAATGTGTGCAAAATGATAACTTTGTTTTTAACTGTAATTTTAAAAAAGTACAAATATTAATATTTCTACCATACGATAAACGTTTTTAAACTATACTTTATCAATTTAATATTTAAAAGAATGCAACCAAAAATATAAATTATACCCTCGGAAAAAAAACAAATTTGATTCTTTAGAAAAAAAAAAAAATCGTAATCTTATTCAGAAAGCAGATATTTTCCTTTCTATTACTTATCTAAAAATAAAACTAACTATCCATGAGGTTAAAAATATGATGAAAAGTAATTTAAATTTCAAGTATCCATTATTATAGCATACAAAAAATACATAATTTCAAATTTCATGCACAGAAACCCATTTGAATAATCTGTATACTCGAAAATAAACCAATAAAAAAAATCCTCTATGATTTCATTCTAACACAAAAAAAAAAAAAGAAAGAAACGAAAATAAAAAAAAGGAAAGAAAAATGCAGCTTAAGCATTGTCAAGATCACCACCCAAACGTTTAACATTTCACATTATAAATAAATAACAAAAATACAAGAATATCTAGAAAATTCATATCATTATCTTTATCTAATAGCAAACGGATTATACATAAATAAATTTGGGCCATTTCAGAATAAAAACTTTTGTTAAAAACTTAAAATCTTTCTCAAAATGTAAATAAATATTTTGCAATGTATTACCGAATTTAAATAATAAATAAAAATAAATGTTAAAACTTGTGCACATAAAAAAATGGATAAAGGAGGGTTTCAATATCAAGTCTCTAATGATTAGTAAAGAAAAATAAGTCACGGCATTTAATACGAAAAACGGAGCCTGAAAATCCATAAAAAAGTTTAAAAATTCACTAATAACAGCATTAAATCGAAAAAGACGATATTTAAACGTTGGTTATGCATATTCTATTACAATCGTTTTCAACGATTGTCATTCCCAAAGAAATCACCAATTTTATCAGCAATGGACACTTACACTACGCCATTGTTATTCATTCATCTTTGTACAATTGAGTTAAGGTATTCCATAAAATATCCTTTGAATTTCAAAATGGAACAAAATGGGGATTTTGCCGAGATTATTATGTAAATCGAAACAGTATGTTTTCAACAAAGACATGGGTAATGGCCAAAATTTTCAAGTACTTTGGAGGAAGAGAAAAAAGCTGCGCTGTTATTTGAAGAATCGCATTTTTACAAAATATGAATTTTCATGAACGATTGAGTAGATTGCGTTTCATCTAATGATGACTTTCTCGAGTGTTTAAATAATTATATTTACGGGAAAATGTATTTTTCAAATAAAAGCATATTTTATACATATGCATATATTCTTCTTAGTATATTTTATAAATATTTGTGTTTTAATGCATTTTTAAATGGGAACGTAACTATAAAGTATAATAACCGTTTTAGTTTTAATATTTTTACCCAGTACTTGTATTTTTCTTTCAGTTGATTTTTTTAAAAACAAACATTTAAATCTTTTACGCAATTGCTTAAAAATAAATTCAAATTCCGACTGTTAACGACATGGATATGAAATTTTAATTGAAAATATTTTAGAATGTATTTAAATCTGTGGCGCTCAGATTTTTCCGTGCATTAAATATTATTTCAAACTTTAAAATGCGACTAAAAGTTTGTTTCCTGTTGATGTTGGAGCTCCAAAGATTATGTTTTAAATATAGTATTCTAATTCTCTACAAAAATGTCCTATTGTTTGAATTTAGTATGGTCTTGTGCAAAAGAAAATCTTTAAAAGCATAAAAGATTAATGAATCTCTCATAATACTTGGTAGTTAATTCTTAAAAATGACAATGACGGTAGTAATATTTATTTTCATTCGATTTTAGTCAATTTCATTTTTCCAAAATTTTATTTTTCTTTAAACTAATAATTAATAATAAAAAATGTTAATTAACCAAATTAAGAACTTTTTTATAAATATTGATGGCAACAAATTAAATAAGAAGAGTTAATGGTATTTATATTTAATATATTGACCTAGGAAATAAGATCGTTCCATTTTTGTTAGTTTATCAGTTTATTCCGTTTCCGCCTCCACTTTCTTGTCACCAGTCCACAAAGCGACTGTGAAACTGCAAGATTATTTTTCCGGTAACCTGTCAGATAATATTTTCTTTTCTCAAAAACATTTGTATTAGTTATGAAAATGGACTCAAAAACCATGTATTATTATCATATCTTATTGTACGATTTTCAAAAAGGTAAATGAGCAGCAAAAATTCAAAGAAAAATATGCGGTGTATACGGGAATGGTACCGTAACAAAACGTCTGTCAAATGTCGTTTACGAAACTGAGTTCTGAGAAAAGTCGCCAAGTCTACGGCTTTTTGCACACCACTATTATCTTAAAGAAAAAATTTGTTCTTTTAAATAGCCCAACATGTTACAATTAAATAAAAGAGCATTTTCAGTATTATAATACTGGTATAAAAAAAGGCGAACACTTGGTAGCTCTGATTCTGCAGATTTTTACTGGACAGGCTCATACAGCAAAAATGCTTCCATGATTTGCTGTTTCAAATAATAATATGAATGACCCGTCACGTTCTAGCCTGCTGGTTGAGTTTTGTTCAAACAATGTCAAGAAATTGATTTGAATCAATTCTAAGCTACACTGTTAAAACTACAGGTGGCACATTGCACCTTTTAGGGGTGAAAGGCTTGCCTCACTGGTGACACTCCTATGGGAACCAGAATGACACCCTTAATTAGGGTGAAAAGATGGTACCCCTAATCCAGAGTGCCCAATAATTAAAAAAAAAAAATACAAACCGACTTTTGGCCAGCGAAGGATTTGAACTCACAGAGTCTGATTGCAAGCTTAACGCTCTAACCGCTCAGCCATCGAGCTCACCTTCAAAGTCTCCCTGAAATGCTCAAATGTCCTGAAATTCAAAGGTTGCTTTATATAAAAAGCTTGCCATAAGTTAGCCATTGGAAGTTCTAAACGAAATTGGGATAGCGAATGCGCGGTGATACTCATCGGAAGGAGAAACTGCTGTTTTGATCCACCAGTGATGAAGAGTTGAATGGGAACGACACTCGTGAGAGAGCATGCGCAAATGACTAAAGGGTGAAAACCTTCCAAAGGTACGCATTGCGCGGCACCCCAATTAGCGTGAATCACCAAGTGAGGGATCAAACGGCACCCCAAACACATTTTCAACCCCTGGGCGCCAAATGCAACTGGTTTGTCACCTTCATTTTTAACAGTGTATGTGGGGATTGCTACATTTTTTAAGCATTTCACATGGAAAACAATAAAATCATTTGCGTTGAGTGCAGTACACTGCATATCATGCCGTTTAGGAGACGAATAAGTTAACCGACGCGAATTTGAAAAAAAAAATATTTGCATTTGCAATTTGATTGCGAGAACTTAAATCTTTTGGAGAGAGTATTTTTTGCAGAGAATTATAGCAGCCAGTGGAAAAATGGCTTATCTGGTATAATGTAGCACAATGTAGTATTATGTAGTTTGTAGAGAGAAAGCGGCGAATTGCCGCAAACGTTATCAAAACGGGACTTGCACTCCAAGAAGTTTATGGACATCCTTGTGCCTCATTAATATGAGGTTTGCAAGACGAATAGTTAATTCAATTGAGTTTTTATCACAGTTGAATAAATTGAGCAATGCTTTAATTCCAAAACCAGCTAGAATTTGTCAGTCATAAAGGTTTTTTGTTACTCTGCGCATCATAAATTCTCAGGCCGATATTGTTGTGTCTCGACTGCGATGTTTCGCCTCATATTCCATATTCGCTGAACTTGATGACATCCGTTGACCACATATACCGGTCCCTGAAAAAGTCTTTAA
Organism: Maratus speculifer; assembly: GCA_964019185.1. Classification (NCBI taxonomy): domain Eukaryota; kingdom Metazoa; phylum Arthropoda; class Arachnida; order Araneae; family Salticidae; genus Maratus; species Maratus speculifer. The sequence continues at coordinate 230,614,918 of OZ025294.1, read as the reverse complement.
ACGTGAGCACCTTCACTGACTAGAGGGCTATTAAAACGCACCAGGAGAAGTTTCTCTCCGATAACTCCGAGACGTTCTATGAATGCGCCGTTATGCAGAAGGCAAATGGTGGCAAAAGATGATTGCCATTATGACAAAAGAAATATCATCAACAACAATATATAATTAAATAAATTATTCAAGAGGTCTAGTAATCCTTGTGTTTTATAACCTTAAATATATATGGTCGGATTCATAAGTAATGAGCCTTTGTTCAAAGGGACAAATTTATTGAGCGAATTGGTAATTGCCCAGTATTCTTGAAAATAGGTACCTCCTGTATCAATACACTTTTGTAGGCGGTATTTCCATGACTCGAAAGCGTCCACGTAGGCCTGTTCCGGGATGGCTTCAAGGGTCGTTTTGACATTTCCTTGGATGTCCTCGATCGAGTTGAACCGTTTATCTTTCAGCGTGGATTTTAAGCGCAGAAACAAGAAGAAGTCAGGGGCGACAAGTCCGGACTATAGGGAGGATGTGGGACAACTGGAACGTTCAGCCGAGCCAGGTGAGTGCTCACAATGAAGAAGGTGTGACTTGGCGTTTTATCGTGGTAAATCTTTCAGGCATCCTCAATGTCCCATCGCTTGCACGCAACGCTGTTTTTCAGCCTTTTTATGTCAATACATAAGTCAACGGCTCCCACCATCGTCTCTAGCAACAGGTGTGCACGCCGATGTACGCTAGCGTGAAAATAAAATGAGGCTCATTATTTATTAATCAGTGTATATATATATATGCCAACCTAATATTATGTATATTTTTTAATTACATGCTCTATAGCGGAAGAATTTGAGTTGTTTAAATGGAAAAGTATATAAAAAAATAAACACATATAAAGTTTATACTGAGTATAACAGTAAATCCTTCTATAATAATAATAAAAAAAAAACAACTAGCCTTAAACAAATCTCCAGGAATGACTCCTGGAATGATGGTGATGTGTAAGGTTTCCGGAAATAACGTGTCCGGGTGGACCTCACTTTCCATGAGTCGAATAGACTAACCAGGAAAGGGCTCCGTCTATGCTTCGACGAATGAGGAGAGGGACGAATTCCAAAATTGAGTGTACACTGCTATAAATCTCCTGCATTTTGTTGCAACGCACTCCACCGCTTGTATATAATATCTCTATTTCAACCAATGAGAAAGCTCCATTTCATGGTCAAGTAACCGTTTTCTATACAAGCAGGGGAGTGCGTTGCAACAAAATGCAGCAGATTTTTAATAGTGTATGGAAAATAAGGTATCGCGAAGCGATTCCAACTGGGATTGCAAAGCTATTCCATGGGGTATTGGCGAGCGCAGCAAGCAGGGATAGCCTACAACTTAGAATCGCGAAGCGATTAAGCGGGGGGTTGGCGAGCATAGCGAGAAGGGGGGCGGAGTCCCCCTAGTAAACTATAAAAATAAGCTATTTACCATTGATTAAACCAAGATTTTCTAGCACAATCTCAAAAGATGAAATCTCTGTAAAATTTACAAAAAAAAAAAAAAAAAAAAAAAAAAAAAAAAAAAAAAAAGTCACATTATACGAAAGTTGTAAAAGTACAAAGTAATATATGTGTATATATACATGATATCGATTTTTGTAGTTATTTATGCTTATTCATAAGAAATACCAGAAGAAGGAGAAAATATGTCATCTAACAATGTCACTTAAAAATTGAAAACACAATTGTTAATTTATCATAATATGTTATACATCATTTCAAATTTGCATAAAAATTCATTCATAATTGCATATTCACATTTATTGATGATAACTTTTAGTATACACTGTTAAAAATAAATCTGTGAATTCCAGGTGAAACTACCGGCAGCAATGTAGCCGAACTGTTACCGTTCCGTTAGTACATTTTCCGTTGTGGGACATACAAGAAAGGAAAACTCCGTTTGAAGAAGCGGTAACTTTCTGTTACAAAGTCTGATTTTTAATTATAATAATTTAATATAATTTTTAAAATTAATAAATCGATTAATCGTCAAAGAATTCGAAATTACCGAGTGATTTTAAGCTGCTATGTTATTTTACGTATTATTATTATCGCACAATTTAGTTCACGCCGTCCTCAGGATCGAACTCGGGACCTTTTGACAGCGGAGTAAATCCTTACTAACCGAGCCGAAGCTGCTGATGCCGGGTTGTACAGAATATGTCTTTTATGAGTTAGTGGGAAAATCTGTTGTGCTTTTTAAAGATTTCATTTCAAATACATTCTTTATAATATTTGTAAACAGTTTATTTTATTTTATTTTAGATTGATGCATAATGCTTATTATTTTTTAAAATCAATTTTTATTTTTAAAATAGTTTAAATAAAAAAAATCACTGTTTAAAATCACTGTTTTTTTTTTTTTTTTTTTTTTTTTTTTTTTTTTGAATGAATGAATGAATGAATGAAAAAAACTTTTTATTAACAAATTTCTTTTAGAAAAATAATGTTATAGACAATTTTTTGAAATTGTCGTACACTATTTATTTATTTATTTATTTATTGGCTAATTAATTAAAAGATTTTTTAATAAGAAAAATAAACAGAAAAAATGTAATTTAAAAGGGACTTTTCATGCTTTCATTATTTCTTGCCGCCAGTGGGATACGAACCCACAATCTGCGCTCGCAGGCATTTAGCGGTATGGTGCCTTGATCGCTCGGCCACGGAGCCCGTTACAGAACGGAGTGTCTCCGTTTTTTTGTTTTTATTTCCACCCATTTCGTTATTTTCAGGAAATATGGTGGGATTTGCTGATTTGTAACGGACAATGCCCTTTTGTTGGGAAAAGGGACTTTTTCTGTGAAATTCAGGAAAAAATATTCGTGAATTTCAGAATTTTTTAGCAGTGTATTATGGTTTTATATTAGCATTCAAATTATTATGCTATAATATTGCATGTAATTATGAATGTAAGTTTATTATGTAATATTATGCTATCTTTTCATTACAAATGTCAAAAAGTCTTTCTGAACTGCTATTTCTTATTATTAAAGGTATCTTATATATTTTTTAAATGTATAACATTGGTTATTTACATATATTTGGAAATCTTGTAAATATTATAGATTTAGTTAACTTCTGCAATTGCGCATTAACTAAGTGTTAGAGGCTGCTAACTTATCATCTCACAATATCACTTAAAAATTCAAAACATAATTAATATTAAGTAATATCTCAATATATTAGACTTCGTTTTTATTTGACATAAAATTCCATTTATCATTTGTATATTCACATGTGTTGATGATAATTTGTGTTGTTTTATAATGGTTATATATATATATATATATATAAATTATTTTGCACATAATTTATGATATATACATTCCATATTTTATTGATTGTTTGTATTACTTTATTAAACAAGTATTATTATATTTACTTTTTTCCTTCGCTTATTAGAAATTTTATAACTGAAAATACCCGATTTTTATATCCATAAAACTCATACTGCAGTTTGCATGTTCTTACGTGTCAGTAGAATTAAATATATATTTAATTAAATTTCACAAAAACATTTAGTGTAAAATAATCAAAAGATAAATAACAATAATAATAATGATAATAATAAAAACAATAGTAATGAAATGTGCCTTGTTTTCAAAGCAAACTATAAAAGAACAACATTTTCGTGGAACAATATTTCCTGTGGGTATCCTTTCTAATCTTCATTATTTGTTTTCAACTAGAATATTTCTATAACCTATCAGGTCATCAACTTCATGATCTTGTCTATTATCTTCGAGACAAATTAATCAAGTGTGATATAGCTTCCTCTCTCTCTGTGTTATTATCCTTTTGTAAGATCAGTAACTAAGGAGAAAGAACAGCGGAGAGGCAGACTATCCCATTATAAGACTAACGGCGCAATAATTTGGGCAGAAGGCGTATTTATGAGTAACTTAGATGATAAAAGATTATGATGGAAGTGTACCACAAATTTATTTCGTTTATTTTGAGCTTGTTAATAAGATATATGTTGTTATACTGAACAATCAAAAATGCTTTGGTAAGGGCTTTCGTAATAATAAAAGGCCTGAAAATTAGAATTTCAGCACACCTTTAATTTTAAAGATTTTGAAATTAAAATGCATTTTGTAATAACAGAAAAAGCTTGTATAATAATTTTTGATATATAGATCTATATAGAAATTTTAAAATTAACAAATAAGGATGAGACATACCTTTTTGTAAGGAAAATAAGGAAAATAATTATCAATGCACACGGAAAGTTTTATAAAAACAATTATACTTAAATTATTTAAAATTGAAAAACATACGAATAAGTGAAATAAGACAAAAATACGCTTTGAATGCATACATCTAGAAATTTTTTTTCAACTAATATTTTAAAGGTGTTTCTTTCCTACTTTATTTAAATAATACTTTTAATATATAAAAAATGTACTCATTGAAATAATGCATTCATATTACATTTTTGCTATTAACTGGGGTTATACCAAATTAATTATCTTCTCCTATGCGATTTATTTCCGTAATTCCTCTTCATAAAGCAACTTTGCAATATTTATTCACATAATTTATGCAATAAATCCCTTTTTCCCCTATAAACTTCGAAATCTAAAATAGAATGCTGGTTCACTCAGAAAGCAGTTTAGTGTAAAACAAGAAAAAGATAAGGAAAAAAATCCATGGAATATGCACCTTTTTCAGATCTAACTATCAAATAATAACGTTTTCGCAAGATAATTTTTCTATCGATATCTTTTCTAATCTTCATTATTTCTTTTCAGATAGAATATTTTTATAACTTAATAATTATTCTCAACCATAAAAAATTATTGTAAATTTGCACTATTTAAACCAAGCATTTTTCAGATTCAATTAGGCAAAAATTTCAGGTTGGAAAAATCAGTGATAAAAGATTAAAAATTCCGTAAAAGACATGAAAGAATTATACATCATTTGAAAGTTTTTTTCCACAAATATTGGTCAATTACCTATTTAAAAAATTCTTTCAATGTGTAAAAATGAGCTGAATGATATAATACATTTATATTACAATTTTTGATATTAACTGGAATTATATCAAATTAATTAGCTTCTCCTATGCAAATTATTTCCAGAATATTTCTTTAAAAAGAAACTTTGCAATATTTATTCACATAATTCATGCAACAAAAACCCAATATCCCCTTTTTTTCCCTATAACCTTCGAAACGTAAAACAGAATCCAGGTTCTCTCAGAAATTAGTTTAATCTACACATCTCAGATTGTTCAGTTACGCCACTGTACTACAAATAAACTTTCACCGAAGCAGAAATGCATAGAAATTTCAATAATATTCCGTGAATAAAGCAAATAGTGTACTCATCTATGCAATTTTAATAAAAATGTGAAATTTTATGCATGTATACGAAAATTCTGAAATTGAGAGAACAGTATTAAAGTTCATGCGCTGAACCACAAATTATATTACATCCGAATTACATTCATGTTCCTCGACTGTTTGCGCTGAGTTCGAATTTTCAAAGTAAACATGAATAAATGAAATTTCACTAGAATGTTAAGTTCGTTCAGCTCTTCTAAAAAGCAAATAAAATTTTGGGAGTTCTATCTCAAGGAATATCTAATTTCAAAATTTAATACATAAGCAGAAGAACAATATAGAGTCTATTGAATATATTGAGTTTTTTATTTAAAAAGCACTATGAAAAGTTCTTTATTGAATGATTAAGTGAAATAAATCAGTTATTTGATATTTCTCAAACAGTGAGTATTGTATAGCGTATTTTATGAGGAAAAAATAGATTTCAATCCATTTTATGTTATTAAAAGTGAAAAAAAATAGTTCATCCAAAAATGTATCATTTGACTCGAAATTCTAATTAATCATAGTATAATACACAGAAAAAATTCTATATTCAATATTTTTACAATCTCTAATGTTGATTTAATGAACTAAAATGATATAAATTGTATGAGAAAGCAAATATAGAAAAAGGAAATCAAAATTTGTATTTTAAATTAAACATTTAATGATCGATTAGTGAAAATAAATGAATATCTGTCATTTCTTAAAATGTAAGCAAAGTAGAGTATATTTTACAAAAATTGTTATACTCTTAAAATCTAAATAAAAGAGAACGATATCAATCAAATCGTATTAGAGAATTTAAAAGGCTAACCAATCTTAATCGGATATTTATAAAGTTATTTGAAAAATTCTTAATGTTAGTACCTCAAATCATTTATTTAATAACCGTTATGGTATAAATTATCTGAACATGAAGATATGAAACACGAAAAAGACATATGAGCTATTTTTATGAATTTCAAAAGTACAGCACAAAAGATAATCGATTAATAAATTAAAAGATAATTTATACTAAGAATATTTTAACTTCCAATAAAATATCTAAAGGAAATTTTATCTTTTGAAGTAATTACTATTATTAGATATAACATATAGACATAAAATATGGAATTCTTAGCAAATTATAACTTTTTGCATGGGATTTTTTGCTTGTGTAGTTATTCATCTCTCAGAGTTAATGTTTACGAACAGCTCTGCTTCTTTCAGCTAATATTTTCAATATATACATATATTTTCGTCAATTTTCCATTTCTGAAATGCGTCAATATATGCATTAAAATTCTTTCGTCACAAAAAATTAGAAGCAAATTTTTAGAAACAAAAAATACCTATAACAAATTTGAACTCTTAAGTTCTATAAAAGATTATTAGTAATTTTTCATATGCAAGAATTTTACTTTACAATATAAAGTTCATTTATCAAAATAGCGATAGCATAATTTTTATTCTTGTGATAACGTGTGAAAAAAAATATATATACATATTTTTAATTGACTAGAAAATAAAATTTTCGGTTAAAATATATTATTTCATTTTACTGGCAAAAAAAAGACTGACTGTAACATAGGATTAATTTTTGACTAATTCACACAGCTTCAAAATTTATCCGAATTGTAAATATAATTAACACGCACACACATACATATATATATAAGAAGAAATTTAACGATTTTAATTCGTTCTTAAAAATAAGTATTTTTTATAATCAATTAGCTTTTTTTTAACAAATTAATGTGCACATTTGACTTTAACTTAATTACCTTACCTTGTTATGAAGGCAAATGTGAAAAAATAAATATTACCTAATTTAAAAAATTTACCAGCTATAAAGCAAAAAAAGACAATTCCATCAAGTATATTTAATTATATAGAGGTAAAAAATGCTAATTGAAGTGTAGACAAATGAAGACCTTAATGCCTTTTCAAAAATTCATTTTTCTCTTCTAATTGCTTTTATGGTCTCTTCTTTCGCTATATACAACATAGGAAATTTAAATAAAATTTATTATATTAATAAAATTATTACATGTTTCCAGTAAATATATTCTGTTACAATAAAATAAGAGTAAGATTGAGTTCATTTATTTAAAAACATTTGGCTGCTGGATTAATTTTTTTTTTCAAATTGATGATAAAATAGAGTTTTAATTGATGATTATTAAAAAGCATTTGAGAATTGGACAGGCGATAGTCAATTAAATTTATGCTTTAATCTTTTTGCTGTTTTAATATATTTTTTTATATATACAAATTTTTTCAAGTCCAGATAAAAAAAAAAAAAAAAAAAAAAAAAAAAAAAAAAAAAAAAAAAATGTTTATTATTGTAATAACAAATTATTTTAGAATTTTTTTTGTATTTTAAAATGCATGGTAATTACTCTAAATCAAATTTTATGGCAATTTCATTTTTATACTATGTGCGTTAATTCTATGAAAGCATGTGGACATTCTATTGATATTCTATTTCTTTTTTCTTACAATCCTAAAAAGAGTCATTCTTCATGATAAATGTACTTTTTTTAGGTTTATGAAAAATTAACTTGAAAATTTCATCTAATTAATTAGTCTCTATTAATTAGACGGTATTAAAAATTTACTAACAAAAAATAAATCTAACTTTAACATAGGATTAATTTTTGACGGATTCGAACCGTTTCAAAAATTAATTGAAATGTACATATAGAAAAAAATATATAAAAAGTAATTTTAGCTATCTTAATCCATCCTTAAAAAAATTATTGTTAAAAATAATTTTTTAAACAATTTAACGTATACAATAGACGTTAACTTAATTACCTTGCCTTGTTATGAAGGCAAATCAGAAGAAATCAATGTTACCTAATTAAAAACTTTTACCAAATATAAAACAAAAAAAATGACACTTCCATCATCAAGTATATTCAACTATACAGAAGTGAAAAATTCTAATTGAGTGTAGACAAATGAAGACTTTAATGCCTTTTCAGAAAATTATTTTTCTCATCTAATTGCTTTTCTAATCTTTTTTTTTTCGCTGTAAACGACAGCAGAAATTTAAATAAAATAAATCATATGGATAAAATTATTATACGTTTCCGGTAAATATATTCTGTTATAATAAAATTAGATAACACTTGAGTTCCTTTATTAAAAAGCATTTACCTGCTCGATGAATTTATTTTTCAAATTGATGAGAAAACAGAGTTTTAATTCATGATTATTTAAAAACATTAGAGAATTAGACAGGTGATAGTCACTTCGATTCATGTTTTAATTTTTAGGCTGTTTTATTGTAGTCAAATATTTTCAAGTCCAGATTTAAAAAAAAAAAATCATTTTTTAATAACAGTTTATTTTGGAATTTTTGTATGGGTCAATCCATTTCAAGTGGTCCAGCACTGGTCGCTCGACCATTAATTGGGAAAATAAAAGACGGGATATTTACAATTTTGTGTATCCTAGTATCTGAGAAAATCGCTGAACACGATGAAACAAAGATGGCAGCCATTAACAGTTTATTTTGGAAATTTTGTATGGGTCAATCCATTTCAAGTGGTCCAGCACTGGTCGCTCGACCATTAATTGGGAAAATAAAAGACGGGATATTTACAATTTTGTGTATCATAGTATCTGAGAAAATCGCTGAACACGATGAAACAAAGATGGCAGCCAATAACAGTTTATTTTGGAATTTTTGTATGGGTCAATCCATTTCAAGTGGTCCAGCACTGGTCGCTCGACCATTAATTGGGAAAATAAAAGACGGGATATTTACAATTTTGTGTATCCTAGTATCTGAGAAAATCGCTGAACACGATGAAACAAAGATGGCAGCCATTAACAGTTTATTTTGGAAATTTTGTATGGGTCAATCCATTTCAAGTGGTCCAGCACTGGTCGCTCGACCATTAATTGGGAAAATAAAAGACGGGATATTTACAATTTTGTGTATCCTAGTATCTGAGAAAATCGCTGAACACGATGAAACAAAGATGGCAGCCAATAACAGTTTATTTTGGAATTTTTGTATGGGTCAATCCATTTCAAGTGGTCCAGCACTGGTTGCTCGACCATTAATTGGGAAAATAAAAGACGGGATATTTACAATTTTGTGTATCTTAGTATCTGAGAAAATCGCTGAACACGATGAAACAAAGATGGCCGCCATGCACAAACAAAAAGCAGTAAAATTAAAATATCGGTCAATTTGAACTCCCGTCATGGTAGGGTTGTTGCACAAAAAATTTCAGATTTTTTTAAAAATGGTCGAGCGACCAAAAAAATATTTTCTGGACCACTTGAAATGGATTGACCCGTATTTTAAAATGCATGGTAATTACTTCACAAGTCAAATTTTACAGAAATTTTATTTTTATACTATGTGCGTCAATTTTATGAAAACATGTGGAAATTCTACTAATATTCGATTTCTTTATTCTTACAGTCCTAAAATCAGTCATTTTTTATGATAGATATACTTTTTTTAAAAATGAGAAACGATCTAGAAATTTTCTTCTAATTAATTAGTTACTATTAATTAGAAGACATTAAAATTTACTAATAAAAGATAAATCTCACTTTATCATAGGATTAATTATTGACCGATTTACACCGGTTCACAAATTATGTGAAATGTACATATGGTAAAAAATACATATTGTAAGAAGAAATTTTAGTCATGTTAATTCGTTCTTAAAAAATATAATTTAAAAAATCATTTTGCTTCGATTTTTTTAACAATTTAATATTAGCATTTAACTTTAACTTAATTACCTTGCCTTTTTATGAAGGCAAATGAGAACAAATCAATATTACCTAATTATAAACTTTTACTAGCCATAAAACAAAAATGACACTTTCATCATCTAGTATATTTAATTATATAGAAGTAAAAAATGTTAATTGAGTGTAGACAAATTAAGACCTTAATACCTTTTCAAAAATTTATTTTTCTCTTCTAGTTGCTTTTCTAATTTCTTCCTTCGCTGTATGTGACAGGGGTAATTTAAATGAAAAAACTTAAAATTATATTTAAGTATTATTAAAATTATTATATGTTTCTGGTATATTCATTCTGTTATATAATAAAATAAAAGTACACTTGAGTTCATTTATTAAAAAGCATTTTGCTGCTGGAATAATTTGTTTTTCAAATTGATGAGAAAATAGAGCTTTAATTGTCGATTATTTAAAAGAATTTGAGAATTAGACCGGTAAAAGTCAATTCAATTTATGCTTTTTTTTTCTGTTTTAATATAGTAATTATTTTAAAATCCAGAAGAAAAAATTCCTTGTTGTAATAAAATAATAATAATAATAATAATAATCGTTATTTTTTTGTATTTTAAAATGTATGGTAACTATTTTAATTTAAATTTTATGAAATTTTATTTTTATACTATGTGCTTTAATTTTTTGAAAGCATGTGGAAATTCTTCTGATATTCGATTTCTTTAATCTTACAGTCCAAATATCAGTCATTTTTTAAAATAATAGATGTACTTTTTTTTAATTTTGTGATTATTTTTTTAGAAATTTTAATCTAATTAATTAGTTATTGTTAATTAGAAGGTATTGAAATTTACAAACAAAAAATAAATCTAACTTTATCATAGGATTAATTGTTCACCGATTCACAGCGCTTCTGAAATTTTCCTAAATGTACATATAGAAAAAAAAACATAAGAAGAAGTGTTAGCCATTTTAATTCATTTTTAAGAATTATTATTTTTTTAAATTATTTAGGTGTTTTTTTAGCAATTAAATGTGAGCATTTGACTTTAACTTAATTACCTTCCCTTGTTATGAAGGCAAATAAGAACAACTCAATATTACGTAATTATAAACTTTTAGTAGCTATAAAACAAAAAATGACACTTTCATCATCAAGTATATTTAATTAAATAGAGATAAAAAATTATAATTGAGTGTAGACAAATGAAGACTTTAATACCTTTTCAAAATTATTTTTCCTCTTCTAATTGTTTTTCTAATCTTTTCTTTTGCTTTATGCGACAAAGAAAATTTAAATATAATAAATTACATTAATAAAATTATTATATGTTTTCGGTAGATATATTCTGTTATAATAAAATAAGATAATTCTTGAGTTCATTTATTAAAAACATTTGACTGCTGAATTAATTTATTTCCAAATTGACGAGAAAATAGAGATTTAATCAATGATTAAAAGCATTTGTGAATTAGACAGATAATAGTCAATTTATTCTTTTTTTTTTTTTTTTTTTTTTTTTTTTTTTTTTCCCGCTGATTTAATATAGTCAATTGTTTTCATTTATTAAAAAATTGAAATTTGGACCAGAATTGAAATTAGTTTTTAGTAGAATTAATTACGCACACTTTTTTTAATCAATTGTATTTTTGAAGTACTGATTTCAAAATTTCTGGGAAGAATTCCGAATTTCTAGGTAAAAAAAAGAAAGCGAATTTGTAAACTTGTTTTGGAAATAGAAAATGCCTATTATAGATTTGAATTCTTAAAGTAAAAAAAAAAGATTAATAATTTTTCATACATAAAACATACTATGCTAAAATTTTATTTTATAATATAATGTTCTTCTATTTAAAAAAGTGTAAAAATATTGTTATCACTTGCGAAATTGTGATGTTATGACAAGTGAAATTATCCATAGAAGATGGATATTTTATTAACTAGAATATAAATTTTGCTGATAAAATATAACTTTTCACTTTAATTAGGAGGCATTAAAATTTACTGATAAAAAATAAATCAAAATTTATCACAGGACTAATTGTTTACCGATTCACGCCGCTTCGCAAATTATAAGAAATGTACATATAATAAAAAATACATATAATAAGAAGAAATTTTAGTCATTTTAGTTCCTTCTTAAAAAGTTTTTTTTAAAAATCATTTAACTTTTTTTAAAGCAATTTAATATGTGCATTTGACTTTAGCCTTGTTATGAAGGCAAATAAGAAAAAATCAATATTACCTAATTAAATACTTTTACCAGCAATAAAACAAAAAATGACACGTTCATAATCAAGTATATTTAATTATATAGAGGTAAAAAACGCTAATTGAAGTGTAGACAAATGAAGACCTTAATGCTTTTTCAAAAATTCATTTTTCCCTTCTAATTGATTTTCTAATCTCTTCTTTCGCTGTATACAACAGAAGAAATTTAAATAAAATATATTGTATATTAATATAATTATTATATGTTTCCGGTAAATATATTCTGTTATAATAAAATAAGATAACACTTGACTTCATTTATTAAAAAGCATTTGATGCTGGATTAATTTGTTTTTCAAATTGACGAAATAATAGAGCTTTACTTGATGATTATTTAAAAGCATTTGTGAGTTAGACAGGTAGTCAATTTAATTTATGTTAAGTTTTTTACTGTTTTAATGTAGTCAAATATTTTCAAGTACAGATAAAAAAAATATTCTTTGTAATAAACATTTACTATAAAAAAATTTTTTATTCTGAAATATTTGATAACTGTTTTAATTCAAATATTATGGAATTTGGAATCTTAATTGAAGCGCACATGTTGAACGATTTACACCAAAAACTAAAAAACACTGATTTATATAAGGAACCAACTGAATAAGAAGTTTGATGAAAATTCGCGCTTTAGTTCTTGAGATAGAGATGTTGCGATAATCACGAATAATGCCGCATTTCAGCGCCACCATTTTGGATATTTACAAAAAAGCAACCAGTACCATACTATAGCATGTGCTAACGTAATCTGAAGTTTTATGAAAATCTCCCCTTTACATCTTGAGGTAAAGCTATGGAGGAAATCGTAAAAAAGCAGAATAGCAGCGCCACCTATTGGGTGATTTACACCCAAAAGCAATCGGAGCCAGTATATATCAGGTACTAATTTAATCTAAAGTTTTATGTAACTTCGTTTATTAGTTCGTGAGAAACAGCGCCCACAAAATTTGTGTTACATACAGACATTCAAGCAGAGTCACAGGCAGAAATTTTCTATACACATATTTTGGGGATTTTCTGACCCAGAAAACTTATAAATCAGTCGAAAGCCGGATTTCGAAAGTTTTTACGAATCCGATACTTTCACTTGTAAGGATGGACGAAAGTAAAAATAGTGGCTTCAAAAATGAGCCAAAACGTACGTCAAAAAGGTTGACGTGTTTCTTAAACTGCTGCAATAAAATATCCAAATGCTAAAAGTACTATATAAATTATAAATTTTAAAAAGTATTAAACATTACATAAAAACATACATTTATTAATCTCTAATTCTCTAGTCTAATTAATCAATTAACGAAATATCATTTACCGCGTAATAAATTTTCAACATAGATACTGTATGCAATTTTTTTATGTTTATTATCAATTGACTGTAGAATACTTACATGCTTTAAAAAAATTATTTTAATTTATTTCGAGTAAACACTGTATAATTTAGATTATGCATCTGGCTAACTCAGAATTGCTTCCAAGTCATGAGGAAATATTAAAAATGTAGTAAACACTGTCAAAAGCGAAATACTGTCTACAGCGGAAATTTTTCTTTTTTCAGATCTAATCCGCCTTAGAAAAAGTTTATTGCCTTTACTTATTAAGAAATCCTACCTTGTTAAAACAAATTTAAAATCTTTTCATAAAAAAAAAAAAAAACTTTTGCAATTTTAGATTTTTTTTTTTGGAATAAAATAGCAAATTTTTATGTAGCATTTTCAAAAATTGTTATTTTAAACTTGAACATTTTCAACTTGAACAATTTCGTCTACAATGGAAATTTTTTTCGGTTCAGATATAATCTGCCTTAGAAAAAGTTTATTGCCTTTACTTATTAAGAAATCCTATCTTGTTGAAACAAATTTAAAATCTTTTCATCAAAAGAAGAAAAAAAAAACCTTCTCAATTCCAGATATCTTTTAGAATAAAATAGCAAATTCTCTAGTAGCATTTTCAAAAACTGCTATTTTAAAACTTGAACACTTTCAAAAACTTGTTCCAAGACATAAACTATTTTTCTTCCTCTTCATTTCCTAAGTCAGTTTCACAAAGTATGATTTGATCAGCACATGTTTGACAGCTCGAGTTTAAAGAGGGACAGTCCCAATTTAAAACGCTTTCCTCTTTTAAGATAAAAGTGTCAAAATGTCCCACACTTGATAAATTGTACTGCTTTCATCTCGCTTAAAAATGACATTGTCCCAATATATATATACGGGTACCACAAAAATTATAAATTTTGTCGCGGATGGCGATAACTCAACTTGCAAACACAATGTGACAACATGATTAAATACTTAAATCTTTAGAGAATATTTTTCTATTCTTGTTATTGATAACTTCATTCTTTCTATATTATAAATAAAAAGTGATGATCCGAAAAATTTTAATTTATTGTAAAAATAACATTAAAATCAACAGGATATTTATTTTCTGTATTTTATTCTTTGTTAGCTTAATATATTTTGGCAAACTGAACATAACAAATGAAATGAAATATAAATATAATTATATATATATATATATATATATTACAATTTAATTTTAAAAAATATATTCTCATTTAAAGTTATGAAAATTTGATTTAATGAGTTAATAATATTACACTTTAAATTAGGGAATAATAAAAGCATATTTTAGTGTAAAATGCACTGCATAAACTTTAAAAAAGCTCTCCACTTAAATATATATACATAAATATATATATAGTAAAAACAATATAAGCACATACAGACCAACAAAATGTTATAAGTACATAACGCGCAAAATGACACGAAGATAAAAATAATTGTAATATAGATGTTGTCAGTTTAAAATATACATTTTATTTAAATTTCTTAGTAATTTCGGCTTACTATCCCACGGTTATCGACAGAGAAAATTTTTATTAATTTTTATTTCATTTGTTCAAGTACGTCACATCGTTTTTTCTGCGTCTGCAGCGGCAGTTAATAAAAGTACTTTTTGAAGATGGCCACAAAATTGCAAGCCGAAATTACTAAGAAATTTAAATAAAATGTAAATTTTTAACCTTTAACATCTATATTATTTTTATTTTAGTCTTATTTTAAGTAAAGTGGTGAGATTTTTAAAGTTCATATGCATATTTTGAAACTGAATCAAGGTGGAATATTATATTTCGCTTTATGATTTTATTTATGATTTTAATACATTTTGTTAAAATTTGGCATTACTTGGATTTTGAAACAGTTTACTTAAATTTTTCCAACTGTATTATTTCAACAATAGAAAAAAAACTTACACTTTAAAAGTTGATAATTTCCACTGAACTTTTTAGCACTTTCCAACAAAGTTGAAAAGTGCTTATGCATTCGGTTTGTCTGTCCGTCTGTCCATCTGTCCGTCTGTCCGTCTGGCCGGATGGCCGTCTGTCCTTCTGTCCGCGCTCTAACTCCCGTAAATATACACGGATTGCTATGAAATTTTTATATGTTATTGAGGTTTACCCTAGCACGAACCCTATTGAAAAAGAAGGATCTACCACGATTAGTTTATCTACAGAGAGAATCAAAAGTTTCCCATTACATTACGGCCTATGGGGAAAAATCGTTAATATACTCGGATTGCCATGAAATTTAAAGACGTTATTGACGTTTATCCTAGCACGAACCCTATTGAAAATGAAGTTTCTATTAGGATTAGTTTATCTACAGGGCGAATCAAAAGTTTTCCATTACATTACGGCCCATGGGGAAAAATCGTTAATATACTCGGATTGCCATGAAATTTTAGGACGTTATTTACGTTTACCCTAGCACAAGTCCTATCGAAAATGAAGTTTCTACCATGATTAGTTTATCTACAGGGCGAATCAAAAGTTTCCTATTACATTACAGCCTATGGGGAAAAATCGTTTCAAAGGAATTTTAAAGATGTTATACCCTGTCAAACATATTAAAATAAGCATTCTATAAAATATAAGGTGAAAATGCAGCTATTATTCATTTACAGGGCCACACAAAAGAATTCCATTAGATAATGGTAAAAGAGGGAATTGTGTGTGACATAATTTAAATATATTAAGCTTTTTCATATATAATTAAACTGATGTATGTCACTGAAGCTTAATATAAATTATACGCTACTGTCTTGCATAATATGAAGTACATAGCATTTACAGGGCCATACAAAAGATTTCAAATAGTATATTCTTTTCGAAGTACCGTATATGTGTCCGATGATGGCTGATGGAGGGATGAAATGCATTTTAATTATGATATTCGCGTTTATATTTCGCTAAATATATGCACATTATATGGTGTGTATAAATGTTATAGTTGATATACAGGGCTATCCAAAAGAGCTCACCAACGTTACTGAATATGAACGTAAATTACTGAAACGTGGTTCTTAAATAAGCTATGCATTTTACGCTGAGCTGCATTCAATTTACTGAGAAATGTTTGCAGAATATAGATAAAGGGATATACAGGGCCACGCAAAGAATTCGGTACATGGACGCCTATGAATGATGATTTATGAGAATGTGATTTCAGTTGTTTTAAAAGTGTTTTAGTTTACAATAAATTTTAGCCTAATGCGTACGTGTAATAAAGGTACAATGTAAACTACAGGGCTGAACAAAAATATTCAAGTATGCTTCTATCTAACAGTATGAATTGCTGAAAAAAAATTCCAAGTTAGTGGGTATTTTCTTGCTAAGCTAAATTTTCCCATTATGTAAACTGACATATAAAATACAGGGCTGTTCTAATGTACTGGAATACATATTTGGGTATATTTGGCTATACACTATTATTTCCCTAAATAACAAAGTTTTGTTAAAGATTTCATTAAGTGTTGGAAAGTGCTTCATAATCTATGCTTAACGCATGCTTTTTCTTACTTGTTTATTTACATTTTGTTTCTTTTGCTATGTAAGTTCCAAATATAACTACACAAATAACAAAAATAATGGTAAAATAAATAGAAGCTGTATTGGCAGCTAGTTTTATTTCTTTATTGTTAAAGCAGCCTGTTTTGACGGCAGGTAAATAAATATTTTGGTATACTAATCAAAAATTATATTCAAGACAAAAAAAATTTTTTTTGCACGTGAAAACTTATTAATCTCTATGTACTAAAACAAAATTCATTATTGTTAACCTCCTCAGCACTGAGACAAATATTACGAGGGATCACAAAAACTAGTTTAAAACTATTATAAAACATCTCCTAAGATGTATCAATCAATATATCGATGCTTATGGTTGTGTATATATTTATAAAAAAGTTTTAAATGTAATAATAACAATTATAGAAGGATTTAAATAGATTTAAACGGTGTTTTTAGTGTCTCTTACAGGCGCCATCAGGACTGAAGAGATTAACAAAACCCACTTCTTTTTATTCATTCAGGCCCATAAAGCCTATTTATAGCATCGTTTATCTCTCTCCCTTTTCTATAGTTAGTCAAAAAAGGCTTTCATATTCGAGAGGGAAATCCAAATACATTTTTTTAGCGTTAATGATGTAGCTGCAGCACAAAATTTGTAATACAGATCCAGGTCTTACTAATTCCTGTATAAATGTCGCGTTTTTCTAAAACTGCTTTCCCTAATGAATAGACTTTATCTTCCTATTGTATTTTTGTTTCTCTATACATTTTTTTTTCTTTTTCGCGTTATACAATCGATTGTTTTCGAGACAACTGTTGATACCACTTTAAAGCTCTGGATGGTAATATATGTTTTCTGCAGTTCCAAATATTAGCATTCGATTTATTCTGTTAAGCTTATCCAAAATATCAGACCACACTGTGTGATCATTAAGGTTAGTTGGGTGAATTAGTTTTCCAGTATTCGTCCGGCATGGCTTAGTTGGAAGATCATTGGCGGCTTCAGGCAGAAAATCAATTGATCGTATCCTGGCTTTAACTTTTTTCACCCACTTGGAAAATTTACAACTTACATAATTTATTTACCGATTGAATAATGTGTTATAAATTAATCTAATATTCAATAGTTATCCCAATAAATCCTAAAAATCTATCTGTTAAACAATATAAGGCAACAAGTTTTTCTTTTCATTTTTTATTTTTTTTTATAAATTTAAACACTTATATCTAATATATATCAAAATGTAAGATGTCTAATGCTCGGTACAAGGAAATAGATAGGGATTTCTTTGGATCGTCAAACAGTTACCTGTCATATTGTCCCTCGATTAAACTTAAATTTAAAAAGTGCTTATCTCCCAAATGCTTAACTTGCCCTCGTGTAGATACACAACAAATTCATAATGATTCCAGTTCTAAAAACAATGTGATATTTTGTAAAGCATACTGGTTTCATTGGTTTATTTAATGGTATTGTCTGAATAACTTTGGATGCATTTATAAAAGTATATATATATATTGTTACGAATTTTGTAAATAGTTAGTGTTTGTACTGTAAAATGATGTAAATAATCTTATTAAGCTCCATTTCTTTACTAATATTAGTTTTTGTTACATTGTCTCTGTCATCAAGCAAACTTGTCTATTATTTTCAGTGTATGTCTACGGCAGATTAACGAAATATTAGAGATATCGCCAAGTTGGCGACAAACTTGGCGATTGTTGGCGATGGTAACCCTTCCCTATTTAGACACTTATTCCCCTTAGACACACTTCCCCTTATTATTATTTACCCTTCCCTATGAAGACACGGTACGACACAAAGGCAACTCGACATGAGTTCAACGAAGGTGACAAAGTTTGGTTGTGGAAACCGATACGTCGTAAGGGACTGTCTCCAAAACTACAAAGAAACTGGGACGGTCCTTACACAGTCGTCAACAGGCTGAATGACATCGTCGTACGCATACGAAAATCGCCACACACCAAACCCAAGGTCGTACATTATAACCGGCTAGCCCCTTATTTTGGCCAAAGTGATTAAAAATTCAAAACTGGAATTTCAGACCATGGTCATGAAAGTCACTTTTTGTAAATATGTAAATAGTAATTAGTTCTTATTTATGTAAATTTTATTATTATTGTTATTATTTATTTATTTATTTATTTGTTTGTTTATTTATTTTAAGTGTTTTCCTCTAACTCAAGGATTGCACTGCCCGGGACGTGCAGTCTTTGAGGAGGGGGTAGTGTTACGAATTTTGTAAATAGTTAGTGTTTGTACTGTAAAATGATGTAAATAATCTTATTAAGCTCCATTTCTTTACTAATATTAGTTTTTGTTACATTGTCTCTGTTATCAAGCAAACTTGTCTATTATTTTCAGTGTATGTCTACGGCAGATTAACGAAATATTAGAGATATCGCCAAGTTGGCGTCACTTTTGGCGACTAATTTTGGTCGCCAAATTTGGCGATATATCGCCAAGTTGGTGACAAACTTGGCGATTGTTGGCGATGGTAACCCTTCCCTATTTATGGTAACCCCCCCCCCTTAGGTCTACTGATACATTGAATGTTGTTCCGTGGTTTTCCAGTTTTTTCTAGAAGTTTGTAGAAATTTCCACCGCATGCGGCGAGACTATATATAAGGAGAGCGATACGAGCTGTTGTGGTTATTATTTACCAGTCAGTCATTGAGTGAACAACGCGTTTGTTAAGCAAGTTTGCTTGAGTCTCATTTACGTTATTTTGAATGTGATTTAGTGTTGAGACGTTGTATAAAGAGTCTCTGGAACCTATATCTGCACTTATACGATAGATTTGAACAATTATTTTTGAATATCTAGGAATATTTGTGAGTTTCGAAGACTCTGTTGTTCTGAAGTTCTGTAAATAAATTATTTTCTACTTTTCTATAAGCAAGATTTTGAAGTTGTCTAACCATAAGATCAAAAGAACCCTATATACGCTGCAACATTTGGTGTCAGAATTTGGGATCTTATGGCGAAAATGAGAGCAACGGAAGAGCAACTGAATGAGTTGTTGAAAGCTATTAATGGATTATCAAATAAAATGGATAAAGGCCAAGAGGAGTTGGCGGAAAAGATGAATAAAGGCCAAGAAGAGTTGGAGGAAAAAATGAATAAAAACGAAGAAAGAATGGAACAGTTGACAAATAAAATTGACAAATGCCAAGAAGATGTGACTGAAAAGATTAATAAAGGCCAAGAAGAGTTGGCGGAAAAAATGAATAAAAACGAAGAAAGAATGAAAGAGTTGATTGAAGAATTGAAGAAAGAAGTTAATAAAAGTCAAGAAGAAATGAAGAAAACTTTAGAAGAAAATTTCTCGTCGGTAGATAGAAGAATAGATTCGGTAGAAGAGAAAATAGAGAATGAAATTAGTAAAGTAGATGAGAAAATTCAGAATGAAGTTAGTAATATTAAAGAGAAAATAGTTGAAGTAGATGAAAAGCTAAATAAAAAAGTACAAGATCTTGAGAAGATGCTTTCAGCGTCCAGTGGTAATTATGAAGAATTTAGGAATCCGACTGCTTCTCCCGTGTACATCAAGCTGTCGACATACGACGGAAAGAGTTCCTGGCAAGTCTACAAGACCCAATTCACCATTGTAGCCGAAGCGAACAAATGGAGTGACGAGGTGAAAGCTTGTCAACTGGCACCATCTTTAAGAGGAGAAGCCGCCGACGTGCTGCAAACATTGCCCGATATGACGCAACTCAAATTTGAGACTCTATGTTGTGCACTTGAAATGAGATTCGGCGAAAAATTCTTCAAGGATTATACGAGAATACAAATGAAGAGCCGCCATCAAAAATCAAGTGAAACCCTTCAAGAGTTTGCCTCGGAAATTGAACGGCTTTCAAATTTAGCATTCATTGACTGTCCAACAAATGTACGGGAAATGCTCTCACTGCAATATTTTGTAGACGGAATAAAAGATCCAGAAGTGCAGAGAGCGGTACGAATGGCAGATGTGCAGGATTTAAAGGCTACATTACTATATGCCTTAAAGTTGGAAGCAGCTACACAAGCCAGCCGAATAGATTGTTATTCAGTCCGAGGGGCAACGGTGAACAAAAGCTCAGACACTGAGAGCGACGTCTTGAAAGAAATTAGGAAAATAAATCAAGAGCTGGAAGCTTTAAAATATGGAAGAACAAGCTCAAGAAGACAGAATTTCAGGTGCTGGGGATGCGGTGATACAGGACATCTCCGAAGAAACTGCTCCAAAGTCCACGAACGTGAGATGAATTCAAGACCAGAGAATAAAAACCCCACCTGAAGATCCTTCAAATATCGAAAATGAGTGGAGGCGATAATGAATTATATGTGATAGGATTTATTAACGAGATTCAATGCCGTATGATTGTGGATACAGGAGCCAATGTAACAATAATAAGAGAAGATTTGGCTCGAAAATTGAAATGTAAACTCATCTGGACTCCACCCTGCGTTACCCTGAAAACTGTGACGGGCGACAAGATAAGCATATATGGAAAGGCCGATTTAACCATCAACTTTGGAGAAACGAAATATTACCATACGGCGTATGTGGCTGACATAACAGATCTTTGCTTAATCGGACTAGATTTTCTGAAGAAGTTTGGCTTCAAACTTGATTTCAAAAATAACAAAATGCTCTCAAAATTTGAAGAAATAAGCCTTTTTGGATTAAATAACGAAATTGAATGCAAACAAATAGTAATAGCCAAAGAAGTCATCCATCTAGATCCAAGAACAGAATTTTTAGTTCCAGCTGTAATTAACAATGAAACTAATTATCGATTTGGCCATATAGATTATCCCGAGGACAATAGTAAACAAGCAGGAGAATTGGTGGCTTCATCTGTGGTGGACCTCTCGAAGAAGACCATTCCAGTCAGAATTGCTAACATCAGTGATAAGACGAGGACTATCAAGAAAGGAGAGGTGATAGCATCATGTGCTCCTGTGACGTGCATAAGTCAAAATTCCAATCACTCTCAGAAATCTTCAGATAATTTAGTCAAGGATTTGTTACAAAATACGGACTTAGATCCAAACCAGAGAGATGCTGCTGAAAGTTCAATTAGAGAATTCCAAAGTTTATTTTCCCAAACATCTGAAGACTTTGGACGAACTAAAATGGCACAACACCGAATTGACACGGGAGATCACTCTCCTATTAAACAGCACCCTAGACGATTACCTTTTTCCAAGCAAGAAGAGGTGCAGAATTTAATTAAAGATATGGAAGAAAATGACGTCATCGAACCATCAACAAGTCAATGGGCGTCTCCCATTGTATTAGTAAGAAAGAAGGATGGTTCTACAAGATTTTGTGTAGACTACCGCCGACTGAATGACGTCACTAAAAAGGATAGTTACCCTCTACCAAGGATTGACGACACTCTAGACACACTTGCGGGCGACACTTGGTTCTCGACTCTGGATCTGAAGAGTGGTTATTGGCAGGTAGAGATCCATCCGGACGACCGTGAGAAGACTGCCTTTACAACGGGACAAGGATTACGGCAGTTCAAGGTAATGCCTTTTGGTCTATGTAACGCACCTGCAACTTTCGAACGGCTTATGGAAACGGTTCTCCGGGGGCTGTCGTATGAAGCATGTCTTGTTTATTTAGATGACATCATAATCATAGGAAAATCTTTTGATGAACATCTGAACAACCTCAGGCGGGTGCTACAAAAATTAAAGGAAGCTAATTTGAAGTTAAGCCCTTCGAAGTGCAGTTTGTTTCGTAATGAAGTCGCCTACCTTGGACACATCATTTCGGCGGAAGGAGTTAGGACTGATCCGGAGAAGATATCGGCCGTGAAAAATTGGAATCGTCCAGCAGATGTTCACCAGCTTCGAAGTTTTCTAGGATTATGTACCTATTACAGAAAATTCGTCAAAGGCTTCTCGATGATTGCAAGACCACTTCATAAATTAACAGAAGCCAATCAAAAATTTATGTGGACACAGGAATGTGACGCTGCTTTCGAAAAGCTTAAGGAGGCCTTGACATCCACTCCAATTCTGTCGTATCCTCAAATCGATAAACAGTTTATACTTGATACGGATGCAAGCAACGAAAGCATTGGCGCTGTACTGTCCCAGGAAATCGACGGCCAGGAGCGTGTTATCGCCTATTTCAGCAAGTGCTTGTCAAAGGCCGAGCGAAACTACTGCGTAACAAGAAAAGAGCTTCTTGCTGTAGTGAAAGCCGTAGACCACTTTCATCACTATATTTACGGTCGGAAATTCCTGATCCGAACTGATCATGCTTCTCTAACTTGGCTATTGAATTTTAAGAACCCTGAAGGCCAGATAGCCAGGTGGATACAAAAGCTTCAAGGGTACGATATGGAGATACGCCATCGAAAAGGCTCATCACATGGAAATGCAGATGCTCTCTCAAGAAGACCCTGCTCAGAGATTTGTAGATACTGCGACCGGGTTGGGAAGAAATTTAATGTCCAAGGTCCTGTAGTACGACAAGTTACAACTGGGTCTACATTATCGCAAGATCCGTGGAGTGACGAGAGCCTGCGTAAAGATCAACTTGCTGATCCTGAAATTAAGCCAATTCTAGAGCTGAAAGAGGATTCCAACAGGAAGCCCAACTGGCAAGACATGGCCCATTACCATCCTACGACTAAACGTTATTGGGCTCTCTGGGATTCCTTACATTTGAAGAAGCATCTTGTACCGAAAATGG
This sequence comes from Maratus speculifer, assembly GCA_964019185.1. Classification (NCBI taxonomy): domain Eukaryota; kingdom Metazoa; phylum Arthropoda; class Arachnida; order Araneae; family Salticidae; genus Maratus; species Maratus speculifer. The sequence goes on along the minus strand of OZ025294.1, from coordinate 230,590,985 downwards.
GAGTCTGACGATGGAAAGACATGTAGATGGCAACTACTACTCCCTAAGACGAGAATTTCTATGGTCCTTCAAGAACTGCATGGTAGTCCCACAGGAGGTCATTTTGGTGTAATGAAGACCCTGCAAAAGGTTCGAGAGCGTTTCTACTGGAATAATGTTCGCAGTGACGTGGAGAATTGGTGTCGAACTTGTGACACCTGTGTAGCACGTAAAGGTCCTAAGAGGCGAACCCGTGGGCGATTGCAACGTTATAATGTAGGAGCTCCTTTCGAACGAATTGCTCTAGACATTCTGGGTCCACTTCCTAGAACATCTGATGGCAATAAGTACATCCTCGTTGTCATGGACTACTTCACTAAGTGGCCTGAAGCCTATGCCATTCCTAATCAAGAGGCGGTAACCGTAGCAGACATACTAGTTCAACACTGTGTTTCCAGATACGGAGTTCCTCTTCAAATCCATTCCGATCAAGGAAGAAACTTTGATTCGGCTGTGTTTAAGGAAATGTGCGGACTACTCGGCATGGACAAAACTCGAACTACACCTCTACATCCTCAATCGGACGGCATGGTGGAGCGGTTCAATAGTACCATCCTAAATAGCCTCTCTCTCCTGGTGTCTAGAGACCAACAGGACTGGGACAAGAAATTGCCTCTTTTCCTGCTTGCCTACAGGAGTGCCACTCATGAGGCCACTGGTTACTCCCCTTCTCAAATGCTCTTTGGTCGTGATCTTCGTCTGCCTGCTGATCTTTTGTTTGGCCGTCCTCCTGATGCTCCTTCATCGCCTGGGGAATATGTCGATGAACTCCAGGCACGGATTGAGGAGATTCATTGTCTAGCGAGGAACCGAATTGGACTGGCATCAGAAAAGATGAAGACACGGTACGACACAAAGGCAACTCGACATGAGTTCAACGAAGGTGACAAAGTTTGGTTGTGGAAACCGATACGTCGTAAGGGACTGTCTCCAAAACTACAAAGAAACTGGGACGGTCCTTACACAGTCGTCAACAGGCTGAATGACGTCGTCGTACGCATACGAAAATCGCCACACACCAAACCCAAGGTCGTACATTATAACCGGCTAGCCCCTTATTTTGGCCAAAGTGATTAAAAATTCAAAACTGGAATTTCAGACCATGGTCATGAAAGTCACTTTTTGTAAATATGTAAATAGTAATTAGTTCTTATTTATGTAAATTTTATTATTATTGTTATTATTTATTTATTTATTTATTTGTTTGTTTATTTATTTTAAGTGTTTTCCTCTAACTCAAGGATTGCACTGCCCGGGACGTGCAGTCTTTGAGGAGGGGGTAGTGTTACGAATTTTGTAAATAGTTAGTGTTTGTACTGTAAAATGATGTAAATAATCATATTAAGCTCCATTTCTTTACTAATATTAGTTTTTATTACATTGTCTCTGTTATCAAGCAAACTTGTCTATTATTTTCAGTGTATGTCTACGGCAGATTAACGAAATATTAGAGATATCGCCAAGTTGGCGTCACTTTTGGCGACTAATTTTGGTCGCCAAATTTGGCGATATATCGCCAAGTTGGCGACAAACTTGGCGATTGTTGGCGATGGTAACCCTTCCCTATTTATGGTAACCCCCCCCTTAGGTCTACTGATACATTGAATGTTGTTCCGTGGTTTTCCAGTTTTTTCTAGAAGTTTGTAGAAATTTCCACCGCATGCGGCGAGACTATATATAAGGAGAGCGATACGAGCTGTTGTGGTTATTATTTACCAGTCAGTCATTGAGTGAACAACGCGTTTGTTAAGCAAGTTTGCTTGAGTCTTATTTACGTTATTTTGAATGTGATTTAGTGTTGAGACGTTGTATAAAGAGTCTCTGGAACCTATATCTGCACTTATACGATAGATTTGAACAATTATTTTTGAATATCTAGGAATATTTGTGAGTTTCGAAGACTCTGTTGTTCTGAAGTTCTGTAAATAAATTGTTTTCTACTTTTCTATAAGCAAGAGTTTGAAGTTGTCTAACCATAAGATCAAAAGAACCCTATATACGCTGCAACAATATATATATATATATATATATATATATATATATATATATATATATATATATATATATATATATATATATATATATATCCGTATGTGAGCACAAAAAAGTTTAGTTCCCTACCCCCCCCCTTTTTTTTCTATGCTACTGTCGAGAATTCTCATTTCTCGTATTCTTTCCAAATTGGTTTCAGTTTACTAGTAAAAATCATCAGAATTCCTAAGCAAAATAAACGAGTTGAACAGTTTTATAAATAATTTTGTTGTAAAATATTTTTTATAAATTTGAGTAAAATCTCCGTTAGTTCTAGGATCAATTTAAATCCCTATAAACATATTTCTAGTAGTCTATTTAAAATCTAACTACAAAATAAAACTCTTCACGATTTTTTATGTCATTTTTTATAACAGACATTCGATATCATAAATACATATCATATTGAAAGTCTCGTGACGCCTCTCGATGAGTGTTACGGTGAAAGAACTATGAATAACAACCCTTTGGGTACATACTTGATGTGAATAGATCATCATTGTGGTGAAAGATTTCATTTCGGTGAGTGCAAGTAGGTGTAATACAGTTGCGGAAAATTATGTAAATATTTTGAGGATCTAATAGGAAAGAGTGGTTTCAGAGATTTTATCAGAGACATTTTGATTTTGATTAATGTTACTGCTATTGGGTTTCGAACAAATTTTCGGTATCCAAATTTTAACAAAGGGGGTTTTGTATTTCATTTATGTACACATATGTATTTTTATGTCAGCTCAAGAAAGTTTAGTTCCCCCCCCCTTTTTTTTTTCTAAGCTACTGTCAGGAATTGGCATTTCTGATGTTCTATTCAATTTGGTTTCAATCTCCGGGTAAAAATATCGTAAGTTCTAAGAAAAATAAACAACTTGAATAACTTGGAAATATAATTGTTACAAAATATTTTTTATGAAATAGTATAAAATTTCCGGTATTTATCGGATTATTTTAAATTATCAAAAATATTCTTCTAGTAGTCTTCAGAAAAGAGAACTACAAAATAAAAAATTTCATGAATTTTTATATAATTTTTTTATAACACAAATCCGATGTCATAAATACAACTCATACTGAACGTCTCGTGACGCCTCTCGATGAGTGTTGCGGCGAAAGAACTATTAATAACAACCCTTTGGGTACCTACTTGATGTGAATAGATCATCATTATGATGAAAGATTTCATTCCGGTGAGTGCAAGTAGGTGTAATACAGTTGCTGAAAATTACGCAAGTATTTTGAGGATCTAATAGAAAAGAGTGGGTTCAGAGATTTTATTAGAGATATTCTGATTACGATTTACGTTACCGCTTTTGGGTTTCGAAAAGGTTTTAGGTTTCCAAATTTTAACAATGGAGTTTATGTATTTCGTTTATACATACATATAAATGCACATGTAACGTTTGTATCGCTCTTTTTTATATATACCTAAACATAAATGTTGAACAGATTGAATCTGTCTGACTTGTAACGTTTCGAGGTATTTTTTTTAATGTAAAATGTATACAAACAAATTGTATTATATATTTCGTCATTTATGTTGAACTTCTATGTAACCTACTAAAAGGTTTTCAATTTCTAAACAACATAATTGAAAACAAATAAAAAAACGAAATGCATTCATTTGTGGTTTTACTCGCTATTGTAAAAAGAGTAGGAAACATTCATAGTTTATTTACAAAGACACTCAAAATTATTCTTTTATATTATGATCTATGGGGAAATATCGTATTTATATACACTAATAATTGTCATCTGGTCTTTCCGTCTGTCTGCATATAACAGCGCAAGAGCACAGAAAAAAACGGTTTGAATTTTAATATATATTATCGTTGTAGAATTTTCACAAGGAATTTCAAATTTTATAAAAATTGAATCATAACTTAATAATAATAGAAAATTTCTTCACTCTATTAAATCCTATCACACGTAATTAATTCAATGATATTCCACTATAGGTAATGTTTCTAGGTTTGCCACGATGATTGCATAATATTTAAGATATAATCATACTATTCTCGTATTACTGAATTTAATACATACATATAATCATTTTAAAATTTCAACTAATGCATGTTGCATAAGAGTACAACATCTATAGCATCAAGATCTGGATATTTATAAAGCCAACTATATTACGAACGCAGTTCATTTGCCACGCTTGATGTGCAATTTCCAATTTTTTTGTTTTTGGTTAGGTCATCTAAAAAATTTCGTTGTATTTTTTTTTTTCGAATTGCAACTAAGAATTCGTATTTTTATTTTATATTAACGGTGAATTCTCAATGAACTTTTTTTGAATTGACTGTACCAATAAAAGACGAGCATATGAATACTTTTGCCTTGTGAATAAATGATTTTTTCCCTTTTTTTTACCAGTTTTTCTTTAAAGTTTTAAACTGTATATGTTGTTTGAGGTAAACGTAAAACATTCTATACATTTTTAAAATTCAAATTTCAATTATGAATTCATATTTTGATTCTATATTAACGGCGAATACGCAATGAACTCTTTTGCATCGACTGTATCAGTGAAAGATGAGCATATGAATCCGAATACATTTTGTCTTGTGAATAAATGATTTTTCCTTCTTGTTTATACCAGTTTTTCTTTAAAGTTTTTAACAGTACATTTTGCTTTGCATTTGTTGGTGGTGAGCGCGCGAAGTTCGTTTTGCATATTCATTTCTTGCAGAAACCATTTTTACTTGACTTAAAACATAAAAACAAAATAAAACGTTAACTGCTTATGTACGTGCTACAAATCACGGGCTATGATTGAATCTGCAACGTTTCGAGATATTTTTCTTAAAATGTAGATTGAATACAAACAAAATACTATTATATAACTCGTCATTTAAGTCACGTTCCTCTTAGAAGATTTTGGATTTCTAAACAGCATAATTGAAAACAAATAAAAAAACGAAATGCTTTCATTTGTGGTTTTACAAATTGTAACTTCGGATTTATTTGGAAAACACGAGAAAAGTTCGTCGAGTAAAAAAAAAAAGTGAAAAAGTGAAAGACTGAATGAAGAAAAGTTCAATTTCAAAAGTAAATATAGACTTTAAAATTGTTTAATTGAGTACAGTTACGCAATATGTAGCATATTGCCTAAAAATGTTCTCAAACTTTTTGAGAAACCTTTGAAATGGGATATTTAACGGTGAGCAAAGAATTTAACTCGGAGGTACATATTGTATTTAGTAAATAAAAAGACAAAAAAATACTGACGAGGTAGGGTAGTGTATGGTATTATCATTGAGCATTTATATTTTCTGCATCAGTTTCATGTGAAAGGTAGAACTACGTGCATAACAGAAAAGACATTGGAAGAAAAGAAAGAAAGAAAAGTTGTGAATGACTTCCAAGAACAAACGTGTGAGAATGAAATCAGAAAAATATTGTATATTCACAATTTTTTACTCGTACAAATGACTATTTCGAAATATTGTTAAATTTTTTGCATGATTTTACTTGGTTTAGTAGAAAATAGTACTTCAATAAAAAAGATGAAAAGTGTTTTAAAGAGGATGCGTCAATTAAGTTAGGATATTTGTAGCTAAAAATCTTACTCTGTATTGAAACGTAATTTTTCTTTCTTTTTCGTTTCTGTCCTTTTTCGTTTCTTTTCTTTTTCTTTTTCTTTTACTTTTGTATTTTGTAATTTGTATTTATTTATTTTAAACGAATCCTAAGAACCCTATTTTTTCTCCTAAAAACGGGATTCAGGAAGCCTATAGAAACATTTAGACTTCTAATATGATTTTAAACTGATATTTATTCGTACTTGAAAAAGTTTAGACTAGTTCAAAAACTTCAAACTTACTTTTATCGTGGAATCTGATGCTATCAAATAAGCATTTATATTTTGGTGGTGCGGGAGAACCTGGTTTTAATTTTAAATAAAAAGATACATTTACAACCAGAATTTATTCTTTTCCATATTGTTTTAAACACTTTGAAAATAACATTTAAAAGAATCAAGTAACAAAATAGGTTTGGTTGAAGCACCTTGAATATTAATGTCTGATATAAGTTGTTCTCTAAAACCTATCATGATTGGTGAAATATTCTGGCTTAGATTTTTCAGTAATTCTGCGAAAATCGTTAATTTATGTTGAAATTTAAATTTTATGATCATACCATTTTACGAACCTACAGTTACAATCCTAATGGTAAAGACGTTTATTTATTTTAATGCTCATTAATTTCGCACCCTGTAATGCCCATCATTAAATAGTGGTTCTATCATCTAGCTTCATAGTTTAATCTTTTATATCCGAAATAATGAATTTAAAAAACTATATTCTCGAAACTTTTTTTACCATGTATTACTATGATACAGAAGAAGATATATATTCTGAAAATAATAGATTAATATTATTTATTTATTTATTTATTTATTTATTTTGTTAACTGCTTTCCTGATTTGCCAGTGCGTTCTACGGGTAACGTATTTTTCTCAATCATGATTTACCCGTACTAGGTATGAGCCAATGAGATCAAATAATTCAAATTTATTATTCTCACCGGTAAATGTTTGTTGTAAATTTTGTATTATTTAATTCGAGAGTTTTTCTGATCCAATAACGCAAAAAATTCTTTTTTTAAAAATTGGTTACAAAAAATTAAAAATTCTTTAAAATATGCAAAAATATAGGCATTATTTATTTTTTTCAAAAACACTGATCAGTTGATTAATTATGGCTAATTAATTGATATGGTACTTCAAAGTACCTTCCAGTAATAACGATACGAAAATAATTGAGGTTAAAGGAGCTATATCTATTTTTTATTAGTATTTGAGGGGCAAAGCACTTGTATTCTTAAAATGTTCAAATGACTGACTGACACCAGAATTTAAAAGCAAATTTATTTTAAAATAGATAAAAGCTTTCCTTCAAGCACTTCATATAAATAAAATTTTCATTTCATTATTCAGGTGTCAATGTGGCAATTAAAATAAAGTGGTATATATTTTATACCACCGCAATTCAAGGAGTTAATGTGAATTATGATGCATATATGTAGTGTATAAATGTCTGTGTTATATATATATATATATATGAATAGATAATGAGTTTTGCATCAGTATTTTGTCATCATAAGTACATTCTACTGATGTAACACTATCGCTCAAATAAAAGCAAATCTGATTTTATTTTATTTTATTTTATTTTATTTTATCACTTTTAGCTGTAGAAAACTCATTTTTAACTTTTAGTCTTCTAACTCCAATGGTTAGAGTATCTACTAAAAATTCCACAATTCAAAGATTCGGAAGTTACAACAGAAAATTTTAATAAAAATTTCACTAAAACTCACTAAAGTTCACTTTAGTGAACTTTAGTAGAATATCACATCATTTCACTAAAAGCAAAATGTCTATAATTAACTAAAACAAATATTGCCATTTTAAATTTCTGGTGAGAATTTGAAATTTCAAAATAATTTTTTGGTAGCATTTATGCTATTAAGTTTTTTTTCTTTTTAATTTTTTTAAAAATTATTTTATGCTATTAACATTTATGCTTTTTGGGCATTAACGGATTAATACAGCCAGTTATCCTATGAGTTAATTGTGATATTTATTCACCTTTCGATGAAGCGACTTGAGAAGCTGCTGTGTATTAAAAAATTCTTCGGCAGTAGTGAAGTATTAAAATTCACATTATAGAAACAATACTTTCTAACAGTCTAACATTTTACACAAAAAAACTTAATATTTCAATTACTAACTTTATCTACTGCAGTCAGATAACAGAATGTTTTAAAACTGAACTATGCTAAACCTGTGGATAAATATGCTGCCAAAAATTCACTGGAAAGTCAAACGTCAGAAGTTATTAAATGCTTCTCAAGTGCAATTAATATCAGTTTCTGTTCCTTACACATGTAAAATTTGCCGTTCTTCCGTCGTTGAGAGCAAGTGTCCATTATAAAGCGTTGATGTGGTGCATCTGTCTTAAAATGTATGAAAAAGCTTATGAGGAGTTCTTAAAGTTTTGTAGTGTTTAAAATATGAGTTTGCACTAGAGATTTTCGAAAAATATTTTAATTATATATTTAATTTAACATTGTAATATATTAATTACTCCGGTAAGTAAAATGTAATTATGTGTGAACGATGGAGTGACCTAAGAGACTGATATCTATTAAAATTTTCTATTACAGTAGTGAATGACTAAAATTAAGATTAAAGAAAGATACTTTCTAACTGTCTGATATTTTATACAATAAAAACTTAATATTGCAACTACTAGTTTAAACTACTACAGTCAAATAACAGAATGTATCAAAAACCAGCAATGCTAATCTTGCATATAAATTTCCTGTCGAAAATTCACCTGTAAGTCAAAAGTCATGTAGCTCTTTGTAAGTTATTAAATCCCTCTTAAAAGCAATTAATATCAGTTTCTGTCTCTTATACGTGCGAAAGTTTCCGTACTTCATTTTTCCCTATTCTTCACTCGTTGAGAGCAAGTGTCCATCATAAAGCAGTGATGTAGTGCTTTCTGTCTTAAAATGTGTGAAGAAGCTTATGAGGAGTTCCTAAAGTTTTGTAGTGTTTTAAATATGAGTTTGCATGAGGGATTTCCGAAAAATATAATATTACGGTAAGTAAAATGTAATTATGAAAGATTTTCTTTGTAGTAATCCGAAGTACGCTCTCTGAAAACCAAACAACTTCGGAAAGTTTTGAGAATGTTTTAAAATTTGTAGATCATCTTTTTTTTCCTCTGGAAATTGTCTCCTATTAGAGGTGATTAAATGATTTTGTTTAAAAAAGAAAACTTTATTTAAGCCAGTAGCATGAAAGTGGCTCTAATTTAATGAGAATTTCAAGCATTAAGAAAAACAAATATTGCTGTTTTAAATTTTCTGATGTGGATTTCAAATTTAGATTTGAAATATTGCTGGTAGCATTTATGCTATTATGGGCATTAGAGATTTTATACAAATATTTAGCCTATTAGTTAATTGTGGTTTATAAATAATCTTTTACAATTTTTCGATTAAGTGACTTCAGAAAGTACCAGATATTAAAAAAAAAATTCGACTGTACTGAAGGATTAAAATGCACATTAAAGAAAGATACTTTGCAGCTCTCTGATATTTTGTACAATAATAACTTAATATTACAGCTACTAACTTAAACTACTACAGTCAGATAACAGATTGTTTTAAAACCGTGCGATGCTGATCCTGTAGATAAATTTGCTGACGAAAATTCATCGGAAAGTCAAAAGTCCAGTACTTCTTTGTGAGATATTAAATGCCTCTCAAGTGCAATTATTATTAGTTTCTGTCGCTTGTACGTGCGAGAATTGCCGATCTTCATTTTTCCCTATTCTTCACTCGTTGAGAGCAAGTGTCCATCATAAAGCAGTGATGTAGTGAATTCTGTCTTAAAATGTGTGAAGAAGCTTATGAGGAGCTCCTAAAGTTTTGTAGCGTTTTAAATATGAGTTTACATGAGGGATTTCCAAAAAATATTTTAATATTACAGTAAGTAAAATGTAATTATGAGTGGTTTTCTTTGTTTCTTTGAAGCAATGAGTAATACCCTCTCTGAAATCCAAACAACTTAGGAAAGTTTTGAGATTGTTTTCCGGATTGTAGATCATCTTTACTCCTCTGAAAATTGTTTCTTGTTTGAGGTAATTAAACTATTTTTTAAAATAAAAACTTTACTTAATCCAGTAGAACAAAAGTCGCTCTAATTTAATGAAAAGTCACTTTAGCTAACAAAAGCAGAGATATGGAGTTAAAAGTTGCACCCGGTTCCTCCACAGCAACAGATATAAAATATTTTCTAGATGACCTCTGCCCCACTTCCTTAAAGAGAAAGTAGATATTATTTATAGCAGTTTTGAAATGCTGAAACAAATTAGAATTTAAATTAATCCGTTCAGACCAACATCTTTTACAGGAATTTTATTCGTTTTGCACTCCTTTTTGTTAATTATTTGAGTAAACTTTATAAATTACTAAAATGTCATTTTATAAACATATTTAAACAAACCTACTACTTTCCCATTCTTAAAATAAAGAGTATAAGACCATTTTACTCTTTCAGTTATACTTGTTTGTTTTTTCTAATCGCTTTTCTTAAACACAAATGGAATTATTTTTTCTATTATTTCTTAATAGTGAAATTGTAATTTGGTGTATTGTACCTAGAATTGCTTAAAAATGATAGAAGCTTCTTCTTTCCTTTATATAATCAGAAAATTTAAGAAAATTTCGAGAATCGATACATTAAGCCTGAAACCGTTGATTGTCACCAGAAAAACAGAACGTTCAATCACTGTACTGTGAATTATGCTTAGGAAAAAAAAAATCATCTATACCACCCATCCTTTTTTTTTCTGCTTTCATGCGATCACTCTATTATTAAACACCTAAGAATAATTTGAAAAAATATTCTTAAAGCTGTTCTTTTTAATTAAAACGTTCTCTTATTTTATAACTTCTGCTTTTAAAATAAAAATAAAAAAATTATTACATGAACATAATATTTGTATGTTTACTTTTTGGAGAGTGCGTGCGAGCGGGGTAATGGGAAATAAAAGAATCATTTTTTGCATCGTTAACAGCTTTCGGGGTTGCAGATTTCAGACAGTTACACCTGATAGTTTGATATGATATTAAAATTTAACAAAGAAATATAAGATATTTTCATGTTTAATGATATAAACCTCTTTATATTAATCTATAAAATTTTATATAAAATAAAATCAACACTTTGTTAAATTAATGACGTCGCTTTGCGGTATATAGTAAAATAACAATTCTCTAAAAATGAATAACTAAAAAAGACAGATCGCTTAAAAGATAAGGAAACTCAAATTATTAAAAAGATATATATATATGTATATATATATATAATGTTATACATATATATATATATACAATAATAATAATTTTCTACCCCATACAGAAAAAAATTATTAAGTCAGATCTTCTACAATTATTTGCGCAAAGGTGTTAAAAGAATTAGAAATAATTAACCATTTTTCTTACTTATACTTAAGTTAAAAACATTCAACTTTATGTATTATATAGAGTTAGTTCAATAAATATTTTTGAGCGCTTTAACATTTTCCATCTTATTTAAAAAATTTTCCATTCGGAAAAAGCTCTATTATTCAGAGAAAAAATTACTGATTTCAGCAGTAATTATAAAGCAATCGGTTTCTATTATAATGTAAATACCCCATTTCCTATGCTTTACTTGTCAAGGATGTGATTTATGAGAGGTGAGCATTTACTAAATAGAAAAATTTCGTGATTCCACATGTTGAACTTCTTTTTGTTTTGTCACATTTTACTAGCGTAAGTGACTAATGAGTTCTTATTTTTTAAGCCTTTTGTAAGGTTCTTTGCGTGTTTGTTTCTTGTTTACTTTAGGCACGTATTTGTATTCTGTACAAGAAGTGTAGATGTAGTTTAAAACACAAGAAATTCAGTTCCAGGAGTTTCGAAATTGGTCCGTAATTATCACAGAAAAGAGTAAAAGAAAGCAAAGTAAAAAGTTTTAGAAGTAAATGAGACTGCACTAAATCTATTGAATAAAACTACGAACAGAAGAAAATAAGCTTATAATTAAAGTTTTATTTTCTCAGAAATTCAAGGAACCTAAAAAAATGTTTTGAAACTCTTGTAATATTTCATTTCTTTCAAAAACATAAAAGTACTTTGATGTTATAGACTCTGGTAAAAATGCTTCCGATTTCACTGCTTTGCAATATACAGTTACTATACAAATGCTCACAAATAGGGTAATTGTTTGCATATGAAATAGCATTTTAAAACATACCAAAACAGTTCTGTCATTTTGGAAATGTTTGTTGAAAATATTGGTGGCTCAAGGCGTAGAATTATGGGATTCTATTCGTTCTATAGATTTAATTCCGTACGCGAGTTTCCTATTTTTGTTTCGTCAAATATAGTAAAATGCTGAAACCCGAAAAAAAGTAAAGATTTTTTTTTCATAACTTTATTCATTAGTTTAGTACATGATATCTTAGACTACTTATAAGAATTTTGTGGAGTTGATACCAAATCGGATGTTGGTAGTTTGAAGGCGAACGGTGATTCTATGTTGAATTAAACAGGTGATCATAATGTCACAGCTTTTCGGTGTATATACATAATTGTACATAATATATGTGAAATAATATGCGAAATCAAATTAAATAAGCATATATAATTTATAAATATGTGTGCGTAAGTGTGTATTTGCATTTTTTTAATTAAAAATTATCACTGTTTAAATCTTTTAAAGCCGTGCACACTAAAAATTCGGAACAACCTGAACAAATGATATGAGAATGCTAATTTAAAATTATATTTTAAATAACTTAAAGGCTTATTTTAATGAGTATTTTGCAATTTTTAGAACGTATATAATGTGGACTATTACTACTCGACTAATTAATGTACAAATACGGTAATAAAATCTCAGGAATGTCACAGCAACATCACGAATCGTCAAATTTTAGGTTTGAAAACTGAACCGAATGTTACTTTTTTTTTGTTTAGTCGCTCAGAGGATCTCAGTTAACCACCATTGTCCTGTAATATTGCGAGAAATATTTATTTGAAACAAATTTTCAAATTTGAAAGACAATTGTGAGTAGTATATGGTACCGACTATGGAACACTTTTTATATTCCACTAAACGCAAATATTTAACGATTTTTGTAAGATTTTCATCAAAAAGTTTGTCTGTCTAAATATCGAATATTGTACCTATAATTGTAAGATTTTCATCGAAAAGTTTGACTATCGAACAATGTTTCATAATTCGAAATAATCCATACAATATTAATATTTAATGAGATGAAAAAGTTTGACTGTCTAAATATCGAAGAAATGATGAATATAACCATAATTTGTATATTCCCATCTATCCGGTTGTTTAGTGCAGGTCCGCCTAACAAGAGTCTCAGATTTGAGATTTTCGTTCTTCGTTTCGGGGAAGTTCCCGCGCCAGTCTCGTATGACGGAGTGCAACCGGCTGAGCGGGAGCGCGCGCTTACTGTCGGAACAAACTTTCAGCATATATGTAGAGCTAGTGTGTGTCGAAAGACGACAGTTCTGATTTATGTTAATATTATTGGAGCAAATGATGATTATAAAATAGTATTAGAATGGACCCACTAAATGCTAATATATAACGATTACTGTGATCAAAAAGTTTGATTGACGCATTTTCTTAAAAATAAACCAGGTTGAGAATATTAGAGTTATCGATGCTATGGTTTGTGATAATGGGGTCAAATTTAAAATAATGAAAGGTAGGCGAAAGACAATTAAAGAGTACTTATGACAAAATATTGTAACATTTATTTAGAAAAAAAATTTGGACGTCAAATAAAACCCATTCGAACAAAGTTTAGACAGATTAAATAAATAAACAACCTACCTCTAGGATAATATTAATATCAATTGCATTATATTGAAGTCTGAAATAAAATTTAAATGATTTTTATCGTATGTTTTAAATTTTTAATAGATAACCAATTTTTTTACTTACAATTATAAATACTATTCTGGATATTTTCATAGTTCGATAAAAAAAATAGTCTGTGTCGAAATGAACACATGTATGTCAGTAAAGAAATTTGTAGTTAAAACAGATATATTTTGTATTTTCGTAAATATTATTTAGGGGGTTTGAAATTTTCATAGTACGATAAATGGTCCAGCCGATTATTGTAAGATTTAAAACAAATTGCAGGATTAAGCTTTTTCTAATTCATAATCATAATAGCCATCATTATTTTTTCCTTTAAAATGAAAGATATAACCACCTTCATTCAGTTTTGTTATTGCATTTTCAGAAATTTTTCCATGACTCTTTTTAAGAAAATAATCCTTTTCTACATCATTAACTTCTAATCTTGCAATAGTCGTATTTCCAAATTTTGTTTGAATTTTCTTCAACGAAATCAGCTTGTATTTCCCTGTCTCTAAATCTTTTAGCTTATGAGTAACAGAGAACGATCTGAGACTGTTGAATTCTTCCATTTATTCAGAAACAATTTTTGAAAGACAATTTTTATAGTACAGACATCTGTACATAGAGCAGCCAGGTCCTAGTATTCGAACGCATCTCGGTACTTCTAATATTTTTATAGGAATTCTTCATTCTTCAAAGGTACTTTTCGGAAAAACTCCTCCTTTAAAAGCAAATGTGCCGCCGTATATCTGATGCAATTGTATGAGATAATCTTTTACATTGTCACTACTAATCCATAAGCCTGTATTATCTGAATATCTTTTAAATCTTAAACCATGGATATCGTTAGTACATCTACGAACTATTCCATGATCTTGATCACCTAATTCATAGTTAGGTGTAAACACAGAAATAGTTTCACCTATTCCCTGTTTTAAATGAACCCACCTTATTTCCCTCGCTATAGACTTAAAAGGAAGTATAAAACCTTGAACATTTACGATAAGGGTGACATCGTCCATTTTATTAGAAAACAATTTTTATAAATTAAAAAAAAATCGGCTTAAAATCCAAATGGTACAGTATCAAAGTTATCTAAAATTCTTCTTTTATCATATCCAAACATATATCTTTTATTCATTTTATTCACTTTAATATTTCTATCTTTTTGTATCTGAAATTGATTTATTTCTACATCTATATGGTTAATTTCCCCAGTTATTATTTTCATTCTCTCGTCAAAATTCAGCTTAGTTTCGCTCTCATAACTCATTTTAAAACCTTTTACTTTTCCTTTTAAAGAACCGTCGTTCAGAATATAACCATAATCTTTACTTGCTCCAGATATACACGATTTCATATATTTATCTTCTCCTAATTCATCGGTCCACTCTCCTAACAAACAGCCCGTTTTTACTTTATTGGAGCCATCATCGATATACACAATACTATCTGTATCGTAATACATTACATTATCTCCTAATTTATCAAGCATTTCATATAATCTTATTCTAGCCGAACTGGTAGTAAAAGCCGCTATATAAATATTCGTATTAAAGTTATTCTTGACATATTCATCTTTCATCTTATAATCCATTTGCACACACTCATCATTCAAAAATATCATATTCAAGTCTTTAATGCGGTCGTTCAGTATAATTCTATAAAAATCGGATAATTCCATAACATTCTCTGTCTGTTTCAAGTTTTTTCTCTGTCCGAACTTTCCCCATAAAGAGTTTAAACAAATTTTGGATATAAATCTCATTCCTGGGTTTTCTTTGATTTCTCCTAACTTTATACCCAATTTCTTTTCTACGCAACTTTTATATTCTTTTTCGGTTTTGAAATTTTCAGACCATTTATCATCTGTTTCTAATTTGATTTTCAAAAACATTTTAACATAATCCTTAAATAATGTATTAGATTTTTTTTCAAAATGCCAAACTTCATAGATATTTAAAATCTTATAACCTTTTTCAATAGCCAGTTCAACTTCGGTAGTTGTCCATGTACCAGTAAAACTTCTCTCCTCATCCGTATGATTACTTTCTTTATTCCGTATTTCATAACATTTTCTACATTGTTTCTTTTCGCATTTTATAGGTTTTGAACATAATTTACACAAACTAAATATTAATTTTTCTCCTTTATAAGGTAAAACAGGATGATAGAGCTTTCTAGGTGGAAGTACTTTGCATTGTATCAAACCATACCAATTCTTATCATATTTTTCCGGATTATAAATCTTTACTGGATGACCAACAGGATAGTAATCAAAGTAATTCACTGTTGGATAAAGTGAACAAACATCGATATATCTACCCTTTTCGTTTTCTTTCATTTCGTATATTAATTTGGTAGGTTCACACCTACCTCCGCTGAATGCGTTTCTAGGATTTAAAGGTTCTACAAAATCTCTTTTCCATTCATTTTTCATATATTTTTTAATTTCTTTGTGATTATCAAAATCACATTCCCATATTTCAATCAATTCAAATCCGTTATCTTTTATTTTATTATTTATTTTTTGAGTTCTTTCATACAAATCTTTCATACATATCTGATTTTGAAGATTGACAGTGGATTCTGTAAAACAGCGAGGACAACCGTGCCAATGACATCCTTGAAACTGATAAACGGTATTCTTATAAAAACCATCTACTTTATAAGTTTTATCACCTAATTTCAGTTTTTTCTCACCACCGTTTAAAGCATGCTGTATTTTGATATTGTGTTTTTCAGACAGATAGTCTAACCAAATGATCGATTTCTTACTGTATTGATCTTTTGAAATACACTCCTCATCAATTGCTATTGTATTCACTGGTATGAATTTATCTCTGTATATAGCCATACAAACGCCAGCTAAAGTGACATATTTAAAAGGATCAATATTAGCAATGTTTAGAAATAATCTTCGCAATTCTAAACATCCTTTTCTTAAAATATCAACATCAGATCTACAATATTTTATAATTTCTTTTTGAAAATCAAATGTTTCGTTTTTTACCGATATATACCATTTATCAAAAGTTTTTCTTTGATCTAAAGTCATAGTATCATAACCATAATAGTGTTTTTCAGGATATTTCCCTTCATAATTTTGATTTTCAGCAGTGTTAAACAAATGAGGAAAGTAACCTTTAGCCGATTCCGTTAGTCCAAACGTTTTAGGAAATTTTCTTAACGGAATCAGTGTAAAATTAATAGAATCGATAAACCTTATATTATATACGGTTGCTTGCATATATATGAGTTTATTTCCTTGATATATTGTAAACACTTTAATTTTATTTTTAAAGCAGTATTTAGCTAGAAATTGAAAGTCGAATCCTTTTCCATAATGCGCTAATACTGTATAACCGCAATGTTTTCTTTGGAATAACCATTCACAATATTCATTTTCATTCTTAAATATTTTTTCTATTCCGTTAAAATCATGATTTATAACTAGATTGACTTGGTGATTTCCTGTCTCTTGGTTCGTTTCAACGTCAAAAAACATATATTTTTCTGTAAATTCTGACTTTTGACATTTCTTACACCATTTCTCTCTGTCTTTTATATTTTTGGGACAGCTATTTTTACAAGTTCCCCCCTTAGATTCTTTCCTACGTATATAACATTTATGATCTTCCAAAACCCACTTTCTGCAGTTTTTACATTGTCTTTCTCCACATTTATGATCTTCCGGTTCTCTTTCACTTCTACGGATATTTCTCTTACATTTTAAACATTTCCACAGTGTTTCACAGACTGAGTGATTTTTATGATTTTCGAAGCAGTTTTTTCCTTTAAAACATCTAAAACAATCATTACACTGAATATCATCGCCTTCGCAATTACTCTCTTTCCTAAAACATCTATTGCATTTTAAAGAACATTTATGTTGATCACTTCTACTATAACTGACTTTACATTTATCACAAAAATGGTTTTTTCCTAAAAATCCTGTAACCGTTGTAATGACATCAAAATGATTTCTATTTTTTAAAATGTAAACACAATTAGATTTATAGGCGCCGCTGTATATTCTTTCGTTAAAATTTTCTCTGCAAAATATAGTTATTTGAATATTTAAAAAAATTTCGAATTGTTTAACATGTTCTAAATTACACATTTCTAACGGAATATCACACATTTCATGCAATTTTATCGCTAAACTTTTTTGTAATTTTCTACCCATTTTTATGTATTTAACATCTAAATCTGTAAGTTTTTCTAGATTCAATTTTTCGCATAAAATTTTACGATTTTGAATAGCCAGGGCTGTAACGATGGATCTAGCCAAACAGATATTATCGTCATTTTTAATTTGAATTATACTTTTTTTATTGACAACATCGTTATCGTTCAGTAATTTCAAATGTTTACCACCTTTAGGCAAATCAACGACTGTAAAAATAAATTCACAGTCTTTAATATCCAACTCTTTGTATTCAATTTTATGCGTTAAAACATCTAAATAGATCTCATAGGCTTCTTTCGTTGACATCATTTTAGGGTGAAAGGGCTGTGTCAAATAGGGATTGAATACAATTATATCTACCTTTCCTTCGATTTTTCCAATTGCTCTTCTGAATAAATCTTTTAAGATACTATAATACTGGCCAGGTGTGAGTTTGTTTATTTGTCTTATTTTATAAACATATCTATAAGTATTAAATTTTTTTACAAATTTTTTATCTTTCTCAACAATTTCATAATCGGGTCTAAACAGATTTTCCAAATTTGTTTGTAATTTGACTTTTTTTCTGTCTTTTTGATCAATTTTTCATCTTTATATTTCAAGGCGTAATAATCAAAGAGTTTTTTAAGTTTTGGACGGTTTTTCGGTTCATTTATAAATTGTTTCAATTTTTCATTCAAATCAGGAAATAATTTTTTAAGGTTTACCACTGTTTTTATCTTTTTTTCTTCGTTATTTTTTGGATTAAATTCTGCTGTGTTATTATTAAATTTTAAATCAAAAGAATCGAATATTTTTTTCAACTTATTTCTTTTCTTATGATTTTTGATAAATTCTCTCTTCATTTCATTTAAATAATCTGTGACGTCTAAATTTAATAAATCTACTAAAACATATTTATATTCGCCTGTTCTTTTTATGTATCTCATTATCAATCTAATTAATTCATCTTTTTTACAACCTTTGGATTGTTTTATATTTAAAACTTTTGCAGTGTGTCTCAATTTTGAAACAGATATCAATCTTAGAGTTTCCTCCATTTATATAGAAGAAATTTTATGAATACTTTTTGCTACACATTTTTAATAGCTATCTATAAATCCAAATTCGGTAGCAGGTAATTTTAGATTAAGCGATTTAAAATGAATTGAAGAATTTCTGAAAACAACTATTAAAAAATATATTTCATCGTTTACTCAAAAGGACTAATTGTAGTCCATTGAAAGAAATCTAAATTTTTTTCTACAGGTTCGCCATTCAATTTTAAACATTCAAATTGAAATCCGTTTTTATCTATTTCTGTTATTCTAACGAAAAATGGTTCGCTGTATTTACATACAGGTGTTATATGAACATTGGGATGAACATTAAAGGTATGATTCCAATCTACATTTATTCTTTCAGTTGTACAGTTACCTGTCAAAATCTTTGTACTTTTTGAATTACCCATTTATTTAGCCTAAAAATCACTGTCATAATCAGGCACCTTTAAATTCTAAATAAAATTTTTCTGATAGATTTGAATATAAAATGCCAATCTACTCTGTCTTGGAACTTTTCTATAAATGGTTCTGAACACTTTTTCCCCCACAATTCTAATTTTGAAACTATCAAGGTCCAATTGAATAATATTTCTGAAAATGCAACATTCAATATAATATTTTAAACAAGAAAAAACTACATCGTGTTCTATTTTTGAAACGAGTAAAAAAACTACATCGTGTTCTATTTTAGAAACGAGTAAAAATACTACATCGTGTTCTATTTATGAAACGCGTAAAAAAACTACATCGTGTTCTATTTTTGAAACGAGTAAAAAAACTACATCGTGTTCTATTTTTGAAACGAGAAAAAACTTTCGTGATCTTTTTTTTAAACAAGAAAAACATTCAATATGATATTTTCAACTGAAAAATACGTTCAATTTAAAACAGAACATTGACTATATTATTTTCAACTAAAATGCAACATTCAATATAATATTTTCAACTAAAAACACAACATTCTGTATAATACATTCAATTTAAAACACAATATCATAAATTTATTTTGATGTTCGTTTGATATGATAATTGCTTTTTAAATGTCTCTTTTTATGAGCTAAAGTATATTTTTTACCACATTCGCAATCAATTTTTTTTTCATAGCTAAATGACAACTTTTGCAATTAGCGTAACGTTCTATTTTGCCGTAACGAAATCGAGTATAAAATTGGTCTAAATTTTTTGTCATCTCACAATGCTTACAACTTTTAGACAGCTCCATTTATTAAGAAATATTTTTTAGAAAGCTATTCCAAACGTCTTCGTTTTTCTTATTAAATTTTACTTTCAAATTATTATCAATATTATTATAATCTAATATTTTCTTTATGAAATATAGGTAATTTATCGACTTTTTATAGTACACTAAATCTAAAAACTGAATAAACATTTCTTCAGCTTTATATGGAATATTTAACTTCAATTTCCACTTCAATGCTTTAAAACGACTTATTCGGGATTTGCGTCTTTCGCTTAAAAAAACATCTATATTTTTATAGGTAAAATATTCACCGTCCGAATCGTACATTATTTCACATTTTTTCATCTGGTCATAAATCTTTAGATAGTTTTCAGGCATTTCATATTTTTTTACTTTGTCAAAAGTTTGTGTTAAGCTTGATTCGGTATCATCTATTAGAATGTCTTTAAAAAAGTCGTAATTCATTTATTTAATCTTATATTCTAGCAATACGTCGATTAAAGCAGACCTTTTTTCTACCAAAGACGTCATTTCCTTCCAAGTGCAAAATATAACGGGTGAGTACGAATGTTGACGCTCGCTCTAATTTGAACTTCATTTATAGGTCAACGCTTTCATTCAGTGGCCTTCCTGATAAAGATATTAAGTTACGTTTTTCTTACGGAGTATTTAGAAACATATTTTTCGACCGTTCGAACTTGATATTCAACATAATACAAAGCAGATATTTATGATTATTAAAATTAGATACTATTCTTTATTTATAAAATCATAGAAATTTTTTTAATTAAAATGCTAAAAGTCACTTAAAGCAGAGCCATTCATTTACTTTTTAAAATTGAATAATTTCTGAAAATATAAAAGAAAAGTTATTTCTACATAATTAGTTTTAAGTATGGACTTGTTTTATTAACATGGTTTGATATTTTACCATGTTTATATTTTAATACTTGATTACCCCGCCTAGACGGGACCTGCATAGATGGAAGTTTTTTTCTCGTTCTAAAAAAGGATCACGATACATATATTTTACTCGTTTTAAAAATAGATCACGATGTAGTTTTTTTACTCGTTTAAAAATTAAATTGACTTGATATCTTTTTCGTCAACCCAAGAATTGAATTCGTCGGAATAATTTAACCACTTTACAAGACATTTATTTCCTTTCTTTTTTAATATTTTTTCAATTTTAAACAAATTATTTTTTTTATTATATTCACATAATTCCTGTTCATAATATGTTCCTTTTATTTCGTTTCCATTCAAATCCTTTATTCTGTAAGTAATGGGGTCAGTGTTTAATATTTCCGAAACGATGAAAATTTCTTCCGTAAAAGTGTGCTGGTATCCGCGGGTGAAAGCAGTCTGGTATTTCGAAATTCTTATTCTATCGCCAACCTTAAATTTTGGTTTTCTTATTATTTTTTCTTCGTATAAATTTTTATAAACTTCGGATTCATTTTCTTCCCTACTGGCTTCGCTAGGTGTCATTTTGATAGACCTATGCTTGGTATTATTATAATTTTTAACTAATTGATCCAAAACATCTATATATCTTTTAGTATTGTTGGCCGCTAGATAGGTTCTAATTTTTTTATTAATTGTCCTGTTAAAACGTTCGACTACAGAACATTTTATTTCAACATTTTCAGTTGTAAACCACTGAATATTATGATCTTTAAACAACTTTAAAGTTAACTTATTTAAAAATTCTGTGCCTTTGTCCGTCTGCAGTTTTTCAGTTATTCTTTCTTTAAATATCTTTTTAAATGCTTCCGTTACTTCTTGTCCAGTTTTTCTTTTTATCGGAATAGCCCAAGCACATTTACTAAATACATCTATCACTGTCAATAAGTAATTAGTTCCGTTATTATATTTACTAAAAGGTTTGATAAACAATAAATCTGCTTGCCATTGATCATCGATATGACTTACATAAATGCGTCTTCGTTTAAATTTACGAATTAAAGGCTTATGTCTGGTATAAACATCTTGGCTATGTAAAAAATCTGTAATTTGATTTTGACTAAAACCCGTTTTCCGTTTTAATTCATTGATCCCACAATAACCACTTTCAGGATGATAATATATTTTTTCTAAGATATTTTTAGGACCTAAGGTTTTCCTAAAAAAACACTCTTTTTAGAACCACAATCTAAACAAATACCTTTCATCATTGGCCTGTTATTTTTAGACATTGTATTTTTAATATCTTTTGTTTCTGTATGGTTTTTACATTTTAAACAATAGATATTTGTATTTCCCATACCAAAAGATTTTTTAGCTTTAATAATCGGTTTTACAATTCCTGTTTCAATTCTTTCTCTAATCGTAGGATTTTCAATATTATCTAGTTCATCAATCATATTCTTATCGCATACTTCATTTCTACTTTTTGTACCTTTATTTTCTAAATAACATTTGTCATGTTTATATACAATTTCATCCACTCTGTTAACAGGTTTAGACGAATTTTTATACGTTAAATCTGGATTTAATCGTGTTTTCCCAATAATAACTGTGTCCCCGGGCCGGTAAAAGAATGGCCTGGTAAATGCATTTCGAAAGTTAAATTACTAATGACTTTATTCAGAAAACCCGATCCCGTTTGTCCACATTTTAAACAACCGCCTTTAAAATTACCCTTTTTAGTTAAAGATGTAACAACAAATTTTTTACATTTACAACTCATTTATTAGACAGCAAAAAGTTGACGCTTTCTAAGAAGAATATTTATATCCATTCAACTGTACTTTTTTCACATACTTTTCGATTGGGAAGTATACTAAATTATTTATAAAATTTTGTTCTCTTACATACACTTCTTCTTCTGAAATTTTTTTAGCTTTCAACAAATTTAATTGTTGTTTATAAAAATTATAACATTGCTTGTATTCTTCTTTTCGTTCTAAAATATTTAAAGATTTCTCAATAACTTCTACAATTCCTGCACTCAAACTCAATGCAGCCAGTGGTATTAATACAAAAGCTGATAATCCCGAAGCACTTAGCATAAATTTACTGACAGATAAGGAAATACTTATCTTTTGATACAAATTGTAACTTTTCCGATAAACATATAATCTCTTTTCTAAATATTCTTCCATATTTATATAGGTTCAAAATTTCTTCTGTATCTCATTTCAGAATTTACTAAGTCTAGCATAAAGAAGTTACCCTTACAAGAATTATATTTTTCTAGAAATTCCTTTTTCGTTAGATTTCCGTCTTTTTCTCTGATTATCTGATTGATTTCCCTAGGCTGTAGCTTAAAAAATATGAAGTAATTACAATTTTTTCTAATATCTGGAGGAGTTGAGTAATAAGACTGCGTTAAATAAATAATGGATGCATTTTTCTTTCGACCTCTTATAAACAAATCTACTATAACTTTCTGGTCTTTCTCTGTAACACAATCGTCAAACACAACAAGATTTTTTTCTGAGGAATCTAGATCGTCGACAGTAATAAATTCACTCAAATCTGAAGAAAATAATACATTCTTTTTATATTTATCATACAATTTTAATATTTCCGTTTTTTTATTTTTATTTATTTTTTTACATTTTAAAATATCGTCTCTTTCAACACCTTCAAACAGTGTATAATCTTCTTGTAATTTAGAATACTTTGGCTCGAAAATATCTTTTGCGCATAAATATAGCGCGTCGAAATCTAATCTTACATTGCTAGGATTCTCAAAACTGTTTAATAAATTTATTAGTAAATTTGTCTTTCCACAACCTGATGGGCCGATTATTAATAATCTAAAAGGATGTCTGGGTAAAAAACGATGTTGTTTAGGGTCCGGCAATTCTTCCGGTTCTGTGTAATTTTTAATTTTAATCATTTATTTACTGAGAAAGTTTACAGCTAGTAAAAAATAAAATTACTGCTAGTAAAAACATATTAGCTGTCAGTAAAAATAGACGTCTGTGCTATCGCTTCTAATTAGCTTCAGCTTTTCACTGTCTATAAATGGATAAAATAAACGATTTAGAAAAAAATCGAAATAAGAAACAAAAAGAAGAATTAAAAAATGCAATAAAACTTGTCAAATTACAAGCAGATATTAGAAAAAATAATGAAGAACAGCGTGATAGAAAGCTAGGTATAGACAAAAGTTTAACTGAATTTCATAAACCTGTCACTAAAAAATTAGAAGAACAGGATAAAAGTAGAAAAGAAAATATTAAAGCTATCAATGATAAATTGGACGAATTAAATAGATCTTTACAGCCTATTGCAGAATCATCTAGAATTATTCCTGAAGCGATCGAAGATGTCAAAGAATAATATAAAGAACCGCCGCTTACTTATAACGTTGATCAAAATTTAGATCTAAGCTATTTAAAATCTGTACAATTATACAGACCTTCGAAACTCCTAGACAATCAAGAAAAATTAGATGAAATGTATACAAAGGCAAAGCATTTAAAAGAAGAATTATCGAGGAAAAAAGGCAACTTACAAAGTACAATTACGAGGGCTAAAAATCTTTCGGAGGAGGAATTAAGTCAGAAAAAGGTTGAATATAAAGCAGTTGAATATAACGAAGGGGAGCTACAAAAATATAGGGCTAGATTAACTACAATTCGAGGTAGCGAAGTAATGAAAGTCGGTAAAGGATTAGGTTTATTATCTGAATTGCTGGATAAAATATGTCAAGGTAGCAAGTCGAAAAAATTAAAAAATGAAATCAAACTGCTAATAGACAAACTCATTAAAGCTAAAAAAATAACTAATGGAGATAAAGAACGATTATACAACCAATTTCTTCTTTGAAAGCGTCAGCTTTTTGCTGCCTAATAAATGAGTTATGTAAAAAAGAAGATTCATTTGAGTGACGGGCAGATTAGTAAATTGAAATCTGCTCTTAGAAAAAAAGAAGAACTGACACTGCAGATAGACAATTCTAAACCTCCTAATTATGAAATGTATTTAACTAAAACACAGATTAATCAGATTAGTAAAGGTAAAAGAATAAATATAAGCAAAACTCAATTAGATAAAAACGGTGGATTTTTACCCTTTTTAATTCCTATTTTAACATCACTAGGACTCGGTGCCGCGAGTGGGGCAGCAGGTTGGGGAACTAAAAAAATCCTGGATAAAATTTCGGGATCTGGAGTTTATAAGCCTTGTGAAAACAAAGGATCTGGTCTAAAAGCGTCAGCTTCCCTGTCTAAAAAAAAATTCCGATAACAAAATTGGGTATATCGGATAAAACGATTAAAGAAAATATGAAAGATGAAAGAGGATTCAGGGGGGTTTTTACAAGCGATTTACTTCCTAAAAAGATTGGAAATTTTGAAAGCGGGATCATTAATTTAGATATCTCGACCAGCCCAGGAACACACTGGGTTTGTTACTATAATGACCCGAAATATAACTATGTAGAATATTTCGATCCTTTTGGGGAATATATATATAAAAATATTAAACTCAAAGAAAAATATATTCCTGAAAATATTATGAAATTTCTTAAACTTTCCAATAAAAAAGTCAATATAGCTCACAATGATAGTTTTTTACAAAAACCTACTTCTGTAAACTGTGGATTATTTTGTATGAAATATATAAAGGAAAGAAATAAAGGCAAATGTCCAGAATGTGTACTTAATTCATTTACTCAACAGCCTAGCGATTATAACGAAAAGCTTGTTTTTCATCTTTAAAGATTTTTTCTGTCTAATAAATGATCAAATTGAAACCAAAAATTCATGAAAAATCAGAGGATTTCACTGTTGAATTTCCAAAACCTCTTAAATTAAAAAAATTAGCATTGCAATCTTTTACTATGACAGTTTCATGGTTTAACATAACAGATAAAACTAATACATTTGACGTATACACAGATGAGAATAATGTTAAATCTATCACTATTCCTTATGGTAATAAAAATGTTGAAGATTTAAATATAGATGTGATGAAAGCGTTTGGTTCAGACGATCCTCCGGTAAAATTTGGTAGAATACAATCTAGACTAAGAATGCTTATTAAATTAACTAAAGGTTGGAATATCGACTTAACAAAAAGCGATTTTCATAAGTTAATAGGCTTTGAAAAAAAAGTTTACGAAAGTCATGATGAAGAGACTGTAATAGAAGGTGAAAATATAGCCGATATAACAAACGGAAACGACATTATATATATTCATTGTGATGTAGTGAATGGATCTTTAATCAACCAGAATAATTCAGAAGTTATTTATTCTTTTACACCGAGAGATGTACCGGGTGTTATCATTTCGAAAGAATTCAATAATTTAATATATTATCCTGTGAAAAATAGGGATTCAATTCGTAGAATAAGGATGACAGTTACGAATCAAAATGGCGAATTAATTGATTTAAATAAAGGTTTAATTGAGTATAATTTTAGAGTCGTAGAGGAAAAAGAAGACTATGTTGAAAAAATATATCAATTGATATTAACTAAATTTTCTCAATAAATAAATGAATCAACACAGATTATATAAGAAAAGTAAAAGAATTCAAGGAAAAGTATTTTTTAAATCTAAAAAAGTAGATTTGACAGTTGTTGACAAATTGACTGATGCTGACATATTGAAAGAAATATTTTCAAAAAAGATGAAAGGAACAGGTCTGAAAATTCTTCCTAAATAAATGAAAAAAATTTATAATCTGAGAGATACTCATTATTATTATAATAACGATATAAAAAGTAGCGAATTAAAAAAAATAAGATTTCCTAGTACAAGCCATAATGACAAAAAAGAAAATACTACGTTTCATTTCGAAATTACAGATACCAATGATCCTATTTCATTATCGGAGAGTTATCTGGAGACAAAGTGGAAAATTATAAAATCCAATGGCGATTCTATAAACGACGATAATGTCGCAGCTGTAGGTTCTATGAAAGGCGTAAAACTTCAGATAGGTAAACAAATAATCGAATCAGTTGGAGACTATCACTCCTACATTCTGCAGGTTAAGAGACTGAAGGATTATACCAGAGATTATTCAACATCAGAAGCCACCAATATAGGTTTTTATCCAGATACCAGTGATAGTGCTGATAGAAATAAAAGTTTACTTGAAAGCGATGGTACGATAACGGCTACAACCTCTGTAACAGATATCGTCAATAAATTAAAAATTGTAAAAAATGAAAGCTACAATAAAGGATTTAAAAAAAGATGGGAATTGTCGAAAAATAGTAATTCAGTTACAACATGGACACCTTTAAAGGAAATTTTTGATTTCGTCGCAGAATATAAAAAAGCCATTTCTGGTTTCATAATAAGAATGGAATTCCAAAGAGACGATAGTAGAAATATGATTTACACAGACGTTGCAAATCCAGATTATAAAGTAGAAATTGAAGACATAGCGCTCTGGGTGAGATACGTCGATTTTAAAAATGGAGCGGAGATTCTCTATAATGAATTAAAATTATCTAATACGGATATAGAAATAAACTGGAATCAGTATGAAATTAACAGATCTAGTCCTATTAATAAATATAAAAGCGGTTCCGATTCTATATCAGCTACATCCGATGAAGTTTTAAGATTATTCGTCATACCGCAATATTTCGAAAGAAATGAAAATCCTAAAAAAAATAATATGATATTTGATAATTTGGATATGATCGAATGTTGGTTGATAATTAACAGATCGCCATTACCTG
This sequence comes from Maratus speculifer, assembly GCA_964019185.1. Lineage (NCBI taxonomy): Eukaryota > Metazoa > Arthropoda > Arachnida > Araneae > Salticidae > Maratus > Maratus speculifer. Next base: position 230,563,353 of record OZ025294.1, on the reverse strand, counting down.
CAGAGCGATATACTATGGATTTTGGTAAAAAGGAATATAATAGATTAAATGAATCTTTTCTGGAATCAGGTCTCAATAATCTAAATACAGAAACCGGTTGTATGGTCAGTTATTCAGATTTTGGTAAATTATATCCCATTTTTCATTTTGATTTGTCAAATCATGTAAACTATACCACTCTTGAAAATTTGAGAATAGAATTCAATTGGAAATTAGAAAAAGAAACAACCAAAGAATATGTATTTTACTATATTTTAGAAGTAAGAAAGAAATGTATATTAAATATGAATAAAAAAGAAATTACTATGATTAAAACGTTAGGAGAATAACATTTTTTAGTCTTTATAAATGGCTGTTTATTATCCGCCGTATGATAATCCAGTGCGAAAAGGCCCTATCGGACCCCCCGGTATAGGTTTTAAATTAACGCCGGATGGAAATTTCGATATGGATAATAAGATATTAAAAAATGCTTCAGATCCCATCGATGATTTAGATTTAACCCCTAAACGTTTCGTTTTGAATAAAATAGAAAATAATCATTTTGAACTAAGAGATTTTATACAGAAAAATAATATTAATTACGATAGTAATTTTTTAACTTTCACAGAAGAAACGGGTAAGAGAATACAAGAACTCGATGAAAATACTTTACATCTAATCGACGGAAAAGCTTACGACGCCAAAGGAAAAAGAATAGGAAACGTCGCAGATCCAAAAGATGATAAAAATGTTGTGAATAAACGATATTTAGAAAAAAATGCATTAATATTAAAGAATGATAAATTTGATGCCAAAAATAAAATAATTACGAATGTTTCAGAACCCGAAAACGATAAAGACGTAGTCAATAAAATATATATTGACAGTAAAGATATCTGGGTTACTATAAAAGATAATTTTCAGACTTTTACAGATAAAGAATTTACCAAAGTAAATTTTGACTTAATGAGTTCTAAATTACTGGATCAAGAAATGCGATTATCTACAGATATGCATATGAAAATTACTATATATTTAATATATAATAGTTTAATCGGCAAAAATAGGGCTACAGTGATAGAACTAAAAATCGAAGATAAAATAATTTTAAGCGGAGAAATGTTTGATGATTATTCCGTAACTCGTTTTGATTATGGAAAAAGTGGTGACATGATTACATTTTTGATAAAATCCAAAAGTAATTTTCCAGTCACCTTAAAACCTTGGATGCATATTGAAAAAATTCCTTTTTAAAAATATTTCATTATTAAATGGATATCAACTGGGACGAATTTTCTAAGACGAAAAATTTATCCGAAGATGTCCTTCGAAATTTGAAGGATAAACTCAATTGGAAGTTAGTTTGTAGATATTCCGTATTATCCGAATGTTTTATGGAAGAACTCATAGATTATATCGAATGGAATGTTATATGCATTTTTCAAAAACTTTCGGAAAAATTTATAGAAAAATATAAGAAGAATTAGACTGGAATTTAGTTTGTAAAAATCAGAAGCTGTCTGAGGAATTTATATTAAAACATTCGAATTATATAAATTGGGTTGTTATATCTCAATATCAAACCTTAAGTGACGAATTTATTCAAACCTATCATGAAAAATTAGATTTACATAAAGTATCTCAATTTCAACAGCTTGCAGAAAATACTATGTGCACATTGGAAGAAGGACTTAATTGGCTATTAATAACCCGTTTTCAAACATTTGGTGAAAGATTTTTAGAAAAGTATATGCATAAACTAGATTTTTGTAATCTCATTGAATATAAGTTTGATCAATTACCAGATAATTTTTACAACGATAAATGGAAAAAAATTCTTTCCGTTCAACTGGGTGAATTAAATAAAAAATTTGGCCATTATTACGAAGAAGAACTACCGAACAGAGAAAAATTAATGGATGAAATTTTCGAATTAAAAAATATTTTAATACGATTTATTAATGAATTGAGACAACTTTTGAATAAAGACGAAAAATAAAAGTGTTTATAAAATTGCTTCGATATAAAATGGTGTTGGCTCAAAGATTAGACGATATTATAATTCATAAATATAAAGATTTATTTGTCGAATTATCGCAATGTAAAGAATTTTACACATTTATTTCATTATATATCAATAAAATTAATTTTCATTTAAGTGAAAAAGTTATGAAATTACCCATTGAATTTATAAGAAAATTTAAAGATAAACTTGACTGGGATTGTATATCACAGAATGAAAAAATATCAGAAGATTTTATTAGAGAATTTCAAGATAAAGTTAATTGGTATTATATATCGTTTCGTCAGACACTATCAGAAGATTTTATTAGAGAATTTCAAAATAAAGTTGATTGGGAAGGAATATCCTTTCGTCAAATATTATCCCATAATTTTCTAAAAGAATTTGAAGATAAAATTGATTGGGAATGGATATCATATATAAATGGTTTTTAAATAAAATTTCAATTTTAAGCCGAAGGATTATATCCTTTATTTGACGAACTTTCTGATAACACAATAATCAAATGGATTCTACTCAATACCATTTATTGAACTATGAAAGTATCAAAATAATATTCACATTAAAAAACATATGATAAAAAGCATTTAACTTTTATTTCAGACTTCAATGTAATGCAATTGATAATAATATTATACAATGCAGCTCTTTGCTTTTCCTATCAAGACTATCCTAGAGGAAGATTGTTCATTACCATTTGGTAGACTAAGGGCGTCAGGCAAAATTTTTTCATCAATACAATAATTAAATATTAGCTTTTAAAATTGATAAATATTTCATCTCAATTGATTACGTTATTATTTATAATCATGATTCTTTATTCCATAACCCTTTCTTAAAACTTCGTCTTTACATAATTTAGTAGAAAAAATAAAATATCCAACCAATGCAAATCATGCAATATTTTATCATCATTTGCTCGATAAATCGTACTAAAATCATTACATCTTCTATATTTAGACAGACAAACTTTTTGATGAAAATCTTACAAAAATCGTTAAATATTTGCGTTTAGTGGAATATAAAAAGTGTTCCATAGTCGGTACCATATACTACTATTGTGTCATTTTAAAATTAAAATTGTCACTTTAAATTTAAATTTAACCTTGTTTCAGGCGTGTTTTAGTAATATGAAACTATTTCGCATTTTATGAAAGTGATATACGTTGATAGGGGATACTACAATTACTTCCTGTATAATAGAAAGCAAAGAGTATTTACAGGGATACACGAAAGATTTCGTATATTTTACTGTGTCCGAAGTAATGTGTAATACTACACCCAGATATGAATATTTTTAAAACTTCTTTAGACTGTAAAAAAAAGGGTCGATCTACTAAAAAAACTTTAGTGATTCTTGTAATTACTAAAAAATTTTTAGTAATCTTAGTCGGTTACAAGAAAATCTGTAAGAATTACTAGAAAAAAGTTAGCAACGAAGGGAGTTAATAGTTTTATATTTTTAATAACTATTACTAAAACTCACTTGGTGTGGCCTTGATAGCATAGTGGTAATAGTAACGGACTCCAGACTACAAGGTCCCGGGTTCGATACTGGCCACCGTCAAATACGCCCCGAAGGTATGTAGTGTAAGTATTCGTTAGTAAAGGGATTATGAAAATCCTGTCGGGGCAGTTAGCAATGTTTGGTGCTGCCATCTATTGCAGTTTTGCCGAAAATCTTCCGCTTCAGAAGTCTGGATGCAGCTCGAAGGAACTTCCTGCCTTTAGGGCGCACGTAATGGTTATTAAAAATAATTTTGGAGCTATTACTAAAATTTGCTTCGTGGCTCATACTAAAAATTTTTAAGTTAGTTATAAAAAAAAATTCTTTTGTTCAGTTTACAAAAGAAATGCTTGTTCCACTTGCAAAAAAAAAAAAAAAAGTTTGTAATGGTTACTAAAAAATTCTGTGGAATACAAATTTACTAAAAAATTTTTAGTAACCTCTTGAATTTTTTTACAGTGTATAGTACGAAAGAATTTCCTTTGCTACGTTTGACGTGCTATTTTAGACTTATTAAAATATAGAACAGTAGTAATGATACAGTTCACAATCGAAAAAGAATGTATTTTAATAGTCATTTATTTTCTTGATGCAGAAATTTAGGACCTTTCAATATTCTTTTTTATTTGTATGATTTCAATTTACATTTATCACTTTTATCATCATGTTTACTTCCTTTAAGGGAAAAGGATATATTTTCACTCAAATTTGTCGAATTTCATTTTTAAAGAAAAAATAGAAATATATATATATATATATATTTATAATAGTATGTCCCAAGTTTATGGGACGCCAGAAGTTGACAGGGGATTGCATAAATAATAAACCTAGTAGTGTCTCCTTTAAAAAATGTATTCATATTTGATATATTCAAACTAGAAGAATATTATACACTAATAATACCATTCTTTTATTACAAAATTGTTGTTCAAAGGCATGTGATAATCGCTTTGCATTGTTATACATATGCTTTAATAGAATGATAACGTTATAAATTAGCATATTCCAATAGCAAAAAATACCTAATTGGTATTGAAACACGACAACAAATCTTTAAAAACTGCTACTTTCACTTTTCAGAATTTCAGTGTTCAGTGTAAATTTAGTTTTTTACAAGAGGCTCAATATTTAAACTTAAAAAAAATTTAAATAGCATTTCAGAAAATAAAACGAACATTTATATATTTTTTAAGCAGTAAGAGCAAAAATTAATGCCAAATAATACTCTTTGTCTTATCTAATTTATGAACTTAAAACTGAAAGTTTAACTTTTTTTTCTTACTTGACATTTTTCTTCTTTATGCATGCAATGCTCATCTATATCTTTCTTATCCTCGCAAATTTTCCCTTTAACAAAAGATGATATAGTGTCAAACCGAATTATCGAATGGGACTTTCTAAAAATGCGGGATTTTTTATAATAGTATTTCACATAGTCTTATAAATAAAAGACCCTATCCAAGTATTAAATTATGATGCATAATCATGTGTTAGAAAGAGAGTTTTATCGTATTAACTTTTCAAACTTATATTTTAAAACAATAAACTTGTAAAATGTATCATTAAAGTATCTCTAATATATCAAATAAATGGTTCAAAATAATGTTTTTTTCATTTCTTTATTGTTCCTAATATAAAGAGTAATGCAAATTAATTTTATTATGCATGTCAATAAATTATACTTGTAAAAAGCTTAAATGAAAAAGGTCAACATTTGAAATTATTGTTGCAATTTTCCAATGAATAAATTTCATTGTATGTAGATATTTATAAGATGTATTGAGCTATGAACTTTTTATTTATTTTGAATTAATGAATCTCTCGTTGTTAAAACTAAAAATTGAATGATTCTGTATAGTACACTGTAAAAAAAATCTTTAAAGATAATAAACTTTTTCCAGGAAACGTAGATTCCTAGATCTTATGTAATGGTATCAGTAAAAAATCATGTAACCGATCCTGTTACATGAATTTTCGCTGTTACCGTTACTTAAAATGCTCTAGGAATCCGAGGTTTCTATAAAAGATTTATTAACTTAAAAAAAAATTATGTGTATTTGTCAATAGCAATAAATAAATAAATAAATAAATAAATAAATAATAAATAAATAAATAAATTATATTTTAAAGACGGATAAAGCATGCATTATTAATGAAATTATAACATAATACGATATTTTTTTATATACTAAGATTAAACGAATGTTTCTATCTAAAAATATTATAATAAAAAATATTTTATTACACGTCAATAAACAATTATTATGTAAAAACTCAAATATAGTTTGAAAGAAAATAATCATATGTACTAAATATTAAACTTGTTTTTAAAACAGCAGATTAACATATTTTCTATTACTACAATTGCAGAAAGAAGGAAGCTGAAGAATGATATCAAGAAAAGACATTCTCATAGAAAAAATTCCGATTTAAAATAATCGTTTTAAACTACACGATATCACCAGCTTTAAAAATGGCCTGTCCTCATACACACCATGGCATTATGTAGATGATATATTATAAATAATTTTATCTAAATGACTGCTAAATGTATAAATTCACTTTTAAAAAATCTCTACGGTTATTAAAAATTTTATAAAAAACTTGGTTTTTTAGAATTTTTTATGCAACTGCAAAAATAGAAATTCATCTAACTGATTCACGTTTTCCTGTAGAAAAAAAAGGTTGTAAGGTTACTAATGATTTATTAGGAAAGAGGGATGTCTATTTATGAAACTGCAACAACAACTAAAATTTGAAGAAAAAAACCATGTAATTATTCAGGGTAATAAATAAAATTTTAGTAAACATACAAACTTCTATAGCTTCGTAGACCTAGTTTTGTAAATTTCTTCTTTTTTTTTTTAGAATGTACAAATAAAGTTTTAACATATACAGAGATTTCTGAATCTTTTACAGAAACTACACTGAAAAAAACTCTGCAAACTTACAGAGAGTTTCTAGGAAACCAGGATTCCAAGAAATTTTTATGTTACGGTAACAGCAAAAATCCATGTAGCAGATACAGATTTGCACTGAAAAAAAAATCTGTAAAGTTACAAAGAATTTTTATAAAAAATAAGATTTCTAGAATTTTTATGTAACAGCAACCCAGGTTACAGATAAAATGTTAGCAAAATAATTGTTATTTTAGTAGATTCGTTTGTAAAGCTATAGATTTCAGGATTTTTACAAAAATAAATTTTGTAGATTCACATCTTTTCTTGTATAGTAAACAAATAAAATGCTAGTAAACATGCAGATTTCGGCAATTTAACATTTGTAGAATTATAGATTTGTTTTAGAGTGTAGTTATGTAGGCTCACGCCGCTACTCCTATACATTTATTTCAATGTAAAATGACTATCGTAGGATTATCGTAGAACTATTATGTCTATAAACTACAATTATCATTATGGCAAATGAGTGGCATAATGCACAATTCGGGGAATCAATAACCTAAGTTATGGAATAGGATTTGGCAAAAATTTAACCATGCATTTCCTTGTTGAGTATATATATTTTTTTCCTGGTTTCAAATTGCAAAAACTTTTAAGATCAAGGGTTTGGATATTTAAAATGAAGGAAATAGCATATTTCTTCATTAAATTTATTGGATTTCTCATAATTATTCCACTTTTTTCAAATTACACGTAGAATGTAAATAATATTTATATTTAAGGAATTAAAACAAAAATTTAATGTGAAGTAAAGCTGCTTATTTTTTTCTAATTTATGGCCTTTAAATCGAAATCACTACTCTTCATTCTTCCGAGGTATTTTTTCTTTTCATTTTTATCCATTCAGTGCGCACTTTTATTCTTTTTATCTCTATTAATATTCTTTCTAACAAAAGATGATATACAGTCAGCTAGAATTATCGAATGGGATTTATTAAAGAGACATACATATATATTTTAAGGTAGCATATCAGACAGTTTTATAAATAAAATACCCCCTTCAAGGTTTAAATTATGATGCAAAACCAAGTGCGATGTAAAAGGTACTTCATCATAATAACTTTTCAAACCTTTTATTTGGGGAAAAACAAGAATGTGAAGATGCCACTAATATATTAAATAAATGGTGTAAAATATGACTATACATTTCCCTTTTTAAGTGAAAAAACTAATGTAGTTGAAATTAATTTTAATGTGCAACGTAACATATTACACTTCTTAGAGAAAAAAGAAACTAGCTCTTTAATTTATTGCTGAAATCTTTCAATAAATAGATTTGTAAATTTAATGCCAACTAAAGCTGCTTATTTTTGTCTAATTTATTTCCTTTAAATCAAAACCTCCATTCCTCATTCTTCAGGATATTTTTTTCTTTTTTTATCCATTCCATGCACACCTTTATTCTTTTTATCTCTTTGAATATTCCTTTGAATATTCCTTTTATGAAAAGGTGATATACATTCAGCTTAAATTATCGAGTGGGATTTACTAAAAAGACATGCATATATATCTTAAGATATCATATCTGGCAGTCTTATAAATAAAATGCCCCCTTCAAGGTATAAATTATGATGCAAAACTTAGTGCTATCTAGAATGTGTTTCATCATAATAACTTTTCAAACCTTTTATTTGGGGAAAAACAAGAACGTAGATGCCACTAATATATCAAATAAATGGTGCAAAATATGATTATACATTTCCCTTTTTAAGTGAAATAAATGTAATTGAAATTAATTTTAATTCGCCACGTAACAGAATACACTAGTTAGAAAAAAAATAGCTTTTTAATTTATTTGCTGAAATCTTTCAATGAATTGAGTTGTAAATATAATGTCAACTAAAACTGCATATTTTTGTCGAATATTTTTCCGTTAAATCAAAATCTCCATTCCTCATTCTATGGCAATATATTTTTTTCTTTGTTATTCATTCAATACACATTTTTATTAATTTTATCTCTTTGAATATTCCTTTTATGAAAAGGTGATATACAGTCAGCTTAAATTATCGAGTGAGATTTACTAAAAAGACATGCATATATATTTTAAGACTAGCGGCCTTCGCCCGCTACGCTGGTCGGTTTATCTAAAGAAATCTTGAAGAAGTAGTTAGATAAGGTTCAGACATACATTAAAAAAAAAAAAAAGCAAGTCGATCATTCAAAAAACGTTGGGAAATATCAAATATTTACTGTAATTTTTTAAGAAAAACAAAGTTTCGAAAAAAAAAATTAAATCGAAAAAAAATTACACTGACATATTAATGCAAGGAAATTTTCCCAGAGAGAAAATTCGCCTTGAATACAATATTTCAAATTCTTTTAATTGCTTATAGGCGTTAATGCCAACATAGTGAAAAAAAATTCCATGCTGGGAATCGAACCCGGGCCATCAGTATGGCGCACTGACGTTCTACCGACTAAACCACATGGAACGACAGCCAGCTTGAAACTTTCTCATACTTAAGTAGACTGGCGAAAACATAACGATAGCGCGTTTTAAAATCGCACAGTGACATCTATTGGATTTTATATGTACTAAAAAACGTTATGTACTAAAAAACGTGAGCAGCGCACCTAATAGTTTCTTTTGTTTCTTTTTGTTACTTTTTTGTCTGTTGTCCGATTTTGATGAAACAAAGCCTATACACTGCCCGGGAGTGTGCATTCTTCATTAGTGAAAACCGCATAAAAATCCATTCAGTAGTTACGAAGATAACCTCGAACAAACAGACAGACAGACAGACAGACAGACAAAAAATTCAAAAATTTTTTTTTTTGTGTTTCATTGGTTTTCTTTTATCGCCCTGACTCCATTTTTGTCAATTATCTTCAATGTACAGACACACCGGGTCCTACTGTTTTATTATATGTATAGATAGCACATCAAACAGTCTTATAAATAAAATATCCCTTTCAATCTTCAAATTATGATGCATAATCGTGTGCTCTCTAAAATGTGTTTTATCATAATAATTTTTCAAAACTTTTATTTGAGAAAAAACAAGACTTAAAGATCCTACTAATATATCAAATAAATTGTGTAAAATAGGATTATACACTTCGTTTTTTGAGTGAAATATCTAGTGTAATTGAAATTAACTTAAATAAGCAGCGTAATAGGTTACACTTGTTAGAAACTTTTTTAAAAAAATGCTGCATTTTAATTTATTGCTGAAATCTTTCAATGAATAGATTTGTAATTTAAATGAATTCTTATAAGATTTATTCGTTTATCAACATTTATCTAATTCCTGGAATTAAAAACTGTCTCATTACGATAAAAAGTGGTAGTTAGTGACAATTCTATGATTATTACTATCCTGTCTATAAACTACGATTATGAATACAGCAAATGAAATGTATAATTCACAATTGGAGGGAGTAATAACAAAGTTATGGAATGACTTATCGAAATTACATCCATGTATTTTTCTATCAAAAATGCATATATTTTTCGTGACTTCAAATTACCAATTTTTTTAAGATTGTAAAATTTTTTATAAATTTTTAAAGTTTAGATATTAAAAGAAAAAGGAAATAACACTTTTATTATACTTCATACTTATTATACTTATCATACTCATTAGACTTATATTTATACTCCTGGAAATAAAACCAAAATTTAATGTCAAATAAGACTGTTTATTTTTTTCATTATTATTTAAGGCATTTAAATGTAATACTCCATTCTTCATTCTCCCGGTATATATTTTTCTTTTTTCTCCATTCAATGCACACCTTTATTCTTTTTACCTCTATGAATATTCCTTTTAACAAAAAAAGATATACATTCAGCTTGAATTATCGATTGGGATTTACTAAAAATACATACATACATTTTAAGATAGCGCATCAGACCAGTCTAATAAATAAAAGACCCTTTTCAAGCTTTAAATTATGATGCACAACCGTGTGCTCTCTAAAAGGTGTTTCATCATAATAATTTTTTAAACCTTTTATTTGGGGAATAACAAGAACGTAAAGATGCCAGTAATATATCAAGTAAATGGTGTAAAATAGTACTTTACATTTCCCTTTTTGAGTGATATAACTAATGTAATTGAAATTAATTTTAATATTCAACGTAAAAGATTACACTTGTTACAGAAAAAAAAGTAGCATTTTAATTTATTGCTGAAATCTTTCAATGAATAGATTTTTTAATTTAATGTCAACTAAAACTGTTTATTTTTGTCTAATTTATTTCCTTTAAATCCAAATCTCCATTACTCATTCTTCAGGATATTTTTTCTTTTTTATACATTCGATGCACACTTTTATTCTTTTTATCTCTTTGAACATTCCTTTTATCAAAAGGTAATATACAGTCAGTTTGAGTTATCGAGTGGGATTTACTAAAAAGACATGCATATATATTTTCAGATAGCATATTGACAGTATTATAAATAAAAGAACCCCTTCAAGGTTTAAATCATGATGCATAACCGTGTGCTCTCTAAAAGGTGTTTTATCATATTTTTCAAACCCTTTATTTCGGAAAAAGCAAGAACATAAAGATGCCATAATATATCAAATAAATGGTGTAAAACAGGATTAAATATTTCCCTTTTTGAGTGAAATAACTAATGTAATTGAAATTAATTTTAATATGCAACTAACATATTATATTTGTTAGAGAAAAAAAAAACTAGATTTAACTTATTGCTGAAATCTTTCAATGAATAATTTATAAATTTAATTTCAACTAAAACTGCTTATTTTTGTCTAATTTATTTCCTTTAAATTGAAATCTCTATCTCTCATTCTATCGCGATATTTTTTTTTATTATTTTTTTTAATTTTTTATTTTTTATCCATTTAATGCACACATTTATTCTTTTTATATCTTTGAATATTCCTTTTATCAAAAGATGATATACAGTCATCTTGAATTCTAGAATGGGATTTACTATAAAGACATGCATATTAGGGTGGAGCAAAAAAAAATATTTTTTAAAAATCAAAAACGGGTAGGTGCCAAAAGTTGCCTTTATACTAGTACATCAACTGTGTGAAATTTTACCGCTGAAAAAAAATGGATTGAGTCTGCACTTTTGCTCCAAAAATCGAAATTTTGGGTAAAATTTGTCATTTTTTCAAAAAAAAAAAAAAAAAAAAAAAAAAAAAAAAATCCTAAAGAGCTGGTTATTAGTTAAAAGTGTTACTTAAACCTTTATATTTATCTGCTTAACATATCTAAACTATAAAACAATATCTTTATTCCGTATAGCTGGAGCAAAACAGACAACTTTTGGTAAGAAAACGGCATTACCACTCTATTGGGACATACAATAAATTGTTGTTTTTAATACAGCTCTTCTTTTCAAAACTACCTTGGACATACGTCGTGGAGGTGGCTATATTTCACATACCATCCGTCCCAACTATTCGATCATCTTAGTACAGTGTTTTATTTGTATATTGATTTGTGATTTTCTTTATCAAAATTTGGTATGTTTTCGATGCATCCACCTAGTTTATCTGTTCTTTGTATCCACATGCTGCTGTGACTATCTTAATGTATATTTTTACAGCTTATATAAAAAAATGACAAGCAGAGTAATGTACGGGAATATTATTAAGGGGATCTATTCGGCCATCTATTATCTTTATCAAACTTACATCCAGTTGATGAAAGTGATTGGAAGTTCTGTTACCACAACATTTTTTCAGTCAATTATATTTTTTTACGTAATGATCTGCTTCAAAGATGATTTCAGGTATTTCATGTATAAGTATGCCATCATTTATTCTGCTTTTGCATTTTTTATATGTTGAGAAGCGAGCAGTTTAATGTGATTTCTGGTGATCGTCAGAGAGAATTGCAATGGAAATTTGTCCCGCATGTGCAGAGCAAACGTTGTTGTAAATAACTTTTTTTTTGCATTAGTTTTATGCCATTTTTTGAGTGTTTTCGTAGCCAGGTAATTTCCCATTAACTTTTAGACCCCCATTTTGTAAGTGAACAATATTTGATGGTGAACTGTCCTGGGCATAAACTTATAAAGCATAGTACTTTTTGAGAGAATGTACAGACTCTAATCGACTATAAGTACTCATTTAAATTTAGGAGAATTCTATTTGTCGCTGTGAACCATTTTGTATTGGGTAAACTTAGAATTGTGTATAATAATGGATCATATGCTACTTCATCTCCAGTGAATTTCCTCTGCGTCAATTATTAGAGAAGTCGATGTAAAACGTTATGTACCCGTTATGTTATAATCTGCATGGATTCACTGGATCAATAAGAAAATCTTTGTCTACGTACTATTCACTTCCTATTGCATTTTTTTTAAAAAATGGATAATAATTTTGAAAAATTATTTTCTCAAATTAAATAAAAGATACTCAGAACAGACTAGAAATTTCTGTCGGAGATTGCAAAGCTAACTCATAAAGAAAGCTATTTCTCAGAAAAAACGGGAAATAGGAATTTAGAAAACATCTCGCACAAAAAAACAGCCCATAAAGCACAGATTGGCAATCAGAGTCCATAAGATTCACTCACAAAATATATAATCAAAGTTTATACTGTGGGATATTTTATACCAAATGTAATACACATCTAAAGAATAGGTCTAAAAACTTATTGGAAATTTCTCGACTACGAAACAATACAGGAAACGACATAAAACAAATACTAAAACTTCTTTCGAAATATTGTTGCTTTACACGCAAATTTTGTTTGCAATCCTCTGTGATGATCGCCATAATATTAAATAGCTAGCTTCTCAAAATATATTCAATGTAATAGGTACAGTAAATGATGACATACTAGAAACTGAATTCAAACAATCAATTTTTAGGCATATCATTATGTATATAATCTAATTGATTGAAAAAATGTTGTGGTAACGGAACTCTCAATCATAATGTTTTAATACTATGAAAATTTAATGACGATAACAGATTGCTGAATAGGTTCAATTAAGAACATACCTAATACATTACTCAGCTTCCTCTTCTGTTACACAGGGTATAAAAATATACGTGCAGCAGGTCATACCAGTAGCATCCAATGTAATTGAAAACAAAGAAGAGGTAAACTACTTTGATACATAGAAAACTTATGCCCTTCTTCGGGAAAAAAATAACAATTCAAAACAAACATAAAGCACTGGGCCTAGATTGCTGGGTGGCTGAGACGTGTGGGATATGAAGCACAGCCACATCTATGAGTTAAATACAGAATAGTTTTGAAAGCAGATAGGTAAGAAATGCATTCAAAACAACATTTCGTTGTATGCTCCATTTGAGAAGTAACGCTGGTTTTTACCAAAAGTTGTCAGATTTTCTCCAATTATACAGACTACAGATATTGTTTTATAGTTTAAATATGTTAAGCAGATAAATACAAAGGTTTATGTAACACTTTTAAATAATAACCAGCTCTGAAGGAATGTTTTAATTTTTTTGAAAAAATGTCAAAAAATGACAAATTTTACCCAAGATTTCGATTTTTGGAGCAAAAGCGCAGACTCAAGCCATTTTTTTCAGCGGTAAAATTTCACGCAGTTGATGTACTAGTATAAAGGCAACTTTTGGCCCCTACCCGTTTTTGATTTTTAAAAAATAATTTTTTTCGCTCCACCCTAATGCATATGTATTCTAAGATAGCATATCAGACAGTCTTATAAATAAAAGACCCCTTTTCAAACTTTAAATTATGATGCACAACCGTGGGCTCTCTAAAAGATGTTTTATTATAATAACTTTTCAAGCCTTTTATTTTGGAAAACAAGCAGTGGTGACCATCCCCCCCAAACCCAATGACGCAAAGCCCCTCTCCCCCCAAAAAAACTTCATACTTTAACATTAACCCCCCCCCCCCCCCCCTTTAAACAGAATATCAACTGGAAATTTCTGGAACTTAAATGTTGAAAAAAATTTAAAGTTATACTAAAAGAATAAAGATTTTTTTAACAGTAAAAAAAGGAAATATTAAGAATTTAAAATACCCCCCCTGAAAAAATGTACTTTTTCTCAAATTCCCCCCCCCAAATTAAATTGTGTCGCATATTGCGTCACTAAACCCATCTCTGGGCACCCCTGAAAACAAGAATGTATAGATGCCACTAATATCTAGAATAAATTGTATAAAATAGGATTATGCACTTCATGCTTTTTAGTGAAATAACTACTGCAATTAAAATTTATTTAAATGTGCAACTTAATAGATTACACTTGTTCGAAATTAGAAAAATGTTGCACTTTAATATATTTCTGAATTTTTTCAATGAATAGATTTGTATTTAAATGCATTCTTATACGAGTTATTGGATTGTTAACATTTATCTATTTCTTGGAATTATTAACTTTCTCAATTAGAAAATTGGTAGTTAATGACTATACTATGATTTTAACTATTTGACTATCCTGTCTATAACGTACGATTATGATTACTGCAAATGAAATGCATAATACTCAATCCGGGTGTCTAATAACCTAAGTTATGGAATATGACTTAACGAAAACACATCCATGTATTTTAGTATCGAAAATGCATATATTTTTTAAAGATCATTGAAAGAATTTGTATATATTTGTATGGTTTAGATATTAAAAGAAAAAGAAATAGCATATTTCTTTTATAAATTTATTAGATTTCCCTTAGTTATTCCTTTTTCTTAATAGTATTCGTCGAATATAAAAAATAGTTATATTCAAGGAATTAAAACCAAAATTTAGTGTCAACTAAGTGTGCTTATTGTTTTCGAATGTATGGCGTTTAAATCGAAATTGCCATTCTTCATTCTTCCGGGATATATATTTTTCTTTTTTATCCATTCAGTGCACACCTTTATTCTTTTTATCTCTATGAATATTCTTTAAAAAAAAAAAGATGATATACAATCAGCTTGATGCATCCAGTGGGATTTACAAAAAAGACATGCATATATATCTTTAAAAGCACATGAGACAGTCTTATAAATAAAAGACCTCATTTCAAGCTTTAAATTATGATGCATAACCGTGTGCTCTCTAAAAGGTGTTTTATCATAACTTTTCAAACCTTTTATTTGGGAAAAACAAGAACGTAAAGATACCCCCAATATATCAAAAAAAATGGTGTAAAATAGGATTCTACACTTCTTTTTTTGAGTGAAATAACTAGTGTAATTGAAATTAATTTAAATGTGCAACGTAATAAATTACACTTGTTAGAAGACTTAAAAATGTTGTACTTTAATTTATTCCTAAAATCTTTCAATGAATAGATTTGTATTCAAATTAATATTTATAAGGTTTATTGCGTTATCAACGTTTTTCTAATTCTTAGAATTAATATCTGTCTCATTTAAAAAAATATTAGTTAAAAATATCTATATTAATTTTTAATAAAATAAAATTATTCTTTTTAATAAGGGTAAACTTTAATGCATTAGTTAAAAGAACGAACAATTATGTAACTGATGTAGATTATGAAACACAATCCAGAATTAACATAAAATTATTAGGATTAAAAAAAATAGATTCATGATATCTTTAAGTAAGTATATTAAATAAGATACACCACAAGCAATTTCCGTCCTTAGATCATAATTCAAAGATATTATTTTGTATTTCCCTGTAAACGATTGCTACACTCTTCATTTTAAATAGTGAACATCAAACAAACTGAAAACAGAATAACAATTTATAACTAAGGCGTAAAGTGTTAAATAATTGTAACATCATACGTTAAATTTTCTACTTTTTATTAATGATTTAAATTCTTTGAATAAGCGAATATCTCTGCCAGTAAAATAATAATTAAGAATTTTTTTAATTAATTGTCGTAAAACATTAAAAGCAAGTTTCAATAAAAACTAACTTATTGTAATTTTTTGTTTCAAGTTTTATACATTGTAGAAAATTTTTTGGAATTAACGGGTATTTTCCATTAAAAAACAGTGAATTGTACTGGCGTCTAATTGTACACTACTGCCTGTACAATCTCAGATTTTTTTTTTTTTTTTTGTGTGTGTGTATGTTTAAGGGAAAATGTGCCATTCTCAAATTAGACATGACGCCCATAGTCAAAAACATATTCTAATCATAAATTTACACTCTTTAGTATCATACAATAATGAAAATAGCACAAAACTGGCTAATATACTTTTACCTACTGAAGAAAAACTCCCAAATTCAACTGGGATCTGCTGGCCATAGCTTGGCAAAAACACATGTATGAAACTCGTTTTAACTATAAGCATGAATTCATATTTTTCAATGATAACATAATGAAAATGGCTCAAAAACTTCTATCACTACGCCCTATTCTGATAGGATATCCTCTAATTCCAGTGTGAGCTGCTAACCATTGCCTAAAAACATATAGATAAAATTTCATCAAATTTTATGCATAATTTTATACATTTTATAACATATATATTCTCAAATTCCAGTGTGAACTTCTGACCATGGCCAAAGAACATGTACATGAAATTTTATGAAATTATGCATAACTTTATACACTTTTCGATGATAAAAAGACGACATACGCACGCTATTGTCGCGGCAGGAAAAATAGGCCTTTCAAGGACAAATGTATTCTTCTAATTTTCCCTTCGTTGTCATGGTATTAGAAGATGCTAGTCCCTTGTCCCGTTTTCTCCGCAGCAATTCTTCAAAACAAATTTACATATGCAAGAGTATGAGTTACTGTAGTATTCGACCAACTGGATCTCTCAAACGATGTAAATAGAAAGGTCTGATAACTCTTAATACGTAATTCTGTTATTAACCGGAAGACGAAAAAAATGTCGATTACAATATTTTTTCTTCATTTAGAAAGATGGAAGTAAGAAGATCACTGACGCTGTGCTAAATAGAAACGTTGATATTGCTAGCAGCAGCTCAGAAGACGAGAATGAACAGCCAGCAGTGGAAAAGTGGCCACTACAAAAAATACATATTTTTGATTGGAAAATCAATATATGCTTTAGAAATTCCTTATTCTAGTTCCAAAAAACACGTTTTTCATTTGTATACAATACAAAAAAAAAAAAAAATTAACCAAATTTTACATTGATGCTTACGAAATTACAAGAGAAGAAATATTATAACTTTTTATTACATCTTTTTTTTTTTTTTTTGTAACATAGAAAATGTTATTCAGAGGGTTTTTCTTTTTAATTTTCTCTTTTTCTTACACAATTATCACTTAATAATGAATTTAATAATCTCTAAAGGCGCCATTAAAAATGTAGTACTACTTTTGGTATTCCTAGTTAATACTATTGACATTCCTTCAAAAATCCGGAATGATCTCGGTCCCGATAATGTCAATTTTTTTAAATTATGCTGTACATATTGGACAGTAAGTATAAAATTCACTGCCGCCTCCCCCCCCCCCCCCCCCAAGAGTGATTATTAATGTATGGTGTTTTAACCAAATTTTTATTCTTCCTGAGTCTATATATTTTTTAAATCCATACAATGCGCACCTCTATCCTTCTTATCGCTATAAATATTTTCCTCAACAAAAGATTATTTACTGTCAGCATGATTTATCGAATGGGATTTACTAAAAAGACATGTATATATATATATTTTTTTTATATGTATATATGCTGTACATATTGGACAGTAAGTATAAAATTCACTGCCGCCTCCCCCCCCCCCAAGAGTGATTATTAATGTATGGTGTTTTAACCAAATTTTTATTCTTCCTGAGTCTATATATTTTTTAAATCCATACAATGCGCACCTCTATCCTTCTTATCGCTATAAATATTTTCCTCAACAAAAGATTATTTACTGTCAGCATGATTTATCGAATGGGATTTACTAAAAAGACATGTATATGTTTTTTTTTTTATATGTATATATGCTGTACATATTGGACAGTAAGTATAAAATTCACTGCCGCCTCCCCCCCCCCCCACCAAGAGTGATTATTAATGTATGGTGTTTTAACCAAATTTTTATTCTTCCTGAGTCTATATATTTTTTAAATCCATACAATGCGCACCTCTATCCTTCTTATCGCTATAAATATTTTCCTCAACAAAAGATTATTTACTGTCAGCATGATTTATCGAATGGGATTTACTAAAAAGACATGTATATGTTTTTTTTTTTTTATATGTATATATGCTGTACATATTGGACAGTAAGTATAAAATTCACTGCCGCCTCCCCCCCCCCCCCAAGAGTGATTATTAATGTATGGTGTTTTAACCAAATTTTTATTCTTCCTGAGTCTATATATTTTTTAAATCCATACAATGCGCACCTCTATCCTTCTTATCGCTATAAATATTCTCCTCAACAAAAGATTATTTACTGTCAGCATGATTTATCGAATGGGATTTACTAAAAAGACATGTATATGTTTTTTTTTTTTTTATATATGTATATATATAAGCTTGACTTGAAGCATAAATTAAAGTTATATCCTTGCATTTGAAAGGGAGTTATATCATATTAACTCTTCAAAATTATTATTTTTAAAAAGTAAGCATATAACCATTTATAAATCAAGCAAAAGATATACAGTAAGATTATCTCATTTACTTTTGTGTAAAATAAGTAATGTAATGCAAATTAGTTTTATTGAGCAAAATAATAAATTACAATTGCAAGAATCAAAAATAAAAATCATGGCATTCGTAATTTATTATTGCAATCTCCCAATGAATAATTTGTTTTCAAATGAATATTTATAAGATTTAGGCTGTGTATTTTTTTTATATAATTTTTAGAATTGGTGAATATTTTATTCAAGTAAATGCTAATTTTAGAATTCTTTACATTAATTGTCATCAAAATGAAATTAATTCTCTTATTTAGCTAAAAACTGTATATACATAAGAAATTAAATTTTAAGTGGTAGAGTTATGCATTACTTGCAGTCTGTAAATAAACGTTGGAATATTAACCATGGGCATTTATATGTCAAGTCTGGCTGGAGATGATCTCTTTTTGAAGAATCTGTTTTCTGAAACAGTAATAAAGTAAAATAAATTATGCCTTATTTAGTAAGAGTATTTTTAGTCCTCTTCTAAGTGGGCCCTCAGCGGTGCATCTGTTGCAGTTGCCTATTTACGATATATTGGTGTATGTCAAATGAATACGAGTATGCATGAATACATGTATGCACCTAAAAGCATCGATGTGCAACAGCTTTTTTTTTTTTTAAAAAAGCTAAAAATTTTTTTATGAAAAAGCAGAATAAAGATCACAAACTTAAGAAATTAATAAATGTATTCTCTGTATCCCTTGAAAATGGCCACTTGTTTTGGTTAAAAAAATCGGGAAGTTTTTAATAACGTTTTTAAGATTTAACCCTCATGCATATTAAATGTCTTGTACATTTTAAACTTTTTGTATTGTTCCCATTGTATACTGTTTTTGAAAATTTAGAAATATTCTGAGCTAAGGCTCAGTGTTTATATAGTAAATCACAGTGTAAAGTCCACTCTTAAATATTAAGAAATTAAGTTTTTAATAATAAAACAAGTATCGTAATGTTAAATGTGCTATGATCAAAAGGTGCAGAGGATTTATTTTTATGAAAAACCTAACAAGAAGAATATTGTTTGAAAATAGTGCTATTCAAGAAAAAAGTTATTTGTGTTAGTCTATTCCATGAGAAAATGAGCATGTTAACAGATTGTGTTAACAATCGAGTAATATAATACTTTCCTGGAATATAATACATTTCTTATCAAAGAATTGTCATTAAATTTCTATAAATATATACATATATATATATATATATATATATATATATATATATAATACCATTAAAAGTAGACAAGATTCACCAATGGATTTTATCAATAAAACAATAAACCAAAACGAAGAATTAGAATTCAATTGAATTATAATAACAATAAAAAATAGTGTAACGAGTAAATCTGAATAAATAAATAAATAAAATGAATGCAAATGGAATTTGTAGCCCCAAAAGCAGAATCCTCAGGCCCCAAATGCTCTGGAACTACAAATGAAGTGTGCGGTTTCATCCACGTATTAGCCATGAAATAGCAAAATAATACGTATTTGGGGCTACCAGCACACAAAAACCAAATTATTAAACAAGGAACAAAGATATTTTACAAAAAGGAGTTGAAAGTAAGTAAAAATAATAGTTATCCATAACAAACAAAAAAGATAAAGCTGAATGGAAATATAATAGAACCGGAGTAAATAATTAATAAACGATATTAACATAAAATTAAATTAATAAAATAATTAAAATTAGAATTAAGAGATAACATTCATATTAACATATAACTTAAAATACCATTTTGTTACTTTAATCAGTAACATTTATTGTGACTTTACATGGTAAAAACTCATTATCTTAATATAGGATAATAAAAATTAAAAAATAAAATTAAATTAAAAAATAAAAATTAAAAAAAATAATTAAAAAAAATAAAAATAATAATAAAAAATATATATAATAGTAATAATATTATTAATAATAATACCAAAAATTATATCAATAACATTAAAAATAATTTGATAATTTAAATATAGCTATGTAACTATAGATATAACTAGACAAATATCCATATATTGGTGTCAATTAAACAGTTTAAAAATTATGTTAAAATAAATAACCCACTCTCAATTTATATATATATATATCATCATCATCATCATCATCATCAACCGTTTTCGATCCACTGCTGGATGTAGGTCTCCCCCAGATTTTTCCAATGTTTTCTGTTTAATGCTTTCGTCATCCAATTTACACCAGCCACTTTTCTAATTTCGTCACTCCATCTTACTTGTGGTCGTCTTCTTGGTCGTTTTACATCTCTAGGATACCACTGTAGTATATTTGTGCTCCATCTATTGTCTTGTCTTCTTGCAATGTGTCCAGCCCATTTCCATTTTAGCCGCTTGATTCTTTCAAGGATGTCAAAAACTTTTGTTTGATTTCTTATCCAGGTTATCCTCTTTCTGTCTCTTCTAGTTATGCCTAGCATACATCTTTCCATGCTTCTCTGTGCTGTTTGTAATCTTTGTATCATCCGTTTTGTTAGTGTCCATGTTTCTGCTCCGTAGGTTAATGCAGGTAAAATACATTGATTAAAAACTTTTCTTTTCAAACAAAGAGGCATATTACTCTTCAGAATAATACTGTTCTTCCCGAAAGCACTCCACCCATTTCTTATTCTTCTATTGATTTCTTGCGTTTTTATCCAGACAACACCACCCTCCACCATACTCTAACATCTACCTACCCAACCAACCTATATATATATATATTTATTACTTTTTAACATTTTTAATTTTTTATTATTGTTTTTATGTTTTATAATTTTTTATACATTTTTTACGCAAAGAATTAATTATAAGATCATGTAATATCTAATTATAAATTAAAGAATATATGAATTTTTTAGGATAACCATTATTTATAGCATCATATACAAGCTTTTTAATATTAGTATTAATTAAATGGGAAGAACATAGACATTTTATTCTATATAAATGGTTAAGTATTATATTACGATATACAGAATTATGAAGACATGATTTAAAATTAGTAAAGGTATTAACTTTAAAATTAAATTCTTTCCTTTTGTCATAAATATAAGTTATAAATTTGTTGTCTTTTAATATAATTTTAATATCTAAGAAATTGATTGTACTATTAAAAAGTAGGTTTTTTGAAAGTTCTAGATTAGAAGGATAATCAACAGGGAATTGAGATATACAGGTGTTATCAGTATCAATTAAAATTACATCATCTATATATCAATATAAATGTATTTTATTATTTAAATAATGCCGTTCATAGTAATATAAGTATAAGTCAGATAATACACTAGATGTACTAGTACTACCACATTGTGGTATACCAACATTTTGAATATATATATTGTTATCATGTATATATATATATATATATATATATATATTTTGCATCTTAATTTTTTAATTTAATTTATAATAATAATTGAGGTTTACAATTTTACCCTTCATTTATTCGTTTTGTTAATTGTATTTACGGAAAATCAATAATTTATAAACAAACATTAACACAAAGAAATAGAACAAAATTTATGTGTAATAACCATTGAGGATTACAAGTTTACTATTCATTTATTAGATTTGTTAACTGTATATAGGATCATGCAATAATTTATTGTCAATCATTAACTAAAAATAAGACAAAGTTTATTAATATAAAAGTTTCTCATATTCTGAAAATAAAATATGTGTTTTATGTCTTATAAACCTCATAGTATTTGTATTATCATCTTATTAATCTTATATTAATTATATCATAACAGCTGAGCCTTTCCATTTCAAGTTTTTTGTTATCCGTATAAATTCCATCTTTTTTCATTTTAAATTTTATATATAAATGACAAAATGTCTTATTCATTCCTTATATTCTGTACCGTATATTTGTATAAAGTCATCAACTGCAGGTGACAAGATTATCTTAAGACGCTGCTTAATGATTTATAACTAATGGTAAATTGCCTCGAGGCGCCTTTTTTCCCTTGCTGTCTACATTAGGGACAAAGTCGGTTGGCAGAAAAGATAAGGGATTAATCTGTAAGGAGTAAAATTCAATATCTTAATCATAATAGCTTTTATAAAAACTTCCCTAGGCTTAAAAAAAATTGCCAACGATGAATTAAACATTAGACTCTATAATTGAATTGGATTTAAGTATCTGCAACTGATAAACAATCACAAAACTTTCAAATATAATATTTTACCCATAATTATAATTCATTTTTATTTTATTTAATTAATAATAATTTACTGTTGATAAATTTTCAATTAATGAAGAGCTTTTTGTTTGTAATAATTCTAATTTTCAATCGTAGTAATTAAGCATCATCACTGTTCGTGTCATCTATTTTCTTTAATTTTAATATGATATTGTATAATATATATTGTATAATAGTTAACGTATAATAGTCTGTGAATATAATATTCATATTAAATTTTCATTAAATTTCCGGGTTTTTTTTTTATAACCTTGCATCTTTATATTTTTTACTTAATTAATTGCAATATTTTGGCGGTAATATACTAGCTTGGCCCATCCATAAGAAATTACACATGCTAACAGATTATGTCTTTTAACGATCGAACTTTATAAATTTACCCTTCATTTATTAATTTTGTTATTTGTGTTTATGAACAATCAATCATTAACGCAAAGAAATAAAGCAAAATTTATGTGCGATAATCATCGAGGATTACAAGTTTGTCATTCATCTAGTATATTTATTAATTGCATAAATGGTTACTCAATAAATTATTATCAATCATTAACGAAAAAGATAAAGCAAAGTTCATTAATATAAATGTTTCTCATTTTTTTGGAAATGAAATTGAAATTTTATGTATAATCTTATATTATCTATACTTTCTGATTTATCTTTCCATAACAGCTGAGCCTTTCTATTTCCAGCCTTTGATTATCATCCTTTCGTTTCAAATTTTTTATATAAAGAACAAAATGCCTAATTCATTCTTTATATTCTGTAACGCATATTTGTATGAAATCATCAATTGCATCGAAATCTTTTAGTTTGATATCATTAGCACTTTTATATATGGAAATTTAAGATTCTAAATCATTGAATAACAATCAAATAACTGAAATTTTAAATCATATAATACTTTAATTTGACATGCAATGATATATCATACATGTTTCGAAAAAGAAATCAATCATGTTTCTCTAAAATAAAATCAGACATTGAAACATAAATATGACGTAATGAAAAGTATATAAAAAGTAAAACCTAAAATATTCTACAATAGCATTTTTAAAATTAGTATTAGAACAGTTCATGTTGAGTCCTATGCCTACGACATTTTTTTTTGGTCACTCCCTATTCTTGTTCATCCCTCTTGCAATAAATATTAAATGCATTGTTGAATATAGATACAGACAATTTAGAACAATCAATTTAAAAAGATACTTTAAACATTTATACAACAGCCCTATATGTTTACGTTCTATATATATTCTAGTTCGAATCATAATCATTGCTTACGTAGCATTAAATTGAATGAATAATTTTCCATAAAAAAATCAGCCACAAGTGAAATGTGAATTAACTTTGCCATTCAACAGATGAAAAATAGATCACCCGTAATTACCCCAAACATGAAACAATAAACAATTCAGAAGTTTTCCGAACAAAGTTATGTCATTATGTGTAATTAAGCAGATAAGAGTCATATGTGCATTACTTATGACTTTTTACACGAACATTAATGCAGCATATTTGCACAAACCCTGAACACAAAACCCAAAAGAATTTTTACCGAAAGAATATAACATTAAACATACCTACCTTTTTAATCATCGAACAATAAAAAGTGTTAATGATAGACGTCTAATTTAATTATGTCATTCCTTTATTAAACATGCAGAAGTTTCCCTAAAGCTGTTGATTCACGATGCTAATTGTTTATATATTAATGCTGGTTTTGTTTGCAATTTACGATTCCACGCTAACGTAAAGTATTTCTTAAGTAACTATGTTAAAGGAAAATGCTTATTCGAAGACATTGGATTCTATTATTTGTAATGCCTTTTATTATCGGATCAGAAAAATATCGCTGTTCTAGTATGATTTTGCGGCTTAGTATTTTTCTCATACAAATATCTTTCTTCGCTAAATATAATCGTTATTGGTCACAGCTACTTTTTCTCTAGTAAATTAGTTTATTTGTGATCTGAAAATAAATTATTCTTCATTCATTAACTGATTAGTGGATGATCATTGATATTTAATGATTGATTAACTGATATATAACCAAGTGATCTTTTCCTCTTCCCATAAAATATTTTCATTTGAAATAAAATATTATGGAAATATTAAATAAACTAATAAAAAGCAACGCGAGAAATAAATAAACCTTGAACAAAATTCTTTTGATGCTTTTCTTAACTTTTGATATTATTATAATTGTTAAAAATAATTTAACTGATATTTATATTGTGGGGCGAATTTTGTGGAAAAGATTTTGATAATTTAGTTGAAATCCGGGGCAAAATGAGAGCAATGGATAAGGATATCTTGCGAGGTCATTCGCTGTCTTATTGGCGGAAACATTGCTGTCGCGAATGTTTGTTTCCGCGTGGTATCAATCCAAAGAATATATGCAATATCGTCAAGCAGTGGCTTTTGCACACACACACACAAAAATTGTTTTTGAAATGGTAAATTCTAACACCCGCTATGAATCGATTGGAAAATCAATGAGCAAACTTGACAAACGTGTGCGGAATTATAAGTTTTCCAATTCCCCAAAACCTTTCAAGAACAGTGAAAACAAACAAACAAACAAAAAAAGTCATAAACAATCTTCAATTGTTCATTGAATCGATGCCATGTATCTGTGCTGTAATATTTATCGCTAAAGGTATGCCGATAAAATATTAATTGTAAATGTTGTTGATCATTGTTATTCTCTATTACAACATCATTTTTTTCCTAACTTGCCTAGGTGGTCGAAAACTTTTGAGAGCATGCATTTTCCTTTGCACCTAATTTTATCAATTAAATTTATTGATATTTATTTGTTATTCCATAAAGAAGTTTCTAACTATCATGCCAATAAAATGCATTAGTATCAATTTGATATAACTTTGATATGGGTTTACTTACAAATTAACTTAAACTTTTATCATGGACGTAGACTTTTCAACGCCGCTGCATATATTTCCATTTTTTACTGTAATCTTTAGACTATTCCTATTGCTTTTAAATGCATTCTTTCATTAAATATGTTTTAATCTTTCTTTTAATAATAATAAAAAAAATTAGCTTTTTAAATATTTCTTATTAACATTGGCCATTTCCTTTTAACACATTAAATCCTAAATTAAAAAAAAGTTATAAAATGTATGCAGAGCTTTACAACAGATAAAATCTAATTACACTTTAGACGCTACATAAAAGCCATTTCAGCTCTTGTCCAGAATTAAAAATGATAACCCTTCAGCTTTTACACAGAAGTGGTTAGATCTCAATATTCAAAGTGTTCTACTTCTCGTCGCTTCTTTCTCCTGTACCTTAATTAGTATTCCTTAGGACCACTTATCTTAATGGGGCGTGTGAAGCAATATTAGAAGCATTAGAAATACATCAGTCAAGCACTTTTGGCAACTCCCATCGAGTGATGTGTAGAAAAGCAATCATTTCCGTTGAAAACTGAACCCCCAGGAGGGCGGAACACACCTTTGCATTACCTTTCCAATGCTGAAATTTTCTGTGACATTAGATGGACATAAGCATTAAAAATTTATGTCAGTTTGGATCTATTCTTAGATTTTATATGTCTTAAGATTAAAGAAAACGAATAAAGAATATTATATTATTCCTATTGCTTTTAAATGCATTCTTCCATTAATTATATTATAACCTTTCATCTAAAGGAAAATTAATTTTAAATAGGTTTTTTAATATTTCTTATTAACGTTTGGTCATTCCCTTTTAACGCATTAAATAAAAAAGTTATAAAATGTATGCGGAACTTTCCTCGAATGAAAAAGTTATTTTAAATATTCTTTTTAATATTTCTTATTAACATTCGGTCATTTCCTTTTAACACATTAAATTCTGAATAAAAAAAAGCTATAAAATGTATGCGGAACTTTACTACACATAAAATCTAATTACTCTTTAGAAGCTATATAAAAGAAATTTCAGCTCTTGTCCAGAATTAAAAATGATAACCCTTCAGCTTTTACAGAGAAGTGGTTAGATCTCAATATTCAAAGCGTTTCTCCCCCTGTACCTTAATTAGTATTCCTTAGGACCACTTATCTTAATGGGGCGTTTGAAGCAATATTAGAAGCATTAGAAATACATCAGTCAAGCACTTTTGGCAGCTCCCATCGAGTGATGTGAAGAAAAGCAATCATTTCCGCTGAAAACAAAACCCCCAGGAGGGCGGAACACACCTTTGCATTACTTTTCCAATGCTGAAATTTCCTGTGACATTAGATTGAAATAAGCATTAAAAATTTATGTCAGTTTGGATCTATTCTTAGATTTTATATGTCTTAAGATTAAAGAAAACGAATAAAGAATATTACATTATTCCTATTGCTTTTAAATGCATTCTTCCATTAATTATATTATAACCTTTCATCTAAAGGAAAATTAATTTTAAATAGGTTTTTTAATATTTCTTATTAACGTTTGGTCATTCCCTTTTAACGCATTAAATAAAAAAGTTATAAAATGTATGCGGAACTTTCCTCGAATGAAAAAGTTATTTTAAATATGCTTTTTAATATTTCTTATTAACATTCGGTCATTTCCTTTTAACACATTAAATTCTGAATAAAAAAAAGCTATAAAATGTATGCGGAACTTTACTACACATAAAATCTAATTACTCTTTAGAAGCTATATAAAAGCCATTTCAGCTCTTGTCCAGAATTAAAAATGATAACCCTTCAGCTTTTACAGAGATGTGGTTAGATCTCAATATTCAAAGCGTTTCTAGCCCTGTACCTTAATTAGTATTCCTTAGGACCACTTATCTTAATGGGGCGTTTGAAGCAATATTAGAAGCATTAGAAATACATCAGTCAAGCACTTTTGGCAGCTCCCATCGAGTGATGTGAAGAAAAGCAATCATTTCCGTTGAAAACAGAACCCCCAGGAGGGCGGAACACACCTTTGCATTACTTTTCCAATGCTGAAATTTCCTGTGACATTAGATGGACGTAAGCATTAAAAATTTATGTCAGTTTGGATCTATTCTTAGATTTTATATGTCTTAAGAAGATAGAAAACGAATAAAGAATATTACATAATCCATAAAAAGGTTTTTAACCACTATACTAATAAACCACTTAAGTATCAATGTGATATTACTCTTCATGTGAATGTACTTACAAATTAAATAAAAATTTTATGCTGGACGAAAACTTTTGATCGCCACTGTATATTTTTCATTTTTTACTGTAATCCTTAAATCATTCCTATTGCTTTTAAATACATTTTTCATTAATTCTGTTATAAACTTTCCTCGAATAAAAAAGTTATTTTAAATATGATTTTTAATATTTCTTATTAACATTCGGTAATTTCCTTTTAACACATTAAATTCTGAATAAAAAAAGCTATAAAATGTATGCGGAACTTTACTACACATAAAATCTAATTACTCTTTAGACGCTATATAAAAGCCAATTCAGCTCTTGTTCAGAATTAAAAATGATAACCTTTAAGCTTTTACAGAGAAGTGGTTAGATCTCAATATTCAGAGCGTTTCTCCCCCTGTACCTTAATTAGTATTCCTTAGGACCACTTATCTTAATGGGGCGTGTGAAGTAATATTAGAAGCATTAGAAATACATCAGTCAAGCACTTTTGGCAACTCCCATCGAGTGATGTGCGGAAAAGCAATCATTTCCGTTGAAAACTGAATTCCCAGGAGGGCGGAACACACCTTTGCATTACTTTTCCAATGCTGAAATTTCCTGTGACATTAGATGGACATAAGCATTAAAAATTTATGTCAGTTTGGATCTATTCTTAGATGTTATATGTCTTAAGAGGATGGAAAACGAATAAAGAATATTACTTATCAAGTAGAATGAAACAGAAATTTAATCCATTAAAAATCTATCCATTTTTTCCGGGTGAATTAATTTAATGGTATTTCGATTCAGCGGATAGTTAAACGCATTAATTCCAATTCTGACTTCATAACCTATTCTAATACATAATAATGTCATATGCATGTTAAGTAGCATTTTGTCACTTTCTAGAACAGATGATGTGTGAATATTTAACGGTGTATTTCCAAAAATATATAAATATCTTGCCTAAAGGGATTTGATGGATGAATGTTGTTGCATATGATATAGAGGTCGTTGCATATTTTGTCGAATAACCAAATTAAATATTCAGAGAAATACCTAGTATATTCGATACTTACGAAATTAATATTTTTTACTAAAAAGCAGGTCACACTTTAGTAGTTAGTATTAATTCTATAAAAATACTGATTATGTAAATTCGAAACTTTTCTGTCATTTATATTCTACGTAATGTTAAGCATAATAATAGTAATAATAAAATACAGTAGAACCTCCATTAACCGAGATTTGATTAATCGAGGATTCTGTTAACCAAGCCGAAAACGAAATTAGTTTTGTTTCTATTGGCCATGTAGACCTAATGATCATCTGTGGAATGTGTTATTGGACAATATTATTCCCAAACCACTTTATTGGTGGCAGTGTGGAGAATTTCCTTTTTTAATTTGTTAAGCTATCAAACATAACTTTATAAATTTATTTTTATCATTTAAAAAAACTTTCTATTGTTTTTTAGTCAAAAAGTTGTAAAATTCGCGAGCACGCCGAGTTTTTATACACAATTTCTATTAACTGAGATTTTTCGATATCCGAGGTACTAGCGGTCCCAATTAGGTCGAATAATCGAGGTTGAATTGTACATTTTCTGTCATTGAAGTCTCGAAACAGTATCGTGTACATCAATAAACGAACATATATGAAAATTTTCTGAAAACAGAATCTCCAGAACGCGCAGAAAAGATCTCTATCATACCTTTACACTACTGAAATTTCCTGTGGCTTTAAACGACATGAACATTAAAAATTTCTATCAAATCTGATCTTTTATTTGATGTTTCAAAATCTAATGAAATAAAAAGAATAAAGACACATAAAAAAGGGAATAGCAATTTATTCCATTAAAAATATTTTACTTTTTTCTGAATGTAATAATTTAATGGATTCCCGATTCAGCAGATAGTTAAACGCATTAATTCTTGTTCTGAATTCATTACTTATTCTAATACGTAATAATGTGATATGCATGTTAAACAGTGCTTTGTCACTTGCTAGAACAGATGATGAGCGCATATTTAATACTGTATTTTCAAGTGGATTTAAATATCTCGCCTTAAGGGATTTCACGAATGAATGTTATTGCATACGATTTTGAGATTATTACAGATTCTGTCGAATAACACTACTAAGTATGTAAAGAAATCCTCAGTATGACCGTGTTTATGGGATTTTAGTACTTATTACTAAAAGCTAGATTATATTTTTGGTTTATTGTTGTTAACTATAATACTTTATTAATTCTTGCATATATTAGAAATAATATTTTTAAAGGAAGTCATGTATAAATAGATTTACTTAAATGGGAACGTTTCAAATATTATTATTATTATTATTATTATTATTATTATTATTATTATTATTATTATTATTATTATTATTATTATTATTATTATTATTATTATTATTATTATTATTATTACTGTACGTTATAGTAGCGTACTAGATTACAGAAAAAAAGTTTCTATTATAGGTAAAACGACTGTTTTTATACTACCTCTGACAATAAAGTTCGGTGAGTAGTCCTGTAACATTAATGTAGATGAAATATTAATGAAAGTTACCATACCATCCTTCGAAATAGTTATCTCCCATAACTATGTACCCCTGAGATCTGCTATACATGTTCTAAGAAATTCACTAGAAGTCTTCGTTTGGGATGAAATTCAAAAACTTCGTCACGTTTCGTTGAATGTCAGCAATATAGTCTAATCTCTTTCAAAGAGAGTTTGAGCCATGAAAATAGTTAGAAGTCTGGAGCATTGAGATCTGGCGAGTATGGTGGATGTTCAATTTGCACCACCCCTTATGAATTTCTTTCGGTGTATTGCCAAAGCTTAAAACCAAACTTTAAACTGATATTTTGCTCGTTCATTTTCCTGTTCTCAGTTAAGAACCAACACACTGAACAAGCACTTAGTAAACCATGTCTTACACAGAATATAAACGACGCTCAACTGAACAACGGTGGGGGAAGATGGTCAACATTTGCCTCTATGTAGGTGTAGTGTTTTGTTTCCCCAGTGTTGCCAGATCGGCTGTTCTGAATTCATTCACCGAACTTAATTGTATATACAGGTAGTATTTACAAGCTTACTTTTTTGATATTTTATGTGAGAGTAATTTATTTAAATTTAAATTCACATGTAAGATTGCCATATCGGAACCATCAAAATTCGAAGATGTTTTCTTGTTTTGATATTTGTATTTAATGTACCTTTTTCCTGTTATGTAATTCAAATACACGATAGATACTTGAAATTTGACGTATTAAAAGTTCAATTATTTTTAAGAAAATTGTACAAGTTTACTCAGTAAATAAATCTATATAAAATGATACTTCATTTTTCAATTATTATATATTTTACCATCAAAATATTTTACTCTTAAATTTCTGTTTTAAATAATTCCTATGCATTATCCAGAGTAGTTACCGTGCATGAAGCATTTATAGCTATAAACTCAAAATGAAGGATAAAAAGGTAAGTAAAATAATAAATAAGTAAATAAAATATAGCTTTACCTCATTCCTGTAATGTAATTTAAATATACGGCATATAATTTAACTTTAACGCATAAAAAGTTCAGTTAGTACTAATATATATTTGATTTTAAGAAAATTGAACAAGTTTAATCATTACATAAATCCACATAAAATGATACTTCATTTTCTAGTTAAAATATGTTTTACTATCAAAATGTTTCACCCTTAAATTTCTGTTTTAAATAACTCCTATGTATCATCTAAAGTAGTTACTGCGCATGAAGTATTTATAACTATACACTCAAAATGAAGAATATAAAAAAGTAATTAAAATAAATAAATAAATAAAATATAACTCATCATTGATCTTTATGTATCATGATATTTTTGAAGTAGGCTTTGCGCAAAACAAGTACAACATGTAAATAGTAATCTGAGTGTGCTATTAAAATATCTAATGAAATTCTCTATGAATATGTCACAGCTATTTTAAATTTGTAGTTAATCTAACATTTATATTTCAGCTGTCATATCAACTGAAAATCTTTCTGCAATATATGTATATATATATATATTTATAACATAAATTATTCGCTTAACATTTTCAATAACTGTTTTGATACATGTATTTATTTTAGAAATTCATAAGTGCTTAAGTACCCTTTAAATGGTTGTCACTTTTAAATAAAATCCTTTTTTGCTGTGAACGCGTTTTAATATGTCAGATTTTGGATTTTCTAATACACTTTTGATCAATTAGTTTCCAATCGTAATATTTTTTATTCAGACACATATGTGCAGAGAGAAAAACTTTTTTTATGTGAAAGCGTGATGAAGTTTCAAACGTTCACAAAGATTCCTGTTGTTCAATTCGTGTTGTTCATAATGTGTGGCTGAACATTTATGTATGCCATAGTTGTGAATGAATATGCAATGCTCCTAGAATAATATGCCCCCCCCCCAAAAAAAAAAAAAAAATTCTTCTACATGATGAAGGGAAAGAAGGAATCATACTAAATACATAAAGGACACAATTTCCCGTTTTTAAATATAATTACAGTATGCAGCTACCCATTTATAATCTACGAGGTCTACTTATTTATCTTACCTCTTATAAAAATCTATCTACATAAACGTTTACATGTGCAAATAATTAAACTGCGTAGTATAGTACGTTTTGCTATTCTATTCATTATAAAATCGATAACAATATTCAATATAGCTTTACTTTAACAATAATCTTTGTTATATATTTCATACTATAGCTATCAGAAATATATAGAACTTATACTTATTTATTGTGAACAGGGTTATGTATGCGGTCTGACTTATTAACAAAACTGATATGAAAAAAGCCTTGTTTTCTACTCCAATATACTCGATAAAGATCGAAGGAAAGGCATAACTCTTGCTGTTTTTCCTCGCATCCAATCCAATTATCTTTGACGCTTCTTTCAGAACTAATTTGTGTACTGATATTTTATGTATGGAATTTCTTTATTGTATACTTTCAGCCACACAATTATCCTGAAAATGCAAAGCTTTTTTTTTCATTATATTTAAAATATCGTTGAATAGATCAAATGTTAATAAAAATATAAGATAATTTTAATGTACAGCATACTTTATAAGTATATGTGAGACATGTAAAGACAGATAGAGGCAGTTTTTATAAGTAAACTTTGTATAGGAATGCAGGTGCAAAAATTAGGCAAATGCTGGAATTAGGAAAATGAGGCAATAGAGAGCACTATTGCACTGTAAAAAAATGCTGCAGTAATTTTACTGTAGCAGAGATTTCAGACAATGTCCGTGTGAAAAAAAAAAAAAAAAAAAAAAAAAAAAAACGGAATTCATCTTTATATCAACAGACTTTGCCATTACATTAACGGGTTTTGCCAGTAAAACACAAAAAATTGCGAAAATTGACCGTTTATGTGAAAAAAGGACATTTTCCGTAAATTTACTGGAAAATTTAATCTAAAGTACCGTAAATTTACAATTTTTTTGGTAGATTTCGTAAGAAATACTACCTATTGCAGTCGCACCAGTTTATATATCTATCTATCTATCTATCTATCTATATATATATATCACTTTTTTATGGACACGATAACTTCTATAATTCTTCACCAATCTCCACCAAACTTGTACATAAAATCAAAGTGGATAAAATCTTGGCTAAGTTCGTTAATGGGCAAAATCGGACCAAGGGGGTCGGAATAGGGGGCGTTTTTGTGAAAACCGAAAAAACGCCATAACTTCTTAATTAAAGTAGATATCGAATCGGTTTAAAGTTTATATTACTTCTTAAAAATGGGCCAAAAGTATATGCATGACAGATTTTTGATAAATTTAGAAGTGGGCTCAAGGGGCGAAAAAAACAGGGATTTTGAGAGAAAAAAATTCATAACTTCGTCAATTTTCAAGATATCAAGTCCAACTAAATTTTTTGTGAATGTTCTTAAAATTATCTAAAACTTTTGTATTTACATGTTTTTGATAGGACCAACTTTTACCGATGAAAAAAAAATAAAAATGAAAAGAAAAAGGGCACTGAAAAAAGAGAAAAATCCATAACTCCGTCAATTTTTAAGATATCAAATCTGATTAAATTTATTTTACATCTTCTCAAAAATATTTACAGCTTTTATATTGACAAGTTTTTCATAGGACCAATTCGTATAGCAAAAAGAAATTAAACAAAAATAGGAGTTGGAGAAAAAACCTCAAATCCAAACTGCTTATATTCTGACTCATTTTTAAATTCATTTTTGATTTTAAACGCATCCAAATGGTAGATTCTCTTATTTAGAAACTGTATAAAGTGATGCATTGGTCAATATTCTGATAAAGACAGAATATATTTCAAAAAAGGCTACCAAAAAGGGTATTTTGAACAGAATTTCCGAAAGTCATCGGTACTGAAAATTGAAGGAAGTATTCAAATAAGAAATTGCGTTTTTTTCTGACTCGTTTTTAAATCCATTTTTGTTCTTAAACGCATCCAATTTACAGATCCTCTCATTTAGGAAATTTATAATGTGATGCATTGGTCAGTTTTTTGATAAAGACGGAATATATTTCAAAAAAGGCTACCAAAAAGGGTATTTTGAACAGAATTTTCTGAAATCATCGTGACAGAAAATTTAAGGAATTGTTCAAATAAGAAAATGCTTTTTTTCTGACTCGTTTTTAAATCCATTTTTGCTCTCAAATGCATCCAATTTACAGATCCTCTTATTTAGGAACTATGTAATGTGATGCATTGATCGGATTTTTGATAAAGACAGAATATGTTTTGAAAAAGGCTACCAAAAAAGATATTTTGAACAGAATTTCCCGAAGTCTTTGTGTTGAAAATTTAAGGAAGTTTTCACATAGCAAATTGCGTTTTTTATGACTCGTTTTAAAATCCATTTTCGCTCTTAAACGCATCCAATTTACAGATCCTCTTATTTAGCAACTATATACTGTGACGTATTGGCCAGTTTTTTGATAAAGATAGAATATATTTTTTTAAAATGCTGTCAAAGTGAGTATTTCGCACAAAATTTTCCGAAGCAATAATGATTATAGAATTAAGGATGTATTCAAACAACAAATCGGTTATTTTATGACTCATTTTTAAATTCAAATTTTTTCTCAAATGCAATCAACTGACAGTTTTTTGTTATTTAGGAGCTGTATAATGTACTGTTTTGGTCGATTTTTTTTAATAAATTCAGAATCTATTTCAAAATATGTTGTCAAAATGGGCATTTGAGCTGAATTTTTCTTAAGATGATTCTGATAAAACCAGTTTTTTCAGAAAAATGAAATTAAAAATTTTTCATAAACGGCCAAATGAAGTTATTAAACTGGGTTTATCTCTAATCATATATATATATATATATATATATATATATATATATATTTTGTTAAAATGAGCAATCTTCGAAATCTACCTCCGCCTATAGGCCCAGCCGACAGGGATTTTCACAGTTTCAGTTCGGTGGTGTAAGCACTTTGTTTGTTTAATCGTCATTCATTTTTTTAATGCTCGAGTCCGCTTAAATACTCTTTCATTTTGGAAATTTTTAATTTAAGAAAAATGTAATAATACTATAAACAAACTTGAGACAAACTTTCAATAAAAACGAAAGAGATGATTAAAAATTTTCACTCTTAAAATCATATCACGATTTTTTGGGGGATTTTATTTGCTTATTTATTTCTTTATACACCTTATATTAAATATTGTAAAGAATATAATTTCATTCTTAAATCATGATGAGACAATAAGCTCAAAAAGGGATCACTCAAGTGATAGCTCAAAGTTTATGATCGTCTTCTCTAAATCTCATTTAGAACTAATTTAACGTAAATTTTGTGCGTATTTCTTTTAATATACAACGTTATATGTTTGAAGAAAGAAAGCTATCGTTACATTCATCGATCGTTAAGAAAGGAAGTGGAAATTGGTCGCTATTTAAATGGAAAAAGGAAATTGATTGCTTCAATGGCACAATCTAAAACCTTGTGGTAATTTAAAATTTCCTTGAAATAAACCACGCAATTAATCTTTCTAGAAAAGCGATTTTTTTAAAAAGTATTATTAAAATAATTTTGAATTAAATTTTTCGCATTCATTTATTTTTACAATGTAATTCACAAACATATATGTATTGTGGTAATTTTATTATTTGTTTATTTATTTATTTATAATCTTATGTTAAATACTGTAAAGAATATGAGTAATTTCATTTTAAAGCATGAAGATCCGAGAAGACAATAATCTCAAAAAAAAGAGTCACTCGAATCGCAGTTTAAAGTTTATGAACGTCTTCTCTAAATCTCATTTAGAACCAATTTAACGT
The DNA here is from genome assembly GCA_964019185.1 of Maratus speculifer. Classification (NCBI taxonomy): domain Eukaryota; kingdom Metazoa; phylum Arthropoda; class Arachnida; order Araneae; family Salticidae; genus Maratus; species Maratus speculifer. The sequence continues at coordinate 230,526,703 of OZ025294.1, read as the reverse complement.
AAATTTTGTGCATATTTCTTTTAATATACAACATTGTCTGTTTGAAAAAGAAAGCTATCGTTACAATCATCGATCGTAAAGAAAGGAAGTGGAAATTGGTCGCTATTTAAATGAAAAAAAAGGAAACTGATTGCTTCAATGACACAATCTAAAACCCTGTGGTAATTTAAAATTTCCTTGAAATAAACCACGCACATAATCTTTCTAGGCAGAAGAATAAATTTGATTTTAAAAAAAGCTTTATGAAAATAATTTTGAATTAAAATTTTTATATTAATTTATTTTTACAATGTAATACATACATATATATATTGTTTTAATTTAATTTTCTTATTCCATGATATGGAAGAATGTTATGTTTTATCGTAAATAACTTAATTTAATGTGCAATCGACTCTCGTTAATTCGAAATCGGATAAATCGAATCTTCGCTTTATTCGAACTAAACAGGAAATCCCGAAATTTTCAGTGGCAGAATAACATTAAACATTGTTATTTATTCGAACTCATTTTCTCTGGACTTCGTTTAATTCGAGATAACGCGAATTCAGATTTTTTATTTTTCCTTGGTCATGAACATCAGATCCTTGAAGTAACTTTCTTTCTTTCATTATTGTTAGAATTGTTCTGAAGTTGTATAATTCTATATAATTTTATGAATTTGATATCTGCTTTCTTAGTGGGCTGTCTGTCAATTTATGACACCTCCACCCCTTCTTCCATTGTGCTTGTTCCTATTCCCTTAATTAGTTTATTGATTTATCTTTTATTTTGATATTAATTTATATTCTAATTACAACAACCGAAATATATTTAATTCTAAAACATTAATCCTTTTTAAAGATAGAAAACCAACGATTATAAATGCACAAATAAAGTATGAGAAGGTAGCAGCAAACAGCTATTTCGAATCTATTATCGAGATTCTTCATCAGTGCAAAACTCAGCGAGCTAAAAGATAGCAAAACTGAGCAAAGAGAGTTTTGCTATTTTTTAGCTCGCTGAGTTTTGCACTGATGAAGAATCTTGATAGTAGATTCGAAATAGCTATTTGCTGCTACCTTCTCATACTTTATTTGTGCATTTATAATCGTTGGTTTTCTATCTTTAAACATTTGTGCACAAAGGCTTTATTTGCTATTTTAATTAATCCTTTTGTAATAGTACCCCTTTAAACAGATTTTTTTCTCTCAAACTTTGCATAATTCGAACTCTGGATAGTTCGAACATTTCTTGTGGAACACTGTTAAAAAATCTTGTCCGAGTTTGTACCAAATTTTGTGCCCAATTGCTGTCAGCATAAGATGGTGAAATCTCATACCAACATTTGGAACTTCCTATTTCAACTTCGTTTCAACTATTGCAACTACACTTTAACAGGAGTTTTAAATATTGGTTCAAGATTTCACCATCTTACAGTGGTAGCTATTGAGCAACAAAATTTGGTTCAAACAAAGACAAGACTTTTAAGAGTGTACCGATGAGTTCGAATTAATGAGAGTCAACTGTATATATTTTATTATATTTTCTTTAAATCGTCCTAAGCAGAAGAGTAAATTATGAAAATAGTTTTATACATACTAATTTGTATCAAAAGTTTTATGTTAATTTATTTATTGTAAATTTTATTTTATTTTAATTTAATTTTACTTTTCTATGGTATGCAAATATTACATGTCATTAAAAAGAAGTAAATTTAATTAAAATATTTTATGGCATTTCCAGATAATATTCGTAGTATTCTATAAGCCATATAAAGTAGAAAAGGCTTAACAATGTAGTATTTACATATTTATATTAAATACAGAGTTATGTTTGCAATGTAATAGAAATTCTGTCATTTTAATTGTATTTCGCAGTCCCATAACGCATAAATACTACATTTCTAAATGAATTAATTTAATGGAAATATGTTTTATATTTTAGCTAATTTAAGAAAATATGCGTTTTATATGTCAAATTTTTTCTTCGTTTCCTATGTCATTTATGCAAAATATCGCTGCATTAGTTATAATAAAAAGAAATTTCTTTTCTGAAGACTATTCTGTTTTAAAGTAAATGTGTTTAAAATGTAATTACTTATCAAGTTTAGAAGCTAACTACAGCTGTGCTTGTTTTTATAGAATGGTGCAAAAGTATTTACATATCAAAATTTATTCACAAGAGTCTTCTAAGTCTATTTGCGCATAAAGGATTTCAGTTTTTCAGTTTTATTGAATGTAAAAAAAAGAACCAGTTAAATGTTTAAACAAGTGTAAAATTAAATAAAACTGGTATAAATTGTTAGTGATTATAATCGGAAAACTTTTCTATTTATTATTGCTAAAATTATATTCTTGTGATTTTTCAATGCAGTGTAATAAATACAATCATTTAAAAACTAAAAAATCAATCACAAAGATTTAAACCGAACGGCTGGCGATTTAAAAATGTAAAATTATTTCGAAAATGTATTGATCATAAAATCAATTAAACCTTGAGCCCAGTGGTATTTTTAAAATTTTCCAGTGAAAACATCATCATTAATCACACTGGTTTTCGTGAATATGTAGGAGAAAATAGCATTTTCAGATGGGAGAATATTGATCCCTGGAGAAATTCTCAATTGTATTATGTGTTTACAACATTTATTTTATAGAAAACGGTTATCATTCTACTGGTAAAATTTTTATTGATTCTTTCACATTGTTCGACTATAACAATTTTAAAAAATCCAACATTCTAGGAATTGAAAGAATCTTAAAATGATGAAACACTGTGAAATATTCTGATTAGAAAATTTTTATAACGCATAAAACATTTCGGGAAGCATACATTTCAACAAAATTATTTCTAACAACAACTCAGATCCTTTATTTTGTTGGACCTGCATTGTAAATATATTATGTCATTTTTTTGCCCTTTTCATGAATTTTTTTAAAAGTACATTGCATTGAATAAAAATTTTAAATGAAAATTCATAATATTTAATAGAAAAATTCTAAATACTACGAATATTTTAGCTTAAAAAGATTGGTGTCTGTCCCAAATTTTCAATTTGTTCAACGTTAAAGAAAATACCAGTTAAGTAGTTAAATAAGTGTAAAACAGAATAAAATTGGAATGGATTATTAGTGCATTATAATTGGAATACTTTTTTATTATTATTACTAAAATTGTGTTCTTGTGACTTTTCAATGCAATGTATTAGATACAATCATTTGAAAACTAAAAAATCAATCGTAAAGAAAAGAAAGTAAATGCAACGGCTGGCTATTTAAAAATGTTAAATTATTTCGAAAAGGTATATTGATCATAAAATCAATTAGTGATACTTTAAAAATTTCCAGTGAAAACATTATCATTAATCATGCTGATTTTGGTGAATACGTAGGAGAGAATAGCATTTTTAGATGGGGGAATATTGATCCCCGGAGATAATCTCAATTGTATTATGTGTTTATTACATTCATTTTATAGAAAACAGTTGTCATAGGTATTGGTAGATATTTCATTGGTCCTGTCACATTGTTCGATTATAGTAATTTTTAAATATTCAACATTCTAAGAGTTAGAAGAATCTTAAAGAGATGAAACACTGTAAAATATTTTAATTAGAAAATTTCAATAAAACATAAAATATTTCTGTAAGTATACATTTCAACAAAATTATTTCTAGCAACATTTAAGTTCCTCTATCCTGTTGGACCTTCAGTGTAAATATTTATCATGTACTTTTCATGGAATGTTTTTAAAATTATAATACATTGGATAAAATTTTGAAATGCAGTTTTATACTATTTAATGGCAGAAATTCGAAATATTACGAATATTTTAGCTTAAAAAAGTGGTGTTTATCCCGAATTTTCAATTTATTGAACGTAAAAGAAATAATCTGTTAAGAGGTTAAACACATTTAAAATAGAATAAAAATTGGAATAAATTGTTAGCGCATTATTATCGAAGTACCGGGTGATCCAGAAGTCACGGGACTTTTCAAATGCTAAAAATTAGAAAACATAAACAATAGAAGTATGCGGTTTTCACAGAAATGCTCAGAAACTTGTGAGATTTGTTTTTTCGATGAAAAAAACATATTATGTTAGTTGCACTTTATGACAGCAGGTGGCGCTAAAATTGATAGTATTGTTTTTATAGTATGATACAGCTCATTTAAAGGAACGAATTAGTGTCCAAGGGTTACAAAGTTTAATCATGACGCTCATGGCTTATAAGTACCGCTGTGAGCCGATGCAAAACAGCGTGCACAGTATCCTCAGAGCAGAAAGAAATTCCAGAAGAAATTTCAGTTCATCGTGATATCACAAGTTTACTGGACTCACCATGAACTGGTGATTTCTACAGAGTATTGGCATAGAATCCTACCTAATTTACGATTGTAACAGACATTTGGGATCTCTTTTTTCTATTACGATCTTTCAATGAGCCTTTTTCTCAAACCTTGCTTACCATAGCATTTCACATTTGCAATGGCCATCGATTCTTTTGCAGTTTTAACTTGACGTATTGTACGATATGAAAACAACGCGACATGAAAAGATATAAATAAAACATAGTCTAGAAAATGTCTAAACACTGCAGTTGCTCATGAAATTTTGTAACAAATTTCAATTACAATGAAATTTCATTTACCTTACAAAAAATGTTTGAACATAAACCACCCTTAAAACGAAATCTCATCAATATTATAGAAAAGAAGTTTCGCAATGAACTCATGTGTCTATATAACGCATGGTATAGGTACATTCAGTCTTATACAACCTGTTGCTAAAAATGGTAACTATATATATATTACAAATTTAAATTTTTTTCGCCAAAACTAACCTTTATACTATCTTAATTTTCTTATAATAATATTCCGTACTTACTTCAAATTATTAAATTAAAATCTTGTTTCTAAATCTAATCTGTTAATCCTTATGCAGACGATATAAATTCTTAATTTGCCTTAAAAAACATTATTCCAGTATGCGTAGATTTAAAAAGATGGCTCTAAATTAAAAATATTCTTAATTAAACTTTATTTCTTAATATTCCAAATAAAACTGATTTCTTCTATGTTTTTATCAACCCTTTTTAAGAAAGTCTTATTAAATTTATTCCAAACCCATACCTTTCAAAAAATATCATTATTTTATTTTATCTATTTATTTATTTTTCCTACGTCAACCTTTGATGTGTGCATATTAATAAATTCATTTCTTTTCTTTTTCTCTTAAAATTAATCATTTATAAAAATCGTCTGCCTAAGATATTTAAAATTCTGAGTCAATTATAAATTGGTTAAATAATATTTTTTTTAAAAATAAATTTATCGTTTGTGGAATATAATCTCGTAGCTGGACAAGAATTCTGTTTACATAAAAGAATGATGGTTTGAGGTTACAGAATGTTCCAGAACTTTCTTTTTAGTTTAAAAAGGTGGAAGTCTCGAGATGAAAAAGAAGATTTTTGGGTTGCTTCTTCGATGAGGACAGCTCGCTGAAATAATGATGGAATTTTTGCAAAAGGAGCTTTTCCTTCCTCATTATTACGAATTTAATAAATGAATTTACAGCAGCCCATGACTAATTATTGGATCTTCTACATTTATTTATTTATTTTGTTTTTTCCCTCGCTTGCCATGACTGTGTGTTTCTTTTTAACCAGTGGAAATAATTCGAGTTCTCCTTAAATCGTCACATATATTTAAAAAAATTCATTCTAAACAAAAATCCCACATGTTTCTGAGCATATATCTGAAAACAGAACCTTTGTATTATACATAGTTTCCTAATTATTAACTTTTCAAAACTCTCGAAACTTCTGGATCACCCGGTACTTTTTATTATTATTACTAAAATCATATTCTTGTGACTTTTCAATGTGTATTAAATTATTTGAAAACTAAAAAATCAATCGCAAAGAAAGTAAATTCAAGACTGGCGATTTAAGATGTACAATTATTTCGAAAATGTATTGATCATAAAATCAATTAAACCTTGAGCCCATTGTATTTTTAAAATTTTCCAGTGAAAACATCATCATTAATCAAGCTGGTTTTCGTGAATACATAGGAGAAAATGTCATTTTTAAAGGAGATAATATTGATCCCGGGAATAAATCTCAATTGTATCATGTGTTTATAACATTCATTTTATATTAAACGGTTATCATTGTATTGGTAGATATTTCATCTATCCTGTCACATTGTTCGACTATAGTAATTTTCAAATATTCAACATTATAGGAATTTAAAGAACCATAAAATGATGAAACACTGTGATATATTTTGATTAGAAAATTTCAATAAAACATAAAATATTCCGTGAAGCATATATTTCAACAAAATTACTTCTAACAACAACTCAGTTGTTTTACGCTGTTGGACCTGTATTGTAAATATTTGCCATGTACTTTTTATGCAAATTTTTAAAATTATAGTACATTTTATAAAACTTCAACCTGCAGTTTCTTATTATTTAATGGCGGAAATTGTACATATTACGAATATTTTAGCTGAAAAAAGTGTTCTTTGTCCTAAAATATCAATTTATTGAACGTAAAAGTAAGAATAAATTATGTTGTAAAACAAGTATAAAATAGAATAAAATTGAAATAAATTATTAATGCATTATAATTATAATACTTTATTATTATTATTACTAAAATTATATTATTGTCACTTTTCAATGCAGTGTATTAAATACAGTTAATTGAAAACTAAATAATCAATCACAAGGAAAAGAAAGTAAATGCAAAGGCTGGGGATTTAAAAATATAAAAATATTTCAAAAAGGTATATTGATCATAAAATCAATTAAACCTTGAGCCAAGTGGTATTTTTTAAAATTTCCAGGGAAAACATCATCGTTAATCATGCGGGTTTCCGTGAACACGTAGGAGAAAATAGCATTTTTAGATGGGAGAATATTGATGCCCGTAGAAAACCTCAATTGTAATTATGTGTTTATAACATTCATTTTATAGAAAACTATTATCATTGTATTGGTTGATATTTCATTGATCCTGTCATGTACTTCGACTATAGTACTTTTAAAATATTAAACATTCTAAGAATTGAAAGAATCTTCAAATAACGAGCCACTGTGAAATATTTTGATTAGAAAACTTCAATAAAACATAAAATAATTCGGGTATCATATATTTCAACAAAATAATTTATAATAACATCTCAGTTCTTTTACTATTTTGGACCTGCATTGTAAATATTTATCATGTACTTTTCATGAATTTTTTTTTAAAAATATAATACATTGGATAAAATGTCTAAATGCAGTTTAATACTGCTTAATGGCAGAAATTCTAAATATTACAAATATTTTAGCTTAAAAAAGGCGGTGTTCGTCTCAAATTTTCAATTTATTGAATGTAAAAGAAATGATCAGTTAAGTCGTTAAACAACTGTAAAATAGAATAAAATTGAAATCAATTATTTGTGCATTATAATTGGAATAATTTTTTATTATTATTACTAAAATTATATTATTGTGACTTTTCAAAGAAGTGTATTAAATACAATTATTTGAAAATTGAAAAATCAATCGCAAAGAAAAGAAAGTAAACACAACGGCTGGCAATTTAAAAAAGTAAAATTATTTTGAAAAGGCATATTGATCATAGAATCAGTTAAACATTGAGCCCAGTGGTATGTTAAAAATTTTCTAGTGAAAACATCATCATTAATCATGCTGATTTTCGTGAATACGTAGGAAAAAATAGCATTTTTAGATCAGAGAATATTGATCTCTGGAGAAAATCTCAATTGTATTATGTGTTTATAACATTCATTTGATAGAAAACGGTTATCATTCTATTGATAGATACTTCATTGGTCCTGTCACATTGTTCGACTATAGTAATTTTAAAATATTCAACATTCTAGGAACTGAAAGAATCTTAAAATGATGTAACATTATGAAATATTTTGATTAGAAAATTTCAATAAAACATAAAATATTTCGGGAAGCATATATTTCAACAAAATTATTTCTAAAAACAACTCGGTTTCTCTATGGAATTGAATTTGCATTGTAAATATTTATCATGCACTTTTCATGATTTTTTTTTTTAAATTATAATACATTGAATAAAATTTTTAAATGCAGTTTCATACTATTTAATGACAGAAATTCTAAATATTATGAATATTTTAGCTTTAAAAATGTGGTGTTTGTCCCGAATTTTCAATTTATTGAACGTAAAAGAAAGAATCAGTTAAGTATTTAAACAAGTATAAAATAGGAAAAAATTGGAATAAATTATTATTAGATTATAATTGGAATATTTCTTTATTATTATTATTAAAAATATATTCTTGTAACTTTTCAATGCAGTGTATTAAATACAATCATTTGGAAACTGATAAATCAATGGCAAAGGAAAGAAAGTAAACGCAACGACTGGCACTTTTAAAATGTTAAACTATTTCGAAAAGGCATATTGATCATAAAATCAATTAAACCTTGAGCCCAGTGGTATTTTTTTTAAAAATTTCCAGTGAAAACATCACCATTAATCACGCTGGTTTTGAAGAATACGTAGGAGAAAATTGCATTTTTAGACGGGAGAATATTGATCCCTGGAGAAAATCTCAATTGTATTATGTGTTTATAACATTCATTTTATAGAAAACGGTTATCATTGTATTGGTAAATATTTCATTGCTCCTGTCACGTTGTTCGACTATAGTATGTTTAAAATATTCAACATTCCAGGAGTTGAAAGGATTTTAAAACGATGAAAACTCTGTTAAATATTTTAATTAGAAAATTTCAATAAAATATAACATATTTCAGAAATCATATATTTCAACAAAATTATTTTTAACAATATCTCAATTCCTCTATGCTGTTGGATCTGCATTGTAAATATTTATCATGCACTTTTTATGAAAAATATTTACATTTGTATTTGATTATGAGATTTGTATTATCCACTATAAAACACCACTTTTTTATGCTAAAATATTCGTAATATTTAGTCTAATCATGACTTCCTTTAAATAGTATGAAACTGCATTTAGAAATTTAAGTGTTTTAAAAAATGCTTTAAGTGATGAATCGTGCGAAATTTTCTTGCCCGTACGACGTACGGGAAAATCAGTTAAATGGTTAAAGTAATATGTTCTCGCACAGGTTTTCTGAAATTCATTAAATCAGAACAAAGGGAAACAAAAGTTTATCAATTCATTAATTAAAGAAAGCTAATCCTAAAATTTTCGTTATCTTAAAACTTCACGATATACATTCCCCATGCAACATTGATGAATATAAGATTGATGTTATTTTAAATAATACTTGTTTATTTTAAGATATTGAAATGAAAATGAAATCATAAATAAAATTTTAAAAATGTATTGATAATAATAAACGTTAAAGTTGAGCATTGTCGAGTTTAAATATTTCTAACAGAAAACAACATCATTAGTCAATGTATTTTATAAATCAGTCCCTTAAGCCTTTTTGTATTGCGATACTATGACCAATGTATGAGAAGGGTGACATTTGGAATGATTGAGGGACTCATAACGTGACCAGATTTTAACCAAAATAATTTGTTTGTAGGCAGTTATCAGAATCTTCATCGTGTCAGGTGACAACAACAGTACCAATATTATTCTGTTGCCTGATTTCACTTTTTTTAAACTCTTGAGTTGAGGATGGCAAGATGGTTGATGATTCTTTTTGGACATACGGTGAATTTAGATTAGAAGTTTTCATCGCTCCGGGTATCTAGGTTTTACATGAAGCCAGCTCTGAAGAAGTCCATTACTCCAGTAGTTGCAAGACCCCGAAATGAAGCACAGATACAAGAATTAAATTAAAAAAAATATATATATAGACTCAATAAGTCTGGCTAGGCTTTGTTGAAAATCTAATCATTCGATTCGATGAACAGTTGTTACAAAAGTCACTGTCTTTATAAATGGGCTTGAAATAATATTTTTGACATTTTCTATTAACACAAATCTCTCTAAAGAATTCTTTGTGCGTATAACTTTGCAATGTAATAAAATAATACTTTTTAAAAAATTACATCATACTGAATAATCAGAAAAAAAAATGATATTTTCAAAAGCAACTCGCGTTCAATCATAGAAAGTCATTCATACTTAATCTTAAATTAAGATATAGTAAGTACTTTTATAGTAGTAACACATTTTTTCATAAAGCTTAATAGGTTAGCGGAATTATATATATATATATATATATATATATGTATATATATATTATAGGATTTTAACAAACTTTCTCTAGAAAAAAATTCGCGTTATAAAATTGTTGAAAAGAAATACAAATTGACTTTCGAGTGAAATATATACATACATATATATATATATATATAAATATATAGGATTTTAACAAACTTTCTCTAGGAAAAATTTCACGTTATAAAATTATTAAAAAGAAATACAAATTGACTTTTGAGTGGAGGAGATAGACGCAATTATTATATAGAAGAACACTCCTGAGCAAACATTTATCATAAAGTCAATTAAAGTATAAATTTTCGCGGTATTCTAAACATTTCACATTGAAAATATCAATATTAATCCTACATTTCTTCAACAACATTTTCTGAAATAATCCCGTCTGTTCTTAGGATTTTCTACCGTGCAATAAAGGAAAAGAAAAGAGAACCAGAGATTAAATTTTAAGAAGATATATTATTCTCAGTGGCGATTTTAAAATAGAAAATTATTCTAAAGTAGCATTGAAAGTAGATTGGGAAAGTTAAAATGAAAATCCTAAAAATTATCTAAAAACTTTCACGTGAAAATATCATTTATGATGTCAGCTTATTTTCATTAAGTCGTGGATGTTTATATTGAGAAAAAAAAATTTACCAACTTCAAATAGAAAAAATAACTATTTTCTGAATCTCTAAACTAAAATTATAGATTTCCAAACTATACAAATAGGATAAACATCTAAGATCAATAGACGAAATGATTTAGAATTTCTAATATATTGCTTTCTTGGTGACAAAACTATATTGAATCTTTTCAGTAACAAGAAATTATTGCTTGATTTCTGGAAGGGTTTCATGAACTAGAATTATAGTTATTTAAACTAACCTCTTGTCGCACCTATTCCCAGAGATTTTGAAACAAGTTTGACCGCGAGAATATAGGCAATTGCTTTTGAATTCTATTAGCAGACTCTAGAATTCTCTAGGAAAGGGAGAAATAAATAATTTATAAAATTGATATGGAAATATTTTTTTCTAAAGCCACAACTTAGATTTTAGATTACCGAGCAATATTTTTTTTTCTCAATAAAAATAATAAAAGTAAATTTTGTCTTAATAGTTTGATTAAAAATTGTTTTGTTCCAGAAAAACAAATTCTAATTTATTGTCAAATGCAGCCATCTGACATTGACAAAATAAGTGTTATTCCATTCTTTGCATTGTTATTGATAAGAAAATCGTATTGGCCAAATTCATGGCACATAAGGAGAATTATTGTGTTTTTAGGTATGTGCCAGATGTGGCACACGATTGTTCTGAAGGGCTAAACTTTGTAGCATTCGGATGTCGAATTTTCTTTAAACCATTGTTGTACTGCACTGTAAAACATTTGTGTAACGTTACTCCATAAAATTGGAGGCAGCTTTGCTGCGTCCGATTTTATGGAGTGATTCTTTTTCACTTATATAATGGTGTAATTTAAACATGTATTACTGGTGTAACATTACATATTAGTGTAATGTTACACCTGTTATATCAGTTAAACCGGTTACATTGGTTATGCCACCATAAAATTGGTGGAAGCTTGGTTTCCACCAATTTTATGGAGTAACGTTACTTAAATGTTTTACAGTGTATCTTCTTCGTCCACCTGTTCAGAACAGTTTAACTTTCTCAAATCTTCTATGAGTTTTTTCAGCAAATTAGTACTATTGCCACCTGCTATGGGAATTTCATTTTATTCCGACAAAATTTCTCTCCATAATTTCTTAACCGAGGTTCTTTTTTATTACTTGTCCCAATTAATTCTGCAACCCGGATAATCCGATCTCGGTAAAACGACAGTTTACTGTCGTTAAAATGACAATCCTAAAAGTATTCTGAAAAATTAAGGTTAAACCATCACAATAATTATTCTACTTTTGTAAAAATATGTGAGAAAATAGTATTTTCTGATGCGAAAATATTGTTGCTATTATTGTTAAAATATTGAATTATATTGCAAATCTGTGTGATTTAAAATTCAGAAATTATAAATACTTATTATTATATTCTTCAAAATATTTCTCTCATAAAGTTAATTTACTAAAGCTAACTGAAATATAGGTAACTAAAGTTTTAGAACAATCGTGTAAATTTTTAAATTATTTACATATTTATTTTGCAAGAATATAAGTTCATATAATTTGGAATGAGATCAATAAATGATTTATCCTTTATATAAGAAACGCATTGCAATTTGTAACAAAAGAAAAATTTTCTAAAAATCGTTAATTACAAAATCAACAAAAATATTAATTTTATTTAATTTTTTTAATTTATCTCGTGGAAGCAAAATAATTAATTGTATTGCTTTTCTTGAATTAAAGTAAGAGAATACAAAGTTTAGAAATTCAAAGCTATGAATTCTTAGGAATTTCTGAATTGTATTCGGGGTTTGTATCAATAGTTTTGTGTAAAATAAAAATAATTTAAATCATTTCAAATATTTCCATTGTAAATTTAATATAGAGATCAATATGCTATATTGGAATGTATATTTACTGTAAGGATGTTTGTTACTGTCTTCAGGAATACATTGTGTACAAACTATGTAATTTATTCACGTAGAATTGTTATTTTGCGACACATTTGCTCATAATTGCAATGTTTATGTGCAAACTAACAGAGTATTTGCAAGGAAGATAGACAAGAAAACAAAATATTGATTACAAAATCAATTAAAATATGATTTCGACCAACATTCTTATGGATTTTCCGTTAAAATAATCTTCATTAAATGCGGTACATTTTTCCAATAAGCAAAAATATTCTTCAGAATTTTCTGCTGCTTAAACAAATGAAACTAATCGTGTGAAGACAAGCTAATGCCAATAGCAATTTTAAAATGTCAAATTATTCCGAAGAGATACGAAAGTAAATTGAAATCGTTAAAATGGGAATTATAGATGTATTTTTAAATTTTTAAAATAAAAACATAATTTATTAAGTTATTTTTCCAAAATAGTCATCCGTGTACTATAAATTTTTCTGTGCCTAATACGTGTAAAGAAAGGAAAATCAATGCTGGAAATTTGAGAGGGCATTTTAATCCCAATGGTGATTTTAAAATGTTAAATTATTACGAAGAGGTATTGACAGCAAATTCAAATAGTTAAATGACAATCCATTAAAAAAACATTTTCAGGGTAAATATCACATTAATTATTGCTGATTTACTTAAATAGTATAAGCGGAAGCAGGATTTTCTGATGTGGAATTATTCCTGCTCCTGGTAAAGTGAAATTACATTGTATGGTTATGCAGTTATTTTTATGGAAAATGGAAATAGTTAGAATGGTATTAGGCTGAAAATACTTCAAGAATAATATTAATAGAACACTGGAAAAAAGGACGATTTTGTAGAAATCGTACTGGCAGTTGGCATGCCAACACATTTCATTATTTTTTAACGAAAAATTCCGGTAAATTGCAGAAAATTTCACGATTTATTTTCGTTAAAAAACCTGAAAAATTTCTGGAATTTACAGGAAAATTTCCATTAAAAAACAGTGTATTGTTCTTGCGTTCCGATTACAAGTGCAATTTCAGTAAAATCGTCCGTTTTTTTACAGTGAAGTTCAGTTCAATACTGGCTAAACAATTGTTTACAATAAGCTTATTGTAGTGGTGTTTTTTCTCTTTATTAATATGAATGCATGAAAGAATAAGCTAAAAATAATATTTTAAAATGGAAAGCTTACCTCAACTGAGATAAAAGAGAAAAAGCTCTAAAAATTATTTATATCGAAATTTTTTAATACATTAATCCGACTGATATTTTAAAATTTTTCATTGAAAACATCATAACTATTTATGATGCGTTTCATGACTGTGTAAGAGAAAACATTATTTTTATCTTCAAAATATTCGGTCTCAAAGAAAATCTGAATAATGCTAAGCGTTTAAAGTAATTGTTCGATCGAAAATAAGAATACTTTAAATCATTGACCGTAATTTCTGCATTAGTTTAATAATTAGAACCAGATAAAACAGCTTAATAAACAGAACTATTCTGATCTAGAAAAACTCGGGAACAAAGGACTTATTACTGAACAAATATTTATGTAAAACAAGCATGTACGTTCTCTTTGAGAGCATTAAGTGCAAACAAAATTAAAAATTGACTCTTAAGAAGCGAATCTAATTGCAATCAAGACAAACAAGAAAACATTACAAATAAATATTGTTCACAAAGTCAATTAAAATATTAATTCTTCTGATTGCCTAAAAAAGCTCCCAGTGCAAACATCATAATTAATTACACTGCTTTTAACGAATGCACGAGAGAGAAATGAATTTTTGTATGCGTGAAAATATTGATTCTCAATTAAAAATCTGAATTGCATTACTTATTTATATTTTCATTTTATGGAAAGTAGAAATATCTATAATGGTAATACTTTGAAAACATTTTTCGTGTAAGGTTTATGAAGTGAACAATGGCTCTACTTTGAGCAAATATTTGTTGAGTATAATCATATATCCTTTTTTATAAATATACATAAATTTAATGCAGTAAGTGCAAACAAAGGGAAACTAAAGATTCAATTTTCAGCAGAGAAGATAATGCCAATTAAAAAGTGTTGATCCTAAGTAAAAAAATCAGTATTGCATCATGTGTTGTTTATATCATTCAATTTTTAGAAAATGAAAATACTTAGAATAATGTTAAATTACAAATATTTTCAGAGTAAAATTATTGAGTAGAAGATTGGAACCGTATTGGAACTGACGCTGAGGTATAATATCACGAAATACTTTATAGTATTCTTCATCTTTATAAAATCTCCGAAGTTTTGTCATTATAAAAGTCGAAAATGCGAGTAAATTTAAGTGGTATTAATAAACTGCATCTCTCCCCAATTTTCCACCATTGATTTAGGCGAATATTTTTTTGTTGTCAGCGTATATGTTATTATATTTTTCATTAACACTAAGCAAAATGAAATCTAAAGGTTGAATCATGACTTTAAGATATAATTCCAATGGCAACTATAAATTATTCAAAAAAAAAAAAAAAAAAAAATGTAAAATCGTTTACAGAGCAGCTTTTAAACAGAACTGTTTGGTTCCAGAAAAACCCGAGAACAAAGGATTTATTTCTTGACAAATATTTATCTAGAACTAGCATGCACGTTCTCGGGTTTTGCAGTGCATTGAGTGCAAACAAAGTTAAAAATTAACTCTTAAGAAGGAAAACTAATCGCAATCAAAGTAAACAAAAAAACATTACGAATAAATATTGTTCACAAAGTCAATTAAAATATTAATTCTTCTGATTGTCTAAAAAATTCGCAGCGCAAACATCATAATTAATTACACTGCTTTTAACGAATGCACGACGAGAGAAATGAATTTTTGTATACACGAAAATATTGATTCTCAGGGGAAAATCTGAATTGTATTATTATTTATAAATTTATTTTATGGAAAGTAGAAATATCTAAAATGTTAGTACTTTGAAAACATTTTTAGCTTAAGGTTAATGAAGAGAACAACGACTCCACTTTGGGCAAATATTTATTGAGTATAATCGTGTATCCTTTTTTATAACTATATATTTTTAATGCAATAAGTGCAAACAAAGGGAAACGAAAGATTAATTTTTCAGTAGAGGAGATAATGTCAATTAAAAATGTTGATTCTAAAGGAAAAATCTGATTTACATTATGTTTTGTTTATAGCATTCATTTTATAGAAAATAAAATTACTTAGAATGATATCATCAATGCAAACATTTTCAGTGTAAAAATATTGAACATATTGGCCTCGTATTATGCAGTGCTAAAAAACTGGCACAAAGGTAGAACCTATTGACACTACAATTGTTTTTTTATAGAATTCTTCATCTTTAAATAATGTCTGAAATTCTATCATTCAATAAGCAAAATATTCAATCTCGAAGAAAAGCGGAATTATATTAAACGTTTAAAACAATTGTTCAATCGAAAATAAGAATACCATGAATCATTACAAGTGTTTTCTATATTGGTTTAATAAACAGAAAAATACAGAACAGTTAAAGTAAACAGAACAGCTCGTGTTCAGTGAAACCCGAGAAGAAAGAACTTATAACTGGAAAAGTATTTATCTAGAATAAGCATATATGTTCAAGCATATACGAGTTTCACAAAGCATTAAATGCAAACAAAATTAAAAATTGATTACTGAGAAACTAGACTAATCGTAATCAATATTACAAGAAAACATAACGAATAAATATTATTCACAAAGTCAATTAAAATATTAATCCACCTGATTGCCTAAAAAGTTCTCAGTACAGACATCATTATTAATTACACTGCTTTTAACAAATGCTCGAAAGGGAAATGAATTTCTGTATACACGAAAATATTGATTTTCAGGGAAAAATCTTAATTGCATTATATTTTTATAACTTTATTTTATGGAAAGTAGAAATATCTAAAATGGTAGTACTTTGAAAACATTTTTTCGCGTAAAGTTAATGAATATAAAAACGTCTCCACTTTGGGCAAATATTTATTGAGTATAATCGTGTATCCTTTTTTATAAATATATATATTTAATGCAGTAAGTGCAAACAAAGGGAAACTAAATATTAAATTTTCAGTAGTGAAGATGATGCCAATTAAAAAGTTTTGATTCTTAGGAAAATATCTGATTTAAATTATGTGTTGTTTATAACATTTATTTGATAAAAATTACAATTAGATTGTCATCAATGCAAATATTTTAAGTATAAAAGTATTGAGCATATTGGCCTCGTATTATGCAGTGGTGAAAAACTGGCGCAAATTTGGAGCTTATTGTCTCCACAAAATTTTTATAGCATTCCTCATTTTTATAAAATCTCTGAAATTCTCTCATTCAATAAGCAAAATATTCAGTTTCGAAGAAAATTTTAATTATATTAAGCGTTTAAAACAACTCGAAAATAAGAATACTATGAATCATTAAAATTATTTCCCGTATCAGTTTAATAAACATAACAACACAGAACAGTTTAGTAAACAGAGCAGTTCGTGTCCAGAAATTCCCGAGAACAAAGAACTTATAACTGGACAAATATTTATCTATAACAAGAATGCTTTCGAGCACATACTAGTTTCACAACGCATTATGTGCAAATAAAATTAAAAATTCACTCTTGAGAAGCGAAACTAATTCGCAATCAAAATAAACAAAATAACATCACGAATAAATATTGTTCACAGAGTCAATTAAAATATTAATTCTTCTGATTGTCTAAAAAGTTCCCAGTGCAAACATCATAATTAATTACAATGCTTTTAACGAATGCACGGGGGAGAAACGAATTTTTGTGTACGCGAAACTATTGATTTTCAGGAAAAATCTGAATTGCATTACTTACTTATAACTTTATTTTATGAAAAGTAGAAATATCTATAATGATAGTACTTTAAAAATATTTTTCGCGTAAGGTTAATGAAGTGAACAACGGCTCCAATTTGGGCAAATATTTATTTAGTATAATCGTGTATCCTTTTTTTTTTATAAATATATATATTTAATGCAGTAAGTGCAAACAAAGGGAAACTAAAGATTAATTTTTCAGTAGAGATAATAATGGCAATTAAAAATATTGATTCTATAGAAAAAAAAAATATCTGAGTTAAATTATATGTTGTTTATCCCTTTATCTACCGAATTATTAATCAAGAAAGTGCTTCAACTCAAAAATTACGTCCTTTAATATTGGACAATATACCGGAAGCTTTAAAGGATAATAATGTAAAATTTAGATATGTTCTTTCATTAAAACTGATTAAATACATAGGAAGTTATAAATTTCTTTGTAAACTATTTACAAAAATAATCAGATTAATTAAGCAGAAATATTGTTATGGAAATATCAAAATTCTTATAAAAGCAATGTATTTAAATGTATTATAACCCTCTCAGTAAATTAAAAGGCTTTTGTAGTTCAAAACGTTAAACATAACTTTTTTCTTAATAAAAAGGGATATCCATGAAAATGATTAATAATATTACCACTTTTCGTAAATATACAGCTTTGACTGTATCTCTACGCTAATGTCATCGAGCAGAGTTTACTGTATGAAAAGGGGGAAAAAAAAAACTTTCGTTAATAGATTGTGTAAATAAATTTGACATTAAATTTTCTTCATTGATTCTTAAAAGTACCATCAATGCATGAAGGGTTAGCACATCTATTTTAAAGAAAATGAAAATACTAGAATGATGATCCATTGCAGATATTTTCGTAGTAAAAGTATTGAGTAGAATATTAGCCTCGTATTAAGCGAATATTTGTTTGTTAATAGCGTACATGTTATTTTATTTTACATCAACTATAAGCGAAAAGAATCTTGATATGAAGATATAATCCCAAAGACAATTAGAAATTATGTCGTGGAGTAAAAAGATAGATGGAGGTGTATAATGTCCTAAAATTGGCTTGTAATATGATACACGTTATCGCTTAAAAGTGAATGTTCTTATTAGTCTCATGCAAAACAATCCCTTGGAACAAAGAATTTCTTGACATCAGTCGTGCATCTTTTCTCTAATAGAAAAGATCTGCTTATATTTAAGCATTATAAAGTAACATTTCATTGCATCATGAAATAAAAACTGTATTATAAAAAGTTTTATTCTTTTTTGCGAAAGGACGTAAATGTGTTTGGGCTTAATATAACGAATTTTAGGGTTACATTTTTGGTGTCATCACCAATCACTCTACTTCTATTCTATTCTTTCTTTTTAGTCTGTGAAATTATTCCGAAAATTGAAACGCAAAATTGTTTCCAAAATTAAAATGTTTACAATTATTCTAATAATTAAAATATATAAACTCTCTCCAAAAATTAAAATGCGCAGATTTATTCTAAAAATTAAAATATATAAGAGTATTTTGAACTGTGGGAAATAATTCAAATTAAAATATGAAATTCAGTACTATTCAAAACGGTTTCTGGTGGCAGTGAAACCAATACTTTTACAGCTGATCTCAAATGTACAACGAACATTTTTTAATGAATTTTTTGAAGAATAAATTCCTAAGTTAAACGTGTATTTATACACCTCATTTTATAAAATGGAAACATTCAACGCAGTATTAGACTTTAATTATTTCCAGCGAAAAGTGAATGAATAAGAGATTTTCTTTATATTCAGCATATATTTATTTACTACAAGCGCATACATTTTTTTGTGCTGTGCATTAAATCCAAACAAAGGGGAAATGTTGACTGATTCTTCGTCAGCCTTTTTCTCAGACTTCTTTTTGAATCTTAAAAAGAGAAGCTAATCCAACAACGATTTAAAAATACAAAATTCATTAAGTGCAAACAAAGGAAAGCTGGAGTCTAAGTCTCGAAATGGGAAGCTAATCCCAAAGGACGTTTAAAAATGCAAGAATATTCAGAAGAGATTCTCGTTAGAAAGTAAATTAAAATCTGAATGTTTTTGGCATTCTAAAAGTTTTCTAGCAAAAATATTTTCATTTTCATTTTTT
Source organism: Maratus speculifer (assembly GCA_964019185.1). Lineage (NCBI taxonomy): Eukaryota > Metazoa > Arthropoda > Arachnida > Araneae > Salticidae > Maratus > Maratus speculifer. The sequence goes on along the minus strand of OZ025294.1, from coordinate 230,506,986 downwards.
TTATTTTTATTTTTATTTTTCTTAATGAATATGTAAAGAAAAAAAATAAATTTTAAGATATAGAAATATTATATTCTGGTTTTAATTTTAACTTTATATATTCAGTTTAGAAAAAGACAAGTTAGAAATTGCGCGTCAAAGTTTGCAAATCAAGTGCGATCTCACTATAAGAAAGTTTTAAAAATATTCCGATCTTGATGTAGTAGTATACAGTATTTCGCAAACAGTATAGTATCAAAAATCTTTTGTGTGTCCCTGTAAGTACCATCTGTTTTCTGTTTTACAGGAAATAACTTGTAGTAAGCCTCAGCAATGCATATGAATTTCAGAAAATGTGAAAAAAAATTATATAATTAAAACATGCCCCAAACAAAGCTTCTACCTATACCATTATTTAATAGAATGATTTTGCGCGGCCTTTTAAATTAATAACAAATATTCTTTGCATCACAGATTATACAGAATGCATATTTTAGTATATACTTTATAGAAGTGTATCAATTTTATTATGTTCGAAAGTGTGTAACATCATTAATATGCACTTGAAACTATTTATTTCCATTGGGCGTACTGTAACGGAATACCTTTGATTGCCCCTCTGATTAAACTATACATTCAATTATAAGGAAGATATTTAATTCGATATTCAATTATCATGAAATTTGAAATGACACGACAAAATTATGCAACAATTGTCTATTTTAAATCTCGAATGATTCGGTTTGGTAGTTTTTGCTCTATTATATGCGGATGGGCAGACGTGAATATAGACGGACAGACAGACTGAACGTCGTAGACTATAGGTGCTATGTATTTAAATAATTACGAACGCACATAAAAGTACTTGAATTAGAACAACCTAAATTTGAATTTTTTATAATAGTACTTAGACGCTGCCTTTTCAGTCAATTGGCAATATCTTCTTATTCCTCGCGTTTCTTATTAAATTTGATTAAATGAGTTTCTATTATATGACCATAATCACACAAGAAGTTATTTTTTTAAGCAATAAATAAAATTAGGGACAATGCATCTTTTCTTGTACTAAAATATCCTTATATAGTTGCTAAACAGAGCTGAACAGCACAGCATTATTATGGGCTTACCAAGTTGCGATAACTTTACAACCAGTCTACTGTTAGTCCTAGAGCTGACCGCACAAAACCCTAAGTCATCGAGCAGAAGAAAAAATCCTTTATTTTATGGAAAAGTAGTATCAGAGAAATCTAATGATCCATGTCTGCATGAAGCGAAGTGGTGCATAAGCTAAAAATTAATAGCACTAGTCGTTGACTCGTAGGCTTCGCATTGTGTTATCCTGCACCCTGTTTTCCATGTTTTTAACCGACTTCAAGGAGTAGGTTATGATTTCGACCTATACGTATTTCTTGTTCACTCATAAATTCTTTAAATATGAATCGATTTTGATAATTCTTTTTTTGTTTGAATGTATAAGATATCCACGTGGTCCCATTTTAATTTCATTAAATTCTGATGATTAGAATTTTTTTAGATAAAAAAATTTAAATTTGAAAAAAAATAATGATTTGGCGCAAATAATCTTTCATTGTTGCAATCGTTTTCAAATCATAAGCATATTAAAACTATGCATTCATATACGTTAGCGCCAAGTTGTCGCCAAGCTTGATTCTTTTTTTTTTTTTTTTTTTTTTTTTTTTTTTTTTTTTTTTTTTTTTTGATGTCGGTTAGTATTTTTTTAAAGCATACTTTATTATATTTCATTCTATTTTTCATCTATTTTGACACGCGATGTGAAATATATATATATACATACATACATATTTATATATATATATATATATATCATACGTTTGATTGTACGGCAAACACAATGCTAAACACACGAGTCAATCACTAGTGACATCAATTTCTGGCTTATTCACCACTTCACTTCCGGCAGACATGGATCATTAGATTCCTCTATTACTACTCTTCCATAAAAAAAAAAGTTTTTTTTTTCTTGTGCTTGATGACTTAGGGTTTTATGCGGTCGGCTTTTGGATAATGTATCCATGTTTTGTGAAAATTAGGAAAAGAAAAAGAGTAGTTTAAAATGTCGTAAAAAGCAAATGACAATAAGTTGAAAATAAAACCGAAAATCTAAAAATTTATAAAATATACAAAAGCTTAAGAATTAAATATTAATTTTTTAATCTTAAGTCAGGGAATTAGAAGAATGGAATTAGCAAAATGGAAAAATAAACTAAAGCAAAGCTGCAAAACTACTTTTTCAAAACTACTAAATATAAGAAATATAAAGTAAAAATTTAAAGTTAATATTTGTTCAGAGATGTCAATCGCCAAGGAAGGACAGTAAAAGCTGTAAAAAAGGCAGCAAAAGTCACATAAAAAAGTATCAATCAGGACAATATATATAAATATACAATACAATTTATGATTTTTTTAAATTATTTAAAATTTTATATAGATATTAGTAATAGACAGAAGAACTATCTGTGTGATGAATAAAGCCTCGTTGTATATAATTGTTGTTTTTTATTCATTAAAGGGAATTTTGTAGTTTAAATTTAGTGGTATCCTAAGTCTTTTAGTATCGAAACAATTGAACTTTTTTATAACATATGGTATACGGGAAAATCGATTACGAAATTACTTTGTTTTTCAGATATAAGTGTCAAATACTGATGATAAATATCATCACTTCGCATTGCTTCTTAGATATGAACTCTATAAAGGACGAAGAAAATTGCCAAGAATTACACCCCATCTTCCCAAGTATGCTGTTGATAAAAACAAATTTCTTTTTAACCTCTTAAAATGTAATACATCATGTGTGAATATGTAATACACTATGAGAGAAAATTTACAATAAGTTCTTCTGAGTTGTCCATGAATCCGAAAAGCTTACTTTATCTTTAGAAAGCTCAGAAATCAATATATTTCCGTAACTTAAATAAACATTTCTAAAGCAAATAAGATTTTTTTTCCACTGCCATTGATTTTCCAGAGCGTTTTCGACAATGCGCCAGCTTTTCCAGTATTTTCTGAATGAGCTTTTAATTTTATTGAAAAATAGCATTGATTACCTTGATTACTAAAATTCTTAATGTTAACGATGAAAATTAGGATACTACTTGGTTATCACATAAACCAAAAGACTATCGCCAAACTATAAGGTTACATGCCAATAATGGATAATTGTGAATGTCACATTCACTTGACATTGACTATGATACACCTGTTTCTTACGTCACCAAGTGATTTTAATTCAAATTTTTAGTTGTATATTTGATTATGTTTTACGAATTTATTTGTTCTTCCTTTTTTTAAACAAAAATTACGTCAGTTTATATAATTCGGCAAACTGTATGGCGATTTGTATAATTTGGTGATATTGGTCGATGGGATAACCGAGTAGTATCAAAATTATTTATGCTTGTGTCAGAAAGTAACTCCGTTTAATACGACAATAGTTTTAGTGTCTAAAGGAAATAAAATATTGTCATTAAGAGAAGTTAAGCACAACGATTATTTACAAGTATAAAATTATTTAAAAATATATTATTCCTAAACTTTGTTACTTTCAACCTAATTAGCTCCTTATTCTTTTCCACAAAAATATCGTCATTAATCGCGTTAGCTTTTACAGCATTTTCTGAATGACATTTCCCTTTATCGAAATACAGCACAAATTATTTTAATTAAAAAAATCTAATTTTACGAATTAAAAATATTATCTTTGTGCAAAAAGTAACTAAATTTAATGTGTTCAACATCAATAAAGTCAAAATAAAATAAAATATTCAAGTTAAGCACAACGATTGTTGAAAAGGATAAAGTTACTTCGAAAATATACTATTCCTAAAACTGGTTACTTTGAACTAATTAATTTCTCACGAATTTGCTAAAAATATCGTCATAAACCGTGCCAGCGTTTCCAGCATTTTCTGAATGACCCTTTTTTTTTAAATCAAAAATAGTACTAATTAAACAATCAAAAATATTTCATTTTAAAATAACAATTATTTATGTCTGTGAATACGATGCAGCCTTAAAGTAAAAATGAAACAAAATAGTCACATAAAATTAATTTAAACACGGCGAATATTGAAAAATATAAAGTCGTTCGAAAATATATTATTCCTAAAACTGGTTACTATTGAACTAATTATTTTCTTACGATTTTCTACAAAAATAACGCTATTAACCGCGCAAGAATTTCCAGTATTTTCTAAATGACCTTTTCCTTTTATTAAAAAGTAGAACTAATTTCTTGAATGAAAAAAACTTAATTTTAAGAATAAAAATTATTTATGTTTGTATAAAAAAGTAACCATATTGAATGAGACAACATCTTTAAAGTAAAAATTAAACAAAATATTGTCATAAAGAGAAATTTAGCACAACAGTTATTTAAAAGTATAAAATTTCTTCAACAGTATATCAGTCCTAAAACTGGTTACTTTGAATTTACTTAGTTTGGTACTCCTTTCCAGAAAAATATTATCCTTAGCTGCGCCAGCTTTTACAGCCTTCTCTCAATGACATTTTGCCTTTATCAAATAATAGCACTAATTTCTTTAACAAAAAATACCTAATTTTACGAATAAAAATTATTTATGTTATTGCCAAAAAAATAACTACGTTTAATACCAGAACAGCCTTAATGTCAAAAGTAAATGAGGTATTGTCATAAAGAGAAGTTAAACACTACTATTATTTAAAAGCATATTTCAAAAATATATTATTCCTAAACTTGGTTACTTTTAACCTAATTAATTCCTTATGCTTTTTCACAAAAAACTTGTCATTGATCGCATCAGCTTTTACAGCATTTTCTGAATGACTTTTGATACATCGAAAAATTGCACTAATTTCTTTTAACAAAAAAATACCTAATTTTACGAATAAAAATTATTTATGTTGTTGCCAAAAAGTAACTACGATCAATACCACAACAAAAGTGAAGTAAATGACATATTGTCATAAAGATAAATTAAGCACAACTGTTATTTAAATGTATATTTCAAAAATATATTATTCCTAAAATTGGTTACTTTTAACCTTATTATTATTTTATGCTTTTCCACAAAAATATTGCCATTAATTCGCGTCAACTTTTACAGCATTTTCAGAATGACCTTTGATATATCGAAAAATTGCACTAATTAACTAAATGTAAAATACCTCATTTTAAGAATGAAAATTATTTATGTTTGAAATGAATGCACATGAACCACATTGGATATGATACAGCCTTAAAGTCAAAATGAAAAGAATATATTCACATAAAGAGAAGTTAAGCGCAGTGGTTATTTAAAAGTATAAAATTAATTCTTCAAAAATATATTTGTCATAAAACCATTTAACCTTGAAACTAGTTAGATTCTTAAATTTTCTCATAAAAATATCACCATTAATCACACAGTTTTTCTCTGGCACATAGCAGAAAATAGCATTTTTAGATAACGTAATATCGATTCTCGAAAAAAAAATTGAATTGTGTTACATGTTTATAACGTTTACTTTATAGAAAATGGATATCGTCATTTTAGTAAATACTGCAATAGAATTGTCAGGCTGTTTAAGATTGATTTTTTTTCTAGAAGTACAAAATTTTGAATATGAAAAGAAATAAATTATTTTCGTTACTTAATTCTTGAAAAAAGACGAAAAATAAGTTAATGTCTTAGGAAGCAAAGTTTCCTTATAATAATAATAATAAATTTTTTTTGTATCTATATATTTTTTTAGATATAAGAAATAAAAGGAAAGATAGAATTATTATTGAATCTCTTAATCTTCAACATCTTGTTTTGCTATCTTATTTAGTTAGTTTGACGCATCTGATTTTTGAAATTTCATTGGAATAAAGCAAATATCATTGAGAATTGTAATCTTATCAAAAGAAATATAGAAAATTGTAAAACAGTACTAAGATTTTTTAAATAATTTTTTATTTTGAGGTTTTGCATCAAGATAAGAAAATTTAAAACGTACAATACTTCAATAAATAATGCATAAATAAATAACCGTGACGCGCTCACTATGGGCTTTCAGCACTTAAAATAACATGCTATCAAACAAACAAACAAACAAATATATTCAATTTTTTTCGTAATTTATATATACATATGTGGGGAAATATATTTCGCAGGTTTCGAGATAATGGATCTCAGATAAATTTAATTGGCAAAATGGCATCTAGGTGTCTTCATTCACCTGAACTACGAAGCTTTAGTCATTCTAGGTTACAATGTATGGATTGAACTACATACAACTGGATGATTTACATGTGAGTAAAAAATGAACATTTTAACATAGGCTGTCTGCCTATTACAATAGTTGGGCACGATTCATCTAGCCGTTATTTGCCCCGAGATGTTGGAGCAGCTCTCGAGTCCTTCTGACTATAACTAGCTCCGGTTTGCATCTGCTGTTGTTCTCACAGAAAACCTAAATAGTTCATACATATTTCATTGTTCGGTTGCTGAGGTTAAATGCCTCATTGAAAAATGTGCATACTTTGCAGTACAGAGTTCAATTGGGACTAATTGGTTATCCCGTCTACCAATTTCGCCAAATTATACAAATCACCAAACTAATAGTCAAATTATACCTATTCATATAATTTTTGTTTTCGGAAAAATAAGTAATTATTAGAATATTAAAATATAAAATTAAAAAGTCGAAATAAAAATCACTCAATGACGATTTAAACACGCGTATCATATTTAATGTCATTGAATGTGCCATTCACGATCATCCATTATTGACATTTAATCTTATAGTTTGGTGATAACTTTTTGGTCGACGGGTTAACCAAGTAGTACCGTTCAGTCTTTGTTACCAGGCGTCACATATATATATATAAATACATATTTTGTTAATAGTATATAATCTTAATACAAAGACACACAGATATATATGCATGTTATAAAACTCGATGTCAAAGTAATTTGTGGTGATGTTGTTTGTGATGAGGGTTTAGTTTAGCAGTTGAAAAAACGTACAATTTCTCAGCTCCAAGGCTTTGCAATCTGGTTTTATAGTAACAATGGGCTCAAGAATCTTCGTTGTGTCTCTAAGATTCATCAACGGGATCTTAGTTAGGGAAAATTCAGAGGGGTGGCGTGTTTAGTAACTAGTTGAAAGGATGCGTTGAGTGGGCAGAACTTGAGGTAATGTTCGAGCTCTTTATCTATAGCGCAAAAAAAGCACAGTGATCATTAAGACGTGGGATTTACACGCAATGAATGATGGAGTTTCGAATAACAATTTTAATAAAAAAAAATAATATTAAGAAAAATATATCAAATGTCTCAAAATATGAAAGAATAAAATAAATTAATAGGTTTGCACGAAGAGTGATGTTTTAAATAGATTAAGGTTTTTTAATGAAACTCAGCCAGAATGTACAACGCATAATAAGGTATAAAATAACATGAAAAGAAATTACGAAACAATTATGATGTTTCAAAAAATAGCATAATTATAAAATTAACAAAATCAGTTTGCCAGTTTGGTATAGGAAAAGTACCTTTAATATGTCGTATGATCACCCTTAGTAGCAATACAGCACATACAGCTATGTTTCATACTGTCAATTATGCGGTCGATCAGTTCGCTGGGAAGTAAGAGCCATTGCTCTTTCAAAGCAGTTGTAAGCGTGGCAAGGGTCAGAGGAGGGGGATTGAGAGCAGCGACGCGTCTCCCTAAAGCATCCCAAACATGCTCGATGAGATTCAAGTCCGGTGATCGAGCTGGCCATTCCATGCGCTGAATTGTCTGGTGCTGAAAATAATCTTCCACGATGAGAGCTCTGTGCGGTCTAGCGTTGTCATCCTGTAACAGGATATCATTACCTATTGCACCGGCATAAGGTCGCACATAAACATCAAAGATGTCATCTTTATAGACGTGAGCATTCACGGTTCTATGTGGAAAGACATGGAGGTCTGTGCGTCCACCCAAAGAGATACCACCCCAAACGCAGACACTGCCTCCTCCGTATGAATCTCTTTCACGAATGTTTGATGGATGATAGCGTGTTCCCTGTTCTCTCCAAATCAAACAACGCCTACTATCGCTTTGGAGGCTAAACTGGGACTCATCCGTGAAGAGAACACGCCTCCATTGATCAACCGTCCAGTCGACATGTTGACGTGCCCACATCAAACGTTACCTCCGGTGACGTGAGGTGAGCGGCACACAAATTGCTGGTCGTCTCGCGTATAGTCCACCTTCGTGAAGCCTTCTACGCACAATAGACATTGACACCAACCTTCCCGTTGCTGCAGCAAGGCAGGATCTAAGGTGAGATGGAGTTGCGGTTCTATTCCTTCGTACACATAACCGCAAATATTGGTCATCGGCGCTTGTCGAAACCCTTGGCCGTCGTTGGCTGAACCTTCTTGAACCCGAACCAGTGGTTTTAAATTGTTGCCAAAGCCTATGAACCACCGAAGGACTCGCATTTAGCCATCTAGCCACCTCTGCCTGACTTTGTCCTGCCTCCAACCTCCCAATAGCTCTAAATTGCAGTTCTGCGGGCAAATGATGCCTCGAGGTCATTGTAATGAATTGGCTATCCTGGATTTGTAATATCACTATCAGAGCGACAACTGCAGCCTTACTTTCTAACGTGCATTTTTATTTGCCTCACGGATGACACAATGCAATTGCAGCGCCACTAATTTGCATTTGGTGCTTTTATTCAGCATCTTTTATTTAACAATATAGGCAAATTTCATACGGATTGCTTTCTTTCTGAACAAGTTATCGCTATTTTTGTGATTTTTCCTTAATTTTCTAAAACCAATGTACATGCTCATAACCATTTTATGGAATTAATTTACATTAACGTCGATGGAAAAAAAATTGTATAATGTCATAAGAATCCATGTTAAATACCGGATTAAAAGTGCTTATTCGGCAATAAAACGTATGCTATATTTATAATGGAATAAAAATCATTATACATATTTTTAAAATCGTAAAAAATCCTTTATAAAAATTATTTTCAAAAGTTTCAAATAAAGTCATACTAATGTATATTTTTAGTGCCTTTACAACTATTAAATAAAAAATAATAACAAAGCCATTTTTAAAATGAGAATATTTTAGCTGTAACTTCTACAAAATACATTTTTGCTTAATTAAATTAGTTTTAAAATTGCATTTTTAAAGAAAGAAATTTTAGTTATTGAAATAATGAGCTTTTTTGTTATATAGTCCTCATATATTTCTAGTATTTTTTTCATTCTGGTTTTGTGCTGAATAAATTCTAACAATTTGAAAGTATTTTAATAACTATGCGTTTCTTAATATATACATATTTTCAAACTTATTTTATACTTTCGTTTTACATTAATTTAAAAATAAAATATGCGCTTTTCGTTTGTTAACTCTAAATTTGTTTCTTCAGTTTACTTTAGTTTAGTTTACTTTTTCTTCCTTTAAAAAAAAAATCTAAATGTCAACTAAACAAAAGGAATATTGCCAAATGGGAATGAATAAACTCGAAATTTGGTTTAATTTCCTAATGGAATTGAAACTTGAATGTAAATAATTGGCTTAGATTTAAATATATTGATATTAATTACCTTTGTAAAACGTAAAATGAAAAGCATTGGTTAAAATCAGCTACAAAGAAAAATTATTCAGTACTTTATTTTTATTTTCATTGATGAATAATGCATTTCAAAAACTATACTATTAAATAAAATTTACATTAAGTAAATTAAATTCAAGTAATCTATGTAAGTGATTTTACTGTATAATAAATTTAAATTTATATATATATACGTATTTCTTTCTTTCTTTCTTTTTTTCGGAAAGTATTGTATTTGAATTTCTTAGTCGATTTACGATTTTTGATAGATTTAAGGCCAAAACAGACCTGACCACTCTGCAGTTGAACTGAATTCCTGGAACTCCTTTCTTTTCTCTCCACTTGCGGTTTACTGACAATAGAAAACAGGGGAGATACAATGCCGAGGGAGATAACTATCTTAAACCATACTGAAGGGAAAAATTTCTGTCCTACACTAGAATTGAAGTTGAACCACAAAACTCATTAACATCAAACGCGTCGTCTGGGGACATAAAACACACCGCCTTTGTTCAACTGAAAGTACTGCAGTCTGAATGCAACCTTACAAGATGGGATCCTGAAAATTAAGTCTTTACAAAATGCCTGCGAATCCGTGCCTGTGTGTGTGAGTGTTGCCTGTCTTTATACTGTTAAAAATTTGCAGCATTCTGTCCAATTATTTGACCGTTTCTTGAAAAAACGTTTACATAACCATAATTTAATGCTAATTTGACCAAATTATTGGCTATTTTATGGTCAGAATATTGTTAAATAACGGTCATGTAACCGTTTTTTGAAAAAAAAAAAAAAACAGTTAAATGTCTCGACATAATGTAGCAAATTTTAAACAGTGTATCGCCGAAAATGTATGAAGCTATACATGGAACTAAACCAAATTTCATATCAGTAGACTCTTTCAAATCCGCACAGCTTGGGATTAAAGGTTATACGGATTTTAGAATTCTTTGGATTTTTGATCATTGCTTTGTTTATTTATTTTTAAACAGTAATTAACATGATACCAGCTAATTACTAATGATGCCAGCAATATCTTAAAATTTTTCAGAAATAAATTTACACTTTCACACATGAAAAGCCATGAGTTAAGTCATATTTCCAAGAATTACATAGTAAAATATATATGGAATGATACAAAACTAACAAAATCTGTAATTTTGCTCCTACATCTCAACTTAAATTTTCATTTTTTTAATCGAATATGATCTATGAATTGTAGACATTTGCGGACTTTAGGGCTGCGGATTTGAGGGAATCCACTGTAAACTGTTCAAATTATGACTAGCAGGTTCCGCTTGAATTTAGAGATATTGCTTGAGAGCGCTATTATAGTTATTTTTGTGCTATTTATATTATTATATCTCCCGAAAGTGTACAAAGTTAGGTAAAAAAAAATAAATAAACATCATATATACGATTTTAACTATGAACGTTAGATCCCAGTACAATATGGGGGCATTTCCTGGTAAAGGGACGCTGTGATAATGATTTTTCTGAAATTTTCTCGATCTTGCGTACATCTGTTGTATATCACTACTCATTCAGCGACAGACACTTCGCATCCAGTTAACCCAGCGATTTGCAAGCTGCGTACCCACAACAAAATAATTTTAATTATCAAATGCAAAAATGGTACCAGAAATTAAAACAGAACTTTACATTTATTGCAAGCGATGAAACATTTTTACTTACTATGAAACAAATTTGTTTGTAAAACCTGGCGCCAATCAATCAGTCAACATTTTAGCAATGAAAGTACTTTGTCTACAAAAGGATTAGGATATCTTCCATTCTCCATTCATGGGTGGATACTATATTTTTGAAAAGAAAAATATATTCATCTTATTTAATGACAAGTAAAATGATACCAGAATAAAACCTATTATATTATTATATAAAACTGGCGGGAATCAAACAATTCTGAATAAAAGCTATGAAGCTTGCAGCCCGTGAATGTCGCGGGCGCGACGATTATGGGGTTAATTAATCTCTTACTTATTACACTTTCGTAGATTCCTCTGTCTATAATATTGAAATTTTACTTATTACACTTTCGTATTTTCCAATGTCTAGATACTACTGATTCACGATTCACTTTTGGCTTCTTCTCTCCATAATTTACTTATTTCACTTCAATATTTTATTTAACTTTTTTCAAATTTATTTGTACATAATTTGCTCGGTATTTTATCTTATGTAATTTCTTTTCCCTTTAAAGTACAGTTCAAACAGCTTATAACAAAGCCCCAAACAGCATGAAATTTATCACTTATGAATTGATTTTATTATAACCAGTATCATTAAAACATATTATGGATTCAAAATATTCTTGTAAAATTTCAATTTATACATCTTCGATAGGATCTGGTTCGTTATACGTTCGGGATTTTGCTGCATATTTTGTTACATATTGATAATAATAACATATTAAAATGCAATAATAATATTAATAAATAAATAAAAATTCAAATACAGTTTTTCCTATATTTAAATGGAAATGCAAAATTCAGATGAACCCAAAATTCAGTCACCATTAATCAAGTGGAAGAACGGAAATAATCGAGAAAAAATTATACACGTTGTTATTCTTCCATTTTCTGTATCTTAATCCTTTTTTCATACTTCCGCTGTTTGTTATTTTGTAGGAAAAGGGAAATGGGATACATATTACCTGCAAATAGTTTCTTATATAAAGGTTTTTTCCTAAGCATTATGTGAGATTTGTTTATTTTGCTAAAAGAATTATTTCGAATAAATGGAGGTATAGAAACCGTAAATACAATTTTAAGGCATTAAAATATTAATAAATAATTATATTCTAACATTTCTCAGATGTTAAAGATAGAAATTAGAAGCTGATAATTATAAAGGAAGAAGAGGGGTTCAAAATGTTTGCATGTATTTCATATAGTTATAATTCCTGGACTATACATTAGGGTGGTGCGAAAAAACAAAAGTTTTTATTTCCGAATCACTATAGTGCGGAAAAGTTGCGATTGGTAAATACAAGAAAAACAAAAAAAGAATTTTTCAAATCAGACTATATCTTCCGATCGCGCAAACCACCTAAAAATTCAAAAAAATTCAAAATTTCCGATTTTTTCAGGATTTTTTTAAAAATATTACATATACATATATTTTATCAGTATAGTGAAAAATATTTGCATATTGTACTGTTTAATAATAATAAAAAAAATTAAATTGCGTTTAGAGAATATCTTCCAATCGTGCAAACTCATTAAAAATCGGGAAAAAATTCAATTTTCAGTGATTTTGATGTATTAAGAAAATAATTAAATAAATTCAGTTTGCGGTCTCATGTTAAAATTTAAATGTAAATTAATACTATTAAGCACATTATGCCATTTTTGAACAACAGAGATCTTACCACGACGAGATCGCTGCAAGGCGAAAAGGTTTAGTAGTTTGCGCAACTCGTGTTAGCCACGTTGCGAAACAGCGCTGAAGTCGTCCTACGTGTACATATCCATCACTCCCCCAACCTCGTCCACTTACACAGTGCGCCATTTCGTATCAGTGAGCCAGTGAACGAATTTTGCTTGTTAATTGGTATATTGTGTTATTTTAATAACATTAACAAGTGACATGGATATGGATATGCATGTGTCGTTGACCAAGAAAATTACTAGACAATCTTTTCATTGTCCTATATTCGGTCATATGAGAGATTTTCTGCCAAATATTCTACCAACACACGAATACAGCGCCTGTATACCTAAAAATTGTACACCTAAGCCTAGACTTTTTCAATAAATGCGTCCATACAATACGCATTGATATGTAGAATGATACATGTTTGAATATGTTTTATAGTAATCTTAAATAGGTATATGTTGTCCTTCGTGATATTTGCCTCAGAACTGAGGAGGATAAATAAAGTATCGTTCTTTCTTCCATCAAAATATATGTCATGTGGTTCTTCTGAATCCATTTGACTTTGATGTAAATTTTTTCTTGTGCGGCTGATTACCATTCTAATTTTGTATCATTCAATAACTTGAGAAGCATCTGTTTTACTTATTACAGCAATATCTTCTAGCGCACTCAACGCTATAGCAACACCTGCAGGCTCAGATACACCATTGCGATCGCAATGTAACGATGTAGATTGTAACTCCACATTCATTTGCCATGGTAATTTCTTCTTAAATCTCATAGGCTGTATCGTTCATGGTAATGAGATTTTACATATATCTACATTAGCATTAAAACTCTCATGTATTTCATCTAAATGCTCAAGATCTTTCATTTCCGCTTCAACAGATTTGGAAGGTTACCTTTTCAAAATATAGTTTCGTCGTCCAAGTCTTGTATTCAATTTTTTTCATCTTTTCATTTATAGTGCCAATTTTTCCCGTTCCGTACTTTCTCTGGAGGTAGATAAATCTATGCTCAATGACTGGAATTTTGTTGTGTTTTTCAGACGTACAATTAGTTTCAATCGGACACTCCCTCAGATCTGGTGACATTTTACAGGCGCAATTTTAATTCGTTATACGTAATTGCATGATGTAATATCACACAGTTGAGCTCCTTGTTTCTTAAATTCATCAATCTTTTATATAAAATCTGGCTTTTCCTTGTCTAAAATATAAGATTTCGTTAGTTTATACTACTTATCGTAGTAGGCATCATCTAAATGATTCTTTTGAGAAACTTTTGGGATTAACGCCTTCTAACAGATATATTTTATTTTTTGTGCCTCTGTATTGCTGACAGATGAGTAACTCACTTTAATGTTGCGTTTACTTGCTAATAGAAACTTCTCCTCAAAGCAGCATCGAAGACCATCATGTGTGGGAAGAATATTTGGCAGAAAATCTCTTGGATGGCCGAATATAGGACAATGAAAAGATTGTCTAGTAATTTTCTTGGTCACCGACATATGCATGTCCGTATCCATGTCACTTGTTAATGTATTTAAAATAACATAATACACCCAATTAACAAACGAAATTGGTTTACGGGCTCACTGATACGAAATGGCACACTGTGCAAATAGACGAGGTTGGGGAGAGATGGGTATTATGTACACGTATGGCGACTTCAGTGCAGTTTCGCAATGTGGCTAACAGGAGTTGCGCAAACTACTAAACCTTTTCGCCCTGCAGCGATCTCATCGTGGTAAGATCTCTGTTGTTCAAAAATGTCATAATGTGCTCAATAGTATTAATTTACATTTAAAATTTAAAATGAGACCACAAACTGAATTTATTTAATTATTTTCTTAATACATCAAAATCACTGAAAATTGAATTTTTCCCCGATTTTTGACGAGCTTGCGCGATTAGAAGATATAATCTAAACTCAATTTATTTTTTCATTATTATTAAACAGTACAATATGCAAATATTTTTCACTATAGTGATAAAATATATGTATGTGTAATATTCTTTTAAAAATTCTGAAAAAAATCGGAAATTTTGAATTTTTTTGAATTTTTAGGTGGTTTGCGCGATCGGAAGACATAATCCGATTTGAAAAATTCTTTTTTTGTTTTTCTTGTATTTATCAATCGCAACTTTTCCGCACTATAGCGATTCGGAAATAAAAACTTTTGTTTTTTCGCACCACCCTACTATACATTCTATGTGAAACATATTGTTACATTTGATTAAGCCAGATTAAAATTTATGTGATGTTTAATGTGATCTCGTCAAAATAACTCGTTTGAGAAAACATGTAAAAAAAAAAAAACCCTCTTAAATAAGATTAAATATTCAGAGGTATGTATACATTTTAGACCTTTTTAACCACTTAACTAATGAATATTTTTGAAAAACTTTCAAATAATGCCATTTTTTTCGTGTCTTTTACAGTATTTTTAATTTTTTATCCCCGATTTTTCAAGACAGAAATTTTTGCCTAATTGAATCAAGAAAATACTTTGAATAAATAATGCAAAATCTGCAATAAAAATTTACTGGCTTGAATAATAAATCATGATTAAAATATAAAAGTCCATAGGGAGAACTGGGGCACATTGATACTTGGGACACATTGATACACCCCCCTGTACAGCACACAGGGTCATTACAGGAAGTTTCACAACAGCTCCAAAAGGTGATACTAGTGAAATTAACTACATACAGAAAGTTTTGGACTGATTCAATAGTTTGATGAAATGGGATGGGTGATTAATTGTTTTTGTAGGTCAAAAGTAAATTTGAGTTGTACAATTGAAATGGTATTATACAACTGTTCCAGTATTTTCAACCGAAAAGAATACCCACCCTGGCAAGTAAAGCTACTCTTTATCAGTTCCTCATTCTTTATTGTTAGATAAATTATGAAGTGTTGGATTTGCGACTCATTTTATTCAAAATGGCTGTATGGGGCACATTAATACAGTCTTTTCGGGGCACATTGATACAACTTAAATCCTTTTCTAGTTCATTTTTTCATTACCTTTTATTATTATTTTTTTTTACCATACACTCCTTAATTCAACCATTTTTCCTCAAAAATTTCTACTATTATTTTTTATTGAAGTGAAATAGCTCTAATTTCTTTATATTCGAACATTTTATAGTATTTTTGCAAACAGAAGACGTACAAACTTACACAATATCTATTGCAAGTAGAATTAACAAAAGAAATGCACGGCAGCTCGGCAAATCTCAAATTTATATCGATTCTCCAGAGAAAAAAGGTGTTATCGATATGAGAAATGTTAAGTAAGAGAAACAAGCTGCAGAACAGTACAGGATAATTATATTATAAACATAATTTTTAATATAATTATCCTTTATTTTCTGTTTGTAAACCAATTTATAAACAGAAAACTTGGTAATTCTTTCACCTTTCCTAAGAAAGAAGATAATTCTGGGGTTAAAGTGCCAGATATGACAAAGTTACCACAGCCAACAAACAGACAAGGAACAGCCAGAACATCAGGTCATTATACATTTCATTTTGATTGCTTTAATATCGTTTACAAATAAATTGTGTGCGATTTTAATGTCTATAAATATATATAAAATGGTTTGTTAATTATTTATATATGAAAAATATGCATTGGTGTTATTTTGTCTCCATTTTTCCCAGATGTGTCAAAGTGTATCAATCTGCCCCGGGGATGGGGCACATTGATACAAATTACTTTTTTTGATTTTTTTAAAATTGCATGCAAAAATAATATATAAAACAACGATTGTACATTTTTATAACACACTACACAGGTTTTGCTGATATCACGTAGAAAAATAACTTGAAATTTCTGCTTTCTAGACACCAAAAATTTTTTTTGGAAAAAGCTGTATCAATGTCCCCCAGTTCTCTCTACGTGGTACGACAAATCATGATTGGCAAAAACACGTTGCCCGTATAACGTACGGTCATACAGGAGAACGATTGAATAAACAGGGTGATTTTTTGAAAGTTTATACCAATAACATATTTCTAGAAACTGATTGAGCCAAATAGTAGGTCAAATAATTTCATTTCTAATCATCTATTTTTTTTTAAATAAAAATGATATAAAATCGATACAAATGTGTTAAAAAAAAAAAAAAAAAAAAAAAAAAAAAAACAGTTTATTATTTATTTATTTATTTATTTAAGCAAAATATTTTCATTCAGCTTTATTTATTTTTAATTATTTCTTCTTTTACGGGTCATATAGATTATTACTATTCAACTCATCTTTCTCATGCATTAAATAAAATTATAACATTAAGTATTTCTCTTATGAGTTTTAAACATCGAGGAGAGAAGAAAAATTTACTGAAATACGAAAATAAAAATGTATAAGTGGTTTTTAAATAGAAACAGAACGTGTATATTTTTCGATAATTTTTGTTTTGAAAGATGGAAATAACTTAATAAGGAGTTTTAGGTATATTTAAAATAGGTAGAGAAAATTTAAATAAAAAAAGAAAAGAAAATTAGGTTTAAACTACTAAAAGTCGAGATTTTAGACGGTTTGTATAATTTGCTTTTCGTGTTATTTATACTTCAACAGTCATTTTTAATATGTATTATTTTTTAAAAATCCTTGAAATGATATTTATTTCATCTTAATAATAATTAGCGCCAAAAAAAGAATCATAGGATAAATCCTGAAGATACACCACAATTATCTTAACCTTTCACTGCACGATGTTTTTTTTTTTTTTATGAAAAAAAGATTAAATCAATATATTGATCTAATAATGGGAAAAATAGTAAGAAAAAAAATTTAAATTTTCAGCTAAAATCAGATATTTTATATTATGTACTCTATATAATGTGGTCTGGTGTAATAACGTCAAGTGCTAATAATTTGCATAATTATGAAATAATCTGGTAAATGACACTCATGTGCTCTGCGCAGAAGGGTTTTGAGTCATATAAATTGCAAAAAACAGCTTCAAGTTAATTTGTTTCATTTTTAGGTCTTATTGTTTTTACAAGCAACTAAAATTAACCCTTGATCTAAAATTAGCGAGATATGTTTCGTGATGTGAAGACTATTTTTTTTATCCGGAAATACTTTGTTAATTACATAAATTTGTAGTACATTTCATGGACTTTCAAAATGTTGTTGAGGATTTTGGATATCTTCTCGAGATAATTTATAATTTAAAATGTACAGCGCAATAACTATAACGGGGTAATAACGCCAATCCTTGGCATTAATACCCCGGTTGATTCCCTACAGTGGCCGAGCTACATCCTAAATACTCATTCAAATAAACACACAGTTAAAACTGTGCAATGTTTCGAATAATTCTATTTAAGGGGTCCTTTTTAAGCAAAAAGAAGCTCACTGTCTGATATTCTTTTGCCTCATCCCCCCCCCAACCACACCTTTATTTTTTTTTACACTTTCACAAAAAATTGAACATTTTCAATAGCTTAGAATGCAATTTGTCAAATTCTAAGTTTGTAGAGTTTGTATTTTTAGAATTGGGCAATCTACATGCAATTATTCCATCTTATTTCATAGTTTTGTTTGCATGGCGTTATTACCCATATAGGTGGGTAATAACGCCAAATAGCATTGGTCAAGAAATCACGCCATTGAATACATATCTGTTAAAAAAATTTTTATATAGATAGTCAATGAGTTGCTGTATGAAATCATATACTTGTTTGAAAAATATAAACTAAAACTGAGCCGTGAAAATAGGTAGAACCTTAACGTGGCGTTATTACCCCAGGGTACCTTACACAGTTAGGTTTTTTAATACTGTATTGTTCATTTTGCAATTAAATGGGATTAAATTAATTAATTCTATCTGATTAACACTCTGAATGTTCTTTATATTAATATTTTTAAGCATTCAGTAAAATTAATAAATGCAAATTGTGCGTTAATAGCTTAATTGAATTTTTTTTTTTTGTTTTTTTTTTTTTTTTGTTTTTTGTTTACGAAGAACAAATTCTAAGTTTTTGCCAAATTCAGCAATCTGACATGAACAAAATATGAGTTATCCCATTCGTTGGATTGTTCGTGGTCTGTAGCGATCACACTGGCCAAATTCATGGCACATAATGACAGTTATAGTGTTTTTAGGTTAGGGCCAGATGTGGAACACGATGCAGTGATGGGTTAAAACTCACATATTTAGCACAAATGTCCATAAATCTAAACCATAAGTATGTTTTCTTAAGTAACACTTTGGAAAATCGAATTTTAACAACGAATTTGTGTGTGTGTGTGCGTTTTATTCTCCCATCCACTTTTTAAGCACAACGCTATAACTCATGATAAAAAAATCTGATTCACTTGAAATTTTGGATATAAGTATATTCTGATAAGACGATTCCCCGATTGATTTTGGGAGTTCATTCGAATCATCAGATTTCATTCAAATTTTAAACATAGTATCATTTTAATGAGGCGCCTCCGTGATTAGTATTGGGTCTTCATTGGATATAAAGAGGGGGGATGGAGCATTAGCCCCCGTCCATAATTTGAATAAATGGGTTTTTCAAGCAGTTTGAGCAGATTTCATTCAAGTTTTAGAGATACCATCATTCTGATTAGGATACCATCATGGTTAGTTATCGGAGTTCATTGGATAAGAATAAGAAGGGGGAAAGGTTGACATTTCCCCATCCTTAATGTAGATAAATGGGTTTTAATGCAGAATTATCAGATTTCATTCGTATTTCAAACAAAGGATCATTATGATGAGTGCACCTCCATGATTAGTTTCGCAAGTTCATTGGATGTGGGAAGGAATCGGGAGGTAACCCGCTTAACTTATGTTAATGGATTTTTCACGCAGAGTTTACCGTTTTGCTTCAGGTTTTGGATATAGGTTAATTCTGATTCGGTGCTTCCCTGATTTGTTTTGGGTATTCATTGGATAAGTATAAATGGGGTAACAGTGGAACTACCCCTCTTAATTTAGGTAAATGGTTTTTCATGCAGAATTAACCGATTTGCTTCAATTTTTGGATACAGGTTCATAGTGATAAGATGCTTCCCTATTAAGCTGTGGGTTTCTTTTGTTAAGCATAAAGGAGGCACGGGCGATTATCCCCCCCCCTTAAATTTGATAAATGGTACTTTATGCTGAATTATCCGATTTGCTTTAAATTTTGGATGTAGGTTCTTTCTGATAAAGATTTTTTCTGATTTGTTTTGGAAGTTTAATGGTTAAGCATAAAGGAGGGGGATAACTCCTCTTAAGTTATATAAATGGGTTTTTGTAAAGAATTATCCGAATTGCTTCGTAGATTGGATAAAGGTTTTTTATATGATATGCATACCCCTGATTAGTTTAGGGAGTTCAGTGATTAAATATAAAAAGAGGAAACGGGGGGAGAGCTATTTACCTACTTAATTTGTTTCTTGAACGGCATTAACCCTTGAAAATATAAGGCTATAATAAACAATTAGTATTCGTAGCCTGAGCGTAGCTCAATTCCATCAGTTTAACTGGACGATATTCTTTTTTATTTAATAGATCTATTGTCCTTTAAAATATATGAAACCAATATCAGTCATCAAATACAGAAAATAGCGATTACTTTAATACAAATCAATCCAATTTTACTTTTATTATTCACAAAATCCAAGAAGTTTGCATCTAAAATTCACAATAAATTCAATATTTAAATTCTGGTATGTAAAGAATAACGATTCTGCATATTCTTAGAAGTTACTGTCATTATCGATTTGCAGATGCCTTGAGATAAGACCTTAAAAGTATTTATTATGGTATTTGCTTAATTTTTTGGCTTTGTATCCTCTTTCTTAAATTGCTTTTATTGATTTTCATTTAACGGCTCAGTGGAAATTTTCAAGTTATAATTAATAATTTGCTGTGAATCAAATGTTTAAAACCTGAAATAAACTTTTCTGGCTTAAAAATGCGTTAAATATTTAATTTAATTCTGAATAACTTTGGCTAGATAATTAATGGAACATTTTTTTTACTATTAACTGATTGTTTCATAAAAATTAGTATAAAAATTAACTTACCAATTTAAATTTAAATTAACGAAACAATATTTTTCTAATGCAAAAACCTTGGCAATAATAATAATAATAATAATAATAATAATAATAATAATAATAATAATAAACGCTGTTGCATAAGCTTTAGAAAGTATAGACTTAATGAACTTTTATGCTTGTTTTCAAAATTTTTATGTAGATAAGCATATTTTGAAAAAAAATGTTTTGAGTACATGAATCAAAACATAAGTGAAGTGGTTGGCACAAAATACGTTGGCAAGTTTCTTTCTCCCGCCAAGAGTGTTTTCCCTATTTCGCCAAGTCCACTAAATAAAAAGTACCATGTCACATTTGTAAGTTACTCAAGGATTTGAAAGATTTATTAAAAAGTTCTCCATAGATAAAGATGGATATGCATACAGCATAATTCCACATCTCTCGTTTTGGAAGTATATGCCATAAATATAGTCGATTCTGAATAATTGAAATATTGGGTCGTTCGGAAAGTCCTTTCCGTTTGGGAAAATCAACTCGTACCGGAAAATTCGGCCCATTAATTACTAAACATTAGATAATCGGAAACCATATCAAATAATTAAGTGATACAATTTTTCAGTACGAATTGATTTTCCCAAACGGAAAGGACTTTCCGAACGACCCAATACATCGATTACAGAATGATATTTGTTCCAGTAGTTCGGTTGCTTCTATTTTCTGATGTAAATCTAAGTTGTTGTTGTTTTTACAGAGCTATGTAAAAATTACATTAAACATAAAAAATGTGTTTGATTTTCTATAAAAATTATTTTCACCTATGTTTGTACAAAAGAACAATATGAATCATAATTCTTAGTAAATTTAATTATTTAATAAGTGCGATACATTAAAAGATTTAAAACATTAAAACATCACAATATGTTAAAAACATCGGTGTCAAGATGTTAAAACAGTGGTTCTTTCAGCTAACCATGACTGCTAATGGCTACCCGAAAGTGCTACGGATATCAATATCTTCGAGTTCGGCCAAATTGTTTTGTAGAGACAATCTACAGACAATAAAAAAGATAATAATACCTCCCCCCCTTTTTTTTTCACCAACCTTTAGCAGTAAATAACTACAAAAGGATTTTAAGTTCGAAAAAAAAAAAGTTTTACGTGTATAATATAAAAACGACACATAAGTAAAATATTATCATAATAAAATATTTTTTCAACAAAAAACAATAAATGCCACATTAATTCGCCATTATTGTAGACAGAAATTTCTATTCTCTAGGTAGAAATATATTTTTGTAAATGTGCATAAGATAGCAACTAAGTTTCATAAAATGTACAATTTTAATAAAAATTCTTCTATATCATTACAAAAAACCAAACAGATTATCTTAAAAGCCATTCTCATTAGACAATTAAAATTATATATTTTTAAATTATTATAAAAGATCTATTTTTTAAGAAGAAAAACTACACAAGATTTTCTTCTGACGAAATTTAGAAGGATTATTTTGTTAAAAAGATAATTACACGATAGAACAGAAGATTTTTTTTCTAAAAAGTTTTTGAAATATATTTTCTATAATTATAATACAATGCTTATTATTCATAAAACATTTTGAAAAAATAATATATAACGTTTCTTTAATCATAATCTTATTATTTTCTTTAAGATGTTTAAATAATAAACAAAGTATATTGTATGTTTTAGACGTTAACTTTTGCAGACCAAAAGTTATTTATTTATTTATTTATTTTTTATTATTATTATTATTATTATTATTATTATTATTATTATTATTATTATTATTATTATTATTATTATTATTATTATTATTATATTTATTTTGAGACTGAAAACTCGACGTCCAACAAGAAAAAAATCAGCTAGAATTTTCGTTTAAATCCACGGGAACAATATGGTTGTCAAGCAATTTCCTTAGAAATAATTCTGAGAAGATGATCAAAATTTTTTCCTTATTGAGCGTTTTTTTTCATCATTTTTTTCGCTTTAAAATTTCACACTTAAAAAGTAAAAACAGAGCCACGTTAAGATCACTTCTGCATCCATCTGTCCGTCTGTAACAGCCAATTTACCCGTGGACCTTATGACACAGTGGAACTTATGGACAGTTCAAATTGGCTGAAGTAATAAAGGTTATTGACGCAGATTTCTATAGAGTATTATTCACTCACAAATATATTTATGAAAAATGAAGAGAGTCTAATGATGATGCTACTTGAAAAAAAAAATATTTTCTTTGCATATCGTGAGAAAGTTTTCGCTATGATGAACTGAAAAATACATTTAATTTCGTTTTAATTATTATATTTTCAAAAATTTTGTCAAAAATGTTATGCAAAAATGTGGTTTTTCGCTTCTATTTCCGAATTTTCTGAAACTAAAATTATTTAAAAAAATTAAAGGTACCAGAAGTTAATTTAAACCCTACAGAATAATTATAGCGTTTACTCTATGTCAAACAGTTTCTGAGAAAATCGCGTTTTCATTACACGCAAATTTCTATTTGCGGCCGTTAGAAGAAGAGGAATTGGGGAGCGTTGTAGGCATTCATCTTCGCAGAAGTATAAAATAGTGTCGATAATGGTTTTTAAAAAAAACCTGTCGGTAATTAGCCGATAAATTAACCCGTAAAGGCACTTAGGGTTTTCACAAACATAAAGTTATGGAAGACGTAATCTATGTGTCAACTGCTTTTAAAGCATAGATATCAGCTGTTAAGGCTATATTAGTGTAACGCAATGTCCAGTTACTAATTAATATATTTATTTAAAGGAATATTCCTTTAAATAAATATAAACACTCGCGCAATTTATTTTATATTGTTATTTTTATTTAACTCTTCAAGAATAACACATTTAGCGAACAAATATTTTATAAATGTATCTACTATAAAACTATTTATGGCTTTAAAATAAAACACATTCACATAAGATTGCGTTCTATATAAATGTGTTATATATATATATATATATATATATATATATATATATATTTATACTAAAACAACAAAAATACTATGCTTTAAAAATGATAAAGAAATGTTTTGATGGTTTGAATTTCTTATTATTAAATATTTATTACATTACAAAAACAGGATTACGCATTAAAATTCATGTTTAAAATGTTTAAAGTATTTATTTTACATAATCTGGTTACCGTTAACTGAATATCAAATGCGATTTTAAATTTAAAATAGATTTTATTCAGATTAAAATGTCTGTTTACCGAGTTAATAGCATTTGAAACAACAAAAAAAATATAGCTGCATATTTTCACATGTGGAAAATAAAATAATCAAAAGTAATTTTATTTACAAAAATAACTTTATTTTGAAGCCACTTGTATTTAACGGAATTTAAAATTGTAATTTTGTCTAAAAGAAAAGCTGATAGCTATTGCCAGATAGCTATACAAACTAATATGATATACAGAAATTCATTAAAAATATATATAAAATAGAAACTCCTTATATTTTAAGGAGCTTCGGGGGACAAATATATTCAAATTTTCTAAATCAAAAAGTTTTATTGCTTTAAAAATTTCTTTGTTTTTTTTTTCTGCAAAAAAATGAAGTTTAAACCAAGCTTCTATCTTAATTAGAACAGAATATATTATTTTTTTTTCGTTTTGTTTTATTTTCGAAAATGTAGCTTTGTAGCAATATTTTTCTGAAAACGAGTTCTTGCGAAAATGCGCTTTTCTTCATGATGGATTTTTTCCTCATTTTTCCTATTTAAATTGTTATAAATGAAAATCGGTTAAAGTTAAATGGTTCAAACTTAGAATATGTCTTTATCAATTATTATACTTTAATTATGATTCAGCCATTTAGTAAAAAAATATTTACTTTTAAAAATATGATTTTTTTAAACAGTTACATTATATTTTCTCAAATTTTTACTTTACATATTATTAATTTTTATTTAAATTAATATTTTAATAATGATTAATTGAAATTAAAGCTTGAATATTTTTGTCGATTGAAATGGAAGCAAATTGAAATTCTTTAAAAAAATATTTCGAGTTATATTAATTTTAAATCACCACATTTACTTTAATAAATTTTTGTTTTTAAATTCCTTTTAAAAAATTCTGAGAAGTTTTATTATGTGATTTTGATTTCAAATAGTATGGTTAACCATCACAAACGATTAATATTTTCGCTAACCACACAAGTGTGTGATTCTTATATAAAATGTAGAAGTGCATATACAAACAGAGTTTACTAGAAAAAAGAGATCTTTTAGCTTAGTTTAAACATGAACAAACAAACATATAACATCAAAGATAAACAAACACGCAAAAAATAAACCATGCTACTTGAACCCTTCAGTGCACGTTTTACATTTTAGAAACTATTTGTCAACGTGATATTTTAATATTTTTATATTTAAATTCAATTCATAAAAATAGTCTATACTTTGTAAAATCATGAGCTATTTAAACTTCATGAAGTGGATCTCCCAGACCAATTGACATTTTCCATATAATTCTTGGACGCACGTAACGAAAGATATCTAAGTGACATTAAAAAAAATTAGCTGCAATATTTGTTTCTTTTCTCAAAAAGGATGTATGCAAAATAAGAAAATTTATTTTTATTTATTTGTTAGTTTGTAGACGCTTTCATATATTAAATATGAATGAACGGTGGTAGAAACAGGGAAAATATGTCATTTCGAAAACTGGGCGGGGTTTATAATTTGACTTTGCAGAACGATCATTTTGATTGGATATAATTATTTATATTTATAACTTATTCATCCATAATTAGAAGATTTTTTCTATTTGTACTTATGCTTATGAAAAAAAACAAAAGAAAAAGAAAAGGTTTTTTCACAGAGTTACAGAATTTAGCACAGGAACATCAAGTGACATGTAACAGTTAAAACACCGACACGATATTAAAGTTAATATTTTAGTTAATGTTTTTTAGATTATCGTTTATTCAGGATGTAGCTTCTATATATTGTTAAAAAAATTCTGTTAAATTACGGAGAATCTACGGTTAATCCATTATCTTTTTTATAATTACACAGATTAGAAAAATCGAGATTAAGTTAAATAACAGAGAAGTAATTTTGTAAATTTACAATGATCTCTTTAAAATAACATCGTTAAAAATACACAAAACTCGGTAAATTTATTTATAAATATTAGTGAATCACTTAAATGGCAGAGAGATTCAAATTATCGGAATTTTTCGAGTCATTTTGAATTGTTGTATTATTTATTTTTTTCACTATTTGTTACTAACCATTCTGTGGTTATGAAGAATATCTTGCTGACTAAACTATAGAAGTTGCTGTTTCGTAGTAAAATATGTCTTTTATAATTCACAAAGAGGAAATATGTTGTACTTCTGTTGTTTAAAGATTTCACTTGAAATATTTTCGTTAAAAAAATCGTAAATGATTTATTTTAATTTCTTTAAAGCGTTACATAATACGTATTATTTTTTAAATCAATTTTAATTTTTAATTAGTTTGACAAATAAATAAAACAATTAAATGAATTTTTGATAATTCACCTTTTCCTGATTATAATTTATATAGTAACAAGTTAATGATCCATAATTAGAAATTTTTGTTTATTCGTACTTAAGCTTATGCGAAAAATTGCACGAAAAAAATTTCAATCCCACAGTTACGGAATTTAGCACAGGAACACCAAGTGACATGTAACTTAAAACACTGCCACGATATTAAAGTTATGAAACATTTTAGTTAATATTTTTTAGACTATCGCTTTTTTCCGGATAAAGCTTCTGAACAAAATCTCAGTTCATTCCTTAATAACTAGCATCAAGATAACTCAGAAAATATTGCTTCTTATTGGACATAAAAAATTTACAGTATTCCTGATTTGATCTACGTAACAATACGTACACGATTCTACATTGAAAGTATTTAGAAATATTCTTCCATCGTTTAAAATCCAGATAATTAAAGCTCTACGGAAAGTCTGCTGAACACATGCTGCCTCTGCAATTAGTGAAAATGCATGGTATGTAATGCACTTTGAAAATATACCTCGATGTAAAAAAATACTCCAGAATGTTTTTTTTTATTCAAACTGTTCCAAATTATTAGAAAGAAATTTACAAAACTACTAGGCATATCTCCATTGAATTTTATCAGAAAATAATAGCATTACTTATATCGTCTCAAATCTTGGTAATTAAAGTTCTACCGAAAATTCTGTTGAAGACATGCTGTCTCTGCTATTAGTAAAAATGCGTGTCGTGTAGTACACCTAGAAAATACACCTCGATATAAAATACTCCAGAAAATTTTCCACTGTCAAACAGTTCCAAATTGTTAGAAAGAACTTCTTAAAAACGAAATTTACGAAAATTCTAGGCATATCCCTATTGAATTTATCATAAAGTAGTAGCATTACTTACATCATCAGGTAATTAAAGCTCTACCAAAAGCTCTGCTGAATACATGCTGTTTCTGCAATTTGTGCAAATTCACTGTGTATAGTATACCTAGAAAGTATCATACCACGAAGTGAATTCAGATAATTTTCCGCATTTAAACAACCTAAAACATTTAGAAAGAACTTAAAAATGAAATTTACCAAACTTCTTGACATATCTCCATCGACTTTTATCAAAAAATAACAGCTTTGAAATTAACTGCCCCAAAATTTGTTTATATATATATATATATATATATAATCTGATTTGCCATTTCAGTTTTCATGTAAATAAACCAAGAATTAAATCTTTCCTACAGTTATGTATTTACATAAAATCCAATACTCAAATACTCCAAGAAAAAAAATATGTCTTCGCACTATTGAAGACTTTTGTGAAAAGGAAATTGATTTTACATTGCTTCTGGCGGTATATTTTGTGAGTAAATAATATATTAATTTACTTCAAAAGATTTCGCTGCATTTGCAATATCAAAGATGATTTGGGCATTTGATGTTTTCAAAACAAAATACCTACATTATATGATTAATTAGATAAATATGAAATTAAAATTTAATGTTATTAATTCAATTTATATACCTTAGTAAAACTGAATTTTTTGTTTATTCATTGGGAATAAATCAGCCCAGTATTTGAGGTGCTTCTTTTATTAGGATACGAAAAATGTGGATTTTAAATTAACTAGTTCAGTTTAGTGGAACGATTACCCTAATAATTTCTATATTTATAATAATCGCTATTTTATAAGTTATGTAAGCCTTTCTTATACACTGCAAAAAACATAGATAGTTAAACACTTTCCTGAACACATACTGCCAATAAAGGTATTGCACATGCACAATTGCTGTTAGCATGCGAATAGCCCAGTCGGTAATTCTGTTTTAATGTAAAATTCTTCAGAGTTTTCTCTAGATTTTAAATACGGAATTTAACTTGTAAAAGAGCTTGTTTTAAGAGTCTGATAACAATAATAATAATCTTTATCATGATGAGGAGGTTGATAATAATAATAATAATAATAATAATAATAATAATAATAATAATAATAATAATAATAATAATAATAATAATAATAATAATAATAATAATAATAATAATAATAATAATAATTACAGATATAAAAATTTATGAATGTTAGGGAAAGGAAAATTGTCTCATGGTATAATCATAAATGCAAATTTAGTAATGAATACTTTAAAGTATATATTTGTACTTTAAAGTATGTTACGTGTTATCGAAATGTTAGGGGAAGGAAAAAAATATAATGGTACAATGATAGATGACGTTTCATAATGAATACTTTAAAGTACTTATCTAGTGCAAAATCTTTCATGTAATGTGATTTGCCATTTCTGTATTCATATCAATAAATGAAGTGTGAAATCGTTCCTCAGTTATGTATTTACATATAATCCAATAATCAAAAACTGAAAGAAAAAAATATGTTTCCGCACTATTGAAGATTTCTGTGAAAAGGAAATTGAGTTTATATTACTTCTGGCTGCATGTTTTGTGAGTAAATAATATATTAATTTATTTCAAGAGATTTCGCTGCATTTGCAAAATCAAAGATGATTTGGGCATTTGATGTTTACAAAATAAAATACTCACATTATATGATTAATGGGATAAATATGAAATGAAAATTTAATCTTATTTACTCAAATTTATACCTTACTAAAATTTAATTTTTTTCCTTTATTCATTGGGAATGAGTCAACCTAATATTTTAAGTGAATCTTTTATTAGGATACAAAAAATGTGGATTTTAAATTAACTAGTTCAGTCTAGTGGAACGATGCTATTTTATAAGTAATTTTACCCTTTCTTGTATACTGCAAAACGTAGGTAGTTAAAAACTTTCCTGAACACCTACTGCCAATTAGGTATTGCACAATTGCTTTGACCACGTCGAATAGTCCTGCCAGTCATTCCGTTTTAATGTAAAATTCTTCAGAGTTTTGTCCATATTCGAGATATTGAATTTAACTTGTAAAAGAGCTTGTTTTAAGTGTAAAAAAATAATAATATTATTAATAATAAAGATAATAATAATAATGATATTGATGATGAGGAGGAAGTTGATGATGATGATAATAATAATAATAATAATAATAATAATAATAATAATAATAATAATAATAATAATAATAATAATAAATACAAATATCTTATAAAAATTTATGATTATTAGGAAAAATAAAAGGTCTAATGTTACAATCATAAATGACAGTTTAGTAACGAATACTTTAAAGTATACATTTATACTTTAAAGTACGTTACATGTTTTTGAAATGTTAGGGGAAGGAAAATGATATAATGACAGATGATGTTTAGTTATGAATACATTATAAAGTACGTATCTAGGGCAAAATCTTTCATATAATATGATTTGCCATCTCTGTTTTTATATAAATAAATGAAGTGATAAACTTTTCCTCAGTTATGTATTTACATAAAATCCAATAATCAAAAAGTCAAAGGAAAAAATATGTTTTCGCACTATTGAAGATTTTTGTGAAAAGGAAATTGATTTTATATTGCTTCTGGTTGCATATTTTGTGAGTAAATAATATATTAATTTACTTCAAATGATTTAGCTGCATTTGCAAAATCAAAGATGATTTGGGCATCTGATGTTTTCAAAGTAAAATACCTACATAATATGATTAATTAGATAAATAGGAAATGAAAATTTAATCTTAATTCAAATTTATACCTTACTGAAATTTATTTATTTATTTTTTAATCATTGGGAATGAGTCAAACTAGTATTTGTTGTGCTTCTTTTATTAGGATACGAAAAATGTGGATTTTAAATTAACTTGTTCAGTTTAGTGGAACGAGATATGTTCTAAGTAATTAAAGCCTTTCTTGTACACTGCAAAAATATAGATAATTAATAGCTTTCCTGAATACATATAGCACATAAAGGTTTCAGTAAGTTGAGTAGTCCAGCCCGTAATTCCGTTTACAAGCAAAATGCTTCAGAATTTTCTCTGTAATCTGATCTTTAGTTTCGATATACTGAACATAACTTGTAAAAAAGCTTGTTTTAGGTGTGTAACAATAATAATATTTTAGTTTAATAAAATGATTAATTAGATAAATATGAAATGAAAATTTAATCTTATTAATTCAAATTTATGCCTTACTAAAATTTAATTTACTGATTATTCATTGGGAATGAGTCAACCTAGTATTTAAGTTACTTATTTTATTAGGATGCGAAAAATGTGGATTTTAAATTAACTAGTTCAATCTAGTGAAACGAGGTTCTTTTATAAATAATTTAAACCTTTTCTTTCACACTGCAAAAATAAATATAAGGTACCCTGGGGTAATAACGCCACGTTAAGATTCTATCAATTTTCACAGCTCAGTTTTAGATTGTATATTTCAAACAAATATATGATTTGATACAGCAACTCATTGACTATCTATATAAAAAAAAAATAATTTAACAGATATGTATTCATAAAATGTAATGGCGTGATTTCTTGAGCAATGCTATTTGGCGTTATTACCCACCTATATGGGTAATAACGCCATGCAAACAAAACTATGAAATAAGATGGAATAATTGCATGTAGATTGCCCAATTCTAAAAATACAAACTCTACAAACTTAGAAATTGACAAATTACATTCTAAGCTATTGAAAATGTTCAATTTTTTGTGAAACTGTAAGAAAAATAAATGTGTGGTGTGCGGGGGAGAGGATGAGGCAAAAGAATATCAGACCGTGAGCTTCTTTTTGCTTAAAAAGGACCGCTTATATAGAATTATTAGAAACATTGCACAGTTTTAACTGTGTTTATTTGAATAAGTGTTTAGGATATAGCTCGGCCACTGTAGGGAATCAACCGGGGTATTAATGCCAAGGATTGGCGTTATTACCCCGTTATAGTTATTGCGCTGTACATTTTAAATTACAAATTATCTCGAGAAGATACCCAAAATCTTCAACAACATTTTGAAAGTCCATGAAATGTACTACAAATTTATGTAATTAACAAAATATTTCCGGATAAAAAAATAGTCTTCACATCACAAAACGTATCTCGCAAATTTTAGATCAAGCGTTAATTTTAGTTGTTTGTAAAAACAATCAGACCTAAAAATGAAACAAATTAACTTGAAACTGTTTTTTCCGATTTATATGACACAAAACCCTTCTGCGCAGAGCACATGGGTGTCATTTACCTGATTATTTCATAATTATGCATAATATTAACAATTGTTGTTATTACCCCGCCTGGCGTTATTACACCAGACCACCTTAGTTAAAATCTTTCCTGAACACATAATGCAATAACAGTAATTGAAAATTGTTTTAAATATGCCAAGTTCTCCAGCTCGTAATTTAATTCTCTCTTTTAATGTAAAATGCTCCAGAGTTTTCTTCAGATTCATGGCTATTATTAGTATTATTATTATTATTATTATTATTATTATTATTATTATTATTATTATTATGAATGCAGATATCTTATAAAAATTTATGAATATTAATGAAAGGAAAATGGTTTAATGGTACAGTCACTGCCCACATAAAATTGCATATACTGTAAAAGTATATATATATATATATATATATATATATATATATACAGGGTGTCCGAAAAGTCTGGAAACGGCCGAATAACTCGAGAAATACATATGAGATTGAAAAACGTAAATATACATGTTAAATATTTTTAAATAAGCTACTCAGTGATACCCAATTTGACCTTCGTAACCGACCCCCTGGGGGTCAGAGGGGGTCTAACTTTGAAATCTTAAATTATAACCCCCATTTTTTATTGCAGATTCGGATTCTACGGACAAAAATACGTAACTTTTGTATTTGATGTTTATTTCAAATCTTCGTTTATCACGGTGTAATCGAGCATATTAAATCGATACATATTCCTGCTTTTCCAACGGGATTTTCCCTAATCGAAACTGATTGGGCAGAATTTTTGACGTCAAATTCCTCGTCTTTTGTAGGAATAGCGTTTCCTGAAAATCACCCGTGGCGATTATTTCAATAGTGCTACACTGTTGAAAATTTGACCCATTTGCTGCAGCGTCACTCCACAGCTATTATAGAATATCTCTTTTGTGACCAATGAGAATGCTCCATAACACAGTAAAGTAATCGTTTTCTATAAAAGCGGTGGAGTGACGATGCAGCAAAAGGGTCAATTTTTTTACAGTGT
The DNA here is from genome assembly GCA_964019185.1 of Maratus speculifer. Lineage (NCBI taxonomy): Eukaryota > Metazoa > Arthropoda > Arachnida > Araneae > Salticidae > Maratus > Maratus speculifer. The sequence continues at coordinate 230,474,308 of OZ025294.1, read as the reverse complement.
ACTTTACTGTGTTATGGAACATTCTCATTGGTCATGAAAGAGATATTCTATAAAAGCTGTAGAGTGACGCTACAGCAAATGGATCAAATTTTTAACTGTGTAGCACTACCGAAATAATCGGCACGGGTGATTTTCAGGAAACGCTATTATTGCAAAAGACGAGGAATTTGATGTCATAAATTCTCCCCAATTAGTTTCGATTAGGGAAAATCACTTTGGAAAAGCCGAAATATGTATCGATTTAATATGCTCAATAACACCGTGATAAACGAGGATTCGAAATAAACATCAAATACAAAAGTTACGTATTTTTGTCCGTAGAATCCGAATCTGCAATAAAAAATGGGGGTTATAATTTAAGATTTCAAAGTTGGACCCCCTCTGACCCCCAGGGGGTCGGTTACGAAGGTCAAATTTGGTATCACTGAGTAGCTTATTTAAAAATATTTAACACGTATATTTACATTTTTCAATCTCATATGTATTTTTCGAGTTATTCGACCTTTTCCAGACTTTTCGGACACCCTGTATATATATATATATATATAAATTTATAAAACTAGTTTTTGCTTCGGAAAATTGCAAGTTTACAAAAATCTAATATGTTCATTGTACAGAAAAAAAATTTATATCTAATAAAAGTAAGTTTGAAATATTACAGAAATATCGGTAACGAGGAATAATTACGTGATTTTTTTTTTTCATATTGCAGTTACATAAAAAAGATCTATAGCTATCGCAGTTTCCTAAAACGCTCTCAGTAATATGAAAGATTTTTTGCTCTACAGTGCAAACGTGTACCTGCTACAGGAATTTCTTTTGTTTCTAGAAAATATTTAGTAACCTTATAGATTTTTTATTTTTACTTTTTACTTTTACAGTGCATGTATGATCACAAATATTGCAAATTTTAGATACTCCAACTGAAATACTTAAGATTAGCACTGCAAAATTAATACCTTTTATAAATAGCTGCTCTAAAGCGAAATTTCCTACATAAATTGAATACAATTTTCTGTCTTCCTATAAAGAGTTAAATCATGTCTTGTAGCATATTTACATAAATTCCAATAACGAAACAGTCAGGATCAAAAAAGAAAAAAAGAAAAGAAAGTACATTTCCGCAGACCTTGAAGATTTCGGGGAAAAGGAAATTGATTTGAATATGCCTCTGGTGATATTTTTTCAGTGTTAACATACTAATTGACTTTTCAAGATTTCACTGCATTTCTGATGTCAAAGAATTTTTGGCTTTTGATATTTATTTGGAAAGCAAAGTAAATGCATTATAATTCTTTAAATAAATACAAATTAAAAGTGTTATATTATAATTTTTAATTTTTTTTTTCTTTTGCGTATGCACGTCAGTATTTTACTATTAATTCCAAATAATAATTTTTATTCTTTTGTACTACACAAGGATATTTTTTGTTGTTGTTTTTGAAATCAGAAGAAAAAATTTAGAGAAAACAATTTAATTTCTTTTTTCGCGACCAAATGTAAATTGGAGTATGAAAAAGTATTAAAAATATCCAACAATTGTTTTAAATTGCGCGAAATTTTGAGCTGACTTCGTCTTTGAACGGGACCACATAAAATTATATACATATATATATATATATATATATATATATATATATATATATATACATATATATATATATATATATATATATATATATATATATATATATATATATATATATATATATATATATATATATATATATATAACCTATAGATAATACTACAAATCAACATCAATTTCTGGAAAAATTTGTTAATGTCAAATTTTATCAAACAGAGGAGTTAAAATTTGGAATAAAATTGGAAATGTGGGATTTAGCTCGTTATCCAGGGCAATGCTAAATAGCCACATTAATTGCGATTAATTTCTGAATAGAATTCAGGATAGACCTAAAAATGATATCCATATTGCCCGATTAATCGCAAATGAGAACTCAATTCAAAGAAAAATATTAGATAAATAATAAGACCATAATAGAATCATCAATATATTAATTGCATTGGAAAAACTATTTAAAAGAAAAAATATTAGAAAAATAATTAAACTGCAATTGAATATTGATAAAGATAAACTTATCTAACTAACTAAATAAAACTAGATAAAACTAAAAACTAAGTATCAATCGCAACCAGTAATCGCCATTGAGAACAGGAAAAAGAAAATAATAATATAATTGAATTTTCATTGATTGATTTCAAATATATATATATATATATATATATATATATATATATATACATATGGTTTAATTACATTAAATTGACGTTCTAGCAAAACAGGTCTTCGACTGAAAAATACTAACATCTATTCACATGAATAGGAAAAGTTAACATAACGTCATGATTGAACATTTTTTTTTTATTGTCTTAATAAATCAAAATTTCTGTGTATACAAAGAGTAATTTGCCATAATACTTATACTTGCCATAAGCTTAAGGCCCCTGTCCTCGCTCGAGGAAACGCTCGCGAGCTAATGCTATTCCTATGGGGAAGCATTTTTCTAATAACTCTTTCGTATTTTGACATTTTTGAATAATTTGTTTTGCATTGTGTAGCGCAGGTGCATGCTGACAGCGCACCTTTTTTACTTTTTCGATTTTGGTTGCAGATATTTTTTACAAAGTTTGTTTCACTTTCAAAACCGGTTTCGAAACTGAAGGTGCTTTTTAAAAAATATATCTGCAACCAAAATCGAAAAAGTAAAAAAGGTGTGCTGTCGGCATGCACCTCAGCTATACTATGCAAAAAAGATTATTCAAAAATGTCAAAATGCGAAAGAGTTATCAGAAAAATGCTTCCCCATAGGAATAGCATTAGCTCGCGAGCGCTTCCTCGAGCGCGGACAGGGTCCTTATGCTTTCTTATGGCTCCTGTCCCTGTCAGGCGAAGTGCTAGCGAGCTAATACTATTCCTATGAGGTTACAATTTTCTAATGTTTGGTTTGCATTTCAACATTTCTATTTTTTTATTGAATTGGGTAGTGGAGGTGCATTTTTACATCACTTTTATTTTTCTTTTACGTTTCCGATTTTGATTGCAGTTATTTTTTATGAAATTAGTTTTAGTTTTGAAAGTGAAAGTAAATTTTTAATAAATTTAACTTTCTCAAAAAAATGTATAACCGATTCCAAAAAAAAAAAAAAAAAAAAAAAAAAAAGCGCTAAAAAGAATTAAATAATTCTATAAAATTCTCTAATGACAAATCGTTATCCAATTACCACACATTGACTATCATGTACCGGTATAAAACGGTTAAATTTAATATATAGAATTTAATATCCACCAAACATAGATTTTCCAGAGAATATTTTTTACAAGAGATTAATTTACATATTTTTGATTTAATTTTTGAATATATACATATAAAAAGTAAGGAATTACTTTTTGAAGTTGATACCAAACAATCATAATCGATAATGATTTCCCCATTTTATTTATGGTACTAGACATAATATATCCACAATTCTTACTATACTTAAGATAGTTCGGCACCAACTTCAAAAAGTAATTCCTTACTTTTTATATGTATATATTCAAAAATTAAATCAAAAATATGTAAATTAATCTCTTGTAAAAAATATTCTCTGGAAAATCTATGTTTGGAAAATCTTTGTTGTTATTAAATTCTATATATTAAATTTAACCATTTTATACCGGTACATGATAGTCAATGTGTGGTTATTGGATAACGATTTGTCATTAGAGAATTTTATAGAATTATTTAATTATTTTTAGCGCTTTTTTTGGAGTCGGTTATACACTTTTTTGAAAAAGTTAAATTTTTTCCCCACTTTTTAGTTATTTATACCGTAATACATAATTATGTGTACTGACATATGATGGCTCTTTGCAACGCATTACTAATGAACGCACTTTGCTGAGTTCTGATGTATTCGCTTTACTTGTCACTGTTTGATTGTCAACTTTTCAAAAGACACTTACAATATCGGTTAGTATCGTTGTGAATCTTTAGGTTTTCTGGATGTGGTAACTTCTTCAGATCTCGCACGACGAAAAGCTACCGCATTCATGAAATCTTAAAGTCAACATCTAATCGTACGGACATCGGAAGTGGTTATCGAAAGGTGACAATGCCTCAAGTAAAGTGTCCTTATACATAAGCGCGCGGCAAAGCGCTTCCATATATGAATAAACATCAAAATGACTCCATGTATCAATGAATAGTAAAATGCTTTTCTATTGTAGTCAAAAGTACTCCCCCTTCAGTCAGAAAAAGCAAAAAAAAAGATTTTAACAAAAATCGCTCTATGATTCAATAGATAAACAACAACAATCTAATTCCTATAAATGCAGTAAAGGCATCGGAAATGAGCGGTGATGATTCGACGAGGAATCCGAAAATAATAACCTGTACTTGGCTGCATCTATAAGAGAGTGACAGAATTCGATGCCCAAATACTTTTTTCACGGACGCTTTTGTCCCAATTAAACTGTTAAAAATTTGAAACTCACTCCACCGCTTTTATGGAAAACGATTATTTCAGCCTATCATGGATCATTCTCATGGTTCAAAAGACAAATATTTTATAAAAGCGGGGTAGTGACGATGCAGCAAAAGGGTAGATTTTTTTACAGTGTATGTATGAGATATTCCATGAAAGGGATGAAGTGATGATGCAGCAAAAGTTAAATTTTTAACAATGTATCGCAATGCTAGGCATTTTCTATTATAAAATTTGATGATGATTTCCTGGTAGAATTCGATTAGCACAAGGGGTATTACGACACAAGAAAAGTACAACCGGGAGCTACACACTAGGACTTCCCTCAGAGGGATTAGTCTGAGCGATATTGCTGAGAATACACATTTAATGACTTGCGATAAGTAAAGAAAATGAGATGTTATCTTTAATTGGTCGTTCATTGTGATAAAATATGATGAAAATAAGCATATTGAAGCATAGAATTACAAAATCTTATACATAAAGTTGCATATACTATTTTTATAAAAGAAAAGCAAACCATGCATGGATATAAAATTGGAAATATGCAAAATGTTAAAAGTAATACAGAAAATAAAACACCAAATTTTCCTATATTGGAAATATAACTCTTTGAAATGATGTCATGAGCATAAACAGAAGCTTCGCACCGATATGAGAAACTATAAATAACATAAACTATTATGTTTGAAGAGAATGGAGTGTATTTTATATGGTGTGAAATTCGTCTGAATAGTTTATAATGTTCAATATCTGTTTTCCACGGATGCAATGAGGTTGTCGATAAGAGTTAAGGAATAATTTTTTAAAAAATTGTCCTAAACGAGCACTTACATCTTATAAGTTACTGTGAAGCCAAACTTATAGTTTCTGACCCCAACAGTATCCTAGAAATTGCAATATTCTCAATAAATTGGGTTTAAAACTTTTTTTAGAAAAAAAATGTTTAATTTGTGAAATTAAATTGTCGAATATTTTAGAAATCGTTCATAACAAGAATATTATATCTTGAAAATTGCCACAAAAAAAAAAAAAAAAAAAAAAAAAAAAAAATTAAATTTTTAGTCATATCAACATCAAAGAATTCTGAATTTTAGAACTTTTTTTTTACTCGTGCATTGATGGTAATTAATGTTCCTAAGCAAAATATAGTATATTTTGCAGCAAAGATGGTTACCAACATTTTTTGCCCACATTATTTTTTAAATCGGCTAGGTACTCCCAATGATAATGAAAAACACACAAACATTAATGCTTTATAGCATAGAAATACAAAATCAAAAGCTATTTATCTCCTATTATATACAGATAAATTATCTAATTAGTGCTAGCAGATGTATTTTTAAATATACATAGATCAATATAATGCTTCATTTTTCTTTTATTAGTATTTCTTAGTATTCATTTTTCATTTATTTGTATTATTCAGTAAAAAACTCACTTTCTTAAGCCCGAATTACGTCAAACTTTTTATAAAAGCGCCTAAGTCCATATAACAGCGAAGTATTGTAAAGAGTATTAAATACAAGGTAGTAAGACACTTAGCCAAACGCAGGTAATAAATTGCCAAATATTGCTCTTTTCGCCCTCTCTCGAAATGCATTTTTCCCGTACATTTAAAAAACACGATTTTGAGTCATCTTATTTAAAATCCAAATAAATAAATAAGAGGAAGCAATAATAGCATAAGTCAAAACATTTTATTTCAGCATCAAGGAATTGTATCGTAGTTACACATGTGGAAAAAAGCTGCTTTTGGCCAAAAAACGTTGTCTTCACTAAATTTGAATCCGATTAAAAAAGTACCGTGATAATTAAAATGTTATAGGCAGAGCTGTCAAGTCTCGGGCATTTTGGATACCGGTATTTTAATACAAAAAATGTTTTATTAAATTGGAACATTCTGCGGATTTAAAAAATAACTTTTCCTATAAGAAAATTCTGCTATGCAATAAGCGGGGGCTTGGCATCTCTGTATAGGAATATTTCGTAATCTACTTTTTAACCTTAAAAAAGCAACGACCATTTTTCGGGTACAAAAAGTATTGCTAATTGTTCCATTTTGCATACAAAGTACTGATTTTAATATTGATACATCTATGGTGATAAATTTCCAATAATTTTTCAAATCCCATTTATTTCATTAAAAATATAAATCTTTTATTAATTTAGTTTAAAATAAATGGTTTTTAACTAATTTCATGATACTTTTGAAATATCACTTTTCATTGGCCATTTTTTTAAAGCATTTAGAAAATGGTTGTTGTTTTCAGTCAAATATAGACTTTGGTCTGTCCGCATTTTATTTTATTATTATAATTATTTATAAATGGTGGAGAAATATTCATACTTAATCCATAACGTACATAATATATGACTCTGTTATTACATAAGTCACCTTTTTATTATCATAAAAATTATGTTTTTACTGATTTTTATTAACTCAATAGGAAACATTTTGTGCTTTGAGCAATAGATGTCCGCATTTCATTTATTTATTTATTTTAACAAAACTTTTTGTATTTAGAAGAATTTTTATTTAAATAGGAAATCCAAATGTCGCTGTTAATAAAGAAGAAAGTTACAAAAAAAAGTTACAAAAAGAGTAGACGCATACTATCAAATATGGTAAAACGATGAATCCAAAAAAGACGTCGTATGAAATATCATCTTTTAAAGCAAAAAAACGAGGTCTGATTATCGAGCCTACTTTTTCTTTTTTGCAGTTTTGGCTTCGAAAGGTGCGCTATGTTGCAAAAAGATATAAGCGACTATGAAAACACACTTGGTAAACGTTCATGCTCAGTTTTACGAATAAATATGGCACATATATGCCCTATACACACCGAGGTACCTAATTGGTGCCAAAATGGCGTTCAGTTACCTAACATGCTGGTTATCATATAAATGTCATGATAAATTGTTTGTTCTAAAAATATTATCATTTATTGATTGTTATTTCTTTTTTTTAATAACACAAAATATTTCGTTTATTCCCGTTTTTCATTTTGAAAGAAATAAATAACGTGTTATTATAGCATGCTATATGTATCTGGTAATCAAAACGATGTTTTCGCCTAATTGGCATAAAAAATCTCGCCAAACCCGGTGCTTATATTTCTAGTATATTATCTCAAGTATTTTATTTATGTATACTATAATTGTTTTTACATGCCACTTACTTCTTCTTGTATATAAAAATAGGTAAGTGGCTCCTTTATGCAGTATAAATTGTATAAATCTTTAAAAAATAGCCCCCGTTTGCACCGAATAATAATAATAAAAAAAAATCAATGTCTAATTCCAGTATTGTTCCAAGGTATGTATACATAATCCAAATTTCAAAGTTGTATGTCAACGGGAAATGGATGAAAAATGGGAAAAGATGTCACATATGCACCAGGGAATATCATTGGTGTCAAAATGGCATTATTTTACCTGAGATTGTAACCCGGCTTTATTTATTTATTATTTGTTTATTTACTCATAAAATGTTTATTTACTTTCATTTCCTTCTTTTAATTATATAAAATATTTCTTTTTATAGTTATTAATTATTATTATTATTTTATTTACTGTAAGTTCTTTTTGAAAATAGAAAATAATTTAAAAATGTGTATGTAAGCGTTATTTGAAAACGGAGTTCTCGCCAAATGGGCTTTGAAAAAAAATGCGCCAAAAATGATGCGCTTGTGGTATCCGTGCCGAAAAATTATTGGCCAGAATTGACTTCCACACACAAAGAAAATATAAGTTAAAAGAAAACATGCAATAAAAATAAATATAAAGGAAAAATGATTGTCATAAAAGAAACTTTTTATTTAAAAACGTAATTGTTTCTAATTTTCACACGCGAAATATATAAAACATTCTTTTAGCGATCAAAAAATGATATTAAGGGATTATCACAAAATCTCAAAATCAAAGTTTTTATGACTTTTTTTTTAATATAAAAAATAACAGTTTTATTTTCCTGCATGATTAAATTTTAAAATGTTTTATTGCATTCAATATTTCTGAGTGCGTAAATGATTACTATTTACTCCATATACTGATTCAGTTATCTACGAAAATATCCAGCCTGACTAATGAGAGCGATCTAAAAACGTCTATGAAGCTTTTTCATTGGTCAGAAAATAGATAGTCTTTAAATACAGAGGTAATTTTTCAAGATATTTTAAACAGGGTACACTGTTAAAAATCTTACCCTTTTGCTGCATCGTCCCTCCACCGCTAATATAGAAAACGATTACTTCAGCTTATTATGGAGCATTCTCATGGATCAAAAGTGAGATATTCTATAAAAGCGGGGTAGTGACGATGGAGCAAAAGGGTCAGATTTTTTATAGTTTAAAGTACGCGTACACAATCAGAGTGCGTCAAGTTGCTTCTATGATTCAATGCATAGCAAAGTAATTCTAAATGTTCGTATGTATTAAAATACCTTTTTCATTCATAAAAACTAAAAAGGAAGATATTATCAAAATAACGCCATGATTCAACATGCGTCTATATGAAAGAAGCAATATTTGAAGTTAAGAATGTTCTTTGATAAACGAGGTTTTCCAAAGTACAGAAAATTTATGAATTTTTATTCCAGAACTTGGCGGTAGTCGCCTGAACGAGTTTATTTTATGTGTGAAAGAAGTTAACTAGCTTAACTTTAATGGTAAGCTTATCAAAATTTTTCGTCATTTATATTTGTCCAAATATAAATCTAGCACATTACAATGTACTTTAATCACTTTGTGAATCCGGCATAACAAGCACCCTGATACACAGACACTCTTGCTTTAACGTGTAAGGCTCTTTGGAGATGAATTTTCAGCTTTTCGATAACGAATTCTCATGTCTGGATCGATGTGGATCTTTCACTTTGGTGGATACGAAAATTGTTCCAGCTAAGATTCGTACTTTGGTAAAAAAACTAGCATCTCTGCAACAGTGGTTAGGATCCAGAAGGATAATTCGCCATTAAGCAAAACAAGATTGACCAATCAGCCTTCATTTTTGAGACCTTTTCATTGTTCGAAGTAGAGAGTCTGGAATACATGGAGTGAGAATCTGCTGTCGACACTGTAAAAAATTTCATTTTTTTGCTGCATCGTTACTCCATCGCTTTTATAGAATTTCTTTGTTTTCACCAATGAGGTTTCTTCATAATAGAGCGAAGTAATCGTTTCCTATAAAAGCGATGGAGTAACGATGCAGCAAAAGGGATCAATTTTTTACAATGCAAGCTGTGCTAAAAATTTGTATCCTTTAAATGTGCAACGATGCTACTGAATTCCAAAGTGTCGATCACAGCGACATCTGCGGCATTGTCGTGTTACATTATCTAGACTAGCAATAATTCTTGCATTTTTAAGAAAATGTCCTACAGATGTCGCTTCTATCTTTAAACTTCATTAGCATTGTTGCACATTTAAAGAATAGAACATTTTAGCGCTTTTTTTTAAGTGTTACAGAGAGCGTGTTCAGCACAACTTATCGGTTACTTACCGACTACTTACCGATTGTAGTCAAGTACGAAATGAAAATCAAGGCGAAGTGTAACGTCAGCTACAATTCAACAGAATAGTTTTCATTGATGCCACAATTTGCTTTCGTACTGCCCTACAATAGGTCGGTGACATTGGTTACTTTTGTAAGTTGCTCTGAACACGCCCTGAGATAGCCGATTTCCGCCCTATATCCCCTAGATGCTACATTTCCGGTCTCTTGCATAAGAGAACTTGTCCGGAATCCAGGTAGAATTTGAACTGTTAGTGAAACCAGATTAACGAATCAGAAGCCTGAATTTTAGCAAATTTTTCAATGTTTTAAATAAAATTTCTTGTTAATAAATCTCGTTTCGCAAACAGCGCAAAATTTATGTGAATCCTGGTCCTCCTCCAGCTAGGATTTTGCACTTTGAACACTGTTAAAAATTTCAAACTTTTACTTTAGCGTCAATCCATCGCTTTTATAGAAAATGATAACTTACAGATCAAGTTAGTATACATGGCGCTACGCGCCATATACACTACAACACTATCTCATGGAAAATGAGATAAGAGAGAGAGAGAGAAAATGATAACTTCATTGTATTATGGTTAATTCTCATTGGTCAAAATAGAGATTTCCATAAAAGCGGTGGAGTGACGATGCAGCAAAAACTTCAAACTTTTAGCAGTGAAAAGATCGTGTGTCTATGTAAGTGTAACATAAAAGCATCCAAAATGAACACTTCTAATTAGTCGATTGCTTCAAAATGAATTCGAAATTTAAAGTTTTTATTTTTAAAAAAGTTCTAATTATCAGATTTTTATGAAATTCGAATGGGACAACATGGGCTTCCTACGCTTTCAAACAAAAAAAGAATTATCAAAATCGGTTCATATTTGCAAAAGTTATGCGTGAACAACAAATACATACAGGTCGAAATCATAACCTCCTCTTTGAAGTCGGTTAAAAATATCTGCAATCAAAAAGTAAAAACGAACCGATGTTGAGATGCACTTCAACTGTCCAATGGAAAAAAATTACATAAAAATGTCGAAATGCTAACCAGATATTAGCAAATAACCTCCCCATAGGAATACCATTAGCCCTCGAGAGCACTGTCTGCCGGTAAAGAAACCTTAAGAGGATTGTTTAGCTTAAAATTGGTTTAAAAAAAAATTGATTTTTTTTACTATTAAATGAAATCCAGTTTAATTGCAAATATTTTGACACATTTTTACACATACGGTAACTATACCGCAAGGTATTGTCAATTTTCAAAATGCACTCCGTGCAATTATCCGCACAAATTAAATGGTTTTTCTTGATGTTCATATTTTCTTAACTTTCATGTTTTAAAAATGCCAAGGCTTAAAAGGGCTTTAATCTTTTTTGTACATGTTCTTTAGCATATATATTATCTATATATATATCTTATCTATTATATATCATGTCTTTATAATGTATCTTTATTAAATATGTTTATTATATTACTTTATTATGTATTGTATGAATTAGCTTTTAGGTTGTTTTGTAATTTTAAAAATAATAAAAGTATATGATATGTTTTAATTTTAACATTTCAGTTATTGAACAGAAACAATAATAAAACAACAATATTTATTATTCTATTATTTAATTTCTTTTAAATCAGTAAGGCTTTTTTCTCTTAAAATAAAATTGCATTGCATTTAAAAATATTTCTTTAGGGACTTTCTTTGCTAGATTTCGAGCTTTGACGATATTTAACCAGGAGAAGGCAGAACATTCTTTTATGATACAACTTTTCACTCTGATATTACATCATGGATTTCGAAAATTAAATCCTATATTTACGCTCCAAATCGGAAATTTCAGTTCATTTAAAATGAAAGTACTTTATTTATCCCGAGTTTATTTTGTAACTTCGTCATAAACATTAAACATCTGAAGTCACTAAAATGAAAAATACTTTTCGTTCCCGGAGACGATAGATTAGAATTAAATTTTATTAGCAATTTTTGAAGTACCAAAGACATTCTAGAGGAAGCAATATTATTTATAAAGATGTAGAATCAATATTTTTAAAGAGATAAAGGATGAAATTTAGAATTTAAATTTTAAAATGAAGCGATCAAGCGTCGCATATTCTTATGAAATTCAATAATTAAATTCTTAAAAAAAAATAAAATAAATAAAAACACATTTTAAGCACACCTGGGAAAATTTCACAGACAGAAAATTGAAAATTGATTTTCTACTGTCTCCAAAGGGATAATTCTGAGTTAATGTCATTTTAATTCCAGCTAAACGGATTTCGATCTTTCAGTGAGAAATGCATGAAGGTTATTAATACTCAATTCGAAAAATATTTATTCTAATAACCTTTAAATTAAAAATTTCAGAAATTTTAATATTCATATTCATGTTTTAAAAGAGCAAAACTTTTTTTATACTTCACATACAGATTTCAGCTTTTTTGTTCATATTCTTTAACGTTTATGTAATAAATATGCGTATCAAATTAGCCTTCAACAATTTGTTTTGTAATTAAAAAATAATAAAAATTGATAAATTTGTGTTAGATTTAGTATTTAAGTTATTCAATAGACACAAAAACAAAACAATATTTTTTTCATAGCATTATTTAAAATTATTTAATTTAGTAATCCTACTTTTATTATAAACTTATGTTGCATTTAGCAATGTCTTTGTTATATTTTGAGCTTTGACGATATTTATCCAAGAGATGGTAGTACATTCTTTTATGATACAACTTTTCACTCGGATATTGCTTCATGAATTTCGAAAATTCATCTCATATTTATGTTTCAAATCGGAAATTTAATTTGATTGAAAAACGAAAGCACTTCATACATCCGAAGTTTATTTTTGTAACATCTTCATAAACATTAAACATCTTAAGTCACTGAGATAAAATGCATTTTTCGTCCCCGGAGACGATGCATGAAAACCCAATATTAATAACATTTTTTAAAGTATCAAAGACATTCTGCAGGAAGCAATATTATTTATAAAGATATAGAAAAAAACAGGTTTTTAGCACAAATGGGAATATGAAATAGGAAGAAAATTGATTTTATACTATCGCCAAAGGAATATTTCTGAGTAAATGTCATTTTAATTTGAGCTAAACGGATTCAGATGTTTCACAGTCGGAAATGCATGAAGAATAATAATACACTATTCGTGAAATATTTATTTCAGCGGACTTTAAAATAAAATGTTCAGAAATGTTTTCATATGTGAAAATTTATGGTTATTAAAATACATATTAAAAATATATATATGTGTTTTCAGAAAACTGTTGTTTTAAAATAAAATTTGCAAAGTTAATAAAAGTTAAAAGTTTAAACTTTTTATTTTAATCGTCTTTCAACAAGTCGGGAAAGATTTTTATTATTTTTATTTTTTTTATTTATTTATGTATTTATTTATGTATTTTTCTTGTTTGTTTATAGAGTTAAAATTAAAAATATGTGTGATGGTTAACCATGTTATTTGCAACCGACATCATATGATAAATCTTTTCATATTTTTTTAATTAAAAACTTTTTTTTTCAAGTAGTGTACTTTTAAATCGTTATAACTCGAAACATTACATGTAGAATTTCAATTTCTGTTCATTTAAATAAACAGAAATATGAAAGCTTTTTTCTTTTTTGCATTTCTTTCGTAGATTGCATTTTTTTAACAATGTTTACCCCAGAGAGGGTAGTACATTCTTTCATGATAAAACTTTTCCCTCGGATATTGCTTCATGGATTTCAAAGCTCAATCTTATATTTACGTTCCAAATCGAAAATTTCAGTTGATTTAAAGCGAAGGTACTTTTTTTATACCGAGTTTACTTTGTAACATCTTCATAAACATTAAACATCTGAAGTCACTAAAATGAAAAGCACTTTTCATTCCCGGAGACGATATATTGGAATTCAATTTTAATAACAATTTTTGTTGTTCCAAAGATATTCTAGAGGAAGCAATATTATTTATAAAGATATAGAATCAATATTTTTAAAGAGACACAGGATGCGATTTAGAATTTAAATTTTAAAATGAAGCGATCATGCATCGCATATTTTTATGAAATCCAATAATTAAATTCTCAGAAAAAAAAACAGGTTTTTAGAACACTTGGGAAAATTTCAAAGAAAGAAAATTGAAAATTGACTTAATACTGTCGCCAAAGGGATATTTCTGAGTTAATGCCATTTTAATTTCAGCTAAACGGATTTCGATCTTTCACAGTCGGAAATGCACGGAGAATATTAATACTTTATTCGTAAAATATTTATTATAATAAACTTTAAATTAAATTTTCAAAAATTCTTAATTTTCATATTCATGTTTTTAAAAAAGCAAAAACTTTTCTTATACTTCACATACAGATTTCAGCTTTTTTGTTTATATTCTTTAACGTTTATGTAATAAATATGCGTATGAAAATAGCTTTCATTTTTTTTTTTTTTTTTTTTTTTTTTTTTTTGTAACTTAAAAAATGATAATGAAGGACATGAATATGAGTCAAATTTAGCATTAAAGTTATTTAATAGACAAAAGAGAAAAAAAACTTATCTTTGTATAGCAGTGTTTATTTATTTTTTTTCATTTGGTAATCCTATTTCTATTTTAAAAAATACTTACATTGCATTTAGCAATATTTCTTTTCAAGATTTCGAGCTTTGGCGATATTTAAACAAGAGATCGTAGCACATTCTTTAATGATATAACTTTTCAATCGGATATTGCTTCATGGATTTCGAAAATTCAATCTTATATTTACCCTCCAAATCGGAAATTTCAGTTGATTTAAAACGAAAGTACTTTATTTATTCCGATTTATTTTATAACATCTTCATAAACATTAAATGTCTGAAGTCACTAAAATGAAAAGCACTTTTCGTTCCCGGAGACGATATATTAGAATTCTATTTTAATAACAATTTTTGAAGCTCCAAAGACATTCTAGAGGAAGCAATATTATTTATAAAGATGTAGAATAAATATTTTTAAAGAGATACAGGATGCAATTTAGAATTTAAATTTTAAAATGAAGCGATCATGAGTCGCATATTCTTATGAAATCCGATAATTAAATTCTAGAAAAAAAAAAAAAAGTTTTTAGCACACTTGGAAAAATTTCAGAGACAGAAGATTTAAAATTGATTTTCTACTGTCACCAAAAGAGATATTTCTGAGTTAATGTCATTTTAATTTCAGCTAAACGTATTTTGATCTTTCACAGTCGGAAATGTACGAAGAATATTAATATTCTGTTCATAAAACATTTATTTTAATGAAATTTAAATTAAAAATTTCAGAAATTCTTAGTATTCATATTCATGTTTTAAAAGAGCAAAAGCCTTTTTTTATACTTCGCATACAGATGTTAGCTTTTTTGTTCATATTCTTTAACGTTTATGTTATAAATTTGCGTAAGAAATTAGCCTTCACTTTGTTTTGTAATTTAAAAAATAATGAAAGTTCATGAATTGTGTTAGATTTAGCATTTATGTTATTCAATAGACACAAAAACAAAACAACAATTTTTTTCATAGCATTTTTTAAAATTATTTAATTTAGTAATCCTACTTCTATTTTAAAATAAACTTACATTGCATTTAACAATATTTCTTTGCTAGATTTCGAGCATTGACGATATTTACCCAAGAGATGGCAGTACATTCCTTTATGATACAACTTTTCACTCGGATATTACTTCATGGATTTGGTAAATTCAATACTATACTTACGCTCCAAATCGAAAATTTCCGTTGATTTAAAACGAAAGTAATTTATTTATTCCGAGTTTACTTTGTAACATCTTCATAAACATTAAACATCTGAAGTTACTAAGACGAAATGTATTTTTGCCCACGGAGACGATATATTAAAATCCAACTTTAATAATAGTTTTTGAAGTGCCAATGGCAATCTAGAAAAAGCAATATTATTTATAAAGATATAGAATCAATATTTTTAAAGAGGTACAGGTTGCCTATTTATAATTCAAATTTAAAATGAAGCAATCATGCGTCGCATATTATGAAATCCAAACATTAAATTATCGGGGGGAAAAATCAGGTTTTTAGCACAGCTGGGAAAATCTGAGAGAAAAAAAATTGATTTCCAACTGTCGCCAAAGGGGTATATCTGAGTTAATGTCATTTTAATTTCATCTAAACGAATTTCGATCTTTAGGAGTCGGAAATGCACGAAGAATATTAATGCTCAATTCATAAAATATTTATTTTAATAAACTTTAAAAATTTCAGAAATTCTTAATGTTAATATTCATGTTTTAAAAATGCAAAAACTTTTTTTTACACTTCACATACAGATTTCAATTTTTTTGTTCATATTCATTAACGTTTATGTAATAAATAAGTGTACAAAATTATCCTTCACTTAGTATTGTAATTTAAAAAATAATAAAAGTTCATGAATTTGTGTTAGATTTAGCATTTAAGTTATTCAACAGACACAAAAAAAACAACAATTTTTTTCATAGCATTTTTTAAAATTATTTAATTTAGTAATTCTACTTCTATTTTAAAATAAACTTACATTGCATTTAACAATATTTCTTTGCTAGATTTTGAGCATTGACGATATTTACCCATGAGATGGCAGTACATTCTTTTATGATACAACTTTACACTCGGATATTGCTTCAGGGATTTCGAAAATTCAATCTTATATTTACGCTCCAAATCGGAAATTTCAGTTGATTTAAAACGAAAGTACTTTATTTATCCGGAGTTTATTTTGTAACATCTTCATAAACAATAAACATTTGAAGTCACTAATACGAAAGGCGTTTTTCGCTCCCGGAGACAATGTACTACACTTTAATATAAATAACAATTTTTGAAATTCCAAAGACATTCTAGAGGAAGAAATATTATTTATAAAGATGTAGAATCAATATTTTTAAAGAAATGCAGGATGCAATTTGGAATTTAAATTTTAAAATTAAGCGATCATGCGTCGCATATTCTTATAAAATCCAATGATTCTCGGGGAAAAAAAGTTTTTTAGCACATCTGGGAAAATCCGAGAGAAAGAAAATTGATTTTCTATTGTCGCCAAAGGGATAATTTTGAGCGAATGTCGTTTTAATTTCAGCTAAAGTGATTTCAAATTTTCAAAATTGGAAATGCCTGAAGAATATTAACGCACTACTCGTAAAATATTTATTTTAGCAGACTTTAAATTAAAAATTTCAGAAACGTTTTCATATCTGGGAATCTATTTTTGGTAGACATACTTCATAAAAGTTTATGTATGTTTTCAGAAAACAGCTGTTTTAAAAATAATATTAACAAAGTTAATAAAAAATAAAAAGTTTTAACTTTTTAAGTTAATTGTTTTTAAAGAAGTCCAGGAAACATTTTTATATTTTTGTTTTATTTTATTTTTTTATTGATTTAAAATAAAATAAAATTGTGATGGTTAACCATATTAGTTGCAACCAAAATCATTTGATAAGACTTGTCTATTTTTAAAATTAAAAATTTAATTATTTTATAATTTGTGTATTTTTAAATCTTTTTAACTAAAAATATTATTTCTAGAATTTCAATTTCTTTTCATTTAAATAAAAAAATATGGTTTTTGTTTTCTCTTTGGACATGTCTTTGCTAGACTTCGTCCTTTAACGATGTTTTCTCAAGAGAGGGTAGTACATTAGTTGATACAACTTTTCACTCGCATATTGCTTCATAGATTTCGAAAAATCCATCTTATATTTACGCTCTAAATCGGAAATTTCGATTGATTTAAAACGAAAACACTTCATTTATCCCGAGTTTATTTTGTAACATCTTCATAAACATTAAACATCTGAAGTCACTAAGATGAAATGCATTTTTCCTTCCCGGATACGATATTTTAAAACTCAATATTAAGAACAATTTTTGAAGTTCCAAAGACATTCTAGAGGAAGTAATATTATTCATAAACATGTAGAATTAATATTTTAAAAGAAGTACAAATTGCTAATTTAGAATCTAAATTTTAAAGTGAAGCGATCATGCGTGGCATATTCATTTGAAATCCAATAATTGAATTCTCGACAAAAAAGAAAGAAAGAAAAAAAAACAGATTTTCAGTACACCTGGTGATATCTGAGAGAAAAAAAAAAAAAAATGATTTTCTGCTGTCGTCAAAGGGATATTTGTAAGTGAATAACATTTTAATTTGAGGTAAACGGATTTCAAACTTTCATAGTCGGAAATGCATGAAGAATATTTATATACTAATCGTAAAATCTTTATTTTAGCAGTCTTTAAATTAAAATTTTCTGAAATATTTTCATATGTGGAAATTTATTTTTATTAGAAATAGATTTAATGTATATATATATATATATATATATATATATCTGTTTTCAGAAAACAATTGTTTAAAAAAAAATGCAACGTTTAAAAAGTTAAAAAGTTTTAACTTTTTATGTTAATCGTCTTTAAGGAAGTCCAGGAAACATTTGTTTTTTACTTTTATTATTATTTTGTTTATTGAGTTAAAATTTTTAAAATTTTTCGTGATAGTTAACCATATTATCTGCAACCAAATTCATATGGTAAAACATATCATATTATTTTAACTAAATGCCCCCACCAGTGGCCGAGAGGTTCTGACCTCAAACTGGTAGACGGTAGGTGCTGGGTTCGAACCCAATCGCGACCGTCGGCCTAACCGTTCGAAGTTTTCCGTGGTTTTCTTCGAACCTTGCGTAAATACGGGTTAGGTTCCCTTAGAAAGACCCCAACGGAGGGCATCCCATCCCTTAGGGCCTATATCCCATAGTGCAGATAATTGGCCGACATACATACAACAACAACATATTTTAACTAAAAATCTAACTTTAAAAAAAATGATGTATTTTTAAATTGTTACAACTCGAAATATTATTTGTAGAAAATCATTTTTAGAAAATCATTTTGAGTTTTTTTTTTTTTTTTTTTTAATAAACAGAAATATGAAAGCTTTTTTTTTGCTAGATTTCGTTTTTAAACAATGTTTATACCCAAGGGAGAATTGTAAATTCTTTTATGATAAAACTTTTCACTCGTATATTGCTTCATGGATTTCAAAAACTCAATCTCATGTTTACACTCGAAATCGGAAATTTCATTTGATTTAAAACGAACGTACTTTATGTATCCCGAGTTTATTTCGTAACATCTTCATAAACCTTACGCATATGAAGTCACTAAGATGAAATGCGTTTTTCGTCCCCGAAGACGATAGATTAAAAATCAATATTGATAACAATTTTTGAAGTTCCAAAGACATTCTAGAGAAAGCAATATTATTTATAAAGATGTAAAATCAATATTTTTAGAGAGATACAAATTGCTAATTTATAATTTAAATTTTAAAATGAAACGATCATGTGTCGCACATTCATATGAAATTCAATAATTAAAGTCTCGAAAAAAAAAAAAAACATATTATAGCACACCTGGGAATATCTGAGTGGAATAAAATTGATTTGCTACTGTCGCCAAAGGGATGTTTCTAAGTGAATGTCATTTTAATTTGAGCTAAACGGATTTCGAACTTTCA
Organism: Maratus speculifer; assembly: GCA_964019185.1. NCBI lineage: Eukaryota > Metazoa > Arthropoda > Arachnida > Araneae > Salticidae > Maratus > Maratus speculifer. The sequence goes on along the minus strand of OZ025294.1, from coordinate 230,454,757 downwards.
TAATCAGAAATGTATGTAAAATATTAATACACTATTCGTAAAATATTTATTTTAGCAGATTTTAAATTAAAATTTTGAGAAATGTTTTAATATCTTGAATTTTATTTTTATTAGAAATACATTTTTGAAAAATATATATGTTTTCAGAAAGAAGTTAAAAAATATAGCAAAGTCAATAAAAGTTAGAAAGTTTTAACTTTTTTATTTAGTCGTTTTTAAGGAAATCCCGGAAACATTTTTATTTATCTGTTTTATTTATTATTTATTATTTTATTTTTTTGTTTATTGAGCTAAAATTTTAAATTTTTTTGTGATGGTTAACCACATTATTTGCAACCAAAATATATGGTAAAACGTCTCATATTTTTTTAAAAAAAATTAATTAAAAATTTATTATTATTATTTTAAGTGGTGTATTTTCAAATCGTTATAACTCGAAATATTATTTGTAGAATTTCAATTTATTTTCATTTAAATAAACACAAATATATAAGCTTTATTATTTTTTTTGGCTAGATTTTGTTTTTTTAGCAATGTTTACCCCAGAGAGGGTAGTACATTATTTTACGATAAAACTTCTCTCTCGAATATTGCTTTCTGAATTTAAAAAACTCAGTCTTATATTTACATTCGAAATCGGAAATTTCAGTTGATTTAAAACGAAAGTACTTTATTTATCCCGAGTTGATTTTGTAACATCTTCATAAACATTAAGCATCTGAAGTCACTAAGATGAAATGCGTTTTTCGTCCTCAGAGACGATGTATTAAAACTCAATATTAAATTCCAAAGACATTATAGAGGAAGCAATAGTATTTATAAAGATTAAGAATCAATGTTTTTAAAAAGATGCTGGCTGCTAATTTAGAATTTAAATTTTAAAATGACGCGATCATGCATCGCATATTGGTATGAAATCCAAAAATTAAATTCTCGAAAAAAAAAAATAAATAAATAAACAAAATAAAAATAAAAAAGGTTTATAACACATTTGAGAATATCAGAGAGGAAGAAAATTAATTTTCTGCTGTCGCCAAAGGGATATTTCTAAGTGAATATCATTTTAATTTGAGCTGAACGGATTTTGAACCTTCATAGTCGTAAATGCATGAAGAATATTAAAGCACTATTCGTAAATTATTTATTTTAACAGGCATTAAATTAAAAAATATATATATAAACGTTTTCACATCAGAGAATTTATTTTTAATAGAAATAAAGGTTTAAAAAATATGCTTTCACAAAACATTTCTTTTAAAATAAAGTTTGCTACGTTAATAAAAGTTAAAAAGGTTTAAACCTTTTATGTTAATCGTCTTTAAAGGGTTTGGGACATATATATATATATATATATATATTTTGTTCTGTTTATTGAGTTAAATTTTTGAAATTTTTTGTGGTGTTAACCACATTATTTGTAAACAAAATCATATGATAAATTTTTTCATATCTTTATTTTTAATTAAATTTTAATTTTTTAAAGTGGCTTATTTTAAAATCAATGTAACTCGAAATATTATCTGTAAAATATTTGAAATAAAAGATATGTTCAAAGTTTGAATCATTTATCTTTAACGGGTCTTCACTTATAATAACTCAAATAAGAAAAATGGTTAAAAATCTCATCATGAAGAAAAACTCATTTTTACAAGAAGTCGTTTAAGTAACAACCATTGTTTGAAAGCTTGATATTTAAAACAGACAAAAACATAAAAAAATTATATTTCCTGTTTCTATTAAAATAGAAACACGGTTTAAACGTCATTTTAAGTAGAAAAAATAACAACATCACCAAAAAAAAAAAATAATAATAATAATGCAATAAATTGTTTAGAAAATTTGACGATTTTTGTGTCCCGAACCCCCAGTTAGTTTAATCAATAGATAAAACTCGTACTAGGACCGTTTTTTAAATAGTTTAAATACCACTACCATTTTATAAGACAATAAATCCTGGTCAAATGCGCGAAATTTCACCTTTTTTAATAGTGATTTTTCATAAGAAATGACTGGTGTTGAACAATCTCTTGGTCTCAAAATTCAAGGACCTCTATGAACCATGATAAAGAAAACAAATGTGTCATGCATTTTTCAAAGAAGCATTTTCCAAATTATTTTCCTATAATAACACTCATATTTAAATGCATGTTAATTGCTATTTTTTGTTTTACACAGCTAAATTAAGTCAAATTTGTACCTATTCTACCGATTCTTCTTTTGTATTGCATCCTTTTTATTAAAGAACATGCAATACAATAGAGCAGTATCCTGTGCTATAATATGCCCGTACACAAATCATGATTGTCGAAAATATGTTGCCTATATGACGTACGGGCAAACAAAGGAAGCAGTTAATATAGTAGGAATTTCCAAAACGCACATTATATGCAGTTTTTCATATGTATTACAAATTTTTATAATACATGTTTTCCGAGATACTATTGAACATCAATCATTTTTCATTTATATAATAATATTGAATAGATGTCATTGCTATCCATTTCCAATCCCCCCTTCCCCCCCCCCCCTAAATCGTAAACTTTTTTCAAATTATCTTAAAACACAAAATTTGTCTTCTTTTTATTCACGATCACGCAATAACCTTTCACAATAATTCCGGTAGTGTTTAATTCAAAAGCCATTTTTCTATCCAAAATTAACCGCTCGCCACGCCTTATGTCCTCTTGTGGTTGAATTCTTTCAGCAAAGCCCGATATTTCATCCCGCCCATTAATCAATCTGCAGAACTCTCGATCCTCTGAAGTGTGTTGCTTCTAGAATTCTGGAACATCGGTCCATTAACGGTTTCTAACCTTCTGACAAGACAAATGGTCCATCTGCACCCCGCTTCGGCTTTATACATATTACTTTTTTTTTCTCTTCTGTATGCTATGCTTTAGACGTGCTGACTGCTCGTTATGAATTGTTATAAATATTTTGTAGCCACTTATGATGCATATGACTTGTTTGGTCGATGAATAACATATTTGGTCTATTTTGCATTATTGATGAGAGAAACTGTTTATGGTTTTAGAGATAAAGGAAAGATTGAGATCATGTTTCTATTATAGGAGGTTGTATGAAAAATATTTTGGATAATTTTATTACTAAGAGAGTCTTGGCAGCTGATGTTTTAGTAAGACTGTTTGTTTATTAAATGTACAATAATTAATAAAGTTTAAGTCACACAATATTATTAAATAATATTTTGTTATAAAAATCTTTGTTATTTATAAAAATATTTTGTTAATAATTTAGAAAAAAATTGAATAATCATATTTAAATAAATATTTTAGTATTATTTTATAGATATTACTTTTTTTTCTCTCAATTGTATTATTGATGAGAGAAACTGTTTATGGTTTTAGATATAAAAGAAAGATTGTTTGAGATCACGTTTTTATGATAAGATGTTGTATAAAATTATTTTGGATAAGGTTATTACTAAGAGAGTCTTGGCAACTGATGTTTTAATAAGAATGTTTGTTTATTGAATGCACAGTAACTAATAAAGTTTAAATTACAGAAAATTATCAAATAATATTTAAGTCATAATTAAATCTTTTGTTAATAATTCAGAAAAAAAACTGTAGAATCATATTTTAAAAAATATTTTCAAATTTTGTGCAGTGTGCCAGTAAATTCATGTTGTGAGAATTTAAAATCATAATTGACAGAAAAAATACGTTTTTGTCTTCGTGTAAAAAGATATAAATATTGCACACATTAAATATCATATACTGTAAATACACATATACATAAATGCATAAATATATATAATCTAACCAAGTGTCTGGCATGTTTTTTTTATTTTATATCCATTTTAACTATGTTATAACAATTTATTTTGAATGTTTTGAATGTTCAATTATTAATATTTTTTTTTTTTTGTTTTATGTATGTTGGTAGCCTCAAATTCGTTTACATTTTATTTTTCTTGGCTAATGCGAAGATGAAACAACTCACATTATTTGTAGTTCCAAAGTATTTGTGGGCCTGATGAATCTGCTTTGGATCTGCAAATTTTATTTTTATTCATTTTAATTTTTCCCTCATATTTCAATACGTTAATTTCGTATTACATTCGCATATTGTTTAACAATTAATGGGATTATAAATATGTATATATATATATATATATATATATATATATATATACTAAACTTTCCTTATACTATTCCAAGATAAAAACTAATAAGAGTTTTATTATTATGCATACATTAGTCCTATGTTTTCCAGTACCCTTTACTACTATTCTTAGTTGTATTTAAATGTATGCTTACTCATCTGTTTTGTGGATCTAAATATGGCATACAACGCGAAACTTCATCCGCCATTCATAAGAACATCTTATATATTAAAAGAATAGCCGAAAAAAGTCAGCATGTTTTAAATTGGTCTCAACGCATCGATACTTGCGCCGATATCTGTGAGTCTCCTCCGATTAACCAATCGGAGGAGAGTGTAGTTACTGCCTGTAAAAGCATTTGCAAAGCGCGTTTGTAAATATGGGATAAGAATAAGACTGCATTTCGCTGACACTGTTTAATGCAATGCTATAATAATTACATTTTTTTATTTACTCATCTTATAATGATCGAAATACATTGGTTTTTTCACTTTACGTAAGTTATTTTATTTCCATCTGTATTCTTTTTTCATGTTAAACGCTATTCCGTCCTTCAAACTTTGCAATGATATTGCCGGCAATCTTAGGCTTAATTGTAGAGATGTTTCATATGAAATTGAAACATTCAATAGTTAATGATTGAAGTGTTTATTTACGAAATTCTTGAACGGTGAAATTTGTCATTTTTTCTCGCAAACTTTTGATGTAATTTGCTGTTTTATCGAATTTATCCTTTTTTCGTGATTTTTGTTTGCGAAATTGTTGTTTTTTGTTATTTTTTTTTAGAAATTTGTCGTTTTTTTCCACTATTTTTAGCTAAATTTACCTATTTTTGCGATTACCTGGTTAAATTTTATGTGTTTTTTGAGATCTTTGAGCGAAATTCACGTCTTTTATGATAACTAGACGAAATTTGTCATCTAGAGGTCTTTCGGTAAAGCTATTCTGCTCTGATTCAAGATGTAATTTGTCGTTTATTGAAGATCTTTTTTGCAAAATTTATCTTTTTTGTGATTATTTGAGAAAATTTGCTTTTTTTTCAATCCTTTGACGAAATTTGTTGTTTACTCACAATCATTTGTCGAAAATTGTTGTTTTCTCACAATATTTTGAATTTTTTTTCATAATATGTTTACAAATTTGCCATTTTTTAGGGATTTTTTTGTCGAAATTTGCCTTTTTTTCAAAATTTTTTCATGATAATTGCCATTTTTTAGACGTTTTGGCAAAATTTTGATTTTTGTGGAATACTTTTGCGAAATTTGTTTTATTTGGGATACCTAGACAATTTTTTTCCAGTTTTTTGACAAATTTTTTAGAGATCTTTTGAAGAAATTTGTTGTTTTTTGCAATCTGTTGACGAAATTTGCTGTTTTTTTCCCACATCTATTTATAAAATTTCCGGGCGATTTTTTTTGGGAGGGGGGGGGGGTATTTTGACGAAATTTGCTATTTTTGTAATTATTTGCCAAAATTTGCATTTTTATGGTACTTAGACAAACTTTGGTACATAGCAAATGATTTCTAGCATTTTTTTAACAGCGCTTTTTTTTTGGGGGGGGGGTATTTTTAATTATATATTATTTAATTAATAATTTAATTAATAATATATTATTAAAAAAAAAAAAAAAAAAAAAAAAAAACTTTAACAGTTGAAAAATAATCTTCAAACATTTTCAAGAGTCTGTGACGTGTGTCACAGCGTTGCACCGATTCTGCGCCCGGGATCATGTCATGTTGGTGTTACGTTGGTAAATGGAAAAGCATATTGAAATTTTTAATAAATATTAATCTTAAAAAAAAATTTCTTTTAAAAAAATTTATAGTGGCAAAATACTTTTTTTCTTTGATTCTTTCATATTGTTGCCGTCAAGTTTTGACGGGTTTCACCTAGCCAGAATAAATATTATCATTAATTTTTTTTAATATGTGAAATTTACATGTATTTTTGATTCATGAAAAGGTAATAGAAAAGTAGTTGAAAATGCAAATGTTTATTTGTTGAATAGGGTGGGTAATGTAACAACAAATTAACCACTGAGAGGATCATTGTTATAGTTGTTGCTAAATGGCAAACTATAAATTCAGTCTTATTTTGCTGCAAAGTAAGTGAAGTATGTATATTTTGTATGAAATGAGTAATGACATTAATTTACGATTTATTCATGTCATTTATTGGTGTTGTATTTGTAAATGGAAAATTATCAAATGAGAGAGATTCTAATTCTATGACAGCATGTTTGAATGTAACTCGGCCAATAGCGGGTCATTTGCCTGGATGTAAAATGCCGGTTTTTCTTTTATTTATTGAAATTTTTGCTGAAGATTAGTCGTTAAAAAATCCTTTAATAGCTGGGAAATACCTTCTCCTTTCTTCGGTGCTGTCAATTTTTGACGGGTTCCATCTAGTATTATTTTATATCGTATAATATTTTTTATTTTAACATTCTTTGACTATCCAAGCTTCCATTTATTTATTTTTCCTATTTTATTTTGCGAACCTAATTGTCACAGACACTACATCCTCCTGTTCTTTTAGCATCCTACTTAGGGAAGAACCATTCCCTAGACTCGCTTTTTTCACCCCTCTCTAGATCAATTTGGCGCCCTCTTGACGTTTTGATGAAAAAGGCAGCAAGCTATCTGGTAAAGACCAATATTCCATTAAGCGTATACCAACCTTTACGACAAGATAAATAATAGATTCTCATAACCCCCTCCCCCTCTTTTAAGCTTAACAACACGAAGCTTCTGTCTTTATTCATATAAACATAATATAATGTGTTATATATGTTCATTTTTTTTTAATTTTAACATTCTTCGCACTATTTCCAATGAGACAATTAGTAAGAATCCTATTATTAAACGTACATTAGTCTTGTTTAATGCAGAACCCTTTTTTACTATTCTTCGTTACATTTAAATATACATTCCTTGTTCTGTTTTGTGGAACAAACTGTGGCGCACAACGCAAAGCTTTTACCTTTCTTTGCAGTATTTCAGGCTACTATTTACATATTTTTTTCTTATTTTGTTTTGCGAACCTTAATTGTGACATACACTACAACTATTCATCCTCCTGCACTCTTAGCATCCTACTTAGAGAAAAAACATTCCCTAGACACGCTATTTTGACCCCTCTCTTGATCAATTTGACGCCCTCTTGACGTTTCGATGAAAGAGGCAGCAAGTTATCTGGTGAAGAACAATGTTCCATTAAGCGTGTACCACCCTTTACGACAAGATAAATACTAGATCCTCAGAACCCTCCTCTTTTGATGTTAACGACGCGAAACTTCGTCCTCCATTTAAATAAGCATATAATATATCGTATGTATCGTTTTTTTTTTTTTTTTTTTTTTTTTTTTTACATTTTTTGCACTATTTTAATGAGACAATTAGTATGAGTTCTTTCCAAGACCCTTTTCTACTAGTCTTCGTTATGTTTGGGTGTTCTTAAATCAAAAAGGGCAATTTTGTGACATAAGTTTAATTCGTTTTTGTTAGGAAATGCATGAAACTATCAGAATTTGTTGTTCAGAACCAACCTAGTTGCACTCATTTATCCTTTTTTTTTTTTTTTTTTTTTTTTTTTAAGTAATAAAAACTTTAGAACAAGCCATCAAAATTCCCGTTTTGAACCGCATTTTCCAACGAAAGCAGAAAAAACAGTCTATGAAAAGAGGGAAAATCACGTGATAACGTGATTAAAATAGCTTATAACTTGGTAGATAATTTTATTATCATAAATTGAAAACCTGAGTTCGATTCAAAATCGCTTTCATAGTCAATCCTTTCAATTTTATACCTTTCCATTAAAAAATGAATTTGTAAATGCGTCAAAACGTTTTGTGCTTGTTGAGCAGAGCAATTGAGAACAGCCTTAAATATATGTTTTCTGTTCTGTTTTGTGGATCAAACTGTGGTACACAACGCGAAGCTTCATCCTCCATTCATAAAAACATACTATTATATATCATATGTATTTTTTATTTGAACATTATTTGCAGTACACCGAACTTCTATTTATTTCTCTTTTCTTAACTGTATTCAGTGAAATCTAATTGTGACAGACACTACAACTATTCATCCTCCTGCACTCTTAGCATCATACTTAGAGAAAAAACATTCCCTAGACACGCTATTTTGACCCCTCTCTTGATCAATTTGACGCCCTCTTGACGTTTCGATGAGATAGACAACAATCTATCTGGTAAAGAACAATATTCCAATAAGCGTGTACCACCCTTTACAACAAGATAAATACTAGATCCTCAGAAGCCTCCGCTTTTAATCTTAACTACGCGAAGTTTTACTCTCCATTCATATAAGCATATTATAATTTATACCGTATATATATATTTTTATTTTAATCCGGGAAGACGCGCACCAGGCCTAATACACCCAGAATGCGTATGGTTTTTACTATTGTCACAATAATTTTTTTTTATTAGAAATCTGCAATTTTTTTATCGCAGAATTTGTTATAATTGACTCCGATTAACTAAGGTGACGGTTATTATTTGCATTAATTGGTGGCAAAGTAAAAACTATTCATATTCTGGTAATGCGCATGTTCTGAAGGGTTAACATTATTTGCACTGTTCCAATGAGACAATTAGGAGTTCTATTACTATACATACATTAGTCCTATTTCTTCCAGGACCCTTTTTCTACTATTATTTGTTACATTTGAGGGTGCTCATAAATCAAAAAGGGTAACTTTGTGACATAATTTTACATTTATTTTTATTCGGAAATTCATGAAACTAACAGAAGTTGTTATTCAGAAACCATTTAAACGCACTCCTTTATATATTCCTTTAAAAAAAAAGTAACAGATATTTCAGAGTAAACCATTAAAATGGACGTTTGAACCGCATTTTATGAGAAAGTAGTAAAACCAGTCGATGGAAAGGAGGAAAATCGCGTGGTCACGCGATCAAAATAGCTTATAACGTGATCAAAATAGCTTAAGTAATTATATTTTCATAAATTTGAAAACTGAGTTCCATTCGAAAGCTCTTCTACAATTTTATCTTTCCTTCCAATTTTATCTTTCCGTTAAAAAAATGATTTTATAAATGCGTCAAAACTTTTTGTGCTTGTTGAGCAAAGCAGTTGAGAACAGCCTTAAATATATCTTCCTTGTTCTGTTTTGTAGAGCAAATTGTGGCACACAACACGGAGCTTCATCCGCCATTCATAAGAACATATATATTTTTATTTTAACATTCTTTGCAGTATTTGAAGCTTCTATTTATTTCCTTTTTCTTACTTTGTTTTGCGAAGCCTAATTGTGACAGACACTACAACTACTATTCATCCTCCTGCTCTCTTAGCATCCTACTTAGAAAAGAAACATTCCCTAGACTCGCTATTTTGACCCCTCTCTTGATCAATTTGACGCCCTCTTGACGTTCCGATGAAAGAGGCAGCAAGCTATCGGGTAAAGAACAATGTTCCATTAAGCGTGTACCACCCTTTATGACAAGATAAATACTAGATCCTCAGAACCCTCCTCTTTTAATCTTAATTGACAGTGATACGTTTCCTCGTAATATCTAGTTGCGTCACACATTTATTAAATTACACATTTGACTGCAAAATGCCATTCTTTCGTAATTTTCTTTTAAGAAAAAAATGAAAAAATGACAAATATGACTAATAACTGCTATTTAAGTAATATCTTGGGCAGGTTTAACATGGTTTAGGTCATTATTAGAGTTAAATGAATTTTATGCAGTTTTTTTTAAATAATTGGATCACAAGATGCAAAATTTAAAAGATAATTTTCAATGTGATACAATTATTTTTTTAAACTATTAGAGATAAGAGATTAAACTTAAGAATTTTGTTTCTTTATCATTTTTGTTTTATTTTATTTATTTATTTATTTATTTGTTTGGTCTATATATTTTTCGTACATTTATTTATTGTATAATGAATAAATATGATGAATAATAATGAAAGCGAATAATAGAAAATATTTGTGTAACATTAACATTTGCATTTTTTTGTTTGAAAAAAAAGTATTTTGTACAAGAAAGTTAAGTTTTGTAATTATTCATACGAAAAAATATTCAATTGAATATTCAACTTTGATTCATTCAAGAATATTGTTTATCTTTCTGGTTTTTTTTAATAACGTTCTCTGTCAGACTTATTCCAGGAACTGAAATCAACATTGTACATTCTGAGAATATATATTTCAAACATTATTATGGGATTCAAGAATGACATGAAATAAAATTTAATTACATCACCGATATTGCGGAAATCTTATCAATAATTATTATTTTCAAAGTAAAGACATGGGTGATGTGATGAAAATTTTGTAAAACAGTATTCAAATATATTTTCAAATGTATTTTTGTAGCGCACTCATTTCTGTTTAGCTGTTAATTAAGATATGTTGTATTCTTCGATTATTTCAAATAACTAAATTTATTCTAAATTTTATTGTAATAAAGCTAATTAAGCTATTTGCGTGAAAAATGTGAGAATGGTTTATATGTTTAACTCAAATCATCTATATGTCATATCGGACACTTGCAAATATCATTGATTATAGATAATGAAAGTTGAAGCGGAAAATTACATTTAAAAGATCTAAATATGTGCTCAAATGTACTTAACATTTTAATTTAAATGTTAACAAAATAAAAGTGTTAATGGAATGATTTTATTACAAGAATTAGAAGACTCTTGCTGGTTTAATATATCAAAAACATGAAAAAATTAATATGTTAAAGTCTGGGAATCTTAACCACATGGGAAATGTAATTATGGGTGATTCTTGGAACAAGGTTTGCACACTCCTTATATTTTTTAAGGACTCTGGCACCACTATTAATGATAAGAAAATTTATATTCAATTTTTAAGAAACAGAATTCGCAAACCACCACCTTTATTCTGAAATTTTGCAATATTTGTCTGCAGTGAAACGCTTTGAAAATATTGTTAAAATTTAGTACTATAATTGTGCAAACCCTATGTTGGAAGGCCAGATTTTGACCAATGCAGATGCAGAAAAGGCCAGTGTTAGTAATTAAACGGAATTGTAATTTTTTATACTATTGAGAATCTAGCGATACCTATATGTACACCCATCAGATCCTGTTAAAAATTTTGTGCTAATTTGATTAACTTTTGAAGCTGCAGTAACTGATATCATTAGATTATGAAATCTCTTACTAACATTTAGAGTTATGATTAATTAGGATTTCCAAATGCCGGAAAGAGGTTCCACCATCGCATGTCTGTAACTACTGCAACTCCGAAATTTGGTTCAAACCAGTACAATGCTTTTTGAAGTGTAGAAGATGATAAATTTGATATTTTTGTTTGGTTACTACTATTTCTTTTAATCTTTGTAACATAAAAATAGCAGCCTTATGCGTGATCTTGATGTTCACGCCAAGCCAATGCCGTAATTTCCGGCATATAATCCGCGGTTCAAACAATTCTTTTTTGACACAGAAATTTTATTTAGTAATTGGTGTGAAATATTTCAAAATTTTCTGGATCAAAAATTAATTGTTTGATCCGCGGACTATACCTCGAAAATTACGGTATTATGCAAAATTCATGCGTTTTTGGACCAGAAAACTTTAACAGAAAATTTTGACTTATTTAATCAGCGGATAGCAGCAATTTAAAAAGGTAAAACTTACTATAAATATTTTGGTACAAAAAAGCGTAAGAGGTTGGCAGCTATGGTCAAAAATCATATTTAGCAGGCGCAATAAACAGATGTCTGGTACAATCACGAAACATGCAGTTATTTCATGGTATGTCAGAAATGACCAATGCACTGCTAATTCGTGAAACACTTTAGCAAAATTAACTAACATAATCATTAACACTTCAACGACAATAAAATCGCTTTTGATTGTCTTGTTAATGCGATGCGAATGCGTTGCGTCAGGAAAAAAGTTGTGCAAAAACTTTCAAATTAAAACTTTCATAAAAATTTCCCAATCTTTCCAGAAATGCAGTTATTTATATTTATAGGTAAAATTAGTCAACTGACTTACAAGGAAGGTCTCCATACTGGGCATACTCAGAATTTTATGAAAAAAAATACAAATTAAAGTACTTATGTATGTAATAAAGGATCAGTCAAAAGTAGCTGCGGAATCACATAAGAAAATGTGTAAAAAAATAAAATATTTTCGAATATTTGGCGTGAAAAGACGAAAGAGTCACTAGATTTGGCGAGCAGCCCATTTCCTCGCCAAAAGCAAACTATTATAATGCAACTCAAAACTGTTAGATATTTAGAATGCGCGTAAATAGTATTTCATGAGTTTAAACATAAACAATGAGAGATTTTAATATATTATATACATATTGTATTACATATATATATTACTTGTTGAAGTAGCTATTTAATTAATCACGGGAAAAAATATTTTCATAAATATTAAAAAAAAAATCATATTGAGAAAAAATATCTTCATACATTTAAGCGCCACATAATAAAAGCCACATATTTCCATAGCAACAAAATCTAATCAACAATTCTTCATTGGACTTGGAGCTTGAAACAAATTTAATGAATTTAAATTATGAATTTCGTTTTAAATCTTAAATTTTGATGATTAAATTATCGATATAACAAAATACTTAAAACAAACTAAAACTTATTAAAGTTATTGAAATTAAATTTATCAAAAAAAGTTCAACATGAAACTTTTTTTTTCTTAAAGTGTATTTGACTTAAAGTATTTTTTAAATTACATTCCATCGCGCGATAAATCGCCAAATAACGAAATTTTCATTATTTTTTTACGGATACTGAATGCAGCTTCCGCCGAATTTTTTTATAAACGTATATATCTTCATGAGAACAACATTCTGTAATTTTTTCAGATTTTTTGGGGTATCCCCGTATGGAGACCTTCCTTGTTAGTAATCTTTGGCATTTTATTTTTCCTTTAAAGCAAACTGTCTTTTATTTCCTTTTGAAAAATGTTTAACCTCAAAGGTACCATCTCGAAAGGTGTTTGAAAGTGTTTTACACGTGTTGCTTCATAAATTACATGTGTTATAAATTGTTAGGTGTTTACAATGTGTTGTTAATTTGGTGAAAAATTGTATGCAGCACAACACACTTGTAAGAAAATATTTTCATGAACGCTATTTACAACACTATTTCGAACACTAACAACACCATTTTTAAAACACATTTCTAGAAAGCACCACTTTTGCGACATATTTCTAGATAGCAGCACTTTTGAATGTGAACACAATCGCGTTTTACATATGAAGTTTTCTAATTCACAACACATTAATATGTTGCAAATTTGGTAACAAAAACTGTTCTAAAATGTGTTTATTTTTATGTGTTGAGAATCTGCAGTGTGGCCAATGTCTTCGTAAAAGTATTTTGTATGATAAAAAATAAAAAAAATTGTTTTTCATAAAATAATAATTAAGATCCTGAAAATGCAATTTAAAAAAAAGTCATTTCAGAAAAAAAATTGAGTGATTTTTAATAAAAATTAAAAACACAAAAAAATGTGTGCTTGCTACTCAGTGACGTTTTATGTGTCAGTTTTTGTCAATGATCATCTGTAAGGATTCGCTGCCGATAACTACCACTCACGTAAAAATAAAATTAATCACTTTATCGTGTACATTCTGCGACCATTGGTATTAGTGTGAGAATTTTGTAATTAATTAACAATAGTCTACAATTTATATTAATAAATAATCGATTTACTAAATACTTATATTAAAAGACAATATATTCATTTATAAACACGCATATAGCAGATCGTGTCCAAAAATATGTTACACATTAATATATTAACTACGTACTGGGTTATATAGTTAAATTACACTCTTATGTTCTCAATTTACTGTACTAAGCTAGGATTACTAAATGGGATAACCAAACAGGTATCTCCTGAACTCTCACACATACATTTCCCTTACAGGGCAGCCATTTTTTTTCAAAATAAAACAACTTTTACGTCCATTGTAACGCAAGACTCAAGATTCACTATTTTAACTTATAAAATTAAAGGCAACTCAACCCAATTGTACTTTTCCTCCTTCTTCCTCACTGACATGGCATCGCAGGAGATTATCTTTGTTCCTCGTCTTTTCTTTATTTTTATCTGACTCGCTATAGTATGCATATTCTGAAGAAAAAGTGATTTTTTTTAGTATTTTTTACATGCTACATGCATTATAGATATAAATACAATAGTATTTATTTTAATCCAAAAAAAAAAGAAAAAATGTTTCCCTAAAACAAGTACGTTGATAAAGATATAATGATACATTCAATACATAAAAATATCATAAAATTAATTATCAGTAATACTTTTTTAGCCACAGCATTCACTAGAGATAAAGATCTGACACCATATATGCTTTTTATTCCATTCCTCTTTTTATTTTTAAAAATATATTCTTTAAAATTATTTTAATAATAATAAAAAAATAAACTTAGATTTTGTATTGCCTCGATAGTAAAATAAAAATTAACGTTTAAAAATCTTGAATTGGAAACTACAATTATAATTTATCCCATTTAGGCATTTGAAACGTAATTAATATTTTGAAAATACTTCAGAAAATTTTGAAACCTAATGAAGATTTTCGATGCAAATTAATGCAATGTGCAATTATAACTCATAAATTACAGATTACATGAAAGAAATTTTAATGGCATCCTTATATTTAAGAAGTTTCTTCTAATATTAACGTTTACTGTTACTGATTAAAGTAAATCTGAAAAGATCGTTGTAAGCTACTTCCTAATTGTATTTTAAATTTAATGATTTTAATTATTGAAGTTATGTAAGCCGAAATAATTATTCGTGATTTCAAATGAATTAGCCTACTCCGAGGATGATGAAATTATATTTGAATTTGAAGTGGAGCGCTAGAAATGAAATTTCCATAGATGATATTCCATTAGCCATTTCTAAAGCTTCGTGTTGAAAGAAAACTTTTTAAATTGTTATCATGTTTAAATGATGTTACATTCTGACAAATATTAAAATATTTGATACAGAAAATTGTATGTAACTTTCTGAAAATATTTTAATCTAAATTTATTAAAATTCGGTGTAATATTTATGTACTGCACAATTTTCTAACTTGCTATAGGTAGAATAAATTACGCATACTAAATAAGTGAATGCGTTTAATTATAAGATAATGAGAAATAAAAGCATTACATAAAATAAATCGCAATTTTTTGTATCATATGACCGTTGATTTATGAACTGAAAATCAAAATATAGTATGCCGGTGGTTTTATCTATCAAAATAGAATTTAAAAAAATACGTTGTTCGAGATAAATAATTATTTTTTTATTTAGACGTAACACATGTACCCATAACAATTAGTCACTATGTAAAACTGTTAATCCTAAATTCCTTTTTTAAATTTACGATACCATGTAATAAAATTGCTACATATAACAATATTAAAAAACTGCTAGGTTTTAATAGAATAAAATGTGTTTGAAATGTTTTTTTTAATTATATTTGATTTGAACTAGACTGTCATCTAAATAAGGTACTAAAAATTATGTTGCGTTGTTAAGTATAAGGTACTACACACCTAAAAATTATACACGAAAGAAATACGTTATAGTAACTAGTAATACCTTGTTCCGATGTATGAGTTTATAAATGAATTATACATGAATTATACATGACATAATGTAGTTTGTAATTTCATTTCTTTTAAAACCAATAAACTTCATATTTTGCTTAAAATTCATTTATCACCCATTTGACCTAATGAAATTTTTGTCATATCAAAATATTTCTGCGAAGGTTTTTTTTTTTCATTTTATTGCCGTGACTTGGGTGACCGTCAGTCAATGTATTGAAACCCCAAATTTAACCTTTTATAATTATGTGGGAAATATTTATCTTATTTAAATCGAATTACCAAAGCCTTATTGGTACCTAAATATTTCAACAAAATGTTGGTTAAAAATCTATTTTACCTTAGGGCATTTAAATACTATCCTGTTTATTTGCTCTTATATTATAGAGACATTCACTGTTAAAAATAAAGGTGACAAACCGGTGCCATTTGGGACCCGGAGGTGAAAAGGCGGTGCCATTTGGAACCCTAGGGTGTCATAGGAGCTTGAATATGTGGTTGGGGTGACGACAGATCTGTTCCTGGATGATGGGAGCTAAAAAAGGTGCCATGCACTTCGTATTGGTAGCAATTTACCACCTCATCGGGTGACTGGCAACTTGCGCATGCGCTATGACGTGTGTCTTTCTGCTTTCGGTGTCGGCAAGTAAAGTTTATGTGTGTGAGCAAAGTAAAACATGGCGGTGTGTAAATTGGCTATATTAATTGAGGACTAACCACTGAGCTACAATAAAACAACAATGATGACTTAATGATCCGATTTGCGCGACCAGTGACCCCGGGCAGTCTGATTAAAGGTAAGATTTAACTTTATTTTATTTTATTTTATTGTTACGTTAATTTATCGTACATCCCTATATGTAATGTCATATGAAAACAGTAAATCATATTTTTTTGTTAGTGTGATTGATTGGTAAGTTTATTATGTGAAGCTACAAGCTACACTCTCACCAAAATACCCGCTTGCTAATGTTAAACGTATGAGGCAGTTATTTTACAATTTCTCGTTTACATGTCAATATTTTTAAATGATTTATCGAGTCCTTAGCTACCGAAGAGCAATTGGAGCAAACTGCTCTAGGCACGGGAATCCTAAGGACGCACAATTAGAAAGAGGGAAATGAAAGATTGTAAAAATATTTACATATTTTTTCATTACAAATCAGTTATTTTAGACGAATCTTGTTGCAATCGGAACATTCTATGACCATTTTACCTTGTGTTTAAACTCACCTGTTTAGATTTAACCCTTAACTGCTGTTAGTGGTCTCAGACACCGTGAGTTTTTCATGTTTAACAGTTTAACTTGTAATTTTTAGTTTAAATATAGATACTGGTCAACTGTTTTTAGTTTGGAGTCTTATTACTACCTCTAAATACTTTTGAATAGCTGAATCTGATTTATAATATTCTTGTACATAAAGTTTAATGCATAAATAGTATTCTGAGAATTAATGAAACATTTTATTCATCTTCAGATTAAATGGTCTGACAGACAGGTTACAGTAGTTATATAACAATTTTTGTCAGAGCAGTTAAGGTTAAAATATGTTTTTGCGTCTATATACAGTTAAAAGCAATTAATTTTATTCGCGAAGTTTTAATTTTAACCTTTACACGGGATCTCGGACAGCATCTGGCCGGCTTTGTATATATTGTCGGATAGATGCTATCCGAACCCCTCCTGTAAAGGCTAATTAACACCATATTGCAGCCTCGCGTAACTTCTCTAATATTGTTTCAGTATACCTGATTTGTCTTTATTTGAGAGGGGGGGGGGTAACTTTTTCATTTAAGACAATTGAATACTTGCAAATCTTAAAGTAATCAAAACTTATTTACAGGGTTTTCATTATTAATATTTTCCTTATTAACCACCATTATTTCCAAAATAATCTTCATAATAAGATTAGATCGGGGGGGGGGGCGGTAGCACGGACAATCATTTAGTCTCATTTAAGGATAAAAATCACGGATAAAACCTCGATTTGCATATTAAAGCGTTATTAGTCAGCCAAGTCATACCTTGGTGGGAAATGCCTAAAAACCCGAATTTAGCGGTATCTTCGGTTTACCATTATGTTTTCTTACTCCCAATTCTTCATATTTTCATACTTTTGGTTTCATTTTCTTTCAAAAAGGTGAGAAAATGTTAGGGAATTGAAATGAATATACCTTATGATCTGATTATCGGCTATGCAGATTTACACCCATTTTTTTTCGAAAGTATTCTTTCGCATTAAACCTTATTTAGTAGCAGAATTTTATGGTTAAATAAAATAAAATATTTTTTTTTCAATAATAGTAATTTAAGTTTGATTAGACCGTAATCAGTCCCCCCCCTTTCTCAATCATCAACATCATCCGATATGACAAATTTTTAGTCATGAACATTCAAATTATAAAAGGAAAACAATCTGTATTTACTCCACTGAACTTTCAGAATAGTTTACAGAAATAGTGTGTGTTCAAAAAATATAACAATGAATAAAAACTTATATCGTAATTTTACACAAATGTGAAATTTTCCCGCTGGTGATGAAGATCTCGTGTTTTGAAGGTGATTTTTGCATTGTCATTTATAAATCTTAAACGTTTTTCTAATGATATAATTTTTAACAATCTTTTATTCCACCCGTTCTGAAACAAGACCAATAAACAGGGTTGGCTTTTTACCGGTAAAAACCTGGGGAGAAGGTGGTAAAAACCTAAGGATATACAATAAACTGTTAGCCCTTAAACTGTATTTTAATACTATTGATAAAAATTCTATTTTCATGTAAATGGTGTATTAATATATAATAACTATATAGGGGAGAGTGGGGTGGTGTGGGACTTTTTTTCACAAAAGTAAGTTTTTTTTTATATACAAAAAGAAAAATTTCAATTTATAGGATGCAAGGTAAAACACTTTTTAATCCCCCTGAACAATATAGAAACATAACGTGCAAATACTATTTTATTTTAAAGAGAACGTAAGTTTCAAAATGTGTCTCATACCTCCTCATCAAGAGTTATGGGACAGCAATAATAAAAAAAAGCTATAAGGCACAAAATAACCTATAGTGTCGGTAAGATAAACAATCAACCAAAGGTTGTAAGTTGATAATGTATGTGCCACAATATAAAATACCAGTATCTTCATGACTAGAATGAAAATTCAGGATTCTCTGTCATAGGTGTCATTAAGGCCCCACACTAGGCACAGAAAGAGACCCGGATGATAATGTAAAAGTCTATAGGAGCGTTGTTTTCAAATAGCTAACTAAAATTTTATATTTTTACATAGTTTTTTTTAACAAGACAGCTGAGGATGATCCATAACCGGCCTAGTTTTTATTATTTTTTCGATTTTGCTTTTATATTTTTTGTATAACGATAGTTTCAATTTCAGAATCAGTTTAAACCGATTTCGTAAGTTAACCCGTCAGTAGTCGCGTGTCGGTCTTTTCGCCGCCCGTATAACTTATTTTCTCTTAACTTATATCACATTACAAATACAACGAAGATCTACCATGTAGCTGACTTTGAAGCTTTCTCGACCACCTTAGCGAAGTAACAGGACACCTCTGTTTTTTTTTTCAGGTACATTTTTAGAGACAAATTTGAAATCGGCGAAAAAGTCTACGTAAAAATTACTAATGTGAGCTCATTTTTCTCATTCATTCATCATTTCCAATTACTCCAGATCTCATGGATAAAATGCATAATTTAAGAAAACTGCAAATTTATATCTTCGTTGTAATGTTATTTTCGTATATTAGGGGAAAAATATTTTTATTTTACATATTTGGTATACGGGGGGGGGGGGGGGCAGCGGCGAAAAGACCGAGCGCGACTAATGACGTTGTGAAAAAAGTCGCGACTACGCGGTTAAAGTAATTTTTTTAAAAAATCTGAAACCAAAACTGAAAAAGTAAAAACTACGCCGGTTGCGGATCGCCCTCAGCAATCTTGTGCAAAACAACCACGTAAAAATATTAAAATTTGGGCGAAATATTTGAAAAAAACGCCCCCATAGACTTTGCATTATCATCCGGCTCTTTTTCTGTGCCTAGCGTTGCGCCTTAAATAATCACCAATTTACATTTTGAAGTATGAATATATATATTATCAATGTTATAATTAATATATTATCCTCTAAAAATATTTGCATGTTAGCAATTTGCATTATTATTAATTTGAAAAAGGAACTGGGCGCGTCCCATTCCTCGCCACTTCCTTATTTGTGTTAAACTTCTTGTTCAAACAAAAATGCTGCTTTAGGCTTAGTTTAAATTATGGATAATATACAGTATAATGTTCCATAAATAGGAAAAATATTACATTTATACATAAACAAGTCTTTAACATATTGAAAGCAAATAAATCAAATTTAAATTGGATTTTTGAAATAATTTTTTCTTTCATACATTTGCAAATCTATGCATAACAATATTTTTTGTAAACTGAAGAATGGATTACCATTGCTTCATCTTGTGTGCGATTGATGAAGTGTTTAGAATAATGCACAAAAAGAAAAACCTACTGTCCCATTCCACCCGACTTTCCCCCATATAGCAAAAGGGGAAATAAAGAATTAGCCAGTTCCCTTAAGCTCCTGATATACACTATATGACCAGAGATGACCGTCCACTTGCGATTTTAGACATTTTGTTAAATATCTAGAAAAATGTATGAGGAATTATCCTGAAAATCTTAGTGTATAAATATAATACACTACCTGGCCATTGATTATCGTCCACTTGCGATTTTAGACATTTTGCAAAATATCTAGAAAAATACATGAGGAATTATCCTGAAACTATCAGTGTATAAACAATATACTACAGGTCATATATTTCCGTGAAGATTTTTTCCAGAAACTTTATAGGGGACCGCCAACAAATTAAACAAAGTATGAATGCAACTCTGTCAAAGTAACTCTGTCAAAACCAATGCATCAAAAGCGCTCAAACTGTAGATTGTAATTAAGTGGCTTATTGTTATATACTGTGTCCATTTTTATGTCGATGGCATGTATACTCGTAGAGAAATTAAGGTTTTTATAAAAATTCTCCCCAATTTTTCCAAGATTTTTGCTTATAATTTGCAGAGTTCTTAATATAAAATAATAATATTTTCTGAAAATGTGACGAACAACATTGCACATAAAACCCTGTAATTAGAATTAAAAAATAATAAAAATTGTATGAAAAATGAGTAGGTGTACTAAATAATTTTTCACTGCGCATGCGTCAACGATATCAAAATTTCATTTGCATATTATGTTGGCCAAATATATAGAGCAACTTTTGTGAAAGTTGCAAAATCATAGCTTGAAAATTCTGAAAATAATCGTCAATAGAATCATTTAAAAATCCGTTATTTCCAAAATGAAACAAAAAAAGAGCGGTTGTATCCATATATTCATTGATTAGTATCAATATAGAATACACAATATGGAACTTACTACTACATTTAGAAAAAATCCATCTTTTTTTTTTTTTTTTTTTTTTTTTTTTTGGGGAACAACGGATTTTCAACTTTTTATATTGACCATTATTTTTAGAATTTTCAAGCTATGATTTTGCGACTTTCACAAAAGTTGCTCTATACATTTAGCCAACATAACATGCAAATGAAATTTTGATATCGTTGACACATGCGTAGTGAAAAATTATTTTGTAAACCTACTCACCTTTCATACAATTTATATTATTTTTTAATTCTGATTACAGGGTATTATGTGCAATGTTGTTTGTCAGATGTTCAGAAAATATTATTATTTTATATTAAGAACTCTGCAAATTATAAGCAAAAATCTTGGAAAAATTTGGGACTATTTATATAAAAACCTTAATTTCTCTACGAGTATACATGCTATCGACATAAAAATGAACACAGTTTATAACAATAAGCCACTTAATCACAGTCTACAGTTTGAGCGTTTCTGCTGCATTTGTTTTGACAGGGTTATCCGAAAGATATTCATTTTTTTTTAATTTGTTGACGGTCTCCTGTAAGGTTTCTGGGAAAAATCTTCACGGATATATATGACCTGTCCTATTATGTTTATACACTGTGAGTTTCAGGATAATTCCTCATGTATTTTTCTAGATATTTAACAAAATGTCTAAAATCGCAAGTGGGCGATAATCAATGGTCAGGTACTGTAGTACAAGTCATATATTTCCCTGAAGGTTTTATTCCGAAACTCTAATAGGGGACCGTCAACAAATTAAAAAAGAATGAATGCATTTTGAATATCTTTTGGATAACCCTGTCAAAACTAATGTAGCAAAAGCGCTCAAACTGTAGATTATGATTAAGTGGTTTATTGTAATAAACTGTGTTCATTTTTATGTCGATAGCATGTATAGTCGTAGAAAAATTAAGGTTTTCTACTAATCCAAAAAACAGTCTCAAATTTACCCAAGATCTTTGTTTATAATTTGAAGAGTTCTTAATATAAAGTAACATTCTTTTCAGAAAATGCGACAAACAACATTGCACATAATACCCTGTAATCAGATTTAAAAAATAATAAAGATTGTTCGAATATTGCGTAGGTTTACTAAATAATTTTTCACTGCGCATGCGTCAAAGATATCAAAATTTCATTTGCATATTATGTTAGCCAAATGCATAGAGCAATTTTTGTGAAAGTCGCAAAATCACATCTTGAAAATTTAAAAAATAATTGTCAATAGAATACGTTGAAAATTCGTTATTCCCAAAATGAAGGGAAAACACGAGGGGTTGTGCCCATATATTCATTGATTAGTGCCAATATAGGATACATAATAGGGGCGTACTAATAAATTTGAATAAAATTCCTTATTTTTTTATTATTATTACTGCTATGGGATACCTGGACATGTTAGGGAAATTTGTTGCTAATCTGGAATAGACACTTTGTTGCAAAGTATGTTTTGTAAATATGGTTAATAATGTAAATAGTTTGTAACTCTTAATGATTACACAGGAAAAGAATAACTGAATGACAAGTATGAGTTACTCAAGTAATTTTCCCGTGCTGTCCGAAAATAGGCAATAAAGAGGAAAGTGCCCAGTTAAACTGATGGCATTGAGCTCGCAGGCTATACATACAACTGTATATTATACTCTTATTTCACAGAATAATACCCTTCCAAAAATAAAAGAAATCAACTGTAAGTTATTGGACAGTGGATTAACTACCAACCCTCTTTATACTTAACGAATGAGCCCCTAAAACTAATCAGTGAAGTGCCTTATCAGAGTGAACCTATTAACAAAATTTGAAATAAATTTGATAATTCTGCATGATTTCTGCATATTTATATAAATTAAGGGGGGTAGCACTCTCTTCTCCCCCCTTCATATTTAACCAATGAACCTCCAATGCTAATAAGTGAAGAACCTTATCAAAGTGAACCTACATATAAAATTTGAACCAAATCTGATATTTATATAAAGAGTTATCACGTTACATACAGAACCTGCGGGCACATTAGCTGCCAGGCTTTGATAGCCTTGTGAGCTATAATTTAAATTTTATTTAAATTGTATTTATTCTTTTTTTATTCATCTACCATTTTTGCTGTACTTTGATGATACATTTTAATTAGACTGTCTTGTTATGTGTTTTCCTTAATGTGTTATTATTGTTATTACAGATAGTGAACTTACATTTACAGTACTTACATCACCATGTTTGATACAAGAAAAGTTTCCGACTCTTTATCATGAAGAAGATGCAGAAATTTCTGTGTTTTAACCTTTTATTGTGCTCCACAACTCAAGCAACTTGTTAAATTACTCATGCTATGTATTAATTTTATATGAACAGTTAATTACAAAAACTGATAATTTTATAAGCTTAGTTACTTTGTGGCATGCATTATTTCGGTTGTTTAAAGTTAAATATAGCAAAAGCCAATTTAAATTTTTATAATTTTTATTAGATACTTATGTCTTCAAAACTTTCTTAGTGGCATCAGTTCCACATAGTGTCACATCTTTGTTTAATAATAATTAATACATTCTTGGTGTTTACAATAAAAAGATTATTTGAACTAAAAGGTTGTTTTTTTAATTCAGTGTTTTATTCCTTTCATTATAATTACTCTTTGGATTAAAATTTCAGATGCAATAAGTCAAAACATAAAACAATTTCGCAGAAAGTGTTTTGATGTGGATACAGGACTAGAAATCAGCAGTCGTTAGTCGTCAAATGAAACTAAATTATAGAAAAATTATTCCTAGTCGTCAAATCTTGATAGCTAGCTTTCTTTAATTTTTGTTTAGCAAATGCTTTCATTTGTATTTTAGCATACACCCCCCCCCCCCTCTGAACCATGACATCAGCACGTGTCTTAAGAATTTTGAACCTGTCAATAACCTCTAAGTTAACTTCACTTTAACCAATGACTGATAAAACTGGTCCTTGGATATTACACCCCTGTAAACAAGATTTTCTTTTATTATGAGATATTTCTGCATCCTTATATGTTCCTAAAATAAGAAACTGTATTAAAATTGTTTTAAAATTTTTGTACTCCTTTCCTCAAACAAACAAAAAAAATATGTGTGATTTGGAAATGTTTTAAATGCCACACCATAATTGACAATCAAAGATTCATTTATTTGCTAACTTTTTATTTTCTGATGTACTGTTAGTCTCAGATTTTTTAAAAATTAGCTTATCCCTAGTTATATCTAAAGCTCATATTTTCTTTCTGTGGACATATTTACTTGATTATCTGTTTTGTATGCATATTAGCTTTATAAAAATAATAAGTTTTTCCAGAATCCAAATATTGTAGTTTAATCAGGTTTCATACTTATGCAAAGTCAGTTTTTATTTTGTTTAGTAAGAAAAAGTGTTTAATATATAAAGTTTCCTCTCCACTTCCCTTCAATACATTAAAATTAAATATGCAATGCAATATTATTACTATTAACATGGTTGTGAAAAGAAATAAGAAAATATGAAATGCAGTTGGCACATCGAAAAAAATTTGTAGGCATTATTTTGACACCTTACCTACAGTTCTTAATTTCCAATCCTGTATGGATATATGCTATAAAATATGGATTTGCATAAGTTCACTATAAAGGTAAGTATACATATAATGTAAAAATGATTTTTTTTTTTTACTCAATTTCATCTATTATTTTACCACAACTATAAAATGAACTTATTTTCTATAATTCATTTCATAGCTTGATGGCTAACTTTCTGTAAGAATTTTAAAGAATATGAAATATTCTTACTAATTTAAGAGTTACACAGCATTTATTACATATTCTTTTCTAATTTGTGTTTTACATTTTTTTAATTAGATACAGCAGGATAGCTGAAAAAATATTGGTGCGTTGTTTGACATTGATATTTCACAACTAAAATCTGAAAAATGCTTTTTTTAAAATTTGTAGCATTTCTTCTATTATATGAAAATCTTAATCCTCCGAAAAGTTCACAACCGTCAAAATGATCAGCAACTAATATGTTCAACGAAGTGTTGGCCTCATGGAAGCAAAATAATTTTAATGGAACTTCCAGCAGTATTGGGGCCTTCACATGGAGCAAAAACAACATTGAACTTCAACACCCATCTGTGTGGATATTTAATAACAGGTGTATTGCCTTCGAACAATCAGATCTTAACTCACTTGACTTCTGTAGAAAAGTTAGTTATAGAAAATCCCCAGTTTGCATTGTATGTGATGCGAAATTATCAAGGCATAGAATGATTTAAATCAGAATTATCTGCAGCGGACTGTCAATTCTGTGATCTTTCGTTTTCAAACTTGTGTAAAAAACAAATATCAAGCCAGTGAACAATTTGTTGAAATATTGTTATTTCTTTTATTTTTTTTTTTATTAAAATATGGCATATATTTTACAGGATATAGCATTTTTCTGTGTCCCCATAATTTTCAGTTGCCCTGTATATAAAATAATGAAAATACATGTCCAGCAATATACTATGCGTCAAAAAAGATGGTTACGGATTACTTCTGAAACTATAAGAAAATTATAAAGATATTCATATGAAGATAGATATTGAACGAACTGATATAACTTGTACTTTCTCTTATTTTGGAGTCAAAAAACATAAAATTTTTATAATGTTCCTGCATCTAAAAATCCCCAATCACAAAAATTGTTACTGGCCTTTTCTTAAACGTACCCAAAAAGTTTGATCCAAACATCTGAGTTAGAGTCAGTCAAAAATCATGATTTATTTCACTTTACAAGAAATTCAAAACATAAAATTGAAAATCGGACTTGAAATTGCATGACAAAGTCACAATATTTGACTCTAACTCAGTGATTTTAGAGGCAGAAAATAAGTGTAGGGGTTGTGTAAATTTTGCGATTTATGCTAACAAAACCTTTTGGGTATGACTAACAATGCAATAGTGATGACTTATGATTGGTGATTTTGAAATGCAAAGACTGTATAAAAGTTAAAATTTTGAATTTTTCTTAAAATAATCTCCATGTAAATGAAAGTACAATTTGAATTCTCTGCCTTTCTATGATTATTTTTGTAGTTCATATTATCCCTCTCTGAGTTACAAAAACATGCTACAATTTTTCTTTGGACACCTGATAATGAGTTTAAAAATATAATATCCCATCAATCTAAAAGAAAAAAAAAAGACTCAAAATATTGACTGATCATGATAATTTTCTCTGCAGACTTCAATTTAAAAATGGGTAAACACTTTGTATTTCATGATTCAAACCAATACAATTTCTTGACAAGGGGGGTGGGGGAGGGGGATTGCAACTGTGGGCCATAGATTGTGAGTGATATTTCTTGTAGGATGCCACAGGGCACACTGGATTATGTGTGTCATCCGTTCACCCTCTGGGGCACGCTGGATAAGTGGTATCATTATTCTCCCCTGAGATGCCATTCTTGCACCCCTTAAGGTAACCTGGATGAGGGATACCATTACTCTCCCCTCAGATGACATCCTTTCACCCTCTGGGACACCCTGGATAAGGGGTGTCATTACTCTTCCCTGAGGCGCCATCCTTTCACCCCCTGGGACACCCTGGTTAAGGGGTGCCATTACTCTCCCCTGAGATGCCATCCTTTCACCTCCTGGGGCACCCTGGATAAGGGGTGCCATTATTCTCCCATGTGGTGCCATCTTTTCACCCTATTGAACACTGTGGATAAGGGGTGCCATTATTCTTCCCTGAGGTGCCGTCCTTTCACCCCCTGAAACACCCTGGTTTAGGGGTGCCATCCTTTCACCCTAGTTAAGGGTGCCATTTTAGCTCCTCTAGGGGTGTCACCAGTGAGACAAGCTTTTCACCCCTAAAAGGTGCAATGTGTCACCATTAGTTTTAACAGTGTTGTATCATTTTAATTTTTTAGCAACTGCCTTATAAAGGATTAAACTAAAACTTGTTTACTAAATTTGGCATTTTTAAAAAAATAATGGAAGCCGACTGTGTTAACTTTCGGTTTCCACATGCGAATGCGGTTTCTGAAAATTCTATGAATCATTTATATACTAAACATGCTTATAAACTATAAGTATATTTACATTCAGTTTTTTTTTTCTGCAGGTCGCGAACACGTGGTGTCTGGATTCATTGGTGAGACTGCCGTTATGCCATGCGAGGTTGATCTTCCGAACTGCGGTAAAGTGTATTTCATAACATGGACTAAGAATGTGTCTAACGAGTGGAAAAGAGAGTTCTTATATAGCGATGGTGTTGCCAGAGCCATGGGGGATTTTGCAAATCCCGACAGGGCTACTTTTTCACTGAACAACCATTCCGCACATCTGAAACTGCATGGTTTAACTGTACACGATGAAGGGACGTACAAATGTGATGTTACTTATGTCAGAGGGAAATGTCCATCCTTATCTTTTACAAGGCTTTATACTTTAAGTAAGTACATTTATTTTCTTTTTATTTATATTGTACTAATTTCCACAATAACTTGTTCAATGATTATCACAAATTTAGATACATTTATTGCCACTCGTTATTAGGAACTGTCGGAATTTAAAAATTAAAGAAATTTACTGTTCAAATAAATTGAGATGTGTATACATTTATATACATATGGATATACGGATACAGATATTCGAAGCTTTTGTTTGTGATAATTCACATTACAGAACATGACGTCATTTTCTTAGACGAAAAAAATCTCTGGAAGATTTTATTTCTTCTAAATTGTGACTTTAAAACATTAATTTAGTGATAGTTGTAGGTCTCTACTTATCATGAAAATTTTTTACCTGTATATCACTTCTGAATGAATGGCAAGTGAGTGTGTAAAAATGCATATTAATTTGCTAATTAATTAAGCTAAAATACTGTATGAAAATATATAACGGACGCTACCAAAGCATATTTTTTATTGATGTTTGAATAAATAAAATATCTTATGCTGCGCCTTATATACAAGTCTGTGATAAATACAAATCTATGGAGGAATGACGCAACTGACCAGAAATTTTCAGTACATGCAAAATATAGTGTTATGCAAATGATTCCCTTTTCATAGTCCCTACATCTGATCAGACCCTTCTTGACTACTGTTAAAATCATATAAATAGAAGGTTGTAGCTATACATTGAAATTAGTTTATGGTTATCTGCTAGTGATAAATGTTAGGTGAGACATAACTATGTCTCTGACGAAACAGGTGACATTTCAACATTTGATGCAGATTTAGCGTGACAGAATCAATGGAATTCATGAAGGAGTATTTCCTTACGTACTCTAGCAGCATATTGATACGAATTTTCAAACAGTGAACCAACAAGAATAGGACAACTAAAAAATCTGGGCGTGCATCCCGAAGGCTGACGTCAATGCACGATCATATACAGCTTGTCCGCCTGCCGCTGAAGAACCGTACAGCTTCATCTGGACGATTCGTAGTACACTGGTTGACTGCCACAGATGTATCACTGTTTGTCTTATCGATTCCTTGAAGGATACCGCACCGTGTACTGCAATGAAGAATTCCTTTACACATGATCCTCCTCAGAAACCATCTATACTTGCGGTTGCAATGCTCTAACAAACTTATAGACTGGAAAACAGATAGGCAACAAGTGGTGTTATCTGACGTATCCCGTTTTATTGCGGAACAACACAAAAGTCTGATTCGTATAAGATGCTATGCCAGTGAACATTACCTTCCGGAGTGCATAATCTAACGTCCTAAAGGACCAATACCTGGAATCGTGGTCTTGGTGCGAGTGCGTATGATGGACAATCGCATCTGTTACGAATTGCATTATGTACATCAGTAAATTAATGAAACACTAAATAATTCATTTTTCCTGTATCTTTGAACAGGATAATCCATGCCAAAATATTGCTAGAAATATTCAAAATTTCTTGTTATCAAAACACACTTCGGTAGCATGTGTATTCTGGATTTGTCGCCTACTGAACAACTGTGGGATTTCGTAGGTCAAAGTCTTGCACGTGATCTTCGGCCTACGACTTCTATAGATATATTTTGCGCATACATATAAATGATATGGAATGCTCTCCCCGAAGCAGACATTCAAAATTTAATTAACTCCGTACCATTACGTATAGTAACACTTATTAAAGTGCCTAGTATAAACACCAAATATTAATTTTGGAGACTTCGGACAAAATTACCGTTTGTGTTTCGAAATATTTTTAAATAAAATTACTTCAATGTAGAGAATATGGAATTACATTTTAAATTTCATTATCAGAAAACTAATACATTAATATTCGTTTCTTGTACCTATAAACAAAACATCATTTTAATGAAATTTTGTTTATGGTTTCTCTTTGTTATTGTTCTCCTTAAGAATCTAAGCTAGTCAAACAAAGACGCAGAGAAACTTGTGTTAAACCAATGGCAGTATTACAAATATGTATCGTTAACATTCCAATATACAGTAAAACCCCGATAATTCGGATTAATTGGGACCAGACCCAATCCGGATTATCGAAAATCCGGATTACCCGGAGAATGAGAAAAAATTGAAATAAAACATACTTACAGAATATCTCCTTTATATTAAACATACTGAATATTTACAGGCAATATAAATGCATATTTTGTAATTATAAAATACTAGAAGATAGCCCGTCAAAATGACGTGTTTGCATTTTTAAAGGATGATAAAAAATTACAACAACTGTGGTCAATCATAGCCACTTTAGGCTGAAACAATTTTGATAAATACAGCGATTAAACTTGGAAAAGGAAAAATCTAACCAAAAAAAAAAAAAAAAAGAAAAGAAAAGAAAAAAGAAAAAAAAGAAAAAAAGAAAATTTCAACAGAAATCTGCATTTAAAACTATAGCAAAACTATCTGGTAGATGGGAGTGGGGATTATAATGAAATTTAAAACGCACCCGCGGTTTACTTAAATAAAAAGTTTTAATTAAATATTGTTTTTGAAATTGGGAAAAGATTTCAAAGCGAAGTAAAATTTAGTGACGTCATTTACAGCTCCCACTGTGAATCTGACCAATGAGAACGCTCCATTACGACTATGGAACGGTTTCATTGGTCAGAAAATAGATTGCCTTTAAAATCGGAGGTAACTTTTCACAATTTTTTTTTATGGATTTGAAATTCTCTAGAGTCATTCACGGCTGTAAAGAAAAAAAATTAAAGTAACCCGAATAAAAATTTTAACAATATTGCATTTAAAACGCACCTTCGCTTTCCTTTAACAAAAAGTTTTAATTAAATATACTTTTTGAAATCGTGGAAAGATTTCAAAGCGAAGTAAAATGTAGTGACGTCATTTACCGCTCCCACCGTGAATCTGACCAATGAGAACGCTCCATTACGACTACGGAACGGTTTCATTGGTCAGAAAATAGATTGCCTTTAAAACCGGAGGTAACTTTTCACAAAGTTTTTTATAGATTTGAAATTCTCAAAAGTCATTCACGGCTGTAAAGAAAAAAAATTAAAGTAACCCGAATATAAAAATTTGAACAATATTGCATTTAAAACGGACCTTCGCTTTCCTTTAATAAACAGTTTTAATTAAATATACTTTTTGAAATCGTGGAAAGATTTCAAAGCGAAATAAAATGTAGTGACGTCATTTACAGTTCTCACTGTAAATCTGACCAATGAGAACGCTTCCTTACGACTATGGAACGGTTTCATTGGTCAGAAAATAGATTACCTTTAAAATCGGAGGTAACTTTTCACAATGTTTTTTATAGATTTGAAATTCTCAAGAGTGATTCACGGCTGTAAAGAAAAAAAAAATTAAAGCAACCCGAATATAAAAATTTTAACAATATTGCACTTAAAACGCACCTTCACTTTCCTTTAATAAAAAGTTTTAATTAAATATACTTTTTGAAATCCTGGAAAGATTTCAAAGCGAAGTAAAATGTAGTGACGTCATTTCTGCTCCCACTGTAAATCTGACCAATGAGAACGCTCCATTACGACTATGAAACGTTTTCATTGGTGAATGAGTTTCTTTTTCTTGTGGATAGGTTGGCCCCGGAATTGTTATACACGGAGGGGTTTTATATATATAATTCTGCTCTGTCAGTTTTGTATAACTTTTGCGCGCCGACGGTCACGCATCTGCTTGACCATAGTTAGTTTGTTGGATGTAGCGTGTTGATGTTCTGTCTCATGTTCAAAATAAACCATTAATTGTTGTAAATGATTTGTTGCTTCGATATGGCTAATATCTTTTGGTTGATCATCATTGAGATGATATCATTATCTCAACAACCATAATTTTTTTTAACATGCTCACAGAATCTTCAAATTTAATTTCCCTTTCATTCTCGCCTATAATCCATTCTGTTTCAAGCTTGCTTGTTATTCAAGAAATCACAATTTGTGGACCATAAAATCTTCCACGACTTTCGGAGAGTACTCTCAGCAACATGCTTGCAGATTTTAAGTGATGTATTGTTGTTTCTTTGAAAGGTAACATCAAAGAGTTTAAATGAAAAAAAAAATTAAGGTATTCTTCCGAAAATATTTCAGAAAAGACTTTTTTATTCAGGATACAAAAATGAAATGAATTAATGTTATCGAAATTTTGCCAATCGCTTCTCAATTTTTGAAAAAAAAAAAAAAAAAAAAAAAAAAAAAAAAAAAAAAAAACTGTCCAGAATGATCTGGATTATGCGGAGATCCGGATTAACGGGGTCCGAATTTGCGGGGTTCTATTGTATATATAAAAATATTGCAGTGCAGAAAATGACAAACAATATTGTATATCGCATAATTAGGCAATTAAATCTTAATTTTCTATTTAGATACTTTAAATAGACTTGCTTTTAATCAAATTTTGTTAAGAATTACTTAACATTACTGTTTGCGTTTGGAACCTGAGTTAGTCGCATAAAAACACTCAGATTTAAGCCAGTGCAGGTTTATTTGAAAGTTTCTCGTTTAAGTTTTAAAATGTATTTAATTATTTATTATTTTATTTTGCATAAAATATTTGAGGTTTAGGAACTAAAAATGTCCTTCGAATTAAAAATAATAATAGAAAAACCTGTCGACAAAACTCGAAAAAGGAAAAATATATCTTTTTCGAAACTGACCTCAGATATAATAAATGAATTAATAAATAAAATAATTGTTTATAAATTTAAAAATATTAAATTTAAAAAGATATTTATAAAAAAAGTGTCATTAATTTAGTTTTAGTTGTCTCAAGCCATTTCGCGAATAGCATTGATGAGTATATTTAATACCTTTTTTTTAATAACAGTTACATATGTTTAAAAATAATTTTTGCATTTAAATGTCAAAGTTATTGGAGAGAGGAAAAAACAGCATTCGATTTTGATTTTTACATTACAAAAACAAATAAATATGTAAAATTAAAAAAAAATATGTAAAAAATAAATCTTAAATCTCAAAATTTTTTTAAAAAATTATTAGTTCAAAAATTATTTTAAAAATTAGAAACTTAACTTTAAAAAAATGTAAAATAGCTTTTGAATATCTAAACATGCTGTTGATGGCTGGCAAGTGAAGTTATCCCTAATTTAGCCTAATTTTCTGTTCTTAAATATGTGTTAAATTTTTCACGCAATAGTTTTTGTTTCCCATGATAGAGAATGTCCGTCGATGAATTAAAATAAAATACAGTTGAAAGTTCATAGTAGATATTTACGAAAAAAGATACAGAAAAAAAACTAATTTGACAGCATTGCAGATAAAAAAGTATGAAATTTTGCAATAACAATTTCGTTTGTGAATTCATAATTTACTATTACAACAGATAGACTTCAAGACTGACAACCAATGAAAAAAAAATAATATAAAATTAGTCTTATATTTTTATTTACTTAATAAATCTTTTTTAATGTAAATTTGAAATTTAGATTACTTTAGCATATAAGGATGCTTTTTTTTCAAGCAATTTCAAGTTACACCCTAAATATTTTTAAAAGAAATGACAAATACTTTATCGAAAAATTAGTTAAAATGAGAACAAAGGATTTTTAAACTGAAAACTCGTTAACTTGATGAGATTATGTATAATTGATAATCGATATCCTCTCTGTAAGAGAATTATTTGAAAATTCATTAAACTTTCTCTCACGCGATATTTTGATAAAATGCAAAATGATAACACACTGTCATCAATCATAA
This sequence comes from Maratus speculifer, assembly GCA_964019185.1. Taxonomy (NCBI): domain Eukaryota; kingdom Metazoa; phylum Arthropoda; class Arachnida; order Araneae; family Salticidae; genus Maratus; species Maratus speculifer. The sequence continues at coordinate 230,421,371 of OZ025294.1, read as the reverse complement.
TAAATGAATAGTCCGTAGCATTATTTTCAGGCAAAATACATTAAAGATAGAAATGTTCTGCTGTTATAGTTATATTACTTTCTTTTCTAATAAATATCTTTATTGGACTCGATTAAAAAAAAGTAAGATACAGCTCATATTCAAAATATTAGAATAATTGAGAAAAAGTAATAAGAAAAAATTATTTGTCATTTATTTATTTTTTATACTAAGTAAATGCAATTAAATTTCTTATAAATTAAATCTGGAATGTTTAGATAAGATTTTAACATTTATAAAATATTAAATACAGCACAATAAATTAGGTATACAGCTTCCTTAAACACACCAGAATATTAGAATAAAATTTAGATTGGTTCAAAATATTAGAATATTTTATTTTACGCAACAATATTACCTTATGAATATGAAGTAAATGGTAGTTAATATTTTGTAGCATCCCCTTTAGCTTTCATAACAGCGTACAATCGATCTTGCATACTATATACAAGGTGTTTACAAACATTTCTATCAATATTAGCCCAAATAGACTTTATACGTGCCACTAACTCAGTTTTACTTGAAGGAGGATTTTCTTGAAGTTTTTTCTTCATTATACACCATAAGTTTTCGATGGGATTAAGATCTGATGAATTTGGTGGCCAAGGAAGTACCTTAATGTTGCGTTGGCGGAACCAATTCTTAGTTGACACCGAGGTATGCGGGGACGCTAAATCTTGTTGAAAGATGAAATCATCTTCAAATAAATCTTCTGATGATGGAATCATGTAATATTCTAAAATTTCTTGATATATCAGAGAGTTAACCTTTTCGTAGACGATGCATAACTTTCCAGGTCCTTCTGCACTCATACAACCCCAAACCATGACACTAGCAGCAAATTTTACGGAACGTTTAAGGCATTCTTTATCAAATGCTTCTTGCTTCATTCTCCAAACTCGAATACCTTGATTACCATATGAAACACAAAACATACTTTCATCACTAAATAATATATTTTTCCAATCTTCATTGTTCCATAAACGTCTTGATTTACACCAATTCAATCTTATACGCTTTTGTCTTGCAGTCATGAGAGGTTTTGTTTTCGGTACACGAGATTCAAATTTAAATTTATGGAGACGTCTTAATGTTGTCGATGTAGAAACTTCAACTCCTTCTTCTTTCCATTTTCGGTGCAAGAATCGCACACTTTTAAAACGGTTTTTCTTAACTATACGGTTCAGTTTCCTGTCATCTCTAGCAGATGTTTTTGGTTTTCGGCCACCATTTCGGCGATTATTTTGAAATTTTCCAATTTTTGAATATTGTGTTAGTATTTCACTAACGCTCGATTGCGAACAATGTAAATAATTCGCTATAAAACATTGATTTTTACCGTGCCGATACAAATCAACCATACGAAGTTTAGTAGATTCAGGAATATCACTCACACGGCCCATTTTAAGACGAAAAAGAAACAAACTGCAAAAAAGAATACTGATTTTAAATAAAATAGTCTGAATTTAATCAATGATGCCACCAGTTAAGAATTGGTAATAATTAAAGGAGAATTAATGTGAAATATTCTAATATTTTGAACCACTTGAATAAATATTCTAATATTTTGACTTTTCAAAATAATTTTTTTTGCAATTAATCTTTTCAAAAATGATATTAAATTTAAGATAACAAGTAAGTTTAATGAACAATAAGTTCTTAATAAAAATATCGTTTGCATATTTTCATTAAAAGACATTAAATTGCCAAACGATATTTTCAATTTCTAAAAAAAAAGTAATGGTTCTAATATTTTGAATATGAGCTGTATGATTAAAAATTTTGTAATTTTGCTATTTGAATACAAATATTCATTTATAGTATATCTTTTTTATATGTACATGGTTTCATATTACTTGCATGAAATTAGCAGAAAAATTTACAATATTTTATTTATTTGAAATAAAAGCAAGTATATCTAAATGCATTTGCAAATTTGAATATATGTATAGTGAAATGTCCATTTAACGATTTTTCATCGTTACACTGAAACATTTCGTTATAAAGAAAATTTATTAGATAGAAATCTAAATGAAATTCTTTGTAATAAAATAACGCAAGCATAAAAATAAATAATCATAAAATGGAAATATTGAAGAAATATATTTTAATTTGGGCAATAATTTTTTTAATGCAATATAGACATATGAGAAAAACTTAAATAAAATAATAACTTATAAACAATCGTCAACAACAAAAAAAAGCATTATAAAAAAACTAAACAAAAATTGAAGCGTAGCGTATCATTTACCTTTTTTTCCCAGTATTTCAAATCCTTAACATTAAAAAAGCTGTATTTTTTATGTTTTTTTATAATATATACATCTCATAAAAATTTTCACACTTTAGAAAGTATTCGAATAATTTATGTGTAACCATTTTGTAAAACTGAAATTTCCTTTTTATTATATCGAAGGCTTTTAAAAATTGTTCTTTTGACTTGAAATGACTAAATAAATAAATTTCATTTCAAATAAGTTACTGAAATAAATTCATACATTCTTCGCAACAGTAAGATGTCAATTTGAATGTTGCACAAGCACGAAAGTGTGATACCCTTCGTTATATGGAATATATTGTTCGTTGTATGGAGGTTATTTTACGTGTTAAACACCATTAATAAGTAAAATAATCTTGATATATTTTTAATTCCACTCTTTGTTACATGAAAATCTTCCAATTAAAAATTAATTATTGATTATATTAAGTATTACTTACATGAAATCAGCATACAAATTTGCAATGTTTTAATTAATTAAAATAAAAGCAAATATATCTAAATGCATTTACAAATTTGAATATATATATAGTGAAACTTCCATTTAACGATATTTCATCATTACATTCAAATATTTCGTTATAAAGAAAATTTATAAGATAGAATGCTCATAAAATGGAAATATTGAAGACATAAATTTTAATTTGGGCAATAATTTTTAATGCAATGTAAACATAAGAGAAAAATTTAATTAAAGTAATAACTTACGAATTAACAACAACAGCAGTCAGTCAATGCATACAGGGTGTCCAGCAAATAACACCCTGATTTCAAAATTAAATTTCTCAAAAACAAAGATCGATAGTAATATGCAGTAAACGGTTTTTTCATTAGGTAAGCTGTAAAAATCTTATACAGAAATTTCAAACAGTGAATATTTTGAAAAAAATTGCTTTCTGATTGCATAGAATGTTTTGATTTGACATTTTTCTTGTTTTAGATTGCCTGCAGAGGAATAATTTTTCAGCTTACAGTGCAATATTTTAAAGATTTTTCGAAGTAAATTTTTAGAATTTCGAAATGTAAAAAATTTAATTAAAAAAACTATGAAATATGGCGCTTTAAGCCGAAAAACACATTCTCTGGCAGCAATCTAAATCAAGAAAAATGTCAAATCAAAGCATTCTTTGCAATCAGAACGCAATCTTTTCAAAATATTTACCGTTCGAAACTTTTGTATAAGTTTTTTACAGCTTACCTGATAAACAAACCGTTTACTGCATAATTCTATTGATCTTTGTTTTTGAGAAATTTAATTTTGAAATCAGGGTGTTATTTGCTGGACACCCTGTATATTTGAAAGTAATGAAATTATAAATGCATAAGCAAGTTAGCACAATTCTAAAGAAAAAAATATACTATGGAAACCTGAAATGTATAGTAAAAAATTATGAATAACCTACAGAATAACCTATATATCTATGTATGCAGGTTGTTGTTATAATATCCATGTACATTGTTGTAATATATAAACATGGTAACTTTCTATGAATGATCTCAAATTTTCAGGATAACTACATTTATGAAATTTTATTGAAGCAAGGCAAATGTATGATTAATCGTTGCGTAAAATGCTTCACAATGTAAAATTTTCATTAATTCATAATGCGTAGATAAAGGATTAAAAAATTGATCACCTATTGTTTTTTGTAATATTTTTTTACAAATCCTTAAAGGATGCAATGAATGCTTATACAAATATCTTAACGTATATTTTTTAGCAGAATTGTTGAAGCGTTGTTTCTTTTTCTTTCTTTTTTTTTCTTTTCTTTTCTTTTTTTTTTTTTTTTTTTCATTTTAAATACAGATTCCCACGATTTTAATTCATCTTCATCTTTTCATTCGTCGCAATTTCATTTTTGTGATTGTTAGCATTATTTGGCGATTTTTTTTGTGATTGAGAAGTAATGCCAAGACTCTATAAATAAAAAAAAACACCGTATTGTCTCTGTAAAAAAGGAAAACGAGTTGGTTATTTGTATATCTTTTAATTATTGGGAGGGAAATGATTTCTTTAATAAATACATTTATCTTTCTTATAATGGTCCGTGACGATGGCATGAATAAGACCTAGTATGAAATAAAGAAAACAAACATTTATTTTTTGAAAATAGCATGTGATAAAAGCTAAGTTCATATTTCTTTGTTTCAATTCTTCATAATAGTTAGCAAGTTTCCATTTGCAAAATATTAAAATTCAATTAATTTATTAAATTTTTTTTCCTGTCGTTGTATCTTTCTCTGTTTAAATTTTTAATCTTGTGTAATAAAATTTGAATGTAGATTTATTCTAAAAAATTCTATTAGACCGGAGGGGCACGACACGAATGACTACGTCATCGAGTTACGGGATGAAATCATGACATAGGACAAGAATATAAGGTATAGATTAAGGAATGACTGGTCTGCATCGGCTTTTCTTGGTACGACATGAGTAACAGTGGGCGCCAACTCGCCATTTTGGCTTTATTGTCACGTCATTGAGTTACGAGATGAAATTGTAACGGCTGGGTGCTCGTACTGGGAGTTAAATGCAGACATAACTCAGAAATTAAGATAAAAAACCGTTTATTTAAAAACGATAAGGGCTCAAGGACAGTGGAGCAGTTCTTAATTTTAATAACTGGTAACAATGCTAAAAGATTAAATTCATACTCACAGCTCCGGAACTAGCTCAATCAGGGCACCTCAGATTACTTCTCAGCTATCTTTCGGCTAAACTGCTAGATAAAATCTTATTAAACAGCCCGTGGCTGTATATATTTCTTTATTAACTTTGAGATGATCAACGTAATTACTATTAAATTCTTACCACTGGCCAACTTCTCGAGTCAAATACCAAAAACTCCTTAGCAACTCACTGGAGGCTCGCTAACACTCGATATCGCTTGCTCTGGATCAATCAACGCAGCTAGACACTCTCTGCTGGCTACTATCGCCAGAGACACACCACACACACTCAAACTCCAAGCTTTTATATGCTGCAAACTGAGATACTTCAAATTTACATATTACTACTAACCGCGACCTAACTGTAGAATCCGAAAGAGACACACACGCTTTAGAAAATTAAAGTAAAAGAGAGGATAGATGTCGCTTTCACGCCTTACACATGTTAAATTATTGACGTCACGATCTCAGAAATACTAGAGTGCCTTTATGACAAAGGTCACTTCCTCATAAAATTAGTGCAAAATTAAAGGTAAAATAAAGTACTTTAAGAACATTTGGTCTGCCCGCGCATATCCTGGTACAAACCCTCGACAGACTGAAGTTTATAACAAAAAATGACGTTATAATGTAACAACTCAATGACTACATCATCGAGTTACGGGATGAAATCATGATGTAGGACAAGATTATTAGGTGTAAATTAAGGATTGACTGGTCTGCTTTGGCATTTCTTGGTACGATATGAGTAACAGCGGGCGCCAACTCGCCATTTTGGTATCACAATCACATCATCGAGTAACGAGATGAAATTGAATCCAAATTAAAGGTAAAATAAATATTTTAAGAATATTTCGGCCTCCTGTAGCATATCCTGGTACAAACCTGATACAAATCCTGGTACAAATACTTTAATTTGGCACCAATTTCAACTCGTTACTCGATGACGTGATAGTGACTCCAAAAATGACGAGTTGGCGCCCGCTGTTACTCATATCGTGCCACGAAATGCCAAGGCAGACCAGTCATTCCTTAATCTACGCCTAATAATCTTGTCCTACATCAAGATTTCATCCAGTAACTCAATGACATAGTCATTTTTGTCGCCGCTCCCGCTCTATATGTGTTAAAATATGATAAAATTTAGTAAAGCTAATAATGTAATGAATTTACTAATAAATAAATTTATGAAACTGTATGGATTTAAATACAGATTGCTGGTGAAATTTCAAGAAAATACGATTTTATCACAAAATACAATTAAATGAAACTATTAAACATATTTAAGACTACAACTACATTTTAAGTTTTTAATATGTGTATATCCTCCCTTTAAAAGTCAAAGAGTTAAAAAAATCTATTTATGTTTTTATTATTATCTTTCATCTAATACTCCAGATTTCCTTTTATTAAAAATATGTATTAAATAGGCTAACACAAACGTACTTAAGGATTCTTTAAAGTACATTTTCATTATTCATCAAAAAGAAATACATAAAACATAAATACATTATGACAATCGAAAAAGGACTTTACGTAACAGCTTTGTTCTTTTGGGGAAAAATAAAAATGGGGGGGGGATTAATTATAAAACTCCATTAAATCTTAAAAGACGTTTTCCACTTGAATTTGCAGCATTTATCTTTCATTTTGCGATAAAAGAAAAAAAAACATCTCAATCTAATTGGACAACTATACATAGCACTCTTCCTTCTTTTTCTCCAAACTTTGTAAATCCATTTTCCACTATAAATGGCCATCCCTCTTTCTTGCTCAACTAGCCATGCAAGCGCTTCTTTTTCTTTTTTGATAACATTCCACTTGACTCAGCATGATCAGCGTCCAAAAACAAAAGATGTTCTATTAATTTATTCTTTTTCAGAAGACAAAAATGAAGCATTCTCCAAATAATGAAAAAAAATTGACTTGCTGAATCGAACATAAAGATATGGAAATAAATTATCATTTGCTAAAGAAACGCCTTGAGCCATAATTCGAGTGTTAGTAGTGAGGGGGACCCATTCAAGTTTTCCAGGAATCTGAGTACACATTAGGTTCCGCAATCCTTTCGGTGTTTCGTTCCAGCTGACTTCTAAAATTTTTAATCTTTCATTTTTATCATTTTTCCTGGTAACGAACGGGTTGAAAGGCATTCAGACCCGAATTGCTTTTAAAATGGAAGTTTTATCACTTTTAACAACCCAGATACGCTGAGTTGGAAGAGAAGAAAATGGCTACCATTTTGTACGATAAGGTCAGAAATCTTTTCGTTTGATTGTGGCTTAGTTCGAGTGGTATTTTTCTTTTTGAATCTTGCGTCGATTTTTAAAAACCAAAAGTGGCGAATCATCCAATTTTATTATTCTTTTAGAGGCGGAAATGCTTACAATGCTTATGCTAGTCGAAATCCTTGAGTTTCACCCGAGGTTTACTTATTGTTCAATGGTAATGCACTCTCAATTTTCGCCAGAGAAAAAACAAAACAGCTGGTTTAGAGGTTCATAAAGATATAAATGGTATATATTTTTTCTTTTCTTTTTAAATGACCAAACCAGCAAAGGAAATCATTCTCAATTCAACTTAATTATAAAGTCACACTTCTCATCTTGTCAAAAAGGGAGAGGATTGGAATTTTATGATAAGGATAAAAATCTTTTTATTTTATCTTAATCTTTGTGTTTTACTTAAGGGCGCTATTTATTTTGCATTGTATGAAGATTTAAAGAAAAAACAAATGCATTGAATCATCTAATTTTACTTTTCTTTAAGCGTTGAAAATGCGTTTAGGTTGCAAACCACAATCTTTAATTTTCATTTGAAGTTTACTTATTGTTCAATGATAATCCGCACTACATTATTAACAGAAAAAAAGGCTGAATAAGATGTACATAATGATCGCTAACTGTATCTAAAAATTTCAGCACATAAAACCACTTATCTGTTTCAGAAAATTATCAGATCACATTTTACACCTGGTCAGTTCAACAGAGGATTTTTTATAATGTCAAAATTCGTTGCACTTTATTCTGTCTGTCTTTTGATGAAATTTTACTTTTGAATTTTATAATGATTGATAAAACCTAAAACCTGTAAATCGCTTAATTTTTATTTTATATTAGACACAAAAATGTTGAATGCGTACACTTTCTCAATCCCTTGAGTTTCACTTGTAATTTACTTAAAATTTAATGAGAACACTAGCGGTAATTTTCATCTTAAGAATAAATCACTAATTTTATTTATAAAGAATTATCCAGTTTGTCTTAAACTCGTCAAACTATTTTTTTCTTTACTTTTCATGTACAAATCTTTCAATAGTGAAGTAATAGTTGTAAAAGGAATTTTATTGTGTTTATTTATTTATTTTTATTGTTAGCAATAGCTATAAAGAAAAATGTTTGTTCTTTCCTGTCATTGTTCTGCAAGGACTTGTTTTTGTCAGAGCCATGTTAAGGGTGCTATTCAAAATTTTCAGCCCATTCCATTCCACCCCTTTGGGCCGATTTTGCCCATTTGCAATCCCCGCTGAGATATATAACCACCTCAATGTATTTTGTAAGTTTGAAGACGATTCTTGTATAATTGCAACTTTTATCGTGTTGACAAAATTTAGTAGATGTATGCATACATGCATACACATATATATAAACTTTTGAGATGGGGGATAGATTTGGGTTCTTGGGGTCATATAATGAAAAATTTTGAAGAAATGTTTCAAAAGTCGTGGCATGGTAACAGCTACAATAGGTTGTATTTTTCACGAAATGTATCTAAAACAAGAAAAGTAAACAAAATTTTATATTTTTAGAAATAAAGCTGTAACCAAGCAAAAATCTGTTTTGCAGATGCATGATTTTATTTTGTTCAAAAAGTAGGTAATTACTCAACATCCAAAATGTCTGAATTCGTTAATTTTATTTTTACGATGTATGCACATGAAAACTAGCAGTAATTTTCATCTTAAGAATAAATCACTAATTTTTTTTTCCTTCTTCGTTTTTTTTTTTAACCCCAAGAATAAATTATTTAACGACATAAAAACAAAACGCTAACATCTACAATTTGGAAGTTTCCTTTTCTCATCAAGCTAGTTGGACGTAGTAAGAAATTTATTTGAGAATGTAAAGTAACTAGCTTATTGAAATTCTTTTCATTGTTACGCCCATTTTAGAAGCGAGTTGTGAAAAGCTCAAATTAAATCTCAATTAGTGACAAACTAAATCCGTTTTGTTCAGTTAACCTGTGACAGAGAGAGAAAAAAAATTAATTTTTATCTATCTCTTATTTCAGAAACATGACCTTTATTATTTAAAAAAGAATTATCCAATTTAGATTTCAAAATAACTGTTTTTATTGTTGATTTTTGAGACAGGTTAAGTAAATTAAGTTTATTTTTATTTTGCAACAAGTAATAATATGAAGACATAATTTTGCAGAAGAATAAGGACACTTTTGATTACATATGATTATTTTTTGTTTCATTTCGTATTTATATAATTCATGCATGGTTTGATTTTGAATTGGTTTAATTATTGGAGATGCTTTATGCATATTCTAACAATAGATATATAAATGTAAATTAAATGCTTTATTAAATGAATTTATTAATTATTAAAAGTATGTAAAATTTGAGATGGATGAATTACTAATTACTGATTCCTATAATCAAATGTACCATATTATAAAATATGAAACGTTAAAATATTCTCACATTATACTCTAATTATTTAAAAATAAATAATATAATGATATGTAAATAATTAAGTAAATAATATAATAATATAATGATATATTATTTATAAATAACAAATGTCATAATCTTTATATATTTAAAAAAGAAAACAGAAATAAAATTTTATATTTTTAGAAATAATTTTAATCAAGCAAAAATGTGTTTTTGCAAATGGATAACTTTTTTTTTTCAAAAATTAGGCAATTAATGAACATTCAAAATTTTTATATTCTTTACTTTTATTTTTAGGATACATGAACAAGATTAATTAGCAGTGATTTTCATAATAAGAATAAATCACTAATTTCATTTTCCTTCTTCTTTTTTTTCCACAAGAATAAATTATTCAAAGACGCAAAGACAAAACTCAAGCATCTACAATCTGGAAGTTTCCTTTTCTCATCAACTTAGTTGGACATTTATGGAAATTTATTTGTAGAATATATACTAACTAGCTTATTGAAATTCTTTTCATTGTTTTGCCCATTTTAGAAGCGAATCGTGAAAAGCCCAAATTATGTCTCAATTAGTGACAAACTAAATCCGTTTTGTTAAGTTAACCTGTGACAGAAAGAGAGAAAAAAAAAGTTAATTTCCGCCGTTCTCTTATTTCAGAAACATGACCTTTATTACAGAAAAAAGAATTATCCAATTTAGATTTTAAAATAACTGTTTTTGTCGTTGATTTTTGAGACAGGTTAAGAAAATTAAGTTTATTTTTACTTTGCAACATGTAATAATATGAAGACTTAATTTTGCAGAAGAATAAGGACGCTTTTGATTAGATATGATTATTTTTTTTGTTTCATTTCGTATTTATATAATTCATGCATGGTATGATTTTGAATTGGTTTAATTATTGAAAGATTCTTTATGCATATTCTAATAGTAGATATAAAAATGTAAATTAAATGTTTCATTAAATGAAAGATTATAAGCAACAATATGTAATTGATTTATTAATTATTAAAAGTATGTAAAATTTGAGATGGATGAATTACTAAATACTGATTCCCATAATCAAATGTACCGTATTATAAAATATTAAACGTTAAAACATTCTCACATTATATCCTAATTACTTAAAAAAAATAATATGTAATGATATGTAAATGAATAAGTAAATAATATAATAATATAATGATATATTACTTATAAATAACAAATATCATAATTTTTAGATGTTTTAAAAAAAAAGAAAACAGAAATAAAATTTTATACTTTTAGAAATAATTTTAATCAAGCAAAAATGTGTTTTTGCAGAAGCATTTTTTTTCAAAAATTAGGCAATTAGTGAGCATTCAAAATTTCTAAGTTCATTACTTTTATTTTTAGGATGCATGAACAGGAACATTAGCAGTAATTTTTATCTTAAGAACAAATCACTAATTTTATTTTCCTTCTTCATTTTTTCTTCCACAAGAATAATTTATTCAACGACTCAAAGACAAAACGCAAACATCTACAATCTGGAAGCTTCCTTTTCTCATCAACTTAGTTGGACGTTGATAGAAATTTATTTCAGAATATATACTAACTAGCTTATTGAAATTCTTTTCATTGTTTCGTCCATTTTAGAAGCTAATCGTGAAAAGCCCAAATTAAGTCTCAATTAGTGACAAACTAAATCCGTTTTGTTAAGTTAACCAGTGACAGAAAGAGAGAAAAAAAGTTAATTTCCGCCGTTCTCTTATTTCAGAAACACGACCTTCATTACAGAAAAAAGAATTATCGTATTTAGATTTCAAAATAACTGTTTTTGTCATTGATTTTTGAGACAGGTTAAGAAAATTAAGTTTCTTTTTATTTTGTGACATGTAATAATATGAAGATTTAATTTTGCAGAAGAATAAGAACGCTTTTGATTAGATATGACTATTTTTTGTTTTATTTAGTATTTATGTAGTTCATGTTTGGTTGGATTTTTAAATATTTTTTTAAAAAGATTAATGAGTTTAATCAGAATAAAATATAAAATTATACATATAAAAATCAATAAATTCATAACATGCAATAATAAATAGAGTTAGTATTTAAAAATGTTTTATTTAATTTTCTATGTATTTACATTGCAGATAGGGCTCTGTAGACTATTAATTATATCTCGAACCAGGTTCACAAAACAATAATCTTTCATTTATGATTTCACAACAAATTCAAGAGTTACTAAAGTATCTTATTAAAAGTAAAGTTATAAGAAATAATATCTAATTGAATTATTAATTATTTAAAGTATGTAAAATTTGAGATGGATAAATTATTAATTACCAATTCCCATAATCAAATATATCCTATTATAAAATAAATGTAGTTAAAATATTCTTATATAATACTCTAAATATTTAAAAGTAAACAGTATAATGAGAGTTAATAAATAATAAATAAAATGTTCAGCTATTTAAAAAAGAAAAAAATGGAAAAATAAATAAAACTTTATACTTTCTAGAATAACTTAGCTTTAATCAAGTAAAAATCAGTTTTGGATATGCATAATTTTATTTTATTCAAAAATTAGTAATTACTGAACATTCAAAATTTCTAAGTTCGTTATTTTTATTCTTACGATCCATGAACATGAACACTAGCAGTAATTTTCATCCTAAGAATAAATCACTAATATTATTTTCTTTTTTTTTTTTTTTTTTTTTCCACAAGAATAAATTATTAAACGACGTAAAAACAAAACGCAAACATCTACAATCTGGAAGTTTCCTTTTCTCATCAAGATAGTTGGACGTTGATATAAATTTATTTGAGAATATATACTAACTAGCTTATTGAAATTCTTTTCTTTGTTTTGCCCATTTTAGAAGCGAATCGTGAAAAGCCCAAATTAAGTCTCAATTAGTGACAAACTAAATCCGTTTTGTTAAGTTAACCTGTGACGAGAGAAAGACAAAAAAAAAAGTTAATTTCCGCCTTTCTCTTATTTCAGAAACACGACCTTTATTATACAAAAAAGAATTATTCAATTTAGATTTCAAAATAACTGTTTTTATTGTTGATTTACGAGCGAGGTTAAGAAAATTAGTTTATTTTTATTTTATAACATGTAATAATATGAAGATTTAATTTTGCAGAAAAATAAGAATGCTTTTGATTAGATATGATTATTTTTTGTTTTATTTCGTACTTTATATAATTCATGTTTGATTTGATGTTTAATAATATTTTAAATGAAGGTTCATGAGTTTAATCAGAATAAAATGTAAAATATAACAACTGCAAGTCACTAACTTTTCAACATGCATTAATAAATAGAGATAGCATTTAAGTATGTTTTACTTAGTTTTATATGTATTTACATTTACTTACCGGCCTCTAGTGACTATTTTTTAAATCTATCTCAAATCACTTTCACAAGCAATAATATTTCCCATATGACTTCACAATGTATGCAAGAAGGAAGAGGAAAACTCAACAAATTTAATTAAAAAAAATAGTGGTGCATATTGAGTATCAAAATTGTCATCATTAGCAGCTTTGACATCTGAAACAATTCATTAACCCCCCCCCCCCCGAGGAACGGTAGGATATACTATATCCCACTCAATTTAAACAAAATTATCAGAAGAAAATTTAAACTAAATTTTATATCTTTAACTTTGGGAGACAGTTGGATTGGGGCAGGAAGGGGGGGGGGTAATGCTGAAAAAATGTTCTTTCTTCTTTTAAAGTAAAAATTTTCGATTAACCCGGTGAAAATCCAATATTACAGAGATTATAATTACATGCTCCTCAAAGGGTTAACTCGTCTGCATAATTAATGCATATATTCTTTTTTTTTTTTTTTTTTTAAATCTAGGAATCACCAATCCATAGCGGAAATTGCAAAAGAAAAAATTTTAATTTAAGTTATCATAGTTACCTGTCACCACATAAAGAACAAAATACAGTACAAAATTTCTGGGATTATTCAAAGATTAGGTTAAGGAAACATTTCTGTAAATTACGGTTCGTAAATTTGCGTTGAATAAAACGAACTTATGATGAATTTACTGATAATAATTTGTATATGTTTACGAATAAATGCTTCACCATTTTCTTTGTGATTCACGTTAATTATAAATAAGAAAATTTTGCAATGACACATATACACACTTTTTTGAATTTTATTTCTGTTTTCTTTGTAATTTTTATCAATATTTCTAATTCTCCTAGTTGGCAAACGCAGAAGGAGGGTGTGTGTGGGGAAGGGGTAGGAGGGTCCATTTAATAAGGTCAACAATGCCAAAAAAATTCTAGTTTTTTTTTAAATTTAAATTTTAATTTATTTTTATTTTATTTTATTTTATTTTATTTATTTATTTATTTATTTAGCTTGTCTAACATTCAAGTTAGTTGTCGAATCTTAATCTAACTGTAGTGCAACTGGATTGCTGCTATGTATATTTTTTTTCATTGAATCTCTCAATATCTCTGTATCTCTCTATATAATTTCTCATATACAGACGATTTATAATTCAGTTCATTAAAATTAAAATAGCTAATTCTTAAAACTGTCTTATATGATCTGTATTAAAAAAAAAATTTCTTAATTTTGTTTATGTTTTCCTTGTAGTCTTTATTGATGTTTCTAATACCTCCTAGTCGACCAAGGTGGAAGGAGAAAGAGGGGAGGGGAGGTACCTGTATATACATAAGTCTAAATTACGTCTAATCATCTATTTTTATGTTATACTGTGTACTTAAAACTTTAATTCCTTTAACCTCAGAATGTATTATATATATTTTAGCCAATGCGATAATGAAGTTTAGCCAATTCAGATTGATACAATTAAAATTTTATAAACAATAAATACACGAGGACAAGACTCCGTACAAAAAAATTTTTTAAGCATTTGTGTGAGATTATTTTATAAATAAACATTATTAAAAATATTCCAGTAGAAAAATTTATGCATTAGAAAAGAATTTTTTCTTTTGTATATAAAAAATTGTACTATGAAAATTTAAGTTTTTTATTATAGTAACACTTGATACACATAAATTTATTCAATTGCTAATGTACATATATATATATATATCTTAGTATATATATCTTTTTTTTAAATGGAATAATGAATTATTGTTATTTTGTCATATTGATTTTATTTTCTTCTATGTGTATCTTTCTACTAATTTGTCATCTGAATAGCTTCCAGCCAGTCGGGTATATTGTGAGTCGAATTCTTAGCTTTCAGCACGACTCATAACAGAAACTGGTTGGATGTTTTTGCTTTTTTGTTAAACTATACACCCCTGATGAAGTAGTTTAATGGAAAAGCTTTCTACAGCCTTTTTATCCATTTATCTTTCATTATTTTGGTAATCTGCCTTCTATTTCACTTCAAGCTTCAACTGTTTTCAATAAGATGATTGTAAAAATACTGGTTTCATTGGTTTATTGTATGGTAATATATGAATTACTCTGGTTATATAATGTCCATTTATCCACATATTTCTTAGTAATTTGGTAATCTGCCTTCTATTTCTCTTCAAACTTCAACTGTTTTTAATAATATGAATGTAAAAATACTGGTTTCATTGGTTCTTTTATTGGTATTGTCTGAATAACTTTGGATGTATTTATAAAAGTATTTATATATATATATATATATATATATACAGTAGACTCCCTCAAATCCGCACAGCTTGGGACCAGAGATTTTGCGGATTTTAGAATTTTGCGGATTTCTGGTCATTGCTTTGTTTACATTTTTTAAACAGTAATTTGAATGCAATTAATAATCCAATTGAAATCATAATGTATGCTTACAATATAATAAAATATTAAAGTAAGTAACAAACTAAAATAATAAAAAATTAGATCATTTTTAAAATGATTAAAATATTAATAACAAAGGTCTAATTAATAATGTATGATTAAGTGTTCATTATAAAGATGAAATGTATTTTGAATAAATTATTCAATGAAACTTGCCTCATAAATAATGTACAATACTAATTCAGATCAAAATAATAAAGTAAGGAGGTTTTATTCCAGGTTTAGCCACACTTAGTGACAAAAAAAAAAGCTTGATTAAGACATATATATTTGGTAAGATTATGATTATCATTGATAACAGGAATATCTTGAATTTTTTCAGAAATAAATTTATTTTTCCTTCAAGAGAAAACATTAAGACAGTAATAGTAACAAAAATTACAAATTAAAATATATTTGGAATTGATATAAAACAAAAAAAGTAAAATTTTGTCCTTATATCTGAACTGAATGCTTCATTGTTTACATCCGTAAATTATGTGCTGATTTTAGAAAGTTGCGGATTTTAGGTTTGCGGATTTGAGGGAGTCTACTGTATATTAATCTTGTCTAATTCAATATATCCTTAGTAAAAACAGAACTTGCATAATATTGTATAAAATACAAATTATGTAAACCTCTTGTTTTTTACAATTTCAAAACACAATCTTGTATAGTAAATTCCCATCTTTCCAGAAGCATTTTTAAATATGCAATAACATTTTATAAAATAAATAAAAAAATCCTCAAGGAATATCTTTTTTAATTTTAACACTCGGTAAACATAACATTTCATAATTCTAAAAAAGTATATATATTCTGTTACGTAATATAAACGTACATATATCCTCAGGGAGAAAAAAAATCTTCTTAACATTTTATAAAATACAAGATATGTAAACATCTCACATTTTTTAATTTCAAATTCTCCGTCCCAAGTCTTGATTTTCAAAACCAGCAAGATGAATACATAATCCCGCAGCGAAATATTTCGCGTCTTACGGAAAGCACCAGAAAAAGGAAAGACGAAAAATTTTATCCTCAACCCACCTGTGAGCCCGATATACAACGAAAAGCGGAGACTTAGCGATTCAGGTCGTTTTGAGAAAAATTCTCCAGCGGATATCAGAGATAATGATCTGTGCGGGAGATAGGAAATGTGATAAGAGGGAAAATTTTTTTGAAGGATAACACAACTTAGCTTCCATGTAAACTCGATTCAAAACACGTGCGAAATGTATTTAGATTTTTAGGGTTAGAAGTTGACTTCTTTTTATTTTCTTTATCTATTTCTTTTCAAATACTATAGAAAAGAAGAGAAGATGGAAAGAATGCATTTTCATTATGACAATAATTCATTTTTATAAACTGTATGAGATAATAGCATTTGAATAATTTTTATTCAAAATAAGTGACCAATTTATAAAATTAATACCTTTGGTCACTGTAGAGCTCCACAAAACATTTACGCTCCAATCTCGAATATCCGGCGTCGTCGCGGTTAAGAATGTGCGAGTCTAAGCCGAATTTTCAAAAGACTATTAATTAGATTCTCCAGTGGATATCAGAGATAATGATCTGTGCGGGAGATAGGAAATGTGATAAGAAGGAAAATTTTTTGAAAGATAACACAAGTTAGATTTCATGTAAACTTGATTCAAAATACCTACGAAATGTATTTGTGTTTTTAGGGTTAAAAGTCGATTTCTATTTTTTTTCTTTATCTTTTATTTCAAATACTATAGAAGAGTAGAGCAGAGGGAGAAAATGTATTTTTATTATTACAATTCATTATGGTATTATTACAATTCATTGTGGTATATGGGGGAAATCGTTTGGAGAATAATTCAAAAACATTAAGCATAATTCCGCAACAAAATCTTTCGCGTCCTCAGAAAAAAGGAAATATGAAATTTTTATCCTCAATTCACCTGTGAACCGACATGCAACGAAAAGCGTAGACTTAGATTGTTTTCAGAAATTCTCCAGCGGATATGGGAGATAATGATCTGTGCGGGAGATAGAAAATGTGATAAGAGGGATAATTGTTTGAAGGATAACACAACTTAGCTTCCATGTAAACTCCATTCAAAACACGTGAGAAATATATTTCGATTTTTAAGGTTAGAAGTCGATTTCATTTTTTTTTCTTTATCTTTTTCTTTTCAAATACTATAGGAAAGAAGAGAAGGTGAACGAAATGTATTTTTATTATTATAATTCATTTTTATGAATTGCATTGAGAGATTAGCATTTGTGAATATTATTTATTTAAAATTAGGGACTAATTTATAAACTTGGTAACCTTGAATATAGTAGATCTCCGCAAAATATTTACGGTATAACCTCGAAAATACGGCAACGTCGCAATCAAGACTAAGCCAGAGTTCTAAAAGAATATCAGTCAGATATTATCAACTGTATATTCGGTATTTATAGTAATTCAATGATCTTATTAATGGTGCCTCTATTCATATTTTAATTCATAACCAAGTGATATTTCCGAGAGAAAAACAGAAAAAATGAATAGTTAAGAATAAGCTCTTTTAATCCTTAAAGGACCTATCATACTGTATTATAATGAATAAACAATAAGTTTGGCTTATCAGTGAGATTCATAAATATCTAAACAATAGTCAAACATTGGCTAGGTCACTGCAGAAAAGTTTATGGCTTCTATAGGTGAAGAAATTTTTCTTACTTTCAGTGTGAATAGTATCAGCATTCACTTAAAGTGAAACCTATCTTATGCAATCGCTTGATTGCATACCTCAAGTTTTTTATAAAGGAATACAGGTATTTTTCCAAAAATGTAGTAACCCTTTAATATGACAAAATATATTAATCAAATTCTGAAGCAAATTTAACTTGTTTGACAATTCCATCTATAATTCATTTATGTAGAGATACGAATAGGGTTTGGTTAATCATTATTCAGAATGTAGCAAAAATTAACATAATCATCATCCCTATTGTAAACACCGCACATAAAGAATTACTTTTATAATTTTGTATCTTATATAATCACCCGATACATAATTTACAATTTCTATCTCTCTATTTCTCAACAAACATATATAATGACGCCTGAGAGGACACCAATCGTGGGTAAGAATTTCTGGGTGTTGACATAATTCGTGTATAATACTTGTACTCGGAGATCTTTTGGGAATCGAATTCATTTATTTCGCCGCACCATGTTGCTGCTGGATCCGCCAGTCCGATCGGAGGTCTCTCGGGACGTTTAAGTTAATTTCGAAAAGTTGCATGCTCGTAGGTTTACATAATCTGAAATGTGCGAAATCTCACCTTTATCGAGAGCGTTTTAGTTAATATTGTGGGAATTGTCATATTTTCCAGCAGAGGGCACATTTCTAAATTTCGGAGGAACTTTTTTTTCAATTGGTTGATTAGCTTTTTACTGATATGTGGTCAAGGCCCGCGCAATTCCCGAGTTCTGTGAAGATCAGACCTTAACCACAATGCCTGCAAAAAGTACTTATATCAACGGATTTAAACTTAAGGAACGTTCAAAAATAACTTAGAAATGTAATAAGATGTGTTGTTGGAAAATAAAGCTATCAGGGGCAAAATACTTTAAGCTTCAGAATTAACATTAAAAAACATTAGATGTAACTTTACAATTTTGAATTTTAATTTTAATTTAAGTTTAAAAAAGTTTTAGATTTTATCTTTTCATATATGTATTCTTCAATTATTCATTATAAATTCCAAATATTAAATTATATCTTTATAGATAATAGTTTATTAAAATCTTCTTTATGAAAAAATAAAATAAATAAATAAATAAAAAGCATGTATGATATTCTTTGCAGAAAAAAATCTATAAAAACTGCTTAATACTGTTGCACCTTACTTGACATATTATCAACTTAAACTATTTATTATCCGTATTTAATATTTTGTAAAATCGTTACGTTTGAATCTGTCAAGTACGTTTTCGAGCGATAATAATGTTTGTTATAATGCCTCATTCTCTTTTGAGCTATAAGTGTTTTTCAATAATCTATATATTTACTGTGCTATATTTTTGAACGTTCATTGATTAATCTTTAAGTACATAAAATCTAAAATATTTATTGCTATGATACGATTTGCAATCAAATAAAATGTATAACGCAAAAGGAAAAATGCCTGATTATTTGAGTTGTTTTGTACATTTTAAACTAATTTAATATAAATCTCGTTTCACAATCTTTTAGTATTGTCCAATAAATTATTTTTAACAAGGATTGTTTTTAAATTATTCATATTTTAAATTATATTAATTATATGTTTAAATTATACAATGTTGAAGAAACTTCAACATTAAACTTTTAATTTAAATACAAATGTATTTTTAAATTGCGAAATAGTTTAATATAATTCTTGATTCTGAAAATAAAAAATGTTATGTCTTCATAAAAATGATAGCGTGTATTTATCTTTAAAAATCGTAAATTATGACATCTAATTGATGGCATAATCTATATGTATTGTCATTCCTTCTTCTTCTTCCTTTATATTTATTTTTATTTAATTATTTATTATTGTTATTATTATTACTTTACTTATCTTTGATAAGTGCCCTTAAATTTTATATTGTATTATCTTCAATGCAGCTAAAACTTTATAATTACGTTGATTTTATGTCAAGTTACTAGAAAACTTTGAATCTGATTTATTTTTAAAGTACTGTAAATATTAGGGTATTTTTAAGATGTTCACTTTATCTTTAATAATATACAATGAATATACATTAAAAATGTGCAAATATAACATGTAATTAAAAGTTTTATTACATACTTTTTTATAATTATGAAAAAAAGAAAAACGCATATGTTAAACGTATCATCCGCAACCTCCATCGGGAGAAAAATTTCTTTACTTTCGTAATGTTTATCCAAGCTCATCGCATCGATAGAGGCAGGGGTGCCTATTATTCCTAGAGTATTGCTAGAAGAAAATGCCTCGAACCCTGGAGTGAATTTGAAAGTTCGAAACATATGTATGGATAAAAGTAATTGAGGTTTTTTTTATGTTTAAGATACTAACCCTTTCAGGTACAGGAGCACTTCATTGCTAAAATGATTATATGAATAAATGAACCGAAATTTACGAACATACTCATTTGCAAATGAGAAAAATCTTTATTTCATATTCTTAATGAAACATTCATCGGAACTTGTACCGAAATTCTAATCCCATTTTGGGTATTTGGCAATCAACTGCGGTGTTTCATCTAATGAAATGCGGAGCTATATAGAATTAAACGATATACCGTATTTACTCGTGTATATCGTGCACGTGTAAATAATGCGCACCCTGTATTTTACAAGAAAAAAAAATGGTGATTTTTCTAAATGTCGTATACAGTAAATTGGATGTGCAAGTGAATGAATGACCAAATGAATTTCAGTAAAGTAAGTCGAAACAAACATTACGTCAGGCCAGGAAACAGGGCGAAAATACATTTTTAGATTTCGAGTAGGGAGTGAATGAAGGCAATGAAAATTGCTAATTAGCGTTTAAATAATGTTACTAACGCTCTCGTATAAAAAAAAGTGCAAGGAATGAAATAATTATGCACTAATACTTCGATTATGAAAGATTTTCTGAGTTTTAAGGTCTTTCTTTGAATATATTTTTGATTCGTATGTATATCGCGTGATTGCATCCAGAAGTAAGGAAGTATTCCAAGTAAAACGCGCACCTAGGAGTTTTGCCCTAATTTTTTTGAAAAAAAAATGCGCGTTATACACGAGTAAATACGGTATTAAGTATTCTGTAAATACTGTAAGCATATCGCTGCTTATGTGGTCACTCTTACATAAAATATCTATATAATAGTTGAACTGCTAGGGAGGATATGTATGAAATTGATAAATTGCATGATAGAACATCTATATAATTGACAAATTGACTGTTTATCTCTGTAATTTTTTTTTAATTAAAATGTCATTTTTCAAAAATTGCTTTTGATAAAGGTTTACACGATTAAATCTAGGTTAAAATCATCAAAATTATGTAATAAAAATTAATGCTCTTTAACCTCTGATTAAAAACTATTAAGTGATAAAGAACTTGACTAATCCTCGATAAAGAACTTACTTCATAAAGAGCTCGATATAGGTCTAATTGCAAGATGAATAACAAATATTACTCAAACTAGTACACTAAGTAACATTTTTTTTCTCCTTTAAATTCTAGAAACACACAAGTTGCGGAATTTCTTTTTTTTTAAATCCACATTATCAGATTTTAATACCGTATGGCATACTGTACTCCAAACAATATATAGAATTCACTAAAAAAGCGTTAGTCAAATTCTATAAGTGTCACATTCTACGAAAAATGTCATTTGAGCCACAATATCACGCACAAACGTATTTCGGTTACTTATTATTCTGACAACTTAATTTGTGTAGTTGAAATTTCCGTCGAATTTTCTCATGGCTTACATACTATTTTTATCTTTCTGTTTTTTTAAGTATTATTTAAAATAAAGCCATTTCAGGATTTAGCAGTTTCTGAAGCATGAATATCATATTTGTGGAGAGTTGCTTGTGATAATCTTTATGTTTTGCATAATTTATTTTAGCCGGTATGGTTGGCTTGGGTTTCAAACCCTGCCGTTGTACGAGTAAGAGATTATAAACTCGCTAGGTTATAATCTTTAATTAGTGATCATTCGTAGTGAATGTATTCAACTAAAAAATAAAAATGCATTGAGAAATAAATATTTATGAAAGCAGCAGGTTAAACATATCTTCAGCAATTTATCTTTTTTTTATTGTTGATTTTATTTTCAAAGAAGGCTTTGTTAAGTTTCAACAACAGATTGTTAGATATTTTCTAGTTTCCTAATAATTTATTTTTCGTTATTTGAATTAAATTACTGAAAATGTAATAAAATTTAATAGAATTTAGTCGAACTTTATGTTAAAGAAATTGCGACTGATTGATTGCATTTTATGACAAAGATAAATTGAGAAAAAGAAAGTTTCTTTAAATTTATTAAATTGACATAGAGAAGATAGGTTAAACATTTTATTGATGATGACATTTTTTTACATAATGTTTTCTTTTCTTTTCGGTAGTTTTGAAAATATATTGTATAATGATATGTTTATCGAATAGTTATTATAATATGTTTATTAATAGAAAAGTATAAAAAAAACTGTAACATATATTAAAATATGTTTCGTCCAGGATCAATAAATTAGTTTTATTTTTAGGAAGCTATTGAATATTACCATAGTGTTAAGTATTTATTGTGCATATGTATATTATATATATATATATATATACATATATATATATATATATATATATTCTTCAATCCATGTAAAACTATAATGTATACATTTGAAATTTTTGTGAGCTGTAATGCAATGACTTTCATGCATGTTGAATTGGGTATTTATGTAGTTATAGATGTGTGTTTACATATATTGTTTTTCATACATACATGTGCATAAAGATTTATAGATAGATTAAAAACATGAATAAACAGGAAAACTGAAAGATATAGTACATGAATATTGATATTTGAATAGATTAATAGGTAAATTTAAAAGACAACAGAGTTGATATAGACATATATACGTACACGATGATAGGTTTGTATGTGTGATAATATATATATAAATATCTAAATAAATAATAGATAGCAATATACTAGATCATTTCTTTTTCGGTATGTGATAGTTAGTTTTTGACAGAAATTTTTGAAAAAAAGAAAGAAAAGAAAAGAGGGGAAAGTGAGAGGGGTGGGGGCGAAATGGATGAAAAGTTCCCTATTAAGGCCCCTGTCCCTGCCCGTGAAGACACTCGCGAGCTAATGCTATTCATAGGGGAAGACATTTTTGTAATAATTCTTTCGCATTTTGACATTTTGAAATTTATTTCTTTTTTTGCATTGGATAGCTGAGGTTCCTCTCAAGATCGCTCTTGGTTTACTTTTTTGATTTTGGTTTCAGGTATTTTTAAAAAGTTACTTTCACTATCAAAACCGGTTCAGAAAATGAAAGTAACTTTATAGAAAATACCTGCGACGAAAACCGAAAAATTAATCAAGGAGCGATCTTGAAAAGGACTTCAGCTATCCAATGCAATAAATAAATAAATAAATAAATAAATAAATAAAAATAAAATAAAATAAAATAAAAATGTCAAAATGCAAAAGAGCTATTAGAAAAATGTCTCCCCATAGGAATAACATTAGCTCGCGAGTGTCTTCGCGGGAAAGAACAGGGGCCTTAACAACGGAGTGATATAGGCTGCCACATCAAACTCGCATTGCATGTTGGATATTCGAATAATAAATTTAATAAAAACAGCAAAAAGGCATTACGAAACAAGTATATAATGCCTCAAAATATAAAATAAATTTGTGGGTTTTTTAAGAAGAGTGCGTTCATTTTAACAGATGAAGATTTTTAGAGTTAGAAATAAAATATTGTGTTGATAAAAATTTGTGAAGAGAGGTTTTAGATTAAGAATTAGGCTTAACACAATGATTAATATACGAATTTTACATTTAAGCAATTGGATAGGAATAAAGAATAAATATTATTAAGAAATATAGCAATAATGATTATGCCTTAAATTCAGAATAATTTAAATGAGTACTTGTAAAGTAAAAGTTTTTATATAACACACAGATACATACATATATATTATCTATAAATCTAGTGTATATTTATCTACAGATGTCTTCTTACAAACAAAATTAAATAATCAATAACACTGACTATACCTTCTCTTATTTTACTTCCAATTTGTACAACAGAACAAGTCTTAGTATATATTAGCCTTCTCTCCGTTGCTTAATCCTTTTACTGACTATATTTTCTAGGAAATTATTTGCAGAGGATTATCATAGAAGCAGAAATGTTATACTAAAGGATTAGTGTAATAAAATTATTTTACTTATTAAAAATGTTATTAAGTTGTTTTGGGTAAAGACTTTATAAGATAGAGAATAATCTCATAACTAATGTAAGCAAAATAGCTCGAAATATACATGCAGTTTTTTTATATTTGTATTTGGTGAAAATAAAATGAAATTAATATGCATAAAAGAAACACAGAAAAAAAATAAATGGTTAGGCAAATTAATTTATTATTTTAAATGGTCTGTAATAATTAATTTTGATAAATTCTTTTATTTGTATATCTAAAAAATATATTAATATGGTGAGTTGAATAATAATTTACATACCACTGATGAAATTATTTTATTTCTGTGTATAATACATTATAGTATGGCTGTATTTTGGTATACCTATGAGCTTGTGTAATCGCAGACTGCATCAATACTAACACATGTTATTTTGATAACAGATGTTATTGATTTTATTTTGATGTTTTTCACAATTTGTAAAAAAATTTTCTCCGATTTGTGTCTTAACTATACGAAAAAGAGGAAAATAGAAAGAAAAAAGAAAAAAAATGGAAATAGAAAGAAAAGAAGAAAAAAAATATCAAAGTAAAGCTGTATAATTAAGAAAGAATGACATTTTATTCTATATGACAGAAGAATTTCTTGCAATTTAGTAATGCATAATAATGAAGGTTGTTTATCTTGTGTTTCTTTTAATGTAAAAACCACAAATATCCATTGCAATCGCATGCATACAATTCTTTATTATGTTAAATGTATGCCAAGAAAAACAATTTCAAACCGTTGTTTTTACAATATTTACGATTGAAATTCCCATCCTGATGATTAACCTCATTAAATTCACATTTATTTTTTTGAGAAAAAGAATTAGAAATAGACAGTTAAGAAAATTTAGACACATATATTAGAAAACACTTATTAAGTTAAATGTGTGTCAAGAAAAATAATTTGAAACTGTGATTTACACAATATTCATAAATGAAATTCTCATCCGGATAATTAACTTCATTAAATTTACATTAAGTTTTGAGAGAAGAAATTAGAAATAGACAATTAAGAAGATTTAGACACATATATTAGAAGGCACTTATTCTGTAAAATGTATGTCAAGAAAAATAATTTCAAACCGTTGTTTATACAATATTCATAATTTAAATTCACATTCTGGTGATTAACTTCGCTAAATTTACATTTATTAATTTATTTATTGAGAAAAGATATTATAAATAGATATTTAAGAAGATTTAGATACATATATCAGCAGACACTTATTATGAGGCAACGCAAAATATGTCATTGCTACAAATCCATAATTGTAACATTTTTATGCCTAACGCTGAAAATTATCCTATTATTATCCATAAGGGGGGAAAAAAAGGTTGAGTGGGGTACCACAGTCTTGTGACATAGGATGTCTTAGAGACAAATATTCACCACAAAACTCAATTACACTGACTGCTGATTCCAGGTAATTAATTATATCCCCGAAGCCCTAGTCAAGAGTCAGTCAGATTTTGTCCGATCAACCGTAATTGTATACGGCTTCATTTCATACACGGCTTCACTATGGACAGTTGATACATTTCCTCTTAATTCTGGTTTAGATTTGGGTTCATGAATTTTTATATTCTTTAATGACAAGTATACTGGATCAGTAGAACAGAGAAAGCAATTAAAACTATTTTTTTTCATGTTTCTGAGACACAGGATGAGTATTTTTCAGTAAAATGTATTATACTAAGAAACGTTTTAAGGCATTTAAAGCCATAAAAGTTCTCTGATAAGGAAATTAAAAAAAATTATCTTAAATCAACGATATGAATATTAACATGTTGCAAATGCATATGTTTTCGATTAAAGACGTTCTGAGGCAAACTAAGTATTCAGAATTGTGAGGGAAAAATGTAAATTATAGATATTTTGTTCTTTATTTATGAATTTATATTTTAAATAGAGATAATTTTATATATGCGTACAGCATCTGAACAATAGTTTTTTTTTTTTTTTTAATTTTTACCAAAGATAAAATAGTTTTAATAATAATACCTATTTACGTGTCTATTGCACTTTACGTTACATGTTTTTGGTCTGTGTATTAAAAATAATATAATGTACAAATATATTTTTCATACTTATGTATTTTTTAATTAATTTTTTGAGATATCAGCATAGAACATTTTTTCTAATCTATGCACATCTTACTCATATTTCCATCATTATTTCTTTGCCTTTTTTATGTAAGTATAATGCTTTAATCGTTAAATATTAAATTTCATAAAAAATCAATACATCCTAAACAGATTCAGAAGCATAAGATAACATAAGATTATTTAACTGAGACGCATGCGAAATCATATTACTTTTCTGTAAGCTTAAATTATTGTCGGCGACGGATAATTACCTATAAAAGATTCATAAATCTTAAAATCATTAAAATCTGACAGAAAAGCTCACCAGTAATAACTTTTCCTAATGAGTGCACATAACGGTCATATTTTATTATTATTTCTTTGCTTTTTTATGTAAGCATAATTATTAATAGATAAATATTATACCGTATAAAATAATCAACATACTCTAAATAGATAATGAAGGATAAGATAACATAAGATATTTTAAATGAAACACATGTGAAATCATGATACTTTTCTTTAGGCTTAAATATCGTCGGCAACGGATAATTACCAATAAACGACTCATAAAAGTTCAAAATCATTATAATCTGACAGTAGAACTTAATCATTTTTTCTAATCGATGCACATAGCGATCATATTTAGTTATTAATTCATTTATTTTTTTATGTAAGCATAATGCTCTAATCTCTAAATATTATATTGCATAAATAAATCAATATATTCTAAACAAATACAGAAGCATAAGATAACATGAAATAATTTAACTAAAACACATGTGAAATCATGTTATTTTTCTGTAAGCTTAAATATGGCCAACAAAAGATAATTACTAATAAATGATTTACAATACTTAAAATCTGAAAACCTTAATAGTTTTTTCTAATCAATACACATAACGGTCATATTTAGTTATTATTTCTTTGCATTTTTATGTAAGCATAACGCTTTCATCTTTAAATATATACTGAATTAAAAAAAATCGAGATATCCTAAATATATATAGATGCGTTGGTTAATTTAATTGAAACACTTATAAAACAATATTATTTTTCTGAAAACTTAAAAATCGTCACCAATGGATAATTACCAAGAAACGATTCATAAACCTTAAAAGAATTATAATCGTACAGAAGAGCTCATCAGTAATCTGTTTTTCTAATCAATGTATATTATACTCGTATTTCATTATTATTTCCTTGCCTTTTTAGGTAAGCATAACGCTTTAATCGTAAAATATTATATTTCATAAAAAGAATCCACATATCCTAAACATATGCAGAAGAATTAGATAATTTAACTGAAACGCAAAGTAAAATCATCTAATTTTTCTGCAAGCTCAAGAATCGTCGGCAACAGATAATTACCAATAAATGATTAATAAAACTTAAATTGATTATAATCAGACAGAAGAGCTCATCAGTAATCCGGTTCAAATCTCAATATACTTGACACCAGAAAAATTAAAAAGGAAAAATCGAGAAAATGGTTTTGGTGGAATCAGCGAAACGTTTTCCAGGAACCATCTTGAAAAGCCTTTTCTTGGCTGGAAGATCACGACCTTCTGAAAGGGTGGCATGATGGCATTTGGAGAGAATTTTCTATGTGCTGTAGCTATAAAGAAAACTAAAAATGAGGACTGAAACTCGTTCAGTAGAACGATTTCAAAGAAAATGGTTTATCAATGGGGGAATCAAAATTTGTACGGATGTGAGATGCTTCTCGAAGCACGTTTCACAATGGTGTCTCAACAGCCAGGTTTAAAAGATTCCAGGTTAAAGCTTAAGAAAGAAAAAGGCATTAAATCTGAACGTGAAATGTTATAGACATTTATTTTATGGTATTTTATTATGTGTTGCAGTATTTAAGTAGTTGAAGAATTTCTTTTTGTTTTAACTACAATAAACTATAAAATAACTTGGAATTTACAATTGTCTATTCAATTAAAAATGACAGTATTTAGGTCTTACATGCAATTGGAAGATAATTTAGGAACTTTCATCATTTATATATTTTATAATCTTTTGGATATAATTATGTGCTGCAAAAATTTAAAAGTTGGAGAATTTTCTTTTCGTTTCAACTAACATTAACCCTTCGGACTCCGGTGCCTCTTACATGAATTTTATACGATTAGCACCACTTTTTAAAGAGAACTTTCCTTGAAGTAGACAATTTAAAAAAATTCTCTGATTAACTAAGAATAATTTCATTTTTATTTATTACTGGTGCCAAAAACAAATTTTGGAAAGATGATGTCTCCGCAGCGAAGACAACGGAGTGCCAAGGGTTAAACTGCAAAAGAGCTGAAGATTTGCAATTAACCATTCGATTAAGGGAGACCCGAACCCCATTTTCGGCCAAAAATCATCAAAAGTTCAAAATTTTTTTTATCTCGGAAAACGATAAAATACATATTTGCGAATACCCATGCAAAATTTCAGAACTCGGGGACACTTGGAACTGGTAGCAAATGAGCTTTTTTAATTGTACTCACTATAGAGTTTAAAGGACTAGCGGCCATTTAAAATGCGTTTTCCTGAAAATGACTTTTTTAATATTTTGCCTAAGTTCAAAGTACTAAGGCTCAGTGGTAAAATGGTTTAGAAACAAAGTGTTTATGTTTTTAGAATCTTAAAAAAATTTGCAACAAAAGTAAAGAGATATATTTTTTTTTAACTATTTCTGAAAATTTTACATAAATTGGTAAACATGAAAATTATAACGAATTTAAGGAAATTTACCATAAATTACCAAAAAATACCAATTTTTTTTTTCTTTAGCTGATTAAAATAGAAAATTAAAAATATCTCTCCCTAGGTCTTTTCAATATACTATAACACTATTTAAGAAATTTTAGTAATACCAAAATATTAAAAATTGAATGAGGAGTAGTAATTTTAAAAAGTGTATTTTTTGCCAAAAATAAATCATAAAAATCCCCATAAAAAATATACTTTTTAATAAAAAGTGAATTTTTTTGCTAATTACTACTTAAAAAAAGATCCTTAAATAGTACACCAAAATTCATTACTTTAAAATCAATAATAAAAATTTTGGGTTTTTTCTTACGGGTCTCCTATAAAAATGACTGTATTTAGGTCTTACATGAAATTGGTACATAACTTCAGACCTTTAATCAATTTTACTTTTAAAATCTTGTGGATAATGTTATGTGTTGCATTATTTCAATGTTTCAAGAACTTTATTTTTGTTGTTATGTCTTTAACTTACTGGAATTTCCTATTTAAATTTTCCGGGGAAATCGTCCATGATTCGACAGCCCCTTCCCCCTTCAATTATCGTATTCTAACGTTAGAGAAAATTCGGATGTTCTGTTATTCATCATTTAATTCATGTCATTTACTTCAATTAAATATTATAAATGTAAACAACTAAAGCTTTTCAACAGATAAGAAGGAAATTTACGGTAGGTATGAATCGGAAATACAAAAGAAACTTTTGTTGTTATTATAACATGTTCCATGTTATCATTGAAAATTTCGTTTAAAAGGAAAATTTTCTTTTCGTATTTAACGAATATTTAATATTAAAATGAAATTTTACTAAAAACTTTCACACGATTTAAAATGACTGTGTTTTAAAATTGCATTAAGTTTTTCCTTTCACAAAATATACAATATGAACTTTAATATATTCAGGTTTACTTAAAAGGTGATTGAAGTAATCAAATATAGATTTTAATAGTTAATTTTATTTAAAACATCTTAGCACTTTCAAGCCTTTAATCAGGCTCTTCCTCAGAGAATATTTTCTTTCTTTATTATTACTTATTTATTATATTAAATTGCTATTTTTGACTTTAAAATAGACATTATCTGTACATGAATTTCAAAATTTTATAAAATATATGAGTTCGTTCTAATTAAAATCGCATATATCTAAAACATATGACATTTTCAAAATTCCGCATTAATGATATAAAATTTCCTTCATTTTACATTATTTAATTTATGATGTAAAATTACAGATAAACTTTTAGATTATCATCATTAAGAGCATAAAACGTGATTTCTGTTTGTATTGAAATTGTTAACCTATATGTTTACAGATATTTATTTTATCAGTACTTTTATCAGTTTTAAATTTATCTATTAACAATGGCTCATAAATATTTTTAATGAGGTATTTATCTGACATACTTTATCAAAGTTATAATCAATGGTATACCAATAATTCAAATTATTTTTGATAAAGAATTTTCTTTTTAAGAAGTACAACTCACTGCAAAAGAATCCATATCCGAATCAAAAATAAAATATTTTATCTCTCCCTAAATAAAATTTTCGCAAAAATAACGTCATTTATTGTCATATTTTCTCAAAAATCGTAAAAGTTTTGCAATTCTGCATCATCGAAGAAATTTAATTACAGTCAAATAGTCTTGTAAGAAAAGTTCTTTAAAATGATTTCGTTTGCATTAACATCTTTAAATTTACCAGATAAAACTTAGTCGTTGAAAAATTTGATTCAAAACAATTTCAAATAAATCTGAAAAACTTAATGACCATTATACGTTATCCTGTAAAGCAGAAAATATCCACATGTGTCTACCTGCTCTTGACGTAATGTATTTAAGAAATCATTTGCTCTTTTGGTTTCAAATAGTACGGAAAATTTCAAATAAAGATCGCTTAGAAAGAGGAATAAAATTATTCGAGTATGGATTTCAGCTTTAGTTTGGAATAATCAATATGAATCTTCATAAATAAAATTACGCCTGGATTGTTATGTAATAAGAGGTAAAATACCGTGTAATTCTCCATAAAGAATAGAAATGGTGGTTGAAGATTACTGTTGCTGCCACGTAAATGAAGTATCGATGACGAGTTTTTGAAAAATGCTTATAGTCAATTGAAAAAAAAATAAGACTGTAGTTGTATTCATATATATTGATGTAGTTATTGAAAGGTAGATATATCGATAATGTAAATAAATGGATTCGTAACTTAAATATTTTTAAATCCGTAAAATATTCGTAATTTCTGAGGGAAAAAATAAATGCATAAAATCGATAAAAATATTTCTATTAATGATTTTTACAATTTAGATTTGAAGTACTGGATTTCAATGAAGCATTTAGATTGCAACAAGAGTAAAGCAAAACAAAACAGCAGACTTTAACACTTTTGGGTCTGGGGAACTATTAATAGGACAAGTCTTTTAATTATTATTTAATTAATAAATACTTTTCTTTACTGTTTACTGGTAGTGATATTAGTATGTGTCTATGAATTTACTATGTGATTTTATTAATGTTTAGGCATTTAGTAATAATAATAATCATAAATATTTGCTTAGTTCTATTTGAACCGTTTGCGATTCTTTTATTTTTAACATATATTTCATTCTTTAGAATTAAAATAAATGTTATTTTACTGAAAGAATCATACCTGATAAAATGCATTTTATACCTGATAAAATGCATATTTATGCAAGTTTATTTCAATGATAAAAAAATTGAAATTCTACAAATAATATTTCGAGTTATAAGGATTTTAAATTACACCACTTTTTTCAGAAATTTTAATTTTTTATAAAAAAAAAATTCTAAAAAGTTTTATCATGTCATTTTGTATTTAAATAATATGGTTAACCAACACACACAAAAAAATCAAAAATTTTAACTCAATAAATAAAAATTATTTTTAAAATGTTTCCCGCACTAGTAAAATAAATATATATATTTTTCCTTCAAAATCACTCACTTTTTGGGGAAATGTATCAAAAATAAATTTCACAATTACCATGCTAATCATTTACTTTCGTTCTTACATAACTGAATTTCATTATATATTATCCATGAATTCAACGCTTATCAATATTAAAGAGCAAAATATTAATGAAAAAACTTTTATTAATATTTGCTTTATAACAAATATTAAAATGTTCCAGCGCATTATTAACGGAAATATTAAAATATCAATTTTAAATCAACGATTAAATATTTCGTAATCGCAAGAATATATATTTCAAATAGTTTTATGTTTTTAGATTACGCATGTTTCATAGAATCAAAGTATGATTACACCTGTATTGTAAGAAATTAAATAATTAGTTAGACAATCTATTAGCTATTCGAAATTGAAATACTAACTATTTATTCTGTTTCATATATAAATGCATTTGGACTGAATGTTTATCAGTATATGAGACTAAAATTTTAATCAAAACACTTATTTTATTTCGATGGGAAATGTTAAAATACTCCAATAAAATGTTAACC
The DNA here is from genome assembly GCA_964019185.1 of Maratus speculifer. Lineage (NCBI taxonomy): Eukaryota > Metazoa > Arthropoda > Arachnida > Araneae > Salticidae > Maratus > Maratus speculifer. The sequence continues at coordinate 230,388,618 of OZ025294.1, read as the reverse complement.
AATAAATTAAATTTTACATTTTAAATGAAACAACTGTAAAATGTATTAATCCTTATACCTTTGATTAATGTGTTTGAAATTTGCTTATGCTTGCATATAGCAAATTATTTTAAATGAATTTGTAATTAAAATTCAATTGTTAAAAATTCTTAATTAAGAATACCTTGGTAATTGAAAAGTTTATACTATGCGCGCATTATTGTTTTAAAATAAATAAGTTTAAACTCAGTATTCATTAATATTTCAAAGCAAAATTTAAAATAAGAATTCTATGTACATTATACATCATTTTAAAATGCTGCAACACATTAAATTGTAGCTCTACATTAACAGTTTACAAGTTGAAATTACGGTTTGGTTACAGTGCTTAAATCTGGAAGATTTTTTATTCCGAAATGCCATTTATTGGTAGAAAGTTATGTATATTAAGTAAAAGAAGTCGGAAATTGCACGTTAAACGTAGCAAATGAGGGCGTTCCTTCCATAACGAAGTTTTTAAAATGTTTTGATCTTGGTAATTTAATATTATGCAGTACTTCGGATATAGTATAGAAACAGAAATCTTATTGCGTGCCTGTAAATACTATCTGCTTTCTATTATAGATATATACTTGTAGTAAACCTCAGCAACGTATATCAATTTCGTAAAATGTGAAATTGTTTAATATAATGAAAACGCACATCAAACAATGTTGGAATACTTTCGTGTGATCCTGTAAATTAATAATAAATATTCTTAGTACAACACATTGTACAGAATGTATATTTTAGCATATACTTCATAGATTCATATAAATTTTATTATGTTCGAAAGAGTGTAACATCATTAAAATACACTAGAAACTATTTTTTCCCATTGGCCGTATTGGAACACTTTTGATTGTCCTTGTAATTGAACTATATATCCGATTGTCATAAAATTTGAAATTAGTAGACAAAATTATAGAAAAATTATATTTTTAAATTCGAAAATATTCAGTTCGCTAGTTCTTGCTCTGTTATATCCTGACAGACACACGGACGGACGGTCTGAACGACGACTTTATGTGCTACGTGTTTACATAATTACGAATGCACCTAAAAATAGCCATATCAAAATAATAATAATAATAATTCACAATTTCAATAGATCACTTTGGAATTTAAAGATTAAGAATTTGTCTGTGACACTTTAAAATATATTCGGCAAAAAAGTGCTAAAAAGTTGTAATTTTTCTTGATAATTTTTAATAATAATAATTAAAAATAAATAAATCAGCTTATATAAGAAAATTGCACCAAGTGATAGTGCAGCAATGTATTTCTTCTAATGTAAGAGAAAACCCTACACCAATAAATCTCTCAAGTTTACTACAATTCAAAATAACCGCTCATATTATTGGTAGTAAATGATTAAATCTATGGTCAAAGTTTAGCCGTATTCTAAAGCAAATTTTTAATCAAAACTCTATTTTTACTTCATTAAGAAATATGAAATTGCCTCAATGCATTATTAACAAATAAATCAAATTTAAAACTTTACCTTACAGACTAAAAATTTTTCATTTACTTCACATCTTGTGAAAATGTATTTAAAACCAGCTTATACTACTCCTAAATTATGTCGTTGAAGTATCCCAGAAATTCAAAATTTCAAAATTAATTTCGCGTGAGTTGCTAGTTCCACGCTCGAAACATCTTTTATACAAATGTTAAACTACACTCTTTAACCCTAAAACTCTCTCATGTAAATTTTAATTCGTTTAGTTTATCTCATGGTATTGATCGATGTGTTTCGAGTTCGCTTGATAACAGAATTAGTGGACAAGGCTAATTCCTTGCAGTAAAGGGTGGTCAGCAAACAAGCCTGATTTACCGGTAATTAGATCTAGCGAACGAAAAGGCTTTGTGTGGGAAAGAATTTAGAGCATTTCTGGGAACTTTGTAAAGGAATTAGTCGAATTTGTGATTAAAGTATTACGCGACATGGCATTTGTGCTTTGGTTGAATAAAAATTCAAGTATAAAAGAGAACAGGATTGAAAATCTGGAAGTAGATAAAGCCATAATATTTTTAGTTTATATTTTCGAATTATTTCGCTTCACTGAATTCGTTTTAAGAGATTTTGATTATTTCCTGATGCTTCAGCATTTAATTAAGCTTTAAAACTATCCTAAAAATAGAAAAATTTTAGAAAAGCAGTTAAATTATCTGTGAAACATTTTCAAATTAAAAAGATGCTTTCAGAATTAATATGCGGTGCATTCGGATTTTTATTCACAATTTTATAAAATTGACAAGTAATTGATTACAATACGTTTGAAGTTCATTTAATTTCATATAAGAAGTTCGATACTTATTTAAATATAATTGTCTTTTAAATTCAAAATACAAATTTTGTATATTAAACTTTTAAAATACATATGTTACGGTGAACTTGATTATTCGTTATTATTAGTAGTAAACAGTTATTATTAGTAATAACCAAATGATATGCAAATAAACCGCTTATTATATAAATAAATTCAAAATATTCGAAAATATTTTATTTTTTTACAGAGTTTCTACTGAAATTCCGCCGCTAAATTTAACTAATTCTTTATTACATACGCAAATAGCACATGCATAATTTTTTTCAACATATTCTCAGTGTGCCCAGTAAGGAGTCCTTCCATGTGAGACACATACTTACGCCTTTTAATGCTTTGTTTTAGGGGGAGAACATAAATAAGAAAGAATTTTCTTCTTCTTTTTACCCTTTTTTCTGTTTTTCTTTTTTCCCCTTTTAATTATTTTTTATTTATTTTAAGGCATACATAATCTAAGATATCCTAAAAAATACGCTGAAAGTTTTATAACCATCCCACAATCATTTTATCACTTTATTTTATTCATTCATATCAATTTCTGTTAAAGACCCAGGCATTGACATTTTGTTTTCAGAAAATATATGAATCTGTGTTCCTTGTGTTACAAAATAAGAAGAAAAAACTGAAACATGTTTTTACTTAAATAATGTAAAATATTATTATAACGATTTCTCTATCTGAGATGATTTCCCTTTCATCTAATGTAGAATATCGTGTTAAAATAATATATTTATTATATTAAATTCTATTATTAAATTATGTAATAATATTTTATTATATTATATCATGTTAAAGTAACATTTTTACTTAACATATAAAAATGAATATTGAAGAGTGATTGTTATATTTGTTTCTCTGAACCCCAAAAAATTTTTTAGAATTTTTCAAAATTTGAATTATATCGCATGCGTCTGTATCACATTTTCCCTTTCATATAATAAATTTAGTTACCAATTAAAAAATAAAATAGAATAATATGATCTACCACATGGTCCATTTTCGATCATAATCAACAGCTATTTTCTAAATGGTTTTAAAAAATGCAATTTAACAAATTACAACAACCATTTGGAAAATATTTTTGTCAAAGATTAAAATCTAAGGCTTATAAATAAAGGATATATATATTTATATACTAGCTTACCCGCCGGGCGTTGCACGGTTCCGTGATAATGATATTAAAGAAACATGAAATTTGTTATTTTATCTCTAACTCGAAATACGTAAAATTAAGTTGTCTGAAGTGCATGGCCACTGACTGTGTGAAAAATTGGTTTAAAAAAATGAACAAATAATATCTAGTGATAAAAATGTTCAAAAGAACTGCAATGGGAAACGGGAGAGGAACTCACATGCAATTCAAGAATAGATAAGATCATGATGCATACAAAAATCTATATTTTTGACAAAAATGACAAAAAAATCGACGCTAAACGCACAAAATATCAAAAAATCATTAAATATCACATCGAAAATCGTATCGAAAATCGCATTGAAAATAACTGAAATTGAAAAATCACACCAGACAAAATTTAGTTAATTAGGCTAAAAGTTTGAAACAATTTTATTTTTATAATTCTCAAAAAATAGCCCCAATATGTGAAGAAATACGAAAAATCGCAATAAAAAATCGTTAAAAGTTCCAAAAATCGCCGCACGAATTCCGAATAAACTTTATTGAAAAGAGAAAAAAAATTACTATATTGATTGAAAAGAATGAAAACGTATTCCTTTCACTAATATGGAAAAATCGCCTCGAAAAATAAAAAAGAACGCTAAAAATGTCCTAAAAAATTCTAATCAAAAATCGGGCTTCAAAAAAGGTGCAAAACTACATGTATAGAGGTACCTTCCCTCCAAATTTTGTAACTCTATATGCAGCGGTCTCTTCAGAGCAGCGCTGATACACTCACAAACTTGTCTCTTTATTATTATAGATGCGTTTTTTTTAATGGTCTTTTGCAACCAATCGGTTCAGCATTGAATTGTTTCCTTTTGTGCGATCGTCGCACACTTCGTAATCGGTTGTCTCGATAATACGAATTCTTTTTTTTTTTTTTGCGTTAAAAGACAATCTTTCATACGACGTCTTTCGATGGACTCGTTTTTTTTCCATATCTGATAATAAGAATCTACTTATTTTGTATTTTGTTTTACTTTATTCTTCATTAAAAATGACATTTCGATTTCCTATTTTAAAAAAAAATTCTTCTACAAGTAAAGAATTTCGTAAAAAATAAAATAAATAAATAAAATAAATAAAATGCAGACATCTATTGCATACAGCCTAAATGCTTGAAAGTTTCCGATTAAGTTAATAAAAATCAGTAAAAACATCATTCTTATGATAATCAAAACATTATTTACGTATTGTAAAGTCATATATTAGACAAGTCATGTATTAAAAATTATTATTCCTCGACCATTTATAAAAAAAGTAAAAATAAAATGCGGCACCAATAGCACCGTTCTTCACCGAAAACAACAACCATTTTCCAAATGATTAATGGCAAAATGAATACGATGGTATACATAAATATATATAAATTTCATTGTATTCATTTTGCTAGATTTATAGACATTTCTGATAGATTATTATAGTCTTAACACATTCACTGCCGTTCACGCGAAAGTGCGTGATATGGCGCCAACGTTAATGCGCCACTCACGCGTCATGTGATGTGGGGTGATGTCCAATAGCCATTAATGCGCTGGCGCGGAAAATCTTTCATAGATTCTTTGTTATAAAAAGTAAATCGGCTTGTGGGAAAAAACCGGCATTAACTATCATCACATCTTAACACTGTAAAAAATGTCAGCTGTTTCTGAATATATAAAAATGTACTGTAATCAAAAACGAAAATGTACAGTAACCTCTTCTAACTTTCCTAAGGTTTCGAAAACCGTTCCTTTACCTTTAAAAATCCCAGAAAACTATTTGTTTTCGATATTTAAAGACGAAGTTATAAAAATTCATTTTTATTCGCTACCCGTCCTTTTCGGAAACGTTTCCAAGTAGCTTTTACAGTACAATAATCACTTTTCTCAAATCAAAGTATCATTTTTTCGGATGTTACCAATTCATACGAATACTGACGAATACGTATGTTGATATTCAGAAAACATGTTTTATAGACACACATATAATATTAGCAATTTTAACATTAATATGAAAATGAACATTATTTTGCTACAATTGCATACACAAAATCAGTTATGCAGCTGAAAATGTTTACTTGGGAATTGATAGAACGTTGATGAAACGTTTCCGAAAAGGACGGGCAGCTGATAAAAATTAATTTTTATAAATTCTTCTTTCAATTTCGAAAACAAAGAGTTTTCTGGGATTTTTAAAGGTAAAGGAACGGTTTTCGAAACCTTAGGTGAGTTGGAAGAGGTTACTGTATATTTTCGTTTTTGATTACAGTACATTTTTATATATTCAGAAACATCTGGCATTTTTTACAGTGCACGTAAGCGGCAGCGAGCGCATTAAAAGGTTCGATTATGCATACTTAATTCGCTTTTATCACGTTTACATAAAATTTTTAGTTAAAACACACCAAAAATGAATATTTAACACTGATCATTATGTATCCTTTTTCTGATATTCCATATATTTTCCATGTTTAAATTATAAAATCACACGCATTTGACAGGTATTTTTCTCGTAAAATAATAAATTTAGTTTTCTTATAAAATAGAATACCAAATACAGATTATCGTATTCATTTTGTTAGATTCATATCAATTTTTCTTGGAAATCCCTACTGTCTCTTTTCTTTTTTACGAAGAACAGGCATAAATTCATTTTCCCTGTGTTACATCAAGGAAAGACAAATTTGTTTTTGCGAGTATAATATGGGAATAGAGCGTCTGAAGAGATTTTCTCTTTATCCAACATACACTATCTGAATGACGATATTGTCTTTGACCTCTTTTTTTCTAAGGGAAGAATAAAATCTTATGGGTCATGCTTTAAAATTTAGTCTTAGAGTGGGGACATAAATATATAGTAAAGAAAAGCTTTCTATATATTTCTAACACATTCATCACAATTTAGCTGTTTATAAAAATTAACTATGATGAAGATAAATGCATTTTAAATTAGGATTACAGCAGTGCTATATGCAAAGACATAAAAATAAACATAAATTGAAAAGTATAAATAAAACTTCAAAAGTTGTACTAATTTTATTCTGTGAGAAAAAAAAAATCGGTATTAAATGTAAAATTTTATGGGAGTATTAGTAAAAATTCCTTTCTCAAATGATTAATATCAATTTACATTTCTGTTGAACAGTTGTGATACAATTACGATTTTTTTTATTTAAGTATCTAAAATTCCGCTATATTACGCGCACATACGATATGAATATTTAACCCGGATTATTTTACTTCATTTTTCTGAAAACATATGATTTTCCAGATATTTACGATGCTTAAATGATGAATCCTAATGCATCTCAGAAATATTTTTTTTCCTAAAATTATTAATTTATTTAACATATAAAAGAGAATACCAAACACAGATTATCGTAATCATTTTATTAGATTCATATCGATTTTTCTTGGAAATCCCTTTTGTCTCATTTCTTTTTTACAAAGAACCGGCATAAATCCATTTTTCCTGTGTTACATCACGGAAAGACAAATTTGCTTTTGCGCGTATAATATATGAATAGAATGTCTGAACAGATTTTCTCTTTATCCGCCATACACTATCTGAATGACGATATTGTCTTTGACATTTTTTTAAAAGGAAGAATAAAATCTTATGTCTCATGCTTTCAGATTTAGTCTTAGGGGGGATATAAAAAATAATAAAGAAAAAGTTGTTTATGTTTTTTTCCCACATGCATCACAATTTAGTTATATGTAAAATGTTAATTACGATGCATGTAAATACATAATACAACAGGATTACTGTAATGCAATATTCGAAAAATACAAAATAAACATCAATGCGAAATGAAATTGAAACTTAGAAAGTTGTAATAATTTTATTTTATGGAGAAAAAACACATTATTAAATGTATTATTTTATGAGAGTAACAGCAGTTGAAATTCCTTTCGCAAATGATTAATATCAATGATGATTTCTTTTGAAAATGTCTGAGAAAAATTTCGGATTTTTTTAAAAATTTATTATCTTACATTCCGTCATTTACGAGCACATGCGATTGAATATTTATCCTGCATCATTATACTTCATTTTTCTGAAAAAATATAATTTTTTTCCAGATATTTCCGTATTTTAAATGCTAAAACCACATGCATACGATATATTTTTCTCATAAAATAATAAATTCAGTTAACATATAAAAAAGGATACCAAACACAGATTATCGTATTAATTTTCTTAGATTCATATGAATTTTCCTAGGAAATCCCAACTGTCTCATTCTTTTTACGAAGAACGGGTAAAAAAAAATTAAAGCCGTTCTCCAAGTGTTACATCAAGGAAAGACAATTTTGTTTTTGCGCGTATAATATGAGAAAAGGGTGTCTGAAGAGATTTTCTCTTTATCCACTATACACTATCTGAATGAGGATATTGTCTTTGGCATTTTTTTTTCTAAGGAAAGAATAAAATCCCATGTCTCATGCTTTTAAAATTAGTCTTAGGATGGGGATATAAATAAATAATATAGAAAAGCTTTCCTTATATTTATAAAATATACATCAGAATTTAGTTATATGTAAAAGGTTAAAACTATGATGAATATAAATTACTGCAGCGCTACATGCAAATACTTAAAAACAAATATAAATTGAAAAATATGATTATAGCTTTCAAAGTTGTACTAATTTTATTCTGTGGAGAAAAATCACTATTAAAAGTAACATTTTATGAGGGTAATATTAAATATTATTTTCCCAAATGATTAATATCAACGTACATTTCTTTTAAACAGTTGTGAAACAATTACGAAATTTTTTTTATGTTATTATCTTATATTCCGCTATATTACGCGCATATACGATAAAAATATTTAACACTCATCATTTTATTTCATTTTTCTGAAAATAAATAAGATTTTACTGATATTTTCGACGTTTAAATGATAAAACCTAATGCATCCGACAGGTATTTTTCTCCTAAAGTAATAAATTTAAATAGCATATAAAAAAGAATACCAAACACAGATTATCGTATTCATTTGGATAGACTCATATCAGTTTTTCTTGAAAATCCCTACTCTTCCGTTTCTGTTTCACGATCAACAGGCATGAATCCATTTTCCATGTGTTACATCACGGAAAGACAAATTTGTTTTTGCGCGTATAATATGTTAATAGTGTCTGAAGAGATTTTCTCTTTATCCACCAAACACTATCTGAATGTGGATATTTTCTTTTATTTTTTTTTAAGGAAGAATAAAATCTCATGCCTCATGTTTTTAAATTTAGTCTTAGTCTTAGTCTTAGAGTGGACCTATAAATAAATAATAATAATAAAGCTTTGTTTATGCTTTTAACACATACACAAGAATTCAGTTATATGTAAAAGGTTAACTATGATGAATATAAATGCATTTTACAATCGGATTATTGCAATGTAATATTTAACAAATAAAAAATAAACATCAATTGAAAGATGTAATTGAAACTTGAACACCGTACTTATTTGACAGATATTTTTCTACTAATATAATAAATTTAGTTAATGTGTAGAAAATAATACCAAACAGAGGTTGTCGTATTCCTTTTGTTACATTCACTGCAATTTTTCTTAAAAATCCAAATTGCCTCTTTTTTTTTTACGAAGAATAGGCGTAAATCTATTTTCACTGTGTTAGATTATAGAAAGACAAACTTGTTTTGGCGTGTATAATATGAAATTGAGAGTCTGAAGAGATTTTCTCTTTATCCACCATGAACTATCTAAATGAGGATATTGTCTTTGTATTTTTTTAAGGAAGAATTAAATCTCATGTCTCATGTTTTTAAATTTAGTCTAAGAGTGGACATATAAATAAATAACAAAGAAAAGTTTTGTTTATGTTTTTGATGCATACATCATAATTTAGTTATATGTAAAAGGTTAACTATGATGAATATAAATGCATTTTACAATAGGATTACTACAGTGCAATATCCAAAGTTTTAAAAATAAACATGAATTACGTAATGTAATTCAAACTTGAACATCACATGCATTTCACAAGTATTTTTCTCCAAAAATAATAAATTTGGTTAAAATATAAAAAGAATGCCAAACACATATTATTGTATTCATTTTGTTAGATTCATATCAATTTTCGTTGGAAATCCCTACTATCCTGTTTCTTTTTTACGAAGAACAGGCATAAACCCATTTTCCATGTGTTACATCATGGAAAGACAAATTTGTATATCCGTGTATTACATGGCAATAGAGTGTCTGAAGAGATTTGCTCTTGATCCACCATGCACTATCTGAATGAGGATATTGCCTTTGACATTATTTTCTTTAAGAGAAGAATAAAATTTCATGTCTCATGCTTTTAAGTTTAGTCTTGTGCTAGGGATATAAACAAATATTGAAAAATAGCTTTCTATATACAGGGTGAGTCATAAATATCGAAACAATAGGCTATTTCCTTAAATATTGCCTCTAGACCCATACTTCCAATTTCAAAATCTCATAAAAAAAAGTGAAATTTCTGATAATATAAGTTGTAACTCCATGGGGGGTCTATTTGAAAAAATACGAAAATTAAATTTTTATACGGCCCCCGTAGAGCAAAATTCCCAATTAGGAAATTATTCCTTACCCATTCCTAACTTGAACAAAAAAAAATTTCATCTCCGTATCTGAAAACCTGACAGAGATATTAAAATCCAAAATTCTCAAAAATTCGTGACTTACACCACTTTACCATGCCTGTAAACGATGGGTTTTTCATCCGTTTCCAAAACAAATAAGGGATCGTTCACAAATTGTCCGTTTTTATATGTCGGTTTAAGACCGTGCCTGTTATTTGGACATAATAAAGCAGCGTATTGATTTAAATCAAAACTTGTTTTCAAAACATGTTGATTGTTAGCACTAGAGGTCTGAATAGATCAAAATATGTAAGTCAGGCCCTAAACCAACACATAAGGAAAAAAGTTCTGCCCGGCATGAAATAATGTTAAAATCATAATCCGGACCAGCCTGGAAAAATGTTTAAATCATAGCCGGTTCAGCCCTAAATTTCTACATAGTTTTTTTTTTTTTTTTTTTTTTTTTTTTACTTCAGTATAGTTAAAATTGTTACGCGTGGAGGAGTTCTGACCAAAAATATACTTAATATAGAATCTCGTTTTTTATATTTATACTTTTTTATTATTAAAGAAGCGCCAAAGGCTGTGATATATTCAATTTATCAATGAATCTCTGTTTATATGTAAATGTTTCACTTATATTTTATTATCGGTAATCCACATACCGTGCGTTGGAGACTTTGAAAAATGTTATACAGTAAAACCTTTTAAGACGGAATCACATAAAAAAAATATATATATAATAGACAAATACCCTTCATAGGAGGATTAAATAGAGTTTATTTTTAGACAGAATTCCTTTATAGGCATATTTTTTTTCTCTGGTTTTATTTTGTTTATTTTTTTAGCATTTAAATATACTATTCTTAAAAAAAAATAAAAAAAAGTATTTTGTAAAATAAAAGCGATTTTAAAATTTATGTGGTTTTTGTAAAAATATTGATGGAACCAAATTTTACTTATTTTATGTACGTATTAGGTCAGTCAGAGGCTGTGATTTTAATACGGATTGTTCGAGACCGGGATTTTAAATTTCGTCCAGTGCAGAATTGGGAAAAAGGAAGCAGTCCCATCCGGTATGAAAAATTATTAGACCCGGATAGGCGAGTCTTCTGAAAAAAGTAATGTATCGATCCTGATCTGACCTGAGCCCAGAATACAGATTTTTTAACAGCCTCTCCAGAACGATAAAAAGCTTGAAGTTGTGAGAGCTAAATTTTTAAAAAGACTTAATCTACATTTTAGAAAAGCATTCTTTTAAATAGCTGATGGGCAGTAAAACAATACATTTCGTTTTCTGTATAATGACTTTTTTCCCGACTATTTCTTGTCTTTAAATTATTAAAAGGTAAGAATTTTTAAAGAAAAAAGTATAAAAATAAAAAATGTCATTTTTAACTATTTTACATTAGTTTTGTTTAAAAAAAATGAAAAATTATTTACTTTTGAAAATATGATTTTTTAAAAGTTATTATTTTTTAAATAAATATTTTTTATAGTTCTAAGATAAATATTGAAAAACAAAAACCCCGAAACAAAACTAAAATCAGATTTTCATTTTTAATTAAATAGAAAGAAATTGAAATCCGATAAATAATGTTTGGAGTTATAATGATTTTTAACTATTCCATTTAAACCAGTACTAACCATATAAAATTTTATACATTTTATGATAAATTTTAGGATGTGATTTTCTTAGCAAATTATTTGGTTAACCATCACAAAAAAGAAAATAAAACAAAATTCTAACTCAAAGGATAGATTTTTTTACTCGTTTCCTACAACTATTAAAGTAACATTGTCTTTTGAATTGCGCGCATTTCAATTTGTGTCTAATCCCTTAAAACCTGATGAATTATTCAAACGGTTATAACTCCGCGGATTTTGAAGATATGAAGATGCAACTTTTTGTGTATTATTCAGGATTGGATAAGAAAAGTTTTCCTAATTGAAATTTTTATCCTACGGGGGCCGTATAAAAAGTTAATTTTCGTACTTTTTCAAATAGACCCCCCATGGAGTTGCAACTTATCTTATCAAAAATTTCACATTTTTTATGAATTTTTGCAATTGGAAATATGGGTCTAGGGCCAATATTTAAGGAGATAGCCTATTGTTTCGATATTTATGACTCACCCTGTATATTTTAACACATACATCCGAATTTAGTTATATATAAAATCGAACTAGGATGAATATAAATGCATTTTATAATAGGATTACCGCAGTGCAATATTGAAAGAATTAAAAATAAACAACAACTGCGAAATATAATATAAACTTGAATAATTGTATTAAATCTATGGAAGAAAAATCATTATAAATTAACATTTTAAGAGGTTAGCAAGAATAAAAAATTCCTATCGAAAATAATTACTATCAATGTACATTTCTCTTAAACGATTCTAAAACAATTTCTACCTTCTTTTTCTTCTTTTTCTTTCTTTCTTTTTTTCTTTTTTATTTATCTCAATTCTCTAACATTACACACACACATCCGATGTGAATATTTAACATGCACCATTATATTATGTTTTCTAAAAATTTATAATTTTTCTGTAAATTTCCAATGTTTAAATAATAAAATCACCTGCATAGGCAAGAATGTTTTCACTAAAATAATAAATTTAGTTAACACATAGAAAAGAATAACAAACAGAGATTACCGTATTCATTTACTTAAAGTCATATCAATTTTTCTTGGAAATCCCTACTGTTTCATCTCTTTTTACGAAGAACAGAAATAAATCCATTTTCCCTGTGTTACATCACGGAAAGACAAATTTGTTTTTGCGTGTATAATATGGGGAATAAAGTGTCTGAAGAGATTTTCTCTTTATCCACGATACAATAAACTAATGAGAATTTTGTCTTTGACACATTTTTCAGAAAAAAAAAAAAATCTCATGTCTCATGAATTTAAATTTAGTTTAAGGGTGGAGATAAAAAAATAATAAAGAAAAGCTTTCTTTATATTTTTAACACACACGTCTGAATTTATTTACACACAAAAAGTTAACTATATTGAAAATAAATGCATTTTAGAGTACGATTATTGCAGTACAGATTCAAAAATTTAAAAATAAACATCAATTACAAAATGTAGTAGAAACTTGAACACCACATGCATTTGACAAGTACTTTTCTCTTAAAATAATAAATTAAGTTAATATATAAAAAAGAATACCAAACACAGATTATCGTATTCAATTTGCTAGATTCATATCAATTTTTCTTGGAAATCCCTTTTGTCTTGTTTCTTTTTACGAAGAACAGGCATAAATCCTTTTTCCCGGTGTTACACCACGGAAAGACAAATTTGTTTTTGCGCGTATAATATGGGAATAGAGTGTCTGATGTGATTTCCACTTTATCCACCTTACACTATCTGAATGATGATTTTATATAATTTTTTAAAAACTTTCTTATATTTTTAACATATACATCCGAATTATATTTATGCGAAAGGTTTACTAGGATGAATATAAATGCATTTTACAATAGGATTACTGCAGTGCAATATTCAAAGAAATAAAAATAAACATCAGTTGCCAAATGCAATTAAAACTTTAAAACCACTTGCACATGACAGGTATTTCCCCTCTAAAGTAATAAATTTAGTTTATATATAAAAAATAATACCAAACAGAGAATATCGTATTCATTGTGTTAGATTCATACTTTAAATCCCTACTGTCTCATTTCTTTTTATGAAGAACAGGCATAAATCAATTCTCCCTGTGTTACATCACGGAAAGACAAATTCATTTTTGCGCATATAATATGCGGATAAAGTTCCTGAAGAAATTTTCTCTTTATCCACTAAACACTATTTGAATGAGGATTTTGCCTTTGACATTTTTTTACAAAGGAAAGAATAAAATCTCATGTCTCATGCATTTAAATTTAGTCTAAGCGTGGGGATTAAAATAAATAATAAAGGACAGCTTTCTTTATATTTTTAACATCAAAATTTAGTTATGTGCAAAAGGTTAATCAGGAGGATATAAATCCAGTTTACAATGGGATTAGTATAGTGCAATATTCGAAGAATTACAAAAAAAAACATCAGTTGCAAAATGTGATTGAAACTTGAACACCGCCCATATTTGACAGGTTCTTTCCCCCTTAAATAATAAATTTAGTTAACATATAAAAAGAATACGGAACACAGATTATCATGTTCATTTTGTTAGATTCATATCAAGTTTCTTGGGAAATCCCTACTGTTTTCTTTCTTTGTACGAAGAACAGGCATAAATCCATTCTCCCTGTGTTGCATCCCGGAAAGACAAATTTCTTTTTGTGCGTATAATATGGGAATAGAGTGTCTGAAGAGATTTTCTCTTTATCCACCATCTACTATCTGAATGAGAATATTGTTTTTAACATTTTTTTTCTAAGGGAAGAATAAAATCTTATGTCTCATGCTTTAAAATTTAGTCTTAGAGTGGGGACATAAATATATAGTAAAAAAAAACTTTCCTTATATTTGTAACACATACATCACAATTTAGCTGTATGTAAAAGGTTAACTAGGATGAAGATAAATGCATTTTAAAATAGGATTACAGCAGTGCTACATGCAAAGACATAAAAATAAACATAAATTGAAAAGTATAAATAAAACTTCAAAAGTTGTACTAATTTTATTCTGTGAGAAATAAAAAAATCGGTATTAAATGTAACATTTTATGAAGGTAACAGTAAAAATTCCTTTCTGAAATGATTAATATCAATGTGCATTTCTCTTGAACAGTAAACCGATTTCGAATTTTTTTTATTTAATTATCTTACATTCCACTATATTACGTGCACAAATGATATGAATATTTAACACGGAATTTTTTATTTCATTTTTCTGAAACTATATAGGATTTTCCAGATGATTCCGACGTTTAAAAGATAAAACCTAATGCATCTGACAAATATTTTTCTATTGGGTATTTTGCTACAACTTTTCAATAAATAAACTTTAAAACTTCATTCATAAATTCACTTCTGAATACTTAGCATATCTATTAAATAATATTCATCTACAAGTGTTGTGGATTCGACAGATAAGTCATTTCTTCTATTATACTACTTCATCAATTGAGATCTGAATTAAGTTTCCACCTATTTAAATCTTGTTGCTATAAAATAATTAAATTCAAATTAAACCTCATAATTATTTAAAGGAAGGAAAAAGAGAATTAGAAAAGTAACTTAAAGTTACATAATCAAATTAGCTTATTTATTAATTGACGAAAACATCCCAAATTTTTGAATAAATAAAAATATTTAAGAAACCACTTAACATAAAAGCAACAAAATTCTCAACTTATTCAGATCTGTACCTCACTGTAAGTTAGTAGCAATAAACCCAACTTTACCATTACTGTTTTGTAGGATGAAAAATACACATCAATGCTTGAGAAAGAATCACAATTATAGATCAATTAATTTTTAGAAAAAGAGAAAGAGTAGGACAAAAACCTCTCAGATTTACAGAGAGTTAAGAAAGACATAATTTTCATAAAACAGAAAAAATACCAATACTAGAACATTCATCCTACAACACAAGTAATGGCATATGACCTTGATATGATAGTGTTAGTAAATTCATATTTCCTTTTTTTATGACTCTTCCTATTGCGTTGTGGATCATTAACTTCTTATTTTCTTTAAAATCTTTAACATGCATTAGCATAAGAAATAAGTACCAAACTCTTGGGTTTTGTTATGATAACTATTAACTTCTGAGGAAAATCAATTAAATATTATCATTTTTAATTAAAATTAAAGTAAGACTCTTGTATAGTGAATATAAAGTAAGTTTATCTAAACTCATTAAAGATTTCTAAAAAGGTTAAGAAGTTCTCACTTAAGTCTTAAATTTCAATTACATTATTGAAATAAAAATTACTTCATTTTCATCTTAGAATAAATTGGAGTTATATCTAGACAAATTCTATTCATTAACTAAAATAGGAAGAATTTCTTTCCCTGAGTCGAAGTTAATTAAATTTCATTAATTATTTGGATAAAGGAAAATTATAGTAAAATCTAAATAAATACATATACATTTTTTTTTTTTTTTTTTTACATACTTAGTTTATTAAAAATATAATAGAAATAACAAATAACACTTCTTTCATTTTTCTTGATTTGTAATAAACTCATCACACAAATAAGGGTAATTATACTATAACAGGTTAATATCAATTTTCAATTAGAAAGTAGATCAAATTATAACATAAAAACAGGCTTACCACGGGATGACATGCTATATTGTTGTCTTACAACAGTTCGATCCTTTCTAAACTATGATGTTGGAATTAACCAAGGTTTTTACCATCACATATTTACTTTTTAGTCTTTCCAATTCACACATGCCTGAAAGGCGCACTTTGCATTTCGAGGACGAGGTGAGTTTCTGTTCACCATATAATTAACTTCAACGTAAACTTTCAATCAGTGAAGACAATTATCTTGACATTATGCACTGGACACGCTTGCTGGAAGGGAGGACATGGTCGTCTAATTTGTTCACCGGGGGTGATTTCTCCAAGTCTCCATTCACTACGTACAACCGCTACGTGAATCCCGAATTCTGGAAGCAGGGAATAGGCAAGATCCTTGCACCCTTCGCATCTGAGATCCAGAAGAGAATGATCTCTAAAGTCTCTGTTCAAACTCTTGGGTTTTGTTATGATAACTATTAACTTCTGAGGAAAATCAATTAAATATTATCATTTTTAATTAAAATTAAAGTAAGACTCTTGTATAGTGAATATAAAGTAAGTTTATCTAAACTCATTAAAGATTTCTAAAAAGGTTAAGAAGTTCTCACTTAAGTCTTAAATTTCAATTACATTATTGAAATAAAAATTACTTCATTTTCATCTTAGAATAAATTGGAGTTATATCTAGACAAATTCTATTCATTAACTAAAATAGGAAGAATTTCTTTCCCTGAGTCGAAGTTAATTAAATTTCATTAATTATTTGGATAAAGAAAAATTATAGTAAAATCTAAATAAATACATATACATTTTTTTTTTTTTTTACATACTTAGTTTATTAAAAATATAATAGAAATAACAAATAACACTTCTTTCATTTTTCTTGATTTGTAATAAACTCATCACACAAATAAGGGTAATTATACTATAACAGGTTAATATCAATTTTCAATTAGAAAGTAGATCAAATTATAACATAAAAACAGGCTTACCACGGGATGACATGCTATATTGTTGTCTTACAACAGTTCGATCCTTTCTAAACTATGATGTTGGAATTAACCAAGGTTTTTACCATCACATATTTACTTTTTAGTCTTTCCAATTCACACATGCCTGAAAGGCGCACTTTGCATTTCGAGGACGAGGTGAGTTTCTGTTCACCATATAATTAACTTCAACGTAAACTTTCAATCAGTGAAGACAATTATCTTGACATTATGCACTGGACACGCTTGCTGGAAGGGAGGACATGGTCGTCTAATTTGTTCACCGGGGGTGATTTCTCCAAGTCTCCATTCACTACGTACAACCGCTACGTGAATCCCGAATTCTGGAAGCAGGGAATAGGCAAGATCCTTGCACCCTTCGCATCTGAGATCCAGAAGAGAATGATCTCTAAAGTCTCTGTTCACCATAGAATTAAATTCAACGTAAACTTTTAATCAGCGTATATTCAACGTAAACTTTTAGTCAGCGTAGACAATTATCTTGACATTCTGCATGAGAGACGCTCGCCGGAAGGGAGGACATGGCCGTCCAATTTGTTCACCGGGGTGATTTCTCCAAAATCTCCGTTCACTACGTACAACTGCTACGGGAACCCCGAAATCCGGAACAAGCAGCAGGCAAGATTTTGCACTCTTCACATCTGAGAGATCCAGAAGAGAAGTGATCTCTAAAAAACAGTTTTCCCAGCATCTTAACTCCAAAATCCTCCCCCTCTCCCCAGGAAAAAGGGGGGGGGGCACGCTGCAGCCACTTAATTTTTTACATCTTGACCGTAGAGCGGATTCTCTTAATACTAAAAATTTACCTCGCTTTACTGGAATAAAATCAAACTCGGGGTCTCCTAACTAATAGCAAGGCTTCCTGCCTCGCCTCGTGCTTACAGGGGTGGGCTACCATTGGCTAATAGTTGTTTCACACTTTCCTATGACCAAATAAGGGCATGATAGGACAAACTATGCACGTGACGTAAATCCCCCACCCTGACAGAGCAGGTGTTAAAACTTGTACAGCCCGTGATTCCCACGGCCAAAACAAGGGGGAGAGAAACAAAATTGCCTTCGTATTTTTTTATTGACGGTAATAAAACTTTTACTATCGCTGGTGGTCCTTAATTAAAAACCTATATTCAGGGGTATTTCAACAATTGCTGCACTACTCCTTAAAAACAGTATTGTTAACATTTTTCTCGGGTAGTAAAATTGCCCTAATAAATTTAACAAGACATGATAGTAACTTCAAAGTGTGTGGTCTTTTCTTGGAGGCGGACAATAGTTGCACTTTTACAATGTCACCTGCAAGCATCATGCATTCATTTATTTCTTTATTGTGAGAGGGGTTTGTCCTCATTTCTACTTAAAGTGTGGGAATACTTCGGGGAATGTTTTTATTGCTCACAGAGTTGAAAACATAATATGGGCAGATACGAGAAAAAGGGAAAGGAAAAAAAAAGAAAAAAAAATATTGTGGGAGCATATAATTTAATTTAGAAAACATAGAGAGGGAATATTAATTTGGAAAAAATTATTTTAATGAAAGGCAAATGGTATATAGGCCTCAACATTTCTCCTAAAATAATAAATTAATTAATGTGTAAAAAAGAATACCAAACACATATTATCGTAATCTTTTTATTACATTCATATCAATTTTTCATGGAAATCCCTTTAATCTTATTTCTTTTTTACGTAAAACAGGCATAAATCCATTTTCCCTATGTTACATCACCGGACGACAAATTTATTTTTGCGCGTATAATATGGGAATAGAGAGTCTGAAGAGATTTTCTCTTTATCCACAATACACTATCTGAAGGACGATTTTTTTACACTTTTTTTTCAAGTATAAAATCTCATGTCTCATGGTTTTAAATTTAGTCTTAGAGTGGGAATATATAAATAAATAACAATAATAAAGCTTTTATTTATGTTTTTAACACATACGTAGTAATTTAGTTATATGTAAAAGATTAACTATGATGAATATAAATGCATTTTACAATCGGATTATTGCAGTATAATACTTAACAAATTAAAAATAAACATCAAATGAAAAATGAAAAATGTAATTTAAACTTGAACACCGCACTAATTTGCCAGGTGTTTTTCTCCTAATATAATATGTTTCATTAACACATAAAAAAAATATACTAAACACAGATTATCATAATCATTTTATTAGCTTCATATCAATTTTACTTGGAAACCCTTATTACCTCATTCCTTTTTTGCGAAGAACAGGCATAAATCAGGTTTTCCTGTGTTGCATCACGGACAATTTGTTTTCGCTCGTATAATATGGGAATAGAGCGTCTGAAGAGATTTTCTCTTTATCCACCATGCACTATCTGAATGAGGATTTTTTCTGTGACATTTTTTTAAGGAAGAATAAAATCTCATGTCTCATGTTTTTAAATTAAGTCTTAGGGTGAAGTTATAAATAAATAATAATAATAAAGCTTTCGTTATAACCTATACATCAGAATTTAGTTACATGTGAAAAGCTAACAACGATGAATACAAAAAAACTTATAGTAGGATTATCGCAGCACAGGATTCAAAGAATTAAAAATAAACTTAGTTGTAAAATGTAATAGAAACTTGAAAAATGGTACTATTTTTTTCTGTGGAAAAAAAATCATTATAAAATTTACATTCTAGGAGGTTAACAAAAGTAAAAAATCCTATCGCAAATGATTAATATAAATGTAGATTTCTCCTAATCACTTCTGAAACAATATTGGATATTTATTTGATTTAATTATATTACACTGAGGACATTTCACATGCACATACGATATGGATATTTCACATGGATCATTATATTTCGTTTTTCTGAAAATATATAATTTTTCATGATACTTCCGATATTTAAATGATAAAAACGTATGCATTTGACTGGTATTTTTTCTCCTAAAACAATAAATTTAGTTTACATATAAAAAAGAATACCGAACACAGTTTATCGTAATCATTTTATTAGATTCATATAAATTTTTGTTAGAAATCACTACTGACTCTTTTTTACGAAGAACAGGCATAAATCCATTTACCCTGTGTCAGATCACGGAAAGACAAAATTGATTTTGCGTGTATAATATAGGAATAGAGTGTCTGAAGATATTTTCTCTTTATACTCCATACAGTATTTGAATGATAATTTTGTCTTTGACATTTTTTTTTCAAAGGAAAGAATAAAATCTCATGCTTCATGCTTTTAAATTTAGTCCAAGGGTGGGGATAAAAATATATAATAAAGTAAAGCTTTCTTTATATTTTTAACACACACGTCTGAATTTAGTTACACATAAAAGGTTAACTATGATGAATATAAAAGCATTTCACAATTGGATTATTGCAGTATAATATACAAAGAATTAAAAATGAACATCAGTTGCAAAATGTAATTGTAACTGGAACAAAACATGCATTTAACAGGTATATTTCTCCTAATGTAGTAAAATTAGTTAACATATAAAATTAACACTAGATTAATGACCCTAGACTAACACGTTTGCTGCCGCTCACGCGATAGCATTTGATATAGCACCAAAGTTAAGGGGCCACTTACGCGCCAGCGCGTGATGAGGGATGAAGTCCAATAGGCAGTCATTTGCTGGCGCGGTAAAATCTTTCCCTTATTCTTTGTTATAAAAAGTAAATCGGCTTCTGGGAAAAAACCACTTCTACAGTGCGGCATTAACTATCATCACATCTTCATGTAAACGACAGAGAACGTGTTAAACACTAGACTAAAATATAACATACACATCAGAATTTAGTTATATATAAAAAGTTAACTATGATGAATGTAAATGCATTTTATAGTAGGATTATTGCAGTGAAATGTGCAAAGAATTAAAAATAAACATCAACTGCAAAATGTAATTGAAACTTGAAATATCTCATGCATTTGACAGGAATTTTTCCCCTATAATAATAAACTTAGTTAACATATAAGATATTCTTTATATACATAACATATAAAGAATACCAAACACAGATTATCGTATTAATTTTGCTAGATTCATATAAATTTTTCTTGGTTATCCCTACTGTCTCATTTCTTTTTACAAAGAACAAGCATAAATCCATTTTCCCTGTGTTACATCACGGAAAGACAATTTTGTTTTTGCGCGTATAATATGGGAATAGTGTGTCTGAAGAGATTTTCTCTTTATCCATTATACACTATCTGAATGAGGATATTGTCTTTGACATTTTTCTTTTAAGGGAAGAATAAAATCTCATGTCTCTTGCTTAAAAATTTAGACTTAGGTTGAAGATATAAATAAAGCTTTCGTTTTAACCCATACATCTGAATTTAGTTATATGTGAAAGGTTAACTATGATGAATTATAAATGCATTTTGCAATAGGATTACTGCAATGCAAAGTTTAAAGAATTAAAAATGTACAACAATTGCAAAATGTTATGGAAACTTGAAAAATATACTAATTTTATTCTGTGGGAAAAAAATATTTATAAAATTTACATTTTAAGAGGTCAAGAACAGTAAAAATTCCTATCGCAAATGATTAATATTAATGTAGATTTCTCTTGAACACTTCTGAAACAGTTTCGGATATTTTTTTTATGTAATTATCTTACATTGCGCCATTTCAGTTGCACATGCGATATGAATATATAACACGGAAGATTATACAGTCATATCTCTCTATAATGAAACTCTATACAGCAAATTTTACTATTTAAAAATTTTTTTGTAGGAACGGTCAATTTTTTTCATGATTACATTAAAAATAATCTCCATTTAGCGAAATATATATCTCCATTTAACGAATTTTTTCAAAAATGTTCTTTGATATATTCAGAAAGCGCTTCAAATTATTTGTAGAATAAATTTCTTTTGTTGATTTCTGGATTATACTTCATAGTTATATTCCTCATGTCCAGAAAAAGTCATTCACCCCCCCCCCCTCCCCCCCAATTTTTTTTTTTTTTTTTTTTTTTTTTTTTTTTTTTTTTTGCATGGTTACACTTGACTTTGTTTTAGTCAAGATTAGCATGCGTTCTTGGAAAGATTGAAGCATTTACTTGCTACTAGAGCAATTTGCAATAATCACAAAGCATCCTAAAAGATAAAACTATTACATTATCGTTTTGAAAATGTTGTTTGTTTCTTGGTTCGGATAGTAAGGCAGAAAAAAGGAAGGGATGATGGGGCAAATGAAGAAAAGGTTGTTTTTTCAGCAGGTTTTCATCTACCTAAACTAACTCTTATTACTTTTAAAGTTTAGAGTGGATGTTTGTTGTTTGTGGCGACTCGGAGCATTTTTCGTTGTGAGAGATCATTTGAAAGAAGAGTTGTTAGTAAATATCATCTATGCTGGTCATAAATGTCAAGTATATCGTCTACTGCATCTGCATAAAATCGCTTTCAGGAAAACACTTTCACAACTCTTTCTGATAAAGTAAATAATTTTGAAAATAAACAATAAGACACTGGAAAAAAAAAGGAAGTGGCAAAAATGTTTGAGGTTCTGGAAAAATTCAATTAAATAATTCAAAAACTTAATTAAACACTTCAAAAACAATCCTATTTAAAAATTTAAACATTAAATAAAAAAAATTGCCGCTCTCCATTCAACAAGTTTTTCTTCGTAACGATTTTTTTGACTGAACGATGGTTTTCGTTATATAGAGACTCGACTGTATTTAATTTTTCTGAAAATATATAATTTTTCAAGATT
The DNA here is from genome assembly GCA_964019185.1 of Maratus speculifer. Classification (NCBI taxonomy): domain Eukaryota; kingdom Metazoa; phylum Arthropoda; class Arachnida; order Araneae; family Salticidae; genus Maratus; species Maratus speculifer. Next base: position 230,365,570 of record OZ025294.1, on the reverse strand, counting down.
TTGCCGATGTTTAGATGATATAACCACATGCATTAGACAGGTATATTCCTCTTAAAATAATAAATATAGTTTACTTATAAAAAAGTATACCAAACACATATTCAGGTATTCATTTCGTTAGATTCATATCAATTTTTCTTGAAAATATGTACAGTTCCATTTCTTTTTCTACGAAGAGCAGGCATAAATCCTTTTTCCCTGTGTTACATCACGAAAAGACAAATTTGTTTTTGCGTGTATAATAAGGGAATTAAGTGTCTGAAGAAATTTTCTCTTTATCCACTATACACTATCTGAATGAGGATAATGTCTTTGACATTTTTTTAAAGAAAAAATATAATCTCTTGCCTCATTATTTTAAATTTAGTCTTATGGTGATTTAAATAAATAACAAAGAAAAGCTTTCTTTATATTTTCAACGCATATATTAGAATTTAGTTATATGTGGAAGGCTAACTAGGATGAATATAAATGTATTTTATAACAGGATCATTGCAGTACAAAATTGAAAGAATTAAAAATAAATATGAATTGCAAAATGTAATTGAAACCGGAACACCACATGTATTTAACAGCTATTTTTCTCCTAATATAATAAATTTAGTTTACATATAAAAAATGATACGAAACAGAGATTAACGTATTAATTTTGTTAGACTCATATCAATTTCCCTTGGAAATCCCTAGTGTCTCGTTTCTTTTTTCCAAAGAACTGGCATAAATCCATTTTCCTTGTGTTACATCACGGAAGGACAAATTTGTTTTTGCGTGTATAATATGGGAATAAAGTGTCTGAAGAGATTTTCTATTAATCCACCTTAGACAATTTGAATGAAGATATTGTCTTTGACATTTTTTTTAAGGATAGAATAAAATTTCATGTCTCATGCTTTTAAATTTATTTTTAGGGTGGAGATATAAATAAATAATAAAGAAAATCCGAATTTAACTATATGTAAAAGGTTATGTAGAATGAATATAAATGCATTTTACAATAGGGTTACTGAAATGCATTTTTTTCTTTCATTCGTATTTTTTTTGTAAAATTTGTCTTATTTAACCAGACCAATTTTTCGATTCAAGAAGGACACAGTTATTGAAAATTGGTGACCAATGATTATAAATTTCATAAAAGGCTCCCGTCCCGAGGCGATTAAAAAACAAACATCAATTACTTAATATCACTGAAGCTTCAAAAACTGTACTAATTTTATTCTGTGAAAAAAAAAAAAAAATCATTATTGAAATAAACATTTTAAGAGGGTAACTATAGTAAAAATTTCTGTAGAAAATAATTAATTTCAATGCATATTTCTCCAGAACACTTCTGAAGCAATGTCAAATTTATTTATTTATTTATTTATTTATTTATTTATTCATTTATTTATTATCTTACATTTCGCCATATCACGCACACTTATGATGCGAATCATAATTTGAAATTAAAAGTTAAAGCATGCTTGAATCACTGAAACTAATTTATAATTAGTATGTTAAAATGCATGTGTTTATTAGTATGTTATTAGTAATTAGCTGTTAACTAATACGCTTTTTTAAATAATGTAAACATGTTTTAAACCACAATTTTTTTAGTAAAATAAATATTAAATGTTTTGTTACGTATTTCAGTACATATTTTCAATTATTTACTAAAATTTCTGTTTCTAATATGTTTATTTGGCTTTAAATTGGCGTAAAAGTTGCAAACATGTTAGTATATATTTAACGGAATAGATGTATGCAATTTAAAGAAAGAAAATGACTTTGATAAAAAAACTCAAAAGAGTATATCAAAATTTAATTCAAACTAGTACTTTAGACTAAATTATATAAAGGCATAAAGATCAAAGGAAAAAGTGAAATATGCATGCATATTGTGATTTTATTTCTGTACCAGTGGAACACAAAATATAGGTTTTAAAATAACAATTTAAAATTGAATTACCTATTTCTTCTCTATTGCATAAATAAATCTGACAAAAGCGCAGTTTTACTTGAATTTGTTTTCATTTATTAATATTTAACTTTTCTTAGAATTAACAATATTTCATAAACTATGCTTACAAATTACTTATTATGATTGTTTAATTTTTGCCTGCTTTAAAACACTTTAATAATAATCAAAGAATGTTTGCTGTTAAATATTCAGAGAACTTAAAAAAAAAAAAAAAAAAAAAAAAAAAACTGATTTTTCTTTGGTGATTGCTATAAAGAATATGAAAAACACTCAGGTAGTAGAAGCCATTAATACTTTTCTTTTTGAAACGAAATAAAATGAGATATTGAGAATGGAAAGAATATGACGTCGCAGATTTCCTCTATAACCACTCATGTGCTTTCTCCTGTTTTTTTCCTGAAAATTTTCCATTTCTCTAAAATAAAAAGATTTTAATCGCAGAAAAAATTGTCTTCCATAAGTTTTGGACATAATCAGGTAAATTCCAAATTTCATCGAAATCGGTCAGGTAGTTTCTGAGAAAACGGGTTTTAAAGCTCGCACATTCCCCATAGCATTGCATCTAGACTTGTATTCCTTTAATAGCTCTTCAAATTAATATTATTTCATAAACTATACTTAAAAGTCACGTGTTATGAAATTCATCTTTTGCCTTCTTTAAAATACATTAATAATAATTAAAGAATATTTGCTGTTAAACATTCAGAGAACTTAAAAAAAGTAAAATTTTTTTTTTCTTCTCTCGATTGCTACTAAGGAAATGACAGACATTCACGTAGTAGAACCCATTAATATTTTTCTTTTTAAAATGAAATAAAATGACATATTAAAAATGAAAGAACATGACGTCATACATTTAAAGCATAATTACTTATGTGCCTTCTCCTCTAATTTATTTCAGAAAAATAAAGAAAATTATTCTGGAATATCAAGAAAAATATGAGAAGAGCCCTTAAAACATCAGTTTTTTTCTATATTCAATATCGTGAAATCGTTTATCGTTATCTTTAAATCCTGAATATAAAAGATTGAACAGTAAAAAAAATATGAAAATGGGTCAAGGGCTTTTCTTGCTGTGTCCTGATTCGTTTGTAACATGCATTAATTAATTTTCTGGCCAATCGGAGAGAATGTCACTGATAAAAAATGCTTTCCAATTGGCCAGTACATAGTTATTTGCATGGTTATAGCATCACTTGAAAAAAGGAAGCGTGAAAGAGAAAAGAATTATTGGAACAGGGATAGCTTTTAAAACACGAACTGAAATATAGTTGTAAGAAATGTAAAGGAAACAGTTAAAAACTGATCGTTGCAATGTTTTAAAATAAATAATTTTTGCAATAAGGTTAAACCTTAACAGCATGAATTATTCTTCTAGAATTTTGTTTTTTATTCCTATATTAAGGATTAGAATTCAGAAATATTAAGATAAAACTTTAGCTTTATTTAGTAGCAATTTTACGGAATTGATATTTTTATAGAAATATAGTGGTTGCTAAGAACTTAATACATTTACTAGAGGTGATCTGCATCACATTACACAGAGGCATTCAGTAATACAGTAATAATAGGATCATGAATATGACGTAATCACAAGGGAAACATAAAATAATTAACTATATTGAGATACTATTGAATAAATTACGTATGATAGGATTTAATAGAATGAAGAAAATATTTATTAATGTCTTTTTAAGTTTTGGTTCGATTTTCATAATATTTGAAATGAGTAGACAAAATACTTCAAAAATTATGTCTATTAAATTTCAATCATTCGTCTGGATATTTTTTGCAGGGTTAAATGCGGTTAGAAGGACGGACCAGTTGACGACTGTATGCGTTACATATCTATATATAATTCAAACACACTTAATATATATAAACTAAAAATGATTATTGTTGAACATGGATCGACAAAATTCTGCAATGATTATAATTTTTTAAATTTCAAACCTTATTTTTGGGGATATTTTGCGCTGATGCATGCGGACAGATAGACGGTACAAACGACGACTATAGGTGCTACGTATTTACATAATTAAGAAAGCACCCAAAAGTAGGACGATACCGCACTCTGAACTTTAGAACAGTGCTCATCGATTTTCTCTTCAACAACATTTTAAGTCACATTTCATCTTTCGTCTTTGAGAGCAAAACCGCCCTGAGATGTATAGGTGCGGATTTCCAAAATTTTTAAAGAGCTAGTGGCTTTTAAACCCAATTATTCCAGTGGTCAGCAGGGTTTAATTTATAAGAAAAATTAAGAAACAACGCGAGTTTTCTTAAAAGATAGCAGAAGAGTACCTAATTATGTCAATGGATCGCAAAAAACAAAGCAACATTCTTCAAAGAATCGCTGAAAACGCAATTTTCGTTAATTGATCACGAAAAAAAGCTATTTTGCTCAGAGGATCATTAAAAAACATGCGATTTCCTTCAGAGGATTGCAAATAGACGTGGGATTCTTGTGAAAAGATTCCAGAAAAAGCAATTTTCATCAAAAGATTGCAAAAAAATGCAAAATTTGTAAAAGGATGGCGACTTAAAGGCCGTAAATTTGTCACTAAGCCAAAACATTTAATTGCCACATAGCAACTGCCGACCGCAAATCTGTTACTATACTGAAAGGGCGATTCTGCATTTAAAATAACGTCCCGTCTACTTAGTTCTAAAAATTCCCTGATCATTCAACAAGAGAAAAAAATTTTAGTGTATAAATTCGGTACTTACCTATTAACGCCACCACAGCAGAAGTTGCGCTAATGCGCCAATAAAGAGCAATCTTGTTGTTCGAGCGTGCACGCAGTTACATTTTATATTTCCTTGTTGCATTGTTATTTGCTGATTTTTGACGCCATTTTTTAGTGCTTCTTTAGGGCTCTTTTCTTTGCTCATTTTTGACGCCATTTTTTTGCGCGAGCGACCAACAAGATTGCTCATTATTGGTGCATTAGCATAACTTCTGCTGCAGTGTAGTTAATGCGTAAGTACCATAAATTCTAAAACCTGCATACTTGACAACTCCCGAATATTGAACATCATTTCTATATCCAGCACATACTGTAGTTATATGTGTTTAATACTGAAAGCTTATATTTTTTAACAAAAAGTAATTCAGAATTGAACTGTATACGGATATAATATATTTTTCACGATTTCCTGCTAGAATCAGCTAAATGAATTGTGCAAATTTTATAATTCACCCTTTAATCATCTTGTTCAGAAACAAGATTTATCTAAACTGTAACTGATCTTCAGCTATTTACTCAGCAAACCTTCTTATTTCTTTAGTTGAACAAACAAATATTTATTAAGTCATCAAATCACTATTTAATTGAACACTTGGCATTTTTTTCTGAACAGCTTTGGATGTTTAATGTATGATAACATAGAAATATAAATCCTCTGAGAATCATGTTCTTAAATCACATACTTTTAAATCTGATACCTCCGATAACCTCTTATGTGATTTTCTTCCTGGTATCATTTTATCTCTTAGCTTTCATCTTGTCCTCTTTGGACGAATATCAGAGTAGACTGATCGGAAAAGCTGATAAAAATGAATGTTTTGTAGGTAAAAAAATACAATACAGATCTCCGGGTTAACTTTTCCTTTTCTTTTTTCATTCAAGGTATGTTAGAATGTGTTTTTCAAAATGGTATAAACTTGTTTTGGGAACATATAAATAGATAGATAACTATACTTGCATATTCAGGAAAATTGTTCGAAATTAATACATTTATTAACCTTTTGCGCTCTATTGACGCCTATACAATAACAGTGGATGTGTGATTAACCCTTTCTCGCTAATGTGTTAAAATGAATGATTGACACTCGGACCTGCGAACAATTTTATTTAAAAATAAATTAATATATAACAAATAAATACTCTTCGATTTTCTCTTCATCAGCATTTGAAGAGCGCATTTTATCCTTCATTTTCAACAGCAAAACCATCCTTAAATGGTGATTTTGCATTTAGTTTTATCTTAGCGGTTTGAAACCCTTGATCAGTTAACAAAATGGGGAAAATTCCGACTACATAAATTCTAAAATCTCTAGTATTGACAACTGCCTTAAAAGGAACAGTTTTTCTATACTCAACGTATACTATAGCTATATGTGTTTATGCCTGAATGCTTGTATTTTCTGATAAAAATAATGCAGAATTGAACTTTATACGAATATAATACATTTTTCTCGGATTTCGTCTTTTAGAATCAGAGAAATAAATGATGCAAATTTCATGTTCGCCCTTTAAACATCATGTTCAGAAACACGATTTATCTAAACAGTCACTGATCTTCAGATGTTTGTCGGCAAAAGTTCTTATTTCTTTAGTTCAAAAAACAAATATTTATTAAGTCATCAAATCACTATTTAATCGAACACTTGGTATTTTTATCTGATCAACTTCGAATGTTTCATGTACCGTAACATAGAAATATAAACCCACTGAGAATCATGTTCTTAAATCACATACTTTTAAATCTGATACTTTCGACAATCTCTTATGTGATTTTCTTCCAGGGATCATTTTATCTCTTAGCTTTCATCTTGTCCTCTTTGGACGAATATCAGAGTAGACCGATCGAAAAATCTGATAAAAATGGATGTTTTGTGGGTAAAAAAGTACAATATAGACCTCCGCGTTAAGTGTTTATTTTATTTTTACATTCAGGGAATATTAGAATGTGTTTGCAAAAACTGTGCAAAATTATTTGGGGGAAAATATAAAAATATAGATAGCTATATTTATATGCATATTAAAACACTTTTATAATTAATAAAACTATTAAATTATAAGATGATTGATATGATATAATTTTAGAAATAATAGGAATTTGATTGAAAATATATATTCAATATTGCTAAAGGCACTTATAAAAAATAAAACTAATTAACAACGAGAAAAACTGAACTAGAAAACATTTAACAATATAAGGCAATAGTCGATTCAATACTAAGCATTACTGAAAGTAAGTGAAAAAATTGTAATTGTACACACAAAAGTATGATTGAAACAAATCAAGTAAAAAAATACATAAATACACAACGTAATGCAGATAATGTAAAAAAAATATTATGTACATATCCCTATGTACCGGGTGTCCCAAAAATGACTGATGGATTTTAAAATTCAATAACTTGCAAACGGTGACAGCTATTTAAAAATTTTTTGCAGGAGGGTTATGTATAATTTCAGGAGTTTTTTTACCGTAATTTTGTATTTTAGTTCGCATCTCAAACAATAGGTGGTACTGACGGCGATTGAAGACCAGGTGATCAGTGCTGAGTGAAGCGTCGACCTGGCCTTCAATCGCCGTCAGCGCCACCTATTGTTTGAGATGCGAACTAAAATAAAAAATTACAGTAAAAAAACTCCTGACATTATACATAACCCTCCTGCAATTTTTTTTTAAATAGCTTTCACCGTTTGCAGTTATTGAATTCTAATTAAAATCCATCAGTCATTGTTGGGACACCCGGTATGTATACAAGGTGGTTCAAATTAAATTATCTCTGTTTGAGACGCCCTAGCAAGAGAAGTAGTGGATGTAAAATAATATTCATATTTGGACATATACATATCAGACCATCGGAAACTCATTGGTGCTTTTTTTTAGTTCAAATAAAGTTCTTCAGATAATAATAAGGCGTTGCGATCGGTTTAAGATAAGAAAAATGTAATATGACCAAGGATGTAAACAGCTCTTCTATGCATTCCATTTCCTGCTCATATTAATCTTTTTTTTTCCAAATTTAATATTTACAATGTTTGACTCTTATTTAAAGTTTCATTTATAAATGTTTGAAACTTAGCATAAATCTTTATTTAAAATTATTTAATGGAATAATGCGTTGTTTCAAATTTAAAATTCATAAAGTTTAAATGCTGTCTTAAAAAATAAATTATAATTTATTTATTTAATATAGGTGCTAATGCATAATATTTTAAAGCAGTACTTAAAATATTACATATGATGTGTAATATCTTAAAGAATTTTTGCTAATTTAAAATTACTGAGATATGGGTACACACGTGTGTGTGTGTATAACGTTTATCGGGCTGCAAGATATAATTGAAATTTCAAATGTCACAATAATACGAGCTTAATTTAAAATAAACTTTATTTGTAAATAAGTAAATTCATATATTTGTGTACATAGTAAACCAAAAATTTTACTTAAAAATACTGGTGCCAATGAGACATTTGTAGGTTAATATTAAATGCCCCCATTGTGGTAACATCGACATCAATGACTTAAAAATTACACTAACTTCCACACCAATTTTGAAAAAAATCAGCTTAACAATCATTTTATGTTTAGCATGACCATAAAATTAATTATTTTAAAACATAATTCTCACCAAAATTTCTGAAATTTTATTGTACTTTTTTAAAGAAAAAAAAACTTTATCAATTATATGGTAAATGTCATAGGTTGAAAAAAAACTTTCCATCATGAAAATTATTCTTGTTGTGAATCTAAAGAAAATGAGTGTCGTTATAACAATCTTAACAATCATGATTATTGTTCAATGCGAGTAACAATCTCGAACATTGAACTAAATTTAAATAGCTTTCTTTGAAATTAATAACTAGCTTCCTTTGAAATTTCTCCAACATAACGACAAACTGATTTTAATAGCAATCTTTTGAATTCACTGTGATAACGACAAGTCATTTAAAATTTTGATTGAATAGATGTTATTGGGTATTGCACTTAAGCGAAAAATTACTTTTTTAAGTCACTGAAGTAAATAACCAAAGTATCATTTATTAGATGATCTTTGAAATGATTACAAAATTAATAAACGGATATTAAGTATTAAAATTTTCAATTTTAGCACTTTTTAAATTTTTATATAATAGTTATTTCACTTTTCATATTTTCTGCTTTTGAGTTTAATTAGAAAAGATTAGAAGTGGGATAATCTCACTTTCTTTCAATAGTATATGAAGAACTCTTTCAACTTAAGCTATTTGTATGCTTTTGCGATTTGAAAATTAAAAAAAAAGAGATCAATATTCTATTTTTCTAAATAGTTTCATAGGATGCAAAATGTATAAAATGAATTAAACGTTATTGGAGCATTGGTTATGTAAATATTTTTGGAAAGTTTTGTCTTGAAGTGGTGTTGTAAATAGGGTTCTCATGAAAAAAATTATACTTCATTTAATTAGAGAAAAAAAACTAAACATCAATTGATAAATTTAACTGAAATTTTAAATTATATTTATTTTAAAATTCATACTTCGGATTCTAAAACTATGTCTACTTTATACTGAAATTTTCAAACACAGTTCTTAAAATTAAAAAAAAAAAAAAAAAAAAAAAAAAAAAACAGTGTTGTTGTAGTGTAAATAAAAATTTCACTAATCAAACTTAAATAAAAGAATGGAACACTGAAGTTTATACCTATATTCTTTTGTGAGTTACTTGTTGTTTTTTTTATCTTTATGAAATCATCATTAGTTTAAGTTATACAGTAAATGAGTTGAATCTAACATGTTCGGTTTGAATATGAAATATCAAAATGTGAATATTATATTTTAGTTTTATGTAAAAACCTATCAGCTCTTTAATTCTTGAAAAATGAAGAGGTACTTTTTACCAACTAATTATATTCAAGAATTTTATAAAAAATTTTAAAGAAACTTTATTTTTGTAAATTTGGTAAAAATAGCTTTATTTTTTTTTTTTTTATCTTTTCAATACTTTGAAAAGTTTGGTTCAAATTCCAGATTACTAAACCACAATTACAAAGTATATGGATCTTTGCTAAAGGGAATGTAAAACTTATGTTGAGTATATGAAACTAGTAGTATCATTTCATACAGGTGGTTCATGACTATATGTAAAAGCAGAAAAGGTTATTAGAGGGGGTCTAAATAAGCAAATTTGATACAGGAATGTGGGTGCGGAAATGCAGTTTTGAAACAGTAGAGAGTGCTATTGATTGCGGCCGATGAATGCTTTTCGTTGAGCTTGAATCGTCATTTCCAGCACGGATTTCAAGCAATATGCATTTACATCATATATCGGATCATATATCATCATATTTACATAATATCGGAGTTTTTTAATTAGAATTGGTGCTTGAGTGAATCGTTTTATGCTTACAGAAGTTATAAAGACACTGTAAGATATCGCATAACTTTAGCTATGGAAAAAGCAATATAAAGCACAGCAGAGGATAGCCCTTCGAACAGCTCAAAAGCTGTTGGACATGCGACGACTGTGAATAATTTCCTTGTGTAGCCCGATACGGGAAATGCATGTTGACGGGTTTCTCATTTGCGTAACGATGCATCAAAATCCTCAAAAACCGTGCAAATGAGCATCAAAATGCTCAAAATCCGTGAGTTAATGACGATTCAAGTCAGCGAAACATTTTCATTCACGGAACTTAACAGTGAACTCTACTGGATCAATGCTGCATTTCTACACCAATGTTCCTAGGCAAAATCTGCTTATTTAAGTCCCTTCTAATTTATTTTACATATTTGACACATATTTGAGAACCACCCTCTAACTGCAATGCATTTTGCGCTTTTAAATCTACATTCAAATTCCAAATATTATTATTATTATTATTATTTTAAGGCAAGATTTGTTGAAAACCTAAACTGATGTTATTATAGATAATTTACTTTAATTAATAGTAACAATGATTGATAATAATAATGAAATTTAAACGACTCGTATTGCTTACCCTATTAGTCAACAGCCTTTCAATATTATTTAAAAAGAATCACAAAATTCCTAATCTAATGTTTTCCAGTTATACATCTTTAAATAAATTCTAGCTATATCAATTTTAACAGCATTTCAGTTAGGATAAATTTCTTTCAGTTAGTTAAGAGTCATCACAAAAAAACTATTACTTATTACAGTCGGAATAATTTTCTTTTATATAATGCAAAAGTTGCATTGCAGACCTCTTTTTTTAAATAGCAATTTTGGTTTGATTTTATCACGAAGTTTAAGTCATCAAAGTTTCCATTAAAAAAAAAAAAATAATAATTTATTGTTTTTCCCCTGTACTTTAAAAAAATATCCTGACATAGTCATTACATTAGCAGCATTTTAATATAAATAAACTTCTTTTAAAAAAGGGACCACAGTTTTGCGCTATAGCTTTTTCTGTTACATTTACGAAATTATAATTTTAGAAAAACGACATTAGAAAAGAGATAAAAAATGAGTGAAGTCTCTTAGGTCAACTTAGAGAATAGGTCAACTGTCCTATAAAAGAAAACCCTTGAAACATTATTTTCTCATGATTAAAACCAATCATTTATTAATTTTCTTACATTTTACACAAATGTACTAATATTATTTTGATAATTAAATGTATAACGAATAAAATGATACATAATTTTTTTTCAAGGTTCATTATTTAGAAAAAAAAAAAATGTTGTAAAATGCTCGTTTACCCTCCCTATTCCCAGTATATATTTTTTAAATTGATGCTCGATGCTATTGTATCTTCCATATTCCTTCCTTCAATATACTTTTCAAAATACCATTCAGTTAAAAATATTTTTGTTCACAGCCATTTTGATGTTTTCTCGGAACTAGAAAATACAGGACAGGCAGTTATATGAATCAGAATTTTTCATTAAAAACATCTGCAATTTTTACAATAAAATAAAACACATTAATGTAATTTTACAAAATATAATAACAATTATATTACATATAACCATGCATACAATTATACTGATATAAAATATATAGAACCAATAACTACATATAATTTATATTTATACTCAAGGAATAAAAATATTCATATGCTTATTTTTTAATATTTAAATCTATTCATTTTATAAAGATAATATTTTTTTTTAAATTGCAATTTATAGCCGCATGAATTTCAGAACAAATACTATACTGTAATAATAATAAAAAAAAATGTGTAAATTTACAAATTTTTTTCTAGGAAATTGAGGTTCTTAAAATCATTTATGCAACGGCAACAGTAAATATTCGTGTAACAGATACACATTTGCACCGTAAATCAAAAAATCTTCAAGATTAATAAGAATTTTGTAGGAAATTAGAACGCATAGAATTTTTCATGTACTAGCAACCCGGGTTACCGACCAAATTTTACTAAAGTTACAGTAATTTTGTTAAATTCATTTGTAAATATATATCTCTAAAGAAACTAGTTTTGGAAATTTGCATCTTTTTTTGTACAGTGTACAGATAAAACTTTAGAAGCACACAGATATCCTAACTTTACATCTGTAAAAGTACCGAATTATTATTATTAGTAGTAGTAGCAGTAGTCGTTTTCACAGTGTAGATAGTGTATCTGAATATACAAGCTTTATCATTATTCTTCATTTACATATTATTTAAACATTAACTTATTCTATTAACATCACTATAAAATTAAAAAAATAATTATCAAGATCAGTGGTGTAAATTCTTTACTTAAGAATAAAATATATACAGGGTGATTCCAAATTTTTTTTACAATAAAAGAGGGGTGATAGTACATATCAAGACAAACAATATTAAATTGGAGACCAAGGGTCCAAAACGTTTTCCAAAGGAGATAGCCGACATTAAAGTTTAGGGACCAAAATTTCAAATAAACATAAAAAACGGAAAAATCGGTCGATTGATTTGCGGTTTTCACTAAAATTGTTCTTTATGTTGGCATTTTCTTGAAATTATAAAGATGAATTTCAAAAAATGTCGATAGAGGGCGCTTTAGACTTTGGGGTAACGAACAACTATTTTTTGCCGGTATTTTTTGCATCTCATTAAATGTTTTCGTAAGCATAGACTCAAACTTAAATTTTGAGCTCAAAATCTGAAAGTGGGACTGGTTAAGTAGCACAAACTGAACTGTGTTCAGAGGGTTCAAATTTCAAATGATTATAAAAAACGGAAAAATTGGTTCATCGATTTGCGGTTTTCACTAAAACTATTCTTTTTGTCGATGTTTTCTTAAAAATAAATTATAAAGATAATTTTCAAAAAATGCCGATAGAGGGCGCTTTAGACTTTGGAGTAACGAACAACTCTTTTTTGGCGTTATTTTTTGCATCTTATTAAATGCTTTCGTAAGCTTAGACTTAAACTTAAATTTTGAGCTCAAAATCTAAATAGTTGGTAGTAGTTAAGTAGACAAACTGAACTGTGTTCAGAGGGTTCAAATTTCAAATGATTATAAAAAACGGAAAAATTGATTGATTCGTTTGCGGTTTTTGCTAAAACTAATTTTTAAATGAGCATTTTCTTGAAAATAAATTTTAAAGATAAATTTCACAATAATCGATAGAGGGCGCCTTAGATTTTGGAGTAGCGTACAACTATTTTTAATTGTTATTTTTTTTAATCTCATTAAATGCTTTCAAATGCATAAACTTAAAATTTAGGCTCAAATTCTGAATCGTTGGGAGTGTTTAAGTAGTGAAAAATTGAATGTGTTCGAGGAGGGGAAGTGTTAAATTTCAACTCCTGAAGATACTTCAATTTGCGTAATTAACTACTTCTAATTATTCAGATTTTAAGCTCAAAATTTAAGTTTAAATCTAAGCTTCCGAAAACATTTAATAAGTTTTTGCAAGCATTTAATTAGAACAAGAAAATAATGGTTAAAATTAATTGTTGGCTACTCTGAAGTTTAAGGCGCCCTCTAATGGAATTTTTTTTAAATTTATCTTTAAAATTTATTTTCAAGAAGATACTGACTTAAAGAATAGTTTTATTTTAAACCGCAAATGAATCGACAAATTTTTCCATTTTATATAATTATTTTAAATTTGAACACCCCCCCCCCCTTAAACACAGTTCAGTTTGTGCTACTTAACAACTCCCTACTATTCAGATTTTGAGCTCAAAACTTAAGTTTAAGTCTAAGCTTCCGAAAACATTTAATGAGATGCAAAAAATAACGGAAAAAAATAGTTGTTCCTTACTCCAAAGTCTAAAGCGCCATCTATCGACATTTTTTGAAATTTATCTTTAGAATCTATTTTTAAGAAAATACCGACATAAAGAATAGTTTTAGTGAAAACCGCAAATCAATGAACCGATTTTTCCGTTTTTTATAATCATTTGAAATTTGAACACTCTGAACACAGTTCAGTTTGTGCTACTTAACCATTCCCACTTTCAGATTTTGAGCTCAAAATTTAAGTTTGAGTCTAAGCATACGAAAACATTTAATGAGATGCAAAAAATACTAGCAAAAAATAGTTGTTTGTTACTTCAAAGTCTAAAGCGCCCTCTATCGGCATTTTTTGAAATTTACCTTTATAATTTAATTTCAAGAAAATGCCGACATAAAGAATAACTTTAGTGAAAACCGCAAATCAATTGACCGATCTTTCCGTTTTTTATGTTTATTTCAAATTTTGGTCCCTAAACTTTAATGGTGGTTATCTCCTTTGGAAAACGTTTTGGACCCTTGGTCTCCTATTTAATATTGTTTGTCTTGATGTGTACTATCACCCCTCTTTTATTGTAAAAAAAAATTTGGAATCACCCTGTATATATGTATATTATTTAACTGTTACGCTTCAAAATTAAGTATGTCAAATTATAAAAGATCGGCTTTGGACGATTTTTTTTCATAAAATGTTTTAATTTTAACCATTATGCAGGAAAAATGCTTTCGCAATCAATACAGTAACGAGTCAGTAAAGAATTTTTCACCAGCTGTTGCACCGAAAACTGAGTTCTTTTCAGGAGAATATCGTATTAGTATATAATGTTTTTAAAAGACAAATTTATTCTTTTACATGGATGTCTCAAATTTTTAACGCACTCCTCTTCCAGCTAATTTGAGGGAAGTTTATTGTAAGTTGTATGCATCGGTTGATTAATAATGAACATCAATAAAATCTTATTTTTCAACTGTAGTTTTTTTATCATCTTCTAATTAAGCTTAACAAGCAAAGTACGGAGTTAAAAAAATGTTCTGAAACTGGAGATTAATTAGCTGAATATATTTTTTGTCTACTAAAGTCATTTTGATTTTAGTTTGAATGGTATGATTTACTTTTTTTTTAAATAATTGATTTTAGGATTAGATTTCTCTTTCTAAATATACGTAAAATATGATGAAACAGACAAAAATAGTTTAATATGCTTTTTATTAACAAAATTTGACAATCGCCAACTTTTCAATTTATTTTCAAAATTAAACACATTTTTTAATCAGAAATTGTACTTTAAAAATTTCTTAAGGAGAAATCATTGTTTTTTTTTTTTTACATGCAATTTAAACATTAACCTATTGTATTAACAATAGGATAACGTTAAAAATATTTACTAAAATCCGTGGTGTAAATTCATTTTTAAGAATTAAAAAAATAATTTAAAAATATTCCTTGTCAAAACTAACTATGTCAAATTATAAATGATCGGTTTTCGACTAGAGATATTTTTTTCTTGAAAATACTTTAATTTTTAACCATTATGTAGCAATCATATTTTTTCAATCAATACAATAACGAGTCGGTGAAGAACTTTCCTCCAGCTGTTGCACAAAAACTGAGTTCTTTTCTGAGTTTTTTTCGTATTAGATACTGTTTTTAAAAGACAAATTTATTATTTTACGTGTATCAAATTTTTAACGCACACCTCTTCCAGCTAATTTGAGGGAAGTTTAGTATAAGCTATTTGCATCGA
The DNA here is from genome assembly GCA_964019185.1 of Maratus speculifer. Lineage (NCBI taxonomy): Eukaryota > Metazoa > Arthropoda > Arachnida > Araneae > Salticidae > Maratus > Maratus speculifer. The sequence goes on along the minus strand of OZ025294.1, from coordinate 230,349,947 downwards.
CTGATTAATTAATGAACTTCAATAAAAACTTCAAAATGTATTTTTTTTTCTTTATTATCTTCTAATAAAACTTAACAAGCAAAGTACGGAGTTAAAAAAAAATCTTTGAAAATAGAGATTAATTAGCAGAATACATTTTTCTCAAATAAAGTCATTATGATATTTGTTTGAATGGTATAATTTACTTTTTTTATTGAATAATTGATTTTAAGATTAGATTTCACTTTCTGAATATAAGTAGTATATGATTAAACTGACAAAAATTTTTCAATATGCTTTTTATTAACAAAATTTGGCAATCGCTAACTTTTAAATTTATTTTCAAATAATAATAATAATAATAATAATAATAATAATAATAATAATAATAATAATAATTAAAAATTGTACTTAAAAATTTCTTAAGGGGTAGTCATTGTTTTTTATTTACATGTAAATTAAACATTAACTTACTGTATTAACATCACTATGAAGTTAAAATTATTTACTAAAATCCGTGATGTAAATTATTTTTTTTAAATAAAAGTCATATTTAAAAGTATTCCTCATCAAAATTAAATATGTAAAATTATAAACGAGGGCTTTGGACAAATATTTTTTGCTTTAAAATTTTTAAATTTTAACCATTATGCAGGAGAAATTCTTTCACAATCAATCAATACAGTAATGAGTTGGTAAAGAACTTTTCTCCAGTTGTTGCACCGAAAACAGAGTTCTTTTCTTTAGAATATTGTATTAAATAATGTTTTCATTTTTTATTTTATTATTATTTTTTTTATTTTTTTAATACGGATATATCAAAATTTTAACGCACTCCTTTTCCATCTAATTTGAGGAAATTTTCTATAACTTGTTTTCATCGATTGATTAGTAATGAACATCAATAAAAACTTATTTTCAAAATGTAGATTTTTAATTATCTGTAAATTAAGCTTAACAATCAAAGTACGGAGTTGGAAAAAATGCTCTGAAACTAGAGATTAATTAGCTAATTACATTTTTCTCAAATAAAGTCATTGTGATTTTTGTTTGAATGGTATGATTTACTTTTTTAGAACAATTGATTTTAACATCAGCTTCCACTTTCTGAATATACGTAGTGTATGACTAAACAGACAAAAATAGTTTAATATACATTTTATTAGCAAAATTTGACAATCGCCAATTTTTAATTTTTTTTCAAAATTAAACACATTTTATATTAGAAATTGTACTTAAGAAATTTCATAAGGAGAAATTATTGTTTTTTATATACATGTAATTTAAACAATTGATTACATGTAAATAAAAAACAATTAACCTATTGTATTAGCATCGGGATAAAATTAAAAATATTTACTAAAATCCGTGGTGCAAATTCGCTTTTTAAGAATAAAACTCTTATTTTAAAACATTTCTCGTCAAAATTAACAATGTAAAATTATAAATGATCGGCTTTGAACTGGAAACATTGTTTTTATTTAAAATACTTTAATTTTTAACTATTATGCAGGAAAAAGTTTCTCAAAATCAATACAATAACGAGTCAGTAAAGAACTTTTCCCCAGCTGTTGCACCGAAAATTGAGTTCTTTTCTGGAGAATATCGTATTAGGTATTTTTTTTTTTTAAACAAATTTATTCTTTTACATGGATGTATCAAATTATATCAATATCTCCTCTTCCAGCTAACTTGAGGGAAGTTTAATATAAGTTGTTTGCATCGTTTCTTTAATAATGAAAATCAATAAAAACTTATTTTTTAAATGTAGTTTTTTTAATTATCTTCTAGTTAAGCTTAACAAGCAAAGTACAGAGTTAAAAATATGCTCTGAAACTAGAGCTTCATTAGCTGAATATATTTATCTCAAATAAAGTCACTATGATTTTTGTTTGAATGATATGATTTATTTTTTTAGAATAATTGATTTTAAAATTAGCTTTCACTCTTCCTGAATATACGTAGTATATGATTAAACAGACAAAAATTGTTTAATGTGCTTTTTACTAACAAAATTTGACAATCACCAACTTTTCAATTTCTTTTCAAAACTAAACCCATTTTATTTATCAGAAATTGTATATAAGAAATTTCTTAAGAGGAAATCATTGTTTTTTATTTACATGTAACTTAAAGATTAACTTAATGTATTAACATCACGATAAAGTTAAAATTATTGACTAAAATCAGTGGTGAAAATTCTCTTTTTAAGAATAAAATCTTATTTTAAATTATTTCTTGCAAAAATTAACTATGTCAAATTATAAAAGATCGGCTTTGGACGAGAAACTTTTTTTTTTCTTAAAATGTTTTAATTTTAACCATTGAGCAGGACAAATACTATCCCAATCAATACATTTAACGAGTCGGTAAAGAACATTTCTACAGCTGTTGCACCGAAAACTGAGTTCTTTTTCTGGAGAATATCGTATTAGATAATGTTTTTAAAAGAAAAATATATTACTTTACATGGATGTATCAAATTTATAACGTACTCATTTTCCAAGTAATTTTACTGAAGTTTAACATAAATTGTTTGCATCGATTGATAATTAACGAACATCAATAAAAACTTTTTTCAAAATGTAGTATTTTTATTAGTATTATTATTATCTCCTAATTAAGCTTAACAAGCAAAATGCAGATTTAAAAAAATTCTCTGAAACTAGAGATTAATTAGTTGAAATGCTTTTTTTTCAAATACATTATGTTTTTTTTAATGGTATGATTTCCTTTTTTAGAATAATTGATTTTAAGATTTGAATATACGTAGTATATGATTAAATAGACAAAAATAGTTTAATATGCTTTTTATTAATAAATTTGACAGTCGCCAACTTTTCAATTTCTTTTCAAAATTAAATACATTTTTTATCAGAAATTATACTTAATAAATTTCTAAAGTGGAAATCGTTTTTTATTTACATGTAATTTAAACATTAACTTACATTATTAACATCACGATAAAGTTAAAAATATTTACTAAAATCAGTGCTGTTAATTCTTTATATATATATATATATATATATATATACATATATATATATATATATATATATATATATATATATATATATACATATATATATATATATATATATATATATATATATATATATATATATATATATATATATATATATATATATATATATACATATAAATATATATATATATATATATATATATATATATATATATATATATATATATATATATATATATACATATAAATATATATATATATATATATATATATATATATATATATATATTATTCAAAAATATTCCTCATCAAATTTGTCTATGTCAAATTATAAACGATCGGCTTCTGACAAGAAATATTTTTTTCCTAAAATATTTAAATTTTAACCATTATGCAGGAAAAATATTTCAGCAATCAATACAATAATGAGTCGGTAAAGAACCTTTCTCCAGCTGTTGCGCCGAAAACTGAATTCTTTTCTAGAGAATATCGTATTACATAATGTTTTTAAATACAATTTTATTCTTTTACGTGGATGTATCAAATTTTTAACGCACACCTCATCCAGCTAATTTGAGGGAAGTTTAATATAAGTCGTTTGCATCGGTTGATTAATAATGAACATCAATAAAAACTTATTTTCAAAATGCAATTTTTTATTATCTTCTAATTAAGTTTAACAAGCAAAGTAAGGAGTTTTCAAAAATTCTTTGAAACTAGAGATTAATTAGATGAATATATTTTTCTCAAATAAAGTCATTATGATTTTTGTTTGAATGGTATGATTTACTATTTTTTAGAATAATTGATTTTTGATTAGCTTTCACTTTCAGAATATGCGTAGTATATGGTAAAACAGACAAAAATATTTTAATATGCTTTTTATTAACAAAATTTGACAATCGCCAATTTTTAAATTTCTTTTCAAAACTAAACCCATTTTTTATCAGAAATTGTACTTATGGGAAATCATTGTTTTTTATTTACATGCAATTTAACCATTAACTTACTGTATTAACATAACGATAAAATTAAAAACATTTGCTTTTTTTTTTACAATAAACGTCTATTTAAAAATATTTTTCGTTAAAATCAACTATTCGTCGGCTTTGAACGTCAAATTAAAAGAGATCAGCTTTGTACTAGAAACATTTTTTTTTTCTAAAATGTTTTAATATTAACTATTATGCAAGAAAAATTCTTTCGCAATCAATACGATAGCGAGTCGGTAAAGAATATTTCTCCAGCTGTTGCACTGAAAACTGAGTTCTTATCTAGTAAATATCGTATAAGATAATGTTTTTCTAAAAAAAAAAAAAAAAAAAAAAAAATATTATTTTACATGGATGTATCAAATTTTTAACGCACTCCTATTCCAGCTAATTTGAGGGAAGTTTATTGTAAGTTGTTTGCATCGATTGATTAATAATGAACATCAATAAAATCTTATTTTCAAAATGCAGTTTTTTTTATTATCTCCTAATTAAGCTTAACAAGCAAAGTATGGAGTTTTAAAAAATTGCTCTGAATCTAGAGATTAATTAGCTGAATATATTTTTCTCAAATAAATTCATTATGATTTTTGTTTGAGTAGTATGATTTATTTTTTAGAGTCATTGATTTTAAAATTAGCTTTCACTTTCAGACTAAACGTAGTACATAATTATACAGAATAAAATAGTCTAGAATTGATTATAAATGGTTTTATTAACCAAATATAACAACCGGCAGCCTTTTAATTTATTTCCTAAATTAAGCACTTAAAAAAAAAATCCGAAAATGTACTTAAGGGGGCTATCCATTAATGCTGTCACACATTTTTTCACACTGTAAAAAGAAATGTGTTAAATTTACGGCAAAAAGAGCTGGCAGCAATTCTGCCAGCACATTTTGCCTTAAAAATTGCAGTAAAATTAGATGTAAACATTTTTATTACATCTAATTTTACTGTAATTTTTACGGCAAAACCTGCTGGCAGCAATGTTAAATTTAACAATTTTTTTTATTGTGCTATATTTTTGACACCCTCTTCCCCATTTTTGTCACAAAGTGTCACACTTCACCATAACCCCTCCTCCTCTTGTCACATGTCACGCTACATTACGTATACATACACTTACAGTTCAGAAACAAAGCACTATGTTATAAATCATATTTAAAATTTAATTTTTTAATTTTAACTGTGTCTTTAATGACTTTTTTGAGAATAACAATAAAAACGATTTGTGTATTTATTTTGTATGAAATAAGATTAAGGTTTATAACAAAAGTTATAGCTAATATACACTAGTAATACAACATTAATGTAAAAGAGAAATTGATAACAGTAGTATTCTGGGATTTTGAAAAGGAATTTAATAGTATTTTTGGCTTTAAATTTTACATTTGCTTTATGAAAATTCTGATTTTATTTCATATGAATTTGACATTATGAGACTTCCTAATTTCTTATCATTATTATCATGAAAGACGCCAGCATTCCGAGTGACGCCAGTGACAATAATAATGATAAGAAATTAGGAATTATACATAAAAAATGTTTTGGCTTCAATTATTTATTAAAAAAAGACATATCACACAAACATAACATAATTATTTAAACCATATTTATATTGTTTCAAAATTGCTGTAAATTCTCTTTTACTGTTATTTTTCTTTATCTATTTACAATTTAAAATGAAATTTCAATAAATTAATGAATTTATTTTATAGTATTCTGTTTCATTCAATAAAAATAGTGGTATCAAACAAATTTAAAAAGTCAACAAAACATAGAAAGTTTCAAATATTTGAATTGCATCATTAGAATGGAAAAATTAAATCGAAGAAAATTCCTAGTTACGTTCAAAATTATGTTTAAACTGGAAGAGAAAGGATATAATTCCTGAAACGGTAAGTTGTACTTCTATTTGCCTCAGCAAAATTTATAGCAATCATACTAACATTTCTCGCTATTCGGATATTTGCCAAAAGTACTTTTTAAATTTCGTAAATTTCTCTTTAAAACTTAACTGTTTTCCTCCCGCATTCATCTAAACGTTTCATTCCGATACGAACTGCTATCTACCCTCCTACATTTTTCTCTTTAACAAACACTTCAATTGAAAGTTTTTATGTTGGGAATTTTTTCTCCAAAAAGATTTCATTTCCGAATAAAAGGAATGTATTCCTCGATAGAAATGGGACAAATATGCTGGCTTCATAGAAAACTGTTTTGCATGGTTCAGCGGAAAATAATCTCGACAGTCACAGATAACGAACTGGGGACACCCCCCATTGATTGTTCTTTATTGTGCCACATAGTGAAGATGAGCTTCCGAGACCCTGATAAAGCGTTCGATTTACGATTAAACGCTTTTCCCATGAGATAAAGCATCTTCTTTTTTCGATACTATAGATTTTAATCGGGTATTTATGAAGGGAATTTTAAAAACAAATTTTGAGCACACTTTCTTAGATAAGCTTCACGCTCTTGGAAGAATAGATTATTAGTCCTTTTTCCTTCCCCCATTCTTTCGAAAATTATTTTTTGGAAAACTGGACCTTCATTACTAAGAAGAAAGTATTAAAAAAATCTAGGAGAAGAAAAAATAAAGGTTCGTTAATTATTTTCAGGGCCAATTGTCTTGGATATTTCAACTCCAAAAATTATCGAATTAGCTGAAAAGAACAATGGAAGTAAAATATGATAAAAAAAATCTCAGTTACAATCTCTTATCGCGTATATTTAGTTTTCGGACGACGTTTTTTAATTGCATTATTCATTTTAACGGTATGTACTTGTAATCATAGCTTTTAAATAAATTAGCCGTATTTGATATCAATGCATGATTATTATTTTTATTTTATTTCTCTGCTCATAAGTACAGCGTATGGGTCAATTTTTTTTCAACAGCTTGCTTATGTTTTAATTTTTGTGCATGTTAGATTATGGGTCAAAAATTAAAACATTTAAAAGTAATCTTTTTAAATCAAACATAGCATATATATTTTTTAGTTTAGCAAGTGCAATTCCGGACTGAAACAGCCTTTTTTTGCACCCGGGAAAAATGGTTTTTGCTTCCCTCCCCTCCTTCCTTTACAATGTATATTTACAAAGAGAATTTAACAAAATTTCTAATAGCCACTTATTTTAAAATTTGAAGCATGTAATCATAAATATGTACTAAGTACTCTGCTTTGTCAAGTAACGATTCATTAAAACATTTAAAACGAATCGAAAAGAACAGAAAAAATGTCCGCTTTGCACAGGATCCTTATTCCATATCATTTTTAGATTCTTCTGTGCTTTGGAATACTACAGAAAGGACGATTTTGATAATATCGTGATAAATATATGTGTGAGAGAAATCGACAGTTAAATTTTTTATTTGGCATCCGGGGCTCATGCCCCCTCTTCCCCCACCTTTGTTTTGGCACTGGTGCAATTATGACTAGTTTTCTCTTTAACTTGTTTTGAATAAAATTCACGTGCTGCATTTTCCTCGAATTTAAATAAATAAAAAATAAATCTCGAAAAAGAAATTCATTGAAAATATGAAATTCGGTATTCTCATTTGTTTACGTAGGAAGATGTTTAAAATACCCACCGCACAAATTGAGGTACGCATGAGCTTGATACGTGCGGTATCCAATATCTTTGATAACCGCGATATATTTGTATGCACAAGGGATATTTTTTCGGCAAACACAAGCCATGTTTCTAATTATTTTTGCTTGTACCTTTATGTGACGTCATATTTTTATCGAAAAATATGCTCTTAGATGTAGAGTTTTTTCACATTTTTTATGTACTCCAAGAGAGTAATTAGTATGGGCTGGATCTTGTCGGTCTTTATTTAACATCTTGTTATGTTTTGTATTAATATAAACAAAGTTTCTTATTCTGTTCAGCTGTCTTGATTTCTGTGTCGCTTTTTACGACTTAAAATAGACTGAACTCATTGTCTTGAATTTAAAAGATACAAATCAAAACTACGTACCAAGAAAAAAATAGCTTGCAATAGTATCACATCACGAATTTAACTGTGTCATTTGAATAACTATCTTATGAAAATAACATAAAAACAAACGATTTCGTGATATAGGATACAAAATATCACTAATACATCAGATAACTTGCTATGAGGAAAAAAGAAATAAAAGAAAAAAGCACTGCAAGCATCTTGCTTTAAAATAATAATAATAATAATAATAATAATATCTTGTATAAACGGCTTTTCAATTATTTTTACACGCAAAGCAATTATCTAAAAAACTCTTCTGAATTCAAAATACGAGACACAGTTTTCAAATAACTTTTTATTTTTACATCTCTAAAATATTTCTTCTCTCAGATATGTATTTCTATAGATTTATGAAATGCGTAAAGAGATAATAACAAAGGCTATTCGGTTAAGAACTAAAAATACCCTAGCTTTCCAAAATGTTCTTCGCCGTCATTATGTTATTCTTTGCTAAAAATGGGTTGCCACTGTATACGCGAATACTCGAATTCTTGAAGTTTAAAGCAAACCCAAATTCAAATACTTAGAAATAAATTGCTTTTTCTGTTAGAAACTCTTTAAAGAACGAGTATTTTAAGTATTCTTCAACTTACCTACAAACCAACTGTTAGAGGATTCCAGGCGATCGGGTTATTTACGATCATAGCGCCCCGGGACAATTTTTCCATTGAATTCCCAGAAATGATTCTTTTTCTCTTGTTTCGACTCTTTTTCGCAAATCTCTTCTATTCCACTGTGAGCATTGCTAAGCTTTTGATAAGCGCTTGCTGACTCTTGAGGAAATTCTCTCCCCTCTCATCACTTTGGAATAAAAGGGTTTACGACAAATCAAACACCAGTCCCTGAGTGAATTTTCTGAGTGGGGAGGAACTGTTTCTATTATCGAGATATCGGTTTCATTTTGCTGAATGCCTTGAAATGATTTCCGACCGTCTGCATGGTGAATTTTTTACTTCATTTTCAACCGTCGATTTGTACGATAATTACTTTCTAAATGTTCAAAGCACACAATTAGAGAAAAGTAAGTTATTGAAAGTTTGAGGTTTGAAATGGTTTTACTTTAGATCTGCAATTGTTTTACTTTGAGATTCGTGAGTTTTCAGCCAAAATATCATATTCACCATTTTTATTAGGAAACATTCATCAGCGTTATTAACACAGATAATAGCAATTTATTAATAACTAAAATTGTTTCTGTTGTTACCAAACGATGCGATAATTATGATTCGTTTATCCTGCATATGTGTTCATTTTAGGGATTAGATATATTCTCGGCTGTTAAATACTGGCATTTTTTGCAAACCCTCTTAGAAAGGCAGAAAAATTGATCGAAAAACTAATAATTCCAATTTGTTGTTGTTGTTTTTTAAGCACAGTAAACTTTGTCATAGATTGAATCGATCGGGTCCAGGAAAATTTTCCATAGTAGACAGTATTTCACCTTAGACAAATTTTACTCTAAGATTAAGGGTTCTTAGGGATTTCAAAATATTTCCGAATTAGGCAGATTTACGTCTTACAGAGTCCGTCTTACAATGAGTTTAGTGTAGTTAAAAATTATTTTAAATTTTGTTGTTAAACTTCGGCACTTATTACTCGTAAACCTGCAGCCACATTAACTTGTATCAAAATATCAACTTAATAAGCAGCATTTTAACTTAAAAAAAAAAAAAAAGTTTTCTCTTGTACAATACGGTTGCAGCTAAGAGCCGTTGGTTGAATTTTTTAATTTTTTTTAAACATAAGAAAACTGCGTTAGTTTAAAAAAAATCATTTTCGATTAAAATTTTCACTTTGAAATTTATAGAAAAATTAAAAATAAAAATAAATGGATAGATAGCCCTAAGGCAGTTTTATTATGCATAGATGAACGCAAAATTTATTCACAAATGTTAAAAGAAAAATATTCAAATTCTCATGCTTCTTATTTTGACAAATACAATTTCCAGAAAATTGTTTTTAAGTTTTTAAGTTTTTAAGTATTTAATACATTTTGTCAGTGAGAGCAACATTTTTGCTCACATATCTCTTAATGATCGAAATATTACTTTAAATATTTTGGCTAGAACTATACACACTATAAAAAATTAATTTTCATCTAAAAAAAAAAAAAAAAAAAAAAAAAAAAAAAAAAAAAAAAAAAAAAAAAAAAAAAAAACATATTTTTTAAAAGTTTAGAACGTAAGTAAAAACTTAAATTTTAACGAACGTCGATTTCTATGATAATTATTTTTTTATCGTCTGAAGTAGACAGTTATTTAAAAAAAGCATGTGAAGGTTTGAATTTGTTTAATCTTCTATGCTAATGAATTTATTGTTATTTTATGGAGTAATTATAACCCATTTGTACATTTTCAACATTGTTATTTATTTTACTTTTTTCTATTTGGAAAAGCGTTGTTTCTATTACATAGGCAGTAACTTAGACCCTTTAAGAACACCTTTTAAAGGTTTTAATTCGCATAGCTTTTTTTATGGTTATAACTACCCAATCAAAAATTCACAATCGTAAAAGTTTGGGGTAGCATGAAACGAAATTTTACCATGTACATTTTTCTCCATTATGGAGGCGGTCACAATTACCCCATGCTCATAACTACCCCACATGAACCTATGTAAGGAATCACATAAATGAAAAACGCACGTATGTATGAAAGCAATATGAGTTTAAATTAAAATATTTGTTATGGAAATTATATGCAAAATATATAAACTCCATGGATTGGAATAAAAACAGCAAACAATACGATGCATTTTTTATAATTTTCATCTTTTTTTCAGTTATTAGTCTAGATAAAATTCTTGTAAGCAGTAAAAAGAACGTTTTAAATGCGTAAATAAAATTTACGTTATTTTACTAATTTAAAGCTAGAAAAATATATTTAAGGTAGATCTTTAATGAGTGGATAATTATTCTATGAAATCGCTCTTTCAACAGTTTTTTTTCCTCAAAACCATTCCCTTACAGCACATGGATACTAAAAAAAGAACCACTCATCCTCCACATCCCAAACGCAAAAACTTCATTTTTCATCTAGACGAATTTACAAATGTAAAAAAGATGGCGGTTTCATGGAGGTACTAGCGACAAAATCGGAACAGTCGGCACCTCATCATCATTGAAGCAATTCTTTTGAAATGCTTGAGAGCGCAAAAGGCCATCAATGAGCACTTAGTCTAATGTGATATTTCAGACAAGAACAAATGGATTAAGATCAAATCAATCTTCCATACGTTGAGAATACTCTTGTTAAGGTTGATAATCCACTACTGATGTATATTATTTTCTAATTTTACGGTTTATCACTATAAAAAAAAAGCAAGATAATTTGTTAAATTTATGGTTTTAATCTGACGCCTCAGCTACTAGTATTATACTATAAAAAAACATTTTTTTATGTATGGATGTATGGAACGTAAATAAAAACAATGTGTGGAGTAAACAGTGTAAATAAAAATAGTGTAAGGAGTAAACAATGTACATAAAAACAATGTATTTTAATGTATAGAGCGCAAAAAAAGAAAAAAAAAGATATATTTTCTATGGTTTATATAAAAATACTTTTAGGAGTAAAAAAAAAAAGTTTTTAAATACTTAAAGATAATTTGCAGTTATTTTTTCTCATTTTAAAGCATCAAAAATATATTTAAGGTAGATCTTTAATGCGTGGATCATTATTCTATGAAATCATTCTTTCAACACTTCTTTTTCTAAAAATCATTTTTTTACAGTATAAAAAAAGAAAGAAAACAAAATTATTTCAGTTCAAACGCAAAAACTTCATTTTTCATCGAGGTTAATTTACAAATGTAAAAAAGATGGCGGTTTTCATGGCGGGAGTTCTCGACATATTCGGAACAGTCGGCACCTCATCATCATTGAAGCAATTCTTTTGAAATGCTTGAGAGCGCAAAAGGCCATCAATGAGCACTTAGTCTAATGTGATATTTCAGACAAGAACAAATGGATTAAGATTAAATCAATCTTCCATACGTTGAGAATACTCTTGTTAAGGTTGATAATCCACTACTGATGTATATTATTTTCTAATTTTACGGTTTATCACTGTAAAAAAAAAGGAAGATAATTTGTTAATTTTATGGTTTTAATCTGACGCCTCAGCTACTAGTATTACACTATAAAAAAACATTTTTTTTATGTATGGATGTATGGAACGTAAATAAAAACAATGTGTGGAGTAAACAATGTAAATAAAAATAGTGTAAGGAGTAAACAATGTAAATAAAAACAATGTATTTTAATGTATAGAGCGCAAAAAAAGAAAAAAAAAGATATATTTTCTATGGTTTATATAAAAATACTTTTAGGAGTAAAAAAAAAAAAGTTTTTAAATACTTAAAGATAATTTGCAGTTATTTTTTCGGATTTTAAAGCATCAAAAATATATTTAAGGTAGATCTTTAATGCGTGGATCATTATTCTATGAAATCATTCTTTCAACACTTCTTTTTCTAAAAATCATTTTTTTACAGTATAAAAAAAGAAAGAAAACAAAATTATTTCAGTTCAAACGCAAAAACTTCATTTTTCATCGAGGTTAATTTACAAATGTAAAAAAATGGCGGTTTTCATGGCGGGAGTTCTCGACATATTCGGAACAGTCGGCACCTCATCATCATTGAAGCAATTCTTTTGAAATGCTTGAGAGCGCAAAAGGCCATCAATGAGCACTTAGTCTAATGTGATATTTCAGACAAGAACAAATGGATTAAGATTAAATCAATCTTCCATACGTTGAGAATACTCTTGTTAAGGTTGATAATTTACTACTGATGTATATTATTTTCTAATTTTACGGTTTATCACTGTAAAAAAAAAGAAAGATGATTTGTTAATTTTATGGTTTTAATCTGACGCCTCAGCTACTAGTATTATACTATAAAAAAACATTTTTTTATGTATGGATGTATGGAAAGTAAATAAAAACAATGTGTTGAGTAAACAATGTAAATAAAAATAGTGTAAGGAGTAAACAATGTAAATAAAAACAATGTATTTTAATGTATAGAGCGCAAAAAAAGAAAAAAAAAGATATATTTTCTATTGTTTACATAAAAATATCTTTAGGAGTAAAAAAAAAAGTTTTTAAATACTTAAAGATAATTTGCAGTTATTTTTTCTGATTTTAAAGCATCAAAAATATATTTAAGGTAGATCTTTAATGCGTGGATCATTATTCTATGAAATCAGTCTTTCAACACTTCTTTTTCTAAAAATCTTTTTTTTTTTTCAGTATAAAAAAAGAAAGAAAACAAAATTATTTCAGTTCAAACGCAAAAACTTCATTTTTCATCGAGGTTAATTTACAAATGTAAAAAAGATGGCGGTTTTCATGGCGGGAGTTCTCGACATATTCGGAACAGTCGGCACCTCATCATCATTGAAGCAATTCTTTTGAAATGCTTGAGAGCACAAAAGGCCATCAATGAGCACTTAGTCTAATGTGATATTTCAGACAAGAACAAATGGATTAAGATTAAATCAATCTTCCATACGTTGAGAATACTCTTGTTAAGGTTGATAATCCACTACTGATGTATATTATTTTTTAATTTTACGGTTTATCACTGTAAAAAAAAAAGGAAGATAATTTGTTAATTTTATGGTTTTAATCTGACGCCTCAGCTACTAGTATTATACTATAAAAAAACATTTTTTTATGTATGGATGTATGGAACGTAAATAAAAACAATGTGTGGAGTAAACAATGTAAATAAAAATAGTGTAAGGAGTAAACAATGTAAATAAAAACAATGTATTTTAATGTATAGAGCGCAAAAAAAAAAAAAAAAGATATATTTTCTATGGTTTATATAAAAATACTTTTAGGAGTAAAAAAAAAAAGTTTTTAAATACTTAAAGATAATTTGCAGTTATTTTTTCTGATTTTAAAGCATCAAAAATATATTTAAGGTAGATCTTTAATGCGTGGATCATTATTCTATGAAATCATTCTTTCAACACTTCTTTTTCTAAAAATCATTTTTTTTTCAGTATAAAAAAAGAAAGAAAACAAAATTATTTCTGTTCAAACGCAAAAACTTCATTTTTCATCGAGGTTAATTTACAAATGTAAAAAAATGGCGGTTTTCATGGCGGGAGTTCTAGACATATTCGGAACAGTCGGCACCTCATCATCATTGAAGCAATTCTTTTGAAATGCTTGAGAGCGCAAAATACATCAATGAGCACTTAGTCTAATGTGATATTTCAGGTAAGAACAAATGTATTAAGATTAAATTAATTTTCCATACGTCGAGAATACGCATGTTAAAGTTGATAATCCACTTTTGGTGTAATTTTCTATTTAAAGAATGAGAAAGAATTTGTATAATATACTACCTAAACAGTTTGATGTATTTATAAAATATTTATTTATTTATTAAAGTTATAAAAGTTGCATAAAATTGATAAATATGTATATAAGCTATAAAGATTAAGCATTCTAAGATTTCTGTAAACATGGAAGGTTAATACATGTAATTTCATAATTAAAGAGAAGATATATGTGAAAAAGTTTAGGTGTATCCATAAAAGTTTATCGTTAATGGTTTGTGTTTGTATGGTAGCCCGTGTAATGATTTTCAGTCTTATTTAATTCCTTCTTGGCGGGAACTTTTTACAAAATTTTTAATGTTTTGTCACCAGTTTTAAAAAACAGAAATTTGTGGCTTAATAAATCACGAAAATGCTTCCATTAAATAAGGCAAATTTTATAGTAAAATTTTACTGGTGGGGATAAACAAGGATTCGTAAACTTTTTTGCGGCACTTATAATCACTCATCCCCAAGGGTGTAAATGGGTTGTTAATTTAGAAATGAATAAATGAAAAAAAATGTGTAAAAATGTTTTATAAATGTTTTATAACATTTATTTATGTGGCGTAACCAGACTGTGTGCTCAAAACCAGTAATATTGTAAGGTTTTCTTCTCCTTCATTCATAGAAGAAAATTTTCTAGTTAGGTAAGGTGAACAGATATTTCAAAAAATACTGGTATTCATACTTTTGGGTACCCACCATGATTACGTCACTGCATCTACTATGAAAAATTGAGTTTTTCATCTGGTAATAATCGCAAATTTAAAAGTGGTGATGTTCTTTTTGGTATGAATACTTGACAAAATCAGAACAAATAACACCTTATTATGATTAAGGAATTCTTTTATATTGCTTATGAGCCAAATAAGCTAAAAATGATTAGTTAGCTTAATGTGATAGTTAAAAAAACAGATGTATAAAAATTAAATATCACAGATGAAAAATCTTCCAAGTTAAATTATTAACACAAATTTTCATAAAAATTGCATAGAAGAGTATACAAAATAATATTTAAGTAATGTGAATGTAGTTATAAATATCTATTCTTTATAATTATATAGCACCATTCAGTAATGATTTGGGATATATGGAAGATTAAAAAAAATCTTTATGGATCTTTTCTTGCCTTAAAAGTCCCAATATGTTAATTGCTCCTAAATTTCTACTTGCGTATTCAATCATTTGAAAAAAACTGCTATGAATGATAAGGTGCTGAATTTTACTGAATGGAATTTCTACTTTTATGGCACATATGTGATTTTTTTCAAACAAAATGTTATTCATATTTAACGAACTGAAATGATTTGTTAATTTTTTCACGAATAAAAAATGAATCAGTAATATCATTTTTTTTTCGTATTATCCCTTTATAAAAATCATTTGTTTAAATTATGTGTGTAATTAAAATAGAAAACTCCATCATCACACAAGTAAAATTCCATTTCATTTTCCATAAATGAAATTCAGAAATGAAAAAACGCTGGCGGCCTTCAGGGTGGGGGTACTTTACAAAATTGTGACAGTCAGCACCTCATCATCACTGAAGCAGTTCTTTTGGAATGCTTGAGAAAGCAAAGGGCAATCAATGAGCACTTAGCCTAATGTGATATTTAAGCCAATAAAAGATACATTAAGATTAAAACAATCATTTTTATGTTCGAAATGTTCGAGATTAAATTATTAATGTCAGTTTTTATAAAAATAGAATAGAAGAAAATATAAAATATTAGATGAGTAGTGTGGGTATATTTATAACACTGTATTCCTAATACTTTATGGGGTAGAGTTTTTTCCTTTCGAAATATTAATCATATTTTACTTATGTAAAATGTTGATTAAAGTTAATTTGGAATGTTTAAAAAGGCGAAAATTTAGAAGTTAAAGATAGCGATAGTATATTTCTGTGTGTTTGTGCAAATATAAATAATTAAATAAATAAATGCATGAAAATAATAATAATAAAGTTGTACAAAATCTTACCCAAACGCTTTTTGAGTAGCTTTATTAAAATTGTTTTTATCATAACTGGTTTATTAAAAATTACACATCTTTCTAAAACACAATGCCTCCACTGAAAGTTTTTGTAATGCAGAAGCGCAAAAAAAATCAATGAATGAGTATC
The DNA here is from genome assembly GCA_964019185.1 of Maratus speculifer. Taxonomy (NCBI): domain Eukaryota; kingdom Metazoa; phylum Arthropoda; class Arachnida; order Araneae; family Salticidae; genus Maratus; species Maratus speculifer. The sequence continues at coordinate 230,333,511 of OZ025294.1, read as the reverse complement.
CAGCTTTATATGACGTTTTAGGCTCGAAATACAATTGCAACCTCAAACACACAATTTTACTAAAAAATGGCCTGTAAATTTGAGTATAAAATATCTGATTGTTTTTAATACTTAAAAATGAGGTCGTCATTCTTTTTATTATATTTTAAATAAAAATAATGGAATTAATGAAGTCAAAATAGTCATTAACGCAGTCGGTCAGAATTAGAAAGCTTAAGGCATTTAGGTGTATTTAATATAAAACATTTTTTTTTAATTTTTTAAATGTTTATCATTTTTAGAATTGAAAACATAGTCTTTTCATCTCAATAAGTACAAAATGACTAAGGATTTCACGATATTTTCCTCTTTAACTTTTGAGAGAGTTTCACAGATGTTTTCGATAACTCTTGTCATTGATTTTTAGCATACATTTGTTTATTTTTTTAATTGAAGCAGGATGAAGGAGCATACATATTGCTTAAAAGCTTATGAACTACAACTGAAAATAAATAATCTTTTTTTATCTAATCAAGTCCACGTTGTGATCTTTCGCAATTCGATGTGAGTATTTTTCCCACATTCTTCCAAAGTTTGTCCGAAATAAATCCCCGTCTAATTTATTGAATCATTGTATATACACATTTCATAAAGGAAAGTCTGATTAAATGCTTTAAAAAAGTCCACCATTATTGATATTATTGCCCTTCTCCATTCTTCCAAATTCAGCCCGAAATGAAAGTCTATCTAACTTATTGAAACATTGTTTTAAAAAATAAACAACTATTACTAATGTAAGTACCCCACTACCCCTACTTCCAAAGTCAGCCGGAAATAAAATCCTGTCTAACATATTAAAGCATTTCTTATATATTTAATTGAGGAATAGTTTATTCAATAACTTAAAAATACGTCATCATTATCTTTAATACAGCGTTTTTTTATAATAGATAACAACATTAATGAGTTCAAGATAACCTTCAATGCATATGAACAAAATTAGCAAATGTAAGGATTCAAGTACTAACTATTAAAAACGCACTGTCTTATTTTCGTGTTTTTATTATCTTGCGAATCGACACTACTGACCCTCCTTTTAAACCAAAAGAAATTTCCAAAACGATTGCAATACTTACCCTATACTAAGTATGATGGGTAAATAATAAATCTCAATTACTAATGAGAGTACCCCACTCACCCCTACTTTCAAAGTCAGCTAGAAATAAAATCCTGTCTAACTAATTGAAGCATTCCTTATATATTTCATTGAGGAATAGGTGATTCAATACCTTAAAAAATAAGTCTCTATTATCTTTAATACAACGTTTTATATAATAGATAACAACATTAATGAGTTCAAGATAACCATCAATGCATATGAACAAATTTAGCAAGTGTAAGGATTCAAGTATTAACTCATTGTCTTATATTGTGTTTTTATTGTCTCGCGAATCCACAACACTGACCCTCCTTTTAAACCAAAAGAAATTTCCAAAAAAATAACTTACTTGTAATACTTACCCTATACTACGTATGATAGGTAAGTAATAAACAATTATTATTAATATGAGTACCCTACTCACTCCTTCTCCCAATGTTAGATTGAAATAAAATCCTGTCTAACTTATTGAGGCATTTATTAAGTATTTCATTAAGGAATAACTGATTCAATACCTTAGAAAATAAGTCACTATTATCTTTAATACAACGTTTTTTTTTACAGTGCATAACAACTTCAATGAGTTCAAGATAACCATTATGCATATGAAAAAAAATAGCAAGTGTAAGGATTCAAGTATTAATTATTAAAAACTCATTGTCTTATTCCGTGTTTTTATTGTCTTGCGAATTGATAACACTGACCCTCCTTTTAAAGCAAAAGAATTTTCCAAAGGATAATGATCTTTAAAGATTCATTTTTTGATCGCATGAATAGAAATGTCTGATTAAATGCCTTTTAAAAAATCCATTACTGTTACCCTTCTTCCTTCTTCTAAATTCAGCCAGAATTGAAATTCTGTTTAACTTACTGAAGCATTGCTTATATATTTCATTAAGGAATGTCAGATTCAATACCTTAAAAAAAAATAAACAACGATTACTAATGTCAGTATCCCACTCATCCCTTCTTCCAAAGTCAGCCGGTAATAAAATCCTGTCTATTATAAATGCTACACTTATTGAAGCATTTTTTATTATTTCATTGAGGAATAGTTGATTCAATTCTTTAAAAAATAAGTCACTGTTATCTTTAATACAACTTTTTTTATAGTAGATAACAACGTTAATGAGTTCAAGATAACCATCAATGCATATGAACAAAATTAGCAAGTGTATGGATTCAAGTATTAATTATTAAAAACGCATTGTCTTATTTCGTGTTTTTATTGCAACACTGACCCTCCTTTTAAACCAAAAGAAATTTCCAAAGGATAATGATCTTTAAAGAGCGTTTTCAATAGAGAATCTGAAGTATGGCTATCTTCTTGTCTTCACTGATAAGTCATCATTTTTTGATCGCATGAATAGGAAGAGAACGAAAAAAAATGACTGTTAGAATTTTTTATTTTATTTTTTTGTTAATGGAGTTTACAATATTACTCCTCTTTGTACAACATTGAGGGGTGAAAAAATACAATACCTATGAATCGTTGATGATATCTCGTGAAGTCCCGTCTAGGTAAGTGGACACAAAAAAAAAGCTTATACCCCGTATTTTTTATGCTATCTTTTCTGGGGTAGGAAAATAGATGCCTCAGGAACATCGCATGTAAATCTTTTGTAAATTTTGTACAATGAAGTACTAAGATATTCTTACTGTAGCACGGCATAGGGAAGCTTAATATGTCACTTTAAAAATTCATTATTTGAATAAAATTGTAATGTGAATTTAATTTTTTTATCGCACATTTTAACTATTTGGAAAATAGTTGTTGTCCTCGGTAAAGAACTGGGAAATCTGAAATATATCTCAATCCTTTTATTGGTTGAAGTCCACAACTTTATATATATTTTTTCCTCTTTATTATACGTCCATGTTTAATGTCCAAAAATGGGATACTTCTGTTTTTTTATTTTATTCGTTTTCTGATTGGATCATTTTTAATGTACAGAAATGAAATGCGTCTGTTGCCAAATGACAAAAAATAAATAAATAAATAAATAAAAAATATATAAATAAAAATAAAAAACTAAAAAAAAAAAAAAAATTAATAACTTAAAAACCAATTGAGATACAGCTTTCAAACAAATTGCATTTAAAAGCACATTTTTTTTCTGTATACGACGCTGTGAAAGAAAATGTGCGATGTTTAGAATTTTAAAAATGTGCAATACCGAAAATTGTAAAAATAAATTTTCTTTTAAAATTTGTATACGATTTATCAATTATGCGCAAAGGACTATAAAGGATCACACCAGGAATTTTAATTTTTAATCCATGTCGTATGTAATATAGGAATCTGTTATTATGTAAACCACGTATTCAACATCATAAAAATGATGTTTATTATTATTGTTATTTGTTTAAACATAGAATTTATTTATGTCTTTAAAATTTTAGTCTTTGAAAATATAATTTTGCAAACAGTCATTGTAATTTCTAAAATTGCAATTTGTTTTTATTTTATTCTATTTTTTTTATTTATTATTAATTTTAAATATTAATTTTTAATCCATATCGTATGTAATATAGGACTCTGTTATTATGTAAACCACGTTTTGAACACCATAGAACTGATGTTTATTATTATTGATATTTATTTAAATACAGAATTTATTTATGTCTGTAAAACTTTAGTCTTTGAAAAAATATTTTTCCAAATAGTCATTGTAATTTCTTAAATTACAATTTATTTATTTATTTGCTCATTAATGCATCGAGCATATGTATTGGGATTTTGCGTCGAACAAATATAATAAACGCAACTCTAACAAAAAGGCTGTTTTGGGCTTCAATGGGCCCTGCTTGGACTTAATTTTGTTTTTAACCCTTTCGGGTCTGAATTTTTTTCAATTTTGAGAACAAATTATTTTTATTTTAATAACGTTGACCGTAGATATCCAAGTAGACATACTGATATTTAAAGATTGTCTCATTGTCGGAAATCTAACGAATGTACTTATTTCGTGTATTTTTCAATTCATATTTATATGGTAATAAACTAAGGAAGAGTTTTGATGTTTGAAAAATAACTTATTACATCAGGATTCGAAAGGGTAGTGTGAGTTTCAAATGTTTTTTGCGTTTTATAGCACACGATTGGTTCAGAAAAGAAACATATTTAAATTTAAAAAGTGAAACATGTATGTTAAATAAAAGAAATCACCAACGGTGCTAAGAAGATTAAATAAACTTTAATTATTACTATTACTGAATGTCAAAACACAATTGAAGTCGTAATAATAAAGGCATAAACATATACTATCATTTATATGTGTAGAGAGTAATAAAGTAAGTGTTCTCGATGAAAAAACATTTACAATTAATAGTACACCACACAGTAAAAATTGAAAACCCAAATTGTGTTGAAAGATTTCTGGGTATAGTAATTTTCCTGAAATGGTACAGTAAGGATTCCAAAATGGTAGAGTATTGTTCCCAAAATAGATAACCCAAAATGGTTCAAAACAGAGCAAATCTTTATTAACATTAAATTAATCAAAATTTCTGAGGTATAATGTATATACTATCTAAGATATTTTAATTTTTTTAATGTCATTAAAAATCAGACTTATTTAAAACGATTTTGTGCTACAAACTGAACTTTCCAAATTGGAACAATGCTGTACCCAAAAATCTTTCAACCTAATTTGGGTTTTTCGTTTTTACAGTACATACTCGAAAGGGTAAATGCATCTATTATTTCTTTATTCAGTAAAACGTATCTTTTACGATATACATTAAAAAATGAAATATAATACTTTAGTAATAATTTTAAAACCTGCCTTATTAGCAAATTCATTTGACGCAACAGCGGATATCACTGTAAAAATTAACAATCCCATTTGGGTTGAAAGGTTTCTGGGTATAGTAATGTTCCGAAAATGATACAGTAGTGTTCTTAAAATGGTAAAGTAGTGTTTCCAAGTGACATAGGAGATCCTTAGTAACATTAAGACAATCAAAATGTCTTAAATAAAATGTGCATATTATCTAAGATATTTTAGATGTCATGATTGTCTTAATGTTATTAAGGATCTGCCTTTATTAAAAAAACATTTTGGGCTACAAAGTGTTTTTTCCAATTTGGAACACTGCTGTACCCAAAAATCTTACAACCCAATTTGAGGCTTTTGTTTTTACAGTGTAAAATATATCGTTTAAAGTTAAAATGAACATATAAATATATATACATTAATCATATCATATTCCTCCGATTAAATAAAATCTGACAACACGGCTGTTTTCCCATTTATTTCGTCAATATTCATTTCTTGTGTGTTCTTAGAAGATCATTCATTCTTATAAGTTTTGCACTGGACCGGCAACATCAATTTGATGTGAAAATTGACACCAATAAAAAAGAAAATGTCACACTCAACTACCACATTAATTTAGAAAGGATTTTCAATCATTCATAATTCATCATACAATAAAAAATATCTAATGAAAAATAAATAAATAAATAAATAATATAAATGAGCAAAAAACACATTTAATAATCATATCCCAATCTGTAACTTAAATGCGATCTTACAACACGACTTTTTTCCCATTTATTTTGCCAATATTCATTTCTTGTGTGTTCTTACAAGTACATTTTTTCTTATAAGTTTTGCATTGGACCGGTAACATCAATTTGGTATAAAAATTGACAGCAATAAAAGAAAAGGTCACACTCAACTACACATTAATTTAGAAAGAATTTTCAATCATTCATAATTCATCATGCAATAAAATATATCAAACTAAATAAATAATGAAATAATGAAATAAATTTAAAAAAAACCACATTTATTAATCATATTCCATTTTGTCACTTAAATGCGATCTGACAATACAGCATTTTTCTCATTTATTACGTCAATATTCATTTCTTGTGTGTTCTTATACATTCATTCTTTCTTATAAGCTTTGCATTGCACCGGTAACATCAATTTGATATGAAATTGACAGCAATAAAAATTAAAAGGCCACACTCAACTGCCACATTAATTTAGAAAGAATATTCAATCATTCATACTAAAAAAAGAATGAAAGCTAATACCTTAGTAATAACTTTAAAATCTGCCTTATTTGAGAATTCATTTGAAAAAATAACGGATAAAATACACCATTTAAAGTTAAAAATAAAATAAAATATTAATAATATCTCATTTTCCCACTCAAGTAAAATATGACAACACGGCATTTTTTACATTTATTTCGCCGATATTCATTTCTTGTGTGTTTTTATAGGTGCATTCTTTCTTATAAGTTTCGCATTGGATCGGTAACACAAATTTGATATGAAAATTGACAGCAATAAAAAAGAAAAGATCACACTGAATTACCACATTAATTTAGAAAGAATTTTCAATCATTCATAACTCATTATACACTAGAATATATCCATTGAAAAATAAATAAAATGAATGAAAAAAAAAAAAACACTTTTTTAATCATATCCCATTTTGTCATTTAAGGCTGCAGTGGACTCTCAAAAGTAATTTTTTTAATTTTCAATGAATTTTTTTTTAATTTCTGGAAATAATCATAATATATATATATATATATATATATGTTATTTCACAATTTTTTAAAAAATATATTCAATAGTTTTTGAGGTACAGATTTTTCTTTTTTTTAAATTAACAAAAACTGGCAATATTTAAAATTGCTCCATGCGAAATTCTTTACGCCCAATTTTTCTGATTTTTTGTTTAAAATACTCTCTATGTATGTGTTAACAAATGTTACTAAGCATTTTTTAGCATATTACTTGTAAAACATTTAAAAATGATTTTAACTTAATTCTTTTGTATTTTCCGTTAAAAAATCATTAAAAATTTCATATAATTGAAATTTAAAAAAATTACATGGGTCTAAAAAAATTATTTCAAGTAACATTTGTTAACACATACATAAAGAGCATTTTAAACAAAAAATCAGAAAAAATGGGCCTAAAGAATTCGCATGGAACATTTTGAAATCATGAAAACGACAATAATATTCATTATGAGAAAAACAGGTTTCAGTAACTATAGTGGTTATAATTGCTTAATATTTTGCTAATGGCACAGTTTCAGCTATTAAGGAATATAATTTCATTTCTAGCTTATATGTAAGTGTTTTATTTTTTTATGGTAAATTCACAAAAAATATGTGGCTTCGACAGTAATTCATGCAAAGGACGTGAAGTATCTGAATTTTAAAAAATCTTCTGAAAACTAATATTTTGTATTTTCTAATTAATTTTTTTACAATTTTACTAGAAATATCCATGGTATAAATACCTCTTATTGTACAATTTTTTGTTAAATATATTAAATATTTTTTATATTTTACATATATTAATATTTTTTAATTTACGCTAAAAAGATTGGGGACAAAAAGCAATTCCTCTAAATACATTGTAAACAAACGCTTAAAGAAACAGTTAAAAGTTACATTTAAAGTACTGCTTTGCAAAATCACAAAATAAATATTTTCAGTGCAAATTAATAACATTTTGTATGGTAAAACTAAAAACTAGGCTAAATTTTACGGATGTGAATCAGCAAAAAAGTAAACAAAGGGGCGTGACACAATCAGCTGATTGTACAAAAAACACTTCTAACTCCAGTAAAAATAGTCAAAATTGAAAAATTCTTTTTGTGTTCAATAGCAAGGAGTTCATATAATGTTATTATGCTAAAAATGAAAATTCGACAATTTGATGATTTTTTGCGATTTTGTAAGCCTTAAATGCAATCTGACTACAGGACGTTTTTCTCATTTATTTTTTTTTCAATATTCATTTCTTGTGTGTTCTTATAAATTCCTACTTTTTAATAAGTTTTGCATTGGACCGGTAACATAGATTTGATATGAAAATTGACAGCAATAATTTTTTTTAAATGTCACACTCAGCTACCACATTAAGTTAGAAAGAATTTTCAATCGTTTATAATTCATCATAGAATAAAATATATCTAATGAAAATTAAATAAATAAATATTCATACTAAAAAAAAGATAGTATCTTAGTAATAATTTTAAAATTTGCCTTATTTGCAAATTCAATTGATGCAACAGCGGATAAAATATATCGTTTAAAGTTAAAAATGAAAATAAAATAAAATATTAATCATATCCCATTTTCCCTCTCAAATAAAATCTGCGAGAAGGCAGTTTTCGTGTGTGTTCTTATAAGTTTTGCATTAGACCAGTAACATCAATTTGATATGAAAATTGACAGCAATAAAAAAGAAAAGGTCACACTCAACTACCACATTAATTTAGAAAGAATTTTCAATCATTCATACGCCCAGAGACACCTAGGAGGAGCTAAAGTGTGACATCGTCAATCTTTGAAGTGTCAGACGTTGCGTGTCGCAACAAATCCATGACATGGTCTCACCTAGCCCATCCGTCTTACCGCAGTATTGTCCGACGGGTTGGCAGGCAAGTAGGATAATAGATGCTACTACCGTGTCAGATGAGGAATGGGATAGCATGGTAGTTCTGAATGCTTGAGTGGAAATGTTTGGAAGATATGTTTTATTTCTTTGATAGATAGCGAAACTTGGTTATTTCTTATCCAAGATATGTTATTCTTATGCTTTAAAATTTTAGAAGGATTTGTTCAACAAGCGGAACTTTGTTATTGTTTCTTTTTTATTTATTTATTTGGGGGAAAATGCTGTGATAGATAATTGATAATGATGCAATTTAGAGATCCAATTTATTTTCTATAAAGCTGATTGGGGATTGCTTGCATTAATCATGTTGATTCCCGAATTTACAAGTAAACAGAAGTTCATTGATTACAACAATACAACTAAATTTAGATAAAAAATAATTTGTTTATATTGGATATTTAAAAAAAAATTCAATTTTCAAAATATTTTACTACCGTTTCAGATGAGGCATGATATAAGCATGGTAGTTTTGAATTCTTAAGTTTAAATGTTTGGAATATATATTTTATTTCTTTGATATATCTTGGAAAATGCTGTGATAAGTAATTGATAATAATACAATTTAGAGATCCAATTTATTTTCTAAAAAGCTGATTGGGGATTGCTTGAATTAATCATGTTGATTGCAGGACTTACAAGTAAACAAAAATTCATTGATTACAACAACACAACCAAATTTAGATAAAAAATTAGCTAGTTTTTATTGGATATTAAAAAAAAAAATACTCAATTCAAAAATATTCTGCTACCCTGTCAGATGAGAAATGGGATAGCACGGTAGTTCTGAATACTTGAGTGTAAATGTTTGGAAGATATGTTTTATTTCTTTGATAGATAGTGGAACTTGGTTATTTCTTATCGAAGATATGCTATTCTTATGTTTTAAAATTTTAAGGGGTTTGTTCAACAATAGGAACTTTGTAATTAATTTAATTTTTTGGTGTAATTTTTTATAAGATATGCTTTATTTCTTTGACAGGTAGCCAAAATTTGTTATTTTTTTATCGAAGATATGTTATCTTTATGCTTTTAGAAGGATTTTAGAAGGATTTGTTCAACAAGCGGAACTTTGTAACAGAGTTAATGTTTTTATTTATTTATTTGGAGAAAATGTTGGGATAAATAATTTATAATAATACAATTTAGAAATTCAATATATTTTTTAAAAAAGCTGATTGGGGATTGCTTGAATTATTCATGTTGATTCCCGGATTTACGAGTAAAAAAATACTTATACATTACAATAATACCTCCAAATACAGATAAAAATCAACTAGTTTTTATTTGATATTTTAAAAAAAATATTTTAAGTTTTTTTACGAATTTAGCTCTAAGATTACGAGTTTGCAAATCAAGTACTTAATTTTAGTACTCTCTGCAGAATTTTACTATATTTGAACTAATTTCATTTTTTACCTTCCTTTCTGCCGTATATATTAAATTATCTTAGAAGTCGGAGGGTCTAAGATATAAAATATGAGGGAGGCTTTGATCACTTTATCTTACTTTTAGTAATTTTAGTATAAAATTATATTTTATTTAAAGCATAAAAAAGATTGAATTTTTATAAACTTAAAAACTATTCTTTTTAATTCTTTTTAATATTTACTTAATAAATGTAGAAGCATATAATCACAGTTTAATGAACGTTTATGATATATTAATTAACACAGTTCTATAAATTGCTCAAAAGATTGAATTACTATAAACATAAAAAAATATTCTTTTCAAATAATTTAATATTTACTTAATAAATATAATAACACATTATCATATTTTGTGGAATAGTTGTGCGAAATGTACTGACAAAACCAATATAAATGATTACATCTGTTGGGAATATTTTTTTTCTAAAAATAAGAAGTAAGAAATAATAATAAATTTGCAAGAAAAAGTTATTATAAATTTTTCTGCACACAAACAATTTATTTTGAAAAATATTTATTTTCAAATGTTACAAATAGTTTTCCCAGCGCTAAAAATATGTTCTACAAGGGAAAATAGTCTCATTTTTTTATTTATTTATTTTATTTGTTTACTTTTTTATAAATACATTTTTTACTGCGATTTTTCGAGAAAAGCATGTAAAAGATATAATTGAAACTATTTATTCTATTTTCATAACTTATTTAAATGTGAACTGTTATTATTATTTTTTTTCGAATGACTATTTAAGTTTACTTTAATTAATTTTCTCGTAGTTGGTTACTGCCACAATGCATTCATATTATGAGGGACATTTTAATCATTTATTTTGACAAGTTTATCTATGTAAAAAAAAAAAAAAAAAAGAAAAATTTAAAAGTCTCTTTCAAATGCACTTAAAAATATGAAAAATAAAAGTTTAATTGTTTAACAATATTTGTTATTTTATTGTTTATTGATTTTAAAAGGTTTCGAAAATTACACGTTTATACGTGTTAAATATCTTTATCTTAATTAATATTCTATTCTTAAAAAACATTTATTGTATTAAAGTGAAAATAGTTTACATTCTCATTTACATTATTTTAAATATCTATTTTATTTCTGTTACATTGTCTAATATAAATTATAAGAAAAAAATACTATGTCAGAAAGAAAAAAAAATATTATGTTTATTAAGGAAGATAGAATTGCAAATATGTAATTTATTCCTGATTGTCTTTTAGAACTTTCCAACAAAGTTGAAAAGTGCTTATGCATTTGGTTTGTCTGTCCGACTGTCCAAGCTCTAACTCTCGTAAATGTACGCGGATTTTCATGTAATAGTTAAAGCTTATTTAGGGTTACCAAAGCATGTTTGGTACTGCATACGAAGTATGTACCATTCAGTAAGATTTTGAGTGTCCCTGTTCATTTACAAGTACACTAAAAAAATCGATTACTTTATGATGTATGGAGAAAATTCGTTTGGAGAGTATTTTAATGATATTACGCAACTGCAAATGTACTTAAACTAAAATAAATCACTGAATGTTACTAACAATTATGATAAAAAAGGCATTTATAGCATTTTTTATTAATCTACAGGGACACACAAGAAAAATCGGTTACAGTACTTATAGCTCTTTGTGTAACAATTGCTGGCGAGTATGTTTTAAAATTCGGTATGCGCTTTTAAATTTAATAAGATTTTTGCATATTACTCTTTATATATAAATTATATACCTCATATGCAGAACTGTACAAAAGTTTTCGCATACCATTCTCCTTTTTAAAGGAAATTATTGAAGAGGAATTTTCATCTGAAATATTTGTATCTCTTAAATGAACGAAATTTTGGAATGCATATTGTACATGAATACAAATCTCTATATCATATACAGGACTGCTGAAAAAAAAAACGGATAATTGTTTTTGAAATTTTAGATTGGAACAACTGAAATTCATTTTGAAATGCATTATAGATTTCCATAAGATGAAAGGAGACGTAATATTTAAATTTTTTAAAGGTTTCAGTTTAGTTACATTATTCTGTTGGAAAGTGATTAATAATCTATGTTCAACGCATGATTTTTTTCTTGTTTTTATTTTAAATAAGGATTAAAATTTTGTAGAGATTCATTAAGAACATCGATATTCAATGGCATTTCGCTGAAAAAATATTTTTCTGTTTTTGAGTAAATTTGAATACAACATTTGGGACATTTCGACAATTTAATACGAAAAAGAATTTTCCATTTTAATTATCTGCTATTTATTCCATAAAAATCGGGCTTTATTATCATATTTTAATAGACAATTTATTCGAAATCGATGGACGCAATCTACATAAATTATTGTATCTGAGGAAATTTTGTTGTGAAGATAAGAAATAATATTAATTTTACAAGAAAAGTTGTTACAAAGTAATTACAGACTTTCATTACACTTTATAAATATTTCTTTTCAATTGATGTGTGAATTTTTTCCCCTGCTGGGAAAAGAAAAAAAAGCACTTTATCTAGGTTGCTCATTCACGAATTTTGCCAGAGGACTAGTCAAAATGGCTTTCTTTTTTCTGGTTTTTTTAATTTATTTTCATTTATGTTTTCATCTTATTTTTATTTTATATTTTGTTATTTTTCATTAAGAATCTACAAAAATAGGATGATGTTAAAAAAGGGAAGAATTAAATAAAAGTTTTTTCGAATTTACGTAAGTATGAAATGCAAAATTTTTATGAATGTTCGTTTAGCGTTATTTCACATTATCTGTGTCATTTGTTATATAAAGGGTAACAAAAGTTCCTAAATAACAGTAGTAGTAATGATGTTGTTAAATTTCTGGAAGATTTAAAAATTCACGCAAATATGAAATGTTGAATTTTTATGAGGGAACATTTAAAGTTATTTCATACTAACGATGCCATTTGTTACACAGCTTTTCAAGAATAGAGAAATGTTATTATTGTAGTTAAATTTCGGCCACTAAACCTGGAAAAAATATAAAAATAAAATTGGAGTTGTGTGAAAAGATTTAACAAACATATAAAAAAGAAAAAGAAAGAAAGAAAAAACAATATAAGCAACTACTGAAATCGCGTAAAATTTGATATAAAATATAACGAAGGCTTGACGAATGTGCATTAGGATGTTTGCATTGAATCATAATTGTAAAATAACTCCAATCAATATTATTTCTTTGAAATATTAAAAATTTACAGTTCAAATGTATGAATTACAGAAAAATATAAGAAGAAGTATAAAAAGAAGCTAATAAAAGAAGTAAATAAAAAAAGAAATAGAAGAAAAAGGAATAAACTATGTTTTTTACCAATCAAAAATATTTTTGTTAAACTTCAATTAAATGCGTTTAGAAATAAAGATTATGTCTTCAGTTATCATCGTTAGGGTTTTAAGAAATTAGTATTTTAGAATTATTTAGCAAAGATTGAAACTTCAGTGATAGAGTTACATTTTTAACCTTTAGCTGAGCGCAAGAAAAAAAAAAAAAAAAAATGTTGAGAATTTTGACTGGCGAATAAAATTTTTCTATATGAATATTTTTATTTTATTTTATTTTTTGAATTCCGAAGGCTACAAATTTTATCACAGCCTACTTGCATGTTTTATTCAAAAAAGTGAGAGATGAAAATAGAAACTTAACAAATCTTTACATGAGGCCCTTTGGATAAATATTTTTTGTATGATCTAAGATGGGAAAAGGCTGTAGAAACTGTCTCTTATATTGCAAATAAAAAAAGTGATAAGTCTTTTTATAAAAAAGTTTAGATGAAAACATGTCAACATAAATTGAGTAATTTTGAAAAATTTAAATATTTGGTTCTTTCTAGAAAATCTTTTGATTGAGTAATTGTGTTATTATGTTATTTGTTTTAATTATTTTTTTATCTTTATTTAATATTCGTTTTTGAAATAAAGAAAAAAGAGTAAAAAAAATGCAAAAAACGCACTCCTCACCGCTGAAAAAATGGGAAAAAGAAAAAAATGTGTTAAAATTTGCAATAACTATAATTTATGTATCATTTATCGCAAATAATTTAACAGCATAGCTGTCGAAATGAATAGAAGAGAAAAAAGTTATTTTCTGGTTTCTTATGTTTCATTGTAAAACAGACAAGACAACACAATATAATTGCAGGGAGCTCTATTTTTGCATGGATCATTAAATTCTTATTTTCTAAAATACCTTTTTTCTCTTACTTCACTCATCAAGTTGTATTTTTAAACTTCAGCTGAAGGTGAGAGAAATATATAAAGTTGAGAATTTTGACAGGCAAAAAAAAAAAAAGTTTTTTTTTTTTTTTGTGAATATTTTTATTTTATTTTCCCTCTTGAACTCCTAAGACTGCAGAATTTATTGAATCTTACTTTCATGCTTTATTCACAAAATAGAAATAAAACACAACAAAAGAAATGTGTACATAATTATTTAACGATAGTTGTAAGTACACTTTGTTTATTATTTTTAGAAGCCTTTTTATTTTGTATAAGTCTTTTTATTTTTTTTAGTTCGTCCTTTCATTCAAAAACTCGAATAAAATTTCAGGTAAGATAGTAACTATAATTCTTAAAAATTGAAAATTAAAAATTTGATTACCTAAAATATTGATATTATTCTTTTGCATGTAGGATAAGAAGAATGCAGAAAATGCTTTCCTCAAATCTCACAATAGTGTAAAAAGAAAAAAAAACTTTCAGCTTGCAATAACGACAGTTTATATATCATTTATCGCAAGTAATTTAACAGCATACCTGTCAAAATGATTTCAAAACAAAAGTGACAGTCTCGTTCCTTATGTTTCACTGTAAAACAGGAGATGACATTTCAATACATTTGCATGGAGCTCTATTTTTGGTAGATACATTTGTCTACCATCTTTTAGTCTATTGATTTTATCAGTTCGTTTTTTCATTCAAAATTCCGAATAAATTTGAAGGAAAAATAATAACTATAATTTTTTTAATTTGAAAAATTGAAATTTATTTTCCATATTCTTTTGTATTTTATCTTAGAAAATTGCATAAAATGCATTCCTCCCACTGAAAAAACGGGGGGGAAAGTTTCAATTTTTAATAACTACAATATCATTTATCACAAATAATTTAATACCATACCTGTCAAAAGGAATACAATAATTATAATAATAAATGTTACAGTCTTTCTGATGTTTCACCGTAAAACAGGAGCTGACGACACAATATTTTTGCTGGGAGGTCTATTTTTGCATGGGTCATTTAATTCTTATTTTCTAAAACGCATTTTCTCTCTTAATTCACTGATCTAGTTATATTTTTAAACTTCAGCTGAGGGGGAGGAGAAAAATTGAGAATTTTGACAGGCAAAAGAAAAATGTTGTATGTGAATATTTTTATTTTATTTTCTCGTTCGAAATTCGAGGGCTGCAAATTCTGTCACAGCCTATTTCCATGTTTTATTCACAAAATAAAAACAAAATACAATAAAAGAAATGTATACGTATCTATTTAAAGATAGTTCTAAGTACACTTTGTTCATTATTTTTTTTACTAGCATTTTATTTTGTATAAGTTGTTTTATTTTGTCAATTTCTTCTTTCATTCAAAAAATCGAATAAAATTTCTGGAAAGATAGTAACTACAATTCTTTAAAATTGAATATCGAAAATTTGTTTATTGAATATATTGATGTTTTTTTTTTTTTTTTTTTTTTTTTTTTGCATTTTAACTTTGAAAAATGCAGAAAATGCAACCGTACCCGCAATAAAATGGAAAAAGAAAAAAAAAATGTTACAAGTTGCAATAACTACAAGTTATATATCATTTATCGCAAATAATTTAGCAGCATACCTGTTGAAAAGAATTAGAAAAAGAAAAAAAAAAGTTACTTTCTCGTTTCTTATGCTTCACTGTAAAATAGGACATGCATGTCCTGTTTTACACGATATCAAGTGTTATCATGATAACACATTATATTTGAAGGGAGCTCGATTTTTGCATGGTTCATTTACTAATATTGGTCTTTTAATTTTATCAGTTCGTTCGTTCATTCAAAATTCCGAATAAAATTGAAGGAAAAATAATAAATATAATTTCTAATATTTGAAAATTTGAAATTTATTTTCCACATTCTTTTGTATTTATTCTTCAAAAAATGCAGAAAATGCACTTCCCTCCACTGAAAAAGGGGGAAAAGAAAAATAAGTTACAGTTTACAGTAACTACAATATCATTTATTGCAAATAATTTAACAGCATACCTGTGGAAAGGAATAATAAAAAAAAAGTTACGATCTTTCTTATGTGTCACTGTAAAACGGGACAACACAATATATTTGCAAAAGAGCTCTATTTTTGCATGGGTCATTTAATTCTTATTTTCTAAAACGTCTTTTTTTCTCTAACTTCACTGATCAAGTTATATTTTTAAACTTCAGTTGAGGTGAAGACAAAAATAAATAATAAAAAAATTGAGAATTTTGACAGGCAAGTGAAATTTTTCTAGGTGAATATTTTTATTTTATTTTCTCTTTCGAATTCAGAGGGCTGCAAATTTTATCGCAGCCTACTTGCATGTTTTATTCACAAAAGCAAGAGATGAAAATAGAAACTTAGTAAATCTTTACATGATGCCCTGTGGGTACATGTTTTTTGTATGATCCTAGAAGGAAAATATTTTAGAAAATGACTCGGAAATTATAAGTGAAGTTTTTGTTAAAAAATTTAGAGCAGAACATGTCGAAAAATACTTAGTATTATTTTTATCGGAAAGTGCCAGTAAAGAAAGGTTATAAGTCTTTTTGTAAAAAAGTTTATATGAGAACATGTCTAAAAATACTTATTATTATTTAAAAATTTATAGTAAGGCTTTTATAGAGTAATTTTGAAAAATTTATATATTTGGTTCTTTTTAGAAAATCTTTTGATTGAGTAATTGTGTTAATATGTTATTTGTTTTAATTATTTGTTTCTCTTTATTAAATATGCGTTTTTCAAACAAAAAAAGACAAGTTTAAAATATATGCAAAAAATGCACTTCTCATTGCTGAAAAAAGAGGGGAAAAGGGAAAGGAAATATGTTACTATTTCCAATAACTACAAGTTACATATCATTTATAGCAAATAATTTAACATCATACCTGTCGAAATAAATAAATTTTTTAAAAAAGTTACAGTATTGTTTCTTATATTTCACTGTAAAACAGGACATGACAACACAATCTATTTGCAGAGAGCTTTACTGTTGCAAGGGTCATTGAATTCTTATTTTCTAAAACGAATTTTCTCTCTTACATCACTGAACAAGTTATATTCTGAAACTTCAGCTTAAGGGAATATATATATATATAAAGTTGAGAATTTTGACAGGCGAAAAAAAAGTGTTCTATGTGAATATTTTTATTTTATTTTCTCTCTTCAATTCCGAGGGCTACAAATTTTACCGCAGCCTACTTCCATGTTTATTCACAAAAAAAAAAAAAAAAATAAAAATAAAAAAAAATAAAAGAAATTAATACATAACTATTTAATGATAATTGTAAGTACACTTTGTTCATTTTTTTACAAGCATTTTATTTTGTATTAGTCTTTTTAATTTGTCAGTTCGTTCTTCCGTTCAAAAACTCGAATAAAATTTCAGGAAAATTAGTAATTATAATTCCTAAATTGAAAATTGAAAATTTGTTTATTTAAAATATTGATATTATTCTTTTGCATTTAAGCTTAGAAAAATGCAGCAAATGCACTCCTCTCTACTGAAAAAAAGTAAGAAAGGAAAAAATATCTTACAATTTTCAATTATTACATTTTATATATCATTTATTGCAAATAATTTAAATGCATACCTGTCGAAACGAATAATAAATAATAACAAAAAATACCTTCTCGTTTCTTATGTTTCACTGTAAAACAGGACATGACAACACAATCTATTTGCAAGGAGCTCTATTTTTGCATGGGTCATTTAATTCTTATTTTTTAAAACGCCTTTTCTCTCTTACTGCGCTGATCAAGTTTTATTTTTAAAGTTCAGCTGAGGAGGAGAAAAAAATAAAAAATAAAATGTTGAGAATTTTGACAGGCGAATAAAATTTTTCTATGTGAATGTTTTTTTTTTTTTCCTCTTTCGAATTCCGAGAGCTGCAAATTTTATCGCAACTTACTTGCATGTTTTATTCAAAAAAGCAAGAGATGAAAATAGAAACTTAATAAATCTTTACATGATGCCCTTTGGGTAAACGTTATCTGTATGATCCAAAAAGGAAAAATGCTATAGAAACTGTCTAGGAAATTGCAAGTAAAGAAAAGTGATAAGCCTTTTTGTAAAAATTTTTAGATGAAAACATGTCTAAAAATACGTATTATAATTTTAAAATATATATTAAAATTTTTATAAATTGAGTAATTTTGAAAAATTTATATATTTGGTTCTTTTTAGAAAATCCTTTGTTGACTAATTGTGTTTTTATATTATTTATTTTAACTACTTTTTTTTCTCTTTATTAAAAATGCGTTTTTGAAAAAAAGAAAAATTTAAAAATGCAAAAAATACACTTCTTTCTGCTGAAAAAGGAAACTGCTGCTGCTCTTCTCTTAGTATTTCCAATAGCTACAAGATATATATAATTTATCGCAAATAATTTAACATCATACCTGTCGAAATGAATAAAATAAAATAAAAAGTTACAGTATTGTTTCTTATGTCTCACTATGAAACAGGAGAAGACAACACAATATAGTTGCAGGGAGTTTTACTTTTGCATGGGTCATTTAATTCTTATTTTCTAAAACGGCTTCTCTCTCCTACTTCACTGATCATATTATACTTTTTAAACTTTAGCTTAGGGGAGGGGGGATTTGAGAATTTCGGCAGGCGAATAAAAATTTTCTATGTGAATATTTTTATTTTATTTTCTCTTTCGAATTCTCAGAGACTCGAATTTTATGGCAGTACTACTTGCATATTTTATTCACAAAAACAAGAAATGAACAGTAACTCTTAACAATGATTTCAGTTTTTAACTGAATTGTCACTTTTAATCCGAGAATCCTACAAAAATATCCTTAGTTTAACTGACTGATAATCGCCATTTCTCATAAAAATGTTCTTAATATAAATAAAAATCAATAAAAAAATGTGTACATAACTATTTAAAAATAATTATATGTAAATTACATTAATTTTTTATTAGCATTTTATTTTGCATTAGTTCAATTATTGTTTAAATTCGTTCTTTCACTCAAAAATATGAATAAAATTTCTGGGGAAATATTAACAATAATTCTTAAAATTTGAAAATTTGAAATTTCTTTTCAACATTCTTTTGTATTTTATCTTTTATCTTAAAAAAAAAAAAAAAAAAAAAAAAAAAAAAAAGTTACGATTTAGAAAAACTACTATTTGTATATCATTTATCGGAAAGAATTTAACAGTATCCCTGTCGAAATGAATAAATAAAAAAATATAGATTACCTTCACTTTTCTTATGTTTCATTGTAAAACAGGACATGACAACACGATATATTTGCAGAGAGCTCTATTTTTGCATGGGTCATTTAATTCTTATTTTCTAAAATGCCTGTTTTTTTTTCTTACTTCACTGATCAAGTTATATTTTTAAACTTTAGCTGAGGGGAAAAAAAACATAAAATGATGAGAATTTTGACACTCAAATAAAAATTTTCTATGTGAATATTTTAATTTTATTTTCTCTTTCGAATTCCCAAAACTGCGAATATTATCGCAGTCCTACTTGCATGTTTTATTAAGAAAAGCAAGAGATGAAAATAGAAACTTAATAAATCTCTACATGATCCCCTTTGGGTAAAAGTGTTTGCATGATCCAAGAAGGAAATAAGGTATAGAAAATTTCTCAGAAATTAAAAGTAAATAAAGGTCTTTTGAAAAAAAGTCTTTTTGACAAAACATTTAGAGCAAAACATGCTTAAAAATACTTATTATTATTTTTAAATTTAGGTTAATTTTTTTTTTAAATTGAGTAATTTCGAATAATTTTTGTGTTTGGTTTTTTTTTTAGGAAATCCCTTGATTGAGTAATTATGTAACATATGTTTTTTAAGTTATTTTGTTTTCTCTATTTAGTATGCATTAAAAAAAATGAAAACATTTAATCACTGTTTTAAATGGGTGATTTAAATGGGTGATGTTCAAATACTTTTAAGTGGACTGTTGCTGTTGTTTACGTATACCCAAAGGGTAAGAAGGGTGATAGGAATTTTCATTTAGATTGCACCAAAAGAGTTGGAAATTAGACTTCTGCAGAAAAAAAAATTTAACAAAGCTGCCAATAGATGGTAGCACTAAACAATGCCACCTCCTCAACTTCGATATGGCTCTGAAGGGGAGGGATGATTTCTCCAGAGACCTATACCCATGGTAAATGCTAAGGTTTCGATAGGCTAAGGCAGGAATTCCAGAACTACTTTATTTAACGTGCGCGTACACTGCATGCAGGAGGTGGGTATTGATGGAGTAGATTGAACCCGAGACTTTTCACTCCGGAGTTCAGTGCTATGACCACTAGGTTACCACGGCCTTAGACTAGAATTGTTATAAATTTAATATACACTCATGTCCATAAATTAAGGATAATGCCTGTTCCAGCAAAAAAAGGTTCAGTAACAAAACAAACGTGACTTATTCGTCAAGGCCATTTATTCCACAAAAGAAAAAGAACAAAAACGATGGTATATATATGATAACATTCATAAAATCTACAATTGTTGCTCCCTAGAGCAATTACAAAATGTATCCCCCTTAAAAAAAAAAAAAACATTATATGGTTGGTATGATGTTTAATAAAGTCCATGTCTCCCAAACGATGAGCCACAGTCCGCACAAACTCTAGGCATGCTGAGTATCAAATTATCAAGCTGATCTTGGGGAAGATTACTTCACTCAGCAAGCACAGCTCTCCGAAGTTCCGGCACACATGCAGAAGGTGGTTGACGGGCTGCAACCTGTCGGCCAAGCATATCCCATACATGCTCTATCGGATTCAAGTCAGGTGAAAATGCGACCAATGCATAAAGGTGATAGCATCAGCTTCAAGGCATTGATTTACAATGTTTACTCGGTGAGGATAGGCGTTATCATCCAAAAACACAAATTCTGAGCCCACGGCACCCCTAAACAAACGTACATGTTGTTCCAAAATGATATTCCGATACATTTAGTTTGTCGTGGTTCCGATTTGAACATGTAGATGTGTTCTGGAGCGCAATATAATTCCACCCCAAACGAGCAATCCTGCACCACCGTAACGATGTCATTCAGTGATGTTGTCTTGGTGGTAACGGGTGCCTGGCGTTCTCCATATGAATGTCCGACGCGAATCAGACTGTAAGCTAAACCTGGACTCGTCGGAAAACATTACAAAGCCCACTGTGACGATGTCCACATTGCATGTTCTCTACTCCAGGCTAACCACAAGCGGTAGTGCGTTGAAGTGAGTGGAACACATCTAACAGGTCTGCAAGCATATAGACCCATATTTCCCTAACGTCTGTACACGGTTTTCCTTGAAATAATCGTACCCTAGGCTGAAGATAGCTGAAAAGACTTGTCTGATGCTATGCCCCATCTGTTTCTTTTGGCAGTTACTGCCAAATAAAGGTCTTCACTTGTGGTTATAACTCGAGGACGACTTGTACTGTAACCTCTACTGACATTTCCATCATCTTGGAATCGCTCCCAAAGTCTAGAGATTAAACTTTGCGCAATTCCAAGTTCCTCGAATATTTCCATCTCAGTACGCCAACATTCCAGGTGGCCAATAATTCTTCCACGTAAAATATCATCCACATGTATCCTCTGTGTCATAACTGTTCGGTTTTGGCATTGAGAGGCTTAAAAAATGGTTGTTAACAGTTTTCCTTCTTTACCACTGTTCGTAATACACGCCTCTCTCACACTTTTGTCATTGTGACGTACTATCGGCGCCATTTGGTGGCTTTCTGAAATTCGCATATCAGTCTTGAAGATGTGAGGTATAATTCTGAAAGTGAAATTTTTACTTTAGAGTTTGATTTCCATATGATTCTGAATTATCCCTAATTTACGGACATGAGTGTAGAAATCAGGATTGATTACTCACATTGATTTAAAAATCTACCTATTTAATACTACACAAGATTTTATACACCTGATACTTCATTCTTACAGATTTTTGTCCATCTAATACAATATATGAAAAAAAGGATCCACTCGAATATATGGCAATCGTTATGCTTATTGTTTTCAATCAAAAGTTTTCATAAAACAGCATAAAAGTTTAGCAATAACAATTATTTATAATTTTATAATTTAAGAAAATTTTAAAGTTATATATTCTTAACAAATTTTTTATTGAATTTCAATTAAATGTACAATATATATATTATGTAGCCAAAACAGATAAATGTTAAAACTGTTTCAATTGTGATGCTAAATTGCGCTGGTAAATTATTTGCAATCACTAATTGTAAATAACTTAACAGCGCACAGCTCGAAAACAATAATAATAAAACATTATAACTTTTTTATTATGTTTTTATGTAGAACAGGGTATGACACAACCCAATATATACCAGATTTATTAATTACCACAGTTAAATTATTTGCAGTCACTGGTTAAAATAATTTAAAAATACACATTTCAAAAACAATGATAAACAATCATATATTTTATGTAGAGATGTTCTCTTCAAAGTAAGACATGACAACATAATTTTACTTTTTCTTGGTGAAATGAGAACTTAATTTCGTTTTTTTAAACAAACATATTCTAAAAAAATGTTTTGATTCGTTGCTAAACATGTTCTACATCAGATATATTTTCTTTTATTTGTAACAGTTGATTAGTTTATTTGAAGTAAAAAAAAAAAAAAAAACTCTTTCAGTTATTCGCGACATTGTTTTACATTTAAGCTTATGAAAAAAGAGAAAATATAAATTTATAAATGTAAAATTTTTGAAACTGTTTTAATTTATTCGTTAAACATCACATGTGTGGTAATGAATAATAATGAGACAATGTTCCCCAAAATAACAATCATTCTTCGTTTTTTTTTTTTTTTTTTTTTTTTTTTTTTTTTTTTTTTTTTTTTTTTTCTTGGTTTTAAAGTAGAATAAGACAACAAAATACATTTGCACGAGTATCAATTTTTGAAAATATAGAAAATATAAATATATATCAGTAAAACTTCTAAAAATTTTTGAAACTGTATTATTTATGCATTAAACATCACACCTGTAGCAATGAATAAAAATAAAAAACATTCACTCTTCGTTTTTTTTTTTTTTTTTTTTTTTTTTTTCCTTAATGTAAAGTAGAACATGACAACACAATACATTTGCACGGAGATCTATTCTTCCACGGGTCATTTATTCTTCATTTTCTAAACATCTTTTCATTCGCACTTCACTTATCAAGTTATTTTTTGAACTTCAACTGAAAAAAAAGAAGCTCAGGAATTTTGACAGACAAATAAAAAACTTCTATAACTATGTTTTTATTTTATTTTCTGTTTTGAATACCAAGGAGTGCAAATTTTATCTTAGTCAACTTGCATATTTTGTTCACAAATGCAAGAGATGGAAATAGAAACTCAACAGATCTTTACTGGAATGCCTTTTGGGTGAATGATTTATTTTATTTTATTATGACCCATGACGAAAAAAGTTGCAGAAAACGTTTCAAAAATTACATGAATAGAAAGGCGATAAGTTTTTATAGCAAAGTTTGCAGAAAAGGAATCTCAAAACTCCTTAAATAAGTTTTTTTTTCTTTGCCGTTTCTGAAAATTTCATACACGTTTTTAGTAAATTAATTTATTTTCATCAATTTATAATATTATTGTAAAAAGATGACTATTTTTTTTAAACAAACTATCCTCAATAAATGTTTTGATTCTTTGCGAAACATGTTCTACATATTCATGTTTCTTTATTTGTAACAGTTGATTAAATTATTTAAAGTAAAAAACCTTTTCAGTTATTCGCGTCATTGTTTTACATTTAAGTTTATGAAAATAGAGAAAATATAAATGTATAAAAATAAACCTTGTTAAAATTTTTGAAACTGTTTTAATTTATACGTTAAACATCATACCTGTAGTGATGAATAATAAAAAGACAATTACCCCCAAAGTAACATTCACTATTCTCCTTTTTTTGGGTGGGGGGTGGGTGGTTAAAGTAGAATAATACAACACAATATATTTGCACGGTTATAATTTTCTGAAAATATAGAAAATGTAAATATATATTAGTAAAACTTGTTTAAATTTTTGAACCTGTTTTAATTTATACGTTAAACATCATACCTGTGGTAATGAATAAGAAATAGACATTTCCCCCCAAAATAACATTCTCTCTTCTTTTTTTTCTTGGGGGTAAAGTAGAATAAGAATACACAATACATTTGCACTGATATCAATTTTTGAAAATATAGAAAATATAAATATATATCAGTAAAACTTCTTAAAAATTTTTAAACTGTTTTAATTTATACATTAAACATCACCCGTGTGGTAAATAATAACAAAAACAAAAAACAATCTCCCCCAAAAATATCCACTCTTCGTTTTTCTTTCTTTCTTATATATATATATATATATATATATTGTTGTTAGTAGAACATGAAAACACCATACATTTGCACTGAGACCTATTTTTGCACGGGGTTATTCTTCATTATCTAAAACATTTTTCACTCTTATTTCAGATCAAGTTATATTTTTGAACTATGCTTGGAATAAATAAATAAATAAATAAAGCTATGTTTTTATTTTATTTTCTCTTTTGAATTCTGAGGAGTACAAATTTTATGTGAGTTAACCTATATATTTTATTCACAAAGCAGAGATGGAAATAGAAATTTTAAAATTCTTGACTGGATGCCTTTTGTGTAAATGATTTATTTTATTTTATTATGACCCATGAAGAAAAAAGTTGCAGTAAACGTTTCGGAAATTACGTGAATGGAAATGCGACAAGTTTTTATAGCAAAGTTTAAAAAAAAATTCTAAAATTATTTAGAAGAGTTTTTTTCTTTGAGGTTTTTAAACAATTCTTACAGGTTTTCAGTAAATTAATTCATTTTCATCAATTTATAATATTATTGTAAATAGTCAAATAATTTTTTTAAAGAAACTATTCTAAAAAATGTTTTGATTTGTTGCCAAACATGTTCTATATATGTGTGTTTTTTTATTTATAACAGTTGATTAAATTATTTGAAGGAACAAAACTTTTTCAGTTATTCGCGACATTGTTTTACATTTAAGGTTATGACATAATATTATGAAAAATAGAGAAACTATAAATATATAACAGTAAAACTTGTTACAATTTTTGAAATTGTTTTAATTTATACGTTAAACATCACATCTCTGGTAATGAATAATAAAAAGGCAATTTCCCCCAAAATAACATTTACTCTTTTTTTTTAAGACAAAGCAATACATTTGCACGGATATCAATTTTTGAAAATGTAGAAAATCTAAATATATATCAGTAAAAGTTTTTAAAATTTTTGAAACTGTTTTAATTTATACATTAAACAATAGGGTGGAGCGAAAAAAAATTTTTTTTTGAAAATCAAAAACGGGTAAGTGCCAAAAGTTGCCTTTATACTAGTACATTAACTACGTGAAATTTTACCGCTGAAAAAAAATGGCTTGAGTCTGCGCTTTTGCTCCAAAAATCGAAATTTTGAGTAAAATTTGTCATTTTTTGACATTTTTTCAAAAAAATTAAAAAATTCCTATAGAGTTGGTTAGTATTTAAAAGTGTTGCTTAGACCTTTATATTTATCTGCTTAACCTATTTAAACTATAAAACAATATCTGTAGTCTGTATAATTGGAGCAATTCTGACAACTTTTTGTGAAAAATCAGCGTTAACCTCTCTATTGGAGCATACAACGAAGTGTTCTTTTGAATGCATTTCTTACCTAGCTGCTTTCAAAACTACTGTGTATATAACTCATAGAGATGGTTGCATTATCCCACCCGTCTCAACCACCCAATCATCTAGGCCCAGTGTTTTATTTATGTATTGAATTGTTACTTTTTTCCCGAAGACGAGTATAAGTTTTCTATATATCAAAGTAATGTATCTCTTCTTTGGATGACTTTGGACTGACTTTGGATGATTTGGATTGCTGGTGTGACCTACTGCACGTATATTTTTATACCATGTATAACAGAAGAGAAGCTGAGTAATGTATTGGGTATGTTCTTAATTGAACCTATTCAGCAATCTATTATCTTCATTAAATTTTCATGCAATTAATACATTATGATTGGAAGTTCTGTTACCCCAGCATTTTTTCAATCAATTACATTTTACATATTATGATTTTCCTAAAAATTAATTGTATGAATTCAATTTTTAGTATGCCAACTGTACTTATAACATTGAATATATTTTGAGAAGCTGGCTGCTTAATATTATGACGATCGTCACAGAGGATTGCAAACAAAATTTGCGTGTAAAACAACAATATTTCTAAAGAAGTTTTAGTATGCTTTATGTCGTTTCCTGTATTGTTCCATAGTCTAGTAATTTCTAATAAGATTTTAGATCTATTATTTAGGTGTGTAGTACATTTGGTATAAAACATCCCGCGGTATAAACTTGGATTACGCATTTTGTGAGTAAACATATAGACGCTGATTGCCAATCTATGCTTATATAAAGCGGAAAATTTTATCAACTTTATGAGCTGCCTTTTGTGTGAGATGTTTTCTAAACTCCTATTCCCCATTCTTTCTGAGAAATAGCTTTCCTTATGAATTAGCTTCGCAATCTCTGACAGAAATTTCTAGTCTGTTCTGAGTATCTTTTTCTCAATATTTTCTCTGTATAATTTTTCAAAATTATTCCCTATTTTATAAAAAAAAAAAAAAAAAAAAAAAAAAAAAAAAAAAAAAAAAAAAATGCAATAGGAAGTAAATAGTACGTAGACAAAGATTTTCCTTATTGATCCAGTGAATCCATGTAGCTTAGAACGTTTTATATCGACTTCTCTAATAACTGGCGCAGAGGAAATTCACTGGAGTTGAAGTAGCGAATGACTCAATATTATACACAATTCTAAGCTTACCCCATGCAAAATGGTTCACAGTGACAATTAAAATTCTCCTAATTTTAAATGAGCACTTATAGTCGATTAGAATCCGTACATTCCCTCATAAAGTACTATGCATTATATGTTTATGCCCAGGACATTTCACCATCAAATGTTGTCCACTCATAAAAACATGCTCTAAAAGTTAATAGGAAATTACCTGGATACGAAAACACTTAGAAAACGGCATAAAACTAATGCAAAAATAGTTATTTACAACAGCGGTTGCTTTACACATGGAGAACAAATTTTCATTGCAATTCTCGCTGACGATCACCATCACATTAAACAGCTCGCTTCTCAACATATAAAAAATGCAAAAGGAGAATAAATGATGGCATGCATCAGCAAATCATTACGTAAAAAAAATACAATTGACTGAAAAAATGTTGTGGTAAAAGAACTTCCAATCACTATTCATCAACTGAATGTAAGTTTGATAAATATAATAGATGGCCGAATAGATCCCTTTAATAGATTCCCGTGCATTTCTCTGCTTGTCATTTTTTTTGTATAAATTGTATAAATATACCTGAAGATAGTTACAGCAGCATGTGGATGCAAAGAATAGATAAACAAGGTGGAAGCATCGAAAACATGCCAAATTTTTATAAAGAAAATCACAAATCAATGTATAAATAAAACATTGTATTAAGATGATCGAATAGTTGGGTCGGGTGGTATAGGAAATATAGCTACCTCCAAAACGCATGTCCAAGATAGTTTTGAAAACAAGAGCTGTATTAAAAACAACAATTCGTTGTATGACCCAATAGAGAGGTAATGCTGTTTTCTTACTAAACGTTGCCTGTTTTGCTCCAGCTATAGGGAATAAACATATTGTTTTATATTTTAAAAATGTTAACCAGATAGATATAAGGGTCTAAGCAACACTTTTAAATACTAACCAGCCCTGTAGGAATTTTTTTATTTTTTTGAAAAAATGTCAAAAAATGACACATTTTACCCAAAATTTCGATATTTGGGGCAAAAGCGCAGACTCAAGCCATTTTTTTTCAGCGGTAAAATTTCACGCAGTTGATGTACTAGTATAAAGGCAACTTTTGGTACCTACCCATTTTTGATTTTCAAAAAAAGTTTTTTTTCGCTCAACCCTATTAAACATCACACCTGCGGTAATAAATAAAAAAAATAATCCCCTTCCAATTTTATTTATTTATTTATTTATTTTGTAAAGTAGAACATGGCAACACAATACATTTGCACGGAGATCTATTCTTGCACGGATCATTTATTCTTCATTTTCAAAAATATCTTTTCATTCTTACTTCACTTATCAAGTTATATTTTTGAACTGCAACATAAGAAAAAAAGCTCGGGAATTTTGACAGATAAATAAAAAAAATTCTAAAACTATGTTTTTGTTTTATTTTCTCTCTTGAACTCCGAGAAGTTCAAATTTTATCTTAGTCAATTTGTATATCTTATTCACAAACGCAGAGATGGAAATAGAAACTTAGCAAATCCTTACTGGATGCCTTTTGGGTGTATGATTTATTTAATTTATTATGAACCATGAAAAAAAAAGTTACAGTAAACGTTTCAGAAATTACATGATTGGAAATGCGATAAGTTTTTATAGCAAAGTTTGAAGAAAAGGAATACTAAAACTACTTAGAGAAGTTTTTTATGTGCCGTTTTTTAAAATTTCCTGCAGATTTTCTGTAAATTAATTCATTTTCATCAATTTATAATATTATTGTAAAAAGACGAGTATTTTCTTAAACAAATTATTCTCAAAAATGTTTTAATTATTTTCTAAACATGTTCCATATCTGCGTGTTTCTTTTATTTGTAACACTTGATTACTTCATTTGAAGTAAAAAAAAAAAAAAAAAACTTTTCAGTTATTCGCGACATTGTTTTATATTTAAAGTTATGAAAATAGATAAAAAATAACTATATAAAAGTGAAACTTGTTAAAATTTTTCAAACTGTTTTAATTTATACGTTAAACATCATGTCTGTGGTAATGAATAATGAAAAGACAATTCCCCCCAAAATAACATTCACTCTTCGGGTTTTTTTCCCTTGGGGGTGAAATAGAATAAGACAACACAATACATTTGCACGGGTATCAATTTTTAAAAATATAAAAAATAAAATATATATCATTAAAACTTCTTAAAATTTTTGAAAACTGTTTTAATTTATAATTAAACATCACAGCTGTGGTAATGAATAATAATAAAAGTACAATCCCCCCAAAAAACATTCACTCTTTGTTTTTCTTGTATAATTATTGCTGTAAAGTATGACATGACAACACAATACATTTGCACGGATATCTATTCTTGCACGGATCATATATTCTTCATTTTCTAAAATATCTTTTCATTCTTACTTCACTTATCAAGTTACATGTTCGAACTTCAACTGAAACAAACAAACAAAGAAAAAAAAAAGATCGGGAATTTTGACAGACAACTAAAAAATTACTATAACTGTGTTTTTATTTTATTTTCTCTTCTGAATTCCGCGGAGTGCAAATTTGATCTTAGTCAACTTGTATATTTTATTCACAAATGCGGAGATGGAAATAGAAACTCAACAAATCTTTACTGGATGCCTTTTGGGTGAATGATTTACTTTACTTTACTTTATTTTATTTTATTACGACCCGTGAAGGGAAAAAGTTACAATAAACGTTTCGGAAATTACATGAATGGAAATGTGATATGTTTTTATGGCAAAGTCTGAAGCAAAGAAATTGTAAAACTACTTAAAGGATTTTTTTCTTTGCCATTTTTAAAAATTTCGCACAGGTTTTCAATAAATTTAATAATTGTGGACTATTTTTTCGAATTAGTAATTTGTCATGAAACATAAAAAATAATAGTACTAATTTTTTATGTTTGTTTAATCTGGCAGTAGCACGACATTTTGAAAAGATGTTAAAATATTCTTCTTTAGAATACAGTTATATGAAAAACCCGCAAAATTAACATATTCTTCAGGTTCCTTATAGATCGTATTTGTTAAATTTCAAGTAATTTCGATAGCCATTTTTAATTTCATTAGCATAATAGTAATTGTTTTACCAAAATTGCATAAAATTCAGGGCCTAAAGGGTTAATAATTCATTTCAAAAGTTACTCATGAACATTTTTGAAATCTACGGTCAGCTAATAAAAAATTATTTTTATAAATTATTCTTTAAGGGGGTCCGGGACACTAAAATCTACAAATAGTCATTAAGTTCATTGTTTACCTTTTTGACATACACTCTTTCCTCGAAAATTTTGAAGTTTCATTGCATAATGTGAATTATAACTTGTGGCATTATATATGAGCTGCTTAAAGCGCCAATGGTGTTGCAATTTTTTCATGGTGAATTGACACTATATATATATATATATATATATATATATATATATATATATATATATATATAATAAATATTCTTTATTGTTAATAAATAATTCAATCATTTTTTTTTTTGTTGTTTATAAAACACTTTACTAGGAATAACATACCTGAAATTGTATGTTGATAAAAATAAAGAATTGTCGGCAAAATAATATGTTGTGTAAATTCACACTGTAAAATAAGCCAGCTGAAGGACAATGAGTAAATTAAATACATATATATATCAGACAATTTAAATAATATTAGCATTTTTGCTCAACTTCAGACAAATCGTGCATTGAAACTTTTCAATTTTTTTTTAAATATAACGACCACAATGCTCAATTTAACCGATAACAATTAAAAAATTAAATAAATTCTAATTTAAATCAGAGATTTCTATATAAAATAAATAAAATATATACCGTGAGAAATATGTTAAATATATAAACTAAAAATGTTTACATAATAATTGTGGTGTAAAATACAGTTTTATGAAAATTTTGCGAAAATTGTGGTTGTTTTACACTGTTAATTTTTTTTTCTGAGAAATTACAGGGAATTTACGGGTAATTCATAATCTTAAGTCATATGTTAACCTTCTTACCCTTTGAAACCCTTACCCTTACCCTTCTAACCTTCTTGAATGGGTCTAATCGACCCATAACTATAATTTGTTCTATACGATTCGAACCAGAACTGTTTTCATGAAGAAAGTTAAATAACAGATTCAGAAAAATAAGTCAATTAAAAATATTAAAATATTCTAAATAACAATTCTGGTGTGAAATGTTTTTATCAAGATTGAGTAAAATTTAAACAGGGTAGGAAGGTTAAGTAACAGAGATTAGAAAAATCGATTTTCTGTTAAATATCAGATAAATTATTCTTCAAATTTATAGCAGACCTGTAAATTAACACCGTTAAAAATAAATAAGGTTCTATAAATTTATTTTTAAAAATAATCCTTTAATTTAGTTTTCAAAATAAATGAATCACTCATTCTTTAATGATTTCAAAGAATATAAATTTTTTGAGTAAATCGGAATGGACGTTTCATTAAAATTTACGCAAATTTCACCTAGCTATTTTGGGGTCTGAACTAGAGATCTTTTGACAGTGGGAGGGCACCCTTTACTGACTGAACTATAGAAACTGTTACTATTAAGAACAAAGTATATATTATATCATAATAATGTGATCGTGGCTAAAACTGCCCACTGACTCCGATGATATGATTTTTCCCTTTCTAAATTTTTCTAAGTTAAATAAATAAATAAATAAAGTAAATTTTTCTCTTTAATATGGCCAATAAAATAACAAAATTTTTCTAAAATACATACAAAATTATTTAAAAGGTGTTGAAAAATAGGTATTATTTATTTATTAAATACTTTAGATCTTTCGGATGCGTTCGCATCCATTTTCAAAGGGCAATTATCTTTTTCACCCTTTGAAAAAGGATGCGAGGTCATCTGAAAGATCTAAGGTATTTAATAAATAAATAATATCTATTTTTCAGTACCTTTCATGTAATTTGGTGTATATATTTTAAGATTTGCATTAATTACATGGTGTAAATCCCATCAAGACACTGGTATTAATAGAGTGATTTGACTCAGTGAAAAGAATTTTAAAAGTGTATGATTTCAATTACAAGTTTTCCTTCTATAGTAAAAAAACTAGCCTTAAACAAATCTCCAGGAATGACTCCTAGAACGATGCTGATGTGTAAAAGTTCCGGAAATAACGCGTGCGGGTGAACCACACCTTCCATGAGTCGAATAGACCAATCAGGAAAGGGCTCCGCCAATGCTTCGACCAATGAGGAGAGGGATGAATTCCAAAATTAAGTGTACACTGTTAAAAATCTGCTGCATTTTGTTGCAACGCACTCCACCGCTTGTATATAATATCTCTATTCCAACCAATGAGAAAGCTCCATTTCACGGCCAAGTAACCGTTTTCTATATAAGCAGTGGAGTGCTTTGCAACAAAATGTAGCAGATATTTAACAGTGTATGGAAAATAAGGTATCGCGAAGCGATTCCATGGGGTATTGGCGAGCGCAGCAAGCAGGGGTAGCCTACAACTTGGAATCGCGAAACGATTAAGCGGGGGGTTTTCGAGCGTAGCGAGCAGGGGGGCGGAGCCCCCCCCTAGTAATATAAATAAAAATAGTCTTAATTATAAATATGGAAGTCCCAAGAAGGAATTAGATGTAAGATAAGGGAACTATCTTTAAAATAATAACTACGAAACTCCATCAATTAGATTTAATCGATAACTAGTGTAAACTTACGGAGAGTCTTGATTTTTCATATATTGCAGAAATTTTTACCAGTGTAGTGTTAAAAATTAAATTTACATATCCATCATAATTTAAAACATTAATTCATGTACTATTATTCAAAATAACTTTGGACAACGTTTTTATTTTCTATCCATTTTCCTTTCCCTTTTCAATTTACAGAACTAGATATCTAATTCCTCAAGAAGTTAAAAACTTCAACGTAAAAAAATCTCCTAAGCTGGTGTTATAGAACCCACGGCTGAGTCTGAAAACAGTTCAAAGAA
This sequence comes from Maratus speculifer, assembly GCA_964019185.1. Classification (NCBI taxonomy): domain Eukaryota; kingdom Metazoa; phylum Arthropoda; class Arachnida; order Araneae; family Salticidae; genus Maratus; species Maratus speculifer. Next base: position 230,300,446 of record OZ025294.1, on the reverse strand, counting down.
CCAAAGAAAACACTATTTTTTCCTTCTCTCGCCTTTCTTTTCATACCGAGCTCATTTTAGTGACGCCTAGCGAATAAAAAAAGAAAAAGTCTCTTGCATCAATTTATCCAGATATATTGAAAAAAAAAATAGTATGAGTAAAAGATATTTTCTGGGTTATAATGTTTCACGTCATGGAATGACTTATGTAAGAGATCTATTAGAAATATGGCTTGGAGTGATAAGAACGTATAATGGAAGTACTTATTTTCCAAAGCTAATTCGATTCGTGAATTACGTGTAAATTAATAGGGGAATATATCTCCTATGATGCATAAATCACACAATATTCTTTTATTTTTTAAGTAAATGTAGACTTTTTTTCAAAATATTTTTTAGGGGGTAAAATAATCTTCTGCAGAAAATAATTTAGAAAGGTTGTATGCATAAATGCAAAATTTCTAGAAACTAGTGAACTAGTGTAAAATTACAGAGGGCCAAGCTTTTCTTTCTGTGTTTTTCAGAAATTTTTAACAGTCTACAATTCTGCATATCCATTATAATTTAAAACATTAATTAATCCATGTACTTAAAAAAAAGCTTTGGACAACACTTTTATTTTCTATCCACTTTCCTTCCTCTTTTCAATTTATAGAACTAGATATCTAATTCCCTGAGAAGTTAAAAACTTCAGCCAAAAAAAAAATTCCTAAGCCGGTGTTATAGAACCCACGGCTGACTCTGAAAACAGATCAGAGAATCAAAGAAAACACTATTTCTTCCTTCTCCCGCCCTTCTTTCATACTGAGCTCATTTTATTAACGCCTAGTAAAAAAAGAAATGGGCTCTTGCATCAATTTATCCAGATATATTGAAAAAAAAATGATATGAGTAAAAGATATTTTCTCGGTTATAATGTTTCACTTCATGGAATGACTTATATAAGAGTTCTATTAGAAATATGGTTTAGGGTGATAAGAGCGTATAATGGAAGTACTTATTTTCCAAAGCTAATTCGAATCGTGAATTACGTGTAAATTAATAGGGGAGTATATGTCGTAAGATGTATAAATCATACAATATTCTTTTACTTTTCAAGCAAATACAGATTTATTATTTTTCAAATATTTTTAATTACAAAGTTATCTGCTGCAGAAAAGAATTTAGAAAGGCTGAATAGATAAATGCAAAATTTCCAGAAACTAGAAGTGTAAAATTACAGAGAGCCAGGCTTTTCTTTCTGTATTTCTGCAGAAATTTTTAACAATGTCGTGTTAAAAATTAAGTCTGCATATCCATCATAATTTTAAACATTAATCAATTCATGTGCTTTTTGCAAAATAGATTTGGACAATGCTTTTATTTTCTATCTATTTTCCTTTCTCTTTTCAATTTACAGACCTAGATATCTAATTCCCCGAGAAGTTAAAAACTTCCGTGAAAAAAAAAAAAAAAAAAAAAAAAAAAACTCCTAAGCCGGTGTTATAGAACCCATGGCTGAGACTGAAAACAGATCAACGAATCAAAGAAAATTCAACGAATCAATTTTTTCCTTCTCTCGCCCTTCTTTCATACAGAGCTCATTTTAGTGTCGCCTAGCGAAAAAAGAAAAAGGCTCTTGCGTCAATTTATCCAGATATATTGAAAAAAAAATAATATGAATAAAAGATATTTAATTGCTTATAATGTTTCACGTCATGGGATGACTTATGTAAGAGTTCTATTAGAAATATGGTTTGGGGTGATAAGAGCGTATAATGGAAGTACGTATTTTCCAAAGCTAATTGGATTCGTGAATTACGTGTAAACTAATAGTGGAATGTATCTCGTATGATGTATAAATCACACAGTATCCTTTTATATTTTAAGCAAATGCAGATTTACCATTAAAAAAATATTTTTAGTGTATAAAATTATTTGCTTTAGAAAATAATTAAGAGTGTATGCAGAGATAAATTCATTGCAAAATTTCTAACTATTGCGCAATACATTCGTTATAAGAGATGTACATTTTCCATGTGGGTGAAAAAAGTCCGGGCCAGGATTCGACACAGAGATGTATTTGCTGAAGCCGCCAATTTTCTTCCAACTGAACCTACTTTTTTCACCCACCTCTTATAATTAATTTACCGATAGATAAATCGTGTCATAAATTAATTTAGTACATTTGTTACAGTTAACTATAAAAAATATTTGGTGTGTGATAATAATAATAAAAAAATGTTATTAGTAAACTATAAATTACAATTTTGTGTGAAGAGAAAGTGCAAACAGAATTCATTTAATGTAAGTGACTAAAAGTAATTTAATGTAAGTCACATCCAAAATTTCTTTTTTAAAACTCTTTTAAAAGTCGAATCTTAATAATCTGGTTCACTTTATTATAAACTTCCTGACATAGTTTTATAAATAAGGTATACTACATTCGACAGAACAATATATTCTATTTAAAATATTTCTTGTAAAAATATCCAACCGTGCAGGTTGTATATTTTTACTATCGTTGCGTGGTTCTATCTAAATTCCTTCTGCATTTTTTTTTAAAGGAAAAATAGACTACATTTTGTAATTTGGTTCACCCGAATATAGCAACCTCCCCCAGCTCAATAACTAAGCAAAATAGAACAGCCTTAAGAAAAACAAAGCAAAATAATATAACAAAGAGAATCATCAATCGGAAGTTATTTGACTACAGTACAGACTCCATCAAAACCTAATAAGGAGCCCGCAAGTGTTTAATCTCTCGGAAAGAAATTCCCATTTATGTTTTATATATAGTAAAAGTTGAAAAAAAAAAGGAATTCCCAAGTTTGCTTTTTTTACCCTCGTAATTTGCCTATATAACTTCCTTATAACTTCAAAATCCCAATAAATTTTAGATACATATAGTTTTTATATACACAAAAATACTTATAAGCATAAGTGAAATAAAATAAAATAAATAAATAAAATAAAAAACTGGCTGTTTTATTTATCTATTTATACCACTTTTTTTTATAACAACTTTTAATGATTTTTTTAAATTAATACTATAATTGACATTATTTAACTTTATAGATATGCAAAAATAAAACGAACAAAGAAGCTAGAATTAATTATTCAATCCCAAAGCAACTTCTTGTGTCTTGAGTAGAGAAAACATTGGAGTAAGGAGAGCTCAAAAAAAAAAAATCCCCCCCCCACACCAAATTTTTTCAAGTCTTTGTTTGTTTTTTGAAAGAAAAAATACTACCTTTTTTACAAGCCTGCACTGTTTTTAAAAATTATTAATTGCCATAAAGTCTATATAATTGGCTCTTTACATACCATTCTTGAAGCAGGGTGTTTTACAAGTACTACTGTATATATGCGAATTTCTAAACTTTCTATTTTTAAATATTCGACATAATGTAAAAAATTCAGTGTCCGCTCATTAATTGCAATGTAGGGTATATTATTGGCTCTTTACATCTATCGTTCTTGAAGCAGGGTGTTTTAAAAGTATTATATGTACGAATTTCCAAAACAAACATCTTCTTATCCAACAATTAAGGTTCACCCGAGCGTATCTCTCTCTAAGCCCTGACCGACACAATTGTGTAGGTGATCCAAAGGAGAAAAGAAAAGTTTCTCTTTTGCTATGATTTAAAGTCAATCCTGCACCACACAACTGTGCTGTTGACGTAACATAACCTCGGATTTTCGTTAAAATATTTTTTTAATCAAATATAATCAGATTACTTAGAGTTAAAAACCACCACTTTTACTTTCTACCAAAACTCTCCCGGTCTTAAAGGGATATATATACATATATATATATATATATATATATATATATATATATAGGGGAAGATGGGGATACTTGAGCCATTTTTTGAATTTTAATTTTTTTTTAATTTTTTATATTTTTTTAGAATAAAATAAAATATTGAAAATGAAAATTTGATATTTTTTCTTCAACTAAAAACCACTTTCAAATAATTTTGAACTATTTTTCTATGTATAATAAATGTTTATTTTTTGTTTTACATCATGGCTCAAGTATCCCCATGGCGGGGATACTTGAGCCATAGTGAAGGGATACTTGAGCCACTATGGAAAAATACCTACAAAAGTAATTTTTTTCGCTTTATTTTTGCACAAACATTTTACAGAATGATAAATTATGAAACGTAAAGTCATTCAAAACCAATTGAGAAAACAAAGCTAGTAATACGATCATTTTTTGTCGTTAAAACTGGTTGTCGGAGGATAATTTCAACTTGAGATATAACGACGGTAGAAACATCCTCAGTTCAGAGCCATTTAAATTTGGAATCTGCAATTCTTCGGGCAAATTTCATTTTCAAAATATTAAGCACTTATACAACAAATATTTTTACAGTTTTCTTTCTGGCATATTTTATTAGTAACCAACCATCAATAGAAGATTTTCTTTTCACATCATCACCATCATTGACAGAATTTTCCTCTAATGATATTGTCGAACTCATGCTTTTAATTTAGTAGCTGTCGGAATTTAAGCTAGATGTATCATTCTACTATTTCAAACACTTTTTTGATTTCACAGGAAAAGATTTTGTCTTCCTCTTTGGCTCCATGCAGGTAAGTTTGAACTGGGATTTTTGTTGCTTTTCTTGTTTTTTGTGCGCTCTTTTTACCAATTTTTCTTCAATTTTCTTAGTTAAAAAAAAGTTACAGCAACAGAGGTTACGATTTCAATATAAAATATTAATCTTAATATGTTATATTAAAAAATAAATATTTTAATATGTTGGACCTAACTAATTAAAGTATTAGAGATTATAGCCTGTAAAACCGTTTTAAAAAGTTATTTTAATTTAATGAAAGTTAAATTGAAAACTATGTTTACATTTATCTAGACAGGCTATTTTATTAGTCAAAATGAAAAATAAAATAGATATTTTCATCTAAAAAATATACATTTTTAAACATTTTTAGGTCGTTATTTTTTTAAGAAAAAAAAAATGAAAAATTATTCTCCCTTTTATCCAGAAAAATATCTATTAGTGAATATAAGGATGGAATTTTATTTTTTGTTTGTTTCACCCATGTTTAATTTCTAGTGGGGATGGTTGAGATATGGCTCAAGAATCCCCACTCTCATTGGCTCAAGTATCCCCACTATCACTATTTTTGTTTCCAAGAGTTTTACTAAATAAAGCATGCAGCTATTAGAACTATTTTAGACTCAAAATACAATTGAAATTATGCTTATTGAATGTATGTATATAGTTGCAACTTTAAACAAAACTTTGATTACAAAAAAACAAAAAAGCCATGCACCCAAATATTTACTTCAGATAGGGAAAAGACAACTATCAATCACTATATTTTCAAAATGGTATCAAGATGTGTGATTTCTTTTTTACATGTTCAGAACTATAAATATGTTATCATATTGGCAGTTTTAGAAAGAAAAATTAACCAACTGTTGAGATAATAGGGGTGGCTCAAGTATCCCCTATGCTCAAGTATCCCCACTCTCCCCTATATATGGCTATTACACCATCACTATTGTATCGTCTGTCTGTATAATACTTACAGAACTGTCTGTTACTCCTCTTGTTACCGACCTCAATATCGCATTATTTGTCCCTACAGTAGTACATTTAACAACTTTGGAATTTTTAACCAATTGTGAATAAATAGATTCAAATGAAACGCAGATGTATGTTTTATAGCAAATAAAATAAACTTTGAAGAAAGAGAGAGATAGAGAGAAGACCCATATAAGTACTGATGTTTTTAAACAAAATTTCGTTGAACATTGGAGTTCGAATTTTCATTAAGTATCTGTCATCAGTTTTTTTAGCAACGAATCAAACACAAAAGAAGATAGATTAAATATAATAATAAATATCATAGTTTAATTTTTTAAAGGAATCGTGCGTTACGTTTCATTATCACAATATTATGGAAAATGATATACACAGTTGATTTTTTAAATCGTATTAGTATGAAAAATATGAGTGCTGAAATTAAGTTTGGAGTCTACAGATTAAACAAATGAACAAAAATTAAATTATACGCACTGTTGTAAATTACGGGGAATATTCATAGTTAGTTAAAAATACATTTCAAATGTACCGCAGGAAGCACATTGAATAGGTTTTTCAGCCTGATAATGGATTAGCGCTTTAAATATATTAAGTTTTCCTATGTGTTTTGTTGCTAGTTTTTATATCTAACTGTAAATGTTTTATGAACCATCTAGACTTAAAGTAAATGGAATCTTATGTAATGGACTACTGCACGCAATATCTAAAACATGTTTTATCGAAAATATGCGAATTGCAAAAAAGCAAAACAGCTATAAAAAATTGAAAATGAAAGTTACCGAAATTTCGCTAAAGATTTCTTTTTTTTTTCGTTTGATTTATTTGAATATTAAATAATTAATTTAACTAAATATTGTGGCCTGAGATAAAATTTTTGTTTTAATTTTCTTAATAATCGATACACTTTTGAATTGGCGAATGAAAAATAATTTGTTGTAAAACATAATCGATGGGGGAATTTGTAGAATTATTGCATAATATTAAGTCCCCAGTTTGAAAATAATAGAAAAACTTTATATCAGAGTAAAAATATTAACATATTAATTAAATTATGTATTGGAAATATTCATAAATATATTTATGTATGTACATATTAAACATATATGTATTCTCTGTTATTATTATGGAGTCTAAAATAATATCTTTAGGCATTTCAACTGTGCAAAGAAGTTGTTTAAAATGCTAAAAGCCTCACTTATTATTTTTTAATAAAAAATTGATCTTTTAAATATTATAGAAGATTCGTGGTATTGTGATTTCAAGTTTAGTGTTAAACTAAAAATGCTTTATGAACCGACTAAAGTAAATGGAATCTTGTATAATGGAAGTATTGCATGCAATACATTGAATAGGATTTTAATTCAAGAATACCATTGGTTAAAATTTAGAAAAGGGAAAATGTGCCATAAAAAAATATTGATTTTTCTTTCTTTTCTATTTATCTAAACAAAAGGATTAAATAATTAATTCAAATTAATATTTTCATCGCAAATGAAAATTCTTCATTTACTTTCTGATCAAGTTTCGAAAAGAATAATGAAGGAATAAATTAAAAAAATAGACGAAAAAAACATGTATTTTTTCCGAGTTTGACGAAATTTAAAATATTTTCAATCTGTTAAAAAAAGTACACATTCGAAAAGAGATTTCAGTACATACATTAAGAAATACATATAAAAAATAATCTTTTAAATAACAATATTTTTTTCGCAATTGTAAATATATGTAGAATTTTATCGCACACAGAAAAATATTCGGAAACTTTTTCTGTTTTTAAATAAATGAGGGAAGGCAATGAGGAGTATGTCACATTCTTCCTACGATCAGCATTCGTACACATTTCGAAAATTTTAATTTCATTTGATAGACTGCCACAACCAATATATATATATGATATCAGATACGATGTGAGAAGGATTATACATATAAATAAAATGCTAAACCTATTCAAAATGTTAAATTTATTAAAGAAAATTTGCTTGCAAACAAATTACATAGAAAAAAAACGTTACTTATCTTTTAGAGCTCAGCCATAGGTAATCTAGCCAAATACTACGTTACATGTCAAATACTTTCTACGTATTGGGTCAAGTTATTAAATTACCAGTATTTCATTCTCATACTAAGGTGTCTCATTACGTTTATAGGAGGACACTACGGAACTCTGGTTGCGTCGGCTTCCTCCGCAAACCCATTTTCCGCAACTCACTCCTCTCCATTCCCTAAAACTCAATCAAAACAACTTAACTTCTTGTAGGTTTTCGCCAGAACTAATGTTTTTCACTGTGTTATCCTTAAAAAAAGAAAAAAAAAACAGAGCTTTCCTAAAGCCCACAAGGACAAATTTCTTTTATCTAAAATTTCTTCCTCCCGTAAATTTCTTTGTTTACCTTATCTACTTTTTCTGAGTTCTGCTTTCTTGAATAGTAAGGAAAACTGGAATTCATTGATACAATGGAGTTTGTTCTTACATTAAGTTTCTAATATCCCGGACCATTTTCAAAATAAGGAAAAATATTGCTTTAAACCCCGTGTGCGCTGAAAGTGATAGGTATGAAATACAATAAGTAACTAAAAGGATAGTATCAGATAATTACAATCTTAAAAAGTTTTATACTGTTTTGCATATCAGAAATCTGATAGTATAAAAAGATTTTTATAATTATATTACTCATTTACAAAGTAAGTAAAATGTGTTACTGAAAGTAAAATATACTAATCCTTTAAGGGAGACCCGAACCCCATTTTCGGCCAAAAATCATCAAAAGTTCAAAAAAAAATTTATCTCCGAAAACGATAAAATACATATTTGCGAATATTCATGCAAAATTTCAGAACTCGAGGACACTTGGAACAGGTAGCAAATGAGGTTTTCTTAATTGTAAACACTAGAATTTAAAGGACTAGCGGCCATTTAAAATGTGTTTTCCTGAAAATGACTTTTTCCATATTTTGCCTAAGTTCAAAGTACTAAGGCTCAGTGGTAAAATGGTTTAGAAACAAAGTGTTTATGTTTTTAAAATCTTAAGAAAATTTGCAACAAAAGTAAAGAGAGAGATATTTTTTTAACTATTTCTGAAAATTTTACATAAATTGGTAAACATGAAAATTATAACGAATTTAAGGAAATTTACCATGCGTAATTTCTTTCTTTTTTTTTCTTTTTTTCCTGATTAAAAGAGAAAATTAAAAATATCTCTCCCTAGGTCGTTTCCATATACTATAACACAATTTCAGAAATTTTAGTAATACCAAAATATTGAAAATTGTATGAGGAGTAGTAATTTTAAAAAGTATATTTTTCCACAAAAAAATCACAAAAATCGACTTAAAAAATATACTTTTTAATAAAAAGTGATTTTTTTTCTAATTATTCCTTACAAAAAGATTCTTAAATAGTACACCAAAATTCATTACTTTAAAATCAATAATAAAAATTGGGGGTTTTTTCTTGCGGGTCTCCCTTAACGCATGCCAACTTCATATGAGGTTGTATTGATTAAAACACTGCAGTTAAATATGCATATATTATTTTTATCCTTGTATCAGATGTAACTATCATCATATAAAGGCCAATAATGCTCGAGAAATACATGAATGGATATGAGACTCAATTTCTTTTCAATTATTCAATTCGAAAATCCGCACTCGAAAATTCTTTTTCAGTTTTACATGTGACCGATTTTTTCCTCCTGTTTAATTTGTGGTATGGTACTCCTTTACTCCTAACGTCCCAAAAGTAATAATTATTATTTTTTGTCAATAAATTATAATTTTTTAAAATAAATTACTCTTAACATTTTAATTAATTTTACACAAAGTACTGACTGATTATTCAGTTTGTTATTCAATGTTATATTAAATCTGTCGGTATACTCTTAAAAAGACTAAATAAGGCACTTACCTTATTTAGGAATTTATTGTAACATTTTAGCGTTCTTGGCTTATGCTGTAAACATTACTCCATTAAAAGAGAATAAAATCTATTTACATAGAGAGGTGTATGATAAATGCGTCAAAGCAAACCGTTTTTAAATTGAATAATTACTTTATGCTCTATTTAAAGTTAAAGTCGGTTGGCATAGTTCAATTAGATGAGTTTTATAAAATTAAAAACTCTGTATAGATATTTAGCCATCTCCTCTGAAGGCATATACTTGACTAGATTGCGATATGCAATGTCCAATTCTGTTTAAAAGTTGTCTATTTTTTATGTTTTTTGTTATTATTATTAATCAAAATTTTATTATTTCAATAGATATTTAATTCATAGTTTGGAATAGCCATTCTTACCTGTTGCCAAATTCTAAAAACTAGTTAATATTATTTCTAAAAATTTTGAGAATGAAAAATATGTATACATATAAACATTATAAAGAAAGAAAATTTTAAATTGATAAAAATATTGCGTGCCAAATATGGTGAAAATTGCCTGATATAAAATTTGAAATGTTTAAAAGGGTTTTTATACAGTGTTTAATTAATAACCCTTTTTTCTAGACGTTACATCAGCTGATTTGAAATGTGTTATTGATCATGTTTATTTAATAACAGAAACAGCAGCTAATCTGCTTTTCATTTTCATAAGACTTCATAGGATGTATGAATACAGCAATTATTGAAAAAAAAACCTTCTGATTAATTGTAGCGCAAAAAATGACACGAATAATATTCATTATATATAAAAACATGAAATAAACCAAACCTAGATTATTCTCGTGTTGTTGCGATAAATATGATTTTTTATTGGTTTATAAAAATAAAAGAAGAAAAGTTCTTGCGACTGAAGTAATATGTCCAAAAAGGTACGCATTTGCGTGCATTTTATTATTTCAGTTTTCACTGAAACAATTGAAGTAATCTGATTGCCACAATTTTGAAGAATGAATTTTCTTAATAAAACATTTAAAGTTAAAATATAAAATGGGATATTTTATAAAATAGCTAGTATGAGCTTATGAAGAAGTGACTAACAAAATCTGTTCAGTAGAAAAGTGCATATGACCTAGAGAACAGCATTGTGTTTTAAATAAATAGATGGCACCGTTCGCACCGGAACTTTCCTACAATTGAAATTTATATAAGTAGATTGATTATAAATAACTTATGAAAGGAAATATTACATTTTCAAAATTCCATATGCTTATGATAATAATAATAATACAAAATGTACATTTAAATGTAGATATTGTTAAAGATTCCATTTTAAAAATAGTTGTCATTGATATAAATAAGTGAAAAATAATCAATGCTTTGTGATCTATATTTGATCTTTCTGCTTTAATCTATGAAAATTTAACACCATAACGATAATTTTTACTTGCGCGATTATATGCATATAAAAATTTCTCTCTTAGCTTAAAATACAAATACTTTTAAGAATATATCATCATTTGTTATATTTAATTACTAAGAAACAGTATTACATGTTGATTGTTACACTATGATACTTACAAATTAGAGATTATAATAAAAAAATCTATCTTAAAAACTTCTAATAAATATTGACCTTGACAATGCTGTAATATTAACTACAGAGATTTTTTTCCCCTTTCGGGTAGGTTAATAAATATCACATTCTTAATACATTGTCTTTTTTAATTAACTTCGCCTCACACATAAAAAAATATTGATGAAGCATACCTTTTCATGAATCTTATAAGGTTCTGCAGGAATGAAATATCTCATAAACAGGATCCTTCTTTTAATAATCGCATTCAGTTTCAAGCAGGTGTATAATATATTGCTCCTCAACAACTAAAGCTTAATTAAGAAGACTGTACAAAATATCTTTAATTTTCCTTTCTTTACCGTTTCATTCTCCTAATCTTTCACTAGCACGTACACGATTTATAGGAATTGCTTAGCGTGTAGCAAATGATTTAAATCACGCAAGAGCTCTCCTGTTGCGAAAAATCGAGAAAATGAATCATGTTTCCTGAGTCAGAATTTGTGTTATGCTGTTTATTTGTTTATAATGAAGAATAGACTAATGAAAGAATGTATTACATGCTGATTTTTAATGCTAATGGGAGAATTTTAAACATTCTTCATTTCAAATGCAGAATTGGGGGACTTGTAATAAATATTTGGTCTCGACAATATCCTAACATTAACGAAATATATTTTCTTTCTTTACGGAAAAGTTAATAAATATCAAAATTTTAATACATTATCGTGTTTTAATTAACTTCACTTCACGTATAAAAAAAATATTGATGAAACAAGCATTTTCATGAATCGTATAAGGTTGAGAATCAATAAGAAAGAAAAATCTTAAAATGGGATCCTTCTTTTAATAATCGTATTCAATTTCAAGCAGGCCTATAATATATTGCTCCTTGATAACTAAAGCTTATTTATAAAGACTGTGTACAAAATATCTTTAATTTTCCTTTCTTTACCGTTTCATTCTCCTAATCTTTCACTAGCACGTATACGATTTATAGGAATTGTGTAGCGTATAGCAAATGATTTAAATCACGCAAGAGATTTCCCGTTGCGAAAAATCGAGAAAATGAATCATATTTTCGCAGTCAGAATATGTCGTAAGCTGTTCATTTGTTCCTTTTCGAGAATTGCAGAAAGAAATTATTGCTTGAAGATTCTTAATGTTGATTGGAGAATTTTAAAGCTTTTTAATTTGTAATGAAGAAGTTGATTGAAAAAATTCTTACAAATTATCCGATAGTTTTAATTTAAATCTTGAAACGTGTTTTTAACAATTAAAAGAAATCGTGTTTCAAAATTTGTTAATTAAAAGACTTTAATGTATAAACTGGTCTAAGTGCATTGTTTTCTCTATAGATATAGGAGATAACAAGTAAACAAAAGTGAAATAATTAATAAAAAATAAAAATATTCCCGGAAAAAATATGTGTAGATATACTATAAATAATGAAAATGATACAAAAAATTAGCGTCCAATTACTGTATTTTTTATTTTAAAGAAAAAAGAAATTAACTCTTTTCATAATGCGTTATATAATAGGTTTATAAGAATTTAAAATCGAATTCAATTTAATGTAAAAGATGGTGAGCAAAGTATTTCTATTAACCTCTTCAATTCCGAAGCTAAAATATTAATGCAAATACTTATTCATTCGATTTTTACAAACAAAATGACATCATAAATGACCGAAAAAATATTTATCTGAAATTAATTGTTTTGACACTTAGTAATTTAGGTTAAAAAAATACGGATCTAAAACTACAGACCACCTTAAGAGAACAGTGGGCCTTTATTTCAGCAAAATCGTCGTAAAAAGGTCTATTTCTGTGGTATAATAGTACCAAAACAGTTTTTTCTTATTAAAATATCATTTATGAAGGTTTTAAGAAGTAAATAATAAAGGTATTTATATATTTTAAATCTATTTTTCTCAAAACTAATTTTTCAGCGTTTTTAGATTTTTGAAATGTTCCTTGCAACGTAATTTTTGATCAATATTTATGGAAATGATGAGGAAGTATCCTGATATTGTTTAGAATGAAATTGTGTAAGCTTTTTAAAATTCGTCTTTATTAAGATAGTCAAATTTTATTATTTACTTATTAAAAGGCAAATTTTTGATGAAAATCGATATGGAATATCGAAAACAATCTGTAAAGTATAAACTATTCAAGAGATTAAAAAAATCCTTCATTAATTTGTTTATAATAGAGTTTTAAGTGATAAAAATGAAAAAGTAAGAAAATATATCAAAAATTAAAACACAAGGAACACCTTAAAATTTCATTTAAAAATTTAAAAAAGTTAATAAGATTGAAAATTTTTTGAAAGTGTTCTATATGCTTTTGGTAAAATGTGTACATGCATAAAATTTTATATTGCCATCATGAAAAAAAAAAAAAAAAGAAAAGAAAAAGAAATTAATGTCCATCGTCCCTTTAAAACTCCAATTAAATAACCATTAACATATATTACCGCAATCACAAATTTAAGATTTTTAAACAAGTAAATAATCTCCAAATTCTCAAAAAATTTTATTGAACATGATTTAAGCTAAATATTTAGGAAAATTTATCACTTTCTTGGTCACACTGTCTTTTGGGTATTTTTATGCAAGTTGTAAACTCTGATGAAAATTAAATTTGTTTTATGAAAGATTCCGCTTAAATGCAGCCATTTATTCGTTTGCTTTCAACTCAAAAAACATTGAGCTATTAAGAAATAATGCGAAAATGTAAAAAAATAAATGGACATTTTAGTTTTTATAAGGGAAAGAGCAGCAATCCCCGAATGGGGACCAAGGGACCGAAGATGTTAATATTAGCATTTTATTTAATTCCTTTATAATGATTCTAATATGTAAGAATTATATTATTTTATAATTGCGAGATTATAAATAGTAAAATTTGGTTTAATTTAACAACATATAGAACTTCAAAGAAAGAAGCAATTAACATCATTGGTATAAAAATATACTTCTAACACTTTTACACTTGTAAGTACGTACATATTCTCTCGCATACATACACACACACATACGTATAAATGTACGTGCGTGTGAAAGTACATGCGCACACAGCCAATGTATGTAAAATATATATGTGAATAATACTTCTCAACAAATAAATCTTAATTGCGAAGATTGTAAAAAATACTTAATTTTTCTTTCTTTAACATTTAATTCTTCCAATATTTTACAAGCACCTGGATAATTTAAAGGAAATATAGTGCGTGTAGCGAATTAATGAACTCATGCTATGCATTTCTGTTGCGCATAATCTTTAAAAATAATGACATTTTCATTACAACTCAGAAACTTTTGTTTATTTTTCAATTCTTTCTATTGGAAAATGGGATAAAGCAAGAAGGTGAAATTTAACTGAAAAAATAAATAAATAAATCTATCAGACCATGATAAAGTAAACTTAAAAATAAAGTTTTGTAATTAAAGAATTTCGTTCCCAAAATCTTAATTTTATATTTATTTACTTTGTCAGACAGAAACTATCATATGTTGCTTATTTAACTTCGATTGGAAATGGAAGATGTACACTGAAAAAACTAATTCCTCATTTCACGGCATAAAATAAGCATTACTGCCTCAAGTATTATACCACAAAATAACAGTAATAAACCGAAAATAAGGGGTAGTATACCGTCATAAATATGTACTAGGATTATCACAGCACATATTACTGCTTAACGGAGCATTTTTAGTTATTTTACGGTTTATTAATTTTTAGAGATAATACGGGCAACTTAGATGCCCGTATTTGACCGTAAAAAAATTTTAGTGTAGAAATAAAAAAACAATTGTCCACAAAAAATAAATAAAATAAATAAATAAATAAATAAATAAATAAATAAATAAATAAATAAATAATAATAATAATAATAATAATAATAATAATAATAATAATAATAATAACAAGGTAGATAAATATTTTTACATTAAGAAAAAAATATAACATATAGGATTTTATCATGAAATATGAAACTTTGTTATTGCTTTTTAAATAAGAAAGTAAATTGTACCAAATGAATTAATTTACTTAAAGTATTTCCCATTGCGAAAATAGGAAAACATGAATATTATTTTCACATTCAATTAAAAACTGCTGTGTGTTGTTCGTTTGTAACCATTCGATTGAGATATACAGAAAATGTATTATATGAGAATTTATCAGAAGATAAAAATCTTTACAATTTATTACCATTTATAAGATAACAAAAAAATTAAATTAAAAATATATTATTACATTAAAAGAAAACTGAATTTTGAAAATTTAGATTAAAATTTTAAAATATGGAACGAGCTACAAAGTGTGCTATTTAACAAAAATAAAAAAATTAGCTTTTAATAAAGATAAAGTGAACTAGCAAAATTTATGATAAAAAACTATTTTTTTTTCATTATTTGATAAGTAATAACAAGATAAATTTTTTAATTTAAATGTTTTTTTTTTTAGTTTTTTAATTATTTCTTAATATGATTGAAGTGTATATAGAAAGTTTTGGAATTTTTCAATGATTAATTTTAAGAAAACACTTGTAGGTTCTCCGGTAACAGTAAAATAAAATTCTAAGTATTCAGTATTCGTTTTCATTTACAGTAAATTGTGCTTCAAAATATTAATTAATTTGATATTTAGTTACTTTGTTAATCAGAAAGTATAATTTGCTGTTTATTGAACTTTTATTGGAAATGAAAGTAGTACAGAGAAAAACTATTTGCAGATTTTAATTTTACGTTACAAAATAGCCACTCCTGCTGCTAGTTTTATATAATAAAATTAAAAGTAAAGCAGAAAAGAATGAGTAATATACCAGCTTAAATAATACTAGTAACATCATAACATATATTACTCCTTAACGATGCATTATTAGTCATTTTATGGTTTATTTTATTTATTTTTAGGCATAATATTGGCAACTAGGCTGTTCGTATTTGACCGTAAAAAATAACTTTTTTGTGTAGAAATAATAATTAAAAAAACCAATCGTCCACAATATATATATATATATATATAAGAAAAATGATCCTAAATCAAGAGTTGAATATGCTGAATTATGTAAAACAGTAAGAAAATGCGTTACAGAAGATATCAGAAAATTTAACTGTGACCTTGTTAAAAAAGTTCTGGAAGATAACAAAAGTTTAAAGTCAGCTAAGCGCAAGTTATGTGTTGGAAGAAAAGGCATTTTTGCACTGAAGAGAGCAGATGGAACAATCACCAAAATCAGCAACGAAATAGTACACATTGTTGAGAAATTCTATAATGATCTATATAAATGTGAAGATCAGAGGGATATCAACGTACACGATCAACGAGAAATCTTAACAGAAACTGAAGAGATAATCCCAGTGATGACAGATGAAGTTTTACAAGCTATTAGATTTATGAAAAAAGGTAAATGCCCTGGAGAAGATGGAATTACAATTGACCTTATCAAAGAAGCAGGAGAAGAATTTGCAAAAAGGCTATCTTTACTATTTTCCAAATGTCTCAAAAACTCAGATGTACCAGAAGATTGGAATAATGCTGTGATGATACTACTTTACAAGAAAGGAGAGAAGGAAAACATTAAAAATTACCGTCCGATCAGCTTATTGTCCGTGATTTATAAAATTTTCACCAAAGTTTTAACGACAAGACTTGAATCAGCTCTGGACTCGGCTCAACCTAGAGAACAAGCAGGATTCCGAAGTGGATTCAGCACAATGGATCATATCCAAACAGTAAGGGAACTCATAGAAAAGCATAAAGAATATAATTTACCTCTCTACCTTGCCTTTATTGATTACGAAAAAGCTTTTGATTCCGTCTACACATCAGCAGTAGTAGATTCTCTGGAGGACATTGGTATAGACAAACCTTACATCAATATCATAAAGAAGATTTACAAGAAAGCAACAGCAACCATCCGTTTAGATAAAGGAAAAGCGAAGATCAAGCTCGAAAGAGGAGTAAGACAAGGAGACACCATTTCACCCAAGCTTTTTAATGCTGTCTTAGAAAATATCTTCAAGAAGCTGGATTGGGAAAACAAAGGGATTAGAATAAATGGAGAATTTTTAAGTCATCTCCGCTTCGCTGACGACATTGTAATTTTCAGTAACAATCCTGACGAATTGGAAATTATGCTAAAAGATCTTGCAGAAGCTAGCATCAATGTGGGATTAAAAATAAATTTAGAAAAGACTAAGGTGATGTTTAATTCATTTACATCAAAAAAGAAAATTGTCTACAAGAACACTGAGATTAAAGAAGTGCAAAGTTATGTGTACCTAGGACAGGAAATATCATCAGATAATAGTATCATGAATGAAATCAATAGAAGAATAAGAAATGGGTGGAGTGCTTTCGGGAAGAACAGTATTATTCTGAAGAGTAATATGCCTCTTTGTTTGAAAAGAAAAGTTTTTAATCAATGTATTTTACCTGCATTAACATACGGAGCAGAAACATGGACACTAACAAAACGGATGATACAAAGATTACAAACAGCACAGAGAAGCATGGAAAGATGTATGCTAGGCAAAACTAGAAGAGACAGTAAGAGGATAACCTGGATAAGAAATCAAACAAAAGTTTTTGACATCCTTGAAAGAATCAAGCAGCTAAAATGGAAATGGGCTGGACACATTGCAAGAAGACAAGACAATAGATGGAGCACAAATATACTACAGTGGTATCCTAGAGATGTAAAACGACCAAGAAGACGACCACAAGTAAGATGGAGTGACGAAATTAGAAAAGTGGCTGGTGTAAATTGGATGACGAAAGCATTAGACAGAAAACATTGGAAAAATCTGGGGGAGACCTACATCCAGCAGTGGATCGAAAACGGTTGATGATGATGATGATGATGATGATATATATATATATATATATATATATATATAATTTAAAATGTAAAAATGCATTTAACTGTACGTAAATTACTTAAAAGGTGCATAATAAAACATATAAAAACTTAAAAATGCACTTAAAGTACTTTAAATGTATTTTTAAGTTTTTATTATTATTTAAGTGTTTAAGAAATTAGTAAACAAGGTGAATTCTGCACTGTTTTTGTTCTTAACTGCAATTATGTTCGAAATATTTTTACTTTAAAAAATAAATTAATATATAATACATGAGATTTTAGCATAAAAATGAAACTTTGTTATTATTAGTATTATTTTTTAAGTAAGAAAGCAGCATGTACCAAATCAATTTATTTACTCAAACCGTTTATATACCGTTATGAAAATAGGAAAACATGAATCTCTTTTTCAAAGTTAGTTAAGCTGCTGCGTGTTGTATTGTTGCCATTCAGATGAGGTTTAGAAAATGTATTATATGCGGATTTTTTACGTTTTCAAAAGATAAAATTCCATAAAATTTATTATAATTTAAAAGATAACAAAAAATTAAATTAAAAATATGTTATTACAGTTAAAGAAAATTTATTATAATTTAAAAGATAACAAAAAAATAAGTTACAAATATGTTATTACAATTAAAGAAAATTGCATTAAAATTTTTTTTGATTAAAAAAAAGTTAGAAAATATGGAATAAGCTACTATACATACTATTTGAAAAAATAATGAGGAAAGAAAGAATTAACTTTCAATTAAGATAAAGCAAACTAGCGAGATTTATGATAGAAAAAAATATTTTTTCAATTACTTTAATAAGTAACAACAAAAATTAAATTTTTAATTTAATCATTTTTTTATTTTATTTTTTTTGCAATGTGATTGGAGTATATAAAGAAATTATTGGAAATTTTCAATGTTTAATTTTACGAAAACTCTTTCAAGCTATCCGATAATAATAAAATAATATTCTAAGTATTCGTTTTCATATAAAGTAAATTGTATTTCAAAACATCTAATTATGATTGAAAGGATATGTTATGAAACAAAGTTCTTTGAAAACAGTCAGATTTCTGAATGCACAAAGAAATAATTTTTAGTTTGGGTAAAAATTATTTTCGAAAGAAAAGATAACAGTTTGCATATTTTAATGGATAAAATTAATAATAATAATAAATGTATGCATGCACACACAAATATTTCTGTATTTGTTTGTCTAATGTATAATTATATTTTTATTATTATGATGCTGATAGCGTCCTTTTATTCTTATTTTTTAAATTCAATAAATTTAGGTTAATGTTATAGATATGTACTTAACCCTTTTGGGTCTGGTGTACTATTAATAGTACATGTCTTTTAATGGGGAATTATTTCGTTTAACGAAATACATTTACTACCATTTACATGTAGTAATGTTAGTATATGTCTATGTATTTATTATATGACTTCATTTATGTTTACGCAATTAGAAATAATAATAATTATTATTATTTGCTTTATTCTCTTTGCGCGTTTGCGATTCTTTTATTTTACTCTTTAAAGTTAAAATAAAAGTTACTTTCCTTAAAGAATCCTGTGTAATAAAGCGTAAAAAGTACTAGAAAGTAGCATTATAAAGTTAAATTTTATTGTAATACAATATTTTCTAAACATTTCCAAAAATTCTACCTTTGCCTTTTGCCATATGGATTAATTGAATAGCACGCAAAACAACAACATTCGTTATCTTCCAGACAATGAAATATTTATTAAACGCTATTTAATTTATTTGGCTAACTAGCGTTAATGTTATCAACGTAAAAGTATTTTTTTCCAAAAACTGAAAGAAAAAATTCGGACCCGAAAGGGTTTAAGGTAAAATTATCAAAATCTTTACCATTTAGTAATTTTCAATGTGAGCTCTGTTTGTGGCACGACGTACAATCCAAACTTTAGCTTTTTTTCACATCGTGGCCAGCATGTCTTGAGTAATAATTGACACACAAATGATTATTCTTTGACATCGATGATTATGCGAATTAAAATGATGATATGAACATTTGATAGGTAACTTCAAGGGCAATGACACGCAGCATTATCTGATATTGAGAAAGAAAAAACTGAAACTGGTGTGGATAAAATTAGATGAGCTACTGATCTATTCAAAATTAACTAATTTGGCCTACCTCACACCCTTATCTGGATACAAGTTTTAAAACCCTGGTGTTTTTTCATGCATTGCTAACATTTTTGCAACATACATTGGCTATGTATCCGAAATTATTACAAAATGAAAGCGCGCTTTAATCTGTTTTTCACACACTTTATTTAATATTTTTCAGTTAAATGTATAATTATTTTCATAGCAGCATTCTTGAAGAAACATACCTAATAGCACATGACCAGATATCAAAGATAAACAGTTTTTTCACTCTTACCCTCAAACCTTTCAATAAATTTTAATATACATTATTGTGTTGAAAATTTTCCAGCACATAAACATTAAGAAAAACAGACCAATACCGTATATTACATTGGCTATGTATCCCTAAATGTTACAAAATTAAAGTGCACTTCAATCAATTTTTCACAACCTTTATTTGGTAATTTACAGTTCAATGAATAACTATTTTCATAGAAGCATTCTTGAAAAAACATTACTAATAGCACAATATCAAGTATAAATCCATTTTTCCCTCTTAACCTCAAACTATGCAATAAAACTTTGTATGCACTATTGCGTTGAAAATGCTTCGCGCATGAACATTAAGAGCAACAAAAACGTACAATACCGTATATTACATTGGCCAAAAGTTACAAAATTAACGCGCGTTTCAAACAGTTTTTCCAAATACTTTATTTAATATTTTAATTTTTATAACTATTTTCATAGATACGTAATAACAGAAATATACATATAATAACACTTGAGCGGATATCATCGATAATCCCATCTTCCTTTTTTTACCGTGTTTAATGAGATTTTGATGATATTCATGATATATGAAATTTCTAAGAAAACCCTTCCCCAAAAATAGTTTTCTGGTGAAAATGAAAAGTTCTGAATTTCCGAGGGCAATAAATATGTCACATGATCCCTTTAGTCATCTTTTAAATCTTCTGCCGCCGCATGCTAATATACTACTGGGTGCATACGCTAAGAATTTTCTCTTAACCTCCAACCATGCAGTAAAAATTTAATATGCACTATTGTGTTGAAAATTCTCCAGCACATGAACGCTAAGAACAACGAACCGTATAATAAGAATGCTTTATTTAATTATGGAGATTGGCAAAATGACGCGTTCGCCGTGGGAATCCGTCCGTGTCGTGATGGGAGCGGTTTGTTCCAGGAATACTTGTGAGCCTGTTTCATGGAACGCGCGGCATTCATAAAGGGGGCTTTTAGCTTCCATTGAGTTAAAAATATTAGGAGAGCAAGCTGCTCTTGATGTTGTCGGATTTGGAAGGCGTAAGATAAAGAAGACCTCTATATAAGGAAGATATTGCTTTGAAAGTTGGCAGCATTTTAGGATTCTTTTTTTTCTTCTTTTAAGCGCACAGCGATATGTTAGCCAATTGAATCGACACTAAATGTGATTTTTTTATAAAATTATTAAAATAGATTTATAAAAAATTCTTTTTGATATCTTTTACAACATCTTATTTAAAAAAATGTTAATTTAAAGGAAATGCAATATATTGTCTCAATATATTACATTATTTAATAGTTTAACTCTGGTGCAATATGTGAAATTAAGTTTGTTTATGTTTCAATGAAATTTGGTCGAACTGATATAAATTTAAACAAGTATCTTTAGGATATCTTCTATGCTCTTGGCTGATGCCAAATATTGCCTCCATTGTTCATTAAGAACAACGAACCGTATAATAAGTATGCTTTATTTAATTATGGAGATTGGCAAAATGTCTCGTTCACCGTGGGAATCCGTCCGTGTCATGATGGGAGCGGTTTTTTCCAGAAATACTTGTGAGCCTGTTTCATGGAACGCGCGGCATTCATAAAGGGGGCTTTTAAATTCCATTGAGTTAAAAATATTAGGAGAGCAAGCTGCTCTTGACGTTGTCGGGTTTGGAAGGCCTAAGATAAAGAAGACCTCTTTATGAGGAAGATATTTATTTGAAAGTTGGCGGAATTTTAGGACTTTTCTTCTACTTATACAACACACAACGATATGTTGGCAAATTTAATCGACGCTACATGTGGATATTTTTTAAATTATTATTACTAAAATAGATTTATAAGAAATTCCTTTTAAATTTTTAGAACATCTTTTAAGAGAATTGCCATTGGTCACAGAAAATTTTACTAATTTCAAAGAAAAGCAATATATTTTCTCAATATATTATTTAATGGTTTAACTCTGGTGCAATATGTAAGATTAAATTTATTTATGTTTCAGTGAAATTCGGTCGAACTGATATAAATTTAAACAAGTATGCTTTAGGATATCTTCTATAATGCGACCCCATGGCAAACATTGCCTCCATTGGGCGTTAAGTGCATCAGAAGGGATAATAAGAATGCTTTATTTAATTATGGAGATTGGCAAAATGACGCGTTCGTCGTGGGAATCCGTCCGTGTCATCATGTGAGCGGTTTGTTACAGGAATACTTGTGAGCATGTTTCATGGAACGCAAACTGCATTCATAAAGAGGGCTTTTAACTTCGATTTAGTTAAAAATATTAGGAGAACAACCTGCTCTTGATGTTGACGTGTTTGGAAGGAGTACGATAAAACCTCTGTAATGATTTGAAAGTTGACGATATTTTACTGGGTGCATATGGATCCTGAAATTTTCAGACAAAGAAATTTTTCAGTAACAGAATTTTCTCGTAGAAAACCATAATAAAAATAGAAAATTTCACGCGTTTAACCTCGAATTATTTTCCTACTAAAAAAATACTGATTTCATTTGGAAAATAACGGTACTCGTACGAACCCTGATTTTAGGATATTATAATTTTTTTTACAGTGCACAGCGATGTATTGACTGTTTGAATCGACACAACGCGTGTTTTATTATTATTATTATTATTATTATTACTAAAAAGGGAGGATGATCCTGATTGACTTAGAGTATGTATGGTTTTTTACAATCGTCACCATTATTTTTTTAATAAGTGAACTGGAAATATGTAAAAATGATAACTTAAACTTGGACGTATTATAAAGCATGTATGACCACTTATTTGCCATTTATTATGTGAGTGAAACATTAGAATACGGTTATGTAATTATTTTTGGTAAAAATTGTGAAATGATGGGACAGTTTGCTGCAAAATTTTACTAGCGGACATTCATGCCAAATAGTACTTCGCACGTAGATTAATATCGAGAGGATGTTTAAACGATTGCTTTGTTTAGTTATGACAATTGGCGGAATCAAGGTATTCAATGTGGCAATGCGAAAGCGTCTTCATAGAAGCAGTTTTTTCCAATGATATTTATTCAGGAATCACATAATGTAGTGAAAATTTTATTATTAGTACCAGAATCCTTAATCAGTAATTTTCATGATAATTTCTTTAAATATATGCTACATAAGTTATGATGAAAATATTATTTTCAAAATTGCGGTAGGAACAATAAAACTTTTCTTATATAATGTGACTCTTGCTGATTGAGTCTATATAATGTAAGGAAATACATTCATCATAAAGTAGGATTCTTATTGAGCTTAAAATAGTGAAGAAGCAAGTTTCTTTTGCTTTTGTTGAGTTTAGAAAGAGTGATATAACACTCCATATAAGTGTACGATAAAGTATTGACTCATTAAATTGCCATTACACTTGAATTTACTTTCACTTTTAAAATTTAAATTAGAAGCTCTTTCACAAGAACTACCAAGGCAAGCAGAAGTTTTTACTATCATAACGCAAAGCAACATAATTGCACACTATATGATTTTATAGTTTAGTTCTGGTGATCAATGCGTGAAATAAATTTTATTCAAGTTTCAATTAAACACTGTCAGATTTCTTTAACACTAGAAAGTGAGAAAATTTTAATCAAGTTTTATATAAATATTTCACGCCAGAATTTTGATTTAAAACAGCTTAACAGTATTTATTAATCATTTTTTTAATCTGTTAAACTTATTCCATTTTAAAATTTCTAATTTGAATCATAATATATTTACACGGTAGCTTATAAAAGGACCACTCACTGCAGTTGTGGTGTTAATAATAAAAAGGCATGTTTACTGTCAACTTATCTTCGGTGCTTTACGGTCATGGTAGATATTGTATCGGATGAACGTTAAAAATAATGTGCATAATAAGATAAGATAACAGGGTGCATAATATGATTTATTTGATAGATTATGAAAAACTGCAAAAGTAAGGTGTTAACTGTAAGAATTCGTCTGCATCATCATAGGAGCGATTTGTTCATGAGTACAGAATGAATGTTAGAATTCAGGAATCTCATGGGATATGCGGCATTCATTAAGGGAGATTTTTTAACTTATATTGATTTTAAAATATTACAGAAGCAAGCTGATCTTAACGACGTCGAGATTTGAATGAGTGAAATAAAAAAAAATCCAAATGAGGAAGATATGGCTTTGAATGTTGATGACATTTTAGGATCTTATGTATATTTATGCATTTGTATATGAATAACAATTGTAAAATATTACAAACTATCATCTGCATTAATCCTAAATTATGAATTAAGTTTTAAGGAAAGATTTAAAATTTATGAAATTGAAATTTGTAGCAACAAATTATTAACTGAAGTGATTTAAGTCAATACACTGGTGTCCAAAATTTAAGCATAATTGGTAATTAAGTAATTATTTTTAAGTAATGAAAGAAATATGAATCGGAATGTGCTGAAACTCCAGGTGTGTAAACAAAATAGTACGCGTCACATATATTCGCGAAGAGTTTGCTCCGAAATCGAACAGGGGACCGTCAACAAATTGAAAAAGAACGAAGATCTTTTGGATAACCCTGTCAAAACTAATGTAGCAAAAGCGTTCAAACTGCACATTATGATTAATTGGCTTATTGTAATGTACTGTGTTGATTTTTACAAGGATAGCATGTATACTCGTAGAGAAATTAAGGTTTTTATAAAAACAGTCCTAAATTTTTCCAAGTTTTTTGCTTATAATTTGCAGAGTTCTTATTATAAAATAATGTTCTTTTCTGAAAATATGACAAACATCATTGCACACAATACCCTGTCATCAGAATTTAAAAATAATAAAAATTGTATGAAAAATGAGTATGTTTAGTAAATAATTTTTCATTGCGCATGCGTCAACGATATCAAAATGTCATTTGCATATTGTGTTAGCTAAATGTATAGAGCAACTTCTGTAAAAGTTTCAAAAACATAGCTTGAAAATTCTGAAAATGGGAGCCTATAGAATCAACTCAAAATCCATTATTCCTAAAGGAAGCAAAAAAATCAGGGGTTTTACCTAAATATAGTTGTACGTGCAATATTGTGTAGGCACTAAACAATGGAATATGGATACAGCCCCTCATCTTTTTGCTTCATTTAGGGAATAAAGGATTTTGATCTCATTCTATCAACGATAATTTTCAGAATTTTTAAGCTATGTTTTTGAGACTTTCACAAAAGTTGCTCTATACATTTAACTAACATAATATGCAAATGAAATTTTAATAGCGTTCACGCATGCGCAGTAAAAAATTGTTTAGTAAACCTGCTCATTTGTCATACAATTTTTATTATTTTTTAATTCTGATGACAGGGTATTGTGTACAATGATGTTTGTCATTTTTTCAAAAAAGAACACTATTTTATATTAAGAACTCTGCAAATTATAATTAAAAAACTTAGGACTGTTTTTATAAAAACCTTAATTTCTCTACGAGTATTCATGCTATCCTTGTAAAAATTAACACAGTAGATTACAATAAGCCAATTAATCATAATGTGCAGTTTGAACGCTTTTGCTACATTAGTTTTGACAGGGTTATCCAAAAGATCTTCGTTCTTTTTCAATTTGTTGACGGTCCCCTGTTCGATTTCGGGGAAAATTCTTCGCGAAAATATGTGACGCGTACTATTTTGTTAACACACCTGGAGTTTCAGCACATTCCGATTCATATTTCTTTCATTACTTAAAAATAATTACTTAATTACCAATTATGCTTAAATTTTGGACACCAGTGTATATTATATATATATATATATATATATATGTACGTACATGCAACGTGAAAATGTATGAAATTAATTTACGCTTTACGTAGGCATAAAAAAGCGAAGTTTGTTTTCCTTTTTTTTATTCTTAAATTATAAAAAAGGGTTGTTGGGAATCAAGCTATTTTTGACGTGAGCATCTAGACAATAAACATAGATTTTTTGCTGGTTATATTTGAAGCTACATGCATACACATACATGCGCACACAATAATAATAATTGCAGTAATCAAATTTCAAATAGCGTTTCATAATAAAAACGTTTTTTATAGTTCATAGTAATGCAGTGTTTATTTCTCAAATGTGTAGTGACAGTAATTAAAATATTTTTTGTGCGTATAAAATTACATTTGTCATATTCGTTGCACAGAAATCTAGGTATATGCTTACTAGTTAAGGTTGAATATTTTATAGCCGAGTACAAAAATACACAATGAATGCTTATCTTATATGTCATAAACATATATAAATATATGGTTACGAATTTTGTAAATAGTTAGTGTTTGTGCTGTAAAATAATGAAAATAATCTTATTAAGCTCCATTTCTTTACTAATATTAGTTTTTGTTACATTGTCTCTGTTATCAAGCAAACTTGTCTATTATTTTCAGTGAATGTCTATGGCAGCTTTGCGAAATATTGGCGATATCGCCAAGTTGGCTTTACTTTTGGCGACTAATTTTGGTCGCCAAATTTGGCGATAAACTTGGCGATTGTTGGCGATGGTAACCCTTCCCTCTTAATGGTAACCCCCCCTTAGATATACTGATACATTGTTTGTTGTTCCGTGGATTTTTCGAGATGGTTCTAGAAATTTCCAGCACATGCTACGATCCTATATAAGGAGAGCAGTACGAGCTGTTGTTGTTATTATTTACCAGTCAGAGATTGAGTGAACAACGCGTTTGTTAAGCAAGTTTGCTTGAGTCTTATTTACGTTATTTTGAATGTGATTTAGTGTAGAGACGTTGTATAAAGAGTCTCTGGAACCTATATCTGCACTTATACGATAGATTTGAAGAATTATTTTTGAATATCTAGAAATATTTGTGAGTTTCGAGGACTCTGCTGTTCTGAAGTTCTGTAAATAAATTATTTTCTACTTTTCTAAGAGCAAAGAGTTTGAAGTTGTCTAAGCATAAGATCGAAACAACCCCATATACGCTGGAACATTTAGTGTCAGGAGTCGGGATCTTATGGCGAAAATAAGAACAATGGATGGACAACTGAAAGAACTGTTAGATGTTATCAATGGCATAAAGACAGAAATGAATAAAGGCCAAGAAGAATTGGCGGAAAAAATAAATAAAGGCCAAGAAGAGTTGGCGAAAAAAATGAATAAAGGCCAAGAAGAGTTGACTGAAGAAATGAGAAGAAGCCAAGAGAGAATGGAAGAATTAAAGGAGGAGGTTAATAAAAGCCAAGAAGAAATGAAGAAAACTTTGGAAGAAAAGTTCTCGTCGGTAGAGAGAAGAATAGATTCGGTAGAAGGGAAAATTCAGAATGAAGTTAGTAATGTTGAAGAGAAAATGGAAAGGAAAATGGCGGAAGTAGAAGAGAAAATTCAGAATGAAGTTAGCAATGTTGAAAAGAAGATGGAGAGTAAAATAGAGGAAAGAATACAAGATATGGAAAAGAAGCTTTCATCCTGCAGTGGTAATTATGAAGAATTTAGGAATCCGCCTGCTTCTCCCGTGCACATCAAGCTGTCGGCATACGACGGAAAGAGTTCCTGGCAAGTTTACAAGACCCAATTCACCATTGTAGCCGAAGCGAACAAATGGAGTGACGAGGTGAAAGCTTGTCAACTGGCAGCGTCTTTGAGAGGAGAAGCCGCCGACGTGCTGACATTGCCCGATATGACCCAACTCAGTTTTGACACTCTAAGTTGTGTACTTGAAATGAGATTCGGCAAAAAATTCTTCAAGGATTATACGAGAATACAAATGAAGAGCCGCCATCAAAAATCGAGTGAAACAATTCAACAGTTTGCCTCGGAAATTGAAAGGCTTGCAAATTTAGCATTCATTGACTGTCCAACAAATGTACGGGAAATGCTCTCACTGCAATATTTTGTAGACGGAATAAAAGATCCAGAAGTGCAGAGAGCGGTACGAATGGCAGATGTACAGGATTTAAAGGCTGCACTACTATATGCCTTAAAATTGGAAGCAGCTACACAAGCCAGCCGAAGGGATCGTCATTCAGTCCGAGGGGCAACGGTGAACAAAAGCTCAGACACTGAGAACGACGTCTTGAAAGAAATTAGGAAAATAAATCAAGAACTTGAAGCTTTAAAATACGGAAGAACAAGTTCAAGAAGACAGAATCTCACGTGCTGGGGATGCGGTGATACAGGACATCTCCGAAGAAATTGCCCCAAAATCCACGAACGTGAGATAAATTCAAACAGTCAGTAGGGAAACTAAATTTTGGCCATCTCGCGGGGCAGAGGTTGCCAGAGAATGAAAAGCCCCACCTGAAGATCCTCCAGATATCAAAAATGAGTGGCGGTGATAATGCATTATATGTGATAGGCTTTATTAACGGAATTCAATGCCGTATGATTGTCGATACAGGAGCCAATGTGACAATAATAAGAGAAGATTTGGCTCGAAAATTGAAATGTAAACTAATCTGGACTCCACCATGCGTTACCCTGCAAACTGTGACGGGCGACAAGATAGGCATATATGGAAAGGCAAATTTAACTATCAACTTTGGAGGAACGAAATATTACCATACGGCATATGTGGCTGACATAACAGATCCTCCAGATATCAAAAATGAGTGGCGGTGATAATGAATTATATGTGATAGGCTTTATTAACGGAATTCAATGCCGTATGATTGTCGATACAGGAGCCAATGTGACAATAATAAGAGAAGATTTGGCTCGAAAATTGAAATCTAAACTCATCTGGACTCCACCCTGCGTTACCCTGCAAACTGTGACGGGCGACAAGATTGGCATATATGGAAAGGCCAATTTAACCATGCACTTTGGAGGAACGAAATATTACCATACGGCATATGTGGCTGACATAACAGATCCTTGCTTAATCGGGCTAGATTTTCTGAAGAAGTTTGACTTCAAACTTGATTTCAAAAATAACAAAATGCTCTCAAAATTTGAAGAAATCAGTCTTTTTAGATTAAATAACGAAATTGAATGTAAACAAGCAGTAATAGCCAAAGAAGACATCAATCTAGATCCAAGAACAGAATTTTTAGTTCCAGCTGTAATTAAAAATGAAACTAATTACCGATTTGGCCATATAGATTATCCAGAAGACAATAGTAAACAAGCAGGAGTATTGGTGGCTTCATCTGTAGTGGACCTCTCGAAGAAGACCATTCCAGTCAGAATTGCTAACATCAGTGATAAGACGAGGACTATCAAGAAAGGAGAGGTGATAGCGTCATGTGCTCCTGTGACGTGCATAAGTCAAAATTCCAGTCACTCTGAGAAATCTTCAGATAATTTAGTCAAGGATTTGTTACAAAATACAGACTTAGATCCAAAACAGATGGAAGCTGCGGAAATTTTAATTAGAGAATTCCAAAGTTTATTTTCCCAAACATCTGATGACTTTGGACGAACTAAAATGGCACAACACCGAATTGACACGGGAGATCACTCTCCTATTAAACAGCACCCTAGACAATTTCCTTTTGCCAAGCAAGAAGAGGTGCAGAATTTAATTAAAGATATGGAAGAAAATGACGTCATCGAACCATCAACAAGTCCATGGGCGTCTCCCATTGTATTAGTAAGAAAGAAGGATGGTTCAACAAGATTT
Source organism: Maratus speculifer (assembly GCA_964019185.1). Classification (NCBI taxonomy): domain Eukaryota; kingdom Metazoa; phylum Arthropoda; class Arachnida; order Araneae; family Salticidae; genus Maratus; species Maratus speculifer. Next base: position 230,270,592 of record OZ025294.1, on the reverse strand, counting down.
TGTGTAGACTACCGCCGACTGAATGACGTCACTAAAAAGGATAGTTACCCTCTACCAAGGATCGACGACACTCTCGACACACTTGGTTCTCGACTCTGGATCTGAAGAGTGGTTACTGGCAGGTAGAGATCCATCCCGACGACCGCGAGAAGACTGCCTTCACAACGGGACAAAGATTATGGCAATTCAAGGTAATGCCTTTTGGTCTATGTAACGCACCTGCAACTTTCGAACGGCTTATGGAAACGGTTCTCCGGGGGCTGTCATACGAAGCATGTCTTGTTTATTTAGATGATATCATAATCATAGGAAAATCTTTTGATGAACATCTGAACAACCTCAGGCGGGTGCTACAAAAATTAAAGGAAGCTAATTTGAAGTTAAGCCCTTCGAAGTGCAGTTTGTTTCGAAATGAAGTCGCCTACCTTGGACACATCATTTCAGCGGAAGGAGTTAGGACTGATCCGGAGAAGATATCGGCCGTGAAAAATTGGAATCGTCCAGCAGATGTTCACCAGCTTCGAAGTTTTCTAGGATTATGCACCTATTACAGGAAATTCGTCAAAGGCTTCTCGATGATTGCAAGACCACTTCATAAATTAACAGAAGCCAATCAAAAATTTATGTGGACACAGGAATGTGACGTTGCTTTCGAAAAGCTTAAGGAGGCCTTAACATCCACTCCAATTCTGTCATATCCTCAAATCGATAAACAGTTTATACTTGATACGGATGCAAGTAACGAAAGCATTGGCGCTGTACTGTCCCAGGAAATCGACGGCCAGGAGCGTGTTATCGCCTATTTCAGCTAGTGCTTATCAAAGGCAGAGCGAAACTACTGCGTAACAAGAAAAGAGCTTCTTGCTGTAGTGAAAGCCATAGACCATTTTCATCACTATCTTTACAGTCGAAAATTCCTGATCCGAACTGATCATGCTTCTCTAACTTGGCTATTGAATTTTAAGAACCCAGAAGGCCAGATAGCCAGGTGGATACAAAAGCTTCAAGAGCACGATATGGAGATACGCCATGGAAAAGGCTCATCACATGGAAATGCAGATGCTCTCTCAAGAAGATCCTGCTCAGATAATTGTAGATACTGCGACCGGGTTGAGAAGAAATTTAATGTCAAAGGTCCTATAGTAAGACAAGTTACAACTGGGTCTACATCATCGCAAGATCCGTGAAGTGACGAGAGCCTGCGTAAAGATCAACTATCTGATCCTGAAATTAAGCCAATTCTAGAGCTGAAAGAGGAGTCCAACAGGAAGCCCAGCTAGCAAGACATGGCCCATTACCATCCTACGACTAAACGTTATTGGGCTCTCTGGGATTCCTTACATTTGAAGAACGGCATCTTGTACCGAAAATGGGAGTCTGACGATGGAAAGACATGTAGATGGCAACTACAACTCCCTAAGTCGAGAATTTCTATGGTCCTTCAAGAACTGCATGGTAGTCCCACAGGAGGTCATTTTGGTGTAATGAAGACCCTGCAAAAGGTTCGAGAGCGTTTCTACTGGAATAATGTTCGCAGTGACGTGGAGAAGTGGTGTCGAGCTTGTGACACCTGTGTAGCACGTAAAGGTCCTAAGAGGCACACCCGTGGACGATTGCAACGTTATAATGTAGGAGCTCCTTTCGAACGAATTGCCCTAGACATCCTGGGTCCACTTCCTAGAACATCTGATGGCAATAAGTACATCCTCGTTGTCATGGACTACTTCACTAAGTGGCCTGAAGCCTATGCCATTCCTAATCAAGAGGCGGTAACCGTAGCAGACATACTAGTTCAACACTGGGTTTCCAGATACGGAGTTCCTCTTCAAATCCATTCCGATCAAGGAAGAAACTTTGATTCGGCTGTGTTTAAGGAAATGTGCGGACTACTCGGCATGGACAAAACTCGAACTACACCTCTACATCCTCAATCGGACGGCATGGTGGAGCGGTTCAATCGTACCATCCTAAATAGCCTCTCTCTCCTGGTGTCTAGAGACCAACAGGACTGGGACAAGAAATTGCCTCTTTTCCTGCTTGCCCACAGGAGTGCCACTCATGAGGCCACTGGTTACTCCCCTTCTCAAATGCTCTTTGGTCGTGATCTTCGTCTGCCTGCTGATCTTTTGTTTGGCCGTCCTCCTGATGCTCCTTCATCGCCTGAGGAATATGTCGATGAACTCCAGGCACGGATTGAGGAGATTCATTGTCTAGCGAGGAACCGAATTGGACTGGCATCAGAAAAGATGAAGACACGGTACGACACAAAGGCAACTGGATATGAGTTCAACGAAGGTGACAAAGTTTGGTTGTGGAATCCGATACGTCGTAAGGGTCTGTCGCCAAAACTACAAAGAAACTGGGACGGTCCTTACACAGTCGTCAACAGGCTGAATGACGTCGTCGTACGCATACGAAAATCGCCACACACCAAACCCAGGGTCGTACATTATAACCGGCTAGCCCCTTATTTTGGCCAAAGTGATTAAAAATTCAAAACTGGAATTTCAGACCATGGTCATGAAAGTCACTTTTGTAAATATGTAAATAGTAATTAGTTCTTATTTATGTAAATTTTATTATTATTGTTATTATTTATTTATTTATTTATTTATTTGTTTATTTATTTTAAGTGTTTTCCTCTAACTCAAGGATTGCACTGCCCGGGACGTGCAGTCTTTGAGGAGGGGGTAGTGTTACGAATTTTGCAAATAGTTAGTGTTTGTACTGTAAAAAAATGTAAATAATCTTATTAAGCTCCATTTCTTTACTAATATTAGTTTTTGTTACATTGTCTCTGTTATCAAGCAAACTTGTCTATTATTTTCAGTGAATGTCTATGGCAGCTTTGCGAAATATTGGCGATATCGCCAAGTTGGCTTTACTTTTGGCGACTAATTTTGGTCGCCAAATTTGGCGATAAACTTGGCGATTGTTGGCGATGGTAACCCTTCCCTCTGAATGGTAACCCCCCCTTAGATATACTGATACATTGTTTGTTGTTCCGTGGATTTTTCGAAATGGTTCTAGAAATTTCCAGCACATGCTACGATCCTATATAAGGAGAGCAGTACGAGCTGTTGTTGTTATTATTTACCAGTCAGTCATTGAGTGAACAACGCGTTTGTTAAGCAAGTTTGTTTGAGTCTTATTTACGTTATTTTGAATGTGATTTAGTGTAGAGACGTTGTATAAAGAGTCTCTGGAACCTATATCTGCACTTATACGATAGATTTGAACAATTATTTTTGAATATCTAGAAATATTTGTGAGTTTCGAGGACTCTGTTGTTCTGAAGTTCTGTAAATAAATTATTTTCTACTTTTCTAAGAGCAAAGAGTTTGAAGTTGTCTAAGCATAAGATCGAAAGAACCCCATATACGCTGGAACAATATATATATTTAACTCTGACACACATGTTTATATATATACAGCTAGCCAGGGGTGTAGTCGTAAAAATAACCGAGGCTATACGCTCTAAGCAGAGGGTATATGTTCAAGGCAGAGTGTATACTTTAGAGGTGTAAGCTATAGCTTTCTTAAGAGCTTTCTTAACAGAGAGCATACTGTATTCTTTTAAAAAATCCAGAAGGTATACGTCGTATACCCCGTATACCCTCCACTACATACCTGCAGCTAGCTTACTTCCCCGTCAACATTGTTCCGTGCATGTTCTGAAACTATACATTTGAAAACATTTAAGATAACAGCAAAATATATCACTCCACCTACAAAGTAAAGTGGATTTCAGTATCATATACTTCTAATATTTGAGCTATTATTACAAACGCAAACATTAATTTGCATACTTATATAAATGGGTGCTTGCTACACAAATACACGGAAAATAATGCGTCCCTTAAGTTGAACGTGAAATAACTTAATTAAACCTGAAATTCCTCCTGAACTTGACTATTGACAATGCACTGCATAATATAATCCGAGAATCAACTGCTCCGAAATCGATAATTAAATACAAAATAACTCATTGTTCTTTCACACCCCACAATATTGTTCAGAAACTCGCTTCAATTTATGCATCGTAAGCTCAGTACGATACTTAAGAAATAAAACTTCTTTACATTGGGGGGTGCGAAGGATATGAGCTTTGAACAGAGGTTAATGTTGATGACTCATTAAAAAGAATACAAAAGCACTTCCGGCATTCTAAAGATGTTATCGCGTCGGTAACATAACCTTAACTACAACATCGGATGGAAAGATGTTTGTTTTAGAAGTTCGTAAATATAATACGTCAGAACACCAAGAGAGTGCTTCAAGACTGGTTAATTAATTCTGGCTTCTTTGTTCGTTTAAGCGTAGCTAGAAAGCCGTATAATAGATACTCAATTAAAGCCTTGATTCCAGTGTTCGTTAAAAGTTTGTTTCAGAACAACGGTTTAGATAAATAAACAGTTAATTCTGCTTAAAATGCTATATTGAGAACTATGTAACAAAGTAATATTATTCCAAAAATATTAGGGGTGCAAAACTTTTTGTTCAAAATTATTCAGATTTTGAAGTTATTAAATACATTGTGTGACACAAGGGGAGCTTTTCTTTTAATTGACTACTTTTATTTACGGAAAGAATGTCATAAACAAATTTAAAACAATTTAGAATGTATTGGATAGAACATTGTAATAACTTTATAATAATCATTTATTTAGAGCATATTAATATTGTGTTTATTTTTCAAATGTATTTAGTGAGGGTAATTACTTTAAATTTTTTGTACGTAAAAATTTACATATGTCGTATTCATTGCTATAGAATTTTTGAAATATGCCTACTCGTACATGTCGAAAATATTATACCCGAGCACAAAAGTATAGAATGAATACTTATTTAATTGGTCATAAACATATGTAAGTATATATAAGTATATATTTATCTACGACACACATGTTTACTTATATACAGCTAGATTACTTCTCCGTCAATATTGATCCATGCATATTCTGAAACTATACATTTAAACAAATTTGAGATAACAGTAAAATATATCACTCCAAAAACAAAGTCAAGCTGTTTCAATATCATATGCTTCTAAGATTTAAGATAGTATTACAAACGCAAACATTAATTTGTATACTTATATAAATAGGCGCTTGCTACACAAATACACGAAAAATAATACGTTCCTTAAGTTGAACGTAAAATAACTTAATTAAACCCGAAATTCCTCCTGAACTTGACTATTGACAATGCCACTGCATAATATAATTCGAGAATCATCTGCTCCGAAATCGGTAATTAAAAACAAAATAACTCATTGTCCTATCACGCCCTACCATATACTTCAGAAACTCGCTTTAATTTATGCATCGTAAGCTCAGTACGATACTTAAGAAATAAAAATTCTTTACATTGGGGGGGGGGGGGGCGATGGATATGAGCTTTGAACAGAGGTTAATGTTGATGACTCATTAAAAAGAATTCAAAAGCACTTCCGGCATTCTAAAGATGTTATCGCGTCGGTAACATAACCTTAACTACAGCATCAGATGGAAAGATGTTTGTTTAGAAGTTCGTAAATATAATACGTCAGAGCACCAAGAGTGTGCTTCAAGATTGGTTAATTAATTCTGGCTTCTTTGGTTCGTTTAAGCATAGATAGAAAGCCGTATAATGGATACTAAATTAAAGTCTTGATTCCAGTGTTCGTTAAAAGTTTGTTTCAGGACAACGGTATAGATAAATGAAACAGTTAATTCTGCTTAAAATGTTATACTTAGATCTATGTAACGAAGTAATATTATTCCAAAAATATTAGGGTTGCAAATCTGTTTATTCAAACTTATTCAGATTTTGAAGGTATTAAATGCATTCTGTGACAAAAGTGGAGCTTTTCTTTTAATTGGTTATTTTATATTTACGTAAAGAATGTTACAAACAAATTTAAAACAATTTAGAATGTATTGGACAGAACTTTGTAATAAATTTATAATAATGATTTATTTAGTGCATATTAATACAGTGTTTATTTTTCAAATGTATTTAATGAGGGTAATTGCTTTAAATATTTTGTACGTAAAGATTTACATATGTCGTATTCATTGCTATAGAATTCCTGAAATATGTTTACTCGTACATGTTGAAAATATTATACCCGAGTACAAAAATATAGAATATATACTTGTTTAATTGGTTATAAACATATATGAGTGTATATTTAACTACGAAACACACTTTTACACATATACAGCTAGCTTACTTCCACGTCAATATTGTCACATTCATATTCTGAAACTAGATAGTTGAACATATTTGAGATCACAGTAAATTATATCACGCCACCTACAGAGTCAATTTTATTTCAGTATAATACGCTTCTAATATTTAAGTTTTCATTACAAACGCAAACATTAATTTGCATAGCTACATAAATAGGTGCTTGTTACACAAATACACGAAAAATAATACTCCCCTTAAGTTGAACGTAAAATAACTTAATTAAACCCGAATTTCCTCCTGAACTTGACTATTGACAATGCACTGCCTAATATAATCCGAGAATTATCTGCTCCGAAATCGATAATTAAAAACAAAATAACACATTGTTCTTTCACACCCCACAATACACTTCAGAAACTCGCTTCAATTTATGCATCGTAAGCTCAGTACGATACTTAAGAAATAAAACTTCTTTACATTTGGGGGGTGCGAAGGATATGAGCTTTGAACAGAGGTTAATGTTGATGACTCATTAAAAAGAATACAAAAGCACTTCCGGCATTCTAAAGATGTTATCGCGTCGGTAACATAACCTTAACTACAAACATCGGATGAAAAGATGTTTGTTTTAGAAGTTCGTAAATATAATACGTCAGAACACCAAGAAAGTGCTTCAAGATTGGTTAATTAATTCTGGCTTCTTTGGGGTTCGTTTAAGCATAGCTAGAAAGCCGTATAATGGATACTCAATTAAAGTCTTGATTTTAGTGTTCGTTAAAAGTTTGTTTCAGAACAACGGTATAGATAAATGAAACAGTTAATTCTGCTTAAAATGTTATATTTAGAACTATGTAATGAAGTAATATTATTCGTCAGAATTTTAGGGGTGCAAAACAATTTATCCAAAATTATTCTAACTTTGATTTTATTCTAATCTTCAATATTAAATGCATAATGTGACAAAAGCGGGGGTTTTCTTTTAATTTGTTACGTTTATTTGCTAAAAGTATGTTAAAAACAAATTTAAACCAATGTGTTTTGATAGAACTATGTAATAAAGCTTTAAATTTATTTATACTATAATTCTATTATATTTTTGGAGTGCAAAGCTATATATTCAAAATTATTTTGAATTTTAAGCTATTAAATACATTGTGCCCAAAAAAAGGAGTTGTTTTATTTTATTTAATGCATTCCGTTTATTTACCTTGAGGTTTGAACTTGTGCCTTGTTGGTTTGAAGTTTTGCTATGTACGAGTGGTTTCACTTGTTATAATTGAAAATTCAATTCAGATTTTATATAATGAATATTTCGGTATTTTAAATAAATGCAATTAATAAAATTAATGCTTTAAAATCAGGATTCGTAAAACATAATTAAGAGTTAAAAAATACAATTTAAATTTTTATTTATGATAATATTTGTTCTATTATAAAATATTAAAAAAATAAAATTTTAATAAATCATATAAGTAATAACTGTTTAATGTATTCGTTTAATTAATATTTTTTTTAATTTGATTTTCAAATGTAAAGAAGATTTGAAATCGATATGTAAATCTTTTAATTTGTAAACTGTAAAATGTATTCATCGTTTTTTGTTACGTAAAAAAAATTATTTAAGTAATTTTTATCTTCATAAATATATGCACATTGAATGAAAACTGACGCGTGAAATATTTCGCCATTTATTCTTGTTCTGATGTCTCACCATTAATTCTATTTTTTTCTTATTTTGATATTTTTTATTATTTAAAATTAAATATTGCAGTTTTGACAAGTTTTATTTCTCTTATGTCTGTTTGTATTTTAAAATATTAACAGAGTGATTTATCGTAGAATGAGTAAATATTAAATTTCATATTTTCCCATGTTTCACACGAGATATTAATTTTGCTTGGAATTAATAGATAATATTTATGACTTAAAAGAACGACGAAACAAATAAGTACTAAACTTTATTTTTTCTCTTGCTTCTTGTGTCGCTATTTTTACTTTGTATATATACGTATATTTTGTCACTAGTTTTTTTTCATTATTTTTTTCTATATGTATTTTTTGTTTAACAAAAATTTGAACTAATGTGCATAAAGAAATATTTCCTATTACTTAAAAAATACTTAAAAAAGGAAATAATTACAAAAGTTTTCTGTTATTTTTTAAGATGTAAAAATTGTCTTTTTTACAACAGTTATATAAAAAAAAATAACACTGTTAATGAAGAACTTTTGTATCGCTTTCTGTTTTCACTTTCTTACTTTCAATTGTAAATAGATTTTACTAGTAAAATACAGAAACCTTCTGAATAGGTTTATTTAAACTTTAACCAATTAAATATTTCACATTTTTGAAAAAAAAGAAAAGAAAAGAAACTCCTCCATTCTACATTATTCCTCATATCGAAATCCATTCGAAAGAAAAATGCAGCATTATCATGTTTAAACATTAGATAAAAATAATTACATAAAAATTCCTTTATTTTAAACGATACGAGAAAATTTTTAATTTTAAATATACTAAATACGATAGTTTTTAACTAAACGAAATGCTTTCTTTAAATTTTATGAAAGCATTTTTTAAATTGAACAATGAATAAAGTTAACATATAATTAAAATGTTTTTCGTGTTCTTATTTCTTAGTTTTTTCAAAGACAAAAAATTGAAAACCTATTTTTTTAGTATCTCATGCAATTTTCAATATATCATGTAAAAAATACTGAATTTCTCATTAATTTCTTCTACAAAAATTTTCATTATGTATTCTTACTTAACAAAGTTGTTAGCTGAAGAGCATAATAAAATATTTTCTTGTACTTAAAAAATGCGATTAAATAAATATCCCAGAAAATATTATGCAAAGTAAAACTCATCCAGTCAAAAAAAGGTCACTGAAAGAATTGCTATATTTTTAAAGAGTAAAAACTTTCTTCTCTTACAACAATCAGTTTAAAAAAATTGCATTTGAGGAAAAATTTTTGAATTTTTTACGATATCACTGACTTTATGCTAAATAGATTATAGTAATAAAATACAGATACCACCCTTGTAAAGTTAACTTAAACCATAAAACACAGAATATTTCCGATTTTTGAAAAAAAAAATCCATCTTAAACCAGTTTTATATCGAACTCTATTTGATGCGAAAATGTAACATGTTCTTCTTTAAGCTTTAGATAAAAATAATTTTTTTTTTTTTTTTAATCTGAAGTAATGCGTAAACGACATTTAAACTTCAGATATATTAAAGTGCAATCATTTAAAATTAAACAAAACTTTTCTTTAAATATAATGAGTTTATTAATTTGTAAAAACGAGTAAAGTCGATTAAGATTATAAAAAAAAATTCGTTTCTTATTTTTCCTTTTTTCAAAGAAAAAAAATTTAAGAGCTATTTTTATAATTTTTTTTTCAATATTCGGCAAAAAGGCCATTATTTTTTCCTTAATTTTTTCATCGTATATTTTTTTTATAATTAAAATTGTCTGCTACAGAACAAGAAGAATTATTTACCAATAATTGAGAAATATGATTAAATAAACGTTTCAGAAAATATTGCACAAAGTAAGAATTTTTATGGTGTTTTAAGGTACAAAATTCGTTTTTTGTATCAACAATTAACTGAAAATAATACATTTCAGGGTTTTTTTATTTTATTTTTTGTTTCAGTTTCTGAAACTAAATGCATAATAGTTGTATAATAGCAACAGCAATAATGTTGATGAAATACAGAAATAATTCTAGTAGAGTTAACCTAAATTTTAAAACAAAGAATATTTAATATAAAAATACCTTCATTTTAAATCATTCTTATATCCAACTTCATCTGAATGAAAAATGCAGCAAATCATGTTTTTAGCAAATAAAAATACAAATTTTTGTAACTTGAAGGAGGGATGAAGAAATTTTACTTTACTTTTAAAGTAAACAAACTTTTTCTTTTATTTTTATGAAGTGTGTTAGTTAAATTCTAAAATGAATGAAGTCGATAAACACTAAATCAAACATATTTTTCCTGTTATTATTTCTGAATTTTTTTAAAGACAAAAAATTGAACTCCAACTTTTATATTATCTCATGTAATTTTGAATATTTGAATTTATCGTTAATTTTTTCCATAAAGTTTTTCATTGTGCATTCTTATTAAACAGAGTTGTTAGATGAAGAACATAATAAAATATTGCCTTGTACTTTAAAAGTAGGATTAAATATATATTCCAGAAAATATTATACAAAATAAAACTCATTCAACTAAAAAAAGCGCTTACAGATTTGCTAGACTTTTTTAAGGAATAAAAACGGTCTTCTCTTTTAGTTATAAAATACAGGAACCACTCTCGTAAAGTTAGCTTAAACTTAAAAAAAATATTTCGATTTTTGAATATATATATATATTCCATCTTAAATCGTCCATACATCCAACTCCGTTTCGAAGAAAAATGTAACATATTCATCTTTTAACATTAGATTAAAAAAAATCTTTTTATCTGAAATGATGCGTGACCTGAATTAAACTTCAAATACATTAAATACAGTAATTTAAAATCGCACAAAACTCTTTAAATTTTATGAAGCGAGTTTATTAATTTGTAAAATGAGTCGTGTCAATTAACATTAAATTAAACTTCTTTTCCTGATCTTATTTCTGATTTTTTTTCTAAGAGAAAAATTTTATCTATTTTTTACAGTATATTTGATTTTTGTTTTTCAATTCAAAAAAAAAAAAAAAAAAAAAAAAAAAAAAATTTTGTGAAGTTTTTATCTTGAATTTTTCTAAACAAAGTTGCTTTACAAAGTAGCTTCAGAATAGGACAAAACTTTTCCCATTAGTTAAGAAATATGATTAAATAAATGTTTCAGAAAATATTGTACAAAGCAAGATTTCCTATACATTTTTTAATGTGTAAAAATTGTTTTTTGTTACAATAATTTATATAAAAATAATACAGTTAAAAAAAAAACATTTTACATTTTTTAAAACTTTGCTTTTTGAAATCAAATGGTAAATAGATTATATTAATAAAATTCAAAAAACATTTCTTCTCAAGTTAACCTAAATATACATATATATATATATATATCATATATCATATATATATATCATATATCTGTTACATCGAACCAGTGTTGCCAAGTTGTCGAAAGCCAATTTCCCCAAAATTTCTGAAATTTCCCCCAAATCGGTGCTTTTTCCAGAAAATGTCCCCAACGCAATTTGTACTAAAAAGAGCAAGTTTTCAATTTTCAATTTTCCAATAAAATTTTTTTAACTAATTTAAACTCCATTTCCCCCCCCCCCCCAAAAAAAAAATCAAGCAATTTTTCGAAAAATTTCCCCATTTACAAAAAATAAACATTTAAATACAGTAGAATTTTGCATGTAAGCGTTTTGCATGTGACGCAGCTAATCGACGAGAATACATTTTACGAAACAAGTTTGTTTATGCTTGTTATTTAAATTGTTGCCAGTCAATGATGCTGGCATATCTTTATATTAGTTCCATCTATACTTTTTATACCAATAACATCTGCAAGAATTAGATCAACTCTACTGGTATTCCATGAAACACAAATTAACCAGCCTTAAACAACAACAAAAAACTATATATATATGTATTTTTTTGTATAAATTTGTACTAGTAAATGGAATGTATTTCTCTGTCTGTTCGCGATGACTAGGAAAATTTGCCGCACTTATTTATCTGAAAATTCAAGTAGGGGATAGAACCAGGTTGATCATAATGATCCTGCGAAAATAATCACTATATCTATGATTTCATTATTTATTTCCGCTTTTCAAATGAAAATCGAATTAGAGAAGATCCAATATTGGCAAAAGTTTGAAAGTAAAAATTGAAATTGTGAAAACAGTTCCCCAAAATTTTCCCCAAAAATTTTCATAGTCCCCAAACATGTGCCCAATAATTACTTGTCCCCCAAAAAATCCCCTGGTGGTTCGAAATTCCCCAAAATGGGGACAAAATCCCCAATCTGGCAACACTGCATCAAACTCCCGAAAAAACGTAGCAAACTTTTTTTTAAAATCAAATAAAAATAAAAGTCTTTCAGCTGAAACAACATATGCGAGAAATATTAGTTGCAGACATAATAGATTTTTAAAAATTAAATAAAACTTTTCATTAAATTTTATGAAGCTAGTTTATTAATTTTTAAAACAAGTAAATTTAATTAACATTAAATTAAAAATGCTTTTAATGTTGTTATTTCTATTTTTTTTTTTTCGAAGAGAAAAATTTTAAGTGCTATTTTTATAGTTCATTTTTGTTATTTTCAATATTCTGTAAACAAAAAGCCATTATTATTATTATTATTCTTTTGCAAAGTTCTCATCGCATACATTTTTGCAAACAAATTTGTCAGCTGCAGAGCATAACGAAATAATTTCCAATATCTAAGAAATATGCCATGATTACACAAATATTTTTAAAAATATTTCACAAAGTAAGATTTTCTATGTTTTTTTAAGGTGCAGAAATTGTCTTTTGTTACAACTATTAATTAAAAAAGCTTTTGAAATTTCTTTTTAGCTCACAGGCTATCATAGCCTGAGAGCTTATGTGCCCGTCCGTTCTGTATGTATGTGCGTATGTGCGTAACGCGATAACTCATGATAAAAATATCGGATCCACTTGAAATTTTGTATATAGGTATATCCTGATAAGGCGCTTCCCTGATTAGTTTTTGGAGTTCATTCGATATGTATAAGAGGGGGAACGGGGGGCTCATGCCCCCCGTTAGTTGATATAAATGGGATTTTCATGCAGAATTAAGTTTTCAAAATTTAGATTAGGATCATTCTGATGAGGCGATTCCGTGACTGTTATTAGGTGTTCATTGAATAAGTATAAATAGGGGGAACAGGGGTTCTAATGCCCCCCCCGTTAGTTGATATAAATGGGATTTTCATGCAGAATTAAGTTTTCGTTCAAAATTTAGATTAGGATCATTCTGATGAGGCGATTCCGTGGCTGTTATTAGGTGTTCATTGAATAAGTATAAATAGGGGGAACAGGGGTTCTAATGCCCCCCCCCCGTTAGTTGATATAAATGGGATTTTCATGCAGAATTAAGTTTTCGTTCAAAATTTAGATTAGGATCATTCTGATGAGGCGATTCCGTGACTGCTATTAGGTGTTCATTGAATAAGTATAAATAGGGGCAACAGGGGTTCTAATGCCTCCCCCCCTCTTAATTTATATAAATAGGTTTTTCAAGCAGAATTTTCAGATTTCGTTCAAATCTCTGAATCGTTTTGGAAGTTTAATGGTTAAGTATAAAAGAAGGGGATAACTCCTTTTAAATTATATAAGTGCTAAATGGGTTTTTATTAAGAATTATCTAATTTGCTCTGAATTTTGGATATAGATTTTTTATATGATAAAGCATGTCTTTGATAGTATAGGAGGTTCAATGATTAAGTATAAAAAAGAGGAAAGGGGAGAGCTGTTTCCCCTTCTTAATTTTTTTTTCGAACGGAATTAACCCTTGAAAATATAAGGCTTTAATGTACAATTAGTATTTGTAGCCTGTGAGCTCAATGCCATCAGTTTAACTGGGCAGTATTCTTTATTATTTTCACCCTCTGACCTTAAATGCTAAATAGATTATACTAATAAAATATATAAATCATTTCGTTAAAGTTAACCTAAATTTAAAAAAAAAGAAAAAAAAAAACGTGGTTTGTACGAGTATCGCTATTTTCCAGGTGAAATACCAACATTCCATTAAAAAAATAACTGTATTCAAAAGCACCAAATTAAGTCTTATTTAATCAGAGATTTTCATAAGAAATTACTGCACGTTAGATATTTTCTATACCATGAAATTACAGGATCCGTACAAACCCTAAAAACAAATAACTGAATCCTAAATTATCCTTATCTCGAAGTCCATCTTGAGTTTATTAAATTGTAAAATGAATAAAGTCGATAAATATTAAATTAAACTTGTTTCTGATTTCTTACTTCTGATTTTTTTCAAAGACTAGAAATCAAAGACCTACTTTTATAGTAATCTGATGCAATTTTTCATATTCTATAAAAATATTGAATTGTAATTAATATTTTCCATGAAAGTTATTATTATGTGTTCTTATTTAACAAAATTGTCAGCTGAAGAGATAAACGATAACGAAATATTTCCTAACGCTTAAGAAAATGGAATAAACAATAATTTCAGAAAATATTACTGAAAGTAAAACTTTTCCAATTAAAAAAAATGTCAATAAAAGATTTGCTATACTTTTTTTAAAGTTCAAAAGTTCTTTTATGTTACAACTGTTAATTAAAAAATAACACAGTTGAGAAAAATCTTTTGAATTTTTTTTTTATTTCGCTTTGTGACACCAAATACTAAATAGATAAAACTAATAAAATATAGAAACCATTTTATAGTAAAGTTAACCTAAATTTTAAAACAAAGAAAATTTCATATTTTAGAGGGAAGGAAAAAAACTTCATCTTAAATCATTCTTATATGGAACTTATGTAACTTTTTCTTCTTACAGACATTTTAACTGTGGTTTTAATAGATATTTATTAATTGTTTTCCATTTTTTTTTCTATTAAATAAACCTTTCTTTAAATTTTCTGATGCGAGTTTATTTATTTGTAAAATAAGTAAAGTCAACTAACACGCAATTAAAAATGCTTGTCTTGGTCTTGTTGCTATTTTTTTTCAAAGTGAAATTTTTTAAGTACTATTTTTATTGTTCATTTTGTTGTTTTCAATATTCTATATTTTAAAAAAGACATTATTATTACTATTATATTATTAGTAAAACATTGTAAAGGTGTCATCGAATATTTTTTGGCAAGCAAGCTTGTCAGATGCAGAGCATAACGAAATTATTCGCAATAGTAAAGAAATATGATTAAACAAATATTTTAATAAATATTTCACAAAGTGATATTTTCTATCCCTTTTTTAAAGTGCAAAAATTGTCTTTTGTTACAGCGGTTAATTAAAAAATAATACAGTTGAGAAAAACTTTTTAAATTTCACTTTGTGACATCAAATAATAAATAGATTAAACTAATAAATATAGAAACCATTTTATAACAAAATTAACCTAAATTTTAAAACAAAGAATATTTCACAATTTTGAAGGAAGAAAAAATAACCTTCATATTAAATCATTCTTATACCGAACTCCAACTGAACAAAAAAATGTAGCATGTCTTCTTTTAACATTAAATACAAATAAAAAGCTTCTCATCTGATATGACATATGAGAGAAATTTTAGCTGTAGATATAATAGATATTTATTCATTATTCTTTTATAATGTTAATTAATCAAATAAACTTTTTAAAACTTTTCTAAAGCGAGTTCATTAATTTTTAAAATAAGTAAAGTCAATTAAAATTAAGTTAAAAATGCTTTTCGTGTTCTTATTTCAATTTTCCTTCAAAGAGAAAAAATTAAATGCTATTTTTATAGTTTATTTATTATCATTAGTAGTAGTAGTAATATTTTGTAAAGTTTTTATCATATATTTTTTGAAAACAAAGTAGTCAGCTACATATCATAACAAAATATTTCCTGATGTTTAAGAAATACGGTTAATTAAATATTTCACAAAGTAAGATTTTCTATCCTTTTTTTAAAAGTGCAAAAATTGTTTTTTGTTATACAGTTCTGAGCAAAAGTTTAGACACTGGTGTTTTTTAATCTTTAAATAAAAACTACGAACACGTGAGTTTTACAAATGGCTATATTTATTTTCAAATATATTTTAAACAATGCAGAATAATAATAATGTTTATAATATAAGATAATATTTATTTAAACTGAAAAAGTCCTTCCGGCAATGCCGGGAGGAAGAGGTAGCTTTCATATACTTACATATTTATTTATTTATTTTAAGGTAAGTTACATTGTTCAAAAATACTAAGCTCAAATTAGTAGAAATAATCTTATAAAATTAGTGATTTTATAAGATTGAATACTAGTTTTTGTCAAGACTGAATATTAATAGGAATTTTTAGAAATTAGTCATCTTTTATTCAACCTGGTTTTATTTTAAGCGATTTAGAGAGTCACCAAATTCCACGATATCATAAAGTGTATGCCATTTTAAAGCAACATTATGGATCGTTCAGATCAGACCGTTTCAAAATGTCAGCCATAAGCAAAATTCAAAGTGCTATAACTCAATCATTTTTTAAAATATAGACAAAATAAAAAGTGTTCCGGAATTGTTGTTTTAAGTTCTAACACGTAAAAGAAAAATATTTTTCAACTTTTAATTTTTTCGCATTTAATTTTAAATTTTAAATTTTTTAAAAAATTTAAAATGGCCACCATTTTGAAACAAAATGGTGGATGATGCTGGCCAACGAACTCGGTCGAGACATTTGTATGTACTATGTACATACCAAGTTTCATTGAAATCGGTTCATAAATACGCGTGTTATCACGTGACAAAAGTCAGATCGTTTCAAAATGTCAGACATAAGAAAAATTCAAAGTGCTATAACTCAATCATTTTGTAAGATATAGACAAAATAAAAAGTGTTCTGGAATTGTTGTTTTAAGTTCTAACACGTAGAAGAAAAATATTTTTTAAATTTTGATTTTTTTGCATTAAATTTTAAATTTTAAAATTTTTTAAAAATTTAAAATGGCCACCATTTTGAAACAAAATGGCGGATGATGCTGGCCAACGAACTCGGTCGAGACATTTGTATGTACTATGTACATACCAAGATTCATTGAAATCGGTTCATAAATACGTGTGTTATCACGTGACAAAAATTAGATCGTTTCAAAATGTCAGCCATAAGAAAAATTCAAAGTGCTATAACTCAATCATTTTTTAAGATATAGACAAAATAAAAAGTGTTCTGGAATCGTTGTTTTAAGTTCTAAAACGTAAAAGAAAAATATTTTTCAACCTTTAATTTTTTCGCATCTAATTTTAAATTTTAAATTTTTTTAAAAATTTAAAATGGCCGCCATTTTGAAACAAAATGGCGGATGATGCTGACCACCGAACTCGGTCGAGACATTTGTATGTACTATGTACATACCAAGTTTCATTCAAATCGGTTCATAAATACGTTAGTTATCGCATGACAAAAATCAGATATATATATATATATATATATGGTTATATATATATATATATATATATATGTCAACATTTGAACGGAGGGTGTTTTTGGGGTCTGGGGGTCATGATCGGTGAAAATATACCAAAATTTTCCGGAAGTGCTTTCCTCCGGACGGCTGCAATAGGTAGCTTTTTACTTTTTGTAATGAAAGCTACCTAAAAAGTAAAAATTGCATATTGCAAAAGTTTAAACACTTTTTTGATTTTTAGCCAACTGTTCTTGAAAAAATGCAAATTTCCAAGTTATGATGTCACATGTCTGAGGTATTTAATTTTAACTCGGTATAACATCAGTTAGTGAAGATGCCGCGAGCTAAAAATGTTCGGTTAGATGAGGCAATTGAAGTAGGAAAGCTGAAATGGAAAGGGAAGACTGTTGCAGAAATTTCAGCTGAATTGAATCGTCCAAAGTGGCCTGTCTATGAAATATAGTCTAAGTATGACTCCTTCAAAACAAAACATAATCTGGAAGACCTTGTGTGACGAGAAAATGAGATGACAAAAGGATCCAGAAACTGACATTTACACAAATAATGATTGCTAATCACATTAAAATTAAGTCAGGACTTTCTGTGGCGACGGACATGATTCGTAGATGAATAAAAGAAACAGGTAAATCAATTTACACGAAAATGATAAAACAATCAGCTTTAAAGTCTCGCTAGAAATTGGCGAGAATGCAATGAATTTACAAAGGTATGTCATATGGACCCAAATGGTACGCTATGATATTCAGTAACAAAAAAAAAGTGGAATCTGAATGGCCCAAACGGGTGGGCATACTATTGGCACGACTTGCGTAAAGAGATTGGGTCTTTCTTAAGTCGACAACAAGAAGGTGACTTTTTAATGATTTGGTCCTCACTTTGCTTCAATGCTCAAGTATCTGTGTTGTTATTCATTGGTTGCCAAGCAACACAAGACTGCGTATAACGTTGAACATTAATTTTTAGTCATTTGGAGAACTTTTAGCTGATCTAAAGTATGGATTTTAGCAAGATAATGCGTCTATTCATGTTGCATACAAAAGAAGAACTTCGTTTAACTCTGAAAATACTACTGATCTCAACTGGCCGGCGTGTAGTTCTGATAAGGACCCAATCGAAATCTTTTGTAACGACATATGACGTAATGTTTATGCAAATTTTTGCTATACTTTTCTTTTAATGAGCTTTGAGCTGCTGTTGAACATGTTTGGTACAAAATAGACCCTCAAGTGTCGCAGCATTTAGTTTCTTCGATGAAAAATTACATTCTTGTACTAACTGCAAACAATGTGGATGCAACTCGGTTTTAATTTGTAGTTATTTTTCTGTAAATATACAAATTGTCTATACTTTTGCCATAATGTTAATTTCATTTTTTTTTTTTTTTTTTTTTTTTTTTTTTTTTTTTTTTTTCATTATATTTTATGTAAAAGGCACAATTCAACATTTATTGTTGGTGAATAAAGGATAAGTCACAAGTAATGTATGACAGATGAATTACAAACATTCGGTACATACTTCTGAACATAGAACGCTAATTGATCATTGTATAAAAATTTGCTGAGTACTGTAATTGTTAATTTAAAAAACAATACAGTTGAGAAAAAAAACTTGAAATTTCTTCCTGACATCAAATACTAAATAGATTATGCTACTAAAATATAGAAACCATTCCATTAAAGTTAACCTAAATTTTAAAACAAAGAATATTTCACATTTTTGAGGGAAGGAAAAAAACCCTTCATCTTAAATCATCCTTATATCGAACTCCATCTGAAAGAAAAATGTAGCATATTCTTCTTTTAACATTAAATAAAAATAAAAAAGCTTCTCATCTCAAGTGATGGATGGACGAAATTTCTACTTTAGAAATACTGAACGCATTAAGCTCGGTAGATACTGACGGCACGTTTTTTATCGATCGACAGTTTTATAATTTAATAGGTAATTGATTTTACTCAGCAGCCTTATCTAAAGTAGCATTTCTCTCGCCTTTTCATCTTGGAGATAAGATACATACAGTAGCTAAAGTACTTACTGTAGCAACTGTTTTCTAGATTAAAGTATTTATCTGCTTACATATTTTATCTGGTGCGAAGCATTCTTGAATGTAAGTTTTCGTTTCTTACAAGAATATGTTTTCTCGTTTTCTTCAATAAAGGGGCATTTTTGACATTTTTAATGCTCAATCAGTTAATATTTATTTATAAAATGAAAGAAATTTATTATTTTTAATTGAAAAAGTTTTATTTTTTAAACAGTTTATTATTAGAACAATGCTTCGCCCATATGTTATTATATAAGGAAAGGATATGTCAGATTTTTTTGTTTTAGAATTCAAAAACTGATTATTAATAGATCTAACTTATAATCTAACATAACAAACTTATACATTACTGTATTAGGACTGTTTATTGAAATCCTTTATCGATAAAGAGTTTACCATGCACTGTTATGTAAGCGTTAAATGCATCACAAATATAAGTAAATTGGGCGGATAACTTCGTAATGCAGTAGATATTAATAACTGCATAGGGAGATAATTACGATGTGCAAGCAGCATGTCTAGTATATTGCCACCACCCAGCTACTATTCATCAGTCAGTAATGTTCCAGTGATGACATCCAACTTTTCTCAAAGGAAACATTGATTTAAAAAAAAAAATACAGAAAGACCTCGATTTCATATTCGAATTTTTTTGTTTTAATATGTATTATCTCGGCATAAAGTTTTGTACCTGGTCTCGTCACATCTTTTATATTATTTATGCAATTTTTAACTTTGTAGTTTATACTGGATGTCTATAAAAATATTCCAATTTCAATAGCATAACAGTTTAGGCTATTTACAACAAATTGTACATCAAATTCAAGGTAATCAAAACTAGATTTTTTTTCAATTATTTAATATGTGCACCTTTATTTATAGAGCATCCAAACTGAAGTCCATTTCTCCCCATATTTCTGTTAGAAAATATGGAGTAATTGTAGCATTAGGCTCTTCATTTCTGCGTCTCAGTTCTGGTAAATCATTAGGCAGCGGCGGAAATTAGACATGATCTTTTACAAGGAAGTTTCAATAATTATTGTCCTTAGTGGGCAGAAAGTATTTATACTGCGATGATTGTTGTGGAATATCGAAACCTAATGTTTTAGATGCCTATATAATAAATTTTAGAACCGTAGCTGCTATTTTTTCATAGTTTTGAAGGGAGGTGTGAAAGGGAACGAATGGAGATGAAATATTGGTTTTTAGGTTATGAGGCTAGATTTGTGAGAGTGGATAATACGTAACTACTGTCATTTGGACTCAGGATCATAGTGATATAGCGACATCTAATTCACTGTTACAAATATGGCATCATCAGCTTGAAACCTTTATAAATACTCAAAAATAGGTCTATAAAACTTCCCTCCGTCACTACAAAAATATGTTAATAGAGCAGTTACGGTTTTCAAATTGAGCATATAGGCATTTAACTCTTCGGAGTCCGACGTCTCTTACACAAATTTTATTTGGCCAGCACCACTTTTTTAAAAGATGTTTCCTTCAAGTACACAATTTCAAAAAAGCTCTGATTAAATAAGGCAAATTTTATTTTACTATATTACTGATAGCAGAAGAAAATTTTGCTAGGAAAGATGATGTCCCCACAGCGGAAACAACGGAGTGCCCAGGGTTAAGATATTATGCTTCGATATTCCACATCACAGAGTACGTAACAGAGCCTCAACGCGACTGGAAAAGAACGCCCTCAGTGGATCACTTAAAAACTAAACCATCGCGTTGGCGATTTTTATCCTCGTGATTTCTGTTTAACTGTAACCCTATTCTGGTTTGGCGCCTCTTGCTGAATGCTGATTTGATTATCTTTGCACACGTGCTTATGCTATTTGATCTTAGATTTCCACGCTTATATTGATTCGTAATTATTACTGTTATTATTCTTGAATTTTCAAGTTTAAATTATTAGGTCGTTATGTTATGAAGAGACACATGTATTGTTTGCAAGACGAATACGTCAAAGTTATTTCATATTAAAATTATTCTTTCATAAATTTTAAAACAAGAAGCAGCAAGCCGTCGATTTATTTTTTGTTCTTTTTTCTTTTATCATTTGTCGCCAAGAAAGCGATGTTTCGCCGAATTAGCAACCTCTCTTATGTTATGATCGTAGTTTCAGAGTGATCCGCTCGTCTCGCTACTGCCTATGCGTAATCCCATGTTAAACAAGTTGCCATTACAGTATATGAAAGTTGATTCTCTGTTACTACTTTGTGTTCCACATCAACCATAGCAATACAAATATTTTATGTATACAAGGGATAATAATTATTGAACCACCCACGTACAAAGATTCAAAAGAAAAATATTAATTTTAAATCTTCTACCCCGCAATTTGGCTTTATTCTCATGAGTCGCCTTTTACGTAATCGTGCACTGCAAGCGAGAAAATAACAAAGTGGTGCATGCGTTTAACTAAATCGCTTTGAGTTACTCTTTATTTATAATCTTGAATCAAAACTCTACATTGCGTACAATGGATATTGCAAAAAATTATATCTGGTGAATTCTTTTATGGATACCCTGTATATAATGATTTTTAATGCCAATTTCAGACAAAAAGAAAATGCCGTATGAAGGCAACATTTAAATATAAAAGAGAAATGTAGCATTGTGTTAAAAACCGTAACTAAGTTCCATCATAATCAGATAATGAATAACGTATTTTAATGGAGTAATGATAAAAATACATCTAATTTAATTCTGAAAAATTAAAGAGCACTTCAACGATAAAATACAATTTTTAGTCTCAGAAAGTTTACATCAAACAATTGCTACTTTTTTTTAATATATTAATATTAAATGTTTAAATGGACGTTACGTGTACTTGAAAATCATAAATTAACTAAAAAAAAAAAATCATTACCGTAAATAAAAATAATTCCCGGTTTATTTATCTGAAATTTATAGCATTTTTTTCAAAACATTTATGGTTGGTGCTACATTCTTACTTTAGTTTAATTGAGATTAACTGTTAGTTTTTACTTCGCCGGCTTTTAACACTTATCATCAAATTATTCATTAGCTAAATTTTAATTAATATTAGCTTAAATTGACAAAAATAATATATCTTAATTTAAATTTCAGTCAAAAGCTATTTCTGGAAAAAAATAATGATTTTTTTTTATTGAAGGATTTGAAGTAAATTCTTTGAGACTTTGATATATTAAATGTACGACATTTAAAAAAAAATGCTTCTTATAATTGTTATCCATAAAGTTCTAATTCCAATATTGTAATCGATAAGACAGGTAACGAATGAAGATTTTGAGTGATGATATCTAAAGTTATTATAAGGCTTTTGAAATAGAAATGAGAATAAGATATACAATATATTATGACATATTTGATTTATTGTGAAATCTTAATCTAAGAAAAATGATTCGTTTATCAAAATTTGCAGAGTTAAAAAATATTAATTTAATTAGAAGAAGACTTTTTCTCATATTGATTGATAAGTACACCCACCATTCAATCTTTTTTTAATTTTTTTAAATAATAGTTTTCAAATTGATATTTATAAAATAATTTCGCTTATGATATTTTCGATTTATAAAATACGGTAGCAACTTTCTGAGATGTTAATCGCGAAGATGAAGTTTAGATTTCTCATGGTGCATGAGTTAAATAGTCGTCATGCTGGTGATTAGATATTTTACACAATAGCACAGAAGGAACGTTTATAAAATACACACATCCGAACTATGTCAGTGTGGGAGGAGAAGGAAGTGCTATATGAAGGGCATATTTAAAAATAAAATTGAAATAAAGCATTATATTTAAATAGTTATCTAAATTCCATCGTAATCAGAAAATCCATTTGAAAACGTATTTTAAGTAACTAATGGAAAAGAAGTAGATTATGTTTAATTTACACAAATTAAAAGGTAGTTTAACGGTTACGAAACAATTTTTTGTCTCAGAACGTGCACGTCTAACAATGATAGTTATATATATATATAAACATTAATTGCTTAAAAGGACGTTATCTGTACTGAATGTAATGAATGCTAACAAAAAATAAAATTTTATTGCCTGAAAATAAAAATAATTACTGATGCTATTTGTTTGTTGTTAGTGTGATTTTTTTTCTCAAAGATATTTATGGGTGATGTTTTATTCTTACTTTTACTTAATTGAGATTAACTGTTAAATTTTACTTGGCTAGCTTTTATTACGCATCACTCAATTATTCATTAGCTAAATTTTAATGCATATTAGGTTTAATTGACAACATTAATATATCTTAGTTTAAATTTCAGTTAAAAGCTGTTATGTAAAAAAAAAAATAATAATGATTTTTTAATAGAATGATTTGAAATAAATTCTTTGAGAAATTGATATATTAAATGTATGACATTAAGAAAATTGCTCCTTAGAATTGTTATCCATAAAGTTCTAATTCCAATATTGTTATCTATAAGACAGGTAACGAATGACGATTTTGAGTGATGATAGCTAAAGTTATTATAAGGCTTTTGAAATAGAAATGAGGATAAGATATACAATCTTTTATGACATTATATTTGATTTATTGTGAAATCTTAATCTTAAAAAAATGATACGTTCATGAAAATTTGCAGAGCTGCTCAATATTAATAATTTGTAATAAGCATTGTAAGCGTTAATAAGCGTTGTTATGATGCTTGAGTAATCGTGATGCTGGTGATTAAATATATTACACAATAGCACAGAAGGAAACGTTAGAAAAGGAACATTTATTCAGTACAACATATCCAAACTAAGTCAGTTTGGGAGAAAAAAAAGTACTGTATGATGCCCACATTTAAAAATAAAAATGAAAGAAGACATTATATTAAAAATCATACCTAAATTTAATCGTAATAAGAAAATGTGTTTGAAATCGTATTTTAAGTAACTAACGTAAAAAAGGCATATTCTATTTAATTTACACAAATTAAATAGTAGTTTAACGATTATAATTCAAAATTAGGTTTCAAAACGCTTGCATCGAACAATTAATACTTATATATGCATATACGAAAATTAATTGCTTAAAAGGACATTATCTGTACTTAAAAATAATAATGGTAACTAGAAATAAAATTTTATGACTGGAAAAAATAATAATTACTTATGTTATTTTTTTCTTTTCATTTGTTTTTTTAAAGACATTTATAGGTGATGTTTTATTGTTATTTTTCCTTAATTGAAAGTAACTGTTAAATTTCTCTTTGCTGGCTTTTATTACTTTTCACCTATTTATTCACAAGATAAACTTTAATTAATATTAGGTTTAATAAACAAAATGAATATATCTTAATTTAAATTTCTGTTAGAATCTATTATTGGAAAAATCGTAATGATTTTTCATATAATGATTTGAAATAAATTCTTTGAGACATTACATGTACGATAATTTAAAAAAAATTGCTCCTTAGAATTGATATCCATAACGTTCTAAATATTATATTGTAATCGATAAGACAGGTAACGAATGAAGATTTTGAGTGATGATATCTCAAATTATTAAAAGGCTTTTGAAATAGAAATGAGGATAAGATATACAATCTTTTATGACATCATATTTGATTTATTAGGAAATTTTGATCTGAAAAAATGATGTGTTCACCGATACTTAGAAGGCTGAGCAATATTAATACTTTAATTAGAAACTTGTTTTTTCCCACTCAAATTGATAAGTACCCCCTTTTTATAACTTTTAAGTAATAATTTTCTAATTAATATTTATAAAATGATTTCGCTTATGGTATTTTCGATTCATAAAAGGCGGTAGAAACTTCTGAGAGTTTAATCATGAAAATGAAGTTCTGCGTTGTCGGGATGCTTAAGTTAGATAGTCGTGATGCTGGTGGTTAGATATTTTATACAATAGCACAGAAGAAACGTTAGCAAAGTAATGTTTACACAATATCACACATCTATTGGGTCGTTCGGAAAGTCATTTCCGTTTGAGAAAATCAATTCGTACCGGAAAATTTTGTCCATTAATATCTAAATATTAGATATCGAAAACAATATCTAATAATTAAATAACAGAATTTTCCGGTACGAATTGATTTTCCCAAACGGAAAGGACTTTTCGAATAACCCAATATTTTATTTTAGTTTGGTAGAAAAAAAAAATGCGTTATGAAGACATTTAAAAATTAAAAAAAGAAGACATTATATTAAAAATCATACCTAAATTTAATCGTAATCAGAAAATGTGTTTGATAACGTACTTTAATTAATTAATGAAAGAAAATTTACACATTTTATTTAATTCATTCACATTAAAAAGCAATAACGATCATAATACAAATTTTTGTCTCAAAATGTTTACATTAAACAATTAATATTCATACATAAATAAATGATTGATTAAAATTACTTTACCTGTACTTAAAAATAAAATATTTTAACTAGAAATAAAAATTTATTACCGGAAAATAAAAATGTTACTTGTTTCTTGCTTGTATTAACTTCTTTTCAAAAACATTTATGCGTGGTGCTGCATTCTTACTTTTGCTTAATTGCGATAAGCTATTAATTTTTTTTTCGTCGGCTTTTAATTCTTAACACCAAATTCTTCATTAGCTAAATTTTAATTAATATTCACTTTAAGTGACAAAAATAATCTAGCTTAATATAAATTTCAGTTAAAAGCTATTGCTGTAAAATAAAAATATATTAATGAATTTTTTAAAGAAGGATTTGAAATAAGTTATTTTTAGACATTAATATATTACATGTACGACATTTTGAAAAAATTGCTCCTTAGAACTGCTATCCATATAACATTCTACTTCCAATATTGTAATTGGTAAGATGGGTAACGAACGAAGATTTTGAGTGATGATATGTAAAGTTATTAAGGCTTTTGAAATAGAAATGAGAATAAGAAACACAATCTTTTATGGCATCATATTTGATTTACTGGGAAATCCTAATATAAAAAAGAAGACATATAAATCAAAATTTACAGAGCAGATCAACATTGGTAATTTAATTATAAATGTGCCGGTTTCCTTACTGATTGATAAGTACACCAAAATTATTCACTCTTTTCATAATTTTTGAATAGTAGTTTTAAAATTGATATTCATAAAATGATTTCTGTTAGGATATTTTCGATTTATAAAATAGGGTACAGGCTTTTTTTAGGGGTTAATAATGAAGATGAGATTCAGCGTTGTTATTGTGCTTAGAGTAAAATATTCATGATGTGGGAGTTATATAGTTATAGTGCGAGATTTAGATAGCCGTAGTGCTGGACTTATATAGTCATGGAACGAGAATTAGATTATTACGAGAATTACGTTAAAACAACGAGGCGGAACCCGTCGAAATTCAATGAAAGAAAATCTTTAAAAAAGAACTGTTTCATTAATTTATAATAAACCTGCAAAATTAGTTACAATAAAAAATGCATCTTATATTGGTCAGTCTAATTCTCAAACAAATAATATTAACAAAATGCTATATAACTCAATTATCCAAAATATTAAACGAAATAAAACCGAAATTCACCGGATTTTATAACAGACTATATGTTTAAAATTATATATGCATTTTAATTTTTATCTTTTTTTTTCATTTTTAGGAGAAAATGGAGTTTTTCTGTTGCTATAATTACAAAATTGGTACTAAAACTTATAATAAAATTAATATCACAAAGTTTAATTGAAATACATCTTTGAAACAAATCTCATTTAAAAGTAATTTTTTTTCTCTGTACGACGATGTAAAAATTAAAAATGCACGATGTCTAGAAGTGTAAAATTTTGTAGTAGCGAAAATTGAAAAACCTAAATTACAGGTGAAAGTGTTACTATTTTCAAAATGACGCATACGATACGTATAAATGCGTTTGGCCTTTCTAATATAAATACTTAACATTAAAATAATAAACTACAAACGATAATATATACATGGTATATACTCATGTATATGTCGAAGAGTTTTAGGCAAAACTTGGGAGTTGAAAATGGAGGGTCACCTTATAGACGATTTATTAAAAATAAATAAATAAATAAGTTAATTTTTCTCAGTAAATGGGTTCATTTGCAAATCTTCACATGTGTATTTAAGCTAGAGAAAGATATTAAAGCTGCCGATGATCATTTCCTTGTGACTGACAAAAAAATTCGACAGTAATGTCTTTGTAATTGTTTTGAACGCTTCTTCTCTTAGGATAGAATTACTTTCAGTGCAGGAGCATTCTTTTCAACATTTTCATACCATTTTTAAAAACAGTTCAACTTGAGAATGCTTTTAAATGTTTTTAGATATCTCTTCTAAATGTCCTGCAATACAAAGAAATGCCATATTTTAGTCTATGAATATATTTACTCTTACTAATAAGACTTGAACAGATTTTCGGAAGTTTCTTTTTCTCTATAAGTATCATCTAATCGATGTCAATGGGTTTCAAAATAGTTTAAAATTTTTCGGTTTTACATAAATATACAGTTTTATTTTGATTCAGTTTGATTTTTTTTAAAGTTTTATTAGAAACGTGGAAAGAACATGCTTATTAATTTAATGAAAATTTATTATTATGTTTTATCCTAGATTACAATCTTTTTTCAGTATACTACCAGGAATGTGGTTCAATTTTTGCACGAAAAATTCATATTATTATTATTATTATTATTATTATTATTATTATTATTATTATAATTATAATTTTGCTTAAGAATTGGGAATGATGGGTCGATTTATAGATGACTATATACGGTATATGTAATTTTAATGGCACTTTTAAAGAAAATCCGAAATAAGGTGTTATTAAAAATTTCCAATAGGGCATTCTAATGAGAACTAGGCGCTCAAAATATTAATGCAATAGAAAATGTTTTACTAAACGAAGAATCATATTTTATTTAATTTTTTGATAACATTTTTCAATAAAAAATATTTGATGAAAACAAGTTTTTATTCCAGAAGAGTTATGTGAACTAATTAATGTTTAATTATTTTTAATTAAATTTATCTGTATTATTTGAAATAAATATTTTCAATGAAAAAATAAATTAAAGCTAATATTTATAAGCTGTTTGTACATTTTTTTTTCTGAGAAAAGCAAACGTTATCCTGATAGTAAATTTTTCTACCTGAACTAATTAAGACTAATTCTTAATTTTTCTTTATGCTGAAATTTAATGCCTATAACCAATTTATCCATTCACTAAATTTTAATTAATGTTCTCTTAAACTGACAATAATAATACATCTTAATTTAAATTGCACTAAAAAGCAATTACTAGAAATAAAAAATCTTAATGAATTTTTTAAAAGAGGATTTGAAATAAAGTACCTTGGGACTGTGATATATTATATGTATGACATTTTGAAAAATTTGCTTCCAAGAATTGTTCTGCATAATGTCCAAATTCGATTAATGTAATCGATAAGGTAGGTAACGAAGGAAGATTTCAAGCGGTGATATCTAAAGTTATTAAAGGATTTTGAAATAGAGATGGGGATAAGAGAGACAATTTTTCATGACAGTCTTCTTCATTCATTATGAAATCTTAATTTTTTTAAAAAGAACATATTCATCAAAATTTAATGAAGCGAACACTATTATAAATTAAGCATAAAATTTGCATAATTAAGAGATAGTAAATACTTGTTTTTTAGTTTATAATTTTAAAACTTAGGTTCAATGATCGATTCTGTGTATTAAGTTTTTGACGCATCTACATGCAAAATGAAAATGTTTATCCTATCTTTTATGGTTATGTTTCCTTAACCTTTGTAATCCACTATAGATGTAAAATCTATATGTTGCAATTCTGATGATAACAACATTAACCCCTTCGCGACGGGAGCCTTTTACGAAATTTTTAATGTTTTGTCACCGGTTTTTAAAAACAGAAATTTGAGCTTTCTTAAATCAGGAAAATGCACCGATTAAATAAGGCAAATTTTACAGTAAAATTTTACTGGTGGGGATAAACAGGGATTATTAAGCCTTTTTGCGGCACGTATACGTGTCGCTCGTCCCCAAGGGATTAAAGAATACCCATCATAAATATTTTAGGCTGCATCATAAATCGATTCTAATTAACTAGTATAGAAAAATGCAATTTAAATAATAATAATAATAATGAATATGGTATCTATTATTATTTTAGAAGTATGTGAAAATTTCGGCAGTTTTAAATATTGCTGAAAAATTTACTAAAACATAAGAAACTGAACGTATTTTATAAAAGTTATTATTCGATCCTAAACAAATGTATTTATTACCTGACCTAAACAAATGTATTTATTACTCGATCCTAAACAAATGTACGTAGTTGAAATTAATATTGTCGATAGTTGCAAACTCAACGTAGTCCGTTCTACATGCTATAAATGTCAAGAGAATTTTTTTTAATGAATATGAAAGTAAAGTTTGGAAAGCGTTTGTTTGAACAGTTTGAGAAATAAAAGTTGTTATCTTCAACTTTAACAAACGATATTTTATGGCAATAAACTGTGTGATTTGTTTTACTCGCACTTTATTTCTTACACAGAAGTAAATTGTAGTTAAAGTTTTTGTAAAATGTTGTACAGTAACGAATACATATGAAAATAGAGTATTTGCTTAATAATATGTGTTTTTTTAATTTCATTATAACCTCCTCAGATATACCTTATTGGATAAACACCTTTATTTTCTTTTTCCGTACATAAATAATGTTTAAAAAAATGATGTGGATGGAACAAACTCAGGGCTCCCAAGTGGTCGGCGAACTGAATACCAATATTTTTTAACAGAAAATTTCTTGGTAGATTTCTGCAGAATTTTTGCTAAAATTAATCTCGGAAAGTATTTTTTGTACATTTTGCAAGGAAAAACTAAAAAGAAAACTTTTATAAGATAATATTGGTTTTCAGTTGGTGAACCATTTGGGAGCCCTGACCTAACTGATAGTAGAACTAAACAGAATAGCAAATTGTTTTTATAATGCTTTTTTTTTATAAGATGCGTATTACACACAAAAAAGAAAAAAAACAGAATATGTACAAAGACGAAACGCAAATATTTCTTCTGTATTTTAAAATACCATTTCTAGAGTAATTAAGTAATAAAAAAAGTATTAAGTATATAATTATTTCATGCTTCCCATTATTTTTGGAACGAAAAAAATATTAATAAATCGTAACAAACAATTTAAAAATGTACTTATTTAGCCGCCATGTATTATCAGACTTTTTGTACAAAAAAAAGACTGATTTTTTTTTTCTTAGTTATCAGTTTGTTAATATGAATTGATCACGGAAGGAAAACAAAAAGTATAATAATAAACCCTAGTGTCTCAAGAGGTTAAAAACTCATAGCTATTATAATTTCAGAAAATACTCAATAACTACATTTTTTCTTACTATTTATATACCTCAATTTTGAAGCAAGTGTATATGTATGAAGTGAAGTAAAGTGACGAAACAATTGAAGTGTATGTACAAGTGAAGTAAAACAATTCTGACTGACTAATAAAAATTTTATATGTACTCATATATTATTTTTCTTTTATTCCTATAGTTGCACCAACTGAACCAGAAATGGAAGTTGAAGGAAAGAAAGTTCGCAATGGCAGCACAGTCGGACCCTATGCTGAAGGTTCAACTTTTGTCCTCGAATGCAGGTCTTCTGGTGGCCGACCGGCTCCAGAGGTAACTTGGTGGAACGGAACTAAACCTCTGCCAGTGAAAACTACAGTTTTACCAGAAAGTAACGGAACTTATTTTGTCACTGCAACTGCTAGGTTTGTTCTGTCGAGGTGGGATCTCGGTGGTAAAGTTGAGTGCAGAGTTCGTGCCAATTCCTCTTCACGAACTATTCATCAGTGGATTAAATTAGATATTCATGGTAAGTGCTAGTTATTTATTTCTTGCTTTATAATATTTTAAATCTCATCCAAACTAAAAACTGACTCTTTACATAAACATGAACCCCTAACTGCCGAGCAAAATGGCAAAATTGTAATATTGCTTTCTCAGTAATTTTTAAATGCATCTAAAAAAAAGGTTATTTCGTTAACATTACATCAATATTAAATTATCCAAAGGATTATAAGCCTTTAGAGAATTAATTGCAACAAAATGTTTAAAACTGCATTATATTTATAAAATTATATTCATTTTAAAATGCTTCTATTGCAGTGAAATCTGCAGCCTACAATGCTAAAAATCTTGTCCTAGTTTGAATCAAATTTTGTTGCTCAGTAATTGCCACCATAAGATTGTGAAACCTCGTATCAACATTAGGAGCTTCCTATTTCAACATTGTTTCAAATATTGGAACCGTGCTTCAAAAGAAGCTCTATTTCTTGTTCAAGATTTCACCAACTTACAGTGGTAGCTATTGAAAACCAAGACGTGGTTCAAATTAGGACAAGATTTTTAACAGTATAGTGAACGGATAAACAGTTGAAGGCGGTGAAAATACGATCTTTATAATTTTTATTCAAAAATAAAGTACTTCTAAACTGTGCTTTTCATTATTCCATAGGACATAGATAATTTCTACATTTACTTTGAGTTTCTAGAAAGCATTCAGGTTTTTATACAGAAAAATCAGAAATTATGCAACAAACTGCTTTCTGCCACTTGAAAATGACATTTGTGTCAATAAATACTTGAGTGCATAGCAGATTTTTCATTTCAAATAATTTAAAAACTCATTTGAAGTCGAAAATCATATATATTGCAATGTTCGATATTCCAAAATTTAATAGCTGCAATATCTTGTTTCGATACCTGCATCAGTACTGAACTTATAACCTGTGGGCTTTGTGTGGCTGGCTCGGTGACCTTTTGTATTCAGAACGAGACACACTACCATAAATCGATACTTATAAAATTAATCAAGATGTTCACAACACACATTTGCCTTCACGATCGTTTTCTATTTTTATGGACAGATAAAACATTCATATTATTTAAGATTATGTTAGAACTATTTAAATACTGCTTGCTTCGTCAAAAGGTTTACACATAGTTTATCTGGTACTACAGTTGTGTATAAGTTTTTTAATCTACACTTTGTTATTTAACGAAATTATTTAATTTTTTATTGCACATTTCCAAAAAAATTAAAATGTTTTATTTTGAGCAAGAATCTTATCAGAGCTTTGAAATAGCGTTCTCAGCAGCATACTTCTTAAATAGAGCATACTTCTTTATACATAATATTGCTCATAAAATTTGCATGATTGTCGCAGAAATAGTTAGTACCAAAACATTTTTATGCTATTGTTTCCAAAAATATTCTTTATGGGAAGTTTCTACAATAATTCAAATAGGTTGGAAACGAAATTATATTACCTGATCGGAAAAAGTGGAGGTAAAATATTCTGGTAACATTTTTCCCGCGAAAAACATTTAATTCTCCTGCTAAAATGAACTGTGTTATATTGCTTTGTTATGCTACTTTTGTTATTTTATTACAGTTATTAATTTTTATTACTCGTTTTTAAGTTACTATATCAGTATGCTGGAGGTCCACCTAACTTCGTAAACAAAGCTTTGTGGCTCACCGTACAAAAAAAAAAAAAAATAGATTAGAACAGTTGAGAAGATTTATCATACATTTGACTTATTAAGAATAACAATGCATCAGTAGTACAATCGTGGTATTTAAAATAACTTTTTTATTATTTTAAAACAAGGAAATTTAATTAATATTACGCTGTTTTTTCTTCTATTGATTTATAAACAGAACAGTATTTTTAAATAATACTTTTAACAATTTTCTAAAACGTCAACTTTTCCAGAAAACTAAATATTAAAGAAACAAAATATTTCTTTAAAATGAATATTCAGCGTTATCACCTCAAATTATAAATATTTGGTTATACTTTTGTGTCTGAAAATTCTGGCTTAATTTTCTTGTTTCCCTAAAAGGAAAAAAAAGTTTTGAAATCTACAGTTGTAGCGCTGATTTTAAACGATTTTAAAATATTTTCTAATATTTATTATCTAAGGTGATAAAGGTGAATAATCCTTTTAAAGAAATATTTTGTTCCTTTGATATTTAGCTTCAAGGAAAAGTTAACGTCTAAGGGAAATTGCTAAACGTATAAATTTGTATTGGAAAATTTTGGTTTAATTTTTTTCTTCTTTTATAAGAAGAAGAGAAGATAATATTCTAATAAGAAGGAATTCGTTTTAAAATCTGCAGTTGTCATTTTGAGTATTTTTTACTCTTTGCATTCTGAATCAATGTAACTCTAACAAATCTTCCCTTTTTCTATAATGTCGGTAATAAAGGTAGAAGAAATGACAAACTTTAAAGTGATAATGATAATAGCTTTCCCTCGGAAGCTTGTATGCATTATTGTTGATTACCGTCAACAATTCTGACTTAAAATATCTCAAGTAAACTAACGTCACTCTAATGTGTCTAATATAAATAAATAAAGAAGCATTACATACTTTGTTGTAAAGACAACCAAGTATGTAATATTAAAAGCAGTACATCCATAAGTATCTCATATTTCCTTCGAATGCAGGATAGTCAAATTAAAATTTTTTTTTAAACGATCTACCACAATTTTCTAATTTTAATGTTCATTTTATTTAACCTTTAACCGCACAATTTTTTTTCTAATTTTACGAAAAACATCATTTGAAATCTATATATGGTCTAATAATGGGGAAAACAGTAATAGTAATAATAATAATAATAGTAATAATAATAATTTCCAGTTAAAATTTGATATTTTATGGCGTGTTCCCTATACTCATTGTTAGAGCTTTTAAGTAATGTATTGCTGTATTTTATAACTAAATGGGCTTAAATTAAGTAATTTTATCTGCTTAACACTGAGCAACTTTCTTTATATTAGTATTTTTAAGTATTCACAAAAAATAATAACAGTAAATTTTGTCTTAATAAATTGAATGATTTTTCGTAGAACGAATTCTCATTTTTTGTCAAATGCAGCCATCTGACATGGACAAAATAAGTGCCATTCAATTATGTGGCCTGTTTCTAATCAGTTAGAACGATCATATCGGTGAAATTCACAGCAAATAATAAGAATTATTGTGTTTTAGGTATGTATAACCAAGATATACTAACAAAAATCTTCACACACTGTAAAAAAATAGTCGATCTCCAAAAAAAATTTCTCACAGTGATCCTTGCAATTACTAAAAATTTTTTTGTAAACTTACTCAGTTACAAGAAAATCTGTAAAAATTACTAGAAAAAAGCTAGCAACGAATAGTGTTAATAGTTTCATATTTTTAATAGCTATTACTAAAACTCACTTGGTGTGGACATGATAGCCTAGTGGTCATAGCACCGAACTCCAGGCTGAAAGGTCCAGGTTTCGATGCTCGACACCACCAAAGAAGCACCGAGTGTATGCAGTGTAAATACTCGTTAAATAAAGAGGATATGAAAATCCTGTCGCAGCAGTTACTATGGGAAATGATATCTTGACTTTCCTTCCCTTCAGAAGCATATCAAAATTGAGCAGATGGCAATGAATGATGCTGACATCTGTTGAGACGCCGAAAATCTTTCGCTGCCGAAGTCTGTCTTCTTGCCTACTGGATGCAGTTCAAAGGAAGCTCCTGCCCTTCGGGCACACGTCAACAACAAAACTCATTTGCTGGTTCTCGCTAAAAATTTTAAGTTAGTTATGCGAAAAATTCATTTATACAGCTTACAAAATAAATGTTTGTTTCGCTTGCTAAAATTGCATTTGGGTAGTTACTAAGAATCTGTGAGTAATGGTTACTTAAAATAATTTTGGAGCTGTTACTAAAATTTGCTTGGTCACTCATACTAAAAAGTTTTAAGTTAGTAATACAAAAAATTATTTTGTTCAGTTTACAAAAGAAATCTTTGTTTCACTTGCAAAAAAAGTTTGGAAAGGTTACTATTTGTATTGTGAGTAATGGTTACTAAACAATTATGTGGACTACAAATTTACTAAAAAAATTTTAATAATCTTACAATTTTTTTTTTTTTTTTTTTTTTTTTTTTTTTTTTTTTTACAGTGCAGTGCAAGAGGCTGTATCACCCGTGTTCTATTTTGCATTTTTTAATGATTAAAAGTGATAAGAAAAAAGCAATATTTAAAATTGGTATATTTAGTTCCATTTGAGTTATTCCCAGTATTTATCTCAAGTATCAGAGATAAAGCATCATTAATACTAAAAATAATTGTTAAACTATCCCACGCTACCCATAATCCCCCCCCCCCCAAAAAAAAAAAAAACTTATCTCTATTCTTTAATTTTGTCCAGAGAAATTGGTTATTTAAATAATGTATTTTTTAAATGATGAGTTCGCACATGTTAGATTGACTTTATACCTTTATTTTATTTTCAATATTAGCGGCTTTATTTTATTTTTAATATTAGCGGCTTTTATTAAAAAATAATTTAATATTTTTTTAATAAGAGATTATTTAAAAAGCATTTAGTTTCCTTGTGTAAAATTAAACTTACGAATTTCAATCACAAGACATTAAGCTCGTATGTATACTAAATAAATTTTTAAAAGCAATTTCAATTTCCCTTTTTTATCACATTCAACTCACACCCATTCGTATCAGCTGTAAAAATACTTAACAAATGATCATAAAATCTTTTTTCAGCAGCTTTCCATGCAATAGATACGGAAAGTGAAATTCTAATATACGGAAGCAAATCCCATAAAACGAATCAATAAAAGTTATTTTAATCGCGTTTGTATCGCGGTATGCATTTATACGCAAAGCCAGGCTTCTTTCAGTTAGACATTTACTGCTAATTTCTGCTGATTTACTGCTCAAGGAACCCTACTTCCGGAAATTAAGCCCTTTGCAGACAAGTTACCTACCCTAGGTCCTTATATCGTCAAGGAAATTACAATTTAATTTATGGCCACAGGGCTGTGTTACGGATAAAGTAATAAATCTTTAGATTGCCAGGATGTGAGGAGCGAAGTTATAAAGAAGCGTTTTGCAATGCACCAGTTCCGGGCGTTAAAGATCTCACGTTTAAAGAAGGCTTTCAGTTAAAAGTGAAAATGAAGGCATTGTAAATGGTATCGAATTTTCACATGTATTAAATTGCGAAAAGACTTTCGAATATTGCTGAACTGTCACGATGAAAGAGATTAATTATCTATATTCTTCTTGGTGTTCGCCTGTAAAAGTATTTTATTTTCGGAAGAAGGAAAATAAAGTTTGCTAATACTCTGCCACATATTGCCACATATTTAAAAAATGTGTATAGTTACGATAGACACTTCAAAGAAGTGGATCTACAATTATTATTGTTTTCTTTAATGTTGCCTTTAAGGCATTTGGAGCCCACTCAAAATCTTATTTTTAATCTAAGTGTTTAGACATCTATGTTAACCTTAGAATGCAAAGACGCCTTCTCTCAGACTACTTTTCTAGGACTGAAATGTCGCAGAAATCTAGGATTGAAATGTACTTGAGACTGTAAATTTACGTCTTAGTGTGTTATAATCATGCTTCAAAGGTATTGTGTGTTTAATTATAAATTTGGCCGGAAATTTCCAAGAATACACGTTACAATTAGTAAAAATAGCCGTTGTAATCTAAGGTTAAAGGGGTGTTTATATAGAGATTTAAACAATCTTTGACGAAAAGTCTTAAGTCATTTCTCTGACATTTTTCTTAAACTAATAATTTCTTTTTAAGTAATTTTAATAACATTTTTTGGTACTCATTTAAAAAGATATAATGCACTAT
Source organism: Maratus speculifer (assembly GCA_964019185.1). Lineage (NCBI taxonomy): Eukaryota > Metazoa > Arthropoda > Arachnida > Araneae > Salticidae > Maratus > Maratus speculifer. Next base: position 230,233,549 of record OZ025294.1, on the reverse strand, counting down.
TACGTGCAAATTATTTCAAATATTCGTTCGAAAACATTTAATTATTTAAAAATATACTAAGAAAACTCTAAATTATTTCTCACATTAAATTTCATCAAGCCAATGCACTTATTGATGAAGAAAATCTACTGTTTTTTATAAACTATAAATAATAAATTTTATTTATTTATAATTCACACAATTAAATGTAAACTAAAACAAGCGATTTTTCGAAATTGTTCGATGTTTCTAACTAACAAAAAAGAAAAAGAGCAGAAAAAAACAAAAAGAAAAAAAAAGAGAAGGCTGATTAGAAATCAATTCTTTTAAAAATAAAATAAAATTGACTGACAAAGCGCAACTAGCTTATTCTCTTCTATTTCAGAAAAAAAGAATAAATGAATTTTTGTCTTATTTAAGGCTTTTAAACAATCAATATTATCCGATTCTGAAATTCAAAAATTCACTTGTTTTGATTTAAGGTAAACTAAAATTATATAATAGATATGCTTATTAATCCTTACTATATGCAGCCGATTATTTCTCAAAAGAAACAAAAAAAAAATGGAATAGGAGCAAAAATACTATCTTGAAATATAATTTGCAAAAACAAACATTTGAACATAAAAACTAACAAGTTAATAATTAAAAAAGTTTGTGGTGGCCTTCAGGGAGTGGTTTATTATTCATATAAATCATCATCTTGAATATTAATTTAAAAGAATCTACAAAAAAAATAAAATAAAAATAAAGATATTACAAATAAACAATGCTCTTTTGAGGATAATTCATTATTCGCAACAACGAATCGACCTATACATTAGCTTCAGCTTTAAAAAGCATTTCTGGTATGCAAGGGTTAAAAAATTACCATATATCTATGTAACTAAAATCTTTCTTTTGAAAGTAAAGCGTTTATACTGCAACTGATTCAGTTTGAATAAGTACTTAAGATAAATTTATATTTAAGCGACGATTTTTTTCTTTATTATTATTATTAATCACGCCCTTTTTTTATTAATCTTTCTCATCCATATTCATTTATGCATAGATATATAGGCGTCGCTCGAGAAATGATAAGAGCGATATTTTTTCGTAATTTTAATTTTAGAGAATAAAGTGGGTGTCTAAAAAGTACTTTCACGAAATACACAGAATAATGCCATATAATTTATGAAATACATAATTTTTTCTGGGATCAATAAAAAATTATTTTAGCTCTCCTTTTTCTTCGCTCATTTATCCATAACTTTTGCCGTTTCAAGCTAATAAAGAAAGAAAAAACCTCCCTCATTGAAATGAATTTAAAAATCTGACGAATTTCTACATTTCATTATAACAAAAGAGGAATCGTGATCAAAAACAAGTAATAACTCCAGCTCATTGAACGAAGAGAATGAATTGGTGCTCTTCAGAATAACTCCATTTTCATTTTCGCAAAAATGGGTTTTTATAAAAGGTTTTCAATAACGCTCTTGGTTTCTCCCTTTTTTATGCGTGCTTTAAGGCTTGGTTAATTTTGTTGAAGGGAAAAAATATATATTAGTTAGCTTTGATGTTTAAGAGGCTTTAAAAACACTTTCTATCCTGGTAAAGTTTTTTCTTTGTGTTTCTATAGTACCTGAAATCAAAAATATGGAGTGAAAGGATTGCCAATTCAGGAAAGATGATGATAAATTACATCCTGAAAATCATTCGCTTATTAAGATAATTTTTTCTGGAATGTTTCAGATAACTTTTCCTAAATTCATTCAATTAACGTGAATATTATCAGGGTGGTGAATGGTCAGCGAAAAAGACAGTAAAAAAAGGTGTTAAATACCAGTATTTTGTTTACAGTTTCTATCAGAGAAACTTGACTTCTTTAAACGCTTTATATTATTTGAGATATTTTCTATAAAAAAATGCTGACAGCTTCCCTTTTTTTTAAATTTGTTTTTCTCTGACCACTCGCCACTCTGATTATCAAAGTTTACATTCTTATTTCGAGTCTAAAAATTGGAGATACGTTAATATATATATAAAAAACCTTTATTTTCCCATAAAAGAAAGCACGAAAAATACAAAATATAGTTTTTAAAACTTACATTAGTAACACATTTACATTGTAAGTGTATCTACTTGCATCAGTAAAGACTTACTATCATGTAGTAAACCCTTTCTAAATCATGTTTATTTATGACTTTAACTATAGATGCTAATAACTTTTAATTAATTTGGAATCAGAACCAAGATAAACATGAATTGAATATTTCCAACTGAGCGAAAAAATGCCCAAGCCGGGAATTGAACCCGGATACTTGGCTTACAAGGCCAATGTTTTACCTGTTAAGCTAACCGGGCGATAACCGGCTGGGATTTTTCGCTCAGATAACCTTAATCGCTCAGTTGGAAATATTCAATTCGTGTGATAACTTTACCAATCAGTTAGATTGTGTTAAAATAATAGTATATCTACGTATCCATCGTTCTATGGAGTTACATTACCTGCGGCTTATTCTGCCGAGCTGTCTAAATGACAGATCAGATGACTTTAAGATGACTGTGGCCAATAAGGTTATCTGAGCGAAAAATCTCAGCCGGTTATCGCCCGGTTAGCTTAACAGGTAAAGCATTGCCCTTGTAAGCCAAGTATCCGGGTTCGATTCCCAGCCTGGACATTTTTTCGCTCAGTTGGAAATATTTAATTCGTGTGATAACTTTTCCAATCAGTTCGATTGTGTTAGAATAATAGTATACAAGATAAACATATTTTCAAAAAGAAATTTTATTTACCTAAAGCATTAAAATGTACCTTACAGAAATTTCACGTATTTTTTCATATATTTTAATGTTTAAATATGGAAATTTCCGTTCCGGAATAATCAAGAGATGTTGGCATGTATATGCTTTAACCGAACATTGCACGTGTGCCACATCTGTCACGTACCTAAAAACGCTATTGTCCTTATTATGTGTTTATCCAATATGATCGTTGTAACTGATCAAGAACAGTCCAAAGAATGGAATAACTCTTATTTTGTCCACATAATATGGTTGCAGTTGATCAACAACTAGAATTGATTCTTCGAAAAAAAAAATCGATCAAGCTATTAAGACAAAATCTAGTTTTATTATTTTTACTGGATACTTAAAAAATGTAGTTTATTTAATTCAAAGATATTACAATGCAACATTCAAAATCCCCAATTGTGTATATAAGGTACATGCCATAAAATATAAAATTTTGCCAGAAAATTTGAAATTATTATTATTAACTATTTGGAAAATAGTTATTTTTCTCGATAGAGAATTGGAAAATCTGAAGTACACCCGAGTCTTTTCATTGGTTGAATTTCGCAACTTATTTTATTTTATTCGTTATCAGATTCGACCATGTTAGATGTCCAAAAATGAAATACTTCTGTAGCCACAATGACAAAAAAGTATTAAAAAACTACAAAAAAATTAGTAACTTAAAAATAAATAAAGATACATCTTTCAAACAAATTGCATTTAAAAGTACATTTTTTCTATATTCGGCGAAAAAAAAAAAGCCAACTGTTATAAAGATAGAAGTATTAGAGTTTCTATGATATGTATATGTATCACATGAAATTAGCAGCGAATAAAAAACTCGTAAATATTAAACAGCGATCTATTTTATTTAACAAATTATACAAAATTGACGTTTTTAACCGTTTTAAACGTTTTTACCGATATTAGTTTACCACAGGTGATATTTTTATGTAAAATTTCAAAAGCAAGCTCATTAGAGAAAATTAGTATAAACTTTTCAAAATCACTGATAAATTCATCCAAACATTTTTCCAAAAGATTGTTCCGAAAACTAAAACTTATTTTAGAAAGCAATTTTTTAAAGATTTATAATTATCCCTGTATTAATCAGTTTTTCGGAAAAAAATATCTAAATTCATAATATCTATGTATTAATAAGATTTTTGAAAAAAAATCTAAACACTTTTGAAAAAGATGATGGTAATTAAATATATGTTAAGAAATATTAAAACCTAATCGTTTTGAATGAGAATGAAGAGAAATTTATTTTAAAAGCTACATTAGGGAAAGATTTCTTATTAAATAAGTATTGCCTGAAAAAAAAAAATCACCGCAGTGTATATAATTCTCTTTTGATAAAATCTTCCAGTCATTACCCGACTTGAATCTTACCTGATTGTCATTTACAGTTCACCATACTAAATTTACCTCTTCGTATACATCACAAACATACAAAGGGCAATTTACACGGTTGGCAAAACACCCATATCTTTTGTTAGGCATAAAATTTATTTAAATTAGTTCTTAACTAATTTTTTTTTCAGTTATTACTTTTGCTAAATCTATAGATGAAAGGAACACATACTTTCAGAAAAAAGTACTTTTTGAAAAAAGATTGAAAGATAACAACTTATCATTTATAAATATCTATTATTTTTTCAATAAACTAATGAATATTTTCTTAAGCAGCTACAACACTTTCAGGAACTGAAGAATTAATATTTGATTGAATTATCCTGTAATTAGGCAGAGTTGGAAAATAAATCTTACTTGATTGGCATTTACAACGTTCAACACTTAATTTATTTCTTAGTACTTCGGAAATCATCGCTGTGTAATGAAACGCGGAAAATGCAGCGGAAGAAAAATAAATGCCGAAAGCTAGCGAAAAATTACTATGGTTACGTTTATTGATCGAAATTTTAATTGTGAAATTTAGTTTAAGTACACTATTATTTAAAAATAATCTTCTTCGACTTATCTTATGGTAGAATAATCTCTGATCAAAGATACCGATATAAACTGTAAGATATTAGCAGTGGTCAAAGAATCTGGTACCCCAATTTATGAGGACACTTAACAACACTAAATGTGAGTGAGAGTCACCTCTAGTTAAAATAGTATACTTTTGACACAATTATAGGGCAAATTCATTTCACTGGATATTTATATTAAATAGTAGAATTCACGGTAATTAAGAGTCATAATTAAAAGATGATAATAATGAGATTTCAATAACTTTTTTTTATACTAAGCAATTTAAAAAATACTCAGTTGCAAGTTAATAAATAATAAAAGCAGCTCACATTGTCATGTTTAAATTTCTGACTTTTTAACATTTAATATTTCAGAGAAGTTTAAAAGCAATGCTTAAACTTTCATTTAAATAAACATTTAATACACAGGGTCTCAAATACAATTAAAATAACTCATTTCTATTTTTACAAAATTGTTCTTTCGAATACAGTAATGTTTTTTAAATGACGAAAAAAAAAAAAAAAAACAATCGTTATGAGTTACCAAATAACTCATTTCTATTTTCACAAATTTGTTCTTTCGAAAACAGCAGTAATTTTTAAATGACGAAAATGAACAATCGTTATGAGTTACCACTTTTAAAGTCGTCGCTTAAGAGTGATTCCATTTGCAACAATCAAGGGAAGGGGACTGTCATAGTAAGTTTTTCCCGTGAGAAAGATTTAGTGACATTGGAAGTCCCAAGGTTGTCATAAACAAGCTTCACTAATCGAAAATAGTTGTATTTTTGAATCATTAACAGTTGCGCGGTAAATAAATAATGATTAATGAAATGCAGAATATGTAGCGGGAGAAAAATAAATGCGTAAAGCTCTCTTAAAATTATTGTATTTACGTTTATTGATCGAAAATTTTCTGTGAAATTTACGTCAGTTACATCAGTATTTTAAATTAATTTTCTTCGTCTTATCTAATGATTGATTAATCTGTGATAAAAGATGGCAAAATAAACTGTGAGATATTAGTGGTTTTCAAAAAATTTGGTGTTCCGATTTACGAGGACACTTGACAACACAAAAAGTGAGTGAGAGACACCTCTTGAGTACAAAGGGTTAAAATAGTATACTTTTTCAACAATTATGTAGAAAAGGCATTTAACTGGATATTTATATTAAATTGTAGGATTCATGGTAATTAAGAAGTCACAATTAAAATATATTAATAATGAGAGTTTAATATTTTTTTGTATTAAGTAATATTAAAAATATTCATTTGCAAGTAAATAAATAAATAAAAGCAATTCTCATAGTCTTGGTTAAATTTGTAACTTTTCAACATCTAATATTTCAGAAACGTGTAAAAGTATTTCTTAAACTTTCATTTAAATGAGCATATAACACACGGTGTCCCAATATTATTAAACTCATTTCTATTTTCACAAAAATTGTTCTTTTGAATACAGTAGTGGTTGTTAAATGACGAAAGTAAAGAATCATTATGAGTTACCACTTTTCAAGTCGTCACTTAAGATTGATTTCATTTGCAACAATCAGGGGAAGGGAACTGTCATATTAAATTTTTCCCGCGAGAAGGATTTAGTGACATTGGAAGTCCCAAGGTTGTCATAAACAAGCTTCACTAACTGAAAAGAGTTGTATGCTTGAATCATTAACAATTGCGTGATAAATAAATAATAATTAATGAAACGCGGAAATATGCAGCGGGAGAAAAATAAATGCGTAAAGCTCTCGTAAAATTATTATGTTTGCATTTATTGATCGAAATTTTTCTGCGAAATTTAGTTCAGTGGGACCAGTATTTTAAACTAATTTTCTTCGTTTTATCTAATCGTTGAATAATCTGTAATAAAAGATTGCAAAATAAACTGCAAGATACTAGTGGTGTTAAAGGAATTTGGTTCCCCGATTTACGAGGAAACCTTACAATACGAAAAGTGAGGGTTAATCCCCTCTAGAGTAAAAAGGATTAAAATAGTATCATTTTGCAACAATTATGGAGAAAAGGCGTTTCACTGGATATTTATGTTAAATAGTATGATTAATAGTAATTAAGTGTCATAATTAAAAAACTTTAATAACATTTTTATATAAATTCCTTAAAAAATATATAAAGTTGCAAATAAGTAAGTAAATAAAGAAATAAAAGCAATTTACACAGTCTTGTTAAACTTGCAACTTTTCAACAATTGACTTTTCAGAGGCATTTAAAAATGTTGCTTAAATTTTCAGTTAAATAAACATTCAATACGCAGGATCCCAATACAATTAAAATAACTCATTTCTATTTTCACAAAATTGTTCTTTCGAAAACAGTAGTGTTTTTAAAATGACGGGAAGAAACAATCGTTATGAGTCACCACTTTTCAAGTCGTTGATTAGGATTGATTCCATTTGCAACAATCAAGGGAAGGGGGCTGTCATAGTACATTTTTTCCCGCGAGAAGGATTTAGTGACACTGGGAGTCCCAAGATTGTCATAAACAAGCTTCACTAATTGAAAAGAGATGTATGCATGAATCATTAACAGTTGCGACCTACATAAATGATAATTAATAAAACACGGAAAATACAGCGGGAGAAAAATAAATGCGTAAAGCTCTCTTGAAATTATTATGTTTACGTTTATTGATCGACATTTTACTGTAAAATTTAGTTCAGGGACGAGAGTCTTTTAAATTAATTTTCGTTGCCTTATCTAATGGTTTAATAATCTGTGATAAAAAATGGCGAAATAAACTGTAAGATATTAATAATGTTCATAGGATTTGGCGTCAATATTTCTTAGGACTCCGACAGAGTGAGAATCACCTCTAGAGTACAAAGGGTTAAAGTAGTATCCTTTTCCAACAATTATGATTAAAAAGCGTTTCACTAGATATTTATAGTAAATAGTAAGATTCATAGTAATTAAGTATTATAATTACAAGACATTAATAACCTCTTCAGACCTGAGCATAAAATAACTCTACAAATATATATTTATTGATTTTGAATAATCGAAATGACACCATAGATGACAGAAAAAGTCATTTTTGTGAAATCAGTAGTTTAGGGGATTGGTAATTTAGATTTAAATATATAGATATAAAAGTACTAATTTCCTTAAAACATCAGTTTAACTATCAGTAATATAAATTTACGCAATAAAAAAATTAAAGTCTTTAAGCAAGCAAATGATCAGCAAATTCTCAATTTTTTTTATTGTGAAGCATTTAAGCTAAATAATCATGAATAATTCTTACTTTCTTGGCCATAATGTCTTGAGGGTATTTTCAAAACTCGGATGAAAATAGTATTTATTTTATGAAATAATATTCATCAGTGCTGACATTTATTGGTTTTGTTTCAATGCAAAAAACATTCAGCTGTATAGAAGTAAAGTAAAAAGGCAAAAAATTCGAACACTTTAGTTTTTATTAGAAAAAGAATGAAGGTACACATTTGTGTACCTCAGGTCTGAAGAGGATAATGAGACTTTAAAACTTTTTTTATATTAAGCGATTAAAAAAAAGACATTCAGTTACAAAAAAATAAATCAATAAAAGCAATTCACACAGACTCGTTGAAACTTGTGACTTTTCAACATTCAATAATTCAGAAGCATGTGAAAGTATTTCTTAAATTTTCCTTTAAACAAACACTTAATACACAGAGTCCCAATACAATTAAAATAACTCATTTCTATTTTCACAAAATCGTTCTTTCGAATACAGTAGTGGTTTTCAAATGACGGAAATAAACAATCGTTATGAGTTACCACTTTTCAAGTTGTCGCTTAAGATTGATTCCATTTGCAACAATCAGGGGAAGGGGACTGTCATAGTAAATTTTTCCCGTGAGAAGGATTTAGTCTCATTGGAAGTCCCAAGATTGTCATAAACAAGCTTCACTAATTGAAAAGAGTTGTATGCGTGAATCATTAACAGTTGCGCGCTAAATAAACAATGATTAATGAAACGCGGAAATATGCAGCATGAGAAAAATAAATGCGCAAAGCTCTCGTGAAATTATTATGTTTGCGTTTATTGATCGAAATTTTACTGTAAAATTTAGTTTAGGTAAAATCGAACTGAAAGTTTATGTATGTGTGCGAAGCTGTTCTTCGTGTAAAAATTTACAACAGTGAAAGAAATCATGTTTTGGAAGAAAAGTGAATGCACAATATTGATTATAATTTAACTTAGACAATTTGGAAACATTTAAACAGTCGAATATCGAATTATTAATTATATATTATTTATAAGATTGATTTTTAGAGATGTGTCAAATACATATAGTATGATATTAAATGAAAATTTTACAGTTTTATAATTATTTATTTAAAAAAAAAGAAATTAAATTCGTAACGTACAGCTTTTTTTAAATGAACGTCTTAGAGTATTTTAATAACAGAGTATGACACAGACATAGAACGCATGAGCAGGTTCTAAGTTTTTTTAATCAAAACATTAGAAATCATTTTTAAAAACCTGACGATTATCTCTTAGAACAGTTTGGATGTAAAATAATACCATTTTTATAACGATAAATTTCAAAAAATTGAATGGTCTTAACAGGTGTGTAGTTGGTAGTGGTGTTTATGACGGCCGATTATTTTCGCGTTGGATATAGGTCCCAGGAAAGTGTGCCTTCCGTAAGGGACTTTCTACGAGAACTTAAACCGCATTTGAAGCAATTAAAAATTAAAAATTACTAAATTCAAGTCAAGTGAAATTTTCAAGGAAAAATTTCCCAAATTATATAAATAAATTAAAGATTTGTCATGCCCGCATGTCGAGCAGGCAAGAATTTGTTCGATTCATTATTTAACCACTTGGGGACGAGCGACACGTATACGACTCGCAAAAGGCTTAAGAATTCTTGTTTGTCCCACTAGTAAAATTTTACTGTAAAATTAGCCTAATTTAATAGGAACGTTTTCTCGATTTAATAAGTCACAAATTTCAGCTTTTAAAATCCGATGACAAAACATTAAATAGTTCGTAAAAAGCTTCCGTCATGAAGGGGGTTAAAGCTTTTTGTCCCACTAATATTTATAAATTCAATTTCATACTATTTAATTGCAGAAACGCTTTCACTAAATATTAGGAATATTTTAGCTTACAAAAAGTGATGTTAACCCATATTTTCAATTTACTGTACTTAAAAAAGAATCAGCTAAGTGGTTAAGAAAAACAACATTTTTTTTTAAATTTCATATAGTTATCATGTTCCTCATTGAGGATTCCTCAATATGTACGAGTAAGAAAATTTTAAGAGCCATTATTTTGAAATTCAGACCAAAAAAATAAAGATATTTTGATTTTTGTATTTTTTAAATGGCTTGTTATTTTTTTATGTTGATGTAAATCATATTTAATGAATAATCTGCAATTTTGAATCCCTGAAAATATTTCCTGTAACAAATATTTCACTTTGTCTGATTTTAAAAATAATGGCTCTTAAATATTGCATGAAAATAATATTTTAGATCACAAAACTATGAAATAAATAATCCAATTTTGATAGTGATTTTTCCCTACTGGAAACATGAAAAAGAAATTTTACCAGATTTATGTCATTGAAAAAGTTGTCATATTATCATACATATTTTTTCGATATTATTCAATTACTATTACAAAAAAAAAAAAAAAAAAAAAAAAAAAAACGACAATTTTTTTTTTTAAATGATGTGTAACTTTTCCATTAATTTTTATACACTTAAAAAGTAATATTTCTTTCAGTAAGTGGTGTTCATTAAATAATTAATTAAAATGTAACAGTCATATTTAAAGAAACAAAAGACTTTACAAACAAGTCTACAAATGAAATGATTGAAGTTTATTCAAGAAATTGATTTAAATAAGCTTCTTTTTTTGAGCTTTGTTTGCAGCGAAATATTGAAAATGAAATAAATTATGCTTAGAAATCTTTTTCATTAAGAATTTCGTTCCGCTATATCATCAGTGCAACTCGCCATTTCTTTAATCAAAATAAATGATGTGACATTTGCCTTCTTGGAGTTCTTTCCTGAGAGTTATATACCGTGATTTATGTTTAGAGTCTATTTATCTAGCGTGACTTGTCTTGACGTTATTCGTATTTTACGATTTTGAGAAAATATTTTCATGCAATGAAATACTAGAGGAGAGAAAAATTTACGTGGTAATTAATGTTTTGTAAATTAATGTAGCACCTGAGAGAATATCAGATTATTGTTAATTATATTTAAAAAACTTTAAATTGTATGCGACACTTTCATTAATTTTTGTACATTTAAAAAGAAGTATATATTTCTGTAAGAGATGTTTGTTAAGCAATTAATTATAATGTAACAGTCATATTTAAAAGAAATAAAATATTTTAAACAGACCCAAAATAAAATGATTGAAGATTATTCAAGAAAATGATTTAATTTAGATTCATGTCTCTTGTTTTGTTTACAGTGACATACTGTAAAAATAAATCATGCCAGCGAATCTTTTTCATTAAGAGTTTCTTTCCGCTATATCATCAGTGCAACTCGCCGTTTCTTTAATCAAAATAAATGATGTGACATTTGCCTGCTTAGAGTTCTTTCCTGAGAGTTATATACCGTGATTTATGTTTAGATTCTATTTATCTAGTGTGACTTGTTTTGACGTTATTCGTATTTTATGATTTTGAGAAATGAAATGTGTGTGCAATGAAATACTGGAGGAGGGAAAAAATACGTGTTAATTAATGTTTTATTTAAATTAATATGGCATAGAAACTGTTATTTATGAGATGCTTTTCATTTTGTGCGTTGTTTCTAAATTAAAGTTAGATATATTATCATGGAAAAAATATATTCACAAAAAGTGATTCAATATAAAAATAATACTTAAAAAAAAAAAAAAGAAACAGAGTGACAATATGCTGATAAAAATAACAAAGTAAGAAATTTAGTTTTCATATTTTATATTTCGCGGGGTGTTTATGGTATGTTCCTACCTTCTAACTGCCGTTTTTGCGAAAAAACTGTTTAATTACTTTAAATTGAAGTTCAAAATTTAAGATTCTGAAAATGCCTTACTTTTGGTTATTGCCCAAAATATAAACCTTTGTACATAAGTACATAAGTTTTTGTGCTATATTAAAATCTTAACTTGCATTTTTCATTATTTACGTTTGTAAAAAAAAAAAAAAAAAAAAAAAAAAAAAAAAAACATTTCTGAAAAGATTTTTGAGATATTAAAACACAATTTGGTCACACGATTTTACTGACCTGTTACATGTTATGAAGCAAAATACAGCTTATAAATTTGTATGTATTTATTTAAGAGCTGTTTTTATGGGGGAAAAAACATATTTTTTAAAAAAATTATGTTTTGTATAAAAAATTTGGTAGATGTAAGTAAATTTAAAAGGTATAGCAAATCTAGATTCAAAACACATGCAAGTGATTTGCTAATATATTGTTGAAGAAAAAAATGAAATATATTGCACAAATTTTGTTATAGAAGGTTTTGCATAAAGCTCAATTCTTTGCTAACATTTGAATAAATACTACCTAAATTTCATACGTTAATAAAATTCTATGAAAAAAATATCATATTTCATGGTTTTATTCCCGGTTTTAACTAAAAACACCTATTTATAATAAAAAATTTCGTATTTAAAAAAAATAGTGCCCCGAATGTGGACACATACCGGCCGATCCAAAAGTCAGGACGAACTTTGAAAATTAATAATTAGAAAACGAATCCAGATACAAAGGTACGGTTTTCGAAAAACGGATGGAAAAGAAACCCCCGTATTGTGTGCTAACGAAAACAATAGTTGTGTTGGCGACCAACAGATCGCGCTCTCAAATTCCTGACGTAGGATTATGCAAAGAAACAATCGATATAAAAAGCATATCGCTTTTCATATTGCATGAAGGGTATGCGAGATAGCAAAGAACGAATAACGTCTTCTGCATTGAACAAAATAATGGAGAAATTTGAAGCTACAGGTGCTTTCGCGTGACGTCAAGGAAGTGGACTTCCCTCAACAGTCGTTGCTGTTGCCACGACAGTGAAGCAGACAGTGCAGTACATATCGACGGCTAACAGAAGTACTTCTTTTCGTTGCCGCACAAAACCCGGTTTCTTTTAAATCCATTCTGTGCAAATCGTATCTTTGTATATTGATTCGTTTGCAAATTATCCATTTTTAAAGTTCGTACTAATTTTTGGATCACCCGGTACATTAACACATTATGTGCATACATTAGGCACAAATATAATTACTTTTTAAATATCGCATATAGATAACATTTTAGATATCATTCATATAAAATAAATAACCTAATTTTGATAAAGATTTCGTCCGACTGAAAACTTGAAAAAAGAGGATTTTGACATATTTATCTCTTTAAAAAGACCTTTCTCTCTCTCTCTCTCTCTCTCTCTTTTCTCATTGTTCATATTTTTTGGTTATCCACAACGCATAATTGTTTTGAGAAATCTTTAAAAGAATATCATTAATTTATTTGAAAAATAAATCTTTAAAATGATTTTTTACACTTTCATAATTTTAGTTCATTTAAAAAATATTTCCTTCAATAGATGGTGTTTGTTAAATAATTAATTAAGATGTTAATGTCATAGTTAAAAAAATACAAGGTTTTAAAAGGTATAGAATGAATTGATTGAGTTTTATACTAGAAACTGGCTTCAGATTAGCTTCGTTACTATAGTTTTGTTTGCAATGACATATTGTAAAAAATATATCATGTCTGTGAATCTTTTTCATTAACAGTCTTTCTCTGCTTTATTACCCTAGTAACTCGCCGTTTCTTTAATCAAAATAAATGATATGACATTTGACTGCTTGGAGTTCTTTCTTGAAAGTTATGTAGTGTAATTTATTTCTAGCGTCTATTTATCTAGTGTGACTTGTTCTGACATTATTCGTATTTTACGATTTTGAGAAAATTTCTGCGTGCAATAAAGTATTAAATTAAACAAAATACTTTAAAATAATTTGTCACATTGTCACAATTTTTGTCCTTTAAATATGAAATATTTCCTTCAATAAATAATGTTTTTTAATGTAAAAGAAAAAAAAATAAATTAAAGTTTTCCAAATGCTTGGAAAATAAGGAGTACTTGATAAGTCATTGACTAAGGAGTGAGATTTTTTAATGATGTGGTAAGCTTCCCAAAAATTAAGATAAAAAATAGAAGGACACTTATGGATAATGGTGGCTGAAGAAAAGTTAAACTTATGTTGTGAAGACCAAAAATGTTGAGCAAAAGAAGAGCGTTTAAGCTTTTGATTTTTGACATATCTTTTACGTTCCGCTAAACGAAATCTGAGAGCACGTTTAGTCTGACCCATATTAGAAAGACCACATTGGCAAGAAATTTGGTAAATACCCCAGTAATGTAAGTGATCAATGGGGTGCTTAAGATTTGAAAAAGCAATTTTATTAACAGGAGAAAAAATAACATTGAAATCAAACCTTTTTAAAGTTTTGGCAACTTGCTGACTGATTTTGGGGAAGAATGGCAAAACAACCAAAGTATTGGAGTTCGAATTAATTTTTTTTTCTTTCAGAGTGAGTGGATTTTTACAACAGCAATAGCTTTTAAATAATTAAGTTCATCACTGAGTAACTGAGGAGTTGAACAAATATTGGAAGCACGGAAAACAAAAATTTTAAAAGCCGCAACTTTCTGATTAGGAGGATGAGAAGAATATCTGTGAGGTGGAAGTCTGACCGAAAAAGGTTTGTGAAAGAGAGTAGTCTGAAAATTATCTCCATTGCGAATAACAAGGACATCCAGGAAAGAAAGGCAATTGTTGGACTCAACTTCAAAAGTAAATTGAATGCAAGAATCAATAGAAGTCATGATAGAGAGTATATGATTAACATCAGAATTCAGTTCAACTAAAGCATAGATATCATCTACGTAACGAACATAAAACTTAAATTTTAAGATTTCAAACAATTTTATTTCAAAATAGTGCATGTACAAATCGCATAAAATCGGACTAAGAGGTTTACCCATAATCAAACCGTCGGTCATATGAAAGAAATTCCCATTAAATACAAAAGTATTTTGAGATAAGCAGGCACGAGTGAGATGAATGAGCTCCTCGATTTCGAAAAAAGAAAAATGAAATTCACAGAGCCTTTTCTTCAGGCAATCTAAAGTTTCCTCGACAAGAAAATTAGTAAATAATGATGAAACATCAAAAGAAACCATCATGTGGCCTTGTGGCTTAAAACTATGAAGTTTCTTACAAATTCGAAAGAATTCTTAACAGCGGAAGAATTGCTGCTTGTGAGGGGAGAAAATATGGAAACAAGATATTTTGCAAGTTTATAAGAAACTGCACCGATACTGGAGATAATAGGTCGAAATAGAATGTCAGGTTTATGGACCTCTTAGGTAAAGCCTGGCACAATGAGCAATTGAAGGAATAAGATACCTCTTTAATTTAGCAGGAGTAATGTGTGAAGACTTAATGGCAGATTTGATAGTACCAATTTCACTAGAGGAAGGATCTTTGTGGATATCCACATAAAGACCAATTTATGGGATTATGATTAATTTATGGGATTTTTCTAATAAGTAGACTTGTCAAGACCAACAATCTGACAACCTTTGTCAGATTCCCAATTGTTAAAATCCGATAAAGCACCCCATTGATCACTTAGATAACTGGGGTATTTACCAAATTTCTTGCCATGTGGTCCTTCTTATATTGGTCAGACTAAACGTGCTCTCAGATATCGTTTAGAGGAACATAAAATATGTGTCAAAAATTAAGAGCTTTAACGCTCTTCTATGTTGGTCTTCACAACATGAGTTTAACTTTTCTTCAGCCACCATTATCCTTAAGTGCCCTTCTATTTTTGATTTTAATTTTTGGGAAGCTTACCACAACATTAAAAATTCTCACTCCTTAGTCAATGACTTATTAAGTACTCCTTATTTTCCAATCATTTGGAAAACTTTAAAACTTTTTTTCTCGCTTTTATTTTTGTTTTGTTCGTTCTCCGGTAGATCTCGCTACTTGTCCACCCAGTTGTTCTGACTGCTTTCTTCTCATTGGTTGCTTTTCTTTATGTGATATCGTTCCCGTAGCGTGTATATAATCCTGCGTTTCTTTGTCTCTTTGCTTAGTTTTTTTCTTTTTCTAGCTCACTGAGTCTTGCACTCATGAAGAATTTCGATAGTAGGTTCGAAACAGCTGTTTGCTACATTTTCATACTCTATTTGTGCATGTATATTCGTTGGTTTTCTATCTTTAAACATTTTTTCACAAAGGCTTTATTTGCTATTTTAATGTTTTTTAAATTACTAATTACGATATTAATATACAGTTAAAAGATTTTAAACAAGTTTAGAATGAATTGATTGAAGTTTATTCTAGAAACTGGTTTCAGATTAGCTTCGTTACTCTAGTTTTGTTTGAAATGACATATTGTAAAAAGTAAATCATGTATGCGAATCTTTTTCATTAACAGTTTTTTCTCCATTATATCATCAATTCATCTCGCCATTTCTTTAAACAAAATAAATGATGTGACACATGCCTGCTTGGAGTTCTTTCCTGAGAGTTATGTAGTGTGATTTATGCTTAGCGTCTATTTATCTAGCATGTCCTGTCCTGACATTATTCGTATTTTACGACATTTAGAAAATATTTGCGAGAAATAAAATGTTAGAGGCGAGAAAAAATCATGTGTTCATTAAAGTTTTATAAATTAACCTGGCACCGGAAGTATTATTTAAGGGACATTTTTCCTTTGATGTGTTGTTTGTGGCGTGAAATTCGATATACTATGTTGCAGAAATTAAATTAATAAAAAGTAATTAATAAATACGTAAAATTACGCATTAGATGTTGTAAAAATATACTAATCCATGTATGAAAATCAAAATTTTTATTTCGCATATTTTTTTATTTAGCTGCTTATATAATTTTGTCTTTGGACGTATTAAAAATCAATTATATAGCCATTTTTTACACCAAATACATAAAAAAGGAAAGTGAAAGATTATCTGAATTTTTTGTTACATGGAGCAATAATCAATTACCTATTATAATGAAAACTTTTAATTGCTGAGGAAGTAAAATATTAAACTTTTTCTAAAAGACTTCAAAAGTTAATTTCAGTTCTTCAATTGTATTTGCACGATTGACTGTAAAAGATGAATCCTGACTGTTAATGTTTTTTTCATTAAGAGGTTCTGTGCACGACAAAATAAGATCAGCTCTCTGTTTCTAATCAAAATATATGATGTGAAATTTGCTTTCTCGGAGTTATTAGCATTGTGAATTGTGGGTAGAGACGTAATTTTTCTTCTCGCGAATTGTCTTGACATTATTTGTATTTTACAGCTCAAAGAAAATTTCTGCATGTTATTAAAATATTACAGCAAGACAATGTCACATGTTTTCAATTTTGAATTGAAGTTTGAACAGATCTTTGAGCAAAAATAATTATCGTAATCAGTACCATGTTATATCAAGTACTAACTAAATATAATTTTTTATGAAAATCCATGTACTGTTTTTTGAAATATGGCTATTGTGTGAATTGGGAATAATGCAGCATAGCAGTGCCAACTGTTGAGCGACATACATACAGACTGCCAGAGAGACATTTTGTAAAAACAAGTTTTTCGGGTTCTCTGACCCCCAAAATGTGTAAATCCGTCGAACACCGGATTTTGAAAATTTTTACGAATCGAATACTTTCTTCTTGTAAAGATAGAAGAAAGTAAAAATACGTATAATATAAATGTAACAAAAATATTCTGATACAAATATAAAAGTCCGGTATATATGTATCCATTAAATATAAAAGAATTTTTTAATTTAGCCACCCATGTTATTTTTTCTTTTTACGTATTAAAAATCATTTATATTTTCGTTTTGTACACCGAATCTATAAAAAAGAAAAACTAAAAGCATATATGTAAATTATGTTACAAGCAGCAATAATTAATTTTCTATTATAATGAAAACTTTTAACTGCTGAGGAACTAAAAGCTTAAATCTTTTCTCAAAAACTTCAAAAATTAATTTCGATTCTTCATTTCTATTTGCATGATTGAGTGTAAAAGATAAATCCTGACTGATAATCTTTTCATTAAGAGGTTCTGTGCACTACATAATGAGATCAATTCTCTATTTCTAATCAAAATAAGCGATGGGAAATTCGCTTCCTCGGAGTTATTATCATTGTGAATTATGGGAAGAGACGTAATTTTTCCTCTCGTGATTTGTCCTGACATTATTTGTATTTTACATATCTAAGAAAATCGCTGCATGCTATTAAAATATTACAGGCAATGTAAAGACACATGTTTGATATTTTCATAATGATTTTCTTCTACTGGAAACAGAAAAAAAGAGGATCTTGCCCACATTTATTTATTTCAAAAAGACCCCTCCCGCCCGGGCTCTCTCACTTCTCATTATGCATATTTTTTGACATTCTACATCACATAACTGTTTTGAGAAACTTTTAAAAGAATATATTTAATATATTAAAAAAATCTTTAAAATGACATGTCACATTTTTATAATTCTTGTCCATTTACAAAGTAGCATTCCCTTCAATAAATGATTTGCTAAATAATTAATTAAGGTGTTAATGTCATATTTTAAAGAAATCCAAGGCTTTCAACAGGTGTAGTAATACATGGATTGAAGTATTTTCTACAAAGTGGTTCTAGATTAGTTTCGTTATTCTTATTTTGATTGCAATGACATTTTGTAAAAAGTAAATTATGTCTGCGAATCTTTTTCATTAACAATTTTTCTCCGTTATATTATCGGAAGAATTCGCCGTTTTTTTAATAAAAATAAATAATGTGACACTTGCCTGCTTGGAGTTCATTCCTGAGAGTTATGTAGTGTGATTTATGCTCAGAGGCTATTTATCTAGCATGACTTGTCATGACATTACTTTCATTTTACGATTTTGAGAAAATATTTGCGTGCATCAAGGGCGAGAACAAATTACGTGTTAATTAATTTTTAATTAAGCTGCACCGGAACTATTAATTAAAAGATGTTTTTGATGTCATGTGTTATTTTTCGAGTAAAATTAGGTATATTATCTTTTCGTAAATTAAGTTAATAAAAATAAATTAAATATGAAAAAATACTTATTACTTAAATATATCAAAAACATACTGATCCAAAAAAGTATACATTTTGTTATTTTATTTTTTTCTTCTACAAGTATTTTTTCTTACTTTGTACAATTAAAAATTGTTTATATTGCGGACACGGAATATGTAAACAAGAAAAATACAAAGCATTTCTGGAAGTTTTTTTACATGGAGCAATAATTAATTATCTATTATAATGAAAACTTTTAACTGCTGAGGAACTAAAAGCTTAAATCTTTTCTGAAAAACTTCAAAAATTAATTACGATTCTTTATTTCTATTTGCATGATTGAGTGTAAAAGATAAATCCTGACTGATAATCTTTTCATTAAGAGGTTCTGTGCACTACATAATGAGATCAATTCTCTATTTCTAATCAAAATAAGTGATGGGAAATTCGCTTCCTCGGAGTTATTATCATTGTGAATTATGGGAAGAGACGTAATTTTTCCTCTCGTGATTTCTCTTGACGTTATTTGTATTTTACATAAGAAAATATCTGCATGGTATTAAAATAATACAGGCAAAGTAAAGACACATGTTTGATATTTTCATAATGATTTTGCTCTACTGGAAACAGAAAAAAACAGGATTTTGCCATATTTATCTCTTTGAAAAGAAAAAAAAAAAAAAAAAAAAAAAAAAAAAAAACCTCCCCGTCTTTTTCATTTCTCAATTACGCATTTATTTCTTTCAAAAAGACCCCTCCCCCCCGATCTTTCTCACTTCTCATTATACATATTTTTTGACATTCTACAACACATAACTGTTTTGAGAAACTTTTAAAAGAATATATTTGATATATTAAAAAAAATCTTTAAAATGACATGTGACATTTTTATAATTCTTGTCCATTTAAAAAGAAGTATTCCCTTCAATAAATGATTTGCTAAATAATTTATTAAAATGTTAATGTCAGATTTTAAAGAAATCCAAGGCTTTAAACAGGTGTAGTAATGCATGGATTGAAGTATGTTCTACAAAGTGGTTTTAGATTAGCTTCGTTATTCTCATTTTGTTTGCAATGACATTTTGTAAAAAATAAATTATGTCTGCGAATCTTTTTCATTAACAATTTTTCTCCGTTATATTATCCGAAGAATTCCACGTTTTTTTAATCAAAATAAATGGTGTGACACTTGCCTGCTTGGAGTTCTTTCCTGAGAGTTATGTAGTGTGATTTATGCTTAGAGTCTCTTTATATAGCATGACTTGTCATGACATTACTTTCATTTTACGATTTTGAGAAAATATTTGCGTGCATCAAGGGCAAGAACAAATTACGTGTTAATTAATTTTTAATTAAGCTGGCACCGGAACTATTAATTAAAAGATGTTTTTAATGCCATGTGTTATTTTTCGAGTAAAATTAGGTATATTATCTCTTCGTAAATTAAGTTAATGAAAAGTAATTAAATATGAAAAAGTACTTATTACTTAAATATATCAAAAACATACTGATCCAAACAAGTATGCAAATTTTTTTTTTATTTTTTTCAGCTACATATATTTTTTTTTACTTTGTACAAGTTAAAAATTGTTTATATTGCGGACACGGAATGTATAAACAAGAAAAATACAACGCATTTCTGGAAGTTTTTTTACATGGAGCAATAATTAATTATCTATTGTAATGAAAACTTTTAACTGATGAGAAACCAAAAGCTTGAACTTTTTCTCAAAAACTTCAAGAATTAATTTCAATTTCTTTAGTTCTGTTTGAATGATTGACTGTAAAATATAAATCCTCACTGCTAATCTTTTCATAAAGAGATCCTGTGCACTACATAATGAGATCAATTCTCTGTTTCTAATCAAAATAAATGATGTGAAATTACCTTCCTCGGAGTTATTATCATTGTGAATTATAGGAAGAGACGCAATTTTTCCTCTCGTGTTTTTTCTTGACATTATTTATATTTTACAAATCTGAGAAAATTTCTGCATGTTATTAAAATACTACACTGTAAAAAAAAATTTGGATAATTACAAAAATTTTTCTAGTAGAATTGTATTCCAAGAACTTTTTATGTAACGGCAACAATAAAAATTCATGTAACAGATACAGATTTGCACTTTGAATCAAACAAATTTTAAGGTTACTAAGAATTCTTTTGGGAAATCGTATTCCAAGACCTTTTTAAGTGACGATAACGAGCATTATAGATAAAATTTTAGTAAAGTTACCAAAATTTTAGTAAATTCTTTTGTAAAGTTACAGATGGTTTTAGTTTTGCTTACAAGTTTTGTAGATTGACATCATTTTCTTGTACAGTGTACACATAAAATTTTAGTAAGCATAAGAGATTTCGGTTAATTTAGATTACTAAGGTTACAGATTTTTTTTTACAGTGTACCTCTGACAATAAAGTTCGTTGAATTCAGAACGACCGATCTGGCAACACTGGGGAAACAAAACGCTGCACGTGCATAGAGGAAAGTGTTGACTATCTTCCCCCACCGTTTTTCAGTTGAGCGTCGTTTATGTTCTGTGTAAGACTTGCTTTACTAAGTGCTTGTTCAGAGTGTTGATTCTTAATTGAGAACTGGAAAATGGACGAGTAAAAGATCAGAATAAAGTTTGGTTTTAAGCTTTGCAAGATATCGAAAGAAATTCATGAGGGATTGTGCAAATTGAACACCTATCCTGCCAGATCTAAATACTCCAGACTTCTTCCTATTTTCACGACTCAAACTCTCTTTGAAAGAGATTTGATCCTATAGATGACATTCAACGAAATGTGACGAAGCTTTTGAACTTCATCCCAAAAGAAGACTTCTTGCGAATTTCCCAGGATATGTATAGCAGATCTCAGGGGTGCATAGTTAAGGGAAATGACTATTTGAAGGATGGTACGGCAACTTTTGTTAGTATTTCATCTACATTAATACTACAGGCCTATTCACCGAATTTTATTGTCAGAGGTAGTATTACAGGCAAGATAAACTCACATGTTTGTTATTTTGATAATGCTTGTGTCCTACTGAAAACAGAAAAAAGATTATTTTGACACATTTATCTCTTTGAAAAAAAAAACCCTCTCCCTTTTTTTTTTTTTTTTTTTTTTTTTTCTTAATATACGTATTTTTTCACATTCTATAACACATAATTGTATTGAGAAACTTAAAAAATATATATACTTAATTTATTTCAAAAGAAATAAAATGACTTGTCATATTTTTATAATCTTTGTCCATTCAAAAAGAAGTATTTCCTCAAATAAATGATGGTGACAAAACACCGTAAAAACTGTCGATAAATGATAAGTAAAGGAAAACACTTTGTAAAATCAGATATTTTACTTTTATGGGGATTTTACATTTTTGTTTTCATTATTTTTCCAATAAATGATGTTTGTTAAGTAATTAGTTAAGATGTTAATGTTACAATTTTAAGAAATACAAGGTTTTAAACAGTTAGAGTAATTCATTGATTTAAGTTTATTCTAGAAACTGATTTTTGATTAGCTTCGTTACTCTAGTTTTGTTTGCAATGACATATTGACAAAGATAAATCATATCTGTGAATCTTTTCCATTAACAATGTCTCTCCGCTGTATTATCCGAGCAACTCGCCGTTTCTTTAATCAAAAAAAAAAAAAAAAAAAAAGATGTGGCATTTGCCTGCTTGGATTTCTTTTCTGAAAGTTGTATTGTGTGATTTGTTCTTAGAGTCTTTTTATTTAGTGTGACTTGTCATGACTTTATTCGTATTTTACGACTTTGAGCAAAAATTTGCGCAAAATGAAGTATTACAGTTGAGAAAAAATTACGTGTTAATTAATGTTTTATAAATTAAGCTGAAACTATTATTTAGGAGACGTTTTTCATTTCATGTGTTGTTTCTGGAGTAAAATTAGGTATATTACCTTCAGGAAACTAAATTAATAAAATGTAATTAAATAAGAAAAAATACTTATTACTTAAATATAACAAAAATATACTGATCCAAACATGTAATACAAAATTTTTATTTCGATTCCTTATTAAATTCAGCTTTGTATATGTATATATATATAGGGGGAACTGGGGCACATTGATACTTGGGGCACATTGATACACCCCCTGTACAGCACACAGGGTCATTACAGGAACTTTCACAACAGCTCCAAATAGTGATACTAGTGAAATTAACTACACGCAGAAAGTTTTGGAATGATTCAATAGTTTGATGAAATGGGATGGGTGATTAACTGTTTTTGTAGCTCAAAAGTAAATTTGAGTTGCACAATTGAAATGGTGTTATACATTTGTCCCTGTATTTTCAGCCGAAAAGAATACCCTCCCTGGCAAGTAAAGAAACTCTTTATCAGTTCCTCATTCTTTATTGTTATATAAATTATGAAGTGCTGGATTTGCGACTCATTTTATTCAAAATGGCTATATGGGACACATTGATACAGTCTTTGTCGGGGCACATCCATACAACCTAAATCCTTTTCTAGTTCATTTTTTCATTACCTTTTATTATTATTTTTTTACCATACACTCCTTAATTCAACCATTTTTTGCAAAATTTTCTACTATTAGTTTTTATTGAAGTGAAATAGCTCTAATTTCTTTATATTAGAATATTTTATTGTGTTTTTGCAAACAGAAGACGCACAAACTTACACAATATCTAGTGCTAGTAGAATTAACAAAAGAAATGAACGGCAGCCAGGAAAATCTCAAATTTATATCGATTCTCCAGAGAAAAAAGTATTATCGACATGAGAAATATTAAGTAAGAGAAACAAGCTGCAGAACAGTACAGGATAATTATATTATAAATATAATTTTTAATATAATTATCTTTTATTTTCTGTTTGTAAACCAATTTATAAACAGAAAATCTGTTAATTCTTTCACCTTTCCTAAGAAAAAAGATAATTCTGGGGTTAAAGTGCCAGATATGACAAAGTTACCACAGCCAACAAACAGACAAGGAACAGCCAGATCATCAGGTCATTATACATTTCATTTTGATTTCTTTATTATCGCTTACAAATAAATTGTGTGCGATTATAATGTCTATAAATATATATAAAATGGTTTGCTAACTATTTTTCTATGAAAAATATGCATTGGTGTTTTTTTCTCTCCATTTTTCTCAGAAGTGTCAAAGTGTATCAATCTGCCCCGGGGATGGGGCACATGGATACAAATTACTTTTTTTGATTTTTTTAAAATTACATGCAAAAATAATATATAAAACAACGATTGTACATTTTTAAAACACACTACACAGGTTTTTTCTGACATCACATAGAAAAATAACTTGAAATTTTTGCTTTCTAGACACCAAAAAAAATTTTTTTAAAAAGCTGTATCAATGTCCCCCAGTTCCCCCCCTATATATATATATATATATATATATATATATATATATATTACATGTAACGATAATCAATTATCTATTATAATGAAAACCTTTAATTGTTGACGAACTAAAAGACTGAACATTTTCAAAAACTATTTAAAAAATTAATGTAGATTCTGCAATTCTATTTGCATGATCAACTGTAAAAGATAAAACCTGACTGTTAATCTTTTCACTAAGAAGTTCTGTGCATAAAGAGATCAATTCTCTGTTTCTAATCAAAATAAATGATGTGAAATTCGCTTACTGGGTGTTATTATTATTGTGAATTTGGATGGAAATGTAATCTTTCTCTTGTGACTTGTCTTGACATTATTTGTATTTTATAACTTTAAAAGAATAACTGCATGTTAATGAAATATTATAGGCAAAATAAAAACACATGTTCTCTTTTATAATTTAACCCTTTAAGCATATTATTCGTGTTTTTCTGTCACATATTTTAATTCAAAGGATGATTTAACACAAGATCGACATTAATATTAATTTATTAAATTGTATAAGATAAAAAAATAAAATTATCAAATACAAACGCTTACATCCATACTTTACACAGTTATTATTATCATTAAACATGATGAAAAAAAATCTACTGCACTTATAAAGGGTTAAGTGGGCACAGTATTTTTGAGTTTCTCGAAACGACCAAAAATAATCACCTTTTTCAAAGTACCAAAATACAAATAATATACAATTAAAAATGTTTTTCGCTATGTGAAGTACATATAAGCTTAACTATATTATCCAGAAAAACAAATCTTTTCGTATGCAAAATTAATATTTAAGTTTTAAATAAAAAGTTTCATCTCACTATTATGTGATTTATATTTATTAATCGCTGCGGGCATGATTAAACTAAGTTATGCATATATATTTTTCAAGCATAATAGAATCATAAACACACTTAATTCTAAATTAAAACCAAAACATGTACAAAAACATTTGTTTAAAATTCAATTTCAGCACGAAGTATATAATGAATAATACTAATAATAAAAATTAATGTTTTCAAAAAAATATATGTATTGTTATTTATAGATTTATTTTTAATATTATAACTGTTATAATTATTTATAACTGTTATATAGTTATTTATTGAATGCTATTTAGAAATTTACGTAAGCTAAATTCACAAACGATACACAACAAAAAAGCACTCTTGGTGGAAAAGTTCATTTTTGTAGAAAACAATATTATCCCTATATTATGTCGTAAAATATCATAAAAGCATCACAAAATCTAATAAAAGATATTTTTACATATTAGAAGAATAAAATAATATGTTGTTGTCATTTTTGAAAGAATGAAATATTTTAAACTGTGAAGGATAGAAATGAGAGAAGTTTTTTCGCAAAAACAAATACACGTAGCTTGTTACTTTGGTTTTAAGACTAAACTGTAATTATAATGCAAAATATAAATATTTCCAATGAATTCCCTTTTTTATAAAATTTTTTTATAGTATTAGTATTAAGCTCTCCAGTATTCCGACTTAGCAACTCACCGTTTCTTTAATCAAAATAAATGATGTGACATTTTCTTGTTTAGTGTTCATCCCTAAGAATGTGTGTGATTTATGCTGAAAGTTCATTTATCAAGTGTGACTTAAATTGAAGTTATTTGTATTTTAACACCGTAAGTAAATTTTCGCATGTATTGAAATATTAGAGGCGAGATAAAAGTCACATGTTAATTAATATTTTGTAAATCGATCTATCACGTGAAAAACTACTTACAAATTGAGTTTCTTTCACATGCGAAGTATACAATAGTGTTAAATATATTTTTCGGTAAGAAATGTTATTAAAAATGGAAATGACATATTGAGTAAATCGCTGTAAATGAAATTTTGTAGTGGTACAATATGGCGCTAGATTATGAATCTTCAAATAATTTCATACTATTTTGTTACTTATATTTTTTTTTTTTCACTACACATTGTAAAAATAAAATCATATTTCCGAATATTTTTCATTAACATCTTCGCTTCTCTATATCATCGGAGTAACTCTCTTATTTTATAATCAAAATAAATGATATGACATTTGCTTCTTCGAATTTCCTTTCTTCGAGTATAGTGTGATTTATGCTGGCAGACTATTAATCTCGTGTGACTTGTTTGGATGTTATTTATATTATACCATTCCTTAAAAAAATTTTGCATGTAAACATATATTTAATGTGATATAAAAGTGACATATTCATTAAATTTGAAGTTGAGGAATACTTTTTCATCCCTTCGAATAACGAGTTGAAGCAATTCTTTTATATTTAGAAATATATTGTAATTTTTCTTTGAATAAATAAAAAAAAAACATTGTCGTTGATGATATTAACACAAAAGTATAAAAAAATAACAATTAATTTAAATAAAACTAATCGAAAAAATGAATTTAACGATTTTTTAGAATAGTTCATTAGAAAAATATAATAACATGTTATTGTCACTGTTAAAATAATGAAATATTTTAAACTGCTGAAGATAGAAATGAGAAAAGTTGTTTCGCAAAACCAACTTTGCTTTGTTATTTTGTTTATATTATAAACTGTAATTATAATGCAGAAATAAATCTTTCCGTGAAAACCTTTTTTTTATTATTATTAAAAATTTCTCTTCGCTATTCCGCCTCAACAACTCTCCGTTTCTTTAATCAAAATAAATGATGTGACATTTTCTTGTTTAGTGTTCATTCCTAAGAAAGTATGTGATTTATGCTGAAAGTCTATTTATTTAGTGAGTATTTGAACACCGTTAGGAAATTTTTGCCAGTAGTGAAATATTAGAGGCGAGATAAAAGTCGCATGTTAATTAATATTTTGTAAATTGATCTGACACCTGAAATATTATGAATGGATCGGACTTCTTTCACATGAAAAATGCAGAATAGTATTAAATATATTTTCCGGTAAAAAATGCTATTAAAAATGGAAATGACATATTGAGAAAATAGATGAAAATGAAATTTTGTAGTAGTAGAATTTTGGATTTAGATTATGAAACTTCAAATATTTTCCTAATTATTTTTTTACTGATATATAATTTTTATCCACGGTACATTGTAAAAAGGAAGTCATGCTTCCGAATATTTTTCATGAACGTCTTCGCTTCGCTATATTATCAGAGTAACTCTTATTTTATAATCAAAATAAATGACATTTCATTTTCTTATTTAAATATCCTTTTTCAGAGTATAGTGTGTTTTATGCCGACAGACTATTTATCTCGCGTGACTTGCTTTGGTGTTATTTATGTTATACCACTCTATGAAAATTTTTACGTGTAATTATACATTTAAGGTGAGATAAAAGTGACATATTTATTAATACTGAAAGTGAAGAATCTTTTTCATTACTTCGAATAACGAGTTGAAGAAATTATTTTATATTAACAAATATATTGTAATTATTTCTTTAAAATTTAAATTCTTTAATAAAAAAAAACAGTGTCGTGGCCGATATTAATACGAAAATGTTAAAAAAAATTAAATTAAATAAATAATTGAAAAATGTACTTGGCGATTTTTTATATATTAGAACAATGAAATAACATGTTATTGTGATTGTTAAATGAATGAAATATTTTAAACTGTCGAGGATAAAAATGAGAGATGTTTTTTCGCAAAAACAAGTAAACTTAGTTTCTTTACTTTGTATTTTATTATAAACTGTAGTTATAGTGCAAAAAAAAAAAAAATAATAATAATAATAAAAATAAATAAATAAATAAATAAATAAATAAATAAATCTTTCCGGTGAAATCCTTTTTTTTTAATTATTATTATTAAAAATTTCTATTCCCCATTCCGTCTTATCAATCTTGCGCTTCTTTAATCAAAATAAATCATGTGACATTTTCTTGTTCAGTTTTCTTTCCTAAGAATGTATGTGATTTATGCTGAAAGCCTATTTATCTAGTGTGATTCGCCTTACGTTATTTGTATTTTAACACATTAAGGAAATTTTTGCATGTCGTGAAATATTAGTGGCGAGATAACAGTCGCATTACAATTAATATTTTGTTAATTGATCGGACACCTCAAGTATTATACATGGGTTTCTTTCACATGCGAAATGTAGAATAGTGTTAAATATATTTTCCGGTAAGAAATGCTATTAAAAGGGGAAATGACATATTGAGTAAACTAGGGAAAATGAAACTTTGTTGTTGTAGAATATGCCTGTTGATTATGAAACTTCAAATAATTTAATATTTTTTTGTTACTTACATTTTTTTGTTCACAGCACATTGTAAAAATAAAATCATATTTCTGAATATTTTTCATTAACATCTTCGCTTCGCTATATCATCAGAGTAACTCTGTTATTCTATAATCAAAATAAATAATATGACATTTGCTTTATCGAATTTCCTTTCTCAGAGTATAGTGTTGTTTATGTTGACAGACTATTTATCATTCGTGGCTTGTCTTGACGTTATTTATATTACAACACTCCTTGAACAATTTTGCATGTAATCATAAATTTAAGGTGAGATAAAAGTGATATATTTATTAATATTGAAATTCAGGAATACTTTTTTATCTATTCGAATAACGAGTTGAAGCAATTATTTTATATTTTAAAAAATATTGTTATTTTTCTTTAAATAAATTAAAAAAGCATTCTCGTGGCCGATATTAATACAAACATGTAAAAAAATAAATAAATAAATAAATAAAAATAAAATAAATAAATTAAAATAAAAAAATGAAAAATGTACTTGGCGATTTTTTATATATTATAACAATAAAATAACATGTTATTGTCATTGTTAAATGAATGAAATACTTTAAACTGTTGAGGATAGTAATCAAATATTTTTTTCGCAGAAACAAGTTAACTTAGTTTCGTTGTTTCGTTACTTTGCTTTTCATTATGAACTGTAATTATAATGCAAAAAATAAAACTTTCCGGTGAAATTCCCTTTATTATTATTATTATTAAGAGTTACTCTCCACTATTTCGTCTCAGCAACTCTCTGTTTCTTTAATCGAAATAAATGATGTGACATTTTCCTGTTTAATGTTCATTCCTAAGAATGTATGTGATTTATGCTGAAAGTCTATTTATCTAGTGTGACATGCCTTGACTTTATTTGTATTTCAACACCATAAGAAAAAAATTGCATGTAAGGAAATATTATAGGCGTGATAAAAGTCGCATGTTAATTAATATTTTGTAAATTTATTTGACACTTGAAACTTTATTCACGGATTGAGTTTCTTTCACATACGAAATGTAGAATAGTGTTAAATATATTTTCCGGAAAGAAATGCTAGTAAAAATGGAAATAACACATTGGGGAAATCGATGGAAATGAAACTTTTTAGTGGTAGAATATGGCGGTAGATTATGAAATTTCAAATATTTTTTTTCTTATTTTGATACTTATGTATAATTTTTCGCCACAGCACAATGTAAAAAATTCCGAAAATCTTTCATTTACATCTTCGCTTCGCTATATCATCACAGTAACACTATTATTCTATAATCAAAATAAATTATATGAACTTTGCTCCTTTGAATATTCTTTCTCAGAGTATAGTGTGATTTATGCTGCCAGACTTATGTCTCGTATGACTTGTTTTGGTGTTATTAATGTTATACCACTCCTTGAAAATTTTACGAGTAATCATACATTTAAGGTGAGATATAAGTGACATATTCATTAATATTGAAGTTGAGGAATAATTATTTATCCCTTCGAATAAAGAGTTGAAGCAATAATTTTATATTTAAAAAATAAATATTGTAATTTTTCTTTGAATAATAATAAAAAAAATATTCTCGTTGCCGGTATTAATACAAAAGCGTAAATATGAATAAATAAATAAATAAATAATTAAAAAAAATCGAAAAAATCTATTCAGCGATTTTTATATACATTTAACAATAAAATAAAATGTTATTGTCATCGTTAACCCTTTCAGCTCTGATGGTTGAATTTTCTACCACTTAATTTTAATTCCGAAATGTCACAATGGCACCAGAAAATTCAAACAAATTTATTTGAAAAAGGTTTAATGCATTTTTTCGTGTATATCGTTAACCGATTTTTTTCTTTGCAAAATACTGGACACTTGAAACAATGCCACTTGCCAATGTGACATTTGGAATTTACCCAGCAGAGTTCAAAGGGTTAAAATAAATAAATATTTTAAACTTAGAGGAAAAGAATTAGTAAAGATGTTTTGTGGAAACAAGCAAACTTATCTTCATTATTTTGGTTTACATTATAAACTGTAGTTATAATGCAAAAAATAAATATCTGCGGTCAATTCCTTTTTATTATTATTAAGATTAACACTCCACTATCCCACACTAGGAACTCTCCGTTTCTTTAATCAAAATAAGTGATGTAAAATTTTCTTGTTTAGTGTTCATTTCTAAGAACGTATGTGATTTATACTGAAAGTCTATTTGTCTAGTGTGCCTTGTCTTGAAGTTATTTGTATTTTAACACCGTAAGAAAATTTGTGCATGCAGTGAAATATTAAAAGCGAGACAAAACTCGAATGTTAATTAATATTTTGTAAATTGATTAGCCACCTGAAATATTATTCATGGATCGGGTTTCTTTCACATGCGAAATGTAGAATAGGAGTTTTAAATACATTTTCCGGTAAGAAATGCTATTAAAAATGGAAATGACATATTGAGTAGATAGGTGGAAATGAAACTTTTTAGTGGTAGAATATGCCGGTGAATTATAAAACTTCAAATGATTTAAAATAATTTCGTTACTTATATACATATATATATATATATATATATATATATATATATATGTATATATATATATATATATATATATATATATATATATATATATATATATATATATATATATATATATATATATATATATATATATATATTCTTCATGGCTCATTGTAAAAATAAAGCCATGTTTCCGAATATTTTTCATTAACATCTTCGCTTCTGTATATCATCGAAGTAACTCTCTTATTCTATAATCAAAATAAATGATATGACATTTGCTTCTTCGAATTTCCTTTCTTAGTGTATAGTGTAATTCATGTTGACAGACTATTTATCTCCCGTGACTTGTCTTGACGTAATTTATATTTTATCACTCCTTGAAAAATTTTACGTGTAATCATACATTTAAGGTGAGATAAAAGTGATATATTCATTAATATTGAAATTGAGGAACACTTTTTCATCCTTCGAATAACGAATTGAAGCAATTATTTTATACTTAAAAAATAAATATTATAAATTTCTTTGAATCAATTAATTAAAAAAAACGCATTTTAGTTGCTGATATTAATACGAAAGCGTAAAAATGAAGGAATAAATTAATAAATAAATAAATAATTTAAAAAATCGAAAAATTTATTTAACGATTTTTTATACATTAAATAATAAAATAACATGTTATTCATTGTTAAAAAAATGAAATATTTTAAAATCCAAGAGGAAAAAAAGAGTGAAGATGTTTTGCAAAAACACGCAAACTTAGCTTTATTACTTTGTTTATATTATAAACTGTCATTATTTTGCAAGAAGTAAAACTTTTCGGTGAAATTCCCTTTTTAAAAATTATTTTTAAGAGTTACTCTCCACTATTGCACCTCAGCAACTCTCTGTTTCTTTAATCAAAATAAATGATATGACATTTTCTTGTTTAGTGTTCATTCCTCAGAATGTGTGATATTTATGCTGAAAGTCCATTTATCTAATGTGACTTGGCTTGACATTATTTATATTTTAACACCGTAAGAAAATGTTTGCATGTAGTGAAGTATTAGAGGCCGGATAACAGTCGCATGTTCATTAATATTTTATAAATTGATCTTACACCTGAAATATTATTCATGGATCGGGTTTCTTTCACATGCAAAATGTAGAATAGTGTTAAATACATTTTCCGGTAAGAAATGCTATTAAAAATGAAAATGACGTATTGAGTAAATAGGTGCAAATAAGGCTTTGTAGTGGTAGAATATGGCGGTAGGTTGTGAAACTTAAAATAATATAATTATATTTTGCTACTTAAATTTTTTTACTCAGCATATTGTAAAAATTAAATCATGTTTCCGAATGCTTTTCATTAACCTTCCTACCCTGTTGAAATTTTACTCAAACTTGATTTAAAATATTTCAAACCAGAATTTTTATTTAAATCCATTTAAGTTACTTATTTAACTTAAATCTTTGTGTTATTCATTTAATTTACTTTATGAAAAAATAATCAAAGATAAATGATATGACATTTGCTTCTTTGAATTTCTTTTCTCGGATTACAGTGTGATTTATACTGGCAGACTATTAATCTCGTGTGACTTCTCTGGACATTATTTATATTATACCACTCCTTGAAATTTTTGCACGTGTTCACACATGTAAGGTGAGATAAAAGTCACATATTAATTATATTTTGTAATTAATTTGAGTCGGATTTATTAATTGTGGAACTTTTTTCATTTGCACATGAAGTCTTTGAGTACCTGCATTTTATTACTATAAATGTATTTTATTTTTTTTTAAATTCCAGAGTGATGCAATATATCTTAATATGTAATTTTTTGCTACGAGTCAAAACGTGTAACTTTGGCAACAATGTCATTTTAAATCAATGTAAAAAAGAGTATTGCGTTAGCTCAAAAAAGTCGGTTTTGGTTGAATAAGTGCTAAGTATTGGTTTCGGATCGTGTTTGAGTCAAATTTCAAATTGAATTTAATTAGAATTTTCTTTTTCAAGTACGGACTTACGCGACTAATACAAGATACTAATATGAATAGCAATAAAGTTTTATCAGAAAAATATTTAAGAAAAAACCCCCTTGAATTACTTGTTTAATATTGGTACATTTTATTATATCATGTAATTGCAGATTTTGTAATAATACAAAAACTGTATTAGATTGTTATATATATATTTTTTCATCAATTAACTATTTCCTTTGTATAAATCCCACCACAACAGAATCCGGAAAGCATTAACTTCTTTAAACTCAATATATAAAAGAATGAAGCCGGAGCTGACACATGGACGTTAGAAATCTATTAAAAGAGATTGCCCGAAATCGCTGGGTAAGAGGTTAAAAGCTCTTCTTAAGAAGGAAATAACGAGCAAATTACTGGCAAAATTGTTAAAAAAATAAAACAGTATTGTTTGAAGTGATGATACTTATTTGTTGGAATTCCATAACAGAGCTATTACTAGTTGCTCTTGGAACGGATGTTTGAATTTATTGTTTGAGAGGCGTGGTGAAGTATTTTCTCTGCACAATCATGAATTTAATCAATAAGAGCTTTTTCTCATGAAGTTATGCTGGAAAAAATATTCCATGTAAAACATAAAAAAAAAAACGAATTATTTCGACAATCTGAATATAGAAAGATTTTTCTTATTATGTTTTCTTATTGCGGAAATTTAATTTTCATTTTCTGAAAGAACTTTAGACCACTTCTCTTTAAAAATTAACAAGAAAGAAAAAATCATGCGTCAAGCATGGATTATGAAACAATTTCCATCACATTCAGAATAATGTAGCATAGTTAAACTGATTAATAAGTTATAAGATTATATGTAATTCAACAATATGAAAACGTATTTTCTATTACACTTGTGGTAAACCTACATAACGTATATCAGTTTTATTATATGAGAAATAGTTTGACGTAATTAAAATATATCGCAAATAATGTCTGCCTTCTCCTATACCACTATGTAGCTTAATTCTTTTGGGGTGTTCCTAAAGGAATAATAAATATGTTTTACATGGCATATTCTACAAAATGTATATTTTAGTGCCCTTCTTATAAATACATATGAATTTCATTATGTTTCGACAGGTGTAATATCATTAAAAGCACTTAAAACTACTTTATCCTATCGGCCTTAATGTGATAGATTACTTTTGACTGTCCCTGAATTTGAACTGTATATCTGATTTTACTAAAATATGAAGAGACTCAAAACATTTTTGCAATATATTATATATTACAGTTTCAATATAATATATTACATATATATAGTTGAAATAAAATATTTAATAAATTTCAAAACATTAAGTTTTGTATGTTTTGTGTTGTTCTATAAGGATAGATAAGCTGATGGATGGATCAGACGACGGCTATATTTGCCAAGTATTTATACAATTACGAACGCACCTAAAAAACTGTTAAATTTAAAAGCGCATGAAAACGCATTTCCAGCAATTATTCCTCAAATGCTATTTTAAGTTATATCTTTTGTGTATCCGTGTGAATGGATTAAAAATGCTATAAATATCCAGTTTTAACGTAATCGTAGTCAAATTCAGGTATTTATATTAGTTTCAATGGCATTTGAAACAGTGTATTGTTATTTAAGTACGCTGCAAATGATTTGTCCCCGTAGAACATAATGTAATGGAATTCTTTTGGGTGATTCTGTAAATGAACAACTTATCTCCCATAATTCATATACAACTGCAAGCATACCTAGGGGACCCTAAATAAGGATTACCAATTGCATGAAAATCAGAGTATATTTACAGAAGTTAGAACGTGAATACACAGTAAGACAAGCCAAATGCATAAATATCTATCAACTTTGCTGGAACGTGTATGAAAGGAAAAAAAACACCCCCCTCCTTCCCCAAAAAAGAGAAGTAAAATAAATAAATAAATAAAACTGTATTATTTAAAATGATGATATTTGAATCTTTCTAAATCAAAGAGGATCAATTTTTTTGTTGTTTTGTTTGATGCTACTGTTATTTGTTTAACGATGTTTGAGAAGATTTTTTGCTATGTAAACAATATTCTTTTTAACTATAAATGTCCTATGAATTTAAAACGAGTAATGGTTGATTTTTAACATGAGAAAATAATTGATCAAACTCCCTATATACGAGAGGTATGTTTCACTTTCTTGTATATTGAAACATTTCTTAAGGGAAATAAAATAAAATTTTAAAAAGAGAGAAATGTTTATGCTATACGGTTTATTTATTATTTAAAACTCATTGGGAAAATATGATGCGCAAAGAAACCAGTTTAGACGGAATTCAAAACACACGATAAAATTTTCGTTTTAAACCCCCACCCAATTATTTTACACTCGACATGGCCTTATTTAATGTTTTTATCTCATTATGTTCAACTTGATGAAATTTACCAACATGCCTTCATAAAGTTTTTGATCATGCTATATTTTTTTGGAAATTGATGTAAATCTAACATTTCTTAAGTGTGCTGCTTTTATCTATTTTCTTTTTTGTCTTTCTTATATTTTCTATTTACGTACTATAGGTATTAGTCGAATTAAATAAAAGTTCCTATCAACTTTCAAATAAATATTTTATTAAATTTTTTCTTTCTTCTATTGTAATATTTCTCATCTTCAATTAATCAGTTTTAAACATTTTGCTTTTCATCGGTCCGCCAAATTTACTGTTGTTTTACAGAATAAGTTTACATTATTTTAGAAATATAACCATTAACCTTTCATTAAGTGTAGTGTGCTATAAAACAATTTCCAAATATATTTAATTAAAAAGCTTTGACAAACCGGTCAATCTTTCGCACACTGACTGATTCAATACTCCATACAGAGCCCTACTTTAAAGTATAGCACGTGGTTATGTTTAGCCTAATTTACTGTTCAATCCTTATGCCTCAAATGGAAAGCTCAATGTGTCAACACTACTTAAAATATACTTAAATTTCTATGACATATATTATGAGAGAAAATCTTACGAAAGGTTTCTAAAATATACAATTCTTTTTAGGCTAAAAACGTTTCCCAGTTAATTTTTCCAAGACTGCTTCAATTATCTGCATGAAGCAAAGACTATTTTTGAGCATTATAGTAAATTTGGTTGCTACCTTTTAGTAAAAGTCTGAAATTATTTAAACTGAAAAGTGATTCACACATCCCATTTGGTCAATTCTCTAAAGTGTCCCCTACATTAAAATAAAAAATAAAGCATCTAAAACATACAGCATGTGAACGTAGGTGGCATAGAATTACTTGTTTTTTCATATAACTATAACGAGTAACATTTTTAAGAGATTTTATTCATTGATTTACAATTTAAGATAATTATCTAAAAGGGAAAAATCAAATTTAGCATCTATCTCAAAATATAAGGCGTCTTAAATGCAATGTTGTAATGTTACATTGTTGTGGACAACTAGCTGTAACACAATAGTATCTTGTATCGAATTTCAAATTACTTCTTTTTTATCAGTTTCGCATGGCGTGACTTGCTAATCATATTACTTAAAATGATTGAATAAAAGCCGTAAAACATAGATGTGAAATTTAGTTTTTAAATTCAAAAACATTTATTGAATTATATATTTTATTATATTTTATAATCCTATATCATTTGTTTCACTAATTATATCTATCTATACATACAGGGTGGTCATAAAAAAACTTTGCTGATATATGGAGCTCTAGCGGCCAGTCCGTTCAGTCAATCGAGGTAAAATTTCAGATATAGCTATTCAGTGGTATGAGCTCGAGATTCTGTGAACGGCAAAATGGCGCTGCAGGTTACGGTTATAGTTACAGAAATTCGAAATTTTCCAATGGCACCACTCATTTTTTTCTTCGCAAAAGGCTCAGCGCATGCGAAAACCCTAAAGTACGTTGGAACGGTATGGTTATTGCAATATGCGGACGCGTTATGCTCGCACAAAATCAGCTCTATGAATGGCCCCCAAAAAAAACACGACCAAGGCGCAAAAAGAAAATTTGAATATGACAGAGACAAAATACCAATCACGGAACATTGTTTGCCAGATAGTCAGCGTAGAAAACGGATAAAAAGTAGGATGGGAATGTCAATTTTTCAGTCGGAGCTCGCAGATGCCAACAAAAGGACTTCGTTCGTGGTGAGTTGGTAAAACTATTATCAAAATGAGATGAATGCTGCGAAAACCTGGCGCGTTTACCGTCGAAACCATCGCCAAATACGTGGCCTATGCATTTCACAAGCTTTTCGTGATTTAGTAATGAAATTCGAAGAAATTTGCTGCACCTGTGATAGTCTGCGATCCGGACGACCAACTGTTGCTGAGGATACTGTTATGGAAGTGCATCGCATAGTGACAAGAGGACGCATGCAAACTACAAAAGGTGCATCTCGTGTAACTGATATACCGAAATCAATGGTCTTAAAGTTACTGCGCTCTGTAATCCGCATGTTTCTTTATCGGAACCAGAGACCATCAACAACATATAGACTTTGTTAATGAATTTTTTATCCAATATGATGGAAATAACGATCGACCTCTTCGCATATTATGAACAGAAGGGGCACATTTCACATTAACTGGTAACGTCAGTGGTTTCCGCGATCCCCCGACCTCACTCCTATGGATTTCAGGTTCTGGGGATGTCTAAAATCTAGAGTGTACATGTGCAATCCGCAAACTTTGCCGAATTTGAAAGATTCTAACAAATGCGAGATTGCAAATATCCCTAATGCGATGTATCGTTCTGCTGTATTGTCCACAGTCGCCACCATGCAATGTGTAATTGCCTGTGATGGTACCATGTGGAATATGTGTAATCAAAATAAAAGTTTTTCCGATCTGTGTTGTAATCAGAGATTAGTGTACTGAATCTGTGTCACATGCAAATTTACTCCTTGCGCCCCAATCGTGTTTTTTTATGGGGGGGATTTGCAAAACAGTTTTTGTGCGTGCATAACTTGTCCGTTTTTTGCTATACACGTACGGTTCCAACACTCTTTGGGGTATCGCATGCGCTGAGCATTTTGCGATGAAAAAAATGGGTATTCCCAATGGAAAATTTCGAATTTCTGTAACTATAACCGTAACCGTGAGCGCCATTTTAATGCCGTTCAGAGAATCTCGAGCTCATACCTCTGAATAGCTATATCTGAAATTTCACCTCGATCGGTTGAACGGACTGGCCGCTAGAGCTCCATATACCGGCAAAGTTTTTTTTATGACCACCCTGTATATATATTCTGTACATTTAATTTCTAATTTTTCTGTTTTTTTCTTAACCCCCTCTCAACCTCAAGAAAGCAAATGTCGCCAGAATATTTTGAATATTGTAAATTTGATATTCATTTTTGCGAAATGGCATATAAGTTCATAGCTATTGTAATTTTCATTTTAAAGTATTGTAGATAAATATAACTTTTATACAATGCTGACATTGTTAACAATGCATGGTACCAATCCATGTAATTTATTCAGTATAATGTAAAAAAAATAATTTAGAAAACAACTCTCTGGACTTTGAGTTCCGGTTATATTATACTCTTAAAAATCCAAAATATTTGTATAACTTTATGAAATTTCAACAAAGTGTGTAATCAAGCAAACAGATATTTAAATTTAAAATGCATTTTTATAAATTAAATAAAATGCACATGACAGCGGTCAATACGCAATTCACCATTTAATCACAATTTGAAATTAGTGCAAATATGCAATTTATTTTAAATAAGGAGAAAACTATAATTTTATACATTTACTAGAAATTTGCGAAAGAAAAAGGTATTGTTGAAATTATTCCAAATATCAATAATCATGCACGTTTTTTAAAATTTACTGTTGCATTCAAATCGCAATTTGAATTTCAATATTTATCTTCAACACAAGACACTTTCAAGTTTAATCTTGAAATATGTATAATTTTTAAGATGTTTTGAAAATTTCTGCTGAATTAGATCAAACAGAGTAAAAAGGAGACTGATAGAAAGCCAAATAAACGCGTTTAATGAGTTCATATTCTTAATTTAAAGTTAGCTAAACTATCGTTTAAAATTGTATTTAAATGCTATTTCGTTTACATTTCAATGGAATGAGGTTAGGGAAGAATTATAATGTATTTTCTATTAAGAAAATATTTAAGTGTCCTATCAATGACAGTTGTTAGCGATCAAATAAACAAAAGAACTTTAATAAAGCTCCGCAAAAAGATTAAAAAA
Organism: Maratus speculifer; assembly: GCA_964019185.1. Classification (NCBI taxonomy): domain Eukaryota; kingdom Metazoa; phylum Arthropoda; class Arachnida; order Araneae; family Salticidae; genus Maratus; species Maratus speculifer. Next base: position 230,194,368 of record OZ025294.1, on the reverse strand, counting down.
GTCATGCTGAGAAAACTGTGCGATGAATTACCGTACCACTTCGATTTTGGTCATGTTTCTAAAGGGGGTTCACATTGAGAACTTATAACTATGTTTAATTTAAACTTTGAATGGAGGATTAGGATAAATAAGTATATAATAAGGAGATAGTAAAAAAAAACAATCATTTTAAAGGTACAGTTGTGAAATAATATGTGTTTGTTTTCTAAATAATTTGAAGACACGTGGTAGAACAAAAATTAAATTAATTGCAAGGAACAAATTAACTGTTAGTGTTTGTTTGTAATTCAGATGACTCTAAGCCCTTCTGCGGAGTGACTATGGGTGTCATCTCCCGGATTCGTTCACAATCACGCATAATATTAGCACTTGGCGTTATTACCCTCCCTGGCGTTATTACACCAGGTCACGTTATATCTATATATATAATTAGCTTTTAATATTTATTATATTTATCCAAAAATAAAACAACTAAGATTTTGCGAGATGCTTGTACTACCCTAAGTAATTAGTTCTAATTCCAAGGGAATAAAAGACCTTATCACATTTGTTTATTTTAAACATTCATGATATCGTACTGGATATCAAAATATACTGAACAATTATCGGAGTTGCAAAATACAACAGACTCCCTCAAATCCGAACACCTTGGGATCAGAGGCTGTGTGGATTTTGGAATTTTGCGGATTTCTGGTTATTGCTTTGTTTTCATTTTTGAAACAGTTATTTGAATGTAATTAATAATGTAATCAAAACTGTAATTAATACTTACAATATAACAAAATATTAAAAAAGTATTAAATTTAAATAATAAAAATTTATGTAACTCTTGAAGTGATTAAGATACTAAAATCAAATATCAAGTAAATAATTGATAATGTATGATTCAAAATTCAGTATAAAGATTAAATGTATTTTTCCTAAATTATTCAATGAAACGTGCCTCATAAAGGTACATTACTTAATCACATCAAAATCATAACATAATGAAATTTTATTTCAGATTTAGCCAGACAAAATAACAAAAAAAAATTGATTAATGTTTGAATATATTTGGTAAGAAGATTGTGATTACCAGTGATATCAGCAATATCTTGTTTTTTTTTTTCAGAAATAAATATATTCTTTCTTCATGAAAAAAAATATGAACGCTGTAATATTACCAAAAACTAAAAATTAAAATATGTATAGAATAGATATAAAACTAAAAACGTCAATTTTTTTCATTTTTGAAACAGTAATTTGAATGTAATTAATAATGCACTACAAACTGCAATTAATGCTTACAATATAATACAGTATTAATATAAGTAATAAATTTAAATAATAAAAATTTAAATTAATCTTTAAAGTGATTAAATTACTAAAAGCAAATCGATAATGTATGATTCAATAATCAGTATAAAAATGAAATGTATTTTTCCTAAATTATTCAACGAAATTTGCCTCATAAAGGTACATTACTAATTCACAACACAATCACAACATAAGGAAGTTTTATTTCAGGTTTAAATTATGTGCGGAGGTTAATAATAGTTAAACTTTAAATTATTATTTTCATTATTTTTAAATTATGTGCGGATTTTAGAATTGCGAATTTGAGGGAGTCTATTGTATCTGGTTTAATTCGATGTTTAGATGGGTTTTTCCCTGATATTTACGTATCTATGGATAAGTGAAAATTTCTAGAGAAAAATCATTGCAGTTGTATTCCCAGCTCACTATATGCGGTTTCTTCGACAAGAAATTCTTATCGCTTGACTAAAGATCAAGTCCAATAATTTTACAAAAAGTAGATGTCCAAGAAAACAACTCTGCAAGTGGTTTTATACCGTAATCATAATTAACTAATTGTAAGTTTTTCATCCTTCATCATAAATAAATGGATAAATATAATTCATTATAAAAAAATTTGAGTAGAAATAGTTTATCATAAAAGATTAAATAAAATTAATATGTATGAAATAAAAAAATAATCCACTGAAATTAAATTGTATTGTGCGTTTTATAACTAAATTAATGTAAGACATAATCATTTTTGTTTTTTAGTGGAACATGTCATAAGTCATTATCTTCCATTTTTATTACTTCATTAATATATTCAAAATAAATTTAGAAAATCATAAAATATTTTAATTACGACTCTGCAGCATTTCGAAGCGTCCAAAAACTCCTCAAATGATAGATGTTCTCTGAATTTATCTTTTGATAATATAAATGAAAAAAGCAATATATATATATATATATATATATATATATATATATATATATATATATGTATATATAACAGGAAAAACCTATTATCTGACTACCTTCCTGCCTTTTCAAATGAAGGAATTTGAAAGAATAATAAGAAACTAAGTGCGATGAAAATAAATTGTGCAGATAAAAAGTACATTGTTACATTAACGAAAGTTTAGAAAATAAATCACACGTGACTTCATTTTCACTCACAGAAATAAATCAGAAATTAATGTACAAGATTCTTAACAAAGTTTAACATTGGCTGCGTGACAATCGTTAAAGGAGGGATCCCACACGCAGAAATATTTCATTAAGTGTTACTTTATCAGATGTACTTAATACCTTTTGCTATGATAATCAAAATAGATGATGCATGTTGGGTAGGAGATTGAATTTTATTTCCTTTAAATCATAATTGGCATGAGTTCCTTCTATAATTACTTAACTCTTTCGGTCCCTGCGCCTTCATACGGTGACCTTTGTTCTTTTACATCATAACGTGAAAAACTTATTAACTGACATATCCTCCTCCCTTCTAAAATGAAAAGATTCAGAAGAAGAAGAAGAAACAAAATGTGATGAAAATAAATAGTACAAATAAAATGCACATTGTTATACTAACGAAAGTTTCAAAAATAAATCACACGTGATTTCATTTTCACTCACGGAAACAGATCAGAAATTAATATAAAAGATTGTTAACAAAGTTCAACATTGGCTGCGTGACACAAGCTAAATTAAGTATCACACACGCAGAAATATTTCATTAGGTGTTGTTTTCTCTGAAGTACTGAGTACATTTTGCTAAGATAATGGAAATATATGATGCATTTATGGTAGAAGATTGATTTTTATTTCCGTTAAATCATGAGTAGCATAAGTTTCCTATTACGTAACCTCTTCGGTCCCTGGATACGCATTCGGTGACCTTTGTTCTTTTACATAATAACATGAAAAACTTATTAACTGCCGTAACCTTCTCCCTTCTCAAATGAAAGAATGTGGATGAATAATAAGTAATAATGTGTGATGAAAATAAATTGTAAAAAAAAAATACACATTGTTACAGTAATGAAAGTTTCGAAAATAAATCACATGTGATTTCATTTTCACTCACGGAAACAGATTAAAAATTAATATACAAGATTGTTAACAAAGTTTAACATTGGCTGCGTGACACTCGCTAAAGAAGGGATCACACACGCAGAAATATTTCATTTGGTGTTGTTTTCTCTGAAGTACTGAGTACCTTTTGCTAAGATAATCAAAATAAAAGATGCATTTATGGTAGAAGATTGATTTTTATTTCCATTAAATCATGAGAAACTTAAGTTTCTCATATAATTACTTAAAGCGGATTGCGTTTTGTATTTTAATTACCCTACATTTATAGATAAATACAATAGAGCACCAGATTATCCAGATGCTGATTAGCCTGTTAGTCCAATTAAATGAATCGTTCAAAAAACATGCTTTTTTTTTTTTTTTTTTTACCTTCTCTAAAATTTTTGTAGTGGACCTTCTTTAGATTCGATAGGATAAGTTTACTTGGATGCCAAGAATGTTAATCGTTAAATAACCATTTACTAATCCATAAATTACAAAATCACCAACAAATGCAACGAGAGCTATGCATAAAATCTGAATCTAAGAAGTTTCACTTAATCCCCCCCTCCAAAGTCTCTCGCGTACATCCCCCCCCCTGGAGTATCGCTTTCTATTTTTAAATTTTTTTAAGCCGGTCAAAAAATTGCTTATCTTCTTTATTCCTGAGACGAAAATTAAGACGGACTACTAAAAACCGACTTTAAATTGCTACACAATAAGTCCAAAGTTGTATCAGTATATATATCGATTCCTATCTATTTAATAAAAAAATCTAGTAGTAACTTTAATAATTCTAGAAGCATTTAAATTAATTGAAAGGACGTTATTTAGTGTCTGCTCCAGGCGACATCAAAACTGATGAGGTAATTTTGTCCCTTAACGTCTTGTCCAAACATTGTCCGTGATATGTCTGGAAAGCGAAACCTCCTCCCCTTCTTCTCTTCGCTCTCGTTTGTTCGTACAGTGTATACATGCAATAATCTATATGTGTACATCTATGCAGAATATTGTACCAATTTTTGAAAAAACAAAATTTAAAAAAAAGTAAAATAAAATAAAATAAAATAAAAACAAACACATTATATGTAATATGATAAAATGCAAACTATCAATAATAAGAGACAATGTGTGATGAAAATAAATAATATAAATAAAAAGAACATTGTTACATTAGTGATAGTTTCGAAAATAAATCACAAGTGATTTCATTTTCACTCACGGAAACAAATCAGAAATTAATATGCAAGATTCTTAACAAAATTCAACATTGGCTGTGTGACACTCGCCAAAGGAGGGATCACACACGTAGAAATGTGTTGAGTGTATTTAAAGTGTTGTTTTCTCGGAAATACTAAATACCTTTTGCTAAAATAATCAAAATAGATGATGTATTTATGGTAGAAGATAAATTTTAATTTCCGTTTAATCACGAGTAGCATAAGTTTCTATATAATTACTCAACCTCTTCGGTCCCTGGGTTCTCATTTGGTGATGTATGTTCATTTACTTATAAAAACTAAAACTTTTGAATTTTTTTTTCAATTTTTTTACACTTTTAGACTACTTTTAAACAGCTGAATGTTTTTGCGTTGAATAAGAAATGATTAAAAGATTGCATCTAAAATGAATACTTCCTAAAATAAATGTTATTTTCATCTACAAAATGCCTAAAAATGACCAAAATACAGTGTAACCAAGAAAATGAGAGATTTTAATGCATTTAATATTTAAAAATTTTCAATATACATATATATATATATATATATATATATATGTATATATTGAGGATTTCTAGATTATTTGCAGGTTTAAAGCTCTTATATATGTGATTGCGTTAATTTATGTTAATGATTATTAAAATGATGTTTTAAGGGGATTTGTAGTTTTATATCCATATGTTTTTAATATAAATTAATAAGCACCTAAACGATCAATCTCAGTAAGTTCTTTTTCCTGTTATTTAGAATGTCATTTTGTTTGAAAAAAAGAAACGAATAAGTATTTGTATTATTATTTTAACTTTGCAACTGAAGAGGTTAAAATGGACTGCGTTTCACATTTTGACTCTAGATCTAGATTTATGAAATAGAATACAGTCGAGCTCCGGATATCCGGACGCCGATTAAACGTATCTATCAAGGACCATGCTTTTTTCTCTCGCCTTTTTTTAAATTGAACCACCTTTAATTGCAATAAACAAAAATTGTACGAAAAATGAGTATGTTTACAAATTAATTTATTTTTGCTTATCTAAACAGCTCATCTTGATTTAACTTGTTTAAAATTAACGTCTATTGTTTACAGCGCCATCTATTGCTGCTATCGATAGCTAAAATCGCAAATGGCAATGAAAAAACTCTGGACAAGTAACATAACCCTCTATAGTAAGTTTTAAAATAGCACACATTTTTTTCATGTTATTGAATTTTATGATCAGTCAGTTCATTTTGGTACAATGTAAATGACCACACTTAAAACGAAAAAGTGGATTTGGCTTCTCAGGAAACAGCTGTAATTTATTGGATCATGAATGAGTTGTTTTTAATTTTTTTTTACTCATCTTGATTTAAATTGCTTATCTAAACCACTCATCTTAATTTAAATTACTCAAAATTAACTCATCCACTTGAGTTGTTTCAACTCTTTACGAGAATCTGACTTTCAAATCGTGAGATGAGTTTATACGAGGGTTGCTGTTTATATTTCTGGCCTAGTAATGAAAAAACAAATATTCATGATCAATACTGGATTTATTGTTTTTCAAAGTATTCTCCATGAAGATCAATACACTTTTGCATGCGTTTGAATCAATATTCGAAGCACTGTTTCCAGGTGGTAACTCCAAACATGCGTTTTGAATGCAACAACCACTTCTTCGGGTGTCGAAAATCATTATCCAAGTAATTTATTTTTGATGTATGGGATTAAAAAAAATATTTTTGGGTGACACATTAGGGCTGTATGGCTGATGACCCATCAATTCGATGCTTTGACCTTTCAATTTTTTTTTGTTTGAGCTGCTGCGTGAGAGCTCACATTGGTATTATAAATTATTTGTCAGTTCTTCGTTTTTTTTTTTCGAATTTCTTCGAAGACTCTGGCAAATAATTGGTCGAGTACCATTTAGAACTGACTGTTTTTTGCTGCTCTAATGCCACAGTCGCAACTTGACCGCTAATTCCGAAGAAACAGGCAACCATTTACTTCGATGTGTTTCTTCCACGAACAACTTTTTTTGGATTTCACTCATATTGAAAGACCATACAGTCGATTGCTGTTTTCTTTTTGGCTCATATGCATAGATCCATAATTCGTAACCTGTGTAGATATTATATACAGCTTTTGATAAATCTTGAACGTATTTGTTTAACATATCCTTGCACCAATCGACACAAGCTTTCTTTTGAACGTTTATCAGATTATGCGGGCTCCAACGTAAACAAATGTTTTTTACTGACAATGTTCAGGCAATATCTTATCGATGCCTGTCATACTAGTGTCCAAAGAACCCTTAATCAGTATGTCATATGAAGATCTGGCTTTATCAGTTCAGGCACAGCATCGATACTTTCTGGCGCAACAGCTGATTTTGGCAGACGTTCACGTAATGCGTCCAGGAGCGAACATTGACCACAAAATAATTCATTATACCAGTTTTCTACAGTGCTTCAGGATGCTGATTTATCGTTATATAAAAAGTAAGTTAATGGAAGTACTCTTATGTTGACAATACACATCGAAATCTATGAAAAGGTATCGCACGAAAATGTTCCATTTTTTGCACAAAATGAATTTTTCAATTTACTGTAAATAACACAAATAAAGTTAAAATGTAAAATCATTCTGAAGAACCTATGGTTAAAAATACCAAACTTTCAATTGAAATCGTCAGCGGTTGCCTAATAACACTCCTTGTTGCCAAGGCCAGAAATATAAATAGCAGCCCTCGTATCGGCTTAACTTGAGTTACTTTATGGCTGAAGTTTCAAGAGAGAAGAGTGCAAAATAAAATGCCCATATTGGAACAAAAATAAAAAAAAAGATTCGAGAACAAATTACACGTGATTTCTTTTCACACATGAAAACTGATGAGAAATTTATACAAATGCTTACAAGATTGTTAACAAAGTTCAACATTGTCTGAGTGATACTTGATAAAAGTAGATCGCACACGCGAAAGTGTTTCATTAAGTGTCGGCTCTTCTCGTGTAAATACCTTTTCCACAGCTATATAATCAGAATAGATGAAGCATGAACTTTGGAACTTTGATTTTTATTTCTCTTAAGTGAAAAAAATTTCATTTTTCCGACTTAATTATTCAAAATTGTCTGCTTTTTATATTTTACTTTCCTTAAATTCATAAAATAGTCTGTTTCAAAGGATATATATATGTAAATGTAGCTTTTTGTATATTTTTGCAGTAAATATAAGGAAGTTATGTTTGGTGTGAAACAACTTTTTGCTAAAAGACTTTGCATTTTGCACTCACAAAAATTTGTTTGAGGTATACGGGGTTGTTATTGTAATCAACTTTGTCTGCGTGACACGAAGTATGCCAAAAATATTTCATTTAGTGTGGGTTCCTCTAAAGTAAATACTTTCGTGTACTCATATAATCAGAATAGTGATGCGTCAATGTAGAACTTTTATTTTTGGTTCGTGTAAATGAGGAGTAATTTATATTTCTCTCTTAATTACTTAAATTAATAAGCTTTCTGCATTTAATCTCTACTGACCATGAATTTTTAAAATAGAATGTTTCAAACTAAATATATACAAGGTATGGCCATTATTTTCCAGGAATGGCATAAATGTACGAGAAACGGAAATCGCCTTAACGGGATAATGGTTGCATATAGAAAATTGTTTATGTGTTCATGTTGAACAATGTCGGCGGCTTTCAGTAGCAAGTTAGTGACCTTGAAAAACACATTAAAACACATGTGTTATTATTATTATTATTATTTGTAAAATCGTATGGAGCAGAGCAAAGCGGTACATAATCAAAAGAACTGTTGAGAAAAATGTACGATGAACACACTATTGAATGCTTTAGGCATTTTTGAAATGGCCGTGAATTCTGGAAGATGAAGCGAACGATGAATAGTCCCAATTCATAAGCACAAAAAAAGAAAAAATATGGAAAGTTCATAAGCATATGTGTTCAGCTCTTTGATTGACTACTGGAGTATTTTCCAATGAGCTGAACATTTCCAAAAAGTTGGTTACCCAAATATTGGCGCAAAATATTAACAAGATTTGAGGATGTCAAAGCCATCAAGGAAACGGTGACGTCCACATTAAAGAGCATTTTTTAGAGAGGCCGTTAAAATACGTTTCCGAAACTTATATAGTTTAGAAAAGCAATGCGGCAGATAGAAGTTACTTCGAAATAATATTAAATGGATAGATATTTCATATGATATTTTGTAGAGTTATTAGATCAGTCCTGGAAATTAAAAAAATCGGATCATATATGTATGCAGTTTTTCAATTAAATTATATATATATATATATATATATTGTCAATACAAACAAATTATATTGCAACAATGCTAAATTTTACAGCAAGTCTTTGCAATAGCATTTGACAATAAAATTGACATTTTGATGATGATGGATAGTGCAGAAAGTTGCCACTGGTGGCACAAAGTTCACACAAAAAATGAGATTTCTTGAGCAATTCCTTCATTTGCCGCAAATGGCTTAAAATTTTGTTCAAATCCTAATTTTTGAAATATTTTAGTAAAAATTTAAAAAAGTTAAATGAATTTTTTTAGCTGAATTCACTCGAAATGTCATGTTTATTGTGCGAACTGTTTAAATATGCTCTGGTAATGCGTTATTTTTTAATCGTTATGTGTATTTTCAATAAGGAGATTTTCATAGCCTTTTTGCATATGAGTCAGCAAAATTTTTAAGAATTGTTTGCTTCGTTCGTCAGATTCTATCTTCTGTCTTTATTATGTTCTTCGCTCTTCTTTCTGTTTTTCGATGCAAATAGAGTCACATATTTAAATGAAAGGCCACAGCATGTCTTGACAGTAATTCTGTAAAGAAAGGAGGATGTTGAGCGAAAAGCAATGAAAACGCAATCAGTAATCATGAGGATGAAAGAGGAAATAGGTGATGAGAGTAACTTAGAGACGGGATGTTAATTATCTTTTTGCCCTAAAATACAGATATTTTCAGTAGATACAAGTAGTATGAAATTTGAAGTGGACATTTCGTCTGAATCAGAATTTGAGTCAGGGTCTTCAAAAGCAAACACTCCCAAATGCATAACCGTTTCTCACACAGCGTTTGCCACATTTAGAACTCTATATCATGTAGGTAAAAAATTGCGTTAAAACCTTTATGATGCAAGAATTGTGACAACGGGGTATGAAAATCTCGTCATCGATAAACACAAGGTCAAGAGACAGAAAAAGAAACACGAAAAGAAAGCACAGGAGAAGTAAGAAAGTTCAGGAAGGAAAATTACAAGCGTATTTTTTATAGTAGAAAAAAAACGTAATGAATTTTATAGAAAAAGGGGGGACAAGTAACATTGTCGATAGAAAGACGAAACAGATATTTGGTACAGTGCTAATTTCTACAAATGTCTTTATTTGTGTGCAACATTTTCACATTTATATACGTATTAAAATTAGACAAATAGTAACCATTGCTTTTGTTAATTCAAGTAATTTTTAATGAACTTCTAACTAAATGTTCTTATATTTCAATACAAGTTTAGTTATTTCGTATATATATATATATATATATGTCATGATACGACGATGGCGAACATTCTTCTTCTCACGAAAAGTCAACAGGGGAATGAGCTGAGCAGTCGCTCCGGCAGTTTGACTAGCAGTGGATGAGTTTATTGGGGTATTTTCCCATAAGAAAGTACAATCAAGCAGTCTTTAAATTAATTTGAATAGAACTCATACATAAGTTAAGTTCTTTTCCGCAATCACCTTGGCACTCTCATCGAATAACTTCCACTTCACCAACTTCGTGACTAAGTTACGTCATCCCATCTTACAATTTATCGGGAAAAAAATATCGGGCATCCAGGCAGTTGAAAGGAAAGATGCATTCTGAGCTCCTAAAAACCCAAATGGGAAAGCCACATTTGCACGACAAACTAGCCCCTCCTCACTCCGCGTCAATCATTTTAAAAATCCAACCAGGATTAATCTGAGTCTATGCAATAAAAATGATCACCTTTGATTGGCCTGGGAGGCGTGGACCTCGAGTAAGGATTATATCTTGTCTCGCAAATAGACAAGCCTTTTACCATCCGCGAATTAACACAGATCACGTAATGTTAAATAAAAAATAAAATTAAAATCCCTAGAATATTATAAAAAGGAAAGATCACGAAATAATTTCCCGCCTTTTTGAGAAACAAGCAATAGATTATTAATAAGTTAAATAAAAAAAGAAAAAGGATTTTAGCTGTTAAAAGATTAATATATTACGAAACTAAGATAAAAAATATGTTCCACAATTTTAGAATTAAAAGCTCAGAGAGAGCAAAATGGCGCAAATTTTTTTTATTTTATTACATATATATATACATATTGCACTGAAGACATTCAGAAATTTATTTGTGACAGGACGTATTTTAAAAAAAATCGCGCTGATAAAAAAGTTTAAAAAGTTTATTTTAGGCATTTTATCTAGAAGAATTGAAATATTCATTATGACAAAAATAATAGCTTGACAAAAATAATATGACGTATAACGCTCGATTGTTACAATTTTTTGTTTTATAAAAAAAGCATTTTTACAATAATGAATTAAAACTTTAATTAGTTTCACAAGAAATGTGTGAGTTTTAATGATTTTTTTACGACTCCAATTACTCTTTAAAAAAGTAACTAATATTCCGAGGAATATGTAAATATTAAAGAATGGTTATGTTTGGAATTTTATTATTATATCTTTCTTTTTCCATACATCGCCTTTTGTAAATAAAGAACATTTTAACACTACTTTTTTTTTCCTTTTGTAGAAAAGATCTTTTGTTATCTTCTTTTGTTACAAAGTACATTTCTTTCATTGTTATGACACTGTTTGCATTTATCTGTTTAAAAAGCACTACAGCTTTACGATAAAGGAAAATAACCTATTTAAAGCTTATCTCTTAAAAAAACAGTACATCCATTAATGATAGTCGGAAACAGCTGCATTATAAAGCATGTAATGTTATCTTTAAAATCGTTTTGTTATCTGCTGGAGACATCTTTTACGTCCGAGCCCTTAAAATTTATTATGATGTCATTTCATATTTATAGCTTCATCATTTATTATAGAAAAATGGAGGACAATTTTTAATCATTATTATTTATGTAATTCCATCGATGTCTAATAGTGATTATGTAGTGCCACGAATATTGTTTTATGATGTCTTAGAAATTGTTCAGAAAGATTTATTGATTGAAAGATTAATAATTATAATTAAAAAATATGGTAATGTCAATACGTTAAGGAAGTGTTTTTAAAAGTATATTAACATTAATATGTAAAAAATAAATTATTTAAAATATGTTATTGTTAATACCTTAAAAAGTTAATGAAAATGAGTTAATACACATTAAATGATTATTATACTTTTATTAGATTAATGTATTTTAAATGTGGTAATATTACTGTGTTAAAAATTCTAAAAAAAAGTCAGAATTAAAAGAGAATTCATACCTCATCTTTTTGTTAGTAAATAACAATAAAACTATAAAATATATGAAAAATATCTAGCTATTATATGTAGAACATAGAATTAAAAATATTAATATTAAACTGCTTTATACAATACACTATTATTTTAAAATTACTACGCAAAGTAAATAAGCTAACATTTAATATATTAGATTAAAATATTAGAAATACCTAAATTCTTAATTATTATAATAATTAAATTTTTGTGCAACTTATTCTACAGTGATTTATAAATGATCGCAAAATATCTCTTTGATATACTTTTTAATATGGATTTTATTTTTTTTTTTTTTTTTTAAATCAAGTAATGCAGAGATTATGCATAAATGCAAATTTATCTTCTTCAGGAGTTTCGATGAAACAGTGTGTTTCCTCAACCCATACAAATAGACTCCATGGATCCTTTTCATCTCTCTCTATCCACAATAATATCATAATTTACTTTATATATGTTCATTGTTCCTCGAATAAAACTTACCCATGTCATCCTCGGTCTACCCCTGTTATGTTTACCTTTCAGACTTCAGACTCCACTAGAAGGTGTTCCTCTTTCATTCGGATGAATGTAAACATAAATGCACATATAAATAATACTTTTTTTTGTTTTAAACGATAAAAATGAATTTATTTATGTTTAAATAACGCAGCATTATTCACTCATATTTTCGATAAATACTACGTTGTAAATTAAACATTTTATCTATAACTACTGTCAGTAAGTCGATTGTAAAGAACGATAATTTTTACAAGAATTATTTTTGCATTCAGTCTTGATACTTTGATTTAGAAGCAAAGAGCATATATTAAGAGATTTTTCAAATTCTAAAATTATCAATCTACCAAACAATTTCCAAGAATTATATACATTTATTCAATTTCATTGATGCTGGATCCTTCTTACAAGGAAGGTCTCCAAACTGGGCACATTCAGAATTTTTTGAAAAAAAAGTACGAATTAAACTACTCATGTATGTAATAAAGAATCAGTCAAAATTATAGACGGAATTACAATAGAAAACCTGTAAAAGATAAAATACTTTCGAATATTGGCATGAAAAGACGAAAATGTCACGCGGTTTGGCGAACAGCACTTTTCCCCACCAAAAGCAAACGATTTTAATGCAACTGAAAACTTTTGGATTTTTAGAATGCATGTAAATGGTATTTAATGAATTTAAGCATAAACAACGAACAAACTTAATATATTATATACATATATAGATATTATATTGCTTAAATACATTGTTCGTTGCTGTAGTTATTTCATGTACTTCGGGCAAAAAAATATTTTCATATATAATAAAAAACTTCATATTCAGAAAAATTACTTTAATACAATTAAGGGTGCTACTTTGATATACCCCCCCAAAAATTACGCGCCAAATCTGGCACTTCCTACGTACTTTTCCTACGGACCTTTTAGGTTTGCTGTTAATCAGCTTCATTCCTTCATTTGTATTTTTTATGTATTCATTGTATTTTTTAGGTATTCCTTTTTTGTATTTAACTTAATTTTAATTAATGTATTTTTAATTAATTTATTATTTTTAATTAATTTATTTTTAATTAATGTATTTAACTTAATTTTAATTAATTTTATTTTTTGTATTTAACTTAATTTAACTTAATGGGCATTTTGCTTGGGGAGAAAAAAAATCGCCAAATTTACGATTTGGGGGGGGGTATATCAAAGTAGTTCCCAATTAAGCGTATTAAAAAATAAAAGCTAGATGTTTCCATAGCAACAAAACTGAATTGGCAATGCTCAACTGTACTTTGAATTTGAAACATTTTTAATTAATTTAAATTTGAATTTCGTTTTAAATCTCAAATGTTGATGGTTAAATTTGAGTATAAATACATATAAATATGGATATAACAAAATTATACTTAAACTAAAACTGACAAAACCAAAGTTATTTATTTTATCTAAATAAGTTGAACATGAAAGTTATTTTCCTTTAAAGTTTATTCAACATAAAAAAGTACTTTTGGAAATTGCTTTTTATCGCCAACAGAAGATAAATCGCCAAATAACAAAATGTTCATTATTTTTTACATTAATTTTTCATTATTTTTGTGATGGCGTATGGAAGTTCTGCTGAATTTTTTTTTTATAAATGTATATATCCTCATAAGAAGATTATTCTGTAATTTTTTCAGATTTTTTGAAGTATACCCGTATGGAGACCTTCCTTGTTAGTTTCGTGTTATCCCCAAACTCGGTAGTTCTCGGAAAAATATTCCATCTTGTTCTATAGTTGTATTTTTGCCAATGTATGACAGCGAGAAGTTCCTATCTGGTTCAATTGGTAGAACATCGGTGCTGAATACCAATGACTGGGGTTCGAATCCCGGCATGGACAGACTTGCATTCTGTTGGCTATGCGTCTTTTGAAATACTAATAGTATATCTGTACGGTAATTGATTAAAACTACAAAACATGTTTTGTTGAGTACATTTTGGTTGTTTTAAGCAAATTTTTAGTTTAAGTAAAAAATCGGTTTTGTTGCTCAGACAAAAAAATATTATAATAATTATAACATAAATATGTATATATATATATATATAAGATATAAAATTTTAACAAAATTTCATCAATTTTGTTTGAGCCTTTCTAAAGTCTTGTATTTTAAGTTTGTAATTCCAACAAAATATTGCTGTTTTTGCAAAAAATAAATTGGTGTGCAATAGCCATAACTCTCTCACCTAATGTTCTTTAATCGGCTTATAGTATAGCTATATAGGATTTACATAATTTTTGGATAATAAAAACTTTTCAAATTGCGACGGATTAATGGCGTTATTATGCATTTCGAATAAAAATTGTAGACAGAAAATTGAAAAAAATTTTTTTTGTTTATTTATACAAAATTTTCATTGATCCATATTTCAACTAAAATATTTGTTGGACCAAACAATTTTTTGTTGATTCAACAAAATTTTTTCTGAGTGTAGCTATTTTTGATTACAAATACTTTTCGTTCCTTCTTATGGCACCCTATGTATTTAATTGTTTAAAAAGCATTACAGTTTCAAAATAAACAAGTCAGAAATTGCACGTCAAACGTAGCAAATGAATAATTTGTATAATAATAATAATAATAATAATAATAATAATAATAATAATAATAAAAACAAAAAAAAACCCATTAAGATTTTGGTATACAGTAGTCTACGTACCCATCGTCATATGGAGTTCCATTACCTGCGATCTATTCTATTGAGCTGTCTAAATGACAGACCAGATGTTATGACCTGTAAGGTAATCTAAGCGAAAAATCCCTGCTGGCTATCGCCCAGGTATCTTAACAGGTAAGCATTGGCCTTGTAAGCCAAGTATCTGAGTTTGATTCCCAGCCTGGGCAATTTTTCGCTCAGTTGGAAATATTCAATTCATATAATTACTTTACCAATCAGTTAGATTGTGTTGAAAATAATAGTATACAGTATTTCAAAGACAGTAGCATACAATATCTTTTGTGTGTCCCTGTAAATTTTATCTCCTATTATACCCTAATCCTAATATTTAATTCATAGTAAGCCTCAGCAACATATAGCAATTTTATTTAATGCGAAATAGTCTAATAAAATTAAAACGTGCCCCAAACGATGTTTCTTCCTATACCTCTTATATTATGTAATGGAATACTTTTGTGCGACCCTGTAAATTAATTGAGCCACAGATTGTAAAGAATGCATATTTTAATATATTCTTCATAGGTGAATATCAATTGTATTATGTTCAAACGAGTGTAACATCATTAAAATGCACTTGCATCTTTTTTTTTTTTTTTTTCATTGGCCGTTATGTAATGGAATACTTTCGATTGTCCCTGTAATTTAACTATATATCTAATTTTCATAAAATTTGAAAAGACTCGACAAAATTGTACATTATTTATACATTTTAAATTTCAAAAGATTCAGTTAGGATGTTTTTTCGCTGTTATATGAATACAGACAGACAGACGGATAGACAGACGGACGGACAGGCAGACAGATGGACGACGTCTATAGGTAATATTTATTTCTATAACTATGAAAGCACCCCAAAAAGTACCACTATTTTACGCTTATATCTGTTAAAATATTATACGATTAAAGGAAGCAGTCGTATTATCTAATATTATATTATAAGTCGTATCATCTAATATTATGTTATAAGTCACTTTTATTTTGATTTTAACATATTTTTCTGAGATCAGTTATGGTGTCAGTTCATATTTTTCAACTCTATTTTCTTTTATAAAACAAAATTATAAAATTTTAACAGAAACCATTCACATAATTTTTGAAAAGTTTTAATATCGAGTAAAAATGAAAACAATTTTACAATTATCAAACTTGTTTTCACTGCAGATTAATTTCAGCAAATGCATTTTTAAGAATATAAATTGATTAAATTCTCAAAAATTGCGATTAAAATTTTCATAAAAGTGGGGGAGGTGAATAAAAACAAAACTGGTCTAATTATATAAAAGTTTTAATAATGTTGTAGAAAGAAAAATAAGTTATCAGCATTCTTCTACAAATAGCCTTGTTCTTGTAAGTAATTACTTTATACGAAAAATTCTTTCATATAATATTATAAAAATTTCAACTAATTAAATTGTTAGTACGTAAGATGAAAATTAAAAAAAATAATAATAAGTAAAGATAAAAAAGTTTTTATCGTATATTTCTAAAATTTAATATTAAGATACTTTACTCTTATAAACGATATGTTAATGAAAATGGAAATAAAAGTTTATAATTTTCTCTTTAAACATATTAAAATATTAAGCTGCAAAGAATAGTTTTATATATTTCGAGTTTGTTATCTAATGTTGCTTTTTGAAACGCATCACATTTCATGAAATATATAATTAATGATAAACATAATTAGTTCCAATATAGAAAATTTCTTTTTCATATTATATGTAGATTATTTAATGCATGGAATTTTTATTGTATATATAATATTTTTTTGTGTGTCTGTGAGGGGAAGAGGTGGTGGTAATGATTTGCAGTAATAATTTTGGATAATTATTTGGTATTGTACAAATACGTAAAAAGGTAGAGAAATCTTATCCCTTTTGAAAAAGGCTATTTTTCACATAATAGTTAATAAACCGAATTGTTTTAACCAAAATTCTGAATGTGGCATTATAGAAATTGTTTCATAAAGATACCGCCGCCTCTAAGGGTTAAAATTGAAAATTATGTAAAAAAAAAAAATCGACACTTCACCAGAACTTTCAAAATCATCTTTAAATTAGAATTCTTTTATACCTTAAAAAAAGAGAAAAATGTATCGAAATTCCTAAAATGCTGAACTTTTTCAATGAAAAATTTCAAATTTCATTAAAGACCTCATGATCAGACTAACAAGGAAGGTCACCGTACGGGCATACTAAAAAAATTTTGAGAAAATTACTGAATGTTCTTCTTCTGAGGATAGATGCGTTTATAAAAGAAATTTTGGCGGAACATCGATAGAGATCCTTAAAAAAATAATGGCATTTTCGTTTATTCGGTGAATTTTTAACGATTTCCGATGAAACAGAATTTTAAAAAAATAAATTTTTATGTCGAATACTCCCTAACCTCTTAGCGACGAGAGTCGTTTGTTTAATTTTTAATCTTTTATCACCAATTTTTGCAAATAGAAAAATATTTGTAACCGAATCACGAAAATGTTCTCACCAAATAAGATAAACTTATAATGAAAAAGAACTGGTGGGAATAATGAAGAATTCTAGGCGACAATTAATAAGAAATTTTTAGATGCACTAGAATAGTTTGCTTTTGGCGAGAAATCCTGCTCGCCAAATCTCGGATCACTTGCATATTTTCGTGCCAAATGTTCGAAAATATTTTATTTTTTTACAATCTTTCTACTGAAATTCCACCGGTAAATTTTACTGACCCTTTTATAACATACGAAAATAGTACAAGTAGCATTTTTTTTTCAACATATTCTGAGTATGCTCAGTAAGGAGATCTTCCTTGTGAGAGAAAATTTCCCTCTGTGACTTTGTAACTTTTAAAATTTGTTTTAAAAGTTAAACTTGTTTTAAAACTGTTGTTTGCTTTCCAGAATTTTATGCATAATTTTCAAAATTACTTTTAATTTAGATTAACATAACTTTACAGTATTCAAAAATTTCTATATATTTTTTAAACACCTAATTTTTTTTAAATCAAAATTGGAGAATGAAACTCTCCTTTCTTATAAAAGACCGATTTCCAATAAAATTTGCGATACTGCTTCAGTTTAAAATGACTGTGTCATTCAAACTTAACTTTCTATTAAACTGTTCCATAAATATGGTAATTCTTTTATAAATTTTAATCTTATACTCTCACCTAAATCTTATATATAAATTCCGATTTGCTAAATCTACTTCAATTTAGATTCACGTCTTGCGTAAATGCTTAGATTTTCAGGCAGTATTTATTGATAATAGACTGCAATAGCTTCCAATGACTGTTGATTTAGAACTTACGTATTCTATCGATAAAATAATTAATTTTTAGCTTAGTAAATGAATACTCTCAATTCTTACAAAAGACATTGATAATAATATCTATGATTCTGCTACAGTTTAAAATAACTGCGTCTTTCAAACTTAATTTTCTAGTAAATTGCTCTTTAAATTTGATTTTTAAAAATTTTTTAACGCTTAAATTTTTACCACAAATTTTATTCAGAATTTACAAATTTTAAATATATTTTTTATTTATTCTGGCGACACTTAAATTTTCAGATTTTTACGAAAAATCTATTGATAACGGGATTTGTTAGACTGCAAGAGCTTCCAACGACAGTTGTCTTACAATTTACGTCTGCTATCGATAAAATAATTCAGATGATTCAAATTATCGAATCATCCATAAAATAATTACATAATAACATGATATAAAATTAAAATCCTTAAAATTTGATAGGATTCATTTTCCTATAAAACTTAATTTTCTAGTGAATTGTTCCATAGATTTGATAATCCTTTAAAAGATTTAAATCTTAAATTATCACCATAAATATTATTCAGACTTTATAAATTTTAAATTTTATTTTAGATTTCATACCGTTACTATATAAATTCTCAAATTTTTCAATTTTTTACAAATCTATAGCAAATTCTATTGATAAAAAAGTCTGCTAGACTGCAACAGCTTCCAATGACTGTTGATTTACAACTTACGTCTTCTATCGATAAAACAATTCATTTTCCTATCTAAGATCTTAATTCATAACCCTGATCTTTGCTCCCCGGGAACGGCGAAGTGTAATGAAGTTTTCTCTTTTTGTTCCAGAGTACCTACTTAAGTTGCAAAAAAAGCTAATTGTTTTACCATAAGGATCTCTCTCTTTCTCTGTAAGCAAAGCTTTCTGAAGTGGAATCTCCAACCGTAACCCTGATTCAAGAAAATCAATTTATACCAGAGCATGATTTAATTGCGAAGACGTGAATTATTTAGATTAATTTCCGGAAATGCGAGTAATTAAATTACCAGACATTTCTGTAACTTAGAAAACAAGATCTTCTGGGAAATAAAACGAAAATTGTTACGATAAGTTATAATTACACATTAAGTAACGATGAAGAAGTTATTTGGCAAAAGCAGGTCTAATACAAAGTCTGGATTCGCTTAAGATAATTTTCGTTAAACTTCTAATTACTTAGTTTAACTGGAGTACATGCGAATAAATCTTACAGTTAGTTTTAATATAGAAGATATATTACTCGCTATGGCATCAAACTTTTAAATCTATAAAAGTTATGTCTGTTTCTTTTCCAGAAAAATAATATGTATTCCAAGATATACTATTATGTTAACTCTATATAAAGTTTTAATCAAAGTTTATTTATTTTTGGTTAATATACATCTATGACTTTAGAAAAAATATATACGCATAGCTGTCACCATCTTCCGCTTTTCTGTATCACATAATCGAAATTTCATCATCGAAAACCGTCAGAATTCGTCCATAAGACTAAAATTTCGGTTAAAGTTTTCTGGTTCGTCAAAACAGTAAAAAAAATCAAAACAGTTGGCAGCGATGCATATGAATGCACCTTTAATATACTTTTTATATGTTTTAATGAAGATATGTTTCATTACAATAAACGGATACGAGTATACATAAGACAATACGGATACAATAATGATGCATTTTAAAAATACTTGCAATTTAATATCACAACACATTTAAATTAAACCAAAAGCCCGTTTTCATTTTTTTCGCAGAATTTCACATACACTCCAATTTATACTAATATATTTTAAATAATACTTCGTTTATAGCTAAAAAGCTAATAATGAAAATTATTTGTAACATATATAATGCTAAATGTCCAAAATTTTAAAGAAATAAGTAAATTTTTGAAATATTTATTGGAAACTTAAAGTACAGGTTGGGCCAAACATCCCTGAATAATGAAGTAATTGAAGCACAAGTATGCAGTATGTACATCGCATGTATACGCCTGTAAAAAATACATTTCATTGTCGTAAGCTTTAAAAAAAAAAAAAAAAAAAAAAAAAAAAATACTACGATAGATGGTGCTACACCCACAAAGCTAATAGAGAGAAAGCGTACTTTTAATATAAGAGTGGCGCATATAAACAGTACGCATGTGTACGCTGATAATAAACTAGCAGTGTTTCCAAGCCCAATTTTTTTCAATCAATATTATTTTAGATAAAATGTCAATTTTCTTTTTTTCTCTTTTAAATCGCCCAAGCGTTCCGATTAAACAAAAGAATATTTTCTGCATTAAAATACTGGTGTCCAAAAAGCCGGAGACTTGATAGGTCTAAAGTATGCACTTGCCATGATTGATCATACAATTATCATAAAAGTTTGATCAATTTCAATAATACTAGTTTTAATTTAATTTATTTCTGCCAAATTCACACTAAATCTGATTATAGTTAAGCTGTTCTTCTGAGTTTTAATATTTTGCTTGAAAGCATAGAATATCATTCTAATTCAAAGCATCTAAAATTATAAACAGAAAAAAAGATTAGCAGAAAAAAATTTATAATTTAGTAATATATGACACTATCTGTGATCAAGTATTAGCATTGTATTAATATTTTTCAGTAGGCCTCTCTCAAAAATTCCCATACCCCTACCTCCATGCCATGAAAGCTGAAAAGATATAAAGGCAAAATAAATCATCCTTTTAAAAATATTTTTCTTTTGTGTAACCAATAATACTTTTGGAACAAGATAAAGTAATGTATCTGTAAGTCATTCTAAACAGTATTACAATTAATAATAAGTATCTTTAATGGTACAGATAAGTACCATTGGTAGACAAAGGGTTAAACAAGGTTAAACAAGGGTCTGTTGTAATATTTATCTAAGGACCAAAGAGGTTATGTATTAGTTTTTTTAGCTCACAAGATATTAAAGTCTGAGAGCTAATATGCATGCAGGTTCTGTATGAATGTATGTACATATGAATGTTCGTACCACGATATCTCTTGCTAGAAATGTCCAGTTTATTTCAAAATTTTTATGTAGTTTTACTCTGATGAGACGCTTTCCTGATTAATTTTGAGGTTCTAATACCGAGTTCATTTAACTAAATGGGTTTTTGCCATCTATTTCTTTATTTTTTGAGGAATATTATTCTTTGAAGTAAAAGTATAAAATACAATTAGTGTGGATAGCTTATGAGCTCAATGCCATAACCGAACATTTTCTCTTTTATTAAATGGTATTTTATCATATGATACTATTTTTTTTTTTTTTTTTGTTGTTGTTTGATTCAGTAACTCGAATATTACTATTTAAAAGGTGTGTACCAAACAATTTCATACAGTATACGGTAATTTTGTTTCGAAACGTTTAAAAGTAAAATTGTGATTACAAATATATATTAAAATATACATATTGATTAAATTATAGAATGAAAGATTTGAAAGACTTAATTGGACGTCTTTAATTTTTTTTTTCATATATCGACAACAAGTTGTAGAGAAATATACTTTAGAATATGTTACATCATTTAACGGTTTATAACATCGGTTTATAACGGTTTATAACGGTGAGGTTATAACATCGATTTGCCTGTCCATGGTATTAACACATCAAATAATCACAAAGGTGAGTCTAGATTAAATGTTTATCGTGTGCTTGAGGATGAATTGTGACACTGGACGCAATATTGTACTCAAAGCAATATCGCAAATTATCTCAGTTAATATCTACATTCACAAGATCCTAGTCCAATATAGTGACTTCTATCCGTCAGGAATCTTCGTATTATCATATCCGAGATGCATACAGCCAAACTACATTTGCATATAATTTAGCATTTCCTAAACTAAATCAGCCCACTTACATGGTTACAATAAAATATATTACTGCAGCATTTCTATGTAATGTGAGAAAAACTACTTGGCATGTAAGAGAAAGTAATTGAAATTTAAAGTTTATTACATTAATTTTCCGACACCTCTTTAAAATGTATTATATATTTTAAAAGAATTTTATTATATTTGCCTTTAAATACCTTTAATAATAGAAAAATAGATGTATTAAGTCGGCTGGTCACTCGGCGGCCAAATTTACCCCGTAATGTTAAGTCTATGGGCGTTTTATACATTCTAACATTCAAAATATCTCCTCGGGGAATTAATGTTTTTAACTTCTTATTTCATCGTTCTCTTCTTAAAGGATGTCATATTTTTTCTTAGTTGTCAAAATATTACCAAAATTTAAGCTCAATTTAGTATTTTATATTTTAAAAACTGACGAGCTGGAAGTAAAATTTTAACACTAAATATAAAATTATGCATAAGTTTTAGACATATTTTGAAAACGAAGAAAAAAATGACATCTTTTAAAAAGAGAATGCTAAAAAAAGAAATTTAAAATATTAATTTTTTGAGGAGGTATTTTCAATATAAAAATGCATCAAATATGCATAGACTTAACATTACAGAGGGTAATTCAGCTGCTGAGTAACCAGCCGCTTAAGAATTATTACTAACAGGTTAATGATAAGAATAAATTAATGCTAAATTTAATTATGTTATTTTTATTAGATATTCATTTCTAAAAAGAAAGGAAAAAAAACTAAATTGTTCTAAATTTCTGACAGAGTGTAATCGTCTGTGTGTGAAAGTTGAATCTTTCACTTTAGAGAAGGAGGTTTGAAGTCCACGCCAACATTCTTGATGTCATCACCGCAACTTTTTTCACTTATACTTGGGTCATGATTGCAATGCTTCCCTTACGTTATTTGTTCAGAAATCAATAAATTACAACAGCAACAACTAAACATAATTTTTTTCGTCAAAGCAGAGAACCCTTTTTTTTCTCCACTTTCCCCATCTGATACGCATTTTTGATAGAATTCTGAATTTAATTATTTAGTAAATTTAAAGTTAATGCATTAGATTTTTTCAACATTTTTACAAAAATTACAATTTTCCAACACTTTAATACCATGCAAGTCTCATAATAAATTACTCTTTCACTCTATATTTTTTCAAATAAATATATTTAATTTATTTGTAATCATTGTTTATTCATTTTATTTATTTTCCTTATTTATTTTATTTGTAATTCATTTGTAATACTTTTTTATTATTTTCCTGTTTATATTCGACCATTACAAAGTTCTTTTTTCACAAATCTAATTGTTCCAGAATAGAATCTGTTCAGTTCAAACTTGTTTTTTACTATGCGAATTTTCGGCACGAATCGAGAATTTAACAAATCAGTTTATAGAAGACTTGATTTAATTGATAAGACGTGAATTATTCCGGTTGGATTCGAAAAGTGTAAATAATTCAATTAGTGTAACTTTTCTGTAGGTTAGGAAACTGGATCTTATAGGAAATAAAATGAAAACTGTTTCGACATGTTATAATTACGGACTGAATGTCGAGTTAAATTTATTTGATCCAAATATTTTGTATGGAAAGTTTGCGTTCGATTAGGAATGTTTAAATGAATATATAATGGAATGCGTAAATACTTTACGACAGATTAAATTTGGAATGTTATACTTGACATGACAAATAAATCAAGTTATAAAGCACTGCAAAAGGACTTAATTCCAAAGAAAAATGTCTGATTATAAGTTTAGAGAACTACTCATGTTTGAACTAAAAATTTTGAACAGATTTTCAATGTTTGTTTAAATAATTCATTAAATAATTGTGCGGGTGACATTTATGAAGTAAAAAATACTTTTATTTGCATTGGAATTTCAGTAAATTTGGAATTTGTACTTTTAAAATTCTTGAACAAATTATTAAATATCTAAACTTTCGTTCGATTTTTATACAATTTTTGTGACTGTGGTATGTAACGCAGTTACCGAATTGGAAGTTAATCGGCAGGGCTTTTTGTGAAAGGATTCTTTTCACAATTTCCCTCTCATACACATAGGTCATGATTGCAATGCTTCCCTTACAGTATTTGTTCAGAATTCAATAAATTACAACAGCAACAACTAAACATCATTTTCTTCGTCAAAGCAGATAACTCTTTTTTCTCCAGTTTTTTCCCATCTGTTACGCATTTTTGATAGAGTTCTGAATTTAATTATTTAGTAAATTAAAAGTTAATACATGAGATTTTTTTTCACAACTTTTTTAGAAACATTACAATTTTCCAACATTTTAAATACCATGCATGTCTCATAATAAATTACTCTTTCCCTCTATATTTTTTTTCAATTAAATATTTTAAATTTATTTGTAATTAAATTTATTCATTTTATTTATTTTCCTTATTTATTTTATTTCTAATTTATTTGTAATTCTTATTTATTCCTTTCCTGCTTAGATTCGACCATTACAAAGTTCTTTTTTAACAAATCTAATCGTTCCAGCGTAGCATCTGTTCAGTTCAAATTTCATCAGAACACTTTTTGTCATCAAATTTAGAACAAATTAATGCGTTGGGAGTAAGAAAAAGTTGTACACTAAACGATTTTTGTGTTGAGATTGTGCTGTTAAAATGTTGCAAAAATATTGATATCTGAAAATGTGTTCTTTATACGTAGCAAAATAGGTAACTTTATATGTTGCAAAAATCTAAAAATGTGTTTTAAAAATAGTGTTATTAAGTGTGTTTAAGCAATGTTGTAAATAGAGTTAATGAAAATATTTTCTTTCTATAGCGTTGTGTTGTACAGCACACTGTCCCCAAATTAACAGCACATTGTAAATTCCACACAATTTAGAGCACTATAAAACAACACATATAAAGCACTCTAAAACACTTTTTACGTGGTGCCTTTAAAATTATACAATTTTAAAAAGAAAAAAAAAAGACCGTTTGGTTTCAGACAAAACTTACTGCAGATTTACTAAGTGTATTTATTAATTTTAGCAATAAATATCACAAATTGAATTTTTGTAAAAAGTATGTAATTTTCTACACTTTTTGCACAATCTTTTTCGTGACTCAACACATCCACAGGAGAATAAAAAATGATTTAATCATAAGTTTTAATTATTATGTTCAGTTAGTATTGCTAAAAATTTTCACGATTATGCTGTGCTGATGAATAATTTCAAATATAGGGTTCGCACAGTTTTACCAATAATTTTTTAGAATTTTTTCAAAGTGTTTCACAGCAGAAAAAAATATTGTAAAATCCGTGAATGAGGGTGGGGACTGCGAATCGAATTCTGTGTTTTAAAAATTAAATGTTTTTTTTTTTTTTTGATAATGGTGTCAGAGTCCTTACAAAATATAAGGAGTGTGCAAACCTTGAAATACACTGTGAGAAGTGCTCATATAGTTGAAATAACGAGCTTCTACAATGAAGAGCGAATGATGAGCTTCTACAATATAATAAATATGATAAATAGATAGAAAGGTACTGAACTTAGAAATTGCAACAAACTCTAAAAGAGACTCAGTTACCGAAAGCCGAAATATTTCTTATATTATTTTTAGATAAAAATGTAGTTGATCAACTATGATGACAATTGATTGGGAATTTTACGTTCAATAATAAAAAAAGCATTATTATTTCCTTTATTTACCTAAAATTGCAAAATCTGTGTCAAAATAAAATAAAAAGTTACTCACAAAAGTTAATCACAAATCTAACTCACACAAAAGATGTTTCATAAAGAAAGGGAAGTTAAAAACCATATGTTATGCCACATCACTAGGCTACATTTTTACTTCTATATCTAGAGCTATAGTGCCACATCACATGGCTATGTAAAAGAAATAGAATGTTACTTATTGTGAATTTGAATTATTATTAACTAAGAATAAAGGTAAATTTTACATCATTTATCAACATCGTAGGCTAGTGATTGCCCTCTTCAGTTCCGAAGTTGAAATAATAATACGAATACTTATTCATTGGGTTTTTTCAAACAAATTGACATCGTAAAGGACAGAAAAAAATATTTTTCTGAAATTGATCCTTTAGCCGCTTAGAAATTAAGTTTAAAAAATATGGGTTTTAAATTAAAACCCACTTTAACCCTTTCGAGTACAATTTTTTTTCAGTTAAAAAAAAAATACTTTTACGTTATTAACCTTAATCTTAGCTATCCATATAGATTAATTAGTGTTTAACAAATATTTCACTGTCTGAAAGCTAACGAGTGCTGTTGTTTTGCGTATTACTCAATTCATATCATATGAGAAAAGGCTAAGGAAGAATATTTGGAGATGTTTCGAAAATATTGTATTAAATTGCGATTTAACTTATATTACAATTTTTTAATAATTTTTGAGCTTTATTACACAGGATTCTTTCAGGAAAGTAATTTTTATTTAAAATTTAAAGCGTGGAATATATGTTTAAAACAAAAGAATCGCAAATAATAATAAATAGAAGTAAGCAAATAATAATAATAAATATTATTATTACTAAATGCATAAACATAAATGAAGTCACACATATGCCAACATTATTACATGTAAGTATTAGGAAAAGTATTTTTTTTTTTAAATAAAGTGATTTTTCATTAAAAGACATGTACTATTTATGGTACAACAAACCCGAAAGGGTTAAAACGTCAATTTATTAACAATTAACGTAAATTAACACAATCACAAATTTAGGAACATTAAACAAGTAAAGAATGTACAAATCCTCAAAAATTTTTATTGAGAAAGGTTTAAGTTAAATACTTGTGAAATTTTATCGCTTTCTTATTCACACTGCACTTTTTGCATTTTGCAAACTCAGTCGAAAATAACATTTATTTTATGAAAGATTGAACTTAGATGCAGACTTTTGTTCATTTGCTTTCAACGCAAAAAGCATTCACCTTCTAAGAAATGATGTAAAAAAATAAAAAAACAGACATTTTCGCTTTTACAAAGAAGGTTAATGTTTGAGTTCAGAGATTAATGTTTAGTGTATCTTATTTTCAAATAATCACGACTGTTTAAGAAAACATTTTATGAAATACATTTGCTTAATAATATTTGTTTCTTATTAATATTTTTGTGCTTAAACTTGGAGTCCCGTAGTGAAGATCACTCATACAAATTATGTGAATGATGTTTATGGAAAAGATACAATTTCCAGTTATGCATTTTATGCTACAGCATAACACAATCTTCACATTAATTTCTAAAACGGTTTTTTTTTTAAATTTAGAAATGAGATATTATTTAAAGACTGCTTTATAAGTTGAAATACTTGTAAATAAAGCTTGGATTCCTGGGAGAAGCAGTAGGAGGAGCTTTAGAGAGTGAAAGGAATGAAAATAAAAATATTTTCTTTCATTTATATTTTTTAATTCATGTAATTTTTTTATATAACCGATTTTAATCTTAATTTAAGAAAACAAGGTCAATTTATTTGTACTTCTTATACATATTTTTTAATGTTTTAAAGTTCTTATTTAAAGAGGTTATCAAAACTCCTGAAAAACGGAAATCGCAAATTTTTCCTCCACTTATGTCAACAAACATAAACTTAAACGCTGCGGATGGGACTGTAATATCTTTAGATTTTAGCACGATTTTCCAGTAACAAAATAAATATATCATCGTTTTTCTTAAGATGTTATTGAACCAAACTGAGGAATATCCAAATTTTTTCTTCATTTTTTAAGTGATTTGCTTAGTGAAATACAATTGTAGCAGTCTTTAAAATACAGTTAAACTTTTACATATCGCTGTCCAGACCAATGTCAGTTTAAGGCGGAGAAAAGATGTGTATTTTCTTTTCTTTAGAAAAAGTGAACTGAATCAATTGTACGCAGATGAGAGATAAAATAAGAGTCAATGTACTTTTTTAATGAGTTGAGTGTATTTTTACATATTTTTGCTGTTTGCATGATTTTAGTACATATGATTGAGTGTGAAGTGTCCTTTTTCGTATTTTCGCCGTTCGCTTGACGTTTAGTAAATGTTTTAAGGAACTTAGCATCAATGACTTGTTGGGTAATTAACTGCAAACCGTTCCTTCTTTTTTGTGTGAATTTGACAATCGCCAATGATTGGAAAATTTAAGAGATTTGCTACAAATAGTTCCTCAACATCTAGAAAGTCACGCGCGCGGTCCGCAACTCACATCTCAATTAGCTCACGAACGTTGCTGAATACTTTCCAAGCTTATTCTAAACGATAAAAGACAGTTTTATCTCTTCTCCAGACGGCAACATTCATGAGCTACTTGAGATGCTGTTTGAGATCTTAGGGTTACAGAACCTTCTCAATCTACATAAAAAGAGAAACAGGCCGAAGCAAATGGAGCTATAGAAAAGAAAAACATCTCAGCTGTTTAGTTAGAACTAAATATAAATAAAAATAAGGTGATTCTTACAGAATTTTTAAAAGATTCTCATGATACATTTTTAAAGAAAAATATATAAAAGAGAGACACCCTTTTATTTCAAAATATCCTGAATAATGTATTTGATTCGTCTAAAAAAGCCAAAAGAAAATACTGAACTTCCTTTTCAATTTTTAAGAAATTACTTCAAATGTTAGAAAATATACATGAGTATTATTATTACTTTTTGAATCAAACTATGCTATATTTCATAAAAACACATTGCTCCGTTAATATAATTTATTAGTCATCAAAGCGTTTATTTTGTTATTAAGAAGAATAAATGTATAAGTATATATTTATAAAATTTTACAAAAAAAAAAAATATATATAAACATCCGTATAATGTTAAAAAATAGCTCTAGAAAATAAAGCTATATTAAAGAAACGTATATCATCTGTTTATTTAGAGCTATAGAAAAGAAATCATTTCAGACGTTTAGTTAGAACTAAATAAAAATCTAAAAAAAAATATTTTTGCAGAATTTTTAAAATATTCTAATGATACCTTTGGAAAAGTTTGAAAAAAAAGAGACACCCATTTATTTCAAAATAGCCTGAAATATATATTTAATTCGTCTAAAAACGTTAAAAAAAGTATTTTTAAATTTTTAGGAAATTATTTTAGATTATGTAAAGAAATATACCTGATTATTACTACTACTTTTTAAATGAAACTATGTAGTATTTCTATGACAGCATCTTGTTTCGTTAATATAATATATTGATCTTCAAAGCGTTTATTTTGTTATTAAAAATATATCTCTAATTAAATAGGGCATATTTTTATTTCTATTATTACTGGTGCCAAAAACAAATTATGCAAAAGTAACTGAAACTAGTTAGCCTGAACATACGAGTGCAAAGAGTTAAACTATGATCACCACTTACTCAAAAATAATAATATCTGTAATGTATGTTCAACATTTATAATAGGAATATAACATGAATCACATAGTAAAGGGAGAGTGCTTGTAAAATTGCGATCGCTATTTCAAAATAATAATTTTAAAAGAGTAGAAATAATTTCTAAACACGTCTAAAAAAAGAGAGCTGCATTATTCGTACAGTTTTAGTACTATTTTGTAAAATTAAAATGATATTACACAATTTATTGTTAGCGAAACTTTTTTATGGTTGGTTATTATCTCACATTTGGCCATGGATTATATTAAGTACCTAATTATAACTGTTTTGTTCATAAATGGTGCATGAATTTCTCTTTGCTTGGGATACTTTGTATTTTTATTTTCAGTCTGTAATATAGACGGCTGCACAGCATGTTGCCAGTGGACTACTTTTTCTTATATTTTGATTTATTTTACGCACCAGTTTTTGGAAATGGCAAAACTCACTTAAAACTTTCAGGGGCGCCGTTTGCAGTCTGCAAAAGGTTAATTTTGATGAGCAAAATTGGAATCAATATAATTTTAGTATAATTTCGATCTGATAACATACGTGAAAAAGAGCTTCTGATTATTTTCAAATAAATTTGTTCTTTTATTGTTATGCGAATTAATTACATGAATCTTTTTGGAGGACAAATACTTTGCCCTAAAAGGGTTAATATAATAGCATATTAATCAAGGCAAAAATAAGAGGATTTTTACTATTTCGCAAAATTGCTGCCATTCAAAATTTGTGAAATATATAAAAAATATAAAATAGCCTCCTGGCAACTCTTGCTACACAGATTATTATTTTATCCAGTTTACGATTGAAATTCCGATTAATTAAAACTCGGCTTACATATTAAAGCACAAGTGGTTTACCAAATCGTGTACAGTCAATGGCCGTGGTCAAACCCCGGTGTAGCGAAGCCAATAGTTTGGTCCCGCCGTTTTCCTAAGATATATAATGCTGATTTATACTTTTATATCGAGCCTCCGAAATTTTAAGAGTCAACTATAACAAACAGAACATTTTTTTTCTGTCTACCACTGTTTATTTTTAACTTTTCCGCAGTCGTGAAAACATAACTTCGACACTAATTTCAAAGGAAAATGTATGCCGGACAGTGAAAATTAAATTAAAATGAAATTAAAATGAATCATTCAGAAATACAAGATTCTACATCTCATGTTGATGTATAGGTTACATAAATGACGTAATCGCCACCATCGCAGATGCTACAGCAACTATTCTTCTAATTAATATGTAAAGTAGAAGAAAGAGTGTTTTTTGTCATTTGAATGTACTCAACAAAAAAATTCGAAACATGTTTTTGAAATCGGCATCACTCCAACAGAAGATTATCAGTGGTTTCTCTATCAAAACATTGAGCAACAATTAATATTAAAATAAATTTTGTTTCATTTTTCTTCATGTTTAATTAATATAATTAGTATCGTGTTTGTTTAATGTAATCGATTTTAGTCAATTCATTAATGATATCTATAATAACTCATTAAAGGTAATTTATTGATAATCTGTTATAAAAGATTTTATCATTTTTAATGTATCTTTATTCAATACACATATCAACTAATGAATTATACATTTTATGAACTATAATTTTTTGTAACGGTTCAGGTATAGTGACGTTAATGTGTTGTAAATTTTGTGACTAAAAGGGTTCTAAAAAGTGTTTAGGTTTGTGAGTTAAGGTTTTGCAGTAAACATTACTGTTAGCGTTATTCTAGTTTAGCAAATTTATCATGTTTATCTCTATAAATGAAAGATCTCCGTACGTTTATAAATAACGGATAGTTTATGATTCATGTTATTTGGCCTAATTGGATAAGATGAATGATTTTGAATCATTCCCAAATTGGCTCTGGTGTCCAATTAATGGAGCACTTCGTTTGGGTCCCTCTTTTGTAATATTAAAGAATTAAAGATTTTGGTGGATACCAAGTTACTCCTATTTAATATCGAAAATAAAATCAATTTAGTTTTATTATACTGCATTATTAGTTCAAGTTTTCAGACAGGTATCAAAGAAATTTCCAAATAATTTAGGATGAAAACAAATAGATGTAGCTCTATTCCTATATATGCAGAAACTGCAGAAAAAATATGAATACCAAATATTTAATACTATAAAGCCGTCATTTTTAGAAAATTAATAACGCCTACACTTGAGTAGAAAATTGCAAAAAGGCGTTTCATCTCATCTTCAAAAATCTTCCCTACTAATGAACCAAGCATTTAATATTAATCACGAAGATTAATTAAAATAACGTTCATATTAACCCCTTCATATCCAATTTTTCAATTTTTAGAAAAAAATATTTTTACTTTAATAACATTCGCACTAGCTATCCAAATAGATTAATTAAAATTTAACGATTATCTCATTGCTTGAAACATAACGAAAGATGATCTTTTGTGTGCTATTCATTTCATATTCATATGATAATAATCAAAGGATCTTTATTTGGAGATGTTTAGAAAATATTATATTACAATAAGATTTAACTGTTATTACAATTTTCTAAATTTTTTTTTACCTTTATGACACACGAATCTTTCAGGAAAGTAACCAAGAGTGAAATATATGTTTAAAATAAAAGAATAGCTAACGGTACACGGATAATTAAGAAAATATTTATTATTATTACTATTTATAAATACCTAAACTAATAAAGTCATCTAGTATACGCATAGACACATATTAACATTACTATATGTAAACAGTAACATAAGTACTTCTTAAAAGAAAATAATACTCAATTAAAAGACCGTAAAAGTTCAAAAATTAGTATATCGTATTAATTTATTATAATTAATATACATATGACTGAAAAAGTCACATCTCGTAAAGTCATATCTAGAGATAAAAATTGTGTCCAGTCATCGAAATTAATTTCTACCAGATTTTGTTTTTTACACAAATTTGAATAAGTGCCACATACCTAAAAAATGTGCTAATTACAGAATTTGAGCCTAAAACACCCTTAAATTTCAATGTTTCTGCTTTATTTTATTCTTATGTGAACAATCGAATCAAAGAACGTATCACTTGAATTACTATTGCGTCTTTCATAATTTGTTGAATGTCATTTTAAACATATTTACATAATATGCAATAATAACAACATGATTTCATTTTAGAGGAAAGATAAACTAAATAAATGGACCTCCGTGGCTGAGTGGTTAAGACTTCACGCCGCTAATCGTGAGGTTGTGGGTTCGAATCCCACTGGCTCCATTGCACACACACTTTGTGTGGAGCTCCTGGTTGTACTTTTCGTGTGTTGTAATATTTCCTTGTGTGCTATCTCGTCCCTGTATATTGACGATGGCTTATAAGCAGGCTTCATGTCAAGCACACAAGTCAGATAAATGTTGTTCAATAAACAAACAAACAAAAACTAAATAAATGATTTTAAGTTATTAATAACAAGAAAGGAAAAATCATGTGCCAAGCATAGATTATGAAGAACTTTCCAACCCATACAGAATAATGTAACAAAACTGCACCGTTTAAAAATTTTAAATATTACGCCTTTATTTCAACATATGGAAATTTATAACGCACTTAGAAACCGAATTTCACTTATTTGCATCTATAATCGGAAAATTATCCAAATTTTTTAGCATCCTTATGTATGATATAGAGATTTGTATAGAGATTTGCATAGAGATTTAAAACATGCCAAAATTTAGTTCATTTAAAAGATACATGCATTTCAGTTGAAAATTTCCCTTCAGCAATTTCCTCTATTAAGAAGAATGATATGCGAATACTTTTGCCCAACCCTGGTTATAAGTTATACATTTTTTATATAAAGTGTAGTATGCAAAAAACTAATTAAAATTCATTAAATTTTTAACAACGTAATGTCATTAAAATAGTCTCTGAACGATTTTTCCTCATAGACCATAATGTAATCGAATTCTATTTAGGATCCCTGTAAATGAATCATTAATCGTACATACTTCATATACAATAAAAAACATGTTTTCGGGACCCTATATAAGCTCTAATAATTACAAGAATATCTGAGTATAGTTACAGGAGTTAGAGCTTGGATAGAAGAACAGACGGACAGACAAACCGAATGCATAAGCAATTTTCAACTTTGTTGGAAAGTGCTAAAATGATCATATCCATTTCTATTCCTCCAAATTATAATAAATTGAAAAACTGATTGATTTTTATGACATTCGTTTTGAAAACAATTTAATGTGATTTACAATATTAAGATAAAAATGTAAGTGAAACAAGATCTAAATAATGTAATAGTTCAGGCATTTGGTAAAAAAATAAATGCAAGTTTTGGTGTAGTTTTGATTTTTGGTTCCCTTTATGTTTTTTTGGGTCGCTGAACACAAATCTGGCATTATCCAACAAAATTTCTCACCGGAAACGTGCAAAAAGTGGCTTTTTTTGTTTTTCTAAATAACTTCAAAGTTATACATTTTACATAAAAGTCATGAATACATAAATTAAAGAGCACAAAATTTCCTACATTTTATGTATTTAAAGTTTTTTTCTCTGATCAATAATTTAGCTGTGAGAGAGCCGCAAAAATGGGCGTGAAAAACAAAAAATTCTGAAAAACGTGAATTACAGCACCGTACGTCAATGAAACATGAAAAACAGCCATTTTACGCAAATTTTCCCCACTTAATAATACTAAATATATTATTATTGACTATATTTTATTAATCTGATGTTCATTGTTTCTTTCATAACTAAAAGATAAATAAAAATGAGCATATTTGTGATCAAAATCTTCATTTGCTATTACAAAATAATAATAGTAACAGTTTCTTGACTTTTAAAAAATGTAAATAAAAAAATAAAACAGGCTTTAACATATAAAAGCTGACACGGATTTCAGTTCTTAAAGTTCTCGAAGTTCAAAATGTGGGTGTGATAATAAAAAAACCCCGGAAAATAGGAATTATGGCACTGTACATAGATTTAATTATGAAAACTGACCATTTTTCGCAAAGATTGACTTTAAATGATACTGAAGATATTATGATCGACTATATTTTACAATGAATTTATTAACAATAAAAACGACGACTCATTATGAATTATTATTTAATTATAAATAATTATGTACATTAGTTAAAAAAACATTTACTTAAAAAAATTACTATTTCCGCTTTCTTTTATTTAAGGGTCCCTGCTTTTCACCGACATCTACAAAATAGAAAATAGACGAATGGAATTAGTGGGTGTTTTTATAACTATCAATATTATAAATAAAAATTTTTTTAGTAGTAATTATTTGATACCTTGCGGCATGACTACTTCCGTTTCCATTGGCCCCTCTGATTCATTGGGTGGACAATTCATTTCCGATCGGCTTCAAAGTCTAGCTCATCCTCTTCGTCTTGACACACAACTGCGATGTTGTTGCAGTTTCCCTCGCAATTGAAACACATGTTGGAGCAAGAAAGCCCTGGCTTCTTGCATCCACAATTTCGTTGGCAGCTCTTTCTACACTTGCAGGATACAAGCTTCAACAGTGAACACAGGTTCAAGGCCAGTATTTGTTCTTTTCCATCCCCACTCTTCAGCATTTGTTTCTACACCCAGCCATTGTTGGACCTGGTGATATACTCTTAAAGAATGTTGTTGTGTTGCAGCTGCAGATGGTGGTAGTGCAGCAATGTTCGAATTGTATTTAAAGGCTGACTTCTTGTATGAAATATATCTTAGGTGGTTTAGTGAAGGCATTTTTGTCTCATTATAACCATACAGTGAGACAAGGAAACGTTCCCTAGCAGCTGTAATCATTTCCTGAGTAGCCTTATGAGTTTTTGAGTACTTTAACAACGTCTGCAAGGTATGAATTCTTCAGAAGAGTTTTGAGGACTTCATTTTCCCTTGCATAAGCAATGTTGACGTTGTATCGCAGCCGCTCATACCATGTAGAAAGAGGATGCTTTCCGCAACTGTTGACTCACAGAATTAGTTGGAGAATATGTCATTGGAGAAATGGTGTCTTTCCCTGGTTTTAAAAAGAAAACGTTTTCATACGTGAAGATACCTATCAAAATGACCAAATGATCTACATCTTCACCAACTACAACTACCGTCTCATTTAATGGAGCCAAAGACAAAGCAGTTTTTATAATCAAGGTATCTGCGTCTTCTTTTGCCTGCTTGCATGAAATATTTGCTGATGAGAATTTATCTATCATCATAGATATTAATCGACTTTTTATTTTCGTCAAACAGTATGTCGATTGAAGAATGTTTTCTTGATCTTCTCATACGCTCAGCAGTTTTCGTGCCACCTTGCATAACATCAGGGTAGAAGATCAAAGACAAGTATTGCCTGTGATTAAAGGGACATGGTGCTGGGACCAACGTTATTTCACACTTGCATCCTTTCAATGAAGGGGGAAAGTGCAGATGGTATTCGTACAGCTGTGTTTCAAGGACGAAGATCGCCGTAAATTTCGTTTGAGTCAACTGATGAGATGCCCCCTCCATTCAAATAGTCTGTTTAGGATAAAACTAAAACTTTAAGAAGTGGAGTGCATGTCAGTTGTTATCAGTTAAAGCCTGTTTTAGTTATTTTATTTACATTATGTAAAAGTCAAATTAAGAAATTATTACTATTATTATTTTGCAACAGTATATACAGATTTTGATCACATATACTCATTTTTATTTATTTTTTAGTTATGAAAGAAACAATGAACTTCAGATTTTTAAAATATAGTCAATAATAATATATTTAGTATTATTAAGTGGGGAAAATTTAAGTTAAATGGTTGTTTTTCATGTTTCATAGTCGTAAGGTGCAGTAGTTCACGTTTTTCAGAATTTTTTGCTTTTCGAACCCATTTTTGCGGCTCTCTCACGGCTAAACCATTGATAAGAGGAAAAAACTTCAAATACATAAAATGTAGGAAACTTTGTGCTCTTTAATTTATGTATGGATGGCTTTTATGTAAAATGCCTAATTTTGAAGTTATTTAGAAAAAATGAAAAAAAAAGCCACGTTTTTTTCCAAAAAAACGTGTTTCCGGGGAGAAATTTTTTGGATAATGCCAGATTCATATTTAGCGACCCAAAAAACATAAAGGGAACCAAAAATCAAAACTACACCAAAACTTTCATTTATTTGTCCTTTTGGAGCACTTAATGCCTGTACTATAACCCATATTTTCCCAAATGAATGAATGTGTATTTTTTTTATTATGTGCATTTTAGTTGAAAACATTTTGATAGATTTAAATTTAATTTTGTTTTAATTTTGCATTAAAGCTTTCACTTTTTCTAAACTAATAATATTAATGCAATTATTTCACCAAGAAATTAAGCTAAAATATACTGTTAACTATAATTTTTTATTTAAAAAAGAAAATAAAAAGAATAATTGCTTAATTAAGAAGAACAAAATCCAAATTAAAATTTATAAAGCATAAAAATGCTTTTGAGATAAAAAAAAATGATCTTTAAATAGTTTGTGGTATTTTTAAAAGGTTTTTTAAATGTTTTTTTTTTTTCAAATGCAAATGTAAAAAATGAGCATAATATGAAATCTCAGTTACAAATTTAATTATAATTTAATTATAAACCATCTCTTTCTACTTTCTACAAGTCTTTCCCCTCCTCTCAACATCAAATTTAATTGAATTAGCTTCATAAAGTAATTAGTTCAAAATCCTTGCTTTAGTGCGCGATTCAAAAGTTTTCATTTTTTCTTCAAAGGATAAGACTTTTGCTGTAGGCGGTAATCATATCACTTTTCTGCATACCCCGAAATTAATTAAAGTAATTGATTTCTTCACAATTCTATGTGTTTTCCGGAAACAACTTTTCATTTGGATATTTATTTTAGAATTTAGATACATTGTTTCTCATTTATTCCATTATAGATGCTTATAAATTCCTGAGGATCAATAATTCATTTGCTTCTTCCCATGCGTGGTGCCGTTGAAATTTTCGTAGTTTATTTTTAGTGAGTAATGTAATACATCAAGAAATTTATATCATGTTTATTTTAGAAACTCATAAAAAATATAAAATAATAATATATTCAATGAGGGTTTTTAAAATTAATAATAGACGCAACCTTAAAAAAACAACGTATACACCAATGTTTTGATTCCTGAATGTTCACATTTTAAAGTTGTGTTAGGGTTTGTGTGCGCTTAACAAATGTTATTTAATTATATGGAAGAAATACATGAGTAAAACTTTGAAACCATTTGTATCACTGGCACATATATTCCGTCAGTATAAAATTTCCTTTTAATTAAGAAATTCCAAATTATGCGAGAAATTCTGAATAGTAATTTTTGTTTCATATGATTATGAGTTTCGTGATTACATAATGTAAAATTTACTTACGACTTATCCGGTAACTAGGTACGACTAATTTTTGCCAAAAATGGTTGTCGATCGCCGATTTTGTTTATCGTTGACAATCCCCAATCCTAATAAAATAATAATTTAGTGTATACTACATCCATAACAATAGTGATAATACAATAACTACTGTTATAAAAAAAACTTTAAACATTAGAACTGCAGCTATAATGGCCGGCTGCTCACAGTTAATTACAGAAAAGTGACCATGTGCCATTTTTATGCGATTTCAGAGTTTCCCCAAAGCATTATAATTAGACGTTCGCTTGGAGGTTGTTCGAAATTGAAGGTGTTGTTGCATGAATATGAAATAAATCCCTGATTTAATAATAAGCTTCAACTGACGATTTCATAAAGTGAAAGCAAAAATTCAACCAGGTAAAAGCATGTTTGCTATTTGTGTATTGCATCCGTTGCTATCGTCGGCGATACTGAACATATCTGAACTTACATGGCTGCAAAGACGTGCTACTGAAATCATTGCCTCAATCAAAGTGGAAAAAAATATTTATAGGAGAAAATCGCTAGACAAACTTGTTAAAAAATGAAAAAAAGTGTTAGTCTTGCGTTGATTGCAAAAACGTCAAAAAGAAAAAAAATAGTGCAAAGTTATTTTGAGGAAGTCTTTGGCAACGAAGTAAAATATTGGATCACATGTCAATCTTTTTTCCTCCCAGATATATTTCTTATTTTTTACCACTATTTTCTCGCCTACGTTTCAGAATGAGACAACACAAAGATTCCAGAATCCAATATGTATCAATCGAAAAGAAGAAAAAACTAGAGAAAAAAAAAAATAAATCATGGTTTAATAAAAGGAAAAGAAAGATATGGTACCTTTCCGTAACATGATGTGTTATTATCACTTGAACATAAAGATCGATAGAAAGGAAAGTAAACAAATATATATATTTTTTAATAAAAATATTGTAATTGACTTAGCTTAACACAAAGTATTTGGGCCTAATTTAAATTATTTGTGTCGTCGATAGAAGTTTATTAAAATCTATAGAAATTTTCTTTTAGATTCTTGCTCTGTTTTTATTTATTATTTTATAAAAATTGAAAATATAAAAATACTATAAAAAAATTCAGTATGAAGACAGCTCAAATTTCTTTATGCATTATTTTATTTTGCAATTTTAAAAGAAGTTAGTATACTTTTGGATTTTTTATAGTTAGATTGGAAGTTATTTTTCAAATCGATTGTTTGAGCAAGATTGCCGGAAACCGTAAAAGAAGTTAGGTTTCATATTTTTTATGAAATTGAATTTTTACATTAAGCAGTGCCACAACACGAATATTCATCTTATTTGAAATATTTTTGTAATTGGAACTATGCTTCTAAAGAAAGCGTTTCAAAAATTAAATGATGGCGATAAATAACATATTGCACCCTGCATATTGACGATTATAACAACCTATAATTTGCGCAATTTCAAACCTCACGAGTCAAATATCAATCTAATAACAAGATAACTTAGATTTACCTCAATCAAAGTGAAAAAAATGATTTATAGGATAAAATCGCCTGACAAACTTGTTAAAAAAAATGAAAGAAAGTGTTGACTCTTGCGTTGATTGCGAAAACGTCAAAAAGGAAAAAAAAATAGTCCAAAGGTATTTTGACAAAGCCTTTGGCAACGAAGAAAAATATTGGATCACGTGTCAATCTTTATTTCCTCCCAGATAATTTTTCTTATTTTTTACCACTATTTTTTCGCTTGCGTTTCAGAATTAGACAATTCAAAGACTCCAGAGTCCAATATGTATCAATCGAAAAGAAGGAAAAACTGGAGAAAAAAAAATAAATCATGATTTAATAAAAGGAAAAGAAAGATATGGTACCTTTCCGCAACATAATGTATTATTATCACTTGAACATAAAGATCGATAGAAAGGAAAGTAAACAAATATATATTCTTTAATAAAAACATTGTGATTTTCTTTGCTTCAGATAAAATATTAAGGAATTTTTTCCAATATATCTAATGTTTGCAATTTAAAATGCTTGTGTCGTCAATAAAAGTTTATTAAAATCTATAGAAATTTTCTTTTAGATTTGTTCTTGCTCTGTTCTTATTTATTGTTTTATAAAAATTGAAAATATGAAAATACAATAAAAAATCACTAAGAAGATACATCAAATTCCTCTATGTATTATTTTATTTTGCAATTTAAAAAAAAGCTGATATGCTAATGTCTTTTAACATTTAAATTGGAAGAAATATTTTAAATTTATTCTTTGAACTAGATTGCACGGGACAGTAAAAAAGTTAAATTTTGTAATTTTTATAAAATTAATTTTTTACATTAAACAATGCCATAACACGGATATTTACCTTATTTGAAACTTTTTGTAATTGAAACAATACGTCTAAAACTAACGTTTGGAAAATTAAAGGTCAGCGATTGATAGCATATTTCACCCTGTATACTGCCGATTATAACAAGCTATAACTGATACAATTTAAAACTTTACGATTCAAATATCAATGTAATAACAAAATAACTTAGATTTGCCTCAATCAAAGTGAAAAAATGATTTACAGGAGAAAATCGCCCGATAAACTTGTTAAAAAAGTGTTGAATCATGCGTTGATTGCGAAAACGTCAAAAAAAGGAAAAAAAGATTATACAAAAGTACTTTGACAAAGCCTTTGGCAACGAAGTAAAGTATTAGATCACGTGTCAATCTTTTTCCCCTCCCATATATCTTTTTGGTACTACTAGGTTATCCCGTCGACCCAAAAATTATCGCCAGACTATAGGATTAAATGCCATTAATGGATGATCGTGAATGTCACATTCAATGACATTAAATAAGATTCACGTGTTTAAAATGTCATTAAGTGATTTTTATTTGTTTTTTTTAGTATTTTTATTAATATTCCATTAATTATTTGTTTTTTCGTTATTTAAAATAGAAATTATGTCAATATGTATAGTCTGGCTACTAGTATAGCGATTTGTAAAATTTGGCGAAATTGGTCGACGGGATAACAGGAGAAACCATCTTTTCTTATTTTTTTACCACTATTTTTTCGCCTACGTTTCAGAATCAGACAACCCAAAGATTCCAGAATCCAATATGTATCAATCGAAAAGAAGGAAAAACTGGAGAAAAAAATCGTGGTTTAATAAAAGGAAAAGAATAATATGGTACCTTTCCGCAAAATAATGTGTTATTATCACTTGAACATAAAGATCGATAGAAAAGAAAGTAAACAAATATATATTCTTTAATAAAAACATTGTGATTGACTTAGCTTAACACAAAATATTTGGTCAATTTTTCCAATATTTCTACTGTATGTAATTGAAAATATTTGTGCCGTCGATAAAAGTCGATAAAATCTATAGAAAGTTTTTTTAGATTTTTTCTTGCTCTATTTTTACTTATTACTTATACTATTTTTACTTATTCTTTAATAAAAATTAAAAGTATAAAAATGCAATAAAAATTCAGTATGAAGATAGCTCAAATTTCTTTGTGGATTATTTTATCTTGCAATTTCAAAAGAAGCTAGTATGCTAATGTCTTTTTATAGTAACATTAGAAGTTAATTTTTAAATTGATTGTTTGATCTAGATTGCCGGAGACAGTATAAAAAATTAGATTTCGTAATTTTTATAAAATTTAAGTTTTACATTAAACAATGCCACAACATGAATATTTATCTTATTTGGAACATTTTTGAAACTGGAACTATATATTTAAAACCAACGTTTGAAAAATTAGATGTTGGCAATATATAACATATTGCACCCTGTATACTACCGATCATAAGAACATATAACCAGTTCAATTTAAAACTTCACGAGTCAAACGACAATCTAATAAACAGAGAACTTATATTTGCCTCAATCAAAGCGGAAAAATAATTTAAAGGAAGAAATCGCACGATAAACTTTTTAAAAAATAAAAGAAAATGTTGAGTCTAGCGTTGATTGCAAATGCGTCAAAAAAAAGTACAAAGGTATTTTGACAAGGCCTTTGGCAACGAAGTAAAGTATTGGATCACGTGTCAATCTTTTTTCCTCCCTGATATCTTATTTCATTTTTTACCCCTATTTTCTCGCCAACGTTTCAGTATTGGAAAATCCAAAGATTCCAGAATCCAATATGTATCAATCGAAAAGAAGGAAAAACAGAGAAAATAAAATAAATCATGGTTTAATAAAAGGAAAAGAAAGATATGGTACCTTTCCGCAACATAATGTGTTATTATCACTTGAACATAAATATCGATAGAAAGGAAAGTAAACAAATATATATATTTTAATAAAAACCTTGTTATTGACTTAGCTTCACATAAAATATTTGGGCATTTTTTCCAATATTTCTATTGTTTGTAATTTAAAATATTTGTGTTGTCCACAAGAGTTTATTAAAAATCTGTAGAAATTTTCTATTAGATTTGTTCTTGCTCAGTTTTATATTTATTGTTTTAAAAAATTTGAAAATAAAAAAAATGCAATAAAAAATCAGTATGAATATGGCTGAAATTCCTTTATATATTATTTTATTTTATAATTTCAAAAGAAGCTAATAAACTGATGTCTTTTTACAGTTACATTGGAAGTTATATTTTAAACTGATTGTTTGAGCTAGATTGCTGGTGACCGTAAAAAAAGTTAGGTTTCTTAATTTTTATAAAATTCATTTTTCATATTAAACAATGCCACAACATGAATCTGAAACACTTTTGTAATTGGAACTATATGTCTAAAACCAACGTTTGGAAAATGAAAGGACAGCAGTAGATAACATATCGCACCCTGTATCCTTCCGATCATAACAACCTATAACTGGCACAATTTAAAACTTCACGAGCCGAATATCAACCTAATAACAAGATAACTTAGATTTGCCTCAATCAAAGTGAAAATAAATGTTTTATAGGAAAATATCGCCAGACAAACTTGATAAAAAAAGAAAAGAAAGTGTTGAGTCTTGCGTTGATTGCAAAAAACGTCAAAAAGAAAACAAAATAGTGCAAAGGTATTTTGATAAAGCCTTTGGTAACGGAGTAAAATATTGGATCACATGTCAATATCTTTTTATCCGAGATATCTTTTCTTATTTTTAACCACTATTTTCTTGCCTAAATTTCAGAATTAGACAACACAAAGATTCCAGATTC
Source organism: Maratus speculifer (assembly GCA_964019185.1). Classification (NCBI taxonomy): domain Eukaryota; kingdom Metazoa; phylum Arthropoda; class Arachnida; order Araneae; family Salticidae; genus Maratus; species Maratus speculifer. Next base: position 230,151,080 of record OZ025294.1, on the reverse strand, counting down.
CAACATGTATCATTCGAAAAGAAGAAAAAAATGGTGAAAAAAATAAATCACGGTTTAATAAAAGGAAGAGAAAGATATGGTACCTTTCCGCAACGTAATGTGTTGTTATCACTGGATGATAGAGATCGATAGAGAGGAAAGTAAACAAATATATATTTTGTAATAAAAACATTGTGATTGGCTTATCTTCAACCAAAAGATTTGGGCATTTTTTTCCAATAATTTTATTGTATGTAAGTTAAAATATTTGTGTCGTCTATAAAAATTTACTAGAAATCTATAGAAAGTTTAAGTTTATTTTTGTTTTGTTCTTACTGTGCTTTTTATTTATTGTTTTATATAAATTTGAAAGTATAAAAATGCAATTAAAAAATCATTATAAAGATAGATCAAATTTCTTTATGTATTATTTTATTTTGCAAATTCAAAAGAATCTAATATGATAATGGTTTTTTCATAGCTACATTGGAAGTTATTTTTTAAATTGATTGTCTGAGCTAGATTGCCGGGGAACATAAAAAAAGTTAGGTTTCTTAATTTTTATAAAATTGATTTTTTACATTAAACAATTCCACAAAATGAATCTGAAACACTTTTGTAATTGGAACTGTATGTCTAAAATCAATGTTTGAAAAATGAAAGGACGGCAGTAGATAACATATCGCACCCTGTATCCTTCCGATCATAACAACCTATAACTGGCACAATTTAAAACTTTACGAGTCGAATAACAACCTAATAACAAGATAACTTAGACTTGCCTCAATCAAAGTGGAAATAAATGATTTATAGGAAAAAAATCGCCAGACAAACTTGATAAAAAAAGAAAAGAAAGTGTTGAGTCTTGCTTTGATTGCATAAAACGTCAAAAAGAAAGCAAAATAGTGCAAAGTTATTTTGAAAATGCCTTTGGCAACGAAGTAAAATATTGGATCACGTGTCAATCATTTTTTCCTCCCAGATATATTTCTTATTTTTTACCACTATTTTCTCGCCTACGTTTCAGAATGAGACAACCCAAAGACTCCAGAATCCAATATGTATCAATCGAAAAGAAGGAAAAATTGGAGGAAAAAATAAATCATGGTTTAATAAAAGGAAAAGAAAGATATGGTACCTTTCCGCAACATAATGTGTTATTATCACTTGAACATAAAGATCGATAGAAAGGAAAGTAAACAAATATATATTTTTTAATAAAAACATTGTGATTGACTTAGCTTCAGATAAAATATTTGGGCATTTTTTCCAATATTTCTATTGTTTGTAATTTTAAATATTTGTGTCATCGATAAAAGTTTATTAAAAATCTATTGAAAGTTTCTATTAGATTTGTTCTTGCTCTATTTTTTATCTATTATTTTAGAAAAATGGAAAATATAAAAACGCAATAAAAAAATTCAGCATGAAGAAAGCTCAAATTCCTTTATGCATTATTTTATTTTGCAATTTAAAAAGAAGCTAGTATGCCAATGGGTTATTATAATTACATTGGAAGTTATTTTTTTAGGATAGTTTGTGTTTGATCGCTGGTTTTCATTAGCGAATATATTACCATGGATAAATGTCCAAACAGGCCATATCATATCCTCATATTTAAAAACGTACGCTTTGTAAATACAACATAATTTCGCTTTAATATTAAGCATTATTAAACTATAAACTATACCATACTATAACTGACAAAATTGAAATTTTCGTGAATGAAGAATTGATTTAATGAGAAATTTTAGTTTTCGGTTAATATCACTGGAAAAACTTATTTATAATGGGAAGTGAACTAAAAAGGTTGTTATAAAAAGAAAAACGAAATGTTGAGATTTGCATTAATTGCAAAAATGCGAAACAGGAAGAAAATAGTCCTGAAGTATTTTCACACAAACGAATGCATAAAGTGTATGATTACGTCTAAATCTTATGTTCACAGAGATATATTTATATCCTTTTAAACTATATTTTATCGTGCAAGTAGCGAAATCTGACTATACAAAGATTTTAGATTCCAATATATAAAATCGATCGGGGAAAAAAAGGTGTTAAATAAAAAGAAGAGAACGAATATTCATAACTGTTATCATTTTGTCATTTTTTATTTTGTTCATCATGTATTCTGTTTTGTTATCATTGTATTGTTATCATTTGGACACAAGAGGGTTCTGTAGACGGATTCTTAAAGCGCCACGCTATGAATCGCTTGCGAGCGTGGGAGGCTGTTTGAAGTCATTCTAGTCCACTGGCTCCGTTTCCTATAGCTTTCGGCATGGCACTCTTTGTATGGAGCTCCCGGTTGTACCTCTCTCGTGTTGTAAAATTTCCTAGTGTTATCTCGTCCCTGTATATTGAAGATGACTGATAAACAGACTTTCATGTCGAGCATACAGGTCAAATGTATGTCGTTCAATAAATAAATAATTAAATTTCGACACAAATAAAGAAAAATAAAAAAATAAATTAAACAGATGTATTTTCATAACCGAAACTTATAGAGGTACTTAAATTTTCGAGAATGTTTATGCTGATTGCGTTTTATTTTCAGTTAGTAAAATGATGCAATTAAATTTGCATTATAGATACACGTCATGAATGAAAATGGCCTGAAGTTTCATGGCATGAAACATCACATGCACTGAGTTTAATGTAACGAAAATTCTCACTTTACCGACAAAGGTTTACAGCTGTAACTTCTAATACACGGTGAGGAATAAGTTCCTGTATTATAGCGACTTATTATGTTTACCTCTGTGAGTGCAAATCCGTTACTTTCAGTTGCCGCATAAACAACAATCAAAATGTATAATGTCTGGGGTCAGCTGATCTTCCCTGATTCTGTACACAGTATTGTGATGTAGCACATTTTTCTTAAATTAATCCTTTTGCTTAAGTTTCATTCAAAAATCACTTTTGATTAATTATTTATTTTAGCCTATTTTTTTTCGCTGGCTTATTTTACCCCATTTTTTTTTTTCGCTGACCTATATTATAAAAAAAAATCTTTAAATTTTTTTTAAAATTTTCTAAGAAACTGAGATTTTTAGAATGTTTTATAGAATGGTAGTAGCAAAAACTCATGTAACTGAATCGATTACATGAATTTTTCCTGCTGCCGTTACATGAAAATGTCTATGAATCCCAGTTTCCTAGAAAAAGTTCAGAGTTTTAGAAAAAATTCAAACTTTACAGATTCTTCTTTAAATTGTAGCTACTAAGCCTAGATAAAGTGTAAATTAAGTACAGTCAGGAATATTCCTTAAATTATCTGTCCATTTATCCGATATTTTGCTTATCCGATCTAGATCAGTAGGTCCTGACTTGTTCGGATAATCAGCGCTCTACTATATGTTTCACATAGAAAGAAAGTTTGATTATTGTCTCTAATAATGTTATTTCTGAAACTGTAGAAATTGTATTATTTTATAATTGATGTATAGAAGAGATTATTCTCATTCTTATTTCAGTTAGAGTAAAAGTATCACCGATTTTAATGATACCTTACCATGAAACCATTAATAAGAGAAAGTGGGTTTGATGAAATATATTTTCTTTAATCTGCTAAAAGTAAAGCAAAAAAGAAAAAAGAATCAACAAAATCTTTTTTTCAATCTTTGCAAAAGCTTTTTAAATCCTTTATGGAAAGAAAGAAATGAGATAAGTTTAGTTTTTGTGGCGTACGTAAGGTTGTTAAATATTATTTGATTTCTTTTCAAGCCAAGTTTTGATTTTAAAGACAGATATTGATTGAGGAATTATTGAATCGAAAATATCATTATTTGTTGTCTCGTATAAGGATAGTTTATTTAGTATGTCTGATATATATATATATATATATATATATATATATATATATATATTAATTTTCATTTTTGTTTTGTATACATAAGTTCGTTGAATTTCGAATTAAAAAAAAACCATAATATGATTTATGAAATAATTATAAAAAATATATCAATTACAACTTACAATTTTTTTTCGATAGATTTATATTTAATATGTACTATTTTAGCAAATTTTGAGTTTGAAAGTTTTATTCCAAGTAGTTTTCGAATTATGCTTAAAAGTGCACAAATGACTATTTAATGAGGGTATATGTAAATAATTTAAAGTAAATTTAGCAGTGAAGCATAATTTTAAAAAAGAAATATTTAATGTATATATTATTTATTTTGTTGAAACGTTTGGGCTGGTAATAGTGAGAAAAAAATTTAGTGGGTGAATTGGTTATATTTGGAAGAAATAATACACTAATAGAAGTAAAATAGTCGTTCCATAGCATCCCCATAATCAAATTCTGAACTTCAATTTGGATATATTTCAAAAATATGGTCATTTTAAAATGATTAATTTCTTTGAAACTAATCGTACATATTTCATGAAAATTAGTTTTTTGGCTAATTAAAGAGAATGCAATTTTTTGACATTTGAAACTTGGGCATTGCCATTGAAAAGAATGGGTTCGTTTTAATAAAGGAATTATGAATAAAGGGGCGGAGGTGTGTAGCACATTGTCTAGCAATAAAGTAATTGAGAAGGGTGACAGAAACTGACAATGTTATTATTTATTATTATTATTTATTATTATTATTATTATTATTATTATTATTGATAGTTTTTGATTATCGAAGGTGAAAATTTTGTCTTATTTAAAATTTTTTTTGATGAGAGTTGCCCATTACAAATGTCGTTAAAAAATTTTTTTTTTTACTGGTTTCAGTTTGTAGAAGTATTATAATCCTTTCACTGACAATGACAGAAGTTTTTTTGGCTGTCACAAAATGGCGGGACTACTACCGCCAAAGTAAATTTCCATCAGTAAAAATAAATACTAGATTTTGGCATTTTTTTTATTGAAATGTAACAGTAATGAGGCATTTAAATAAAAAGAATTTTTCTAAATCTACTTATTTGGGCATATTTGCTGCGGTGGTAACGAGCCGCTCCGAAAGCGGTTGCAGTTGAAACTTCGAGATTTTAAAATGGAGTTATAAATTAAGAGGAGGAGAAATATAGAGTACTGCCTAGCAGTTGCTAATGAAGCATTTCCACCAAAAAACACGAATAAACCGGTGAATACTTCCACCAATAAACATGAATAGAAAAATTCATTTATTTTAAGTGCTTTATTGTTGTGGGAAATCTTCTCACAAACATGGTAAAAAAAAAAATTATTTCTTTTTACAGGCGATAGTTGCTTAAGTATTTTAATATTTTTACTGACACTGGTCTTGGTTGTCTTTGTTTCACAATATGGCGGACTTACTACCGCTAAAGTAAACTTGCACCAGTAAAAACAAATAAAAATTTTTTGCATTATTTTTGACTTAAATTTTCCACTAATGACGCGTTTAAATAAAAAGAAAATTTTTTCATAAATTTACTGCTGGGAGTTTGGACCGGCGATAATCTAATTCTGCGAAACCGGTTACAGTTAAAGTTCCTTTATTTTGAGGATATGCCAGTTCCTCTTTCTTAGTAGTTCCATGTATTTTAAAGATATGTCACTTCATCTTTCTTAATAGTTACATGTTTTTAATATATAGATGACCGCCTAAGCAAATGCCATGCATAATAATTAAAATTAGGCCTTTCTCCCCAATCTTTTGGTACCAGAATTTTTTTTCTAAAAGAATTTGTTGCAAAGCTTGTAGAAAGTATCCCCCCCTTTTTTTTTCACGACTGTACATACAGTATCCCATAAATTTCAGATATGTTTAAAAAACTTTCTATGAAAAACTTTTTTTTGGCGCTTATATAACCTTCAGTTTCCATAAATTCATGCGGTTTTTATAAACATGTATTTTACAAAAAGTATTTTTTTTTTAATATCTGGAAAAAAATTATCATTTCATAATAAATTCGCAGAAATAAATATAAGCTTACAAGCATTGTAACCATAAAAACGAAAAATAGGCTATTAACAATCTATTTAATAAAGTTTCTAAAAAACAAAAACAACCACAGATATAGCAATTGATGCAACTTTTATACCAACAAACATATGCAATTTTATCTTTAATACACATAAAGCTTTTATAGAAAACAGTAGCTATATGTTCAATGTAATATATATACATATAAAATTTATGTTACATTCGACATAGCCGAATGTAATATACATATAAAATACTATATAAAAGTTCTCACTTCGCATTATTTTTAAAATTATCTAATAATTCCTTTCATTTTTAATTAATTCGGATAATTTAATTAATTTGCAGAAATAAATCTAAGCTTACAATCATTGTAAACATAAAAATGAAAAATAAACTATTAACAATCTATTTAATAAAGTTCTTAAAAACAAAAACAACCACAGATATTGCAGTTGATGCAACATTTAAACCAACAAACATATACAATTTTATCTTTTCCACACATAAAGCTTTTATAGAAAAAAGTAGCTAAGGAATATAGAATAAAAATAAATACTGGAACATAAAAGGATGTAGTGTAAGAGCAATGTACTTTAATGCTCTTTTCTAAAACAGAAGTGCATGCCAGTATGTCAGTTTCAATATTGGAGCCATTTACGTTGTTACTTTGAAAGTTGTGTTATAAATGTTACATTGATCTTAAAAGGAAAAGAGGAACAGTTTTATCGTATTTTAGTCGAAAACAGTGATTTTCTTTATTATATTAGAAAGGGATGGTTTTAGTGTATAAAATGGAGTTCGGTAAATGGAAAAAGATAAATGATAAACGTCTATAAATATTTGTGATACATATAAAGAAAAATAGAATAATTCTTTGTGGATTGCAAATTATATCTGAATGTAATATGTATATAATACTAATAATTCAATAAAAAATAAGAACAAAAAATGTGCGATTTTGAAATGCATTAGAAACTAAAATTTTGCAGTTATTTTGCACCTCAATGCTTTAATGTCCTTAATAAAAAATAAATTATTATGTTATATTTACGTAAGATATATTATTTGTATACTACACTTACAAAAACAATAATATTTCTATATAATATGATTTTAAATATATGAATGCAACAATCCAGTAAATTTCTGTCATTCTAGATTTAATTTTTGACATTACAGCTTTCAGACATTTATCTAGAATTCCAATGTAAAGCTCAGTAATAAAAACATGGTTTATTTTCTAAAACAAAACATTTTATAACCATTTACTAAATTAAAACTACTTATAACCTTCATTATGCAGGGCATTATTATTATTATTATTATTATTATTATTATTATAAATTAGCTACTTATTGTAACATAACTACACCTGTTTCGATCAACGAAATTTGAAATTTACGTCCTAATAAAAATAAATGAAATGCTAAAACTACTTTTTCTTTTTAATAAAAATCTACATTCCACCTAATTGCATATATTAATAGAAATACAAAACACAAAATTCCATTGTTAACAGTTACATCACCATCCCTGTTTATATCAACGAAATTTGAAAATTTCTATCTAATATATCAAAAAATAAAACGTGAAGAATTACTTTTTTCCTCCTGTTATTCCGGCACAATCTGCATTCCTGCTAATTAAATCTAATCACAAAAATACCAATTTTAAAAGATTTTCAAACTCGGTTCTTTGATTAATTCAAAGTTGGGAAATGTTTTTTTTTTATTTATTTATTTTTCCGGTACCAACGCTACGTTCGATTCAATTAGCTAGATAATTCAATTAGCACTGGATCGTGACAGTTAGTTCCGAGGATTTGTTATTTATTTGTTTGAAAGTAACGCAAGAGTTTCGTGTGCTAAGATGAAATAGTGTACCTCGAAATTGAATAATAAGTTAATTAACAATATTAATCGATTTTTTTTCTGGTAAATTAAATATTCTAATTTCTTTTCTCGTAAAACCCTTGTTAAATTGTGTAAGAACAGTACGGAACTTAATTTGATATTTAAGCTGTATAGTTATTAAATGAATGTTTTTGTGCTTACGTTTTATTTACCTGAGAATGTGTATGTGGTTTCTCTTCGTTACCCTTGAATAGTTCTGACTTAATACATTTACATTATGCATAAAATTGAGATTATAATGAGAAAAATAAGTCTGATTTTTATATGTTAAACTTGTTTTGTCGTTTTCTTCTACGTTATTTAATTTCAAGGTTTTTGATGTTTTGTTTTGGTTATTTACATGGAAAATAGATATTATCGGTAATTTTTGAAAAAGTTGATGCATCGAGTCGAATGTAATTTTGAAATTAATCAAGCTGATAACGATGCTTACTTTATCAAATATTCGTATTAATTTACATTTTTGAAATGGTAGCGGAAGATAATTCAAAATGAATTATTTTTCAATGGAATTTATCTTACTTTTCTATTATGCATTTAGTTTTAGAATATATTTTATTTTATTAATTAAATTATTCAGAAACTCTGTATTTTTAAACATTTTAGACCATCATATTCCATTGTAACAAAACTATGATTATAGCAATAAAAACACAGAGCATGATAGACAATGACGATCGAGTACTACATAAAACGATTTTTATTACTGAGAATTTAAAATAATATCGGTGAAAGCAAGTCCTCGTATCAGTGACAGTAGAAAAAAAAGTGCTTTTGTTATGCCAGTTAAGCTTAAGGATGTATTTCGATCCAAACTGCTTATTTCCCGATTTATTTTTAAATTCATTTTTGCTCTCAAATGCATCAAACTGGAGAATTGTAATATATAGAAAGTACACAAGGTGCCGTGATCGTCGATTATTTGATAAATGCAGAAAATTTTGAAAAAAAAAACCCAACAAAAATAACCCAATCAAATACGGCATTTTGAACAGATTTTAATGAAATGGGAGATTTGAGAACGAAAAAAAGTGTCACACTGGGAAGGTAATTGTTTATAAATCAAATTGTAATGAATTGAGCGTACGGCACCTGGATACGGTACGGAATCATACGGCACCTTATACGTCTCTTCAAAAATCACATATGCAAGTTTCATGTTTCTACTTTTAAAAATGAGTCTGAAATTGTACCAGATAATTTTAAGCTATTGTAGATGGAAAAGCGTTTTTTTGAATACACCCTAAAAATAATGAAAATAGTCTGAGATTTCACTATAACTTTTGGAACGCTGAAATAAAATCATCTGATAAATCCTACATGAATTCAAAGTTTTAATTATGGACCCAGTAAATTATGTTGCCGCAGTTATGTATTCATTCTAAAAAATATGTATCTAACTTTTGGCAATAGATATGTTTTAAAATTGGAATTCCCGGACTATTGGGCCGACAGCTTTTTCTGTAATTAAGACTTGGTTCTAAACATTGCTTTTATATACAGTTTAAAGTCTAAACTCATTTTCATTTTTAAAGATGACCCAAAATAAGTTAAAATAAAGTCATTTGAAACATACGAGAAAAATAACATGCTCTAATCTGTAGAATTTATTCTTAGGTAAATGAAAATTCTTGGATTTAATTTAAACGGAATTTTCTCTACAATGATTTACTGTCTATTTTAGATAAGACAATTGAGTTCAAAGTTATAAAAATGCAAAATTCTAACTTAATTGATGGGACTTTAAACTAAATCAGACGAACTTGGGTGCTTCTAAAAATAGGACCATAAAAGGAAACATCCTTTTAAAGTATCCTTCTCTAATCTACTGGTTCTTTATTGTAGCCAACAGTCTAATCACTTTTTCTAAACGCGTTAGTAGGTTTTATTTCAAACAAAACATTTTTGTTTAATCCTTTACATTGCCATTAATCCACTCAATATAGAAAACTCTTATCTAAAATAATGTTCTTGACATTGATACCCCTCTATCCAAACTACCGCTTTACCCCTTGTGGGACATTCGCATAATTTACGATTAATGAAGGTATGCACCAGGAAAATTTTATTAAACTTTACTTTTCTAACATTTTTGGGATAAAAAAAAAGGTCACGAAACTGCTTTTACTTATTTTGAAATACAATTTTTCCAAATTTCCGGTGGAGGTTCAGAATTATACAAATGTATTTGTTTGCCCTTCAAAGGATTAGGAAAATAAAACACTGTTCTTCAATTTCCGATCTCTTAAATGGTAGACGGTAGGTGCTGGGTTCGAACCCAATCGTGACCGTCGGCCAAACCGTTTGAAATTTTCCCTAGGTTATCTTCGAACCTTAGATTTCCTTGCGTAAATACGGGTTAGGTTCCCTTGGGCATCCCACCCATTAGGGCCTATATCCCAAGCATAGATAATTGGCCGTCATAAACAAAACCTAACCGTTCCCCTAACTAGTATATAGAAGAATTTTTCGAACTTCTTCCAAATGATTTTTCTCGCCAAACTCATTAAATTGTGCATTTTTAAATACATAAATGTTAGACAGAAGCATTTATACATTCTAAATGTTAAAATTAATTAATGTATAATGTTGAAATACATACAAGACCTTATTATTACGCATACATCCATCATTACAATATGTATGTAAAACATGAAATTTGTCTATCATTGCAAAAGCAAGTTTTCTAGAAGTCATCATCGTACATATTTCAAACATTATAGTTACAATTATATTAGGAATAACCTAAAAAAAATATTAGTAAGTTATTATGTAGTTATTATGTAATTAGTTTTTAGTTCGGCAAACAAAATAATATTTGCTTAGTTCAGATTCCATGTGTTATTTCATATCTGCTCGTACTAATATTTGAAACCATGAATATACCTAATATTTTCTTTTTTGTATGACTATTTGAATGAATCGCTTAACAACTTTAGATTCAGAAATTGCTCCAAAAACTGCATTACACTTAATTAAGGTGAGAGAACTACTTAATTTGCATGCAAAAAAGTTCAAATTATAATTTCACTTTTAAAATTTAAATTTTGACTGTATATTCATGCACGTATAATATTTGGAGCTATTCGACGATGTATCCGAAGATATTGAAACAAATAAGAAAGAAAAATGGGATGGGGGGGGGGTTCCATTTTTCTCACATTTTGAAATTGCCACAACTGCTGTTCAGATTAATGTACAAAAAAATAAATAAATTGGAATATGTTCCGGGTACTTAGGTTTTCTCAGGATTTTTCAATCAAAATTTAAAGTTTAGTGTATATAAATATCAGAAATTAAATTAACAATCATTATAACGCCTCACCTCTCCGGTTTTTAACTATGTCATATTCGGATATATTTATTAGTCTATGTATGAAAGTCCGAATATGTCATATTCGGATATTCGGATATATTTGGAGCCACGTCTGGGCCGAAAATTCCTGAACTCATATAGATATACCACTAGTACATTTTATTGACAATAGATTCGTTTACCAGTTCACCAGCCTCTTTTCTACCTTTCTACACTCTTAAAACGAAAGAGCTGATTTGGCTTCTCATGAAAGAGCTGTAATTTTTTCGATCATAAAAGAGTTGTTTTTCAAGCGATTAAATCTTCTTGATCTAAATTGGTTATTTAAATAGCTCAACTTCATTTAAACTGGTTAAAACTCGAGTTATTTCAACTCTTTTTTGAGAAGCGTCCTTTCAACATTGAGATGAGAGGATTTCAGCTCACCTTGAGCTATTTTGTGGCTGACTTTTTAAGAGCGTAGATTCACTGGTGCTATCATAATTATTTATTAAGTTTATTTAATGCAAAAACCGTGCATTGCATATTTTCTGATTCTTTGTAGGTGTACGTCTTGTGATTTATTTGCTTATTTTTCTTTGGACTATTAGTTAAATAATTTAATAGTGGATGGTAACCATACAATTTGTTAATGATTGTTTCTGTACTAAATTAAAGAGAAAAAATATATTTTGTTTAACGCTTATGTCATAACTCAAATGATTAATAGTATGTTTGTAATCTAGTGGGAAAAAATGTTAACCACTTAATAAATCACAAAACCTAATTTATACAATCGAATGATAGAATAACACTTAAGACTCCTGTCCTTGCAGGCGAATACACTCACCAGCTAATTCTAATCCTATGGGTTGACATTTTTCTAATATCTCGTTTGTATTTCAACATTTTTATTTAGTTTTATTTTATTTTGCATTGGGTACTTTTTTATAAATCTAGTTTCACTTTCAAACCGGTTCTGAAAGTGAAAGTGTCATTCTAAAAAATATCTTCAACCAAAATCGATAGAGTAAAAAAAAAAAATATTGTTTAGAAACGGACCTCGGCTATACAACGTAAAAAACATAAATAAATAAATAAATAAATAAAATAAAAATAGAGATGTTGAAATCCAAATGAGGTATCAGAAGAATTCCTTCCCATAAGATGAGCATTAGCTTGGGAATGTCTTCGACATCATAGACAGGAGTCTTAGAAGAAATTATGGCTTTAAATTAGTAATGCATGTTTTCAGTGTTAATTTAAAAACTTAATAAATAAGTGTTTTTAATCGATTCTCGAGCAAGAGGTATTTTTTTGTTGTTGTTATTGTTTATGTATTTTTGTACAAAAAACCTGCTCGTATAAAAATTTTATTAATACATAATTCAGAATAAGTTTAAAGAACATTTTTTTTCTTTCTTTTTAGTGCGACCAGCATCGTTAACAGTTCGGGGTCCCACAACGCCTGTTGTTGCAGGGGAGATGGTGTCCTTAACATGTACAGTTGAAGGTGCACGACCAGCAGCAAATATTACCTGGTACAATAGGTCTGAAGTCATAGGACCGCAACCGACACCCACCACAGATCTAATGAGTGATGGAACTTATCGAACTGCAAGTTCATTGGTATTAGTTGCATCAAGATATGATCATAAAGGAGAATTTTTCTGTAAAGGAATTAATGAGGTGTTAAGGAAAAGGTTAGAAGCTCCACTGTTGCAAGCTACGACACTGGAGGTTTTATGTAAGTCTGAAATTCTTTTCTTTTACTAGATTGAGCAAAAAGTTCAGGGAAATTTGTGAAAGTTGGGTTCTTATGCGCAAATTAAGAAAAAAAGCAACAATTACTATACTTCAAAGTAGAGAGCATTATAGTTAATTTTTTTCTGCCATCAATTCCGTATTTCCTGGAACTACCGTGGCGGTGCCTCGAAATCGAAAAACTCTTGACATGCTTCTTAAAAATCATTAACCCCTTGGGGACGAGCGGCACTTATACGTGTCACAAAAAAGCTTAAGAATTCTTGTTTATTCCCACCAGTAAAATTATGCTGGAAAATTTGCCTTATTTAATCGGAGCATTTTCACGATTTAATAAGGCACAAATTTCTGTTTTTAAAAATCGGTGACAAAACATTAAAAATGTCATAAAAGGCTCCCGTTGCAAAAGGGTTAAACTAATCAATAATTAATTATAACTAATCAATATTTTTGAAAAAAAAACTTTTAAATAATGCCTATTTTTTCACACTTTTACCGAATTTATAATCTTTCATCATCGGTTTTTCGAAACAGAATTTTTTGTCTAATTGAATTAGAAAAAAAGCTCGGATTAAATAAAACAAAATTTACAATAAAAACTTACAGGTGAAAATAATAAATCAGGATTCACAAAAACACGTTGCCCGAATGACCTTCCGTGGTTGCCCGAATGATCCTTTAACCGTGGAAACGGTTAAAGGATTCAAATCGATGACCACTGAAAAGTGTTACAGTCATAATCGAATATCGAATGGAGAAACGTCTGGGCCGAAAATTCCTGAACTCATATAGATATACCACTAGTACTTATATACAGGGTGTTTCGCTACCAGACCGACAAACTGTGAGGGGTGATAGTAGACATGAAGACAAACATTATTAAATAGGAAAAAATGGGGCGCAAACGTCTTCCGTAGGAGTCAGGGGCCATTAAATTTTAAAGTCCAAAACTTCAACGATTATAAAAAACGGAAAAAAGGGTGGATTCGTTTGCGGTTATCGCTAAAATCATTCTTTACATCACATTTTGTTTGTAAAAAAAATTTAAAGGTTACGTTCAAAAATTGTCGATAGAGGGCGCTTTAGACTTTAGAGCAACAAACAACTACTTTTTACCCTTATTTTGTGCACGGGGTTGAAATTATTCTAAAGTTTAGACTTTAAATTAAATTTTAAGCCCAAAATCGGAAGCATTGTTATCAGGTAACTAGCGAAAATTGAACTGTGAATAGAGGAGGGGATTTTGAACGCTCATAAACATTTGACAAACTAATCGATTTTATTGCGGTTCGCGTGTAGGTCATTCCCATGGTAATTATTTTATTCAAAATTACATACAGCATTGGTGTCCCCATTTTTTGTTAGAGGGCGCTTCCGACACATCTCCGACATTTCAATGGCATTTCTCCTGGGTGTTTTACTACCAGACCAACATATTTCCAGGAAGTGTGAGGGATGCAAGGACGACTCGGAATCATAATATAATGTAACGTCAAAATTATCTTTTTTACGAGTTAGGGTTAAAAGAAGCAGAGAAAAAAGCCACTTCATATTTCTACAACACGTTCTGTTGGAACTTCTGGTAAAGCACATGTTCCTCTTTCGTTGCGCCACTCTAAGCACGATGGGGCTCCTCCAAATTTTACCAATGATGTTCGCAGACACCTCAACATAACATGTGGACAGCGGTGGATAGGTAGTGGTGGCCCGGTTCGTTGGCCTGCTAGATCGTCGCACCTACATCATTAAATCAATTACTTTTTGTTACCTACCTTTATTTTATTACTGTATAATTGTTCTGTATTTTTTTAATTAACGTTGCTGGGTGGAGCTAGTTGAGCTCAAACCAATTAGTAGCCCCCCCCCCAACACCGCCTGATTCAATCTGAATCTGAATCTGTATGGACTTCTTCTGCTGGGATCAAATGAAAAGTTGAATGTATGAGACATCTGTACCATCAGTGGAAGACCTGTCTGCTCGAATTTCTGTAGCTGCCAGAAAGCTATCCGAGATGCGAGGAATCTTTCAAAGCGTAAGGAATTGCATGCGACGCTGCTGTCACGCATGCCCAACTACTTCTGGTCGTAATTTCGGATACCTTTGTTGTAAAACCTTTAACTAAATTGCTTTCTGCCACATTAACGTGTTTCTGTTTAACTACGCGTTTCTGTTGGGTTTTTTCTCTGCTTCTTTTAACCACAGCTTGCTAAAAAGGCATTTTCAATGTTACATTCCCATGTGATTCCGAGTCGCTTTGCATCCCTAACACTTCCTGGAAGTATGTTGGTCTGGTAGTAAAACACACAAGAGTAATGCCATTGAAATGTCGGAGATGTGTCGGAAGCGCCCTCTATCAAAAAATGGATACACAAGAGCTGTAATTCATTTGGAATAAAATTATTGCCAAGGGAATTAACTACACGCAAACCGCAACAAATCGATCAATTTGTATAATGTTTATGAATGTTTAAAATCTGCCCCTCTGTTCACAGTTAAATTTCGCCAGTTACCCGATCCCAATGTTTCCGATTTTGGGATTAAAATTTAAGTTAAAGTCTAAACTTTAAAACAATTTCAATCCCATGCACAAAATAACGGTAAAAAGTAGTTGTTCGTTACTCTAAAGTCTAAAGCGCCCTCTATCGACAATTTTTGAATGTAACCTTTATAATTTCTTTTTTTAAATCGTGTTATAAAGAATTATTTTAGTGAAAATCGCAAACAAATTTTTCTTTTCGTTTTTTATCACCGTTTGAATTTTTGGACCTTAAACTTTAATGGCCCCTAGCTCCTACAGAAGACGTTTGCGCCCCATGGTTTCCTATTTAATAATGTTTGTCTTCATGTCTACTATCACCCCTCAAAGTTTGTCGGTCTGGTAGCGAAACACCCTGTATACGATACAAGTTCAGGTAGTAGCTATTAAAAATTTCCCAGAGATTTTTGCTCAACATAATATTTGTACTACAATTTACAAAATTTTTAAAATAATTCAAACTATAGTTTTCTTGCTAAAATCTCAGAAACAGACGTAATTAGGATTTTTTTTAACATATGACAAACAATATTTGTCAGAATGTAGTTGTTCAGCTTATCAGGATTTTTTTGTTTACTAACAGAAAATCTTCTCCTGGAAAAGCCATTAGCTTCAAGTTGTTAATCCCCTGACTGCCGAGCAAAGGGCAAAATTGTAATGTTTTTTTTTCTCCTCAATTTATTTTAAATGTTAATAGGGATTTTCTATCATGGTATAATATTTTGTAACGTAATGCTTATAAGCCTTCAAAGTATCAATCATAACTTAATTTCTTAAAACTGGATTATATTTGTAGAATTATAATTTAAATAAAACTTGAACTGCAGTGAAACCTGCAGCCTAGTGAATGGATGTATCCGGTCGCGGTAGAGAATTATTATTATTTTTTAAATATACGAAGTACCAAGGGCGATTTATCTTCTTATTATACTTTTTATTTGGGGTTTAACGTTGGCCTTTTAAAAATGTTATCAAAACACAGTCTATCAAAAAAAAAAAATAACAGTTTAATGTAAAGATATATTTAAAAATTAATTATAAACTAAACAGCTTGAAAACGATTAGAGTGAACATTAAAACTAATGAACCTAATATTAAGATTTTGAACACTAATTTTTACTAAAATGATTAAGCAGTACGTTACCCAAATATCTTATATTGGAAAAAAATATTTCGCATAATTGTGAAAATGGCAAACGGATCTCAGAAACATGAGAAAAGTTTGCTGACTAATTTCACATATTGGATCTTACATCTTACTTTTCTTTATTTATAAATGTATAATTCTGAGATTCATATCGATTGCTAAGCTGTTTCGATAACACACTTGATAAGTGACTATTGCTAAGTTTTATCATAAGAAAATTAACTGCTTTAATTAATTTTTTATTATACCATCAAGTAGAAGTATCAAAACAGAAATATGTTTAACTCTGTAATAAAAGAATTGTTTTTATTTCTTATCTTCCTCAATGAAATTAAAGTAAAAATGACTCGCTCTTGCATACGTAGTTTATTCACGTAGGACTGTTAAAAAAACTTGTGTTTATTAAAACAAATAACAATAACATTACAGCAACAATTAAATTCAATTATGTTTTTGAAGTAAACTTCAAATCCCTCTTTTTGTTGCAAAATAAAGTACATGAAATTGTCGAATAAATTTCTGTATCTATAGGTAGTTTATCTTTAAAAATTAATGTAATTACCATTTATCATGTTAATAAACCTAGTTAATCCGAATTAATGTACAGTGTGTAGTTTTAAAGTATTACAAACGGATACATGTGTAAACACACGTCATGTTAGGTAACACTAAGATCAGGGACGAAGGTTGTTAATCCAATCATTCAGTCAAAAATGCGAGATGTCTTACCTACTGTGTGTACGTTTATAACATCATTAATAAGGAAGATAATCTAACTAAAATTTCAATGGATTTACATGGTTATATGTGTAACATTACCATATTGCAGTATATACCAATAAATGCGTCCTAATTATGTAAGGGATTCTTTATATACGTCATGCAGACTTCAAAATACATAACATATACATTTTGGAGTATTTTTTATGTTGATATATCCGGATCTTATATGTGTTATGATGCATGCTAATTTTGATAAACAAGTATAAGCCTGTTCAATATCTTTCTCAAATATTTACATCATTGTTAACGCCATGATGTAAATCTACGTTCATCTCAGAATGAGTAATGGTACAGCCCACATCGTTTCGTATTTATAAACTGTTTGTAATGATCTCTGCTATCACTGCGTTCTGTTTGTCGCCATATTACTTGATCATCCTGTATATTACCATTTGAAACTCTGAATGCAATACATGAATAGTTTAAAGTAAAATTCAAAATTAAGAAAATTGAAAAATAAAACATAATGCATCAATACAATCCAAAGCGATAATCTAGTATAATCTGGGTGTTTTTGATATTTTTGGATTACTTGCGAGACATGATATTTTTAGGCTAATAAACTGACGTATTTAATCTTATATACAAAATTGAAACGAGAATTAATATTTCAATGAGAAAAAGAAATTGCAGTCAATCATTTTTTTTTTTTTGGTTTATAATTTCAAATGTACCATATATTCTTTAAGTTGAAAAAATTAATAACGCCTGTATTTTAGGAAAACTGTGATATAAATTATTCTGAATTCTGTTTCGACCGATAAATAAACATTCCGAAAACGCCTAAAACAAAATTCGCAAAGTGAAGTCCTGATCATGCTATAAAAATCAAGATATTGCTCCCTAAAACTAATATAACTCAAAATACTTTTACTTATATTTTTAAGGTTATCTTAAAACTAAAACTTTAACAAATTGCGCCGTAAAATAGTACGTTCGCAAAATGGCTTACGGTAATTCAGTATTTTGCATAAAGTTTAGTTTACTTTATTTTACTCGTATTTCACCAGCCTAACTTTAAAACGTTAGTAAAAGGAACAATTATTTGTTACAAGATATTCGAGAATTTTACAACGTCGCCTTTCAGTCCATTAATTTTAAAAATGCTACAAATCTTTTGACACCACTTCCTCGCTAAGTTTTAAAATAACTAGAAAACGAAAGTTCTGGGAAATATTTATGTATGCTAAATGCTAGAATTTCGATAGTTTATGTATACTTTGGAATCGTTTAAAGAAGCAAAAGAAGATTTTGGGTTTTAATCTACACAGATACTGCATTGAGACATATTAGAGATCCATTAGTGCGTCTTTCAAGGAATGATTACTCAAAATGAGAAAAAGCAAAAGTATGCAATGCAAACCCGCGTATTTGCAATTAATGACAGAATATTAGAATAAAACGTTAATAACATAGTTTAATGATAACAACTATGTTTTGCTACGTTTATCCTAAATAAAATAATAGAAAAATATATACGACACAAAAAATGTGCGCAACGGAGATAATCAGTGTAAGATCGGTTAATTAAATCACTGTCAGCTTGAAATAACAAAATACAGACAGTAGAAATATACAAGGCAGTTTTGCAAGGAATTGGCTAAAAAAAGTAGAGTTTCCGCTATGAAATTAATCAGTTGCTGAAACAAATCTTTAGTTAACGAATAAATGGGAGTAACAATAAAAATGGGACATTTCTTCTTGAAATACATTCGGTCTCATAGAACTGAACATAATCTATATGATCACATAGCAAGTATCTTAAATTTATGACAGCAAAGAAACTAGCAACAAATCTAAAATTACGTTAAACAGCTATACTATGATATTGCGATTCCACTGAAGTTGGAACTGAAAAAGAAGTGAAGCTTTTGAGACAAAGCGAGAAAAAGTTGTGTTCTGACCCAGTGCAAAGTAATTTATTGGTTAGACTGTAGGAATACAAACACTGTAGTGCGAAAATTTTGTAGACAATAAAGCTTAATTTGCCGGCTGATTAGCGGACGAAGAAAAAAAAGCAAACGGCCCGAATGCGTCAAAGATTCCTCTGTAAAACATTGTGATCAAGGAAAAAATATCCTTAAATCAAATAATTTCAGGTTAAAAAAATACATAAGAGTGCGTCTAAGATGAATTTTAAATAAACAAATGTAAAAAAAATAAATAAATAAATAAATAAAAAAAATGTAGGATTCGCATTGTAAATGGAAAATATTAATTAAAAGGAAATAAATTTAATGAAATGGGCTAACGAATTTACAATAGATTTGAGATAAAAAATAAAATAACAAATATATATAGTGATATATTTCCAATGAGAAATTTTAGAAAATTACTTGAATACAATTAAATTTGGCACATTGAAATACAGATATTAAAAAAAATATATGTATGATTAGTACAGTAGGTCTTGAAGACGTCTCGTTTAAGAACACCACTTTTTCATTTCGTTTTAGATTTTCTTTTTAAGTGTCGTAAAAATCTTATTCAGGATGAGAGTTTTCTGCAGTTGTTGTTGTAATCCGGAGATGCCAGTTTGATTTTTTTTTTCAATCCATAAATTTCAAATTCATATCGGAAGTTTTGAAAGTAGAATTTTTATTTTATGATATGCAAACTATATGTCGGCAAATAAAGGAAACGTTTGAGATTTTCAGTGTGGATTAGAAATTTCTCATTAGAAAATGGATGAAACGGCAACCCCGTAGTAATGTATGGTGAAAATAGTTTGTAAGAAAATTAGCTTTGGGCCAAAGGAAAAAAATATATAGAGAGAGAAACCATCGAGGTTTAATGGTACATGGATAGACTGTCTAATTTAAAGAAATAAATGTCTTTTTCCAGAAAGAAGTATTAATTTTACATTGTTAAACAAAATTAGATTTTAAAAAAGTACTAATTAAGCTTTTTTTAAATAAAAAGTGATTTTGAGTCACGGAATTAAGCCGTATGTGAGAAAACGCAATGTTAGTAAACCATAAATTAAGCTCTATTACATGAAAAAAATAAAATAAATAACATATTTTAAATAATTGAATCTCGATACTATTTGAGAAACATTAATATATCATATAATTAAGATGAATAAAAACTCATCTTTTTAATTGCACAAACACCATAACCCGCAAAATGTTCTTGAAAACAGAATTTAACCAACCAGGGTACAGAGAACTTTTTAACAATTAATCATTAACCTATACAACAAAGTTCTTGTGGTCTAAGCCTAATGCCACATATTGAACCTTAAATCTTGCAAATATGATTGAATATGAACAGATTGATTAAGATAAAATTCAGAAATATGTATGTAATAATAAAAGAAATTGGCCTCAATTGTTTTCAAATTTTTATAATGTCTAAATTTACCCTCCCTTTTAATAATATCTTAAAGTATTTAATTTATTTTAATTCCATATCTTTAATCTACGCATTCTTTATTTTTTATTCTATTAAAACTTTAATCTGGTAAAAGCAACACTTTCCCTAAAACCCCAATACTTAATTTTATTCTTTTATTCGTATCATAATGCCTTTTATTTATTTTCTAAAAAATCATTCAGTTACGAGCAATTCCCTGTAAAGTGACTCACGGACAGATTATTTAATTTATTCCTCCGAGTAACTGGTAGAATTATTTTCTTTCCCCCCTGTTTAAAATTTCGAATTGGCCAGATTCACAATTTCTAAAAAGTTAACTAGCAACCCAAACCGTTATCGTCAAATCCTGTTTTCATACGCACTCTGGGATATAAGGCGACTACCTTAACTCGAGAAGCAGATTTCTACATTTTTCACGTGTTAAACAGAACCTTGTCATCTCGAGAAGCAGATTTAATAATTTTCATGTGATAAACAGAAGCCTGTCACTTGGTGTTTAAAGTCGTTAAATGGTGAAGTTTTGTCGCAATAACAACGTCTTTAAGTTTATTATTGCGGAATCTTACAGTGGTACGAAGTTTAAACAGGAGTCTAAGTGGAACTGTTTACTACGCTATGAAACACGAATAAATGTGTTTTAGAAAGTATTTCGTCTGTGTGTGATTTAAAAGGGAAATATCCAACAAAATTCATTTCTGCTTTGACACCATATGCCACATGATTACTGATATGCGATTGAGTGTTGTTAGTAAATGGTTTTGAGCAGCATTTTCGTGCACATAGTATTAATATACATAGTTTGCGTAAATAAAACTGTAATAAAATAAAATTATATGCAGCATTCAAACAGCGAGCATTTATTGTTATATGGGGGATTCTCAAAATAGGGGACAATTTATGTCTTTCAACATAAAAAAAAAAAAAAAAAAAAAAAAAAAAAAAAAAAAAGAGGTTTTCTGTCATGTTTTTATACTTAGATATGTTTGTCTTAATATTATTCATTATTTGCACTCAAGAATTACTCCCTTTTTAGTTAAAAACACCTTAAAATAACAGAATAAATGTTCAAAATGTCATTAGCATGAATGTCCACAGCAGCTGTGCCTGGTATATACTAGTTTTTTCAAGAGTTAATATCATGTTTATAAAATAAAACAAATGTTATTCTTTCTTTAAATTAATCAAGGAGAGGATTTATCCAATAAATTTCTAATACTTCTATTCCTTCTAAAATAAAATTATAGGGTATAAAAAAAGAATTAAAGTTTGTCCTCCATATTCTATTTTCAAAACAAGGTCATACTATAACAGCTGGTTATTAATCAAAATTTCATTTTCACATATGACAATAGTTTGAGAATATAAAGTTTCTCCATGGCAACAAGTAGCCATTTTATCCCAGCCTGAAAATAGAAGCGTGTATTGTATTTTAAGAATAGAAGTTGAATATTAGGGGCGTACATCAATTGTATGTCATTAGAATGGATAATAATTTTATGTTTATTTTATAATTAAAATTTTTATTTTACTTATTTGCATAGGACTTTTGTGTTTTAAAAAGCCCCAGAAAGGACTATTGCATTGTGATTATATTATGGCTCATAATCCTATTTAAATTAAAATTTGTCATTAGCATGGACAAATATCAGTGTCATTAGCATGGTTTTTCTGTCCATACTAAAAATTCCTATGTGCATAAATGTAACCATTGCTTATATTGTATCTTTTATAAAGTTTAATTTTACATATAAATTTAGATATTACATTTATTATTCCTAAAATTTGCATTAAATCTGTCAGAAAATCACTAAGACAGCTTTTTACATTGTTAGTGTTAGAATGTTGCTCATGTAAACAAAGTTTACTCTTTGGTAATGTTTTTATTCTCCTTATATGTATATATGTAAAAATGGAAACCATTTGCTGAAAAGGAAGGCTAATAAATATAGAAAAAAATATTTAAACAGGAAGGAAATAAAAATTTCTTAATATATTTATTCCATGCAATTTGTTTTGTCATTAGCATGGCTAAAAAAATACTAATTATTATTTTTTTAAGTTAATTTTTAAATATTTAGCTCTGCTGACTACATGTAAAGTATACCTAATACTATATTAACAACACCTATTTTTTTCAGAAATTTTGCTAACAGTAATTTTTTTTAGATTTCACTTTTGAAATTGTCCCCTATTTTGAGAATCACCCATATAGACTTGAATACAAAGTTAGTTTGAACAGAGTACCTCGGTCTACGCTGGTAGTATCAACAGGAATAAGGCCTAGGAGCTGTTTCTTTTCTTTTTTCTTTTTTTTTCCACCACTATTTTTTTTTTTCAGATTTATATTGAAAATGTAGTAGAAAGTATTCGTGATGTGCTTTTGTATAATTATTGTAGTAATTCTGAGTCACCAGTTTGGTCTTTTTTAATCTATAAATTTCTATTTCGTACCGGAATTTTCGAAAGAAAATTTATTTTATGTAATCCTAAATATATGTCGCGCGATAAAGCAAAAGTTGTTATTTAAGAACTTCTGTATGGACTAGGAATTTCCGGATAAAAGAGGGGCCAAACTAGCAACCAAGTAGTTATCTAAAATAAAAATAATGATTAATGAAGAATATAAATAACGAATTTTATCATTGATGAAAATAATTTTAAAAAGAAAGATATTACTAAAAAAATACGCTCTGAAGTTGCACGAAACATAGATAAGCCAATAATCTAATGTACTGAATTTCTTCTTTTAGCGAAGGAGCTTCAATTTTCATTTTCAAGCAAAATTTGATTAAAAAAAATATAGAAGAAACTTACATTAGACGTATGAATTAAGCATTCTATAATAAAAAAAGGAATTTAAAACATATATGAGAAAAATATTGTTAGTAATGTGTAAATTGAGTTCCATTATGTATATATATATATATATATATACAGAGAGAGATGTATGTATTTAACAGTATATAATGTTAATATATATACATACCGGGTGCCCCAAAAATGACTGATGGATTTTAAAATTCAATAATTTGCAAACGATGACAGCTATTTAAAAAAAATTTCATGAGGGTTATGTACAATGTCAGGAGTTTTTTTACCGTAACTTTTTATTTTAGTTCTAATTTCAAACAATAAGTGGCGCTGACGGCGATTGAAGGCCAGGTCGACTCAGCACTGATCACCTGGCCTTCAATCGCCGTCAGCGTCACCTATTGTTTGAAATTCGAACTAAAATAAAAATTACGGTAAAAAAAACTCCTGACATTGTACATAACCCTCCTGCAAAAAATTTTTAAATAGCTGTCACCGTTTGCAAGTTATTGAATTTTAAAATCCATCAGTCATTTTTGGGACACCCAGTATATATAGCCATTATACAATACTACAAATCAACATTCACAGAGAAACAATTTACAATTGTGCAACATACCCATTGCAAAAGATCAACTCACAAATCCTGTATATAGCAATTTATATTAAATAATTGAACCTAGACATTACTTCAGCAGCAATGAAGTATCAATTATGGTGAATGGCAAATGCAAATTTTACCCTTTTAATTACAGATAACTATCTCATTATAAATTAGTAATCATATACTTACTAACTATTCTCTAATTATTCTCTAACTATTTCCTTTTCGAATTCTTCTGCATGTTTTTTTATAAAAATAAGAAAGTTTAATATTTTTATTTTAAAAAAGTTAATTTTTCAAAAATAATTCTCTTTATAACAATTGTATTTTAATTAAATTTCAAAATAATTTACAATACAATACCATCCTTACACATATTCAAAAGAAATTTTAAACAGTTTTTCTATGATTAAAAATCATCATCTTGAAAAGATAATTTTAGAGAATAAAGTTCATGAACAGGGCCCTCAAAATCAGTTCAACCATATAGCACTCATTTAACAAAAAATATTTACTAAATCCTTTATATTACAAAAAAAAAATAAAAAAAAAATAAAATAAAATAAAATAAAAAGAACACGAACAGCGGAAAAATGAGCTGAAGTACACACACCAGCGGAAATTTGTCGGAATTATAAAAAGAGGGAAAAGAATAAAGGTAGAAGGAAAAAACGCACTGAGGAACACTGAATAATTGAAATGAAATCCTTTAATTGAAACGGAAAAAATAGAAGAATGTTTAAACAGAAAAGAAAAAACTCTTAAGTGACATAGCACAAAATACTTAAGAAAGTGAATAATGAAAAGTTCTGGAGAAAAAAAATAGAAATACAATAAAGAGTTAGTTATATATTGAAATTTCTCAAATCGGATGTTTCAAGAGATTTTAAAAAAACAACATTTCAGAAGATATGTACGTTAGAATGTACAAGATATATTTGCAAGCTCTAACAATTAAAATGCATGTTTTATATTTTTAAAAAATATCTTCTTCTTTAAAAGATATTTCTTTGGTTGTATTTTACAATTATTGCTGAATTAAATAGTATAAGTAACACTTTTTTTTTTTTTTTTTTTTTTAAATTACATTTTTGTAAAGTAAACTGGACTGTAATCATAATGTAAAAAAATGGAATTCTGATACTATTTTATTCCGTAAATCGCATGTAATTTTACAGAAAAATTGCATAAATCAAAATACGCAATTATTAAAAAAAATCCTGCTGGAAAAAATATAATAGACGTTTCGAAATAGGGACAAATATTTAATAAAACACAACTAATTTCTCTATTTCTTTTTGAAACTTTCTGCATGTTATTTATGAAAACGAAACTCAATATTTGTACTTAAAAAAAGTTCTTTTTCAAGAATACTTCTTTTTACGACAGTTGTATTTTAATGAAATTTCAAAATAATTTACAATATAATATACTCCTTACACACTTTAAATTTTTTTTAAATGAATTTTTTAGTAATATGTAAATTGATCTCCGTTATAAAGAAAAAAAAAGCATTTATTTGAAATAATACAATGTCATGTTATTTTAGTAGCATTAAAATATCACATAATTAAGATAAACTGCAAATAAGTTTCAACTTTTCAATCACAGATAAATCTTTAACGACCACTGTATCAATTAGCAATTATATTTATACCTTAAAACTTTAACTATGTTATTTTTGAAATTTCTGCATTTTTTTACATAAGGAATTTAAATATTTTTATTTTTAAAAAGACGATTTTTTTAAGAGTACTCCTCTTCATAACAATAATTAAAAATACAATAACATTTTTACACACTTTGTAAGGAATTTTTAAACTATTTTTCTATATTTGAAAATTATCATCTTGGAGATAAAAGCTTAGAGATTAAATTTCCTGAACAGAGCTCTCAAAACAAGGCTCTCAAAATCTTTTCAACCATATAAGCCTCATTTAACAAAAAATATTTACTAAATAATTTATAGTTTAAAAAAAATAATGAAAAATGACACAAAGACGGAAAAAATAAGCTGAAGTACACACAACAACGAGAATTTGCCGGAATTATAAAAAAAGGGAAAATAATGGAGGAAAGAACAAAGGTAGGAGGAAAAAACTTACTGAGGAACACTGAATAATTGAAATGAAATCCTTTAATTGAAACGGAAAAAACAGAAACATTTTTGAACAAAAAAGAAAAGAAATCTGAAGTGACATAGCAGAAAATACTTAAGAAAGTGAATAATGAAAACTTTAAAGAAAAAAAATAGAAATCATATAAAGGGTTAGTTATATAGTGAAATTTACAAATCGGAAGGTTCAGTAATGTTTTAAAAAGCAACGTTTCAAAAGATACATATAAAAATGTATAAGATACAGACCTGCCAATCTCCGGCTTTTTAAAAATCAAACAATTATACTTCCAACCAGAAATTTATTGAGTCAACGACATTAAGTAAGTTTCAACTGACCCTCTGAGTTAATAGTACACGCTTCTAATTAAATAAATTTTCTGGTTCAAAGTACGTTTTCATGAATTAACAAAAGCCGGAGGTTGGCAACTCTGAAGATATATTTGCAAGCTGTAACAATTAAAATATATTTCGTTTTAAAAGTTATGTGCTTCTTTGAAATCGATTTCTTTGATTGTTTTTTACAATTTTTGCTTTTTTACATAATGTGAAAAAGACCATTTATCTTAGGAAATTACACAGCTTTTCACCCATTTCTTTTTATCGTTATTTAGCTTTCAGTATTTACCAATATTCATGATTCAAAAGATATTCATTTTTGTGGAATTCACGCGCAGTTACCAGGTTTTCAAGGTCATTCGTTATGTAAAGTTATTTACAGAATGAAAGAATAATCTTAATGTAACATTCTTTTAACATGTGATAAGCTTTAATTTTACACTCTTTCTTGCTTTAGTTTTTATTTTTAAATAATATTGTCAGAAATAGAGAATACAGTAAAGTGCTCTATTAAATTTTTGACGTTAAAAATCAAGAAATCTACGTGCATCACACTTCTGCAAGTGTAATTTTAATTATTTTTTATTTGGGCTTATTAAAACAACACAAAAGATTTGCCATTTATCTTAACTGTTTATAAAAGGGAAATATAAGTTTCTCGTTAAATTCTTTTCTTTTGATGTACAAGGAAACAAATGATTTTCTCTCAAATTTAATGTTGTAGTATTTACAATGGTTATGCAGCATAGATGAACACCTTATTTGTCGGCATCAATCTATTATTAAAACTTTTAATTTAATTTTATATTTGTTAATGAATTTTTTACAAGAGAAGTATATATATATATATATATATATATATATATATATATATACATTTAGATAAAAATCTTCCCAAATAAATCAACGAATGAAAAGAATTATGCTTTATCTTAAATCTCATATCTATGCATATTACAAAAAAATAAAAAAAATACTTTATTGATGATAAAATGTTTTATCAGGAACTTATGTTAAAATACTTTTATTTAACTTAATATTTAATGAAAAATACCGCGTAGCTATTAGAAGGTAGAATTATTTTTATATGACAAATTTGTTAAATCAACCTGTAAATATCTGTAAGGAAAAAAAAATAATTTATAATTTAATTCTTAAAAAAAAAAAAAAAAAAAAAAAAAAAAACTAAAATGAAAATTGCTGTTTATAGCATCACACCCTCACACATGTCTATGACACATACACGACTATCGGAAAACAAATGGCAAAATTTGGAAGGGTAGCAGGGAGAAAATACTCAAACATTTTCGTTATAGAATAAGTGTACGGAAATAGCTCATTTAAACACTATTGACGAAGAAAAAAATATATATAATTTACTGGCTCTAAAAAGAATACCCGGTTGCCTTTTTCCGTAATGAGATGTGATACTTCCTATTTAAATCTACAGATTTTGATTTAAACTAAAATGTTTTAAAATTATGTGTTTCTTAAAAAATAATTGCTGTGAATAATTTAATGTTATTTAAAAGAGGGAAAGTGTGCCTGTATTCAGTCAATGTAAGTATGTAAAATTATGTACTAACCGGAATTTTTTTCACTTTCTTCATTGTTTTACCAATTTGACTATACACAGTTTGATTTTAGTTTTCTGATGGACAATGGCTGAATATTAAAGTCATAAGTTTTCTGCTTTCCTTGACTGATGAAAGAAATCCCACTGTCTTATAGAAGACGTGTTGTTCGTATTCCTTATTCATATACATCAAAACACCTATATTGCCTTTTTCAATGAAATAATAGATTTAAAGAAACGGAATTTCTGTGGAAGATGTGATAAATTAATTTACATTTTTGATTTGCAATGTAAACAATATTTGATATTGTCTTTATAGACTTGAGTTTGTAATTCACCATTCACGTTCGTAAAATGTCCAACGGATCGTAAAGAAATAAAAAGCGAATAATCTGGATGACGTTTTGTTTTACGAACAGAGTTTTTGTGGGTAGGAGACGTCAGTACTTTACAGAAACTATTCTAAAAGAAAATCTAAAATAAAAGCTGTGTTGAAATAAAAGGTGAAAAAATTAAATGATCGTTTACTAATGAGTATATATAAGAAGTTAATAAAGTTAAAACACAATTTTATAGATATTTCTCTTAAAACAACAATAAATCATAAGACAATTTATAAACACTTTATTCTTTTTTCTTTAGTTTATGTTTTTTTCTTCAGTGTTTCTTAAAAATTTAAATAACTACTTTTTGAATACGGAAAGTGAACATCGTAAAAATAAATATCTAGTAGTGAATTTATTGCTGTTTTTAAAGTTAAATAATACTTTCATAACATTGCTTTGTTAAAGAGCAAAGTGTAAAGTTTATTTCAAATGATTGTTTTCTGAAAATTTAAAGAAATAATGCTTTTATGTGGAACTAGACGAGAGTCTTTATTAACTATAAAGTAAAGAAATTGTTCAAGCGTTAAAGTCAAAAATTGTTTTATCAAAAACCTATTTTGGAAAACAACAATAAAGTGTAAAGTTTATTCTTTTCTCGATTAAATTCTTATTTTCTGTTGATGATATGGTATATTAATACACAAAGAAATGAAAAAGATTATTTTTATAATTTGTTTTTAATTTTGCCTTCATATCACTGTAAGATTAGCTATCTAGTATTGTTTATCTATCCCTATTCATGGGCCATTCTATGAAGAAGGGACAACATGTCCCTTGCACATAAATACCTAAATTTATTAATTTACTCGTTGTTAAAATATAAACTAACACTAAAATTAACAAAAAATATTGTTTCATATTATAATGGTTGTTTTAATTTGAGGATACAGGAAGTAGCTTGTAGTAAATCTTAGAAACGTACATCATTTTCATAAAATGAAAAATAGTTTAATATAATTAAAACGAGTCCAAAACAATGTTTACCCCTACAGCATTATCTAATGGAATATATTGTGTGACCCTGTAAATGAATAAAAAATATTCTTTGAACCATAAATTGTAGGTTGTACAGAATGTTTATTTTAGAATATACTTCATACATACACATGAATTTCACTATGCTCAAAAGAGTGTAACATCATTAAAACGCACTACAAACTTTATCAATAATTCTTGAACTATTAATAGTACATATGTTGTGACACGGATTAGATTTAATATTGAAGAAATACTTAGAGTCTTTTCTTGATGTACACAATACCGCACGTTTAAAAATATCAATCGCACTTATTTTAATATTCTTAAATAAAGCAATAGTAGTAGGAAAAGGAGAGTACGGGCTCAGGAGCAGGGACCAGGGACCGTCCCTGCTCCCGTCCCTGCTCAGTCGCTGGGATGAAGGGACCGTCCCTGCTCCCACCGTGCCACCGCCGTCCCTCCTGGTCCCCCACCATACACCCCCCCTCCACGATCGCCCCCTAGTGGAAAAAAGGAACATTCTATTCTAACAGGAGAGGTGAACAACCTTCCCTAATTAAAAATATTATCAATCACATCTCAACTCGGAATCATACTATAAGATGAAGATTAAATTTATATTTGAATTCTGAACAACCATAATTTTAATGAGTATTATTAATTAAGCGAAACAATGGAAAATCACAGTTTTTAACCATTTTATTTGGATTTCTTCAACTACAAGATGAGATTATCAATTTAACTCAAGAAAGTTAAACATATATTTGAATTTTGCTTCATAGACATCTTAATGAGTAGTATTAATTAAGTAAAAACAATAGAAAATATCCAGTTTTATAGAAAAAGACTGATTTCTTACGATTTTTATCAACTATATGATCAATGTAACGACTTAAAAGTTGAAAGTTAAACATGTATATTAGTTTTTCAACAGCTATAGCCTTAATGAGTATCGTTAATTAAGTAAAAAAACAATGGAAAATATCAAGTTTTATGGAAAAAGACTGATCTCTTACGATTTTTATCAACTTAAGAGAGAAAACTTAAACACACATTTCAGTTTTTCAAACGCTATAACCTTAATGAGCATTCATAATTAAGTAAAAAACAATGGAAAATATCGATTTTTATAGAAAATGACTGATTTCTTACGATTTTTATCAACTGCAACATCAGTGTATCGACTTACAAGTTGAAAGTTAAACATGCATTCTAGTTTTTCAACAGTTATAATCTTAATGAGTATCGTTAATTAAGTAAAAAACAATGGGAAATATCAAGTTTTTATAGAAAAAGACTGATTTCTTACGATTTTTTCAACTCAAACTTCAGACTATCAATTTGATAGAAAGAAATTTAAGCATGCATTCCAGTTTTGGACAACCATTTCCTTCATGAACATTATTAATTAAGCAAAACAACAGAAAATATTAAATTTTTAACTGATTTCTTCATATTTTTATTTATTTTTTAATATAAAATCAGAATACACAACTTAAAATAGAAATTTAAACATATTTTTTAGTTTTTGAACAGTCGCTACCTCAAAGAATTTCGATAATTGAACAATTAACAAAGGAAACTAATGATTTTTTAACGAAAAAAGACGAATTAAACGAATTTGGTTAACTTTTACTCTAATTGGAAATTTCATCGTACTTTATATATACCAACTAAGTAGAATTTTAATACATAAACGAATAATTTAAAGAAATCCCCAACACACAAATGTGAACCTGCAGAGCATTTCTTATTACGTCATATCTAAACTAAAACTTTTTTCTGCAACCCCTCCATGCATTCATTCCAGGTAGGGGAACATAACAAAGAATTTTGACGTCACAACTTACAAAGGTATACAACAAAATGATTACGTTCAAGAAAAAGTATCACATAGAGAGAAAAAAAGAAGAGATTTAAGCTATTTATCCATTCTAGTTTTATAACAGTTACCACAACATCTCCAAATTAAAATTTGGAAGTCATAATGAGTGTAATTAATTAAGCAAAATAATAGAAATATTAGTTTTTCAGAGGGGAAAAGACGAATTTAAACAAATTTTATTAGTTGTACACTAGTTTAATAATAATTTTAAGAGGAAAAAGACAAATTTAAACTTTTTTTTTTTTTTTTTTTTTTTTAGTTTTACACTATTTTTTCTCATTTACAACACGGATATATCAATTTTAACAGAAGAATTAAACATATAATTTAGTTTTAACAACAAAATCTTAACAAGTATCATTAATTAAACAAAAATAAATATCAGTTTTAAAGAAAAGACGAATTTGAATAATTTTACACTAGTATTTTCAAAAGCAACATGGAAATATCAATACTTATTCACATATTTCACTTATTCACTGTATTCAATACTATATTTAATAAATTTGGATACACTTTAAGAATTTCCTAATCTATAATTATATATTAGCGGTATATTTAATGTTACCCATGTTTTCATCATTAGTTCATAATCGTGAATTTTGTATTTTAAATACCATGTATTCAGGTGAACGTTGGTGAAAAGTTATGAAAAAAGTCTCAAAAATTTTGTTGTTTTTAATAGCAAATGCAATGGTTTCGCCATTGCATACTGCATTAAAACCAACGAAATTTTTGAAGCTTTTTTCATAACTTTTTTGAAATTTTTGCAACATTTTTTTGCAATTTTTTTACACTTTTTTTAACAAAAATTTTTCATTTTTTTAACGTTGTGATTTTCTTTTTTTTACTTTTGTAAAAACTTATTTTGAAAAAAAAAATTTTTGTAAAAAATGTTTTTGAAAAAAAAATTTTTTGAAAAAAAAATTTTTGGAAGTTTTGGTTTTTGTAAAAAAAAATTTTGTTGTAAATATTTTTTTTCAAAAACTTTGTTATGAGTTTTTCACTTTGTGGTTTTTGTTTTTAAATTTGTGTTTTTTCTTTTCACTTTTGCAATTTTTTCATATTGTAAATATTTTTGTTAATATTTCTAGAAAACAATGAAATTATTGTGTAAACTTGCATATTTTTTCATACATCTGCTTATTTTTGTATGTTCTTATGCATTTTTTAAGTTGTGAGAGTGTTATTTCACTTAAAATGTTATGTATTTCATTAATGTAATAGGTATTAGAAAAATAAACACAACGATATATGCATATAAAAGAATATTTAATGTGAGCATTCAAAGAATACACTGCAAAATAATATCTATACATTCATACTGGTTAGAAGAATCACAAAATTACTTTTCAGCAGTGTGTGTCTTCCAAATTTTAAGTTTGAGATATTGTGGTAAGTGTTGTGAAAATATGGTGGATAAATAGTTTAAATATCTTCCTTTATTTCTAAATTCTACAAAAGTCTGACTAATTTTTGAATATCTTCGCTAAGTTTACATATATCTGACGATGCTTTATATGATGATGTGTGCATTTTTTATTCACGTCTCCTTGAAAACAGCATTTATGGTAATCTTTCCAAGTGTAAGGTTTTTCATCTGTATAGATTTTTGTATGTTCTGTTAAATTCCATTTACTTAAGAAGTGTTTGTAGCAAATAGAGCACATCTGTAGTAGAAATAACTGGACACAGTTAGGATTCTCTTCAATAATACAGGTAAAAAGCACTTGTTAAAGTGTAGGTAGTAAGACAAATCATTTTGTATTTACTCTAATTACGTTTCATATACGAATTCTAGTATTTCTCATATAAGTACTCACATATGTGTTATTCGTTAACGCTGCATGTGCTAGGGATGAATCATTCGGATCATTAATTTCTGAAGTTTGCTGCTGTTTTGGTTCATCTTGTTGAAACATCTGTAAAATGAAAGAAATATATATTTAGTAAAGGTTTAATGTATAAATAATCGCTTATTTATTTATTTTTATTAAATACATGTATATTGCAATCAATTTCGTGTACATTTAATATAAATTAAATTTTCGTCATTTATTCATATGATAGTAATTTCTCTGAGGGGTACATATCTGATAATTTTTAGAAAAGTGTGAAACACAAATTATTCTATGATAATAAGTATTGTGGTAAAATTCACATAGCTTGGTTTCGGAAATAGGTTATTTGAAATATGAAATGTTAAAATTAAAGATTGTATTTGTACATGCTATGTATAATCAAAAACTATAAATATATTATTGTTAAAAAAAAAAAAAAAAAAAAAAAAAAAAAAAAAAAAACTCGATGGACGATAATTCAGATGCAAGATGAAATCATTAAGATCAAGTGCAAGATGAAACATATAATTTGATTAATAGTATGGAAGTGCTAACTCAAGATAAACCATGTATACTATATATCATTAAAACTATAAAGATAGTATTTATATTTTAAGCAACTTGATGCACGATAATTCAGAAGTGCGAGATGAAACATCTGGTGAATTGATTAAAAATATGAGGAGATTAGTTTTAATACATTAGATGATTATAGCAGTAAGAAATTTCGTGTAGGAGCAATGCGTACATGATGAAAATCGAATGGAATCAATTGACTTCAACTCCTGATCCAAGTTAGTATTTATCTCACGTGTGTAATGTGGAAATATAAAAGGTGAAGAATCAAGTTTGATGTAAATAAATATTGTGGTATTGGTTTAAAAACTAAAAAAGTATTGAATTTTACTGAATTAGAAAGCATAAAATTTGATTAAATAATGTTTTATGTAAAATATTAAGTTTAAATGTGATAAAATTATGAAAATCAGTTTGTAAACTCTCATTTTTATAAGTACTACTATGAAAATATTCTTTTAATATAGAATTTCCGCTTATTGATGAGACTAAACAATTATATTTTTGTTAATTTTGAATATTTATTGAGAGCATGTAATACTAGGACTAAAATCTTACAAATTCGGTGATAAATTTTTCAAGAAATTGCGGTTTGTAATCCAGAAAAAGGTGTGATTTTAATAAATTTGTAAATATGTTCATTAACTTTTTTAGTTATTTCTCTAACTTGTCATTCATTTGTTAATTTTTGTAACTTTTGCAGAAAAAACATTTGAATTTTCGGTAATCTGTACTATTTTTTTGTTCAACAGTTGATTTTATAGATAATTAGTATTCTCATTTCGACAGTAATTTCACGTATGAGGTTATTAAATATTAAATATCTATTAATTTTCTTTACTGTTTCATATGATAGTAATATTTCTGAGGAACAGGTGTGATAACTACTAGACTTTGATTGACTTATTTTTCTGATAAACGTTTGAAAAGAGTTGTAAGTGTGTAATGATGAAATATCTATATACTATCGAGAGTCGAGATTGATGTAGATAAGTATTAGAGTAATAGTCCATTCTTTGTTGAATTTCAAGAAATTGTGTGAGAACATGGTTTTTTACATTAAGTTTATGTAATTTCAGTTACAGTTTTTCGACAATCAACCTAAAAATGGATAATTATCATAATTAAAAGTTATGATGAAAAGATCTAAGCAATAAAAAAAGTTAAAAAGTTAAAAAGTTCGTCTAATGTTTGCTCTTATGATGTGAAAATTTCGAAAAATTTGGTTTGAAATATGAAATGTTTGTAAAAATTAAACTTTGTATTCGTGTATGTTTTGTATTATTAAACTGTAAAGATAATATTCATATTTGGAAAATGTTGTTGGGTGTTTTAATAATTTTCTGATAAGTAGATAAAAACAGATGTTAAAATTCTGTACTCCTAAAATATATAGGATCAAGAATAAAGTTTGATGAAAATAAGTATTGTAAAAATTCAGAAATTTTGAAGTGTAAGATGAATCATGTCCTAATTTCATTAATTATATGGGTAGAATATCTCAGAGTAGTTTTAATATGTCAAGTGTTTAAAGCAGCAAGAAATGACTTTTTAGGTTTTCTAGAATAATAATAATAATAAAAATAATAAAAGTATACTTTTGTTGTAAGATTTCGAATGCAGTCAAGACGTGAAAAATATAAATATGAACCCTTTGTAAAGACATTCAAACTTTTTAAAAAGTTTAAGTTTAGTAATATATTGTAACAATATATGTAAATAAATGTATTTCAAAGTTAAAAATTTGTGTAAAAAATTGTCTTTTCTTGAAAATTGATATTTATTTTTTGTTTAATTAATGATACTTATTACATTTTTGTTCTTAAAAACTAAAATATGCGTTTAATTCTGTTAAAATTGATATATCCGTGTTGGAGATGAGAAAAAATATTGTAAAACTAATAAAATTTGTTTAAATTCGTCTTTTTATTCTTAAAATTAATATTTTCTATTGTTTAGAATATATACTTTTGAGGAATGTATAACCGGAAAATGTTAAAAAATCTTAGAAAATTGGTGTTAAAAATATTAAATACAGTTGCTTCAATGATATCTTTTCGATATGTAAAGTGATTGTAGCATTTAGAAATGTACTTATGAGGAATGTATAATCGGAAAATGTTAGAAAATTGGTGTTAAAAATATTAAATACAGTTGCTTCAATGATTTCAAAAACAAACTCTGTTAAAAAATTCTGTATGATTTCAAGTGAAAATAATCTGAATCTGTTAAAAAATTCTGTATGATTTCAAGTGAAAATAATCTGAACCTGAATACATGGTATTTAAAATACAAAATTCACGATTATGAACTAATGATGAAAACATGGGTAACATTAAATATACCGCTAATATATAATTATAGATTAGGAAATTCTTAAAGTGTATCCAAATTTATTAAATATAGTATTGAATACAGTGAATAAGTGAAATATGTGAATAAGTATTGATATTTCCATGTTGCTTTTGAAAATACTAGTGTAAAATTATTCAAATTCGTCTTTTCTTTAAAACTGATATTTATTTTTGTTTAATTAATGATACTTGTTAAGATTTTGTTGTTAAAACTAAATTATATGTTTAATTCTTCTGTTAAAATTGATATATCCGTGTTGGAAATGAGAAAAAATAGTGTAAAACTAAAAAAAAAAAAAAAAAAAAAAAAGTTTAAATTTGTCTTTTTCCTCTTAAAATTATTATTAAACTAGTGTACAACTAATAAAATTTGTTTAAATTCGTCTTTTCCCCTCTGAAAAACTAATATTTCTATTATTTTGCTTAATTAATTACACTCATTATGACTTCCAAATTTTAATTTGGAGATGTTGTGGTAACTGTTATAAAACTAGAATGGATAAATAGCTTAAATCTCTTCTTTTTTTCTCTCTATGTGATACTTTTTCTTGAACGTAATCATTTTGTTGTATACCTTTGTAAGTTGTGACGTCAAAATTCTTTGTTATGTTCCCCTACCTGGAATGATTGCATGGAGGGGTTGCAGAAAAAAGTTTTAGTTTAGATATGACGTAATAAGAAATGCTCTGCAGGTTCACATTTGTGTGTTGGGGATTTCTTTAAATTATTCGTTTATGTATTAAAATTCTACTTAGTTGGTATATATAAAGTACGATGAAATTTCCAATTAGAGTAAAAGTTAACCAAATTCGTTTAATTCGTCTTTTTTCGTTAAAAAATCATTAGTTTCCTTTGTTAATTGTTCAATTATCGAAATTCTTTGAGGTAGCGACTGTTCAAAAACTAAAAAATATGTTTAAATTTCTATTTTAAGTTGTGTATTCTGATTTTATATTAAAAAATAAATAAAAATATGAAGAAATCAGTTAAAAATTTAATATTTTCTGTTGTTTTGCTTAATTAATAATGTTCATGAAGGAAATGGTTGTCCAAAACTGGAATGCATGCTTAAATTTCTTTCTATCAAATTGATAGTCTGAAGTTTGAGTTGAAAAAATCGTAAGAAATCAGTCTTTTTCTATAAAAACTTGATATTTCCCATTGTTTTTTACTTAATTAACGATACTCATTAAGATTATAACTGTTGAAAAACTAGAATGCATGTTTAACTTTCAACTTGTAAGTCGATACACTGATGTTGCAGTTGATAAAAATCGTAAGAAATCAGTCATTTTCTATAAAAATCGATATTTCCCATTGTTTTTTACTTAATTATGAATGCTCATTAAGGTTATAGCGTTTGAAAAACTGAAATGTGTGTTTAAGTTTTCTCTCTTAAGTTGATAAAAATCGTAAGAGATCAGTCTTTTTCCATAAAACTTGATATTTTCCATTGTTTTTTTACTTAATTAACGATACTCATTAAGGCTATAGCTGTTGAAAAACTAGGATACATGTTTAACTTTCAACTTTTAAGTCGTTACATTGATCATATAGTTGATAAAAATCGTAAGAAATCAGTCTTTTTCTATAAAACTGGATATTTTCTATTGTTTTTACTTAATTAATACTACTCATTAAGATGTCTATGAAGCAAAATTCAAATATATGTTTAACTTTCTTGAGTTAAATTGATAATCTCATCTTTTAGTTGAAGAAATCCAAATAAAATGGTTAAAAACTGTGATTTTCCATTGTTTCGCTTAATTAATAATACTCATTAAAATTATGGTTGTTCAGAATTCAAATATAAATTTAATCTTCATCTTATAGTATGATTCCGAGTTGAGATGTGATTGATAATATTTTTAATTAGGGAAGGTTGTTCACCTCTCCTGTTAGAATAGAATGTTCCTTTTTTCCACTAGGGGGCGATCGTGGAGGGGGGGGTGTATGGTGGGGGACCAGGAGGGACGGCGGTGGCACGGTGGGAGCAGGGACGGTCCCTTCATCCCAGCGACTGAGCAGGGACTGTCCCTGGTCCCTGCTCCTGAGCCCGTACTCTCCTTTTCCTACTACTAGCAATGTTTAAAAATTATCTTTATAGACATTTGATTTGTATTTACTCTACACATTTCGTAAAACGTCCCGCAGATCATAAAGAAATAAAGAGTGAATGATCCGGATCACGATTTGTTCTAGGGACACAGTTCCTATGGGTGGCAAGCGTGAGTGCTTTGCTGATGTGATTCTAAAGAAAAGTCTGAAAGAAATATTGTCTGAATGTGAAGGTGAAGAAAATATAGATGAATACTTAGTGAGTTTACTGAAGTTGTGAAGTTTAAAAGTGTTTTCACAAATGCTTTGCTTAAATCATCAATAAAGCGCAAAGTTTTTTCTAAATGTATTTTCCTTTCATAGATTCATTGTTTATTCGTTTTCTTAAGGGATAATAAAAGGAATGTTTGAAAGAAGTGAAAGGAATAAAAACAACAAATAAACATTTTGTTATTTAATTTAAATATACACAATTTCAAGCTTTTAATTTGTTTATTTATCTAGTTTTATCAATATATAGGTACATTTCAGTGCATATATTTTAATTCATTTCCATAAATTTATTGATAGCTCTGCAATCTATTGGTGACATTTTTAGCTCTGGAGTTGAGATTTGTTTTAAACAAGTTTCTAACTTGCAGTATTTTACGTTAAGCTTCTAATTTTCATAGTAGAAAACATTCTAAAAATTACGAAACTCGAAAAATCTGAATTATATAAGAAAATTAAATATGTTCTAAATTTCGTTTAATTTACGACATTCGTTTAGTTCATTTCCATAAATTTACTTATTTCTGTAGTATATTGAGCACATTTTTACCTCTGGAGTTGTGATTTGTTTTAAACAAATTTCCATCTTGCAGTAATTTAACATTGAATATTTAAACATTTGGTACTTATATAGCATATATTATTGTTCTTAATATTGTTCTTAATATTGTCTATACTAGCTATATTCCTCTATAGTGTCTTTTTAAAATTTATCGTTTTTAAACAGTACTGACATTTTCAAATTGCAATTATATAACCTAGTTTGGACACTTTTTTTTTCATTTAAAATCTAAAATCATTCTTATGTTTCACCTACATGATTTTATAATTTATATTTCATCTAAATACATTATAAGTTCTTTTGGGAACAAGGAAAACTTTTCAATTTATCTAGAACAGACCATATATACTTTTAAATTAGTAATTTTATGAACAAAGCGATGTTTTAAAACTATCTTTAGAGACATTTGGTTTGTATTTACTATTTACGTTTCGTAAAACTTTCAGAAGATCGTAAAAAATTAGAGTATGTGATCCGGATCACGTTTTGTTCTAAGGACATAGTTCCTATGGGTGGCAAACGTGAATGAGTTGCTGATGTCATTCTAAAGGAAAGTCTAAAAGAAGTACTACCTGAATCTCAAGGTGGAGAAAATATAGATGAATACTCAGTAATGTGTTTAATGCATTTGGGAAGTTTAAAGGAGTTCTTTCAAATGCTTTATTTGAATCAACAATAAAGCGTAAAGTTTGTTTTAAATGTATTTTCCTTTCTCAGTTTCAGTGTTAATGCAACTTCGAAGGTATGAAAACAGCAAATAAACATTTTAGTATTTAATTTAAATCTATATAATTTTGAATTTTTGATGTGTCTATTTATGTATTTTTATCAATACATGGATACATTTCAGCAAATATATTTCAATTCATTTCTAAAAATTTACTTATTTATCTGTTGTATATATAGGACATTTTAGTCCTGGAACTGTGATACGCTTTAAACAAGTTCCTAACTTGCAGTGTTTTACGTTAACATTCTAATTTTCATAGTAGAAAGCATTATAGAAATAACGAACTTCAATCAACCTGAATTATGTAAGAAAAATATTTATAATTTTCGTTTAGTTTAAATTTGAGAGTTTGTAATTAAATAAAACGTATATTGCTATTTTTTTAAAATCTGGTAGGAATATGGAATATCTAATAAAAAAATCCCTGTCGGCTTGGCTTATAGGCGGAGGTAGATTTCGAAGATTGCTCATTTCAACAAAAAAAAAAAAAAAAAAAAAAAAATATGATTAGAGATAAACCCAGTTTAATAGCTTCATTTGGCCGCTTATGAAAATTTTTTAATTTCATTTTTCTGCAAGAACTGGTTTTATCAGAATCATTTTAAGCGAAATTCAGCTCAAATGCCCTTTTTGGCGACATATTTTGGAAATATATTCTGAATTTATTAAAAAATCGACCAAAACAGCACATTATATAGTTCCTAAATAAAAACAAACTACCAATTGAATGCGTTTGAGAGTAAAATTGAATTTAAAAATGAGTCATAAAGTAACCGATTTGTTATTTGAATACATCCTTAATACTTGAATCATGATCGCTTCGGAAAATTTTGTGCGAAATGCCCACTTTGACGGCATTTAAAAAAAATATTTTCTATCTTTATCAAAAAACTTGCCAATGCATCACATTATATAGTTCCTAAATAAGAGGATCTGTAAATTGGATGCGTTTGAGAGCAAAAATGGATTTAAAATCGAGTCCGATAAAGCGCAGTTTGTTATTTGAATACTTTCTCAAATATTCAATCACGATGACTTCGGGAAATTCTGTTTAAAATACCCTTCTGGGCAAACTTTTTTGAAATATATTCTGTTTTTATCAAAAAACTGGCCAATGCGTCACATTATATAGTTCCTAAATAAGAGGATCTGTAAACTGAATGCATTTGAGAGCAAAAATGGATTTAAAAACGAGTCAGAAAAAAACGCAATTTCTTATTTGAATACTTCCTAATTACTTAAATTTTCAGTCACGATGATTTCGGGAATTTCTGTTCAAAATGCCCTATTTGGTAGCCTTTTTTGAAATATATTCTGTCTTTATCGAAACACTGACCAACGCGTCACTTTATACAGTTTCCAAATAAGAGGATCTACCATTTGGATGCGTTTAAAATCAAAAATTAATTTAAAAATTAGTCAGAATATAAGCAGTTTGGATTTGAGATTTTTTCTCCAACTCCTATTTTTGATTAATTTATTTTTGCTATACGAATTGGTCCTATGAAACACTTGTCAATATAAAAGTTGTAGATATTATTGAGAAGATGTAAAATAAATGTAATTAGATTTGACAGCTTAAAAATTGACGGAGTTATGTATTTTTTTTTTCTTTTTCACCCCCTTTTTCTTTTAGTTTTAAAATTTTTTCATCGGTAAAAGTTGGTCCTATCGAAAACTTGTAAGTACAAAAGTTTTAGATAATTTTGAGAACATTTATAAAAAATTTAGTTGGATTTAATATCTTGGGAATTGACGAAGTTATGATTTTTTTTCTCCCAAAAACCCTGTTTTTTTTTTTTTTTTTTTTTTTTTCGCCCCTTGAGCCCATTTCTAAATTTATCAAAAATCTGTCACGCATAAACTTTTGACCTATTTTTAAGAAGTAATATAAACTTTAAACCGATTAGATATCTACTTTAATTAAGAAGTTATAACGTTTTTTCGATTTTCACAAAAATCCTCCCTATTTCCACCCCCTTGGTTCGATTTTGCACATGAACGAACTCGAACGAGATTTTATGTCCCTTGATTTTCTGTAAAAGTTTCAAGAAGATCTGAGCATAATTATGGAAGTTATCGTGTCCTGAAGAAAGTGATAAACACCGATATATATATATACAGGGTATCCCTAAACAAATGGTATATACGCTAAGGGGTGATAGAACACATCAAGACGAATAATAGTAAATAGGAAACCTAGGGTCACAAATGTTTTCCAAAGGAAATAGCCGCCATTAAAGTTTGTGGTCCAAAATTTCAAATACACATAAAAAACGGAAAAATTGGTCGATTGATTTGCGGTTTTCACCAAAATTATTCTTTATGTTGGTATTTTCTTGAAAATAAATTATAAAGATAAATTTCGAAAAATGCCGATAAAGGGCGCTTTAGACTTTGAAGTAATGAAAAACTATTTTTTGCCGTGATTTTTTGCATCTCATTAAATGGTTTCGTAAGCTTAGACTTAAACTTAAATTTTGAGCTCAAAATCTGAATAGTTGGAAGCGATAAAATAGCACAAAGTTAACTGTGTTCAGAGGGTTTAAATTTCAAATGATTTTAAAAAACGGAAAAATTGGTCGATTGTTTTGCGGTTTTCACTAAAACTATTCTTTATGTCGGTATTTTATTGAAAATGAATTATAAAGATAAATTTCAAAAAATGCCGATAGAGGGCGCTTTAGTCTTTGGATTAACGAAATAATCCATCCTAATACTATTTTTTGTCGTTATTTTTTGCATCTCATTAAATGGTTTCGTAGGCTTAGATTTAAACTTAAATTTTGAGCTCAAAATCTGAATAGTTGGGAGTGGTTAAGTAGCACAAACTGAACTGTGTTCAGAGGGTTTAAATTTCAAACGAAGCGGAAAACTGTAAAAAAACCGGAAAAATTAGTCGATTCGTTTGTGGTATTTGCTAAAACTACTCTTTTAATCAGTGTTTTCTTGAAAGTAAATTTTAAAGATAAATGTCACAAAATGCCGATAGAGGGCGCCTTAGACATTGGAGTAGCGTAACATTATTTTTAACCATTATTTTTTTAAATCTTATTAAATGCTTTCAAATGCTTAGATTTAAATTTTGAGATCAAATTCTAAGTCGTTGCGAGTGTTTAAGTAGCGCAAAAGTGAACTGTGTTCGAGGGGGGGGGGGGGATTAAATTTCAACTCCTGAACACACTTCAGTTTGCGCTTCTTAACCCCTCCCAACGATTCAGAATTTGAGTTCAAAATTTAAGTTTAAATCCAAGATTTCGAAAACATTTAACAAATTTTGGAAAGCATTTAATTAGATACAAAATATAACGGTTAAAATTTGTCGTTGGTTACTCTGAAGTTTAAGGCGCCATTGGAATTTTTTGAAATTTATCTTTAAAATTCATTTTCAAGAAGATACTGACTTAAAGAATAGTTTTATTTTAAACCGCAAACGAATCGACCAATTTTTCCGTTTTTTATTATCATTTGAAAT
This sequence comes from Maratus speculifer, assembly GCA_964019185.1. Classification (NCBI taxonomy): domain Eukaryota; kingdom Metazoa; phylum Arthropoda; class Arachnida; order Araneae; family Salticidae; genus Maratus; species Maratus speculifer. The sequence goes on along the minus strand of OZ025294.1, from coordinate 230,107,835 downwards.
TTGAACCCTCTGAACACAGTTCAGTTTGTGCTACTTAACCACTCCCAAGTATTCAGATTTTGAGCTCAAAATTTAAGTTTAAATCTAAGTTTACGAAAACATTTAATCAGATGCAAAAAATAACGTAAAAATTAGTTGTTCGTTACTCCAAAGTTTAAAGCGCCCTCTATCGGCATTTTTTGAAATTTATCTTTATAATTCATTTTCAATAAAATACCGACATAAAGAGTAGTTTTAGTGAAAACCGCAAATCAATCGACCAATTTTTCCGTTTTTTATAATCATTTGAAATTTAAACCCTCTGAACACAGTTAAGTTTGTACTACTTAACCGCTTCCAACTATTCAGATTTTGAGCTCAAAATTTAAGTTTAAGTCTAAGCTTACGAAACCATTTACCATTTAATGAGATGCAAAAAATAGTTTTTCATTACTTCAATGTCTAAAGCGCCCTCTATCGGCATTTTTCGAAATTTATCTTTATAATTTATTTTCAAGAAAATACCAACATAAAGAATAATTTTAGTGAAAACCGCAAATCAATCGACTAATTTTTCCGTTTTTTATGTGTATTTGAAATTTTGGACCCCAAACTTTAATGGCGGCTATCTTCTTTGGAAAACGTTTGGGACCCTTGGTTTCCTATTTACTATTACTCGTCTTGATGTGTTCTATCACCCCCTAGGGTATATACCATTTGTTTAGGGACACCCTGTATATATATAAACTTTTTTACTGATGGTAGTTTTGGGGTCTAAGCGTCATCATCGGTGTAGATCTGCAAAATTTTTTCAGAAATTCCAACATGGGAGCGATTGCAATAGGTAGTATTTCATACGAAATCTACATAATATTCACAAATTCAAAATATTAGTAGCACATATGTTCTGATAAGGATTAGAGATTACTATTGAAGAAATACATAGTGTTCATTCTTAATGTATATAATACAACTCGTTTAAAAATATAAATCGCACTTAATTTAATATTCTTAAATAAAGCAATGCTTTTAAATTATCTTTATAGACATTTGGTTTGTATTCACTATTCACGTTTTGTAAAACGTCCCGCAGATTGTAAAGAAATAAAAAATGAGAGATCCGGATCACGTTTTTTTACAGGGACGCAGTTCCTATGTGTGGCAAAACGTGAAAGCTTTGCTGATGTGATTCTAAAGTAAAGTCTAAAATAAGTATTTTCTGAATGTGAAGGTAAAAAAAAAATGTACAGATGAATACTTAGTAATGAGTTTACTGCAGTTGTAAATTTAAAAGTACTTTCACAAATTCTTTGTTTGAATCACAAATAAAGTGCCCAGTTTGTCCTAAATATACTTTCCTTTCTTAGTTTCACTGTTTATTTATTTTCTTAAAGAATTATAAAGTGCAAGTTGGAAGTATTTAAAACAGCGAATAAACTTTCTGCTATTTAACCTTTACGCAGGGGCTCGCTCAGCGTCTACCTGAGAATACATGTAAGCCCGGACAGATGCTGTCACAGCCCCTCCGTAAACGTTAAATATATATAATTTTTAGCTTTTAATTTGGTTGTTTATATATTTTTATCAACATGTGGGTAAATTGCAGTGCATATGCTTTAATTTATTTCCATAATTTTACTGATTTCTCTGCGGTATATTTAAAATATTTTGAGATCTTGAGTTGTGATTTGTTTTAGACAAGCTTCTAAATTGCAGTATTTTACGTTAATCCGCTACTTTTCATAGTAGAAGACATTCTAGAAATTACGAAATTTGGACAATCTGAATAATATAAGAAAATAATTATATTCCAAATTTGATTTAATTTACGACATTCATTTAATTCATTTTCATAAATTTACTTATTTAGTATATTGAGAACATTTTTAGCTGAGGAATTTTGATTTCTTCTTAACAAGTTTCCAACTTGCAGTATTTTAACATTTAATATTTAAACATTTCGTACTTATATAGCACATATTATTTTCTTATTATTGTCTATATCAATAAAAACCTAATTTATGCTATTATAAACTTTATCGTTTTTAAGCAGCATTGACATTTTAAAATTGCAATTATATAACCTATTTTGAACTCATTATTTTCGTTTAAAATCTAAAATCATTCTTAAATCTAACCTATTTGATTTTATAATTTATATTTCATCCAAATGCATAATAAGTTCTTTTGGGAACAATGAAAGGGTTACGATTTGTCTACAGCAGATCATATATACTTTTAAATTATTATTTTTATAAACAAAGCAATGTTTTTAAACTATCTTTATAGACGTTTGTTTAGTATTCACTATTCACGTTTCGTAAAACTTCCTGCAGATCGTAAAGAAATAAAGAGTGAATGATCCAAATCACGTTTTGTTTTAAGGACACTGTATGGGTGGCAAACGTGAGTGCTTTGCTGATGTCATTTTAAAGGGAAAGTCTAAAAGAAGTACTGTCTGAATGTGAAGGTAAAGAAAATATAGATGAATCTTAGTAATGAATTTACTGCTGTTGTGAAGTTTAAAAGCGTTCTCACAAAAGCTTTGTTTGAATTCTTTAATAAAGTGCAAAGTTTGTTCTAAATACATTTTCCTTTCTTAGTTTCACTGTTCATTAATTTTCTCAACGGAGAATCAAGTGTAAGTTTGAAGGACTAAAAACTGCAAAAGCAGCAAATAAAGTTTTATTTTTGTAATTTTATGAACAAATGTTTTAAATGTTTTAATGTTTTAAATTCATCTTTATAGATCTTTGGTTTGTATTCACTATTCACGTTTCGCAAAGCTTCCCCGCAGATCGTAAAGAAATAAAGAGTGAATGATCCGGATCACGATTTGTTACAGTGACATAGTTCCTACGGGTGGCAAACGTGAGCCTTTTGCTCATGTCATTCTAAAGGAAAGTTCAAAAGAAGTACTGTCTGAACGTGAAGGTGAAGAAAATATCGATGAATACTTAGTAATGAGGTTACTGTAGTTGTGAAGTTTAAGTGTTTTCAGCAATGCTTTAATTGAATCAACAATAAAGCGCAAACTTTGTTCTAAATATATTTTTCTTTCTTAGTTTCACTATTGATTTATTTTCTTAACGGTGAATAAATGCAAGTTGGAGGAATGAAAAGAGCAAATAAAGATTTTGGTATTTAATTTAAATAACATTATTTCGATTTTTTGATGTACCTATTTATGTATATTTATCAATATATGGATACTTTTGAGCACATGTATTTTAATGCATTTCCATAAATTTAATTATTTTTCTGTGGTATATTGAAGATATGTTTAGATCTGTAGTTGTGATTTGTTTCAAACAAGTTTTTAATTTGCAGTATTTCACGTTAACCCTCTAATTTTAATAGTTCAAAAATTCTAGAAATTACGAATTTCAGATATCTGAATTATATAAGAAAAATATCTATTATAAATTTCGTTTAATTTAAATGTGAGAATTTGTAATTAAACAAAACGTATATTGCTATCTTTTATTTCTGGTAGGAATATGCAATATCTAATTAAAAATTCACAAATTTAAAAATATTAGTAGCACATATGTTACGACAGGGATTAGAGATTACTATTAAAGAAATACTTAGTGTCTATTCTTGACGTACATAATACCTCATGTTTAAAAATATAAATCACACCTATTTGAATATTCTTAAATAAAGCAATGTTTTCAAACTATGTTTATAGACATTTGGTTTGTATTCACTATTTAGGTTTCGTAAAACGTCCCGCTGATCGTAAACAAATAACGAGTGACTGATCCAGATCACATTTTGTTCTAGGGACGCAGTTCTTATGAGTGGCAAACGTGAGTGCTTTGCCGATGTCATGCTAATTGAAAGTCTAAAAGAAGTATTGTCCAAATGTGAAGGTGAAGAAAATAGAGATTAATACTCAGTAATGAGTTTACTGCATTTTTGAAATTTATAAGTGTTTTCACAAATGCTTTAATTGAATAAACAAAAAAAGCGCAAAGTTTTTGTAAGTGTAGTTTTTTTCCTTAGTTTTATTGTCTATTTATTTTCTTAACGGAGAATAAAATGAGATGGAAAGAATAAAATCAACAAATAAACATTTTGTTATTTCATTTAAATATGTATAATTTCAAACTTTTAATTTGCCTATTTATGTGTTTTTTATCAATATATGAATATATTTCAGTACATATATTTTAATTCATTTCCATTAATTTACTTATTTATCTGTGGTATATTGAGGACATTTTTAGCTCTGGAGTTTTGATTTGTTTTAAACAAGTTTCCAACATACGATATTTTAACATTTAATATTTAAATATTTGTTACTTTTTTAGCATACATTATGTTCTTATTATTGACTATACCAATAAAAACATAATGTATGTTTTTTTCCTGTATAGTGTCTTTATAAATTTTATCGTTTTTTAAGCAGTATTCGCATTTTCAAACTACAATTATGTAACGTAGTTTGGACTCATTCTTTCCATTTAAACTCTAAAATCATTTTTATGTCTCACCTACTTTATTTTATAATTTTTTTCATCTAAATGCATAATAAAGTCATTTAGGAACAAAGAAAGGGATTTAATTTGTCTACAAGAGACCATATATTTTTTTAAATCATTAACTTTATGAACAAATCAATGTTTTTAAACTATCTGTACAGACATTTGGTTTGCATTCATTATTCACGTTTTGTAAAACGTCCCGCAGATCGTAAAGAAATAAAGAATAAATGATCCGGATCACGTTTTGTTCCAGGGACACAGTTCCGATGGGTGGCAAACGTGAGTGCTTTGCTAATGTCATTCTAAAGGAATGTCCTTTGAAAGAAGTATTGTCAGAATGTGAAGGTGGAGAAAACATATGTGAATGCTAAGTAATGGGTTTTCTGCAGTTGTGAAGTTTAAAAGTGGTTTAACAAATGCATTGTTTCAATCAACAATAAAGCGCAAAGTTTGTTCTAAACGAATTTTTCTTTCTTAGCATCACTTTTGATTTATTTTCTTAACGGAGAATAAAATACAAGTTCAGAGGAATAAAAACTACAAAAACAGCAAAAAAATCTCTCGATTTATCTAGAACAGAACTTATATACTTTTAAATTAGTAATTTTATGAACAATGCAATATTTTAAAACTATGCTTAAAGACATTTGGTTTGTATTCACTATTTACGAATCGCAAAATGTCCCACAGATCGTAAAGAAATAAAGATTGAATGATCCGGATCACGTTTTGTTGTAGGGACACAGTTCCTATGGGTGGCAAACGTGAGTGCTATGCTGATGTCATGATAATTGAAAGTCTAAAAGAAGTATTGTCCAATTGTGAAGGTGAAGAAAATAGAGATGAATACTCAGTAATGAGTTTACTGCAGTTGTGAGATTTATAAGTGTTTTCACAAATGCCTTGTTTCAATCAACAATAAAGCGCGAAGTTTGTTCGAAATGTATTTTTCTTTCTTAGTTTCAGTGTTGATATATTTTCTTAACTCAGAATGTTTATTCTGAGTTAGAATAGAACTGCAAGTTCGAAAGAATAAAAACAAAAAAACAAGCTTTTTTTTTGGGGGGGGGGCTATATGATTTAAATAGATAACTTTGAAGTTTTAATTTGTCTATTTTTCGTTTTTATAAAAATATGGATAAAATTCAGGGCATATAATTTAATTCATTTCTATAAATTTACTTATTTCGGGTTGTATATTGAAAACATCTTTAGCCCTGGAGTTATGATTTGTTTTAAACAAGTTTTCAGCTTGCCGTATTTTACATTAATTCTCAAATATTCATAGTAGAAGACGTTTCCAAAATTCCGAAAACCTGAATTTACGTCAGACAAATTTCTATTATAAATTTCGTTTAATTTAAAGATGGGGTGCTTATAATTAACTAACCCCTTGAAGGGCGGTGTTGGCAAATTGACAACACCCAATCTTAATTCCAATTGCCACACTGGCACCAGAAAATTTCTAGGAAAATTTCACTTTTATTAAATACGCAAAAATATACTTTTATTACTTTCCAAATAAAATTTCGTATAAATATTGGTGTCATTCAATTATTTTAACATTTTACGAATAAAAGTTCCTTGCCCCGGAAAGGGTTAAAACGCGTATTGCTGTTTTTTATTTCTGGTAAGATTTTGGAATATCCTAATAAAAAAATCACTAAATACAAAATTTTTGAGCAGTTGTTCTACCATAAAAATTAGAAGGTTAAGATTATTTATTTTGTCTAGAAAAGACCATATATATATTACAAATTTAAATTTTTTTTCGCCAGAACTAACCTTTATACTATATTAATTTCCTTTTAACAATATTCCGTACTTATTTCAAGTCTAATCTACTAATCTTTATGGAACGATATAAATTCTTAATTCGCCTTAAAAAACATTTATTCCAATATGCGTAAATTAAAAAACATGGCTCTAAATTAAAAAATATTCTTAATTAAATTTTATTTCTTAACGTTCCAAATAAAACTCATTTTTCCCTGTTTTATCAACCCCTTTTAAGAAAGTCTTATTATATTTATTCCAAAACCATACCTTCAAAAAATATCATTATTTTTATTTATTTATTTATTCCCCCCCTCCCTTCAACGTTTGATTTTTGTGCGTATCAATAAATTCATTTCTTTTCTTTTTTGTCTCAAACTATCGTCTGCAAGATATCGAAGTCAGTGTTCGATTACAATTTTGTTAAATAATAATTTTTAAATTAAAAAAATATATATTGTCTGAATGAAATTAATCTCGACGATGGACATGAATTCTGTTTACAAGTGAAAATCATGGCTAGAGATTAGAGAAAGTTCTAGAAGCTTTATATTATTGATTTGAGAGAAGAAGCCCAGAGATGGATGGAATATTTTATTCGATGTTTTCGGTTTTGAGCGATTTAAAAACTAGACGAACGTTTTTATAGAATATTGCTTCGGAAAGAAAAAAGCATTTTCCCTTTGCTTATGATTACATTTAAATAAATCTTTTGGAGCTGCAATTGTGGAATTTAATAAAGTTCCTATGTTTATTATTTTTCTTAATTTTTATCTCGCCTCGACTCCTGTGATATAACATGGAGAAACCTACAGATAATATTAATGATTTCTATCTTAAAAAGTTACATTTTTTTTTTTTAAATCTTATTAACATACCAATGTTTTATAAAGTATATTTATAGATATTTGGTTTGCATTAACTATTTGCGTTTCGTAAAACATTCCACAGATCGTAAAGAAATAAAGAGTGAATGATCCGGATCACGTTTTGTTCCAGGGACACAGTTCCTAATGGGTAGAAAACGTGAGTACTTTGCTGATGTCATTGTAAAGGAAAGTCTAAAAGAATTACTGCCTGAATGTCAAGGTGAAGAAAATATAGATGAATACTTAGTAATGTGTTTACTGCAGTTGTGAAGTTTAAAAGTGTTTTCACAAATGCGTTGTTTGAATCCACAATAAAGCGCAAAAGCTCGTTCTAATTGTAATTTCCTTTCTTAATTTCAGTGTTGATTTATTTTTTAAACGGAGAATAAAATGCAAGTTTGAAGGAATTAAAAATGCAAAATCAGCAAATAAAATGTTTGCTATTTAACGGGGTAGGTTACCTTTGAACATGTTGAAAAAACACAAAATATCACTATGTTCCAAGCTCCGAAACTTGTGTAACATATTTTAAGTAAAAATCAAACTCCATTTAAATATAAAGCTCATATTAAAAATATATATACTTATACATTCATAATCAAAAACTGAAATGATACATTTAAAAATATATAAATCAATAAAAGTAAAATATATAACACGTTTTGCGCGCATAATAAAACCTGAAAATATGCATACAACGAAGAAGTTTTGGTGAAAACATATAATAATAGTTTTTCCTTTATACTGAAAGCAGAATATTTGTAATAAATATTGACTAAATTAGTATTTTTTCTTTAAAAGACTACGTCTTTTTGGACTTGTTTTTTTTCATACTTGATAATTTTCGTCTGCTCATTTTATAGCTTTTCTGCTTTCTCCCTTAATAACAACGACATTTTGATTTTCAATTCAAATAAAAATTCTTCTAAATGGAAAAAAAATCGAAAAAAAAGTAATTAAAAAAATTACAAAGACTATTTGGAAAATAGCATTTTCAAAGACTATTATTGTAGACTTATAAACGATTTCTATATTTGAAAAAATAATAACATCAGTTTTATGATGATCAAAAGTAGCTTACGTAATAGCAAAGTCAAATTAATAAGACTGGGCATTTAGAGTCATGTAAATATTACTGGACCAACCATAAACATATAATAAATTCAATTTCAGTTTATCGGTATTGTAAAGTTTTAAATTTTAAAACTTCTGAACATCTGACATTTTCAATTTTTACACCTACGTATAAAGAAAAAAAACTGCTTTTAATGCAACTTGTATGAAACCTGTATCTAAATTTGTTTTTGAATTATTAATTTTTTCGTAGTTTTCAAAATTTTTTTGTTATCGTAGCATCAGAAGTATTCTATTCGTAGACATTAATGAATAGATTGCGGTATTTATCCAATAAAAAGATTAAGATATGTTTCAGATTCCGCAGTTCTATGCCGAGGACATTATTTATTTTCCAAACAGTTAAAAAAAAAAAAAATACAAAAAGCAAAAATAATTTTTAGAATGAGTAGCTACAGAAAGTAATTCTTTTTAATAAAATAACTTTTCATTTTAATTCTGAGCCAGGATTTGAAATATATACGTAAAAATAAATAAATAAAATAAATAAAACTCAGGTCTCCGCAGTTGACTATGAGAATAGTAGATCACGTTTTATACTTTCGCAACAAATCATATTTACTGAAGACGTGAGTAGGGTGTCGACGTGTTGGTATGGAACGAAATCAAAATAAAAGAAACCACAAGTGCCATCTAGTCTTAAAAAAAGAAAAAAAGAAAAGAGAAAAAAATGTCTTTATCCTTTAGTACGATGATGATACAAGAATTTGATATGAACGATGGGAATACCACGGTGAAAAGAAAAGATGAAATATTTCCAAACAAATAAATTGTTTCTCGTGGGAAGTTATAGGCCGTTTCATTTTATTAAGTTATGTCTTTTGTATTTCATTTTAGTTTTTATACTCTTTTTATGACCTCGGTCAAATCCCTTGTAGTTATGGGTTTAATAACTTTTCTTATTTTATTTTTTTCTATTTTATTTTTATTTATTTATTCTTTTTTTGTGGTTGTTCATTTACTGTTGTTATCATTTACTGTTTATTTCTGTTAATAGTTGTGGAGCAGGTGATATCAAAATGCCGTCTTCGTGTTTTTTTTTTTTTTTTTTTTTTTTTTTTTTCTCTCTCAAGTCGATGGTAAAAAATCAGAAGAACAAGACAAGCTAGGCATAACTAGGTTTTTCTTAAGATGGTTCAGACAATGGTTCTCTTGACATGTTTCGATTCAATATTTATTTTTAATATCTTTTTAAAATCTAGATCCGCCCTTAAGTTCTTCATTCTACCACTGACTGTTATTGTGATTCCTGCATGGTATATTGATTGTTGGTATCAATCACAGAGCAGATGTAGAGTTCATTTATTTTAAAATGTTTAGATACAAAACTGATACTTCGAATCACAATTTTTCAGTGCATTATACAGTACTTGAGGAATGTAAGCGAATAAGACAACTCATATTTAACCCTTTCTGGCGCACTACTCTTTAAAGTTGAAATTTAAAGAAAAAAAATTAGGCAATCTATTTAGGCCTAGAGGAGTACACAGGTATTGTTTTGTAAAGATTGCACTAACCATTTTAATTATACAGCTGTTGCCGAAGTGGTAACCTCCCATAAGTAAAGCATTGATAAGCGCAGTGAGAAGAAAATTGCTGTGAAGCGCGTATTACAGTAAAACATTTTACCTATTATTTAAAAACAGTAGAATTTGATCTCTGTGGTGCTGCCATCTAGAAATCATAAGAAAGATTTAAAGTAGCCTTTAAAGTAGTTTTTAAAATATTCACGGAATTTTTGTGTCTCTATACAGGGGGAATTTTAGGTGTTGCCGACCCGGCAACACTGCGCGTTAAGGGCTTAAAGAACAACATAAATCTAAAAATGTAAGTTTTTTTTAATGATAGTTTTGTTTTTGCTAAAAGTTATAAGGTACCCTGGGGTAATAACGCCAGGCGGGTTAATAACGCCAAGTGCTTATATTTTGCATAATTATGAAATAATCAGATAAATGACACCCATGTGTTCTGCGCAGAAGGGTTTTGAGTCATACAAATCGCAAAAAACAGCTTCAGGTTAATTTGTTTCATTTTTAGGTCTTATTGTTTTTACAAACAACTAAAATTAACGCTTGATTTAAAATTTGCAAGATACGTTTTGTGATGTGAAGACGATCTTTTTATCCGGAAATACTCTGTTAATTACATAAATTTGTAGTACATTTCATGTACTTTTAAAATGTTGTTGAAGATTTTGGATATCTTCTCGAGATAATTTGTAATTTAAAATGTACTGCGCAATAACTATACCGGGGTAATAACGCCAATCCTTGACATTAATACCCCGGTTGATTCCCTACAGTGGCCGAGCTACATCCTAAATACCGATTCAAATAAACACAGTTATAACTGTGCAATATTTCTCATATTTCTATTTAAGCGGTCTTTTTTAAGCAAAAAGAAGCTCACAGTCTGATATTCTTTCGTCTCATCCCCCCCCCCCCTCCCACACCACACCTTTTTTTTTCTTACACTTTCACAAAAAATTGAACATTTTCAATAGCTTAGAATGCAATTTGTCAATTTCTAAGTTTGTAGAGTTTGTATTTTTGGAATTGGGCTATCTACATGCAATTATTCCATCTTATTTCATAGTTTTGTTTGCATGGCGTTATTACCCATATAGGTGGGTAATAACGCCAAATAGCATTGCTCAAGAAAAAACGCCATTACATTTTATGAAAACATATCTGTTAAATTATTTTATTTTATATAGATAGTCAATGAGTTGCTGTATCAGATCCTATATTTGTTTGAAAAATACAATCTAAAACTAAGCCATGAAAATTGGTAGAAACTTAACGTGGCGTTATTACCCCAGGGTACCTTATTATTAATTTAATTTCGTAACGAAAAGTACATAAATTTCAAGAAGAAAATTTCTTTTAGAAATTTCTCATAATATTTCTTTGAGAAAGAAAAGTTCTGAAACATTTACTGATTATGCTTTTTATTTTGCCATAGCCTCTCTTTAACTATGTAACTTATTAATAATAAAAATCATTTTGAAGACATTACAATCAATTAAAAATATCAAGGATTTTTAATATACTGTTATGTATTTAACTGAGATTTTATTACTTGTTTAATTTCTTGAGGGACAGTACTTAAAACAATACTTAAAAAGACAGTACTTCAGAAGTTTCTCAAAGTATATTGTTCTCAAAGAAGAGATTTTAAAACACTTAATGATTTTTTTTCTTTTCACTTTGTTGTATCTTCCCATTAAAAATATAATTTATTAATAATACAACTTTATTAAAAACATAACAATCAATTAAAAATACTTCATATTTTAACAGATTGTTTTACATTTGTTTAAGATTATATTGTTTGTTTAGTTCCTAGAAGAGTTGCACTTAAATATAAAATCTTAAGAAGTATCTCAAAATAATTCTCGGGGAAGAAGAAATTTTAAAGTACTTTGCGATTTTTCTTTTTACTTTGCCGCAACTTCGCGTTAAAATTATAACTTATTATTAAGTTAAAAAAAGAATGTGGCGGCAAATAGTTCACATTTTCAAAACTTAAAAAAATTCTTAACTGTCACTTTTGGCAGCAACATTTTTAAGTTTCACGTTAACTTGGTTGCTTATTGCGTAAGATACCATCATGTGATTCCTCTGGGTCGCTTGAAGTACTAAACTATCATTTTTATGTTGTTCCTCAAAGTTCTACAAAAGTTAAAACTAGCTGATCATAAATCCTTAACGGATATATCTATGGTAGTTTTCTGGAAGTAATGTTCGCATAAAACTGTCATAGCTGAGTTCCGGTCAAGAAAGATATGGATATATAAAAGTGAAACAAAATTTTACGAGTTCCGTAAAAGTAGTTTTTAAAATACTATAAAATAAATATATTTTTAGAGACAACCGAATTGTTAATGATTATTTTTCTTCTATTACATGTGTTTTCAATATTCATCAAATTTTAAGCATCTTAAAAATAGATGATGAGAAATATAAATTTTATATTACTTTTGCACGTAGTAATTTTAAATTTTATTATAGATACTATAGTTTTTATAGAATAAAACATTTTATAGATATTATAATTATTACATATGTTATACCTTTATTAAGCAATATATATATATATATATATATATATGACAGGCCAAACCCGATTTTAGGCCAAACTAGATTGGCCTAGGCCAAACCGGTCTATCCTAACGCCCATCGGATAAACTAATTTTTCCTAGGACAAACCGGTCTATCCTAACGCCCATCGGATAAACTAGTTTTTCCTAGGCCAAACAAGTCTATCCTAAGGCCCGTAGGACAAACTAGTTTGGCCTAACTCTTATAGGATAAACTAGTTTAGCCTGCTGTTTATTGGTCTGAACTAGATTCTCCTAGACCGATCTAGTTTAACGTAGGCCAATTCAATTTGGCTTGATTTTATTGAATTTCATGATCGTCTAAACGCCAGCATTCTAATTTGTCCAAGGCTGATCTAGTTTATCCTAGGCCAATGTAACTTTACGTATTTTTAACTCACAGGCGTCAAAGCCTGAGAAATAATGGGCTCGCAGGTTCTGTATGTATGTATGCATGCATGCATGCACGTACTGATGTATGTACGTACGCATGTATGTACGTATGTACGTTACGCGATAATTCTTGATAGAAATATCTGATTTGCTTCAAATTTTGGATGTAGATTCATTCTGATAAGGCACTTTTCTGATTAGTTTACACAATATATTATTGATTATTTAGATTCTTAGACCTTTCAATATTCAAATAGGGATTTATTAAATAATTAATGTAGTTTAGAATAAAAGAAAAAAAGAAGAAGAGTTATAAACATCATAACTTTTGAATCTGTTTAGTAAAAAGTAGATTTATGAATATATTTCTCTTTCATTCCTTAAGACTTTTCTCAAATCCAAAAGAGCTACATCCTAACACATTTATAAATTAATTACTTCTCGGAAATGCATAAGATTAACAGGCTCTCACTTTGAAAATATGTATTCGAATGGCGTTAACCATTTTTTCATAAAGGCGATTTTTTTGAGAAAATACTGTTAAAGCTATATTTTGAATCGAATTTCCAGTAAGACATCACGGAAAAGAAAAACTTGACGCCGTGAGAAGAACAGCTTATGTGTCAACAGGTAATTAATTTCTCAAAAATGTAAAACGCTGTTCGATTACAAATTATGTTCAGCTCTGATCTGGCTCAAATATCCAAAAAGTAATAATAATAATAATAATAATAATAATAATAATAAACGCAAGTCTGATCTCAGCGCGGTATGAGTCTGCAGAAAAAAAAAAAAAAATATGCAAACACCATGTCCAATGCATCATGTCCCTACGGCAAACATGTTAAATTTATGTATTGATGTTATAAGCAACGACTCTTGTCAACCATTTATACTTATTCGAGGGAGAAATATGTTATTTACCGGCCAAAGCCTATTTTGAGCCAAATTAGATTTGCTTGGGCCAAACAATTTCATCCTAACGCAAACTAAATAAACTAGTTTTTCCTACGCCAACCTTGTTTATCTAAATATCTATAGGATAAAATAGTTTTCCTAGGTAAGAGGGCAAGCCTTCATTTTTCCCTTCATATTTAACTGTTAAATCCCCAAAACTATTCAAAGAATCACCTTATGAGAAAGAACATATATTCAAAATTTGAAGCAAATCAGTAAATTCTGCGTCAAAAACCATTTATCTAAATTATAGGGGGTTACCTACATTGCCCTTTCTTTTACACTTAAATAATAAAGATCTAATGCTAATCACGGAGGCGCCTTGTCAGAATGATCCTATATCTAAAATTTTAAAAGAAAACTGATAATTCTGCATGAAAAATTCATTTCTCTAAATTAACGGTGGGGATTAACCTTCCGTTCACTTCGCCCCTTTTTCTTATCCAATGAATTCCCAAAACTAATCAGAAAAGTACCTTATCAGAATGAACCTACATCCAAAATTTGAAGCAAATCGGATATTTCTATCAAGAATTATCGCGTTACGTATATAATTACATATATGCGTACATACATACATGTAGAACCTGCGAGCCCATTATTTCTTAGGCTTTGACGCCTGTGAGCGAAAACTATGTAAAATTACATTGGCCTAGGATAAACTAGATTAGCCTAGGATAAACTAGAATGTTGGCACAGAGGCGGTCATTGAATTCAATAAAATCACGCCAAATTGAATCGGCCTAGGATAAACTAGATCGGCCTAGGATAAACTAGTTCAGACCAATAAACAGCAGGCTAAACTAGTCTATCCTATAAGAGATAGGCCAAACTAGTTCGGCCTAGAAAAATCTAGTTTGTCCTATGGGCCTGAGGATAGACTAGTTTAGCCTAGGAAAAACTAGTTTATCCGATGGGCGTTAGAATAAACCGGTTTGGCCTTGGAAAAACTAGTTTATCCGATGTTCGTTAGGATAGACCGGTTTGGCCTAGGAAAAACTAGTTTATCCGATGGGCTTTAGGATAAATTAGTTTGGCCTAGGCCAATCTAGTTTGGTCTAAAATCGGGTTTCCCCCCCCCTGTAACATATATATATATATATATATATATATATATATATATATATATATATATATATATATATATATATATATATATATATATATATATATTCCAGTTAGCTTGGAAGACTCGTGTTTGGAAAAAAGCATCTGGATTATAAAAAAAAGTTGTTAAGATGAATATTGTATTGAAAATGTTGATTATGTTATCAACAATCTTTTAATTATTACTGTTATATTCAATTGTTTGTTCTTCGGTGCATACCGCTGTAAATCTTAATGAATGTGAGATCCCGAATGAACAACAGCTCTAATTAAGGAATGAAATTTCGATTTCAAATACCTTAATTTACATTTTTTAAACATTTAATAGCATGAAAATTCCGCGTTCCGAAATCAAGAGGTTTTTAAGTATACGTTAATTGAAAGTTTTTCTATGTAAAGTAATGTAAGTAATGTATATCTACACACACACACACACATATATATATATACATATATATTATAGGATAAATAGAAAAATGTTGATATGCAAGAGACTTAATAAAAAGATAAAAATGGTATGAAAATAATGTAAAAAAAATATATATATATATTAATTTTGATATCATGTGGCACGTAAATGAAACAGTCCATTAAGTTAGTTCTTTTTAACCTCTATTTATGATTCTTACATTTTAATTTTAATAATAATATATAATGTATAATATAGTATAATGCCATATATAATAATATTAAGGATTTAATAAAAAAGAATAAAAAGTACGAAATTAATGTAAAGTATATACACTGTAAAATAAATAAATAAATAAATCTTTTAAATTTACGGCGAGCAATGTTGCCAGCTTTTTTTTTTTGCCTTAAAAATTGCAGCAAAATTAGCTGTAAAAATTTTAAATGCATTCTAATGTTACTGCAATTTTAATGGCGAAAAATGCTGGCAATATTGCTGCCAGCAGTTATTGCTGCAAATTTAACGGTATGAAAATAAAGTAGTTAAATTTACGGCGTAGCTATGCTGTCAGCAGTTTTTGCTGTAAAAATTGCAGTAAAATAAGGGCTAAATTTTTTATTGCATCTAATGTTACTGCAATTTTTTCGAAGAAAACTGCTGGCAACATTGCTGCCAGCAGTTATTGCTATAACTTTAACGATTTTTTTTTTTTTTTTTTTACAATGTATGTTATTAATGTTGATATCATGAAGCACGTAAATGTAATAGTCCAATAAGACTGTTCTTTTTAATCTGCATTTATAATTCTTACATTTGTATTTTTCAAGATCTAAATGAATTTCCGAAAAATATTCAATGATGAAAGTATTTTCTTTCTTAATGAATTCAAAATAAATAAATTTTTTATTTTTCGTGAAAAAGAAAGCTATTAGCATAAATTACGCATTCCTTCTACAAAGTTTTGCTATCACTATAAAACTGATTACGAGTTTCTGTATTATTAAATTTGAAATTCAATTCTTACCTGGAATTATACACATTAATTAAAGAGTAATTTATTTTCTTTTTTTTTTCCATTTGCAATTTGTTTTGTTGATTCAACGGAATGCTTCATTGAATATCTAATTTAATATACAATACACATAAAATTTTCTCTATAGGAAAATTTTAAAATAGTATTTAAATAAAATATTGTAAATACACTTTAAATCAAAATTTGTAAATTTCCCAAGTGACAGTTAAATATTAAATTTCTCACCGCAGAATATAATATAAAACGATGAAATATTAATATTTCAATCGCTATTCATTCAAACAAACAAACAAAAATAAATAAACAGTCATAATTAGTTTATTTATTTATTTATATATTTATATACTTATTTTTAATTCTTAACGCGAAGGAATTCCAAGAAGTATAAAACGTCATATTTTATAATTACAATATTTCAAGCTTGTTTGCAAGTTTATTTTATTCTGATATAGAAAATAAAAATGTAACTGCAAATGCTTTAGTTAAATTAAAGATGTAGATATAAAATTCATGATAATATATATTTTTTGTAATATTTTATAACATTATAACATTAGCGTAATTTGTTTATGGATGAAAATGTACGCGAGGAAATTTTTATAGTATTATTCAAAAAATATGATATGAAATAATAAAAGATAAAAAAATATGAATAAAATCAACTTCAAAGAGTACTTCAATCAGTTATTAATTAATATTGGAAAGTTTACTGGCTTTGTTAATTGGAAAGCTAAAAATATTAACAAAGAGCTACCAGATTATTCAATGAAATTGCTACAAAATTATTAATGTTACTCAGAAAGAAGGGCATACTCAGAAAAATCTGAAAAATTAGAGAATTTTCTTCTAATAATGATATACACGTTTATAAAATAAATTTGGGCAGAACCTTGATAGAGAGTCCGCAAAAAAATAATGAAATTTTCTATTATTTGACGATTTATCATCGATTGGCGATGAAACAGAATTTAAAAAAATACGCTTTTCTATCGAATACGCTTTAACCTCTTCGCGATGAGAGTCGTTTGCTTAATTTTTAATATTTTATCAAGAGTTTTTGTAAACAGAAAGATTTTTGTGATTGAATCACGAAACTGCTCAGATCAAATAAGGTAAACTTTAGAATAAAAAAATAACTGGTGGGAATAAGGAAGGATCCTAAGCGACAATTAACGAGCAATTTCCAGATGCATTAGAGTTGTTTGCTTTTGGTGAGGAAATATCCTGCTCGCCAAATCTTCTATCGCTTTCATATTTTCGCGCCAAATGTTCGAATATATATATATATATAATTACAGACTTTCTACTGAAATTCCGCAGTTAAATTTAACTGATCCTTTAATACCTACGTAAGAAGTACAAGAGCATATTTTCAACATATTCGGAGTATGCCCAGTAAGGAGACCTTCCTGGTCAGGCACTGACGGTTTATAATTTATTTTCCATGTTTGCTTTTATTAAATGGTACATCACAATCTGCCGTTCAACAATTCTTAAACACATTAATAAGAATTCAATTTTAACAATATTAATATTTAACAATGTTAACAATTGAAAACAATTTCAATGTTTTTCATCATCTAGCATTACAGATATTTTTTACTGTGCATGTCTGTGGAATAGAAAAGATTTTATCTATAAATAACAAATACAATGACAACAATTTTTTTTAAAAGAAAGACACATATCAGCAAATAATTTGTAGTGGACATTTATCAGTTTTTAAATTCACACACGTTACACTGTCAAAAAAAAAAAAAAAAAAAAAAAAAAAAAAAAAAAAAAAAAAAAAAAAAAAAACCTGTAATTTTACAGATGTAAAGACTCTGTATCCTTACTGACACGTTATCTGTGCTCTGTACAAGAAAAAATGTAAATCTACAAAACTAAATTTGTAAAACTTCAGAAACTTATACTTTACAAACGAGTCTACTAAAATTACAGTTATCTTACTAAAGTTTTATCTGTATCCTGGGTTGCAGTTACATGAAAAATGTTGAAATCCCAGTTTCCTAAAAAATTCTATGTAACTTTACAGATTTTTTTTCAGTCCAATTCTGTATCTTTTACATGAGTTTTTGCTGTTGCCGTTACATAAGAAGTTCTAAGAATCCTAATTTTCTAGAAAACTTTTAGTAACCTTACAGATTTTTTTTTTTTTTTTTTTTTTTTTTTTTTTTTTTACAGTGTACATAAAAACTAAATAGTTTATAAAAATCTGCTACATAAATATCATTTGAAAGAGTTCTTCAGGTTGAATCAAAAATCCCTTGTCAAGATTTAAGAAATTTCAGATTAAACTACAGCAATTTTTTTTTATAATAACAACAGGCTCATAAGCTATTTAATAATTCAAAAAAGTACAGTTTCTCACAATAATTTTAACTTATTTGACTATTGATAATATTATTCAAAATAAAGCTATTTTAACGAACGTTACATCAGAATTACTTTGTTTTATGTAAAGTTTCATAAAAAGATCTGGTAGTATATATGGTATTTTTCAGCAGGAAATAAGTATTTTCATTATATTTGGCAATATAAGGCATTTTCGTCAGCCTTCTTTAAAAGTAGATGGTGTCCAATTCTATCCACTTCGCGTTATATCGTTACATTTCACAAAAAGAATGATACCCGCATTGTAAATTCTGTTAACATATCTTCATTATTGTTAACTTTAGGAACAAAATTCTGTGCTAGGAAAGGATTATGATACACTATACACTGTTAAAAATTTTGTGCTACTTTGAACCGAAATTTGGTGCTTTGTAGCTGCCACCATAAGATGCTGAAATCTTATTCCAAGATTTGGAACTTCGGTTGAACCATAGTACCATTTTTTCAAATAATATGGTGTAAACTCGTTCCAAGATTTGGAGCTTCGGTTGAACCATCCTATGGTGGCAGCTGGTAATAGCTGCGAGCACCAAATCTTGGTTCAAAGTTTCGTTCAAAGTCAACGAAATTTTTAACAGTGTATTTTTGAAATATGATACACCATTGTTTGAATTATTACCTAATTTTTTTCCTCTTAAAAAAATTATTCAGGGTTCTCTATATACCTGAAAGGGATCATAAAATTTTCAATTTAAAAAAAGTTTGGTCGTTGATTAGGAATAACTTAATGATTATATACTTTTGCTTCATTTTTCATTTATTATTTGTGTTTTATAGACATAAAAAACATTTACTAATTTTACTAAATTTGATTATAACCAAAACGAATAAAGGTAAAACTATATAATAAAAACATCCAGAAAATTTCTTACATGTATTTATTATAACTTGAATTATTTCTTCTTCTTCTTTTTTTTTAAATATATGTTTTGTAAATCATTTAATTAACTTAAAAAAATGTAAATTCGTTATTTTTTTTTTCAAATTATGTCATTGCAAGACAAAAAAAAATTAATAATAAATTAAAAAAACAGTGTTTATAGATGATAGAATTTGTTCATTTGAATATAAAAAATATCGTCTGTTTGCGCGCCTTAGCTTTTGTGTTTTGTACAACAATAATTTTATAAATATTTCAATCGGTCTAGCTGTCTGACATCAGCCCGTGTTCAAATAGTTAAAAATAGTAATAGTAAAAATATACTTTTTCGTCATTTTAAACCGTTCTACTCTAATCTTATAAAGTTTATTTAAAAACTTTTGACTTAATAATGCAGGATACATTACAAGTAACTTATATTTAACAATGTAGTTTTAATAATAATTATGCATAAAAAGATTGAAATTCTTGAAACGTAAAATACTAACTATAAATTTAATAAAATGATGCATTTACAATCAAATAAAATAATTTAAACGAATGGTCATCCTCACGTCCATCCTTCTGTATATAACAAAGCAATAAATACTCATTCTAATTATTTGAAATTTAAAATATACAGTCTGTGCAAAATTTTGTCGAGTTACTTGAAACTGTATGAAAATCGACTCAAAATTTAAGACGATATTAATAAAAGTTCCTTCGTTCAGTAAAATCATATCACACATATTCAATTCAATGATGTCCCATGGTATGTAACGATTCCTGGTAGCTATGGTGATTGCTTTTCTTTTAAGTGCTTTTATTTCCATAATTCTGAATCTGATATATATATATATTCGCAAAAATCATGTACATAAAAATCTTCATATATAGCCGCTTAAGAAGGCTATAACTAATCTAGTTATAATACGAATGCACCTCATTTGACACTTTTGAAGTACGATTTCCAACTTGATCTTTTTCTTTTAATTTTAAAGAAATGTATTACACTGTAAAAAAATCTTTGAAGGTACTAAACATTTTCTAGGAAACTGGGATTCCAAGAACTTTTCGTGTAACGATAACAGGAAAAATTCATGTAATCGATTCTGAAAATTGAATTTTTGCTGTTACCGTTACAGGAAAACGTTCTTGGAATCCCCGTTTCCTAGAAAAGGTTTAGTACCTTTGCAGATTTTTTTTACAGTGTAGCATTATATTTTTATTATAAGTTTGTAAATTATTACAAAAATAACATGCCATGTTAGTTGAATAATATTAAGTACGTATGTAAAATGCCAAATGTTTTTAATACCATATGGCTAATTCCTAAATATCTATTAAAACTAAAAGAGATAAAAAAAAAATACTTTTAAAAAGCTGCAATGTCCGTATAAGACAACGTTAGAAAAAAATAATCATCATTTTACTTACTAATAATATTCTCAGCACCAGGTATTCCAAAATATAATCTTTTTACTATTCGGTTAAAAATTTCCTTAAACAAATATTTTTCCTTTTATCCAAATCTGTGCCAACACATTACGCAAATGTACTATACAATTAAAAGATAAAAAGATTAGAACTGATATATGTTGACTGGATTATATTTTATTACACCAGATTCTTCAAAAATAGAAAGGGTGTGTTATTTTGCAGCTAAAATCTACGACATTTCACAAAATATAATGACGACAATTCTTTAGATTTTGCGTGACAAAAATGTTCAACTTCTTCTTAAAACTGGAAAATGATAATTAAGTATGCGTCATGCTACTTTTAAGGTTAGTGTATTTACAGCATGCCTAATTTTGATAGTTTACACAACGGAAAACTCGAGTTAAACATTGTTATGAGGATTTTATTGTAATTATCTTTTCACGTATCACATTACAAGTTGTAATCACGATATTCTAATTTTATGTGGTTTTCCCATTCGCTTTACACATTATACACAGCATTTAAAAAGTAACATTAAATAATGACAAACATTAAGTCATGCTACTTTTATGATAGAGCAATTTGTATATTTGTAGAGTACCTCTTTATGATAATTTAAGCAATGCAGATTTCGAGTTACACTATGTGTGGACTTTGAATTGTAATTTTTTTAAGTTACACGTTTAATAGTTACTTGCATGATATTTTAATTTTTGCGCAAATTATATTTTTATCTTCACTTTCAATTACAGCTTTCACTGTGTTCCTCCATAAATTGGGTTAAGCACAATATTGTACAATTATGCAATAAATAAATGAATTTAGAAAAATGCTATATTTATGAGAAAATAATTTGTATATTCGTAGAATGCCTCATTATGATAATTTAAGCACTACAGTCTTCAAGTTACACTATTCGTGAATTTTTAATTATATTTTTTATTAAATTGCAACTTTAATTCTGACTTGCACGATATTTTAATTTTTGCGCAAATTTTATTTTTACCTTCAATTCAGTTACAGCTTTCATTGTGTTCCGACATAAGTTGGGTTAGGCGCAATATTACAGGTATGAAATAAATAAATGAATTTTAAAAAATGCAATTTATGTTGTTGTTAAAATAATAGCAACTTTTGTTATCGTTATAACAGCCACACTTTAAGAACGAGTAATGGTTTTTCCCTTTTCACCTGTTTTTGTTTTCTATATTTGTATAAGATAGGCTTCATGCATTTTACTCAATGCAGCCGTTGAATTACACCGTGATAAAAATATTTAGTTGTAATTTTCTTTCTCTTATAGTTTTGTATGTAAATATCACGCACTGTTCTATTTTTTTCTTTTCTTTTCTATTTTGAAACTTTGATTTATTCCTCCAATAAATTCGACGTTTAATAGGTACCTTGATACTATGCCCTTGATATTTAATCTAAAAATTCATAAATATACATAGAAAAAAATACAGTCCCACAAGTTCCTTATGAATATGTATGTGAATGCAGTATAATATAATGTAGATTTTTTTTCATAATTTAAACATCCATGTATTCAGTAATAAAACATGTAGTATTAAGTTTACATATGCTGAATAAGTACATAATATTTAATGAACAATATCTGCAACATTTCAAAATACACGTTTTAATTTGGTAGTCAATATACCGTTGGCGTATGAACCATTATTACTATAATTATTGTTAATCATTCTCGTATTAGATGACAATATATACAATATTTAGATTCATCATTACAGCCACAGAATTATTATTATTTTTATGTTTATATACACACACACATACACATACACATAAATAAAGTGCAATAGATTATCGACGACATTTAATTTCTCAACCATGATCGTAAACATATAATTCCAATTACAAAAAGTTTTACATGAGGTAAATATTTATGTTAAGGGATTATTTAAAGAAAAAATTCATCTTTACAAAAAGTACAAAATCTAACTTTTCATACGGTTCCTCAGTCCTTATAGCTGTATTTAGTAAAAGTTTAAACACATTATAACAAATATAACGCAAAAAAATTGACTTCTGTACAACAAAAATTGATGCAGTTGCTAATTTTTAAGTTTGAGATTTTCACAAATGGTTTGTCTTTCATAGAGAGATTAGTTAAAAGATGAATTTAAGAAATATATCATTCGAAAAATGTATAATTCGAAAAATAGAAATACGAAAACTTTATTTTTTTATATGAATATATATACATATATATTTCGTTAGAAAAGAGTAATCAGAAATAAAATTAGACACTTTTTAACTGATTCCTGTAGAGAGGAATAGCAATAACATTAATTTTCCATTTAACGGTCGCTTTTCGCTTATGCTCCAAGAAACCTAATTCAATACATGAATATACTAAATAAAAAGTAAAATAAGCCGATTAAAAGAAGAGTTTTTTTTATATCTTCTTTGATATGAAGTGTGAAAAACGTATACAATAACTGAAGAAAACTCAATAATTTAAAGAACAAAATGTTTCATTTAATTAATGAGATAATAATTACTGTTTATCGTCACTTTAAAAAAATGTATAATCTGTTTTCTATACTATTTAAATGCATTGAGATCAAAAACTAATGAAACATGAAACATTTCAAATAATTTAATAAAAACATCCTTAAACTTAATTGAAATACAAAAATAAATTTAATTAGAAAAACTCTTCAGATGAATACAAAAATTTAATTAGTTTTCTAATGACAATTATATACAGTCTCTATTTCTTTAACGTTGCTGCTATCCATATCTTGTTTAAACAGTGTTTTTTAAATTATCGAAAGTTATTTGAAATGATTCTGAATTTTAAGTAATTATACCATAATATTACTTTAAAAAGTAAAAATCCTTTTATTCAGTATCTTTTTAGATAAATGTTTATAAGTATGATTACTAAATAATAAAACATAACGTAAAAACTATTTTTATTTATTTTATTTTCAGTGTTGTATAATTATGTATAAATATATATATATATATATATATATATATATATATATATATATATATATATATATATATGTACACACTGTTAAAAATTTGAAACTTTTCCTGCATCGTTACTCCACCGCTTTGATTTAGAAAATGATTACTTTACACCGAAATTTGGAGCATTCTCATTGGTCAAGATAGAGATATTTTATAAAAGCGGTGGAGTGACGATGCAACAAAAGTTTCCAATTTTTATCAGTATATATATATATATATATAAGGTGTAAAATTCTGATTCCCTTTTTTAAAGCATATTTGTGAAATTATATTTTATAAGAAAATATTTTTTTATATGCACACACACACACATATGTATATATATATATATATCACTATAAAAGAGTTATAAGACATAAATTTATATACTTTTTAATAGACTCCTGCAGAAAGAAATAGCAATAACATTAGTTTTTCATTTAACGGTCGCTTTTCGTTTATGCTCCATGAAACCTAATTCAATATCTGAATGTATTAAATAAAAAGTTAAATAAGCCGATTTAAAGAAGATACTTTTTATCTTCTTTTATATGATGTGTGCAAAACATATACATTAACTGTAGAAAACTCAATAATTTAAAGAACTAAATGACTCATTTAGTTAATGAAATAATAATTACTGTTCATCGCCACTTTAAAGAAAAAAAGGCTTTTTTCTATACTCTTTAAATAAACTGAGATCGTAAACTATTCATACTTCAAGCATTTCAGATAATTTAATAAAAACATCCTGAAACTTAATTGAAATACAAAAAATAAATTTAATTATAAAAACCTTTCAGATAAATACAAAAATTTAATAAGTTTTCTAATTACAATTATACACAATTACTTTTTTTTTTTTTTTTGGAACATTGCAGCTATGTTTATCTTGTTTGAGCAGTTTTTTTTTAATATGATCGAATGTTATTTAAAATGATTTAGAATTTATATTAATGATAACATAATGATAACATAATAATAATTAAAAAAAATAAAAATATTTTTTTTTCAATATCTTTTCAGATTTAGTGTTTATAATTATTGTTGTCGAAAATATTAAAAATAAATAAATAAATAAAAATAAAAAAGTAAACATAAGTAATGATTGATAAGTAATTAAAAAATGACGTAAAAATTATTTTTATTTATTCAATTTTCAGAGTTATATATAGTTACATATATATAGCTTGTACATGCCTGATTCCCTTTTTTTGAAGCCTATTTAAAAAGTTAAGTATTATAACGAAATATGGTGTTTTTTCATATGTATACACACACATTCATATATATATACTTCATTATAATAGACTTATTAGACGTAAAATTAGATACTTTTGATACTTTTTGACAGGTTCTTGTAGCGAAAAATAGCAAAAACATTAATTTTTCATTTGACGGTTGCTTTCGTTTATGCTGCAAGAATCTTAATTCAATCCTTAATGTATTATATAAAAGTAAAATAAGCCGATTAAAAGTAGATACTTTTTTGTCTTTAATTACATAAATATGTATACATTAACTGTAGAATATCCAATAATTTAAAGAACTAAATGTATCAATTAATTAATGAAATAATAATTACTATTCATTTTCACTCTTATAAAAATAACCTGTTTTCTATACTCTTTAAATGAATTCAAAACGATAACTATTAATATTTGAAACATTTCTGATAATTTAAAAAAAACATCCTTCAACTTAACTGAAATAGGAAAAATAAATTCAATTAGAAAAACCCTTCAGAAAAATGCAAAAATTTAATTAGTTTTCATATGAAAATTATATGCAGTTACTATTTCTCTTAAATAATTGCATTTATCTTGTTTGTACAGTGTTTTTTACAATTATCGAATTTCTTTAAAATGATATGGAATTTATAGTAATGATACCGTAATAAAATTTAGAAAAGCATATAACACTTTATCTCAATATCTTTTCAGATATAATTTTCACGATTATTGTTATCGAAAATAACTTAAGAGTTAATAAATACTAGATGGAACCCGTCAAAACATGATGGAAAAAATCTACTACAAAGTTACACGATTATAAAAAAATAACGTAAAAAACTATTTTTATTTATTTATTTTTCAGTGTTGTATAATTATAAAGAACGAAAATTTTTAATTATTAAGAATAATCAAACGCATATTGTAATGTGTATGAATGTTAATGAATATTCAATTTGGCAATCTTATATATACATATACTATATATTGTTTATATGTATGTATGTACACAAACATACATAGATACATATCTACATATATATAAGTTATATAAATAAGTCTTTTTTAAAGCATATTTGAAAAATCCTGTTTTATAACAAAATATTTTGTTTTTTATACGCACATACACACACATATACATATGTACACATATTTCGTTAGATTACACTCGAGTTATTACACATAAACATAGATACTTTTTAATATATTCCTGCAGCGAGAAATATCACTAGCTTTAATTTTATATTTAACGGTCTTTTTTGTTTATGCTAGAAAAAATCCAATTCATTTCTTGAATGTATTAAATAAAAAGTAGAATAAGCCAATTAAAAGCAGATACTTTTTTATCTTCTTTTGTATGGAATGTATAAAACGTATACATTAACTGTAGAAAACTCAATAATTTAAAGAACTGAATGTTTCATTTAATTAATGAAATAATAATTACTATTTATCGGAACTCTTTTTTTTAATAATCTGTTTTCTGTACTCTTTAAATGCATTGAGATCGAAAACTGTTTATACTTGAAGCATTTCAGATAATTTAATAAAAACGTCCTTAAACTTAATTGAAATACAAAAACATTAATTTAATTAGAAAAACTCTTCAGATAAATAGAAAAATTTAATTAGTTTTCTAATGACAACTATATATAACTTAACTATTTTTTTTAGCATTGCAGTTGTATTTATCTTGTTTGAATAGTTTTATTTTAAATTATCGAATGTTATTTAAAATGATTTAGAATTTATAGTGGTGATACCATAAAAATAATTAAAAAAGTTAATAATATTTTTTTAACTTTCCAGATTTAATTTTTACAATTATTACTGTCGAAAATAGTTTAAAAACACGTAAAAACAAGTAATGATTACTAAATAAAATAAAAAAAAATAACGAAAAAACTATTTTTATTTATTTTTTTGTGTTATATAATTAAAAATGGCGGAAATTATAAATAATTAAGACTAATCAAAGATATACGGTAATGTTGATAGTTTTTCAAACATATACTTAATAGCATTAACTAGAAATATTCATAATAATAATAAATAAATAAATACAATTTAAAAATTCAGTTACAGCCGTTAATTGTGCAATTTATTTGTTTTTGTAATTGTTGCAAATAATTACTAAGATAATGCTTGGCGCAATGTAATATAAATTTAAAAACAATGTTAAAAACCCCAGAACATGAAAACTTTTAGCAAACCTGTTTGAAGTAACCTTTAACGCATCGTCCTCACTGTAAACAATAACCCAAGTTTGATCAATTTTATGTGAGAGAAGCGAATTCAAGTCAGAAATTCATTTATGGATGAAATCAAGTTGGAAATTGCACGTCAAATGTGGCAAATGAGGTGCACTCGTACTATAATTATTTTATAAATTTACAGAGCTTGATAGATTAGCTGTTAAACTCTTATGAGAATATACATAAATAGAAAATCAAAGTCGATTATATATCTTCAAATCAGTAATACGAAAATAATAGGACTTCATCTTAAATAGGACTTAATCAACATGGCAAACCTAGAGTCATTATCTATCATAGGGAATCGTAAAAATGCGTAATCCATTCGAAAATCACATTTAAGCTATTTCTATAGATACTCTGTAACTCTTACAGATTATATTGTGTTACCCTGTGTATGATCTATTGCATTTATATTCACAACATAACATACAAAAAAATGTAGTTAATCTTAAAAACTCATGTCACAACTAAAAATGCACTTATAGCAATAATCTAACATACTGTATTTCTGGTACAGTATAGTGACTCATTTTTTTTGTGAGTCCGTATAACTACAATTAGCATTTTCTATTTTAAAAGAAGTAACGTGTAATAAGTCTCAGCAACGCATATCAATTTCATTATACATGAAATAATTTAATATGATTGAAATTAGCCGAAAACAAAGCTTTCCCCATGTATCATTACGTAACGGATTTTTTTTGTGTAGTTCTGTAAATGAAAAAAAAATTAAACCACATATTGCACATAATGTATATTATACTACACTTCAGTAAATGTATAGCAATTTTATCCTATTTGAAAGGCCGTACCACCATTAAACTAAACTTGAAACAATTGTTTCCCGTTGACCGTAATGTAACACAATATTTTTGATTGTCCCTGTAATTAAACTATACATCCGATTTTTATAAAAATCGAAATGACTCGACAAAATTATGCAACAATTATCTATTTTAAGTTTCAAACGATTTGATTATGCAGTTTTTGCTCTGTTATATGAGGACAGACGGACAAACATACGGAATGAACGACGGCTATAGGTCCTACACATTGACATAATTACGAATGCACCTAAAAAAGGAAAATTCGTTTACCAGTCAATAGGAAAAAAGCAAAAGTAATGGAACTTAAAGGGTTAAGAATGCTTCTAGAATTTAAGAAAAAGATTATTTAATGCGACATTTCAAGCAGTCTGGCAAAGGAAGAGTATAGCATATATACAACTATCAGTATTGTCATAATTTCTTAAAAATGCAATAGTGAATGTGACGACAGCGCAAAACTTATGTTATCGAGCACGAGAAAAAAAATATTTTATTTAAGATTACTTATAGCAGAATCTAATGATCCATGTCTTCTGAAATGAAGTGGTGCATAAGTCAAAAATTAGTACCACTAATGACTTACTCGATGGTTTATCGTTGTGTTTTCCTGCCTCCAATTTTCATGTTTTCGTATCTTTGATTGTACGGAAAAGACTGTTAAACCTACGAGTAAACCACTAGTGATATTAATTTTTGACTTATGCACCACTTCACTTCCTGCAGACATGGATCATTATATTCCCTATTACTACTCTTCCATAAAATAAAGTTTTTTTTCTTTCTCGATAACAATGGTTTTTGTGCTGTCGCATCTTGGACTACAATGCTGCAAGAAAGTTATGTTACCCCGTACAAGTGTGTTTAACAATGATTTTAGCTGAATTGAAAAAAAAAAAATATTTCCCACCAATGCTTAGCAGTTGAAGACTTTTTGTTTCTTATTTTTAAATATATTGTTGGTGTTATTTAACACGAAATTATAAACTTTGTTTGACGAATTCAATCTAAGAAAGACCACGCTGGCAATTAATAGTACATATATTCCGTGATTTTGATGACTCACAAATGTCTTTGTGTTTGAAAAAGTTAAGTTTATTCAAAGAGACGAACAATATTCTGAAATCATGCTGTATACTTTTCCCTTTAGGCTAATACTCATAGGTACCCATATTTTGCTATTTTTCTTTTTGTTAATGAACTTCTCACTTGAATCCGTATCTCATCTATATAATCGAGTCCAAAGTAGAAACCTGGTGAAAAATATATTTTAGATTTTCCAAAACGTGATTCAAAACATTCTGGACTATGAATCTAAATATTATTTTACTTTATAAAATACATTATTTTCTGAAATATTGAGAACTAGGCATTCCATGGTAACATTCCATGGTAACTTACGTTACATTTAGAAATAGTTTCAGTATTTTTAGTAATATAACACACACAAAAGTATTATTCAAAATGTAAATTTGACTTTGATTTACAATTAAACTTATTGAAACCCGATTTGGGTGAAAATTACCTAATTTTAGCGTTATATTTTAAAATTTGGTAATTATATTCATTATAGTAAATGTAATTACTGAAAAAAAGATGTAAGTTATCATATAAAGTGTAATACTCATTATCATTTTTCAGGCAATTTTCATTCAAATTGACCCTTAAATAGGTTTTATTGACAAATCAAGTTAATTTTACATTTGAAAATTTTTTGTACTATATTACTAAAATTACTGCAGTAAATTGTTCTAAATGTAACGTAAGTTACAAAGAAATGACCCAATATAAATTTATATACATTTTCCCAAATATTGAGATGGGATTATATGGGAATATTCAGTTACGGCTAATGTTTTCCAGGCCTATTATAAATCGCCTGCGTTGAAATGCAACTTTAGTTTAGTACATGAATCTTCTGCTTTCCATTATACAGAAAGTTTAACATTTTTAATAAATTATTAATTTCTTTAAACACTTAGAAATACAAAGAATTTTTTTAATTGATAGCGAAATCCATATTAAGGAATTCGTAATACATTCTCTATCCCCAAACGCGTAATTTTTATTAAATATCCCATTGTAGTTTTGGTATGCATATTTTACATTTCCAGCCATACAATAGAGATACATTTTGAAAGTTAAGAATTCCGAGTCCCATTATTTATCTATCTCTAACAAAACTTTGTCATGTTCCTTGAATTTCTTTCTCCTTTTGAAGGAGTTTTGAGAGATTTGGGGTCGAGATATTCCACCTCTTACTTCTGACAGTGATTAAACTTCTAAGGTTTCGGTTTTAGAGAGGAGAATTTAAAAATGAATCAGCCACCATTTTTCAATTTTAGGAAATCTATCATTCGAAAAATTGTATATCGGAAGAGAACAGTCTTGTTCCTGTGACTTCTTGACGATTCGTAATGTTTGATTAATTTAACCAGTATGTTTGAAACGAAATCGTAGGTTAAAGTTGAAGTGCATTAAGATTAATGCAGTTTTTAAAAATAATAATTATTTTGTTTCTAAAGAAAAGTAAAAATAACTAATAATCAATTAATGAAAAACAATTATTTTTATTTATATCTATTAATGAAAATATTTATTTTTTAATAAAAAAAATTACCAGAGCTTTTATATATGAACATTTGTGATGATATCAATGTTTGTAAGAATATAAGAATATCAAATGTAATATCCGTTTGATGCTTATTTTTTGCTTATTTTTTGACGCTATTTTTTTTTTTTGTTGTTTGCATGCGAAAAACAAGATTGCTCTTTATTGGCCCATTAGCGCAACTTCTGATGTGGTGGCGTTAATACATAAGTACCGATATATTTATTTATATGTCTGAAATATATAAATGGGATTATTTGCGAATACTCAGTTACGGCTGACTCCAAACTATTATATACGGCTTATCCAAACTATTATAAATCAACAGCAATTTGTCTTCATTGTACTGTAATTTAATTTTACTATATATATTTTTTGTTTTCAATTAGAAAGAAAGCTGAACATTTTTTATAAACAATTAATTTGTATAATCCCTTTGAAATCGAAAGAGTGTTTACAAATGATTGCGAATTCCATATTAAGAAAATTGTATTACATTTTCTTTCCCCAAACGCATTTTTTTTAATTAAATATCCTTTTGTAGTTTTGTTTTGCATACTTTACATTTGCAGCCCGTACAATGGAGATACACTTTTGAAAGTTAAGAATTCTGTATCCGATATTTTATCTATCTCTAACAAAACTTTGTCATGTTCCTTGAATTCCATTCTCCTTTTGAAGGATTTTTGTAAAATTTGGGATCGAGCTATTCCACCTCTTACTTCCAACAGTGATTAAACTTTTTAGGTCTCGTTTTTAGAGAGGGGAATTGAAAAATGAATCAGCCACCATTTTTTAATTTTAGATAATCTATCATTCGAAAAATTGTATATCGGAAGAGAACAGTCTTGTTACTGTGACTTCTTAACGATTCGTAATGTTTGATAAATTTAACCCGTATGTTTGAAACGGAATGGTAGAAGTTAAAGTTGAAGTGAATAAAGATTAATGTAGTTTCTTTATCAATAATAATTATTTAGTTTGTGAAAAATAAAATAAATAATTTTCAATAACGAAAAACTATTATTTATAATTTATATCAATTAATGAAAATATTTATTTTTTAATTAAGAAAACTTACTAGAGCTTTCTTATATGAACATTTGTCATGATATCAATGTTTGTAAGAATATAAGGATATCATAATGTAATATCCATTTAATTCGTGCGTGATATTTTTTTTTTCATTCTTCTCTTTTTGACTTTTTAAGGAGTTCGGGACACTAATATCCGAATCCTCAAGCTCACAACGCATT
Source organism: Maratus speculifer (assembly GCA_964019185.1). NCBI lineage: Eukaryota > Metazoa > Arthropoda > Arachnida > Araneae > Salticidae > Maratus > Maratus speculifer. Next base: position 230,075,715 of record OZ025294.1, on the reverse strand, counting down.
GGCGACAGACTTGGTGCAAAATAAATCTAAAAAACGAAATTTCATTTTAATTTTAAAAAAATAATTTTAAACATTATGGAAAGTGAATCGAAATGTTCTTTAATTACAAAAAAAAAAAAAAAAAAAAAAAAAAAAAAAAAAAAAAAAAAAAAAAAAAAAACATTGGTTTATTTCACAAATATCGAGATAGGATTATATGGGAATACTCAGTTACATATAATGTTTTCGCATCCTATTATAAATCAACTGTAATTTGTCTGCAGTGAAATGTAATTAAATTTTACTATGTACTTTTTTTAATTAGACAGAAAGCTGAACATTTATTAAAAACTATTCATTTGTATAATCCCTAAGAGAACGAAAGAATATTTAAAACTGATAGCGAAATCCATATTAAAAAATTCGTATTACAATCTCTTTCCCGAAACCAGTTATTTTTATTAAATATCCCATTGTAGTTTTGGTTTGCATATTTTACATTTCCAGCCATACAATAGAGATACATTTTGAAAGTTAAGAATTCCGAGTCCCATTATTTATCTATCTCTAACAAAACTTTGTCATGTTCCTTGAATTCCTTTCTCCTTTTGAAGGAGTTTTGAGAGATTTGGGGTCGAGATATTCCACCCCTTACTTCTGACAGTGATTAAACTTCTAAGGTTTCGGTTTTAGAGAGGAGAATTGAAAAATGAATCAGCTACCATTTTTCAATTTTAGGAAATCTATCATTCGAAAAATTGTATATCAGAAGAGAACCGTCTTGTTCCTGTGACTTCTTGACGATTCGTAATGTTTGATAAATTTAACCCATATGTTTGGAACGAAATGGTAGAAGTTAAAGTTGAAGTGAATAAAGATTAACGTAGTTTTAAAAATAATTATTATTTAATTTCTGAAGAAAAGTAAAATAGCTAATAATCAATTAACGAAAAACTACTATTTACAACTTATATCAATTACTAATCCTATTTATTATTTCATTTTAAAAAATACTGTTTATAAGATATTCTGGGGTAATAATGCCATTTTAAGGCACTATAAATATTTACGGTTTAGTTTTAGATTTTTATTTTTATTTTTCCAAATAAATATAGAAATTGATACAGCAACCAATTGACTTTGTATCCAAGAAAAATATTTTAGCAGGTTTGTATACAGAAAATGTAATAGCTTGATTTCTAGACCAATGCTATTTGGCATCTATGTGGATAATAATACCATGCAATCAAAAATATAAAATATAATGAAATAATAATATGTAATATTGTCCATTTTTAAAGATACAAATTCTACAGTGTTAGAAAAGGACAATTACTCTTAGTTATCATTAATAATAATATCAGGATGCAGTTGTAAACAATTGATATTTTCTTCTTCTGACTTGGAAAAAATTAGCAGCATTTAAGGCAGGCCAATTTTTGTTTTTTAATTTTTAGTTTCCAACAACAGTAATAACGCTATATTGTGCATAAAAAATAGGAAAAAAATAAAATAACCCACTTTGGATGTGATTCCGCCTGAGAAAACAATCAATTGGAGTAATAATGCCAGTGGTTGACGTTATTACTCTGGTATACTTATGGCGAAATAAAATTTTAAGCTACAAGATATTACGCGAACGCATCCAGAATTTTACACAGCATTTTAAAAACACGCAAAATGCATTACAAATTTATTAATTATTGCTTATCTTGGAGATGTAACCTCCGACACCGTATGAGTTTTTGTACTTATCCATTTATAATAGTAAAAAAAATCACCTGTTAATCATATTTTTCTTTTTTTGATAATTGGCCAATTATTAATTAAAAATTTCATTGAGAGTTAATTCTGGTATATCTCATTATTTGAACAAGCTTAAATTTCTTGCTGTGCTTAGCATTTTGATCGCATGTTGTATTTTTTCGTCCGAAGTTATATTGTATCTTCGTAGATTACATTTTTACAAATGCTTCGTTCAATCTCGAAAACATAATTTTTTTTTAAGAATTTGAGAATAAAAAAGATTTTATTTTCTTACATAACGTAAGACAGATGGAAACATAAATATAATTACATGCAGTTTTTTTTTGTTCTAACTTCAAAGCCTCTTTAATTTAAATATCATATTATGAATAAATTTGTGTTTGTTACTGCTAGCAGTATATAAATTGCCATTATTATCCTTAAAATAAAATCTATAGTTACTTATTACAAATACATTTTTGTATCAGTTTATTCGATGACAAAATATAATTTTAAAGATAGTAGCAAAAATCGAATTTTCTAGAAGCAAATATTTATATAGGAAGTCAATAAATCGCAATTACTAGCTTGTTAGCAATGTGAATTTATAACGATAAAAGGCATGCGAGAGAAAAGGCGATTAAGTGTAAGCCTATAATTATTCAGTTAAGTATAAAACTATAATGAACCACGATGACTTTTACTGCCTCAAGTACACTGACGAATGTTATGCGCATATGAAGGGCTAAAATTATTTATTATAAATGATGCTTTAAATACAGCTTTTCTATAAATTCTGTTGAGTGTTTTGTTTTAATTCTTTGATATTAGCTTAAATTATTCAAATTACCACTGAAATGTATCGCATTGATTAAACAGAGTTCATATAACTGGATATATATTTTAAATAATTTGCCAGTTTGAAAAGAAAGTCTGTATAAATTTTGTTAAATATTTACTTATGAAATTAGTTACTTTATTAGTTAAAAATAAAAATCATTTTATTTTCTTACAGAGTTGCATAAAACATAAGAAACTTAATTACATCTGTCATTTCGGTCGAATTTTAAAGTTCGTTTAATTTAAATAGTATATTAAAATATATTTATGCTTGTTATTGATAGCAGTAAATAATTTGCCATTAATATTCTTAAATTAAATTCGATAATCACCCATTAAAAATATACTCTTGTTTGAGTTTGTTCGATGACAAAGTATAATTTCAAAGATAGTAGCAAAAATCGAATTTTCTGGTAGCAAATATTTATTTTGTAAGTCAATAAACTGCATTTACTACCTTATTAGCAGTGTGTATTTATAAAGATGAAAGGCATACGGGAGTATAGGCGATTAAGCGTAAGCCTATAATTATTCAGTTAAGTATAAAACTATAATGAATCACGATGGCTTTTACTGCCTAAAATACACTGACGAATGTTGTGAACATATCAAGTGCGAAAATTATTTGTAGTTATTTTATTATAAATGATGCATTAAATATAGCTTTCCTATAAATTCTGTTGAGTGTTTTGTTACAATTCTTAGATATTAGCTTAAATTATTCAAATTACTGCTGAAATATATCACATTGATTAAACAGAGTTCATATAACTGAATGTATGTTTTAAATAATTTGCCAGTTAAAATAGAAAGTCTGTATATATTTTTATAAAATTTTTCTTTATGTAGTTAATTACTTTAGTAGTTGAATATAAAAAAATATTTTTTTACAGAGTTCAATAAAACAGGTGGAAACATAAATATAATTACATGCTGTTATTTCATTCAAACCTGAAAGCCTGTTTAATTTAAATTGTATATTATGAATGAATTAGTATTTGTTATTGCTTTCAGTAAGTAATTTAACGTTATTATTCTTATAATAAAATGGATAGTTACCCATTAAAAATATATTATTGTAAAATATAAGAAAAAATATTTACTTTTCTTACAGAATTCCATGAAACAGATGGAAACATAAATATAATTACATCTGTTATTTCGTTATCTGTCTATTATTTAAAAATGAAAGTTTTTTTCAATTTTAACAGAATATTACGAATATATTTATGCTTGTTATTGATAGCAGTATGTCATTTTCCATGAATATTCTTAAATTAAAATCTATAGTTGTTGTGGTTACTCTTAACCACTGCCATATTTTTTATTTAATTTAATTTATCGTCTATTTTTGGTTTTATCTTTATTCATTTAATATATATTTCGCATTCTAAAAATTATCTTAATTCTCGCCTTTTAGAATGCGAAATATATATTAAATGAATAAAGATAAAACCAAAAATAGACGATAAATTAAATTAAATAAAAAATATGGCAGTGGTTAAGAGTAACCACAACAATAGTCAACCATTTAAAATATACTCTTGTGCGAGTTTATTCCATAAAAATGTATTACTTTAAAGATAGAAGCAAAAATCGAATTTTCTAATAATAAATGTTTATCTAGTAAGTCAATAAATCGCATTTATTACCTTGTTAGCAATGTGAATTTATGATGATAAAAGGCATGCTAGAGAAAAGGCGATTAAGTGTAAGCCTATAATTATTCAGTTAAGTATAAAACTATAATGAACCACGATGACTTTTACTGCCTCAAGTACATTGACGAATATTATGTACAGATGGACTGCGAAAATTATTTGTAGGTACTTAATATAAATGTTGCGTTAAATACAGCTTTTCTACAAATTATGCTGAGTGTTTTGTTTTAATTCTCTGATATTAGCTTAAATTATTCAAATTACTACTGAAATGTGTCGCATTGATTAATCAGAGTTCATATAACTGGATAGATATTTTAAATTATTTGCCAGTCAAAAACGAAAAATCTGCATAAATTTTGTAAAAGATTTTTTATGTACTTAGTTACTTTAGTTGTTGAAAAAAGAAGATTTTATTTTCTTGCTGAGTTGCATAAGACAGATGGAAATATAAATATAATTATATCTGTTATTTCGTCATCTTTCTATTATTTAAAAATGAAAGTCTGTTTAATTTAAATAGTATATTACGAATATTTTCATTTTTGTTATTTCTAGCAGTATGTCATTTGTCATTAATATCCTTAATACAAAATCTATAGTTACCCATTAAAAACATTTATCGTATGAGTTAATTCGATGATGAAATATAATTTTAAAGATATTAGCAAAAATTGAATTTTCTGGTAGCAAATGTATGTAATCTAGTATGTCAATAAATCGCATTTACTAGCTTGTTAGCAATGTGAATTTATAATGATAAAAGTCATACCAGAGAAAAGGCGATTAAGTATAAGCCAATAATTATTCAGTTAAGTAAAAAACTTTAATGAACCATGATGACTTTTACTGCCTCAAGTACACTGACGAATGCTATGCACAGATGGAGTGCGAAAATTATTTATTATAAATGATGCGTTAAATACAGATTTTCTATAAATTCTGTTCACTGTTTTGTTTTAATTCTTAGATATTAGCTTAAATTATTCAAATTACAACTGAAATGTATCACATTGATTAAACAGAGTTCATATAACTGAATAAATGTTTTAAATAATTTGCCAGTTCAAAAAGAAAGTCTGTATAGATTTTGTAAAATATTTCCATCAATATTTCCTTGGAATGTTTATGTGATTAAAAGGAAATTCATACGATCAATACACGAATTTAGATATAATGCATAGTTTTGTAAGAAGTTTCTTACAAATATTATTGTGTCAAATTTTGTCGCATTTGCGCTAACTTGGCTGAACATAAAAAAGGTCATGTGATTTAAATTTCTTATTCAACGCATGTATTAAATTTAAATTTCCCTTATTATTATTATTTAGGCGTCGAATTTTTCTTTCATGATAAAACAAATATTTAAATTTTTAATGCTGCCCTTATAATCCCAGAAGCAGCTATTTTTTATTACAAGAAATAATGAACGCAATTTAACTTCTGACTCATTTATATCTTTAGACAAAAAATGGCGTTCGTTAGATTTTGGTATAAATGTGCCAATAGGTGGCACACTGCTTTGCTTCATTTTCAACGATTTTCATGATATTTATGTCTCATCGAATAATGTCTTATCGAATTTCAGATTCCTTTGGACGTTTACCTCACCAGATTCTTATTAAGGAGGGCTGGGACTCAAAATCTTCAAATTTTTAAAAATATTTTTTTTTCTGTTATTTTTTTCTTAAAATGACATTAAAATAATGTTTCTATCTTAATTGGAACAGAATTTTTTTTTTTTTTTGATTTGTTTTCAAAATTTATCTAGCTTTTATAAAATCGTTGTCATAATAAAAAATTCTTGTGAAAATCCTTTTTTTTTTTTTTTTTTTTTTTTTTTTTTTTTTTTTTTAAAGAACAAGTATTTTTGGAATGAGAGATCAATAAGAGATATTTAGCGTTTGGAATCTTTGTTAACCTTTTCGTTTAAAGTGAGAAATATACATTACGCTTTAATTTAAATTATCAAATACAACAATTGCAGGATAATTTTTAAAGAGAATTTTACATTTATAATGTATGTGAAGAATTTATTTATTTATTTACTGTGAAACAAATCTGTTTGTTATTCCAGGGGTTATACACTCATTTCAAATTTTAGCAATTGAAGTATTTTGCCCACGACAGGTTAAATAAGCTTCTCACGATAGTTTATAATATCCTTTTATTGACACACTACATTCTGCTATTTTGTATTACTGTTTAATTAATATAAAAATATTATATTATATATTCATTATTTATATATTATTTATCAAATCATTCATCAATAATTTGAATTATATTTTTCGAATGACTTTAACTATTTATCAGTAGTTGATTTATATATAAAAAATGTTTTAGTGTCAAATTGTTTATTTTATACTTTAACGATTAGGCTATCTTTATTCTATATTATAGCCAGTTTAATCATAGATTTCAATAATTTTACACATATTAACGGATCTAATTAGTTATTTCATGAAATATCTAAGTATTTTATGAAATAACTAAATTTTACGCTTTAAGGGTAACATATATGTGAGAAAATTTTGTAATGGTCACGAGATATTATTCTTATTTGTTTAGCTTTCAAAAAAAATCTGCAGCATTTATTAAATTAGAGACGTCTTCTATGAGTTAATAAACTTTTCTCTCGTCGTATATATGTGTATGTTTGTAGATGCTGTTTAAATTTCTTTAATTGCTTTTTTTAGAATTAAATTAAGATTCTCCATATAATAGTGAGTTTTAAGGAGTCAATTTCAACTTTTTTATTAATTCTTTTTTAATCTATTTTAAATGAGAAGTAAACATAAAATACATTATACTTTTTTGAAAACGAGTACGTGAACTATAAACAAGTTTTGCAAAGTGGCATTAAAAAAATAGATGCCTGTTTAAATTCGGAAAATCTCATTTAAACTTTTATGCTTTTAGAATAATTTAAATTCATACGAAACAATTAAAAACATTAAAGATTGATAATGACAGAAGTTACTTATGGAAGTTTAAAAATTAAATTATAGAATTCTTTGGGAATAATTTTGTGGTCATGTTCTAAAATTCATTACACTGATAAAATATTTATTTTCGTTAATGCCATTATAAGAACATTTAAGTGAAACCATTTATTTTTGGAAATCTGCTTTAAATGCTATGAATACATATGTTCAATATTTTAACACATATGTATTACTACAGAAATTTTTTTTCCTTATGTGAATGTTTTCATTGAACATGTATTCAAATTAGTATAAAAACTTTGCAAATTTGAACAATTATTACTCAAAACTTTTCTTAAATGTAGTATTTCATGTCATAGTTCAATTATAAGAGTTCGCATGACATACAAAATACCAATTTTTAGAACCAATGTAGTTTTTTAAATTATATATCATTCAAAATTCCATTTAACTTATAAGTATATTTTAACTTAGATGCATATAAACTCCCTTATTGTGCCTTAAAATATTGTCAGAACTTTTAGTTTATTATTTTTTCTAAAATGCAAAGTTGATTCAAATTTACAATGTATTGTCTTTATGTAATAAATCAGGGTTTATATTTAGAAAAATATAAATAAAAACATATTGTTTTTTATAAGAGAAAACTATAAATTTACATTGCTAAGAAACCGTAAAAGTCTTGTAAAATTACTACCTTTATCCGTATACACGGATGGACTGATATATATTGTTTAAATTTCTTTAAAAGCTCTCTGCAGAGATAAAATTAGGCATATATACTCCATTATTGTGTTTTAAAATATTGTCACAATCTTTAGTTTATTCTTTTTCTAAAATACAAAGTTGATTCAAATTAACATTGTATTGCATTTATGTAATAAGGCAAGGTTTATATTTTTAAAAATTAGAAACATTTCGTTTTTTAGAGTAACTATAAATTTACATTGCTCATAAACCATAAAATTCTTGTAATGTTACCACTTTTTTTTCATATAAACCCATGGATTTTAAGATATTGTTCTAATTTCTTTAAACGCTCTCTGTAGAGTTAAAATTATGCATATCTGTCTTTTAAAATGTTGTCAGAAATTTTAGATGTTAATTTTTCTGAAATATAGAGTTGATTCAAATTAACAAAGTGACAAGTCTGGGTTTATATTTAAAATATATATACATAACATGTTACTTTTTATTAGAGCAAACTATAAATTTACATTGCTTAGAAATTCTAAAACTCTTGTAATGTTTTATTATTTTTTTTTTCATGTACACATTTGAATTTAAAGATATTGTTCTAATTTCTTTAAATGCTCTTTATAGAGTTAAAATTAGGCACATATACTCCATTATTGTAGCTTTAAATATTGTCCGAAATTTTAGATTCTTAATTTTTATGAAATGTACTGTTGATTCGAATTAACAAGGTAATTGCGTTTATGTAAAAGTCTGGATTTATATTTTTAAAAGTTAAAAGAAAAATAAACATATTGCTTTTTATTAGAGCAAAATATAAATTTAGATTGTTCACAACCTCTGAACTCTTGTAATGTTTTTCATTTTTTTTTCATATACGCATGAATTTAAAGATATTGTTCTAATTTCTTTAAACGCTCTCTCAAGAGTTAAAATTAGATTTGCTATATAAAGAGTTAAAATCCACTTTTGTTAATTCGCTTTTAATTTATTTTCAGTGAGATGGGTAAGGAAAAATACATTTAAGTCTTTCGAAAGGAATACGTGAACTTCAAACAAGTTTCAGAAAAAGGGTTTTAAGGAGTTAAAAGCCTAATTAATTGCAGTAAATCTGATTAAAACTAGAATTTTTTTAGATTAATTTCAGTTCATGCCAAACAACTGAAATAATTAGAATTTTAAAATGATACAAATTACTCTCGGAAGTTTAAAATTAAATTTAAAGACTCTTTGGGAATATTTTTTCTGTGTATGTGTTTACATAAATTTCAATGGTTAAAATATTTGTTTATGTTAATGTTTTTAATTTTTAATTAATTTTTATTTTTTTTTATTTTTTAATCGCCTTTTAAAATGATTATTCGGTGAAAATGGTTATATTATGAGGTCTACTTTAACGTTTTATTTTTCTTCTTCCACTTAAGTATTATCTAGTTCTTTGTCAGTAATTATTTTAAGTAGTTTGAATATAACAAAACAACTCTCAAATTTAGAAAAAATAAATTAAATCAGAAACAATCATAAAGCAGGAATTAAGCTTTTTTAGAATTTAGTATACTTTATATGAAAAAATATATAGTAAAAATCATATTTCAATTTTAAGATTTTAAATATCCGCTTTTATTTTATTTTACAAGTCAGATGCAGAACCCTCTGAACACAGTTCAGTTTGTGCTACTTAACCACTCCCAAGTATTCAGATTTTGAGCTCAAAATTTAAGTTTAAATCTAAGTTTACGAAAACATTTAATCAGATGCAAAAAATAACGTAAAAATTAGTTGTTCGTTACTCCAAAGTTTAAAGCGCCCTCTATCGGCATTTTTTGAAATTTATCTTTATAATTCATTTTCAATAAAATACCGACATAAAGAGTAGTTTTAGTGAAAACCGCAAATCAATCGACCAATTTTTCCGTTTTTTATAATCATTTGAAATTTAAACCCTCTGAACACAGTTAAGTTTGTACTACTTAACCGCTTCCAACTATTCAGATTTTGAGCTCAAAATTTAAGTTTAAGTCTAAGCTTACGAAACCATTTACCATTTAATGAGATGCAAAAAATAGTTTTTCATTACTTCAATGTCTAAAGCGCCCTCTATCGGCATTTTTCGAAATTTATCTTTATAATTTATTTTCAAGAAAATACCAACATAAAGAATAATTTTAGTGAAAACCGCAAATCAATCGACTAATTTTTCCGTTTTTTATGTGTATTTGAAATTTTGGACCCCAAACTTTAATGGCGGCTATCTTCTTTGGAAAACGTTTGGGACCCTTGGTTTCCTATTTACTATTACTCGTCTTGATGTGTTCTATCACCCCCTAGGGTATATACCATTTGTTTAGGGACACCCTGTATATATATAAACTTTTTTACTGATGGTAGTTTTGGGGTCTAAGCGTCATCATCGGTGTAGATCTGCAAAATTTTTTCAGAAATTCCAACATGGGAGCGATTGCAATAGGTAGTATTTCATACGAAATCTACATAATATTCACAAATTCAAAATATTAGTAGCACATATGTTCTGATAAGGATTAGAGATTACTATTGAAGAAATACATAGTGTTCATTCTTAATGTATATAATACAACTCGTTTAAAAATATAAATCGCACTTAATTTAATATTCTTAAATAAAGCAATGCTTTTAAATTATCTTTATAGACATTTGGTTTGTATTCACTATTCACGTTTTGTAAAACGTCCCGCAGATTGTAAAGAAATAAAAAATGAGAGATCCGGATCACGTTTTTTTACAGGGACGCAGTTCCTATGTGTGGCAAAACGTGAAAGCTTTGCTGATGTGATTCTAAAGTAAAGTCTAAAATAAGTATTTTCTGAATGTGAAGGTAAAAAAAAAATGTACAGATGAATACTTAGTAATGAGTTTACTGCAGTTGTAAATTTAAAAGTACTTTCACAAATTCTTTGTTTGAATCACAAATAAAGTGCCCAGTTTGTCCTAAATATACTTTCCTTTCTTAGTTTCACTGTTTATTTATTTTCTTAAAGAATTATAAAGTGCAAGTTGGAAGTATTTAAAACAGCGAATAAACTTTCTGCTATTTAACCTTTACGCAGGGGCTCGCTCAGCGTCTACCTGAGAATACATGTAAGCCCGGACAGATGCTGTCACAGCCCCTCCGTAAACGTTAAATATATATAATTTTTAGCTTTTAATTTGGTTGTTTATATATTTTTATCAACATGTGGGTAAATTGCAGTGCATATGCTTTAATTTATTTCCATAATTTTACTGATTTCTCTGCGGTATATTTAAAATATTTTGAGATCTTGAGTTGTGATTTGTTTTAGACAAGCTTCTAAATTGCAGTATTTTACGTTAATCCGCTACTTTTCATAGTAGAAGACATTCTAGAAATTACGAAATTTGGACAATCTGAATAATATAAGAAAATAATTATATTCCAAATTTGATTTAATTTACGACATTCATTTAATTCATTTTCATAAATTTACTTATTTAGTATATTGAGAACATTTTTAGCTGAGGAATTTTGATTTCTTCTTAACAAGTTTCCAACTTGCAGTATTTTAACATTTAATATTTAAACATTTCGTACTTATATAGCACATATTATTTTCTTATTATTGTCTATATCAATAAAAACCTAATTTATGCTATTATAAACTTTATCGTTTTTAAGCAGCATTGACATTTTAAAATTGCAATTATATAACCTATTTTGAACTCATTATTTTCGTTTAAAATCTAAAATCATTCTTAAATCTAACCTATTTGATTTTATAATTTATATTTCATCCAAATGCATAATAAGTTCTTTTGGGAACAATGAAAGGGTTACGATTTGTCTACAGCAGATCATATATACTTTTAAATTATTATTTTTATAAACAAAGCAATGTTTTTAAACTATCTTTATAGACGTTTGTTTAGTATTCACTATTCACGTTTCGTAAAACTTCCTGCAGATCGTAAAGAAATAAAGAGTGAATGATCCAAATCACGTTTTGTTTTAAGGACACTGTATGGGTGGCAAACGTGAGTGCTTTGCTGATGTCATTTTAAAGGGAAAGTCTAAAAGAAGTACTGTCTGAATGTGAAGGTAAAGAAAATATAGATGAATCTTAGTAATGAATTTACTGCTGTTGTGAAGTTTAAAAGCGTTCTCACAAAAGCTTTGTTTGAATTCTTTAATAAAGTGCAAAGTTTGTTCTAAATACATTTTCCTTTCTTAGTTTCACTGTTCATTAATTTTCTCAACGGAGAATCAAGTGTAAGTTTGAAGGACTAAAAACTGCAAAAGCAGCAAATAAAGTTTTATTTTTGTAATTTTATGAACAAATGTTTTAAATGTTTTAATGTTTTAAATTCATCTTTATAGATCTTTGGTTTGTATTCACTATTCACGTTTCGCAAAGCTTCCCCGCAGATCGTAAAGAAATAAAGAGTGAATGATCCGGATCACGATTTGTTACAGTGACATAGTTCCTACGGGTGGCAAACGTGAGCCTTTTGCTCATGTCATTCTAAAGGAAAGTTCAAAAGAAGTACTGTCTGAACGTGAAGGTGAAGAAAATATCGATGAATACTTAGTAATGAGGTTACTGTAGTTGTGAAGTTTAAGTGTTTTCAGCAATGCTTTAATTGAATCAACAATAAAGCGCAAACTTTGTTCTAAATATATTTTTCTTTCTTAGTTTCACTATTGATTTATTTTCTTAACGGTGAATAAATGCAAGTTGGAGGAATGAAAAGAGCAAATAAAGATTTTGGTATTTAATTTAAATAACATTATTTCGATTTTTTGATGTACCTATTTATGTATATTTATCAATATATGGATACTTTTGAGCACATGTATTTTAATGCATTTCCATAAATTTAATTATTTTTCTGTGGTATATTGAAGATATGTTTAGATCTGTAGTTGTGATTTGTTTCAAACAAGTTTTTAATTTGCAGTATTTCACGTTAACCCTCTAATTTTAATAGTTCAAAAATTCTAGAAATTACGAATTTCAGATATCTGAATTATATAAGAAAAATATCTATTATAAATTTCGTTTAATTTAAATGTGAGAATTTGTAATTAAACAAAACGTATATTGCTATCTTTTATTTCTGGTAGGAATATGCAATATCTAATTAAAAATTCACAAATTTAAAAATATTAGTAGCACATATGTTACGACAGGGATTAGAGATTACTATTAAAGAAATACTTAGTGTCTATTCTTGACGTACATAATACCTCATGTTTAAAAATATAAATCACACCTATTTGAATATTCTTAAATAAAGCAATGTTTTCAAACTATGTTTATAGACATTTGGTTTGTATTCACTATTTAGGTTTCGTAAAACGTCCCGCTGATCGTAAACAAATAACGAGTGACTGATCCAGATCACATTTTGTTCTAGGGACGCAGTTCTTATGAGTGGCAAACGTGAGTGCTTTGCCGATGTCATGCTAATTGAAAGTCTAAAAGAAGTATTGTCCAAATGTGAAGGTGAAGAAAATAGAGATTAATACTCAGTAATGAGTTTACTGCATTTTTGAAATTTATAAGTGTTTTCACAAATGCTTTAATTGAATAAACAAAAAAAGCGCAAAGTTTTTGTAAGTGTAGTTTTTTTCCTTAGTTTTATTGTCTATTTATTTTCTTAACGGAGAATAAAATGAGATGGAAAGAATAAAATCAACAAATAAACATTTTGTTATTTCATTTAAATATGTATAATTTCAAACTTTTAATTTGCCTATTTATGTGTTTTTTATCAATATATGAATATATTTCAGTACATATATTTTAATTCATTTCCATTAATTTACTTATTTATCTGTGGTATATTGAGGACATTTTTAGCTCTGGAGTTTTGATTTGTTTTAAACAAGTTTCCAACATACGATATTTTAACATTTAATATTTAAATATTTGTTACTTTTTTAGCATACATTATGTTCTTATTATTGACTATACCAATAAAAACATAATGTATGTTTTTTTCCTGTATAGTGTCTTTATAAATTTTATCGTTTTTTAAGCAGTATTCGCATTTTCAAACTACAATTATGTAACGTAGTTTGGACTCATTCTTTCCATTTAAACTCTAAAATCATTTTTATGTCTCACCTACTTTATTTTATAATTTTTTTCATCTAAATGCATAATAAAGTCATTTAGGAACAAAGAAAGGGATTTAATTTGTCTACAAGAGACCATATATTTTTTTAAATCATTAACTTTATGAACAAATCAATGTTTTTAAACTATCTGTACAGACATTTGGTTTGCATTCATTATTCACGTTTTGTAAAACGTCCCGCAGATCGTAAAGAAATAAAGAATAAATGATCCGGATCACGTTTTGTTCCAGGGACACAGTTCCGATGGGTGGCAAACGTGAGTGCTTTGCTAATGTCATTCTAAAGGAATGTCCTTTGAAAGAAGTATTGTCAGAATGTGAAGGTGGAGAAAACATATGTGAATGCTAAGTAATGGGTTTTCTGCAGTTGTGAAGTTTAAAAGTGGTTTAACAAATGCATTGTTTCAATCAACAATAAAGCGCAAAGTTTGTTCTAAACGAATTTTTCTTTCTTAGCATCACTTTTGATTTATTTTCTTAACGGAGAATAAAATACAAGTTCAGAGGAATAAAAACTACAAAAACAGCAAAAAAATCTCTCGATTTATCTAGAACAGAACTTATATACTTTTAAATTAGTAATTTTATGAACAATGCAATATTTTAAAACTATGCTTAAAGACATTTGGTTTGTATTCACTATTTACGAATCGCAAAATGTCCCACAGATCGTAAAGAAATAAAGATTGAATGATCCGGATCACGTTTTGTTGTAGGGACACAGTTCCTATGGGTGGCAAACGTGAGTGCTATGCTGATGTCATGATAATTGAAAGTCTAAAAGAAGTATTGTCCAATTGTGAAGGTGAAGAAAATAGAGATGAATACTCAGTAATGAGTTTACTGCAGTTGTGAGATTTATAAGTGTTTTCACAAATGCCTTGTTTCAATCAACAATAAAGCGCGAAGTTTGTTCGAAATGTATTTTTCTTTCTTAGTTTCAGTGTTGATATATTTTCTTAACTCAGAATGTTTATTCTGAGTTAGAATAGAACTGCAAGTTCGAAAGAATAAAAACAAAAAAACAAGCTTTTTTTTGGGGGGGGGGCTATATGATTTAAATAGATAACTTTGAAGTTTTAATTTGTCTATTTTTCGTTTTTATAAAAATATGGATAAAATTCAGGGCATATAATTTAATTCATTTCTATAAATTTACTTATTTCGGGTTGTATATTGAAAACATCTTTAGCCCTGGAGTTATGATTTGTTTTAAACAAGTTTTCAGCTTGCCGTATTTTACATTAATTCTCAAATATTCATAGTAGAAGACGTTTCCAAAATTCCGAAAACCTGAATTTACGTCAGACAAATTTCTATTATAAATTTCGTTTAATTTAAAGATGGGGTGCTTATAATTAACTAACCCCTTGAAGGGCAATGTTGGCAAATTGACAACACCCAATCTTAATTCCAATTGCCACACTGGCACCAGAAAATTTCTAGGAAAATTTCACTTTTATTAAATACGCAAAAATATACTTTTATTACTTTCCAAATAAAATTTCGTATAAATATTGGTGTCATTCAATTATTTTAACATTTTACGAATAAAAGTTCCTTGCCCCGGAAAGGGTTAAAACGCGTATTGCTGTTTTTTATTTCTGGTAAGATTTTGGAATATCCTAATAAAAAAATCACTAAATACAAAATTTTTGAGCAGTTGTTCTACCATAAAAATTAGAAGGTTAAGATTATTTATTTTGTCTAGAAAAGACCATATATATATTACAAATTTAAATTTTTTTTCGCCAGAACTAACCTTTATACTATATTAATTTCCTTTTAACAATATTCCGTACTTATTTCAAGTCTAATCTACTAATCTTTATGGAACGATATAAATTCTTAATTCGCCTTAAAAAACATTTATTCCAATATGCGTAAATTAAAAAACATGGCTCTAAATTAAAAAATATTCTTAATTAAATTTTATTTCTTAACGTTCCAAATAAAACTCATTTTTCCCTGTTTTATCAACCCCTTTTAAGAAAGTCTTATTATATTTATTCCAAAACCATACCTTCAAAAAATATCATTATTTTTATTTATTTATTTATTCCCCCCCTCCCTTCAACGTTTGATTTTTGTGCGTATCAATAAATTCATTTCTTTTCTTTTTTGTCTCAAACTATCGTCTGCAAGATATCGAAGTCAGTGTTCGATTACAATTTTGTTAAATAATAATTTTTAAATTAAAAAAATATATATTGTCTGAATGAAATTAATCTCGACGATGGACATGAATTCTGTTTACAAGTGAAAATCATGGCTAGAGATTAGAGAAAGTTCTAGAAGCTTTATATTATTGATTTGAGAGAAGAAGCCCAGAGATGGATGGAATATTTTATTCGATGTTTTCGGTTTTGAGCGATTTAAAAACTAGACGAACGTTTTTATAGAATATTGCTTCGGAAAGAAAAAAGCATTTTCCCTTTGCTTATGATTACATTTAAATAAATCTTTTGGAGCTGCAATTGTGGAATTTAATAAAGTTCCTATGTTTATTATTTTTCTTAATTTTTATCTCGCCTCGACTCCTGTGATATAACATGGAGAAACCTACAGATAATATTAATGATTTCTATCTTAAAAAGTTACATTTTTTTTTTTAAATCTTATTAACATACCAATGTTTTATAAAGTATATTTATAGACATTTGGTTTGCATTAACTATTTGCGTTTCGTAAAACATTCCACAGATCGTAAAGAAATAAAGAGTGAATGATCCGGATCACGTTTTGTTCCAGGGACACAGTTCCTAATGGGTAGAAAACGTGAGTACTTTGCTGATGTCATTGTAAAGGAAAGTCTAAAAGAATTACTGCCTGAATGTCAAGGTGAAGAAAATATAGATGAATACTTAGTAATGTGTTTACTGCAGTTGTGAAGTTTAAAAGTGTTTTCACAAATGCGTTGTTTGAATCCACAATAAAGCGCAAAAGCTCGTTCTAATTGTAATTTCCTTTCTTAATTTCAGTGTTGATTTATTTTTTAAACGGAGAATAAAATGCAAGTTTGAAGGAATTAAAAATGCAAAATCAGCAAATAAAATGTTTGCTATTTAACGGGGTAGGTTACCTTTGAACATGTTGAAAAAACACAAAATATCACTATGTTCCAAGCTCCGAAACTTGTGTAACATATTTTAAGTAAAAATCAAACTCCATTTAAATATAAAGCTCATATTAAAAATATATATACTTATACATTCATAATCAAAAACTGAAATGATACATTTAAAAATATATAAATCAATAAAAGTAAAATATATAACACGTTTTGCGCGCATAATAAAACCTGAAAATATGCATACAACGAAGAAGTTTTGGTGAAAACATATAATAATAGTTTTTCCTTTATACTGAAAGCAGAATATTTGTAATAAATATTGACTAAATTAGTATTTTTTCTTTAAAAGACTACGTCTTTTTGGACTTGTTTTTTTTCATACTTGATAATTTTCGTCTGCTCATTTTATAGCTTTTCTGCTTTCTCCCTTAATAACAACGTCATTTTGATTTTCAATTCAAATAAAAATTCTTCTAAATGGAAAAAAAATCGAAAAAAAAGTAATTAAAAAAATTACAAAGACTATTTGGAAAATAGCATTTTCAAAGACTATTATTGTAGACTTATAAACGATTTCTATATTTGAAAAAATAATAACATCAGTTTTATGATGATCAAAAGTAGCTTACGTAATAGCAAAGTCAAATTAATAAGACTGGGCATTTAGAGTCATGTAAATATTACTGGACCAACCATAAACATATAATAAATTCAATTTCAGTTTATCGGTATTGTAAAGTTTTAAATTTTAAAACTTCTGAACATCTGACATTTTCAATTTTTACACCTACGTATAAAGAAAAAAAACTGCTTTTAATGCAACTTGTATGAAACCTGTATCTAAATTTGTTTTTGAATTATTAATTTTTTCGTAGTTTTCAAAATTTTTTTGTTATCGTAGCATCAGAAGTATTCTATTCGTAGACATTAATGAATAGATTGCGGTATTTATCCAATAAAAAGATTAAGATATGTTTCAGATTCCGCAGTTCTATGCCGAGGACATTATTTATTTTCCAAACAGTTAAAAAAAAAAAATAATACAAAAAGCAAAAATAATTTTTAGAATGAGTAGCTACAGAAAGTAATTCTTTTTAATAAAATAACTTTTCATTTTAATTCTGAGCCAGGATTTGAAATATATACGTAAAAATAAATAAATAAAATAAATAAAACTCAGGTCTCCGCAGTTGACTATGAGAATAGTAGATCACGTTTTATACTTTCGCAACAAATCATATTTACTGAAGACGTGAGTAGGGTGTCGACGTGTTGGTATGGAACGAAATCAAAATAAAAGAAACCACAAGTGCCATCTAGTCTTAAAAAAAGAAAAAAAGAAAAGAGAAAAAAATGTCTTTATCCTTTAGTACGATGATGATACAAGAATTTGATATGAACGATGGGAATACCACGGTGAAAAGAAAAGATGAAATATTTCCAAACAAATAAATTGTTTCTCGTGGGAAGTTATAGGCCGTTTCATTTTATTAAGTTATGTCTTTTGTATTTCATTTTAGTTTTTATACTCTTTTTATGACCTCGGTCAAATCCCTTGTAGTTATGGGTTTAATAACTTTTCTTATTTTATTTTTTTCTATTTTATTTTTATTTATTTATTCTTTTTTTGTGGTTGTTCATTTACTGTTGTTATCATTTACTGTTTATTTCTGTTAATAGTTGTGGAGCAGGTGATATCAAAATGCCGTCTTCGTGTTTTTTTTTTTTTTTTTTTTTTTTTTTTTTTTTTTTTTTTTTTTCTCTCTTAAGTCGATGGTAAAAAATCAGAAGAACAAGACAAGCTAGGCATAACTAGGTTTTTCTTAAGATGGTTCAGACAATGGTTCTCTTGACATGTTTCGATTCAATATTTATTTTTAATATCTTTTTAAAATCTAGATCCGCCCTTAAGTTCTTCATTCTACCACTGACTGTTATTGTGATTCCTGCATGGTATATTGATTGTTGGTATCAATCACAGAGCAGATGTAGAGTTCATTTATTTTAAAATGTTTAGATACAAAACTGATACTTCGAATCACAATTTTTCAGTGCATTATACAGTACTTGAGGAATGTAAGCGAATAAGACAACTCATATTTAACCCTTTCTGGCGCACTACTCTTTAAAGTTGAAATTTAAAGAAAAAAAATTAGGCAATCTATTTAGGCCTAGAGGAGTACACAGGTATTGTTTTGTAAAGATTGCACTAACCATTTTAATTATACAGCTGTTGCCGAAGTGGTAACCTCCCATAAGTAAAGCATTGATAAGCGCAGTGAGAAGAAAATTGCTGTGAAGCGCGTATTACAGTAAAACATTTTACCTATTATTTAAAAACAGTAGAATTTGATCTCTGTGGTGCTGCCATCTAGAAATCATAAGAAAGATTTAAAGTAGCCTTTAAAGTAGTTTTTAAAGTATTCACGGAATTTTTGTGTCTCTATACAGGGGGAATTTTAGGTGTTGCCGACCCGGCAACACTGCGCGTTAAGGGCTTAAAGAACAACATAAATCTAAAAATGTAAGTTTTTTTTAATGATAGTTTTGTTTTTGCTAAAAGTTATAAGGTACCCTGGGGTAATAACGCCAGGCGGGTTAATAACGCCAAGTGCTTATATTTTGCATAATTATGAAATAATCAGATAAATGACACCCATGTGTTCTGCGCAGAAGGGTTTTGAGTCATACAAATCGCAAAAAACAGCTTCAGGTTAATTTGTTTCATTTTTAGGTCTTATTGTTTTTACAAACAACTAAAATTAACGCTTGATTTAAAATTTGCAAGATACGTTTTGTGATGTGAAGACGATCTTTTTATCCGGAAATACTCTGTTAATTACATAAATTTGTAGTACATTTCATGTACTTTTAAAATGTTGTTGAAGATTTTGGATATCTTCTCGAGATAATTTGTAATTTAAAATGTACTGCGCAATAACTATACCGGGGTAATAACGCCAATCCTTGACATTAATACCCCGGTTGATTCCCTACAGTGGCCGAGCTACATCCTAAATACCGATTCAAATAAACACAGTTATAACTGTGCAATATTTCTCATATTTCTATTTAAGCGGTCTTTTTTAAGCAAAAAGAAGCTCACAGTCTGATATTCTTTCGTCTCATCCCCCCCCCCTCCCACACCACACCTTTTTTTTTCTTACACTTTCACAAAAAATTGAACATTTTCAATAGCTTAGAATGCAATTTGTCAATTTCTAAGTTTGTAGAGTTTGTATTTTTGGAATTGGGCTATCTACATGCAATTATTCCATCTTATTTCATAGTTTTGTTTGCATGGCGTTATTACCCATATAGGTGGGTAATAACGCCAAATAGCATTGCTCAAGAAAAAACGCCATTACATTTTATGAAAACATATCTGTTAAATTATTTTATTTTATATAGATAGTCAATGAGTTGCTGTATCAGATCCTATATTTGTTTGAAAAATACAATCTAAAACTAAGCCATGAAAATTGGTAGAAACTTAACGTGGCGTTATTACCCCAGGGTACCTTATTATTAATTTAATTTCGTAACGAAAAGTACATAAATTTCAAGAAGAAAATTTCTTTTAGAAATTTCTCATAATATTTCTTTGAGAAAGAAAAGTTCTGAAACATTTACTGATTATGCTTTTTATTTTGCCATAGCCTCTCTTTAACTATGTAACTTATTAATAATAAAAATCATTTTGAAGACATTAAAATCAATTAAAAATATCAAGGATTTTTAATATACTGTTATGTATTTAACTGAGATTTTATTACTTGTTTAATTTCTTGAGGGACAGTACTTAAAACAATACTTAAAAAGACAGTACTTCAGAAGTTTCTCAAAGTATATTGTTCTCAAAGAAGAGATTTTAAAACACTTAATGATTTTTTTTCTTTTCACTTTGTTGTATCTTCCCATTAAAAATATAATTTATTAATAATACAACTTTATTAAAAACATAACAATCAATTAAAAATACTTCATATTTTAACAGATTGTTTTACATTTGTTTAAGATTATATTGTTTGTTTAGTTCCTAGAAGAGTTGCACTTAAATATAAAATCTTAAGAAGTATCTCAAAATAATTCTCGGGGAAGAAGAAATTTTAAAGTACTTTGCGATTTTTCTTTTTACTTTGCCGCAACTTCGCGTTAAAATTATAACTTATTATTAAGTTAAAAAAAGAATGTGGCGGCAAATAGTTCACATTTTCAAAACTTAAAAAAATTCTTAACTGTCACTTTTGGCAGCAACATTTTTAAGTTTCACGTTAACTTGGTTGCTTATTGCGTAAGATACCATCATGTGATTCCTCTGGGTCGCTTGAAGTACTAAACTATCATTTTTATGTTGTTCCTCAAAGTTCTACAAAAGTTAAAACTAGCTGATCATAAATCCTTAACGGATATATCTATGGTAGTTTTCTGGAAGTAATGTTCGCATAAAACTGTCATAGCTGAGTTCCGGTCAAGAAAGATATGGATATATAAAAGTGAAACAAAATTTTACGAGTTCCGTAAAAGTAGTTTTTAAAATACTATAAAATAAATATATTTTTAGAGACAACCGAATTGTTAATGATTATTTTTCTTCTATTACATGTGTTTTCAATATTCATCAAATTTTAAGCATCTTAAAAATAGATGATGAGAAATATAAATTTTATATTACTTTTGCACGTAGTAATTTTAAATTTTATTATAGATACTATAGTTTTTATAGAATAAAACATTTTATAGATATTATAATTATTACATATGTTATACCTTTATTAAGCAATATATATATATATATATATATATATGACAGGCCAAACCCGATTTTAGGCCAAACTAGATTGGCCTAGGCCAAACCGGTCTATCCTAACGCCCATCGGATAAACTAATTTTTCCTAGGACAAACCGGTCTATCCTAACGCCCATCGGATAAACTAGTTTTTCCTAGGCCAAACAAGTCTATCCTAAGGCCCGTAGGACAAACTAGTTTGGCCTAACTCTTATAGGATAAACTAGTTTAGCCTGCTGTTTATTGGTCTGAACTAGATTCTCCTAGACCGATCTAGTTTAACGTAGGCCAATTCAATTTGGCTTGATTTTATTGAATTTCATGATCGTCTAAACGCCAGCATTCTAATTTGTCCAAGGCTGATCTAGTTTATCCTAGGCCAATGTAACTTTACGTATTTTTAACTCACAGGCGTCAAAGCCTGAGAAATAATGGGCTCGCAGGTTCTGTATGTATGTATGCATGCATGCATGCACGTACTGATGTATGTACGTACGCATGTATGTACGTATGTACGTTACGCGATAATTCTTGATAGAAATATCTGATTTGCTTCAAATTTTGGATGTAGATTCATTCTGATAAGGCACTTTTCTGATTAGTTTACACAATATATTATTGATTATTTAGATTCTTAGACCTTTCAATATTCAAATAGGGATTTATTAAATAATTAATGTAGTTTAGAATAAAAGAAAAAAAGAAGAAGAGTTATAAACATCATAACTTTTGAATCTGTTTAGTAAAAAGTAGATTTATGAATATATTTCTCTTTCATTCCTTAAGACTTTTCTCAAATCCAAAAGAGCTACATCCTAACACATTTATAAATTAATTACTTCTCGGAAATGCATAAGATTAACAGGCTCTCACTTTGAAAATATGTATTCGAATGGCGTTAACCATTTTTTCATAAAGGCGATTTTTTTGAGAAAATACTGTTAAAGCTATGTTTTGAATCGAATTTCCAGTAAGACATCACGGAAAAGAAAAACTTGACGCCGTGAGAAGAACAGCTTATGTGTCAACAGGTAATTAATTTCTCAAAAATGTAAAACGCTGTTCGATTACAAATTATGTTCAGCTCTGATCTGGCTCAAATATCCAAAAAGTAATAATAATAATAATAATAATAATAATAATAATAAACGCAAGTCTGATCTCAGCGCGGTATGAGTCTGCAGAAAAAAAAAAAATATGCAAACACCATGTCCAATGCATCATGTCCCTACGGCAAACATGTTAAATTTATGTATTGATGTTATAAGCAACGACTCTTGTCAACCATTTATACTTATTCGAGGGAGAAATATGTTATTTACCGGCCAAAGCCTATTTTGAGCCAAATTAGATTTGCTTGGGCCAAACAATTTCATCCTAACGCAAACTAAATAAACTAGTTTTTCCTACGCCAACCTTGTTTATCTAAATATCTATAGGATAAAATAGTTTTCCTAGGTAAGAGGGCAAGCCTTCATTTTTCCCTTCATATTTAACTGTTAAATCCCCAAAACTATTCAAAGAATCACCTTATGAGAAAGAACATATATTCAAAATTTGAAGCAAATCAGTAAATTCTGCGTCAAAAACCATTTATCTAAATTATAGGGGGTTACCTACATTGCCCTTTCTTTTACACTTAAATAATAAAGATCTAATGCTAATCACGGAGGCGCCTTGTCAGAATGATCCTATATCTAAAATTTTAAAAGAAAACTGATAATTCTGCATGAAAAATTCATTTCTCTAAATTAACGGTGGGGATTAACCTTCCGTTCACTTCGCCCCTTTTTCTTATCCAATGAATTCCCAAAACTAATCAGAAAAGTACCTTATCAGAATGAACCTACATCCAAAATTTGAAGCAAATCGGATATTTCTATCAAGAATTATCGCGTTACGTATATAATTACATATATGCGTACATACATACATGTAGAACCTGCGAGCCCATTATTTCTTAGGCTTTGACGCCTGTGAGCGAAAACTATGTAAAATTACATTGGCCTAGGATAAACTAGATTAGCCTAGGATAAACTAGAATGTTGGCACAGAGGCGGTCATTGAATTCAATAAAATCACGCCAAATTGAATCGGCCTAGGATAAACTAGATCGGCCTAGGATAAACTAGTTCAGACCAATAAACAGCAGGCTAAACTAGTCTATCCTATAAGAGATAGGCCAAACTAGTTCGGCCTAGAAAAATCTAGTTTGTCCTATGGGCCTGAGGATAGACTAGTTTAGCCTAGGAAAAACTAGTTTATCCGATGGGCGTTAGAATAAACCGGTTTGGCCTTGGAAAAACTAGTTTATCCGATGTTCGTTAGGATAGACCGGTTTGGCCTAGGAAAAACTAGTTTATCCGATGGGCTTTAGGATAAATTAGTTTGGCCTAGGCCAATCTAGTTTGGTCTAAAATCGGGTTTCCCCCCCCCCTGTAACATATATATATATATATATATATATATATATATATATATATATATATATATATATATATTCCAGTTAGCTTGGAAGACTCGTGTTTGGAAAAAAGCATCTGGATTATAAAAAAAAGTTGTTAAGATGAATATTGTATTGAAAATGTTGATTATGTTATCAACAATCTTTTAATTATTACTGTTATATTCAATTGTTTGTTCTTCGGTGCATACCGCTGTAAATCTTAATGAATGTGAGATCCCGAATGAACAACAGCTCTAATTAAGGAATGAAATTTCGATTTCAAATACCTTAATTTACATTTTTTAAACATTTAATAGCATGAAAATTCCGCGTTCCGAAATCAAGAGGTTTTTAAGTATACGTTAATTGAAAGTTTTTCTATGTAAAGTAATGTAAGTAATGTATATCTACACACACACACACACATATATATATATACATATATATTATAGGATAAATAGAAAAATGTTGATATGCAAGAGACTTAATAAAAAGATAAAAATGGTATGAAAATAATGTAAAAAAAAAATATATATATATTAATTTTGATATCATGTGGCACGTAAATGAAACAGTCCATTAAGTTAGTTCTTTTTAACCTCTATTTATGATTCTTACATTTTAATTTTAATAATAATATATAATGTATAATATAGTATAATGCCATATATAATAATATTAAGGATTTAATAAAAAAGAATAAAAAGTACGAAATTAATGTAAAGTATATACACTGTAAAATAAATAAATAAATAAATCTTTTAAATTTACGGCGAGCAATGTTGCCAGCTTTTTTTTTTTGCCTTAAAAATTGCAGCAAAATTAGCTGTAAAAATTTTAAATGCATTCTAATGTTACTGCAATTTTAATGGCGAAAAATGCTGGCAATATTGCTGCCAGCAGTTATTGCTGCAAATTTAACGGTATGAAAATAAAGTAGTTAAATTTACGGCGTAGCTATGCTGTCAGCAGTTTTTGCTGTAAAAATTGCAGTAAAATAAGGGCTAAATTTTTTATTGCATCTAATGTTACTGCAATTTTTTCGAAGAAAACTGCTGGCAACATTGCTGCCAGCAGTTATTGCTATAACTTTAACGATTTTTTTTTTTTTTTTACAATGTATGTTATTAATGTTGATATCATGAAGCACGTAAATGTAATAGTCCAATAAGACTGTTCTTTTTAATCTGCATTTATAATTCTTACATTTGTATTTTTCAAGATCTAAATGAATTTCCGAAAAATATTCAATGATGAAAGTATTTTCTTTCTTAATGAATTCAAAATAAATAAATTTTTTATTTTTCGTGAAAAAGAAAGCTATTAGCATAAATTACGCATTCCTTCTACAAAGTTTTGCTATCACTATAAAACTGATTACGAGTTTCTGTATTATTAAATTTGAAATTCAATTCTTACCTGGAATTATACACATTAATTAAAGAGTAATTTATTTTCTTTTTTTTTTTCCATTTGCAATTTGTTTTGTTGATTCAACGGAATGCTTCATTGAATATCTAATTTAATATACAATACACATAAAATTTTCTCTATAGGAAAATTTTAAAATAGTATTTAAATAAAATATTGTAAATACACTTTAAATCAAAATTTGTAAATTTCCCAAGTGACAGTTAAATATTAAATTTCTCACCGCAGAATATAATATAAAACGATGAAATATTAATATTTCAATCGCTATTCATTCAAACAAACAAACAAAAATAAATAAACAGTCATAATTAGTTTATTTATTTATTTATATATTTATATACTTATTTTTAATTCTTAACGCGAAGGAATTCCAAGAAGTATAAAACGTCATATTTTATAATTACAATATTTCAAGCTTGTTTGCAAGTTTATTTTATTCTGATATAGAAAATAAAAATGTAACTGCAAATGCTTTAGTTAAATTAAAGATGTAGATATAAAATTCATGATAATATATATTTTTTGTAATATTTTATAACATTATAACATTAGCGTAATTTGTTTATGGATGAAAATGTACGCGAGGAAATTTTTATAGTATTATTCAAAAAATATGATATGAAATAATAAAAGATAAAAAAATATGAATAAAATCAACTTCAAAGAGTACTTCAATCAGTTATTAATTAATATTGGAAAGTTTACTGGCTTTGTTAATTGGAAAGCTAAAAATATTAACAAAGAGCTACCAGATTATTCAATGAAATTGCTACAAAATTATTAATGTTACTCAGAAAGAAGGGCATACTCAGAAAAATCTGAAAAATTAGAGAATTTTCTTCTAATAATGATATACACGTTTATAAAATAAATTTGGGCAGAACCTTGATAGAGAGTCCGCAAAAAAATAATGAAATTTTCTATTATTTGACGATTTATCATCGATTGGCGATGAAACAGAATTTAAAAAAATACGCTTTTCTATCGAATACGCTTTAACCTCTTCGCGATGAGAGTCGTTTGCTTAATTTTTAATATTTTATCAAGAGTTTTTGTAAACAGAAAGATTTTTGTGATTGAATCACGAAACTGCTCAGATCAAATAAGGTAAACTTTAGAATAAAAAAATAACTGGTGGGAATAAGGAAGGATCCTAAGCGACAATTAACGAGCAATTTCCAGATGCATTAGAGTTGTTTGCTTTTGGTGAGGAAATATCCTGCTCGCCAAATCTTCTATCGCTTTCATATTTTCGCGCCAAATGTTCGAATATATATATATATATAATTACAGACTTTCTACTGAAATTCCGCAGTTAAATTTAACTGATCCTTTAATACCTACGTAAGAAGTACAAGAGCATATTTTCAACATATTCGGAGTATGCCCAGTAAGGAGACCTTCCTGGTCAGGCACTGACGGTTTATAATTTATTTTCCATGTTTGCTTTTATTAAATGGTACATCACAATCTGCCGTTCAACAATTCTTAAACACATTAATAAGAATTCAATTTTAACAATATTAATATTTAACAATGTTAACAATTGAAAACAATTTCAATGTTTTTCATCATCTAGCATTACAGATATTTTTTACTGTGCATGTCTGTGGAATAGAAAAGATTTTATCTATAAATAACAAATACAATGACAAAAATTTTTTTTAAAAGAAAGACACATATCAGCAAATAATTTGTAGTGGACATTTATCAGTTTTTAAATTCACACACGTTACACTGTAAAAAAAAAAAAAAAAAAAAAAAAAAAAAAAAAAAACCTGTAATTTTACAGATGTAAAGACTCTGTATCCTTACTGACACGTTATCTGTGCTCTGTACAAGAAAAAATGTAAATCTACAAAACTAAATTTGTAAAACTTCAGAAACTTATACTTTACAAACGAGTCTACTAAAATTACAGTTATCTTACTAAAGTTTTATCTGTATCCTGGGTTGCAGTTACATGAAAAATGTTGAAATCCCAGTTTCCTAAAAAATTCTATGTAACTTTACAGATTTTTTTTCAGTCCAATTCTGTATCTTTTACATGAGTTTTTGCTGTTGCCGTTACATAAGAAGTTCTAAGAATCCTAATTTTCTAGAAAACTTTTAGTAACCTTACAGATTTTTTTTTTTTTTTTTTTTTTTTTTTTTTTTTTTTTTTTTTTTTTTTTTTTTTTTTTTTTTTACAGTGTACATAAAAACTAAATAGTTTATAAAAATCTGCTACATAAATATCATTTGAAAGAGTTCTTCAGGTTGAATCAAAAATCCCTTGTCAAGATTTAAGAAATTTCAGATTAAACTACAGCAATTTTTTTTTATAATAACAACAGGCTCATAAGCTATTTAATAATTCAAAAAAGTACAGTTTCTCACAATAATTTTAACTTATTTGACTATTGATAATATTATTCAAAATAAAGCTATTTTAACGAACGTTACATCAGAATTACTTTGTTTTATGTAAAGTTTCATAAAAAGATCTGGTAGTATATATGGTATTTTTCAGCAGGAAATAAGTATTTTCATTATATTTGGCAATATAAGGCATTTTCGTCAGCCTTCTTTAAAAGTAGATGGTGTCCAATTCTATCCACTTCGCGTTATATCGTTACATTTCACAAAAAGAATGATACCCGCATTGTAAATTCTGTTAACATATCTTCATTATTGTTAACTTTAGGAACAAAATTCTGTGCTAGGAAAGGATTATGATACACTATACACTGTTAAAAATTTTGTGCTACTTTGAACCGAAATTTGGTGCTTTGTAGCTGCCACCATAAGATGCTGAAATCTTATTCCAAGATTTGGAACTTCGGTTGAACCATAGTACCATTTTTTCAAATAATATGGTGTAAACTCGTTCCAAGATTTGGAGCTTCGGTTGAACCATCCTATGGTGGCAGCTGGTAATAGCTGCGAGCACCAAATCTTGGTTCAAAGTTTCGTTCAAAGTCAACGAAATTTTTAACAGTGTATTTTTGAAATATGATACACCATTGTTTGAATTATTACCTAATTTTTTTCCTCTTAAAAAAATTATTCAGGGTTCTCTATATACCTGAAAGGGATCATAAAATTTTCAATTTAAAAAAAGTTTGGTCGTTGATTAGGAATAACTTAATGATTATATACTTTTGCTTCATTTTTCATTTATTATTTGTGTTTTATAGACATAAAAAACATTTACTAATTTTACTAAATTTGATTATAACCAAAACGAATAAAGGTAAAACTATATAATAAAAACATCCAGAAAATTTCTTACATGTATTTATTATAACTTGAATTATTTCTTCTTCTTCTTTTTTTTTAAATATATGTTTTGTAAATCATTTAATTAACTTAAAAAAATGTAAATTCGTTATTTTTTTTTTCAAATTATGTCATTGCAAGACAAAAAAAAATTAATAATAAATTAAAAAAACAGTGTTTATAGATGATAGAATTTGTTCATTTGAATATAAAAAATATCGTCTGTTTGCGCGCCTTAGCTTTTGTGTTTTGTACAACAATAATTTTATAAATATTTCAATCGGTCTAGCTGTCTGACATCAGCCCGTGTTCAAATAGTTAAAAATAGTAATAGTAAAAATATACTTTTTCGTCATTTTAAACCGTTCTACTCTAATCTTATAAAGTTTATTTAAAAACTTTTGACTTAATAATGCAGGATACATTACAAGTAACTTATATTTAACAATGTAGTTTTAATAATAATTATGCATAAAAAGATTGAAATTCTTGAAACGTAAAATACTAACTATAAATTTAATAAAATGATGCATTTACAATCAAATAAAATAATTTAAACGAATGGTCATCCTCACGTCCATCCTTCTGTATATAACAAAGCAATAAATACTCATTCTAATTATTTGAAATTTAAAATATACAGTCTGTGCAAAATTTTGTCGAGTTACTTGAAACTGTATGAAAATCGACTCAAAATTTAAGACGATATTAATAAAAGTTCCTTCGTTCAGTAAAATCATATCACACATATTCAATTCAATGATGTCCCATGGTATGTAACGATTCCTGGTAGCTATGGTGATTGCTTTTCTTTTAAGTGCTTTTATTTCCATAATTCTGAATCTGATATATATATATATTCGCAAAAATCATGTACATAAAAATCTTCATATATAGCCGCTTAAGAAGGCTATAACTAATCTAGTTATAATACGAATGCACCTCATTTGACACTTTTGAAGTACGATTTCCAACTTGATCTTTTTCTTTTAATTTTAAAGAAATGTATTACACTGTAAAAAAATCTTTGAAGGTACTAAACATTTTCTAGGAAACTGGGATTCCAAGAACTTTTCGTGTAACGATAACAGGAAAAATTCATGTAATCGATTCTGAAAATTGAATTTTTGCTGTTACCGTTACAGGAAAACGTTCTTGGAATCCCCGTTTCCTAGAAAAGGTTTAGTACCTTTGCAGATTTTTTTTACAGTGTAGCATTATATTTTTATTATAAGTTTGTAAATTATTACAAAAATAACATGCCATGTTAGTTGAATAATATTAAGTACGTATGTAAAATGCCAAATGTTTTTAATACCATATGGCTAATTCCTAAATATCTATTAAAACTAAAAGAGATAAAAAAAAAATACTTTTAAAAAGCTGCAATGTCCGTATAAGACAACGTTAGAAAAAAATAATCATCATTTTACTTACTAATAATATTCTCAGCACCAGGTATTCCAAAATATAATCTTTTTACTATTCGGTTAAAAATTTCCTTAAACAAATATTTTTCCTTTTATCCAAATCTGTGCCAACACATTACGCAAATGTACTATACAATTAAAAGATAAAAAGATTAGAACTGATATATGTTGACTGGATTATATTTTATTACACCAGATTCTTCAAAAATAGAAAGGGTGTGTTATTTTGCAGCTAAAATCTACGACATTTCACAAAATATAATGACGACAATTCTTTAGATTTTGCGTGACAAAAATGTTCAACTTCTTCTTAAAACTGGAAAATGATAATTAAGTATGCGTCATGCTACTTTTAAGGTTAGTGTATTTACAGCATGCCTAATTTTGATAGTTTACACAACGGAAAACTCGAGTTAAACATTGTTATGAGGATTTTATTGTAATTATCTTTTCACGTATCACATTACAAGTTGTAATCACGATATTCTAATTTTATGTGGTTTTCCCATTCGCTTTACACATTATACACAGCATTTAAAAAGTAACATTAAATAATGACAAACATTAAGTCATGCTACTTTTATGATAGAGCAATTTGTATATTTGTAGAGTACCTCTTTATGATAATTTAAGCAATGCAGATTTCGAGTTACACTATGTGTGGACTTTGAATTGTAATTTTTTTAAGTTACACGTTTAATAGTTACTTGCATGATATTTTAATTTTTGCGCAAATTATATTTTTATCTTCACTTTCAATTACAGCTTTCACTGTGTTCCTCCATAAATTGGGTTAAGCACAATATTGTACAATTATGCAATAAATAAATGAATTTAGAAAAATGCTATATTTATGAGAAAATAATTTGTATATTCGTAGAATGCCTCATTATGATAATTTAAGCACTACAGTCTTCAAGTTACACTATTCGTGAATTTTTAATTATATTTTTTATTAAATTGCAACTTTAATTCTGACTTGCACGATATTTTAATTTTTGCGCAAATTTTATTTTTACCTTCAATTCAGTTACAGCTTTCATTGTGTTCCGACATAAGTTGGGTTAGGCGCAATATTACAGGTATGAAATAAATAAATGAATTTTAAAAAATGCAATTTATGTTGTTGTTAAAATAATAGCAACTTTTGTTATCGTTATAACAGCCACACTTTAAGAACGAGTAATGGTTTTTCCCTTTTCACCTGTTTTTGTTTTCTATATTTGTATAAGATAGGCTTCATGCATTTTACTCAATGCAGCCGTTGAATTACACCGTGATAAAAATATTTAGTTGTAATTTTCTTTCTCTTATAGTTTTGTATGTAAATATCACGCACTGTTCTATTTTTTTCTTTTCTTTTCTATTTTGAAACTTTGATTTATTCCTCCAATAAATTCGACGTTTAATAGGTACCTTGATACTATGCCCTTGATATTTAATCTAAAAATTCATAAATATACATAGAAAAAAATACAGTCCCACAAGTTCCTTATGAATATGTATGTGAATGCAGTATAATATAATGTAGATTTTTTTTCATAATTTAAACATCCATGTATTCAGTAATAAAACATGTAGTATTAAGTTTACATATGCTGAATAAGTACATAATATTTAATGAACAATATCTGCAACATTTCAAAATACACGTTTTAATTTGGTAGTCAATATACCGTTGGCGTATGAACCATTATTACTATAATTATTGTTAATCATTCTCGTATTAGATGACAATATATACAATATTTAGATTCATCATTACAGCCACAGAATTATTATTATTTTTATGTTTATATACACACACACATACACATACACATAAATAAAGTGCAATAGATTATCGACGACATTTAATTTCTCAACCATGATCGTAAACATATAATTCCAATTACAAAAAGTTTTACATGAGGTAAATATTTATGTTAAGGGATTATTTAAAGAAAAAATTCATCTTTACAAAAAGTACAAAATCTAACTTTTCATACGGTTCCTCAGTCCTTATAGCTGTATTTAGTAAAAGTTTAAACACATTATAACAAATATAACGCAAAAAAATTGACTTCTGTACAACAAAAATTGATGCAGTTGCTAATTTTTAAGTTTGAGATTTTCACAAATGGTTTGTCTTTCATAGAGAGATTAGTTAAAAGATGAATTTAAGAAATATATCATTCGAAAAATGTATAATTCGAAAAATAGAAATACGAAAACTTTATTTTTTTATATGAATATATATACATATATATTTCGTTAGAAAAGAGTAATCAGAAATAAAATTAGACACTTTTTAACTGATTCCTGTAGAGAGGAATAGCAATAACATTAATTTTCCATTTAACGGTCGCTTTTCGCTTATGCTCCAAGAAACCTAATTCAATACATGAATATACTAAATAAAAAGTAAAATAAGCCGATTAAAAGAAGAGTTTTTTTTATATCTTCTTTGATATGAAGTGTGAAAAACGTATACAATAACTGAAGAAAACTCAATAATTTAAAGAACAAAATGTTTCATTTAATTAATGAGATAATAATTACTGTTTATCGTCACTTTAAAAAAATGTATAATCTGTTTTCTATACTATTTAAATGCATTGAGATCAAAAACTAATGAAACATGAAACATTTCAAATAATTTAATAAAAACATCCTTAAACTTAATTGAAATACAAAAATAAATTTAATTAGAAAAACTCTTCAGATGAATACAAAAATTTAATTAGTTTTCTAATGACAATTATATACAGTCTCTATTTCTTTAACGTTGCTGCTATCCATATCTTGTTTAAACAGTGTTTTTTAAATTATCGAAAGTTATTTGAAATGATTCTGAATTTTAAGTAATTATACCATAATATTACTTTAAAAAGTAAAAATCCTTTTATTCAGTATCTTTTTAGATAAATGTTTATAAGTATGATTACTAAATAATAAAACATAACGTAAAAACTATTTTTATTTATTTTATTTTCAGTGTTGTATAATTATGTATAAATATATATATATATATATATATATATATATATATATATATATATATATATATATATATTATGTACACACTGTTAAAAATTTGAAACTTTTCCTGCATCGTTACTCCACCGCTTTGATTTAGAAAATGATTACTTTACACCGAAATTTGGAGCATTCTCATTGGTCAAGATAGAGATATTTTATAAAAGCGGTGGAGTGACGATGCAACAAAAGTTTCCAATTTTTATCAGTATATATATATATATATATAAGGTGTAAAATTCTGATTCCCTTTTTTAAAGCATATTTGTGAAATTATATTTTATAAGAAAATATTTTTTTATATGCACACACACACACATATGTATATATATATATATATCACTATAAAAGAGTTATAAGACATAAATTTATATACTTTTTAATAGACTCCTGCAGAAAGAAATAGCAATAACATTAGTTTTTCATTTAACGGTCGCTTTTCGTTTATGCTCCATGAAACCTAATTCAATATCTGAATGTATTAAATAAAAAGTTAAATAAGCCGATTTAAAGAAGATACTTTTTATCTTCTTTTATATGATGTGTGCAAAACATATACATTAACTGTAGAAAACTCAATAATTTAAAGAACTAAATGACTCATTTAGTTAATGAAATAATAATTACTGTTCATCGCCACTTTAAAGAAAAAAAGGCTTTTTTCTATACTCTTTAAATAAACTGAGATCGTAAACTATTCATACTTCAAGCATTTCAGATAATTTAATAAAAACATCCTGAAACTTAATTGAAATACAAAAAATAAATTTAATTATAAAAACCTTTCAGATAAATACAAAAATTTAATAAGTTTTCTAATTACAATTATACACAATTACTTTTTTTTTTTTTTTGGAACATTGCAGCTATGTTTATCTTGTTTGAGCAGTTTTTTTTTAATATGATCGAATGTTATTTAAAATGATTTAGAATTTATATTAATGATAACATAATGATAACATAATAATAATTAAAAAAAATAAAAATATTTTTTTTTCAATATCTTTTCAGATTTAGTGTTTATAATTATTGTTGTCGAAAATATTAAAAATAAATAAATAAATAAAAATAAAAAAGTAAACATAAGTAATGATTGATAAGTAATTAAAAAATGACGTAAAAATTATTTTTATTTATTCAATTTTCAGAGTTATATATAGTTACATATATATAGCTTGTACATGCCTGATTCCCTTTTTTTGAAGCCTATTTAAAAAGTTAAGTATTATAACGAAATATGGTGTTTTTTCATATGTATACACACACATTCATATATATATACTTCATTATAATAGACTTATTAGACGTAAAATTAGATACTTTTGATACTTTTTGACAGGTTCTTGTAGCGAAAAATAGCAAAAACATTAATTTTTCATTTGACGGTTGCTTTCGTTTATGCTGCAAGAATCTTAATTCAATCCTTAATGTATTATATAAAAGTAAAATAAGCCGATTAAAAGTAGATACTTTTTTGTCTTTAATTACATAAATATGTATACATTAACTGTAGAATATCCAATAATTTAAAGAACTAAATGTATCAATTAATTAATGAAATAATAATTACTATTCATTTTCACTCTTATAAAAATAACCTGTTTTCTATACTCTTTAAAT
The DNA here is from genome assembly GCA_964019185.1 of Maratus speculifer. Classification (NCBI taxonomy): domain Eukaryota; kingdom Metazoa; phylum Arthropoda; class Arachnida; order Araneae; family Salticidae; genus Maratus; species Maratus speculifer. The sequence goes on along the minus strand of OZ025294.1, from coordinate 230,040,636 downwards.
GAATTCAAAACGATAACTATTAATATTTGAAACATTTCTGATAATTTAAAAAAAACATCCTTCAACTTAACTGAAATAGGAAAAATAAATTCAATTAGAAAAACCCTTCAGAAAAATGCAAAAATTTAATTAGTTTTCATATGAAAATTATATGCAGTTACTATTTCTCTTAAATAATTGCATTTATCTTGTTTGTACAGTGTTTTTTACAATTATCGAATTTCTTTAAAATGATATGGAATTTATAGTAATGATACCGTAATAAAATTTAGAAAAGCATATAACACTTTATCTCAATATCTTTTCAGATATAATTTTCACGATTATTGTTATCGAAAATAACTTAAGAGTTAATAAATACTAGATGGAACCCGTCAAAACATGATGGAAAAAATCTACTACAAAGTTACACGATTATAAAAAAATAACGTAAAAAACTATTTTTATTTATTTATTTTTCAGTGTTGTATAATTATAAAGAACGAAAATTTTTAATTATTAAGAATAATCAAACGCATATTGTAATGTGTATGAATGTTAATGAATATTCAATTTGGCAATCTTATATATACATATACTATATATTGTTTATATGTATGTATGTACACAAACATACATAGATACATATCTACATATATATAAGTTATATAAATAAGTCTTTTTTAAAGCATATTTGAAAAATCCTGTTTTATAACAAAATATTTTGTTTTTTATACGCACATACACACACATATACATATGTACACATATTTCGTTAGATTACACTCGAGTTATTACACATAAACATAGATACTTTTTAATATATTCCTGCAGCGAGAAATATCACTAGCTTTAATTTTATATTTAACGGTCTTTTTTGTTTATGCTAGAAAAAATCCAATTCATTTCTTGAATGTATTAAATAAAAAGTAGAATAAGCCAATTAAAAGCAGATACTTTTTTATCTTCTTTTGTATGGAATGTATAAAACGTATACATTAACTGTAGAAAACTCAATAATTTAAAGAACTGAATGTTTCATTTAATTAATGAAATAATAATTACTATTTATCGGAACTCTTTTTTTTAATAATCTGTTTTCTGTACTCTTTAAATGCATTGAGATCGAAAACTGTTTATACTTGAAGCATTTCAGATAATTTAATAAAAACGTCCTTAAACTTAATTGAAATACAAAAACATTAATTTAATTAGAAAAACTCTTCAGATAAATAGAAAAATTTAATTAGTTTTCTAATGACAACTATATATAACTTAACTATTTTTTTTAGCATTGCAGTTGTATTTATCTTGTTTGAATAGTTTTATTTTAAATTATCGAATGTTATTTAAAATGATTTAGAATTTATAGTGGTGATACCATAAAAATAATTAAAAAAGTTAATAATATTTTTTTAACTTTCCAGATTTAATTTTTACAATTATTACTGTCGAAAATAGTTTAAAAACACGTAAAAACAAGTAATGATTACTAAATAAAATAAAAAAAAATAACGAAAAAACTATTTTTATTTATTTTTTTGTGTTATATAATTAAAAATGGCGGAAATTATAAATAATTAAGACTAATCAAAGATATACGGTAATGTTGATAGTTTTTCAAACATATACTTAATAGCATTAACTAGAAATATTCATAATAATAATAAATAAATAAATACAATTTAAAAATTCAGTTACAGCCGTTAATTGTGCAATTTATTTGTTTTTGTAATTGTTGCAAATAATTACTAAGATAATGCTTGGCGCAATGTAATATAAATTTAAAAACAATGTTAAAAACCCCAGAACATGAAAACTTTTAGCAAACCTGTTTGAAGTAACCTTTAACGCATCGTCCTCACTGTAAACAATAACCCAAGTTTGATCAATTTTATGTGAGAGAAGCGAATTCAAGTCAGAAATTCATTTATGGATGAAATCAAGTTGGAAATTGCACGTCAAATGTGGCAAATGAGGTGCACTCGTACTATAATTATTTTATAAATTTACAGAGCTTGATAGATTAGCTGTTAAACTCTTATGAGAATATACATAAATAGAAAATCAAAGTCGATTATATATCTTCAAATCAGTAATACGAAAATAATAGGACTTCATCTTAAATAGGACTTAATCAACATGGCAAACCTAGAGTCATTATCTATCATAGGGAATCGTAAAAATGCGTAATCCATTCGAAAATCACATTTAAGCTATTTCTATAGATACTCTGTAACTCTTACAGATTATATTGTGTTACCCTGTGTATGATCTATTGCATTTATATTCACAACATAACATACAAAAAAATGTAGTTAATCTTAAAAACTCATGTCACAACTAAAAATGCATTTATAGCAATAATCTAACATACTGTATTTCTGGTACAGTATAGTGACTCATTTTTTTTGTGAGTCCGTATAACTACAATTAGCATTTTCTATTTTAAAAGAAGTAACGTGTAATAAGTCTCAGCAACGCATATCAATTTCATTATACATGAAATAATTTAATATGATTGAAATTAGCCGAAAACAAAGCTTTCCCCATGTATCATTACGTAACGGATTTTTTTTGTGTAGTTCTGTAAATGAAAAAAAAATTAAACCACATATTGCACATAATGTATATTATACTACACTTCAGTAAATGTATAGCAATTTTATCCTATTTGAAAGGCCGTACCACCATTAAACTAAACTTGAAACAATTGTTTCCCGTTGACCGTAATGTAACACAATATTTTTGATTGTCCCTGTAATTAAACTATACATCCGATTTTTATAAAAATCGAAATGACTCGACAAAATTATGCAACAATTATCTATTTTAAGTTTCAAACGATTTGATTATGCAGTTTTTGCTCTGTTATATGAGGACAGACGGACAAACATACGGAATGAACGACGGCTATAGGTCCTACACATTGACATAATTACGAATGCACCTAAAAAAGGAAAATTCGTTTACCAGTCAATAGGAAAAAAGCAAAAGTAATGGAACTTAAAGGGTTAAGAATGCTTCTAGAATTTAAGAAAAAGATTATTTAATGCGACATTTCAAGCAGTCTGGCAAAGGAAGAGTATAGCATATATACAACTATCAGTATTGTCATAATTTCTTAAAAATGCAATAGTGAATGTGACGACAGCGCAAAACTTATGTTATCGAGCACGAGAAAAAAAATATTTTATTTAAGATTACTTATAGCAGAATCTAATGATCCATGTCTTCTGAAATGAAGTGGTGCATAAGTCAAAAATTAGTACCACTAATGACTTACTCGATGGTTTATCGTTGTGTTTTCCTGCCTCCAATTTTCATGTTTTCGTATCTTTGATTGTACGGAAAAGACTGTTAAACCTACGAGTAAACCACTAGTGATATTAATTTTTGACTTATGCACCACTTCACTTCCTGCAGACATGGATCATTATATTCCCTATTACTACTCTTCCATAAAATAAAGTTTTTTTTCTTTCTCGATAACAATGGTTTTTGTGCTGTCGCATCTTGGACTACAATGCTGCAAGAAAGTTATGTTACCCCGTACAAGTGTGTTTAACAATGATTTTAGCTGAATTGAAAAAAAAAAAATATTTCCCACCAATGCTTAGCAGTTGAAGACTTTTTGTTTCTTATTTTTAAATATATTGTTGGTGTTATTTAACACGAAATTATAAACTTTGTTTGACGAATTCAATCTAAGAAAGACCACGCTGGCAATTAATAGTACATATATTCCGTGATTTTGATGACTCACAAATGTCTTTGTGTTTGAAAAAGTTAAGTTTATTCAAAGAGACGAACAATATTCTGAAATCATGCTGTATACTTTTCCCTTTAGGCTAATACTCATAGGTACCCATATTTTGCTATTTTTCTTTTTGTTAATGAACTTCTCACTTGAATCCGTATCTCATCTATATAATCGAGTCCAAAGTAGAAACCTGGTGAAAAATATATTTTAGATTTTCCAAAACGTGATTCAAAACATTCTGGACTATGAATCTAAATATTATTTTACTTTATAAAATACATTATTTTCTGAAATATTGAGAACTAGGCATTCCATGGTAACATTCCATGGTAACTTACGTTACATTTAGAAATAGTTTCAGTATTTTTAGTAATATAACACACACAAAAGTATTATTCAAAATGTAAATTTGACTTTGATTTACAATTAAACTTATTGAAACCCGATTTGGGTGAAAATTACCTAATTTTAGCGTTATATTTTAAAATTTGGTAATTATATTCATTATAGTAAATGTAATTACTGAAAAAAAGATGTAAGTTATCATATAAAGTGTAATACTCATTATCATTTTTCAGGCAATTTTCATTCAAATTGACCCTTAAATAGGTTTTATTGACAAATCAAGTTAATTTTACATTTGAAAATTTTTTGTACTATATTACTAAAATTACTGCAGTAAATTGTTCTAAATGTAACGTAAGTTACAAAGAAATGACCCAATATAAATTTATATACATTTTCCCAAATATTGAGATGGGATTATATGGGAATATTCAGTTACGGCTAATGTTTTCCAGGCCTATTATAAATCGCCTGCGTTGAAATGCAACTTTAGTTTAGTACATGAATCTTCTGCTTTCCATTATACAGAAAGTTTAACATTTTTAATAAATTATTAATTTCTTTAAACACTTAGAAATACAAAGAATTTTTTTAATTGATAGCGAAATCCATATTAAGGAATTCGTAATACATTCTCTATCCCCAAACGCGTAATTTTTATTAAATATCCCATTGTAGTTTTGGTATGCATATTTTACATTTCCAGCCATACAATAGAGATACATTTTGAAAGTTAAGAATTCCGAGTCCCATTATTTATCTATCTCTAACAAAACTTTGTCATGTTCCTTGAATTTCTTTCTCCTTTTGAAGGAGTTTTGAGAGATTTGGGGTCGAGATATTCCACCTCTTACTTCTGACAGTGATTAAACTTCTAAGGTTTCGGTTTTAGAGAGGAGAATTTAAAAATGAATCAGCCACCATTTTTCAATTTTAGGAAATCTATCATTCGAAAAATTGTATATCGGAAGAGAACAGTCTTGTTCCTGTGACTTCTTGACGATTCGTAATGTTTGATTAATTTAACCAGTATGTTTGAAACGAAATCGTAGGTTAAAGTTGAAGTGCATTAAGATTAATGCAGTTTTTAAAAATAATAATTATTTTGTTTCTAAAGAAAAGTAAAAATAACTAATAATCAATTAATGAAAAACAATTATTTTTATTTATATCTATTAATGAAAATATTTATTTTTTAATAAAAAAAATTACCAGAGCTTTTATATATGAACATTTGTGATGATATCAATGTTTGTAAGAATATAAGAATATCAAATGTAATATCCGTTTGATGCTTATTTTTGGCTTATTTTTTGACGCTATTTTTTTTGTTGTTGTTTGCATGCGAAAAACAAGATTGCTCTTTATTGGCCCATTAGCGCAACTTCTGATGTGGTGGCGTTAATACATAAGTACCGATATATTTATTTATATGTCTGAAATATATAAATGGGATTATTTGCGAATACTCAGTTACGGCTGACTCCAAACTATTATATACGGCTTATCCAAACTATTATAAATCAACAGCAATTTGTCTTCATTGTACTGTAATTTAATTTTACTATATATATTTTTTGTTTTCAATTAGAAAGAAAGCTGAACATTTTTTATAAACAATTAATTTGTATAATCCCTTTGAAATCGAAAGAGTGTTTACAAATGATTGCGAATTCCATATTAAGAAAATTGTATTACATTTTCTTTCCCCAAACGCATTTTTTTTAATTAAATATCCTTTTGTAGTTTTGTTTTGCATACTTTACATTTGCAGCCCGTACAATGGAGATACACTTTTGAAAGTTAAGAATTCTGTATCCGATATTTTATCTATCTCTAACAAAACTTTGTCATGTTCCTTGAATTCCATTCTCCTTTTGAAGGATTTTTGTAAAATTTGGGATCGAGCTATTCCACCTCTTACTTCCAACAGTGATTAAACTTTTTAGGTCTCGTTTTTAGAGAGGGGAATTGAAAAATGAATCAGCCACCATTTTTTAATTTTAGATAATCTATCATTCGAAAAATTGTATATCGGAAGAGAACAGTCTTGTTACTGTGACTTCTTAACGATTCGTAATGTTTGATAAATTTAACCCGTATGTTTGAAACGGAATGGTAGAAGTTAAAGTTGAAGTGAATAAAGATTAATGTAGTTTCTTTATCAATAATAATTATTTAGTTTGTGAAAAATAAAATAAATAATTTTCAATAACGAAAAACTATTATTTATAATTTATATCAATTAATGAAAATATTTATTTTTTAATTAAGAAAACTTACTAGAGCTTTCTTATATGAACATTTGTCATGATATCAATGTTTGTAAGAATATAAGGATATCATAATGTAATATCCATTTAATTCGTGCGTGATATTTTTTTTTTCATTCTTCTCTTTTTGACTTTTTAAGGAGTTCGGGACACTAATATCCGAATCCTCAAGCTCACAACGCATTGGCGACAGACTTGGTGCAAAATAAATCTAAAAAACGAAATTTCATTTTAATTTTAAAAAAATAATTTTAAACATTATGGAAAGTGAATCGAAATGTTCTTTAATTACAAAAAAAAAAAAAAAAAAAAAAAAAAAAAAAAAAAAAAAAAAAAAAAAAAAATACATTGGTTTATTTCACAAATATCGAGATAGGATTATATGGGAATACTCAGTTACATATAATGTTTTCGCATCCTATTATAAATCAACTGTAATTTGTCTGCAGTGAAATGTAATTAAATTTTACTATGTACTTTTTTTAATTAGACAGAAAGCTGAACATTTATTAAAAACTATTCATTTGTATAATCCCTAAGAGAACGAAAGAATATTTAAAACTGATAGCGAAATCCATATTAAAAAATTCGTATTACAATCTCTTTCCCGAAACCAGTTATTTTTATTAAATATCCCATTGTAGTTTTGGTTTGCATATTTTACATTTCCAGCCATACAATAGAGATACATTTTGAAAGTTAAGAATTCCGAGTCCCATTATTTATCTATCTCTAACAAAACTTTGTCATGTTCCTTGAATTCCTTTCTCCTTTTGAAGGAGTTTTGAGAGATTTGGGGTCGAGATATTCCACCCCTTACTTCTGACAGTGATTAAACTTCTAAGGTTTCGGTTTTAGAGAGGAGAATTGAAAAATGAATCAGCTACCATTTTTCAATTTTAGGAAATCTATCATTCGAAAAATTGTATATCAGAAGAGAACCGTCTTGTTCCTGTGACTTCTTGACGATTCGTAATGTTTGATAAATTTAACCCATATGTTTGGAACGAAATGGTAGAAGTTAAAGTTGAAGTGAATAAAGATTAACGTAGTTTTAAAAATAATTATTATTTAATTTCTGAAGAAAAGTAAAATAGCTAATAATCAATTAACGAAAAACTACTATTTACAACTTATATCAATTACTAATCCTATTTATTATTTCATTTTAAAAAATACTGTTTATAAGATATTCTGGGGTAATAATGCCATTTTAAGGCACTATAAATATTTACGGTTTAGTTTTAGATTTTTATTTTTATTTTTCCAAATAAATATAGAAATTGATACAGCAACCAATTGACTTTGTATCCAAGAAAAATATTTTAGCAGGTTTGTATACAGAAAATGTAATAGCTTGATTTCTAGACCAATGCTATTTGGCATCTATGTGGATAATAATACCATGCAATCAAAAATATAAAATATAATGAAATAATAATATGTAATATTGTCCATTTTTAAAGATACAAATTCTACAGTGTTAGAAAAGGACAATTACTCTTAGTTATCATTAATAATAATATCAGGATGCAGTTGTAAACAATTGATATTTTCTTCTTCTGACTTGGAAAAAATTAGCAGCATTTAAGGCAGGCCAATTTTTGTTTTTTAATTTTTAGTTTCCAACAACAGTAATAACGCTATATTGTGCATAAAAAATAGGAAAAAAATAAAATAACCCACTTTGGATGTGATTCCGCCTGAGAAAACAATCAATTGGAGTAATAATGCCAGTGGTTGACGTTATTACTCTGGTATACTTATGGCGAAATAAAATTTTAAGCTACAAGATATTACGCGAACGCATCCAGAATTTTACACAGCATTTTAAAAACACGCAAAATGCATTACAAATTTATTAATTATTGCTTATCTTGGAGATGTAACCTCCGACACCGTATGAGTTTTTGTACTTATCCATTTATAATAGTAAAAAAAATCACCTGTTAATCATATTTTTCTTTTTTTGATAATTGGCCAATTATTAATTAAAAATTTCATTGAGAGTTAATTCTGGTATATCTCATTATTTGAACAAGCTTAAATTTCTTGCTGTGCTTAGCATTTTGATCGCATGTTGTATTTTTTCGTCCGAAGTTATATTGTATCTTCGTAGATTACATTTTTACAAATGCTTCGTTCAATCTCGAAAACATAATTTTTTTTTAAGAATTTGAGAATAAAAAAGATTTTATTTTCTTACATAACGTAAGACAGATGGAAACATAAATATAATTACATGCAGTTTTTTTTTGTTCTAACTTCAAAGCCTCTTTAATTTAAATATCATATTATGAATAAATTTGTGTTTGTTACTGCTAGCAGTATATAAATTGCCATTATTATCCTTAAAATAAAATCTATAGTTACTTATTACAAATACATTTTTGTATCAGTTTATTCGATGACAAAATATAATTTTAAAGATAGTAGCAAAAATCGAATTTTCTAGAAGCAAATATTTATATAGGAAGTCAATAAATCGCAATTACTAGCTTGTTAGCAATGTGAATTTATAACGATAAAAGGCATGCGAGAGAAAAGGCGATTAAGTGTAAGCCTATAATTATTCAGTTAAGTATAAAACTATAATGAACCACGATGACTTTTACTGCCTCAAGTACACTGACGAATGTTATGCGCATATGAAGGGCTAAAATTATTTATTATAAATGATGCTTTAAATACAGCTTTTCTATAAATTCTGTTGAGTGTTTTGTTTTAATTCTTTGATATTAGCTTAAATTATTCAAATTACCACTGAAATGTATCGCATTGATTAAACAGAGTTCATATAACTGGATATATATTTTAAATAATTTGCCAGTTTGAAAAGAAAGTCTGTATAAATTTTGTTAAATATTTACTTATGAAATTAGTTACTTTATTAGTTAAAAATAAAAATCATTTTATTTTCTTACAGAGTTGCATAAAACATAAGAAACTTAATTACATCTGTCATTTCGGTCGAATTTTAAAGTTCGTTTAATTTAAATAGTATATTAAAATATATTTATGCTTGTTATTGATAGCAGTAAATAATTTGCCATTAATATTCTTAAATTAAATTCGATAATCACCCATTAAAAATATACTCTTGTTTGAGTTTGTTCGATGACAAAGTATAATTTCAAAGATAGTAGCAAAAATCGAATTTTCTGGTAGCAAATATTTATTTTGTAAGTCAATAAACTGCATTTACTACCTTATTAGCAGTGTGTATTTATAAAGATGAAAGGCATACGGGAGTATAGGCGATTAAGCGTAAGCCTATAATTATTCAGTTAAGTATAAAACTATAATGAATCACGATGGCTTTTACTGCCTAAAATACACTGACGAATGTTGTGAACATATCAAGTGCGAAAATTATTTGTAGTTATTTTATTATAAATGATGCATTAAATATAGCTTTCCTATAAATTCTGTTGAGTGTTTTGTTACAATTCTTAGATATTAGCTTAAATTATTCAAATTACTGCTGAAATATATCACATTGATTAAACAGAGTTCATATAACTGAATGTATGTTTTAAATAATTTGCCAGTTAAAATAGAAAGTCTGTATATATTTTTATAAAATTTTTCTTTATGTAGTTAATTACTTTAGTAGTTGAATATAAAAAAATATTTTTTTACAGAGTTCAATAAAACAGGTGGAAACATAAATATAATTACATGCTGTTATTTCATTCAAACCTGAAAGCCTGTTTAATTTAAATTGTATATTATGAATGAATTAGTATTTGTTATTGCTTTCAGTAAGTAATTTAACGTTATTATTCTTATAATAAAATGGATAGTTACCCATTAAAAATATATTATTGTAAAATATAAGAAAAAATATTTACTTTTCTTACAGAATTCCATGAAACAGATGGAAACATAAATATAATTACATCTGTTATTTCGTTATCTGTCTATTATTTAAAAATGAAAGTTTTTTTCAATACAGAATATTACGAATATATTTATGCTTGTTATTGATAGCAGTATGTCATTTTCCATGAATATTCTTAAATTAAAATCTATAGTTGTTGTGGTTACTCTTAACCACTGCCATATTTTTTATTTAATTTAATTTATCGTCTATTTTTGGTTTTATCTTTATTCATTTAATATATATTTCGCATTCTAAAAATTATCTTAATTCTCGCCTTTTAGAATGCGAAATATATATTAAATGAATAAAGATAAAACCAAAAATAGACGATAAATTAAATTAAATAAAAAATATGGCAGTGGTTAAGAGTAACCACAACAATAGTCAACCATTTAAAATATACTCTTGTGCGAGTTTATTCCATAAAAATGTATTACTTTAAAGATAGAAGCAAAAATCGAATTTTCTAATAATAAATGTTTATCTAGTAAGTCAATAAATCGCATTTATTACCTTGTTAGCAATGTGAATTTATGATGATAAAAGGCATGCTAGAGAAAAGGCGATTAAGTGTAAGCCTATAATTATTCAGTTAAGTATAAAACTATAATGAACCACGATGACTTTTACTGCCTCAAGTACATTGACGAATATTATGTACAGATGGACTGCGAAAATTATTTGTAGGTACTTAATATAAATGTTGCGTTAAATACAGCTTTTCTACAAATTATGCTGAGTGTTTTGTTTTAATTCTCTGATATTAGCTTAAATTATTCAAATTACTACTGAAATGTGTCGCATTGATTAATCAGAGTTCATATAACTGGATAGATATTTTAAATTATTTGCCAGTCAAAAACGAAAAATCTGCATAAATTTTGTAAAAGATTTTTTATGTACTTAGTTACTTTAGTTGTTGAAAAAAGAAGATTTTATTTTCTTGCTGAGTTGCATAAGACAGATGGAAATATAAATATAATTATATCTGTTATTTCGTCATCTTTCTATTATTTAAAAATGAAAGTCTGTTTAATTTAAATAGTATATTACGAATATTTTCATTTTTGTTATTTCTAGCAGTATGTCATTTGTCATTAATATCCTTAATACAAAATCTATAGTTACCCATTAAAAACATTTATCGTATGAGTTAATTCGATGATGAAATATAATTTTAAAGATATTAGCAAAAATTGAATTTTCTGGTAGCAAATGTATGTAATCTAGTATGTCAATAAATCGCATTTACTAGCTTGTTAGCAATGTGAATTTATAATGATAAAAGTCATACCAGAGAAAAGGCGATTAAGTATAAGCCAATAATTATTCAGTTAAGTAAAAAACTTTAATGAACCATGATGACTTTTACTGCCTCAAGTACACTGACGAATGCTATGCACAGATGGAGTGCGAAAATTATTTATTATAAATGATGCGTTAAATACAGATTTTCTATAAATTCTGTTCACTGTTTTGTTTTAATTCTTAGATATTAGCTTAAATTATTCAAATTACAACTGAAATGTATCACATTGATTAAACAGAGTTCATATAACTGAATAAATGTTTTAAATAATTTGCCAGTTCAAAAAGAAAGTCTGTATAGATTTTGTAAAATATTTCCATCAATATTTCCTTGGAATGTTTATGTGATTAAAAGGAAATTCATACGATCAATACACGAATTTAGATATAATGCATAGTTTTGTAAGAAGTTTCTTACAAATATTATTGTGTCAAATTTTGTCGCATTTGCGCTAACTTGGCTGAACATAAAAAAGGTCATGTGATTTAAATTTCTTATTCAACGCATGTATTAAATTTAAATTTCCCTTATTATTATTATTTAGGCGTCGAATTTTTCTTTCATGATAAAACAAATATTTAAATTTTTAATGCTGCCCTTATAATCCCAGAAGCAGCTATTTTTTATTACAAGAAATAATGAACGCAATTTAACTTCTGACTCATTTATATCTTTAGACAAAAAATGGCGTTCGTTAGATTTTGGTATAAATGTGCCAATAGGTGGCACACTGCTTTGCTTCATTTTCAACGATTTTCATGATATTTATGTCTCATCGAATAATGTCTTATCGAATTTCAGATTCCTTTGGACGTTTACCTCACCAGATTCTTATTAAGGAGGGCTGGGACTCAAAATCTTCAAATTTTTAAAAATATTTTTTTTTCTGTTATTTTTTTCTTAAAATGACATTAAAATAATGTTTCTATCTTAATTGGAACAGAATTTTTTTTTTTTTTTGATTTGTTTTCAAAATTTATCTAGCTTTTATAAAATCGTTGTCATAATAAAAAATTCTTGTGAAAATCCTTTTTTTTTTTTTTTTTTTTTTTTTTTTTTTTTTTTTTTTTTTTAAAGAACAAGTATTTTTGGAATGAGAGATCAATAAGAGATATTTAGCGTTTGGAATCTTTGTTAACCTTTTCGTTTAAAGTGAGAAATATACATTACGCTTTAATTTAAATTATCAAATACAACAATTGCAGGATAATTTTTAAAGAGAATTTTACATTTATAATGTATGTGAAGAATTTATTTATTTATTTACTGTGAAACAAATCTGTTTGTTATTCCAGGGGTTATACACTCATTTCAAATTTTAGCAATTGAAGTATTTTGCCCACGACAGGTTAAATAAGCTTCTCACGATAGTTTATAATATCCTTTTATTGACACACTACATTCTGCTATTTTGTATTACTGTTTAATTAATATAAAAATATTATATTATATATTCATTATTTATATATTATTTATCAAATCATTCATCAATAATTTGAATTATATTTTTCGAATGACTTTAACTATTTATCAGTAGTTGATTTATATATAAAAAATGTTTTAGTGTCAAATTGTTTATTTTATACTTTAACGATTAGGCTATCTTTATTCTATATTATAGCCAGTTTAATCATAGATTTCAATAATTTTACACATATTAACGGATCTAATTAGTTATTTCATGAAATATCTAAGTATTTTATGAAATAACTAAATTTTACGCTTTAAGGGTAACATATATGTGAGAAAATTTTGTAATGGTCACGAGATATTATTCTTATTTGTTTAGCTTTCAAAAAAAATCTGCAGCATTTATTAAATTAGAGACGTCTTCTATGAGTTAATAAACTTTTCTCTCGTCGTATATATGTGTATGTTTGTAGATGCTGTTTAAATTTCTTTAATTGCTTTTTTTAGAATTAAATTAAGATTCTCCATATAATAGTGAGTTTTAAGGAGTCAATTTCAACTTTTTTATTAATTCTTTTTTAATCTATTTTAAATGAGAAGTAAACATAAAATACATTATACTTTTTTGAAAACGAGTACGTGAACTATAAACAAGTTTTGCAAAGTGGCATTAAAAAAATAGATGCCTGTTTAAATTCGGAAAATCTCATTTAAACTTTTATGCTTTTAGAATAATTTAAATTCATACGAAACAATTAAAAACATTAAAGATTGATAATGACAGAAGTTACTTATGGAAGTTTAAAAATTAAATTATAGAATTCTTTGGGAATAATTTTGTGGTCATGTTCTAAAATTCATTACACTGATAAAATATTTATTTTCGTTAATGCCATTATAAGAACATTTAAGTGAAACCATTTATTTTTGGAAATCTGCTTTAAATGCTATGAATACATATGTTCAATATTTTAACACATATGTATTACTACAGAAATTTTTTTTCCTTATGTGAATGTTTTCATTGAACATGTATTCAAATTAGTATAAAAACTTTGCAAATTTGAACAATTATTACTCAAAACTTTTCTTAAATGTAGTATTTCATGTCATAGTTCAATTATAAGAGTTCGCATGACATACAAAATACCAATTTTTAGAACCAATGTAGTTTTTTAAATTATATATCATTCAAAATTCCATTTAACTTATAAGTATATTTTAACTTAGATGCATATAAACTCCCTTATTGTGCCTTAAAATATTGTCAGAACTTTTAGTTTATTATTTTTTCTAAAATGCAAAGTTGATTCAAATTTACAATGTATTGTCTTTATGTAATAAATCAGGGTTTATATTTAGAAAAATATAAATAAAAACATATTGTTTTTTATAAGAGAAAACTATAAATTTACATTGCTAAGAAACCGTAAAAGTCTTGTAAAATTACTACCTTTATCCGTATACACGGATGGACTGATATATATTGTTTAAATTTCTTTAAAAGCTCTCTGCAGAGATAAAATTAGGCATATATACTCCATTATTGTGTTTTAAAATATTGTCACAATCTTTAGTTTATTCTTTTTCTAAAATACAAAGTTGATTCAAATTAACATTGTATTGCATTTATGTAATAAGGCAAGGTTTATATTTTTAAAAATTAGAAACATTTCGTTTTTTAGAGTAACTATAAATTTACATTGCTCATAAACCATAAAATTCTTGTAATGTTACCACTTTTTTTTCATATAAACCCATGGATTTTAAGATATTGTTCTAATTTCTTTAAACGCTCTCTGTAGAGTTAAAATTATGCATATCTGTCTTTTAAAATGTTGTCAGAAATTTTAGATGTTAATTTTTCTGAAATATAGAGTTGATTCAAATTAACAAAGTGACAAGTCTGGGTTTATATTTAAAATATATATACATAACATGTTACTTTTTATTAGAGCAAACTATAAATTTACATTGCTTAGAAATTCTAAAACTCTTGTAATGTTTTATTATTTTTTTTTTCATGTACACATTTGAATTTAAAGATATTGTTCTAATTTCTTTAAATGCTCTTTATAGAGTTAAAATTAGGCACATATACTCCATTATTGTAGCTTTAAATATTGTCCGAAATTTTAGATTCTTAATTTTTATGAAATGTACTGTTGATTCGAATTAACAAGGTAATTGCGTTTATGTAAAAGTCTGGATTTATATTTTTAAAAGTTAAAAGAAAAATAAACATATTGCTTTTTATTAGAGCAAAATATAAATTTAGATTGTTCACAACCTCTGAACTCTTGTAATGTTTTTCATTTTTTTTTCATATACGCATGAATTTAAAGATATTGTTCTAATTTCTTTAAACGCTCTCTCAAGAGTTAAAATTAGATTTGCTATATAAAGAGTTAAAATCCACTTTTGTTAATTCGCTTTTAATTTATTTTCAGTGAGATGGGTAAGGAAAAATACATTTAAGTCTTTCGAAAGGAATACGTGAACTTCAAACAAGTTTCAGAAAAAGGGTTTTAAGGAGTTAAAAGCCTAATTAATTGCAGTAAATCTGATTAAAACTAGAATGTTTTTAGATTAATTTCAGTTCATGCCAAACAACTGAAATAATTAGAATTTTAAAATGATACAAATTACTCTCGGAAGTTTAAAATTAAATTTAAAGACTCTTTGGGAATATTTTTTCTGTGTATGTGTTTACATAAATTTCAATGGTTAAAATATTTGTTTATGTTAATGTTTTTAATTTTTAATTAATTTTTATTTTTTTTTATTTTTTAATCGCCTTTTAAAATGATTATTCGGTGAAAATGGTTATATTATGAGGTCTACTTTAACGTTTTATTTTTCTTCTTCCACTTAAGTATTATCTAGTTCTTTGTCAGTAATTATTTTAAGTAGTTTGAATATAACAAAACAACTCTCAAATTTAGAAAAAATAAATTAAATCAGAAACAATCATAAAGCAGGAATTAAGCTTTTTTAGAATTTAGTATACTTTATATGAAAAAATATATAGTAAAAATCATATTTCAATTTTAAGATTTTAAATATCCGCTTTTATTTTATTTTACAAGTCAGATGCATCCCCTGAAAGATTCAACATTTACGATTCAATCTTAAACAATATATTTAGAAAATATGAATAGAAAATAGTACTATTATAGTAGAATAATACTCAAATCCAGAAAAAAAAGATGTTGTCATTCAATAAACTAAATAATAATAATAATAATAATAATAATAATAATAATAATAATAATAATAATAATAATAATAATAATAAATTGGTTGGGAATCGGGGGGGAGGGGATGTGATTTAAGTAGTTTAAAGAGTATTTTTGTTAGAAATAAATAGTAGCAAAATGGTTTTCATTGAACCATAAATTTTAACTATATATATATATATATATATATATATATATATATATATATATATATATATATATATATATATATATATATATATATATATATATATACATATATATATATATTAAATTGTATACTTTTTAATAAATAAATACAGCACACAGTTCAATTTTTTTTAATTCTTAAATATATTTTTCTCAATATGTACAGCTTAATTAATACAAATAAAATTGTTGTTTTACTGCATTTTGCAAACATTTCGTAAAAATCATTATTTATGTAAGAGCTATTTAAAGATTAACAGATATAAAACATTTTGAAAATATAATAAAACATTACAGATACAAAGCATTTTCCCATTCAACCATAAATTTTAACTTTAAAAAGAAAGAAGTTTTATTAAATTGTATACTTTTTAATAGATATATACAGCTCACAGTTCAATGTTTTTTTTTTAATTCTTAAATATATTTTTCTCAATATGTACATCTTAAATAAGACAAGTAAAATTGTTGTTTAAATTGTTGGTTTACACTTGGTAAAAATCATTATTTGTGTAACAGCAATTCAGATATAAAACATTTTGATAAAAAATGTCATTTTTATTTTCGATGAAATGTCAGCGGGTTCCTGATAATTCCATCTAAAAAATTTTCGTCATTTCGAAAGAAAAAGAACGAAGTGATAAATTCCAAAAATTCCACAGCTGAGACCTGACCGCAGATATTTTATCAGTGTCAAGAACAGGAAAAAATATCCACTCTATATTTTGAACAAACTTTGGATATTATTGATCGAACATACATGACAGCTTTTTTTTTAATATCTAATAAATAATTTTCTGAAAAAAAATTAATGATTTTTCTTTTCATTATAAAATATTTTTAAAGTTGTGATACAAGTGTGAAATTCCATGGCATGTTAAATTGCTTCGTAGAAAGTTATTTTAAAAGAACAAGCACACACAATTAAAGTTTTTCAATGTAGTAAAACATTTATCAGAAAAATTACATAGAAGTACTTTAAAAATTTTTAAGTCAACTTTTAGTCTTCTAATTAGAAAATATTTGAAAAAAAAATTGTTGCTAAGAAGTATACAGGGTTAGAAACTACTATAAGCTTTTATATGATTTATTTTAGAAAAAACGAATAAAACTTCCATACGATGGAAGTTTTTTATTGAAATAATATACATATCTGAAAAATTGTATAGAAACATTTTTAAAATGTTTTATTCAAATTTTAGCAAAAAAAAAAAAAAAAAAAAAAAAAAAAAAAACCATTGATGCTGAGAAGCATATAGAAGTAGAAACTATTAAGCTTTTATATGTTTTATTTCGGAAAATACAGTGATACCTCAAAATATGCCCATTTTTGTGCATTTATTTTTACATATCTAGTACACCTGTGTATATTGTACATCATACATGACATTTTTTTGAATTTCATTCTCATATATGTCGCTGAAATTGAAATATTCTAGAAATTCTAATGTACCAGATGTACAGAGTGACTCTTAAATATCGAAACATTAGTCTATTTCCTTAAATATTGCCCCAAATTTCATATTTCCAATTAAAGTTTTATATAAAAGTTACAAAATACGATGGCAACTCCATGGGGGAAGGAGGTTGTTTATTTGAAATAATACGAAAATTAAAATTATATACGCCCTCCGACCCTGATGTAAAAATTCCAAATATGCAAACTTTTCTTATCCAATACAGAATTAAATACAACAAGTTGCATCTCCATAATCTGCAAAACTCAAAGAGTTATAGCCGTTAAAATCATTCATCGAGTTTTAAGGGATGAGACATAAAATAAAATGCACTCAATTAAAGAAACAATGTACTTTAACAGTTATGCGAATTATGAAAAAAATATATTTATTAAGTTAGAATTTTGATTTTTTTGTGTGAGTTGGTTAACTATTTAATTTTCAAACAAGATTGCACCCTAAAATCTCTCATAAAGTTTATAGAATTTTCAATTGATTGGTATATTTTAAGTGGAACGACTGAAAATCGTTAGAACCCGTGACATTATTCATGTCATTTCATTTTTTTCATTTATTTAAAGAGGAAAATATAATTTTAGTTTTGTTTTAGATTTTTTTAATATTAATATATAAAATGATAAAAATATTCATTTAAAAATGATGCAATTTATTTTAAACCAGTTCATTTGCAGCATTAAAAAACAAATTCGACTATGTTTCTTTAAATCATTCCAGTACATTTTAATATTGGTAAAAATATTTAAATGTAACATTAAAATTTACCTTTAAACATTTATTACTTTACCAGCTAGTGTGTGTTGGTGTATTTTGCAATTGTAGTATATTTAATTTTTAATTTTTATGCATGTTTCCGAAGTTAGAATAAAACTTTTCTAGAGGAATTACACACGATTTCCTAAAAGCATTTCTCATTCTTCTTTTAATACTATAGTAAAATAGTATAGTTTTCAGTAGAATTAATAATAGGCTTAAAAACATGTTATTTGCTTACTTGTACAATAAATTACAATGTGTTTGACTAAGAGATACAAATACCCTTTGCATTAATGATATTTACAAATTTCTTATAACTATAATAATGTTGTAATAATAATACGCAATTTACGGTTATTAAAAAGTATTACATTTTTATCGATATTTCGGTTGGGATATCTGCTACTTTCTGAAAATTCTGTCGAAAAAATTATCTATCATACATTGAAAGGAAAAAGAATGAAGTAATAAATTACAAAAATTCCACAGCTGAGACCTGACCGCAGATATTTTATCAGTGTCAAGAACATAAAAGAGACACCCGCTCTGCAATTTTAGAAAACTTTGGTTTTTATTGATGTGAAATTCGTGAGAACTTTTGAAAGATTAAATAAATAATTAAAAAAAAAAAAAAAAAAAAAAAAGAATAATTTTTTCGTGTATCATGTAGCAATTTATATGTTTTTAAGGAGTGCTCGACATTTTATGTCATGCGTCAATAATTTTGTACAAAATTATTAGAAGTACAAATTCACACTCTGAATTTTTTTTTGTGAAATTAAAGGCCTTTTTAAGGCCTCATTTTTTATTTCAGAACCAGTTTAAACCGGTTTTGAAATTTAAAGTGTTTTATTTTTACCATCTGAAAACAAAATTGAAAAAGTAAAAACTAGACCGAATGTGGATCGTCATCAGCTATCCTCTGGAAAAAAAAAAAAAAAAAAAAAAAAAAAAAAAAAAAAAAAAAAACATGTAAAAACATTAAAATTTGAGCGTGATATTTGAAAAGAACGGCCCCATAGACTTTACATTATCATCCGGGTCTTTTTCTGTGATTAGAATGGCGCCTTAATACATTCTCTGATGTGTTTTTAGGTGCGTTCGTAATTATGTAAATACATAGTACCTATCGTCGTCGTTCAGTCCGTCCATTTCTCCGCGTATATCAACACAAAAACTGCCCAACCAAATTATTTGAAATTAAAAATATATAATTTTTCCATAGGTTTGTTATGTCATTTCAAATTTTATGTAAATCGGATGCATAGTTTAATTACAGGGACTATCAAACTTATTAAGGTCAAAGGGGAAAGTAGTTTCAAGCATTTTAAGGGTGTTACACTCTTTCGAACATTATAAAATTGATATGCATCTATGAATTATATACTAAGATATATATATTCTGTATAATCTGTGGTGCTCAGAATATTTTTAATAATTTACAGGACTACACAAAAGTATTCCATTACATACTGGTACATTTGAAATTATTATTTGGGGCGCGTTTTAATAATATTAAACTATTACATTATTATTTATGAAATTTTTATATAATTTCACATTTTTTATTTTATTATATTGGCATATTATATATTAAACTATTTTAATAATATTAAACTATTACATTATTATTTATGAAATTTTTATATAATTTCACATTTTTTATTTTATTATATTGGCATATTTCTCCTTTTATAAAACTGACATACGATGCTCAGGTTTGCTACAAGTTACTTCCTGTATAATACAAAACAGATTATATTTACAAAGACACACAAAAGATTTTGGCTACCACACTCCTTCAGAAATACTATATAATATTATACAACGATCTGAATTTTTTAAAACTTCGTTATAATACGAACGTACCTCATTTGCTACACTCGAGGTGCAATTTCCGATTTGTTTTATTTCCCTTTTAATTATTATTATTATTATTATTATTATTCGAAATGGTATCAATGAACAATGGGATGGCTACTCAGAGGGAAATGTGGTAAACTTAGACATGAAGAAGGCGAGGTGCAATTTCCAATTTGTCTTATTTCTCTTTTACTTATTATTATTATTATTATTATTATTATTATTATTATTATTTGAAATGGGATCAATGAACAATGTGATGGCTACTCAGAGGGAAATGTGGTAAACTTAGACATGAAGAAGGCGAGGTGCAATTTCCGATTTGTCTTATTTCTCGTTTACTTATTATTATTATTATTATTATTATTATTATTATTATTATTATTATTAAGGCGAGGTGCAATTTCCAATTTGTCTTATTTCTCGTTTACTTATTATTATTATTATTATTATTATTATTATTATTATTATTATTATTAAGGCAATTAGAGTAGGCAAATTGAGGTGCAATTTCCAATTTGTCTTATTTCTCTTTTACTTATTATTATTATTATTATTATTATTATTATTATTATTATTTGAAATGGGATCAATGAACAATGGGATGGTTACTCAGAAGGAAATGTGGTAAACTTAGACATGAAGAAGGCGAGGTGCAATTTCCGATTTGTCTTATTTCTCTTTTACTTGTTATTATTATTATTATTATTATTATTATTATTATTATTATTATTATTATTATTATTATTATTATTATTATTATTATTATTATTTGAAATGGGATCAATGAACAATGGGATGGTTACTCAGAGGGAAATGTGGTAAACTTAGACATGAAGAAGGCGAGGTGCAATTTCCGATTTGTCTTATTTCTCTTTTACTTGTTATTATTATTATTATTATTATTATTATTATTATTATTATTATTATTATTATTATTATTATTATTATTATTATTATTATTATTTGAAATGGGATCAATGAACAATGGGACGGCTACTCAGAGGGAAATGTGGTAAACTTAGACATGAAGAAGGCGAGGTGCAATTTCCGATTTGTCTTATTTCTCGTTTACTTATTATTATTATTATTATTATTATTATTATTATTATTATTATTATTATTATTATTATTATTATTATTATTTGAAATGGGATCAATGAACAATGGGATGGCTACTCAGAGGGAAATGTGGTAAACTTAGACATGAAGAAGGCGAGGTGCAATTTCCGATTTGTCTTATTTCTCGTTTACTTATTATTATTATTATTATTATTTGAAATGGGATCAATGAACAATGGGATGGCTACTCAGAGGGAAATGTGGTAAACTTAGACATGAAGAAGGCGAGGTGCAATTTCCGATTTGTCTTATTTCTCTTTTACTTATTATTATTATTATTATTATTATTATTATTATTATTATTATTATTTGAAATGGGATCAATGAACAATGGGATGGCTAGAGGGAAATGTGGTAAACTTAGACATGAAGAAAGCGAGGTGCAATTTCCGATTTGTCTTATTTCTCGTTTACTTATTATTATTATTATTATTATTATTATTATTATTATTATTATTATTATTATTATTATTATTATTATTATTATTATTATTATTATTATTATTATTATTATTATTATTATTATTTGGAATGGGATCAATGAACAATGGGATGGCTACTCAGAGGGAAATGTGGTAAGCTTAGACATGAAGAAGGCGAGGTGCAATTTCCGATTTGTCTTTTTCTCGTTTACTTATTATTATTATTATTATTATTATTATTATTATTATTAAGGCGAGGTGCAATTTCCAATTTGTCTTATTTCTCTTTTACTTATTATTATTATTATTATTATTATTATTATTATTATTATTATTATTATTATTATTATTATTATTATTATTATTTGAAATGGGATCAATGAACAATGGGATGGTTACTCAGAGGGAAATGTGGTAAACTTAGACATGAAGAAGGCGAGGTGCAATTTCCGATTTGTCTTATTTCTCTTTTACTTGTTGTTATTATTATTATTATTATTATTATTATTATTATTATTATTATTATTATTTGAAATGGGATCAATGAACAATGGGATGGTTACTCAGAGGGAAATGTGGTAAACTTAGATATGAAGAAGGCATCTAATTTATAGATTACGATATTAAATTTTAATTACAAATTGATACGAACCAGTTAATATTATATATGATTGTGGTTTTATTTAATCTATTTATTTGAATTTTTCAGAAATCCGGCAAAAACAGATTGTTTGTATGATATTGTTGTCTAACTTACACATTTGTTTTCGATTCGATTCTGCTTAATACAATTTCAATTAGGAAGATTTTCAATTTCCATGCAGTTATTATCTTGAGACGTATTTTTCCTTTTTATGCTAAAATATTTCAGTGTGTACAAAATGTTTCTGATTAAGATAACTATGTTTATTTCTATTAAAATATACGTATTTTAATTTCTTATTTAATGCCCTTTGTTAATTACATCTCATATTTTTATTATCTATGATATTTGTTTGAGTACAAAATTATTTATTAATCAAAGAATGATGGCATAAGATAAAATTTATAATTAATCAGGAATTATACATATCAATGCTTTTTTAAGTATTCAGAACGCAAAGACAGAAATAAAGATAATTATAAATAATAAATATCAACAGAAATATGTTTAAATATATATCGCAATAATTAAAACTAACAATATTTTATTAGATCCAGCTATGCCCGTAAATCGATGATACTTCATACGAAATTCTTTGCCAATTACTTTTACTTCGACATTATTTATAGAAGAGAAAAATTTATCTCTTTCAAAACAAATCAACTGTGTTTGCAGCAACTAAGCTGCTTAAGTCACCTTGTTGTCTGTCCCAGATGGCTTAATGATTTTAATTAATCCAAATACGAATGGAAAATAATTGCGTCTTCCAGCCTTTCAATTGTTAATTAATTCCTATTAAGCTGAAGAATCTATAAGTTAAATTCATCACTAGAAAGTGGAATTTTCATGTAAAAAGGTCTAATTAATGCTCACTTAATCACATTCTGAAATAATTAAGGCATAATTTCACGTTATTGGAGGAAATGTTTTTATTATTTGTTGAGTATAACATATATTCCAGACCTGAATTAAATGTACAAATTGATGTTTGAGATAAAATGATGGAATGATAAATTACGTATAATTCTATTTTTTTAATTCTTAATTTAAATTGAATTCTAAATACATCAAAGAGTTATGTCTACATTAAGAATTAGAATTTTGAAATACGCGAATTTGTAAAATCTTTCGTTATTTTATTTAACAAATTGGATTCTATAGTGGTCCACATTTGGGATTAAATTTAAAATTCTAATTTTAAGGAACAGGGAAAATGTCTCCCAACAATCCATTACTTCTTTAAGAAAGATGTAGAATTGTAAATTAACTCTTGAGACTTGGCACTTGATATCAGTAGTTAAATTCCTGCTAAAGGTTGAAATGCTGTTCAATGCACATGTTACCATTCAAAATTTTGCGGCAGATTTGTTTGAAAGTTAAGGCTTAATCACGAAGTTTGTTTATGCAGAATTTAGTTGTAAAGAGCTTTAATGAATCTAAGAAGGAGTTTCAGGGATTTAAAAATATTCCCGAAGAAAGGAAATATTTTACTTATATTGACAAAGCTAAATAAACATTACAATAATCTATCTTAAAGTATTAGTTTTCAGATGTTATTGGCAATTTCATCAAGTATTTAAACAACAAATGCATTCACAAATCAAACTGTTTTTTTTAGTCACACGCTGTTGTTATTTGCAATGAGATTTTCACATATATTCCGGATTTGAAATCTGCGTAAAATAATGCTCAGTCAATTTTTTTCCAGTTTACAATTTCAAAAGCTGTGAATGTATGTGATTTAATGTAGAAAATTTTAAAACTATAATATGAAGCATATTTTTTCTCATTAAAATTTTATCTAGTATCGTACAATTTATAATATGAAGCAAAAAACATATTTAGTATACATATTAGAAACATATTTAGAAACATATACATGCTCTTTTGCGATAATATATAAAAAAAAAATAGAATAAAATTTCCTCAGAGCGAATCGCAACAAACTTGACAATATTTCCGTTTAAAAAAAAAAAATTCTTAGTAGGTGTACTGTGTTTTTTTAATAAAAAAAATCCCATCTTTTTTTTTTTTTTTTTTTTTTTTTAAGAGCGTTATTTTTGTTGTTGTTGCTATTGTTGTTGTCCTTTATGTTAAAATTATTTTACATCCAGGTTCCGAATAAACATTTTTATTGTAGTATATTATTTAAACTTAGAAATATAAGACACTGTAAAAATAGTATCGTTTGCTCCAACATAAAAAAAAATTAAATTATATATATATATGTGTAAAAATCTATATCTATATATATCTATTTATGTATCTATCTATCGATCTATCTATATATATCTCTCTATATATGTATACATATAAATTTTAAGCAATGATTTCTTGGTGAAAATGTTTTTCACCAGAACAAACTTTTATACTAGAAAATATTTTAGAAAACTAAATGCAACTATCCAAAGCCAAACTTCAAATCTTCAAACAGAAAACTCATATATTCGTTATTAATTACCGATGTAAACTAAAGTGCATATTTAAGTGCGTAACATTAATTATATTCATCATGTAATTTTTACAAGAATATATTTTAAATATATTCACTGTCTTAATACTTATTTATATTCTCAGCATACACTCGTAAAAAGTATCTTCGTAAATGTAATTTGTTCAAGTAACAAAACATTAAGAACAGTTAATTTGGTTGCATGCCTAGAATAATTTATAGAAGCTCTTTATACATTAAATAAAATAAATGTAATTCTGGAATAGGAAAAATGTACTATAATCTTACATAATTAAAATGATCTTTAGTAGTGTTAGTATTTGAATGTAAAAATGAAATTAAACATTATAGAATAGTCTTATCCAAACAATACATTTTTTAAAATAAAAAATGTTAGTATTTTATATGATGTAATGACTGTGACATGAATAATATATAAAACAGTAAACATTGGATATTTTAAACATTTTCAGTAGCTATAAAATTTACATCGGAATATGATACTTTAAATAACTGTAAGTGATAAATATTACACTATGCAACCAATCAGTTGTAAGAATGAAAAATCGTTATGAGAATATGTGCAATTTTTTTTAGCTTCAGAACGAAGGTTTTGTACTAAAAAAGACAAAAAAAAGTTCTTTAAAAATTATTGGAAATATAAAAAATAAATATATAAAAATAAATAAAAGTTTAAAATCGGGAATTTTTTTGATGATATATGATGGCTTTATCGGAAATTTAGAAAACTGAAAAAAAAACGTTAAATATAAGTTCTATATAGGATTAGCCAGAGTAATAAAAAATAAGTAAATTGAGAAAAAAGTCTAAATGTGCTGTCAATGTTGTAGAAGAGGAAAGCAGGCACTGTAGAAAATAAACAATGGTCCACTTTAATCATCTGGGAAAACAGATATAACAATTTCATTGAGTCGAATGAGGTATTCAATGCTGAGGAAGATTGGCGCCGGTTGGTTTTGATCTGGGGACCTCTGATCAGGAAGCGAGTGCTTTAACCGTTGAGCAAAAGGCCAAACCAGTTACTCTCAGGTAGTAACTCGCTTTATACTGATCGAGATCGTTACAGAGTATGCCCCCAGTGATAAAGACGCATTACTGACGTCTGACGAGCGATATGCACTCGTGAATGAATGCTGTAGTACGCATATTGTGATGCGAGGACAGACTTTGCATTGAGAGAGATTATGTTTGGTGGTGCTATCTGTTGATAATGAGGTGAGTTGATTGTTGTGCGCTGGAAGTTGATGATGAGAGAGAGAGATAGAGTTGCGTGCGTGTCCAGGGTCACCAATGAGGGAGATTGGCGGCGGTTGGTTTTGATCTGGGGACCTCTGATCAGGAAGCGAGTGCTTTAACCGTTGAGCAAAAGGC
The DNA here is from genome assembly GCA_964019185.1 of Maratus speculifer. Lineage (NCBI taxonomy): Eukaryota > Metazoa > Arthropoda > Arachnida > Araneae > Salticidae > Maratus > Maratus speculifer. The sequence goes on along the minus strand of OZ025294.1, from coordinate 230,014,118 downwards.
CGAGCCAGTTACTCTCAGGTAGTAACTCGCTTTATACTGATCGAGATAGTTACAATGCCATTTAAAAGTATATAGTATGCACCCAATACATGTTATTTTTCACGATATAGAATACATGTAGGATACATGTATAGAATACATGTATAGAATACATGTCACAATATAGAATACTTTATAGAACACATGTAAGCATTCCATTGAGTATATGTTTAAGTAGCTCTATTATTATTATTATTATTATTATTTCTACTTATGTTTTTAGATTCAATCCCTCCCCCCCCCCCTTATCCCAATCATATTCTTATATTAATTTTTTCAGACTCACATTTAATAAAATGAGTAAAAAAATAAAATATCGTTATAAAATATCATGATAGAGCTATAATAAACATGTTAAAAAAAATTAAGGGAAATGTAATTGTTTTAAAAATAGGAAAATGTCTACTGGTATGAACAACCGATCTATGAGGTTGCAAATGTAAAATATTTAACGCTTGAACTTCTCCTGAGATTTTTCTTATAAATATCATTTTTTTACGTAACAAACCTAGATAGTGATGCTATAGCCCTAAATAAGTTTGAAAGACACAACATTTTATTAATTTTTATTATATAGACATACACAACAATAATGCACATTCGAAATTTATTTGAAATGATTTTTGTAATAGACCGTAACGTAACGAGAACTTTTGACTGTCCTTGTAAATAAACTAATCATACCTGAAATTTCATTTGAAATAAGTTTCGTGCTGGGATAATTTTTAATAATCTCCAAAATTTTCAGGGCAATAGGAGTAAATTTACCAGAGTTAGATGGTGGACAAACGGACAGTCAGACAAACTGAAATCATAAACACTTTCCATCTTTGTTGGAAAGTGGTAAAAATGAATAACTAATGTTCGTGATAACTTTTTATTGTTCTAAAAACAATTAAAATGCCTTAAATAAATTCAATTATAAAAGAATTATAATTCAACTATCTTAAGAATCGCAAACACCTGTACCGTATATCCATTGTAATGGGCATGTAATTTGGCTTACATTTTGTCTAAACTATAAAAAGTAATCAAATACAACTGTTTGCAATGCTAAGATTAACTTATAAACATTATATATAACTAAAAAATCATTAACACTTTTGAAAAAAATATTCAAAAAATGAAAACAAAAATAATATTCCCGTTTTTGCATACCAAAGCTTGACGCCATTTTCAAACAACGCAAGCTGCATACTTCTGATAATTGTTGCCAATCCAATCAAAAAAAAAAAAAAAAAAAAAAAAAAAAAAAAAAAAAAAAAAAAAAAAAAAAACCGCAAAGATGTGAAAAAGATTAGTTATTCATCTCTTCCTGAAGCAAGTTTCATCTCTCTGCAGTGAGACGATTAAAAATGACAAGGTTTTAACCTCTTCAGACCTGAGCATCGAATAACTCTACAAATATATATATTGCTTTTGCATAATCGAAATGACACCATAGTTATTTTTATGAAATCAGTACTTTAGGGGACTGGTAATTTAGGTTTACAAGTATGGATATAAAAGTGCTAATCCCCTTAAAATATCAGTTTAATTATCAGTAACATAAATTTATGCAATAACAGAATCAAGGTCTTTAAATAAGTAAATGATCACCAATTCTTCATTTTTTTATTGTAAAGCATTTAAGTTAAGTAATTATGAATATTTCTTACTTTTTTGGCCACAATGTCTTGAAAGTATTTTCAAAACTCGAATGAAAATAATATATATTTTATGAGGGAATATTCATCAATACTGACATTTATTGGTTTTGTTTTAAAGCAAAAAACATACAGCTGTATAAAAGTAAAGTAAAAAAAAATATATATAAAATAAAAATAATAAAAATAAATAAAAATAAAAAACCGAACAGTTTAGTTTTAATTAGGAAAAGAATGGATGTACAAATTCGTGTATCTCAGGTCTGAAGAGATTAAACTGTATGTCCCTTGTAATGTACCCCGGATCTGGAAGGGTCGAACTTGAGTATATTTGTTATACATTTTTTTTTTTTTTTTTTTTTTTTTTTTTTTACAGTCTTTTATTTTTGCTTGACAACATTTTGAATGCAAGCATGGCTTTGTCTGTTGAGAGTAGTGTTCACGTATAATGATGATTAAATTCTTAAATAAAACATGAACTTCTATTTGATGGACTAAAATAATGAAGTTTAGTTTTATTTCACATGTGTATATTTAAGGATAAACTTAGACGATATAATCTTTATTGAATTTCCCGAATATTTCGATAAAAATTATATTTTAAGGTATCATTGAGTATTCTTTTTGATAATTATACAATAAAAAAGCGACATTTTTTAGTTCCGTGATTGGTGTTATCATTTATTTCTCCTTACTGTAATCATTGTTTTATTCTATTCGAATTTTCTAAATAGTCATTTCAAATTTAATCTAATATTTCTAGTGTATTGAATTGCTTTAAATCGACAAAAAATCACAATATTTCGGCAAAATAAACACGATTAATTTATAGATACAACATAAAAATCTACTAAAAGTCATTCGACTTATTGCATCTGAAAGTATTCTAAAATCAACAAAAAAATATTTAGTTTCACTAAGCAGAACATAGTCTTAAATATTTTATATTTTAATGTTTACTATGTCTCTAATTGTATGTTGCACTTAATGTCAGCATTTTTTATTTCAATATATTCCTTTATTATTTTTACATTCAGATTACTTGTAAATAATTTGTATTTTTTCTGATATTTTTCAACAAATTTGAGACCATTATTTTAAAGGTTAGATTTATTCATCTTGAAATAAATATTATAATTATTCCTTAAAGGTAAAATGAATATTTATCATAATAAATTAACCAAATAATTAAACTTTTGGCAATATCATAGCCAAACGTAATACTTTCTGAACTGAGATACTTTAATTAAAGAGAAAGTGGTTAAATAAGGTTCCTTTACAAGTAGCCAGTTTATCAAATTCCAATATAACTATTCCATATCTCATTTGCTAATTATAGCGTACAGCAGCAGGAAAGAAAACTTACTGGGGCATGTCGCAGCTTATCTGATCGCTAATACACAATTACAACTTGCAATTTAATATATAGCTTTGATTGAGGAGCATATATTGATTGAATGCTGTTGAGAAAATTGTGCTTTTTTTTACCCGAAATCTTTAATGTGACGTGTTTTCATCTTTCTAATGAAATAAAGCTTAGTTTTAGCATTGATTTCTTAAAGATTTCAACATTATTACAGGTTGTTGTTTGAATAAATTTTAACAAGTTATTGCGACATTAAATTTATATAGTTATTAAGTAGCGTTTATAAAAATGGTAATTTGAAAAATGTATTCAAAATATACATTAAATAATATTAAAAAAGAATCTGTATTCCGATATAGTAACTAGTATTTTATGAAATTACTGGTACTAAAACATCTAAAATCAACTGTATCCCTTGATACGCAAGAACTCTATATTTCTATATTTAAAGTCAGCCTTTTTTAAAAAAAATAAGTTTTTTCTAACTTTCATTTTGTGGATATATAATCCACATCTGAATAAAGAAAAAAATATCAGTTCATCCAAACAGTGTCAGGCTATTTTCAGGATGCTCTATAATTAAATTCCCACTAATTGCTTTGCTTAATAAAGTTAAAGTGCGCATGACTACTGGGGCATGACAAAGTTAAAATGTCTGCTGATCATCAATTACAGCTTGACATCTACTAAGCGTTCCTTATAAAAAGAAATAGCTGTTACGAAAAAATACGACGCTCTAATGTTATATTTCCTATTAAACATTAAAAGATTTAATACTAGAACGCCGGGAATTTTCTTTTAAGTTTAATAAAAAATATTAAACTAGAAAATGTATTCAAAATTATTTAACATTTTACTGATTTCAGTAACTTAATAATTAACTTATTCTATAGAGAAATTTTTGATTCGAATCGACAGTTAGTCCATTAGTCGGTGTCGAATTAACACTGTTATAAATTTCTGTAAAATCACAAAAAGCGAAACTCTCTGTAAATTTACATTAGTTCTCACTTCAATGCATTCGATTGATTATATCTGTTATCATTTTACAAACACTTCCCTTAATTTAAAATTAATTCCATGTAGGTATTTTCATGTCTTTATTTAAAGATATTTTTACAGTCAAAGTTCTATAATCCGCACACCAATAATCTACTGTTTTCTCATTTTTTTATTTGTTTAAAAAAATCTCTAATTTGTAAATTTTTTAACTGTTTATTTCATTGTTTACATTCGTAAAATAACGCGAATTATAGAAAACAGTGGATTATGGGTGTGCGGATTTTAGAACTTTGACTGTATTTTTGTTAAATTTTGTATATTAAAATGCGCACTTTTGAAACTCTTTTGCAATTTTGTTATAAATAGTCAGCAAAAAAAAATATTTTTTATTTTATTTATTTATTTAGTATAATTTAGTAAGGGGAAAAAATCTAATCAGATTTTTCCACGTTGAGTCATAAAATACATACTTTGTACTAAGTAGCAATCAAACCCACGGACGGCTAGAAACAAATTGTGTTAAAGTTTAATGATACAGCAGTTCAAATTTGGTCGAAAAATTCAAATTCTTTGAAGGTTGAGTAAATATACAGAAGTAAATTTACAGTCTTAGGTATTTTTAGCGTTGTTCATTTCCAGAGTATTTTCTGCATTTACCGAATAATTTCTCTTTTATTTAACAGAATCTCGGTTATTCTAATCTCTGTAATTTTATACAAGACATAAGATAACGAATTACCCGTAGATTCTATGAATTTCACTGAAAATGTTTTAACAGAGTAGTGTTAAGTGTTATATTCTTAGTTTTAAAAACTGGTAAATCCCTTATGGTAGCAAGGCTGTCATTTTAAAAAGTATAATCTTGTAATGTATAACATCCTGAAAGCAAAATTGCAATGCATCGATAAAAGCCTGTAGCTCTAAAGATACCTATGTTTGAATTATCAAACTGATTTTTTTTCTAAATGTAATTCTGTATTATAAAATATGGAATCCGCATCTGAACCGAAAATCTTTTCGTTTTCTCCACAGAGCATCTTGTGATGTCTGACTATTTGAGGATTTTTTTTTTAATAAATTAATCTCACCAATTTCATTTTTCAACAAAAATTATGGAAATTTTTCGCTTATTCAGGAGGATTGTGACTCATAGTGAAAAACACTGAAAATTATTGAATGCAAAATATACCAATTTCAAAGGTCATATTCACTCATAAACAATAAGAAGTGCAAATATGGAAGAGCGCAAAAAAAGTTTTGGAGCAGAAAGAATAGTTTTGGGGAAAAGCAGAGGATTTCAAAGAGAAAAAAAAAAGTAGCAATAAAATCAGTTTTTAAAGCAGTAAAACAGTTTGGAGAACAAAAAGTTCCTCTCCAGCAATAACTTTTTTCCGCAATCTTTTGACAAAATCTATACTTCTGATCTTTTTACGAAATTTGCCATTTTTTGGCGATCTTTTCACGCATTTTGGCTTTTGTTCACATTTATATGACGAAATTGATAATTTTTCGCGATCATTCAACAAAATAGATCGTTTTTGTCCCGATTTTTGATAAAATTTATATTTTTAAACGAAATTTGCGTTTTGATCCCGCGATTTGAGAAAAAAATAATTTAAATAATATATTAAATAATAATAATTTAAAATAATTTTTTCCGTGAATATTTGACGAAATTTTTGTTTTTTCTACGATTTTTTTGAAATTCGCGATATTTTTAATGTCCTAATTTTCCACTAAATTTTTATTTAATTAATATCAAATAATATTTATAAAATACCTTTGTTCTGATGCTCCGAAATTCAGAATCATCAAATGCAAAATTTTGCAAATTTAATTCTGAATTATAAAATATGGATTTTACATCTCAATCAAAACTCTTTTCAGTTTGTCCACACAGTGTCTCCAATGTGTCTGGCTGTTTCAAACTGGTCCATAATTAAGCTTACACTAATTACACTGTTCAATAAAGAGGAAAGGACTTACTCATGCATTCAAAACTGATATGCCTGCTGATCTTCAATTACAGCTTGTCATTTATTGTATGTTTTTATAAGGCGATTTATTCTTAATGTAAATTCCCATAGTTCTTAAGTAATGTTTTCTTAGAAATCATTGTTGATTTTAAAGGGTTTTTAATTTTAAAAAGTAGAAAAAGAGTACTAGAAGAGAAAGAATATTAAATTAAAGTATTATTCCCGTATTTACTTCAACAAAACATTTTAGGCTTCGACGATTTCTATAAAAAAAGTAGTACAGTTGTTGAGTTTAAAAAAAATAAAGAAGTTTAGTTTTTTGGTGTTACTAGAAAAGAAAGAAAACGAAATGAAAATTAATTTATTAATGAAAAGTTTTGCCCAGGAATTCAATTTTGAATTGATAAAGAAATCATTTAGGCATTAAACACGGACAATTAGATAAAAAAGGACATACTGTTTATGGCATAAAAGAAGCAGCTTAAACTAAAAAATAACTTTTTATTTAATTAATCTGAAATGATATTTGTATAATACCTTTGTTCCGATGCTTTGTATTTCAGAATCATCAAACGTAGAATTTTGCAAATTTAATTCTGGATTATAAAACATGAAATTTGCAGATCAATCAAAAATCTTTTCAGTTTGTCCACAGAGCGTCTCCATGATGTCTGGCTATTTCAGGCTGGTCCATAATTAAGCTTCCACTAATTACATTGTTCAATAAAGGGGAAAGGAACTTACTCATGCATTCAGAACTGAGCTGTCTGCTGATCTGCAATTAAAGCTTGTCATTTATTGTATGTTTTTATAAGGCAATATGTTCTTTATGTGAATTCCCATGATTCTTACGTAAAGTTTTCTTAGAAATCATTAATGCTTTCATGGGTTATTAAATAAAAGCAAAAAAAGAGTACCAAAAAAGAAAGAGTCTTAAGTTAAAAATTTTATTGCAGTATTTACTTCAACATAACATTTCAGGCTTCGACGATTTCTAGAAAAAGAAATTAGTGCAATTGTGGAGTTAAAAGAAAAATAAAGAAGTTTAGTTGTTTGAGTTATTAGAAAAGAAAGAAATCAACTTGATAATGAAAATTTTTGTCCAGGAATTCAATTTTGAGTTTAAAAAGAAATCATTTAGACATTAAACATGGGCAATTAGATAAAAAAAGGGCATACTGTTTATGGTATAATACTCTAATTATATTTACATTTGATATCTAATTGTCCATATCTAACTCCGAAATAATTTCTTTATAAATTCAAAATTGAATTTCTGAAAAATGATTTTTATTATTAAGATTTCTTTTCTTGTCTAATAACCCTAAATACCTACATATCTTTAAAGTTTTTTTTTTAACTTAACATTTGAATTACGTTTTATATAAACATCATCGAAGCCTAAAACGTTTGTTGAATTAAAAATTGAAGTAATGTTTTTTTTCTTATTTTAATAGCCCTTTTTCTACTTTTTTCAAATTTAATAACCCATGAAATCATTCATGAATGCTAAGAAAGCTTTACTTAAAAACCATGAGATTTCACATAAAGAATATATCGTGTTTTAAAACTGTTCAATAAATGACAAGCTTTAATTGAAGATTAACAAAGAGCTCAGTCTTGAGTGCATGAATAAGCTAACTTCCCCTTTATTGAAGAATGTAATTAGCAGAAGCTTAATTATGGACCAGCCTGAAACATCCAGACATCATGAAGACGCTGTGTGGAGAAACTTAAAAGATTTTTGATTGAGATGTGAATTCCATATTTTATAATCCAGAATTAAATTTATTAAGTTTTGCATTTTATGACTCTGAAATGCGCCGCATTGGAACAAAGGTATTTTTATAGATGTAATTTGAGATTAATTAAATAGAAGGTTAATTTTTAGCTAGAGCAAACAAATAAACTTTATTTTGTTTTTCATTTTTTTAACGTCATAAACATTTAAGGTTTTTATAATATCTAGCAATACCCATAATTCTAATGCTGATATTTTGGAGTAATCATTAAAATATGATGAGTGCTTTAAATTATAAGATAAAAAAAAAAAAAAAAAAAAAAAAAAAAAAAAAAAAAAAAAAGAATTTGTTTTTGGTATGAGCTATGGATTTGAAAGAGAAAAATATTTTCATTAATATTTACGTAAAATAAAAAGTTTCAGCTCTAATGTTATCCATAAAAAAACGATATGAAGGATAGAGGAACTATTACTATAAAAAATTCATTTCATAATATTCTCATAAATGATAAATTAAACAATATATGTATATATACATAATGTCTCTCTCTCTCTCTCTCTCTCTCTACATATATATATATATATATATATATATATATATATATATATATATATATATATATATATATATATATATATACATATACGTCTAGTCATAAGAATCTTCCCATTTTATTAAACTGTTAAAAAAAATGTAATTTTACAGGTTTATGGTTTTATGACGCCAAAAATACAGATTGATATCTGTATTCTTTCTAAAAATTTTATTTATACACTGTACGAAAAAAATTAAATGGGCAAAGTTTGCAGAAATCTGTAGTTTTACAAAAGAATTTATTAAAATTACAATAATCTTACTAAAACTTTATCTGTAACCCGGACTGCAGTTACATAAAAAGCTCTTCGCATCCCAGTTTCCCTAAAAACTCATAGTAACACTGCGTATTTTATTTATTTTTTCAGTGTAGTTATTTTTTTTAGCAAATCTGTTCTGTCACATGAAATTCTGTTGTTGCAATTGCATAAAAATTATAGGAATGATAATTTCCTAAAAAACTTTAGCAACTTTACAGATTTCTGTTTAACAGTGTAATATTTCATTTAAATATTTTGTGGTATTGAAATTGTACTTGAAATTTATTTTGAAATTTGTATTGAATATTTCAAATTGAAAAGTTATTTAAGGACAATGTTCGCTATATATGTTCTCCTGTGATGAGTATGTTTCAGAATATTTTATTTTGTCGTTGTAGTTGCTTCTAATATGATATTTAGTCAGTAACGCAACTATTTATTCAATGCACTGGAGGAAGTAAAATTTGAGTAACCACTTATATCTATCTTTAAAAAAATAAATAATGTGATAAAAAATATATAAAAAAATGTTAGTGATAATAAAAAAATATATATATATATATATATATATATATATATAATATAAAATAATATAAATAAATATTAAACAAGTACTCGTAAACTTATTTACATTTAAAACTTTAACGAATAATGACTTTAATTAGATTTAAGGCATCGTAATTACTATACATACGACTAAACATACTGGCGTTTTATATGTTTATAACTTAATTAATTATATTTTCTAATATTTTTTATAGTTAATCTTTTAAAAATATATTTCAAAAAGAGTTTAGTAAAAATTATTTTTCACCCGTAAATTCCATGATCGAGAGAAATTTGTGCCAACTTCTGCTATTTATTATTAGAAAATACTAATAAATTTTTAGTTTCAACAGTATTTCATCATTTCGAATGCTATCTACAAAAAGAATAAGCATGCACAAAGAATATTTTTCTGAAAATTAAGAGTTAATGCTACTTTTAAACTATTAAATTTCAAATAGAAATTTACCCAATTATTTACGAGACGTACTAAAGCGAAATTGCATTACGAGATTTCAGTGAAGCGCATTATTCATAAATATTTCCCAAATTGTTCCAAAGTTAGACACCTATATTAAACAAATAACACTTTCCGTAATTTTAAATTGCTTCTAGTGTGCCCCTTTTAAGCATTTACTGCAAACTCAATTCTAAAACATTTCTAACATATAATCCAAAAAGTGAAACATGCAGTATCCATTTTAACTCTTGAAAGCTAGCAGGCTTCGGGCGTCCTATAGCCTGGTTATTGGAATGGACTATAATTAAACTTTTCTCTAATTATTGAGTTCAATAGGGAGTGATGAAACCTATTCGGGCGCATCGTAATTCAGCAGTAATACTCAATTATGGTTGGCCATCTAATAGATGTCTTCAAATTGAAGTGTTGATCTGATCACACTGTTTCAGTAATATCACATTAAGTTTCCTTTGTCTGTGGAATACATTAATTCAAATACCTCATTCTGTAATGACATTGTTATTCAATAAACTTTTAATTTTTATTATTATTATTATTATGAAATAAAGATACATCTTTACTAACTAACTTGATTATTAAGAACATTAAAGGAAATTATTTTTGAAAGTATGTACTAGGAAAATAGCATGTCTACTATAAAATATGCGGAAAAAGTTATAATATGTCTCAAGAAAATGTGCAAAGAAAATAATGCTTATTTCGTATTAGACATTTTAACAGATTTTTATATGGAGCCAGACTATATATGGAACCGTGGTTACCTAGTGGCCGTAGCACAGGACTGTGGTCTGAAATTTCTCGGGTTCGATGCTCGACATCACGAAAGATCCACAGAGTGTATGGAGTGTACGCTTTCGTCAAGTAAAATGTCTCTGAAAGTCCCGTGTTCGGTTTTAACAGTTACCATGGGCATAGATCTCAAAACAAAACTTCCACTTCAAAGACATATCGAAATTATGGGGGTGTTGTTGTTTGGTGCTGACATCTATTGGCAGCTTTGCCGAACACCTTCTTCTGCAGAAGTCTGACCTCTAAGCTTTTGGGGGTCGATTTAAATAGATGCTCCAGCTATCTTTCTTGGCCTTCGGTTACGCGTCAACAATAACAACAGATTTTTATAAATATTATTGTATAGTTTATTTTACATAAAAATATAATAAATAAAAAATGCAATAATAAATTAATTAAATAATGATTAATAATGTAATCACAGCAAAAATCATGCAATTAAACTTAGAAAAAATATAAATATTACATTGAGATAGATTTCTTCAACATGTGAAACATTTCGTTATTTTTACTAAAGGAACATTTGAAATTCAATTAGTGCCTAGAACACTATTTAGTACACAAAATATATCAATGTTTATTTTATTTAGAAAACTCGTAATCGAAGTTGAATCACTTATGGCATGATAAATTATTTCATAACCTCTATAATAAGATAATGGTATAAAAATTAATTTGATATAGCTCATAATCCCTTGTAAAAATAGGTAAATAAATTAAAAATAAGTAAACTAAGAAAATAATGTTGACTAAAAAATATGGAATCATTCAAAAAGAAAGCAAGCTTTCAAACAAAAAGTACAGATATTGATTCAAAAATGTTTTATGAAAAAAACAATATATATATCAACTTCACTGTTATAATTTTTAGACACAAGACATTAAGTGGGCGTCTATCCACAAATTCACCTGTTGGAATTTTAGAACCACCTTACATTTTTATTAAATTTGAAAAAAATAATTTCATCTGATATTTAAATAACGCTTAAAAAAGAATTAATCTAATAATTTCTGAAAAATAAATTTAACTTAACTAGCATAATGTATAAATATATATGTGCATATTTATTTATTTATTTTTCAACCAACATAATAACTTAAATTCAGAATATTTTTTAACGTTGCTTCTATCATTTTTCAAGCTATACCACCAAGATTATTGTTTCGAAAAAGTGGTAGACAAAGTAAAAATAATGAGAAAGTCACCATTCAACTAGCCAATATTTTGCTTACTTCTAAAAGCAATTGTATACTTCAAAGACCTGTGTCGTTATAACTTTACACTGTTAAAAATTTGCAGCATTCTGTACAGCAATTTGACCGTTTTTATTAAAAACAGTTAGACAACATAATTTAACGTTATTCGACCATATTACTGCCTATTTTGTGATCAGCATATAGTTAAATCATGGTTGCGTAACCATTTTTGATAAAACACGACCGAATGTTTACACTGTTAAAAATTTGCAGCATTCTGCCCAGTCATTTGACCGTTTTAATAATAAACGTTTACACAACAGTAATTTGACGCTATTCTGATCGTATTATTGCCTATTTTATGGTCAAAATATTAGTTAAATTACGGTTGCGTAACCGTATTTAATAAAAACAGCCGAATTATTGGACAGAATGCTGCAAATTTTAACAGTGTAGAAAGACATTTGAAATAATTATGCAAAGTAATTTTCATCTCTCTATTATTTTACAACACAAATAAATAACAATCACTGTCGTATAATTTATCACAAAATATTTCTATATATTAACCAATTCACCTGTCATAGTACTTTACAGAAAATTTTGTATTGAATGGTTGTGATATATGTATGCTTATAATTATATCAATAATTTCTGAAAAATAAAATTACCGAAATAATACATTAAGAGCATATTTTTATATTAATTCATTATTCCACATAACTAAATAATAGTTATTTTCAGTTAAAAATTAGAAAATTAATAAATTTTTATCAATTATTAAACCAGTTGATAAATAGTTAGTAACAATATCTACTAACTAATAATAATAAAGCATCACATATTTTACATTATATTTCAATAATATACTTCAATAATGGTATTGTGCAGCTGATATCAATTTATAAATAAATATCGACTGATACACGAAATATTTTGAGTGTTTTCAGTGAATTATAAATTAGTTTAGGATTAGTTTACTGCATTATAATTTTGTAATTCAGTATAGATATGATTTCCTATAATTGGTAAAGCCCATTAAATGCATTAGATTTGCCTAAACTATCTAAACATTGATATTTTCTTTCAGAAATATCTTGTAATCCCCAAACTAATACCTTTCTCAAATGTCTTTAAACTAACATAAATAGAGATTAGTTCACCTGAACATTTACTCCATTATCACTATTTCATTTTCTAATGCAGTACATTTCAAAATTTCTAGTTAAAACGTTATATTAATAGAGTTCTATAAATTTGTTTTCGAATGCATTTAATTAATCTATCTAAACGTTGAAATTTTATGCAAAAATATCATGTAATTGACAAAAAATTATTAATTTATAATTTCTTCGAACTATCATACTTTCAAATTAGTTCACCAGGTTATTAATTCCATTGTCATTAATTTATTTTCTAATGCAATTCAGTTCTAAATTTCTAATGTAAACATTCTATTAACAGTAGTCAATAAATTTGTTTTCGAATGAATTTAATTAAGCTATCTGAACGTTGAAGTTTTATGCAAAAAATACCATGCAATCCACAGGAAAATATCTATTTCTAAAGCCTTCAAACTATCATATATTCAGTTCATCAGAATATTTATTCCGTTGTCACTATTTCATTTTCTAATTCAGTATAGTTCAAAATTTCTGCTCAAAGCATTACATTAATAGAGCTCTACAAATGTGTTTTCGAATGCATTTAACTAACCTATCTAAACGTTGGAATTTTATGCAAAAAAAAAACATCTAATTCACAAAATAGTATCTATTTCTAATATCTTCAAACTATCATGCATTCAGATTAGTACAACAGAGCAATTATTCCATTTTAACATGCAGCACAGGTTGAAATTTTTAGTCAAAGCTTTATATTAGTAGAGTGCTGCAAATTTGTTTTCGAATGCATTTAACTAACTTATCTAAACGTTGGAATTTTATGAAAAAATAACATTTAATCCACAAAATATTATATTTTCTATTGTCTTAAAACTTGTATATTCGGATTAGTTTACCAAAGCGTTTATTCTATTGTCACTATTCCATTTTCTAACGTAGTGAAGTTCGAAATTTCTAGTCAAAGCATTATATTAATTATAATAATTTAAAGCATTATATCAATTTGTTTTCGAATGCATTTAACTAACTTATCTAAACGTTGAAAATTTATGCAAAAATACTGTGTAATCCACAAAATAATATATTTTTCTAATATCTTCAAATTATCATACATTCGGATTAGTTTAGCAGAGCTTTTATTCTATTGTCACTATTCCAATTTCTAATCTAGTACAGTTCGAAATTTCTCGTCAAAGCATCCTATTAACAGAATTATATAAATATGTTTTCGAATGCATTTATCTAAACTATCTAAACGTTGAAATTTTCTGCAATGAATACATATACCTAAATTTGGTATCACATAATGTTGTACGAAATACAATTTTGAAAATACCTACAAATCAAGAAACATTCTGCCCTTTCCAATTCAGTTTTCCGCCATCAGAGTAGGACTTGATCCTTTCCCCGAACATTTCTATTCAAGATTCTCAAATTCGATATCGTAGCTTTCAGCTTCAGGCAATCGAAGTCCATTCAATTTTCACCCCTTTCCGAACAAGCTCTTGAACAATTTGTGAGTCCTAAATCTTAAGCTTCAATTGTAATACAGGAAACCTAAGAACTAATCCTTGTAGAAATTTGGTCCCAAGATTACTAGACCAAAGTTACTTGCAATTAAATTTTATTCCAAATTTCATTATTCCATGAAATGGTTGTAAAATGCATTCAGGGCAGTCTCTTTTGATTAATAAAAGCAAACCGAATGTTGATTGTAACATTTGACCTAATTTTAATGCTAGAAATTTAATTTAGAGTTATATTTATATAGCTAGTCTCGTGGATATAACTTAGATTTAGCTCCAAAGTAATTTAATTTAATAACTGTGTTAGGTATAGAACTTAATTTTATGTCTTATTTTAGGATGTGTAAATTTAAGATACTGCATAAAGTATATAGATAGGAAATTTATTAATGTTTAAATGTGAGTGTTTATATTATTACATATTTTATGCTTTGATAAATAATCTTTAATCAGAGTTATGTATTTCTATAAAATCACTGTAGTCAAAACGACGAACTGCAAACGGATTTACGAATCTGTTTCGATAAAATATTTGTATCTACATGTTATTCAGATTTATATTTTATATTTATTTATGTGTGAGAGCGCATTGCATAATAAAAAATAAATAAATAAAAGTACCAATCTATTTTATTTCCATCTTATGTATCTATGTATGCATTCTAGTATGTATTTCAGTACTTTTCTATTATAGTAGTACTGTATAATTTGATTGAGTGTGAAAAAGTATCATCAGCGAGAATTTGATGTGTATTATTTATGCGCGTGAATAACACTTTTTCTTGTTGTTTTCATGTTTATAAGCTGAACTAACATTTCAATCTCATATAACATTAAATTTTTAAGCTATATATTTAAATAAAGAAACAAATTATGCTCTTAAATTACATTTTAACAAATGTTTTTAAGATTACTACTCCAAAATGTGTTTATTTAATATTAAATTACTTTTGCGCATTTTCTTCAATATTACCGAAAACTATTATATAATAACGAAGATTTTTTTTGTGTCAACATACTAATTAAAGCCAAAAATATTGATTTCATTTTTGTAATTTCCGTGAAATTTTTTATGTGAAAATGAACTTTAAAATAAATAATATTTATTTTAATAATAATATAAATAAAAAAATAATTTTAATAATAATAATAATAATTGAATAATCCAGTTTCCAAATAAAAAAATATATAAATAGTTACATAAAAAATTCTAGTTATCCCAGTTTCCTAGAAAATTCTTACCGACTTTATAGATTTTTTTTTTCAATGTGAAAGTAAATTCTAAAAATCTTCAATGTGTACTGACATTAAAACACTTTTTACAAATGACTTATTGAGAAGTATTACCAAAATTGTGCACTAAAAATTATAATACATTTATAATTGCTTCGCTTAGTGACCATCTCTTCGTTTTGATTTATATAAACACAACTATTTTACATACTACAAAAAAATCCTGTAAAAATTTATGATTAACACTACAATTTTATAATCAAATTTTAAGTGAAAGCAAAATAACTAAAAGCTGTTTTCCACAGAAAAATGGTCTAGAATTCGAAATTGATAAATCTCCAGAAACTTCTATCATGTGAATAGCAAGATGTAAACCTGATGTGTTACCAAGATTCTAATAAAAAAATTAATGTTCTGGAAAATTATTGATTTACACATTATAATATGAAGCAGGCTTATGCAAATCCGGTCAATAAAATATCTCAATGCACATACATTGTTCATTCAGTGGCAGCTATAAGCTATTATTACACTGTGGAAAAAAAGTATAAAAAGTTATTAATTTTTTTTCTAGGAAACTGGAACTCCTAGAACTTTTTATGTAACGGTAACAGCACAAACTCATGTAATCTATTTAAAGTTTTTATCATTGCAGTTTCCTACAAAAAATTTAGTAACTTTTTAGATTTTTCTTTTTTTTCTTTTTTCTTTTTGTCTGTTTATTATTATTATTATTATTATTATTATTATTATTTTTTTTTTTTTTTTTTTTTTTTATACAGTGTAGCTTGATAAAAACGGATAATTTTTTGATTCAGATATTTTTATCTTATTAAAATTACGATTTTTTAAAATCTCATTTCTTGCAAACAACAGTATTTTAGCATCATTTCTTTTGTTTTTAGTCAATTTTTAAATTTTTAAAGAATTTTAGGCGTATTCTGTATTCAATGTTTTAGAATACTGGTTAGAGCAACTGGTGGCTGAAGTTTCCGACTTCAGTTATTTCCCCCTTTTTTAAGTATAATTTATTACTTTTAACAATGTATAATAATAATAATGTTGTACAACAATATAGAACGACGCAAATTTTAATTACTAGGAAATCGAAAGTATAATTGGTTTTATATTTCTGAAATAAGCAATCGATTTGGAAATTTTAACTATCATGCAAAAAGATAAACGTAAAATAGTTATTTATAATATTTAAATAGGTTCGTATAAATGATGTTCAAATAATCTAACTAAATGATCAGTGTAAAATAAGCTTTTATTCAAAGGCGAAATTGTCACATATCATTCGATAGAATGAAAATTCAAAATTTCTATCTACTACAAAGTAATAATATCTATGTTTTATACTGCTTTATGCAATTTGGAATTGCGAGTCAAATATTTTATAAACTTTGCCTCCAAGCATTTTTGTTCATACATTTAATCCTTTGAATTCGAATTCGGATTTTATAAATTCACTCAATTTACAACTTTTAATGGATCAATAAATAAAACAATTTGAGAATTCTGCAATTGTCTCATAATGCGGCATTTATAAGTTCATATTTCAGCGTAACAAAATACTAAGATTAGCCTGAAGGAGATAAAAGAGAAAAAGACTATAGCCTCATTCGTTTTTAAACTTAATTTCAAATTATGAATTATTTTGACCGTGTAGTGTCATATTCAGTATCATTCATTGTACATCAGGAATCGCATAAACAATAACGCTGTTGAACAAGTATGAATGAATTTTTTTTTCTTTTCTCTTACATTACTTGTAATTCTAAGCTTTGATAATCCAAGAGAAATGTCCAAGAGACCTTTTTAAAAATGGCGGCTGAAGTATCTACCTTCAATTATTTCTCCCATTTAAAAAAAATGTATAAACATTTATTTTATGAGTTTCTTAATTCACCTGTATTTTTCTTTTAGATTTCGAAGTTTTTTCAGTGTAAAAATTTGTGCAGCAACACAGCAAGATGCAAATATAAACCAGAAAAGAAATACAAAATAGAATTGAATTAATGAATTTTTGAATTAAGCAATCGGTTTTGAAATTTTAACTCTCATTCAAGAAGAGAAATGAAAAAATACTCATTTATAACATTGAGATATTTTTTATAAATGTCATTCAAATAAGGTTACTAAAAGATTCTTCCAAATAAGCCAATTATATAAGCCAATAATAAGCAAAATAAGCCAATATTCGAAAGCTAAATTGCCACATTTCCGGAATATCTGTCTATAGAATTCAAATTCCAAATTTCTATGTATTACAAAGTAACAATATCTATGTTTTATAATATTTTACGCAATTTGGAATTACGAGAGAGAATACTTCATAAACTTTGCCTCAAAGCATTTCCGTGCATACATTTAATGCTTTAAATCCAAATACGGATTTTATAACTTCACTCAATTTGCACCTTTTCACGGATCAACAACTAAAACAATTTGTGAAATCTGCAATTGTCTGACAATTTTGAGTATATCAGTTCATATTTAAGCGTAACAGAATGCTCAGATTAGCCTGAAGGAGATAAAAGAATAAAAGACTATGTCCTTATTCGTTTTTAAACTTCAAATTATGAATTTATTTGACTGTGTAGTGTCATATTAAGTGTCATTTACTTTTCGTGAAGATTCTTGTAGGCGATAACTCTGTTGAACAAATATGAATGATCTTTTGACTTTTTTTTTTTCATTCATTTGTAAAAATAAATTTTTCAGAAGCCTAGAGTATTCAATTGTTTTATTTTATTTTTTTTCAAATTATAAATTATGCTCACCGCATAAATTTTTTTGTGGTTTTATTTATTTCAAATAAATATTTTCTTTAATGATAAAGGCTGTTCAATGAATTTCAACATTTTATACGATTATTCTGATAGATGGTATCGGTTTGTGAACAAATCTGTATTTTATGATTTGCTATTTGATATTTCACATTATTGTTGTTTTAACCACACTGTTAAAAAATCTATAAATTTACTAAGAATTTTCTTTGAATCTGGAATTTCTAGAGCTTTATATGTAAAAGCAACCAAAACAATTCATGTAAAAGATGCACATCTGCACTCTAAATCAAAAGATTTGTAAGGTTACTAACAATTATTTAAGAAATTGGGATACCTGGAACTTTTTATGTAATTACAAAGCGGGATACAGATAAATATTTCACTAAGATTGTTGTAATTTTTGGAGATTCTTTACTAAAACTACTGATCTCTGTATATTTACGATAAGTGGAAAAATATGAATTAAATTTGATGCTCAATTTTTAGATACGTATTGGTAACAGATAATTTTGAAAATCCTAGAGAAGGTGAAAAGGTAAAAGACCATGTATTCATTCGTTTATAGATTTGTTTATCAAATTTGAAATTGTGATCCTCCATAAAATAAATTATTGATTGCACTTTTCATGTCAGGTAGAAATTAGTTAAGTCATAAAGCAACATTGAAAATCGTTTAGGAAAATAAACATTTGGTAAAATTATACTTTTTAAAACTGAATATTTGCGTTAAAAAATTAATGTTTTAATATCAAAGTGTGAAATATTTTGTATTTCATAACAAAAAGCAACCTTATTTGGAAATTCTATTAAAACGAAAAACTTTAAATAATATTTATTTATTAATTAGAAAAGAATATTTCGTATTATTTGTCGAAGAATATTTTGTAGCATTTGTTTTTGTTTAACATTTTTGAACACAATGAAAACAAAATTTGTAATTATTATTTTTAAAGAAAATTCCTTAACATAAAATTAATTGAAATAAGCGTACAATTCTCGCACAGACATTAAATTATATTAAACATGATCTTCTTTCAAATCCAGTTTTCCTTTATAAAGCTTTCCTTTTCCCTTTATTTTCCATTCCATAAGTTTTAAAATATTTTTTCTATTTTCCCATGAAATATTTTATGCAGAAAATAAGAAAGAAAATATAAAATAAAAGAAGAGTTCAAATTCGTAAAGCCATCACTTAAATACCTTTCAAATAAATATATAAATAAATGTATTTTACATAACTTTAAAAATGAGTATTCAAATTCTCGTGAAATCAAATATTTCTAAACTTGAGTTGAATTAAATATCCCACTTTATTTAGAAGACGATATTTAAGTATTAGGTTCCCTTGGTCTTTTAATAATATGACGAATTATAAAACATACAACAGTGAACTTCAGCCTTTTTGAATACGAAAAGGTATTGCAAAATGATTGGAATGTAACATGAAATTTATAACATTTATGAAATATTGCATAGTTTTTTAATGCAAATAGTAGTTTTTTATGAGAAAATTAAATTTCATTACTGTTCGACGTTAAATATATATGTATATTTTTTAGAACTCTATTTTTTTCTTTGATGAGCCCATATTATACAAATAAAATACTTTTATATAATTTTGACATTGAATATATTGCATACTATTAACTAATTGAGAATGTAACAAGAAATTTTACAATTAATTTCAAGTCTTAAATTTTGCTTCTAAATGCATTGTAGATTTCTATAGTAATGAATTATGTAAATTATCACAGTTAATAATATCAATCATGAAAATTAAATAGGTTTTCAATTTTTATGTTAGACTCCAATGTTTCAATATTTTATAATATGCGCACATGTTAAAAATTTTTGAAGTAAAATAACTAACACAAGATTTTGAATTTTTGTCAAAAAAATCTTATTACAAAATTAATTGATTAAAATATACAATATTTTTGCACAACAGTTAAATTATACAAAATCATTTTGTCTTTGTTTAAGCTATTCTAAAGTTATTTTTTTATATTCTACAGAATTATTTTATTGGAAATATTAAATAATGAAGCCGAACTAACAAAAATAAGAGTCAAATTTGCATATTTGTTTCTGAAACATAAAATAATATTTTGTGCTATTTGTTTTAGTTTAACATTTTAAAAGCAAAATAATGAGCACAAATTATGAAATTATTTTGTTAAAGAAAATTCCTTAACATGAAATTAATTGAAATAAAAAGTACAATATTCCCATAAAAAAGTTAAATTACATTAAAGATGATCTTCTTTCAAGCCTAGTTTTTTTTTAAAAAGCTTCACGTTTCTTTTTATTTTCCATTCCATAATATAAGAATGACTTTTCTATTTTCTCTTGAAATAGTTTATTCAGAATATATGAAAGAAAATATAAAATAAAAAGGAGTGTTTAAATTCGAAAAGCCTTCACTCAAAAACCTTTCAAATACATAAATATATGAAATAAATAAATGCATTTTGCATAAATTTAAAAATGAGTATTCGAATTCTCATGAAATCAAATATTTCTAAACTTGAGTTGAAATAAATATCCCACTTTATCTAAAAGACTATGTTTAAGTATTAGGTTATCTTGATTTGTTAATAATATGACGAATTATAAAAGATATAACAGTAAACTTTATCATTTTCAAATACGAAAAGGTATAACAAATTGAAAACCTGACATGGAATTTTATTTTTATTTTTATTATTTTTTTATTTTTATTTATTTTTTTTAAAGTTAAGTTAAATTTAAATTCTATTACTATACGGTGTCAACGAGATCTGTTTGATTTTCATAATTCTATTTATTTTTTTCTTAATAAACACGTTTTATACAAACAAGCAGAGCCCGATCAAGCTGAAGTTGGGCCCAGGGCCTGTTTAAAAGTTGGGCCCCCCTACCTACCCATTTTGGGCGACACTTTCAGATAAAAAGGTTTATTTCATGAGTTGAGAAGGTTGTTTGAGTAAAAAGTGCCTAGGTTAAAGGCTTCTAAGAATTTTATTGAATAAATATTTAAATTTTATGTTTCATATTTTATAAAACAATACTATTTGAAAAGTATTTGATTAAGGAAAATAATCAGCCACATAATTTGTGGGCCCCTGAAATTGGTGGGCCCAGGGCCGAGGCCCCGGAGGCCCATGCTTTAATCAGGCCCTGCAAACAAGATACTTTTACCTAATTTTAAAATTGAATCCCTTCTCTACTATTAATTAACTAACAATATAAGAAATTTTACAAGCAATGTCTAGTTTTAAATTATACTTATAAAGTCGTAAATATATCTTTCTCAAATATATTTTAGAGTTTTATAGTAGATTAGTTATGAATTTTAATCATGAAAATTAAATTGTTAATTGACTTTTATGCTAGACTCCAATGTTTTAAGTTTTTTTTAAATATGTGCCTTGTATAAAATTTTTCAAGAAAAATAACCGCCACAAGTTTTCAGAATTTTGTCACGTAAAAAATAAATAAATAAATTAATAAATAAATAAATAATCCCTTTATTACAAAATTAATTGATTAAAATATACAATATTTTCGCACAACAACTCAATTTTACAAAATGTTTCTTTTTTAAGTTATTTTAAAGTCATTACTTTTTGTGCTAATTTTTTTTCACAATTTAAAGGATACTTTTTTATATTTTGCAGAAGGATTTTATCGGAAATATTTAATTATGAAGTCGAACTAGCAAAAACTAATATACAAATTTGCTAATAATATCTGTTTCTAAAACAATAAATAATATTTTTTGAGCTTTGTTTGAGATTAACATTTCAAAAAGCAAAATAACGGACACAAGTTAGGAAAATATTATTTTTTAAGAAAATTATAACATAAAATTAATAGAAATAAAGGTACAATATTCCCGCATAGATATTAAATTACATTAAACATGACCTTCTTTCAAGTCCAGTTTTCCTTTAAAAATCTTTTCTTTTCCTTTATTTTCTATCCCATAATTTTAGGATGTCTTTTCTATTTTTCCATGAAATATTTTATGCAGAAAAAATGTAAAATAAAAGAAGTATTCGTGTTCGCAAAGCCTTCAGTTAAAGACTTTTTATAAATAAATAAAGTAAATACATGCGTTTTACATAAGGTTTTAAAAATTAGGTTCTTTTGGTCTTTTAATAATATGTCAAATGGCAAAACTTTTAACAGTGAACTTTAGCGTTTTCAAATAGGAAAAGGTATTATAAAATAAAAATCTAACAGTGAAGAAATTTTAAAGAAAAAAGTTCTTTTTTTATATGAAATTTTTATTTTATTCCTGTACAAAGTCAACAAGCACTATTTTATTTTTAATACTTTATTTAATCCCCCCCCCCCCCACTTAATAAAGAAATTTTATGCATTTTAAGTATTTTTATATAATTTTGAAACTGAATATTTTACCAGAATAATAATTAATGTATAATGTTAATAATAAAATTTTATAAGTTATTTCTAGTTTTAAAATTCACTTCTAAAGTTGTAGGTATATTTTCCTGACATCTATTTTAGATTTTCATAGTAAATATTAGTTAAGAATTTTCATTATGAAAATTAAAATAGTATTCGACTTTTACGTTGGACTTCAATGTTTTAAATTTTTATAATATATGCATTCGTGTAACATTTTTGAAGAAAAATAATCAACATAAGATTTCGAAGGTTTTTGTTGTAAAAAATAATTACATTAAAGAAAAAAAAAACTGAATAAAATATACAGTAAATTTTTCTTCAGCAATCAAGTTCTATTAAATAATTTTTTTTCTTTTCGTTTCTTTTTGAAGCTATACCAAAGTCATTATGTTTCCCAATAATTTTTCTTTCTCAATTTAACGGAAACTTTCCTACCTTTTACATACTTATTGAATAGAAGATATTAAATTATGAAGCCTATCTATTTATAAAGACAAATGTTCGAATTCACAAAGTATTTTACATAAATAACTTTAAATTCAACTTTGCTTTTGAAATCATTTATTTTTAAACTGGAGTTGAAATAAACATTCTTTACCCCCCTTTTTAAGACGATTTTAAATGTTTGGCTTTATCATCCTATAATAATATGTCAAATTATAAACCATATAACAATGAACTTAATCATTTTCAAATACAAAAACAATATCACAAGATGAAAACCTTACATGGATCCTTAACGCAAAAAAGTTACTAGTTTTAATAAAAAATTTAGATTTTATTACTACAAGACATCAACGGGCACTATTTAATTTTAAGAAATCTATTTATTTATAATTTCCTTAATGGACATATATTACACAAATAAATTATCTTTCCATAATTTTGAAACTGAATATTTTTCAGAATATTAATTAATGTATAATATTAACAAGAAATTTTATAAGTAATTTCTAGCTTTGAATTTTACTTCTAAAGTGGTAAATATATATATTTCTCAAATATATTTTAGATTTTCATAATAAAAACTAGTTAAGAATTCAAATCATGAAAATTAAACTGGAATTCGATTTTTATGTTAGACTCCAATGTTTTACGCTTTTATATTATGTGCAATGCACATTGTGCATGTGTGTAACGTGTTAAAAAAAGAATATTTTAAAATTTTGCCCTGTAAAAAAGAAAAAAATCTTTTATTGCAAAATTATTTGATTAAAATGTACAATGCAGCAATTAAATTTTACTGAATCATTTTGTTTTACTATTTCTTTCTTTTTAAAACTATTCCAAAGCCATTACTTTTCCCGCAAATTTTTCTTTTACAAAATAACGGCTATGCGTAAGGCATAAATATACAATTTCGGCCCATAGTTTATTTTCCAATGACAATTTAAAGATAAGGATATTTTTTCATAATACAGATGATAGTTAAAATCTAATTCAAATGGAAATAACTGTTTACTGTTTATTGATTTTTATTTTTCATTTAAATTAAAACCACAGAAAATCTCAAAATCGTTACAAAAATGTGTAAATAATTTGTTTATTTTGTGGTAGGTTAGCATTATTGAATAAAACCATGAGATCAAAAATTTAATTTACTTACTCGAAATCGTTCAAGGATTTCAGCTCAAAAAGTAATTGCATATCTCAATATAAAAATTAAATTAGTTAGCGACTTTTTATTCCGAGTTCAACCATATATTTTGCTGTGTGAAATACCTTATCTGTATTTTACATTTTTGCATAAAAAATAGTGAAAGCAAGATTTAAAATTACTTCCTCAAATACATTTTAGCCTTTCATTATAAAAAGTGGTTAAGAATTTAATTTCTATTAAAAAAAAGAAACAATCTTTTAGTCTAAATTTAAACTTATATGGGAAAACAAACAATTTTCCTTTATGAAATATTTTTATATGAATCTGTGTTTCATATTTTGATGAAAAATAATAAAATAAAAAAAGTTAAAGTAACTGCTATATAAGAAAATCTGTTCATATAAATTTAGTTAAATAAGACTTACAATATACATACAAAGCAATTGAGTTATAGTAAAGTAATATTATTCGCTTTCAATCTCAGAATTACATGAAAAGAATTTCTAAATCCATTTTCCCCCTCAGTTTTACTTTTTATAATTGAATGATATCTTTTCTGTTTACAATTCGATTGTTTCATGAACGAAAAATGAAATTTATAAGTCAAAAGAATATTTATTTTTAAGTATATTTTAGCGAAATAAAATAAGAAACATACTTTAACTATCTTTAAAATTGATTATTCTAGTGACATAAAATACTATTTTTAATTCATTGATATATTAAATATGGCAAGTTATCTAAAATGCGAGTTTAAGTATCATGTTTACTTGCTTATTGAATAATTAGAAATATATAAATGTGACTGTTGATATTTTAATTTGCGGAAAGATAATAGAACAGGAAAAAAGCCCTGCATTAGTTCTTAATAATAATGTAATAATAACAATAATAATAATAATACAATATTTTTAGGGGGAGGGAATTTATTCATTACACATTTAGCTGTAACGTATCAACGTGATTTTTTTTTTATTTATTTAGATATTTTACGAGGGAAATCCGTGTGAGATTATAATATTCTGTATAAATAATCTATTATAAAAATAGCAAGAATTATTTAAAATTATTTTTGTATAAGAAAATCTCTTTATGTACATTTAATTGAAATAAATCTAAACTCTAAACTCTTATATAGCCGTAATTTATATTAAAGCATGATTTTATTTCAAGTACATTTTTCTTTTTAATTTCTAAAGCCATTTCTTTTCTTTTAGCATTAATTTTCATAATCCAACGATGTGTTTGCTGTTCAAATATTTCATGAAAAATGAAATCTTTAAGTGAAAAGAGTTTTGATTTTTAAAGCTATTTATTTTAAAATACTTCAAAGAAATAAAATAAATAAACGTGCTTTGGGTAACTTTAAAAATGAGTTTTTAAAATTTTCTTGAAATGACATATTTTTAATAAAAAGATAAAAGAAATGTCATAGTTTATCTAAAGTACGATGTTAAATTTTATGTTTACTTGCTCTTTCCATAATGAGTTATGGTTATGAATTTTAATACTTTTAATGTAAAAGGATTACACAAAATTAAAGAAAACCTTACATTAATTCTTATTGAAAAACAAATATTTTTTCTGGAAGTTGAAATTTACAGTTATTTTACAAGCTTAATTATAAAGCATCAAAATATTTTTTTCATCGAGTTCAAGCATTTAATGAGAAACTCTACGCTTAATTCCTTATTATAAAATTCTTACGTAAAGCAACATATTAACCGCAAATTTGTTTTACAATTTAATGCTGAAGTATAGTTAAGAAGTTTAAATTTCATATTTAACTAATCCCCGAATTTTCTACTGTACAATCTTCTATTATTCTATATAATATAATCTTCTCTATGCAACATGAGAATTCCAAAAGTCAAGGGATGCTAGTGACAAAGTTTAGATTCGGAGTAAATTGAGTTAAAAATTGCAACATGAGTAGTAATTGGCAGAATAAAAATATAAAACTGTTGCTCATTTTATAAAGATCTTTGAATTCATATTTCAATGACTGTTAAAGAAATGTTTAGTAAGGAGTATATTTTTTACCTGCCCATAACACATAGCATAGGAAAATCTTGTAATCGTTTTAAAATTTGACAAAAAACTGATTTATTTATACGTTTCAGACACTGGAGATTCCGAAAAGCATATTTTTAGAAAAACAAAATTGCCGTTCGTATGTATGTGTGTCTATGTGTCTATCTGTCCATCTGCTTGTCTGTCTATGTCTCTGTAAACGCTTTATCCCCTGAACGAATTGAGATAGAGGCTTGAAACTTGGTGTATACTTAGTATGTAATAATGGAAATAAGTCTATTAAATATCAGTAAATTCGATTATCCGAAACATTTTTTTCGAACTCTTGAATATTTGTTATGATAAAAGATTCATACAAATTTTCAAAATTGTTTATTTCAAGAAATAAAATATAAAATATAATAAAAACATAAATTTTACATAAAGAAGTTAATTGGATTACTAGTTGCCGAGATATTTATAATCATATTTTCCACACTCTTCGATATTTTATGACCCCGTTATTCATTCAAATTTCATTTCAAAGATATAATTTAATTGAAAATGAGACACTTTAACACAGTAAACTGTTAGTTAATATGATTATCATTTTTGGAGTTATAAGGATGTTTGTTTAACGCAATTCGGTATTACATAAATGCCCCATCGATCAAAAAAGAATCATTAAGTTTGTCGCCAAATCTGGCGAAAAAAATTACTCGTTAAAAGTAACGCCCACTTGGCGTTATTTCTGGAATTCTGCCAAATTCGCATGCTCCTATTTTAATCCAATGAAATCACTCTTAAAACATATGTATATAGATATACATATATATACTTTTTTAATTGCAATGCATTTTTTAAATAGTTACACATGTTTTTTTTTTTGTTTTTTTTTCATATTTTATATTATGCATATCCATGATAGGTAAGTATTACGGTGTCCTATACACTCCCAACTACTAGTTTTTATTTTAAGTAGTGATTAAAGAGTTAAGTTAATTAATAGTTTAAAGAGCTTAAGTAGTATACCTCTACAGCGCAGCATATATTTAGAGAATCACTTATATATCTTTTCTCACAACCAAATAGCCTTATTTATAGATAGTCTGTACACTTAACTCGTTTTGTTTTAGAATTTTCTCACTTGTACCCCTTACCTTCTTGAGTCCTCATATATGTTTTAATAAAAAAAATATGGTTATTTTAAATTATACTTTTAAATGAAAATAGTTAATTTAGTTGACATAAATATAATATACTCTTACATAGCCATTAAAGAATAATTTTGCTCTTAAAACCAGTTCACTTTTAAAAACATCCCTAAATGCACTATTTCATATTTCAATGATATCTTTTCTATTTTCAATTGAATTACTTTATTTAAAAATAAAATATTTAAGTCAAAATATTTTAGATTTTGTAAGATTTTTATTTAAAGATATTCAAAAGAAATAAAATAAATAAATGTGCTTCAGACAGCTTTAAAAGTGAAATTTTAAATTCTCATAAAACGAAATATCTTTAATCCAGTAATAAAATATATGTCCAAGTTTGATGTTTCAATAATGATACTTATTAACAAATATTAACTGTAAATATTAATAAATTGACGTCTGAAAAGATAATGTAAAAGAAAGTTTTTAATGAAAAATAAATATTTTTTGAAAGAAAAATTTACATTATTATTATTTTTTTAAATATAAAATCTAAAAAGGTATGCTTTCATCCACGTAAAGCTTTCAAACTGAAATTCTATGAATAGTTTTAAATTTATTGTTAATAATTTAAAAACTCAACTTTCAGAATTAAACTAATGTATTTCATATTCAGGATCATCCTTAAATTCTTTTACACAAATAATGTTCTGTATTTTATATATTTTTAAAAAGAAAATAGTAATAATGATTTAAAGTTATTTTTCTTTAAGAAAATCCTTTAATGTAAATTTAATTGAAATAAATTTAGATTAATTTTCCACTGGAATTAAATGATAAAGTAATATTTACATCCAAATCCAGTTTACTTTTAAAGTCATTTGAAAATTCATTTCTTTTCTCTTAATTTTCTTCTGAAGAATTTAACTATATCTACTTGATTTATTCTTGAATGATTTATTTTTTTAAATGAAATCATTAAACAAAAGAAAAAAGAAAAATTGAAATTTGAAAGTATTTTGCTTTAAGTCTTTTAAAAGAATTTTGGAAAAAGTTCTTTGCAGAGATTTTAAAGTGAGCATTTAAATTCGAGTGACATGATTTATTTTAATACAGTGATAAAATAATTATCTGAGTTTATTTAAAAGACGAGATTAAGACATTATGCCCTCTTACGCTTTCAGTAATTGGATTAATTAAAGAATATGTAAATTTCAATTTTAATATTTTGAACTAGGAAATTTGTTGTTTCATTGTTCTATAGCTTTGCAAAAGAAACTACTTAAATTACACTAAACTTTATCGACATTTCTGTAACTCGGGTTGTCGTTATATAAAATTTCTAGGCATGCCAGTTTCCTAAAATATCATAGTAACCTTATAGATTTTTTATTTTACAGGGTAAACGTGTATCTGTTACAAAATTGTTGTTGTTATGCCGTTACACAAAGTGTTCCAGGAATCTCACTCTCTTAGAAAAATTTCAGTAACTTTATATTTTTGTAAAATTACAGAAATCTGTAGATTTACAAAAGGCTTTACTAAAATTACAGTAATCCTATTGAAATTGTATGCGTGCGTAAACCGGGATCTTGTTACATAAAAATTTCTAAGAATCTCATTTTCCTAAAAACTTTTTGGCAACCTTGCAGAATTTTTGATTTACAATGCAAACGTGTATCTGTTACATGAATTTTTGCTGTTGCCCTTACATAAAAAATTTTAGAAAAACTGTAGAAAGTCAATAGAATTTATTTTTCAGCGTACTATAAAATGTCTTCTTAACTATCTTTTTAGGGGTGGTCGAGCTGGATGCCCTTGACCTCTTCGTTGTAAACATTTGTAAAATTTTTAAGGCTATTGCTATTATTTTTAATTTCAAGATTTAAACAAATTTAATGATATTTATATAGTTTCAGGTTCATTAATTGTTGCATGATAATAAATGATTTGAAATTTTTTAATGGAAAATTCTGAATGATTTCTGGATAATTACTATTTTTCTAAAAAATAAATTATTTTCATAAATGAATTTCTGCATTTAATATTAAAATGTATACAAATGGTTAAATTTTAAAACTTACTATCGTCAGAGTTTTATTTAAGAAATTTATACTTCCTGTATTTTATATACTTATCAATACATTTAAAATGTATCATTAAAATAAATGTGCATTTTTATATTTATTTACTATTCTCATATCTTTAATTTTGTAAATGCGTATTTGTAAAACTATGCTTTAAACTTAACTTAACCCGTAAAATGAAACATTATGTGTCCCCACTGTAAAAAAATTCGTAAAGTTACTAAACGTTTTCAAGGAAACTGGGATTACTAGAACTTTTTACGTTACGGTAACGTCAAAAATTCATGTAATAGAATCTGTTATATGATTTTTTGATGATACCATTACATAAAAATTTCTAGAAATATCAGTTTTTTTAGAAACAGCTTAGAAACTTTACATATTTTATTATTAGTAGTTGTTATTTCTTTATTTAATGGGATCTAATAAAGAATACATAAAGGTCAATTTAAACTCTTTGCAGATAAACTATAAAATGCTGTTACAAAATGAAAATCCATTTATACTTTCTGAAAATGAACATTGATACAATCTGAAGACCAAATTTAGATTTTTGTGAATACATATTTAATTATAAGATATGTAATCATATTATCTAATTTTAAAAGATCAGTTAAAAAAAATCATTTCCTTAATTTTCTAAATTCTTATTGGAAGAACTCCCCACAAACCTAAAGTTAGATTTTTAAAAATTTTGCTTTAAAGCATAATACTAACATTTTTCTATAAATATAATGTTTCTAATTATATGTATGTGTAATTTTATAATGAGTTTATTATCAATGTTCTTATGTTTCTTAAAGTATTTAAGGCCTTATATAAGTTTTTTCAAACGTTAGAAATATATTTTATTAGAAAATTTATGTTTTATCATATGGATTTTATTCCGTTTTTTTATTATTTTTGATTGAAATAACGAAAGCAGGATTAAATATTTTTGTTCTTTAAGAAAGCATTTTTGTTCACAGAAAATATTTTCCTTTCAGTTTTAATTTAAAGTCCTTTCAAAAAGACATTTACTCTTAGTGTTCATATTCATAATTTGACGAAGTCTTTTCTATTTACTTTTCAGTTTTTAAACAAATAAAATAATTAAGTCAAATGAAGAAAAAATGATTTTCAAAGAATTTTACTTAAAGACTTTTCAAATTAATTAAGAAAAGAATGCGTTGTGCAGTACTTCAAAAATAAGTATTTAAAATTCCCCTGAAATGAAATATCTTTTATCCATTCATAAAATATATATCTCAGTTTAGTTAGACTGCGTTTAAATATTATGTGCTATTCTTTTTTATGTAATGAGAGATACTAAATAATATATCATTTAATATTTTGCCGGATGTATAAAATTCTGCTTCAAAACGACAGTCATTTATTATTCTTTAATGAAATGGAAAATATTTTTCGAAGATCAAATTAATATTTTGAGAATATATATTTTAATGTAATATATGAAATTACGTTATTTAATTTTAACAACTGTGGTTAAAAAATCGTAAACCGTTAAAATTTTAACTGGTCTAATGTCTTTATTTAGTTTTAGATCTGCATGTGTATTGCAGGAAGCGTTGATGTGGAGTTCTTAAAAAGAAATGCATAAAATTTCTAATTTTAAAGTTATCTTTCTGAAGAGGCGTACCTTTGTAAAAAGATATTTTATCCTTTGATAGGTTAGAGTAGTTAGTAATTTATTTTTTAAGTTAATTTATTTTTTAATTTTAGTGTAAGATAAAGTATTTTAATATACCATTAAATTGAGGTTTGGTTACTAGTTATTGGTTGAAATTTAATTGCGTTAGAATTTTAATGTGAGATAAAATACTTTAATGTATCATTTTATTGAGGGTTGGTCGCAGTTTATCGGACTGAGAAATACACTGTAAAAAAAAAAAAATAAATAAATAAAGCAGTGTAAAGTTACTAACATTTTTATAAGACACTCAAACAGTGAGATGTCGATGCTATAAATTCTACCCGAAAATATAAACATCGTCGTTTTAATTTAAACTTGTGAAAATAACTTAAATCTCTTTCAAAGATAAAGCTTCAAACATTTCAGATAGAAACGTAACACACATTTTTATTCCAGAAAAAATTCTACTACTCATTTTTATCTTTGCTCGTGATCGTCTGCCAAAATAAAACTATGACCATGGAGTCACTATGAGAGTATGACACCAAAGTAATTACAAAATATTAATCAAATTCGCGACACTCAGACTCCTAGAACATTTTACGTAACAGCAACAACAAAAACTCATGTAACAGATGCATGTTTACTCTGTAAATAAAAAAATCTGTTGGATTACTATTATATTTTAGGAAACTGGGAGACCTAGAACATTTTATACAACGACAAACCAGATAACAGATAAATTTTTAGCAATATTTCTGCAATTATACTAGATTCATTTGTAAAGATACAGATTTATGTAGCTTTAGAAAAGCTAGGTTTGTATATTTACATCTTACTTTGTATATTGTACTGATAATATTTGAGAAATGATATAGATTTCATTAACTTTCCATCCGTAAAATTACAAATTTTTTGTTACAGTATAGGCCAACCACTTCCAGGTTTTGTTTTCACGGAAAATATAAAGTAACGCAAATACTGAATTTGTCTCCTTTTTATTCATAATTTTTATTGTAAATAGGTATTTTACTACACATTAATGACTAAAATTTATAGAAATATTGTCAACTGCATATGGATATATTGTACACATATCACCCTCAGCTAGAGGTCTGCACGTGCCGGAATTTCCAGGCCCGGCCTGGCCCGTTTACATTTTTATATTTTAGGCCCGGCCCGGCCCGTACAAAAATCAGCGAAAACAGGCCCGGCCCGTTTTGGCCCGTTACAATTTCTACGATTTCTAAAAAATTCAGATTTTTATCATATAACTAAGATTCCTTTAAAGAATACTGCATACATATCTATCGAATGATTTTAGAGTATATTTTACAGCAAATACACATTAACAACATTAATGATTACTTCGATTCTTAGGCTTTCAACATTCGAATAAAGATTCATTAAAAAATTAATATGGCTTAGAATAAAAGAAAAAAGAAAGAAAGCTAAAAACATGGTTAATTTTGAAGCTGTTTAATAAAAGAAGATTTATAAATATATTTCTATATCATTTTATTATAAGTTTCAAATCTAAATT
Source organism: Maratus speculifer (assembly GCA_964019185.1). NCBI lineage: Eukaryota > Metazoa > Arthropoda > Arachnida > Araneae > Salticidae > Maratus > Maratus speculifer. Next base: position 229,981,353 of record OZ025294.1, on the reverse strand, counting down.
CATTCTTAAATTCAAAGAAGCTCCTTTCTGATACATTTCTAAATTCATTTTTTTTTCTCAGAAACGCATAAGATTAGCAGATATCTTTATTCAGGAACTATATAATCGAATGGCGTCATCCATTTTTTGATACAAGCAATTTAAGAATACTGCAAACAAATAAAATAATGCGATAATTAGCGTTTTGAATAGAATTTCCGGAAGCAATAGCAAGGGAAGCGAGAAAAACCTGCAATCATTTGAGAAACTATTATAACTCAACAAGGTTATACAAGTATTTTATTTACCAAAAATGAAAAACGCTATTCGATTCCAAATCCTTCAATAGTTAGGCTTATCACTTTTATACTTTTACAATTTAAAATTAATCAGAAAATGTGTCAAACTTTCGCATTATTGAGAATTTAATTTAAAAATCATCAAGAAGAATATATCCGAAGACTAAGCTAACATAAGTTCTTTATCGCTGTTAATAATTTTACAAATAATGTTTTCTGCCAATAATTAAGTCTAGTACCGGTCCGGCCAGTCTATATGTAGAAAAATAGTGCAAGCGTGATCTCGGATCGGCATGAATCAGCTAAAAAAAATATTAAAACGGGTTACACATAATGTAATTCTCCGATGCCGATACACTGTGCAATTTTTATATTGATGCTGTCAAACTAGTGGCTGGCCACATTTATACTTATTCTCGTTAAAACCATTTTCGTTGAAAATAGCTCATATTTTATCGTTTCTTCTTAAATCTTCAGAACGGGCCGGCAGGTCCGAAATTTTTTTTTATTAGCCCGGCCCGGCCCAGCCCAGCCCGTTGAAAAAACTATTATAAATCTGCCGGTCCGGCCCGTGAGAAAATTCGAAACGATTCCGCCGGCCCGGCCCGGGCCCGTGCAGACCTCTACCCTCAGCGGTGTAGTCCGAAGACTGGTAGCTCAAGGCAATCTAAATCAAGCAATAAATAAATAAATAAATAAATAAAATCAGAAAACACGTTGAAATTGGGTGGACATATTTACTTTGAGTGGGATATATGTTTATTGAAACTGAACAATATTCTGTGGTACACTGTTAAAATTTCTGCAACAAACTTTTCAGTTATTCGAATGTTTTTATTGTAAATGTTTACACAGGTGTAATTTATGACAGACCATAATATGCATAATGCATGTTCAGACCATGATATGCATAATAATATGGTCCCAATATAATTAAAAATTGCTATCAGGGTTTGTATGGACACGGTTTGTTTCGAGGTAAAATAACAGCATCCTTTTTTTTTAATGAAAAGGAAATCTAGTTGAATTGCTTGAAGTTTCGTCTTATGTAACGATAGATTTCCAATAAGAAATTACTGGTACCGAAGCATAAAATTGTAGAACCCGCACGAACCGTGGTTATGTAACTATCTTAAATAAAAACGGTTAAAAGATAGATTGGATTTTCTGCTACAAATGTACAGCAGTGTAATCTTTGAGAAAAATACATGCCAATTTTTTCTCGAATTTGACATTAAAAATATATAAATAAATAAATAAATAATTTTATTATTCATAAAAAAATAATAAATCCATTAAGAAAAAAAAATGTTTTTAATATATGGAATTAATATTTTTACCCTGGAAATTAGAGGATTAAATGCAAATCATACAATCATATAATAAATATTCAGTACTGCACTTTTACATATTATTGTAAACATCAAATGTTTCGTATAAAAATAACACGAGAATGTTTGCAATATTACAAATGATTTCGGTTATAACAAGTATTGTTTAGACATCAGCAGCTTTTTATTTCACTAACAAATCAACAAATAGCGCTGAATTGGATGTGTCTGCGTCGATTATTTCATGAATTATGACGAAAAAAAAATCACTGACTGGTGTGAGTAAGGGAAACTCTAACGTTAAAGATTAAAACGATTATAATATTAATTATTCGTTATTAATGCATTTTCTATATGAGATAAGAAATATTTTTACATAATATAAAAAACTATTTTGCTATTTATTGCATAAAAAATATAAAGAAAAATATTTGCATTCCTGTTTAGATCTAAATACAATATGTTTTCCATTCATGTTGAATTATGCCACTTTAAACTTTAGAAGAAAAAATAAGCATTTACATTTCTCTAATTCTTATTTCTAATTCCTGTTTCCTATTGATTTTTCTATTAATTTTGTAATAGAAAATCAATCTTGGCATTAAAGTTTCTTTTACACATTGTAAATCTGATTGTGCGTGAATATGATTTAAGTTTACTCTTAATTTCCTTACATTCAGATTTCATTTATGAAGATACCTCTTAAAATTCAAGTAATTGCGAATTTACAATGTAAGTATGCATGCAGCTCTTACACAAAAATTTATTCCTAAACAATTTATATTGTAAAAGCAAAAAAGACTTTTAATGTTTAACTTCTCTCCTTTATTTTTATTTAAACTGTAGTTTTATCGGCACATAACTTGTATATTATTATATGATTACATAAAATTAGTTTTTAGCATTTAATTAAAGAAATGTTTTTCAAACTTGGAGCAAATGTCAGAATGGCATTTCAGATCAGGCTCTAAATTATTTTCAAAAAACATTACATGAATTCGATACAACAAAAACCGTTTATTTCTAAATATTCCGAACAATGTTTAGCTTAAAATGTATAGTAAAAATGCATTAAAAGTAGCTATTTAACAAGCCATAATGATATTCTATCAACGTCTTAGCCTTATCCAATTCCTTTTAAACAAAAACTCTCTCTTCTCCCTACTTTCAGTAATTTATTTAAAGCATGTACTCTGCCTTGTTTCGAAAGCTCTGAATCTTTTTACACCAAAAGCATCTAAACAACTAATAGTGTTAAACTAATATAAGTTACAAGCAAGAATAAACTAAATTAGAAACCCAGGATCTTTTTTTCCGGTATTTGTGCATTACTTTTAATGAGTTAAAGTGGTTTCTTTGTTTCGAACGCCTGACACATATAACGTATTTTTAACATGAAACTAGACCTTGTTTTGTGCTTAAAAATTACTTCAGGTTCAGCTTAGATATTTCCTCCAAACATTTTTTTTTCATTAATATAATTGTTACCCTATACATAAAATCGATTAATTGGATAAAAGCTGCTTCGGTTGTACAACTTGCTATTCTTGTATTTCTTTTGAACAGCATTAACACGTTGAATGCTAAAAAAAGTCAGTCCTCACTCAAAAGTATTTTTATCAATCTTTTACCTTTTTAAAAAATATTTAATTAGTTATATCTGATTAGAAACTTCATTAAAAAATATAGTGTCAGAAAATTTATTCCTAATTATTAAATACGGAATAACCATTAAAGATGATAGTAAAATTTTATCCCTGCAGTGGCCTTTTTAAATGATTTCTTTTCTTTTTATTTTTCCACCAAATACAATTAAAAAATTACTCGAAACAGTTTACATCAATATGAAGATGTAAGTATAATTTTATTTGGCATTATTTATCCAAAAAAAAGATGTGATTTCTAAGGTTGATTTAGAGTATTTAGATTCCAAGAAGCAGACGAACGACATCTGTTGTCTGCTTCTTCTAATTGATATTAAAATGAATGATAAACCTTATGTAACAAAAATTCACATTTTTCGATGTCGAAAACCCATCGAATTTCAAATAAAGAATACACTAAATTAAAAAGTCAGAATCTCTTTTTTCCGGTATCTGTGCATTACTTTTAATGAGTTAAAGTGGTTTCTTTGTTTTGAAAGCCTGATACATATAACGTATTTTTAACATGAAACTGGACCTTATTTTATGTTTAAAAATTCCTTCAGGTTCAGTTCAGTTATTTCCTCTAAATTTGTTGATGCTGTTGCAATTTTTTTCATTAATGCAATTGTTACTTTATACATAAAATCGATTAATTGGATAAAAGTTACTTTGGCGATATAACTTGATATTTTTGGATTTCTTTTGAACTCTATCAACGCGTTGGATGTTGAAAAAAAATCAATCTTCACTGGAAAGTATTTTTATCAATCTTTTACCTTTTTTAAAATATTAATTAGTTATACTTCAGTAATTCAAATTAGAAGTTTTATTAAAAAATATAAGCGTGAGAACAAAGTTATTCCGTAATTATTAAGAGCAAAATAACTATTGAAAATGATAAAGTTAGTTTCATATATTATATATATATATACCTCTGCACAGGCCTGTTTTAAATGGTGATTTTTCTTTTTTACTTTTCCACCAAATACAATTAAAAAATTTTTGGAAACAGTTTACATAAATATGGCGGTATAAATACAATTTTATTTGGAATTATTTGAAAAAAAATAAAAACTATTGATTTTTAAGGCTAATTTAGAATATTTAGAATATAAGAAGCAGACGAACGACATCTGTTGTCTAATTCGTCTAGTTGAGATGAAATTGAAGCATAAATCTTATGTAACAAGCATTCAAATTTTTCGATATCCATAATAAGCCATCATTAAAGATGTCATCATACCATTCATACCTTTATACAAATTGCTCCTATGCTGCCACGGCCAAACAAAATAATCCCTTGTAACAAAATTTATTTTTACTTTTTTTTCTGATATGAAACTTAATTTTACAAGTAATGCATTTGTAGGTATAATATTTTACAATACTATGTAATTTGGACAAAATAAAAGTAGCTGTAAAAATATTGAGCTAAAAAACATAAACATGAAAATATGTACAAAAAAATGCAAATTAAAGCAGCCATTATGAACAATTTCGCTAGTGACGGCTTTCCTCCCCTCCTCAAGAAATAGAGAATTACAAATCTGTCGCAAAATCAGGGAACCCTAGCAGGTTTCTCACGATATTACAAGCGTACATACACCAAATGTGTAATAAAATTTAAAACAAAAATGACAACATTGCATAGACGGATATTAAAACATGAGATGATAAAATTCCTGTGGATATTTAACTTTTCATTTATATATATATATATATATATATATATATATATATATATATATATATTACAAAGAACCATTAAATTTCATTAAATTTAGAAAAAATGTGAAATGAAGATTTCATTTTTCATAAAAATTATAATTAATAATTTATTTTCCTATAAAAGACTGTGCAATACATTTTCACTAAAAAGATGTTAAAAGCAGTGTTTAAAAAATATTACCTATATAGCGTTATACGTGTTTATTAAAAGGAAATTGTATTTTCTAAAACTTTCTTTCTATTGCTGAATTTCTAAGAGCAGACTTTTTTCGTTGTCTACTACACATAGCCTTGTGTTGAACGAAACAAAAACGTCAAAGTAACAAGCATTCTAATATGCACATTTTTAAACAGTATTTTATAATACAAATGTCTTCTGAATCACTATAAATTAAAAATATTAAAGCAAATACCTTTCCTTGTATCCATATTCATTCTCACATAATTCATTTCTGAGATTTAATTTTTTAAAGAATGCTTTTATTGAAGTTGTAACGTTTAAATTTCTTTGACATCCACTATTAAATAAATGAGAATACAAAAACCTTGGGAAATTGAAAACAATAAGAATAATCTACTCGAAATTTCTTAAAAACTCTTATTAAATGGAAACAAAATACGTTTTCAAGATTAAAAGAATAATCACTGTACATTTTTGACATATCAATAAGTTCTGCATAAAATTATCAATAAAATATAATTCTTCATTTTGGCTTTATTTATCAAAAGAAAGGGGTTTTCTTTTTGGAGATATCTGCATTTTGAAAGACATCTGTTGTTTGTTTCATAGAGCTTTGTGTTAAACAAAAGTGGATTTCAAAGTAACAGGAACTAGCTTTTGTAGTATTTCTCAAAATGGTCTTTCAATACACAAGTTGATACAGAATACTTTAAATAAACGATTAAAATAACAATCAAAATAACACACGTTGCATAACAAAAGAAAAATTTCAAATTAAAATAAATACTCATCCGTACCAATTTTAAAACAGCTTCATTAGGCATTAGTTCCTTCTGAATCCAATGCTTAAGGGGAAATTATCTGTCTATAATCAGATTTATTCATATTATAACCATATATAAGATTAAACTTCGAAAATCATGCTTTTATAGAGATTATTATGTTTAAATTTTAGTTTTATTAGTCAATATTTTAATTTTTAGTTTTCATACGTTCAAAGTTAGTTAACATTAATGATTCCCTATGTTAAATTTGAAACCTTCCATCAAAAATATAAATTTAATAAAAACAAATAAAACAACACTTCGAATTGATTAGATTTTTGATACTGTACAACATTTTATCATTTAAATAATGTATAAGAGAACGTAAATATTTATTGTTTTTTTTATTATTATTCATCCTTGCGATTTAAAAGATTGGCCTATTTCTTCTTTCTTCTCTTACGAAATGAAATTCAGCGTACTATTTATATGAATATAGAATCATGTGTACATATAGCATCAAAACATCCGAAACTTGGGAAATAAACACTGTTATAAACATAAATTTTAAATGTATCGCAACATATCTCTGTAAATGGCTTCTTACGAAAGTTTTCCCGATTTATTCGAAAGCAATGGAGCCAAAAGAATGTAATCGATGTAGATAAAATGATAACGTAGAAAAACTTTGGGAATTTTCTTAAATTCAAATTTTTTTAAACTACACTGGTGGACAAAATTAAGAAATGGAAGGCATTTCCCCAAATATCTCGAGAAATAATAGATTAAAAGAAATGAAAATTGGTATGGATATAACTTATAGTATGACAATAATATGTGCAAAGCACAAATTAAAGTGCCATTCACTGGCAAGAGTTATTGCCAACAGTCCAATGTGGACTGAAATTCATGATGAAAGATGGCAACGAAAGGGAGGCTTTTATGGCGTGTGGTCGTCTCTAGAATGGCGTTTGGTCACCTCTGACAGATAGAAAGCATGCACAATGAGTATGCATGCTGTTAATAAGAGAGTTAAGGATTGCTTGTTGAAGACTCTCCCACTCTTCCACCAGAGCAGTTTTTAACTCCGGAATGGTTCTGGCTGGAGGTTGGCATCTCGCAATAGCACTTCCAAGAGCATTCCAAGCATGTTTAATGGGGTTAAGATCAGGAGATTTGGCTGGGCAATCCATTCAATGAATATCCTCGCTTTCCAGATACTCCTCAACGGACGTCTACAGCGGTACAACTGTCTAGGGACCTTGTTGCTGCCACAGGAATATTAGTGTCAAGGAAGACTGTTGCCAGGAGGCTCAACGAAAGAGGGTTGTATGCCAGGAAGCACGCCATTTGCATCCTACTCATTCTCTTCCACAAAAGAAAGCGTGCGAAATGGTGCAGACAGCACCAACACCAGGTACAGCTCCAATGCTCTAATATTCTGTTCACAGATGAGTCCAGATTCAGTCTTCAACGTGATTCTCGGTGAATATTCATATGGTAGGAACCTGGGACCCTATACCATCACGTAACATCATGAAAAGGGACCATTATGCTGGTGGAGGACTGACGGTTTGGGCAGGGATCATGTAAGATACCCGCACACCGCTCCATGTGTTTGACACTGGTTCCGTGAATGCCCAAGGTACAGGCAGGAGATCCTACAATCCTATGTGCGTCTTTTCAGGATTGCTGTTGGCCCAGAATTCGTTTTTATGGACGACAGTGCCTGACCACATAGGGTTCGCCTGGTTGATGAGTATCTAAAAAGCGAGAATATTCATCGAATGGATTGGCCAGCCACATCTCTTTACCTTAACCCCATTGAACATGCTTGGGATGCTCTTGGAAGTGCTATTGAGAGACGCCAACCCCCACCCAGAACCATTCCGAAGTTAAAAACTGCTCTGGTGGAAGAGTGGGAGAGTCCTCTACAAGCAATCCTTAACTCTCTTATTAACAGCATGCATACTCGTTGTGTATGCTGTCTATCTGTCAGAGGTGACCAAACGCCATTCTAGAGGCGACCACACTCCATAAAAGCCTCCCTTTCATTGAAATCTTTCATCATGAATTTCAGTCCACATTGGACTGTTGGCAATAACTCTTGCCAGTGAATTGCACTTTAAATTTTGTCATGTTATTGTCATACTATAAGTTATATCCATACCAATTTTCATTTATTTTTATCTAGTATTTCTGGAGATATTTGGGAAAATGCCTTCCATCTCTTAATTTTGTCCACCAGTGTAGGTATATTGCAGTTTCAAAATTTGAAACTAAAAAAAAAATGTGTCACTGAAATTTACTCATATTCACTTTTTAAAGTATTTATTGCAAAACTTAGAAATCAGACAATGCTAAAAACATTAATTTTGCATATAAAATTAAACGTTGAAAATCATGCTTCCATAGGATTATTATGTTTAAATTTTAGTTTTTATCAGTTAATAGTATAATTTATAGTTTTTTAGACGTTCAAAGATAGCATAAGTGACTCATTATGTTAAATTTGGAGCCTTTCATCAAAAAATATAATAAAATGAAAACAAATAAAACAACACTCCAAATTGATTAGATTTTCAATACTGTACAACATTTTATCATTTAAATAACGTATAAGAGAACGTAAATATTTTATTTAATTTTTTTATCCATCCTTGCGATTTAAAAGATTGGCCTATTTCTTCTTTCTTCTCTTTTGAAATGGTATTCAGCGTAGAATTTTTATAAATAGAAAACCATGTGTATGTACAAAATCAAAACATCCGAAACTTGAGAAATAAACGCTGTTATAAATATTAATTTTAAATGTATCGAAGCATATCTCTGTAAATGGCTTCTTACGATAGTTTTCCCGATTTATTCAAAAGCAATGGAGCCGAAAGAATGTAATCAATGTATATAAAATGATGACATAGAAATACTTTGGGTATTTTCTTAAATTCAAATTTTCTCAAGCTAGTTATATTGCAGTTTAAAGATTTGAAACTAAAAAATTATTTGTATTACATAAATTTAATTATACTAAACAATTTAAAGTATTTTTAATAGTAATTTCTTTTTAGTCTAAAAAACGGCAAAACCATTTATTTGTAGAATAGAAAATCTTCTTCAGAATAACTTGATTTAAATTTAAATTATGCTATATTTCATTATTATAAAATAATAATAATGTTTACTCTCAAGTTTTTATTAATAATAATATTTCGAATAATAACTATATTTATAATAATAATAATAACAATAATTTAAAAAATATTTTTTATTCTGAAATTTAGTCATTTATAATGAAATTTTAGTGTATTTATTGAGTCTTAATTTTTTATTTAATTTAAAAAAAAGTTTTAACCAGTTATTTGTAAAAAGAAAAGCCTTTAAAGGAGATTATTTTTAATAAATATATTATTCCCCTACATCATTCTTATGAAAAAAAAAATAATAATAATAATAATAATAATAATAATAATAATAATAGCAATAATAATAATAATAATAATAATAATAATAATAGCAATAATAATAATAATAATAATAATAATAATAATAATAATAATAATAATAATAATAATAATAATAATAATAATAAAGTCAAATTTGTTTGAGAGTTTAATCGAGGAACATAAATGCAAATCGCAATGAAACTCCTGATAAGTTTAATATCTTTCCTGATTCGCCCGGTCGTCATACGGGCAATATATTTTTGCCAAACATGATTTGCCTGTACCATGTAAAGACAAATGATTTCAAATCATTATTTATTATTCTCATCAGTAATTTTTTTTTTTTGTTAATTTTATGTTATTTATTCACAGCATTTTTTTTTAATCAGTTAGCCAAAAATGTTTATTTTGAAAAACCAGTGATAAAAGATAAAAAATTTTGTAAAAGACGAAAAAATACCATTATTTGAAAGATTTTTCAACAATATTGATGCGTTAAGTTATCAATAGTTGAAACTGCGAGCAATAAGCGATAATTTTAAATTCGGGACACTTCATTTAAAAAAACACATAATTAAAATAAAAAAATACCTTCTCAAATCAATTAAATTTGGATTATCACCAATTTTTCTGTCTTTAAAATCGGTAACAAATATACATATATAGTTTTCTTTTGTTAAAAATTCCTTATTTAAATATAACAGATCGACCTATTTCTTTCTTTATCCCTTACGATATCTGACATAGTCTTTTTAAAAATATGAAATTTTCCGTAGGAAATAACATCAAAGCTTTCGAAACTTGAGAAGTAGACAGTGCTATAAACATTAATTTTGAATGTACTGGAGCATATAATAGAAAATGACTTCTTACCAAAGTATTTCTGTATTATTCCAAAGTAATGAAGCAGAAAATGTATTATTGAAATACATAACATGTTGCATTTTGGATAGAGATTCTAAATTATCTTATTTTTAATATTTCCAAAACAAGGTAGTTTCAATGACGAAAATGAAAGTAAAGAAATTAGAGTATTTTTGAAGATACTCGAAAAATTATTTTATCTAATATTTAAATAAAGGATTAAGGGGATTTTTCTGAAATAACAGCTATACATGATACTTTTACGTTTGAGTCAGCCCATTGAAAAAAAGATTAAATGAATAAAAAATATCTTCTGAAATTAGTTAAATTTGGATTATCATTAGTTTAGTTTTTTCACTTTTAAAATATGTACTGGATGTATTTTTTCCCTATATCAGGTTTTATACTTTTCAGGGAATTATCCATGGAAAACATTACTATATTAAAAAAAAAAAAAAATCGATATTAAACGCGCGAAATGTCATCTTATTTAAGGAAGAATTTTTCGTAATAAATTGTTGGTATAGAATAATTTACTTGACGAAAAATTCCTTATTTCCATACAAAAGATTAGTCTATTCCTTTTTTATTACACTACATTACTCAGCACTGTAATATTGAGAATATAAAATATTCCGTAGAAAAAACATCAAAGGTGTCAAATCATGAGAAGTAGATAGTGCTATAAACATTAATTTTGAATGTATTCGAGAATATCATAGCAAACGACTTGTTACCAAAAATTTTCTATGCAATTCCAAAGCGATGGAGCATAAAGTGTATTATTGAAATACTTAAAAATTTGCATTTTAGAAAGGTATTCTACATTTTCTTCTTTTTAAGTTTCTCAAAACAGGGTATGTTTCGCTTATGAAAATATAAGTAAAAAAAAAGTATTTTTACAGAAACTCAATAAATTATTTTAGCTGATTTTTAATGAAGGATTTGGGGAAATTAGCCGAAACTTACAGCAATTGGAGCAATAAGACACGATTTTAAGTTGCGGTCAATGAATTAAAAACAATCTAAATAAATGAATCAAAAATATAGTTTCCAATTAATTAAATTTGGATTATAGCCAAACTTTTTGCCTTTAAAACATAGGTTAACTGTCAATATTTTTTTTCCGTTTATTAAAAATTCATAGCTGTAATACAAAGATTACCCTGTTTCTTTCTTATTACCCTACGTTACTTTATATAGAATTTTTGTGAATAAAAAAGCTATATTATAGATTTTTAAATCACAAGAGTTTAAGAAATTCCCCCTTTTACATATAAACATTTAAATAAACAATTTTATTTTACTTGAGAGAGGTGTAACGAAAAATTAAAGACAAATATTATTGACATGTTTCGATTCCAATCTAATCTTTGATCATAGTCTATTTTTAATTCATTGTTTTTACAATGGAGCGCGTGGTTTTTAATTCACTTCTCATTGTCGCCTGCCGTTTGTATTGACCGTGAAACGATTTTTATTTTTATTTTTATTTTATTATGATTATGGTTCTTATTAGATTGGAATCGAAACATATCAATAGTATTTAATTTTAACTTTTCGTTACACCTCTCTTAAATAAAATAAAATTGTTTATTCAAAAATATGTAGGGATGCAAAATCATCCACAAGAACAGTATCAAAACTTTCAAAATTTGAGAAATACATTGTGCTATAAACATTAATTTTGAATGTACTGGAGCATATCACAGAAAATGTCTTCTTATCAAAACTTTTCTCTATTATGCCAAAGTAATAGAGCAGAAAGTGTATTATTGAAATACAGTGATACCTCTTTGTGCGACCACCTCTCTTAACAGCAGTTTTATCATGACATTCCAATTTATTCCAATATGTTTAATGCTAATTTTACCTACATTCAGAGACCATTTCAATTGAACCTCCCTCCATGAGAGACCAATTTCTTTGAAGAAAATGAAACAATTACGGGTTTTTTCATGGTCGCTTGAAGAAAGTTTTATTGGGAAGTATTAATATGGAGCGAGCATTATTCTTCCAAATCGTGAACTAAGTTTAGTTTTTTTTATTCCAGTAACTTTCAAGTATTTAAACCCCTTTGTACTTTTTTGGCAATAGATTTAACTCTGATGAAGAATTAAGAATGACGGTTAATAAATTCTCTATTTAAAACCGTTTCATTTTAAAAGTTTTTAATTAAAGAAAACACATTTTTAAGTTGATTAATTTTGGATATTTTACAACTTTGAAGCCATTAAAACATGTATGAATGGAATTAAATGTTTGATTTTAATCTATTTTTCGTTAAAGATCACTCTTACAATGTAAAACATTGACCGGTTTCTTATATCTACTCCTTCGGTGCAATATTGAACGTAATAATTTTAATACTCTAAAATACTATCGCATCAAAATATTCAAAATACGAGAAGTTGGCAGTGCTATAAACATTAATTTTGAATGCATCGATGCATGTTACTGAAAATAACTTCTATATTCTCTACCTATTTTTCGTTAAACACTATTCTTTCAATATAAAATACTAACCGGTTTCTTATATCTTTTCCTTCGATGCAATACTTTACTTAATACTTTTAAAAATCTAAAATTTCCTGAAGGAATCACATCGAAGTATTCGAAATACAAGAAGTAGGCAGTGCTATAAACATTAATTTTGATTGCATTGATGCATGTAACTGAAAAGGATTTCTATATTTTGTACCTATTTCTCTTTAAAGACCATTCTTTCAATATAAAACATTGAAAGGTTTCTTATAACTTTCCCTTCGGTGCAATACTCCATTTAACACTTTTAAGATTTTAAAATCTTCTGAAGGAATCAAATCGAAGTATTCGAAATACGACAAGATAGCAGTGCTATAAACAGCAATTTTAAATGCATTGATGCTTGTTACTGAAAATGATTTCTGCATTATGTATACGTTTTTTATTAAAGATCATTCTTTCAATATAAAATATTGACCGGTTTCTTATATTTTTTCGATCAGTGCAATACTCTGCGTAACACTTTTAAGAATCTAAAATCATCGCATGGAATCAGATCAAAGTGTTCGAAATATGAGAATTTGGCAGTGGTATAAACATTAATTTTGAATGCACGTTTCTAAAAATGGCTTATATATTCTATATCTATTTTTTGTTAAACACCATTCTTTCGATATAAAATACTGACCGGTTTCTTTTTATCTTTCCCTAAGGTGCAATATTCCACGTAACACTTGAAAAAAAACTAAAATCTTCTGAAGGAATCACATTAAAGTATTCGATATATGAGAACTAGGCAGTGCTATAAATATTAATTTTAAATGTATTGATGCACATTACTGAAAATGACTTCGACATTCTATACCTATTTTTCGTTAAACACCATTCATTCAATGTAAAGGACTGACTGGTCTCTTATATCTTTTCCTAAGGTGCAATACTCCACGAAACGCTTTTAAAAATCTAAAATCTTCTGATGCAATCAGAACAAAGTGTTCGAAATAAGGGAAGTGGGCAATACTATAAGCATTAATTTTGAATGCATTGAATGCACGTTACTGAAAATGGCTCCAATATTCTATACCTATTTTTCGTTAAAATACCGTTTTTCAATATAAAATACTGACCGGTTTCTTATATTTTCCCCTAAGGCGCAATACTCTAGGTAACACTTTTAAAAATCTAAAATCTTCTGAATGAATCATATCAAAATATTTGAAATAAGAGAAGTGGGCAATCATATGAACATTAATTTTGAATTCATTGATGCATGTTACTAAAAATGTTTTTAAACAGAAGGTTTCAAAATTATTTTAGAAAAGTGAATCTAAACGATTAATACCGAGGCATATTTAATATTGAACTTTTAGATAATTTCTTTGTTTTTCTCCTTCTTAATTATCTCAAATATAGATCAATTTTATTTATAAAAATCTAACTGAAAAATAATGCAGAAAGAAATGCGAAGAAAAATATAGTTATTTTTTATTATTTTTTAAATATAATTTTTTTCAACTTGTTATTAATAGAAATTTAAAAAGTAAGGAAAATACAATAAAAATTCGCAAAAAATTAGTGTTGATAGTTATGGCCTCTGAGCATAATGATAATTTATGATTGAGATTATTTCTTATAAGATAAAAATCTAACAGTAATTTTATGCATAAATCAAGCATTTTGTGCGAATTTGAATACATAAGATAAAATCTTAAACAACGGTCTAACACACAATTACATACAAACAGGACAAAAAACATCACATACGGCCGTTTCCAGAAACATTTGATCTCCTTCCTCAGTGAAAAAAAAAAAAAAAAGCCCCGGGTACTGATTAATGAGTTGATTGAAAAGAGGAAAGAAATAGTTTAAATATTTTTTAAAGAAATGATATAACATACCGGAATAACTGAAAAAAGGACCAGCTGAATAGGATTCTTCCATTGTAGCGAGAGAAAAGGGGTATTGTTCATATAACTTACCAAAAAAGAAGTATGTCTATGAATATAGTATGTTTCGTAAAAGTATTATTTCTTATATATATATATATATATATATATTTAATCTCAATTTAAAACTGGGCCAGACTAAATTGAATAATCCAGCAAAAAATTCCCCCCAGAACTCATAAATCTATTCCTGATATAATTATAATTTAAGCTGACTAAGGAGTTAAAATTACGGTATTAAATAAAACTGATTATGTTCAAACTGTCTTCAAATTGAATAATGATGGACCTTATATCAATATTAAAACAAGTTGGAAATTGCACGTAAAGCGTAGCAAATGAGGTGCGTTCGTTGATAACGAAGTTTTAAAATATTCAGATCTTGCTGATATAGTAGAGCGTACTTTGGATACAGTATAGTGGTCGAAATCTTTGTGTTCCTGTAAATATGCAGGGAGTAATTCTTATTATACTTCATTAACGTATATCTTATTTATAAAATGTGAAGTAGTTTAATATAATTAAACCCCCCCCCCAAAACAATGTTTCCCCCGTATAACATTATTTAGCGGAATACATTTCTGTGGCCCTGTAATTTAATAATAAATATTCTTTGCATCACAGATTATACAAAATGTATTTTTAGTACATATTTCATAGATTCATGTCGATTCTATTATATTCAAATGAGTGTAACACCATTAAAATGCATTTGAAACTGTTTTCCCCATTGACCGTAATGTAACGGAATACTTTTGATTGTCCCTGTAATTGATCAATGCATCCGATTTTCATAACATTTAAAATGACTCGACAAAATTATGTAATAAATATATGTTTTAAATTTCAAACGATTAAAATGCATTTGAAACTTTTTTCCCCATTGACCGTAATGTAACGGAATCCTTTTGATTGTCCCTGTAATTGATCTATCCATACGATTTTCATAAAATTTGAAATGACTCGACAAAATTATGCAATAAATGTACGTTTTAAATTTCAATTATGTATTTTAAATTTCAAACGATTCGGTTGGGTAGTTTTTGCGTTGTTATATGCGGACGGACAGACAGACAGACGGACAGACAGACAGACAGACAGACGGACGGACTGAGCGACAACAATAGGTGCTACGTATTTACATAATTACGAACGCACCTAAAAAGAGATCCATTTACCACTGAACTTACGGCATAATGATACGGTCGTGGCAATCCTAAAAATATATATTAGTTGTAAACAAAAAAACCACTTTAATTAGTTTTTAAAAAGGTTTTTTACCTGTATTCTGCGTCTCGGAAATCCAGGGTATATTCTCTTCTTTTTATTAATAGAGAAAAAAATCTCCATTCTGTGTAGTATATAACAAATAATGAATTATCGAAAAGACAGTTTTTCCGTAATATTCATCAAACCAAATCATCAATTTTGTAGTTTAAACTAACCCTTTCAATATAACACATAGGATGGTTTAAAAGACCATTTTGATCCATTGTTCAATAGAAATGAATAATGACGAATCTCTTTTATTCATCGATTCATGCCTTGTGAAATATTCACAGATGTTCTATAATTTATACTTTGATATATGAATATAATCAGATCGCTATGTCTTTCTTTCTGGAACTTCTATTTTGATTTTGTGAAAGAATAAATTGTATTCAAAATAGACAGTAAAATAAGAAAATGTATTTCAACAGGTAAACTTCTTAAATAAAATGTAAGATTTGCTTATTTAATTCATTTATGCCTAGCGTCCCCTTTAGGAACGCTCCGAATTTTAATAAATTTGTATAATTATTCTTCTTGGTTAAAAAATGAAAAAAATGTACAAAATAACTATCTTTAAATATATTTATGTGTTTCCGAAAGGTGACAAAATAAGATTGATATTTATTTGATTAAATGAAACATTTTTTACGGATATTATAGATTTTTCATTTTTCAAAATTGTCAAAAGTAAGTTTTATTTGTATTTTTTCAGTCAATGATCCAAATAAATAAATCACAACAATAACTTGTAGACTTTTTTGAGACCAGTGTTTTTTAATCATTTAACTGAGCAATATTTTAACAAGATAAAGTAAAAAAACTAAAACCCAACTACGACAAAAAACACATTAGTGCATTAAATTATTCTATTAACGTTCACGCTGCTCTACATTACAGTTCCCGTGATCCGCGCTTTACTCTTATCGCTCATTTTTTTTAAACATCTTCAAAGCAGTCTTGTAATTATGTATAAGCATATAAATACTGGTGAAGCTCTTTCAAGTAATACCAAACACATTACATATATTTTTATTTTATACTTTTTGTCCGCTAGAGGGCATAATAGTAAATTTGGTGACAAACTTTATAGCTCACAACCAACAGAATATCAAGATCAAGACCCTTCTAATGGCACTGCAGTGGTCTTATTCTGATTACTAAGTACCAAAGAAATTAAGAACGAAAAGATGTGAATTATATGCAATTAGCCCATAAATGCAAGTAAAGTCACAAGCAAATGCTAGTAATATATATATATTCGAAATGTACAAGTGAAGCGCTTTAAAATGATACCAAACACGGCATATCTAGCTTAACTTTATTTTTTTACTCTGTATATTTTGTCCGCTAGAGGGCGCCACATTGAATTTGGTGAAAATCTATATAGCCTATAACCAGCGGACAATTAAGACGCTTCTAATGATATGTCATTTGTCGAATTCTGATTAGTGGTTTAGAAGTTACGAGGGAACAGATGAACATACATACATACATACATACATACATACATACATACATACATACATAGCCTGTCAAAATCATAACCCTCCTTTGGCTTTGCCGTAGTCGGGTAAAAAAATAAATAAGGTATTTTTTTAAATTCCAAAAATCCCCTTTTCATGTTATATTTAAACTAAATATACAAAAAAATATTACATATAAAAAATAGAGATTATACAGGGTATTCTAACTAATGGAATCATTTTCAAAAAATTGTATTTATTAAGGTACAAATACAAAATGATCAATCTTTATACTGATAAAAAGAGGAAGTTTCAAAGTTTTTTCTAAGCCATTATACACGTTCAATGCGCTTACAGTTTGCTGCACGGCAAACATCTACTCGTTAGCCCAACTCGTTAGCCAAACATCCACTCTGTAACAGCAGATACCCTTTCTCGTGTGTGGAACGATTTTGGCTATCGAGTAGATGTTTGCCGTGCACAGGGCTCACATCTGGTCCACGAACTAAACACCAATACTTTTTAACAGAAAATTTCATAGTTGGTTTCTGCAGTTTTGTGCTAAAACTAACCTCCGATGGTGATTTCTGCGCACTTAGCAAGAAAAATATAAAAGGAAAATCCTTCTAAGAAAATATTGATGTTCAGTTGGAAGACCATTTGAGAGCCCTGTGTGCAACAAACGGTGGACGCATTGAACATTTACAATATCTGAAAAAAAAACTTTGAAGCTTTATCTTTTCGTTGGTATAAAGATTGTTTTTTTAAAATTTGTATTTGTATTTTAATAAATACAATATTTTAGAAAATGAGTCCATCATTTAGAATAAACCTGTATTATACAAACATAAATTTATTTATTTCCGCTTCAATACATTCGAAAAGAGCGTCTTTTACAGAATTTTTAATCTTTAACACCGGTTTTTCGAAACAGAAATTTTAGCCTAATTGAACCAGAAAGATGCTTGGATTAAGGAATACAAACTTTGCAATAAAAATTTACTGCTGAATCATAATTTGCCTGAATGTGGTACAGGCAAATCATGTTTGGCAAAAGCACATTGCAAATATGACGTACCTGCAAATAAGGAATGTGGTTAAATTGTGAAATTGTAGATTCACAAGCTTATTATTTGGGCATTTTTGTAACGTAAAAAATATAGGGCGCAAGGCACGAATGGGCACATTTTTTCATTAGCCATTTAAAGGACAGTTATTTATTTAAAGTCCTCTTCTGGGTGATAGTCAAACAAATTGCTTTTAAGCCTCAAATACGGTTATTCTTAGTATATTGTCACTAATACTTATAATGATATTACACTTGTGACGTGGCCGGTGTTCTTTTGGTTAAATGAATACATAATCTTAAGTAAAAACTAAAATTCAACACTTTATTTAAACCTCTGGGACATGGAAAGTGGAGCTAAGTTCGATATTTCAGTCACTAAGCACAATACTAAGAGATTAAATCATAATCTATACTCACGTCCACGGCTTAAGCTCCGCTCGGGGCACTCACACCGGCTCTACCTTTAGGTTGCGGCTAAATGCAAGTTTAAAACTATAATAAAACAGCCCGTGGCTGCAAACAATCTTTATTCTCAAAATATTCAACGTATTAAATAACTCTTACCCGCTGACTTTCCTCTTAGGTAACTCACTCACAACACAAGCTAATTCGGCTCACAATACTAGCTATCTCACTTTAGAACACCTTGCTTTGCTTCCCAACACAATCTATCTCACTTGGCTGGCTTCCGCCGCCTCACCACACACTCCAACTCATAGCTGTTATACATTGCAAACTGAAGACGGAGCTTTAAATTTGCATAATACTCCTAACCGCAGCTAACTGTAGACCCGAGGGCGCCACACACACTTTGGAAAGTTAAAGTTGAATAAAGGATAGATCTCGCTTTTGCGCCACACATGTTAGAACACTGACGTCACGATCTCACTAAAAATGCTAAAGTACCATTATCACAAAGGACACTCCCTCACACTCTGTGTAAAGAAATAAACATAATTTTCTAGTACTTCATGAAAATATTAGTAAAAGTATATAAATAATATATATACATATCAAAAGCTTAGTTTATATAAATTAAGGCGAAACATATAATTATGTATATTATACTACTAACTGACCCGCCCAGCGTTGCACGGTGGTGTAATAATAATTTTAAAAGAACATGACATTTGTGATTTTATCTCTAACTCGAAATACGTGAAATTACGTTGTCTGAAGTTCACGACCACTGTGTGAGTACTGTGTGAAAAATTGGTTTAAAAAAATTAACAAATAATATTTATCGGTAAAAATGTTCAAAAGTACTGCAATGGGAAACGGGAGAGGAACTTACATGCAATTCAAGAATAAATAAGATCATGATGCATACAAAAATCTATAATTTTCACAAAAATGACAAAAATTCGATGCTAAACGCACAAAAAATAAAATCACATCAAAAATCGCATTGAAAATCACTGAAAAAAATCATACCAGACAAATTTAGGTATTTTGGCTGAAATTTTGAACCAATTTTATTTTTATGATTCTCAAAAAAAAGCCCCAAAATGTGAAGAAATACTAAACTTTGCAATGAAAAATTCGTTAAAAGTTCCAAAAATCGCCGCACGGATTCCGAATAAATTTTATTGAAAAGAGAAAAAAAAATACTATGTTGAGTGAAAAGAATGAAACCGCATTCCTTTCACTAATATAGGAAAATCGCCTCGAAATATAAAAAGAACACTAAAAATCGCCTAAAAATTAAATTTAAGAATTCTAATCAAAAAATCAAAAATCGGGCTTCGAGGTGCAAAACTACATGTATAGAGGTACCTTCCCTCCAAATTTTGTAACTCTACTTCAGAACAGCGGTGACACACACACAAACGTGTCTCTTTATTATTATAAATGACAAATATTATGCACATTCCTATGTTTAGTGCAGTTTCATTTTATGAAATAAATAGAAAAAAAGCGTCATTTTTTTTCAATATTTTCTTCCTACATTTTGCAACAGTTTAAAGTAATTTTACTAAGAAATTTGAGAATTTTTCAGATACAAATGGGTTAAAAAATATATTTTACATTTCCATTTTCATTTTTATGGTAGTTTACATTTTAAGATTTTACCTGTCTATAACTTACAAATTTAAATACCAGATAACAAATTATTTTAAAAGATTTAAAGTACAAAAAAATCAAAAGCAAACATATTTATAGAAAAAAGTGTTATCAAAATAAAAATATAATGAAAGAGGAAAAAACCCGATAATTTTACATTTCCTGTTATGAAATATTTTAACCTCCTTCTTGATTTTCTCCATCAATTACCATATAGACTTATCTATCTTCTAACGGAATTTCTAAAATTCAAACTGCCTAAAACACAGTTCCTAGTAGTCTTCAATAATCCATTATAGCCGTTTGATAGTTTAAACAAGCCTTTTTATAATAATACGTCTGGGATAATATATATCTTTTCACCTACTGTTCAATGAATGATGAAGAATTTAGTTCATTTATCAATTCCTGCAACGGAGGAATGTCTACAAATGTTTCACCATTGCCTTAATGAATGAAGATATAATTGATTTCTGCGTCTTCATATTTTAATTCCTTGAGTTAAAAAGTCAATTGCCCCAGAATTATTCGACATGCATTTCTGGTCAAACTTATGTAGACATAAAAGATTGTAAATTTGGTACGATTTTTATTTTGAGTAAGAAATAGCAACAAAAAACACTCGAAAAGAAAAAAATCAAAAGATATCAAAAGCTTTGTGGTCGTCAAAATGGACAGACCTGCTGTAGAATAATGGTGTCATAAAATTTATCTAAAAAAAAAACAAATTTGTAGGGTGAATTTCTATTACAGTAGAAAGTCGTTTATCCGAACAAGTCAAGACTTATCCAAAATCAGTCTTGTTTATATAAGACTTAAGATAATGAATTACCGGTATATTCTCAGACATTTCACAGAAATTTTTTTAACAGTGTGTCTGAAATTATTATTAAGCATATTAGCAGAATGAGTTCATCCTTAAACCATACATACAAACAAAAATAACTCTTGCATTCAAATCATAAAGGTACATAAAAATAATATACAGACATACATATAATAAATTATTAATAATAATAAATTATTATTCATTAGTGAGAAACTGCAGACTCAGGCATCGGCCGGAGTGGCTTAGTGGTTAGAGCAGCAGCTTGGAGTGCTATAGTCCCGGATATTATTCTTATAATTCTTATTCCCTAATCGAAGAACCTATTTTCCATGATAAATCTAATAGGGGACAAGTGATAGAAACAAGGTATTTGGATAATTAAAATTTCGGTTAAAAAAATTAAAAAAAATAATAATAAAAAATTTGAGAAAAATATGCCGTTCGGATAATTGAAAGTTTGATTAAAAAATATAGAGAAATAGACTGTTCTGATAATTAGAGATACGATTAATCGGAGTTACAATAATCGGTGGTCCACTGTATTATGGTCTAAAAATTTCTACAAAGGCATTTGAATTTCTTTCTGAAAGAAGTAACATTTTATCCAATAATTTCACATTGCATTCAAATGTTTTAATGTCTTTCCAATATCCCGCAATAACAAAAAGATAAATATCTCTCTCTTCAGATGGCAAAAGCTGATTAAATGGTATATAAATGAAAGATTTTAGGTACTACCTAACCTTTTTAGGTTCCTAACCTTTTTTGCTACGCGATCTACCTTTAAGTAAACTCATTTTTGTGCGCCCACCTAATGTATCGTATCCACTTCCAATAACCCACAATAGCAACAATTTGATATTTAAAATGGCACATAAAATGTAAATCCCTTTGTGGGATACATTAAAATACATATTTTAATAATTTGTATAGTTAATAATTCTATGATAGCGGTTCCTAACCTTTATTGCTACGCGATCTAGCTTTAAGTAAACTCATTTTTGAGCACCCACCTAATATAGTGTACATTGGGATGAGAATTGTTGTATGACCTCTATAAACACTCGAATGTCCAATTTTGCAAAAAATACAAATTTCCATACGAAGTATACACTATATACAAAAAACAACAAGAGGGAAATTGCACGCTTAGTGTAGCAAATGAGGTGCGTTCGTACTATAAATAAGTTTTTAAAATATTCAGATCTTGGTGTAATACTATACAGTACTTCGAATACAGTAGAGTATCTGAAATCTTTTGTGTATCCCTGTAAATACTATCTGCTTTCTATTATACATAAAGTAACTCGTAGTAAAGATTAATCAAGTTTAACATTCTCAGCAACATATATCGATTTTATAAAATGTGAAATAGTTTAATGTTATTAAAATACGCCACAAACAGTGTTTCCCCCTAGACCATTATATAATGAAATACTTTTGTGTAGCCCTGTAAATTAATGACAAATATTCTTTGCATCATAGGTTGTACAGAACATATATTTTAGTATATACTTCATAGATTCATATCAATTTTACTGTGTTCAAAAGAGTGTAACACTATTAAAATGCACTTGTAACTAGTTTCTTTCATCGGCCGTAAAGTAACGGAATAATTTTGATTGTTCCTGTAATTACACTACATCTGATTTTCATAAAATTTGAAATGACTCGATAAACTTATACAACAATTATATATTTTAAATTTCAAATTCGAATGAGTAGTTTTTACTCTTTTATATGCGGATAGACGGGCAGACAGACGAACGGACTGAAAGACGACTATAGGGGCTACGTATTTACATAATTACGAACGTACCTTAAATGTGTAATCTCAATGTTTCTAAATGTAATGATAATTTCAACAACACACAAACTACAAGGCAATTAAAGATATGTTTAATTATTACCAAAACATATCTTTTTAATCATAAAACATGTAATTAATTCTGGCACTGATGTTTATTGATAAGGACATCTATACCAAATGTTAACACAGGTTAATTTAAATCTTAAATGACATTCTAAATGCAATTTTACAGTGCATTTGTTTTTCAAAAACTGCAATGTACTTCAATCAATTACATTGACTTTTACCGTATCAATGATCTCAACGCAATATTTTGATTGTTCCTAGAACCAAGAAATTAAGGATTTTCTCTTCAAATATTATTTGCTGTTAAAATTGTTTTTTTTTCTTTTTTTAATAGTTGAAATAAAAGCTCTATTTTTCCGACAAAACTTGATCAATCCCTGAAACGCCAAAACATCCGCCAAGGGCCATTGGTTGGGAGACACTGTCCTAGGTCATTCAAACAAAAGATCTGAAAATATGAAATGTATATTTTTGAACGAACTTTTACAAAAAAAAAAAAAAAAAAAAAAAAAAAAAAAATCAAATATTCTTTAAATATTATATTTAATTGAAAAATGTCTTTGTGAATGTGGTGATAATAATAAGTTTTGTAACTTTGTAACTTTTTATGACATTTCGTTTTGAAAGAGATAAAAACTACCCTCAATCAAAGTGTTACACATGAAAAACTATACAAGATACCGTTTTAGCAAGTTTCAATAATCATTTGAAACAGTTCGAGGGTTTAAACTAACACTTTCATTTTAACACACATAGAATGCTTTAAAAGATTTTCTACATAAATTCTCAGATGAATGGTGATGATTCCAGATCATCTATCAAATTCTGCAACTGATAAAATTCACAGATGTTTTATCATATGGTTTACCATTTGAAAAAAGGAATAAATTCCGAATTTCTGACAGTCGTGTCTATTAACTGAATTATCTATTTTGATTTAGTAAAAGAATAGTTTATCTTCAAAGAAACTACAAAATGTAATGGGTCGTTCGGAAAGTCCTTTCCGTTTGTGAAAATCATTTCGTACCGGAAAATTTTGTCTATTAATATCTATGTATTAGATATCGGAAACATTATCTAATAATTAAATAACAGAATTTTCCGGTACGAATTGATTTTCCCAAACGGAAAGGACTTTCCGGACGACCCAATAGATTCATCGCCCTGACAGCGCTATAATAATGCTAACTCCTCCCAGTTTCTTCAACTTTTCGAAGAAATACGATGCGTTTTGATAAAAGGCTTTGATTTCGTTGAATTTTGAATATTCCCTCATTCTTTTAATTTGGATTTTTAATTAACTTCTCAAATAATTATTAGAATTTGAAAATTCTGAATTTCGGGTGCATTATCAGATCTTTTAGGCTAGTTTCACAAAGTTTTGGGAATAGTACGACTCGTAGATCTTGTAGAAAAGAAAGACACATAAAACGACGTGTTCTTTTATTCGGTTAGATAACTATAAAATGAATTGCAATATGATTTTAAAATCTATATTAATATATATATATTAAAAAATTGATAATATAGCATCTAAACTAAAAAGTTAAATGTTAGTAGGCATAATAACAAAACAGAATAGTGAAGCATAGCTAAATAGTTAACCCTTTGCTTACGGGGTTGGGATACATGTCGTCCCAGAGAAGATTGCTTTATTATATTCGCACCACTTTTTTCAACTAATAAGTGCCATATATTTGCACCAGAAAATTTTCAAGACAAATCTATGACAAACATTTTTTTTCGTAAATTGTGGTGCGAATGAATATATAAAAATCGCCATTTATATCCCGTAATCAAAAGGTTAACAATATGGTAAGGTATATTAGCTAAACGAAATCTGCGAACAAAAATAGAAAATGTTTAAATTAAGGGGTTTGAATCAATGTTTCTTGATTTTTTTAACGAAGTGTAGAATTTATCAATATCTGCATATAGACAGCAATAGGAAAGAATCTAAAGGAAATAGTAAAATGTAGGTATATAGTTAACAACCTGATAGACAATATAGTTAAACGAAATCTCGATTTCACGTAGAAAATGTATATTAAGAGTTTTGCTTCAACACTTCTTCACTTTTTAATGATGTGCAGTATCTATCGATATCTCTATGTCGATAGGCAGTGATACTTAATATAAAAAATTCTAATGAAGCTGTATTTGGTTATATTTATTTATTTATCTATTTATTAATTTATTTTTTTATTTGCATACAAATGTTCTTAAGAGAGAAAAAAACCCATAACTTCTGAAGAGTTTATTTCATTTTGTCAGTTACATCTTAATAGTAAGTAACTTAAAACCATTTTTAGTAAGTAAATTAACATGTAATTAGTAAAATATTAATGCATAGTCAAAAGTAAAAAAAAAATACGAAAAATATCCAAAAACCGTTAAAAAAAAAAAAACTCATTAAAACCCCCTAAACTGTTAATGGTATTCAAAAAGCTATCAACACCTTTTCATCACTCGGCATTGACATTTGATATATAAAATACAAAATCAATCAAGAAAAAGAATCAAAAATTCATTTATTTATTTTTATATTTCATTAAAAAATAAATTGAAAATAGAAGAAAATCGATAAATTAATAACGACTTTATTTTCCTTTATTGGTTATACATAGAAATCAAACAAGGTAATAAGATTTGTGATTAGTAAATTGATATAGGTTTTCTAAAATATCGATCCTTTAATTAAATGTAAAAAATAAAAAAAAATCTTTGAAATAAAAATATATACATTGAAGTGTTTGAATTAAAATTTCTTCTTATTATTATTTTTTCATGAAACGTTAAACCTGACAATATCTAACTTATCGATTGCTAGTATTATTTAAATCTTAAAAGAATGTTCTAAAATGCGAGTAATTAGATATTTTTTCCATTAATTAAGCAGAATATAAAAATTAGTTTCGTAAATATTGAGCCGCATATAATTAAAATGCAATGATTTACTCACATTCACGGAAAAAAATGCATTGTAACTTAATCTTCTGATTTCCAAAACGATACAGAAGAATAGCTCTAATTAATGATTTGACGTGACTTAATAAAATACGGAAAGAAACTAATAAAGAGAAAAAAAAATATACATCACCAAGCGATTCTTTTGTGTTTCGAAATAGGGTGTTAACAAGGATATATTAAGTTATTTATTTTCTTTTTGAACTTTAATAAAAAGTTGGAAGTTGAGATAAATTACACAATATAAATATACATTGGATTTTGTGGAAAATAGGAAATTTCTTTTATAATTGACGGAAATTCTTTTAAAGATTCCTTAAGTACTTTAGAATATATTTTACGTATTTCTTATAAATTATTTTGTACAGATACATTATTAACTTTTTAGGAATTGATAAATTACTGATGAATGATAGACGAGATGTTATAGATGAATGTTATTAAAATTGGGTTGTATGGAAAACAAATTTCATTCAGAAAAATCTCCATTTTCAAAAATTCGAAAATGGCGAAAAACGCGCTAGCTGTTTTTCTCCAGTAAATAACTCTAAATATATCGTGTTAATAGTAATAATAATAATTATTATTATAGTGGTAGTAACAATAATAATAATTATAAAATAGTGATCGTAAATATAATATTAATAACCATAGTTGTGATTTCTGTGTTGAAAAAACATATGTATATAATCTCTGATAAAACATGGAGTTATTCAAACTATATTTTATCTTATGTATCTATATTAATATTGAAAACACATGAATTATTAGATCATCGTGATCTTTTTGGTCCAGTTTTGTCATCGCTTGGTTGCTAGATTTGCGTATTAATCTGCGATAGTGATGCTATATGCATACTTTAGATTGAGGCACCAGTTAGTCACCTATTAAAAATACGTTTTTTATACTTGTTGAAAAGAATTTTAATTTTTGTATTTTACGTGAGATTTTGAGGTGAAATATTCCAATGTATGCCTGTGCAACGATAATTTGAATTTTGTCAAATTTCGGAGTTGCTTTCTATTAAAAATGAGGATTTCTTTAAATTACATTTTATTAGATAGATATTTCATTTAGAAATATTCCGCTTATTACTAAGAGAGATTATAATTAGATTTCACCAAATATTATTTCTAAACCAAGATTTCAATGCAAATCTTTAAAAACATCTTTTAAATCTAAAGTATACAAAGAGCAGTATAATGCTACATATACACTGCTCAAAACAATTAAAGTATTTTGCAGTTTTAGGTGGATTTTGTATCTGGGGAACTTTTTAGCTGATTGATACATGGTCGACAGACATAGTAGGTTATATGAGAATAAATTACACATGTTTGGCAGAAAAAATGCATTTTATTGCGCATTTGTGTACAAAAGGAAAAAAAACACAATTTGTGCATATGAGAAAAAAGAATAAGAAAAGGTGTTTTCTTCAAAGAAAATCATTTTCAGTAGGGGGTATGGTTTCCACGGGCTGCCAGCAACGTTGAACACCTTTGAGGCATGGACTCAATGAGGCTATTAATGACGAGTTCGGGTATTCTGCCCCACTCTTCCAGAAGAGCTCTTTCCAGTTCTTGGAGAGTTTGTGGCGGTTGTTGGCGGCCAGAAACTAGTTTTCCTAGAGCGTCCCAAACGTGCTCGATTGGATTCATGTCTGGAGAACACGCTGGCCATTCCATTCGAACGATTCCTTCCTCGAAAAGGAAATCCTCCACCAGGTTTGCACGATGTGGTCTGCAGTTATCGTCCATTAAAATGAAGTTATCTCCGATTGCTGCAGCGTAAAGGACTAAAATAGGTCTGAGGATCTCGTTTCTATATCGGCGACCAGTCAGAGCTCCATCTCGAATGATGTAGAGGTCAGTGCGCACGTCAATGGAGATGCCACCATACACCAACACTTCTCCACCGCCAAATCTGACATTTTCGTGCACGAATGCAGGATTATTCCTACTGCCACGGTCCCTCCAGATGAAAATACGCCTATTATCCGGATGCATAGAAAAACGGGACTCGTCAGAAAACAGAATATTGCTCCATTCATTTCTCCTCCAGTTGACATGCTCGGTTGCCCACTCCCTGTGGTCGCGACGATGCCTTGATGTTAATGTAACACATACCATCGGTCGGCGAGCATACAGACCTACAGCATGAAGCCGGTTTCGGACAGTCTGAGTTGAAATCGTGGTGCCTGTAGCCGAGCGAAGGTGTTGTTGGAGAAGAGTAAAATCCATGTTTCGGTGTCCCCGAGCTGTTAACGCTAAATACCGATCTTCATTGGGCGTTGTTGGCGGTCTACGACTTTGCCCTGGTCTTCGGTCTGCACCTCCACTCTCCAAAAAACGGCTTCAGATCCTGGAAATGACACTTTGTGACACTCCAATTCTTGCGCTACTTTGGCTTGAGTTTGGACCCCTTCTAACCTACCAACAATTCTCCAAGCTTCTGAATCTGTCAAATGACTTCGCTGAGACATCGTACTCATCGAAACAAAGCAATCACTGAATACCGATCATCCTTGTCTTCATTCTCTTTTATCCAGTTGAAAGTCAAATTTCATTCGCTGCCGCTGAAGCGACGTTTTTGACGTCGAACTCAAAATTTGCATACTCCACAGTTAGAAAACCTGAAAAATCTGCATTTGTGATTCTCTTCTTCTATTTTCGGCAAAAAAATTTCGTTTATATCTTTATTTTATATAAAACTTCAAATATCCTTTAATTGTTTTGAGCAGTGTATATGTATATATATAGAGAGAGATGTGATAATTCTAAAACTTTCTTCTATGTCATACATGTTAATACTCCCTAAAAAATGCACCATATCTCCGGCGCTACCAGTTGGCTGATTTGCACCAAAATCTAATCAGCAACATCTTGTGTCAATTTTTTACTGAATCTGAAGCGTGATGTAAATCTTTGAATTAGTTTCTAAAATAGAGTTATTGCAGAAATCTTTAAATATTCTACATAATACCAACATCTTTTTGGTCATGTACATTGAAAATTAATCACGATAAACTGTTATCTGGCAGTAAATGAATCTAAAAGTTGATGAAAATCCAGGCATTAAATACAGCTGCTGTAAAATTGGGGAAAACCATCAATGTAGCGCCATCTATATGGAGATTCACACCAAAAACTAATATTTATCAGTGACTAACTGAATCTGAAGTCTGACGAAATTTCGTACATTAGTTCTTGAAATAGAGATATTGCGATTATCATAAATAATGAAGCATAGCTGTTGCCACTTCTTAATCGATTTACATCAAAAAGTAATCAGCAAAAAATTATACCTAGAGCTAAATATGAAGTTATATGAAAATCCGTGCATTAATCCTCGAAATAGAAGTATTGTAATAAGTCTGAATAATACAGCATAGCAGCGCCGCCTATTATATATACCAAAATCTTATCAGCTTCGTTTTATGTTAAGGTCTAACTTAATATGTTTTGTGAAACTCCATGAATTAGATCTGAAAATAAAGTTCCCACAGAATTTTTGTCAGATAGAGACTCACAGATTAACAAAGTAAGAGAGTGAAAGACTTACAGACGGACTTTCTCTGAAATCCATCAAATCGTGTTCAGGACCTTCTAAAACGTATAAATCAAAAAATTTCACTAGACCAATAATTTATTCTAGTAAAGATAGAAAGAATTAATAATTAACAGACTTTTTAATTTTTAAATTGTATGGATTATAATATTTTTCTAAACTTCCTGCGTCTCATGCTAATAAATAAATATGTTGAAATGCTTTTCAAATCTTGCAACATAAATCTATTTTTCTCATGTACGAAATCTTTAGAGATATGAAAAGCTGCCTCAAAAATAAA
This sequence comes from Maratus speculifer, assembly GCA_964019185.1. NCBI lineage: Eukaryota > Metazoa > Arthropoda > Arachnida > Araneae > Salticidae > Maratus > Maratus speculifer. The sequence goes on along the minus strand of OZ025294.1, from coordinate 229,951,301 downwards.
ATATTTTAAATCTATTTATAACAGAAAAATTCTTTAAAACTTATACGACTTAAATGCAGTTTCTCCAGATAAAATTAAATCCAGAAACAGATTACTGAAGTTCGCGACTGAAAGTGAATCCTTCGGGACAAAGAAGAAACAAAGTTTGTGTTCGAAGTTTGATTTTTAAATGTATAAAAGGATATTAAAATGGCATGTTGTTTTAAATGCACCCAATAAATTTCAATTTTTGTGACGAAACTTTTAAGTGAATAAAACCATAAAAATTTAAGATATGAATTACGCGCTTTTAAGAATGTTGTTTTAAAGAATGAATATTAAAGTGGAAGTACATTAATAATTTAGTACATGCGAAAAATATCAAAAATATACGTGTTGTAAAGAATTCTAGTATGCGTTATGTTTAGTTTAGAAATGAAATTAAGGCATAAATTTTTATTGCATTTCTAACTGAAGTCATTTGTGTGATGCCTTAAAATTAAAAATAATTTTTTAAATCAGAAAATTATATTTCGAAAACTTTCTGAAATTAAATTCCTAAATGTCTAATTTTTTGTGATTTTTAAGAATAAAAATATGTTCCTCCTTCAAAATTTAACTACTGCAATTTTTTTAAAAGGACGTGTCCTATGCTAATAAATAAATTAATATGTTGAAATGCTTTTCAAATCGTGCAACATAAATTTATTTTCTCATGTACGAAACCTTTAAATATATGAAAAGCTGCCTCAAATATAAAATACTTTAAAACTATTTAGAACAGAAAAATTCTTTAAAACTTATAAGACATAAATGCATTTGCTCCAGATTCAGTTAAATCCAGACACAGATTACTGAAGTTAGCGACTAAAAGTGAATCCTTCGGGTCGAAGAAGAAACAAAGTTTGTGTTCGAAGTTAGATTTTTAAATGTATAAAAAGATAATAAAATGGAATGTTATTTTAAATGCCCCCGATAAATTTAAAATTTGTTTTATGAGACGAAACTTTTAAGTGAATATAACTATAAAAATTTAAGTTATGAATTACGCGCTTTAAAAACATGTTGTTTAAAAAAATTAATATTAAAGTGGAAGTACATTAATAATTTAGTACAAGTGAAAACTATGAAAAATATATACGTCTTGTAAAACATTTTTATATGCTTTATGTTTAATTTTGAAATGAAATTAAGGAATAAAATTTTCGCAACACTTATAACCGAGATGTTTGTGTGATGCTTTAAAAAATATATTTTTTTTAATTATAAAATTACATTTCAGACACTTCTAAAATAAATTCCAAATTTGTTATTTATTTATTTATTTGTTTATTTATTTATTTTTTAATGGGTAAAGATATTTTCTTCCTTCAAAATGAAATTACATTAATTTCTTTAAAAGGCCGAGTAGTATATGGATTTTAAATACCGCACACAGACTGATAACTCGCAAACAGAAAATTACTAAAAACCGTCAAATTTTATTTCAAATCTTCTGAAACTTTTAAATTCATCAAAAACGAAAAATGGAAAATTTTCACGAATTCAATACTTCTTCTAGTAAAGATAGAAGAAAGTAGTAATTAAGAGCTTTATTAATTTTAAAATGTATGGTTATTATATTTTTCTAAACTTCCTTCGTCCCATGCTAATAAATAAATTAATATGTTGAAATGCTTTTTAAATCGTGCAACATAAATCCATTTTTCTCATGTACAAAATCTTTAGAGATATGAAAAGCTGCCTCAAAAAATTTAAAACTATTTAGAACAGAAAAATTCTTTAAAACTTATACGACTTAAATGCAGTTTCTCCAGATAAAATTAAATCCAGAAACAGATTACTGAAGTTAGCGACTGAAAGTGAATCCTTTGGGACAAAGAAGAAACAAAGTTTGTGTTCGAAGTTTGATTTTTAAATGCATAAAAGGATATTAAAATAGCATGTTGTTTTAAATGCACCCAATAAATTTCAATTTTTGTGACGAAACTTTTAAGTGAATGTAACCATAAAAATTTAAAATATGAATTACGCGCTTTAAAAATATGTTGTTTTAAAGGATGAATATTGAAGTGGAAGTGCATTAATAATTTAGTACAGGAGAAAACTATGAGAAATATACGTCTTGTTAAGAATTTTAATATGCGCTATGCTTAATTTTGAAATGAAATTAGGGCATATATTTTTACAGCATTTCTAAGTGAGGTCATTTAAGTGATTCCTTAAAATTAAAAATAACTTTTTAAATCAGAAAATTACATATCCAAAACTTCCTGAAATTAAATTCCTAAATGCCTATTTTTTATTATTTTAGAGAATAAAAATATTTTCTTCCTTTAAGCTTTAATTAGTGCAATTTCTTTAAAAGGAAATTTATAAAATACTACAAGTAGTATGCTACAAGCAATATATTACAAGTAATATCTACAAGTAGTTTATCTTTATCCTAAAAGGTTTCATCATATATTTCACTAGACATTTTTTTACAGAAAAAAAAATCATTTTAATTATAACACTACTTTAAAGAACTGCGTCTAATCACCTCAAAACTTTAAAAAACAAAATGCCATACCCATTCACTCTGTAGTAAATGGCTGCTAAAAAATCAATAAAAAAAATAAACATACTGAACCCACCATGTTTATTTTCTATAGTGTACTTGTATTGCTTAAAAACCACCGGCAGATCTACGTAACAAAATGTCCCTGAAAAGATTTTTAACGGAAACGGTTATTCTAATTCAAAATATGAGATCCTATAATAAAAAAATAATTATATTTTCAAAATGAAAAAAAAAAAAAAACAATATATATATATAGAGAGAGATTGATAGATAGATAGATAAAACACTTTAAATTGATAAGTGTTGGATAAGAAAAAAATAACATTTTTAACTTTATGTAGCGTATTTTAATTTACTTTGCTGAGAAGATCAGAGATCTATTTAACGAAAATTATATAAATAAATGTGAATAAAATTAATTTTTTTTGACTGAATGATTCAGTTTTTTTTATTATTATTATTATTATTAGATCCATAAAACTACAATCTCTCTGTAAAAAAAAAAAAAAAAAAAAAAAAAAAAAAGTATATAAGTGTGTAGAAGCATGTTTTTTATTTATATTTGTCTTGCATTTAAACAATTGGACATATATTTTTCAGTAGAGGTTCCAAAATAATAATCATTATTTTGGAACCCAGATAAATACCCAGATTCAGAATCGAACTCGCGGACATCCGGAGCGAGAAAATAAAAAAAGTCTGGCCCGCTGCCAACTGGGCTATCTGGCCACGTACAAACGAGTGTAATTTATCCAGTTACATACTAAAGAGTCAATAATGGATGACTTTGGGGCCCATTTTTTACGGTCTGAATATTGTTCTTTATCCTTGTGATATGTTTATCTATTGACTATACTCTATTGAAGCACAACGTTTTGCTGAATTCTGTGACACAAGCCTCGGGTCCTGTCCTTGTAAAACATTCATTACTTTAAAATTCATATTTAACGGTATCCCAAAATTCGATTAAGTATTTAAAAATAAAAATTAGAAATTTGTATACGGTCATTTACTTGTTTTAATGTTTAATTTAAAGCTGTTAAGTTAGACGTTATTCTTAATGTCCAATAGTTACTTTTTTACGAGTGGCGTTTTGTGCAATTGCTTTACCAATATCTCAGAAAAACAGAAATCTTCATTTGATCAATACTACAATACAAGCTTTTGCTCGAAAACTGATCCCGAAGGAGAAATAAATGTAGTTTCTGAATAAGGTAAGAGTAGAAAAAGATTTTAAAAATCAAAAGTAGAGGAGACAGTTCTCCTTCTGATACTATTTTACAAACGGCATTTATCGTTTTATACATCCAGTGCAATCGATTCAAATAAAAATATAGAGTCAAAGGTTTCAAATAAGGACTGTGAATTAAAACATTTGCAATAATTTTTTCATGTATTTCCTTTTTCTTTCTTTCTTTTTTTTTCGAAATTTTCCCAAACATTTAAAACAACTATATTAGAAATATAGGTAGCCAATCGTTCCTATTGGTAAGGTATTCATCCAATACTTACAGTTAAAACAGTTAATAGAAACAGTTAATTTTATGTATTTTATATATTATTTCATTATTTCGGGAATAGGAAACAGTTATTTAATGGTTAACTTTCGTGATATCCAGCCGAATTTACCCTATCGCGCCTAACATAGTTTCACTTCAAAATTTTCAAAAAATGTAAAAAAAAAAAAGGTTTTTGTGAGAAAAAGAAAATTTTTCATTTTATATATATATTATGCTAAATATTTCGTAAAAACTATTTCATTTTATTTTTCAAGTTATCCCATCTCCCTGTAAAAATGTTTTAAATAAAACGTAATTTATCTAACATATTTATTTCTTTAAAATACAAACTTAACTTTATCCAAAAATTAACTTTTCAAAAGAAATATTAATGTTTTTCTTCATTAGTAAATTATTTGCAAAATAGAAAATTTAAAAATTTGTGTACGGTCATTTGTTTGTTTTAATGTTTAATATGAAGCTGTTAAGTAAACGTGATTCTTGATGTCCAATAGTTATTTTTTAACGAGTGGAGTTTTGGGCCATTGCTTTACAAATATCCCAGAACAACGAAAATGTTCATTTGATCAATACTACAATACAAGCTTTTGTTCGAAAACTGACCCCAAAGGAGAAATAAGTGTAGTTTCTGATTCAGTAAAAGTAGAATGAGACTTTAAAAATCTAAAGTAGAGGAGATGATTCTCTTTCTGATACTATTTTACAAACGACATTTATCGTTTTATATATATTCTACAATTGACTCAAATAAAAAGTAAAGAGCAAAGATTTTAAATAAAGACTGTGGATTAAAACACTCGCAATATATTTTTTTTTCATGTATTTCCTTTCTTTTCGAAATTTTCCCAAGTATTAAAAACAATCTATATTGGAAATAACGATTAATGTAGTTTTATTTATCTCTCACATGCACTGTCAAGAAATTCTTAAAAATATTTTGATATTTTCATCTGTTTTTGTAAGCATATTTACTTTGAAAACGTATTTATGAAATTATTTTAAATATATTAAAGGCAACTTTTACCAATGTTAATATGAAATCTAAAAATAAAATGAGATTTCTTGGTTATAAAAGAGAATAAAAAGGATATTCAATTAGTTTTTAAATCTTAATTACTTAACAGATAAAGTAATAATAACATTTATGTTTTTAAAAAACATACGAATACGCGGAAATAAATTGTATACGGAAAAGAATAAAAAGTCCTGTTTAAATAATAATAGTAATAATAGCTTTACCCAAATTCTTCACTCTATTATTCTTCTCTAACTTTGCAAATTTAAGTTTAAATCCGTTAATTTTTTTTCCAATTATTTAACTAGTGCAGAATGCAATGATTCCTCTAGTAAAATAGCTTAAACAGTGTTAAAATCATCCGTATTCAAATATCAAAATATTGTACAGAAGACTGGAATTGTATTATGCGGTTAGTTTTGCAGAATATTAAATTTCTCGGGTTTCATTTTGAGCAATCTCTAAGTACCATGATTTATCAAAATAAATAGTTTTGCGACTAGTTCGTCAACAGAAAGTGATGCATCACATTAATAAGTGGCAAATGTCTTTTTAAAAAAAGCAAACTCGTGTAAAACGCAAATTTTTTTCAAGGATTTTAAATAAAAAACGAGAACACTTAGTCAATCGCAATAAATTACAAAATAATATTGACGTTTAAAGAAATATACTGCTGAAAAAAAAGAGAGATGCGTAGATGCTTAAACTTTGATGCCACGATTTTCGCCGGGAAACGTCCAGCTCTAAACTTAGAAAACCAAAATTCATTGATTAAAGTACGTCCTTATGCTTATCACAAACCTAAAAATTCATTAAAGTAACAATTATATATATGGTTTTTTATTATTTGTATATAAAAAAGTGATTTTATTTTTAAAACGTCCGCAGTTTTTCAATTTTTTGTATACTTCACTATATTTAAGTTCATAAGGTGAGTAAGGAATTAATTTAAGCAAAAAAGTTTGGTTTATTGATTTTAGTAAACTTAGAGGCGGTCCCCTGAAAAAATGTGTAACATCCAAGTTTAACAAGCTATATAGTGCTGCCATTTTTTTTCAACAATTTTTTTTCTTGTAGATTTAAATGTCAATTATATTTGTGCTGTACTGTGAACGACTAAATTTTCTCGTCTTTTTCTTCCAAAAAAAAAAAAAAAAAAAAAAAAAACGTGTGTTTTATTTTAATTTGTCTCGAAGTTTTTCGAACCAAACCGAACTACAGAAGATGCAAATAGAAATTCAGGTTATGCCAATATAACGCATTGTACATGCAATAGCGCATGTCAAGAACCAGTATGAGTCTATAGCAGCCTGTTTAGAAAAAAAAAAAAAACAGAACAAGAAATACTATATTTATGGAAAGAGAAAAAGAATGGCCGCGTCAGCCACAAGTTAATACAAATTGTCAATGTAATTGTGTCAATACAAAATGTAGAGAATCCCTTTCATTACTATGATTCATGTGCACATAGATTAATATTTTGTATTATCATAATCAACTATAAGATAACACAGAAGTTGGGCTGATAATCGTTGCAATTTAAGTATCACAAAGAGTGTCATCAAAGTCTTTCTGCGAGCAAATCATGATTATGTTTTGAGCTCACTGATATTCGAGTCTTTTTACCGAGGGAACGTGGAATAAAATATAATCTATTTTTTTTCCTTTATACAATACAGAAACTAGCCGTAGGTTGATAATTGTGACAGTAATATTTACATATAGATGTAAGACAAGTCAACAGAACGTAAACTAACAAGTAGAAAGTGCACTAACGATAGTCTTAATACTTTTGTTCTACCGTTTACTGCAACGACCGGGAATGCTTTCCTTTTAATAGACAAAAACATTATGTTGTAGAACTTGCGGAATATTTACTTTGGAACAGAAAATTCCAAATTTTTACATACCAGCTACTAAGTTACATAATAGAATTATCAAGCTGTATAATCTGTTATAGAGTTCAATGTGGACGGCATAATCATATGATCTCAATACAACACAGCATGCATGATATACTCTATGCTGTAGTACTATGAAAATCTCCCTTTGAGACTTTGAGCTCTTGCAGTTGTCTCTATGGATGAAGAAAAAAGATTACTTTCAAAATTACTAGATTGTTTCTAGAATTAAATCCCAAGCAAGTAATCAGCTGCTTTAGCAATTATGTGAAACAATATATATATTAGTGTCACAGAATATCCACATATATATATATATATTTATTTATTTAAATTTTAATAAGTACTTAATACAGATAATTTCATTTATTAAATTAAATTAAATATTTTTAAGCAAATTATCCATCCTAGTACATTTTCAGTTTAAGCTTCAAATAAATATTGTTGTTAAAATAAAACTTTTGTTGTTTTTAAAGAATGCCTATTGCATCTTCGTTAAATATAAAATTAATGTTTACGGATTAATAGAAAAATCTTGTACCCAACAAATTTTCATTGATTTTACAACATATTTTTGATTAAGAAACATATTATTTGGCTGAATATATATATATTTTTTAAATATAATCTATTACAAGATTTGTTTGGACAACTATATATATTTTCTTTTTCCGCAGCGTATATTCCACATTACGATGAATTTTTCATAAAAAAATAAGATTGTAAGTTATGAAAATGTTCCTCTGTCAACAACGTTGAAGTTTGACTCTAACGTTTTTTTTTTCCCTTTAAATAAAATATTTTTATCTGATACAAGCAAGGCATTTTTATTTGACCATAACCTGCCTTTGATTTGCATTTTAGAATATCTCAGAGATTTTGGGCACATTTTTACAACGCATGATTCTCTTTAAAATGTAAAATAATTTTAATGCCAGAATTGACCATGTTCTGGCATTAAAATGACCACGCTTTAGTTAGATTCGATTTCAGTTCAAAGAAATTTAAACGAAACGTAGAGAAATCCAAAAACTATTTTATTTTTAGATACGTACTAAAAATGCATTATATATGTAATACAGTTGTAGAGAAAATTTCAATCTGCGTTGTTATACACATTTTCGAATGATGAATGAAATTTCATTTTATTGCAAAGGAATCGAAACAAAACTTTGAGATAGCTCCAAAATATTTTACTTTAAGATACCTTACAAAAAGTACCGTATGTTATGTGATAGGGTTGTGCAGAAAAATCTCACCTTATTGTAATCCACTAATCCATTGATCCATTTTTTCCCGCTTATAAATGAAATATTCTTAATTGAAACAAAATAATAAATAGGTCAATAAGAAACTTTGCGAAAATTTAACCATCATTTCAATAAGTAATAATAAGAGATTATTGTTTTCGATGAAATTCGCTGATAAATAAATAAATCAATAAATTATGAAAAGTAAAATTATAAAAAGGTACACAACATAAAAAGTAATTTACTATCAATACTAGATTCAATAAGAAATGAATTTATACTAAGTCTAAAAATGGAAGGAAAATGTTATATTGTTAGACTTTTCCAGTAACATCATTGAAACAAAATCGGAATATGTGTCATATCTTTTTCAATGTAGAATGTTTTAGTTCCTTCTTAACATGCCTCAAGTCTTAATTATGCTACGTTAATTTCTATTTTTCTAGTTTAATATATTCTAGAAAAATGTTATACATGGGTGTCATAGATCTGTGTGTATATCATCTACATTAATAATGAACAAACATTATTTTAACTGAATAGATCTCCAGATCAATTTTCAGAAAATACTGCTGATGAGGTAGCATTTTTTTTAATATAACACCAATAAAAAATTTGTTTAGGCAACTATACATAGTTTCCTTCTCCGTAAAACTTTACACTACGATACATATTTCATAACAAAAATAAGTTTTTAAATTATAAAAATGTTCGTTTGACAACAACATTTAAATAGGATAGTAACTTTTTATCTTTCCTGTAAATAAAATATTTCTGTCTGATATAAGAAGGGCATTTTTATGTGACCATAATCCACTTTGGAGTTGCATCTGGAATATATCTGAGATTTATGATCCACGTTCACAATTCGTGTTTCTCATTAAACTATAAAGTTATTTTGATGCCAGAATTGATCATGTGGTTGAGTAAGATTGTATTTTATTGCAAAGGAATCGAAATAAAACATCCACGAAATATTTTTTTTAAGATACCTACAAAAAATTATCAGTATGTTAAATGATAGAGTTGTTGCAAAAAAAAATCTATCTTATTATAATCCATTTTTTCCAATTACGAATAAAATATACTTAAGAGAAACAAGATTATAAATAAGTAAATAAAAAATGTTTTTAAAAATTTAATCATTATTCCTCTAAGTAATAAAAAGACAATTCGATGACATTAGCAGTATTCCATGACATTAGTAGGTAAATAAATAAATAAATAAATAAATAAATGAGAAAAAAACATAGCATAAAAAGTAATTTTCTATCAATAATACATTCAAAAAATTAATATATACTGAAACGAAAAGGAAAAAAGATAAAAATAAATAAATAAATTTTTAATGTTCTCCTACAATATCTTTAAAACAAAATCTATATCAGTGTAATATTTTAGTGTATGTAGAATATTTTAGTTCTTTCTTCACATACCTCGAATCTTGATTATGTACTTACTACTTTCTATTTTTTTTTTTACAAATTTCTAGGAAATTACTATGTTTAAGTATCTGAAATCCATGTTGTACATCAGACACAGTCATAATGGACTAATATTAATATTTTCATTGTATACATCTCTAGAACAATTTTCCGAAAATGTTATTATGAAGAAGATTTAATTTTCTAAATATAATCCAATAAGAAATGTGTTTTGACAACTATGTATATTTTCTTTCTCTGCGACGTATATTCTTGATCAAAATGCATACTTTATAAAAATAAGATCGTAAGTTATAAAATTGTTCGTTTGTCAACAACATTGAAGTACGAATGTTACAATGTTTTCCCTTTAAATAAAATATTCCTATCTGATACAAGCATGGCATTTTTATAAGACTATAATATACCTTTAATTTTAGAAGATCTCCGAGATTTATGATCCACATTTACAATGCGTTTTTCTCTTTAAATTATAAAATCATTTGAATGACTGAATTGTCCATGTGCTTTAATAAGACTTCATTTAACTGCAAACAAACTCTGAGAAATCCTCAAATATTTTAATTTTAGTTACCTACAAAAAATACAGTATGTTATGTGATAAGATTGTAGAGAAAAATTCTATTCTGTTGTAATCCACTCTTTCGAAAGGTGAATGAAATATACTCAAGAGTAATCGATAAGAAACGCTTGTGAAATTTTAACCATTATTCCAGTAAGTAATAATAAGAGATTATTGTATTTGATGACATTAACTGGCCAGAAAAAAGTACATAACATAAAAGTATTTTTCTACCTATACTAGATTCAATTAGAAATGAATTTATACTAAAACGAAAAAAAAAAGAAAGAAAAAATCTTGATGTTCTCCAAGAATATAATTGAATCAAAATCTATTTAAATGTCACCTCTTAGTGTATGTAGAATCTTTTAGTTCCTTTTTCATATGAATGAAGTCATGATTATGTTATTACTACTTCCTATTTTTTTTTTTACTATTTTCTATGCATAGGTATCTTAAACAAATGTTGTATATCATATGCAGTAATTACTTAATGGACTTAATATACTTAATGGACTACAATTAATCTTTTTATTACATAGATCTTTTGAACAATTTTCCGAAAATGTTATTATGAAGAAGATTTAATTTTCTAAATATAATCCAATAAGAAATGTGTTTTGACAACTATGTATATTTTCTTTCTCTGCGACGTATATTCTTGATCAAAATGCATACTTTATAAAAATAAGATCGTAAGTTATAAAATTGTTCGTTTGTCAACAACATTGAAGTACGAATGTTACAATGTTTTCCCTTTAAATAAAATATTCCTATCTGATACAAGCATGGCATTTTTATAAGACTATAATATACCTTTAATTTTAGAAGATCTCCGAGATTTATGATCCACATTTACAATGCGTTTTTCTCTTTAAATTATAAAATCATTTGAATGACTGAATTGTCCATGTGCTTTAATAAGACTTCATTTAACTGCAAACAAACTCTGAGAAATCCTCAAATATTTTAATTTTAGTTACCTACAAAAAATACAGTATGTTATGTGATAAGATTGTAGAGAAAAATTCTATTCTGTTGTAATCAACTCTTTCGAAAGGTGAATGAAATATACTCAAGAGTAATCGATAAGAAACGCTTGTGAAATTTTAACCATTATTCCAGTAAGTAATAATAAGAGATTATTGTATTTGATGACATTAACTGGCCAGAAAAAAGTACATAACATAAAAGTATTTTTCTACCTATACTAGATTCAATTAGAAATGAATTTATACTAAAACAAAAAAAAAAAAAGAAAGAAAAAATCTTGATGTTCTCCAAGAATATAATTGAATCAAAATCTATTTAAATGTCACCTCTTAGTGTATGTAGAATCTTTTAGTTCCTTTTTCATATGAATGAAGTCATGATTATGTTATTACTACTTCCTATTTTTTTTTTACTATTTTCTATGCATAGGTATCTTAAACAAATGTTGTATATCATATGCAGTAATTACTTAATGGACTTAATATACTTAATGGACTACAATTAATCTTTTTATTGCATAGATCTTTTGAACAATTTTCAGAAGGTCCTATTGATGAGACAGATTTTTTTTTCTAAATATAATCCAATAAGAAATTTGTTAGGTCAAAAGTATCTTTTTTCTTTCTCCTTTAAGTACATTTTAGATTAAGACGCAAATTTTACAAAGAATAAGATTGTAAGTTATAAAAATCTTCGTTTGTCACCAACATTGAAGTACGATTTTTTTCTCCTTTAAATAAAATATTTCTATCTGATCCAAGAAGGGTATTTTTATATGACCATTATCCACCTTGGAATTGCATCTAAAATATATCTCAGATTTATGATCCAAATTTACAATGCCTGTTTCCCTTTAAAATATAAAGTTATATTAATGCCCGAATTGACCATGTGGTTGAGTAAGATTGCATTTTATTGCAAAGAATATGAAACGAAACTTCGAGAAATCCCTAAAATATTTTATTTTAAAAACAAACCTACAAAAAATGCAGTATGTTATGTGATAAGGTTCTAGAGAAAAATTCTATCTTGTTTCACGTAAAAACTATCCAGTTTCATATAAAATCTATAGATTGTTTCCTTATATTTTACTGTAACTTTATAGAAAAATTGAGCTGATAAGTTTTTATCACAAAACTTGTTTCGAAAAATATTTTTTAAAATAATTGGAAATCTATAACTTCAACTTTCTTTTTTTTATTTTAAAGCAGAAGGATAAAAACATTGATTACTTTTTATCTACAATTGTTTCACTTTTTAACTTTTTTGTTATATAAAGAGTAAATCATTTAACAGTATTTTATGTTCTCATGAAATTATTTTCTTTGAACTTATATATGGACTATAATGTACATAATTTCTGATAAAAAAAATCATTTTTATCTTTATTTTAAAGTAAAATACATGATGTTAAATATTTAGCAAAATCTGTTTCTATTCACTTATCGAAATGTTCCATGTACTTTTAATGTTAATTTTGTTTTCAGCTTTTCCTACTATTTTCATTTTAAAAATTTGGTACTGTGTTACTGGACAAAAGGGATGACCATTTTATGCTTTTAGCACTGAAATTAAGCCCGGTCTAATCAAGGAGGCACCTATAATGGAAGGAAATAGCACTTACTGTAACTGTACTAGGCGATAGTACAGTTATCGCCTAGTAAGTACAATAGGGAATAACTGCGTAGTACGGTATTTGTAGATATATGTACACTGGTGTCCAAAATTTAAGCATAATTGGTAATTAAGTAATTGTTTTTAAGTAATGAAAGAAATATGAATCGGAATGTGCTGAAACTCCAAGTGTGTAAACAAAATAGTACGCGTCCCATATTTTCGCGAAGAGTTTTCCCCGAAATCGAACAGGGGACCGTCAACAAATTGAAAAAGAACGAAGATCTTTTGGATAACCCTGTCAAAACTAATGTAGCAAAAGCGTTCAAACTGCACATTATGATTAATTGGCTTATTGTAATGTACTGTGTTAATTTTTACAAGGATATCATGTATACTCGTAGAGAAATTAAGGTTTTTATAAAAACAGTCCTAAGTTTTTTGCTTATAATTTGCAGAGTTCTTAATATAAAATAGTGTTCTTTTTTGAAAAAATGACAAACATCATTGTACACAATACCCTGTCATCAGAATTAAAAAATAATAAAAATTGTATGACAAATGAGCAGGTTTACTAAATAATTTTTTACTGCGCATGCGTGAACGCTATTAAAATTTCATTTGCATATTATGTTAGTTTAATGTATAGAGCAACTTTTGTGAAAGTCTCAAAAACATAGCTTAAAAATTCTGAAAATTATCGTTGATAGAATGAGATCGAAATCCTTTATTCCCTAAATGAAGCAAAAAGATGAGGGGCTGTATCCATATTCCATTGTTTAGTGCCTACACAATATTGCACGTACAACTATATTTAGGTAAAACCCCTGATTTTTTTGCTTCCTTTAAGAATAACGGATTTTGAGTTGATTCTATAGGCTCCCATTTTCAGAATTTTCAAGCTATGTTTTTGAAACTTTTACAGAAGTTGCTCTATACATTTAGCTAACACAATATGCAAATGACATTTTGATATCGTTGACGCATGCGCACTGAAAAATTATTTACTAAACATACTCATTTTTCATACAATATTTATTATTTTTAAATTCTGATGACAGGGTATTGTGTACAATGATGTTTGCCATATTTTCAGAAAAGAACATTATTTTATAATAAGAACTCTGCAAATTATAAGCAAAAAACTTAGGACTGTTTTTATAAAAACCTTAATTTCTTTACGAGTATACATGCTATCCTTGTAAAAATTAACAAAGTACATTACAATAAGCCAATTAATCATAATGTGCAGTTTGAACGCTTTTGCTACATTAGTTTTGACAGGGTTATCCAAAAGATCTTCGTTTTTTTCAATTTGTTGACGGTCCCCTGTTCGATTTCGGGGAAAACTCTTCGCGAAAATATGTGACGCGTACTATTTTGTTTACACACCTGGAGTTTCAGCACATTCCGATTCATATTTCTTTCATTACTTAAAAATAATTACTTAATTACCAATTATGCTTAAATTTTGGACACCAGTGTAGATATATGTATTAGTCGATATATGTAGTGCGTAGAGTATTTATATACTCCACCATCTATGTAAGGCGTAGAGTATACGTAGTAGTAGATACAGGGTGTCCAGCAAATAACACCCTGATTTCAAATTTAAATTTCTCAAAAACAAAAATCGATAGAACTATGCGGTAAACGGTTTCTTTGTTAGGTAAGCTGTAAAAATGTTATACTAAAGTTTCGAACGGTGAATATTTTGAAAAGATTGTGTTCTGATTACAAAGAATGCTCGACTTGACTCTTTTTTTTTTTTTTTTTTTTTTTTTTTTTTTGCTTTAGATTGGTAGTAGAGAACGAGTTTTTCGGGGTACTTAGCCATATTGTTAGAACTAAATTTTTGAAATTTTTGAAATTCCAAAAATTTTGGTCCAAACAACTTTAAAATATGGCGTTGTCCGCCCAAAATCTCATTCAAACCGAGCAATTTAAAGCAAGAAAAATGTTAAGTCAAGCATTCTTTGCAATCAGAACATAATCTTTTCAAAATATCCACTCTTCGAAACTTCTCTATAACATTTTTACAGCTTTCCTAATAAAGAAACCGTTTACCGTATAGTTCTATCGATTTTTGTTTTTGAAAAAAAAAAAAAAATTGAAATCAGGGTGTTATTTGCTGGACACCCTGTAGATGTATTGCGGTATGAGGAGATATATGATTTTAATTCTTCCTTTCATTCATTTTGTTTTTCAATTCTCTAATAAATCATTTTTTTATTATGCAGAGTAATATGCAGAATTATTACAAAACCCTGATGTTGGGATTTTCTTTAAATAATCTAATAGCAAAATTATACAAAGATTAAACGAAAAGTCAATTTAAAAATCATACAAATCATTACGCTTCATCGGGGAATTAAAAAAAAAAGAGATTAATAAAAGGGACCGGAAAGGACATATATATACTCTAGTGACTTGGTTTTCTAGCCTTAGCAACTCCTTTTGAACAGTATATATCATGACGTTGCTATAGCGATGTTTTTTGGTAAATGATATTATTGTCTTGCAGATCTGTTGGCAGAATATGCGTTAAATTTTTAAACGTTCGTACAATATAAATTTATTGTTTTACCGATTTGCCCGTACGTCGAACGGACAACGGGTTTTTGGAAATCATGATTTGGCCGTAATATTGTTCTTACCAGCAAATTTTTATTGTAAAATTTGAAAAACGAATTGGATTTGAAATATTGTTTTGACAAACATGTGATAAAAGATTAGAAATTCTACAAAAGCCACAGAAAATAAGCATTGTTAAAAGTTTTTTTTAAATATATTGATCAGTTTATATATTGTAATAGTTATTATTATTATATATTGCATTATTTATAGTTTATATATTGTAAGGTTAATATTGTAATATTTAAAAATGTTTCATTTTTGTATACTTTTTAATTTCCAAATAATTATTTAATTGTTTACTCGATTCTCATTTTTTGCAATGTTACATAAGTTATGTCATCAGTTGGTCCTTAAAATTGAGAAAAAAAGATCAAAATGTGTGAAAGTTATATATTTGAATCCCGGTTCTTCCTATATTGTTAGTTTTAGAATTGAATTCTATTTTAAACAGAGATGTCGGCTCGCAGAGTGATCTTTAACGAAAGTTGAAGTACGGAGTTTCTAAATCAATAAACTATATTATAAACATTTACGAGGTTTGAATTAAAATATAAAGAAACTTCATTTGAGAAATAAGGATCCATATTAAAAGTAGAATATCACAAACGTATTATATTTGTTGGAAAACAAACGCTCCCTCTACCTCAATTATTATTATTATTTTAATTTAATACATATATTTAGAGAAAAAAAATAAATCTAAATAAATAATAGTAATATTGCAAAATATTATTGAACAATATACAGATTCTGATCTCTTTTGTTGCTAATCACAAAAAGAATGAGAAACAATATATTTTATAATAGATATATTATTGAAACTAAAAATCTTATTAGTCTTTGTATTTTTCAATCTATATTAAACCCATTATTTATTAAAGAAAAATATTGATATATAAATTGCTTTATATTTAAAACCTGGCTTGAATTATACTCATTCTCAGTGTAAAAATTTTCCTTTAACATGAATTCTGTAAATATAATGACTTATGGGAAAGCAAAAAACATAAACACGAATTATTTTTATATATTTCCTTGCCTAAAAGCTTATTTCAACGCCATCTTTCGGAGGAATGTGAAAGTACTACTGAGCGAAAATATTGATTTTGCTAATTTTGGATCCTCTTAAGAAATTTCAGACTCTCTGTTGCATATTTATCAACGAAAACTAAGTTTGAAATACATTTTAATATTTTATGTTTTTAAATTGGATTGCTTTTCGTGATTTCTATTTCTATTTTTTTATAAACAAAACAGTTTCGTTATTTTCTTCTTTTTAGATTTTTTTTTTTTTTTTTTTTTTTTTTTTTTTTTTAAAGTGAGTTAAATGAGGAATAATAACAGTTTAAGGCTTCTGGTCACTCATTCTTCTCCGTAATGCTAAGTTTATGGGCGTTTGATGTATTTTTATATTCAAAACATCCCCTCAGGAAATTAATATCCCTAACTTCTTTTTCCAGTGTTCTCTTCTTAAAGGATGTCCTTTTTTTGCTTAGTTCTCAAAATGTGTGTAATATCTTGCTTAAAATGGATAAAATGAACTTTAAAATGTTCATGCTTACTTAAAAGGCGATTAAACAATCAACTATAGATGTTAAAATTTAATTTTATTTAAAAATCTTAGTACTTTCAAAGTTTTTCCAAACAGGTTCTTCCTCAGAGAATATTTTCTTTTATAAATACAAATATAAGATTTGATTTTTAAAAATGAACGAAACTGAGGAAAATGTTCTCTGAGGAAGAAACTGTTTGGAAAATGTTTGAAAGTACTAAGATTTTTAAATAAAATTAACTTTTAACATCTATAGTTGATTGTTTAATCGCCTTTTAAGTAAGTATGAACATTTTAAAGTGCATATTATTCATTTTATGTTAAAAGCAAGGCGAAATTTTCATTCCGTCATGTATTTTATATTTATATTTATCTTTACTTAATTTAATATTTTATATTTTGATAACTGACAAAGTGGGAGTAAAATTTTAACACTTCATATAAAATTGATCGTAGCTTTTACAGATATTTTGAAAACTAAGAAAATAATAGACATGCTTAAAAAAGAGAACACTGAAAAAAATTTTCAAAATATTAATTTTCTGAAGAGATATTTTGACTATAAAAATGCACAAACGTCTATAGACTTAACATAACAGAGGAGAATTCGAAAAATGTGACCTTAAGGTTTTTTTATCACAAAGATTTAAGATTTCCCTCTTTAAAGATAAACCTATAGTCGTGGAATGCGTATAAACTATAACAGTTTAAGAAAACATAAACATGCTTTGTGTAGATATGTTTTCTTTTTATTAAGATTGTTCCTTAAATGTTAAAACACGTTACGTAATAAATGCTAATACACATATAAGTAAATGTAAAATTTTAATACGAAATCTTATATAAGAAATTAACGAATTTAATGATCCTTCAATAAGTTATCTATGACTAATTATTTAAAAAATTTAAAAACAAGAACCAACATTACAAAAATGAAATAATAATAATGCAATGGTAAGTTCTTGCTTGTTTGTTTAAATCAAGGGAATTTGTTAAATTAAACTACTAATTAATTTACTAAAAATTACTATACATAATACTATAAATAAATAATTTCCAAAAAAAAAAAAAAAATTAAATTTCTAACTAATATTCATGGAATAGAAGTATGTTGTATCATTGTTCTGGATTTAGATCGATAGTTCTAATTACGAAAAATCTTCAAAGAATAATTTTGTTTCGGTGAGTAACAAAAATAAATGGGCGAATCAGTTAAAATCTAGTTAAATGTTAGATGATATGCAAAAGAATAGGTTACTACTTTATGTAATTTAATTATGTTCTTTTATAAAATTCCATTACTTTTTACTGTATTTTGATTCACTTCCGACGTTTATTAAAATAGCGAATCTCTTCAAAAATAACTATGATACTAAAGTGTAAAAATGTTACGTTGTACAACTATAATGAGACGATGTTTCATACTATTATCAGTACAATTGTAAATACGGCATTCAAAGTGAAATTAAATTTTCAAAGGAAATACAGAAGAGAAATCACTGATTTCTATATTATGGTATGAAAGTACAGTATTTTACATAATATATTTAATCCTTTTTTGAACCGGACTCCCTTTTAATCCCTTCATAACGAACGTCCGTTGCTAAATTTTTATATTTTTCTTTTAAATTATTTTTTTAGAGAATTTTCTATCAAATTTAGTAACAACAGTGCGTTTAACACTGAAGTCACTTCAAGCTTTATGACTACACAGGCATTCCTTTATTACAATCCATTTTGATTTATCTTAGCTTACTTAAATCCCTACATTTATTCTAATAATAACACTCGTGGGTAGCTCGGCATATGTTACATTATACGTTGGGGGCATCGTAAAGTTTCAATTACAAGTGACTATTTTTATATTTTATTCGCATCACTATTTTTTAAAAATGTATTTCATGGTATATTTATCTTTCAACTATTCCCAAAGCGTTTGTAAGAATTTTTTATTTTGATTAAGTAATGTGAGGTAGCCTTAAAAAATAATCACCTATAATAAAACTTTACGATACCCTACGTATTTTCTTTTGTTGTTATATGTTTTTAAATTAAGAAAAAATTAGAATACTTTGTGATGCTGTTATTTAATTGGTAAATAAATCATAAGAGTACAAACCAAACATAAATAAAGATTAAAAAATCAATCTTTGAATCCTTAAATAGCCCAATACCCCTTACTATAAAAGTGTTAATAGATGTGAAACTAATATGTATTATTTTTAATATATCATTTTATGAAAGATTAAACATATACGACTATATTTGATTCTTTTATGTCCAATTTGAATTTTATGTGACGTGCAGAAAAGATTTCTGATCCTTCCAAAAACAAATTTATTGATAATATTCAATTAAAATTTCAGCTGATATTAAGAAGAATAGATTCTTGAAACATATAAAATGATGAAAAGCGCATTATTGTAAGTTCTCATTTTTCTCCTTCATAAGTTATTGCAATCGCAAAGTTAATTTAAATAACGAAAGCGCCTCCCTAATGAGGGTGATGCTGACGCCAGTGCGGTCAATGTACACACGGCTTAAAGGGATGCGGTCAATCTTTGTGCAGTAGTGACCAAAGAGATCGATACCTCGATGCCGCCGCCGAATTTCCCTGGACATTATAAAAGGGATACTAACCGTTGGTTGGGTCTAGCACATAGGATCTTGTAATTTAAACTTTTCATTACGCAAGTAAGAGAAATATA
Organism: Maratus speculifer; assembly: GCA_964019185.1. Lineage (NCBI taxonomy): Eukaryota > Metazoa > Arthropoda > Arachnida > Araneae > Salticidae > Maratus > Maratus speculifer. The sequence goes on along the minus strand of OZ025294.1, from coordinate 229,931,562 downwards.
TAGACTTTACTTTTCTTAAGCTTTATGAATGAATTGAAGATAATAATATTCCTTCGATTCTCTGTCTAATGTTTTCATTTCAGTTTAAGATACGTGCTTAACTTCTGGGTACTTTTTTGAAAAATATAGAATTTTGATTACATACATATGGTTTTTGGTGAAACTTTGAATAAAACATTTAATTAAAAATAAATATATTTTTAATGGTAGTTATTTTTCCAAATTTAGGCAATATTAAATCAAATTATGCATACTACCAAGCTTCATGAATAAATAGATAATAATAATAATCATTCGATTATCTTTCTATCATTTCCATTTCTGTTTAAAATATGTGTTTACTTTCGGGGCATTTTTTTGAATATTATAAAATTTTGATTACTTAAATCTGATTTTACTTAAAACAAGGAATAAAACGTATAATTCAAATAAATTTTAATGGAATTTTCCTATTCTTTTCCTATTTAGGCAATATTCAATCAAATTATGCATACTTCCAAGCTTAATGAATAAATAGATAATAATAATATTCTTTCGATTCTTTGTCTACCATTTTCATTGCTATTAAAGATGTGTTCTTACCTTTGGGGCACTTTTGAAAAATCTAAAATTTGTATTACATGCATGTGGTTTTAGCTAAAACAGGGAACAAAACTGTTAATTCAAATAAATTTTTTTGTAATTTTAATTATTTTTCCCAAATTAGGCAATATTAAATCAAACTATGCATACTGTCAAGCTTTATGATTAAATAGACAATATTTATATTCTTTCTATTCTCTGTCTATCATTTTTATTTCTGTTTAAAATATGTGCTTACATTCGGACACTTTTGAAAAACATAAAATTTTGACTTATTTCATATGTTTTTATTTAAAACAGGGAACAAAAGTATTAATTCAAATAAAATTTAGTGAAATTTTAGTTAGTTTTCCAAATTTAGGCCATATTAAATCAAATTATGCATACTATCAAGTTTCATGAATAAATAAACAATAATAATAACAATAATAATATATGTAATAATATTCTTCCTGTTATTTTTCTATCATTTCCATTTCTGTTTAAAATATGTGTTTACTTTCGGGGCACTTTTTTGAATATTATAAAATTTTGATTACACAAATCTGTTTTTAGTTAAAACAGGGAATAAAACTTATAATTCAAATAAATTTTTAGTGGAATTTTTATTAACTTTCCAAATTTAGGCAATATTAAATCAAATTGTGCACACTACCAAGCTTCATGATTAAATAGATAATAATAATATTCATTCGATTATCTTTCTATCATTTCCATTTCTGTTTAAAATATGTGATTACTTTCGGGGCATTTTTTTTACTATTATAAAATTTTTATTACTAAAATCTGATTTTACTTAAAACAGGGAATAAAACGTATAATTCAAATAAATTTTAATGGAATTTTTATTATTTTTTCATATTTAGGCAATAACCAATCAAATTATGCATACTACCAAGCTTTATGAATAAATAGATATAATAATATTCTTTCGATTCTTTATCTACCATTTTCATTGCTATTTAAGATGTGTTCTTACCTTCGGGGCACTTTTGAAAAATCTAAAATTTGTATTACGTACATGTGGTTTTAGCTGAAACAGGGAACGAAACTGTTAATTCAAATAAATTTTATTGTAATTTTAATTATTTTTCCCAAATTAGGCAATATTAAATCAAACTATGCATACTGTCAAGCTTTATGATTAAATAGACAATATTTATATTCTTTCGATTCTCTGTCTATCATTTTCATTTCTGTTTAAAATATGTGCCTACATTCGGACACTTTTGAAAAACATAAAATTTTGACTTCTTTCATATGTTTTTATTTAAAACAGGGAAAAAAAGTATTAGTTCAAATAAAATTTAATGAAATTTTAATTAGTTTTCCAAATTTAGGCAATATTAAATCAAATTATGCATACTATCAAGATTCATGAATAAATAAACAATAATAATAACAATAATATTATATATAACAATATTCTTCGTATTATCTTTCTATCATTTCCATTTCTGTTTAAAATATGTGTTTACTTTCGGGGCACTTTTTTGAATATTATAAAATTTTGATTACACAAATCTGTTTTTTGTTAAAACAGGGAATAAAACATTTAATTCAAATATATTTTTAATGGTGGTTATTTTTCCGAATTTAGGCAGTATTAAATCAAATTATGCATACTACCAAGCTTCATGAATAAATAGATAATACTAATATTCATTCGATTATCTCTCTATCATATCCATTTCTGTTTAAAAAATGTGTTTACTTTCGGGGCATTTTTTTTTAATATTATAAAATTTTGATTACTTAAATCTGATTTTACTTAAAACAGGGAAAAAAACGTATAATTCAAATAAATTTTAATGGAACTTTCATTATTTTTTCCTATTTAGGCAATATTTAATGAAATTATGCATACGCCCAAGCTTTATAAATAAATAGATAATAATAATATTCTTTCGATTCTTTGTCTCCCATTTTCATTGGTATTTAAGATGTGTTTTTACCTTCGGGGCACTTTTGAAAAATCTAAAATTTGTATTACGTACATGTGGTTTTAGCTAAAACAGGGAACGAAACTGTTAATTCAAATAAATTTTATTGTAATTTTAATTATTTTTCCCAAATTAGGCATTATTAAATCAAACTATGCATACTGTCAAGCTTTATGATTAAATAGACAATATTTATATTCTTTCGATTCTCTGTCTATCATTTTCATTTCTGTTTAAAATATGTGCTTACATTCGGAAACTTTTGAAAAACTTAAATTCTGACTACTTTCATATGTTTTTATTTAAAACAGGGAACAATATTAGTTCAAACAAAATTTTATGAAATTTTAGTTAGTTTTCCAAATTTAGGCAATATTACATCAAATTATGCACACTATCAAGCTTTATGAATAAATAGACAATAAGAGTAATCTTTTGATTCTCGTCTATCATTTTCATTTGTATTTATTATAAGTGCTTACCTTTTGGGGCGCTTTATTTAAAATATATAATTTTTGATTACGCACATGTGTTTTTATTTCAAACAGAGAAGAAATCTATTAATTTAAATATTTTTAAATGGAATTTTAGTTGCTTTTCAAAATTTAGGCAATACTAAATCAAATAATGCATACTATCAAGCTTTATGAATAAATATGCAATAATAATAATCTCCCAATTCTCTGTTTAGCATTTTCATTTCTGTTTAAGATGCCACTTCTTTGGAAACTATGAAATTTTGGTTTCTTAACTCTGTTTTTAATTAAAACAGGGAATAAAAAATTTATTCAAATAAATTTTAATGGAATTTTAGTTAATTTTTCAACTTTAGGCAATATTAAATCAAATGATGCATGCTATCAATGAATAGACCATAATAGTATACTTTCGATTCCTTGTCTATTATTTTCATTACTGTTTTAGATAAGTGCTTACCTTTCGGGGCACTTATTTGAAAAATAAAAAATTTTGCCTGCGCACATTTGTTTTTAGTTAAAACAGAAAAAAATAATTCAAATAAATTTTTAATGGAATTTTAGCTATTTTTTTTTTCAAATTTAGGCAATATTAAATCAAATTTTACATACTGATACGCTTTATACATGAATAGACAATAATAATATTATTTCGATTCTCTGTCTAATGTTTTCATTATGTGTTTACCTTCGGGACACTTTATTTAAAAAAATGCATATATAAAATTTAATTTCAAGTAGCTTTTTGAATTTCGGCAATATTAAAACGAATTTTAGCAAAGAATTCCGTTTATGCGAGACCTTCTAGAACGAAATCTGTTCAATATATTTGTCCAGATCTTTTCTTTTCAGCAACGTATTAGAAAACAACTTACCTGTGTTATTAAGCAAAATATTTTCAGCACCTTTTAAATTTATAAATATATTCAAAATTTTGTGTACACAATGTTATTTTTCTTTTAAAAATGTGTATTTTTCAATAAAAACATCTTTTAAATTTACATATACTTACTTAAAACCTGTATTTTACTTCACAGCATACCGTTAGATGAGCAGAATCTTATGAACAAATTTTATTTGAAATAAAATGAAGTTTCTTATTAAACAAAACCAACCACAAAAAGAAAAAAACCCGAAAAACTCAGTTTTTCAGAAAACACAAATAAAAATTTTAACATAGCACAAAAATGTTGTATAAAAGTTGATATTTTAGATTATAATTTTTGCTTCTAATTATTACTAAACCAAAAGTAAAGCATTTTTGGAATCCTAAATATTTAAACTTTAAAATAAGAAAAACAAAAATGAAAATTTTCTCAAAAATCGCGATTTGAAGCTAAGCTCATACCCAAGTTGACGAGTGGTAACAGAAAAACACAGACCAAAAAACGTGTTTAATACCAGTATTTTTTTAAAGAGAAATTTACTTTTCTAACCCCTTTTCATTATTTCTAGTATTTTCTGTGAGAAAATAATGTTAGATTTTTTTTGTTGTGTTGACTGTTTACACGCCCTTCCCCAAATAATTTAAATATAAATATTGAATTCTGATTCATCAACTAACTAATTGCCACATTTGCGTGTGTTCAGTACAAATCTCCAAATTATTTTAATTCTCTTCAAGCTCGGAATAAAAATAAAATTTTTACTTCTTCACAAATTAAAAAAAATGAAAAAAGAAACTTGCTATTTGAGAAAAAAAAAGTAATATAAGTTTTGAAATCATTTAAAATTTGTTTGAAAGAGACTTGAATTATCATTGGTGAGAGATAAGCAGAAATATTTTATCTGATACCGAAACCTTGTCACAAAAAGTGTTATTCACTTAGCTCTTTGTGTTTTAGGGTTCCATTGTATGGAACAACCAATTTGATTCCCAGATGCCATTTTGACACCAAAATTCTGGTATAAATATTTTCAATTTACAATACATGGGAAAAATAGATTTTTCTTGCATTCAAATATATTTGTACGTAAATTCCGGTGACATTTAGTCATATTAATATTTTCGCGATGAAAGTGTCCTGCTTCGTAAAAGGTTAAACAGCAATTTGAAATTCCTTGCCTATGCTTGCTTTTTTTAAAAGAATTAATGCCAAGCAGATCCTGTGTTTGTTTTATAACTGTAAAGTAATACATTAAGTGATTAAAAATTTCTGCCACTAGTTGCTTGTAAAAATAAAAATTAGATAAAAATAAAAATATATTTTCAAGACATGAAAATCATGAAAAGTTGTTATTAGAATGTATTAGAATATATACTTATTTCTAATTATGACGATATTTCTAAACTAGATAATTAATCTCCAAAATTACTGGCATTTTAAAACTTCGTACTTTACTGCATAACTCACTTAAGAACGAACTTGTGAAAAATAAGTGAGTAAACTAATCCATAGATATATTTAAATAGAAAATTAAAACCATCTTTTTTAATGAATAGTAAAAAGCGAGAAGCGGCAGCGATAACAAACAAACTTATAGGAAAGTCCCACTAATGTCATAATGACACCTGAAATACATCGATGGTGAGCTGTCATAAATATTTTTCGTGTTATTACATTCTGCAAAAAGAAAACGTTGATAACTGAATTCCTCTGGAAAGATTTTGAATAGAACATAGGAAATATGTAATTATTTTTGTATTTTTAACTTTTTATTTGCATACTTATGTTTATCTTTTTCTTCGAGTTAAAAGTTGCAGATACTTAATTAACTACAGAACTGCTGCACTGAAATGAAAATCTGCAATTTTTGCGGAAGAAAATTGTAGTTTTTACAGACAAAATCTGTTTTAAACAAACAAAGTTTTTCTCTATAAATAAAATCTGAATTATATATTTTTTTTACAGAAATATTTTACAGAAATTTGAATTATTTACACACAGATTTTTTCCAGTCAATTTGATATACATACCGGGTGTCCCAAAAATGACTGATGGATTTTAAAATTCAATAACTTACAAACGGTTACAGCTGGGTGATTCTCAAAATAGGGGACAATTTATGTCTTTCGGCATAGAAAAAAAATTGAGAGGTTTTCTGTCATGTTTTTATATTTAGATATGTTTGTCTTAATATTATTCATTATTTGCACTCAAGAATTACTCATTTTTTAGTTAAAAACACATTAAAATAACAGAATAAATGTTCAAAATGTCATTAGTATGGATGTCCACAGCAGCTGTGCCTTGTATATACTAGCATTTTTAAAGAGTTAATATCATGTTTATAAAATAAAACAAATGTTATTCTTTCTTTAAATTAATCAAGGAGAGGATTTATCCAATAAATTTCTTTTTAAAAATAATATTATAGTATATAAAAAAAGAATTAAAGTTTGTCCTCCATATTCTATTTTCAAAACAAGATCATACTATAACAGCTGGTTATTAATCAAAATTTCATTTTCACATATGACAATAGTTTGAAAATATAAAGTTTCTCCATGGCAACAAGTAGCCATTTTATCCCAGCCTGAAAATAGAAGCATGTGTTGTATTTTAAGAATATAAGTTGAATATTAGGGGCGTACATCAATTATATGTCATTAGAATGGATAATAATTTTCATGTTTATTTTATAGTTAAAATTTTTATTTTACTTATTTGCATAGAACTTTTGTGTTTTAAAAAGCCCCAGAAAGGACTATTGCATTGTGATTATATTATGGCTCATAATCTTATTTAAATTAAAATTTGTCATTAGCATGGACAAATATCAGTGTCATTAGCATGGTCTTTCTGTCCATGCTAAAGACTCCTATGTGCATAAATGTAACCAGTGCTTATATTGTATCCTTTATAAAGTTTAATTTTATATATAAATTTAGGTATTACATTTATTATCCCTAAAACATGCATTAAATCTGTCAGAAAATCACTAAGACAGCTTCTTACATTGTTAGTGTCAGAATGTTGCTCATGTAAACAAAGTTTGCTCTTTGGTAATGTTTTTATTCTCCTTATATGTATATATGTAAAAATGGAAACCATTTGCTGAAAAGGAAGGCTAATAAATATAGAAAAAATTATTTAAACAGGAAGAAAATAAAAATTCCTTATATATTTATTCCATGCAATTTGTTTTGTCATTAGCATGGCTCAAAAAATACTAATTATTTTTCTTGAAGTTAATTTTTAAATATTTAGCTCTGCTGACTACCTGTAAAGTATACCTAATACTATATTAACAACACCTATTTTTTTTCAGAAATTTTGCTAACAGTAATTTTTTTAAGATTTCACTTTTGAAATTGTCCCCTATTTTGAGAACCACCCAGCTATTTAAAAAATACTTGCAGGAGGGTTGTGTATAATGTCAGGAGTTTTTTTTTACCGTAATTTTGTATTTTAGTTCGAATTTCAACCAATAGGTGGCGCTGACGGCGATTGAAGGCCAGGTGATCAGTGCTGAGTGAAGCGTCTACCTGGCCTTTAATCGCCGTCAGCGCCACCTATTGTTTGAAATTTCAACTAAAATAAAAAAATACGGTAAAAAACTCCTAACATTATACATAACCCTCCTGCAAATTTGTTTTAAATAGCTGTCAACGTTTGCAAGTTATTGAATTTTAAAATACATCAGTCATTTTTGGGACACCCGGTATATATATTTTTTTTTTTTGATAGTGTGATCCTAATGTATGTCATAAATTTGAATAAATTTCATTTTTCTAGTTAACGTTATAATTTAATCAACACATTTCATTTTAAAACATAAAACTCGATAAAAAATTTATTAGTTTAGCTATCGTACTTTGATGATAACTTCCTCATTGGCGGGTTTAACTATAATAAATACTTTTTAAGACATTGATGTTCAAACTTTTATACGATTAATAGTATATTTATAATGTTTTTCTAATATGGATGCTGCATTAAAATGAATCATTCTGTAACTTTAATAGATTTAAATGCTATATAAAACGAAGCATTTTCCGTTTAAAACTGCATCTTCGTTAACTTTACAATTATAAACGAACTTTAAATAAAGTTTCACTGCATTATGAATTGCGGTTTCATTAACTTTGTACAACCAACTAACTAACCTTACAGGATTCTTTTATGTAAGCTAATTTAATAATCAGATGTAAACTACACAATATATTAAAAGCATTAGTATAACGATTTTCAAAAGGATCGCAATCATTGTAAAGGAATTTCAACGCATGCTTTGTGTTGATACTCTAAAGTGATGCTAGCGTTCTACTCAGTCCCTTCGAGGTTTTAATAGCAGCGACTCACTTGGCCGTAATGGAGTAGCTGCTTTGTGAAAAGGGAATCAATGAATACAATCAATAGAAACACACAGTATTTAAATTACAGTCTGTTTTCTATCTAGATCTGTAGGTATCTCTCTCATACTTGCAAGCAGGAATTCGATTTTGCAATTTAGCATTTACAGAGGATAACATCAGGTACATTAAAGTATATAAATAATGTTGGAAGTGCAGTTATGTCCCTATTGTTCATGTTATTTGTAGTTAAATTACGTGCATTAAAATTTTATGGGAGGCGGAGAGTAAAATATTTGCTTAATCTCGAAAAAATCTTTTCGATGTTATTTTAAATATCTCTATATAAATATGAATAGATTTATTGGTCATGTGTATGTATGTTTTTAAGCCCAATTTTACAGTAAAAGGTTGTATTAAAACTAAACATATTATTGTATATATAATAATATTGTATAAAATTATCGGTAACAAGTTTATAATTATTTTTCCGTTTTGTACAGAACTCTAGGTATATATTCCATTTTTCAAGAAGGCATCTGATTTCAAAGTCTAACATTTAGAATTGGCTTTATCAAAATAATACAAACATTAAAACTTTGAAAACAGAATTCCATTATGTACATTCTAATCAGAATGTAAAAATATACTCATTTTTGCAATTATATTACTTTTTATACTTATTTAAATATTGCATAATTTATTTTTTTCTTTTTCTCCCAGATTCAAGTTGTAAAGGTTTCAATGAGTGCAAAACAATTAGTGCTAAGATATTTTATCATTTTTATTAAAACTCATGCTTTCTCCAATTAACGTTATGATTTATTAAGTAAAAATTCGATTTTGTAATCTAGCATATACAAGCGATAATATCAGATACATTAAGTTATATAAATAATGTTGGAATCGCAGTAATGTCTGTCTTGTTCATGTATCTTGAAAGCTAGTTTGCATGCATTAAAATTTTATGGGGGGAAGAGTGTAGACTATTAGTTTAGTAAAAAAAAATCATTAATGATGTTATTTTAAATCTCTTTATAGGATTTGTTTTATTGATAATCTGTATGTAGAATTTAAAGGTAATTTTACAGTAATAAATAGTATTAAAAACTAAACAAAACATTCTACATCATAATGTATAAAATTGACGGTAACATATTTATAATTATTTTTATGTTAAATTCAGAACTCTCTCTATATTTATAACCTATACTTCAAGAAAGCATTTTGAAATTAAAACCTAACAGTAAGAAACGGCATTATCAAAATAGTATAAACATAAAAACTTCGATAAATCAATTCCATTATAAATATTTTAAATAGAATGCATATGTGTAATCATTTTCAATTATATTACTTTACATACGTATTTACATATTGCATAATATAACTTTTCTTTTTCTACCAGTTTGAAGCTATAGTGGCTTCACTGAATACAAAAGTACTGGTACAAAGACATTTTATCATTTTCATTAAATCACATGCTTCGAGCAATTAACTCTATGATTTAATTCACGCATTTCATTTTATAATATGCAATGCGATTAAAAATTTATTAAAGTTTAGCTATAGTACTGCGATGATAATTTCCTTATTTATATGTTTAACAATTATAGTTACTTTTTAAAACATCGAAGTTCTAACATTTATTCAATAATATCATATTTATAATGCATTGTAAAATACAAGTCGCATTAAAAATGCATCATTCAATAAACATTAATAGAATTAAATGACATTTAAAATGAAGTATTCTCCATTTAAAACCGCTTCATCGTTAACTTTATATGAATAAATGAACTTTAAATAAAGTGTCATTGCATTATGATTTGCAGTTTCATTAACTTTGTACAACCAATTAACTAAACTTAGCGGATTATTTTATGTAAACTAATTTAATAATCAGAGATTAACTACACCATAAATTAAAAGCATTAGTATAATGATTTTCAAAAGGATCGCGATCATTGTAAAGGAATTTTAGCGTATGCTTTGTGTTGATACACTAAAATGATGCTACCATTCTATTTAGGCCCTTCGAGGTTTTAATAGCAGCGACTCTCTTGACCGTAATGGAGTAGCTGCTTTGTGAAAAGGGAATCAATAAATACAGTCAATAGAAACCCACGGTATTTAAATTACAGTCTCTTTTCTGTCTAGACCTGTAAGTATATCTCTCTTTCACACTTGTAAGTAAGAATTCGATTTTCTAATCTAGCATATACAGAGAATAATATCAGATACATTAAGGTATATAAATAATGTTGGAATCGCAGTAATGTCTCTATTGTTCATGTTGCTTGAAAGCTAAATTGCATGCATTAAAATTTTATGGGGGGAAGAGTGTAGACTATTAGTTTAGTAAAAAAAAAATCAGTAATGATGTTATTTTAAATCTCTTTATAAGATTTGTTTTATTGATAATCTGTATGTAGGTTTTAAAGGTAATTTTACTGTAATAAATAGTATTAAAACTAAACAAAAACATTCTACATCATATTGTATAAAATTGACGGTAACAGATTTATAATTATTTTTATGTTAAATTCAGAACTCTCTCTATATATATATCCCATACTTCAAGAAAGCATTTTTAAATTAAAACCTAACAGTAAGAAATGGCAATATCAAAATAGTATAAACATGAAAATTTCGATAAACGAATTCAATTTTGAATATTTTAAATAGAATGCATATATGTAATCATTTTCAATTTTATTACTTTATATATGTATGTACAATGTACATTGTACATATTGCATAATATAACTTTTCTTTTTCTCCCAGTCTGAAGCTGTAGTGGCTTCACTGAATACAAAAGTACTGGTGCTCAGAAATTTTATCATTTTCATAAATCACATGCTTCGAGCAATTAACTCTTTGATTTAATTCACGCATTTCATTTTATAATATGCAATGCGATTAAAAGTTTATTACAGTTTAGCTATACAGCTATTTAGCTGCGATGGTAACTTCCTCATTAATGGATTTAACTATTATAGTTACCTTTTAAAACATGGAGGTTCTAACTTTTATTCGATTAATAGCATCTTTATAATATGTTAGTACATGTCGTATTAAAATATATTTTTCAATGTACATTGATAGAATTAAATGACAATTAAAATGAAGCATTCTTCGTTTAAAACTGCATCATCGTTAACTTTTATATAAATAAACGAACTTTAAATAAAGTATCATTGCGTTACGAATTGCGGTTTCATTAACTTTGTACAACCAACTAACTAACCTTACAATATTATTTTATCTAAGCTAATTTAATAATCAGAGGTAAACTACACAATATATTAAAAGCATTAATGTAATGATATTCAAAAGGATCGCGATCATAATAAGGGAATTTGAGCGTATGCTTTGTGTTGATATACTAAATTGATACTGCCGTTCTATTCATTCCCTTCGAGGTTTAAAAGCAGCGACTCTCTTGGTCGTAATGGAGTAGCTGCTTTGTGAAAAGGGAATCAATGAATAAAGTCAATAGTAATACACGGTATTTTAATTACTGTCTGTCTTTCATCTAGACCTGTAGGTATATCTCTCTTATACTTGTAAGTAGGAATTCGATTTTGTAATCAATGATTTACAGAGGATAATATCAGATGCATTAAGGTATATAAATAATGTTGGAATCGCAGTAATGTCTCTATTGTTCAAGTTGATTTAAATGTAAATTGCATATTTTTAAATATGTTTAAACCTCTTTAGATGAATATGATTTGAATTTTTGTTAAAGTGTATGTAGATTTTTAAAGCAATTTTACTGTAATAAATTGTATTAAAATTAAGCAAAATCTTTTCATATAATATTGTATAAAATTGTCGGTAACAGATTTAAAATTATTTTTCTCATTTGTTAAAACTCTTAGCATCATATACTCCAAGAAAACAATTTGAATTCAAAATATAACATTTAGAATTTTCATTATCAAAATAATACAAACACGAAAACTTTGATAAATGAATTCCATCATCAAGATCTATAATATAATGTAAATATGCAATCATTTTTGCAATTATATTACTTTTTATATGTATTTAGATATTGCATAATCTATTTTTTTCTTTTTTCTCCCAGTTTGAAACTATAGTGGTTTCATTATGTACAGAGCTGCTTCTGTTAAGACATTTTAATATTTTCATTAAATCACATGTTTTCTGCAATTAAAGTTATGATTTAATTCATGCATTTCATTTTATAATATAAAATACGATTAAAAATTTAGTATAGTTTGGCTATTGTACTTTGATGATAACTTCCTCATTTAAGGGTTGAGCTATTATAGTTACCATTTAAAACATTTAAGTTCTAAATTTTATACAATAATATTAATTTTATAATGCATTGATAACATACATGTCGCATTAAAAATTCATCATTCAATAAACATTAATAGAAAATAATGATATTTAAAATGAAGCATTCTCCGTTTAAAACTGCATTATCTTTAACTTTTATATTAATAAACGAACTTTAAATATAGTGTCAATGCATTGCGAATTGCGGTTTGATAATATTTGTACAACCAACTAACTAACCTTAGATAATTATATAATTTAAGCTTATTTAAAAATCAGAGGTATTTCTACACAATATATTAAAAGCATTAATATAATAATTTTCAAAAGGATTGCGATCATTGTAAAGGTATTTCAGCGTATGCTTTGTGTTGATACACTAAATTGATGGTGGCGCTCTATTCAGTCCCTCGAGGTTTTAATAGCGGCGACTCACTTGTCCCTAATGGAGTATCTGCTTTGTGAAAAGGGAATCAATGAATACAGTCAATAGAAACACACGGTATTTAAATTACAGTCTGTTTTCTATCTAAACCTGTAGGTATCTTTCTCTCTCTCATACTTGTAAATAGGAATTCGATTTTCTAATCTAGCATTTACAGAGATAATATCAGATACATTAAGGTATATAAATAATGTTGGAGTTGCAGTAATGTCTCCATTGTTCATGTTGCTTTAAAGGTAAATTTCATACATTAAAACTGTATGGGGGGAGGAGAAGAGGCTATTTCTTAATATCAAAATATTTTTAAAGATGTTTTTTAAATCTCTTTAGATGAATATGATTTGAATTTTTGGTAATGTGTTTGTAGGTTTATAAAACAATTTTACTGCAATAAATTTTATTAAAACTAAACAAAAACTTTCCATATAATATTGTATAAAATTGTCGGTAATAGATTTAAAATTATTTTTATGTTTTATTAAAAACTCTTGGTATCTATCCAATACCTCAAGAAAACAATTTGTTTTCAAAATCTAACATTTAGAATTGGTATTATCAAAATAATACAAACACGAAAACTTAAAATCTGAATTTCATCGTCAAGGTTTATAACAAAATGTAAATATGCAATCGTTTTTGCAATTATATTACTTTTTATATATATTTATGTATAGCATTATCTATTTTTTTCACTCCGAACTTAAAGCTGTAGTGGTTTCATTGAATACAGAACTGCTGTTGCTAAGATATTTCATACTTTTCATTAAATAGCATGATTTGTGCAATTAACGTTATGATTAATTTCACGGATTTCATTTTATAATATAAAATGCGATTAAAAATTTATTATAGTTTAGCTATCATACTTCGATGATAACTTCTCTTTATGGATTCAACTATTATACTTACCATATACAACATAGAAGCTTTTATTCAATATTAGCATGCTTATAATGCATTGATAAAATATTAAAAATGCATCATTCAATAAACATTAATAGAAATAAATGATAATTAAAATGAAGCATTCTTCGATTAAAAGTACAGCATCGTTAACTTTATATTAATAAACGAACTTTAAATAAAGTGTTATTGCTTTATGAATTGCGGTTTTATTAGCTTTGTACAACCAACTAACTAACCTTAAATGATTATTTTGTTTAAGCTAATATAATAGTCAGATGTAAACTACACAATATATTAAAATCATTAGTATAATGATTTTTTAAAGGATCGCGATCATTGTAAAGGGATTTCAGCGTATGCTTTGTGTTGATACACTAAACGGATACTGGCGTTCTATTCAATCCCTTCGAGGTTTTAATAGCAGCGACTCACTTGGCCGTAATGGAGTAGCTGCTTTGTGAAAAGGTAATCAATGAATACAGTCAATAGAAATACACGGTATTTAAATTAGAGCCTGTTTTCTATCTAGGCCTGTAGGTATCTATCTTTATCTCATGCTTGTAAGTAGGAATTCGATTTTGTAATCTAGCATATACAGAGGATAATATCAGATACATTAAGGTATATAAATAATGTTGGATTTGCAGTTATGTCTCTATTGTTAATGTTGCTTGAAAGCTAAATTTCATGCATTAAAACTTTATTGAGTGAGGAGAGTTGGCATTTTCATAATTTTGAAAAAAATATTTAATGATGCCATTTTAACTCTCGATATATAAACATCATTTGATTAATTGGTAACGGGTATGTAGGATTTTAACTCTTTGAGGACGAGCGACACGTTTACGTGCCCCAAAAAGGCTTAAGAATCCGTGTTTATCCGTGTTAAATAAAGTGTCATTGCATTATTATTTGCGGTTTCATTAACTTTGTACAATCAACTAACTAAACTTAGCGGATTATTTTATGTAAACTAATTTAATAATCAGAGGTAAACTACACAGTATATTAAAAGCAATAAAATAAAGCAATATAAAAGTGTAATGATTTTCAAAAGGATCGCGACCATTGTACAGGGATTTTAGCGTATGGTTTGTGTTGATGCACTAAACTGATACTGGCGTTCTATTCAATCCCTTCGAGGTTTTAATAGCAGCGACTCACTTGGCCGTAATGGAGTAGCTGCTTTGTGAAAAGGTAATCAATGAATACAGTCAATAGAAATACACGGTATTTAAATTAGAGCCTGTTTTCTATCTAGACCTGTAGGTATCTATCTCTCTCTCATGCTTGTAAGTAGGAATTCGATTTTGTAATCTAGCATATACAGAGGATAATATCAGATACATTAAGGTATATAACTAATGTTGGAGTTGCAGTTATGTCTCTATTGTTAATGTTGCTTCAAAGCTAAATTGCATGCATTAAAACTTTATTGAGTGAAGAGAGTTGGCATTTTCATAATTTCGAAAAAATATTTAATGATGTTATTTTAACTTTCGATATATAAACATGATTTGATTTATTGGTAACGAGTATGTAGGATTTTAACTCTTTGAGAACTAGCGACGCGTATACGTGCCCCAAAAAGGCTTAAGAATCCATGTTTATCCCCACCAGTAAAACTTTACTGTGAAATTTGCCTTATTTAATCGGAGCATTTTCTCGATTTAAAAAGGCTCAAATTTTTGTTTTTAAAATCCGGTGACAAAACATTAAAAATTTTGTAAAAGTCTCCCGTCGCGAAAGGGTTAAGGCAATTTTACTAAAAAAATTCGTAGCAAAACTTAACAATATTTTTCATGTAATACCGTATAATTTTGTTGGTGCAAGATTTATAATTATTTTTCTGTTAAGTACATATTTTTAGATACTTCCCATACACTTCAAGAAAGCATTTTGATTTTAAATCTAACATTTAGAAATGGCATTATCAAAATAATTAGGTATATTATTATTTTGAATCTTTAAATTTAGCAGATCTAAAGAAATATGCCAAAAGAGTATATTTCTGTAAATTGTAAAATAATAATAATACAAACTGTCCAGTTACTGAGCTATTTTTAGAAAAAAATGCAAAGGCGTAAAACCATAATTTTAATATATTTTCAGTATAATAGTGGCAATAATGTAATCAAAATAGAGTTAAATTACGTTGTGTAAATCTCTTATGTAAAACCGGTTGAATAACTTGACAATTTGACAGAAATGTTTAGCACCGTAGATATAAAAATCTTCACTATGTTGTTGAGTATTTCGACTCTCATCTGAACAGATACTTAACAGTAATTTAACTTTAGATTGACCATATTATTGCCCATAATGTAGTCATAGTTTCCCAAAATTTGAATTAGACATAATATTTTAGTTTACGGGTGTATTCGAAAAAACGTTTTTCTATCTTCAACAGCTCGAAATTTTCCGATACAATTTCAGACACATTTTTAAAAGTAGAAATATGAAACTTGCTGAGAGGATTACTGAAGGTGCCGTGTGATGACATTTTCCACTCAATAAATTAGAATCTGATTTATAAACAATTATTTTCAAAGTATGACCCATTTTTTCGTTTCAGATCTCCCGCTTCGGAAAAATCGGTTCAAAATGCCGTTCTTGATTGCGGTTTTTTTTTTTTTTTTTGGGGGGGGGGGCAATATTTTCTGCATTTATCAAAAAATCGACAATCACGGCATCTTGTGTACTTTCCAAATAAGACAATTTGCCAGTTTGATGCATATGAGCGCAAAATTGAATTTAAAAATAAATCGGAAAATAAGCAGTTTGAATCAAAATACACCCTTAATACAGCGGCACATTATTATTATTTTTTTTACATTATTTTGAATGAGTTGTAAAATGTTTCATAATTAATGCTTGACGCATGATTTTCTCTTTCTTTTTAATTTTTTATTTAGAGATATTTCTCTCAATTTTTTTTAACCATTAGTTTAAAATCTTGACTTGTCATTTCATTAAACTACAAAGACAAAAATTACAAAAAAATTGTTTTCAAAGACAAATATTACCGAAAATATTTTTCAGACAGATACACTAATCAAAATCAGTTTATTGTTTTAATTGCAATAGATGATGTAAAGTAAATAACTGTCAAAATAGATTTACAATTTATTTTTTGTATTATTGATGAATATTTTCTATTATATTATTTAAAGTTCTTTCTCAAAATAATATAAATATAAATTTTAAAAACGAAACATCTTGATTAATTAAATTGCAATATTCATCAAAAAGAGTGAAAACAAAATCAATAATTTTTCTGCAAATATAAACTATCATGAGTTGAAACTTTCGTTATTTGCACGGTATGATGGTAAACTTGAAGACGACCAAAATGAACATTCAATTTATTTTTCGCATTTCTCATATGATATTTTTATTTATTTATTTGATTACTTTTTTCGAAAGGAATTTCATATAAATTTTAAAAACGGGGCTTGTCGTTTAATTAAATTGTAATATTTATTTTCAAATACGCAAATAAAAGCAATTATTTTTCTCTTAGATAAATTAGCCAACGTCGAATAATTTTGCTATTTGCACGAAATTACGATAAACTAGGTGATTGCCGAGTGTTCCAATTTTTTTTCGCATTCTCATTGGAATGTTTATTTTATTAATTTAGAATTAATTATCTTATGCTCGAATATGCAAACTTACGTATTCAGTTTAAGAATATCCGTCATTTACATACATGATGTTCTAAATATGCACAGTTATTTACTTTATGACTTTCAAATCAAATGTTGTTTATTATTTTTTTTTCATTAAAGAAAACCTAATATTATGTGTGCAAGCATAAGAAATTAAACAAGTGCAAGTATTCTCAATGAGTTGGAAAATGTTTCTTAATCCATGTTTGACGCATGATTTTTCTTCCTTGTTAGCCTTTTATTTAGCGATACTTCTCTCAAAATATTTTAACCCTTCGATGCATAGGCTTAACACTAAAAAATTCATTGCTTAAGTGTTGAAATTGATGATTGACACCGGAATTCGAAAACAGCTTTATTTGTAAACAATAAAAAGCTATTATGCAGGAATTTAATAAACCGAATTTTTTAAAACCAAAATTCCGGTGCCAATGTGGCATTTCGGAATTAAATTCATTAGCATTTGGAAATGAATTTTTGTCCACTGTAGTGGACAATATGCAACAAAGGATTAACAAATAGTTCAAAATCTTTACTTCTATTTTCATTAAACTGCAATTGTTTCCAAAGACAAAAATTACTGAGAATATTTTTCACGGAATTCGAAATCAGTTATTTGCTTCAATTGCAATAGATGATGTAAAGTAAATAACAACCAAAATAGATTTACAGTTTATTTTTAGTATTATTGGTGAAAAATTTCTCTTATATTATTCCTTCTCGAAATAATATAAAAATAAATTTTAAAAATGAAACGTCTGGATTAATTAACGTGCAATATTCATCTTTAAAAAAGAAAACAAAAGCAATAATTTTTCTGTAAATATAAACTATCATGTGTCGAAACTTTCGTTATTTGCAAAGCTATGTCAGTAAACTTGAAGACGACCAAAATGAACATTCAATTTACTTTTCGCATTACTCATGAGATATTTTTGTTTATTTGTTTGATTACTTTTTTTTGAAAGGAATTTCATATAAATTTTAAAACCAGGGCTTGCGTTTAATTAAATTGTAATATTTATTTTCAAATACGCAAATAAAGGCAATTATTTTTCTCCCAGATAAATTAGCCAACGTCGAATAATTTTGCTATTTGCAAGAAATTACGATAAACTAGGTGATTGCCGAGTGTTCCAATTTATTTTTCGCATTCTCATTGGAATGTTTATTTTATTAATTTAGAGTTAATTATCTTATGCTCGATTATGCGAATTTACATATTCAGTTTAAGAATATGCGTTACTTACATACACGGTGTTCTATGTATGCACAGGTATTTATTTTGACTTTCAAATCAAATTCTGTTTATTCTTTTTTTCTTCATTAAAGAAAAAACAATATCATCTGTACAAACAATGAATTCTATACCGCCAGCACATGACTACAGAAAAGAATTCATGTACCGATCTACTTATTAATGTAAATTTTTAAATGAAAATTTTTAAATGACATACCTATTTCCTAACTGAGCTAAATTTTTACATACAGATCTGTATATCATATACACAGTTACTTAAATAATTCGTTTAATTATCCCATTATAGATGGGATATTGCTTAATTTCGATTTTCATATTAGTTATGTGTTTCAAAAAATATAAATTAGACATAGTATTTTAATTTAATACAGCGGCGCATTTTTTTTACATTATTCCGAATGAGTTGGAAAATGTTTTAAAAATCCATGCTTGACGAATGAATTTTTCTTTCTTTTTAACCTTTTTATTTACACATACTTATCTCAAAATGTTTTAATAATAAGTTTTAATTCTTGACGGCTCATTTCATTAAACTGCAATTGTTTACAAAGGCAAAAATTATCGAAAATATTTTTCACAGTAATCGAAATAGAGTTAATTGCTTTAATTGCAATAGATGATGTAAGTAAATAACACCCAAAATAGATTTACAATTTATTTTTAGTATTATTGGTGAAAAATGTCTCTTATATTATTCTTTCTCGAAATAATATAAAAATAAATTTTAAAAATGAAACATTTTGATTAATTAACGTGCAATATTCATCTTTAAAAATGAAAACAAAAGCAATAATTTTTCTGTAAATATAAACTATCATGAGTCGAAACTTTCGTTATTTGCACGCTATAACAGTAAACTTGAAGACGACCGAAATGAACATTCAATTTACTTTTCGCATTACTCATGCGATATTTTTATTTATTTATTTGATTTTTTTTCGATCGGGATGTCACATAAATTTTAAAAACGGGGCTTGCCGTTTAATTATATTGTAATATTTATTTTCAAATACGCAAATAAAAGCAATTATTTTTCTCCCAGATATATTAGCCACTCTCGAATAATTTTGGTATTTGCACGAAATAACGATAAACTAGGTGACTGCCGAATGTTCCAATTTATTTTCCGCATTTTCACTGGAATGTTTATTTTGTTAATTTAGAGTTAATTATCTTATGCTCGAATATGTAACCTTACGTATTCAGTTTAAGAATATCCGTTATTTACATATATGGCGTTCTAAATATGCACAGGTATTTACTTTATGACTTTCAAATCAAAAGTTGATTATTATTTATTCATTAAAGGAAACCTAATCTTATGTGTGCAAACATAAGAAATTAAACAAGTGCAAGTATTCTGAATGAGTTGGAAAATATTTCTTAATCCATGTTCGACGCATGATTTTTCTTCCTTTTTAGCCTTTTATTTAGCGATACTTCTCTCAAAATATTTTAACAATTAGTTTAAAATCTTTACTTCTATTTTCATTAAACTGCAATTGTTTTCAATTACAAAAATACCGAAATTTTTTTTTCAAACAGATACAGAATTCTAAATCAGTTAATTGCTTTAATTGCAAGAGATGATGTAAAGTAAATAACAGCCAAAATAAATTTACAATTTATTTTTTGTATTATTGATGAAAATTTTCTATTATATTATTTATAGTTCTTTCTAAAAATAACATAGATATAAATTTTAAAAATTAAGCGTCTCGATTAATTAAATTGCAATATTCATCTTTAAAAATGAAAACAAAAGCAATAATTTTTCTATAAATATAAAATATCATGAGTCGAATCTTCCGTTATTTCCACGCTATGACGGTAAACTTGAAGACGATCAAAATAAACATTCAATTTACTTTTCGCATTACTCATGAAATATTTTTTATTTATTTGTTTGATTAGTACTTTTTTCGAAAGGAATTTCATATAAATTTTAAAAACGGGGCTTGCCGTTAAATTAAATTGTAATATTTATTTTCAAATACACAAATAAAAGCAATTATTTTTCTCCCAGATAAATTAGCCACTGTCGAATAATTTTGCTATTTGCACGAAATAACGATAAACTAGGTGACTGCTGAATGTTCCAATTTATTTTACGCATTTTCATTGGAATGTTTATTTTGTTAATTTAGAGTTAATTATTTTATGCTCGAATATGCAAATTTACGTATTCAGTTTAAGAATATGCGTTACCTACATACACGGTGTTCTATGTATGCACAGATATTTACTTTATGACTTTCAAATCAAATTCTGTTTATTATTTTTTTCTTTATTCAAGAAAAAACAATATCATCTGTACAAGCAATGAATACTATACCGCGTGCACATGACTGCACAAAAGAATTCATGTACCAATCTTCTTATTGGCGGAAATTTTTAAATGGGTATTTTTAAATCACATAACTATTTCCTAACTGAGCTAAAATTTTACATACAGATCAGCATATCATATACACAGTTACTCGAATAATTCGTTTAATTATCCCATTATAGATGGGTTATTGCTTAATTTGGATTTTCAAATTAGTTATGTGTTTCCAGAAATATAAATTAGACATAGTATTTTAATTTAATACAGCGGTGCATTTTTTTACATTATTCCGAATGAGTTGAAAAATGTTTCAAAATCCATGCTTGACGAATAAATTTTTCTTTCTTTTTAACCTTTTTATTTACACATACTTCTCTCAAAATGTTTTAACAATAAGTTTTAAATCTTTACTTCTATTTTCATTAAACTGCAATTGATTCCGAAGACAAAAATTACCGAAAATATTTTTCACGTAATCGAAACCAGATAATTGCTTTAACTGCAATAGATGATGCAAAGTAAATAACAACCAAAATAGATTTACAATTTGTTTTTAGTATTATTGGTGAAAATTTCTCTTATATTATTCTTTCTCGAAATAATATAAAAAAAATTTTAAAAATGAAACATCTTGATTAATTAACATGCAATATTCATCTTTAAAAATTAAAACAAAAGCAATAATTTTTCTGTAATTATAAACTATCATGAGTCGAAACTTTCGTTATTTGCACGCTATAACAGTAAACTTGAAGACGACCAAAATGAACATTCAATTTACTTTTCGCATTACTCATGCGATATTTTTATTTATTTGATTACTTTTTTTCGAAAGAAATTTCATATAAATTTTAAAAACGGGACTTGTCGTTTAATTAAATTGTAATATTTATTTTCAAATACGCAAATAAAGGCAATTATTTTTCTAGATAAACAAACCACTGTCGAATAATTTTGCTATTTGCACGAAATCACGATAAACTAGGTGATTGCTGAGTGTTCCAATTTATTTGTCGCATTTTAATTTTAATGTTTATTTTATTAATTTTGAGTTAATTATCTTATGCTTGAATATGCAAATTTACGTATTCAGTTTAAGAATATCCGTTATTTACAAATATGGCGTTCTAAATATGCACAGGTATTTACTTTATGACTTTCAAATCAAATGTTGTTTATTATTTATTCATTAAAGAAAACCTAATCTTATGTGTGCAAACATAAGAAATTAAACAAGTGCAAGTATTCTGAATGAGTTGGAAAATATTTCTTAATCCATGTTTGACGCACGATTTTTCTTCATTTTTAGCCTTTTATTTAGTGATACTTCTCTCAAAATATTTTAACAATTAGTTTAAAATCTTTACTTCTATTTTCATTAAACTGCAATTGTTTTCAATTACAAAAATACCGAAAATATTTTTCAAACAGATACAGAATTATAAATCAGTTAATTGCTTTAATTGCAAGAGATGATGTAAAGTAAATAATAGCCAAAATAAATTTACAATTTATTTTTTGTATTATTGATGAAAATTTATTATTATATTAGTTATAGTTCTTTCTCGAAATAATATAAATATAAATTTTAAAAATGATAATTTAATTTTTGTCTAAATATAAACTATCATGAGTCGAAACTTTCGTTATTTGCACGCTATGACAGTAAACTTGAAGACGACCAAAATGAACATTCAATTTACTTTTCGCATTACTCATGCGATATTTTTCTTTATTTGTTTGATTACTTTTTTCGAAAGGAATTTCATATAAATTTTAAAAACTGGGTTTGCCGTTTAATTAAATTGTAATATTTATTTTCAAATACGCAAATAAAGGCAATTATTTTTCTCCCAGATAAATTAGCCACTCTCGAATAATTTTGCTATTTGCACGAAATAACGATAAACTAGGTGACTCCTGAATGTTCCAATTTATTTTCCGCATTTTCATTGGAATGTTTACTTTGTTAATTTAGAGTTAATTATCTTATGCTCGAATATGCAAATTTACGCATTCAGTTTAAGAATATGCGTTACTTACATACACGGTGTTCTAGGTATGCACAGGTATTTACTTTATGACTTTCAAATCAAATTCTGTTTATTTATTTATTTTATTTAAAAAATATATATCATCTGTGCAACAATGAATTCTATACCGCGTGCACATAACTGCACAAACGAATTCATGTACCGATCTTCTTATTAGTGGAAATTTTTAAATGGGAATTTTTAAATGACATACCTATTTCCTAACTGAGCTAAATTTTTACATACAGATCTACATATCATATACACAGTTACTCAAAGAATTCGTTTAATTATCCAATTATACATGGGATATTGCTTAATTTGGATTTGCAAATTAGTTATGTGTTTCCAAAAATATAAATTAGTCATAGTATTTTAATTTAATACAGCGGTGCATTTTTTTTTTACATTATTCCGAATGAGTTAGAAAATGTTTAATGATCCATGCTTGAAGAATAAATGTTTCTTTCTTTTTAACCTTTTTATTTACATATGTTTTAACAATAAGTTTTAAATCTTGACGCCTAATTTCGTTAAACTGCAATTGTTTTCAAAGACAAAAATTAACGAAAATATTTTTCACAGTAATCGAAATCAGTTAATTGCTTCAATTGCAATAGATGTAAAGTAAATAACAACCAAAATAGATTTACAATTTATTTTTAGTATTATTGGTGAAAAATTTCTCTTATATTATTCTTCCTTGAAATAATATAAAAATAAATTTTAAAAATGAAACATCTTGATTAATTAGCGTGCAATATTCATCTTTAAAAATGGAAACAAAAGCAATAATTTTTCTCTAAATATAAACTATTATGAGTCGAAACTTTCGTTATTTGTACGCTATAACAGTAAACTTGAAGACGACCAAAATGAACATTCAATTTATTTTTCGCATTACTCATGCGATATTTTTATTTACTTATTTGATTTTTTTTTCGAAAGGAATTTCATATAAATTTTAAAAACGGGGCCTGCCGTTTAATTAAATTGTAATATTTATTTTCAAATACGCAAATAAAGGCAATTATTTTTCTCCCAGATAAATTAGCCACTGTCGAATAATTTTGCTATTTGCACGAATTAACGATAAACAAGGTGACTGCTGGATATTCCAATTTATTTTTCGCATTTTTATTGTAATGTTTATTTTGTTAATTTAGAGTTAATTATCTTATGCTCGAATATGCAAATTTACGTATTCAGTTTAAGAATATGCGTTATTTACACACACGGTGTTCTAAGTATTCGCAGGTATTTACTTTATGACTTTCAAATCAAATGTTGTTTATTATTTTTTTAATTAAAAAAAACAATATTATGTGTGCAAGCAAAGTTTAAGCTTATAAATTTTGAAATGCATAAATATTGGTAAAAATGAAGTTTTTCAAAAATATGCATTAAAGTATTTAATTGCTATAAAGGACGTTAAATACTAATAAAAACATAAAAAGTTCTTAATAATTTTACATGTTTCGATTGAATTTACTCAATCATCATCAGAAAAAAAGAAAATACAAATAAACACAAAGATGGAAAATGACAATAAAATTTTTTATTATATCTTTTTTTCTGATGATGATTGAGTAAATTCAATCGAAACATGTAAAATTATTAAGATCTTTTAATGTTTTTATTAGTATTTAACGTCCTTTATAGCAATTAAATACTTTAATGCATATTTTTGAAATGTTTTTAATGGACGTATATGAAAACTTCTATTTATAATTAAAAATGAAGTTGTTATTTTGAAATTTTGAATGTCATTTTTTTAAATTTATGGTAAAAATTCTATATAGGAAATGTCTTCTTGTTTAAAATAATTTAATTAAAAATAATTAAAATGCTGTAGAAATTTTGTTTTCATTTTCAAAAATTTTCAATGTAATTGATTAAAAAGCAACAAAGGTTTATTATTCGCCTATTATTTTATTTATTTTTACTATATTTCTTGTGGTATATGATTAAAGGTTCAAAACTATATTTTCGTTCATGCCCGTTTGATTCATTCAATAATAAATTCATTCAAGGATCCGAACCATTGTTTGAGCCCTAATTATTTTATTCGTGTTTTAACCAATTCAAAAGAAAAAAATACAGCAACTTAGAATTTTTATATTACAAAAATATAAAGGTGTGAAAATTTCTGCAAAATTTTCTTATTTCTATATACGTATATTCAGAAACATTTTTTGCGGTAAGAGGAGGTAAAAAAACATTATTACATTATATTTTAATCGGTAAATAAAAGTGTATTCTAGTTGCGAGACATTTTATATCTCGCTTTTAAAAAATGTTTCTCGACATAAAAAAAGCAGTAAACGATAAAAGTTCTGGAGACGATTTAAAATGAAACAGTGAAATATCGATTTAATAATTATTTTACAAATGTATTTTTATTACCTTTATTTAATTTAAAGCAGTCATATATATTGTTTTTATTGAAAAAATAATTGAATTATAAGGAAAAAAATAAATGGAATCATCCTACTATTTAATACTGATGATGAAAATTTTAGCAATAATTACCATTAAAAAAAAAAAAAAAAAAAAAAAAAAAATCTGTGTATTAAACATAAAGGGTTATAATAAAATCAAACAAAATAGTAAAACTTAAGATTCAGATCAGACATACTAAATTAAAAATTTTATAATTTACCCAAGACTTTGTGAAAGTATAATTAATGTTACAGAACTTAGCCTAGATTTTTATCATTCTAATCGGAAATAAGCCGTTTTTGCATTTGATGCGCATGTACATATTCTTTTTTTTCAGAAAAGGGTGAAATTTTTAATCAAATTAGAAAAGAAATGTTTTTTCAAACTTTCAAATGTACGTTATATTAAAGAAACGGAAGGAATCGACATACGAGACAAATTTAAACTTACAATATATAGATGAAGTAAAAAAAAAACCTAAAAATCATAAAACTTACAAAAAAATGTCCAATCTAGCAATCTTATGTGTATGTGACTCTCGTCGTGAAAGTGTAAACGCATCAACAATTTTACAGAGTGGCGTATTATGCGTTATTGATTGCCTTAGATCCGAATATTCTGTAATACAATAAGATAAACTGAAAATATCAATTCTTAAGATATATTTATTAATATTAATTATAATGCATTGTATTAAGCTAAATTACTTTTTCTTTTATTTTTCAGATCCACCAGCTGTGTTTGTTACACCTGATGGCACTGTTACTGTACAAGAGACGTCAGTTGTCAATATCACGTGCGTTTACGATGCAAATCCACCAGACGTCACTGAAATCGTATGGTATAAAGACGGAAATCGTATTCAGCGAGATACGACACAGAGGTTAGAAACAAGACTTCCACTATCGGCAGTTTTGGCTCTCTATAATGTCTCACGTCATGACTCCGGAACGTACACTTGTCACGTTAGAAATGCCTTTGGGAAAGGGAATTCTACGTCGATGGCCGTTCTTAATGTCTTATGTAAGTTCATATTTACATTTTTAATAAAAATAATTTAATAAGTGCTTAAACTTGATTACGAAATTTAGCAACTTTACTAGATTCAAGATAAAATTACTACTTATGTCAAACTCTGCAAGAATGCCATGAAAAATGTAGATTAACTTTAAAACTTTAAACTTTAAATGTAGAATAGCTTTAAAACTATCATTTAAATATAATTAATTTCTGAATTAAATATCAGCAGTGAAATTACGCCTGAAATTATTGAATATTTAATTTGTGAGTATCAGATTGCTTGCAAGTCGTAGAACCAACATAGTAAAAAATGTCCAATCCGGGGATCGATCTCGGAACCCTTGAAATAGCGCTCCAAGTGTTCTACCATTTAAGCTACGAGGACGATGCCCAGCTTGCCATCTACGACTTTTTAGCTATGTGATACTCACATATTAAATATTAAATAATTTCAATCATAATTTCACTGCTGATAATTAAGTAAAAAATTAATTATAATTAAATAATGTATTTACCGATGCTGGGTTATTTGTATCTCATGTTTGTGTCCTCATGTAGCCGTCATCATCTTGTGCTGCAGTTGCAGCCTTACCAAAAAATGTAAGGGAGAAATGGCAAGCTGTGCATCGTCCTCATAGCTTAAATGGTAGAGAACTTGGAGCGTTATTCCAAGGGTTCCGGGTTCGATCCCCGGCTTAAACATTTTTCACTTTGTCGATTCTACGACTTGTTAGCAATGTGATACTCACATATGAAATATTAAAAAAAATGTATTTTAGTTTATTCTAGCTGAAAGAGATAAATATTGTTATTGACGCCTTTCGTGACGAGTGTACAGTGGAACTTACTTTAACGGTCTCTTTTTAACGAAATTTTCAGCTGAAGCTTGACACACTAGTAACATGTAAACTAATCCACGGCCAACTTCATTAGAGGTAGTTTTTGCTTATTAAGACGGCAATTAGGAAGGAGTTCATGACGTCAGATCATGTGATATCTGCCGTTCCAGTCCTGCAAGAAAGCTGCCCGAGCAAGGGGTGTTATAAACAAGAGCTGTCTCTACCGATTGGATAGGGCCTTAAATCCTATGAGATGATGTCATAAACTCCGTCTTAACAACCAAGAGCGTTCTAGGCCTCTTATGAAGTTGGCCATGACTAATCCCTATATTACGAAAAATATGTTCCATATAATTAAGTTTATTCCATTTTCATGCTTGCAAGCACTCAAACGGAAGATTGATGTTGCGATGGATACATGCATTTATTTTAGCAAATTGTATGAAATTGAAATTGTATATTTATTTAGTTAATTTTTTTGTAAGTGCGCTAGGTTTCAGTTTTAGTTTAGCTCTTTTTATTATATGTTTATATGTATATTATTTTATCTGGATTTTCGACGTATGTTTACATTGTATAAAGAAATACTGCCGTCATTAAAACACATTTTTCCAAAATTACCATTTTATGTATATTTTGCATTTTATGCACGTTTTCTTTATTATACAAGTTAAAGAAATTTAAATTGATTTCTAATTGACGATTTTTCTTTATGGTGAAGTGTTTAAATGTAATGATATGACTTCCGAAAATGGTAGTTTAACTGTATTTTACAATTTTTTTTATCTTATTGTAGCCGTTTTTCTGAAACAGAGGTTTTACACAAGATTATTCGCGTCAATGTTGCAATTAGAAAAGGATGATTTTTAAGTTTATTTAATCTATACGATTAAAGTTTGTAGTTCGACAATACCTAAAAATCATGGCCTACAGTGTGTAACTCTCATTTATTGACTTATCGATCCTGTTGTGATACACAGCATATGTCTCCATGAGGCGCATCACTCAGTGTTTATTTCCCAATCATACTTGGTAATTATGTTTATGATACCAGAAAAAAGAAAGATTGAGGGAAACTTTTCCTAGCCGGAGTCAAACCCCGGACTTGCATCGTGGTAGCTCGACGAGTGGTGACTAAGCTGTTTGGTCATTGGTAGCATACTGAAGGATTCTGAGCACTTTATGTGGCGCGTATACCCAGGAGTAAAGCATATAGGACAAATTGTATAGTTCTTACCAGTATTTTTTATCAGTGATCTACAAGAAACATTTTTATAAGGTAAGCAAAATGAACATATCATCAAGGATATTGATAAAAGATTCTGGTAACAATAATAAAATTTCTCCTATCTGCTCCGACCACTAGTATACATGACACTAGTTTTGAAGGGATTAACCCTTTGACGGTTAAAGCACTTCTATTCATAAAATACTAAAATGATTGAAGGACACCGGAATTTAAAAACAAATTTATTTCATAATATATAAACGTTTTTTTTTTGTTTTTGTTTTTGTTTTTTACGTTCTTTGTAAAATTAAAATTTTTATTTAAAAATTCCGGTGTCAGTATGGCATTTCGCAATTCAAATTAAGTGGTATTCTGAGCACGTATACGCGCTTATAACCACGAAAGGGTTAATCATAGCTTCCAACATCTTCCGACTTTTTAATCCTTAAAAATTTTATAGTAAATTTCACTATTGCAAATTGCCGTAATATGCCGATTATATAAGGCGAAATTTTCTATTAAATTTTTCCGGGCCAAAAAATCTGAAATGTTGGCAGCTATGGATTAATTGAAGTGACCGATTAGAAAAATTATGTACATAACGGTACCGAATTATATTAATATTGCATTATAGTTCTGCTATATACTGAAAAGGGTGTTATATTATCAAAAGTTTCATATTTATTTGTAGACATTTTTTCTCATTTTTTTTTATATAATCATGCATCCCGGGAATTAATGAGTATCTTTAAACTTTCTACTTTACAGGCTCATTTCACTAGATTTAACAACTTAAGTATTTAAATTGTAGGAGAATTACAATTAAAGAAAATTATTCTTGGATGTGAGATTTATATCAAATTTAAATAAACGATAGGATTCTTTAGAGCCAAGAAATCTTTTTTCTGCTTATAAATTTAAAATTATTCGACTTCTTCAAAAAATAATTTCTAAATACAAATGAATTATGTTATGTATTTTTATTTTATATATGTAAAATATTTATGTGGTTTTACTGTTTGTTTAAAATTTATTATTATTATATGTGCATTATATCTAAAAATATATTCAAATAATCTCATATTTATATGTACTATTTATACACTATCTACCAAAAAGTATTTGTACACTTTCAGTTTTTGACATTTTGTCAAATATTTAAAAATATACTGGTCGGATTCTTCTGGAACTTCAGAAATATAAAGATTACGTTTCACTTTATATTTATTTACATTCATTTGTTAAGCGGGTAATTAGGGGGCCGGCAAAAAAACAAAGAATAATAGAAATATTTGGGATCGCCCTGTACATGAAAATGCACGAAACGACTTATCGCTTTAGATTACAAATATATGAATACAGTAGAATATGTACACTAATTTTTGTGAGAATCGTATGTATATTTATGGCGATAGAGCAATTTTTTTGAAAAATTCAAAAAATTCTAGTATGTTTTTTGTTTACATCATGCTGGGTTTTTGACCAAATTTAACGCAAATTTCAGAAAAATTGGCAAAATGCAGTAGAAAAAATTTAGCGCAATTGGAATATAAATATATTAAATATTTTATGAAATATGAGTAGTTGTATAAAATAATTTTTATCTGCGCATGCGCGAACTAGAAAAACATTTTTTTTACATCATTTAATAGTCAATTCTATGGAGTGACTGATAAAACAAATCCAATCAAATATCGTGAAAATTCAAAAAAATATCATTATTTTAGTGAGATGTTTTTACTCTGCTCTCTAAAAACGGCTGAATCTTAAGGAATTCCCCACAAATTGACATTTTTTAATAACTGACTTTAAAAAAAAAACTAGTATTGAATTAATACAATATCTAATACAATATTGCTGCTAATAAGTACTTGACAATTGTGACAGAAAAGAAAAAGAGCTTTATTCACATTCAGGGCCAAAACTAAGAGAGGGTTGGGGGAAAAGGGCATGTGCCCCGGGCGCTAGGATGAAAGTGTCCCAAATGTACATTTTGTTTGGCAATTTTTTCCATGTCTATGTTTAGCATGATATTGTCAAAATCGTCCCATTCAAAGCATTTCTCCTATACCAAAGCATAGAAGAATCTAATGATGATGGCATAAAGATCCCGCATAAAGCAGATTTTTTTTTTCATTTTGATTCGGTTTCACGATTTTAAGGTATCATTTTTTTTTAAACAAAGCAGACTACTTTAATCAATATTACATATTTTAAGTTTTAAAATAAGTCGGCTATTAATAAATTAGAAAATTTTTCTTTGCAAATACTTTTGCAGATGCTTTGCAAAGAAGAAAAGGGAGGGGGAGGGAGTTCACCAAAATTCATTGAAGTATAAATATATTAAATATTTTCTAAAATGTTCTATGTCATGCAATATTTTCAACCAAATATAAAGCCACATTCAGAAAAATTCGTAAAATGTAGTAGAAAGAATAAGGTGCTATTGAAATATAAATATATTAAAAGTTTTCTAAAATATGAGTATTTGTATGAAATATTTTTTAATCAGCGTATGCGTGAACGATAAAATTTATCATTTTACATAATTTAATATTCAATCTATGGAGCTACCCATAAAAAAATCCGATCGAATTTCGTGGAAATTCAGAAAGTTATTGTGGATAGGAGTGAACTGATTTTCAATTGGTCTCTGAAAGCAGTTGAATGACGTCAGATTTTACGCAAATTGCCAAATCTCCATTTACGTTTTTTACTGGTGATTTACTTCTTTTCTTAGATAATTACCAGAACGAACCTATTTCAGGATAAAAATAATTATAAAAAATCGAAGCATTTGTGTCAAATCTACCCATTGATACATAATTGATAATGGCTCTTATGCAACTGCCGATATCTGCGATCCTGAAATACGTCAAGTTCTCCACTGTTAAATGTGGTGTCGAAAACAACACTGACATCAATTGCATGCATGATGCCAAGAAGAACAGAGCTGTCTGATTTTGAGAAAGATGTGATCATCGGGTACCACCGAAATGGCCGATCTTTAATCGACATATCTAGCGAGTTTAATTACCCCAAAACGACTGTGGATTATGTGATTAGAAAATGGAAGCTGAATGGTGATTGTCAGAATGTGGCCAGAGTAGGCAGACCGACGAAACTGGGAGATAGAGACCGACGGGTTCTGTCTAGAGAAATTCGGAAGAACCGCAACCAACCAATGTTACACATACGCCAAGAATTTCAACAAACTTCAGGATGTGTTGTTTCCATGAATACCATCCGTAAGGAAGCTCATCTGCTTAATTTTTATGGCCGTGCTGCCGCCCATAAGCCTTTAATCATCAAGTCCAACCGCGCAGCTCGGTTAAGTTGGTGCAAAACACGCCATCAATGGACTGTACAGCAATGGAAACAGGTTCTCTGGAGTGATGAATCAAGGTTCACCCTCTACCGTTCTGATGGTAGGGTCTGGGTCTGGCGTCTGCCTGGAGAACGCCTCCTACCAGAATGTATTGTGCCCATAGTTAAATTTGGCGGAGGGGGAATTATGTTCTGGGGTTGTATTTCCTGGTTCGGACTAGGACCCTTGGTCCCAATTCATGGTAAGCTCAATGCCGATGCCTACTGTAATATACTGGACAACAGTGTACTTCC
The DNA here is from genome assembly GCA_964019185.1 of Maratus speculifer. Taxonomy (NCBI): domain Eukaryota; kingdom Metazoa; phylum Arthropoda; class Arachnida; order Araneae; family Salticidae; genus Maratus; species Maratus speculifer. Next base: position 229,899,213 of record OZ025294.1, on the reverse strand, counting down.
TACGTTGTGGCAATACTATGGATTGGACCCATGTTATTTCCAGGATGACAACGCAAGCTGCCATGTAGCGAGGTCCAACATGGATTGGTATGCTGATAATGGAGTGCATCGACTCGAGTGGCCTGCCCAAAGCCCAGACCTGAACCCAATAGAGAACCTCTGTTACGAGTTGGATCGTCGAATTAAGGGTGGTGACACACGCCCAAAATCAGTAAAAGAGCTTACCTGCCTTGTGCAAACAGAGTGGAATAAAATACCATTAAATGTAATACAAGGACTAGTTGAGAGCATGCCCAGGAGACTCGCAGCTGTAATTGCCTCTCGAGGAGGATCTACAAATTATTAAATGTCAACAGGGCCAAAACCAGTCTTTTTTTCCCGAGGCAAACGTGGATTTTGAAGGTACTCCTTTCCCCCTCCTTCGCAAAGCATGTTTACAAAGAAAATTTCTCTAATTTATTAATAGCCGACTTATTTTAAAACTTAAAATATGTAATATAAAATAACGTATTCTGCTTTATTAAAATACTCCAATTTGATACTTTAAGCCGAATCAAAAAAATTCTACTTTGAACAGGATCTTTAAGGCCTTTGTCCCTGCCCGCGAAGACACTGCTGAGCTAATGCTATTCCTGTGGGGAGGCATTTTTCTAATAACTCTTTCGCATTTTAAAATTTTCATTTTTTTTTTTTTTTTTTTTTTTTTTTTTTTTTTTTTTTTTTTTGCATTGGATAGCGGAAGGCCCTCTCAAAATCGCTCCTTTACTACTTTTTCGATTTGAGTCATAGATATTTTTTATAAAGTTAGTTTTACTTTCAGAACCGCTTTTGGAAGTGAAAGAAACATTATAAAAATATCTACGCCAAAATTGAAAAAGTAATCACGGAGCGATCTTGAAAAGGACTTCCGCTATCCAATGCAAAACATATTATTTAAAAATGTCCAAATGCAAAAGAGTTAGAAAAATGCATCCCCATAGGAATAGCATTAGCTCGTGAGCATCTTCGCGGGTAGGGGCAGGGACCTTAAGCCATCATCATTAGATTTTTTTATGCTTTAGCATAGCCCAGATATAATAATTTTAACAATATTATGCTAAACATAGCCATGAAAAAAATCGCCAAACGAAAGATACATTTGGAACACTTTAATCCTAGCGCCCGGAGCACATGCCCTTCTCCCCCCCCCCTCTCTTAGTTTTGGCCCTGAATGTGAATAAAGCTCTTTTTCTTTTCTATCACAATTGTCAAGTACTTATTAGCAGCAATATTGTATTAGATATTGTATTAATTCAATACTAGTTTTTTTTTTAAAGTCAGTTATTAAAAAATGTCAATTTGTGGATAATCCCTTAAGTTTCAGCCGTTTTTAGAGAGCAGAGTAAAAACATCTCACTAAAATAATGATATCTTTTTGAATTTTCACGATATTTGATTGGATTTTTTTTTTTTTTTTGTAAGTCACTCCATAGAATTGACTATTAAATGATGTAAAAAAAATGTTTTTCTAGTTCGCGCATGCGCAGATAAAAATTATTTTATACAACTACTCATATTTCATAAAATATTTAATATATTTATATTTCAATTGCGCTACATTTTTTCTACAGCATTTTGCCAATTTTTCTGAAATTTGCGTTAAATTTGGTCAAAAACCCAGCATGATATAAACAAAAAACATACCAGAATTTTTTGAATTTTTCAAAAAAAATCGCTCTATCGCCATAAATATACATGCGATTCTCACAAAAATTAGTGTACATATTGTACTGTATTCATATATTTGTATTCTAAAGCGATAAGTCGTTTCGTGCATTTTCATGTACAGGGCGATCCCAAATATTTCTATTATTCTTTGTTTTTTGCCGGCCCCCTGATTACCCGCTTAACAAATGAATGTAAATAAATATAAAGTGAAACATAATCTTTATATTTCTGAAGTTCCAGAAGAATCCGACCAGTATATTTTTAAATATTTGACAAAATGTCAAAAACTGAAAGTGTACAAATACTTTTTGGTAGATAGTGTATATTGATTAGTTAATGGCATCTCATTCACAAATATTACATATTACATACTGCATCTTGTAACTCTGGGGATTTACTTTAAATTTATTAACAAGAATTATATACTTTATACTGCATCCTGTAAATCTGGGGAATTCGTTTAATTTTTTCCATCAATAAAAATATTTTACCAAAAATTTATGCTTAAACCTTAGTATTAAATGTAAATTAATTTTTAAAAATGTGTGAGGTTATTCAGTGTAAATTATGATAAATTTAAATGAATTTAATAATTTGTGTAATCTGAAAAATAGTAATTCTTTCACTAAATCTAAAATATATGCTTATTCTTCATAAAATATTTTTTGCTAAATAAACTTAATTTCGAAGTTTATTTTTTATATTTAAAATGCAAATTTATAACATAATTTTTATATGTATTATAAGTTATTTTAAATGTCTTATGCATTAGCTGTATCTGAATGATTTATATAAATCTTCTTGATATTTTCTTTAATTCCATCTTTAGATTAGTTTGTGTTTACTATGCATAGACCTTTGTATAGTATAACGAAGTAACACATTTTAATAAGATCGTTCAAATGCGTAGTCCAGTGCACCATTTCAATGTGCTGGAGATTACTGGATAATTTATATTTTTAAAACTGTTTTATAATTCATTTAAGACTTTTATCTGAAAAAAATAATGATTTAGTCTCACTTACAATGTTATCCCTCCATTATAATGTTAACTAAATTGGATAGTAAATTTATGAAAAGATGGAAAAAACACTTGTGTTATTATTTATTACGAAAGATTGATTAAAATTGTTTTAAATAATATTTTAGTGAATTAGCATAGCACGTAATCTGACAAGCTAATTTCTCTATTATCGAATACATCGAACTGAGTGCATAAGAAATCTATCAAACTTACGTCTGTACACAGTATTGCTTCTATGGCATCTATTCTATAATACATTCGATTGAGTAACTATAGAGTCCATTGCAAACTCCCAATACTACACAAAGCTGCTCGTACATCATCTGCTATTTGCTAGTCCGAGTTGGGTAAATTTAGAATCTATTCCAAATTTGCGTATCTATACAAAGTTTTTTTCTCCAGAAACTTCTATCAAATACGAATTACGCAAATTTTGAATCTATTCCAAACTTATGTTTCTACAGGAAGCTATTTCTATAGCAGCTATTATGTAACACGAATTGGACAAACATGGAATGTATTACAAACTCATATGACTATCCAAAGCTCTTCTAAAGCGATAAGGAATAGGAATGGATTACGTATTGAATATACTCGTGATGCATGACGAAATTGCATCTACAAAATCAACTACAGATTATGAACTGGCTAAATGTTGAACTAATAACAGAAACCAAGCAGTTACACACAAAAGAAGTTGAGAAATTATTGTCACAGTTTGATATATAATTTACTGTTTTCTTTAAAAAAAAGAGAGAATAATATTAACACATATCAAATGCAGTTAAAAGAAAAAAAAAATTTTCGTTTTATAGTAAACTATTTATACAACATTTTAAAGATTCAAGTGTCATAAGAATCTTTTTACGTGAAACAACGATGATTATTCTGTAAAATATACCTTATGCAGTTTACCTGAAAAACTGCTTTAATTCTACCAAAAGAAAAAAAAAATCTTCAGATATATTTTCTTGCAAGCTTTTATGATCATTTTTTTACTCGATGCATATATTTTAATTTTCTTTTAATTAATAATCTGAATGAATTAATCAAGTCTCTAATTTTATCAAAAATTTTTAAAAAAAAGTGTTGTCAAACACATTTATTTATTTGTATATAATTTATAAAAAACAATAAAAATATATGCATATTTCAATATTCCTTAAATTTGTAAAAAAAATTTATAATGTAAAAAAAAAAAAAAAAAAAAAAAAAAAAAAAAAAAAAAAAAAAAAAAAATGTTGAAACTATTTTTTTCCTATCGAAACAAACATGTTCCAAAATGCAATAGAATGATTATGTCTTAAAATATTCAATCAAAAATATACTCGAAAGAATATTTTAATCACAAGGCGGCATTTAAATGCATTCTCCCGCTTACTTTGAAACATTGTAAAGTAAAATTAAACATAAAATAATAAAACGATGCAATTTCACGTTTACAAATATCCGTTTTTTATAAAAGTGCAGTTCGTAAGTATTATTTACTTCTGATATAATTCATTTTTAAGATTTAATTAAAGAACACTTGCTTTGGGTTCTTTATACCTATTGCAAAAGATAAATTACTGAACATACAGGACATAACACTTAACAGTTTAGTAAAAAAGAAAATGTTTATTTCTCGTTGAACGAGCGCAAACGACGCCAAGAGCATTCCCCCCCCCTCCCCCCCTCCTTGCCAATACCATATTTTATTTTTTGAGAGTAAAAATTTAAATTATTATTGTAATGCATGAAACACATATAATGAATGCATAAATTTTGCATTTTAAGAATTCGTATTTAAAATAAATATTAATATGTATCTTTGGCAATTTAAATAAGTAAACGTTTTATGTTTTTAACGAACAAAGTAATTTCAAGTATCACTAATATAGAAGAACACAGAAATTTGTAAAGAAATAAAAATCCATTGATTATAACAACATTATAAAAAGAAGGCGAACATTTCTTAATCCATGAAAATATCATGACTACGAAGAAAAATATGGAATAATATATATTTATATACCAACAATGGAAATCAGTACCGGGAATCAACAATAAATCAGCCACTTAGAGCAGCGGTTCCCAAACTTTATCCGTACGCGACACACCTTTAAGTAATATAAAGAAGGATCCTCTCCTAAAATTAGTATGGTAATTGTTGTTTGACCTTTCTATAAACTTTCGTCTATCTTATCCTAGGGAAATGTCAACTTTTCATTCGAATGATGCATCATGACCGAAAAAAAGAATATGCAATCGCAGTGTATACAACTGGAATAATAAATACAATAACAAACAAACTAAAATGTTAATTAAAAAAATTCATTATTACCGAGACAAAACTTTATAATCGGTGGAATTTCTGGCACTGATGTTGAGTAGAGAGAAAATCTATATGAGAATTAAAACTGGTTAATTTTAACCTGAAATCATTTTCTACACATACGCAATTTATTTTTGTATTTGTTTTTTAAAAACAGCAAAGTAGAAAAAGCATATTTACACAAGTATGTAGTGTTGAAGCTCTTTAAGGACCCGACAGATGATTTATATTTTAATGGATGTTCTGCTCATATTTTACACAAGAAGGGAATTCTGGATTTTTCCGTCAAATATTATTTGCTGCTAAAATTGTTATACTTAAAAATTAATTAAATTGTCATACTTAACTTATTGTTATTGTTAAAAAAGACATGTTTTTGTGAGAAAATTCGATTATTCCGCGACACACCAGTGGATTGCGACCCATAATTTGGGAATCGTTGGCTAAAAGCATATATTAAATGCTGTAAATTTCTTCTGAGGTCAGGAGATAAGCAGTGTAGATCTACTTGAGGAAAGTTTCCTCTTTTCATGAACGTCAATCTGTTTTCTTTTAAAACTATTAAAAAACAAAAGCACCGCTTGACCACAATAAAAGACACCGATATTGATCACAGTAGAATGATGGTTATGTCACAATTTTACAGAGCACCAAGAAAGTTTTAATTTACCCGCGTCTTCGGAAAGCTTTTTGAAGTGAAAGAATTTGATAGAAAACATCTACACTAATATATATCAGTTGGATTCTTTGCCGTCGTTAAAAAAAATAATAAATAATAAATAAATAAATAAATAAACCATTTTTTTAAATAAATTTTTAGTGTAACTAAATGGTTGCTGATTTTCCCGTTTATTTTTACTACTATTTTAGTTAATATTTTAATTAAATTTTCGTTAACATCTTTTGTACTAAATTACTCATACATACACAAAAATAAATGAAAAAAAATCTGCGATGTAGTAAAATAATGATTATTAGGAAAGTGTAATTTTCAAAAAACGAGATAATTTCGAATGCTCTAATTATATATTCAAAACTTTACTGATCGGAAAATCATATTAATCAATTTCAGCTTCTTATTATTTTTATTGTTATTATTATTAATAATTTAAAACATGTCTTTTACAATCAATTCTCGTGAAATTCTATTTAATCTCAAATATGAATTTCTTATCTAAATTATACATTGAATATAAATTTCCAATCTAACTTTTACTTCGAAGATAAAACAAATATCTTATTTTATACACAGTTTTATTATGATTATATTTTATAGAAAATATCTGTTTCAGCTTTCTTCTAATTAATAACTTGTATTTTCTTTCTATATTTTTAAAGTTTTTAATTTTAGAAGAATGGTTGCAAAAAAAGAAAAAAATACATTGTCAGAGCCATTAAGAAATTCCGAAGTAATTTGATATGTAAAATGAAAGATATGCATATTTAAAGGCTGCTTAAATTTTCAAAGGTTTCAAAAAATGTAAAAAGAAAATGAAAACAAGAATATAAATAATAAAAATTATCGTATCTATTAAGATATGTTAGTATTTTGTTTTAAATATTTTTTCTATTGTAACAAATATACCTTTTAAAGTAAACGAAGTGTTTAATGTTGCAATATTTAATGAAAAATGTACTAAAAAGTATTATTTTAATCAAAAGCCTGCTTTTACGCATTTGTTTATTTATTTTTTGTTTTCTTTGAAATTTTATTCACCGTACTGAACATGAAAAATTAAGTGAAACTCTTTCATGATTTTAAAAATTCTGTTTTTATAAACATGTAGTTTGTATGTATTATCAATTGCCCAAACCGCTTATTTTCTAGATTTAATTAAAGAACACGTGCTTTAGTTATTAATAACGATCAAGGGTGGTAAGTTATTAATCTGTCATGGCAAAAGTGTTACATTAGAAAATTTTTATCTGTTTGTTTTTAAATTTAAAGGCAGGGCTTATTTTCTTTATGGGGGGAAATGCATGTTTATTTATTATTAGCCGAAAAATGTTAAATAGAAAAAAAATTGTGTATTAAATAGAATTTTATATAATTATTAATTAAAAAATATTTTATTTAAAACATAAAGTTATATTTTTTACGCTTTACATATGTATATAAGAGCATTTTAGTTGTAACTTTAAAATTGCAGAGCTTTCATAAAAAAATATGAACAACCTTTACTTATACATGTATTACATTTACAATGTAGTAAGCGGGAACTGTCTAAAAAATTATTTAACAGCTCTAAATTAATAAATCTAATATTGAAGTACTGAAATTAAAAATATATATCTCTATATATATTTATTTAACATGGTTTCTTTAGTCGAGATTAATTCTCTAAAAACCAATTGGTTTAAAAAAAAATAATTGTTGAGTTTATTAAATACAGTTATTGAAAAATATATATAGATTAAGGTGCAGATCATGTTTGAGTAGCAAAAAAAAAATGACTGTATTTAAACCATTACAAAAAACTCTAATACCTTAAAAAATGAATGAAACGTGACATTTTTTTTTTTTTTTTTTTTTTTTTTTTTTTACACATTCTGATGGTATGATAAAATATTCAAATACGCACATATTTATTAAAATTAATTTATTATAATTAATTTAATTAAATCATTAATTAAAGTATCTAAAATTTAACTGTGTTTTCAAATTTCTAAAATTTTATTTAACATTCATAAATATCCATATTCAAAGTATTTCATAAATGCTGATCATATACTTGTAAGCTATAAATAAAAAAAGAAGTAAAATTAATAATTTTTTCAAATTATTCATTTAAAACGTGCTTTGTTTATTAGTTATTCCGATCTTGAAAATATTGATTTCTTCTATTAATCGTGCAATTAATTCTATAACAATGAAAATATGAATCTGGACATGTCAAGCTATCTAAATTTCTATTGCATTTTGAAATTTCTAAAATTTCATTTATTCAAAGATATCTACATTCAACATATTTCATAAATGCTGTCAATATTTTCACTAGCTACGTACACTGTAAAAGAAATTCAAGAGGTTACTAAAAATTTTTGAGTAATTTTGTATTCCACAGATTTTTTTAGTAACCATTACAAACTTTTTTTTTTTTGCAAGTGAAACACACATTTCTTTTGTAAACTTAACAAAAGAATTTTTTGTATAACTAACTTAAAACTTTTTAGTATGAGCCACCAAGCAAATTTTAGTAATAGCTCCAAAATTATTTTTAATAAGCAGTACGCGTGCCCGAAGGGCAGTAGCTTCCTTCGAGCTGCATCCAGCGGGTAAAAAGACAGACTTCTTGAGCGGAAGATTTTAGGCTGGGCCGCAATAGATGGCAGCACCAAACATTGCTACCTGCTCCAACAGGAATTTCTTAATCCATTTATTTAGCGAGTGCATACACTGCATACATTCGGTGCGTATTTGGTGGTGTCCAGCATCGAACCCGGAACCTTTAAGCCTGGAGTTCGGTGCTATGACCACTAGGCTATCATGGCCACAGCAAGTGCGTTTTAGTAATAGCTATTAAAATTATAAATCTATTAACTCTATTCGTTGCTAGCTTTTTTCTAGTAATTCTTACAGATTTTCTTGTAACCGAGTAAGATTATTACAAATTTTTTAGCAATTGGATGAATCACTAAAATTTTTTTAATAGATCGAATTTTTTTTTTACAGTATACGAAAACATATGATATTAACAATAATTTTAAAATTTTGAATTATTGATTTAAAATATGCTTTGTATTCCAGATCCTCAAAGGGTGAAAATATTGATTTCTTCTATTAAATGAACAATAAATTCTTCTATAATAAAGAATATATATATTTAGACACATTAAACTGTCTAAATTTTAATTAATATTTTTTAAATCATCGCAAAATGTATATTTCTAACTGGAACTTCAAATTTTGTAAATTTTATTTAATATCAAATTCCTGTATTCACCATATTTCATAAATGTTGCTACAATTTTTCTTTTCTGCGAAAAAAAAAAAAAAAAAAAAAAAACCTAAAAGTTTGAAAAGTTTGAATTATTCACTTAAAACATGCTTTGTGTTTTAGATACTCACATGGTGCAAATATTGAGTTATTCTACTAATTATTCAGTTAGTTCTTCTATAACAGTGTGAATATGAATTTGGATGCATTAAATTTTCTACTATTTTTGTCAAAATTTTCAAATTTTATTTAACCCTTTCGGATCCGAATATTTTTTCAGTTTTTATAAAAAGTTGCTTTTATGTTAATAACATTAGTAATAGCAATCCAAATAGATTAATCAATGTTTAACAAATATTTCCATATCTGCAAGATAACGAATGTTGTTTTCTGCGCACTATTCAATTCATATTCATATGACAATAGACAAAGGAAGAATTTTTGGCGATGTTTAGAAAGTATTGTATTACAATACGATTTAACTTATATTGCAACTTTCTAATACTGTTTGCGCTTTATTACACATGATTCTTTCAGGATTCCACCTTTAATTTAAATTCAAAGAGTGGAATATATGTTTTAAATAAAATAATCACAAACAGCGCAAAGAGTATTAAGCAAATAATAATATATCTAATAATGAAAGCAAATAATAAAATCAAATAATAATATTACCAAAGGCCTAAACATAAATGAAGTCCCATATTAAATGAATTGGCATATACTAACATTACTACACGTAAATAGTAGCAAAAATATTTCTTAAAACAAAATAACATTCCTTTAAAAGACGTGTACTATTAATAGTACACCAGCCCCGAAAGGGTTAACACATATATATATATTTAACATACTTCATAAATACTGATAATATTCTCGTCAGCTACGAACGAAAACAAATGAAATTAATAATATTTTCAAAATTTTGAACTATTCTTTTAAAATATGCTTTGTATTTCAGATCCTCAAGTAGTGCTAAATATTAATTTCTTTATTAATTGAGCAGTTAACGCCTCTATAACAAAGATAACATGCATTTAGACACATTAAAATGTTTAACCTTCAATTGTTATTGTATAAAATCATCTCAAAATTTATGCTTTTAAATGGATTTTTTAAATTTTGTTAATTTTATTTAAAACATGCTTTATGCATTAGATACTCAGATCTTGATAATATTGATTTCTTCTATTAATTGTGCAATAAATTCTATAACAATTAGAACCTGAGGTGGAACATATAAAATGTGTATAGTATTTATATATAAAAATGTAAATTTTAACTGCATTTTCAAATTTATAAAACTTTATTTAACATTCACACATATCCACATACAACATACTTCATAAATGCTGCTGATATTCTCTCTATCTACGAACGAAAACAAATGAAAGTAATAATATTTTCAAAATTTTGAATTATTCATTTAAAATATGCTTTGTATTTCAGATCCTCAAGTGGTGCAAATATTGATTTCTTCGACCGTTGTCTCGGAGGGCGCGGATCAGTCGTCGGTAACTCTCACATGTGAAGCTGTGGATGGGAATCCCCGAAACTTCACCACAGTCCGTTGGTACAGAAATAATGAGCTTGTTAATGAAACATCGGAGCCAGTTTTGCACATCAAATATTCCACGAGAATTCATAATGGAAATTATTCTTGTGAAGGATTTAATGCAGCAGGATGGAGTCACAGGTCTAAGGCTGATGAACTTATAGTTCATTGTAAGAAAACAGTCCCAATTATATAGATTTTTTTTTGTTTGTTTCTGGTTTGAGTTTTTCTTTTCTATTCATGTAATTAATATTTTGAATGAGAGGGTATTGTTGTACTTGCCAGAAAAAAATGACTTTTTTAGTTACTGAAAGTACCATATTATGTTAAGGATAATGATAAAAAAAGTTAAAAAAGTTATATATATATATATATTTTAACATTATAAATTATGAAGTTATATATATATTATTCTAATTTAAGAAATGTTATTTCGAAATTTAAAAATTTCATTTTGCGTTGTATAAAGTGAAGCATAGCATACATAGGTATAGAAATAGTTATAATGGTACCAATATTTCCTGTTAGAAGTATAAGTATAGAAGGTATTTTACATTTCTATATTTTATAGCTAGATTCATATATTAAATATTTACTTTAAAACAATGTGCAAAGCATAAAAAAAACACCACAGTCCGTTCATACAGAAATAAAGAGATTATTGATGAAACATCGGAGCCAGTTTTGCACATCAAATATTCCACGAGAGTTCATAATGTAAATTATTCTTGGGAAAGATTTAATGCAGCAGGATGGAATCACAGGTCTAAGGCTGAGGAGCTTATAGTTCATTGTAACAAAACAGTCCCAATTATATATATATATATATATATATATATATATTCTTTTTGTTTCTGGTTTGATTTTTTTTCTATGTATGTAATTAATATTTTGAATGATAGGGTCTTTTTGTACTTCCAGATAAAAATAATAATTACTGTTATTAGTAACAAAGTAATATCATGTTATGTTGAGAAAAATGATAAAAATACGGTATAAAAGTTTTTTTTATTATTATTATTCTAATATAAGAAATGTGAGTTTAAAATTTATACTTATTCTTTTTGAATTGCATAAAATGAAACATAGTATATATATAGAGGGATTCCGTTCTAATGATACCAATATTTTATCTTAGAAATATAAGATTAGAAGGCTATTTACATTAGTATGGTGTATTGCTATGTTAAATATTTACTATACTTGTTAAATATTTACTTTATGCATGCATCATTTATGTTAAATATTTACTTTATGCATGAATTATGCATGTTAAATATTTACTTTAGAAGTATATGGAAGGTGTCTATACTTTCACTACAGTCCGTTAGTTTAAAAAGAAAGAGCTTGTTAATGGAACATCGGAGCCAATTTTGCACATGAATAATTTCACGAGAATCCACAATGGAAGTTATTCTTGAGAAGGATCTAATGCAGTAATATGGAGTCCCGGGACTAAAGCAAGGTTGACTAAAGCTAAAGAGCTTATAGTTCATTGTAAGAAAATAGTCCCAAATATATTGATTTTTTTCTGGTTTGGGATTTCTGGCTTGGTCTTGGAACGCAATTAATATTTTGAATGAGAGGCTATTGTTGGATTTGCAGAAAAAAAGACAATAAATACGATTATTAGTACAGAAAAGGACATGTTGAATGTAATGATAGAACGAGGTAAAAAGTTACATATTTTTTCATTCTAATATAAGAAATATGATTTGAAATATTTATTTATTTTGAATTTTATAAAATGAAACATAAAATACATATAGAGGGAGTCCGTTATAATGGTACCAATATTTTCCCTTTGAAATATAAATTTAGAATGCTGTTTACATTATTATATTGTACTGCTGAACTCTGTCGCATGTTGAATATTTACTTTAAAACAATATGGAAAGCATCTAAACTTTTCAGTACAATCCGTTTGTACAAACATAATCAGCTTGTTAGATTTTTTTTTTATTATCGGGAGCCACTTTTGTGCAGTTTTGCACGCTAAATATGCCACGAGAATTCATAATTGAAATTATTCTTGTGAAGGATTTAATGCAGCAGGATGGTGTCACAGGTCGAAAGCTGAAGAGCATATAGTTCATTATAAGAAAATAGAACCAACTATATAGATGTTTTTCTGGTCTGGGTTTTTCTTTTCTATTCATGTAATTAATGTTTTGAATAAAAGGATATTGTTGTACTTGCGCGAAAAACAAAATAGTGAATACTATTACTGGTAACTGAAAATAACATACTTCGTTTATAGTAATGATAGAAAAACAGTAAAATGTTATATATATATTATTTTATTATAAGAAATATGATTTCAAAATTTAAAATTATTCATTTTGCATTGCATAAAACGGTACATAATATAGAGGAAGTCCGTTCTAATGGTATCAATATTTTCTGTTAGAAATATAAGATTAGATATTTTGAGAACATGACTTTTGCACATCATATGTAGTCAATGTCTGAAAAAAATAGTTAAAAAAAAAATGTTATATTGTAGTAGCCATTTCACTACAAAAATTATTGTCATCGTTCAGCGCATTTGACAAGTTATGCATGCAAAGATATATTTAACAATTTATAGATTTTTATCATAAACCGGATTATCACATTTCAATCCTCATAGCACTTTGTTATGATTCTTTAAGAAATTATTGTATTCGGAGTTACAATGTCCCGTAAATTTTATATACTGCTTAAAATTAAGATTGCATCTTTGTTGTTAGCGAAATCATTGACATGGAAGAATCAATCAATCTTCGTAAAAACCACAACTAAAACATAGTAAAATTGTGTTTAGGTGAATTTTTTTTTACTGATTTCTCAATAAAAGACAAAATTTTGTGAAAAAATATCAAACTTTGAAATTTAATAACTCCATCAATTTTTTTAGCACGGAAATCAAACATTTTGCTTTATATCTTTTATCACATGTGTAAAATTTTACTAAATGTAACTGCAGGGAGCGGGGGACCATTTTTTCAGCCAAATTTACACGGTTCCATCGTTGATAATTATTTAAATTTATTTATTTGTTTCTGCGCTTATTCGTTAATAAAAGACCATTGAAATATTAGGCTGGTATAGAAAATAAGGTAAATAGGTATTAAAAAGGTATTCATAGATAGTATTAATAGATAATAAAAAGGTATGCAGTAATAACAATAATAATAATTTTATCTAGTATGTAACAATTATTTTTAGTCTCTAAGGATGTCATGTAACAGTGAACCCTTACATACCACATATTTACTGGAAATTATTTCAACGGATTCTCTTATATTTAGTTCCTGATAATTGTTTGTGCGAAAGATAATTTTGAATTTATTGGAATCTATAGATATAGATTCCAAATGTCTTAGATATAGATTGGAATTTATGGATAGAATTTGAGTTAACCTTGCAATGTGGGCCTATTAATTCACAGTACTAATTCATGTTCTATTATTCTATCTCGAACTATCCTCATTGTCATGTTTATATAAAGAAAATCGTTAATTTTTTTTAAGGAATAATATGAGAAAAGAGAAAAGGTCTCTTTTTTAATGATAAGAATTGTAAAAAGAATACATAAACTTTCTGTTAAGGTACTTACTATAGTATCGTTACAATCTTCATTTTATAAACTGTGTTAGATGAATACATTTTGCATGAAATTATTTAATTAAACTGATATATGACATTAATAAAAGTTTTTCTGAAAGTTTATTGCAATTATTAAAAATGCTTAATACAAATAACTGAATTGTTAGAAAATCTTCTAAGATTTTCTTTTACTATAATAGTATGAGAAATTTAAAAAATCTCATTTTTAAATATAAGAAGTGAAAAAAATACAGAGATTTTGTGTTAAGACATTTACTACAGTAGTAACACACTCTTCATTTTGCAAATTGTACACGAGGGATACATTTTACATCAAATATTTTAATTAAATTGATATATGACAAGTATATTTATTATTTGATGTACTATTTGAGGTATTTACTAGAATAGTATCACCATCTTAGTTTTATAAATTACGTTAGAGGGAAATTGAGTTAAATGGTTTGTATGAAATTATTTAATTAAATTGATATATGATATTAATAAAAGTTTAAAAAAATCTTATTGGTTTACAATATTTCTATTTTTAATTAATTTATCGCAATTTGACATAAATGGGAACTGAATAATAATAATAATAATAATAATAATAACTTTACAAAATTTCGACCCATATCTACTATTTGATTGATATTTATTTTTGATTTTAGATACTCCTGGTCCTTCATCAATATTTCAACAGCAGGACCTTGCGGTAAAAGGAAGAACTGTGACGTTAGAATGCCGTGTACTTGATCTCGGGCATCCCCAGTCCACAATGTTTGAATGGAAAAAAGAAGATGTTGTACTAAACGAAACTGGTTCACAGCTGCACTTGAAGCCCGTCACTGTGTCTACACAAGGCAATTATTCTTGTGCAGCTGTGAACGACATTGGTCCAGGTTCTCCATTTTATTATCAGTTATCAGCCGTAGGTTTGTATTAAAACTTGCCACCTCTTGAGTTGCATAACATTTTTAAGGTCATTTTCATGTACGTTGTAACAGATGACGATGTTTATGTGTTATACATCCCATAATGATAGATAGCTAAATATAGCTAATAGATATCAATAGTGATCAAAACAGCAATAATATACATTTTTATGTTTATTTCTATGTATTTTTTTATTTATATTTATTTAATATACATTTTTGTTTTTATTTTACATTTATTTCTAATATGCATACTAATATACAATTTCTAATATACATTTATTAGAAATATTATTAAAAATGATAAATAATATAATTCCAAATAAAATTAATTCAAAAACTTCACTTAGTATACATTTATTAATTAGATGAAAACCAAGAAATAGTTGTGTATAAATGCTTCTGAAGTTGTTTTAGTTTGGAAACTGGTTAACCTTAAACATGCATTTACAATATAAAAATGGAATAAATCAGGACAACAGTTAATCAGGGTAACTTCAACTTATCACGGTAACTTTGGTCTAAGAGTGAAAAAAAAGATTAAATTTGCTACATCACACGATTTAACGGCAAATTTTTGGCAAAATATTGATACCGATGACAAAATATTGATAGCAGCAACGTGTGAATTTGGTAGCTCATTGAAAATAATTTGTCAAGATTGCACCTTGACGGAATGGATCAAAGCTTCGCAAAGATGGAACAAAGCTAGCACGATTGACTGTACAGAAATTATTGTTAATGGAGTTGTTATTGCAGCGCAATGTATATAGATCTTAAGTAGAATGTAAGTAACCTTATTATGTGTTTCATTATATAATTTTAACGTACTTAAAACATCTTATTTTTTGCTTATTTTATGCCACAAGTAAAAAAGATTTGCTTTTTGCTTTTCATTTATAAAAATATTTAACTACTGCCATGATCAGTCGACTTCGCTAGAGTTAACTTAGGGAAGTTTCCTGGCAAAACAAATGAAAATGCAATATCCAAAAAATAGAGATAGCACAATAATGGAAGCGCACGGTTTCACACCATAAGCTGTTAAAACAACAATTACAAAAGAAAACACTACTTTAATACAATCACAGTGGATCTTTCTGTTTCATAAATTACGATGCAGGCATTGTCTGGCATGTGAAACAAAATAATGAAATAAAATAAAATAAAAACAAATAAATAAATAAATTAACGTTTTTCCTGAAAAATTGGAATAAAAATGCAATGTATATATATATATATATATATATATATATATACATTTATATATTAAGAGCCTACTCTAGTCATTGAAAAAGACCCGAATGACAATGTTAAGTCTATGAAGGCTTTATTTTCAAATATGTTACTCAAATTTCAATATTTTTGAACGAATTTTTTGCACATAGGATAGTTGAGGATGGCTGGTTAGTTTTAAGACTAGTTTTTACATTTTAAATTTTGTTTTCAGTTTTTTTTAATTACTGTAACTTTTGGAACTGGTTGGAACCGGTTCTGAAATTAAAACTATCCTAATATATATATATATATATTTTTTTTAATGTAACTAAAATCAAAAAATTAAAAACTAGTCTCAAAAATAACCATCCTCAACTATTTTATGAAACTTCATTTTGACTTTTATTTTATATTTTGACTTTTATTTATAAAAATATGTTTGTTGACTTTTGAAGTTTTTTCAGAAAAGAATAATATTTATTAAGAAAATATTTTAATCCTTGTACTCTTGATAAAATGTCTTTTAAAAGTGATATCATTACAAAAGAATATATCAAGGATAACTATCATTCCATTAAATACTTTATATAATAATATTCCATCGAAATCAATATAAGATATACTATTCAGACATTTAGTTCCGTCTAGAATTTACGACGCTTCACTGCAACGAAATCATATTCGTCGAATTTACAACAAAACCTCTTCATATTACACAGTATACAATCCAAAAATTAACGTGCCAGCATGATTGGCATATTACACATCTTCTCTATTACAGATTAATATCCTCATGTCAGTGCATTATTGCATAACTGAATAGAACATAATACAAGTTGAGCCTGCATGCAAATAACTGCAGTTCTGTTAATTACTCCATCAGATGTACTACACAGGAAATATGTAGATAACCTACACTACAACAAGGAAAGGGTGTTACTCGTATGATCCGTTGCATTGAATGCAATAAATGGTTTACCACATAATGAACTGGGTTGTTAGCAGTCTAACTACATATTGGAAGCAAATTTAATACACTTTAAATGCCTTTATCATTTCAACTAATATCTAGACTATATCTATATAATAATTTCCATTACTGCTTATTAAATAATATATATATCGGTTTGTATGTACATAGAGTGTTATGGTAAATAATAATTTGCAAATATATCTAACCCAATATCATAGAAAAACAATTATTTTTTGTTTCAGCACTATTTCCCTTTTTTCGTGCTTTCGTAATTATATAAATATGTAGCACCATAGCAATTATATAAATATGTAGCACGAATTATATAGATATGTACAGTCGCCGTGGTTCATCAGTCTGTCTGCCCATTTGTCCATGCATAGCAACGCAAAAACTATTGAATGGTATGAATGATTTGAACTGAATGATTTGAATTTAGGTCCTTCTTAATCGTTCTTCCTTTATAATCGTTTAATACAATCATTGCAAATATTTTTCCAGTCGTATAAAATGTTATTAAAATTGAATCAACTCTTTAAAGATACAAATTCAATGATAGTAAATTCAGGGATATCCCATTACAGATAAGGAATCTAGGTTGTGGTGGTCATTAGGGCCTCTTTATTATGGAGTCATAACATTTCCGTACTACTTAATTTAACATATATAATCTTAAAAAAAAATGTAGTCATGCATGTTTGCAAAAGAATACAACAGCGTTTGTATCAAGATCTGATTATTTATAAAATTAATTAAGTACTATTGCACTTTATTACACCCGACGTGTAATTTCCGTCATTTTTTTATTTAATTTTCATTGACCAAACAGGTATGATTTACAAATGAATTTATTATTTTGAAGACATAGTAAAAGAATTGTTTATGCTTTTCATATATACTGTAACGCAGAAATCATGCAAATAAGTAAATTCTGATTGGCTAATTTTAGCTTTATTTATTACCCTCGCACTGTTTAATTTGCTTGTTTTTTTTTAACATTTTATGTGATAGCTGTTGTATTTCAATTATTTTCAAAATCATGTACAGAAAATTCCATAAGATATTGATTGAACTTTTTTCCATGTGATATTTAACACATTCACAAAAAATCGCGTGTTAGTACTTCACTAAGCTCCAGACGTACTTGCAATATGAGCAGGGATTAGAGTAAATATATTAAATAAATTAATATATAAACAGTAAATATATTATATAAGTAACTTAAGTTTAATATTATATTAAATAAAATTATATTAAGTAAAATAGTGTAAATGTGTGTTGCAGTAAAATTATTTAAGTGAATATATTTAATAAATTATTAAATAGCAAATATATTTAACTTAACTGCAATATTTAAAATAATAAAAATCTAATGATCGAAATTTTGTTATGTATTTTATTTTTTATTTTTTGTGAATTTTGTTGAAAAATAAAAATTACAATATCCATGTTGTTATATTATGTAGAGTCACATATTTCAAAATTCAAATCCTTAGATAATCTCGAAGCATTGTAGAGTTTTATTTTTAAAGAAATTTCTTTTAAAATGTAAGAGATTCATAAAATACGCGGAAGTCTAAATTATGCGAGCAAATAATAGTATATGTTAAGGATGTTAAAGAGATTCTTAAAGTATTTTAAGCGGTGAAGGGAATAATTAGACAGAGCGTCGTTTATAATGAATTAAGTAGGAATGTTAAAATCTACTCTAAGTCAATTAAAATAATCGTGAAATCTTTTAAGTTAATGAAAGCAGACATTAAACATTTACTTGCATTTTTTCTTTAATTTTTAACGTTAAACGTCATATATATTTACAGGGATTTGTTAAGTTGTAATAAGAGATTATTTCAAAAGTATTTGTCAGAAAATATGTAACGTAGATGTTTAACATGCTAATGGTAATGTGATTTTAGTGTTTACTTATCAAAGATGATAGGAACTGTAATGTAACCCATCACCAATTCATATATTTAGTTTTATCACGCAAATACCAGTTGCTAATTGCAGATTCGCTCACACAATATTATGTGGATAAACGTTCTGTAACACAAGCGTGCTTCATCATAAGTTAGGTGTGTTACAGTGTTAGCTACTGGTAAATAGTAAACATAGTATGGACATTGCTGCGCATAAAACTAAGTTTAATAATAAGTTGATGAAGTATTGATGCACTTAGTGCAGACTACATATGTCGGATCAAATAATACATGATTATGATGTGCATTTAATGGTGCACTTTAATCGTAATGAGAGCAAGGAATTCTCATAGACAAAATGTTTTATTGTTATATATAAAGAGAGCATCACTTAAATATACATAAATGGTAGACATAGATATTGTTCTTTTATAATAAAATCGAAATAATATAGGTTTGTAAAAAAACAAATCTACATGTGAAAGTATTTAAAAATTTACATTTATCACAATTTATATTTCCTTCCTCCAAATATATATATAAACAAATTTATTAGCAGAATGTACTCAAGCCTCTATTCCTATCTTTAGCCCACTTACTGTCATAGAAAAAGGACTGCGATTATAAATATTTATACGACAAATAGTGGTGGTAACCAATATTTTGTAATAAAAACCATTAGAAAAAATACATTAATCGAAAATAATGAAATTAATTATATTTTAATTTAGCATTTAGATTTCTGGAAAAATATACACTTTTAAAATAACCTCATAATTGACTGCAAGGTAATCAAAAACTGTTAACAACATGAGAAAAGGAGAATTTTAACATATTTAATCAGGTCATTGCAAGAATAAAAAAAAAATATATATGCAAACTTTTTAAACTCTATTTTTCGTTCTTAATTGTTTATTAGATTTTTTCCGATTTATTTTGTAAACGACTATATCTTTATTAATAGAATTAAAGTGAGAAAAAGTTTTGTGTTATCATTCAAATGTGCCGTTTATTACTAATTTTTTGAAGATTGTGATAATACTAATATAACTCAATTTATTATTTTGTCAAAAGGATGAGAAATCTTCCTTTTACTTCATTCAAGTAAAATAATAAATAAATAAATAAAGCAAGATAAATATTCTACTATTTTTTTTATTATTATTATTCACATGTGACTAATAATCCAAGCGCCACCCGCAGAAAAACCTAAAGTATCAAACACACACACACATAAAAAATGGAAGTATAGAAATAGATGAATTTGATTATCCATGTCTACCGATAGTGAAGTGGTGCATAAGACAAAAATTAATACCACTAGTGGTTATCTCATAGGTATATCATTGTGTTTGACCTACAATCAAAAGTATGAAAATATGAAAAACTGTGAGCGGGAAAAGACATTGATAAACCTACGAAGCAACAATGAGTGTTATTAATATTTGGCTTATGCATCACTTCACATCCGGCAGGCATTGATCATTTGATTCTCCTATTTCTACTCTTCCATAAAATATTTTTTTTTCCTTGTGCTCGATACCTTATGTTTTTATGCTGTAGGCACTTGAACTATATATTTTTTTAATATTCCAGTTACATAATTTTCTAACTTTGTATGAAAAAATCTTCGGTGACATTTTTAATGCGTTTGTATTCTATAACCTGTTTTTTAACTTTTATGTTCAGAATTTCCTACTTGATTATTACATACATTGCAATATTTTATAGAATATTTGCTTCCTTTCTGCTTGAAAAACAAATCGAAAATTTTCGTTATCCACTGTAAGGTCATTATCATTTTTGTTGCATATGATAACAAAATATGGTACTACTAGGTTATCCCGTCGACCAAAAAATTATCGCCAAACTGGAAGATTAAATGCCAATAATGAATGATCGTGAATGTTACATTCAATGGCATTAAATACGATTCAGGTGTTTAAAATGTCATTAAGGGATTTTTATTTCGACTTTTTTATTAATATTTTTATTAATATTCTACTAATTATTTGTTTTTTAGTTATTTAAAATAAAAATTATGTCAAGATGTATAATCTGGCTATTAGTTTGGTGATTTGTATAATTTGACGAAATTGGTCGACGGGATAACAGAGTAATACCCAAAATATATTAAGTAAAGTCGTTAATGAAAATGAAATCTACGAATCTAGCATATGATCATATTCACCATCTACTTCAACCTAGAAAAGCTAGGTCGAATGCTCAAATGAAATTCACGATAACATTTGACTGACAGTATCAAGGAAACGTCCAATCAGGATTAAGGCTGCATTCAGATTACAATAGTTTCAATTCAACTGAATTCTTGAAAGAGCCTTTTGTATAGGACCCATTTGCGGTTACTTCATTAAAAAAGATATGAGGGGAATTAACAAAAGAATCGGGAAATAAGCAATCCATTCTAGTTGACGGAAAGATTTTTCTTTTGCCGGACAACCTTCCCTTTCCTGCAAAACTCATTAAATATGAAAAACACCGTGTCGCCACAACAAACGAGCGCACAACAAACGGCAAGAAGTGTTCATATCTGTTTTAGCCTTAAAAGTGATTACCATCTGAGTGTTCGACCGATGTTTTCGACTTGACTCGCGATCGAAGTAGTTGGTGAATACGAGCGGTAGTATTCAAATAAAAAGGACTTTGTTAGTAAAAGATAAACAAATAATAAATGAGTTATTTAATTCAAAATTTTAGTATTAATGTAATTAAGTATAAGATTCACTAGTGTTTTTTCCCCTAGAGTAATATAAAAAATGATGAAATTTTACATTACTTATGTAAGAAGATATTAAGTATTATTTAACGTATAGCAATATCAGTTATACAACTCTATGCATGAGCAAATAAAATTTTCTGAACATTATATTTCACTACTAAACCGTTACATCAAACTGTGAATAGTACATTTTCACGCATTGTAAAATTTTGTGATGCCAAAAAAAGTAATATTCTTGCTAAAGCAAAAATTTTACTTAATTAAAACTTTCTTAACTGAAAACATAATATACATGAACCGTACTCAAACTTTTCAACATTAAAATATTAGATGAGCAAAGTAAAAGACATTTTATAATATTAATATATATAAATATTTTCATCAACTTCACAAAATTTTAGTATAAATTATTTTCTTTCTTATTATAGTTATTATTTGCTCAAATGCAAAATTGGAGTACCGGACAAAGTTAAAACGGAACATAAATACTTTATGCTTATCAATCGCTTTCTGCCAGACTTACATTTGATCATAAATCTTTGAATTCTGAAATTGAATTTATAAACCAAACCTAAGCATTCTCGATTTGTAATAGGGCAAGATTTATGTAAATTACATGTTCTTTAGAAATGTTTCAAATTCTACGTTTGTTAACAAGATATGGCAATTGATTTAACATTTGAATGGTAATTTACGTTAACTTGGAAATTTTGCTTTGACAATTCTGACCATAAATCAAAATTTCAGCTAAAATTACTAGAAATTCTGTTCAAATAAAATTTTGAAATGATAATATATTCAGTAGGTATGTTAAATTATGTCTTGTAGAACTCAAATATGTAGAAATCATTAGTGTTCTTTAGTAAACTTCCCTTAATATATGGAATATCTTTGGTGATAAATAAATCATTCCGTAGCCACACTGAGTTTCGAATTATACTTTAATACCTACTGAAATTCTATCGTGACGTGTGGTTAATTTAGACGCTTAGGTATTCATTAGATCTGTCACACACATATATGCACGTCTCTTTTCTGCTATATATTCTACACATATTCTCATAATCAAGAAATATTTATTTATAGAGATAGGGAATATTTATAATGGTGTACATTAACAATAATTCTTGCTTTGGTACAATGCAAAACAGAGACATAATTATTGTTCTGGTACAATACAAAATATAAATATTCATCATTTTTTAAACCATGATAGTTGCATCAAAATTTTATAGCAATCACATAAACACTTTAAAAGAATAAAAGAAAAAAAGTGATTTATTTAGTTTTGAATTTGATTTTTGGTTTATTTTATAATAATTTCTTCTGAATTTTTATGAAGGAAACCTAATGTTTAATAACACAGCTTCTAATATTAATCGTTTTTTTTTTTCTTTTACATTGGAAGTCATTTAAGAACTAGTAACATTAAAAAGTTCTGATTACAGTTATTTACTATTATTTTTTTATATATGTTTTATTGCTTTTGACATAGTTTCTTTTTTCTTTCTAGTTTAGACAAACATTTGATTGTTAAAAATATATTCTAAAAATTAATTTCTATAAATAAAGTTTATCATCTTTTCCAAAAAAATATTTTTAAACTAATTTAAAACGAAACATAAATACTCTATGCTTAGCAACATATTTCTGCAAGACTAAATTTATTTTTAATTCTTTAAATTCTAAAATTGAATTTACAAATCAATCCTAAACATTCTCGATTTATTATAGGACAAGACTTATATAAATTACATATTCTTTAGGAAGATTTCAATTTCTGCTTTTGTTTACAAGATATGGCAATTGATTTAACATTTGAATAGTAATCTTCGTTAACTTGGAAATTTTGCTTTGACAGTTCTGATCATAAATCAAATTTCCAGCTACAATTACTAGAAACTCTGTTCAAATAAAATTTTGAAATACTAATGTATTCAGTAGGTATGTTAAATTACATCTTGTAGAACTGAAATATTCAGTTTTCATTGGTAGTAGTAAATTTGATTTCATTGGTAGTATTAGTAAACTTCCCTTAATATATGGAATACCTATCGTGATAAATAAATCATTCCAAAGCACAATGAGTGTCGAATTATACTTAATACCAACGGAATTTCAATCATGACATGTGGTTAATTTAGACGCTTAGGTATTCATTAGATCTGCCCACATATATATTCGTCCCCTTTCTGCTATAAATTCTACATATATTCTTATGATCAGGGAATATTTATTTATAAAGATGGGGAACATTTATTTATAACGGTGTACATTAGCAATAATTCTTACTTTGGTACAACGGAAAGCATAGATAAATTTATTGTTCTGGTAGAATACTAAAAAAACAAAAAAAAAATCATCTTCTAAACCATGATAGTTACATCAAAATTTTATAGCAATCACAAACATTTTAAAAGAATAAAAGAAATGAAATAATATTTATTATTATTTTTATAAATTTGATTCTTAGTTTATTTTATAATCGTTTCTCTGTAATTTTTATAAATAAAGTACAATGTGTAATTATATTCGTTCTAATTTTAATCGTTTTTTAAATTAGAAGACATTTAATAACTCTTAATATTAAAAAGTTATTTTTACATTTATTTACTATTATTTATTTTTATATATTTTTTATTTACTTTTTATTGCTTTTAAAATATTTTCCCTTTTTACTTTCTAGTTCATACTTTCATTTGATTAAAAATTTTTTTAATTAATTTTTTTAAATAAAGTGTAGTTATTTTTTCGAAAAAAATATTTTTAAACGAATTTAAAACGGAACATAAATACTTTTATGCTTCCCAATATATTTCTGCCAAACTTACACTTGATCTTAAATCTTTGAATTCTAAAACTGTATTTACAAACCAATCTTAAGCATTCTCGAATTTTTTGTAGGACGAGATTTATGTAAATAACATATTCTTTAGAAGTATTTCAATTTCTGCGTTTGTTAACAAGATATGGCAATTGATTTAACCTTTGAATGGTAATCTTTGTAAACTTGGAAATTTTGCTTGGACAATTCTGACCATATATCAAATTTTCAGCTACAATTACTAGAAATTCTGTTCGAATAAAATTTAGAATGCTAATATATTCAGTAGGTATGTTAAATTACGTCTTGTAGAACTGAAATATTCAGTTTTCATTGGCAGTAGTAAGCTTGATGTCATTGGTAGTAATGGTAAACTTCCCTTAATGTATGGAATACCTATAATGATAAATAATCCTTTGAAAGGACACTGAGTTTCGAATTATACTTCAATACCAACTGAATTTCTATCGTGACGTGTGGTTAATTTAGATGATTAGGCATTCATTAGATCGGTCACATATATACTCGTCTCCTTTCTGCTAGAAATTCTGCAAATATTCTCATAAGCAGTGGATATTTATTTATAGGAGACTTATAATGGTGTACATTTACAATTGTTCTTACTGTGGTAGAATTTAAAGTAGAGAAATATTTATTGTCCTTGTAGAATACAAAATAGAAATTATTCATAATTTTTAAACCATGACAGCTACATCAAAATTTTACATTAGCCACACAAACTATTTAAAAGTAAAAAAGAATATATATGTACAATAATTTGATTCTTATTTTATTTTATAATGCTTTCTTCGGAAATTTTATGAATGAAAAGTAATGCACAATAATATAGCGTCTCATTTTAATAAATTTTTAACTTATATTGTAATGCTGCAATTATTTTTTATGACATTCAGTAGTTAATAACATTAAAGAGTTCTTATTACATTTCTTTACTATTATTTAATTTTTATATATCCTTTATTTATCTTTCGTTGCCTTTGGTATATTTTCCTGTTTCTTCTAGTTTAAAAATTCATTTGATTTATAAAAATATATTTTAAAAATTAATTTCTTTAAATAAAGTTTTAATATTTTTTCCATAAAAAAATATTTATATATATATCTATCAATCTAAATATAAACATATATATATATATATTATAATATTTTTTGTTATATACAACGAATTTTTTTCTTTTTTAGTGTATTTTTTAAAATCAATTTAGTAATATAATTTTCGGAGTTAATATCAGTTACACCTAAGTCGTATTTGCTATAGGTTGTCAATTTGAAGTATTTCACATGTACTAATACTTATTTTTCGCTCTCTGCAAAGTCTGATATTTTTAAATGTGCTGTAAGAGCTACTCTTATCGGTTAGAAATTCTATTTCCAAATCGAAAAAAAAATTAGTATTTTAAAATGATGTGAAAAATGTTTTTGGAATCATTATAAGTTCAGACACCGAAGAAAATGTCTGAAAATTAATCATGTCGTAAAAACAAATCAACATTATCGTTTTAATTTTCTAACAAACAATAATTAATCTAAGGATTAAAATATGTTTATATATTCTGTTTAATTATAATTTATTCGTCTATTAATTTTTAATAAGATAAAAAAGTAAGTGCTACATTTTTCATATTTGTTATGTCCAAATATACATCATGAGTAGTACCTCACATTTAAAGCTCGTAATATTTCACTTTTACTAGAAAGTGTATTAAACCTAAACACACTTGTTTTATATCGGAAGATAGAAAACATCAAAAACAGCGTATGCTTTCATTTAACAATAAAGTTTCAGCTTAATGTAGACTAAACGTTAGGGTTCTGTAAGCTTAAAATGATTTTTAATATTTTGTACGAGATAAAAAACAAATATTCCACAACTAAAAGGTGCTATTTTTTAGTACTGGTAAAGATATTAGGTCATTCCATGGTAACTTTACATTTAGAAAAAATTACTGCAGTAATTTTAATAATATAACACTTAAAATATTCAAGTGTAAAATTAACATGATTTGTCAATGAAACAAATCATGTTAATGAAACAAATTATAAGGTCAATAAGGATGATAATTACCTAAAAAATGATAATGAAAATTACACTTTATAAGATAACTTACATTCCTTTTTAAGTAATGGCATTTACCATGATAAATATAACTATCAAAACTTAAGAAATAAGATTAAGATTAAGTAACTTTCATCTAAACTGAGCTTTGAATAAGTTTAATTAGCAAACCATGTCAAATTTACATTTTGAATAATATTTTTGTGTGTGTTACATTACTAAAATTACTGCAAATAGTACTAAATGTAACGTAAGTTACCATGGAATAATCCTATTCACTATTATTATAATTCACTTTTTTTCGTGATTTCTTAAAATGGTTTCAATGTCAATTTTTTCATATCTTGTATTTCCTTGTAACAATATTTTTTATTGCATAACCATGATTAGTACTACATCAAAATTAACACGCGTCGTATTTCGATATTACTACCACATTTTTTAAACCTGAATGTGCATGTTTTATACGAAAAGAGAAAAGCAAACTTAATAAGAAAATAATTTCTTTAATGACTAATTCCAATAAAATAATCCCTTTAATGATAATGAATAACGAAAGATAAAGGTTAAAGGGAGAAAAAAAATAAAAAAAGACTTTAATTCTATTACTATTATTATTATTATCATCATCATTATCATTATGAATGTTATTATTGTTATTATTATTATTATCACAGTGTTTGATTCTTTAATCTTTCTGACGAGCGTCATTCACAAAATTTTTAATCTTTTATCACAATTTTTTTATAATTCTTTTTCTGATTGAAATGGAAAAAAATACCCTCATTAAATTACACAAAATTTTTAATAAAAAGTAACAGATGGAAGTATATGAAGATTCTGAATACCCTATGTTTTACGTGTGGACACTTTTAACAAAATGTAAACATATATATATATATATATATATATATCTATATATATATATATATATACAAATTTATTTCTTGCTTTCCACCCCCCCCCCTTAAATCAAGGTAGTTCATGTAAGAATGTTTAATTGCATTTACCATAAATTGCGTAGGAACAAGGGTCTACATCACTTGTCTGTATCAATTTGTTTATTTGAGATTTTTTTTTCAATTCTAGAATCTGTATTATCCAGTCATTTATGATTTCCGCTTATTATCTTTAATCTGTTATTGTATTTTATTAATTAATAAAATGCATGATTCTTTTTAATAAAAACACACTTATGTGTGATTTTTTAATAGATAAATTTAGCAGACTTTCCTCGCGTTGCCCGTATTTATTTTACATGTATCTGTCCTTGCTGGTCGGTTTTTTACCAAGGTAATAATTGTGATTCTCTTGTTTTTAAACGTAAATATTGTCATAAAAATCAATTGTCAAGGACACAAGTATCTTCGCCATCATCTAATAGAAATAACTGTGCGTCTGTAGGCCTTTTCAACCGAACTTTAAAGCTTCATTAATTTGAATAAATTTTTACCCCATTCGTGCATGATGGGCTAAATTTTATTTACATAATTTTAATTCCCAAATAACACAACAACACTAGTGGTTAAAAAAAGGTCTTTTGGAATTACGTAAATGTGCGCTTTTATTTATTTAAAAAAAGGAAGTTTTGGAGTCGATCAATTTTATTACATTAGCAATAGAAGTACGTTGAGTCGGAAGAAAATGAACGAAAAATTCTCCAAGGGAAACTAATGCTGGTTTCTTACTGCTTACAATGCATTCAAATTTGGTAGACTTCAGCTACTTTAAATATATCGCTCACCGGCAAGAAAAAATGAAACATCTCGATCAAGTTAAATTTCATATTAGAAGCAAAAGAAATTGTGCATGATTTCACTATAACATGATATCATATTAATTAATTCTTCAAGCTGTAGTAAAAATGTACAAAAAAGCATAAAGTCCTTAAGAAGGAAGATGTTGGATGAGATCTGGGTATTTGGATAAATTTTTCTCCCCCCATAATTCACCCAACTTCCATGGTCACAAATGAAAAAAAAGCGTAATAAATTAGTTTTCTGCACTTATGAAACTCTTTGTGAAGCAAAACATAGCTATGACAGACCTATTTATAGAGTAAAACGCAAAATAATTTTTTTTCAAGATGTTTAACTTTTTTTTGAATGAGCGACATGTTCTCCTTATATAAATAACATATTTCTGTTTTCCAATCATTATTTTATATTTTACTATTTTATATTTAATGATTCCATTTCTAAACTAAATGAATTCATTTAAATCTTCCATCCAAAAACACTTCATATAAACAACCTTATTTAGTCAACCATTGACTAAGACTATACCATTTATGTACTAAAAACAAATTAAAAATTTTTATTGCAAATAATACTTAATTATTTTTTATATTTTCAGTTAATAACAAAAATTATTATTATTATTATTATTATTATTATTATTATTATAGTATCAATTTCAAAACTTGATGTGTATTTAAATTACTCTCAAGTATTTACTTCTAAAATAATAAAATGTAATTTCATAAAGCTATGGACAAAAATAAAATGATTTACATGATCAGCAAATTCGGAAGCGCCAACGAAAAATTTGCATATTTATTTTCAAATCTTTTTAAAGTTAAATTCACATTAAACATAATTACCAACACCATTAGCTCAGAGAACTTCGCACTAATCTACGCATCATAGCATTCACACACCATTTACAGCGGAGCCTAATCCATCATTTTCCTTTAAAATAAGCCATTACTTATGCTAGCCCAACAATCCCTTTCCTTTGCCATGAATAACGCGGAATTCCTGAGACACAACGCTAGCCTCCCCAAATATTTTCAAGGAATATTTATTATGCATCATAAGCCATCTTTGAATATGAATGGTCTGGGGATATTTCACGAAATTACACGTTCCAGTTGTAATACATGTCTCCGTAATCTCAGTAGATTAATCTCTGGAGATTTAAGGCTTAAAGTTTCGCGCCCGTGATATCGGAAGGAGGCTCTCGCCGCCCTGAAATCGTATCAAAGCTAAAGTCATTTACATCATCATTTCGGTATTAAAACCCTAATGCTAAGCTTTCGTTATGTTGAAATTTAATCAGGAATGAAAAGTATGCGCTCTTTTTGATGTGTATTTTTTTTCTTTTGGTTTAAAGCATATGTGTTTAGGTTTGATAAAAGCGCTAGTTTCACCGAAAACTAACCCGCTTTTAACTTATTTTAATTTTGATGTACAATTAATTGCAGTTTTATTCCTGTGTATAAACAGCAGATGTGAAGAAATTTCTATTAAGAAATTAGCAATAATGAGACTGAACTTATTTAAACATTTTATAAAATAATTACTTTTTAGATATGGAATATTTATTTAAAACAAACGAAAAGTAATAACAAAGAAAGCTGTTGCTAACACTATTTTACCTTAACAGTATCGGGTTTGGTGTACTATGAATGGTACATGTCTTTTCACGAATATAATTTTGTTTTAACATTTACAAAGTTACTTTATCTATATAGAAATGTTACTATGTTTCTTATTATGACTTAATTTAAAGTCATTTACATCATCATTTTGGTATTAAAACCCTAATGATAAGCTTTCGTATGTAGAAATTTAATCATGAATGGAAAGTGTGAGCTCTTTTTGATATTATATTGTAGATCTGTAATTTAAAGTATGTTGACAGGTTCTTTTTAAAAATGCATTCGCTAGTTATAGGCTATGATCGCTTAAGACAATAAATGCTTTTTAAGAAAAATTATTTATTTGCAGTAAACTTCAAAATTTAAGGGTTTCATACAGAAAAGTTAGGGATGGTGCCTGAACGCATTTTTTTAAGAAAACAGTCTTCACATGACTGAGTTCATGAAGCGAGAGGGAGGCAATTAATTCCTCACTGAAAAATTCACACATTGGCATCACAAAATTGGCGACATTAAGCATATGAAAAATGACTGATATCATCTACGCAAAATTATCTGTTACGCTTAAACAATAAAAAGATTTTGAATTTAATAGCAGGGCAACCAGAAAACAGCAGTCCTAAAAATACGCCAAAAAGGAATCCGACTGCCAATTCGTACGTTAGGAGCATATTTTGGGAAAATGTTCTCAAAAGACATAACAACCATTATCTTCATGAAAAGACTCTTATGCAACGAATAAGTTAGACTTAAAATTACGCAGAGAGGAAAATGAACTTTCACTGACCGCAAACACATTCGAACTTTATTCTTTTTTTATTTGTTTCCAGCAAGGGTGAAATACGCATCTTAATGAATTCTCTTTATCTGATAGCCGTTTTTCAGTAATAAGGCAGATGCTAGATGTTTTTCTTTCTTTTCTTTTGAACGGAAAGTTATTGTGGAATCGAAAATAAACGTTAAGATAAAATGGACATTTAATTAAAGATTAGTTTTAACGGTAATTTAGAAAAATGTAAAATTTAAGAAAACTATATGTGATTCTACATCACAGATATGTATATATTTTTTCCTTTTATTTTAAAGCATGTGTGTTTAGGTTTGATAAGAGCCCTAGTTACACCGAAACTAACCCGCTTGTAACTTATTTTAATTTTGATGTAGAATTAATTAGGGTTTTCTTTTTGAATATAAATAGCAGGTGTGAAGAATTTCAATTAAAAATATTTGAAGAAATTAGTGATAACAAGGCTGAATCTTTTTAAACATTTTAGAAAATAATGATTTATTAGATATATGACATTTATTCTAAAAATAAATTAAACAGTAACAAAAAAGAAAGCTGTTATTAACCCTATTTTATCTTACCCCTTTCGGGTTTGATGTATTATTAATAGTACATGTCTTTTCATCTAATATTATTTTGTCTTAACAATTATTTATTACTTTCTCTATATAGAAATGTCGGTATAAGGCCGTTCTTATTATGACTTAACTTAAAGTCATTTGCAACATCATTTCGGTATGAATACCCTAATGCTGAGCTTTCGCTTTGTTATAATTTAATCAAGAATGGAAAGTATGCAGTCTTTTTGATATATTTTCTTTTGGTTTAAAGCATGTGTTTTGGTTTGATAAGTGTTCTAGTTAAACCTAAAACTAACACGCTAGTAGCCCACTTTAATTTTGATGTAGCATTAATTATGATTTTCTTCCTGTATATAAATAGTAGATGCAAAACAATTTCTATTAAATGATATTTTATGAAATTTAGTAATAAAGAGACTGAATCTGTTTAAAAATTTTAGAATATAATTATATAAAAGATATGGAATGTTTACTTTAATAAAAAATTAAAAAGCAATAATAAAGAAAGCTCTTGCCAACACCATTTTATCTTAAAGAAAACACAAAAAATTGAAATGATTAAAACTGCGTGAAATTTGCTGATGAATTAACCAAGACTGTACTTAGTTAATACTAGTATTTCGTTTTGCATTCATTGGTGGTAAAAGATTGAAATTTCTGTAAAAGAAACATTTAGCGAAATGGTTAAAGGTCTAAACAATGTAGTAATAATAATAATAATAATAATAATAATAATAATAATAATTTTGATAAATATTAATAAAAATAAATATTTTTTTTTGCTATCTCGTTCCTCCCTTTATTGTATGTGCAAAAAATAGTGTTCCCATTTAATTAAAAATTATTTTTTTTCTTCTTTAAAATACAGAAAAAATTATGAATACTTTACGATCAATGTTACGATGATTGCGTTGTATGCTATGATAATTGCGATAATCCGGTTTTTCCAGTAGTTTGAAAAATATTGATTCTATGAAACATTTTTATAATGTTTACCTCTAATATTATTTTTGTAAAAAAAACATATGAAATGTGTAAATCATTCATTTTTTAAAACAGAAAAATTAATATACTTCTATATAACTTTAAAAAATATTAACATTTTAAACTAACTGAGTCATCTGAGCAAGTATTTAGTTTTATTATCATATTAAAACTGCTTTTTTAATAAAAAATCCTGTCATATTTTACAAAAGTTATCAAAATAGTGTTGGCTTCCTTCTATGATTGTATTCTTAAACCTTGATTCATGTTAAGTTATTCATATATTTTGCAGCAACTATCTAATTCAGCACCTTACCATTTCAGCCCCGCCTGCATTCGTGAAACGTTTGCCAGAACGTGGTGGAGTGTTGCGCAACACAACTAACGTCCAGCTATCATGCCATGTTGAATGCCATCCTATCTGTGAGTTAGAATGGCTTCGTAATAACGAAAGCCTGAGAGATTCTATTGTATTCGAGAGCAAGACCTCCGTCCATCGGCCTGATCCTCGTAGAAACCTTTTCAGTTCCATCAGTTCGATTTTGACGTGGAACATGAGTTTGCTGCCTGTTAACAGTTTCGATTACGCCACATTTACGTGTCGAAGTTCAGGAAATGAAATCGGCCCTGGGATTTCTAGCACGATGGCATTCCGAGTTGAATGTAAGTATATGTTTATATTTCTTTTAACAAAACAAAACAAAACATTATTGTCAAACATGCAATGAAAGAAAATCGAATGTTTTATTATAATTTTTTTCCAGTTTTAAATAGAAGGTAATGAGAGTTTCTATGACTCATGGGTTACATATAGTAGCGATACGTAAAGCAACATGATTTAGAGTTCTCCCTTTATGATTTTTTTTAGTTCTGGTAGGGGTGTGAAAAGAGGGACAATTTAAATGACTTTCTCTACAAAAAAATCTGGTATACGTTATCTACATAAAATTTTTATAATTGTTGAAAAACATAGTGTTTTGGATTTATCAGAACAAAATGGTCCTGTAGTTCGTAGAACCTTAGACTTACAAGCATCAAGTCAAACTATCTATGTGCTAAAAAAATGAAAGGCCGATTAACCACATCTAACGTTCAACTATCATGCCATGTCGAATGCCATCCTATCTGTGAATTAAAATGTCTTCGTAATAACGAAAGCCTGAGAGATTCCATCGTATTCGAGAGCAAGACTTCCGTCCTTCTACCTGATCCTCGTAGAAACCTTTTCAATTCCATCAGTTCGATTTTGACGTGGAACATGAGTTTGCTGCCTGTTAACAGTTTTGATTATGCCACATTTGCTTCTCGAAGTTCAGGAAATGAAATCGGTCCTGGGATTTTTAGCACGATGGCATTCAGAGTTGAATGTAAGTAGATGTTTATATTTCTTTTAACAAAACAAAACGAAACATTATTATCAAACATACAGTGACATCAAATCGAATGTTTATAGTATTTTTTCCCAGTTTTAAATAAAAAAAGTTAATAAGAGTTTTTATCACACATTGGTTACGTGGAGTAGTAACATTTGAAGCAGCATGATTTAGAGTTCTCGCTTTATTTTGTTTTTTAATTCTGGTAGATGTTTGAAAACAGGGACGTTTTAAATTATTTTCTTTTCGAAAAAAAAATTTCTAGTACACATAATGGACGTAAAAATCTTACAATTCTTGAAAAACATCGTGATTTGGCAGTATCAGAACAAATTATTCCTGTAATTCGTAAAACCTTAGATTTACAAGCATCAAGTCAAACTATCTATGCGCTAAAAAATTAAAGGTTGATTAACCACATCTAACGTCCAACTATCATGCCTTGTCGAATGCCATCCTATCTGTGAATTAGAATGGCTTCGTAATAACGAAAGCATGCGAGATTCTATTGCATTCGAGAGCAAGACCTCCGTCCATCGATCTGATCCTCGTAGAAACCTTTTCATTTCCATCAGTTCGATTTTGACGTGGATCATGAGTTTGTTGCCTGTAAACAGTTTCGATTACGCCACATTCACGCCTCAAACTTCAGGAAATGAAATCGGCCCTGGGATTTCTAGCACGATGACATTCAGAGTTGAATGTAAGTAGATGTTTATATTTCTTTTAACAAAACAAAACAGAACATTATTATCAAGCACAGCGGCATCAAATCGAATGCTTTATTATATATTTTTTTTCAGTTTTAAATAGAAGAACTGAATGAGAGTTTTTTTTTTTTATCACGCATTGGTTAAATGGAGCAGTGACATTTAAAGCAACATGATTTAGAATTCTCTCTTTATTTTCTTTTTTCTTTGGTTCTGGTAGGTGTTTGAATAGAGGGGCTTTTTAAATTATTTTCTGGACAACAAAGAAATTCTTCTGGTACACCTAATCTACGTAAAAATCTAAACAAGTGTTGAAAAACATCGTGCTTTGGATTTATCAGAACAAAATTATCCTGTAATTCGTAAAACCTTAGATTTACCAGCATCAAGTCAAACTATCTATGTACTAAAAAAGGCACGGTTTATTAAACACATCTAACGCCGAATTATGATGCCATGTTGAATGCCATCCTATCTGTGAATTAGAATGGCTTCGTAATAACGAAAGCATGCGAGATTCTATTGCATTCGAGAGCAAGACCTTCGTCCATCGACCTGATCCTCGTAGAAACCTTTTCAGTACCATCAGTTCTATTTTGACGTGGAACTTGTGTTTGCTGCCTGTAAACAGTTTCGATTACGCCACATTCACGCGTCGAAGTTCAGGAAATGAAATCGGCCCTGGGATTTCTAGCACAATGGCATTCAGAGTTGAATGTAAGCAGATGTTTACATTTCTTTTAACAAAACAAAACAAACATTATTGTGAAACGTACAGTGGCAGAAAAAAAATGATAGGAAAATCACAATCTTAATGTTTGTATGTTTTTAAATATACATATTTTTCATATATATGTACATACATATTATTACATTCATTTTTTAATTTAATATTTTCGGTTATATCTCTTAGGTTATATCTCTTATGACACCACACAATTGGGTAGATCCTTTGTTAGCGTAACCTTATATCGGAATTTTTTCAATTAACTAAGAATCTATTAATTGGGATGAAAAACCAATACTTTTAAATTTTACCAAAATTCTCCAGGTCTTAAAGGGATATTTCAATTTCTTTAACTTTAATATTGTTACAGTAGAACTCCAATTAACCGAACTCCGTTTACCCGAATCGCTGATTATCCAAATTGCTTTCAAATTTTCAGAAAAAAAAATATTTAAACGGAAATTTGCAAAATACAAATACGGAACAATTTGCAAAATAATAATTCTGTCCCCATTAGTATTCTGCGTAAATAGTAGCTACAAATGCTCTGGACATCAGTATTTTAAGCTAATTATCTTCGTCTTATAATCTGTGATAAATTAGGGCGAAATAAGCTATAAGATATTAGATGTGTCCAAAGCATTTTGCGTCCTGATTTACGAGGGACACTTGACAACTCTAGTGATGAGTGAAAGTCACCTCTCGAAAGCAAATGGTTCTATTTTAATCTGGCTAGTATTTGTGCTATTATATGCAGGCAGACAGGCAACAAATATAGGTGCTATTTATTTATACAATTACGAACGCTCCTAAAAGTGAACTTGAAAAAACAAAAATAATGAGATCATGGATATAATGATAGTACGGATATAATGATATATAATGATAGTTAACGAATTCGCAACGGGAGTCTTTTACGAAATTTTTAACGTTTTTAAAAGTAGGAATTTGTGCCTTTTGAACAAGAAAATGTTCCGGTTAAATAAGAAAAATTTCACTGTAAATTTTTACAGGTGGGGATGAACAAGGATTCTTAAGCCTTTTTGCGGCACGTATACGTGTCGCTCGTTCCAAAGTATTAAAAATTAAAATTGCCATCTCTTAAATACCGCCCCCCCATTTTTTTTATAATTTTATGGATGATGCTTTCAAATTCTCGATAATAACAAGGTAACTAAATCACTGCAAATATTCTTGCTGCAGGAAAAAAAATTTGTTTGATTACCGAAGAGTGGATGGAACTGGATGGATTAATTATTCTATTATATTTATGATTAATATGTTAAGGCTCTTTGTTAAGTAGTCTATCTATAGCTACAGTTTTCGCATTTGGGATATTATAACTTTAGTTTAATTATCATATTTATTTTCTTACACAATTTTATAGCAATAGTTGATTTATATAATTATTCCTAAACCAGATTTTGAGTTAATTTACAATATACAAAATTTATATAAAGGGATAGTGTTAACTTCAGCAACATAATGAAAATATGCTAAACTTATATATTTTTTATTGGTAATAACTATTTTAAAATGAACTTTTAACTAACTTTTTCTTTCATAAATTTAATTAAAATAATAAATAATCCTAACAAGGAAATTGTTACAAACAGAAAATTGTGTTATCATTTTAAAACATTTTGAATGAGAAGAAATCATTTTGTCATATAGAAAATTTAATTAAAGTTGTAATAAATTGAATTGAAACTGTAAATTAGTCTTCATTTTTTATTCAGCCATACTTATATAAGATTATTCAATAAAGATTTCTATTTGTATAGTAAGTACATTGGTTTCATAAATATGCTAATGTGTTAATAAGAATTTCACGTCATGCATAAATTGAATTTTCCACATTTGTGTAATGATATAAAATGGTATAAATTATCAAAATATACAAAGGCGTCTATTATAATAGCAACCGCACCAAGACGATGCCATATCACCTTTTGTAATAACTTTAATATGATTGTGATTATTTAAATTGACAGATCTAAGTGGTTCATATTTGTGTAAAGTTTGTTGTTTAATGATGATTAGTAAAGTTCATGAAAAGTTTATATCGAAATCAAATCTCAGATGAATATGTAATCCACGCAATTACAAATGAAGACATCAATCTTTAATGAATGTTTATTCCCATTACAAAGAGATTATCAGAGGTGAAAGTTAGAAGATGTCTTTTAATACATAAATTAATTAAAATAATTTTATTCAGATAATTTTAAATTATAATAAACATATGAAATTAAAGTAGGTTTGTTAAAAGATTAGAAACATGGTGGTATTATATTAGATATTTTAAACCATTTTTAATAATATATTACAACCAGTACACTAACAAAATGTGTTTTTGACTACACTAGGATACATTTATGTATTATATAGCAATTGATATAGTATAATTTTATATACTAGTAATTTTATAAAGTATTTTCTATAGTAGTGAATTTTTGCATCCTAACGAAACATTACAGAAACGGCATCACAGCGTACAATCATATATTCGCTACTTAAGTTTCAATTTATTTATTTATTTATTTTAAATTTCTTCCTTGCATAACAACATTTTAAATCATTTTTTAAGATGCTACCTGGTGTCGACCTCTAGATAGCTATTTTTTTATTTTATTTTATTTATTTATTTATTTATTTATTTATTTTTTTGTCACAATATTTGTTTTTCTTAGGAGGCTCTTTAACTTTTCGAACTACTTCCCAAATTAAAAATAATTTTATAAAAAAATGCAACTAAATCCAAACACGTAAAAGCTAGCCAAGTTATAAATCAATATTAACATGCTGCCACGGGTGATTATTTTAATATTCTACTCACCCCAATATTTTTCTAATAAAAAATTCGAGAACTTCGAATTCTTAGAAGTGCTTTAAAAGTGTGCGTTAAGGATTTTTTTTAATAGTCGTTTATCGCCGTGCCAGTTAGAATTAAAAAATAGTCGATTGTGGAAGCTTACAGGAACTGTCCTACGCAAAAAAATCAATTAAAAATATTAATATGTAAATAAATATGATAGGTGATGGTACCAGGGATGAATTATTTATTTCAGTCACGAATGGGAGGATGTCGATAAAGGAAATCATTTGTTTGAAGAAACTGTGCAAAAGTAATCTTATATTAGTCCTTTTAGTAATTTGGTTTAAATAAACCTGTTTTACGTAGTATTTGAACACTTTATTATTTGTTTTATTGATAAATTATCACTTTATAGATTGTAATGAGTATAACTAAAAAAAAATACTGTTGTTTTATTTATATTTCATTGAATTATATTAATTATGTGTATAATCGCACTGTTTTATACATTTAAATTTGTTTTTTATTGAATATGTTTATGCATGGCAAGCTTCAAATCAGTTTTTTTATATAAATCTATTGTTTAATTAATTTTTTTCTAGCACAGCATGTTAATATATGTACTTTAGAAAATAAAACACCAATCAACAAACCAACTGAATGTAACATACTCGTATTTTGCAGCCGTTTGGGAATTCAACACCTCGTGGTTCTCAAACAGACAGTTCTTTATGTGAAAAGCAAGCTTTACGAAGTGGTTCACTATTGTTTATATCAAATTTCTGATGTTGAATTTTCATAATGCATTAATTAATGTTCTGCTCCCAGATATTAGCTTTTTCGGAAGGTTTCAATTCTTATTTAAATTTTCATGCTCAACCAAGATGTTTATAAACAAAAAATGATACATTGTCAATATTAATATTAATATTTAAATTAATATATTTTTAATATTCTATGTAACAATTCAACTATACATAAGGAAAAAAATAAATTGAGAATCAAGATAATTCTAAAAGCCCATATTCAAGTTGACAATAGTGAATAATGCAAAATAAAAAATACTCAAATACATTTTCAAAACTCATTGGCAATACAGCTTTTGAAATTGAACACAATGAACCAACTGAATATAACATACTCGTATTTCTCAATATTTCTCAACTCGTGGCTCTAAAATATATAGTTCTTTGCTATCGACTAGTTGAACAGCTAGCTTTATGAAATGGTGCACTACTGTTAATATCAAATATCTGATGTTGAATTTTCATAATGTATTAATCTGTGTTCTG
This sequence comes from Maratus speculifer, assembly GCA_964019185.1. Classification (NCBI taxonomy): domain Eukaryota; kingdom Metazoa; phylum Arthropoda; class Arachnida; order Araneae; family Salticidae; genus Maratus; species Maratus speculifer. The sequence continues at coordinate 229,859,744 of OZ025294.1, read as the reverse complement.
CTCCGAGATATTAGCTTTATTAGAAGGTTTCAATTCTCACGTAAAAGTTTTCATGTTATTTTCAGATTTTATAAACAAAAATGACACATTATTAGTATTAATACACATTAATATTTAAATTAACAGTACATTTTTATTCTTCTATGTATGAATTCAATTATACATAAGGAAAAAAAATTGAAAATCAAAATAATTCTAAAAGCCCATATTCAGGTTGACAATAGTGAATAATACAAAATAAAAAAAATATTCAGATACGTTTTCAAAATTCATTGGCAATATAGCTTTTGAAATTGAACACAATAAACTAACTGAACATAACATATTCGTATTTTGCAGCCGTTTTGAAATTTGACTACTCGTGGTTCTCAAATACACTATCTACCAATAAGTAATATTCTGGTGTAATAACGCCAGGCGGAGTAATGACACCAAGTGCTAATATTAGGCATAATTATGAAATAATTCGGTAAATGACACCCATGTGCTCTGCACAGAAGTGTTTTGAGTCATATAAATAGCAAAAAATAGCTTAGAAATGGTTTGTTCTATTTGTAGAATCTGATAGCTTTTACATGCAACTAAAATTAACGCTTGATCTAAAATTTGCGAGATAAGTTTTGTGATGTGAAGACTATATTTTTTATCGGGAAATACTTTGTTTATTACATAAATTTGTAGTGAATTTCATGTACTTTCAAAATGTTGTGGAAGATTTTGGATATCTTCTCGAGATAATTTGTAGTTTAAAATGTACCGCGCAATAAGTATACCGGGGTAATGACGCCAATCCTTGGCGTTATTACTTCGGTTGATTTCCAACAGTGGCCGAACTACACCCAAAGGGGTTTATTTATTAATATGGGCAGCATTATTATCATTGTTGAAATAGTAAGACTAAGGAAGAGGAGGGGGGGGGGGCTATAAACAAAACTAATCTCTCTATTTTTTTAATACTAATATAAAAATAATTTTATACTTTTATAAATAAAACTATATCAAAATTATTTCGATATTCTAATTTGAACATCTTCAAAATCAGGTTTCTATTATATTTCCACTGGATTGTTATATTTAGTTCTAAATTTTAACTGTTCGCTTTTTCAGCATTCGGTTTTTCAAAATTTTACAAATTTAATCTTTAACCGATGTGACAGAATTTGTAAAGTAACTAATGTGAAGCGGTTTGTGAGACAGCAAAATTGAAAGATGAAAAAAAGGCGGGAATATCTCATAGGATTGTGTTTTTGTACTAAACTTTTTATAGAAGACCATTATACTTAATATTCACCTATTTAAAAATCTCTGAAGATAGTACTAAAGTTCCAAATGAAACAAAATTTCGAAAATGATTGTAGTTAAACTTAAAATTACAAGTTTAGAAAAAAACAGTGGTCTGTGAGACCGGTAACATTAGTTAAAGGTTAAAAGGCAATCAATAATTAAAAATCATAGCATACAGCTCATGCACTAAACTTTTCGTACAGAATTAATTCTAATTAAATTTAATTTTTTCAAATATTTCTAACAATAGAACGAGGACTCCAAACGAAAGATAATTTCAGTTGTAGCTATAGTTAAACTGGAAAATACAAAATTAAACTCTAAAATTTGGGAGGAGGGGGGGGACAGCGTTCAGTGAGATTGGTAACAGCAGTTAAAGGTTAATGTTTTTTGCTAATATAGAGATAGTGACATATAACCACATAAATCATGTATAAAACTGAATAAGAGATCTCATTGGGATAATATTTTTTATCAAAAATCTTATTTAATTAATTAAAAAATTTTTAAAGCATGTTTTATGTAACGCTGACAATTTAACTTTAGGTTTGGAGAATCCGCACTAGCGTGGAGTTATGGGTTACAAACTATTTACAAGTCTACTATAATAGTATTAACAAAAATATTTATTACATATAACTCTAGTTATTATATAATTTCACATGATTAAAATATTACATTATAAATGGATAAAACCATACAATGTTTCTTATAAATATATTTAAGGGGGACCTTTTAAGCAAAGAGAGGCAGAGAGTGTATTTTGTTGAAGCTCCCCCTCACTCATTTTTCTTACACTTTCACAAAAATTTGAATATTTTCTATCGCATAGAATACATAGATGGGAATATAAATACTGATTCAAATAAACACAGTTAAAACCGTGTAATGTTTCTAATACTAATTCAATTTAAATGGTCCTTTTTAAGGAAAAAGTAGCTTAGAATCTGATATTTTTTGCCTCTCCAGCACCACACCTTTCTTTTTCTTACATTTTCATAAAAAAATTGTACATTTTCAATAGTTTAGAATTCAATTTGTTAATTTCTAGAGCTGTAGAATTTGCATTTTTAGAATTGGACAATCTACATGTCATTATTCCATCTTATTTTATAGTTTTGTTTGCATGGCGTTATTACACATATAGGTGGATGATAACGCCAAATAGCATTGATCAAGAAATCACGCCATTACATTTTATGAATACATATCTGTTAAATTATCTTTTTTATATAGCTAGTCAATTAGTTTCTGTATCAAATCCTATATCTGTTTGAAAAATACAATCTAGAACTAAGCCGTGAAAATTGGTAGAACCTTAACGTGGCGTTATTACCCCAGGATACCTTATTTAGACACTTTCAATTTTTGGCATTTTTTCAAATATTTAAAAATATACTTATCGGATTCTTCTGGAATTTCAGGATTTTGAAGTTTATGTTTGACGTCATATTTATCAACATTCATTTGATAAGCAGGGTAATTAGGGAGCCGACATAAGATCGAAGAATAATAGAAATATTTGGGATCACCCTGTACATGAAAATGCACGAAACGATTTATAGTTTCAAAATACAAATATGTGGATAGGATACAACAGGTACACTGATTTTTGTAAGAATAGCATGCATATTCATGGAAAAAAAGCAATTTTTTAGAAAAATTCAAAAAATTCTGGTATGTTTTTTGTATATATCATGCAGGGTTTTTGACCAAATTTAACGCAAATGTCAGGAAAATTAGCAAACTATAGTAGAAAAAATATACCACAATCGAAATATAGATATATTAAATATTTTATGAAATATGAATAGTTGTATGAAATAAATTTTATCTGCGCATGCGCGAACGATAAAAACGATTTTTTTTAGATCCTTTAATATTTAATTCTATGTTGTAACACATGAAGAGAAATCCAATCAAATATTGTGAAAATAAAAAAAGTTATCATTATTATAGTGAGCTGTTTTTATTTTGCTCTCTAAAAACAGCTGAATGGTAAGGGATTCTCCACAAATTGACATTCTTTATTAACTGACTTTTAGGAAAAATTAGTATTTAATGAATACAGTATTTAATACAATATTGCTGCTAATAAGTATCTTGACATCTGTGATAGAAAAGAAAAAGAACTTTTATTCACATTCAGGGCCAAAACTAAGAGAGAGGGGAAGAAGGGCATGTGCCCCGGGCGCCACTTTGAAAGGGTGTCATTTTTCCAGGCAAACGTGGATTTTAGCGAACCCCCACCCCCCTCCTTCGTAAAGTACATTTACAAAGATAAATTCTCTAATTTATTAATAGCCGACTTATTTTGAAATTTAAAATATATAATGCTGAACAACGTAACCTGCTTTATTAAAAATTTATACCTTAAAATCGTGAAACCGAATCAGAAAAAAATCTGTTTATACAGGATGTTTATGCCATCACCATTAGATTCTTCTATGTTTTGGCATACCCCATATAGGAAAATTTTAACAATATAATGCTAAATACACACATGAAAAAAAATCTCCAAACAAATCTATATTCTGTACCCTTTCGCCCTGGCGCCCGGGGCACATAACCTTCTTCCCCCCTTTCTTAGTATTGGCCCTGAATGTGAATAAAAGCTCTTTTTCTTTTCTATCACAGAAGTCAAGATACTTATTAGCAGCAATATTGTATTAGATATTATATTCATTAAATACTAATTTTTTCCTAAAAGTCAGTTAATAAGAACTGTCAATTTCTGGAGAATCCCTTATCATTCAGCCGTTTTTAGAGAGCAAAGATGATGATTTTTGTCGTCCGATTATCTACGCTAATGGGATATAGGACCAGGGGGAATGCCCTCCGTGGGGGTCTTTCTAAGGGAACCTAACCCGTATTTACGCAAGGTTCGAAGAAAACCACGGAAAACTCCGAACGGTTAGGCCGACAGCCGCGATTGGGTTCGAACCCAGCATCTGCCGTCTACCAGTTGAGAGGTCCGAACCTCTCGGCCACTGGTGGGGCATTTAGAGAGCAAAGTAAAAACAGCTTACTATAATAACGATTTCTTTTTAAATTTTCACGATATTTGATTAGATTTTTATAATGAGTTACACCATAGAATTGACTATTAAATGATGTAAAAATCGTTTTTATCTTTCATGCATGGGCAGATTGCATTTTTTATGTTGTATACAAACACATACGGATATATACACGGTGTCCACTCTGAACTTTGGCCAAGGGCTGATTTCAAAAACCGTTAGTCATAGAAATATAGTTCGAACTGAAAAGTTTCTTTAAAAAAGGTGAAGAATTGTTTTTCAAGCGATTTAGGTCAAAAAAAAATTTATTAAAAATTACGAAAATTAACTTTTTATACGGTCCCCCGGTCCTAATAGTGATATTTAGTAAAAAAATTCCGTCACCCTATGAAGCAATACAAAAAAGGTCCCATTCATCTAACATTAAATTTGACCGAGTCATAAAACTTTAAATTTCATGACTTAAATCACTTTTCTGTATCCGAAAATGAATGCGTTGGACTTAGTTTTCAGTAAACGGATACTAAGTGCTTAAATTATTATAAAGAGCGACCATTTCCAACGCTGTTTAATAGCTTATTCCTAAACCTTTTGTCACAAACATTTAATTCCAATTACAAAAATGTTCTAGACAAAATAAAGAAATATTTTAAAGCAATTGAAATGAAGGTGCCACCACCGTATAAGTTTTATGGTAGAGTTAATTTTTATTAATTAACTTCTAGTTTTGATAAAATAGCTGAAGACGTGAGTTTTAATATTCTCTTTATCAGGAAAATAAAACTTTGGGAAATCGCGGTTTAATTTTAAAAAGGTGTGTTTTTTTTATAAGCTTTTATTTTGCTTAAAACGTACGTACGTACGTTTCCCTAGTTCAAAATTTCTATTAAAATTTTAACTCACTTCCAAATATCCGATCGAGGTTCAATTGCACACTTATTTATAGCCAATGACATTGTAATATTAGTACAATTTAGGTGCGTACAATTCATTTATTTTATAGGACTACACCAAATTCTGTTAGGTTAAGTAATCTAATAGAATTTTAAATATATGCCATTTTCTAACAATTGTAATTGTTGGTTTTCATAATTTAAATTAACAAACTTTCTGTTATTTTTTCACTTATATTTTTAGTACAAATTTTGTATTAATATGTATTATCGACATAAAGTTAAAAATAATATTGTACAAATTATTTTGCTCTCAATGTTTAATGTTAAATTTTATATCTTGCGTTTATTTTTATTTCCAGTAAATTTGTGACTGACCCCTCATTTGCAGCAAAAAATATGTTTCAATTTTAAGGTTTGTTTTAATCACAGAGGAATGGAGTTTTTCTTGTATTACTTATTAGAGTAGTGGTAAAAAATTACTAAATATCACTTATAGGACCGGGGGACCATATAAAAATTTAATTTTCTTAATTTTTAATAAAAAGTTTTTTGATCTAAATCGCTTGAAAAACAATTCTTTACCTTTTTAAAAAGATTTTTGCATTCGGAACTATATGTCTATGACTAACGGTTTAGAAATTAGCCCTTGGCCATCTTTGAGAGTGGGCACCCTGTATTCATAAAAAATAATAAACATATTTAATTTACTAAATTTAAATAATTTATGTTTGTTTTTATTTGTTTACTTTATTTTTTATTTTACTGTTATATTTGTTTTGTTTTTATTTTATTTTTTTAAATTTTAAATGAACTAAAAAATATTGAGAAAATAATGACATAAAGAATAATATTTACGGTAGAAAATTATGCTTGAGAGTATAAAGTAAATTTAATACGTAGTCTTATTTGTATAATTGAGTAAACTACATTAAATTTGTTTTTTTAGACACATAATATTTAATTTTATATTTGAAGCAAAAACATGAGGAACTGTATCAGTTTTGAAAACAATGTTTTCAAAAGTTAAAACTTTTTTTCATATTTCTTTTCTATGCACTGAGTGTTTGAAATTTTCAAAACAATCATTTTCAAAATATCATTTTACATTCGAATTCATATAGTATTTTAATTACATGCTTCAGTAAATTCAAAAAGTTTATATACAAACTTGTAAATGCTTTTTTTAGAACTTTAAACGAATTAAAAGCAGCTTTGAATAACTCTGCATGAAACTTCAGTGATATTTAATGTCAAAGTTTATTTATACCATAGAAAAATTTTGAAGTGTGTGATAAAGCTATATAGTTTTTTAAAAAAAATAATCACATTAACTTTTTTAAAATAATATTGTACAAATTATTTTGCTCTCAATGTTTAATGTTAAATTTTATATCTTGCGTTTATTTTTATTTCCAGTAAATTTGTGACTGACCCCTCATTTGCAGCAAAAAATATGTTTCAATTTTAAGCAGCTGTTACTCGGTTTGTTTTAATCGCAGAGGAATGGAGTTTTTCTTGTATTACTTATTAGAGTAGTGGTAAAAAATTACTAAATATCACTTATAGGACCGGGGGACCATATAAAAATTTAATTTTCTTAATTTTTAATAAAAAGTTTTTTGATCTAAATCGCTTGAAAAACAATTCTTTACCTTTTTAAAAAGATTTTTGCATTCGGAACTATATGTCTATGACTAACGGTTTAGAAATTAGCCCTTGGCCATCTTTGAGAGTGGGCACCCTGTATTCATAAAAAATAATAAACATATTTAATTTACTAAATTTAAATAATTTATGTTTGTTTTTATTTGTTTACTTTATTTTTTATTTTACTGTTATATTTGTTTTGTTTTTATTTTATTTTTTTAAATTTTAAATGAACTAAAAAATATTGGGAAAATAATGACATAAAGAATAATATTTACGGTAGAAAATTATGCTTGAGAGTATAAAGTAAATTTAATACGTAGTCTTATTTGTATAATTGAGTAAACTACATTAAATTTGTTTTTTAGACACATAATATTTAATTTTATATTTGAAGCAAAAACATGAGGAACAGTATCAGTTTTGAAAACAATGTTTTCAAAAGTTAAAACTTTTTTTCATATTTCTTTTCTATGCACTGAGTGTTTGAAATTTTCAAAACAATCATTTTCAAAATATCATTTTACATTCGAATTCATATAGTATTTTAATTACATGCTTCAGTAAATTCAAAAAGTTTATATACAAACTTGTAAATGCTTTTTTTAGAACTTTAAACGAATTAAAAGCAGCTTTGAATAACTCTGCATGAAACTTCAGTGATATTTAATGTCAAAGTTTATTTATACCATAGAAAAATTTTGAAGTGTGTGATAAAGCTATATAGTTTAAAAAAAAAAAATAATCACATTAACTTTTTTAAAGTTTAGATTTGGATATGCATTAGATTTTTGAAATAAATATCTTTAATGGCGTTTATTCTAAAAAGATTTTAAAAATTGTATTTACAGACTTAAGAATAACATAAAAACTCTTGTGTAATACAGTGCAATTCTAAATTGAAGGTTTGAGAGCAGACACTGTAACAGACTATGTAGATATGTATGGGCATAAAGTGTGTATGTCGAAGTTCAGACACTAGATAGAGACATGAAATTTTTTATTGGCAGTGTCTTTGTATTTTACGTTTAGGCCAATGTTAGACGACCGTTTTTTTTTTTTTTTTTTTTTTTTTTTTTTTTTTTTTTTTTTTTTTTTCACGTTGGTAGTTTCTGCATGAAAACGCGTCACCTGCCACACGGGCGCTTTTTCGTCTTCGTTCAAGCAAATGCGTCTAAAGAAAAATAGATGCTGAAAGAGGAGTTGAACAAGATTTTTTTCTTTATGTTAATTAGCGAAAAATGGTTTAAAAAAGAAAGAAAGAAAAACTGTCTTTGTATGCATGCAATATAATAATAATAATAATAATAATAATAATAATAATAAATATATATATATATTTACAGATAATTACGTGAGCTTCATTAGATTTTTTATTTATTTTTTATTTTCTTTACTTAACCTTTTTTTTTCTTCTAAATAATAACAGATGCCACACATCCCTATCCAAGTTATTATTATTATCACGATCTTTATATAATTCGGACAACGAATACCACACATAATATCGGAAATTTTTATATTTAAAAAATTACATACTTTTTTATGTGATTTTAATGATTTAAAATTACATTCTTTTTATTTAAGAGTCATTAAAACCCAGTAATAAATCATAACGAAAAGAACTATTTCATGAAAAAAGTATAAAAAATTTTTACAGAAGAAAACTGGAAAATTTTTAACGCAAGAAATTGATTGATCCTAAAGCTATAAATCGAAGAACAGTTTTTATGAATGCGCGAAAAAAATATCTAAAATGTAACAATAGAAGCAAAAATAACAAGCTAATGAAAAGCTTGCAGATTTTAATATTTCAATAAATAAATTCATCTGAAATAATTCATTTTTCACGAAATTAGTTTTCCATTAATTGAGATATACAATTAAACCAAAAAAAGTCTCTAAGTAAAGTTTTTAGAACTCTGTTTTTTATATATATTAGTAGCGTAAATAATGTTTTTTATCAAATGGTTATTCTTTTTTTTCATTCATAATGAAATTTTATTTTTCCAAGCGTACAAAATTTTAGTTCCTTTGGTTTAATTGGTACTGCTAGATTTTAGCTTCAGAACACCTTAGGGATGAATCAGATGCGTCTCTTAATATCCCGTTACTAATTAACTCGCAAATTAAAGCAGATTACGAGCATATTTTTTTCGCGCGTAGTTTTATGCTGTTCAAGAAAAAGCACATAAAAACAATTATTGTTTTAATTAGCTAAATTGTTCTGCAGCATGCAGCAAATTCCTGTTTTTTCTAAACATGTTTTCACAGTTTAGCAGTATCCATTAAGGCGCTGAAAGAAATTATTTAAGAATTCAAATTGACGAATATTATTTAATCTTAAATTTCTGACATGAATAATTCAATATATTGATGCACACTTGGGGAAATGTGAAAGTTTTCAGATGTATACTTAATATGTAATTCTTTAGGATTCAGAAAAAAATAAGAGTCTTGATTCTATTTAAAAAATCAAGATTTAGTGTATTTTTATGCTATTTAATTGAATTTCAGAAGCGAACTTAAAAAAAAGTAATTATTAATTGATTACATTATGAAAAAGAAAAAAAAATAGGATTTTCATAAACTCGAAATGAATTACACACACATGTACATGATATATGTATTTATTATTTATATTTTACATTCTGTTTGATTATTACACTCTGTAAAAAAAGTAGAAGGACACTCGAATTTTTTAATTAACTTAATTGTGATTTATATTTACGGTCTGATTTTTTTAATGGCATAATTTTATATGCTTTCTTTTGTTGTGAAATGAAAAATTAATTGCTACAACAATTAATTTATAGAAAAATGAACTTATCTAAAAATTTCACTGTAAAAAAAGTAGAAGGACAGCTGTGGAAAAGTGAATTTTTTGGACCCTTCTGCTATAGATAATGTAAGTAAGCATTATTATTTTATTGTTTTCATCAAAGAAAAAATATATCTCCATTTTTAGGTTGATATTTTTGTTTCTTTGTTTTTCTAGAATGCCGAAAGGAATACCTTTAAATAATTTTCAAAAAGGCCAAGCCATAGCATTTAGAAAAGAGGGTAAAAGCATCAGAGAGATTGCTAAGTTGCTTAATGTTAGTAAAACTGCAATATCCAACTATCTTCGAAATCCAGAGCATCACGGTACTAAAAAAAAGACAGGAAGACCTAAAACACTGACGCCTCGTGATGAAAGAAATATTATCCGAGAGTTGAAAAAAAAATTCCACAATTTCGAAGGTCCGAATACGAGCAAATCTAGCGCATGTGTCACGCCAAACTGTATATAACTATATAAAAAAGTCTAAAGTCTTTATTTTCAAGAAGAGACAACATCATCCAAAATGGACAAAAATGCATATAGCCAATCGCTTATCTTGGGCTAGAAACTACATGTCTTGGACCACGGAATGGACTTCTGTCATTTTCTCAGATGAGAAAAAGTTCAATTTGGATGGTCCTGATGGATATCAATACTATTGGCATTGTATCAAGAATGAGGAAGAATTGTATTCCACTCGACATATGGGAGGGGGGAGTTTGATGGTCTGGCAAGCAGTTGGATATGGTGGAAGAACGAGTCTAGTCATTTTGCATGGTAAACAGAACCATGAAGATTACATCCAGTTGTTGGAATCTGAACTTCTTCCTTATGGTTCAGAATTAGGTGGAGAAGATTGGATTTTTGAACAAGATGGAGCAGCGATTCACACCGCTACTGGCGTTAAAAATTGGTTCCACACAAATAATATCCGCGTTTTGCCATGGCCAGCTAAATGCCCTGACCTTAACATTGTTGAAAATATATGGGCGACATTAGTTCGTCGCGTATACAGTGGAGGAAAACAATACGAATCTGTTGTCGAGCTTCAGAATGCACTTAACGATGTTCGGGACAATTTTTGCCAAAGTGAAATACTAGCACTGTATGATTCAATGCCAAACAGAGTCTTTCAAGTGATAAAGGCAAATGGAAAGAAAACTTCTTATTAATATTTTAATTTTCATATAAAATACTTATGTGTCCTTTTACTTTTTTTACAGAGTTTCATGTAAGCAACAGAAACTATATTATGAAAAACAAATTATCTTCTTAATTTATTTTGGATTATTATGAATTTATACTCATTTAGTTATAAATTGTTAGGCAAATAAAGATATTTTCGGTAACTTAATCAGTTGTGCTTTTATTAGTAAAAAGTCTAGTGTCCTTCTACTTTTTTTACGCAGTGTAGCATGTTTCTATCGCACTTTTTTCAAAATTACAGTAATCTACTGACTGATAACATTTAAACTACTTTAATATTAACAGCTGATTTTCTTTATTATTTAAGTGGTATGATATTAATTTAATTTGTATTTGTTTAAGTAGTATTGATGTTTTTTAAAATTATTCTTTTTTTCTCAATATTATAAAATATTTTATTGTTCTACGTTTAATAATAATAGATCATTTGTTTCATGTGGACTTCAGAATTGGCTTTATTTTAAAAACTCAATTATGCTACGGGTTTAAGTTTTAGGTAGTTGAGAATTTTAATACATACATTTATTAATATTGTTTTTATTTCTTTTTATATTATCTTTATATTTTAAATAAATATAGTATCTTTTTTACAAGATATATAGCCGTTTAAATTTATTTAATAATGTTTATTGGTCCCCAAAAGATAATCAAAGGTACCTTTTTTCTATAATAACAGTATTGTCTGTCATAATTCTATACACTGTAAAAAACGGACGCTTTTACGGAAGTTTTACTGGTAATGTAGACGCCAGTACAATTTACTGTTTTTTTAACGGAAGAATTTCCGTAAATTCCAAAATAATTTCCATTTTTTCGAGATTTTTCTGCAATTTACGGAATTTTTCCGTTAAAAAACAGTAAATCGTACTGGCGTCCAGATTACCAGTGGTACTTCCGTAAAATCGTCCGTTTTTTTATAGTGTAAGTAATTTACGCAGATCGGTATATTATATACTAAAACCTCACTGAAATAATATCCAAAAGTACAAATTCCATCAAAATCCATTCAATAGAACTCGAGTCATAAGAAGCCAGAACGAAAATTTCGTTTCCGTTTTAAATATATATGATAGATATTACTCATACTGTTATTAATACCTGTAAAGAAAGAAATATATTTCCCTAGTCATAATATAAAATGTACAATTTTAATGCTTTTTTATATATAAATTTAGACGGAAAATATTATTTAGTATGTTATATTACGCATATCCTTATATTTAGCAAGCATAAATTTTATTAAATAAATACAAAATAATTTAGTGTATTCTCTTTTACTCTTTTTCAGTTCATTTTGCAACATTTAAATGTGTTTTTCATACGAAATTTCAAAAAAGAAAAATTTAGGCACAGGTTGATTAAGTTAAAAAGTTTCACTTGTAATAGGAATGGATTGCAATGGATCTCACAATTGTATATAATAATATCTGTAAAACAGCATACTATACTCAAACAGAAAATATTTGCAATTTATTCTTACTGTGGAATATTGCTAACAATGTTTTTCACAAGTTACAAATTTCTTCTCGTAATATTTTCATATTCTGTTTTAGATTTTTTTTTTTTTTTTTTTTTTTTTTTTGTTCTTTTACTCCCAATGAAGTCTCTGTTTTTCCAGTCTTGGATATATGTATTTCATATCGTATTCTAATTATTGGGGTACTGATATTGCGTCAATTTTCTTTTTATTTGATAAGTATATTAACAGTCAAAAGTTTTATCATACACGATAATTCAATGATCGCCCCCCCCCCCCCCCTTAAGCACTCCATCCTATTTTTTTATTATTTTTTAACAATAATTTTTATAATATATATTTAGCATATCTACTCCAAATTTTAAGTACAATTTCACAAAAATATGTGGTATTGTAAGTACCAGATAAAATGGTATTTTTTATCAAGAAAGTTAATCAATGATTTTGGCCATTTATCTCGGATTTCCGGGTTATGCAATCAAAAAAGATGCTTCAGTCAGTAGTTCTGGAAGTAGTTTATAACCAAACGTAGGTTATAACCGAACTCAAAGTATGGAATAGTCCGGTATAGTAGAAGTTACAACTATTACATTATATACGATTTCATGCAAAACTTATCATCAGAATACATTATAAGCGAAAGCACGTAATAACCTGTGTCAACAATATATTATTTTGAAAAGAGTTAAGATGAAGTTTCTTAAATAACCTTTAATTATGAATAATCTCAAACGATATAAATATATATTATTTTTATCATTCAAATGAAATGAAATTAATATTTGATTTAATTTAAAAAATAATTTATCATTCATTGTCCTTCTTTATTAAAAAAAATTTTAATCTTAATTTTCATAAAATCTACACAGTTAAGAAACTTTTTGCATTAATTAAGGTATGGAACAACATTAGTGGAATTTAAATTATTCGCTCATAATAAATGAACAATTATTTTTCTTGCTTTAAAAGTAATATTTAATTTTTATTAATTTATTTCAAATTTGCCGTCAAATTTTTTTTCCTACAATGTTACTATACATAACACTTTCACGGTTTTAATTTAATAAGAGTTGTTTTTCATTTTTTAATCCATTTAGGTAGTAGTTAATACTCTTTTAGTATCACATCTTTAATTAATTCATAAATAAAAAGATATGGCGCCTTTTTTTGTATCAAGTTTGCAAAAACGAAAAGAAAAAATTCATGCTTAAAAAAACGAGTATTTAAATTGCGGTACTTTCCGCTATACGCGCAAAATAAAACGCATTTAAATTAAATAAATAAAAAAAAGAAAAGAAAACAAGACCATACTTTTTTACTTGCTTACTAGTTTAGATTTATTTACTGTTAGGTGAATACGATAAGAGTTTATTCAAATTAAAATGGTAAATAAAAATGTGCTTCATAAAAGTGTTTTCCAAGCTACTAATTAATGTAATAAATGATATTTATGAAACTATTATAAACAGAAAGCTTTGAAAACTTTGCTTAGTTATAGATCATATTAACCCTTTGAGGGGCAAAGAATTGCGTTCGTGTAATTCTGAACTCCCACCGGAAATTTGTAAAAAAGTTATATGAAAAAGAGGATAAGCATTTTCACGACTGTTTTCCACCAAAGTTAGAAAAGTGAAATTTAATGACATTTTTCTGGTGTAAAACTTCATCGATCGTAGGTGGTATATAATATATACCGCCGCCCCTCTAGGGGTTAAAATATTTATGAAGGCTGCCAACACTAGGAATATATAAAATGCATGTGATTTCACAAAATTTCATTTATTTGTTTTTAAATGATATTTCATCAATTAAATTAGACAAAGCTTTCTAACAATCATTACTTTACAAGTAACATTTAAGTTTTATTAATTAATTTTAAATTTGCCATCCATTGAAATCATCATCATTATTTTTTTACATACAATGTTATTGCTTATAACACTTTCACGCTTTTAATTTAATCAGAATGGTTTTCATTTTGTAATCCCTTTAGGTATTAGTTAATACTTTTCTAGTATCCCACCTTTAATTAATCCATAATTAAAAGTTATTTTACGCCTTTTTTCTCATTGAGTTTGTAAAAAGGAAAAAAAGAGGATATACATTTAAAAAAGCAGTTAAAGTATGGTATTTTGCGTTATACGCGCAAACTAAAGAAAGAAAAAAGACCACACTTGTTTATTACCTTAGATTTATTTATTGTTAGGTGAGTACGATAAAAATTTTATTCAAATTTAATAGGTAAATAAAAATGTACTTCGTAAAAATGTTTTCCAAGCTATTAATTAATGTAGTGAATGATAACATGTTTCTTTATGAAACTATTATAAACAGAAAGCTTTGAAAACTTTACTTACAAGGAAGGTCTCCATACAGGCATACTCAAAAAATTCTGAAAAAATTACAGAATGTTCTTCTCATGTGAATATATGTGTTTGAAAAAAAAAATGTCGGAACCCCTTTAGAATGTTCGTAAAAAATAATAAACATTTCGTTTATTTGGCAATTTATCACCGGTTGGCGTCGAAATAATATTTCAAAAAATACTTTTTTTATGTCAAATTCTTTTTAAGGTAAAAATGTTTCATCTTGAACTTGTTTAAATAAATTGTATGCATATAATGTTAGTTTTGTCAGCTTTAGTTTTTTTTAACTATATTTTTGTCCTAATGTATTTAGAATGAAAATTAACTGTGAAATTTTATGAATTAAAACAAAATTTAAATTAATTAAAATTGTTTCAATCTCAAAATTAATTCCAAACTAATTTATCTCTGTCGATTCAATTTTGTTGCTATGGAAACAAAAACGTCTCCGATATTGAAATGCATTGCTGTAGCATTCTTCATCTGGCCTTTATTTTGTGATACGCTTAAATATATGAAAAAAAAAACTTTTCAATATCAAAGTATTTTTGATATACGAAGTTATTTTTAAAGTGATAAAATTTAATAACTGCAGCAAAAACAACGGAATGTAATGTAAAATACATCTAAGTATCAAACTTACTCATTCTTCAAATTTAAATTTCTTAAATAGTATTTGCACGTATTCTAAAATTTAATTGACAAGAAATTTTCATGCGCATTAAAATCGTTTGTTTTTGGCGAGGGAAAATGCTGCTCGCCAAATCGTGCGACGCTTTCGTCTTTTCGTGCCAAATACTCGAAAGTATTATTATTATTATTATTATTTTAGTTTCTTCTGTAATTCCGCCGCTAAATTTGACTGATCCTTTATAACATACGTGAGTAGTTTTATCAGTATTTTTTTCAAAATATTCTGAGTATGCCCAGTATGGAGACCTTCCTTGTCAGTGCTCGATCACATTGAAATGTTTACTTAGACTGTCAACACTAGGAATATATAAAATTTGTGTGATTTCACAAAATTTAATTTATTTATTTTTAAATGATATTTCATCATACAAATTGAATATTTCCAAATGTAGTTCCAAATGTTAACATTGGGAAATATTCAATTTGTATGATACTCACTTTACCAATCTGTTTGATTATTTTAAAATATAAGTACATCTACGTATCCATCGTTATATGGAGCTCCATTACCAGAGGATTATTTTGCCGAGCTGTCTAAATAACAGACCAGATGTTATGTCCCATAAGGTTATTGTTGTGATGAAAATTCCACCACATTACAAGGTACGCGAAAGATAGTGGTTAGTGTTAATAAAGTAATATTAAGATAATATCCCAATCCGCGTTGTGAAAGATTGTACTGGATATTACCAAAAAAAATTGTTTTCTTTTAAATTTATCGATAATTTAAATAAAGGAAAATCGCAATAGCTCAGACTCAAACTTATTTAACGTTTAAATTTGCAAATCAGGATTCTATTGGGTTACATAAAATTAACAAAATAAAAGAATTCTGATCGTTATTATTAAAGGTTATTAATCTATTAATTCACTGAAAATAAATAGAGTAAGAGAAATCATGGAAAAAACACAAATACATATATACACTCAAACATTTATTCTCAAAATATACAAACGGTAAATCCAAATAACAAATAGTAAGATTCACCAATAAAATCTATTTACTTACTACACTTAATTTTTTGTTTTAAATTCAACTTAAATACTGTATATTTTTAAATGCTCACAGCACAATCATCGGGGCTATTCACCCCAAAAAAATATTCATTCGTTTTATTTTATTATTATTTTAATTAATTTTATCAATTAAAACTTAAATAGTGAATTTTTTTTTATTATTCACATAAAACAAAATATTTTTTTAAAATGGCCTTATCACTTGGAAGGATTATAAAAAAATTTCTCACCATAACCACGGCATCCGGCAGACTTGATAATCATGTCAGACAGTCCTGTATGATTAATGAAGTGTCTCTTGCAAGAATCACACCACTCATCCATGTAAATATTACTCATTAGTGTTCATAGAGTTGTATGTTGTTGAAAATCACACTAAGTCCTTTTAATAATGGAAAGTTGCGGAGTGGCATAAATAATAATCTTGGAGAATGTCTAAATGAGGAATCATATCGGACCTGATGAGAATCATGTAGAGTCAGTTTATAAATGGACTATCACGTATCAATTGAAAATCATCACACCGAGTCCATTCGGCACTGGTAGGCTGCGGAGAGGCATAATAAATAATCATGGAGAATGTCTATTCATATTTCTTCTATGATCTGCACCTCGTTCCAAAGTCCCTTTTTAAAGAAACATTAAACATTTTTTTTTCTTCCACTGATCTCCAGATGCGGAAAACAACATCTGAGAGAAAAAAAAAGTTTTTCCTTTCCTCTCCATCTCTCGGTCCGGATAACTCTTCCTTCATTGGTTACTCAAAAAAAGATTTTAATCGTCCCTTGTAATCCCAAGTAGGTCATTGGTCCCTTGACCATTGGGGAGGTATGTCTTTTCATTTTTCCCACCCCTTTCTCTTTTTTTTTGTTTATTTGGCTTCTTCCTCCTGTTCGACCCCTCGTGATGATGCGGCTTTTGTGTATGACCGTCGACCACACGCAATCCTTGTCCCCTGGTTGTAAATAATCGTTGAAAGCCTCATAAATTCTGCTCTTGTTTCTTCGATTTTTTTATGTCACAGGCTGGCGACAAACTATAGTTTAGTTTTATTGCCCCCATTTGTCTGTCTGGGAATTCGTGGTGATAATCCCTTCAAGACTACACACGTGCATTATTACTATTATTATTATAAATAAAATCTTGCAGTTTTTACTGCAATTAGCTTTCAACTTTACCTAATAATTAAAAATATTATAATTATTATTCCTTGTTTAATGCTAAAATAAATTCAAAATTTTATTTCAATTTTTATATACCTATTTATTTTTTTTTATTGATTGTGCTGTTCCTTTTTTTTTCTTTTTTTATACATATTTACTTAAGCCATGTCGTGACAATTTCGTCACTACAGTTATCTGAGCAAAATATTCCAGCGGCTATCGCCCTGTTATCTTAACAGGTAAAGAATTGGCCTTGTAAGCCAAGTATCTGGGTTCGATTTCCGGCCTGGGCAATTTTTCGCTCATTTGGAGATATTCAATTTGTATGATATTTCATCAATTAATATTTGCATGTTTCTTTAGATATTGCTGCATAAAAATCATTACTTTAAGAGTAATATTTAAGTTTTATTAATTTATTTTAAATATGTCGTACATTAAAATAATCTTTTTTTTTTTTTTTTTTTTTTTTTTTTTTTTTTTACATACAATGTTACTACATTTAACACTTTCACACTTTTTATTTTATCAGAGTTGTTTTTAATTTTTTAAACCCTTTAGGTAATAGTTAATACTTTTCTGGTATCACACCTTTAATTAATTCATAAATAAAAACTATTTTACGCCTTTTTTTATCATCGAGTTTATAAAAAGGAAAAGAAAAAAGATATGCATTAAAAACAAGTATTTAAATTGCAGTACTTTCCGCTATCCGCGCAAAATAAAACTCGTTTAAATTAAATAAGTTAAAAAACAGAAAAGAAAAAAAGAACCATACTTGTTTATTAACTTAGATTTATTTACTGTTTGGTGAATATGAAAAAAAGTTTATAAAAAATAAAGAGGTAAATAAAAATATACTGTATAAATGCAGTTTCCAAGCTAGTAATTAATGTAATAAATGTTAACATATTTCTTTATCAAACTATTATAAACAGAAAGCATTGAATACTTTGCTTAGTGCTAGAATACTTTAGAATGTTTACGTAGCCTGTGAAATCCAAGGAATAATCCAAGGCAATTTTTCGCTCATTTGGAGATATTCAATTTGTATGATATTTCATCAATTAATATTTGCATGTTTCTTTAGATATTGCTGCATAAAAATCATTACTTTAAGAGTAATATTTAAGTTTTATTAATTTATTTTAAATATGTCGTACATTAAAATAATCTTTTTTTTTTTTTTTTTTTTTTTTTTTTTTTTTTTTTTTTACATACAATGTTACTACATTTAACACTTTCACACTTTTTATTTTATCAGAGTTGTTTTTAATTTTTTAAACCCTTTAGGTAATAGTTAATACTTTTCTGGTATCACACCTTTAATTAATTCATAAATAAAAACTATTTTACGCCTTTTTTTATCATCGAGTTTATAAAAAGGAAAAGAAAAAAGATATGCATTAAAAACAAGTATTTAAATTGCAGTACTTTCCGCTATCCGCGCAAAATAAAACTCGTTTAAATTAAATAAGTTAAAAAACAGAAAAGAAAAAAAGAACCATACTTGTTTATTAACTTAGATTTATTTACTGTTTGGTGAATATGAAAAAAAGTTTATAAAAAATAAAGAGGTAAATAAAAATATACTGTATAAATGCAGTTTCCAAGCTAGTAATTAATGTAATAAATGTTAACATATTTCTTTATCAAACTATTATAAACAGAAAGCATTGAATACTTTGCTTAGTGCTAGAATACTTTAGAATGTTTACGTAGCCTGTGAAATCCAAGGAATATGTAAAATTTAATTTATTTCACAATATTTCGTTCATTTTATTGGTATTTATTGGTATTACATCAGTTAATAGTTATTTTTATTTAGAAATTTCCTTAAAAATTTCTCTGAATTTTACAAGCTTTAAATAACTCACTTATTTTCTATATTTCCGAGTATAAGTATATATATATTTAAAAATTGTTAAGTTCTGTAAAACAATAAAGAACATGCAAAGAATGTACATTATTGAAAAATTGTTTCAAAAAGCTACCGGATCATATTAGGGGCGTTCGAATAAAAAATTACAAAACATCTTAAAAATGAAAACAATTGCAATTTAAATATGCCACTCTTCGATTACATTTTCAGACATCGAGGGAAGCAATTAAAATATCAAACGTGGTCGTGCGCACGCGGGGGCGCCCGTGCGGCTAACATAAATAAAACTAAAAGAGATAATGCAAGAAAAATATAAGTAAAAGATTTTCTTCTTTTTAATAAAAATGAAAACAGCAAGAAGAAAAGGATATAATGGCGCAATCCGTAGCATTCTTTGTAAGCAGGACTGAGGACATATGGATTCGGAATTGGAGTCGGGCCCATTGGCAGCAAAAGTGTTTGAATCAGATTTGCTAAAAACAAACCAAATCTGACTTTGGCTTTTTTCTGTAAGACAGTTAAACGAATTAAGAAATTAAACCAATTATATGTAACTTTACATCCAGAAAAAGAATTGTTATTGTTATTTTTGGATAATATCGGACTATCCAATTTATAGATTCCCAATATATTGCTCACCGTACACAGTAAATGAATGCCGTTTTTAATTAAAAACCCTTGAGGATCCTGTATTATCCATGAACTAATAAAGTTTTTATTATTGTTATACATTTGTTTTCTTTTCCATCGGAATTTTCCTACTCTGGAACACATGAATTAACATAAAACTTTTAAGAATTTTTCCCTTTTCAAAAATTTTTGTTTTTGTTTTCATTTTTATATTTTGATAGTTGGATATTATTCGGGTTTGTGGAAAAATTGAAAAATGGAAAAACAAATCAGGATTTTGCCCATGGGCCATAAGGGGCCCCCAAATCTATACATTAATTTATAAAATATTTACATTATTTTTCTAATTCTCACTCTTCCATATGTTGAAATTTTTAAATTCTTCTTAAAGTAATATAATATTTTTTTTTAAGAAATGCAAAAAAGTTTTGTTCTGTAATAAGGGGGTAAAAGGGTGTACTTTTATTAATTGGGGTATTTAATTTAAAATTGAAAGAGCTAAGAATTTTCTTCGATATATTTCCAAGGTGAGAAAACATAATTATGCATTACACATACACATATGAAGGACAATCAGTTCTATTTGAATAACTTTGCAATGATTCGAAAAGGCCTCCTAATTTAACGATGTCCAGGGCTCCAGTTAATCATAATCGTGGGCTTGTAAGCTGCTTTATTTTCCTTTCTACTAAATCATAATCTTGTTATTTTACGGACTGGTGCTTATATTTGCCGATGACGGATTGTTAAATTTGGCCAAAAACGTGACCTGTGTGTGCCTTTTTTTGGGGGGGGGGGGAGGAGACGGGGGAAGGGGGTATAAATGCTTCATGTAAAACTTATATTATTTAATTTTGAGTTATTGCTGATTTTTTGGTGATGTTTAATCTTTATTATATTATATATATCGCATTATATCATACTTTAATATATTAATAAACTTTTTTTTATGTAGGCGAGACAACTACGATGAAAAACACGTCTATTCAAACCTAGTATAGTCACATATATAATTCTCACTTTTTCTACTAAGTACTTTTGTTTACTCTTTAAAATGACATTCAACAATTTAAGTATTTTATTTAACAGCTAAAAAAAATGAAAAGCGCAAACAAAATTATAAATGTGTACTTTAATAGCTCGTTTATTTCAGTTCTCATCACGCAAATCTATCTAATTGTTGTTTTTGTTTTAATTTATGTAAAAGAAACTTATTGCATTATACATATATTTATTTTGTAAAAAATGAAATGAAGGATTAATGCTGTGAAACGTTTAAATATTCAAGAAAATAATTTAATTACACTTTAATACCCCAAAAGCAATATTTAATTCATCTTTTAAAGAAAACAATGAGTTTATTGTTTCTTTAAAATAACAGTAAAAAAGTTTAA
This sequence comes from Maratus speculifer, assembly GCA_964019185.1. NCBI lineage: Eukaryota > Metazoa > Arthropoda > Arachnida > Araneae > Salticidae > Maratus > Maratus speculifer. The sequence goes on along the minus strand of OZ025294.1, from coordinate 229,838,245 downwards.
TTAAATCGTAACTTACAAGTACATTTTTATATGCAATAATTTATTTTTTATATTTATTAAAAAAACATGTTTTTAGAGGAAAAAATATTATCATTAATTTACTAAATTTTTAAAGTAAAATGCATTTGAAATTCCATATGAAATAGAATATTTTTTATAGCAGATTTTTTTCGGCATAAACGACATATGTTATTTATTATTTTGTGCCTCTAGAAACCAAATGGCAATGAAAATCACTATATAAAACACACATAATTAAATATTGAAAACAGGAAAGTGAAAAACAACTAAATAAATTTATATATAATTTAAGAGTGGTTAACTAAGTTTTTTTAAAAATTATAAACGTCTTTATTGTGTATTAGTGTGTTTCAACAATAAACAGTGATTAAGAAAAGAAATAAATAAATACATACTGTTACATTATGCTCTATGAGACATTTTTTTCATAATATATTTACATTGACATCATCCTAATAACCAATGTACTGCTTCAGAAAAAATGACTAATAGACTCAAAAACCACGAGGAATTGTTTCCAAAAATCAGTGGTAGAAAAAGAATCTTTGTTTTGACAAATGTTTTTTTTTTTTTTTCGAATCTCTTATCGTAAATTAATAAATATTACTTGCATCTATCTTTACAAGAAGAGAGCATTGGATTTGTAAAAAGTTCATGTTTTCTGCGGATTTACAAGTCAGAGACCTCAAAAAACTTTTTTTCTTTACAAATTGTGTGCTTTCAAGTCTGTCTGTGAGTCTGAATGTCTGTTTGTATGTGACATAAATTTGTGAACACTCTATCTCAAGAACTAATCGGCAAAATTAAATAAAACTGAAGATTCAGTTAGTGCCCAGTATATATTAGTGCTGACTACTTTTTTGTGTAAATCGCTCAAAAGGTGATATTTTTCACTATTTTTGAAATCTCCAGAAATAAATAATGCTCGGAGTTTTATAAAACTGCAAATTCAGTTAGTCTTTGATAGATTTATTCTGATCACTTTTTGGTATACATGTCATATTAGGTCACGCTTCTATTCTACAATATCCTTGATTAGTGCAATAGCTATATATCAAGAACGAGATTTTAGTTTAAATCACATAACTGGTGATGCTACTATGCTCATTTTTCAGGAAGTATTAACGTATATAACACATTGAAAGTTTTGGGATTACTACATCTTACTAGTTTAAAGTCTAGAAAAGACAGCTACTTTGAAAAACACATACAAAGTTACACAGATAATTCATATATTCTTTACTAAATATTTTCATTTATTTTATAAAATAATGCAAAACAAATTAAGCATTTTGCTCCACTCATTGTCGCAGTTTAAAAAAATAAACGAAAAAAAAATAATTGTGTTTTAATAGATAGTTTATTTTAGTACTCACTGCATAAATACAACTAATTGTTGTTTTTATTTCTCTTCATATAAAAGATACATATTTTAGCAAAAATTTATTTTCTTGTAAACAAACAAACAAAAAAAATAATAATGCTTTGAAACCTTTAATTTCTTCATGAAAACAATATAATTATAGTTTAATACCACAAAAAACATGTTTAAATCGTTTTTTAAAGAATACAACTAGTTTCTTATTCCATTATAATAGTAATGAAAAAGTATTATTAAATCGTACTTTACAAGTATTGTTTTAATCTGTACTAATTTAACTTTTTTTTCTGTTTATTGCTCGTAAAAAATTTTCAGGAAATGTATTATCATCAATTTTTTACTGAATTTTTACATAAGATGCGCTAGAAAATGCGTCTGAAATAGAATATTTGTTTTTATAGTAAATTTTATTTGTTTTCGGCATAAACGACTTTTATTACTTCTTATTTTCGATCATTAGGAACAAAATGATTCAGTAAAAATTGCTTTAAATTTACAGACACTGGGACTAAAAAAATAATATTTTTTTCTAAAAATCTAACACAATTTAAAGAATTGCTAATTTTTATATTCTTTAGATTTTACTTATTTATTTATTTATTCATTCATTTTATTGAGAATTTTCACAAGAGAAAAGAATTCCAGTGCGTCGTAGAGAAACGGTTCGATATTATCCGTGTACCGATTAAAAATTCCCAAAAGCTGTAAAAAAAAATACATTCGTTTATCTTTAGTTAGATATTTTTATGAAAACGGATTATTTTAACCAATGTTAGTTTCATAAGTCCTTTTTAACACATTCCAACTTTGCTGAAAAGTGTTTGGCAAAACTGTTATCTGCGCTGTTAAAAGTTTCAGTAAAAACACAGAAAAAAGCGAATCTTTGTAAATGTACACTAGTATCTCGGTTAAATGCATTCAATTGAGTTTCTCGATCATCATTTTATACACATTTCTCTTATTTTATATCTAATTCAATCTAGGAATCGCCATGTCTTTATTTAAAGATATTTCTATATTTGATAATTTTTGGCAGTTCAAAATAAACAGTTTTAAAAATCTTTTACAGTTTTATTAGAAATATTAAAGAAGAAAATTAGTTTAAAGATTGTATTTTTAAGCTTAGAATAATTTGGAAATGGAAAAATCATCTCGTAAGAATTTGTGGGGATTTTTCCCTGCTAAATCATAAAAGACATATTTTGTACTCGTTAGCAATCAATCCTATAACACAGTCAGTAATGTGTTCGTCCATTGTCAAAAGGTCCTGGGTTCAAAATCCTATGATGCAGCAGTTTAAAAGTATTCGGAAAATTCAAGTTCTTTGACGCTCACTGAAGATTGACTGATTCATTAATTTTTTTAATTAAATTGATATCATTAAAATTAAATTCACAGAATCTTGTGTGTTTTTAACGATGTTAATTTACGGAGTCTATTCTAAATTTACCGAAATACTTCTCTGTTATTTAACAGAATCTCGGATTTTCTAACTCTGTAATTTTACATAAAACTTACAAGGAAGGTCTCCATTGGGGCATACTCAAAATTTTTATAAAAAAATACGAATTAAACTACTCATGTAGGTAATAAAGGATCAGTTAAAATTAGCGGCGGAATTACTTTATTAGATATGTAAAAAAATAAAATAGTTTGGAATAATTGGCGTGAAAAGCTGAAAGCGACGCGGGATTTGGCGAGCAGTGCATTTCCTCGCCAAAAGCAGACGATTTTAACGAATCTGAAAATTGATTTTAATTAACTTCACTGTTAAAAATCTGCAGCATTTACTGCAACGTCACTCCATTACTTTTATAGAATATCTCTCGTTTGACCAATGAGAATGCTCCATAGCATGGTGAATTGACCGTGTCATACACTGTTAAAAATCTGCTGCATTTTGTTGCAACGCACTCCACCGCTTGTATATAATATCTCTATTCCAACCAATGAGAAAGCTCCATTTCGCGGTCAAGTAACCGTTTTCTATACAAGCAAGAGAGTGCGTTGCAACAAAATGCAGCAGATTTTTAACAGTGTATTTTTCAATTTGGAACAATTTTAATCAATTTAAATTGTGTTTTGAATGATAAAATATATTAATTTCATTTTGTTATAAGTACATATAAACGTATATGACAAAATTACACTTAAAATAAAGTAAAAATGCAAAACTAAAATTACTTAAACTAAACTTATTTAAATAAATTGAGCATAGAAAGTTTTTTCTTTAAAAAGTATTCGAAGTGTAAAAGCGTATTTTTCAAAATTTCGTTTTTTCGCCAACCGGAGGTAAATCGCCAAATAAACGAAATTTTTATTATTTTTTTACGGACGTTATAAGGAGGTTCCGCCGAAATTTTTTTATAAACATATATAACTATCTGAGAAGAACTTTCTGTAATTTTTTTCAGATTTTTCTGAGTATGCCCGTATGGAGACCTTCCTTGTTAGGATCTTGGAGTACCTGCAGAGTCTCTGAAATTTCACAAAAAATTTTTTTTTCAACCGTTTGCCTGTGAGTACTGTCTCACAACAGTTCGTCCTCTAACTCATGTAAATAAAACGTAACTATATTGCCAAGAAATTAATATGTGATATTGGGGTTTATTGTGAAATATTCTGTATTGGAAATCATTTCTTTAATATTTATAGTTTGTTTACAGGGCTATTTAAAGAATATCGTTACATTACGGTCCATGAGAAAAAAATCGTTTGCGGTTAACTTTATATTGACAGAGGAATTTTAATTAAAAACCTATATTCAGTTTCAAAAAAACATACCTCAAAAAGTAAAAGAACAACTCAAAAGCGTTCCAAAGATCAATGAGAAAAAAATATTTATTTTTATAAATATGTCTTCAAATATCAAAAGTATATTGATTTTGGTAGTTTCTAAAGATATATATAACTTTATATAACTCATCTAACTGTAATTATACTGCAAAGAAACTAATATATGTAATTGGGGTTTACTGTGGAATGTTCTGTATTGAAAATCATTTTTGTAATACTTATAGTTTATTTACACGGCTACTGAAAGAATGTCATTAAGTAATGATCCATGAGGAAAAAATCGTTTATTTATTAATTTTTTTATTGACAGCTAATCTTTAATTATAAAACCTATATTCAGGTTCAAGAAAACATACTCATAAACTATAAAAACTACTCGAAATGGATTCCGGAAATCAGTGCAGGAAAAAATCTCTCTTTTTATAAATATGTCATCAAATCTCAAAAATATATTGATTTTTCAGGTTTCTAAAGATATATGTCACTTTCCAGAGTCCTTAGTAACTCTGATAGGGTCGTAATTATTCGTTCTAGCTTATATCATATTTTATACGTTAAGGGGGTTAGAGACACAAAAATCTTTATTTATTTTAATTGTCGTATGTTAAAAAAATAAGCTTTTCTCTTACAATTGAGATAGAAACATAATTTAAACATCATTTTAAGCATAAAAAATAGAAAGTTTTATTTCTCTTTTTTTATGCTTAAAATGACGTTTAAATCATGTTTCTATCTCAATTGTATGAAAAAAATATTACTTTTTATAGTTTTAGGCTGTTTTCATAATCTAACTTTGGAGCATTGGTTTCGATGAAATGACTTCTTCTCAAAACGGTTTTTTCTTCATAATGGGTTTTTTCACAATTTTTCGGATGTAAATTGTTATAACTCAAGAATCTTATAAATAAGTGTTTCGTACAGGAAATATGCCGTTTTCGATTATTTTACTTTAATTCTGAATTAGCAAATAAAAAAAAATACTTTTCAAAATATGATTTAAAAAAAAAATTAAATTACATCTTTTTTTTTCAAATTTTTAATCTAAATATGTTTAATTTTTTCTAAAATTAATATCTTTGAAAATGCAAAAGCAAAATTAAAATTTAAATATTTCTGTTTATTCAAATGTAAAAAAAATCTAAATTCTAGAAATAATATTTTGAGTTAAAACTATTATAAATTATCCCACTTTTTTAATAAATTTGTAATTAAATTAAAAAATATATATATGAGAAGCTCTACCAATTTGTGTCGTTTACAAATGATATGGTTAACTATCACAACAAGTTTCAAAAAATTTAATTTAATAAAAAAAAATATTTTAAATTATATCCTGGACCCCCTTAATAAGCATTTATACTTTTTATAATATTAGTGAGATGGCTATGGTCACGAAAAAACACCCATTCGAAACTAGAAAAGTTACGCACACAATTCTTACATTATTTACTAACTATTTTTATTTACTCTTTAAAATGATACGAAAACAATTAAATATTTTATTACACTTATTCCCGCAATTTTTTAAGAAGAAAAAATTAGAAACAAGTAAAAAAGGGAAATAATGTGTTTTAATAGCTCGTTTATTTCAGTTCTCATCACACAAATCTATCTAATTATTGTTTTTCTTTTCCTTTTTGTAAAAGAAACTTATTTTATTATACATTTATTTATTTTGTTTAAAAAGAAATGGAAAAGGATTAATACTGTGAAGTATTTGAATCTTTTTGGAAACAACTTAATTACAGTTTAATACCACAAAAACTACATTTAAATCATTTTTTAAAGTAAACAACAGTTTATTATTTCTTTATAATAGTACTGAAAAAGTATAATTAAATCCTACTTTACAAGTATGTTTTTTTAATCTGTACCAGTTGATTTTTTTCCCTTTATTGCTCAGAAAAAGTTGTTTTTTCCAGGAAAAATATTATCATTAATTTTCTCCTGAATTTTTAAGGTAAGATGCATTAGAAATTACATCTGAAATAGAATATTTAATTTTATAGCAATTTTTTTTTTTTTTTACACAAACGACATATGTTACTTATTATCTTCTATCATTAAAAATAAAATGATAATGAAAAACTTAATGTTTCTCTTTTTTAAAAATGGCTTTAAATTTTCAGTCTTTGTGGAAAAAACAATATTTTTTTGAAAAAAGTAAAAGAAAGAAAAGTTGCAGCTTAAAGAATCACTAATGCACTAATTTTCAAGAATTTCCTCAGGATAAAAAAAAAAATATCCAAAGTGTCATAGTTAAATGGTTTGACATTACCAGTATAATGTATAAAAAAATTTAGAATTTTTTAAAAAAACATTCATTTATCTTTAAAGATATTTTTTTTTTAGGAAAAAAATATTTTTTTTTTTTACAAGTTGTAGTTTAAGAGTTGTTTTTTAACATTTACGATATTATTGATAGTGTTTATGTATTTCGTTTTCTCTGAGCCCATATGTTGAATTTAAATTTCTAAATATAATCAATGAAAAGGAGATGAAAAGGAAATGGTAAGAAAAGTAGATCGTATTGAAAAGGAGGTGTTAAATAGTGGGAAAAGAAATTATATAAAATTGTCTGCATGATAGAGACAACATATAAATTATGTAAATATGTATGAGTAAAAATGCCATCAATCTTTTACAATAAATATATATTATTATTGTGTTAATTTTTAATACTACATACTTATGTACACTATATATGCAAAGAAATCTTAACCTAGCAAATCAGTGACTGAATTAAAAATGCAATTCTAATTTCTTCCATATAGATCCCCCAGAAAACATACAGATATCAGCCGTTCGGTTAGAAGTAATGGAAGGTGAAATTCTAGATGATTTAGTATGCAGTGCTTCAGCGCATCCGCATGCCAACTTCATCTGGAAGGTTGGTGATCACGTTGTCGCTCGTGGACCAGTGCTCTCATTCAACTCCTCATTATCTAGATCTATGGGCGGGAACTACACCTGTGTAGTGATGAATCGACATGGGACAGCAAGAGCGACGGTTTCTATCACAGTTTTACGTAAGTCTCTTTTTAAAGTTATAGTTTTCATCTTTTTTTACATGTATTCAATAAACCAAAACTCTTATAATTTCTCAATAACGAGTTCCTGCACTGTAAAAACAAAATACCCAAATTGGGTTGAAAGATTTTTGGGTACAGCTTTGTTCCAATTTGGAAAGTTCAGTTTGTAGCGCAAAATCGTTTTAAATAAGTCTGATTTTTAATGACATTAAAACAATTAAAATATCTTAGATAGTACATACATTATACCTCAAAAATTTTGATTAATTTAATGTTAATAAAGATCTGCTCTGTTTTGAACCATTTTGGGTTATCTATTTTGGGAACAATACTCTACCATTTTGGAATCCTTACTGTACCATTTCAGGAAAATTACTATACCCAGAAATCTTTCAACCAAATTTGGGTCTTCAATTTTTACTGTGTGGATCAGAAAGGATCAAGTAAATTTCTGCAAAGTCCAATACTGATTTATCTTCGATTTCAAATTCCAAAGAGTATGAATCTTTTAAAAAATATTTTAAAAAATCTTTTGAAATCAGAATTTTCTTAAAAACATCCACATATCAGCCGTTCGGTTGGAAGAAATGGAAGGTGAATTTCTATATGATCTAGTATACAGTGCCTCAGCGAATCCGCATGCCAACTTCATTTGGAAGGTTGGAGATCACGTTGTTGCACGTGGAGCAGTCCTCTCATGCAATTTCTCATTATCCAGATCTATGAGCGGGAACTACACCTGTGTAGTGATGAATCGACTTGAACTGTAAAAATTGAAGACCCAAATTGGGTTGAAAGATATCTGGGTGCAGTAATTTTCCTGAAATGGCACAGTAAGGATTCCAAAATGGTACAGTATTGTTCCCAAAATAGATAACCCAAAATGGTTCAAAACAGAGCAGATCTTTATTAACATTAAATTAATCAAAATTTCTGAGGTATAATGTATATACTATCTAAGATATTTTAATTGATTTAATGATATTAAAAATCAGACTTATTTAAAACGAGTTTGTGCTACAAACTGAACTTTCCAAATTGGAGCAATTCTGTACCCAAAAATCTTTCAACCCAATTTGGGTATTTTGTTTTTACTGTGTGGGACAGCAAGAGCGACGGTTTCTATAACTGTTTTACGCAAGTCTCTTTTTGAAGTTACAGATTTTATCTTTCTTTGCATGTATTTCACCATCCGTATCTTTTATAATTTCTCAATAATGAGTTTCTGGGTAAGAAAGAAGCGAGGAAATTTCTGTAAAGGAAAATTTTCATTTATCTTTGCTTTCAAAATTCCAAAGAGTATAAATATTTAAAAAAGATTTTTAAAAAATTGTCTGAAATCAGAATCTTCCTGAAAACATCCAGATATCAGCCATTCGTTTAGCAATAATGCAAGGTGAAATTTCGGACGATTTTTTGTGAGCTGTTTCAGTACATCCGCATGCCAACTTTATCTGGAAGGTTGGTGATCACGTTGCTGCACTTGGATTAGTTGACCTCATTCAACTCCACATTATCTAAATCTATGGGCGGAAACTACACATTTATTATGAGGAATCGACATGGGGCAGCAAAAGCGACGGTTTCTATAACAGTTTTACCTAAGCCTCTTTTTAAAGTTTTTATCTTACTTTTCATGCATTTAATTATCCGCATCTTTAATAGTTTCTTAATAATGAATTTCTTCATATGAAAGAAGCGAGGAAATTTCTGAAAAGTCAAATATTGATTTATCTTTTATTTCAAAATTTCAAAGACTAAAGATCTTTTAGAAAAGGTAAAAAAAAAAAAAAATCGTTTGAAATTATAATCCTTCTGAAAAAATCCAGATGTCAGCTGTTCGGATATCAGTAATTGAAATTGCAATTCTGGACGGCATTTTGTGTAGTTCTTCAGCGCATCCGCATGCCAATTTCACTTGGAAGGTTGGAGATCACTTTATTGCACGTGGACCAGAGGTCTCATGTGACTCCTCGTTATCTATATCCATGGACGGGAACTACACATGTGTAGTGATGGATCGACATAGGATAGGAAGAACGACGGACTCTATAACAGTTTTACGCAAGCCTCTATTAAAAGTTCTGTTTTCATTTTTCTTTACGTGTAGCTGTATCTTTTGTAATTTCTCAATATTGAGTTTCTGGGTAAGGAAGAAACTGGGAAATTTCAGTAAAGTCAAATATTGATTTATCTTTGATTTCAAAATTTCAAAAGATTCCATTTTTCAAAAAAGATAAAAAAAAAATCATTTGAAATCAGAACGATGTTTTTTTTGTATAATATACGATATGCTTTAAAATTTTAATTTATTTCAATTTTACCGACTATTTATCTAATTGTTTCTTTAATATACTTTTATGAATTATAGAGTAACTAGGCATTAAACATTGAACAAAAAAAAATATTTCATTGCTTTTTGTACGGGCCGGGCCATGAAATGTGAAAATTTGATTTGTCCGAACTGTACTCGGGCCGAACTAATTTTTACACCGGGCTAGACCAAGATAACTTTCATTTGGACCGGAATGTGCTTAGCTTCACTATGTTACACATTCTGTTGCGTATATAGGATTCTTTCGATCTTATGGTTAGACAACTTCAAAATCTTTTCTCTGAGAAAAGTAGAAAATAATTTATTTACAGATCTTCAGAACAACAGAGTCTTCGAAACTCACAAATATTACTAGATATTCAAAAATAACTGTTCAAATCTATCTTACAAGTACAGATATAGGTCCCAGAGACTCTTTATACAATGTCTGAACACTAAATAACATTCAAAACAACGTAGAGAAAACTCAAGCAAACTTGCTTAAACAATCGCAGCTCACTCAATGACTGACTGGTAAATAATAACCACGACAGCTCGTATTGCACTCCTTATATAGGCTCGCAGCATGCACGGGAAATTTCCACAGCCTTCTCGAATATTCCAGAAAATCACGGAATAACATTCAATGTATCAGCATATCTAAAGGGGGGGGTTACCATAGAGAGGGAAGGGTTACCATCGCCAACAATCGCCAAGTTTGTCGCCAACTTGGCAATATATCGCCAAATTTGGCGACCAAAATTAGTCGCCAAAAGTTACGCCAACTTGGCGATATCTTTAATATTTCGCTAATCTGCCGTAGACATACACTGAAAATAATAGACAAGTTTGCTTGATAACAGAGACAATGTGACAAAAACTAATATTAGTAAAGGAATGGAGCTTAATAAGATTATTTACATTATTTTACAGTACAAACACTAACTATTTACAAAATTCGTAACAATTGTAAAAGTTCGTCATATAAATAAATAAAAATAATAGCTGTAAAACAGCTGCACATCCTCAATCAATTGAAAGTAATAATTTATTTACATTTTTAAAACTTAATTCTAAATAACAACGGCGGTATAGTTTATTATTTTATCTTTTTTTTCGGCATGTGTCCTGGAGAGCTATGTTGTGTTTAATTGTATCATGTGGTCAGACTTGGCGTAAACTCAATGTTTAGTTTCCTAGCAAGCGTGTTACGTATTTTATTCACCTTGGTAGGGAGAAAGATTTAAATTTATTTACAATTGCAATGTAAAATATCGACTAATTCTCATTTGGTAGAAATCGTTCAAAAAATACATTTTTTTTAAATAACAATACTAAAATTTGCCATTTTTTGATTAATTTTGCTTTGTATTTCCTTTTTAACTGTAAATATGTAAATTCCAGCCAACGGAATTTGAAAAAACTTTAAATGTAACTACTACAACTAAACTTTGAAAATAATTTAAATATTAAATCCATTACAAATCGCAAATGTTTTAATAAAAATTTGAATTGTAAAGCATTCAATGGAAAAAATAATAAAAGATAGTACAAGTTTACTTTAAAAAAATTTGATTCATGGGAATTAGTATTCTTGATGATAATTTTTCATGTAGAAAAAAAGTTTAAAAACCATTAATCAGAGAAAATTAATTAATCATTATCATTGATTTATCATTCTTATCTGTTATTCTTTTCACTATTCAGTAAAAATATGTAATTCCATTGCATGGAATTTAAAATGATTGAAGACGTATTTCATCGGTTATAATTTCTCACAAAATGAAAAAGAAATAAAGAAAGAAAAAAAGAAATCCAAATTAAAAAATTATGAAAATAATAGAAAGCAACCCATATTTTTTTTTTTTAATCTCCAAATTACCACATGCAAAACAGGGGCATATATAGCCGTTAGAAAGTAATGTGTTCTATAGATGCACATTTTTAAAAATCTTTGCGATTCGATTTGACTGTGAAATTGTATCAAACTCTGCATTTTTAAATATTTTCCCATGATATGTCACTTTTACAATAAAATTTACCATAATATTCCAAAAGTAAAATCGTTCAGTTTAGTAATTTAGATAAAACGTCCGGGAATAATACTGCCAGGGTTGGTAATGACGCCAAGTGATAGTATTACATGTAGTCATGAAGGAATCCGATAAAATAGTACTATGTATTTTGTGCTGAAAGGTTCTTAGACGCCTGAAATACAAATAACCGGTAAAAGCTAATTTGTTATAATTTTAGACCTTATCTTTGGAATAACCATGTAAGAGTCAACACCCGTTCTAAAATTTGCTAGGTAAATTATGTGATGTGAAGATTATACATTTATTAGAAAATGCATTGTTTATTATATAAATTTGTAGACTATTGCTTGCACTATTAAAATGAAGTGGGAGATTTTTAATGTATTCTAGGGATATTTTATATTTCAAAATATTCCACGCAAAATGTATACAGGGATTGCAACTCCATTCACTTGTATTATTACCGTGGTTTATTCTTTTCAATGGAAGAACTTTTTTTATGCACGAAAGACCATTATTGCCATTAATATAAAAAGGATAAAGAGAAATTTGTATGTCCTAAATACAGCTATATATATATGTATATATTAGTCACAAAAAACCATTATTGCCATTGCTGAAAACTAAAAAGGATAAAGAGAAATGTGCATGTCCTAAATGGTGCTTTTTTATGCACAAAAGACCATTATTGCCAGTGTCGAAAACTAAAAAGGATAAAAAGAAATTTGTGTGTTATAAATTCTGCTATTTTCTAAGAAAAAAAGACCATTATTGCCATAGTTAAAAAAAAGATAAAGACAAAATTTTTATGCCCTAAATGCTGCAATTTTTTTTTTCATAAAAAGGAATTAAATATCAAGCGATTATTACTGCATCATGATATCACAATTAATTGTAAGCAAAATCAATTGGTGAATTTCTAGGCCTGTAGAGTAGGGGGAACTGGGGCACATTGATACTTGGGGCACATTGATACACCCCCTGTACAGCACACAGGGTCATTACAGGAAGTTTCACAACAGCTCCAAAAGATGATACTAGTGAAATTAACTACATACAGAAAGTTTTGGAATGATTCAATAGTTTGATGAAATGGGATGGGTGATTAATTGTTTTTGTAGGTCAAAAGTAAATTTGAGTTGTACAACTGAAATGGTATTATACAACTGTTCCAGTATTTTCAGCCGAAAAGAATACCCTCCCTGGCAAGTAAAGCTACTCTTTATCAGTTCCTCATTCTTTATTGTTAGATAAATTATGAAGTGTTGGATTTGCGACTCATTTTATTCAAAATGGCTGTATGGGGCACATTGATACAACCTAAATCCTTTTCTAGTTCATTTTTTCATTACCCTTTAATTTTTTTTTTTACCATACACTCCTTAATTTAACCATTTTTCGTCAAAAATGTCTACTATTAGTTTTTATTGAAGTGAAATAGCTCTAATTTCTTTATATTAGAACATTTTATAGTATTTTTGAAAACAGAAGATGTACAAACTTACACCAATTAACAAAAAATGGACGGCAGCCTGGCAAATCTCAAATTTACATCGATTCTCCAGAGAAAAAAGTATTATCGACATGAGAAATGTTAAGTAAGAGAAACAAGCTGCAGAACAGTACAAGTTAATTATATTATAAATATAATTTTTAACATAATTGTCCTTTATTTTCTGCTTGTAAACCGATTTATAAACAGAAAACCTGGTAATTCTTTCAATTTTCCTAAGAAAGAAGATAATTCTGGGGTTAAAGTGCCAGATATGACAAAGTTACCACAGTCAACAAACAGACAAGGAACAGCCAGAACATCAGGTCATTATACATTTCATTTTGATTGCTTTAATATCGCTTACAAATAAATTGTGTGCGATTTTAATGTCTATAAATATATAAAAAATGGTTTTTTAACTATTTTTCTATGAAAAATATGCATTGGTGTTATTTTGTCTCCATTTTTCCCAGACGTGTCAAAGTGTATCAATCTGCCCCGGGGATGGGGCACATTGATACAAATTACTTTTTTTCATTTTTTTTTAAATTACATACAAAAATAATATATAAAACAACGATTGTACATTTTTATAACACACTACACAGGTTTTTCTGGCATCACATAGAAAAATAACTTGAAAATTTTGCTTTCTAGACATCAAAAATTTCTTTTGAAAAAAAAACTGTATCAATGTCCGCCAGTTCCCCCTACATCTCTGCAATTGGACAATATGCATGGCATTATCCGATCTTATTTTATAATTTTGTTTTTATGGCATTATAACACACCTATGTGGGTAATAACGCCAAATAGCGTTATTCATGAAATCACGTAACTCAATTTTATGAATAGATATATCTGCTAAAATATTCATCCTTGTATATATAGTTAATAAGTCGTTATATCAAATCCTATATTTGTTTGGAAAAAAATAACATTAAGCCGTGAAAATATGTAGAATCTTAACGTGGTGTTATTATCCTAACACATCCCATTATGGAAGTTTAAAGTTTTTTTTACAATATTAATGTGAACTTCTTTTGTAATCGTTGTAAAGCATATTGGCAGCGTAGGAAATTTTTAAAGAACAGTTAAATTTTGTAGGATGAGCAATATTGTGGATTTCCAATTTTAAAGTTTCTAAAAAATATTTCACATAAAAAAATGTTCCAATAAATAAATTACAGCAATGCATTAAAAAATATTTTCTTACATACATTTTCGAAAAAAAAATCATGAATCATAAGTTATGAGTATTTTTTTAACAAATAACAATGAAAAAAATCTAGAAGCTTTAAATATGCTTATGCAAAGTTACACAACACTTAGTTGAGAGTTTTAAGCTAAACTTATAAACTGCAAGCGTGCAAATCTGGTGTACAACGGTTACAAAATAATGTAACGTTAAGAGTTCCAAATTTTAAACCTTCTTAATTTTGGAAAATGTGCAATATGCGAAATAAGACATTCCCGATATTAAACTCTGCCACAAATTTTTGTTTATAAAATCTGACTGATACCAATGGATTAGAATGATGACTATTGATTAATTCAGTAGTTAAATTTCTCTGATTAGGCAGTAAAGAACATTAAACAATTCAATAAAAACATCATCTACTTTTCTAATTCCTGCTAAATTAAACGCACAGTATAATTCGACATATAACGAATTGTACAGGGTGTCCAGCAAATAACACCCTGATTTCAAAATTAAATTTCTCAAAAACAAAGATCGATAGTAATATGCGGTAAACGTTTTTTTCATTAGGTACGCTGTAAAAATCTTATACAGAAATTTCAAACAGTGAATATTTTGAAAGAATTGCGTTCTGATTGCATAGAATGCTTTGATTTGACATTTTTTCTGTTTTAGATTGCCTTCAGAGAAATAATTTTTCAGCTTACAGTGCAATATTTTAAAGATTTTTCGAAGTAAACTTTTAGAATTTCGAAATTTCAAAAATTTAATTTAAAAAACTATGAAATATGGCACTTTAAGCCGAAAAACACATTCTCTGGCAGCAATCTAAATCAAGAAAAATGTCAAATCAAAGCGTTCTTTGCAATCAGAACACAATCTTTTCAAAATATTTACTGTTCGAAACTTTTGTATAAGATTTTTAGAGCTTACCTGATAAACAAACCATTTACTGATTAATTATATTGATCTTTGTTTTTTAGAAATTTAATTTTGAAATCAGGGTATTATTTGCTGGGCCCGTTGTGTTTGATTTGGAACGTTTCGTTTCTAAAGACGTTCCGAAAAAGGAATAAGTGATCGTATAAGTACATTGCATTAATTTGGCCGCAAAAGACCTCTTGACATTGACCGACAAAGTTCAACAATTTGTAGGCATGTGCAGGAAAAAATAATTGAATAATAAAATAAAGCTTACCTGCTGAGACTTGAGTTATTATGAGAACAGATACAAACAAAAAAAGGCACGGAGAATTTTCTTTCAAAGGAAATTCTTTATTTTTTTTTATGAAAATAAATAAACTCTCATTTTAGAGAATATAATAACTGTAACTAGCCATAGCTCTCATATTTTTAGAGCCCGGCCATAAAAGGCTCACTGGACATTTTATAACAACAGGAAATTTATAACAACAGAATACTCATTTCCAAATAATTATGCCATTTTTCTTTCCATTGGAGAGTTAGGGGTAAAATGTTGAAACACAATAAAACAAAGGTGTGCTCATTCAGTATAGAGTAACAACGCACCACGAAAGGAAATTCTAGAAGAATGTATACTCCAATAATTCGAAAAATCATTATTTCAGGAAACAAAACATTCTCTCAATTCGAATATATATTACTCTTCGTAAATAATTCTTTGGTGTCATAAGTAGTATTTTTCATGGATGAATAAATCTTTAAACGTCTCCACGAAGACATAATTCGGTGTCCTTGATTTATAAAAAAAATTACATCCTTTTTATAGAAGAATGCTGATCCTTAATTATAAAACGGAACAAACAATTTAGCTGGCATTCCACAAACACCATCAACGCAGGAGTTCTATACCGTTCACTACCAACTTCTGCTGACTTCTGCTGAGAAGCGAAAGCTGCAGCCAAGGGAAGAAGGGAGTGGTTGCTATAAATTCAAAAAATACGCCAACTGGCAGGGCTAAAGGAGTGGCGATAAAATAAAGAGGTCAAGAGCTTCGCCACTAATAGGGAAATTGCAATTTTAAGAATAAACTTTTAACCAGAAAGATGCGGAGCCAATAAGGAATATAAGAACTCACCTATTTTTAAATTACGCATCAGAAGAATAGAATCTGATTGGACAATAGGAGGAGCATTAAAACGGAAGTACACGCCCCATCGAACATTCGAGAAAACACAGGAAAATTCCACAACCGGAAGGAACAAATTCAAACTGATTTCAACATTTTGAAATCAATAAAAAGTTAGGTAAGAAAATGAACTTTACAGGAGAGATTAAAAATGCGAGAATTAAGATAATTTTTAGAATGCGAATTTTTATAATAAATGAATAAAGATTAAAACAAAAATAGACGATAAATTAAATTAAATAAAAATATGGCAGTGGTTAAGAGTAACCATAACAGACACCCTGTATATAGTAATTTTAAAAGAATGAGAAAAAAATGTCTGTATTTTTTTTCAATACCATTTCTAATCCTTTGCTTTCACAAAGCTATTTACATATGTAATGTAGTGTACCAAGAATGCAGAAGCATATTACTGTCTAGTGCTACCAAATATAGACTCGATAGTTTCAGTCGACAACAGCGACGAGAAATATTGAAACTATTGCTACTGTATCAGTAAAAAAATATACATAAATCTTGCCTAAATACAGCATAACATATAAAATTATATGATTGTGATTTTAAGAAACGTACGTATAGTTCAATCGGTTATTTAGATGACGACACATAGTCAATAGGAGTATGATCAACAATTTTACTTGTGATGAATATTAAAATATTAGATGAAACGGACTTAACATATAAATACCGCATACCGAATTCCACTGGTACAAAGATTTGTGTTCTATTTTGCTAGTTGATATAAATCCTTGGTGATATGATATTTTGAAAATACTCTGCTTCTGATTCTAATGCTTTATATTTGGTTGTCTTTGCATTTTACAATATAAAAATGTACATAAATGTTGCAATAAATTGCTGAACATTTACCTTTTCTCTAACACCGATTTTCTTTAATTTTATAAATAATGCATTAAATATAAATAATCAGGTGAAGAAGACGAATAGACTACTTTTTTTTATTACTGCAAAATATTTAAGTTCCATTTTTCTGTTAGAAATTAAGTCTTCCACAACACATTTCTAAAGATATTACTTACAGAGACTTTTTTTTCATGCAGAGTAGGCAAATTTCACATAGAATATTCCATTTTTACCCCTTGTAAAATAATTTTAATAAAACCAATCACAAGCTTTCCCCTCGGAACAATAGCATACTTCTTTTCTTTCAGGACCAATTATTTAATGCTTCGTCTGCTTTTACTTTCTTAAAACTGCTTGGTTATGAAAAAAATAGATTTTAATAATTAACGGCAGTTTTTTCCTTCCCTTTTTTTAAAGTAAGGAGACATGTTCAGTATATGTTAATTTTGAAGGTATTGTAAAGAAAAAAAATGACTGAACTTGGCAGAAATCCCCAAATTAAAAAAGGTAAAAAAAAAAAAAGAAGGTTTAATCAGTTCATCAAAATAAAGAGAAAAGTTCAGTAATCACGGGACTTTTAAATGGTAATTGTTTGAACCTTGATTGCTCTTGCAAATACTCTCATTTGTTTTATTCTTCATTGATTGATATCTTATGTTCCCATGGCAAAACGAAAGATGGATTAAGTGAGATTATTATTTGCAGTTGAAGATTTTTTTAAATGTGGTTTTATCTTTTTATATGTATGTTTTCATTCATGGACAGATTTTAATTAATTTATGCCTCCTTTTTTTCTTAAAATAGAAATGTCATTTCAAAAAAACATGAAAAAAGAACTTTTTAGAGTTTATTTTGCTTTTGTAAATATTCTAAGTTCTTTTGTGTATAATAAAAAATAACTTATTTTTAAGTATTCCAATAAATTTTTTGTACCATTTTTAATGTTTTTTCTTCTAAATTCATATAATTTCTTAAAATTATCTGCATATATTAAACTTTTTGGTTTTTTATTACAATCTTTACAAGAAGAATGTATTGGATTCATGAAATTTTTTGAAATCCTGTTTTTGACGGATTTAGACTTTTAAGGGTCAGAGAACCCGAAAAACATGTTTTTACAAAATATCTATTTTTGAGTTTGTGCAAAATTCATTTCGATTATTTCACTTAAATCCACCGTAAAATAATTTCAATAAAATCCATTTACCAGTGTTACCCAGGGGAAAATAGCAATTATTTTCTTAAAGAACCAATTATTTAATGCTTCGTTTGTTTTTAATTTTTTTAAAAAATTGATTATAAAAGAAAAAAAAGCAAAATGTTGATAATTAACGGCAATTTTTTTTTCCTTTCTTTTTTTCCAAAGTAATGAGAATTGTGCTGTATATGTTAATTTTGAAGTTACTGTAAAGAAAAAATGACTGAACTGGACAGAAATTCTAAATTAAAAAAAGGTAAAAAAAAGAAAGTTTAATCAGTTCATCAAAATAAAGAGAAACGTTCAGTAATCACGGAGCTTTAAAATGGTAATTGTTTGAACCTTGATTGCTCTTGCAAATACTCTCATTTGTTCTTTATTCTTCAGTGATTGATATCTTATTGTCCCATGGCACAACGAAAGATAGATTAAGTGAGATTATTATTTGTAGTTGAAGTTTTTTTAAAATGTGGTTTTATCTTTTTATACGTATGTTTTCATTCGTGGATAGTTTTTAATTAAGTTATGCTTTTTTTTTTCTTAAAATAGAAATCTCATTTTTATTTCAAAAATAGATATGAAATAAGATCTTTATAAATTTAATTTACTTTTGTAAATATTCCAAGTTTTTTTTATGTATAGTAAAAAAAAAATATTTTTAAACATTTCAATAAGTTTTTTTTATGCTATTTTCAATGTTTTTTTTTTAAATAAAATAATTTCTTAAAATTATCTGCATATATTAAACTTCTGGAATAATTTATTACTTTCTTCAATCTTTACAAGAAGAAAATATTGGTTTAATGAAAATTTTCAAATCCAGTTTTTGACAGATTTAGACGTTTTAGGGGTCAGAGAACAGGAAAAATTTGTTTTTACAAAATATCTCTCTGTGAATCTGTGCAAAATTCACGTCGAATATTTTTCTTCTATCCCTATAAAATAATTCCAATAAAACCAATTCGTTAGCGTTCCCCAGGGAAAAATAGCATACTTCTTTTCTTCGAACCAATTATTTAATGCTTCGTGTGATTTTACTTTCTTAACCCCCTGACTGCCCATCCAAAGGGTAATATTGTAAAGTTGTTTTCTCTGTAATTTATTAAAAATATAAAAAAAGATGTTTTTTCCAACCTGATGCAAAATATGTTATTAGTATCGGTGTATAATCTTTGATAGCATCAATCCTAACTTAATTTTTCAGAACTGGATTTTATTTGTGGAATTATACTAATTTAAATATTGCTTATGTTGCAGTGAAACCTGCAGCTTAGTGTGTGAAAAAATCAGCCGGCGGAAAACAGCTTGGTTATAAAAGAAAAAAAATTATAATTAACGGCAATTTTTTTTCTTTCTTTTTTTACAAATGAGAGATGTTCACTATATATAATTTTGAAGGTATTGTAAGGAAAAAAAGGACGGAACTGGGCAGAGATTCTATATTAAGAAAGGAAAAAAAGAATGTTTATTAGTTCATCAAAATAAGGAGAAAACTTCAGTAATCACGGGACTTTAAAATGGTAATTGTTTAAACCTTGAATGCTCATGCAAATACTCTCATTTGTTTTATTCTTCATTGATTGATATCTTATGGTCCCATGGCAAAACGACAGATGGATTATGTGGGATTTTTGTTTGTAGTTGAAGACATTCTTAATGAGGTTTTATCTTTTTATATGATTTTTTTTTCAAGGTATGTTTTCATTCATGGATATTTTTTAATCAATTTATGTTCCCCCCCCCCTTTTTTTTCTTAAAAAAGAAATATCAGTTTTTATTTTAAAAATAGATTTGAAATAAGAGCTTTATAGAGTCCCTTTTACTTTTGTAAATATATTCAATCTTTTTTATATATGCGGTAAAAAATAATTGATTTTTCAACATTACAATAAGTGTTTTTGTTAGTCAGGCTTTTGTATTATTTTTAAATGTTTTTTTGTCTTTTTAATTAAAATAATTCCTTAAGATTATCTTTATTAAACTTTTGGAATTATTTTTTTATGAAACTTTAAGTGCTTTCGAATATACTTCTTTAACATTATTTTGAATATTTTAATTCTGAATTTTACATATATGTATATTTTTCGGAATAGAAAAATCTTATATTTGAGAGTAATATCAAGTATTTACATAAATGAATTTGTATTTGCTTTTAAAACATCTGTAAGGATAATGTGCTATACAATAATGTTTTAGTTTTAAAGCCACTTTAATTAACATAATAGTACATATCATATGGTCTTTAGAGTTTCATTTTTAACTGCTCTAGAAAAATATTTTAATAGAAAAATCCCATCTTGATTAACATTTAAGAATTAAAACTTATACTAACATGCTATGCTAGTGGATGTTTTTTAATGAATTTTTTTAATCTTATTACTTTAAAGTTTATTCAGTTATTTTATTCCTTAATTGCTGCCAAAAATCCATGAATTAATTGTCTTGAATTTTACACTCCGAAGTTTTAAAATGTAATATTATAAACATAATAAACATACGATTTAAGAAACTGCTATGTTCCTATTTCATTGAATTAAACATATTTTTGTATCAGCAAATTTTTTTCTTTAAATGCGGCATGAAATTCTTGAAAAATATTTACTGGGTATTTTTAGCATGATGATGTAATCCGTATGTTGTAAACTTTATATTAAAATTAAATATAATATTTATAATTTCCAGTTTTATTTTTGATTGTTTATTAACTACTTAAAGATCCAAATTTTATTTAATGAATTAAGATAGAAAATAAAAATTGAGTATTTTCTTATATTATTTTGCTCGTAATTCTGATTGTTTTACTTTTCAGTATTAGAATACACTAACCATTACACTGATTTCTTACTATTTCCATTTTTATATTTATACAATTCTGTTTATTTAAATTATGATCTGTTCTTTAAGCCAAGTTCATGAGGGGTCCGTCGTTTTCTGTCTGACGTCTTTCTAAAATTTTAAATGTATGCAATGTTCTATGTTTTGTTCAGTTCTTGTAAATACCTAACTCAATACACTTATATTCGATCCATGCTCATCTTTTTATTTCGTCTCTTTATTATCAATTTTAAATACTAATCATCTAAATGTTTAAAAGAAATGGCATTTAAGTTTAATTTTTAAATATTTATATACTATATAAATTTATAAACTTTACGGGGAGAATTTAAATTATAATTTTATGTTTTCTACTACTATTTTACTCATAATTATATTTTCATCACGTTAAATGATTTTCAAATTGATGCACAAATTTTCTTTTAAATCTTTAAAATGCGCTATTGAAAACTTAGAAATGAATAACTTTAATCTTAAGTTAAATTAGGTTCTATTTATTAAAGTGTCAATAAATTGAAAAGCGTCAAGTGTCTATTTAAACAGGATTTCTAAAACAAGTTTCCAATGTAATGATTTTCTATAAGTATCCCGTCGTTAGTTTTAAATATCACTTAAGCGTATATCATATATTAAAGATATTTACACTTATTTCTTGTCAAAAAATATATATAGCTTTGAAAGCTATCATAATGCATTAGATAAAATAATAATAATAATATAACATCCTTTTTATTTATTTAAATTAAAAATCCCTTTATTTTTATATTTTATGAAATGTGAGAATTATATTATGTATTATTTTTTGCAATTATATGTTAAATAAGAAATGAAATATATCATTAAAAAAATAAAGGAAATAAGTATCTTTTTTTTTTGTTATTATTTGGTTTTGCTTTGAAATTGTTGTGAAAAGCAATCCAACTTACGTTATTTTTCGACGGTGTTATTCTTTAAAAAAAATAAGGCTGCAATACACAATTAGTATAAACAGCCTGTGAATGCAAAGCCATCAGTTTAACTGAACTATGTTCTTTTTAATATTGATCCCGACAACTGCTTCATTGCTAACCTTGTGCGAAGTGGTTTTCACCCCTATATAATGTATTTTTTCCGAAGGGTTGTAGAATATTGTTAGAGATTTGCACGGGCCAGAATTTCTAGGCCCGGACCCCGCCCTTTTCGAAGGAAAGTTATTTTGCCATGACCCGGTGTAAAAGTTAAAAGTTCAGCCCGAGCCCTACCTGTACAAAAATCACTGAAATGAGACTTAGTGTGGATCAATCTGGCCATACTCAATTTCTGAAAAAAATTCAGATTTTTCTTTTCATACAATTAGGATTAGTTTAAAAATATACTGCATACATATTTATTGGATAAATTTACAATGTATTTTTAAATTACGATGTGTTTGTTCACAGAATGGAAAATACACAATGTGTTATTGATTATTTAGATTCTTAAACCTTTCTATATTCAAATACAGATTTATTAAATAATTAATGTAGTTTAGAGCAAAAGAAAAATTAGGAGAGTTATAAACATCATAACTATTAAATCTGTTCAGTAAAAAGTAGATTCGTAAATATATTTCTCTGTCATTCCTTAAAGCTTTTCTCAAATCCAAATTTACTACATTCTAACACATTTAAGAACTAATTCATTTTCGGAAATGCATAAGATTAACAGGCATTATCACTCAGAAAATATGTAATCGAATGGCGTTAACCATTTTTTCATAAAAACTATTAAAGCTACGTTTTGTATCGAATCCCGGTTATGACTTTACGGAAAAGAAAAACTTGAAGCCGTGACAAGAATAGCTTATATGTGACAGGTAATTATTTTCTCAAAAATGGAAAACGCTGTACGATTCCAAATTATGTTCAGCTTCGATCTGGCTCAAATATGCAATAATAATAATAATAGTAATAATAATAATAAATGCAAGTCTGATCTCAGTTGTCAGGAGTCAGCAGAAAAATAAAATAAAAGAAGCAAAAACCACGTCCAATGCATCATGTCTCTAGGGTGAACATGGTAAATTTCTGTATTGATGTTATAAGCCATGACTCTTGACGCACATTTATACTTATTTTACTGAAAGGCATGTTTTTTACCGGCCAAACACGATTTCCAGCGAAATTAAATTAGCCTAGGCAAACAATTTTTTCCTAACGCCAATTGGATAAACTAGTTTTTCTTGCACCAAACTTGTTTATCTAAATGCCCATAGGATAAACTATTTTTTCCTAGGTAACAGGGTAACCCTTCATTTTTCCTTCATACTTAACCATTAAACCCCCAAAACTATTCAGGGAATCGCCTTATCAGAAAGAACCTATATCCAAAATTTGAAGCAAATCCGTAAATTCTGCGTCAAAAATAATTTATCTAAATTATGGGGGGGGGGGGTTACCTACACTGCTCTTTCTTTACACTTACACATAAAACATCTACAATTAATCGCGGAGGCGCTTTGTCAGACTTATCCTATGTCTAAAATTTTAAATGAAAACTAACAATTTTGCTTGATAAATATGTTTCTCTAAATTAACGGTGGGGAATTAGCCTCCCGTTCGCTCCCCTTAATACTTATTCAATGAATTCAAAAGACTAATCAGAAAAGTACATTATCAGAACGAACCTACATTCAAAAATTGAAGCAAATCGGATATTTCTAGCAAGAGTTATCGCGTTACGTACATACATACATGCGTACATACATACATACAGAACCTGTGAGCCCATTATTTCTCTGGCTTTGACGCCCGTGAGCTAAAAACACGTAAAATTACTTTGGCCTAGGATAAACTAGATTAGTCTAGGACAAACTAGAATGTTGGCGCTGAGGCGTTCATTGAATTTAATAAAATCACGCCAAATTGAATTGGCCTAGGATAAACTAGTTCAGACCAATAAACAGCAGGCTAAACTAGTTTATCCTATAAGAGTTAGGCTAAACTAGTTTGGTCTAGGAAAAATTAGTTTGTCCTATGGGCTTTAGGATAGACTAGTTTGGCCTAGGAAAAACTAGTTTATCCGATGGGCTTTAGGAAAAACCGGTTTGGCCTAGGAAAATATTAATTTTTTGAGAAAGTGAGCATTCTTTAAAATATAACACGTTAATACACTGACTAAATTGCACACAGTAAAATGTTAACTATTTATTTATTATAAACATGAACATTTATTACAAATATTTATCATTTACTAACATGTTAATAATACAAAAAAAAAATGAAAAACTATGCGTTTATACAACAGGCGTTGAAGTTCAGCACAGACTTTAATAATAATCCTCATAGAAAAAAAATATATTGACAAAATAAAGTATGGTTAAAATTAAATCTTTACTCTAAAGCTGTCGAAGTTTTTTAATAATTCTTATAGAAAAAATATTCACGGAGAAAATTGTGTTATAAAAAACTTTTTCTTTAGTTCCTGTTTTTGTCTATTTAATCTATATAGGAAAAAAAGAAAAAATATCTGATAATTTATTTTTTTATTCATATTTGTTCACACTTATTATAAACTTATTATTTTTTTTTTCATTAACAATGCAATAAATATATCACATATGTTTTCAATCACACAAAGTTAACAAATATTTTTTCAATGAAGCAATTTAATATCTATTATTTTAAACAGATTTAAAATGGATATTTTTTTTATTGCAAGGGTTTTATTTTTTGATTGTTTCCGACTTAACATATTAAACACG
The DNA here is from genome assembly GCA_964019185.1 of Maratus speculifer. Taxonomy (NCBI): domain Eukaryota; kingdom Metazoa; phylum Arthropoda; class Arachnida; order Araneae; family Salticidae; genus Maratus; species Maratus speculifer. The sequence continues at coordinate 229,813,241 of OZ025294.1, read as the reverse complement.
TCTTATGCATATCTTGGTTAACCATATAGGATATGGCATCCTATGAAACGAAATCTTTTTTTTATACAATATTATGATGTCTGAATGATTATTTTTAATATTACCTGCATGTAGCAATGTCAGTATATTTCCATCAATTATTATTAGGACTTCATTAATGTTTCAGGACATTGTAATAATAATAATAATAATAATAATAATAATAATAATAATAATTTCTTTAATCGTTTCTGTAGTTGAATAGTTATTATAGTTTCTATTGTCCAACGGACATTTCAATTTTTTAATTTAAATAGGAATTACGTTTCCGTAAGAATAATTCTAAAAAAAATCGTAAAAAAACAAAAGTTGCTATGTCTGTCAAATCATTTTGCAATACGCTGTTTTAAAAATATTATGGAAAAACCTTTTTTAAGCTATTGCTGTATAAATTAGTACAGTAAACTCCCGATTATCACCGAGTGGATTATACGCGAATCTAAATTTCAATTTTTAAAAATGTCGTGAAAAGGAAAAGAACTATATTAATAAATCAGGATAAATTTGAACTTATTTGCTCAGGATTATATCCAGGTTTGGAGAATGTAACTGATCAGAAAAATTTGAAATGATACGTTAGGTATGAATTTTGAAGAGAACGTCGAAGAAGATGGAAAGCAACAAAAGCAAGTGAGCCACGAAGCAGATTTAGCTTAAGTTTATGGCCTTATATAGTACTGAGAAGAAGATGATGACGCTGCACTTTGTGATAAAATAGTTTTAAAATACTTGAATCCCAAATAAAGAAGAAGTGTATCAATACAAAACGCAGAATGAATGGAGAAGAAAAAAAATTGACTGATTTCTTAAAGAAGAAAATGTACAAATTTGTAAGAAGAAAATAATTCTATTATTCCTTAAATAATAAGTATTCTGCATAACTACAAAATTCTGTGTATAAATTGTTCAATATCATTTGTTCTATTTTGTATATAAGCTGTTCAAGAGCATATTTATGTTAATTTGTTCCCTTTTTTCATAATTTAGTGGATTATCAACGATAGCCGTGCCACACAATTACACTTGTAATTCGGAATTTAATGTATAAAGAAAATTAACTATCTTTCTTAGATTTCAATAAATTGCATATTCATTAATTTTCATTTAATTGTAAATTTTATTTTTAGATAGCTATTTTTAACGTAGAAGTAATTTTATCCCAAAATCAACCACCAAAATCTCAACTTTTTTCCCACTATTTTATCACTAAAATCATGGAAGTTTTTAATCATGATTTTAACACATAATTCATTATTCATAACTTTTCATGTTTTGATTATCCCTAAACAGATTTAAATTTAAGAAATTATTTTAAATGGATGATTTATTTTTAAGTGAATGAAAGGCATACTTTCGTCTTAAAATATATTTAAAACAGAATATTCAAAACAGATTACGTTGAATTTTGAATAATCTTACATTTTTTACAAAGTTACAAAACAATCTCGATATAATGTTTACAACCGTTAAAAAATATTAATGGCAGTTATGAGAAATTGTTTTGTGATAATGTAAACTTGGGATGCCTAATAACAACGTGAAAAAGAGGGAAAATGAAAGATAGATTTTCAAATTGAATATTTTAAAAATGAATATATCTTATATACATTGCTGTATGTCACAAACATTGCTTAGCTTTATAAGGATCTTTTTAGATAGAGGGATTTGAGGGGAGGTTGTTTTTTGAAACTAACTCATGTGAGTTATATCACTGTGCATGGCAAGATTAAATTTAGAAAGTGTCTTATTTCTTTAGCTACGATTTATCAAATTTTATTAAATTATTATTCAGTTTTTTTTTTCAAGACTGTTGATTCCTTGAAGATTTTTAGAAATTACATTACCTTGTTAGTTGACTTACTTACAGTTTAAATTTGAATATAAAGTGTCAGCATAAATCAATGGCCAGAATAAAAATAGATACATTTTCGATAGTTTTAGCGTGTATTAATATTTATGATACATGAAAATAAAGAAAAACATACCAAGTATTTTTTTTTTCACCTCTTCATTACATGGCAAAACAGACGTAGAACGCGGTACAAAAAATAAATAAATAAATAAATAAATAAAAAATAACAAAAATGACGAAGAGTTTTTTTTTCTTTCTTTACACAAGGATGTAAGAAGATTTTACCTGGGGTTACATCAAATACCATTATTGCCAACAACACTAAAAAAAAATTAAAGAACGCATCAGTATTGCATTAAGCAAAATCTAAAACAGCAAAACAGTTGAGGTGAATATCAGTAATATTTAAATTACTTAAGACAGGTATTAAGTTTCTCTTCATGAAAGAATCTTATAGTTCATTTTCTAAAAGTTATACTTTTTTTATATTTTTAAAATTCCCTGGCTCACTTTAGACAGCGGTTCCCAGTGTTCTTTATTTCGAGCGCCACTTTTTTTTACATTTATTTTTTTGGAGCAACCCCATTTTTTAAAAACTAGCACCTTTCCATCTACCACTGAATTAGGCAACGTAAACGTGTTTTTTCTTATTACTGATCTTCTTATCACAACTATATAATGATAAAATTTGCATTGACATTTCTAAAATTCTTGAGACATTAGTATCCATTTTCGTAATTTCTGCTATTATACATATTATTTTTAAATACCCCTTAGGAGTACATGTATTCAAGTTGGAATTCTTTGCTATAAGACATATTAAAAGAATCCTAACACTTTGAAAAGTAAAAAAAAAATATATGTTATTCATCATCGACCAAAATATACTGAGTTATTAAAATTTGAATTATATGAAAAATTCGGATCATCCTGTTATCAAAAATTCATTATTTGCTATTTTTATAAAATAGAAAAAACACAGAAATATATTAAAATAAAATTACATACCAAATGCGTTTTAAAATTCACCTTGTTGAAAATGTATTAAATAATAACATTAAAAATACTCAAACAACAATACTTATGAAATTTAATTCAAAATCAGATATTATTTTCACGTACCCCTAAGGTTACTTCAGTTTAGAAATCGCTGCAAAAAGAGATATTCGGAAAAAAATGCCCATACTCTGAAAAGTTAAAAATATTTCATTCATCAATGACCAACATATACTGAGTTATTTGAATTCGAATGGGTTGAAAATTTTTGAACTTAATAGTATCAAAAAATTCTTCATTTGCAGCTTTTATGAATAGAAAAAAAAGAAAAATATTAAAATAAAATTTATATTCTAAATTTTGTTTTAACATTTATGCACTAAAATTTATAAAATAAAAATTTATGCACTAAATGTCGTTTTAATATTCCCCTTTGTGAAAGCGTATTTAATTAATATTATTAAAAATACTCAAATATCAATGCCTATAAAGTTAAATGTAAAATTAGATATTAATTTCTCGTAAACCCAGGGGAGCGTATACGAAAGGTTGAGAATCGCTGCAAAAAAACATATTTAGTAAAAAAATCTCCATAATCTAAAAAAAAAAATATTTAAAATATTATTTAAAAAATTCTATTCGTCAACCACCAAAACATGCTGAATTATTATAATTTGAATTTTATGAAATTTCAGAAGTTTTTATTATCAAAAATTCATTATTTGCCCCATTTATGAAATAGAAAAAAATATATTGCAATACAATTTCTGTACTAAATGTGTTTACAAATTCTCCTTTTGTCAAAGTGTATTTAAATAATAAATATTAAAATTACTCAAACATCAATGCTTATGAAGCTTAATGTAAAATCTTATTCCAGATGTTACTGTTATCTACACTGAGTTCTCTTGATATACTTGAACTAGGTATCGATTGCAAACAAGTTTGCCAAAAGTGTGCCTCTTGATAAAATTTTCTGTATAGCTTAGCTGTAAAGTATTCTTCTTTCCTTTTTATTTATTTTATGAGGAAATAAAGATGTTTCTTTGAGACATGGGTCTGATATGCTTTCAAATTTGGCATTACTCCGAATGCATTACATTTCTGTTGATAATTTTAATAAGAAAACTGTTCTAGATTCGGCGAGAGATAAGAAAGAATCTTTACTACGTGACAATATTTTATCAACTCAGTGTTGGTAGTAAATTTATATATTAATGTATTTTAAAATTTCTCTTTTACGGAAATGTCTTTAACACGTTCACTGCCGCTAACGTGAAAATGTGTTAATAGTTAATGCCGCACTCTAGAAGTGGATTTTCCCCAGAAGCCGATTTACTTTTATAACAAAGAATCAGTGAAAGGCTATTTACGGGCTCTTGGAAATCAACCCACATCACGCGCTGGCGCGTGAGTGCCCCCTTAACCTTGGCAACATATCACTCGCTTTCGAGTGAGCGGCAGCGAATGGGTTAAAAAATAATATAAAAGTACTTAATCATCACTATTTATGAAGTTTAATGCAAAATCAGATATTATTTTTATGTATTCCAAGGGGTGCGCATACCTCAGATTGGGAATCACTGCTATAAGACATAATTAGAAAAATAAAATCCCAACGCTGTGAAAAGTAAAAAAAAAAAAAAAATAGAGCATTCATTAATGACCAAAAGAAACTGAGTTTCAATAATTTGTATTTAATGAAATTTCCGAACTTTCTATTATCAAAAATTTTTTATTTGCCACTTTTATAAAATAGAAAATAAGAAAAAATATTAAAGCAAAATTTAAATACTAAATGTTAAAATCCCCCTTTGTGAAAGTGTATTTAAATAATTCTATGAAACATACTCAAACATCAATGCTTATGAATCTTAATGTAAAATCTTATTCCAGATGTTACTGTTATCTACTTCGAGTTCCCTTGATATACTTGATTTAGGCATCGATTGCAAACATCTTTGCCAAAAGTGTGTCTCTTGGTAAAATCTTCTGTATCTCTCAGCTCTAAAATATTCTTCTTTCCTCTTTATTTATTTTATGAGGAAATAGAGATGTATCTTTGAGACTTGGGTTTAGTCTGCTTTTAAATTTGGCATTATTCCAAATGGATTATCCTTCTGTTGATAATTCTAGTAACAAAACTGTTGTATATACGGCGAGAGATTAGAAAGAATTTTTACAACGTGACAATATTTTATCAACTCACTGTTTATGGTTATTAATATATGTGGCATCTTTGTGTTTCTATGTATATATTTAATCGATAACGGGAGAAATAGGTTATCAAATAGACTGAAATTGAAGAAAAAGAAAAACCTTAAAATATAATCTATGTACTAAATGCATTTTAAAATTCTCCCTTTGTGAAAGTGTCTTTAAATAATAATATTAAAAATACTCAAACATCAATGCTTATGAAGCTTAATATAAAATCTTATTCCAGATGTTACTGGTATCTATTTTAGCTCCCTTGATATGCTTGAACTGGTATCGATTGCAAACATCATTGCCAAAAGTGCGTCTCTTGGTAAAATTTCTGTATCTCTTAGCTCTGAAGTATTCTTCTTTCCTCTTTATTTACTTTATGAGGAAATGAAGATATATCTTTGAGACTTGCGTCTAATCTGCTTTCAAATTTGGCATTATTCCAAATACATTATATTTCTGTTGATAATTCTAGTAAGAAAACTGTTCTAGATACGTCGAGAGATTAGAAAGAATTTTTACTACGTGACAATATTTTATCAACTCAGTGTTGATATTAAATTTATGTACTAAATCTGTTTTAAATTTCCCTGTTATGGAAGTGTATTTAAATAAAAATATAAAAATACTTAATCATGAATATTTATGAAGTTCAATTCAAAATCAGATATTATTTGTTTTATACTTGCAGAGGTACGCATATCTCAGATTGGGAATCGCTGCTATAAGACATAATTAGAAAAAAAAATCACCATGCTCTGAAAAGATAAACAAAAAATAGCATTCATTAACGACCAAAACATAATGAGTTTCTGTAATTTGAATTTCATGAAATTTCAGACCTTCTTATTATCAAAAATTCGTTATTTGCCCCTTTTATAAAATACAAAATAAGAAAAAATATTAAAGCAGAATTTATATACTAAATGTTAAAATCCCTATTTGTGAAAGTGTATTTAAATAATTTTATTAAGCATACTCAAACATCAATGCTTATGAAGATTAATGCAAAACCTTATTCCAGATGTTACTGTTATCTACTTCGAGTTCTCTTGATATGCTTGAACTAAGTATCGATTGCAAACATCTTTGCGAAAAGTGTGTCTCTTGCTAGAATCTTCTGTATCTCTTAGCTCTAAAGTACTCTTCTTTCATTTTTATTTATTTTATGAGGAAATAAAGACTTATCTTTGAGACTTGGATCTAGTCTGCTTTCAAATTTGGCATTATTAGAAATGCATTATATTTCTGCTGATAATTCTAGTAAGAAAACTGCTTAAGATACAAGATACGACAAGAGATTAGAAAGAATCTTTACTACGTGACAATATTTTATCAACTCAGTGTTTATGGTTATTAGTAGATATGGCTATGTGTATCTATGTATGTATTTAATCAAAAACCTGAGAAATAGGTGCTCAAATAAACTGAAATAAAAAAAACAAAGGAAAAAACATTAAAATAGAATTTATAAAGCTAAATGCATTTTTAAATTCCCTTTTGTGAAAGTGTATTTAAATAATTCTATTAAAAAAACTTAAGCATCAATGCTTAAGAAGTTTAAGCCAAAATTTTATTTTAGGTGTTACTGTTATCTACTTCGAGTTCTCTTGATATGCTTGAACTAGGTATAGATTGCAAACATCTTTGCCAAAAGTGTTTCTCTTCATAAAACCTTCTGTATCTCTCAGATCCAAAGTATTCATCTTCCCTGTTTATTCATTTTGTTAGGAAATAAAGATGAACCTTCCAGACTTGGGTCAAGTCTGCTTTCGAATTTGGCATTATTTCAAATGCATTATATTTGTGTTGATAACTCTAGTAAGAAAACTGTTTTAGATACGGCGAGAGATTAGAAAGAATCTTTACTACGTGAAAAATTTTATCAACACAGTGTTGATAGTAAATTTATATACTAAATGCGTTTTAAAATTCCGTTTTATGGAAGTATATTTAATTAATAATATAAAAATACTTAATCATAAATACTTATGAAGTTTAATGCAAAATCAGATATTATTTTCATGTACTCCCAGAGATGCGCAAACCTAAGATTGGGAATCGCTGCTATATAACATATTTAGAAAATTAATCCCCATGCTCTGAAAATTTTTAAAAAATATCATTCATTAATTACCAAAACAAACAGTTTCTATAATTGGAATTTCATGAAATTTCAGAACTTCCTATTATCAAAATTTCATTATTTGGCACTTTTATTAACTAGGAAAAAAGAAAAATACATTAAAGCAGAGTTTATATACTAAATTTTAAAATCCCCTTTTGTGAAAGTGTATTTAAATAATTCTATTAAACATACTTAAACATGAATGCTTATAAAGCTTAATGTAAAATTTTATTCCAGATGTTATAGTTATCTACTACAAGTTCTCTTCATATGCTTGAATGGGTATCGATTGCAAACATTTTTGCCAAAAGTGTGTCTCTTGGAAAAATCTTCTGTATATAATAGTTCTAAAGTATTCTTCTTTCCTTTTTATTTATTTTATGAGGAAATAAAAATGTATCTGTGAGACTTGAGCCTAGTCTGCTTTCAAACTTTGCTTTATTCCAAATGCGTTATATTTCTGTTGATAATTCTGGTAAGAAAACTGTTTCTTATACGACGAGAGATTAGAAAGAATCTTTAATAAGTGACAACATATTATCAATTCAGTGTTGATAGTAAATTTATATCCTGAATGTGTTTTAAAATTCCCCTTTTATGGAAGTGTACTTAAAAAATAATATAAAAATATTTAATCATCAGTTCTTATGAAGTTTAATGCAAAATCAGATATTATTTTTATGTATTTCCAGGGTTGAGCGTACCTCAGATTGAGAATCGCTGTTATAAGACATAATTTAAAAAAAAAATCCCCATGATCAAAGGGGGGGGGTCTATCCCCCCAAATTTACAAAAAATAGCATTCATTAATGACCAAAACAAACTGAGTTTCTACAATTTGAATTTCATGCAATTTCAGAACTTCCTATTATTAAAAATTCATTATTTGCCACTTTTATAAAATTGAAATTTAAGAAAAATATTAAATCAGAATTTATATACAAAATGTTAATATCTCCCTTTGTGAAAGTGCATTTAAATAATTCTATTAATCATATTCCTACATCAATGCTTATGAAACTTAATGCAAAATCTTATTCCAGATGTTACTGTTATCTACTTCGAGTTCTTTTGATATACTTGAACTAGGTATCGATTGCAAACATCTTCGCCAAAAGTGTGTTTCTTGGTAAAATCTTCTGTATCTCTCAGCTATAAAGTACTCGTCTTTCCTCTATATTTATTTTATGAGGAAATAAAGATGTATCTTTGAGACTTGGATCTAGTCTGCTTTCAAATTTGACATTATTCCAATTGCATTATATTTCTGTTGATAATTCTAGTAAGAAAACTGTTCTAGATAAGACGAGAAATAAGAAAGAATCTTTACTACGTGACAATATATTTTATCAACTCAATGTTAATACTAAATTTATGTACTAAGTGCGTTTTAAAATTATCCTTTATGGAAGTGTATTAAAATAGTAATATTAAAAGTACTGAAACATTAACGCTTATGAAATTTAATGTAAAATGAGATATTTTTCACGTGCCCCCAGTGATGCACATACCTGAGATTGGGAACCAATGCAATAAATCTTATTTAGAAAAAAAATCTTCATACACTAAAAATTAAAAAAAAAATACTCATCATGACATACTGAGTTATTATAATTTGCATTCCACGAAATTTCAGAACTTCGTATTATCAAGAATTCATAATTTGCCACTTTTACAAAATATAAAATGAGAAAAATATTAAAGCAGATTTTATGTACTAATAAAAATACTACTAATAATAACACTGTTAAAATTACCCTTTGTGAAAGTGTATTAGAATAATAATGTTAAAAATACTGAAACATCAATTTTTATGTAGTTTAATGCAAAATCAGATATTATTTTCACGTACCCCCACGGGTGTGCGTGTCTCAAATTAGGAATCGCTGCTTTAGGAAAAATATTCCCATACTCTGAAAAGTAAAAAAAAAAAATACACCATTCATCAACGACCAAAACAGACTGAGTTATTATAATTTAAATTTTATGAAATATCAGAACTTACTATGATCAAAAATTCATTATTTTCTATTTTTATTAAATTTAAAAGAAAAAAAAATGTATATTAAAACAGAATTTATATAATAAATGAGTTTTAAAATTCCCCTTCGTGAAAGTGTACTTAAACAGTAATATTTAAAATACTCAAACATCAATTCTTATGAAGTTTGATGTAAAATCCGACATTTTTTCACGTATTCCCAGGAATGCGCGCACCTCAGGTTAGAAATCGCTGCTATAATGATATTGAAAAAACGTTCTTTCCATACTCTGTAAAATTTTAAAAATACCATTTCACAACGACCAAACATTTTGAGTTATTATAATTTTAATTTTATAAAATTTTAAAACTTCCTATTTTTAAAAATTCATTATTTGCCTCTTTTACGAAATAAAAAAAAAGAAAAATGTTGAATAGAGTTTATATACTAAATGTGTTTTAAGATTTCCCTTTGTGAAAGTGTATTTAAATAATAATATTAAAAATACTCAAACATCAATGATTATGAAATTTAATAAAATCAGATATTATTTTCTCATATCCCCAAGAGTAAGCGTACTTCAAGATGGGAATCGTCGATATAAGACACGTTTAAAAAAAATTTAATACTCTGAAAAGTTGAAAATATCTACCATTCAGAAACGATCAAAACATAATATAATGATATGAACAAAAAAAAAGTGCTGAGTTATTATAATTTGAATTTTAAGAAATTTCAGAACTTCCTATTATCAAAAATTCATTATTTGCCACTTTTATGAAAAAGAAAATATAATTTATATATTAAATGAGTTTTAAAATTCCCTTTTGTGTAAGTTTATTTAAATAATAATGTTAAAAATACTCAACGATCAATGCTTATGAAGTTTAATGTAAATCTTATTGAACATGTTACTTGTATCCACTTTAATTTCTTTTGATATGCCTAAACTAGGAATCGATTGCAAGCATCTTTGCCAAAAATGTGTCTCTTGGTAAAATCTTCTGTATCTTTTAGCTCTATAGAATTTTTTTCTTCTTTATTTATTTTATGAGGAAATAAAGATGTATCTTTGAGACTTGGGTCTAGTCTGCTTTCAAATTTGGCATTATTCCAAATGCATTATATTTCTGTTGATAATTCTAGTAAGAAAACTGTTCTAGATACGGCGAGAGATTAGAAAGAATATTTACTACGTGACAATATTTTATCAACTCACTGTTTATGGTTATTAGTAGGTATGGTATCTATGTACGTATTTAATCGATAACTTGAAAAATAAATTTAGATCAGATAGATTAAATAAAATCAGTTTTTTGAACACTTTTTACATACTTTCTTTATAAAAATGTTTATAATCTATACACTGTTAAAAAGTTCATAGTAACACTATTTGTAGCAAAGTTGTTGGGGTTTTCCCATTCCGGTAGTAGATTTTACCTTTGAAGAAATAAAAGAAAAAAAAACTCCTTTTAACGAAGCGGTAATTTTTCTCTATAAAGTTTATATGACGTTGATATTATAAAGTTGTTACAAAGTAGATAAAAAAAGGCTTTAATCTCTGTGACAAAAAGCAATGAAGTTGCAATTCAGCAGTCCAATACTAATTTCACAAAAGAGTTGGGATTCTTCCGTTGAGTTTTTTTAATTTTTGTGCAGCAACATGTCAATTTTGCAGACATTCAAAATAAATTTGCCGCAGGAAAATGAATATCTTCGTTGTTTTCTTCCAGATCCTCCCATTTCGTTATTTTCATGAAATATGATGAAATTTTCCGATTTTTAATAGAAAATTCCCCTTTTGTCATGAAGAAGAGGTTTATCTGAGAAATTCAAGAAAAATATGTCCGTCAAATTCTGATTTTTTCTAAGAGTGTAATTTTAACATTTAAAAAAATAAATTATTGAATATATATTTTGAATTTTTCAAATACATTTAAACATTTTCTTTTCTGTAGCATATATATTTTTTTGTTTAAATTAACAATAATGGAAATAGGATTACTTTATTTTCCATACTTTACTCGCGAACAATGGCATGGGACTAGATAACATGTAGTATTTAATTCCGTATTCTCAACTTCATTGAAAAAAAAATCGTTAAATTTACGATACAGCAATGTTGCCAGCAGTTTTTGCGCTAAAATTTTCAGTAAAATTAGATATAATAAAAAAATTATATCTAATTTTACTGAATTTTTTACGGCAAAAACTGCCAGCAATTTTTGCCGTAAATTTAATAGATTTTTTTTTCACAGTTCTTAGCACAACCTGATTACAAGTGTGTCATATTTTATATACGTACGTTTTTTCTTTTTGTTTCAGAAGAATGGAAATAAGAAAAGTTTTGGATATTTTACGCTCTAAAAAAGAACATGGAACCTTAAGACATATATTAATTGTTTTTGTGCTATCATATCTTATCACAACTTGAATAGGAGTATCTCATACTTGATTAGGAATATTAATTGTTTTATAAGATAAAATGCTTAAATTCTGAAAATGTCCTTCAGTAACGTTATACGGATGCTTTTAAATTTTTAATATATAATTAAAAGTGATTTTGATTCAAAAACAAATTTGTTTAATCAGCACTGATATATTACACATATATGATTGTCTATTATTCGATGGTCATTCATTTAAATTTCATAAAGAAGATCGCAGCCTAAATAATTTCTTATATGCCTTATTTTACATTATAACCCGAATTTTTAACCACCACAAAACAGGGCAACAAATAGTTTGAATTATGCATGGGTTAAGAAAAAGGCAATTATTTTTACAATTTATACAAATATTCTTATAACAATGTTATTTTTTCCCCTAGAAAACGGTAATAGTGAACAAAGTATTGTTTTATTCGGGAGTGACTTAAAGGGTCGATTTATATACCGCACAAAAAATACGTCGCTTCAGAATTTAAAATATAGTATCGAATTATAGGATAGTAAATACGGCAATAATTTTTTGCAGATATCCTTTTTACAATTTGCAATATCTTAATTTACTTAAGGACGGTATCGATTACGATGATGTTTGCCACATATGTGTATCTTGGTAAATTCATCTATATCGCATAGTATGGTGTATTCTTCTTCTTTATCTATATCATTATGGAGTATGGATGTACAATTGCGCTTTGATCTAGCATGTTTTTAAATTTGGCATTATTCCAATTGCATTATGTTTCTGTTAAAAAATTTGGTGAGAAAACTGTTTTACATAACATGAGAGATTAAAAAATACGTGACCAATATTGTATTATGCTATATTTATGTAATTTTTTTGTGTTCATCTATACATGCCCATTTTCATTCGATGCAATATTATACATTTTGATAAAATAAAAAGGATTACCTCGAACATCGTGTAAAAATTGTATTATTCATGTCTTAAATCGGGGCGTAGATTACAATAAACCGTTGAAATATATTTAATATATTTAACCGTTGAAATATATTTTTAAGGTTTTTACATGGTTTTAAAGGATATTTTTTATTGAAAATGGTGTATGCTAAAATTTGTTCCAGTACAATAATATATTGAATCGTTGAGACTCTGAGCTATTTCTATTTGCAATTCCGAAGACAGAACGCATATACGCAATTTTCTTATTAATGGAAGGCAATATCTAGTGTTACGTTCTTACCGCGATTGATAGTTGCATACTGTTACATAATTATTTATTAATTGGTGTGAAATTTTGAACATGCGTTTTCTTTTTTCGCCATTTCATATTTGCATGTAATTAGTGTCGATCTTCTTCCGTTAATTCACAGCAGGAATGGAGGTTTGAATTTTGCAAGAACCATATTTTCAAATGCGCCATGTTCGTTATGTTTCATTTCCGACCACACATTCTTTGATGAAAGTTTTTTTTATTTATGTGCACTATTATTTCTTAAAATTTCACCCATCTTTACTGAAACAACCTGCATTCTATCTGTTTGGCATAGAAACGGTATTAGAAATGTTATTTGATTGCTTTAAATGTTAAAATTTTCTTTTACCATATTGTTTGTAGTTATACTGAGACCATTTATTGGCTAAATCTGTTTCATCAATGTCAAATGAATCCTTTTAAATCAATCATAGATTGACAGAATTTGCTAGTATACGCATTTTGTTTGTAGAAATTTAATTTTTTGTGACTTAAATACTTTCTTTATAATTTATAGAAATTCTAAAAATATGTAATTTATACTTTTTTACTATGGTCAAGTAGTGTAATAAGCTGAAAAAAATGCATATAACTTCTGAATATACTTAACCTGATTTTTAAATACTAATTTAAAATAAAAACAGCAGTGATATGCATAAACGCGCTGAGACTTCTATTTTCCGTTAATCACATATAGACAATATTTTTCAAAAATGAATTTCAGAAGCAAATTATGTTTAATTCCAGATGTTACCATTCTCTAATTTATCCATTTTCGTATGCTTGAATTAAACATTGATTAAATACCCATCTCTGCCAAATTCTTAATAAATATTTCTGTATCTCAAGCATAGCAGCATTCTTCTTTCCTCTTTATTTCATAAGGGTATAAAGAGTGTATCGAGTTTGTTTTCAAATATGGCATTATTCCAAATACATTATATTTCTGATGACAACTTTAGTAAGAAAACTTTGGTATGTCTGCTAAGATCGTACAAAAAATAATAATACGTGAACAATAATATATCAATTAACCCTTAGCAGCAAGATTTTTTTTCAATTTTTATGATTTTTTTTAACCTATGTATTGGTCTATAATGGAAAAAAAAATAAAAAAAATTAAATTTCAAATTTTCAGCTAAAATTTAATAATTGATGGCGGGTAATCTATAAAACAATTAATATTTTAAAACAGTAAAATTGCTAAATTTTGCAACTAAATGTGCTTAAATTAATAATTTTTATATGCTTAACACTCTGCAAGTTTTTATATTAATAAGTTTAAATATGCAGTAAAAATAATGAAAGTAAGTTTTGCCTTTATAGCTTCATCGATTTTTTTTCTGAAGAACAAATTTTAATTTATGGTCAAACACAGCTATCTGACATTGACAAAATAAGTGTTATTCGATTCATTTGGCTGTTTTTGATCAGGAATAGAGATCATATTGTTGAAATTCATGGCATGCAATGAAAATTATAGTATGTGCCACATGTGGTACATGTTTATAATACACTTGGTTGCTTATAATATACTTGCATATGCATTTATGGATTTAACCACAGCCATAATGTATATCTTCATCAACTGAAAATTATTATTTTGAACACTGTTTGATAAGCACCTTTAAAAATGTTATAATGAAAGTACCTTATAAGAAAACTTAGAAAGTGATTTCTGGAACGAGAACTATTAAACCAGCAGTTTTTGCCGTAAAAATTGCAATAAAATTAGATGTATGGTTTTTTTTAAATTACAGCTAATTTTTCTGCATTTTTTATGGCAAAAACAGCTGGCAACATTGCTGTAAATTGTTATCTTGCCGTAAATTCAATGGATTTTTTTTTACGGTGTGATGTATTTTTTACTGAGTCAGTGCTAAAGACTATAATATAACTACGAATTGGACATAACGTGAATTTTCTACACAATATCCTAAAAAATAGCCTTTTTAACATTTTATGTCCATTTTTTTAATTTAAGTAAAATTTAATCTCCTGATCCTTTATTTTTTTTCATTAAAAAATTACAAGATTTGTAGAATTATGAAATAAATTTTCAGCAACATTTTAAATATTAAAGTAGCATAATTATCGGTATTTAAGAAGATTCTGTAGATCATGATTAACTCTTTTAAAACCCCGTCATATTGTTTTAAATATGTTATATCATTAGAGAACTTATAAAAGTATAAAATGAAAAAAATTAAACAGGACGTGTTTCGCGCTACAACAATAACTGCTCGTCATCGCTTCTCGACTCTGTGCCTTACGGACACATGTTGGGTTTTAGCTGATGACGAGCTGTTACTGTTGTAGCTCGAAACTCGTCCTGTTTATTTTTTTCATTTTATGGTGATTTAAAAAAGTTTTTTACTTTATTTATCAATAAGATTTCTGTCATTGCAAAGTGGATCACAATTCCGCTATTAGTTTGATTTAGAACTCTAACAAGCTATTGATCAAATTATGATAAAACTTTACATTTTGATTTTGATTCTCGTGTACATGTTACAATAGCTTTTAGTTTAAGTCTCGTAGAACAAAACTCGTATTTTCTGGTGTTTTCTGTCAAAATTTTCCGACATATTTAAAAAAATATTAAAAAACATTTGGTACAAAAAAGAATTTGGTACCAATTTTGTTACTGCATTACCAACAATAAAGAGCAATATCTTTATTAGATTTCTTATATTACCTAGGCAAAAGACCATAAAAAATTATTTTTAATTATTCTTAAAAAATACTTATTTTCTGTTAATGCATTGGTCACTGCTATTTTGAAATTACACTCTCGCATACATCAATGCATGTCTGACATCTAATTGACAATCTAAATTCAATCAATGTCTAAATATATTGATATGTACCATTTTTAAAATTTGCTTACGAGGTCGCATACAAAAAGCATCTTATTTAACCTTGAAATTCTCTATAAGAACTACTAAATTTAACATGATATTTGGAAGTGTTTGTAAAATTTGCCTTGAAATATCAATCATGAAGCTTTTCACCATGAAGTTTAGGAATTATGCAAGCTTAAAATTTCAAATTACTAATGTTAAATTCATTTTTATCGCAGAAAAACAAATCACAATAATAGTACCTTTTACAAATAACTCAAATGCTTACCGTAAAATACCGTTAATCCGCCCCCCAAACGAAAAGAAAAATCGTACAATAGTTAGGGGAGGGCGCTTACACGGGATTTTTTCGCAATCGTTCAACAAAATTTACAGGAATGAATCATCATGAAATGAATGAATCGTTGAATGAATCATGAATTTTTAAACTTGAAAAACTTTGGTTTTTATTTTTTTTAAATTAAATTCTGTCGAAAAAACGCAGAAAAAGGAGAAATTAGTAAAAAAAAAGCCAAAACGAGCATGAAATCAATTAAAAAATCTTGAAAAAACGCGCATTTCATCAAAGATTCATGATTCGTTCATTTCAAAATGATTGATCGTGCTCTCAATCGCCTTTGAGAATCGAGAGGGAGGGCGCTTTTTCGGGATTTTTTGAAAATTTCAAATTCTTTATAAAGTGGGGAGGGGGCGTTTGATCGGGAAGGGCGGATTAACGGTATTTTACGGTACTCTCAAAAGCTCTAAGCAAATAATAAAATTTATTTTTCTCATTATATATATATATGGATTACGCCGAAACATTCAGATATTTATTTTTAAACTGTTTAATGTAAATAAGATTTTTAATTTATAATACATGAAAATAAAATTTAAACACTTCTTATGATATACATTACCCAGTTTTCGACTATTATCAAAAGCTTGCTATTAACTTTTATTTTTATATGATGTATTATTGTTTACGCTGACGTCAAGCTGGCGTTTTATTGATTCAGAATACTGCTCAGTCTGCAATCCCATTAATAATAAAAACAAATCAGCAGTATAAGACTATTAATCATAACAAATTAATGTCTACAATTTTTTTCTTTGCATAGCTGTATTGCAGCTGGAAAAAAAAAGATCGTAAGAAAAGAATCACAATATAGATACCTTTTACAAATAAATCAATTGCTTAATCTCAAAAGCTCTAAGCAAATAACAAAAATTAATGTTCTCATTTAAATATACGAATTATACCAAAATATTCAGATATTTATTTTTAAACTGTTTAGTGTAAATAAGATTTTTAACTTATAAAACATGAAAATAAAATGTTAACACTTTTTATGACATACATTACCCAGTTTTCGACTATCAAATGCTTGCTATTAACTTATAATTTTATATGACACATTATTGTTTACGCAGACGTCAAGCTGGCGTTTTATTGATTCCGAATACTGCTCAATCTGCATTCACATTAATAATAAAAACAAATCAGCATTATAAGATGATTAATCATAACAAATTAATGACTACACTATTTTTCTTTTCATAGCCATAATGCAGCTGAAAAACAAAAGATCGTAAGAAAAGCAATTAATCGTAATAAAAGTGAAATATAGAAAATAAAAATTACGATGACATATTGCCATGTCGTACAATTTTTATTCTAAAAAGCAGGACTTCGGACTGTAATTTATTACTCTATTTTTTTTAATTTTGATTTCATATTTGAAATTCCGAAAGTAATGACACAACACCACATTTTTACTATATTCAAATTACGTAACATAAAGTTAAGATAAACTATTTAAAAGTAAATTTCCAAACTTTTTGTGAAGACGGATTTTATTGAATTATTTTAATTAACAGTACAGACATTTATATAATTTAACTAGTCAGGGATGGCAGTTTATAAAACATGAAAATAAAATTTAAACACTTCTTATGATATACATTACCCAGTTTTCGACTATCAAATGCTTGTTAGTAACTTATATTTTTATATGATATATTATTGTTTACGCTGACGTCAAGCTGCCGTTTTATTGATTCAGAATACTGCTCACTCTGCATCCACATTAATAATAAAAATAAATCAGCATTATAAGACTATTAATCATGACAGATTAATGACTTTAATATTTTTCTTTGCATAGCAGTACTGCAGCTGGAAAAAAAAGATCGTAAGAAAAGTAATTAATCGTAATAAAGCTGAAATATAGAAAAAAAATATGACGATATATTGCCATGCCATACAATCTTTATTCTAAAAATTAAAATGCGGACTATAATTTATTACTCTAATTTCATTAATTTTGATTTCATATTTGAAATTCAGAAAGTATTAACACAGCACCACATTTTTAGCATATTCAAATTTCTTAACATAAAGTTAACACAATCCTTTTAAAAGTAATTTTCCAAACTTTTTCTGAAAACGGATTTTATTGAATTGTTTTAACAGTACAAACATTTGTATAATTTAGTTAGACATGTATGACAATCCCCGAAAATTTCCTCTATTCTGAAGATGTTAATACTTCCTGAAAAATGCAGCATGGCAGTGCCACCGGCTAGGTGATTTAAACAAAAATTTATTCAGCAACAACTTATGTGAACTTATTACTGAATCTGATTTTTGATGAAAATCCGTACATCACTTCTTGAGATAGAGCTATTGCAAAATCTAAAAAAAATCTGCATAACAACGCCACCTGTTGAATGATGTACACGAAGCTCTAATTCGCATGAATATTTTATCAGGTACTAACTGAATCTTAAATTTCATAAAAATCCAAGCATTAATTCTTGAGTTACATTTATTGTCATATCGTGAAACATGCAGCATAGCAGCATGATCTGTTCGGAGATTTACACCAAAAACAAAACAACACTAATTTATATCAGACTTATTGAATATAAAGTAATAGAAAATTTCATGCATTAGTTCTTGAGATTGAACTATTGCGATAATATCGAATGATGGAACATGGAAGCGCCATCTGTAGGGCGATCTTCACCAAAGTGTCATCAGTAGCATGCTATATCACGTACTAACAAAATATAAAGTTTTTTGAAATACATTCACTTGTTCTTTAGATATGATTATTGTGGAAATTGTAAATAATGCAGCATAGCAGCGCCACTTGTTGAGAGATACATACAAAAAAATCAGATCTAGTTTACATCAAGGTCTAACAGAATCTAAAATTTTGTGAAATTATGTATATTAGTTCTTGAAATAGAGAGCCCACAAAATTTTTGTCATATATTGACAGATAGACTCGCATACAGACATTTTGTAAAAACATGTTTTTCGGGCTCTCTGCCCCCTAAAACGTGTAAACCCTTCAAACACCGGATTTCAGAAATTTTCACACATCCAATTCTTTCTTCTTGTAAAGATCTTGTAAAGAAATCCGTACATTACTTCTTGAGATAGAGCTAGTTCAAAATCTAAAAAAAAACTGCATAACAACGCCATCTGTTGAGTGATGTACACGAAACTCTAATTCGCATGAATATTTTTTCAGGTACTAACTGAATCTGAAATTTCATGAAAATCCATGCATTAATACTTGAGTTACATTTATTGTCATATCATGAAACATGCAGCATAGCAGCATGATCTGTTGGGAGATTTACACCAAAAACAAAACAACACTAATTTATATCAGAGACTTATTGAATATATAGAAATAGAAAATTTCGTGCATTAGTTCTTGAGATTGGGCTATTGCGATAATATCGAATAATGGAACATGGAAGCGCCATCTGTAGGGCGATCTTCACTCAAGTGTCATCAGTAGCATGCTATATCACGTACTAACAAAATATAAAGTTTTATGAAATACATTCACTTGTTCTTTAGATATGATTATTGTGGAAATGGTAAATAATTCAGCATAGCAGCGCCACTTGTTGAGAGATATATACAAAAAAAATCAGATCTAGTTTACATCAAGGTCTAACAGAATCTAAAATTTTGTGAAATTATGTATATTAGTTTTTGAGATAGAGCGCCCGCAAAATTTTTGTCATATATTGACAGACAGACTCACAGACAGACATTTTATAAAAACTTGTTTTTCGGGCTCTCTGACCCTCCCTAAAACGTATAAACTGTTCTAACACCGGATTTCAGAATTTTTTACAAATCCAATTCTTTCTTCTTCTAAAGATAGAAGGAAGTAAACATGAAAAAGGCCCATTACAATCAATTGAATATAGGCTTAGAGTACTACAGCGTCGAACGTGGCATCTATATCGCGTTTCAAAATAGTAATCCACGAATGTTTTGGTGATATATTTTTTCTGTAATATGATTGATAAAGAAACTATAAATAATTATTAGGAAACGCCATTCTGGAGACATTTGCAATAATCTTTCATAATATACAGTGATTGAAGGAAAATCAAAACTTAAATTTATTGAAAATATAATTTATTTGCGAAAATTGTGCTAAAAAATCATACAAACACTGATCGAATAAATTCTTAAATAGACATCTAAACAGCATATATGTATCACAAAAAAATTAAACTAAAACATGCTAATATTGTTGTACATAGAGACACTTTATACATTTGTAAGTTTTAAAAGTGTAATCGTATAGAACGTTCTAAGATTATGTGTCGTAAAATGTTTTATGTGGGTCCGAGAAAATAAAAACAAATCTAGTTTTTAAGAATAAAAAATATAAAAAAAACAAGAAGTGTTGTAAATAAAAATTAAAATAAAATGTTCTTGTGTAACATTCAATTTTCTTCTATATCCTAAGTTTTGTAAAGTTAAGAGTTATTTATGCTTTCAAATTCGAGAAAGTTATCATTATGGCGTAAGATCAAAAAGTCTTCCAACACATTTTTAATCTTTTAGACGTGAAAGTCTATGTTACTGAAACCTGTAATGTCCAATAAAATCTGAAAAATTGACTATAGCCTACTGTACCTATGATTAGCTAGCCTTTTCAGTTTTGTGTAGAAAAAATATCTCGATTTTACCAACAAATGCTCCGAATTCTAACATAGGAATGAATGCCTGAAAATGTTCCAAGAGACAGCTAGATTTCTCTTGTTAATTTTATATTAGAACACTTTTTTGCTTTTCCCTGTCGATATTAAAATTTAATCTTAATTGTATGTTTTCATGTGTACCAGGCGTTTCTTTTTCTTTTCTTCCTTTTTTTTTCTTTTTTTTATTATTGCGTTTTGTGCTGGGGTTCACATGTGCACCCTACAAGTTATTTTCTACTCGCGTGTTAAGACTGCTTTCAGCAATTTTAGAAAGACTTACTCTGGATGTTTAGTAAAAAATGCTTAGATGGTTTAGTCACACTGTCTCATAGATAAAAATTATTTGAAAACAAAAGGAAATAAAAGGAAAATGTAGGCAAAATTTGAGTCTCTGCGTTTTAAATTTCCGTAAGTGGAATTTCCTAATGTAGGTACATGCTACCTATCTATCATTTAATGCACATATCAATTTCACTGTAGAAATTCTTAAATGTTTACAAAAACGTTTACAGAAGATCTGTAAATCATTGTAATTGCAGACGATGCGTTATCGCCATAAAAAGAATAATATAACAATTTCGGAAATCATCGTTTCCTAAATTAACTTAAGTTTAATATTCAAAATCGGAAACGTTTTATTTCGCAAACGTTTCTTTAAAATTTTCAGAATTATTTGCTAATAATAGGCAATTTTTTCTAAGATTTCCATTTAACCTTCTTAAAATTATTTCTATAAATTACATGAATGCTTCTTGAACCCTGTAAAAGAAAAATGCAACGTTAATTTTTGCTATCATACCTGATTTATTAGGCAATTTTTATGAAAATTTCACAATTTAACCACTTTTCTATTAACACGCTCTTTGTACGTATTCATAATCGGAGATCTTTGGTTTAACTTTATTGTATTCAATCAAGAGAGAATGATAGTTACAAACACAAAACTGAATATCTCTTATACTGTTTTATGGAAATCTCGTTATTTATTTCATAATTTCTTTAAAAAAAAACTTTGTAAAGCCCTGAAAATTCTTATTATAATTTAAAAATAGATTTAAAAATAGATTATCATTGAAAAAGAAATTTTTAATAGCACTTATGTAGAATATGCATTTAAACTTTTTTTTTCATACTTATTTAAAATGCATAAATTGCGAAGGAAAATCTCTGAACCACATGAACTCTTATCCAATAACTTATTCCAGATGTTACCATTCTCCAATTTCAGCTGTCAAGATACGCTTGAAGAAGGTATCGATTACAAACATCTTTGCCAACTGTGTATTTCTTGGTAAATTCTTTCGTAACCCATGCACTAAAGCATTCGTCTCCGCTTTGTATTTATTTCATGAGAGAATAAGGATGTATTTTTGAGACTTAGATCTAGCGTGGTTTTAAGTTTGGCATTATTCCAGCTGCATTACATTCTGTTGACAACTCTAGCAAGAAAATTGTTCTAGATAAAGAAAGAAAAAAGAAACAGTATTTAATGCGTAAACAATCTTCCATCAGTCTCTTGTTTGTGTTTGATAGTTAATCTGATTGTATAATTATTAATATAAACATTATCCTGTCACAAATACATAATATCGCCCATTTCTTTCTGGTGTTGACTATCAGGTTGACTATTATTATTTTTTGTGTATATTGTGCTTACCGTACTTACGAAGGTGAATAAAATGTAAACCAATAAGAATGTATTTATTAAAATACAACACATTGCTCAGTGGTGCACAAAACAAGAATTCTAATATACATTTGTACAATTAAAATAAAATAAAACTATCAACGTTTCGCCCCCCTGAAGACGCCCGCAGAAGATAGCGCGAAACGTTGATAGTTTTATTTTATTTTAATTGTACAAATGTAGATTAAAATTCTTGTTTTGTGCACCACTGAGCAATGTGTTGTATTTTAATAAATACATTATTATTAGTTAAATTTTATGGTGCAACTGTCTTGTATATATTTATAAAAAATAAACCTTTTTTTTTATTTATCGGTACAAAACAGAAAGTTATTATCTTTCAATATTATCTCCTGAATTCAAAGCACATTTTTTCGAACGGATTAGAAGTTTTTTGATGCAGTCATCATAGAAAGAAGGGAGGGGGGAATCTACAGCCAATTGCACCCGAAGGATTTAATAATAGTCTCGTTGCCAAATCCTTCACATAAAATGCTTCTTTAAAAGGCCTAAACATATGACAATCACAGAATAATTCAGGACTATGGGGAAGGTGTATTAGTATTACCCAATGAATTTTCTTCAACTTTTTACGAATCAGGTTGACTGTATGTGAACGGGCATTGTCTTGAAGCAAAATTAGTTCTCCGATCGTTAATTTATGTCTGTTTCATCCATTATGCATGTTTTGTTTCGTCCAACAACTGGTAATATTAGGCAGAACCCACAAGAACATATCAAACGGCGCCAATGTTTTCCTTAATCAAACTTGTTAGAGGGAAGCTGGTGTTGAATGTAGTTTCAACTTCTGACCGCTCTTCTCCAACTGTCTGTGATGACTATTCTAGTCATACACTTGGTTTATCTTTATTCATGTATGAGGGGGTTATTTTCTGATATATAATTTGCATTTTGGCATTTTTAAGTAATTTTTTACATTGGATTGCTGGGGTTCCTCTGTACATAGGTTTTTATTTACTTTTTCGATTTTAGTTGAAAACATTTTTTTACAAAGTTACTTTCAGTTTCAAAACCTGTTCTTTGAGTGAAAGTAACTTTATAAAAAATATCTGCGACCAAAATCGAAAAAGTAAAAAAAAGAGCAATGTCTAGGAAGATTTTAACTATACAATACAAAAAAAATATATATTTAAAATTGAGGAAATGAAAACGGGATACTAGAAAATAACCTCCCCATAGGAATAGCAATGGCTTGCGAGTGTCTTCGCCGGCATTGACAGGAGCCTTAAAAGTAAAGTATATCTTCCTTTATCTAACATCTTCTTCCAGGTGTTGCTATTCTCCAGTTTCAACTATCGTAGTACATTTCAACTAAATATCGATTACAGTCTTCTTTGGCAAAAGTGTGCATCCCAGTAAACATTCTCTATCCCATGCACTATCATCAAGTATTCATCTTTTCTCTGCGTTTACTTCGTCAGGAATTGTGGGCACATATTTGATACTTAGCCTCGTGTGTTTTCAGATTTGGCATTATTCCAAATGCATTATATTTTTGCTGACGATTGTAGTAAGAAAACTTTTATATCTACTGCAAGGATGTAGAAAGAATGAAACAAAATTTATAAACGTGACCAACATTTTATCACTCTGTTGTTTGTGTTTGTAGAAATGTATGACATCTTTATTTATACACTGTCATGGTATATATGTTCAGAAATGGGCATAGGAAAGGCATAGCTGTTTACTAGCATTTCTACATGAGAAAGTAACATATTTGTTAAAACAAAATAATAGTCGATAAAAAGCTATGTAATATTAAAAGTACCACAGTCTACAAAGAGTTAAAAAAATACTTTCCTTAACTAGTATCTTATTCCAGATGTGACTATTCTCCAGTGTCAGGCAACTCTGTACACTTAAACAAAGTATTGTTTACAATCTTCTTTAGCTCGAGTGTGCATTCCAGTAAACATTCTTTGACCCATGCATTAATGCATTCATCTTTGTTATTATTAAATGTCACAATAGAAAAGGAGTCATAATAAGGTAAGCATAGCCATATATTATCATTTCTGTATGAGAAAGTAACATAAGAAATTGTTAAAACAATACTCGATGAAAAGATATGTACTGTTAAAAGCACACTAGAACCGAAAGGCTTAAAACACAAGTACATCTTCCTCCTTTATCAATTATCTTATTCCAGATGTTATTAATCTCCAGTTTCAGCTATCTTCGTATGCTTCAACTAGGTATCGAATTACAATTTTCTTTGGCACATGTGTGCATCACAGTAAACATTCTCTACCCATGCATTAGAGCATTCATCTTTTCTCTACGTTTACTTCATAAGGCAATGTGGGCATATATTTCAGACTTAGCCTCGTGTATTTTCATATTTGGCATTATTCCAGGTGCATTATCTTTTTCCTGATGATTGTAGTAAGAAAACTTTTCTACCTACAACAAGAGTGTAGAAAGAATGAAACAAAATTTACAAACGTGACCAACATTTTATGACTCTGTTGTTTGTGTTTGTAGAAATATATAACATCTTTATTTGTGCACTTTCATGACATATATGTTAAGAAATAGAAGTTGTGCAAAATCTTACAGACACTCGCGTTATTTTTATCTAATATTTATGTTTTATTTCTGGATGTGCAATAGAATAAAGTGTTTAACAAGTCATTAATATTATTTGGTTGAGTAAAATGTTCTGGATTTTTTTTAATCTAATAGTTACCAGAAAATATTATTGTCATTACTAAATGTCAAAACATAAACGGAGACATAATAAGAAAGGCATAGCCATATACTATCATTTCTATATGAGAAAGTAACATAAGTAATTGTTAAAACAAAATAATACTCGATAAAAAGATATGTATTATAGAAAATACACCATGGGCATATATTTCAAAATTAGCCTCGCGTGTTTTCAGATTTGGCATTATTCTAGGTGCATTATATTTTTGCTGACGATTTCAGTAAGAAAACTTCAATAAGAACAAGGGTGTAGAAAAAATGAAACAAAATTTATAAACGTGACCAACATTTTATATTCCTCTTATTTATGTTTGCAAAAAATTATCACATCTTTATTTATACAGTGTCATAATATAAACATTCAGAAATGGACACAGAAATGGCATAACTATATACTGTTATTTCTATATGAGAATGTAACGTAAATAATTTATAAAACAAAATACTATTCGAAGAAAAGATACATTTTATTAAAAGTGCCCCAGACTCGAAAGGGTTAAAACAAAAGTATATCATCCCTTATCTAGCATCTCATTCTAGATATTACTATTCTCCAAGTTCAGCTAACTTTGGAACGCTTCAACTGGGTATTGTTTACAATCTTCTTTGCACAAGGGTGCATTCCATTAAACATTCTCTGACCCATGCCATAATGCATACATCTTTATTATTACTAAATGTCAAAACATAAAAGGAGTTATAATAAAAAAAGCAGAGCCATATACTATCTTTTCTATATGAGAAAGTAACATAAGTAATTGTTAAAGCAAAATAATAGTCGATGAAAAGATAAGTACGATTAAAAGCGGATTAGACCCGAAGGGGTTAAAATAAAAGTACATCTTCGTCCCTTATCTTTTATCTTATTCCAGATGTTGCTTTTCTCTAGTTTCAACTATCTTCATACGCTTCAACTAGGTATCGATTACAATCTTCTGTGGGAGAAGTGTGCATCACAGTAAACATTCTCTAACCCATGCACTAAAGCATTCATCTTTTCTCTGCGTTTACTTCATCCGGCAATGTGGGCATATATTTCAGACTTAAGCCTCGTGTATTTTCAGATTTGGCAATATTCCAGGTGCATCATATTTTTGCTGACGATTGTAGTAAGAAAACTTTTCTATCTACAGCAAGGGTGTAGAAAGAATAAAACAAAATTTATAAACGTGACCAACATTTTATCACTCTGATATGTTTGTGTTTGTTGAAATGTATGACATCTTTATTTATACACTGAATTTGCTTAGAAATAGAAGTTGAGCAAAATCTTGTGGACTCCCATTATTTTTAATCGAATTTTTATGTTTTAATTTTGGAAGCACAAATGAATAAAGTGTTTAAAGAGAATTGTTTAAAGAAGTGTTTAAAGTGTTTAAAGAAAGTATTTCAAATGAAAATCAAATTTCAATTTACTTTAAAGGCACAAATGTCAACCTAGTAAAATAAATTCCATACCGGGATTTGAACCCGGGCAATCCGTATTGTATTCTGACGATCTACCAACTAATTACATCAGTTATAAGTATAAAGGTTATAAATATATTAGTTTTAGTCCGTAGAACGACAATGCACTATACTGATGGCCCGGGTTCGAGTTCCGACATGGAAACTTTTTCATTAGGTGTGCATTTGCACCTTTCAAGTAGCTTCAAATTCGATTTTCATTTGAAACATTGTATGCAAGGAGAATTTTCTCTCTGGGAAAAATTTTAATTATCAACAAGAGTTATTGATTTTATACAAATATTGCTTCCGTAAAAATAAAGATACATGTATTGCTTTCGTTTACTTTTTATTCAAGTATAATAGCGCTATTAACTACACTGTAGAAAAAATCCGTTAAATTTACGTCAAAAACTGTTGCTAGCGGCTTTTGCCGTAAAAATTGCAATAAATTACCATAAAAATAGATAGTTATATATATATATATTTATACAAAAAAGAAGAAATAAAACATTTTGCTTGCTATTGGTGAATGAATAGTTTTTCGAAAACTGAAAAATTAAATGTAAGTTTTTTATTAGATCTAATTTCCTGTGTGTATGTGTGTGTGCAATTTTTATGGAAGAAATTGCTACCAACAATGCTGCCAGCAGTTTTTGCCTTAACCTCTTCAGTCCCTGAGTACCCAAATGGGTAAATCAGTTTTGTCTCATTTTATTAATAATACTCAAATATAAAAGAAATTTCAATATAAGAATAATATATTTCGAATTCTAAGATTCGAGCTAATGAAAATAAAACAAAAATCTCGCTCTGAAGTCAAACGAGAAAAGAAATAATTCAGTAATAATTAAAATTACTGTAATAATCGCCTGTAGCGAAGAGGTTAAATTAAACTTTTTTTACAGTGTAGTTTAGACATGCCAGACGTTACATATGATTCCTATTAGGGATTTTAAAAATATATTTAAAGCATTTTTGTCTTAAGTGCTTTATTTGCAAATATGCTGCAAGTAATTAGAAGGTAGATTTTATTATTATTAGTAGTATATTCACGATTCTTTTATACAATTTGCAATCATCATATTTAAATTGTTATAATGTATTAATTGTTGCTATTTACACACACACACATATTTATACATGGGTGGGGAAATTTAAATTAATCTAACCTGACAAAGGTATATTTTACCGGCCAGCAATTTGCAACATAGCGGTGAAAAACTTTATAACAAATTGTAATTGACTACATTAAATGTTAATTACTATTAGTGCAGAGAATTAAAAAATATATATACAATAAAGAAAAAAATAGAACAGGATAGAATTTAGTACCATGTACATTGTGGTAACTTAGAAAGTTCCAAATATAACTATTCAAAAAATAGTTTTTTTTTTTTTATTTATCGTTAATTTTTCAGTTTTCGAAAAACTATTCATTCACCAATAGCAAGCAAAATGATTTATTTCTTCTTTTTTGTATAAATATATATATATATAACTATCTATTTTTATGGTAATTTATTTCAGTTGTTAATATGATTTATCATTTAAAAAAAGTTTGTTTATATATAGATATTTACATACATATAGATATATTCTGATATACATTACAAAATTACTGTGATGGGTATTTATTACAGAAATAATTAATGTTGTTTTCAAAAGTTGAAACCAGTTAAAATAAAATTCATATGTTATACACCTTTAAAATATAATTTTCTGTCATTCATTAAAATGTAAACATTTTAAAAATAATTTCCCAGAAGCATACGATCGCATATGCATTATGTTATTCCGATTGTCCCCACTATAGAAATTGAGTAAATTTGAAAAAGAAATCGATAAGAAACATCGTTGCGAAATATATTTGTCTTCGCAAACTGCTTTATAGCTAATGCACTAACTGCAGTATCTATGAAGCAATGATAAGCGAAGTCTGTCCTTGTTGCGATCAAGGTTCTTTTTATTAAAATATATAAATAAATACCGTATATCCCGGCGTATAACACGCCCTTTTAACTCTGAAAAATCGCTTCATTTTTCCATGTGTGTGTTATACGCGGAATATAAAATGATTCAAGTAAAATCATAAGAATAAAACATTCCAAATTTTTAGAACGATATAAGTGCATGTATATATTTACATAAACAAAGAAACTTACAGTTTATATTTTCTACAAAAACTTAATCTTACTTATCAGATCATATCAAAAGTTCATTGTACTCGTCCTCATTTATACTTTCGGAATTGTTATCTTTTTCCCCACTTTCACTTTCTTGTATTTTATCTTCATTGTCGTTTTCATCTAGCCATAAATAATCATCTTCGGTACCGCCAAGTGCATTGGAAATTCCACATTTTTAAAATGGTTTGACGATTATTTCCGGTTTGATTTCATTCCATGATGTTATATTCTATTCACATATTTGGAATAAAGTTGTATGCCGCATATTACCTCCTTTTTAAAGGATTTTTCCCCCACTAGCATCGATGTGTTTCATTGCTGCCTTAAACTGTTTTTGAAAGGTTTGTTTATTGAAGCATCTGGTGATAGAACTAACGAAGTCAATCCACTTGGAATAACTGCCAAATCTGTAATGGATTCTCTTATTCTTTTTTTTAATTCCGGGTGTTCAATGGGGTCTACACATATCCCAAATTAAAAGGCTTGCTGGGTTTTTTTAAGCTCTTGGACGCTTTCCCAAACATTATGTAACGAACCCATTTTCGTCCATCTAGCCTTTCTCATCGACATACAGAAAAACTCTATTTTGAAAATTACCAATTGGCTTTGTTTTTCGGTTGAAAATTACTATTGGTTTTAATTTAGTACCGTTTGCTAAGCAAGAAAGAACCACTGTGAAGTGGGAATTTTCGTGTCCCGTAGTTTTAAATGGAACAGTTTTTAATCCTTTTGATTCTAAACTTCTGTTTCCTATCAATCATATCGAATATCACGGGCGTTTCGTCCATACTCCCAATTCGAGACAAATCATAGTTTTTCTCCTTTCATTTATTAATGACAAACCTCTGGAAACTTAGCAGTTTTTTTCCAAATCTTTTGGAAGTTTTTGGGCAATTTTCGTCTTTTGGCGAAGAACAAAATTTCTGCGATTCATAAATCTATCGCACCAATTCGTTGTTGCCTTAAAGTTTTCACTTTTTTGAGGATTCTTTTTTGCTCATTGTAATTCAAATAGACGAAAACTACTCATTGTTATTATTAGTCCATTTTGGAAATTTTCTAATATCCACTGGCCAATATTGTCCTCTAAAACAGGACACTTAGTAATGCCTGTCGCAGTGCATATTTTTGTTTGGCATATTTAGAATCGCAGCTTCATTCTTCTTCCATTCACGAACAGAACATTCATTAATTCCGAACAATCTACCTGTAGCGCGTTTACCATTTTCTTTTGAAAACGCTATTACTTTACATTTAAATCCGGAATTGTATTTATTTCGCTTTACTGGAGGCACAGTTTATGATGAAGAAAGGTTTTCATAAACTTTAAGGTCAATTCATCTAAAAGTTATTGTTTCGAAAAAATGACGAATTTTGCATGAAACGGGAAATTTCTATTGGTAAGATCAGCGCAGATGGGAGGAGGTCTTGTCTCAATTTTGTCTCAAACGAGATTTGGTCAGGGGGGGGGGGTATTTAGACTCCAAAAGGTAGGAACTGAGCAGACGTGTAGATTGAATGCATAATTGATGCGTGTTATATATGTTTAAAACAAAATTATGTACTCTCAAATAAATGGTGCGTGTTATACACCAGGGCGTGTTATACGCCGAGAGTGAATCGTTTCATGTGAATCGCGTATCGCACATTATAGCTTAAAATTTCTCAGTTTGGATATTAATTATAATAGTTATCGAGATTTACTTAATCCGTAGTTGTAATGAAATGAAATTATTTAAAAAAAAATGTTTACGATATTGCTTAGATTCAGTTCATAAATTCATCAATAGGAATGGTCTGTTTTTGATAAAATCAGAGATGTGGCGGAACTATGACCTATCTACGTAGATCAATGATCTACGTATAATAATCAGCGAATTTTAAATGTTCTCGATATATTTATATATATATACATTCGCGTAGTTACTTTAGAGAGTTCTTAATTCGTTTTTCATATTTACATACCCTGACCTTGATCATCCGTAATAGCATTCATAACGATCATTTTTAGACAAACATAAAAGTCAATGAGTTTTATTAAATTATGATTAGATGCAATAGAGGAACCTTTTTTAAAAGATCTTTAAAAAAGTATTTTTAAAAAATCCCCTGAATAATATCAATTTATTTATTTATTTATTTATTTATTTATTTTTTTGTATTCTCATTTCAACACTTTTTAAAACACAAAACTATTTTTTATAATTGTTTTTATTATTAAAAATTTACTATTATTCTACTACCATTGTAATTAAGCCGATTTAGAGAAAAATTTCTTGATATCTTACTTTCACATTCCTGTAGAATAAATTGACAATTATAAACATCCCTTAACGAACTTTACATTCTTCCATCAGATCCACTATTGTGTATATCATATAAATTTATCACCAATATTAAGTACATATTTAATTAAGAGTTTGTAAAACATTTCGAAATGAAATTGAATATAAGTAGTTTTGAGTTTTATTACAGTATTTAGTTTGAAATTTATAACGCAATTCATTAATATTTATACGAAGTATTTTGAAACACTTAGTGCACAGATGTTAATTTCACTAACAATGTACAAGATATTCTTTGAAGTTTAATAATTCATATGAATATGCAGCTGCATATAATTAATTCAAAAATTCTAATTCATTTAAACATTTCTAAATGAAGTATTAATGTAAGTAATTTTGAATTTTTTAATAAGTATTTAACACACCAAAATGATTTTGCATTAATACTTCAGAAAGTATATGTATTTTTTTTCATCATATTTGAATGGCTTTATGTTTTTTTGCTTTATCTATATATGTAATAGTCTTAATTTCGAGTATTTTGCGTGCCGTAAACCGGGGTTACATTGATACGTTTTAGACATATTTTTGTACATAACATTTTTTATTTTTGAAATTCGGGTCTCAAAAAAAAAAAAAAAAAAAAAAAAAAAAAAAAACAGACGTATTCACTTTTAATTATACCTTTCAACATCAAAGCAGATTCAAATGCATATGAAAAATAATATATATATATATATAAGAGAGAGAGAGGGAAATAGATAGAAAAGGTGATAGAGTTACCCCGGTTTTGGGGCTACTTTGACACCTAACAACAAATGTTCTTTAAATGCACGTAATAGACAATTTATAACAAAGTTACCTTAGCATTGTAAAGTAAAAAAGGATACCCCTTAGATTTTTCTCTGTGTGAAAAAATTAATCATATTATCACCTCTCTGATACAAATGACACATACATTGAGATATTTTTTTCTTCTAATTTGTGAATATTTTCGGTTTCGGGAGATTGAAACAGCCACATTATAGAAGTCTAACAAAGTTTTTTTTTTATTAACATTGATGCGGCAGTTTCCAATGTCTACTTTATGTATAGCGAATATGAATATTTTTTTTAACAAGGGAAAAGATCGCTGTGGAATTCTGTACATGTCGTTATGTATATCTTTTTATCATATTTTGGGGATAATTTTAATTGCGAAAATTTTCAAGTGAACGAAAAGAAGTTTATATTTTTTTTTGAGTTATAGATTTTTAGACAAAATAAAAGTTAATGTTATTTTGAAGATTGCATTTGAAATATAAACAAAAAAGTTTTCCGACTCAATTTATTTTAATTTGCTTTCAACTGTTTTTATTTCGCATGTCAAATTTTAAATAAAGTTATTTGAGATCCTTTTCTAGCTCACTGCAAATTTACTATTACTATTCACCGTGCTGTTTTTTCCGATTGCTTATTTACTAGTATGGAATGACTATTATAAAAATGTCTAGTTATAGTAAAATTTTTATGATTTTTACTATCTCGCTCCTGTATAATAACATGCATTTGTATAAAATTTTTAAAAAAATTTGAAATCTTCCTTAAATCCTTTAATGTGTTTGTCTACTGAACGAACACACATATTAACGAACACACTGCATATTCACAACGAGTTGCTTAAAAATTTACAAATGGTATGTAGTGTACTAAGTATTTTCATATTCCCTTTTAATTTATAATATGTAACTTAATAAGAAAATCGATTATATGTTATGTGAATTGTTATTCTGCAATTTACTTCCCGTTTTTAAATTTCTAAATTACAAAACAAAATATCCTTCACCTTTTCATAATTCAAATTTATAAAGGCAAATGCTGTGAATTTAAATGCTCTAATACATTCCATTGTTTGTATAAGGTGTAAGCTTCGAACCTGTTAAAACACTTTCATATGATTACTTTAGAAAGTATGTATTTCATTTTCTCATATTTATATACCTTTACTTTGTTTACTTTAATTATATATGTAATAATCTTAATTACGAGCATTTTTAGGTAAACATGAAAGAGGATGATTTTTATTAGAATTATCGATCAGTTGACATAAAGAAAATTAATCTAATTTTCAAGATTACCTTTAAAATATCAGCAAAAAGTTCGCGTGACTAATGTTAATTAAATTCTTCACCGGAAAATATATGTAATTAGTTTGTAAAAATAAATCTAAATAAGAGAAAACATTTTGAAGTAAATGTAAACAAATTATTAATGGTACAGTGACTTATTAAGTAGTAAGTAAATTTACATAGTTCAAATATATTGCAAATAAAATTAAATTAATGCCTTGTATTTGTAGATGCAGAGATATTTGTTCATTAATAACAATATATTTAAATAAATAAATTCATTCTTTTCTTCGTTTTCGATAAAATTGTTGTATAAAATTTGTTTCTTTTTAATGTATAATTTGTTTGACCCTTTTGGGATAATTAGAAATAAAATTTTCAAATGATTTACATAATCATGTTAGACCCAGCAATTTAAACGTTCTTATTTTCTCTAAAACTCTCATTTTTTATATTTGTAATCATTTTATTATTACAACAAATTAAGGATAGATAAAAGAAAATCATATTTTTATAATATTTTTGTTAGCTGTTAGTAATTATAGTCGTAAAAGAACAATATTTATCAAAACTAATGGAAGTAATAAACGGATTTTTTATGCCGAAAATTCATCAAGTCTTATTAATTTATCGTGAAGTAATGTACATATCAGGGTGACCATTTTAGTCTGTACTTTTAATTCGAAATTTCTAATGCACATCAGAAATTCTGAAAAAAGAATCTTCACTTTATTTAATACGAAAACTTCTGTCATCAAGTAAAACGAAAAACGCTGTTTTTAATTCCTGATAAGAATTTGCATTTTCTCGATGAAATTAGAGGTTAAACGAATAACCCTAGTGCATAAATGTTTCAAAAGATGCACGCATAGTTTGTTTTTATAATAATAAAGAAAAAATATTTTGAATAATTTATTTAATTTTTTTTATTTGATAAACAAAAATAACTACTTAGAAAAATGTGGTGAAAAATCAATAAAATTTATATACGGAAATCTGAATCTTAAGAGGTTTCGTGAAATCCGTAAACTTACATTGTTCAAATATACACAGCTGGCCATTAAAATGGCAAATCTTTGAAGAAAACATAAGAAAAACCTAAAATATTTTACTTAAGTAGTATGGCATGAAATAAAAATATTTCATTTTTTAAACAGTTTGTGGGGGGAGGGGTTAAAAGGGTGCGAAATTAATGTAATCATCTGCCTCTTCCCCCTCCTTCTTGGCAGCTAAAACAGTTTTTACCTGATGAGGCATGGAGTCGTACTGTTTTTTGAGGACAGAAACGATCAACTCATTCCATCTTGTTTCAAGTATATGCCGCACTTCTTTAGTCGTATTATCTGGTGAGGGATAGCCGGCTACTCTCTCATCAAACCACGCTGTGTATTTACGAAGGTGAGAACACTCTTGCGTTATCTTGCTGTAAGATGGCGTTTAGTATGTCTCAAACACAAGACACAACCACTGGACATAAGATGTAAAAAATGTGCCTATTTGCGTTCCAGTATCTATCGAACCGAGTAAGAGATGTACGAGTCGTGTATCCAACAGCTGCTCAAATCATCACACTAGACGCAAGGTCTTTATGCCGACATCGAATGCAAGCAGGCGACGAGCGTTCTCCTCTGAAACTCCAGACTTATATACGGTTATCAGAATGCTGCACGCTGAACCAAGAATCGTATGAAAAGATGACAATGTTCCCCTCCTGTATTCAGCCTTGTCTTTTGACGTTCCAGGGTCGCCGTTTCTCTCTATGCTGCATTGTCAAGGGAAGCCACGTTAATTGTCGCCGTGCTGACATTCCACGTTGCTGCAAGCGTCGTCGTACCGCACGAGCAAGTACTGGGTATGGTGCACTGCAAACATGCCCATTTCCTGGCTAAGGTTGCGAACACATACAAATACATTTTGTAATTAGCAGGCCAACTTCAATCCGTGTGTAGGACTGGAATGTTTCCCTTAAGTAAGTTTGGGATAGATATCTCCCGGGCCACTGTCATCTCCCTCGTTTTCTATTGTCAGTAAATCGCAGATAGGGAGAAAAGAAGGGAGTTTCAGGAATTCGTTTGAACTTCAAAGTGGTCAGGATTTTTTTGGCTTTAATGGTCCGTGATGTGGCTGTATGGTTTTGCAGGACCGAACTAACAATACGTCTGTCTTCTTGAGCGATAATCATAGGAGAACGTTGAAATCATGCATGTCATTCATATGACCCTTAGCTACCCATTGATTGCATAAATGCATACCGTGTTGGATTTCGGTCTGTGCAATGGGCGATATTACGGAACGATAATCCACTCTGTCGATAGGCATCGATCCTGTCTCTAATGAATTCCGATAATGGCTTGTAAACCTTTATTTTTATTATGCGATGTATAACACGATACACTGTGCAAATGCCGACCTCACAAGGAAAGCAATTTCCGGATTAGAAATCCGCTACGCAACTTTTCTTTAGTGCAGTGCTTTAGATGTCGTTTTCACCCAGCCTGTGTCGCGTAAATACGATGAAATACTAATCATTATATATATATCATTATATTTGTCTATCCAAATCTCTTTTTCCTTTCGTGTGATTTTGACGTTCGTCAGATCATTCTTTCCTGGTGATGCAATTTTAATGGCCAGCAGTATATTTGTAATTAAATAAACGTTAATTTATGCCATACATTGGTATATAAAGACAAATTTGTTAATTATTGCAAATTTTTTAAATAAATGATCTAATTTTATTTTTTGACTTAAATGAAATTACATTGTTTTTTTTTTTAATTTGTGTTTCAAAGTTGCATAGAATATTCGCCCGTAAAACAAGTATAAAAAAATTCAAATTGTAAAGTACTGTTTCAAACACAATTTTACTAGATTCATTAATATTAACTATCATACTATTCTTATATGTTGCACATTTGTTTACATAATGTATAGTATATTTTGATTCGATCATTTTTAATAATGTACTCTTAAATCTATGTCGATTTTGATGCAATTTTTCTCTGGATTTTTAAATCCCTTTTAGAATTATTCTTTGCCGAGTCCACATACAGAATATAATTTAATTTTTAATACATAAGATATCTGGAAAATAAATTTTGTTAATTGTTAAATTTAATGACATGTGCACTGTAAAAAAAAATTCAAGAGGTTACTAAAAATTTTTTAGTAAATTTGTATTCCACAGAATTTTTTAGTAACCATTGCAAACTTTTTTTTGCAAGCGAAGCAAGCATTTCTTTTGTAAACTGAACAAAAGAATTTTTTGTATAACTAACTTAAAAATTTTTAGTATGAGCCACCAAGCAAATTTTAGTAATAGCTCCAAAATTATTTTTAATAACCATTACGTGAGCTCGAAGGGCAGGAGTTTCCTTCGAGCTGCATCCAGACTTCTGGAGCGGAAGATTTTCGGCAAAACCGCAGTAGATGGCAGCACCAAACATTGCTACTGCTCCGTCAGGAAATTCATAACTTTTATTAACGAGTACTTACACCGCATACATTCGGGGCGTATTTGGCAGTGGTCAGTATCGAACCCGGGACCTTTTAGCCTGGAGTCCGTTACTATAACCACTATGCTATCAAGGCCACACCAAGTGAGTTTTAGTAATAGCTATTAAAAATATAAAATTATTAACTTTTATTCGTTGCTAACTTTTTTCTAGTAATTCTTACAGATTTTCTTGTAACCGACTAAGATTACTAAAAATTTTTTAGTAATTACAAGGATCACTAAAGTTTTTTTAGTAGATCGACACTTTTTTTTTACAGTGTGTTTATGTTATTAAAGCTACAAGACTAAAATTTATACATTGAAACCTGTAAAATCATAACATGTCTATAAATGAAAAATTTTGTAATCACGGCTAAATTAACACCATAGATATTTACATGTTATAATCGAAAGTAATCTAAAAGTAAATTGTCTTTCAATCCCCCATGTCTCTTTTAAAGTATGTTAACTATATTTTGTTTTTATGAAGTGTCTTATATTTTTCATATAACGTTAATAAAGCCTAATACATGATACGGCTAGTATTTGAGAACAATTCAACGTCTGTTTTAAAACAATAATATACAGTAGAGATACAGCATTTTTTACGTTCCGTACAGGTGATTATTACATATAGATTGGATGACATCATTCATTAAAACCCTAACCAACAACAATAACTTGAGTTCGGGGTATTTTCGAGTGAAATTTCTAAGTTACTAAAGTGATGTGTTTACCATGAATTGTGAAATGAAATTATTAATATCTCTTGTAATATTTATTGATACTAGAATAATTTAGAAGCTCTTTTCATGAAAGTAGTCAATAATTAATTCCTCCAGAACCCAATGAATGTTCCACTGTGTGGTACTTTATGAATAAATAAAACAAAATAATAATAATAATTTCCATTTTTTCTTACTTATGCTCTAAATAACTAAATTTAACTGAAAAAATATTGAGCTGGATACTTTGTGAGGTATGAAGGGTTAAACATTTTGTAGAAATATAAAATAAAAACGGAAAAGTAAATGATGCAAACATTAATTCTTTGTTTCTAAAGTTAGTGACTATCATACTGATATCTTTATAATTACATTTATTTAAAAATAAAATTCTTTTTTTTTTTCATTTACGAAAATGCAGATGTCCTATTATTCCTGATTCCATAAGAGATAATGTGCACTAAATAACTAAACGTATGCTATAAATAAATAAAAATGTGAAAGTTTAAATTTTAGTTTTATTCAATAAAGTTTTTTTTTTCCCTTTGGCACTGCTCCTAAAACTTGGTTTACGGACACGGTAGAGAATTTCTTTCACTCTATAGCTGATTTATAAAGCAATGAAACGAAAATTTATATGCTGGACATCATCCAAGCAATACATTATAGCAATAAATAATGAAATATTATTTCATTTAAAAAAGGATTGGGAATGATTCAATGTAATATATCTGGCGAATAAAATTGCATGCATTATTCACCATAAATATTATTTTCGTTGCTTAGCGAATTGAATAGTTTGTTTCTTAAGTTCTTTAGTAAAACTCTAAGGAATTTTATGAGACGTTACACTGATATTATCTAAATTTGAATCTTTCAAAAAATTAATTGAATAAGTAAAAATGTTAGTGTCTTTTATAATCTCTTATAAAGTATATTTAAAATGTGCAACTAAATTAGTGAAAGATAAGAACAAATTAATGTATGTACTTTTACATATTTGAAAAGGTGAGGAATTAGCCATAACTAATAAGGGGTTATATTGTTTTAAAACGCATTTGGTAATTATTGCGAATTTTTCAATAAATGAACCCATTCTATTGTTTCATTTAAAAAAAATGCATTGTGTTTTTCGTTTCTATTTGATAGTTGCATAGAATATGCGTCTTTGAATACAAGCACATAATTATGCAAACTATAAAGCTCTGTATCAAACACAATTTTACTAGATCCATTAAAAATAACTATTTTTTATGCTGTACATTTGTTTACATAATATATAGTATATTTTGATTCAGTCATGCTTAACAATGTACTCTCAAATTTACGCATATTTTAGTACAATTTTTTTTTTAGATTTTTAAATCACTTTTAATTTTAAATATATTTTATACTCCACTGAATGGTACATTATAAAGAGATTAAAAAAACTATAATAATAATTTGCATTTTCTTTTAAATTTATGGCCTAAATAAATAAAACCATTTGAAAAAAATGTCTCAATTAGATTTTATGAGGGAAGGAAGGGTTATTTTGTAGAAATACAAATTCATAACGAAAAAAGGATGCAAACATTAATCTGTTGTGTTCTAAAGCTAATGACTGTCATACTGATATCTTTGTAATTCCATTTATTATAAAAAAAATTCCCTTTTTTAATTTTAGAAAAAGGCAGACATTCTGTAATTCCTTATTCCATAAGATATAATGTGCACTAAATAACTATGCGTATAATATGAATAAATAATGTGAAAGTCTAAATTTTAGTTTTATTCAATAAAGGCTTTTTTTCCCCTTTGGCACTGATCCCAAAATTTGGTTTACGGACATGGTAGAAAACTTCTTTCGCTCTATAGCTGATTTATAAAGCAATGAAAACGAAAATTTATATGCTGGACATCATCCAAGCAATATATTATACTAATAAGTAATGAAATATTATTTTTTCATTTTAAAAAGTTTTGGGATTTATTCAATGTAATATACTTGGTGTATGAAGATGCATCCGTTATTCGCTGTAAGGATACATATGTCATGAATATATGAAATATAATTTATTTTCTTTACATAGGAAATTTAATAGTTTTTTTCTTGAGCTCTCAAATGAAATTTTAAATATTTTGTGGGATGTTACACAGTTAATTAAACAAAATATAAGTGAATGATTAAAAAAAGCTAGTGTCATTTATAATCTCTTATAATGTATATTTAAAAAATGAGATCTAATTACAAATAGGTAAAGACATATTAATGTAGGGGAGAATAGCCGAACTTCGATAGCGGCATTTATTTTCAGTTCTAACTAATTTTATTTGTCTAATATCTACAATATATCGCTACCCATGTTCAATCTATCCACTTAACAAACTAACTAAATTTTTATAATTATTTCGTTTTGAATATCTTAAGTTTTATTTTTAAATTCAAAAAATTGTCAAAAGTGTTCCAAATTCAGCGCCTGGTTTCCTTTTCTGGGTCCCTAGTATCCTAAAATAGACCAAAAATATTTTATATATGTACTATAGAATGAATAACTAATTATTCCAGCGCCCAATGAATATTCATTGGAGTAGTACATTTTAAAAACTAATAATAATAATAATAATAATAATAATAATAATAATAATAATAATAATAATAATAATAATAATAATAATAATAATAATAATAATAATAATAATAATAATAATTTGCATTTTATTTTCATATTTATGGTCTTAACTAAAACCAATAGAAAAAATACTCATCTGGATTCTTTGTGGGGTATGACGGGTAAAACATTTTGTAGAAATACAAAATAATAACTATTAAATAAATCATGCAAACATTAAAGTTTGTGTTGTAAAGATAGGGACTGTCACACTGATATCTCTGTAATTTCATTTATTAAAAAAGGTCCTTTTTTCATTTAGGCAGACTTTCTATAATTCCTTATTCCATTAGAGATAATGTGTTCTAAATAACTATACGTATGATATGAATAAAAAATATGAAAGTCTAAATTTTAGTTTTGTTCAACAAATGTCTTTTTTCCCTTTGGCACTGCTCCTAAAACTTGGTTTACGGCCACGGTAGATATTTCTTTTGCTCTATAGCTGATTTATAAAGCAATGAAAACGAAAATCTATATGCAGGACATCATCCAAGCAATACATTATAGCAATAAGTAATGATATATTATTTCATTTTAAAAAAGATTGGGAATGATTCAATGTAATATACTTGGCGGATAAAGTTGCATCCGTTATTCGCTATAAAAATACATCTGTCATGAATATATGAAACATAATATTATTTTCTTTACAGAGAGAATTGAATAATTTATTTCTTGAGCTTTTAAATGAAATTTTAAAGATTTTTAATGGATCTTTTGCCGGTGTTATACTAACTAAATAATAATAATAATTGTATGAATAAAATAAAAAGTAGTGTCATTTAGAATCTCTTATAATATATATATATATACATACATTTAAGAAATGCGACGGAATTACTTATTGATAAGGAAAAATTAATGTGGGGGAGAGTTGCCGAATTTGAACTTTAACTTTTTTCAGCTTTTACGCATTTCATTTTTAGAATATCTGCAAAACATCGCGGCACGTGTTCAAACTGTGCACCTATTAACTAAATAAATCTTTATATATTTTCTTTATAAAAAAATAAATTTTATTTTTAATTTGAAAAAATTGTTAAAAAAGGTTTTGTTTCGTTATAAATAAATAAAACAAAAGAAAAATAGTAATTTCTAACTCTTTCTTATGTATGGTCATAATAACAAAATCCAATAAAAAAAAATACTCAGCTAGTTCTTTGTGGGGTATGAAGGGTTAAACATTTATAGAAATACAAAATAATAACGAAAAATAAATGATGCAAATATTAAATCTTTCTGTTCTAAATTTAGTGACTGTCACATTGATATCTTAGTAGTCTAATTTATATAACTATATATATAACTATATATATATATATATATATATATATATATATCTTATTTAAGAAAAAGGCAAATATTCTATCATTTCTAATTCTATAAGAGATAATGTGCACTAAATAACTATAAGTATGATATGAATAAAAAATGTGAAAATCTAAATTTTACTAATAATAACACATTGCTCAGTGGTGCACAAAACAGGAATTTTAATATGCATTAGTACATATTAAAATAAAATAAAACTTTCAACGTTTCGCGCCGTCTTCTGCGGGCGTCTTCAGGAAAATATGAAAATGGAAGGACTACGTTTGCATCTTGATCGAGAGATAATTCACACTACTTATGGACCGGAAGCTTCGTTCTTCGCCTCCTTCAACTGCTAAACGAGTTCCTTATATTAATTATTCAAGTAAAGTCTTTTCTAGTATTGAAGATAGTGCTCTTTCTCTTGGACCAAAATTTGTATTTGACAATAATAAAAACCGTAATAGTATTATTGCAGATTGTGAAAACACCACTGAGCAATGTGTTATTATTAGTTAAATTTTGTGGTGCAACTGTCCTATTTGTATTTATCTAAATTTTAGTTATATTCAATATAGGACTTTTTTTCTCTTTGGCACTGGTCCTAAAACTTGGTTTACGGACACGGTAGAAAATTTCTTTCGCTCTATAGCTGATTTATAAAGCAATGAAAACGAAAATTTATATGCTGGACATCATCCAAGCAATACATTATAGCAATAAGTAATGAAATATTATTTCATTTTAAAAAGGATTAAGAATAACTCAGTGTAATATATTTGGAGAATAAAGTTGTATCCCTTATTCACCATAAATATTATTTTCGATACATAAAGAATTGAATAGTTTGATTCTTGAACTCTTAAGTGAAGCTCTAAGGAATTTTATGGAACGTTGCACCAATTGGAAATTTTGAAAAATAATAATTGAAGAAGTAAAAATGTTAGTGTTGTTTATAATCTCTTATAAAGTATATTATAAAAGTGCGACCAAATTAGAGAATGATAAGAACAAACTAATGTATATACTTTTACATATTTGAAAAGGTGATGTATTAGCGATAACTAATAAAATGTCATATTATTTTAAAACACATTTGTTCATTATTACGAATTTTTTAAATAAATGAGCCCATTCTATTGTTTGATTAAAAAACAATTGTATTGTTTTTTTCGTTTCTGTGTGAAAATTGCTTAGAATATGCCTCCTTGAACACTAGTACATAATTATGCAAACTATAAAGTTCTGTATCAAACACAATTTTATTAGATTCATTAACAATAACTATTTTTCTATGTTGCACATTTGTCATATAATGTATAGTATATTTTGATTCGGTCATGATTAACAATGTACTCTCAAATCTACGCATATTTTAATACAAATTTTCTTTATATTTTGAAATCATTTTTAAATTTAAATCGCTTTTACATTCCACTGAATGGTACATTATAAATAGATAAAACAAAATAATAATAATAATTTGCATTTTTTTTATTTATTGTCCAAATAAATAGAATCAACAAAAAAAAAAAAAATTCTCAATTAGATTCTGTGACTGGAAGGAAGGGTTAAACATTTTAGTGAAATACAAATTAATAACGAAAAAGAAAATGATGCAAACAATAATTTTTTGCTTTCTAAAGCTAGTGACTGTCATACTGATATCTTTGTAATTTCATTTATTAAACATTTTTTTGTCATTTACTAAAAAGGCAGCTATTCTATAATTCCTTATTTCATAAGAGATAATTTTTACTAAATAACTATACGTATGATATGAATAAAAAATTTGAAAGTCTAAATTTTACTTTTATTCAATAAAGTTTTTTTTTCCCTTTGGCACTGATCCGAAAACTTGCTTTACGGACATGGTAGAAAATGTCTTTCGCTCTATAGCTGATTTATAAAGCAATGAAAACGAAAATTTATTCTGGACATAATCCAAGCAATACATTATAGCAATAAGTAATGAAATATTATTTCCTTTTAAAAATGAATGGGTTTTATTCAATGTAATATACTTGGCGAATAAAGTTGCATCCGTTATTTACTATAAATGTGCATCTGTCATGAATATATGAAACTTACTATTATTTACGTTACATAAATAATTGAAAAGTTTATAGCTTGAGCTCTTAATTGAAATTTTAATGTTTTTTCTGGAGTGTTACACCGATGTATTCTGAATTCGGCAATTTCAGAAAATAATAATTGAATGTTTAAAAATTATAATGTTAATCATAATCTTTTATAATGTAAATTTAAAGAAAATGAAACTATGCTAAAGTAAGATAAGAACAATTTAATGTACGTTTTTTTGCAAATTTCATGAGGTGACGAAATAGCAATAAGTGATAAAGAGTCATATTATTTTAAAACAAAATTTAGGAAAATTTTAAAGTTCACATTTTTAGAATAATTTTTTTTTGTTCGAGTGAAAGTTTTAAGATCTTTAAATGTTGTGGTTACCATTAATCTTGATATGAGATTACTAATATCTCTTGTAAGAGTTACTAATAGTAGAATAATCTTAGAAGTTATTTTTTATGAAATTGTACAATAAATAATTCTGCCAGCGCCCAATGAATATTTCACTGTGGTACATTTTAAATTAATAAAACATAATAATAATAATTTTCATTTTTTTCTTAGTTATGGTCTAAGTACCTAATAACCAATTGAAAAATATTACGCAGCTAGATTCTTTGTGGAGTATGAAGGATTAAATATTTTGTTGGAACACAAAATAATAACGAAAAAGTGAATGATGCAAGTATTAATTCTTTGCGTTCTGAAGTTAGTGACTATCATACTGATATCTTTGTAATTTCATTTATGAAAAAAGAAAAATCACTTTTTTTTCATTTAGGAAAAAGACAGACATTTTATAATACCTTATTCTATAAGAGATAATGTGCACTAAATAACCAGATGAATGATATGAATAAAAAATGTGAAAGTCTAAATTTTAATTTTACTCAATAAATGATTTTTTCCCCTTTGGCACTGATCCTAAAACTTGGTTTACGGATACGGTAGAAAACATTTTTCGCTCTATAGCTGATTTATAAAGCAATGAAAAGGAAGATTTATATGCTGGACTTCATCCAAGCAATACATTGCAGCAATAAATAATGAAATATTATTT
The DNA here is from genome assembly GCA_964019185.1 of Maratus speculifer. Classification (NCBI taxonomy): domain Eukaryota; kingdom Metazoa; phylum Arthropoda; class Arachnida; order Araneae; family Salticidae; genus Maratus; species Maratus speculifer. The sequence continues at coordinate 229,768,716 of OZ025294.1, read as the reverse complement.
CATTTTAAAAAGAATTGGTAATGATTCAATGTAATATATTTGGCGAATAAAGTTGCATCAATTATTCACCATAAATAGACATAGTCTTGAATATAGAAAACATAGTATTATTTTCGATACATAGAGAATTGAATAGCTTATTTCTTGAGTTTTTAAATGAAACTCTAAAGCGTTTTATGGGATGTTACACCGATGTTATATAAATTTTAATTTTAATAAAATAATGATTGAATGATTAAAATTGTTAGTGATTTTTATAATCTCTTACAATTTATGTTTTAAAAAATTACACAAAAATAAGCACAAATTGGTATGTACTATTACAAATTCCATCGAAATAATTCTTTATGGTAAATGCGATTTAAAACATTACATATTCAGATTAGGATATTTCTTTTGCCATATAATTCGGAACAAAATATCACATAAAATAAATTTACTGCAAAAAAAAAAAAATAAAATAAAAACTGAAAAAATTAAAAATATATGTAATGCACTGTATTTGCAAGGCTTTTATTTTCTCCTCAACTTAGAAGTTACACCTTTCGTCCACCAGGTGGCGTATTCGGACACTTGAATTGTCAAATGTTTAAATGTGAAGACGAGTGATTGAACTGATGCGTTCGCGCGGGAATCCTTGCGCTGTGTTTTATTATATGCATATAATTTACGGAAAATTTAGAGAATAATATTTCATTGTATCAGAAAATGTTTCTAATATTTCATCCATTCCCGATTCGCAATAAATATGCAATTTTTTTTCATATATGTTTACATACCTTTTTTATGTCTTTTACAGAATTTTTAATGTTTTATCACCGTGTTTTATAAATAAAAATTTTTACCTGATTGAATTAGAAAAATGCTTGTATTAAATAATACAAAATATGCAATAAATTTGTGCATTTCAAAAATAAGTATTAAAGTATCATTTCTTTAAAAAGATTGAAAATAATTCATTATACAATATGTTTATGGCATATTGCTTCATTATATTATTCTTTATATTCTATTATTCATTTTATTATTCTATATAAAACAGAGTTATTTGGAATAGATAGAACGCAAATTTACTTCATTTTAAAGGGTATGGAGCACGAGTTCGATTAAATTCTTAATCATATGAAGCATTTTAAAATTAAATAATTATTTTTTATGTCGTATGTCTTAGTGTTATCTGGATTTTCATTAAAAAACTGACTTAATAGTTATGCATAATATTATGTTTAATGCTTCATTTCTAATATGTTCTGAAAAGAAAGATTTTTGTTTTATATTAACAGAAATTATTGAAATTCAACTATAGCCATTAAATCAAATATGTTCAAAAAATAAAAACAAAACTTCATATGAGTTTGAAAGAATTTAGTGAAACTTCAAATCTATAAAATTAAACACTGTTACGATACGTCGCCATGAATATAAAAATGAAAATGTTTTCATGAAAACAAAATCTATAATAAACAAGTGAATATTTTCAAAACAACACTGGAATTCAGTTCTTATACGAAAATTAAAAAAAATATATAATTAGACAAATGGTATGAAATGCTGAAAAGAATAGAGAAAAATTTAATTTTAAATATCTTTTTACAATTATATAGTTTTAAAATATTCTTATTTTATTGAAGAATATGGATATTACATTTACATTTTTCGATAATGGTTTAAACCCATTTAATCAAAGAAAATAAATACTTTTATTTTACTTATTATTTGCAACATAAAGTATTTGTTATTAAATACATTGTATTCTGGAGGTAATAACATCACTTTAAAGTGCTACCAATTTTCATGGCTCAGTTATATTTATTTTCCAGAGAAACATAGGATTTCATACAGCAGCTTATTGATTATGTATACAAGAAAAATATTTTAACAGATATGTATTCATAAATTGTAAGACATGATTTTTTGATCAGTTCTATTTGGCATTATTACGCCATGAAAATAAACCTATAAAATAACTTGTAATAATGCATGTAAATTGTTCATGTCTAAAATACAAATTCTGTAACCCTAGGAAACGACAAATTACTTTAATCCCTTGGGGACGAGCGACACGTATATGTGCCGCAAAAAGGCTTAAGAAGCCTTGTTTATTCCCACAAGTAAAATTATACTGTAAAATTTCTGTTCTTTAATCAGAGCATTTTCTCGATTTAACAAGGAACAAATTTCTGTTTTTTTAAACCAGTCATAATACATTAAAAATTTCGTAAAAGTTTCCCGTCGCGAAGGAGTTAACTTACCATTAACTGCAATATCAGAACGCAGTATTCATCACTTGATATTTTGTTCTTCAGGCATGAAAAAATAGCAACATTTAAGACATTATCATTTATAGTTTTCTACAAAGATAATAATGATCTTTCCTGCATAAAAAAATATAGCTCTGTCACTGAAAATAATCCGGCGGAGCCATAATATTACTGAATGCCGTTATTAAAACGGTATACATTTTGAGCAGTATAAAACTATCTACTACCTCGCGAATACATCCAAAATCTTCAACAACTTTTTGAAAATGCATGAAATACATTACAAATTTATGTAATAAACAAAGTATTTTCTAATAAAGACATAGTCTTAGCATAATGTTACGCAGCAAATTTTAGACCGGGCGCTGATGTCGGGAGATGATGATCTTAAGTACTTATTCCAACGATAAAATTTACAAACATCAAAAATGAACTTTTAGCGGTTGTTTGTGATTGAGATGACTCAGAACCTCTCAGCGTAAAATCTGTAGTGCCATTTTTCCTTGATATTTTTCATAAGTAGGCGTGCAAGTATTATCACTTGGCGGTATTAACCACCCTTGCATTGTTACCCCAGGATACGTTATTTCAACAAACAAATTAAGAATATCAAGTATCATAAGATGCAAGAAAAAATGACTGAGGCAGACGACTTTAAGTTTTTATCACTCACTGCATCCTTCACTGCATCCTTTTTCCTTTCACAGCTAGGGATGTAGTGAAAGGTATACGAGGGTATACGCCGTACAGCCTCTGGATTTTTTTAGAGAACACCGTATACCTTCTATTTCTAAAGAAAGCCAATGTATATACATTCTAGGGTATATCCTCTGTTTCGAGCGTATAACCTCTTTTTAGAAGGCATATTCTCTGGGTTTTTTACGACTTCATCTCTCTGTATCATAGAATCATATGCCATATCTTGCACTTACCTAAAAACACTATAATTCTCATTATGTGCAATGAGCATGGGCAATATGATAGCTGTATCTGATCAAGTATAGTCCAAAGAATGGAATAACACTTATTTTGTCCATGTCAGAGAGCTCTATTTTACAAGAATCTAAATTTATCCTTCGGGAAAAGAAATCCGAGCAAGCAGTTTAAATCAAAATTTATTTTTATTGTTTTTACTGAATACTTAAAAATATTAATATAAAGAATATTCAATAGCTTTAAGCAGATAAAATTAATTAATTTAAACCCATTTAATTACGAAATAAAGCAATACAATATTTAAAAAACCCTGATTTAATATTTAGGGTAAACACCGTAAAATATGAAATTTTTAGCTTAAATTTTAAAATTTAATTTCTTTTACTATTTTCCCCATTGATAGACAGATATATGAATTTCAAATAACATTTATTTAAATAAAAAAAATAGTGCAGTGAATGGTTCAGATGAGAATGCGTTTCAAAATATTAAAATACTTTTTTAAGTGATAGTGGTGGAAAACAAAATCTAAAATCTGCAATGCAACTAGTTGCATTATAAACATAGTTCTTGAGACATCAGCTCTTGAAAAGGAAATTGATTCAGTCACAAATATTTTTAAATCGCCATCCAGATACCTAAAAAATAAAAATTATATATTTATTCTTGAAAATAGTCGAATAAAGATCCATAAGGAATTTTAATTGCAATAATTTAAATACAGTTTATAGCGTTAAATTTTTTAATTAGAATTTATCTCATATCAGTTATCAAATATCTTTGACCAGGAATAAGAAAATGAAGTAATTATGAATATGATAAGAACTTTTTTCCAAATTACTTTTGAAATATAAACGCAAAAAACAGATAAAGACAATTTAAGGAAATGGTTGGTACCGTCATAAAGATTATAATTACAATTTTTTTTTCAAAGATAGGAAATTTATTGAAGGTTGAAAAACACGCATTAAGTTTTATACAATTTTATTACCAATTTTATTATTCAATTCATTTAAATATTTATAACGAGTTTGTGTAAAAAAATACTTTATAGCATTTTATCGTGTGTAAAAAAATGTATTTTATTAATCGATTTCTTATTTAATTTGATTTTTAAAGATTTCTAAATTTTACAAGCGATTTTAGAAGATTTGCTAACACGTTATACTATAATTGTAGCTACATTTAGCGTACGCATTAAACGTACATCTAAAACATAAATTGTTTTTAATGGGTTGAAAAGTGTTAACTTTACGCCAACAAAAGAGTGACAGAACTAATTAGAATCAACCATAAAAAAAATAAAATTTTATCGAGTAAGAATTATAAACGCTATTTCATGAGTTTAAAATTTTCAGTTAGGTAATAATTTATCATGCCACTTTGAAAATATTTTTGTATGTAACTTAAGTAAGTGAGAAAAATGTGAATTCGAAGAGAAAGATCACTTCTAATCTGTCGAAAATGCACTGTATCACATCAAATGCACACCATAAAATTAAATAAGAAACAAACAAAATAGCAATTTCTTCAAATAGTATATATCGTCATAAAACTCACAATCGTCGAATTTTTTCCCCAAACACAGGAAGTTTATTGAAGCTTGAATCAAAATACATTAAGTTTAATTTTATTTTATAACCAGGTAATAAGCATTTTTGCCAAAATATAAGACCATCGAAGAAACTACTTTTAAATCATAAAAAAAGCAATTTCTAAAAATGATTTGTATCGTCATAAAGGTCATAATTGCAGAGTTTTCCCCCGGCAAGGTAAGAAATTTATTAAAGTTAGAAGCACTATACATTAACTATAATATTGATTTATAATCCTGTAATAAGTTGATAAATCTTGTGCTAATAGAATTCATCATGTCTATATTTTATAAAATATTATTTTTCAGTAACTTTTCCTTAATTGTTTAAAAAATATAAGCTTTAATCTTGATTCCTTATTATATAAAATATGCATTTAAATAAATATATATTCGATGCAGCCGTTGGAATTATATAAACTTAATTTGAACTTAAATAAACTAGCATTAAAAATATTTCATTGCAACAATAAAAATATTTGAAGGAAATGACGTAAATATTTTTTTTATCCATTTAATGCTTTTACCGAAATTTTTGAAAAAAATTTCTCTTATAACGCATAGTGCAGGGTGTTATAAAAATAAATATTAATTTCTATTAAAACGCTAATATTTTTATATCTTTCATAAGTTATTGTAGAAATGTTCTTCTTAGAGAAAACAATATCTATAGTTTCCTAGAAACTGGTGATAAAACATGAAAAGGTGCGCCTGTTGAAAAACCGAAACAGCCGAAAACAACCACTAACATGTGAGCCAAAATCAGGTTTCTTGTGAGCAAATTTAGACGATCCGTTATCGTCAAATGTTAATGGTTGTCCAAAACGTTTTTCATCAGCCATGCTAACGGTTCATCTGAATTCGTTCACAAGTAGCCTGATATTGGCCCATGCTGGTGGCTAATTTCTGTATTTTCGATGGTACAACTGACGCACCTCTTCATATGTTTTATCATCCAGTTTCCAGGAAACGGAGGTTATTCAAAGCATTTCTTCAAGCACCTCTGCCAAAAATAACCACTAACATGTGAGCCAATATCAGGCTTCTTGTGAGCAAATTCAGATGATCCGGTATCGTCATGTTAATGATTGTCCAAAACATTTTTCATCCGCCATACTAACGGTTCGTCTGAATTTGTTCACAAGTAGCCTGATATTTTCCCACGTTAGTGGCTAATTTCTGCATTTTCTATGGTACAAATAACGCACCTCTGGAAGGTTCGCACACTCCTTATATTGTTTAAGGACTCTTGCACCACTATTATCGATAACAAAATTTATATTTAATTTTTAAGAAACAGAATTTTCAGCCACAACATTTATTCTCAAATTTTGCAATATTTTTCTGCAGTGAAATACTTTGAAAATACTGTAAAAATTTAGTAATAAAATTATGCTAACCCTGCTCTTCATATGTTTTATCAGTCAGTTTCCAGGAAACGATGGCTATTCAAAGCATTTCTCTAAGCACCTGTGAAAGAGATCAATAGATTAGTGTTTTCATACAAATAAATCGTTATTTTAGGAACACCCTGTATATTGCAGTTGTTTAGGTTATATTTATTTTAGGTTCTGTTATTTGTGTACTTCATAGCAATTAGATAAATCTTAATTTGCGGTTACATTAAGTCAGAAGACAATTTTTTGAATGCAGATAAAATACAATTTAAATCAATCCAGGATTTTACAAGTCAGTTCTGTTTCTTTAAAAGGATTGGTAAATCATAGAAATACTTATATCACAGTAGATAGGAAAATGATTAAAGATACTTTTTCTGTTGGTAGGTACAGTTTAAGTACTCATTCAAGATCATTAAGTTATTTTCATAGATTTTCTTTATGTATTCTCCTATGTATAAAAACGAATATTCAAAATATAAGTCAGAGACCTCATAATGTATTGCAGTTGTTTTGGTAATATCACTTAGGTTATGTTAGTTGTTTACTTGATAGCAGTTATAAAAAGACCTATCCTGTGGTTACATTAAAGCCAAATAAAATTCGATTTAAATCAGTCCAGGGTTTTACAAGTCAGTGCTGTATTTTAAAGACGATTGATAAATCATTAAAATACTCATGATAGAGTCGATAGAGTAATGACTAAAAATGCTATTTTTGTTAAGAGGGATAGTTTAAGTATTAATTCAGATTCTTCAACCACTTCGCTACTGGCGATTATTACAGTATTTTTAGTTATTACTGAATTATTTCTTCTCTCGTTTGACTTCAGAGCGAATTTTTTCTTTTATTTTCATTAGCTCAAATCTTAGAATTCGAAACATATTATTCTTATATCGAAATTTCATTTATATTTGAGTATCATTAATAAAATGGGACAAAACTGATGTATCCATTTGGGTACTCAGGGACTGAAGAGGTTAAGTTATTTTCACAGGTTTTCTTTTCAAAGGCTGCATGCACACAAAATGTATGCCGTAAAATACATACCGTGCCTTTCGAAATAAGTTTCGAATATAGTTTTCGAATATAGTTTAAGACTATTAATATCATATTGTGTACGGGGAAAATTCCTGTTGGTCCTAATATTGTTCCTGTTTACATGGAGGAGTTGATCATCTACATGGTGATTAGAAAAATAACTGACCAAATTTTAAAGGATGATATAGGGAAATTAAACTAACATTTTTCGCCTTAGAATGTAAGTTTGAAAAGGCATGTTTAAACTCAGGATATGAAGAATAAAAAATTTTGTTGCAATAAAAGATAGAAGATAAGCACCAATAGATGATGCTTATGTGATTTATTTTTGGACATACATAAAAAAATACGCTTACTGAGACATTCTTTAAAATTTGTTACTTACGAATCACCCTGTATACGTCATGTTCTTTATTTAAAACAATGAAATAAATTCTATTTTAAATTTATGTGAATAAACTTTTTTGTTATTTACTTTGCTGTTTTTATTCTATTAAATTTTAAACTGCTGATATTAGAAAAGTGGAAAGTGGAAAATGCTTCACTGCTCAAATCATTGCTTTCAATACTCAGTGAAGTTTTCAAAGAACGATAAAGACATAAAATGTATTTTTGAAAAATTTAATATAGGAATAAAATTTTTCTCCGAGCAATGCTTGGCACTATGCCATAAAATTTAAAAGCTTTGAACAATATTTGGTAGTTTATGACCAATCTTTATTGTGATAAAAAAAATCCAGATGCTCTGTTTACAAAAAAATACATTCGAAATAGAAATAAACTTTCTTAGCTCAATGCATCTAATGTTATGTCATTTGTTAAATGTATTTATGCATGTCAATGACATTAAAGTTTTATAAAAATATAAGAAGATAAGAGTTTAAACATTTAATTTCAGGATAAAGAAGTAACGTTTCTGTATTTCATATGAACAAAAAGAAAGAATGAATGTTTGTTTCCTATTTTTGCTATTCATGTTTTTGTCAGTCTCTCAGATAAATTGTTTCTTTTTAAATTTACAAAGACATTCATAGCTATTCATATTTAATTTAACAACTAAAAATAGTTAAATTTTTATTAAAGCTTTTCTATAATATCTGAGTGAAATTTAATTGTTACTTTTTATTAAAAATTACAGTCCTAAAATTAAGACACAGTTTGAATTACCCAGTATGATCAATACTAAAGATAAAAGTAAAAAAAGATATATTGGATTGTCATGGTTAACAAATTTCTGGTTGTGTGTTATGTATTTGTTTCGCATTGTTTTGTTTTTATTATTATTGGAGGGGGGTAGATAAAGTAATTCCATATACGAGGGTAGATCTAAAAAAATTGTCACTAGCAGTAGCCTTTGAAAAATTATTATTGTGGAGGGAATACATTCTAATAGAATGGAGACAGATATCTTGAAGTCTTTTACAGGGGTGTAGTCGTAGAAAAATCAGAAGGTATAAGCTCAAAACAGAAGGTATACCCAAGAGTGTACATAGTATAGCTTTCCAAGATTAATGAAGGGTATACAGTGTTCCTTAAAAAATCCAGAAAATATACTGCCTATACACGCATATACCAGGGTCGTAGCAAGAAATGAAAAATGGGGGGGGGGGGGTCAAGAAACTGTAGAAGTGGCTCAAGAAAATATAGGGGGGACTCATATTTTATCTCATGCAGAAAGAAAAATTAGTGCATATTCACACTGTAGATGCTATGCTTCCCATTAAACTGTTGTAATAACTTCATTGTATGCTAAGAAAGTAATAGGATGACGGAAAATTCGAGTGTATAAATAGTGCAACATTAAACACAATATTAGATTCATATGTACATATAGGATAAGCAAGTGTTGAAACACTTATTTTAGTAACAATTTAGTATTTCTGTAAAAATTTGAAAGGTCCTGAAAATTAAATTAGACTTTTGAATAAAATTTCATTTGGATTTTCGGGGAACATGAATTCATTTAGTGACCTGGGAATCTTTTCTAGGGGGGAGGGGGGTCTCAGAATGTTTTAGGAGGGTCTGAGCTTTGGTGGTCTGACTTGGAGGCGCGAGCCGTGATACATTTCTTATGAAAAAAGAATGTGTCTGCATGTGTATTCATCATCAAATCGTATAATTTCAGTGGAGAAACAATGAGCTGACGACATGCATGGCCAAATGTTGTCAAATTATGTTTGTAGTAAAATCTCATAACTTTTTTTTTAATCTTGCAATTTAAAGATATATTTCTTTTTTTTTAATATTAGCCAAACGTTAAAAAACAATGTAGCATTCAGAAGTTTAATTAAAATGGCAAATGTTCATTAAAGTGTAAAATCACATAAATGGTAAGTAAAAGTAGAATCTTCAAGTTAAATGATTATTAAAGTGAAGAAAGCTTTTTTGTTAATATAAATTAATAACGTAACTCCGCCTATTCGAAAACGAAAATAATGGCCAGTTTTTTCACATTTTTTTTTTACAAAATTATTTAAAAACAGGGATTCTGGCATAATTTAGGGTTTCTTCAATTGTTGTTAAAAACGGAAAAAAAATTCAAGAAAAGCCTATTGCGGAATGATTAATTAAGTTTTCTGGAATATGGAGAAAAATGTATATCGTGCAATATGCATAGGAGTGGGCGGAGCTACTGAAATCGCATTAGATTATAAATAAGGTATAGTAGGAATTTTCCATATTTTGAGGGCAAAATCTTGGATTTACACATGTGACAAAATTTATTTAGAACTGTCAATTATTTTTATATAAATTTAGTTAAACAATTTTTTTGTATTCCGCCACAATCGTTAATATTTTCTCGTAGCCCCAGGGATATGCGTAATCGAGGTTGGGAACCTAACTGATTCATCAGACCTAACTGATTCATCAGATTTCAAAATACCAAACTTTATCTTGTATATTAATTTAATTGTTGTGTATTCATGAATTAACGGCGCACAGTATGTGCGGTTACCGAATAATATCGTGTTAGACTATCCCGTGTCTAAATCACCTCTCAGATGATACTAAAGCCTGTCCCCTTCAGAATAATTTCAGCCACCTTCAGAAAGGTGCAATGTCATATTTAGTTGTGCTTGGAGGAAGTTTATGTCCAACATCCTTTTTACCAAAGTCATTATTTTAGAATTGAGGTATGATATATAATTTCATTGTTTTCATTTTTCCTGTACATTTGTAAAACAAAAATTACCGATGCTCCCTACTACCGAGATATGCAGTTTAAGTATAGGATACTGCGATGTTGAAAATAGTTTTTACCGAGTACGGCTTCATGAATATCCCACTATTCAGTTAATAAACTTATTCTATATTTTTAATTTTCAATATGTAGTGCCATCCTTTGATTTTTTTGTATTGAAAAAAATATACATATGACACGGGATAGATTAACAAAAATATAATATCAATATTATTGTTAATACTATACATTTATGGTATTTTTTGTAAAACAAGATTGTTTGATATGAAAATGTTTAGTTGAGAATTAATAGTATTCTAAATTTTTCTCTATGATAATATAGGTGTGCATAAAGCCGGCGACTTGAGAACTCTGAAATAATAGCATTTTGGGATTTAAATTAGAGCTTAATATATCTGGATTTTAATCTTTACTTTATGAACACAAACTTATAAATTTTATTGCTGTCTTTTAAAGTTTTTCTTTAATCAAAATGTGTAATGTTACACTTCTTCTCACCCCTTCTCATCCCCTTGGCAAAAACTGTCACAATTTCACAAACCAACTCCCCCTCCTCCCCTCTAAGCACAATATTTTTTATAGACTTGTGTATGGGTATAATATATTAAATAATAAAATATACTCAAAATAACTTGAGGTGGACAAATTTAAAAACGACACATATTTAATGACACGAACTACACACGAAATACAAACATTAACAACATAAAAACATAATCTGGAACTCAAACATTTTTGTTACTTTAATTATTGCCTGGAATTAGTCCAGAGGCGCCATCTACAGTTTTACCTGAACACTAAAAGTGTAAAATACCACAGCTCTCCCCCACTTAATATTGAAGTCGTACAGGAGCTCTTCTATGTCTACTGGATCTTCTTAGTACCTGCGGAGAAAAAGAAAAATTAGTTTTAACATGTTCAGAAGCATCAATTGTCATCAATTGTAGAACTAGTAGGAACTGACGGTTTTGTGAGAATGGTATCAGAGTTAGTTGATTTAGAACTCGAAGAATCAGGATCATGAAAGTCAGTTGGCGTAGGACCTGAAGCAATTGGAACATGAGAGTCAACTGGTTGCGGTTCTGTGAAACTAGTCTGTAAGGGTGGAAAATCACTTTGCCTCACATTTGCATTTTCACTTCTGAAATTTTCTGTACCATTTTCTTCCGAATTTGGATCATTAGTAAAAGAAATGTCTTTCACTGGATTAGTTATTTAATAAACATGCCTTTTTCAAATATCCGAAGCAATTTGAACTCTATAATGTAATTTTCCTTCTCTTGCTACGATTCTACCAATTTTTCATTTGGCTTCTGGAGTATAATTTCTTACAGCTACTTTTTTGGTTGATTTCAAATTCTTTTACATTAACTTTAGACTTGCATTTGTTTTGCATTATGTTTTTCTTGAATGAAATTTGTAACATTCGGCACTATCAAATCTATGATTGTTCTTCTATGACGTTTTAGAAATAAAGATGCAGGACTTTGTCCCGCTGTATGTATCTTCCTGTACTGCAAAAGAAAGTTATTCAATTTCATTTGTTAAGTACCTGGTTCAGAAGCTAAGACTTTTAATACACGTTTGACCGTTTGCACATATCTCCCAGACTGTCCATTTGTAGATGGATGGTACGGTGCACTAAACTTATGTTTTAGACCATGACTTTTCAAAAATATTTCAAATTCTTCAGATGTAAACTGCTTAGTATTATCTGATACTAAAGAAATAGGAAAACAGTATCGTGCAAAAAGAGAAAAAATGATAAATTATTGTATTTTCCGAAGTTGTACTAGGAACTATAAATATTTCTGTGCATTTAGTATAAGAATCAACCACTAAAAAAAGCATTTTTCCATTAACTGGACCAAAATAATCAATATGAATTCTCTGCCATAGCGCTGAAGGCCATTCCCAATTATATGAATCAACTTTGGGAGGATTATTTTTCAAATTTACACAAATAGAGCAATTTCTTGCAATATATTAAATATCTTGGTCTATTCCTGCCACCATACAAAACTACGGGCTAAAGACTTCATTTTCACTATACCAAAATTACCAAAATGTAATTCCTTTAATAGTTGTTGTCGATGAATTTCTGGGACTAGCTACCCTACAACATTTTAAAACACAACCATGCTGAAGAGTAAATTTTTCTTTTTTACCGCCAAAAAGAAATTTTTTTGGAATTTCAGAACCAGAAATGAGACGACGAAAAATTTTACGCAAAAGAGGATCAGTTTTTGTAGCTGAAGCAATAGATTTAGCATTTAAAGGTAAAACAGAAAGGTGATTTATTTGTATGATTTCTGATTCATCAAGTACCTCATTTGAATTATATTCGTAGGGTAAATCTTCACTACGTAATGGAAGACGTGAAAGTGCATCGACATTTCCCTGTTCAGTAGTTTTCTTATATCTTATATATATTCCATATAAATGTATGACATATCTTTGCATTGTAGCTTCTGATAAAACAGGAATACTTTTAAAAGGTGAAAAAATTTAAACTAATGGTTTACTATCAGTGAACAAAGTGAATCTGTTATCGTACAAATACTGAAAAAATTTCTTTACTCCAAATATAATTGCTAATGCCTCCTTATCCACTTGACTATATCGTTTTTCGGTATTAGGCAAAGTTTTGGATACAAATCCAATAGGCTTTTCAGTATTATCTAGCATCACATGCAAAGAACTGCAGAGATACCATAAGGAGAAGCAGCAATAGTTAAGATTAAAGGTAATTTTGGATTGAAGTAAGTAAGAACTCTGTCAGATGTAATCTCTCTTTTTATACTTTTAAACGCTTGTTCACATTTATAAGTATAATTAAACTTCACATTCTTTTTAAACAAATTATTCAAAAGATGTGCAATTGTAGATAAATTTGGCACAAATTTAGCATAATAAGTTACAAGACCAAGAAATGCTTTTACCTGGGATACATTTACTGTTCTAGGGGCATTTATAATTGCTTCAATTTTATCTGGTGTTTTATAAATACCATGTTTATCCACTTTATACCCACAATAAGGAATTTCATCAGCCATGAAGAATGATTTTTCTTTATTTATCCGAATATTATAATTCCTCAATCTTTCTAATGCTTGCTTTAATCTTTGTAAATGAATTTCATCTGTTTCAACAGTCACTCCAATATCATCTATCAAAATTGTAATTCCCTCAATTCCACTTAAAATTTGCCCGATTTTTCTTTGCCATATAGCAGGAGAACTATTAAGACCCATTGGTAATTTAAGGAACTGAAATAATACTTTAGGCGATTTATGGTTAATAATTTTTGGAATTCCGAATACTTGAAGATACGCTTGATTTAAATCAATTTTTGTAAAATGAACATCACCACTTAAAGTAGCTAACATATCTTCTATTTTCGGCAAGGGATATTTTTCCAATTTCAGAAATTTATTTACTGTAACTTTAAAGTCTCCGCATAAACGTACTTTTCCATTAGAATTTACCACTGGAATTAAAGGGGTTGCCCACTCGCTATTTGTAACTGGTTTAATTATACCAACTTCCTGTAATTTTTGTAACTCCTCATTGACTGCAGCACATAATGCATAAGTGAAAGTCCTAGCTTTACAAAATATGGGTATAGCATCCTTTTCAAGATAAAGCTCTCCTATCAAACCTTTAATTTTCCCTATTTTATCAGAAAATAAATGTGAAAAATCATTTAACAATTCTTGAAATTTATCAGAATAATTTACAGTTTCATTAGCATAGACTGATCTTAAATTATGTGGGAAAATAGCGAATGCAGATGCCCAATCTCTTCCAAATAATAATTTGAAAATATCTTCTTTTATTAAATACAATTTTAACTTTTATGATTTATTTTCATAAATAACATTTACTTCAACATAGCCTACAGATTTAAAAATTTCACCAGTTGCAGTTTTTACTGAATAACTGGGAGGTAAATTTTATAAGCAGGAAAAGTTCTGCGAAATCTTTTTAAAGGAATAGCAGGATTTCCCGAACCTGTGTCCAATTCCATATCAGCTCTTGCTTTATTTTCAATTAAAACAGACAATTTAATTTTATTTGCACCTGTATTTTTTGCAGTTAATACATTTACTGTATCTAAAGAATTTACGTGTTTTTAGGAAGTTTTACTTCTACATACTTTTTCTATATGGCCTTTTTTTACAAATTTTACATGTGACATTAATAAATCTGGCCACATGAATTAGCTAGAGGAGAAGGGTTTCCACATCTATAACATTTCATGTAATTTTTATTCGAATCAGGATTTGTATTATTTATATGATTGTTGACATGCTGTTTCTGAAAATCTTCTGACACTTTCTATGGTTGTACGTTTTTTGAACTAGAAATTTTATTTATATTGAAATTTTTATTTTTAATTTCAGAAATTTCAATATCTACATTGTATAACGATAAAGCTTTTTTAGTTGCATTCTCAAAAGTTAACTCACCTACTTGAGTAATCAATTTATTTTGAATATTTTCGTTTTTCAAACCGCGCAAAAATTTTTCCAATAAATTTTCATTCAATGTATTACCAGTAAAATAACAAAAAAGTTGTACACTTTTTTAATCTAGTAGCAAAATCTTAAACCGATTCCGACCGACTCATTTGGATAACATTTTCAAAATTTAATACGTTGGATAGATTTGTTGGGGGCGGGGCTTAAGAGTTTAAGCAAAATATCAGAATATTTTAAATATTCAAAATCTTTTGGAAATGATAAATTACTCAATAAATTATACAGTTTCGGACCCATGCAGGATAAAAGGGCAACAACTTTTTTTCATCTTTTATCTCATGTAAAACAAAATTTTGTTATAATCTTTTGACATATGCTTGGAATGATTCGACCTTATCGTCGAATTCTTTAAACGTGAACATTTTACTTTAATGTAATAACCATAAAAGAGAAAAAAAGAAAGGTAAAAGTTAATATCTGCACTTACCACCCTCTTTTTAGCAGCTGGCGATACTATTGAAGCTGCCTTTACGTATCATAACTAGCAGAATTGAAACCAGAACTGAGCCATTATAATTCAGCTCGAACGTATTCTTTGAACTTCTTCTGGTGACTCTTATGTCTCATTTTCCATCGTCGCCAGTTCTTTTATGTGTGGGTATAATATATTAAGTAATAGCACATACTCAAAATAACTTAAGGTGGACAAATTTAAGAACGACGCATATTTAATGACCACGAACTCTTACTACACACGAAATACAAACATTAAGAACATAAAAGCATAAACTGCAACTCAAACATTTTTTGTTTCTTTAATTATTCCATGGAATTAGTCCAGAGGCGCCATCTACAGCTTTACCTGAAAACTAAAATTGTAAAATACCACATAGACGGTCCCTTATTCCACTATAAAAGCCACTCGGAAGCACTACCAGAAATCAACAAAAAAAAATAATGTATATTATTTTGTTTTGTTTTTGTTTTTATTAATCATTTTGTTTTATTTATAAAAATTATTTTCTTATGTCACGAAACAAAAATTATTAGATAATCGTGGGTAACTCAGAATACGTTATTGTATGTTCCTTTATAATTATATAATATTATATTTCCGTGTATTAAGAAATACTTGTATTTCATTGCAACATATGATACAATACCTTTTGTGTCAAATTTTTAATTAATGCCATTCGTGTGTGCTTTCATATTTATATGAATTTTTCATTAATTATGCAAATGAAAATAAGTTTCATACAACAAAAAGACTTTTGCCTCGAAAACGAAAAATCGGTCTGAAATAAAAAAAAAATACAGTTAATGCATTTAAGTTAAATTTTGTTTCCAATAATAAACGCTATCCATAGCTGATTAGCATAAATTTGTTTAAAGGAAATTGATCAAAATAAAATTGTACGTTTGTTTTCGGAAGACAAAAATAAAAGGGGAGGGGAGGCATTAGGTTTTTAAAATCTGGTTGCAGCAAATTTGAATATCTGAATATTTATAAAAATTTTAATGCGAATTCGCCATAGTGAGAAGAGAATTCCTGTTAAGATTACAAAAGATTAGAAGGAGTGTTCAAAAAAGTATACAAATGAAATCTCCAAGGAGCAAAATAAGACTTAAACAATTTATATAATAAAGCATTGTATATTTAAATTTTTAGAAATAAACAGAAATTAGATTAATGTTGCATTAGAAAAGAAATTTTTATAAAACTTTTTCCTCAGAACAATTATAGGTTGTCCATCAAAGAAAATATTTGATTTTTTAAGAAAAATAACTTGAGCAGAAAAAAAATCGATTGTTTTTTATTTAATTTGTTTTTGTTTTATATTAAACATAGTGTATTTAAAGAAACAAGCGCCTTCCCCCCTAAACGTAACTTTTTTTTATAGATGGTCCTTTATTCCACTATAAAAACCACACGGAAGCGTTTCTTAAAATAACTGACAAAATAAATAAATAAATAAATAAATAAATAAACTAAATTTATTTTTGTTTTTTGTTTTTATTATTGATGTAGTTTTATTTAGAAAAAATATATTTTCTTAAGCTTAAAAAAAAAAAAAAGAAAAGAAAAGAAAAGAAAAGAAATCATTAGGTAGCCGTAGGTAACTCAGAATACTTTATTGTATACTCCTTCATGATCATATAACGTTATACTTTCATGTATTAAAATTATTTGTATTTAATTACAGGATATGGTGCAGTACCTTTTGTATAAAATATTAAATTTACGGCAGTTTTGTGTGCTTTCATATTTATATGAATATTTTATTAACTATACAAATGAAAATAAGTTTCATACAACAAAATGAGTTCTGCCTTGAAAACGAAAAACCGGTACGAAATAAAAATTATAGTTAATGCCATTAAGTTAAATTTTGTTTCCAATAATAAATGCTATCCATAGCTGATTAACATAAATTTGTATAAAGGAAATGGATCAAAACAAAATTATACGTTTGTTTTCGGAAAGCAAAAATAAAAGGAAAGGCATTAGGTTTTCAGAATCTGGTTGCAGCGAATTTGAATATCTGAATATTTATCAAAATTTTAATGCGAACTTGCCATAATCAGAAGAGAATTCCAGTTTAGATTACAAAAGATTAGAAGGAGTGCTCAAAAAAGTATACAAATGAAACCTCCAAGAAGCAAAATAAGACTTAAACAAATTATATAATAATGCATTGAATATTTAAATTTTTAGAAACAAACGAAAATTAGATTACAGATGTATTAAAAAAATACTTTTTTAAAGTTTTTATTTAAATTACTTATAAGCTGTCTATCAAAGAAAGTATTTAGTTTCTTAAAAAAAAGAATTGAGCAGAAAAAAATGATTGTTTTCTATTGAAAAGTAACTTTTGTTTTTTTTTCTCAAACAATCATTATTTTCAGAAACAAATCAATAGTTAAAAAATTGCATGTTTTCATGTTATTAGATTTTTTTGCATCCAATTAGATAGTTAAATAGCTAAATAGTTATACTAAAAAATCACTGCAATGCATATTATAAATTACATATAACAAAGTATTAATATTTTTGTAGTGCAAAATTTCAATAATGTATTTTAGAGATACGAATTATTTTTATGTATATCTATTACCTTAAAGCAAATTTAAGATTTTGTATCTATACATTAACACTTTGAAAGAATAAAAATTAATTTATAGCCACACAGTGCATGTTAAATAGTACAAAAAATAAAAATATAGATTAAGCAGTTTCGAAATATGGAAATGCAAATCAAGAAACCGAAAATTTTGAAAATTGGGCGTATCTAATGTATCTAATAGAAGAGAGTAAGCCGAAAAAATAAATTTTTATGACATTTTAAAAACTGTATTGTTGATACGTATTGATTTGTATTGATTTGTATTGAGTACTATTTTTAATTTTTAATACATTTTCAGAAGATTAAAAGTACAATAAAAATATTTATATTTAAAAATTGTTTACTGATTGTAATGTTTTATTTATCAATTAAACGTTTTAAATTATTTTTTAATTGAAAATTTTAAGTATATAATTGTATAGTATTTCTGAATACTTAATTCTATTTTCAATGTGTCGTTTAAAAAAGGTAGATATTTATTTGCATATACAGGGTGCTCCAAATCTCTGCCGAAAAATTCAGAGGTGTGGTAGTACACTTTTACTTCTTCAGATCCCTTGCTTTATTTATACACTTTTCTTAATTTCAATTATCGATTTTTATCAGCAAATCGATAACTAAGAAAGATTGAGCAGCAAAATTAATAAATAAAATAAAATTTCTTTTTGGTACATATCAGTTTTTGATGCACGGGAGATAAAAAAAAAATACATTTTTTTCCTTCACAATATATCAGGATTTATTTATTTTTTTTATTATTATTATTTTATTTATTTATTTATTTTATTTTATTTTATTTTATTTTATTTTATTTTATTTTTATTTTGCAGAAACATAGAAATACATAAATCAAATATAAACTATATGTTTATTAATGACCGATTATTAGACGTTTTGTTAAATATCTAGAAAATACATGAGGAATTATTCTCTAATTCAAGAGGTATAAACAAAATAGTACTTGTCAAATATTTTCGTGACGGTTTTTCCTGAAATGCCATCTCCATGAATGGGACACCTCCAACAAATTGAAAAAGAACGAGGATCTTTTGGATATTCATGTCAAACTAATGTAGTAAAAGCGTTTAAACTGCAGATTATGATTAAGTGGCTCATTGTAATAAACTGTGTTCGTTTTTATGAGGATAGCTGGTAGAAATTAGGATTTTAATTTTAAAAAAATCCCAAAATTTGTCACGTTCTTAATGTAAAAAATGTTCTTTTCAAAACATATGGCAAACAACATTGTACATAATAACCTGTAATCATAATTTAAAAATCATAAAAATTGTATGCAAAATGAGCAGAATTAATAAATAATGTTTCACGGAGCATGCGTCAACGCAATCAAATATTATTTCCATAATGTGTTAGATAAATCCATAGAGCAACTTTTGTGAAAGTGTCAAAAACATAGCTTTACAATTCTAAAAAATATCGTTGATGGAATAAGCTCAAAATCAGTTATTTCCAAAATGAAGCAAAAATGTGAGGGGCTGTATCCATATATCCATTTATTAGTTTCAATGCAGCATTCATATATAGTACGTGCTACTATATTTGGAAACAGCCCCTCATCTTTTGCTTCCTTTTGAGCTTATTCTATCGATGATAATTATGTACTTATATACTGTATATGTATTCTTTTGATATTGATTTCACAATACAATAAAATCCATTTATTTTTATTTATTTTTTTATTTATTTTTGTTTTGTTTTGCTTTTTAGTAAATAAAGTCAAGTTTCATGAATAAAAGGCATTTCTCGTAATCTAAAAAAGTTATTCAAAAATGCAAAATTTCCTTAATATTGTGATTTGGCTGGAAGCCAGGAAAGGGGACATCATTATAGCTTTTATCGAAATACAATCTCCTCCCAAATTGCATGCACTATTTAGTATTTTTAAACTCTTAAAATTGTGCATTATTGCTGGAATATTGATTTCAAGTCATTTAACTTTTTACTAGCAATTTATCTTTGAATAAAATCCTTGAAAAATAACTTTGTTTGATTATGCCTTTTCAAGGATCATAGAACGAAGTGGTTTTATCAGTTATTATTGCATTGGAAAAATACCTAGAGACATATTTATAGGTATAAGAATATATAAAAAGGAACATAATCGAGATTATTTTTTAACTGCTATTACTCTTTTATTAACAATGCCGATGGTTGATAAATAATGTTTTTTATTTATTTATTTTTATTTAGTTCGATTGGTTTCAATACAATTTTGATAAACAATTTTTTAGGTTAAAAATATCGATAAAGAAAAGAGGTCAACTCTTTCAAGAAAGATAGTCACATGACATGACCTAATTTTGATTATAAAACAAAACGCACCAAGGAATATTCTAATTAAATTTTATTTTTGAAATAAAGGAGTAGGAAAGTAGGCCTTTTTTCTGAAAAAATCGTCAGTAAATTTTCGCTTTTTCAATTATTTCATTATTTTACAAACATAATTTTTTTACCCCTAAAAGTGCAAAGATAGCAAAATTCAAGAAAGTTTTTTTTTCAATTAAGCTGATTTACGGTTTATATAAAACAAAAACTATTTATGTACAAAAAATGAAAAGGGAAATACTTTATTGACTGAAAGCTGCGCCGAAAGTTACATTTTCCATTAAAAAATAAATAAAATGTTAAATTTAATTCTGGGAATTTACGTTATTTGTTACTGAAATTTTATTTCGTTTGAGTTTAAATAGGTTTAGATCTTCTTTTTCTTCTTTTTTTTAGATTCCGAGGAAAAGTGCCTCAAGACGTCATGTTAGTTTTTATTATAGTCTCGAATAGTTAGATTACATGAAATATTAATATAATGGTATAATATTTGGCGAAACTGGGTTCAAAATCATGCTATTAAGGGCGCGCTCAGCGGAGCCACCGAGTATGTACCTGTAAGTTCGATTAGTTACCAAAACGTTCAGTGCTGCTAACCGATTCACAACCAACGTCGTTCAGAAGAAGTAACCGAAGTGACAGATAAGAGACCAAACTAACCCAGAACAATCTAGGTTAGTTGGGTCACCTGAACAGTTACCTAAATATTTATGACAATAACAATAAAAGAATAATTTTAACAACATAATACAGATGCTGCTGCTAGTAATAAATACCACTAGAATCCAGTGAATCTGTCAATTGGTTAGAAACCGGCCACTTCGTGTGTCACCCATGACGGCATGTAATTGGTCACGTTGGTCGCTTTGATTAGGTCTGCTGAACGTTAAGTGGCGTTCTATCAAAACCACTTATATCGCTATTCCTTGTGAAAAGTTATGTTACTAACCATACAAAAAAGCACTATTCACCATAAGTCCAAATATGTGTATATAGTACATGAATAGACACAAAAGACTTATACCTCGTTAAATAGTCATAATCTATGATAACGGTACTGGCATACGCGTGTTTGCTGTAATATTGAATCATGTTCTTTCCTATCATTGGAAATCTTTAGCATGCAGAGCTTAGAAAAAACTCAATTATGTTTAAGTTCCTGCAATGCTATTTATTCTAAAAACTTTTAAAGTGTTGCTCATAGTGCTTCAAACCAATTTATATTTACCAAGAATTCATTTTATATGATCCTATAAAACAGAATTCCGGAGTCAGAGTCGGGAAAATTTCTGATCAAAAGTGTTGGAGTCAGAGTAGCTAAGAACAAGCCAACTACAATTCCAGCTTGTTTTCTGTTGTTGTTAGACAGTGAAATTAAACCAATCATATGTAATTTTAAATTCATAAAAGGAATTAGTATTGTTATTTATAGATTGAATCAGGCTATCCAAGTTAAAGATTTACAAAATACTGGCCGGCACACTCAACAGATGAAAATCATTTTTAATTAAAAAATCTAGTAGATCCTGAATTATGTTCAAAGTAGTAAAATTTCCATTTTTATTTTTTTTTCTTTCAATCGAAATTTTTATAAACTGGAGGACACGAATTAACATCAAAATTGTAAGAAGCTTTCTCCTTTCCAAGTTCTCAAGTTTTCTCAAGTTTCTAATCCGAAATAGTAAAATATCGGTTTTGTTTTCTTTTTTAGATTTCGATAGTAGGATTTTTCGGGTTTGTGGGACATGAAAAAAAAATATATAATTTTTTTTTCTTTCGAAGATCTAAAAACTGAATTAAACCCGAGACATTGAATATTTTGTCTTATTTACCTTGCGTTCTCTCATAATTTTAAACAACGTCAACATTAACCAGCCCAGAGTCGGAATCGGCCATTTTGCTCATTGACTTTGCTACCCTGCTTTAAACTGCACTTTTCCTAATTAAATTCAAATAATTAAAGCTCTAAAACAGAGAGTAAGAGTTTCACTAGAATTTCTTAGGCATCTTATTCCTCTGTTTAAGATAAATTTTAAAGCATAAGACTATAAAAAGGGAAAATAGACAGGGTTCGTAATGTTCCTAAAATTTTCATCATTTGCCACCAATATTTAAATACGATAATATTTATTTTATGCTATTATGCCATTGTTAAGGGAATATATATATAATGCATATAGAATAGTGGTAAGAAATGCAGAAAATTTTAGAAATGCTGCGACTCCTGAATAGAAATATAAATTCCCTTTCGCAATATATATATGATGGGTGGCAAAATATCTTACAATTTAGAAATGCATTACTTCAATTATTCATTTTGGAATATACTTGTATAACTTTATTGTCGGATATATTTTTAGTATTATTAACTTGCTTTTTACTGCATTTATTGCGAACATTTTTAAAAGTCACTTTGCATAATGTTTTCTGGCAGTAAATGTCTAGTTTATCTTCTGTCGTGTTATTAATTTTAGTTTTAAAAAATGTGAACCAGATTAAAAAAACATAGGCACGAACTTTCAATATCTAGAATATTCCTGTATTTCGTCCTGCCGTCACTCGTGCTCAAATTCCAGCTTTTATGTTTACTGAAATTTAATACTGTTCATTCTGGTCTAGTTAGCTCTTAAGGAAATTATCTTATTGTCCCAAAATTGACCAATATCAATTAAAACAGGTTGGAAATTGCACGTGAAGCGTAGCAAATGAGGTGCGTTCGTACGATAACGAAGTTTTAAAAATATTCAGATCTTGATGATATAGTAGAGCGTACTTCGGATACAGTATAGTAGGCGAAATCTTTGTGTTTCTGTAAATATGCAGGAAGCAAGTTTTATTACACCTCAGCAACTTATATCTTATTCATAAAATGTGAAATAGTTGAATATAATTAAAACACGCCCCAAACAATGTTTAACCCCGTATAGCATTATGTAGTGGAATATTTTTGTGTGGCCCTGTGATTTAATAATAAAAATTCTTTGAATCACAGATTGTACAGAATGCATATTTTAGTATATACTACATAGAGTCATGCCAATTCTATTATGTTCGAATGAGTGTAACATCATTAAAATGCATTTGAAACTTTTTCCCATTGACCGTAATGTAATGTAATATTTTGATTGTCCCTGTAATTGATCTATACATCCGATTGTCATAACATTTAAAATGACTCAATAAAATTACGCACTAATTATAAGTTTTAAATTTCAAACGATTAAAATGCATTTGAAACTTTTTCCCCATTGACCGTAATGTAACGGAATCCTTTTGATTGTCCCTGTAATTGATCTATACATCCGATTGTCATAACATTTAAAATGACTCGACAAAATTATGTTATAATTATATATTTTAAATTTCAAACGATTCGTTTGGGTATTTTTTGCGTTATTACATGGGGACAGACAGACGTACGGACAGACAGACGGACGGTCTGAGCGACAACAATAGGTGCTCGTATTTAGATAATTACGAACGCACCTAAAAATCGAAGAATCAAAAAGAGGGAAAAAAACTTCGTGTTTATAAATGATTTATTAAATCTTGAAAAATGTTTTTAAGTAAGTGAAGAGTCTCTTTAAATATTGCCAAGGCCATTAAAAATCTAAACCAAAAAATACCTCTACTTTTTGGCTATTATTTATGGCATTGAGCAAAACCGTAACAATTTAGACACATAAATACAATCCTTTTGAAAATCTGTTTAAAAAATTAATGTATAAAGATTTTAATTTTCAATGAGCTTTCAAAATTTCTAGTAATTATTAGTTAGAATAAATGAATTTACTTTATTTCAATTTATTTTAATTCAATCTACACAAAAATGTGATGTATTATACTTCGTGACCTAAAAAAATATTCATTAAACTACTTAAAAAACCAGTTATATATATATTTTCAAAGGATTTTTTTAAAGCTTAGATTGTAATAAATTATCTACGACACTTTAAAACTATTTTTCTTCTTTTAAATTTCAATTACATTCTCCCATCTTACCAATCTTAGAGTTCCAATAAAAAACATAAAATAAAATAACTTACTCGTCTGTAAATCTTCCCACCGCAAAGAAAAAACTGTTTTCAAGCGAAAATAAAGGTGGTAAAGATGTCTTAAGGCCTTCTAAAGTTTTTCTTTTTAATCCTTTATATAAAAAGAAAGACACTTGCAGTTTTTCAGGCGTAAAAACGTACGGTAAAGTTTAGGAATTACTGTTCATAGAACCTTTAGTGCACCATATGGCGTAATAAAAAAAACACGAAAAACTCAATAACGAAACTTATGATGCACTTTAATTACATTTATTGATTAAAATAATAAATAAAGTATAAAATTGGAAGAATATTTATTGAAATTTGTCGAACGAATGTTTAATTAATTAAATTGATTTCTTTTTAACCCATCAACACCCGAATTATTTTCTTCGCTAAAATTTAAATTGTGTATTTCTCACCACTTTTAAAATCAAATAAACTTTTATCTAAATTTATCGAGGATTCTGTCTCGTGAAAGAAAGTATATATTTATATTCCTCTTTACTGGTGGGAAAACCTCTTTCTTGCTGTTTTTGTAACCGTCTTCAAAAGAGGACGCTGGGCGTTAATGGGTTAAGCACTTAACTGATCAATATTTTTGAAAAAATCTTTCAGATAATGCCTTTTTTAAAAGTATTTTATAGATTTTTTTATCATCTATCACCGATTTTTCCAAACAGAAATTTTTGCCTGACTGAATCAGAAAAACGCTCGGGTTAAATAAAACAAAATTTACAATAAAAATTTGCTGGTGAGAATAATATATTATGAATGGAACATGGATGCCCGTAAGTGCTACTTTCAAACCGTGGTTTGTAAAAACACATTCTCCATGTGCCATACGGGCAAATCGAGGAAGCGGCAAAAGGATTCTATATGAAAGGTTTGAACCTTCAGAATACACTGTTGATTTTAATTAAAATTTCTCTCTAAAAGACATCTTAACTTAATCAATTTAGACAAATTTAGTGTTACTCTACAAAAAAAAAAAAAAAAAAAAAAAAAAAAAACATGCACGTAAAATTTTGAACTAAACTTCTGTGACAAATCATCCAAGTTTATGCTGTAATTGTACTATTATTGAATAAATATTTGTTGAAATACGTCGTTTTAAGATCCAATTAGTCATTTTTTTAATATTTACTATGTGGTGTTTTGAAATAAGGTTAAAATTTATATTCCCAGTTGATTTTAACACAACGCGCTTCTTATAAGTATTCCAAGCAAGTTACAAACAAGTTGAGTATTGCACAACATAGAAACACAATTACATAGAATTGTGAAATAGATTTCAAATGACTTTACTTGAATTTTCTTTTAATTCAATCTACACAAAAATGTGATGTATTATACTTCGTGACCTAAAAAAAATATTCATCAAAATTCTTAAAACCAGTCATATATATTTTTCAAAGGTCACTAAATTTTATGGGGGATTTTTTAATACTTAGATTGTAATAAATTATCTACAACACTTATAAAATTCTTTTGAAAAACTATTTTAGAAAAATTAAACGTATTAAGATTTTAATTTTCAAAAATTTCAAAAATTTCGAAATTTCTAGTAGTTATTAGTTAAAATAAGTGAAATGACTTTACTTCAATTTATTTTAATTCAATCTACATAAAAATGGGATGTATTATACTTCGTGACCTAAAACAAAATATTCACCGAAGTTCCTAAAAACCAGTAATATATATTTTTTAAAGGTTACCAAATTTTATGGAGGATTTTTTTAAAGCTTAGATTGTAATAAATTATGTACGACACATTAAAACTATTTTTCTTCTTTTAAATTTTAATTATATTCTCCCATCTTACCGATCTTAGAGTTCCAATAAAAAATATAAAATAAATTAAGTTACTCATCTGTAAATCTTCCCACCGCAAAGAAAAACGGTTTTTAAGCGAAAATAAAGTCGGTAAAGATATCTTAAGGCCTTTTAAAGTTTTTCTTTTTAATCCCTTATATAAAAAGAAAGACACTTGCAATTTTTCAGGCGTAAAAACGTACGGTAAAGTTTAGGAATTACTGTCCATAGAACCCTTAGTGCACCATATGGCGTAATAAAAAAACACGAAAAACTATGTAACGAAACTTATGCACTTTCTTTACATTTATTGATTAAAATAATAAATAAAGTATAAAATCGGAAAAATATTTATTGAAATTTGTCGAACGAATGTTTAATTATTTATTTTTTCTTAAGCACTTAACCGATCAATATTTTTGAAAAAAAAAACTTTAAAAGAATGCCTTTTTTTAAAGTCTTTCACAGATTTTTTAATCTTCTATCACCGATTTTTCAAAACAGAATTTTTTGTCTAATCGAGTCAGAAAAATGCTCGGATTAAATAATGTAAAATTTACAATAAAAGTTTGCTGGTGAGAATAGTAGATTATGATTAGAATATGAATGCCTGTACGTGCTAAGTTCAAATCATGATAGGCAAAAACATATGGAAAATCGAGGAAGCGCTTATAGGGTTTAATAAGAAAGCTTTAAACCTTCGGACTATTCTGTTGATTTTAATTCAAAACTCTTTTTAAAAGACATCTTAACTAAATTAATTTTTACAAATTCAATGCTACTCATTATAAAAACACACGTGAAATTTTGAAAAAAATTTCTGTAACAAATCTTTCAATTTTATGCAGATGTTATGCTACTATTAAATAAATATTTTCTAGAATAAGTCGTTTTAAGATTTAATTAGTCATTTTTTTTAATATTTACTATGTGGTGTTTTTTACCAATGTTAAATTTTATATCCCCTGTTGATTTTTAAAATACGTCTTCTTATAAGTATTATAAGGAAGTTATAAACAATTTGAATATTGAACAACATAGAAATGCACTTACAGAAAATTTTGAAACCGATTTCAAATGACTTTGCTTCATTTTTTCAAAGTTCATTCTACACAAAAATGTAATGTTTTTTACTTCGTGACTAAAACAAATATTCATCAAAATTCTTAAAACAAGTCACATATATTTTTCAAAGGTCAACAAATTTTATAGACGATTTTTTAAAGCTGAAATTGTAATAAATTATCTACGACACTTTAAAAACTATTTTTCTTCTTTTAAATTTTAACTACATTCTGCCATCTTACCAATCTTAGAGTTCCAGTAAAAAATATAAAATAAAGTTAGTTACTCGTCTGTAAATCTTCCAAACGCCAAAAAAAAAAAACTGTTTTTAAGCAAAAATAAAGGTGGTAAGGATGTCTTAAAGTCTTCTAAATTTTTTCTTTTTAATTCCTTATATAAAAAGAAAGACACTTGCAGTTTTTCAGGCGTAAAAACGTACGGTAAAGTTTAGGAATTACTGTCCATAGAACGCTTAGTGCACCGTATGGCATAATAAATAAATAATAATAAAAAAAATCAATAACGTAACTTATGATGCACTTTGTTTACATTTATTAATTAAAATAATAACTAAAATTCTAATCCGAAGAATATTTATTGAAATTTGTCGAACGAATGTTTAATTAATTAGGTTGTTTTTCTTTTTAAACACTTAACTGATCAAAGTTTTTGAAAAAACTTTCAACGAATGCCTTTAAAAAAAAATTAAATAGAATTTTTAATCTTCTTTCACCGATTTTACAAAACAGAAATTTTTGACTAATTGAATCAGAAAAATGCTCTGATTAAATAATGCAATATTTACAATAAAAAATTACTGATGAGATTGATAGATTAAGATTAGAGTAAGGATGGCTGTTCGTGCTAAATTCAAATCCTGACTGGCAAAAACATGTTGTCCGTATACAATACGAGTAAATCGGGGAAACAGTTTAAGCCTCCAGAAAACACTGTTGATTGTAAGTCAAAACACTTTCTTAAATATATCTTAATTTAATTTATTTGGGCAAATTGAGTGCTACTCTAATGACACATGCACACGAAGTTTTGAAATAAAATTCTGAAACAAATCATTCAAATTTATGCATTGATTATACTATTATTCAATAAACAATTATTGCAACACTTCTTTTTATGGTTCAATTAATCAAATATTTAAATTTTCACTATGTGGTTTTTCTAACAACATTGAATTTTATATGCCCTCGTATTTTAGCACAAAAGCCCTTCATATAAGTATTCCAAGCAAACTAGCATACGGCCATTTTCAACATACGTAGTGTCAAGTCCGTTACCTAATGTCAAGTCTGTTACCGCCCGGTTTTTTAATGAGTACCATTTTTTCACCACTCTACTTTTATTTTTTATTCAACTAAAAAAACAAATATGAAATTTCCTTAAAATTTAATAATTTATATGAATATATACTGTAATTATTAGAAAAACGTTCTTGCATAATTTCTATGTGATCAAAATCTTGTGTCTAAAACTGTCTCTCATTTCAATTTAATTTGAGTATTGCTGATAAATATCATGTTTTGAAATTTAGGAGCATAAGTCACTTCAAAGTAAGTTGATTTTAGAAAAGTAATAAATTTAAATCTGAGAATTTTCAGCAATTTTCTATGGAAACGGACTTGACAATTTGCCTTACAAGCGAAATTTAAATAGCATTTACATATTATATAATCGGGGAAAGTGCACGTCCATTTTTTTCATGTAACTTAAACATTTACTTCAACACCTGTTTCCATTTTTAAAAGAAATTATTAAGTTTAGAAAATAAAAATAAAATTCTGAACTATAAGCGAATGGTGAAAATGGTCCACCAATTTAATCAGTGGCATATTATGTTTAAAATTATATTAATATAAAATAACTACACCAATAAGTGCATAAATTATGCAGTATGTTTTTGATTTATAAGGTTTGATGACATTTATTTTATCATTCACATATGTTTATAAGAAATACACTATATAGTCAATAGTCACCGAATAATTTCAATTTCAGACATTTTGTCAAATATTTAAAGATATTACATAATGATAGTGTCAAATATTTATAAATATACATGTCGTATTTTTCTGAAACTGCAGAAATGTGAAGAAAATGTTTGATTTCATATTTATGAACTCTTGTTTGATCAGAAGGACAATTAGGTTGCCAAAAAAAGAATACTTAATTATTATTCTATGAATGTCATTAAATAAGTCACTGGAAATCGCATCAGATTTCGTTGGCAGTTAAGAAGTTAGTACTCGAATGTTTTGGCTAATAATATGCTGCTTCAAGCGGAAATTTTGTAATCTTTCCCTTCTGAGCATACCACTTTCGTCCAAAATTGGATAAAAACAGCTTGTATTTACATTACATAAATTCAACTGCCATGAAAATTGTACTTGCTCAACATTTTTAAGCAGTGTTTTCGTATCATTTAAATGTACAACGTATAATAAAGCACGATTAAAATAATCTTATGCTGAAATTTTTCTTTAAAATCTGTAAGTTAGTCGAAATATTTATTTGGATTAAAATTATAGTATAAATTAAAAAATAAATATTTTGAGTTAATTGTTAACAAGTAATCTTTTGTTTTAATCTCTTTATTGCCTTACGATTTTTTTCCTGGTTCAAAAATACCATCAAGCAAATAATACCTCCTTGTTCCTTTACCTGGAATTACTACCTGAGGGTTGTAGTGTTCGATACAATATGCTTGCAGCAAATTCTTTTATCCGTAAATAAAGTATATCATTTTTTTTTTCATTTTACAAAAATCATCATTTCATTTAAAAGAAAAAAATCAGTAGCATTAAATTTATTTATGCGACATTTCGTGTATCACAATAATCCTGTAGCTGTTGTTCAGATGGTTCTATTTTGAAATGAATAAAAAACTTTTATTTTATAAAAATAGAAATGAGGACATTAATTTTTTAAGTAAAATAAAAAGTACAAAAATGAAAGTAATTAAAAGTATCTATAAATAAATATTAAGTGATGTAGAAGAAAAGCGCGAAATAGTAGTTAATTAAATCAGGGGCGTATAAAAATGCTCAAATTTTGATTTTTTACTAATGAAAAAAAAAAGCTGTGTCATAAATATAAAAGGGATTATTTGTAAATATTTATAAAAATAGATAAAGAAATATTGTTTGATGGTAGTACCGAAAAAAATAGATAAGCTTTTTCATTAAATTATCGTTGTTGCATTTGGTAAAACTCAGTTGTTCCTGGGAAAAACAAAATCTACATATATATAATAATTTTTAAAAAATCTTAAAGTACTTGAAATTATTGTAATTTTTTTTCTTTATTCATTTTTATGGAAGATTAAAAATATTTCAAATATATTTTAATTTCTACCTCACATAACTATCAGCTGCTATCTATATTTATAGTTTACAAAAAATAAATATCTTGTAATCTTAGAATGCATACAGATAAGAATGCACAAATTTCATAATTCTACTTTTTTTACATGAAATAAAAGAATGCCAAAATGAAAAGAATTGAAAGTATTTAAAAAACATTTATAATGTATAACTGTATGTAAAAACGCATTTGTAATTATTTAAATGTACAGTCTTATTATAAGTTGCACTTTCAAAAGATTATAAAAAACACATTGGTGAAAATAACCTGACATTTCCCCAAACTGGAAGCTATGGAAAATTGTTTTGCGAAAAACTAATAACAATAATAATGTTGACTGAAGGATACCTCTGTACTACTTATAAAACTGTAGTTATAACGCGTGACATTCTGTTGTGGCATTATTTGTTCAAATCATATTATAAAATAACCAGATAGTACCGCAGCAAAATCAGCTTTTAGTTGTTCCTAGGCCAAACAAAGTAGAAAAAGCAAAAACAAAATTAGTTTTTATTTGTTGCTAGGCCAAAAATCGCACAAAAAACTAAAACTGATGAGACCATTTATAAAAGGAAGTCAGTTACGGCTTGCTAAAGAAACGTTCAGTATGCTGTCCATCTTTTTCTTAAAAGAACTGAAAGCTCAAAACAGCATGTTTCACAACAGGAGTGTTTTAGCATATATGCCAACACTTCTTAATTTATGCCAGAGTCTGGTACAAGATGAACATGTTTTCAACCCGAAATTTTATTTGACCAAAAATTTCAAAGTGAAATTAATTATTTACATCGTAGAAAAATGACACATTTTCTTACAAATTTTTCCCGTTTTGAGCATGCAATTTTTTTATCAAACTCCAGAATAATTCAGAGATGTTGACATCGATGAAAGTTTTATGGGTGCTATTACGAATGTGTTGAGTATAAAGTGTTTTTAAATTCACCTAAGTTCGCAAGTAGACCGTCATATGCAATATATTTTAGATATTTGAAGTAATGAACACTGTTAAATTCACCATAACAAAAGCAAGACGGGTTTCGAGCTAAAACACAGCTCGTTATCAGCTGAAGTAGACACGTGCCCGGGAAGTGAAAATGTCGAAGATGAACTGAAAGATAGAGGGAGGAGATTGGAAACAGTGCGACAGGTGGTGCTAGTTGAAATAGCACATGAAGACAAAATTGATGCAAAAGTAATAGAAGAGTAAAAGGTGAAAAAGTAAATAAAATAAGTAAATAAAATAAATATTCTAAAATATTTAAATATAAATAAATAAATAAATAAAAGAGAATTAAAACAAAATAACTATTAAAACATAAAACAAAAATAGACAAGAGGAGAGGGAAAGGAGTTTCAAACGTAATACCACGCAAGAGAGAGGAAGGTGGGAAATGAGAGATGATAGACATTATATTCCAACTATAATTTCTTGTAATCATAAAAGAAGAGTGATTAATATATATTTTTTCTTTTTTAAATGAGAAGGATTCAATTGGGCTAGTTTCTAACTTATTTACAAGTTATTTAATTTAGAAGACCATAAACAAATCTTTTGTCTCTTTTAAGAACGTACTTCGGAGAAGGAATAAACACAGGATGTACTTAGATTTCCACTCGAGTCTCAACTTAATTAAAAATAATAAAATAATTCTAAAAGCACTAGAAGAAAACGCAACGTAATTAAATAGACTGCAGTCAAATGAACAAAAACGATGCAATAAAAGGAATCCAGTCAACCGAGATTGGTGAAAAGAGCATTTGAAAAAGTTTTGAATTTAACTTTTTTTTCTCTCTTCTCTGAGTTATTAGAATACAGGAGATCTTAATTTTCAGCTTGATTTACATAAAACTAATTTTCTTGCTACCCTGAGGGTTTCAGCAACTTTCTCCTTCAGCATTCATCTTTTGATGGCATTGTTTAAGCAATTTTTGTTTGGAATCTTTAGACAAAAGTTAATTAATCGCATCCAAAATTATGTATGAAAAAACTTTTTAAAAGTTATGGTGGTTGATATTTTTTTTTTTTCAGTTTTGTTTTAAACTTATCAAAATGAGTCTTTTTAGAGTCTCAAAGTAATTTGCTTACAAATTTCACACAAACAGCTATTATTTAAATTTTTTATATATTTCTATCTAAACATATTTCTTTCTTTATTCATTTTTTGAGAGAGAATTTTTATGCTTTTGTAATGGTATTAAAATAAAAATTTAATTTTTAATTTATTGCTTTTAAGCTGGAATTCTGTTTTTGTCTACTCACTCTGTGGCAAATCGAGATACAGATGACAGTGACAAACAGGTGTTTCTGCAGAAGAACGAAACCCTAAAACAATCACATATTTAAACAATCACACATTTTTTTTAAATATAATCAGTGTTTTTTTTTACATATTTTTTCAATTTATTTCTTTTCCAATAATAATGCCTTGTAATCATAAAAAAAGTGTTTAATATACACCCCCACCCTTTTAAATGAGAAGAACTAAACTGAGCTAGTTTCTAACTTATTTACAATTTAGTAATTTAGAAGACCATAAACAACTCTTTTGTCCTCTTTTAAAAACTTACTTCGGAGACAAAATTAACACAGGATGTGCTTAGATTCCTACTGGAATCTCAACTTCATTTTAAAAAATCAAATTATTGTAAAAGGGCTAGAAGAAAACGCAACATAATTAAACAGACTTAAGTCAAATGAACTAAAACGGTGCAATAAAAGGAATCCGGTTAACCGAGATTGATGAAAAGAGCACTTCAGAGAGCATTTGAAAAAAAAAAATTGAATTTAACTTTTTTTCTCTTATTCTCTGAGATATTAGAATACAGGAGCTCTTAATTTTCAGCTTGATTTGCATAAAACTAATTTTCCCGTTACCCCGAGGGTTTCAGCAACTTTCTCCCCAGCATTCATCTTTTGATAGCATTGTTTAAACAGTTTTTGTTTGGAATCTTTCGACAAAAGTTACATAATCGTATCAAAAATTATGTATATAAAAAAACTTTTAAAAAGTCGTGATGATTGGTTTTTTGTTTTAAAAATTAGCAAAATGAGTTTTTTTATAGTCTCAAAAGACTTTTTTTTATTAATTTCAAACAGGCAGCTATTGTTTTCTTTTTTAATATATAAAAAAAGACTTTCATTTATTTTTTATTATATATATCAAAAATCGAAATTTCTTTTAACCTCCTAAGTGCCGCTGGCTGATTTTTTCGCACACTAACCTGCAGGTTTCACTGCAGCATAAGCAATATTTAAATTAATATAATTCTACAAATAAAACCCAGTTTTGAAAAATTAAATTAGGATTAATACTCTCAAAGATTATACACCTCTACATAATAACATATTTTGTATCAGGTTGGAAAAAACATCTCTTTTTTAATATTTTTAATAAATTAAAGAAAACAACATTACAATTTTACCCTTTTGCCGAGCAGTCAGGGGGTTAATTAAAACCATCTTAATATACAAACTTATCTTTCAGCACCAGGGTTTCAAATTAAGAACCTTCGGCTTATTATCGAGGAGCTTTACCACCAAGCTTTGGTGGAAAGTTCCATACACGTACGTTATATATGGTAATTAAGGTTCGCTTTTAAAATTTCAATCGCAAAAAATCAGCATATGACACAGAAAAAATTTATTTAATTTAAATATTTTTATTTTATTTTTTATTTTATGATTTGTCGTGTGACACGAGATATTCAGTTGAAAGTACATAATGTTTGAAGTCTTTCACATATACAGTTTTTTGTGTATGGACTCTATGAGTGACAGACAGACAGATGACAGAGACAAATAGGGATTCATCAGATGAAAGAAACCCTGAAAAAATTATGCAGCTAATTTTTAATATAATCGAAGGTTTTTATTTATTACATACGTTTTTGTTAAACTA
The DNA here is from genome assembly GCA_964019185.1 of Maratus speculifer. NCBI lineage: Eukaryota > Metazoa > Arthropoda > Arachnida > Araneae > Salticidae > Maratus > Maratus speculifer. The sequence continues at coordinate 229,734,139 of OZ025294.1, read as the reverse complement.
ATTTTTTTTCAAACTATAATTTTTTTCTAATCATAAAAAAGAGTGTTTAACATACATTTGCCCCCTTCAAAATGAGAAGGACTCAATTGGGCTAGTTTCTAACTTATTTACAAGTTTGTAAAATAGAAGACTATAAACAAATTTTTTTGTTTATTTTAAGAACGTACTTCTGAGATAGAATCAACAAAGAATGTACTTAGATTCCTACTCGAGTCTCAACTTAATTAAAAATAATCAAATGATTCTAAAAGTGCTAGAAGAAAACGCAACATAATTAAATAGACTGCAGTCAAATGAACTAAAACAGTGCAATAAAAGGAATCCGGTTAACCGAGATTGATGAAAAGTGCACTGCAGAGAGCATTTGAATTTTTTTTTTTAATTTTAACTTTTTTACCTTCTTCTCTGAGTTATTAGAATACAAGAGCTCTTAATTTTAAGCTCTATTTGCATAAAACTAATTTTCCTTCTACCCCAAGAGTTTCAGCAACTTTCTTCCCAGCATTCATCTTTTAATGACTTTGTTTAAACAGTTTTTGTTTGGAATCTTTTGACAAAAGTTAATTAATCGTATCAGAAATTAATATGAAAGAACTTTTAAAAATCTTTGGTGATTGATTTTCTTCTTAAAAGACAAATCACTGTTTAAAACAGGTCTTGTTGGAATTTTCACCTTGAAATAATTAAATTAAAAAATCACATTTATTTTCTTAAAAGGTGAAGATAAAAGGTTAAAAACAGCAGATGTTAAATGCCCCGAGATCTTTCGGACATACAGATGTCCATTTTCAAGGGTAGCAATGAACTGAATGAGAAAACTAAAATTGACGGAGATACAAAGCAAAAGATTAAACACGCATGTGCAAGAATTGAGCCGGTCTATTTTCTTGAAAGGGGGGGGGGAGGAATTCATGTAGAACTTTCAGCAGTTAAACTTCTAGAAATGCCCAGGATATTGTGCCATATTGCAGGAATATTATAAGAAAGGCTGTCGTTACATGTATTATAATTATTACATAAAATTTCTATTGATTCCCGGATTATTGAAAGATAGTAGTTGGAAGCTTGAAAAATAATTTTTGCTTTATCGAAATTTATTTTTATGTTTTCTTTCTGATTTAATCTAGATAATGCTGTACTGGGTTTATTGAATTTGATGTCTGATAAATGTTCCCTCAATCTCTCACTAAATCTCCGGGTTGTCATGCCAATGTAAAATAAACTTTCATGATGCTCATTACTGAATGGGATTATATATACACCTGATTTGTCAGAATTCTGTATTGGGTCAATTTTCCTATGAATTAAATCCTTTAACTTAGTTGGAGGTTTAGCTATTAAACTTATATTATATTTCATCAATGCGTATTTTAATCTTTCATATATCTCTTGCCAGCCTGGACATTGTATCGCTTTATCCTTCCATAGATGTTAAAGAAATTGTTAAAATAATTGAAACCTTAATTGATAATAACCCAAATTTTCATCAAAATATCCGTACTACATTAAAATCAGCTATTAATCTAATTACACAGAATAATGTATTTGTTTTTGACAATAAATACTATAAGCAAATTAACGGAGCACCTATGGGGTCTCCAATTAGAGGATACATGGCAGAATTAAAACTTAGACCTATGGAAAAGCAAATTATGGATAATTTTGTGGTTAAGCCATCAGTCTGGATAAGGTATGTGCACGACATCTTCATAGTTTGGGATCATGGATTGCAATCACTAAATGATTTTTTGCAGAAAATTAATGAAATGGATTCAAGAATTCCGTTTACTTTAGAAGTTGAGAAGGAGGGGACGTTGAATTTTCTTGATGTGAAGTTAATGAAAAACAAATCTCAAAACAAAATAGAACGTACTGTTTATAGGAAAGAATTTAGATCCAACAATACCATTTCGTTTGATAGCAACTCACCTTTCTCATATAAAATAGCTGCCTACAGATTTTACCTAAAACGTGCCTTTGAAATTTGTTCGGACAAATTCCTACAAAATGAAATTAATATAGTTAGGTGCACTGCTTACGATAATGGTTTCCCCCCGATTATATTAATAAACTACTTAAGCAAATTAAAAAACCTAAGCAAGAGAAATCATCTTACTCAGATGGGGTTATATATTGTTAATTTGATTATATTCCGCAACTATATGGAAGATTAAAATACGCATTAATGAAATATAATATAAGTTTAATAGCTAAACCTCCAACTAAGTTAAAGGATTTAATTCATAGGAAAATTGACCCAATACAGAATTCTTACAAATCAGGTGTATATATAATCCCATTCAGTAATGAGCATCATGAAAGTTTATTTTACATTGGCATGACAACCCGGAGATTTAGTGAGAGATTGAGGGAACATTTATCAGACATCAAATTCAATAAACCCAGTACAGCATTATCTAGATTAAATCAGAAAGAAAATGTCAGGTTCCTAGAAGACATCTGCCCTGAATTAGAAAGGAATAACATTTCCTCATCTGAATATTTTTATGTATTGTGGGTTGTGTATCCGTGAAGCTCGAAATACCTTTCTTTCTTTTCTATAATAACGAATGACAGATGTTGACACAGGTGTGCAGATGACGCACTCGTTGATGAATGAAAGTGATGGCCGCGGGGCGTGCCTCAGCTGTCATCTAGCTATTGGAGTGATGTGTAAACAGGAGATGTCATGACTCAAGATTGGAGTGCGGGATTGAACCAATGGATGAGCTCTAAGGAGTCCTGCATGGGGGAAGGAAGATCTCTGAAGGTCAACTCTCGACTGAGATGTTTTAGACAGTTCTCGCTTGGCGTTGAGACCGATAGGTCGCTCAGGATTTGTGGTCCTGTTGGACAGTGTATATTTTGATCGTGGGACAAGGCGTCCCGGTGGATAGTGTTATAGGCCGAGAAGTGAGGCCTAGTACCCTTGTGTATTGAGATTCTGCAGTAATCTCTGATAAAGCGTATCTAACGTGCGTTGAGTGTGAGGAAGAAAGTGTAAGCTGAACGGTAAACAACCAACGTTTAGTGTAGTTAATTTAATGTTGAACCGGATCATCTATATCCAAGTTGTAATTGTAGATAGTTGTAAATATTGTTTCTTGTGTACATATCTATATCTTAAATAAACTGTTAGTTCAGTTCATTAACAGCGTCAGTGTTATTTTACCCAATCCTCACAGAAGGTGACCGATATCACCCATTAATATCGGTGGTGGCAGCTTAAACTACCTAGGACATTCTTCTAAGTTTGGTGGACTGAAAGGAGCGTCCGACAGAAAACATAAAAATAAATTTCGATAAAGCAAAAATTATTTTTCAAGCTTCCAACTACTATCTTTCAATAATCCGGGAATCAATAGAAATTTTATGTAATAATTATAATACATGTAACGACAGCCTTTCTTATAATATTCCTGCAATATGGCACAATATCCTGGGCATTTCTAGAAGTTTAACTGCTGAAAGTTCTACATGAATTCCTCCCCCCCCCCCTTTCAAAAAAATAGACCGGCTCAATTCTTGCACATGCGTGTTTAATGTTTTGCTTTGTATCTCCGTCAATTTTAGTTTTCTCATCCAGTTCATTGCTACCCTTGAAAATGGACATGTGTATGTCCGAAAGATCTCGGGGCATTTAACATCTGTTGTTTTTAACCTTTTATCTTCACCTTTTAAGAAAATAAATGTAATTTTTTAATTTGATTTTCTTCTTTTTGTTTTAAAATTATCGAAATGAGATTTTTTAGAGTTTCAAAAGTCTTTGTTTATGAATTTCAGTATTGTTTCAGTTTTTTGTTAAATATTTTTTATGCAAATACTTTTCTTTCTGTATCTATTTTTTGAGAGAGAATTTTCTTGCTTTTGTAATGGTATTAAAATTATCATTTAAAACTTTATTTATTGTATGTAATATAAAATTCTGTTTAAGAGCATGTTTTAAGTAATTTACAGTCAGTGCTGTTACGTAATCGCAAAAATATAAAATATATCTCTATTTTTCTTCAAATAAAATTAAATAGAACGCAAAAGTATTGACCCTCTCACTCAGATTTATTTATTTTCTACTTTTACTGCTGTAATGAAGATTTTCACATTTTATTTGTAGCACGAGAAAGTTTCTATTTAAAATTAACATAAAGAAAACATTCATTATTAGTTTTAGCACCTTTAAAAAAAATAACACTCTCTTTCAAAGTTCTATGATTTTAGTGTGACAAGAGATATTCAGCTGTAAGTACATAAAATTTGATGTCTCTGACTTATACAATTTTTGCACGGACTTTGTGATACACATGCTGATAGAGGAAAGAGACGAATGGAATTTCTTCATATGAATGGTACCCTTAAAACAATCATACATTTAATTTTTAATATAATACAAGTTTTATTTTTACACGTATTTTTGTTAGATTGATTCCTTTTCCAACTGTAATTTCTTTTAAGAATAATAAAGAGTGTTCAGTATACACTCCCCCCCCCCTTTTAAATGAGAAGGACTTAATTGGGCTAGTTTCTAACTTATTTACGAGTTAGTTAATTTTGAAGACCATAAACAAATCTTTTTGTCTCATTTAAGAACACACTACAGAGATAGAATTAACACAGGATGTGCTTAGATTCCTACTCGAGTCTCAACATAATTAAAAATAATCAAATGATTGTAAAAAGGCTAGAAGAAAACGCAACTTAATTAAATGGACTGCAGTCAAATGAACTAAAACGGTGGAATAAAAGGATTCCGGTTAACCGAGATTGATGAAAAGAGCACTTCAGAAAGCATTTGAAAAAAAAAATTGAATTTACCTTTTTTTCTCACTTCTCTGAGATATTAGAATATAGGAGTTCTTAATTTTCCGCTTGATTTGGATAAAACTAATTTTCCTGCAACCCTGAGGGTTTCAGCAACTTTCTCACAGAATTCATCTTTTGATGGCATTGTTTAAACAGTTTTTAGTTTGGAATCTTTTGACAAAAGTTAATTAATCGTATCAAAAATTATGTATGAAAAAAGATTTAAAAAGTTGTGGTGATTGATTTTTTTTTCTTTTTTCTTTTAAAACCATCAACATGAGTTTTTTTAGAGTCTGAAGATACTTTGTTTATGAATTTCAGACAAGCAGCTATTGTTTCAGTTTTTTTTATATATTTCTATAAAAACACTTTTCTTTCTTTATTTTTTGAGAGAGAATTTTCTTGCTTTTGTATTGGCATTAAAACAAATATTTATAGTTTTCTTTATTGAATTTAAGCTGGAATTCTGTTAAAGGGCATGTGTTAAATAATTTACAATCAGTATTATTACGTAATTTCAAAACTATCAAATGTAAATCTGTTTTTCTTCGAATAAAATAAAAAAAGAATATGTTAGTATTGACTCTTTCAGATAGATTTAATTTTTTTCATTCTTACACTTGTAATGAGAATTTTTACATTTCATTTCTAGCACAAGAAAGTATGGATTGATTCAGACTTTTAAAACTTTTTCTGTGATAAACAGCGGCCCCAAATTATACTGGGCTTCCCGAATTTAATGTTAAAGATGTCAAATATTTTGTTCAGCGGTATTTGTATTCTATATAACCTACAATTTTAACATTGTGTTTTTCATTCGGTCATTCTGAGAATATTACAGTCCTTTTTGTCATTCCGCTCAAACAATATATGTAAAATAATTTCATTAACCCGTTCGCGACGGCGCGCGCATTTTGAAGTGCGCATCTGAGGACGGAGCGGGGAAATTCGATTTCACCTTCTGGGCCGGAGGATTTCGCGCAGTTAAGCCTAACGCTTGTCAAAAATTCTTTAAAAATTAATAAAAAAATAACTTTCGCATGAAACTTTTTGAAATTCACATACATGGAATTTGATGTTATTTTATATATTCATTCAAAAAATGGTGTATATTGTGTGATATTTTAATTGGAAAAAGTGTTTAAGTGTAAATAATGAATAGTTAATATCCTGTTTTTAGCTTTTAAAATGATATAACATGACAGAAAAATACTTACCAGGTGTTAAATATCAACCTATGAAACATTTTGCTATAATAGAAAAACAAGCCTAACCATCTTGATATTTAATAATTTTTAACACTTTCAGTAAATAAAATAAATGTTTTACAAAAAACGATTTATTTAGAAATGAAAAATATTAAATAAAGCATACAAACAACCTGCTACTGTTGCTTTGTAACACTTATATATATATATATATATATGCGTGTGTGTGTAAGATTGGATAAAAAAAAACTTAGTTTAATTTTATAATATTTTTGAAATAAAAAAATATATATAACACATAATTAAAAACAAACAAACAGTCTTGAATAATAATCAGTAATGATGTGCAAATCAGAGTAAAAATTAAAAATGTACCTTTCCAAAATATTTTTATGTTAAAATTATTTCAGAAATAGAAAATATATTTCCATATGGTATATCGTATAATAAGGTATATCAAATAAAAATTATTGGATAATTAAGAATAAAATTTAATAATGATTTGAAACTTTCAAAACTTTCGTTGATGTTAAAATTATCTTTTAAAATCTGTGTTAACATATAATCTAATATATAAGTAAGAAAAAAATCTTGAATATTAATGAATAAAGCACAATAATACTTTAAAATATTCTTTAAAACTTAAAACACTCTTTAAAAACTTTTGTTCATGTTACTAGTAATTTTTAAAATGAAATGTATATATATGCAAGCATGTAATGTAAAACATATTAGATAAATATATAGAATTATAGAAAAAAAACTGGTCAGTAATTTGAAATGAGCAATATATAAATTATGGAATGCAACAGTTTTATATTTTTAAAAATCTTTGTGAGTATGGTAAATTGTAAAGCAATCCTCTGCGCAAAGCCCCACGTCGCATTCTTTGCATTGAAAATACGATGTTTTCCTCTTTGAGTGTTTGCTACACACAACACATCTACGACGCTGGGCTCTATGTTTTTTCCAGGGGTTTTTTTGCAAAGGGATGGAAATGTGTCTACCACTCAGTCTTAATGGGTTTGGGGATCTCCCTAAATTCGAAACACTGGGCATTTTTTCTGTCGCAAACTCTGCAAATATTTGCTTTATTAGGTTTAACCGAAAAGTCATCGATGGCATTTTAGTATTGTGCTTTTTGTTGTATAACACATTTGAATTGAATATGCACAAGTCTAAAATGTTGAAAAACAATTTTCGATACCACTTTATTGTTTTTCTGAAAGTTGGATAGTGTGTAATCACGGAATCACTCAAGTCTACGCCTCCCATATACTGGTTGTAATCAACGATGGCTTCCGGTTTCAAAATAGGATTGCCAGTTTTCCTGTCATTCTTTAATGTGTCAATCATATTATTATTATGTATTGTAGTAAGCATCAATACATCACGCCTATCTTTATATGCTATTATGTTGACATTTTTCTTCTGCAAGCACACAGTGTTACCAGATTTCAATGTTTTAGGCGAAAAATTTGTAGGCATATTTTTTCTACTTTTGTTTACGGTTCCGCAAAGGTTCACTCCCAAACTCAGTAACTGATCAGCTAATGCCGGTGAAGTGAAAAAACGATCGATGTATAAATTATAACCTTTTCCGATTCTATCTTCCAACAAAGATTTTACTACTCTTTCACCATAATTGCCAGTACTTTCTGTTATTTTTGTGTCTTTGCCGGTATATATAATAAAATTCCAAATATACCCTGTTATTGAATCACATAATTTGTATAATTTTATGCCATAACGAAATCTTTTAGCAGGTATGTACTGTCGAAAACTAATACGGCCTTTCCATAGCATTAAACTTTCATCAATACATATGTTTTTGTCTGGAATAAAAGCAGATTTGAAATTCTCTTTTATTTTTTCAATTACAGGATTCAACTTATCCAGTTTTGTGCCAGCATTAGATGAAAAATGTAAATATCGTAATATTTCCAGATATCGATCACGTTTCATTGTCTGATTAATAAATGGCGTTGAAATTACAGGATCTGTAGAAAAATACATTTTTATTTTCGGCTTTTTAATTATGCCCATAAGAATGGTCAGAGCAAAAAACACAAACATTTCTTTTTCTGTTACCGGCTCAAATACTTTGGATGATTTGTTGGGGTCGTTTTTCACAATTTGATAAGCGTTAGTTTCATTTGTGATAATTTTTATTATTTCATCATCAAAGAAGATTTTGAAAAAATCTATTTCAGAAGAAAATGATTCATTTACTTTTACACCTGAAGATGCACAAAATGACATAGGTGTAATTGGATTTATATAAGATGACCACATGGATGAACTCTGACCAGAAGGTCCTGGATTTGGCTTGTCTAAATCATCAGTTTTACTCTGAGATTCATCATCAGACTTATCCAAATTGTCCGAATCAATTATAGTATTTGAGTCACTATCACTTTCGGAAAATTCACTTTCCGAAGAAAAAGTTTTATTCATAATATCCTCTATCTCATCAGCAGTCAAATACCGGCGTCTTTTAAACATATATATATATATATATATATACATATATATACATAGTATATATACATATATATACTATATTTACTATGTATATATACTATGTATATAGTATATATACATAGTATATATACATACATATATATATATTAATTTTTAAAGTGTGATTAACAGCTACTCTCTTGAATGAAAATAAAACGCTTTTCATTATTTGAAATAATATTTAAGACTAAAATATTATTAACAGTAATAATAACTAATAGTAGTTCTACACTATTAATTGCCAGTTCCTCCTTACATACCGGTATTGTATGGAATTATAAAAATTATCTGAAATCCGCAACGTAAATAAATTATTAGAAGCGTGAATTCTCACCCCATTATGTCACATTCTAGAAACTTCATAAGAAATAATGGAAAGAAGCTTAAATATGAAACTTTCTACATCATTTATAATGCAGCTTTTTGGTTAGAAAAAACAATCCACTTATAACTTCGTGATCTGAAAACGAAATTACAGTGTGATGCATAAAAAGCGTATGAAGTAACGCATCTATAAAATGCTAGAAAAAATTATGTAAAAGACTTTAAAACTACTTTTTTCTGCAAAAGTTATGTGCAAAATGCAATTCTGTGTAATGAGATTGCGTAGAAACTAGGGGTCTCTATCTGCTTAGTAGCTTTAGGTATTAAAGCTACTTCTAAAAGGGATTTTGTTCCTAGGCTATTTTAGTTTGGGGATTTTCTTAATTTACAGTAGCATCCTCATTTTCTTTATAACACAAAAACTATGTATCTTCATTTTGTATGTACACTTCACAATAAAAATAAATGTCTTAATAAACTTTTTTATAAAAAAAAAGAAAATCTACTAAACTTTAATGTTCGGTGACCATTTGCACTGCTTAATTAAGCTTTTAAAATAAAAAGTAATATCCTTAAAATTTTAATTAAAGCACTTTTGCCGATTTTTTAAAAATAATTATTGAAAAATTTATTTACCTACGCACACATTGATATCTATTAATTTTCTTTCAAATCACTGGATGTCTAAAATAAGATAAAACTCTCGCAACTTAGTGATGTCAACATTAAAAGTTTTTTTTTTTTTTTTTTTTTTTTTTTTTTTTTTTTTTTTTTTTTTCAAAGTATACATATTTATCAAAATAAAAAATGCTGAATTTCTAAGCATATACATGCTTGTATCATAAAATTTGAATTATACGCAAATTTTTTATTTTCTACTCGCACCACTATCCTTTAAAATTATTTCTTTTAGTATATATATATATTTTTTGCAAATTTTTTTCAAAACACATGTAAAAAAATTGTCTGCATTTAAGAAATTGTGCGTGGCAGCATAAAAAAATATTCGCCTGTAACTGAAATTTTATGGACAGGCCTTTTCCTGTTTATTTACCAGTCTGGTATGTACTTATTAAAACTAGCTGAAATCCGCTGCGTAAATAATATATTGAAAGCGTGAATTCTCACCCCATTATGTCACATTCTAGAAACTTCGCAAGAAATAATGGAAAGAAGCTTAAAAATGAAACTTTCTACACCATTTATAATGCAGCTTTTTGGTTATAAAAAACAATCCACTTATAACTTCGTGATCTGAAAACGAAATTACAGTGTGATCAATAAAAAGCGTATGAAGTAACGTATCTATAAAATGCTGGAAAAAATTATGTAAAAGACTTTAAAACTACTTTTTTCTGCAAAGTTATGTGCAAAATGCAATTCTGTGTAATGAGATTGCGTAGAAACTAGGGGTCTCTATCTGCTTAGTAGCTTTAGGTATTAAAGCTACTCCGAAAGGGATTTCGTTCCTAGGCTATTTTAGTTTGGGGATTTTCTTAATTTACAGTAGCATCCTCATTTTCTTTATAACACAAAAACTATGTATCTTCATTTTGTATATACACTTCACAATAAAAGTTAATGTCTTTATAAAAATGTTTATAAAAAAAGAGAATAAAAACAAACTTTAATATTTGGTGATTATTTTTGCTGATTAATTAAGATTCCAAAATAAAAAATAATATCCTTAACATTTTCACTAAAAACATTTTTTTAAAGAATTAATGAAAAACAAAGTTACTTACAAAAACCTTGATATATCTAGCATTTTTCATTCAAATCACTGGATATCTAAAATAAAATAAAACTCTCGGTAAAAACAATAACAAAAAAAGTTTTTTTCTTTTTTTTTAAGTATCCATGTTTATTTAAGTCAGAATTTCTGATTTTCTAAATATACACATGCTTATATCGTAAAGTTTGAAATACAGGACACTATTTTTATATTAGTTTCGCATCACTATTTTTTTAATGCATTTAGTAGGATTTTTTCTTGCAAATGTGATCTAAGCATTTCTAAGAGTTTTTGTTTTGAAAAAATGGTGCTAGGTAGCATTAAAAAATATTCACCAATAATAAAAATTTTACGATACCCAACGTTTATACTTAGTGGGCAAAAAGTCCGTAACAATTTAAAAAATATATAATAGCTGGATGAACAACCGAAATAAAAAACGGTTTGTAGAACAGCATCTATAGGTCACGGGAATGGTTTTAAAACAGCAATAAAAGTAACTCAAAAAACATCTGACAGATGGCGTTTGAAACGTTCGACTTTGGTTGAAATATGAAAAAGAGACGGTTATAGAAACTTGTCCTTCTAATCCACAATTAGTTTATTGTGAGTGCTGCGTACTTGATCAACGATTGGGAATTAAAACGGTCTATAGATGTGCATCTCGCAGCCTTCCGTACGGGAAAATTGGTCCTTTAATTAATGCTAAAGAAGCATTGAAGTAATTTTTTATTGTAAATAAATTTCAAAGTGTTAGATATTCAAATCCGGAAAATCTGTACGTTGCCATATACGATAAAACACAAATATATCTGGAAATCTGAAATAGTGTGAAAGAATAATCCTTCTGAAGGAATTTAAAATGCATTTAATGTAATGCGCTTGCACAATATTATCCTAAAGCAAAAGTTTACATATTTTCTCAAGCAGATGGCGTATTCGAGAGCTTGAATTCCTGGTTCATGTAAAAAAACTTCACCAACAAAGTTTTATCCTTCACACTAAGAATCCTTCATCAAGCAATTAATTAAGCATCCTTGAATATGGCGCCCTCTACATTCTGTTTCGAAACTGTCCAGAGCTAGGAGACAATGGGTCATGTGATCCGCAGAATAGGAGAGCACTGACGCCTCGAACCGTACATTACTTACGGGTCTAAATTCTGTTTGGGAAAGCCTATCTTCTCTGTTTTTCTTCTACTACTCTACCTTCATGCTACATATATTAATTTTACGATAGTTAAATAATAATGATAATAATAATAGTAAATAAATTGTTTATGTAAATTGCATCTATTTCTCTTTTACAGACCGTCCGCTGTGCTCTATGTGGAAAGATTATACAGATGAAGGAAGTGTAGTACTTAGCTGTCGATCTTCTGCCAACCCTCCAGCTTTCAATTTTTCCTGGTTCAGAAATAATGAATCTATCTTCAGCGAAGCAAAAGATTCCACACGCCAAGAAAGCATTATTGCATTATCCGGAACAAACCCTAATGTATATGGAAGATATTCTTGCATAGCTGCAAATGACATTGGTGCATCTGATCCGTGTTACTATGATTTAACTGCCCTACCTTGTAAGTATTACTCCTAATGGTTATTAAAATTATTTTACACCTAATTATGTGCAATTAATAATAATTTTTTACAAGACGATAAAGTTAAAATGTTTGCTACCTTGTAAGTATTATTACAAAACATAATTTTTCGTTGTTTATATTGATTTTCTGCTTTGAGATAAAAATCAGTTTGCTGTTATAAATATTTGCAAGATTACACACATATCTTTCAAATTTTTAGTAAAAGTTTCGTAAACAATCACTTAAAAGGCAATGCAAAACAATATGTGTGGGACCGAAAGATGGGAATTTTAAACGAAGGAAATTTATATGTAGGGAAACATAATGTATTTCTGTGTGAAGAGTAAAGTAAAGACTATAGGGCAACCAGATACAAATACAAGATGCTATGCTTCTTTTTAACTGTATAAAAAAAGAGAAAAATTTTGTTGAACCAACAAAAATTTGTTAGGTTCAAAAGATCCTTCCGTTCAAATATGGGTAAATGGAAATTTTGATTGAATAAACAAAAAAATATTGTTGATATTTTTTTTAATTTTTTGTCCACAATTTTCCTCTGAAATGCATAATAACGTAATATTAACATCGTTAATCCGTCTCAATTTGAAAAGTTTTTGTTATCCAAAAATTATATTAATCCTTTATAGCTATGTAAGTCAATTAAACAAAATTACGCGAGAGAGTTATGGCTACTGCACTCCAATTTAAATTTTGCAAAAACAGTAAAATTTTGCTGAGATTACAATTGAAAATACAATACTTTAGTAAGACTAAAAAAAATCGATAAAATTTTGTTAAATTTTTATAAGAGTGTTAACAATGTTTTTTTTTTTTTTTTTTTTTGGTTTGAGCAACGAAACCTATTTTTTACTTTAACTAAAAATTTTGGTTAAGGCAACCAAAATGCACTCAACAAGACATGTTTTGTAGTTTTAATCAATTCCTTTCTCTGGGTGTACATTTTAATCTTGCTATAATTGAATTAGTGTGCATGTTACTCCTTTTCACTAAAAACAACTTATTTTACTTACTTCCTTCTTAAAAGATTATGTTTTAAAAATATAGAAGTTAAAATTCAGAATAAGTATTATTTAATGTTTTCTAATCTTACAATGTTTGCATGTAACTACACTAATATACTGTTAGTATAAACTTGAATAATGTTTAGTTTAAACTTACATTTTTCGTGTGAATTTATTATATACATTTTATATGGTTCTTAATTAAACTAGCATTTTTTTTTTGTTTGTTTACAATAGATTTCGTAAAGTTTGGTTAATATCATCTGTTTAAATGGTTTAATTGTACAGAAAGTTTATATATATTTGAGGCTCTTTAAAAGTTACTGAGTTAAAGGTTATCATAAATTATTCTTGCGATTCCTAATATTTTTGATTGTAAACAACATTTATTTTAAAACAAAAACACCAATAATATAGTGTAAAACTCAAGATCAGCCATTAAGTTAAATTTCTTCTTATGTTTGAAAATATATTTCATAACAGCAAAATACAACTTTTTCACTGATTATTCTCGTCTCAACTGACTAAATTTTCTTTCTTCTTCATTCTGATAATTGTATAGATACACACATTACTAAGGTAATGGCTACCTTAAATTACTTTTAAAATCTCCAATATTTTAGATCACCGAAATATAAGTGAAATTTTAAACCAAAAATAAACAGAATCTTGTGTAAAGCTCAAGATCAGTCATTAAATTTAATGTTTTCTTATGTTATAAAATATATATCTAAACAGCAAAATACCTCTCCTTCTCTCATTATCATCGTCTCAACAGACCAAACTTCTTTTCTCCTTTATTCTGATAATTGTATAGATTCTGATATATATATATTATTTCATGACATATACCACGAAAGAATTTTTGGCAGAAATAAAGTTGTCATCACAGAAAGAAATCGTGAATTCATGAAGACTGCCATATTTCATCAATCAGCGCTTTTGCTTACAATGTGCTTCCGATATCACTTAGGGTGTCATTATTGGGATTATTGTTTTAGGAAAGTCCAGATTCCAATAAGCCTGGAAGCTTTTTCCCCGAAACCCTTAGAGAACAAACTGCATTAGGAAGAATAATACTGGTACAGTTCCCAGTCTGTTTCTTTGGGAATGTCAGTGTTAATGAAGGTGGTTACAACTGCTTTGTAAAATATCAATAAAGTCTTATGTACGCTAATTTATCATTAGTATAAACCTAAATAATGCATGGTTTAAACTTAATTTTTTGCGTAAAATAATTCATACATCTTCGTATGGCATTAATATTTTCTTGCATTTATATATATTTCATAATTTAACTAGAATTTTGTTTCTTTTGTTTATGATAGTGATTTCATAATATTTTTTTTTAAGATCATCTGTTTCAATAGATTAATTATGCAAAAAGTTTATACATCTGTATAAGGATTTTAAAAATCAGTAAGTCAATGGGTATCTTAATTCACATTAAAAATCCCCAATACTTTAGATTACTGAAATTTTAAAACAAAAAAACACAGAATCTAATGTAAAGCTCAAGATCAGTCATTAATTTTATTGTTTCTTATGTTAGGAAATATATTACGAAACAGCAAAATACATTCCCTTCACTAATTATGATTGTCTCAAGAGACTATACTTCCTTTCTCCTTTATTCTGATAATTTTATCTATACATACACACACATATATATTATTTCAGCACATACACCACGAAAGAATTTCTTGCAGAAATAAAGTTGTAATCGCAAAAAGAAATCGTGAATTCATGAAGACCACCCTATTTCATCAATCAGAGCTTTTGCTTACAATGTACTTCCGATATCACGCAGGGTGTTATTATTGGGATTATTGTTTTAGGAAAGTCCAGATTCCAATAAGCCTGGAAGCTTTTATCTGAAAACCCTTAGAGAACGAACTGCATTAGGAAGAATAATACTGGTACAGTTCCCAGTCTCTTACCTTTGGGAATTTCAGTGTTAATGAAGGTGGTTATAACTGAATGGCAAAATATCAATAATGTCTTATGTAGGCTAATATATTGTTAGTATAAATTAAAATAATGCAGTTTCAACTTGCAATTTTTGCATAAATTAATTGCATACATTTTCATATGGCTTTAATATTTTCTTTAATATACATATTACATCATAATTTAACAAGAATTTTCTTTCTTTTGTTTATCATAGTGATTTCATAATATGTCTTTAAGATCATCTGTTTAAATAGATTAATTGTCTAGAAAGTTTATAGAGATGAATAAGAATCTTTAAAAATTAATAAGGTAATGGGTACCTTAAATTATTTTAAAAATTCCCAATATTTTAGATTACTGAAATATTACTGAACTTTTAAAACAAAAATACACAGAATCCGGTGTAAAGCTCAAGATCAGTCATTAATTTTATCTATTTCCTATGTTAGAAAATATATTTCGAAACAGCGAAATACCCCCCTTCTCTGATTATCATTGTCTCAACAGACCAAACTTTTTTTCTCCTTTATTCTGGTAACTGTATCGATACACACAAACACACACATATATGTTATTTCATCAAATACGCCACGAAAGAATTTCTTGCAGAAATAAAGTTGTTATCGGAGAAAGAAATCGTGAATTCATGAAGACTACCCTATTTCATCAATCAGAGCTTTTGCTTACAATGTGGTTCCGATGTCACGTAGGTTGTTATTATTGTGATTATTGTTTTACGAAAGTCCAGATTCCGATAAGCCTGGAAGCTTTTATCTGAAAACCCTTAGAGAACGAACTGCATTAGGAAGAATAATACTGGTACAGTTTCCAGTCTCTTTTCTTTGGGAACGTCAAGGTTAATGAAGGTCGTTATAACTGCTTGGCAAAATACCAATAATGTCTTTTGTACGCTAATATATCGTTAGTATAAACTTAAATAATGCATAGCTTAAACTTACATTTTTTACGTAAATTAATTGCATACATTTTCATCTGGCTTTAATATTTTCTTTCAAATACATTTATGTATCATAATTTAACTAGAATTTTGTTTATCATAATGATTTCAAAATTTTTTGTCAAGATCATCTCTTTAAATAGATCAATTGCCTAGAAAGTTTATATATATGTATAAGGATTTTAATAAGGTAATGGGTACCTTAAATTGCTTTAAAAATCCTATATATTTTAGAGTACTGAAAAATTACTGAATTTTGAAAACAAAAATTAACAGATTCTAGTGTAAAGCTCAAGATCAGTCATTAATTTTAATACTTTCTTATGTTAGAAAATATATTTCGGAACAGCAAAATGCCTCCCTTTCTCTGATTATCATCGTCTCAACAGACCAAACTTTCTTTCTCCTTTATTCTGATAATTGTATCGATATACAGACACAGACATATATATATATTATTTCATCACATACGCCACAAAAGAATTTCTTGCAGAAATAAAGTTGTAATCGCAGAAAGAAATCGTGAATTCATGAAGACTACCCTATTTCACCAATCAGAGCTTTTGCTTACAATGTGCTTCCGATATCACATAGGGTGTTATTATTGGGATTATTGTTTTATGAAAGTCCAGATTCCAATAAGCTTAGAAGCTTTTATCTCTTATCCCTTAGAGAACGTACTCCATTAGAAAGAATAATACTGGTACAGTTCCCAGTCTCTTTCCTTTGGGAATGGCAGTGTTAATGAAGGTGGTTACAACTGCTTGGCAAAATGTCAGTAATATCTTAGCATCCTGTTTAATACTATGCGAGAAATTTTCGAAATGTAAAATTTTCAAAAGATTTAAATAAAATATATTTAATATTATTTTTTTGAATTGTGCTTAAAGCAATATCTAAATTTCTGAATGAAAAGAGAATTTTTTCATAAATCACTTATGAAACAAATATTTTTACATACAGTTTGTGAAATATTTATTTAACTATTTAACTGATCAATATGTTTTATTAAACTTTCAAATAATACCTTTTTTATGTATTTAATAGAATTTTTAATATTTCATCACGGGTTATTCGAAGCAGAATTTTTCGCCTAATGTTAGCAGAAAAATACTCGAATTATATAATGCAAAACATACAGTAGAAAATTACTCGTGAGAACTCATGATTGGAATACGGTTGATCAAACGTGGTGCAGAAAAAATCGTGATTGGGAAAAGCACGTTGCCCATATGATGTACGGGTAAACAGGGAAGCGGTTAAAACGCAGAATTTTCCTTCAATAAATGTTCAGTAATATTTATAGGCATTTTTATTTTGGGCATTTAATGTTAAGTAGTGAAAAGATTCGACGGATACTGTTATTTTCTAGGTAATATTAGTATTTTTTTATAAGAAAATAAATTTGGTTCAAAGCTAGAAAATTTCACCTTATTTAAGATTTATATATTTTTTATCGAAACATTTCCTACAAAAATATTCGTACCGAAAAATTTCCTGTTCTGGACTAATTTGAATCCTGTGTGAACAATGAAACAAGACCTTATATATTTTTTATAATAAATGCTGCATAGTTACTAAGTCAATCAGAGTTATAATATGAATCCAAATGCAACAATATATTTATTGTAATCAAATATGATATAAAATGTCAATAAACAGTATATCTTTTCAAAATATAATGAATAATATACATATATATATATATATATATATATATATATATTTCTTTTACTTAGAAAAAAGTTTTTTATTATTTTTTTAAGCGAAAGAAAATACAGCAATTTTGTTTGAAATACTGGTATTATTTATTATAGTATAAAATTTAAATAGGGGAAAACCAACATAACTCTGGTCAAAATTAAAAAAAAAGTATTGGCAATATCTCTTGTACTTTAGTAATTTATAAAAGTATTAAGAAAGCATATATTTTTCCTCACAAAGAGATTGATATAAGCCGAATGATTTTCAAGGTTTGCCAAAAATTTAATAAGCATGTTTCAAATTCATTTTATTTAATACATTCTATGTATAATAGAAGCCAGTTAATCTCTAAAATATATATTGAACAGCTTTGTATTTAAAAGAATATTTTCCAAAAAGTTTAAAAAAATTTAATGATATTTTAAAACTACGTTGAAAATGTAATAAATGTAACAATTTTAATATATTATATTTAATATATACTCAGTTCAAAAAGAAGTAAATCCCCCCCAAAATACTAATTGAATACTCTCATAATAAGCAGAATTATATTAAAAAAAACTGCTTACTTATCAGAAATTTTTATTTTTTATTTTAGCCCACTCTTTCCTCCTACTATTATAACTCCGAAATATGACAATTCAGAATTCTGAAATACATAGTACAATAACATACTGAGAAATTTATAAAGGCTGATTCATTATATTTTGCAATATTCAACTACTATATTAGCAATAATATATTGTGGGATTTTGATTCCACGCAGTTCGTAACTGTTATAACGAGGTCAATTGTAATTCAGGAGTAGCTGATCCTGCAGCATATACTTGAATGTTCAAATTAATGTAGCCGTGTAATTTATCTCGTAGCACCATGTCAGATATATATTTAGCGTCTTGTGGCTTTTCACCTACTATAGGGAAAAAAAAGACAATATTTTTATTGCATTATTGCTAATATAATAATCTGATTAAAAAAAATAAATGAAATTTTGCTACCTCCATATGATGAATTAAAACATTTTAATTTATTTTCAAGTTTTTTCTATATATTTTAGCATTTTAATTGTAAAACTTTTCTGTATATTTAAGATGTGCATTCCCTCATTGTTTGGAGCAAATATCTTTTATCTCTATAATTAATTTATTGCTTTCAAAAAGAAAATGTTAGTTTAAGGAAAAACAATCTATAGTAATTTAAAATGAAATAAATCATTTTTATGTGTTTAAAGATTAAAAAAAAAACAACGATTATAAATGCTGTAGATTTATATTTGTGCGTATAATAGTTACTTTTCTATCTTTAAACCTTTCATAGCATGCATGGTCACAGTGACGTCACAATGACGTCACTGTGAGTCACTTTGGTCATATCACATCTGTGACGAAAATGCCGCCACTCAGTGACGTCACATTGTGACTAAGATGTGACTTTCTAAAAAAAATTTCACAGTTCGTCACAATGTTAATGTCAAAGTAGTCACAAATGACACACTTTTCACAAATTGGTCACATTGTGACGTCACAAAGTGGTCACAATATGACATCACAAAAAAGCTCTAAAACGGCCATAACGACTTCACATTTTAGTCACTGTGACTTCACATTGACGTCACGTGACGTCACATCGACAATCGGTGGTCACAAAGTCACAATGTGACTTCACAACGACGTTGCAGTGACGTCTCCATGTCTTACGGGACATTTTTGTACAAAGGCTTTATTTGCGATTTTAAGATTTTTATATGTTTTGAATTCTTAAAGCAAAAATAAAAAATAAAAGCAACTTCTTTCTACGAAAAAAAATTTTCATTGAATAAAAAATTAAAGCAACTTCTTTCTACGCTCCGTCTATTTACTCGTAAATACATATATGTATACATGTGGTAGGTGGAGATTATAATTATAAGAGTCATTACTTAATAATATAACTGCAGTTTATTGGAATTCTTGGCTAATTAAGTCTATGTACAGCATGTCAGGGTAAAAAAAGGGAAAGCTTAGGCCTTTCGAATAAGTCCGGGGCGCATTCGCCGGCCGCTTACGCTTGGACGTAGAGTGGAGGGATCTCGGGCCGTCTGCCCAGTGTCAGTCCCACAACGAAACTGATGTATTTTCCTTTTCTTTGCTATCAGGCTAATTGGATAAAACCTGATCGTCAGCAGATAAACAAATGTTTACGAGTCATTCGGTTCTCGTGGGAGAATGCTTACTACAGCAATAATACTAATTGGATGTTTTGGGAAGCAAACCGCAACGTACACTCGGCCATCGACGACAGTGCGTCCCCGCACTTGTATTTTAAAAATAAAAAAAAACCACAAAGAGAGAGAAAGAAAAAAAAAATATTAGGGAAAAAAAATAATTTAAAATTTAAATTATTGTCAAACTGAGAAAAAAAAACGGTGAATTTTTCAAAATTCGGTTATACAGAATTAATTAAAGTTAAATTAACTTTAAGTGGTACACGGAAACAAAACAAGTTGCGAACGGAAAGAAAACGAAACCAAAACAAAACAGCGCGAGTAGCCATGACACCGTCTGTGCGTATCAAGCCGTCTGCTTGAATGCTACTCTCACAAGAGGCAACAAGAACCGTCTGTTCTTGTGATGTTCTGCGAAATTTCCGTCTGAAAAACCGCAGACACACGACTCATATAACATTAAAAAAAAATTCTACCGCTTCTCGCCCCGTCTGGGCGGCGGGTAAAAAAAAAACAATTTTCCTCCGTTGTATCGAGTTTAAAGTTATCCGTGCCACGACAATAAAATTTAGACTTTAACTGAAAAAAGAGAAAAAAAAATAGGGAGGGCGGGGGCACAATATTACAATATACAGGAAAGAAATTACATAATAAAATACACAATAATCAAAAGATAATAACATACATAACAATCAGATAATATATATTACAACAATATGATGTAAAAGTGTGGAGATAATAACGATAGTTTCTTTTCAAAAAGTGTTGGCAGTCCTGGTGAAACTGTCCAAAGCTCTCTATAGTCACTAGTTAAAAGTTATGTCAGCGAAAGGACGAGTGATAAAAAAAAAATCACTTTTGCACAATCTTGAGTGAGACACAAAATGAGAGAAAGAAAAAAAAAATTACAATCGTGGAGCATATTTCACAAACGAGAAAAAAAAATAATGCTTTTTAAAAAAAAGGAATTGTGCTTCTAATAGAAAATTGTAGTTTCAAAACAGCACCATTAGATGAGAAAATTGTAACTTGACAGTTCACTTTACACATAAGCGAGCTGATTCCCGAGCACTTTACACATAAGCTGAGCCACTGATTACGTTCACTGTGGATTCACAAGTTGGGTGACGGGAGAACAACACAAAAATAAAATTGGTGCACTGAGCATATATTCACAAACTTAGAGAAGAACGCTGGCATACATGATAAAAAAAATACACATCTTGAGTAATACACAGTAATTTTCGTAAATAAACGGTGAAGGTAAAAATAAGTGCATATTTCACAACAATCTCGATAATGTTCACCGTAATAAGCAAAAGAAGTTACGGAGGAGAGAGAGAAAAAAAAACGAACTAGTTGAAAGAGTCGTAGCTCTCAGCAGCTGTCAAAAAAGGGGGGGTGTGGTTGATTGATATCTTGGCGCGGAGAAAGTTTCGATTCCAGGCTTGGGTCTAGGATGAGAGTCGGCAGCAGAAATTTCGTCATATATGAGAAGTTTTTGTTTAAAATCTGCTAAATGCGAGCATCCGTACAAAATAGATTTGTTAGCCGGTGGATCTGGGATACCTTGGATGATGTAATGGATGACAGACATGTCATCAATATTTGCTCTTTGAGCCAACTCCTTCATTTTTAAGAAGTATTCCATTAATAACTCGGAGTTCTTCTTATGTCGCACCGAGAGTAACCTATGAATTTCTGCGGGGGAAACGGATTTCGAAAATTCGCGCAAAAGCGCTTGTTTGAGTGAGGGATATGAGGAAATGTTAGGTTCACCCCGAACATATAGTAATGCGATCCCAAAAAGTGCACGTTCCGCGAACAAGAATTTTTGAAAATGGGAAAGTTTAAAAGAGTTCGCTAGCTTTTCAAAACGATCAATCCAAACTGTGATATCCTCGTGTTTTGCACCACTAAAGGGTGTTATAAGATGCTCTAAGTCGTGAAAAGAAATGGAATGTTGTTGTGTAGGGTGAAATGCTTCGGTTTGTGTATCACTGTCTTCGTATGCGAAGTTAGCTGTCTCTGTACTGATATGAGAAGTATTTTTGGGTTCATCTGATTCAGAATTCGAGGCATTGTCAAATGAAGATTTCAATTTAGATATGTCTATTAAAGAATCTACTATGCGCTTAGCTAACTCGGGAATTTCTTCCGAAATATCGAGATTTAGCAGGTTCGCAACAGTAATTAACTGTAGCTTATCGAAAGTGTCAGAAATCTCCTGCAATTTCGCCTCATATTCTGGAGTTTGGGTTGCAAAAGGAAACCCGGAAAATAATCGTAAATTTTGGCGGTTCTGGCGGTGCTCGTCGGATGAAAAAATTAGCTGGTGAAGCAATTTGATTTTATCAGTTCTGGCCGATTTAATGTGGCTTCGAATGAAAGATATGTCGGCTAACTGCATTTCGTATATAATATGTTAAATAAATTGTACCGTAATAAAAAATAATCAAAATGGTGATCGCTTACCTGGCATATACTGTATCCAATTTAAAAAAAATCCGCTCTTAAAGAGAGCCGGAGGAGCATTTATATTGCTGGTAAATAAAGCGACAGAGAGAGAGAGAAAAAAAAAAACACAATATCGCGCGCCGCTGAGACTGAAGAAACACTGTTTACCACACATCCGTTACAGCTGGGAAGGAGCCGATTTTCGCCGATTGCAGCGAACAGTTGCAGAAAGGGAGGTCCGCCGTTGAACACACAAAGATAGATGCCCGCAACAGGCGTAGTCAACAATCCTTTAGATTCCAGAAGCGCTGTAGTATGGAGAGGAGCAAAACAGTTCGCAATATCCGAGCAATAATTTCTTGAAAAACAAATAGGGTGCGGGCAAACACAGACGTGGATGCCGTATGCCGAAAGATAGCGTAAAGCAGGTGATCTGACGCTGAGATTTGCAGTTCAGGTTAGCAGAGTCTTAATACAGTCCGCTTAATACAGGATTCATAGGCCGGCCCCCATGTGGTAGGTGGAGATTATAATTATAAGAGTCATTACTTAATAATATAACTGCAGTTTATTGGAATTCTTGGCTAATTAAGTCTATGTACAGCATGTCAGGGTAAAAAAAAAGGAAAGCTTAGGCCTTTCGAGTAAGTCCGGGGCGCATTCGCCGGCCGCTTACGCTTGGACGTAGAGTGGAGGGATCTCGGGCCGTCTGCCCGGTGTCAGTCCCACAACGAAACTGATGTATTTTCCTTTTCTTTGCTATCAGGCTAATTGGATAAAACCTGATCGTCAGCAGATAAACAAATGTGTACGAGTCATTCGGTTCTCGTGGGAGAATGCTTACTACAGCAATAATACTAATTGGATGTTTTGGGAAGCAAACCGCAACGTACATACATATACATATTTATACTATAACCTAAAATGCCAATGGGTACAAGTGACAAAAATTCGATTTGGAATAAATTGAATTTAAAGATATTTTATGTTAAATTTGATCATCAATAATAATTAATTGAGTTGAAATAGGAAACTGCCATTTATTTCATTATGGTATTTTACCTCTTATTTCAATAACTGTAAAAAAAAGTGCAGTATAAATTTTATTGTGGAGCGGAATAATCTTCTTACTATACAGCGACACAGAACGACACGACGAACAACAGGAAATAATTTTCTAATTACTCAAATTCCATCTTATTAAAAAATGTTTGAGATATAAATACCTCGACTTATCTTTTATAAAAGTTTTTGTAACGGATTATCTGTTATACTAGAACTTTCTATAAAAATTTAAACTACATCTGCAGTTTCAAAGTAAAAATTTTCTGTTACTCTTATGTCTGAAAATTTTAATGAGCAAGTGAAAATTTTCTTCAAACTTTAATCAGGTAGGCATTGTTTGCTTTATATTTTACATTCAAATCTTGAGTCAGCCAAGACTGATACTTACTAACAGTGAAATTTTATTCATTAAACTTTCTTCATTGAAATTTCAAAAAAATAAAAAGTTTCATTTAAACCGATACAGCTCATATCAATGAGTCATGCTGCGAATTTTCAAAAGATTTTTGGAATACATATAGTTTCGGACGACTTTCGGCCCAGCCGAACTTTGGACAGCATTTTCATCTAAAACAAATTTTTGACGCAACTATGATCTTGTGCTAACAATGAAACCGAATTTTTGGTGGATCTCTAATCACAAATATGTCCATAAAAATACGATTAAAAAAAAACATGATTTAATCTTACTTTAGTTTTATTAATTCCTATTTAGTCTTTAAATATCAACATGAAGCAATGAGCTCATACTTTTCAGCCTTCCCTGTATCGTTTAATATGTAACTGTACATAAATTTTCATGTAAGCTTAACAATAAATACCGAAACACAATGATAAAATGTAAAAAGACAAGAAATACTTTTTCATGCTACATGCTTCATTTACAACAAATATTTGTTCAGCTATCATAACCATCTTGAAAGACAGGCAGATGGTGACGCCATTTGAAGCAGCTGAAACAGCTAGGCAAAGATTATAATAATGAATAAACATTCAATAAATGCCATGTGCTTAATCAGATTTTTTTTTCTGTATTATCCTCGTAAATTTTTAATGCTGCAATAATTATGGAAATGAATCAATAATTATTTAATATGTCTGTAGTTAGTAAGATTTTGCTATTAATATAACAGTTTTCACAATTACACTTTTTATAACATTATTTTTTTTCTTTTTACTTGACACGAAAAGGAGTCTTTTTGCCTTCTCGTAAAAAGAAGGCAGTAAAATTTTCTGCTCTTAACAAGTGTTAATAATGCGTGGCATTTATTGGGTGAACGTTTATAATAATAGTTATTATTTATTTGCGTTTTTAAGCAACTTTAAATAACGCTGCTAACAACTCCAATTTTCCCTAGAAAAAAATTGTATATATGGATATTTTATTAAAGTAAAAAAAAAATGCGTAAAAGGAAAACCTTTTTTTTTTTAAATTTTAGTTTGCTTCAAATGTATGATTTAATATATTTTTGAAAGCAAACCTATATACATATATTTAAGTATTTATAGAGTATAATGTAAAACTACGTTAAATAGAAAATTCATGATACTCAGTTGATAAGTCCAAAATTGCCAGTTTGGAATATATATATATATATATATATATTCGTAATATACAGGGTTAACGTAAATGAATAGCAGGATTTTAAATTTTATATTTTCAAAACTTTCACGCATATTATAACGCATGATATTTTTAAAATAAAAATATCATACCAATTTTTCTTTTTCAATTACAAATGTTCGATATGCAAATCTTTCGTATCACGATGTATATGAAAGAATTAAATGCATCACGACAAACACGAAATCTGTAATCAAGTTCTCGCATATTTGACAGTTTTGCCAATAAACCATTCTAATTTCAGCACTAGTACATTAAAACAATGCAGCACTGATGCATCGTAGACATTTTTGGTCCTAAATCAGTGAAGACTACTAATAATAAACAGGGAAGTCTATAGCAATAAATTAATCACACCTCATTTGAGCCTTTACAACTTAATGTTGACAATTTGCAAAAGTAAAAACTAGATTTTTCAAATACAGATAGGCCGAATTTTGATTCAGAAAGAAATTTCAGTAACATTTTCGTCGAAAAATAATGTTTGGTGTAACTGATTTTGTCCGAAAACAAAAATGAAATCAAATATTCGTTTCATTTCTGCTTAACGGCAAAAAAGAGACAAGAGCTTATTAAAAGTGGCTCCTATAATTTATTAAAACAATTACAAGAAAAGTGCAAAAATTTTATAATTGTTTCCAAATTATTTCCCACAGTCTCTATTTCTAAGAAAGAAAATGGCTACAATAACAACTAAAGATATGCTTTAATTTACAATGAACAGGTTTTTTTAATCGACCCATCTATGCCTGGTTATTATTATATCTCGCGTTATTTTTTGGACGAAACTAGCGGACCCGACAGACGTTGTCCTGGCACCAACTCCAAAAAATCAAATAAATGTACATAAATATAATAATACGCATGATAAATACTACGCTCTTAATTTAATTTCTTATTACAATTATGTAAGGAAATTATTTTTCATTTCGCAGTAGTTTTTGAAGTCGGTTCAATTTTTGATAGAAAAGTTTATTTTTCTCTTTTTAGTTAAAAGTTAACAATTTTCTGAAGTCGCTTAATTAAAATTATAATACAGGAAAAACTATTGTAAATCATACACGTATGTCAGGAGTGGGTTCGAACACACTATCTCTTTCTTCGAGATCCTGAGCTTCAATGTGGCTTCTTATACCACTCAGCCATTCTGTCCGCACTCTATTCAGTGAACTTATTCAACACTTTTAGCTAGCGAAAAATCACAAACTTTATTAATTTGTCTAATTACTAAAAAAGTACTGAATCAATTTCGATGAAATGTGAATCTAAACCATTCTAGAATCCACTGGAACACACACAAAAAATTTCATTAAAATCGGTCCAGTCGTTTAGGAGGAGTTTAGTTACATACACACGCACAGAAGAATTATATATACATAAAGATTTGCATTGGATACTTAATTTTAATTTTGAAACTGGTTTGGCTGGCACCGACTCCAAAAAATCAAATAAATATACATAAATATAATAATACGCATGATAAATACTACGCTCCTAATTTAATTTCTTATTACAATTATGTAAAGAAATTATTTTTCATTTCGCAGTAGTTTTTGAAGTCGGTTCAATTTTTGATAGAAAAGTTTATTTTTCTCATTTTAGTTAAAAGTTAACGATTTTCTGAAGTCGGTTAACACTTTTAATTAGCGAAAAATCACTAACTTTATGAGTTTTTGCGTAATTACTGAAAAAGTACTGAATCAATTTCGATGAAATGAGAATCTAAACCATTCTAGATTCCACAGAAACACACACAAAAAAAATTCATTAAAATCACTCCAGTCGTTTAGGAGGAGTTTAGTGACATACACACGCACAGAAGAGTTATATATATAAAGATATCGCTTCGTAGTAGGTAAGAAAATGGTATAAAGCATATATTATTTTACAGAATTAACATAAGCGTTAATGAAAATTTGATTGCAGCTTAGTAAAGTTTTGATTTTACTGTTTCGTACTTTATGAGGTTCATACAATATACTTTGATTTTACATTATGAAGAAATTATTCTCGAATTATATTTATTTTGTTACTAAACAAGCAAGAAAAAAAAAATGTTCTCGTACTTCATAATTCACTACATAGTCAAATAAATTTACATAGGGAAAAATGTTGACGTAATTAATGCTCACAAGAAAAATATATCTCTTAAATATATTTTATGGGATTGTTTGACATAAAACAATAACAGCAAAAAATAGAAATTATAAGCTATGTTGTTAATATAAAGAAGGAAAAAAAGGTTCAAATTGCAATTTATTTCTTGTTTTATGAATTTACATTTTCATTGCTCAAAACGAAGTAAAGCATAAGAAGGAAGAAAAGATGTTTTTCTGTCTTACGAAAATTGTTTAAAATAATAATAATAATAATAATAATAAAACACAAAGCCTCATATGTGAAAAAAAATTCATACGTTACAATACATCCATGAATTTTTACATACAACGCAAATTTTGAAACACAGACATTGAATTTTTTTTAAATACTCTATTCCTGTTTTCTATTCTTAAGAATAAAAATATAGTGTAATGTCTAAAACTGAATTCTATTTACATGCATCCATGAATCACAAGGAAGGACCTACGATCGCAGGAAAATGTCATTCGAAAAGATAAATGATTTGTTGTTCGTGAATTGAATTGAAGCAAACGGTGCTCTCAGATGATGGAATATGTCTGAGATAATGTTGAATAGTGGCTATTCTCTTCTCATTTTAAAGATGTTTTTTCTGTTAATAGTAGCATTATTTTGATGCAGCATAAAATAAAAATAAAAAAGATTTTTTTTAACCTTGTTTTTATTTTATTTTATTTTTTTAATTTTTTTTGGAAAAGGAAAATAAAAGCAGACTTTAGGGGAAGAGAAAGTGTTTTGGAGTAATTTACACTTGCATATTTTAAGTTCGTTCTCCTCCTTTTCCATACAAGTTTTTTTTTTTAATTGAAACAAATTTTATAACACCCCCCCCCCCCACAAAAAAAAAAAAAAAAAAAAAAAAAAAAAAAAAAAAAAAAAAAAAACTAAATTCTAAATAACTAATATAAAAATCGTGTAAAATGTTCTGGTTTTTAAGTTTTTTCTTTTGCTTATTTAGAAATAATTTCGTCATTTATAAATGTCGGAAATCACTTTTTACATTCTTATTTAAAGATTACAAAGCAAAATTTTAAGTCAAATAAATTTATATTGTACAAGTATATTGATATAATTAATACATACAAGTAAAATATTTTTCTTAAATATACCTTATCGGATAATTTGGTTTAAAACAACAACAAAAAATATAAGTTACTCAGGAAAATTATTTAAAATAATGAAAAAGAAAACCAAAAGAAAACAAAACAGGATGCTTTTGAGTTAAAAAAAGCATACTTTACAATTTATTCGTGAATTTTACATGTAATCCAAATTTGAAGACACAATCATTGAATTTTTTTACATGTTATTCTATTCCTGTTTTCGATTTTTAAGAATAAAAATATAGTGTCATGTCTGAAACGGAATTCTATTTACATGGATCCATGAATCACAAGGGAGGATCTACGAACGCAGGAAAATGTCACTCGAAAAGATAAATGATTTGATATTCGTGAATTGAATTGAAGCAAACGGTGTTCTGAGATGATGGAATATGTCTGAGACAATGTTGAATATTGGCTATTATCTTCTCATTTTAAGGATGTTTTTTTTCTGTTAAAAGTACTATAATTTTGATGTACGATAAATCTAAAAAGATTTTAGTTTCTTTTTTTATTACCCTTTTTTTTTGGAAAAAGAAAAAAAAAACATCCTTTAATTAAAAAGAAAGTGCTTTAGAATAAATTACACTTACATGTTTTAAACTCATTCTCCTCATTTTTCATACTCATTTTTTTTTTCCAACTAGATAAAGAAAATTTATAGAATTCCATAAAAATTAAACTCTAAATAATTTATATAAAAATTTGAGCAGAATGTTCTGGTTATTAAGATTTTTTGCTTATTTAGAATTAATTTCACCATTTATAAATGTCGAAAATCACATTTTTTATAATCTTTACTTTCTTATTTAAAGATTATAACGCAAATTTTAAAGTCAAATAAATTTATGCCGGACAAACATATTGATATAATTAATACACAGAAATAAAATATATTTCGTAAATAAACCTAATGCGATTATTTGACTTGAAACAACAATAACAAAAAAAAAGTTTAACGGTATGTTTTTACTATAATAAATGAATAAATTTCATATTGTATTTCATTTCTTGTTTTATGGGTTCACATTTTCAATGTTAAATGCATAGTAAAGCATAAGAAGAAAAATAAGAAGATGTTTTTCTTTCTCAGGAGAATTATCTAAAATAATTAAAAAAAAAATACATGCATTATAGTTCATTCAGCAATTTTTACAAATAATGCAAATTTTGAAATACAAACATTGAAAATTTTTTAAACATATTATTTTATTCTTGTTTTTGATACTTAAGAATAACAATATAGTGTCATGTCTGAAACGGAATTCTGTTTACATGCATCCATGAATTACTAGGAAGGACCTACGATCGCAGGAAAATGACATTCGGAAAGATAAATGATTTGTTATTCGTGAATTGAATTGAAGCAAATGGTGTTCTGAGATGATGGAATATGTCTGAGACAATGTTGAATAGTGGCTATTCTCTTCTCATTTAAAGGATGTTTCTTTCCTTTAAAAGTAGTGTAATTTTGATGTACGATAGAATGTTTATAGAATTTTTAAAAAAAGTAAATTTTAAATATTTTATATAAAAATCGTGCAAAATCTCCTTTTTTTTTTTTTTTTTTTTTTTTTTTTTTTTTTTTTTTTTTAAGAATAAATTTGCCATTTACAAATGTCAAAAATCCCATCTTTACTTTCACAATTAAAGATTAAAAGGTTCAAAATTTTAGGTCAAATAAATTTATATTGGACAAATATATTGACATAATAAGTACGTACAAATAAAATAAATTTCTTAAATATACCTTATGGGATTATTTGACTTAAAACAACAATAAAAATAATAAGTAAAAAAAAAAAGTTTAACACTATGTTTTTATTATAATAAATGAATAAAGTTCATATTGTAATTCATTTCTTGTTTTATGGGTTCACATTTTCAATGTTCAATGCTTTGTAAAGCATAAGAAGAAATAAAAGATGTTTTTTCTTTCTCACGAAAATTATTTAAAATTGTTTTTAAAAGAATACATGCATTACAATTCACTCAGCAATTTTTGCATATAATGCAAATTTTGAAACACAAACATCGAATATTTATTTAACCTGTTATTCTATTCCTGTTTTCGATCCTTATGAATAAAAATATAATGTCATGTCTGAAACGGAATTCTATTTACATGCATCCATGAATCACAAGGGAGGACCTGCGATCGCAGGAAAATGTCATTCGAAAAGATATATGATTTGTTATTCGTGAATTGAATTGAAGAAAACGGTGCTCTGAGATGAAGGAATATGTCTGAAACAATGTTGAATAGTGGCTATTCCCTTCTCATTTTAAAGATTTTTTTTCGTTAAAAGTACTATAATTTTGATACACGATAAAATGAAAAAGACTTTGGTTTTTTTTTTTTTACCTTTTCTTTGGAAAACGTAGAAAAAGCATCCTTTAGGGAAAAAGAAAGTATTTTGAAATAATTTACTCTTACTTGCTTTAAGTCAAATATCCTCCTTATTCATACACATTTTTTTCTAACTATATAAAGTAATTTTATAGAATTCCAAAACAGTTATACTTCATTTAAAAAAATTAG
The DNA here is from genome assembly GCA_964019185.1 of Maratus speculifer. Lineage (NCBI taxonomy): Eukaryota > Metazoa > Arthropoda > Arachnida > Araneae > Salticidae > Maratus > Maratus speculifer. The sequence goes on along the minus strand of OZ025294.1, from coordinate 229,703,200 downwards.
AGTTCAGAGAGCCAAGCATTTTCAGATACCACTAGAATGTGCTAGAATACTCGTAAAGAATATATTCTATACAACTAAGATTATTTTCACTTATCACAACTGAACCATTTAAGACAACGGGATATTCTACTGATGCTGAAATATTTCAAAGTGTAATAAAATGTAAAGAATAAACTACAGCGATGAAATAAGGTGATAATGAAGAATAAATTAAAATTCCTTCCGAAAAAAAAATGCCACAAGCGAGCCTTCGATACAATAAGAAAAATTTTCGAGTTTTATAAAAATACTATTAAACCCCGCGCTTTGTCCACGTAATAGTTACAATATGCATAGTGTTATTTGTTTGTCTAAATTTTATTATAAAAAATTATACTTTTAGGAATAATTCAAAAATATTCAGAAATACATCATTGTATTGCATTAGACAGAAGCAGGTGAAATAAATGAGAAGATGTAAACCTAATTCTAAATAAATGATAATTTAGAAAGTATGTTGAAGCTTTTATGCTTATTTCATGCGCTCATTTCAGTATTAAGATGAAATTTAGAAATTTTAGAAACCGTTCTTAGTTTAAAAATCGCAATATATAATTTTCAGCGGGTTTTCTAAATTTCGATAACAATTTCTGAATTTAGGAATAAAATATTAAACTTAAAAAAGTATACACTGCTCAAAACAATTAAAGGATATTGCAGTTTTAGGTGGATTTTGTATCTGGGAAACTTTTTAACTGATTGATACATGGTCGACAGACACAGTAGGTTATATGAGAATAAATTGCACATGTTTGGCAGAAAAAAATGCATTTTTTTGCGCATTTGTGTACAAAAGGAAAAAAACACAATTTGTGCATATGAGAAAAAAAGAATAAGAAAAGGTGTTTTCTTCAAAGAAAATCATTTTCAGTAGGGGGTATGGTTTCCACGGGCGGCCAGCAACGTTGAACACCTTTGAGGCATGGACTCAATGAGGCTATTAATGACGAGTTGGGGTATTCTGCCCCACTCTTCCAGAAGAGCTCTTTCCAGTTCTTAGAGAGTTTGTGGGGGTTGTTGGCGGTCAGAGACTCGTCTTCCTAGAGCGTCTCCAACGTGGTCGATTGGATTCATGTCTGGAGAACACGCTGGCCATTCCATTCGAACGATTCCTTCCTCGAAAAGGAAATCCTCCACCAGGTTTGCACGATGTGGCCTGCAGTTATCGTCCATTAAAATGAAGTTATCTCCGATTGCTGCAGCGTAAGGGACTACAATAGGTCTGAGGATCTCATCCCTATATCGGCGACCAGTCAGAGCTCCATCTCGAATGATGTAGAGGTCAGTGCGCCCGTCAATGGGGATGCCACCATATACCAACTCTCCTCCACTGCCAAATCTGACACTTTCGTGCACAAACGCAGGATTATTCCTACTGCCACGGTCCCTCCAGATGAAAATACGCCTATTATCCGGATGCACAGAAAAAAGGGACTCGTCAGAAAACAGAATATTGCTCCATTCATTTCTCCTCCAGTTGACATGCTCGGTTGCCCACTCCCTGCGGTCGCGACGATGCCTTGATGTTAATCTAACACATACCATCGGTCAGCGAGCATACAGACCTACAGCATGGAGCCGGTTTCGGACAGCCTGAGTTGAAATCGTGGTGCCTGTAGCCGGACGAAGGTGTTGTTGGAGAAGAGCAGCATTCATGTTTCGGTGTCTCCGAGCTGTTAACGCTAAATACCGATCTTCATTGGGCGTTGTTGCTCATCTACGACCTTGCCCTGGTCTTCGGCCTGCACATCCACTCTCGAAAAAAGGGTTCAGATCCTGGAAATGACACTTTGTGACACTCCAATGGCCTGCGCTTCTTCGGCTTGAGTTTGGCCCCCTTCTAACCTACCAACAATTCTCCAAGCTTCTGAATCTGTCAAATGACTTCGCTGAGACATCGTACTCATCGAAACAAAGCAATCACTGAATGCTGATCATCCTTGTCTTCATTCTCTTTTATCCAGTTGAAAGTCAAATTTCATTCGCTGCCGCTGAAGCAACGTTTTTGACGTCGAACTCAAAATTTCCATTCTCCACAGTTTGAAAACCAGAAAAATTTGCATTTGTGATTCTCTTCTTCTATTTTCGGCAAAAAAAATTTCGTTTGTATATTTATTTTATATAAAACTTCAAATATCCTTTAATTGTTTTGAGCAGTGTATATATAAAAAAATGAATAAAAAAAATACTGGTTTTTTTTAAATCTGCAAAAGGACTAAAGTTCAGATAGGCCATACAGCGATACATTAGGCTATACAGTTGTTATCTGTTCAGTGTCTTGTAACATATAGAATTGTTAGAACAAAATGAATTTACCTTGTAAAAATAAATAAATCTTTATAAAACAAAATTCGTGTTTTTTATATAGTCAGTCACGCGGAATTCTATTTATATTAATAAATCAATCAAGCAGGAGAATCTACAATCCTAGTATAATGTCATTAAAAGAGAGCAATTATTTGTTATTCAGAAATTGTACTGAAACAGTACTGTTAGATGATAGAATATATTTAAGATATTTACAGTAGTGATCCATTTTGTAATTAAACTATGCTTTCTCCGAGGAAATACCGAAATTTCCATACATGATGAATTATACACACACGCGCATGTATACATAGTGGTATTGCAAAGTTTTAGAATTATATTTTATAATGTCAACTAGCACTGCTTTTTTAAAACAAAACTCTTCCTCATATGCTTATGAAACATTTTCAAGATAAATTTAGTATGAAAAATGTATTTATTAAAAACACTGGTGCAAATTGAACATAAAATTATTTGCCTTATTGAAATTTCGCGATATTCTTACGTATATAAATAAAATGTTGAAATGAACATTAATTCTCCGTCCAATTAACTCTATAAAAATATTTCAGAATGGTGTAAGGCGTTCTGTGTCTTAAGTATTTTAGATTTTTTAGAAATAATCTTACCAATCCTACATTTTGGAAAACCATATCTTCTTTAATTCTTAGCATATAAACAAAGAAAAAATGCTCATTATAATTTATATATATATAACTTAAAGCAACTAAATTTTCAAAGTACAAGCGTATGCTGAACCAAAGAAATGAAACAAAGTTATTTTGTAATCTCTAAAAAGTAGTTACATCGAATGAGATTCATATCTCTTTATATAAAAATAATAAATTTAAATACATTGAAAATCAGATATACATTTCCATATGCATGCCATATACCGGGTGTCCCAAAAATGACTGATGGATTTTAAAATTCAATAACTTGCAAACGGTGACAGCTATTTAAAAGTTTTTTGCAGGAGGGTTATGTATAATGACAGGAGTTTTTTTTCCGTATTTTTTTATTTTAGTTCGAATTTCAACAATAGGTGGCGCTGACGGCGGTTGAAGGCTAGGTGATCAGTGCTGAGTGAAGCGTCGACCTGGCCTTCAATCGCCGTCAGCGCCACCTATTGTTTGAAATTCGAACTAAAATAAAAAATTACGGAAAAAAAAAACTCTTGACATTATACATAATCCTCCTGCAAAAATTTTTTAAATAGCTGTCACCGTTAACAAGTTACTGAATTTTAAAATCCATCAGTCATTTTTGGGACACCCGGTATGTGTGTAATACTGATTAAATGCTGATTATTGTGAATAAAAATGCAGTGCCATGTAAGCAGCGAAATTCCATGAAGATGGATCCATCAATCACCTGAGAGTATCTAAGATCATAAGAAAATTTCAAAAGAAAAAAAGAGGTTTGCAAATAGTTAATTGGGTTGAAACAAACCGTACTTGATCAAATATGTTTGAAATAATGTTTAATAGTTTGCATTCTCTTTAAGTGAAACGATTAAAGTAACTTTGAAACGAATAAATTACATGTAAATGAGAATCTAGTATGGTTTTCAATAATTCAACACCAGTTAAATTTTTGGATGTGAAATTTGAAAAACTCATCGACAAAGATTTAAGTTAGTAGTAAATGTTCTGAAAAAGAGCCTAGCTGGATGTATATATATATCTATATATATGTTTCTATATATACCGAGTGTCCCAAAAATGACTGATGGATTTTAAAATTCAATAACTTGCAAACGGTGACAGCTATTTAAAAAAATTTTGCAGGAGGGTTATGTATAATGTCAGGAGTTTTTTTTTTTTTTTTTTTTTTTTTTTTTTTTTTTTTTTTTTACCGTAATTTTTTATTTTAGTTCGAATTTCAAACAAGAGGTGGCGCTGACGGCGATTGAAGGCCAGGTCGACGCTTCATTCAGCACTGATCACATGGCTTTCAATCGTCGTCAGTGCCACCTATTGTTTGAAATTCGAACTAAAATAAAAATAAAAAAACTTCTGACATTATACATAACTCTCCTGCAAAAATGTTTTAAATAGCTGTCGCCGTTTGCAAGTTATTGAATTTTAAAATTCATCAGTCATTTTTGGGACACCCGGTATATATATATATATATATATATATATTAATTTAATTTGAAACTTATATTTTATATAAATAAATTCGCCTGATTACCTTGCACGCAGCGTTTTCCATATAAACCACTTAACGGATTTTTTTTTTTTTCATGCAATAAATTTAAAATATAAAATGAACACCACTTTTTTGAGCTAAAATATTAGGGACATTTTGTTTAAACATTTCTGTCATTAAAAACATGGCATCGTAATTTAACAAAAAATTGTGGTGTCAAAATCTTTAAGTGATTGGATCAAGCACACTTTTCTTGTATGTTCGACGAACAGAAACATCAGTTAAGTGGTTGAATCGCCGTAGTGACTCGCAAATATTTTATTGAATAGCGATATGATGTGTGTTTAACATGACTTATATTAGAAAAAAATATATAGTGTAGAAGTTTTTTTTATCTCATAATTGTAGCTCTTTAAAAACTAAAAAAATTACAACTTTTGAATTTCTTGCTTAATATAATAGAACGTCATTCTGTGCGTCTATAGAATTTATACCACGCTGGAAATTTCATGAAATTTTATCTAGCCATTTATTACTGAGCGAGCATGCACGCAATTAAAAAAATAATCCTTAAAAAATGGCTTTAAAAATCAAAGTACCCCATAATCATATGGATAAACTCGAACTGTTTTGCCATAATTTTCCTTCTAATCCAAATTTTTGTATGAGATTTCTTTTTTAAATGTGCCTAAAGAATATTTTTTATTGTAAGCTTTTTTTCTTTACACTATCAAATGTGCCTTGCCCATTAAACGATGTTTTCTATAGAAAATATTGTAATTTTAAATCATGATAAATTAAAAGAGGATTAAATTTATTTTTCTTACTATTTTTTTGGAGAAACTGATTAAATAAAAATGACCTTTGTCGAATAAAATGTGTTGTAAATGCTAATCTTTAAAATTTTCTGTTTTTTGCTTTCCTATATTTTTAATTTTGGCTTTTTCGTTTATTTCTAAACTAGTTTAAAGTGTTTTGTTATGTAATATTCTAAAAATAATATTTTATGTGACGAGTTATTTGTTTTTTCTTATCTTTTTTCAAATCTTTTAAATAATATGTTTGTCATGTAACACAAATTCGTATATTTCATTCGTAAGAATGAAACAGATACATTTTGATTTCTCTGGAAAGTAATTTCATAGATTGCAAAAACTTGACACTTCATATAAAATAATAGAAATAAATTATATTTTTTACGTACAATATACAAATATGTATATATTATTTAAGATTTGTTCAAGATCCAAATGAATAAATACGGCATCATGTAAGAATTTAGTTTCACACATCAGTTTCATGGTACAGTCGCCGATCATAAGAAAATGTCATCCGAAAAGAAAAATGATTCGTTATACGCGAGTTGCAGTAAAGCAAACAGTGTTTTCAGAAGATGGAATATGTTTCAGACAATGTTCAACAGTGATCATTCTCTTAGTTTTTAAAGGGAGCTTTATACATCAATTTCGTGGTACAACCTGCGATCATAGGAAAATGTCATCTGAAAAGAAAAATGATTCGTTATGCGCGAATTGCATAAAGCAATAATAATATCAGCTATCTAACATTCTGGCCAGATTTAATAATGTTATACTATTAACAATTTAAACTGAATCAAATAATTGTTTGGAATGATAAAAAATGTGCGAGACAATGCTTGCAATTGCTTTCGTTTGCTTTGAAAATTGAGTATGTATTTTCGTTTAAAATGCAAGAAAATCAAGGCATGATAAATTGAAAGAAACTAATATATCTTTTTCTTAATTTTCGTTTGAAAATCCAAGATACCGTATCGTTGCAGAAAAAAGTTAAATAGAAGTCATATTTGGCGAATAAAAGCTGTTATAAATACTAATTTTCAAATTTTTCTTGTTTTTGCTCTTCTTTATTTCTAAACCAGTTTAAAGTTATTATTTTGCATAATATTCTAAATATAACATTTTAAGAGATTAATTATTTATTATTTCTTTTCTGTTTTGAAGTCATTAAATTAATGTACTTGTTGTGTATCACACAATACGCATATATTTCATTCGTAAGAATGAAACAGATATACTTTGATGTATCTGAAAAGTAATTTTATGGAATACAAAAACTTGACGCTTCATAAAATATAATAGAAAAAAAATTATATTTTTTTACGTAAGACGAAAATACACAAACATATATATGTTATCTAAGATTTGTTCAAGATCCTAATGAATAAATATGGCACTATGTAAGAATCAAAATCCCATTTAGATCCATACATGCATTTCGTTGTAGGACCTTCGATTATAGGAAAATGTCATCCGAAAAGAAAAATGTTTCTTTATACGCGAATTGCAGTACAGCAAACAGTGTTTTCAGAAGATGGAATATGTTTGAGACAATGTTCAATAATGATCATTCTCTTAAATGTTAAAGGGAGCTTTTCTTTAGAAATACAAAGAAAATATTTTATGATAAGAGAAATTGTTTAAAATATATATTATCACAAATTTTCAGTTATTTGTTTTGTTTATTTTTTCCGAAATAAATCGAGCCTTTTTTAAATGGCGTTTAATAATATCAGCTATCTAATATTCTGGCCAGATTTTTAAAATTAATAATGTTATACTATTAACAATTTAAACTGAATCAAATAGTTGTTTGTAATGATAAAAAATATGTGAGACAATGCTTGCAATAGCTTTCGTTTGCTTTGAAAATTTAGGATGTGTTTTCGTTTAAAATGCAAGGAATTCAAGGCATGATAAATTGAAAGAAGCTAACATATTTTTTTTCTTAATTTTTGTTTGAAATTCCAAGATACCGTATCGTTGGAGAAAAAAGTTAAATAGAAGTCACATTATTGGGCCAGTAAAAGCTGTTAAAAATATTAATTTTCAAACTTTTCTTGTTTTTGTTTTTCTTTATTTCTAAACAAGTTTAAAGTTATTATTTTGCATAATATTCTAAGAAATGAATTATTTATTATTTATTTTCTGTTTTGAAATCATTAAATTAATATACTTGTTGTATATCACACAACAAGCGTGTGTTTCATTCGTAAGAATGAAACGGAATATTTTGATGTATCTGAAAAGTAATTTCATAGTGTACAAAAACGTGACGTTTCATAAAATATAATAGAAATAAACTATATTTTTTTTACGTACGACACAAATATACAAACTTATACGTTTTATTTAAGATTAATTCAGAATAGATATGACATTAAGTAAGAATCGAAATCTCTTTTAGATTCACACATCGTGGTAAGACCTGCGATCATAGGAAAATGCCATCCGAAAAGAAAAATGATTCGTTATACGCGAAACAACAATAAACAGTAAAGAAAACAGTGTTTTCAGAAGATGTAATATGTTTGAGAAAATCTTCAATAGTGATCATTTTCTTAAATGTTAAAGGGAGCTTTTATTTAGAAATAAAGACTCTTTTGAAAAAGAAATTGTTTCAAATATATATTATCACAATTTTCAGTTATTTATTTTGTTTACTTTTTTCGAAATAAATCTAACTTTTTTATGACGCTTAATAATATCAGCTAATAATTATTCTTGCCAGCAAAATTAGTAATGTTCTATAATTAAAAGTTTAAACGGAAGTAAACAGTGGTTTGAAATGAGAAGAATGTACGAGACAATGCTTTCAATAGCGTACAATTGCATTGAAATTTATTTTTTTTCTTTTAAAATACAGGAATTTCAATGCATGATAAATTAAAAGATAATCAAATTTATTTAATTTATTTTTCTTATTGTTTCTTTTTAGGCACAGATTTAAAAAAAAAAAAAAGATTTTTTACTGGTAAAAGGTGTTATAAATACTCATTTTAATACCTTTCTGTCTTTTGTTTTTCTGTATTTTCATTTTGGCTTTTTTTATTTATTTTTAAGCGAGTTTTAAATCTTCCCTAATGTTCTTAAAATAATATTTTCTGCGACAGTTGATTTCTTTTCTATTTTCTTTTATGAAATCTTTAAAATAATATGTTTGTTGTGTATGACAGAATATACACAAATTTCATCCGTAAGTGTGAAACTTCATAAAAAAATAAAAATAATAGAAATAAATTATATTTTTCTTTACGTACGATACAAATATACAAATATATTTATATTATTTAAGCTGTGCTCAAGATCTCAATGAATAAGCATCATGTAAGAATCGAAATCCCTTTTTAGATTCATACTTTAATTTCGTTGTACGACCTGCGATCATAGGAAAATGTCATCCGAAAAGAAAAATGATTCGTTATACGCGAATTACAATATAACAAACAGTGTTTCAAGAAAATGGAATATGTTTGAGACAATGTTCAATGGTAATCATTCTCTTAGTTGATAAAAGGAGCTTTTCCTTAGAAATACAAAGAAAAGACTCTTTGGAAAAAAAAAAAAAGAAAAGAAATGTTTAAAATGTATATTATCACAATTTTCAGTTATTTATTTTGTTGTGTATTTTTTCCGAAATAAATCTAACTTTCTTATGAAGTTTAATAATATCAGTTAATTAATAGTTTAACCAAGTTTTTAAAAACAATAATGTTATATTTTTAACAATTTAAACGGAATCAATCAGTGATTTGGAATGATAACGAATATTTGAGACAATGCTTTCAATAGCTTTCATTTGCTTTGCAATTTTAGAATGTTATTTCGTTAAAAATATAAGAACTTCAATGCATGATAAATTAAAAGAAGCTTAAATTTCTTTTTGTTATAATTTATTTTGAAAATCTAATATTTAGTAAATCCTTTTATGCATATATTTATCTAAATATTTTTTTTCTTAAATCAGTTATAAGTTTATTAATCGCGATTATGAAATAAATCTCGTAGATACATACAGATAAAAATATTTCTTTTGTTACGTAAAATATGTTTTAGGAAATAGGTGCTACCATATATAGAGAGAGATAGTTTTTTTTATTATATATATTAAATTTAAAAGTTTGTGTTTTGAATCTTTCTAAAGTTAACTTAAATTGGTAACTTAAATTTGTTTTACCCACACCAGTCTCTGTTGATTTGAATAAAAATAGTTCATTGCACTTTTACTTATATATATTTTTATAAAAGTGGCGAACAAATGAAGAACCGTATGTTTGAGGATATTGTTGTATTTTTTTATTTTTCGTCTTCCGGTAAGGAACTGTAATCCGCAATCGTAAATTTGTCGTTGAGGGCCACCGTAATACTTACCCATCATGGATATGCATAATGTTAAATATGAAAATAAAACATGCTTAAATTATTTATAAAATGCATTGCTATTCCAAAATGAAATTTAAGAATATATTTAAACACTTTTTAAAACATTGTGCTCTATAACGGAACATTAACATAAATGCTCTATAGCGGAATTGCGGTTACAACTTGATTATCTCGTCGATCATTTCGACAAATTATATAAATCACTGGACTACCCGTAAATTATACAGATTGCATAATCTTTATTTTAAATAATAAATAAATAAATAAATTAGTAAATGATAACTAATATAAACACAAATTAAACGTCGGATTAAATATCACTTGATTACGTAACAAACGTGTCTAATTTGTTTAATGTCAAACCAATAAGGCATTTACGTTAAGCCGCTATTGTCATTTTAGTTTGGCGATAGTTTTTTGGTCGACGGGAAACAAAACTGGATTGCGTAAAAGAAACATCCTCCAGAATTAATAATCATATTAACTAACAGTTCACTGGGTCGGTTTAAGCGTCTCATTTCCAATTAATATATATATTTGAAATGAAATTTGACAGAAATACAGGATCATAAACAATTCGAAAGGTACAGAAAATTGGATTACGAATATCATGAAAACTAATTATCCAATCAACTTCATTCTTTATGCAAAATTAATAGTTCTTTATTATCTTTTACAATCATTCCTTAAAAAAAATAATAATAAAAATGTACCTTTTATCAGAGTTAGGAAAGAATTTCGAAGTCTCTATCTGAATTTGTTTCGGGAGATAGAGTGTTTACAGGACAAACAGACAGACAGACGGGCGGCAATTTTTTTTCGAAAAATATGTTTTTGAAATCTCCAGTATCTGAAACGCGTAAATTAGTCAAATAAATTTTCGATTTTCAAAACGATTGCAAGACTTACCCTATACTACGTATGATGGGTAAGTAAAACAACGTATTGGGCCCATAAATAGTAGTATTTGCATATCTTTCCAGATGGTAACATTCAAAACGTTCAAGGCACATATCGCGTAAGCATTTATATGTGTGGAACGAAGAAATGACGGAATACATGATAACCATATGAAAAATTTTGGTAGCAGTAACATATAGTCTTATAAATAAAAGTTCATTGGCGGCTTAAACAAATAATACATTTGAGTCATAACTTTACAATTTGGCGTTCTAAACCAAATTTCGCTGTGTCACCTTTTATAGTATCAGAAACTTAATACATTAGTATTATATTTCTATAATATAAATAGTAAAAAAATATATCTATTACATAAATATATTTCTATTATATTTGTATTATATAAAAAGCATCAAACAAAATATGTCGACAAAATGAATTTTATATTCCCTGGAAGAGTTCTTATGGAGCATGCGATTTCTTGTGTCTGGTACATGCATTATTTCCTTCTTTGACTATTGTCAACCGCGTAGAAATGGAATCCTTTTACTTGATTTCCGCATCTCTGAATTTATTCATCCGAATGCATGCAATATTGTCAAGAATTTTTTTTTTTTTTTTTTTTATGCCGCTTCAATAAATCCTTTCCTTTTTGAAATAAATTATATATTAATGCCTGAATATTTAAAAAAGGGCAGCTGGTATTTATCTGTTTAAATGTCATCTCAAAGATACAAAAAATGATTTTTATGTAAATAAGATGTCTTTGTGGTAATGAGAATTTGATTATGAAGTACAGTATACTCTCTCAAATCTGCACAGCTTGGGTCCAGATATTGTGCGGATTTTGAAATTTTCGTATTTCTGGTCATTGCTTTGTTTACTTATATTAAAACGGTAATTTGAGTGTAACTAATAATGCAATCGAAACTACAATGAATGCTTACAATGTAATAAAATATTAAAATAAGTAATAAACTAAAATATTAAAAAAATAGATAATTTTTTAAGTGATTACGATATTAAAACCAAAGCTCAAGTTTATAATTAATAATGCATGATTAAATATTGATTATAAATATGAAATTTATTTTTCCTAAATTATTCAATGAAACTTGCCTCATAAAGGTACATTACTAATTGACATAAAAACCGTAAAATCAGGAAGTTTTATTTCATGTTTAGCCATACTTAAAAATCTGAAAAGCTTGATTAATACATAAATATATTGGTAAGAAGATTGTGATTACCAGTGATATCAGTAATATCTTGAATTTTTTCAGAAATAAATGTATTCTTCCTTCATGAAAAACCATGAATTCAGAAACATTAACAAAAATTACTAATTAAAAATATATGGAATTAATATAAAACTAAAAACGTCAAATTTCGTGGCTATACCTGAATTGAATGTTTCATTGTTTACATCTGTAAATTATGTGCGGATTTTAGAGAGTTGCGGATTTTATTATTGTGGATTTTAGGGAGTCTATTGTATAAAAATTCTTTATGACAACTTTTCTTAATCTGCCGTAACTTATTAGTACTACTTACTTTTACTTATTGATAAACTTTATAGTATCATGTAAATGAGCACGTATCATGCTTTTTGAGATAATACAAATATTTGCTATGCTTATTCATCTAACACTGCTTTTAAAATGAAATAGAACATTCCGATTATTGAATATATGCCGTATATGAAATATCAACTATGCAAGACGTTGCATAGGTCCACGATAAGTAATTACTAAATCACAAAAAGGAAAAAACTGAAAGTTATTTTCACTTTATGCATAGTTTTGAAAAATTAAGTAATAAAAATTAATCATATTTTTAATAGCATGTTGTTATTCATTTTTTAAAAGAAATTTGTATTTCGATGGCATGAAAATATTTTTGACAATACATAAAATATGAATATTGGATGCTGAGTCATAAAACAACGGAAAATTTAATTCAGTTTTAGACACCGCGTTTTCACTTACCCATCATTCGTAGTATAGGGTAAATCTTGCAGTCGTTTTGTAAATCGAAAAAACAGATTTACACGTTTTTGACAGATTTACACGTTTTAGATATTAGAGATTCCGAAAAACATATTTTAAGAAAAAAAATTTCCCGTCCGTCTGTCTGTCTGTCAACGCTCTATCTCAAGAACAAACTCAGATAGAGATTTAAAATTTTGTATGTGCTTAGTATGTAAGAATGGGACAAAGCCTATTTAATATCAATAACCTCGATTATCCGGAACTATTTTTTTCTCGAAACTCTCGAAAAATTCGTTCTGATGAAAGGTACATAAAAAATTTCGATTTTTTTATTTTAAGGAGAGAACGTGTTTTAAAAAGATAAAAAGCCTGTTATAAAATACCGCTGTTGTAGCCATAAAAATATGGATTTATTTTAAACAACAAGGAACAAACATTACTCTAAACACACATTAACATTGAATAATCATTTTATTTTGCAATAATTAGGCTCTTAAATATATACATATGTGTATTAAAACTAAACACTCTTTAAAAACTTTCAAAATAATGAATGGTGTTTAACGAGTTTGTGGTACTTAAATAAATTTTTTTTAATTTTGTTTCACATGTGCATTTTACATTAATGAAAAAAAAGTTTTATGATCATTGTTAAACAAATGTATTAATACATGTTTGTGAATTATCCCTGGTCTTCGTAATATAAAAATATAAAATTTGTTATTCGTGACGCATG